>CM065814.1:88260000-93060000 GCA_033398695.1 Orobanche coerulescens
TCAAAAACCAAAGCGAGCTCGACGGGACCTCTAAAAACACCACCTCTAAGAACAAAGAAAGCAGCCATCAAAGAATCGTCGAATGCATCTGCGTTGTATATGACTTTCCCTTGCCACCTCGCTAATTTGAAAGGATGAAGCTGCTCGGTGGAGAAAGGGAGTCGATGAAGCAGAGAAGTGGAGGGGGTGAACGGTGGAGGGAGAAGTCGAAGAGAGCAACAAAGACAGAAAATGAAAGCGGCCTCGAGAAGAAGAGAAAAGCGGAGCAAAAAACGGAGAGAAATACGTTTTCGACCAAAACACCCTTCACACTTTTAGAATAGTAGGATATAATTTTATGTAAATATTTTTCCTTGGATGACCATTTAAATAAATGTCTTTTTAACTAGTCGGGAGAATAAATTTGTGGGAGAAAATCAAATTGTTCATAGTGGAGTTCGTGATAATTATAACTTGATGTAGTGTGTTTGTAGGAAAAGTATGTAATCATGAATTTGCCCTCAATTATTTTTGTATGAGCATTCATGTGTCGATCTAGCAAAATATTGTTGGACAAAAATTAAATGATTATAAGAATATAAGTTTCTCCATAAACAAACCATTCTTGCAGGAGTATCCATGTGATATCTCATTAAAATCTTGTCAAGAAAATTGTGGGAAAAACTTGATTTAAAAAAAAACTACAACCCCTTTTTTAAAATCTTAAGGAATAAGTTATATCGGTAATATCCTCATTGTTTTATGAATATGCCTTGTCAAAATCTTATTAGAAAAAACCAATGGAAAAATCCTAATCAAGGGAGAAGCGCACACTGTTCATGTTAATACATCATTCTAGTTGTTTTGTTAAAAATCATGTCGGAAAAATTCTTCGGGATAAAGGCTCAATCAAGGGAAAAAAGAGTGCAATGCATATTTTTATATAAATATGCTTTAGGCATTTTGAAAATCTTCCTTGGATTAACATAGGTATCATATTCGTTGCAAGTTGCAATTTCGAACGCTTAGGCTGGAGACATGCCAATGTCTCTACTGGAGATTTTATATTGGTTGAAGCTAAATTGCTTATTTAATAATTTTGTTCGTAGAAATCCTTTGTCGCAGCTAATCCATGTGTCTCTTGAACGTGATGTGTTAGATTACTAAATTATACACATTCTCGACTTGCTTCATGGATTGTAATAATTTCAGAATGATTTTAAGATGTTATTGATAAGGTGTACTTCACCGATTTCCATGATATAACAGTTTTATTGAGCTCTTCAAGAATCTTACATAAGTTTTAAATCATCAGCATAAACTGCTACAATTGCAAACGTGTTAGCTATTCTCTATGTAAACTCAAGGACATACAACATCATTTTCATATCCTTCTTGTGTATTGAGATCCCCCCCTGATGTAGACAGCACTTGGATATTTCTTTTGTAAGTAACGAGTGGAAGAAAATACTCTTCATTATATCTTCTTCGCTGTATCATTCTTCAATTGAGCTAGTGGGAGATCAATCGTATCTGAACTCATTCTTAAAACGTCATCAATGCATAGAACCATATAGACAAAGATCTATTTTCCAGTGGAGATAGAGTCGAAGTCTTGAGTATCTTTTGAATGTCGTCTAGTAAATGATGAACTAAGCCTTGCCAATATAGTAATTTATGCAGAATTAGTAAGATATATGGGCGCACTATTTGCACTGATATATGATGCTTCTAGACCAAAAACTCTTCATCATCCTCTTTTGCTATAAAGGTTCTTAATAAGATCAAACGACTCAGAAGCACTGTGGTACGTTAATGAGCGTGCTTCATCTATGTAAAGCCGCCGTAAATACCTTATGGGTATAATAAGTTTGGTTTACAAATAGTATATTTTCAAGTGCTTATATTCCAATGCATATTCTAGATAAAATTTATATATAATATATATAAACTTCATACATTACATATATGAACATCATATATCAACATATATGAAAATCGAAACAATGAAAATATACTAGTCGCTCCGATACCACTGTTGGGTTTTTATCGAAATAGAGCAGCGGAAGTTTAATATAATATGTAAAAACCCTCCGAGGATCCAAGTATATTGTCAAAGTATGAAGAACAAGATTGTTACCTCTTGTAGCGTGTTTTCGATCGAGCCTTCTAGAGACATTGCAAGAAGCGAGCGTCCTCTACGGTATCCACACAACGAACAAGTCCCGAGCGTCTAACGGATTGCTAGCTCCGATTCAACAAAGATTTCACTTAAATCAATTTGAATATAGGTATGTTCTTGATTATGGTAAGAACAAGAACACCAAGAATATTATTCAAATGTTCTTGAACTTTGATCTAAAATAACAACTATGAATTTTATTCAATATGTTATTAAAGATAAAACTCACAAGATTAGATGAAGATTAGAAGAGTATTCTAAATACTTTATTGGTCAAAGAATCAATCTTCAAAGATATGAAGATATGTTCTTGATTCTTTTGATTATTCAACTCTTGAATATAATCTTCAAGACTTTGAGAGGGAGAAATATCAAAATTAGATTTTTGATTCTCTCTACACAAATGTCTTCACTTGTGATTAAGGCTTATATGAGGGCTATCACAAGACACTCTTTTATAGTCCTCAAAATGGCTAAGGGTTCACCAACCTTTTTACCAACCATAATTAACCAGAATAAAATAACTGCTATGCTCGTTTAAGTGTGTGATCCTGTAGGTTCTAATTAATACGGCAATGAGTATAAAAATAATTTTACAACTCATAAATCATAAGAGGCCTCTAGCTAGACATTATGACTACCCGTATTAAAGAATTAATTCGACGGCACGAACGAAGTCCCATTACTGTATGATATTTAATACTCTCGTCGCGCGATATCCTAATTATGCATAAGGCATGGATAAGTCGACCTTATATAGCTTAATTATATTCTTGATCTCAAGTTACAATTGTCCAATTCAAATATTTATCAATAACTCTTTATTGATCAATTTGGGCATGACCATGCATTTAAGCAATTTAACTTAACAAGGGCCCGTGGATATCTTCTCCATTTTATAGGAGGGACAAGTCTGGACAAACTACTTCCCTCTGCATAAATCGTACCGTATCCAATCGCAAACTGTATGGTCTCTTGTTACAGAAGACGTTGGTGTTGTGTTAAAATACGATACTCATTATGTAGGAAACTGTAGTGTCTTTAGGTAATAAAGACTTAAATATTATATAACAATAAGAGGAATTATAATGACTTAATCCATATATAATTCTCTTTGTTTAGTTATATCCAATACGATGTCTCTACATGTATCTATGACATGATATAACATCTCATGTTCATGACCATGTATCATTATCTTACTAGTAATCATATTACTAGGGATATCTAGAATAAGGAGTATGCCCTCGAATGCCACTCAGAGGATGTTGAGTGAGTGCATTGTACTTGTTATTATGTAATTTATTATTATAAGTCATGTGTATGTTTCTTTATTTACTCGCAATTACTGGCATTCCTGAATCGTAAATATATATATAGAAACTAGTCCGTGTATTTGAGAGCAAAATATTCCACTCCTTATTGGATAAGGGGATCGGCACTGGAAAGGTTTATAGCTCAAATACTTAATCGTTCGCAAGTCGATGAAACTTGACTGGGCATTAAGTTTATGTGAAGACTTGTATGACATGTTTTTTGACGTGGAGAGTGCCTAACGAACACTAATGGTTAGTGGGAGCACATGTTATAGATCTGTTAATTGGATTAGTATACTCAAACCGACTCACCCTCGATTCGTCACATAGATTACACTCTGGGACAGTCAATGACGGAATCAGAAGGTTGTGATAGGTATTCGTGAACCTTCAACTTGAGGATTTGGTAGGGATGTGCTTGTGACGTTAAGAAATTCATTAGAGTAGTTCGACCCAGAAAACCAGAAGGTGGGGGTCAACCTCGACGTACGTCTTGACGGGCAAGTAGCAGGTCCTACTAAATACCAAGATAGAATTCTTTCTCCTGTTAGTGAAAGGGTTATATGTCCTATGCGGTTATTAGCAGATGAGATCATAAGTCTTTGGCCAAAGTATTGGAGCTAGTTGTATTGGATACACGAGAGCTCGATGATCTCGATTTGCATTAACTCATGCATAGCATCAAGTACAGATAGGGTTTGACTGACTGTGACCCTATAACTTGATCGGGACATTTGAAAGAAGGGTTTATACGTATACTGGTATTCACGACAGAATGCTTCTTGAATGATCCCAAATCATTCGTTCTCAGTTGGGGTACAGTGTAGGCCGCCAGGATGGCTAGGTGGTGCTACTACTCTTTGGTTCCTCCCATTGCTAACTAAGACGGACCTACCGAGTCGCGCAATAGGATTGACGACGGAATGAATCGAGCTTATTCTCTCTTTATAAATATTAGATATTGGATATCTAATTTATTAGACATTAGATGTCTAAATTAATTTATTGTTTAAGTTAATTTACGGCCTAATGAATTAAATAAATTACTGGGTGATTAGTTTAATTTATAGATATAATTATTTCTTGGAGAAATTAATTATATTATTTTGTATGTGATATAATTAATTAATTGGATTAATTAATTGATATAAATTCATCTCAACGGAATTGGAGTTTATCTGTTTGGACTCACGGGAGTCCGAAACAAACCAAACTCGTCCGATTCCTTCTAGATGGCCGCCCCTTACCTACCACCTGCCTTGGTCATGGTCTTCACCTTAATAGGTGGAAGACTTATGACTAGTGAGGGACAATATCTTTGAGATATGTTGGGTAGGTGATTTGATGTGGGTTGAGGAATAAATAAAGGGAAGACAACAACTCTCCAACACCCACCTTGTGCATTCATACGTGAGTTCAAGAGAGAGAGAAAATTGTTTTCTCAAAAGCCTCCTCCTCCTCCTCCTCCTCCTCCTCCTCCTTCTTCTTCTTCTTCTTTGGAGAAAATTCAAGACATATATTGAGAGTTTGTGAGTTATACACTTTGAGTGTAATATTCACATTTGATAGCTTCGTCATCCGATTCTAGCCGTAACCTTGGAGGTTAATTGGGTGATCGTCATTCCGTTCGTTTCTCCGGCGCGTGGCAAGTAGAGACGCGGTACTTTCGGTGTTGGATCATCTAAGAGCTTGGAGCGGATTGGATTCATGGAAAGCAACTAAAGCTTGGGGAATCGCTCAAGAGAAGAACACCATTTATTCAACGGACTATAATGGTATGTTTCTCGTATCTTCTTGTGCTTCATTTTATATTCGTATATACGTAGCTCGATCGATCCTCGTAGGAATTTAGATTGAATTAATTTTCATTTTACCGCTTCCGCTGGGTCATGTTTGGACACGCGTTTGGTTGCGATTCAGATTGTTGCGTGTTTGTTGTCCCAGTGGGGGTATGGTTGTTGTGGTAAATTATAGTTTGATATAGGTATGGCGCGCGCTACTGTGCAGAATTAGCGCACGTTACCTTGTGTATAGCGCACGCTAACGTGAGATTCAGAAACTACTGCATTCAAATGAGAGATCGGCAGCGCATGCTATGCAATTATATAGCGCGCGCTAAGGTGCAGCAGTTTCCGCACGCTACGGGGAGGGTAACGCGCGCTAACTGGTAGTTAGGGGGCAGTCCAGAAGCTACTGGACTATGGATGGAAGTCTTGTTAGAGCACGTTAATGCTTGTAGTTAGCGCATGCTAATCAGTCCAGTATATAAACCGGACAACAATCGTGATTTATCATTTCCACTCTTTTCCTTTTTCTCCGCGGGTGACACCAAGGTGTGAATCGAATGCGACTAGGGTTCGTGATCTTGGCCAATTTTGTTCCATTCAAAGGTGTTTTGGAGTATAACATCATTTAATCTACTGTTCTTCGTCGGATCGAGGCAATTCCTTGAGTTTTCTTGAGTTAACTATTTTGTATGTTTTGTTCTTGATCTTATTTTCAACCCGATTCTGATGAATCAATTGATGTTAAATATTGTTGTTGGTCATACCCTATGAATTGTATATCTATAATTCCGACTTGTTCAACTCGGTTGACGATTCTAAGGATTCTGAGGAACCGTGAACAATTAACATTCGATCAAATGTCCGTAAACTATTGGTGAACAAAGCAAACGATCAAAGGGCATACCGTATCCCAGATGATGTCAAGTGATGCTTTCATAATACATCCGAATTGTTGATGCTCCCGACAATTGCAGCTTTGATTCTATTTATCTTCTTGGTTTCCATCTCTAACTTGGTAGTTCTACATATTAAGGACAAAACTCCTTTTGAGGGGGAGAAGAGTATAAAAATCGGAATAATTGAGCTTGTACAATTTAGGGCATTGAACCCTTATGTATGACTCTGTTATCGCACTGCAGAACTTGTGAGTTCGGTGGTACTGCGATGATTGGCTTGATGTCTGAACTTATCGTCATTATGGTTTCCGTTATATACTGGTTCAAGATCTTGTTGTATAACCCTATTGTCGTTGAATATTGGACCATATTTCATTTGGTAACTCATGATTCCACCCGAAAAAACCATATCTATTTGTGTTGTGCTTTATTTTGATTTCAACTTGTGCCGTTAACTGAATCGTGTCACTACCGAGAAATTCTCGTGATGTTAGTAGTCATTCCGCACTCGTCAGGATGCTTAGAGATTTGGTCATACGACCTTATGAAGTTGCTTGTTACGTTATTACCTTGTTTTCGATGTTCTAAATTTCGGGGACAAACTTCTTTTATTTAAAGTGGACCGTGACACTCGAGTTTTTGACTTCTGTATTTTTCCATCTTATCGACTCGCTTATGTTCGATAATACCTTCTGAATTTGTTCTGTTCTTCAGTTTTGTCGCTCGAACGAGTTGTGACATTTTTTGGATGAATCCATTTATAGTTGTGACCTTTCCCAAATTCAATTCAAATCTCGTGAGTCCTATGCAAAGTGAATGTCTTGTAATTCTAAGAAAACCACTTAATGCCTTGAGTTGAGGCGTGAACTTCGGATTTGTTTGATTATTGTCGTCTAGTCGTTGTTGTTCGATCAATGTTTTTAGGTCGTTGTGGTTCGATTGTTGTTGCTCGATCTCGCATCGTAATTATCGAGCGTCTGATTTCCTTAAGATTCGGGTACTCGTCCCAGTAAGTCATCTTCCACACCTTTAAAGTTGTCGGATTATATACTTGTTCAGCGTTAAGCTCGTATTTTGATTATTGCACTATTTGAATTATCAACCGTAGTGATTCATGATCATTGCACTTCATAAACATCTTGCGTATTGAATCGAACCGCAGCGGCTCTGGATGACATGGAGTTGTGTGTCCGTTGTTGGCAGCAGATAACGTGTGTCATCTAAAGTTTGCCTTGCCTTGATTGTTTCATGTCCTAAGTTTTGGGACGAAACTTATTTCAAAAGGAGTGGGATGTAATAATTTTATTTTCCCGTTAGTTCATTTTCTTTTGATCTATTTTCATTTCTTTCGGTTCGCCAGTCTCGACGATCAACATATGAGAGATGGTCATCATGACTTGACATCAAGTGAGAGTACCGAGAGTCCGTGATTGCATCTTTTAGCTTGACCAATATTTTGGCCGTACTCGTACCATTAATTAACTCGATCCTTATCAAGAATCTCTGCGAGTCTATCGTCAAGAATTTTATTACTAATATTATCATTGTTATGGCGGTGAGAGATAACTGACACTGAATGACGGTGCCGCCATAATAGCGGCTGCTAAGAAACAACTGTAGCACCACTAGGACCGCCGACTTAAAGTCGGTTTGATGTGTATATAAGGCCCTCAGAGGTACTTCCATAATAGACTTAAGATGTTAACCGAAAGGAAACAATTGAGTAATCTTGTAAGTATGGATCCTACTAAGCATACCCGTTGCTTGGAGCATATCAGTTATCTAGAGGCTGTAGCACAATTTCATCGGGATGCAAGTCAGACTGTGCAGAAGGCAGTTGCACGGGAATGCGAGCGTGCTATGCCGCTAGAAGCTCAGTGGCTGTAGTACAATTTACTCTTCGATCGAGAGAGGCACAGTACACTCAAGCGAGAGAGGCCCTCCAGGATCAGGTCCAGCAAGAGAGGGCGATAATACGGGCTAACGCTGAGGAGATCCTTGGTATCCTCCCAGTGGCCCCAATTCCGGTCGTGGGGCAAGAAGTCGCAGAGGCCGAAGAGGATCCCAAAGAAGATACCAAAGAGGACCCTGAAGAAGCGATCGAAGAAGACCCTGTCGGGGCATACTATGTATATGATGTTTTCTTACAAACATGCACCAGTGTAATGTTTACGACTTAAGAATAAAAATTCATGGAGGTGATCTATAACCCGAATGTATTTTATCAATCTCCTTCACATTTCAAGTTTCGAGGACGAAACTTCTTTTTAGGGGGATAGGGTGTGATACCCCGTAATAAATAAACCGGGTGATTTTTTTATATATTTGGTGAACCGTCGAATAAATTCGGTTATCGTGTCGGAGTTGAGAACTATATCACCCAGTGTTGTTTAGAATAACGAACTTGAATTTTTGTAATTGCGGAGTGTTACTATATATTTTATATATAATGTTTTGTACGTCACCGCTGTGTCAACATTCATCAGGGTGAGATAGAAATAATAATCCGGATTGTTATAATGTTACATGTATATGCTTTTACCTATATAATTAGTGAAGAGATAAATTTACCACTAGAAGGGGGGTTGAATAGTGGTAATGCGGAATAACGAAATTTCTTGCGAATAAATGAAAAATAGTGCGAAAAATAAAGACTCAAAGATTTATAGAGGTTCGGCAACTTGCCTACGTCCTCTCTCCAACTTCCTTTTCTATTGGCTCAAGAACAACCACAAACTTGACTCGTCTTCGATCGGTCTGAGTACAGAACCGTTACAACCGCTTGTCTTCTATCGGTCCAAGCTCAACCACTCTCAATATAAACTTTTGTTTATCTAGTATTCTATAGGAACTAGATAATCCTCACTATACGAATATGGGAGTATAATATTAACAATGCCGGATCAAAGATCCTAATAACACCGGATTAGTGACTCTTGATTCGTTTCTCTTACGCTCAAGTGTAAGTGATGCAACACTCACAACCAATGAAAAGAATACAAAGTATAATAGATGTTACAATGTGAATCACTCTTGTATCTTTTCTTCTCACAACTTATAATGTAGTAATCAGTAGTAATTTGAGCTCAAGAATGCTTGTATGCTTGTATGCTTTTAGTTGTATATTTGATACCCAAGTCCTATGGGTATTTATAGGTGGCAACCATTCTTCAAATACTGAAAATTGTATTATTAGCGTGCGCTAATAATATCTTCTAGCGTGCGCAATCGTCTCTGACTTTGACTTTCTGAACGGTCACAAAACTGTTCCAACGGTAAAATTGTATGGCTAGCGTGCGCTAGTCATGTACTCGTAGCGTGCGTTATCGGTTGGTCAACATGTCTTCAATCTTGACTTTGAAAGTGTAGGTTTGTCTCCCCAACGTCTCTTTATCCAACGGCTAAATTTGAACTTAGCGTGCGCTAGCAATCATGCATAGCGTGCGCTAGTATTAATTAATTCCAGCTTTTCCAGATTTCACGGATCTTCATTGACTCCTACTTTTCCAACGGTAGAAACTCCAACGGTAAGTTGTTGACTGATTTAGCGTGCGCTAATAATTTACCATAGCGTGCGCTAAATGTTTTCTTTAGTAACGTACGTTACCCTGTGTAGCGTACGCAAAGGCCTTCTCATTTTGAGTCCCGTGGCTACTGGACTACTAACCATGTTATCCGGTAGCGTGCACAAGTCATGAAGAGTAACGTGCGCTAACTCCTAATAGTAGCGTACGTAAATTATTGTCCTTAGCGTGCGCAAGTTCTTTTCCTTTTTCTTTCCAGACCTTACTGTCCTCTGACTGGAGATGCGATAGCGTGCGTTAATATTGGTGTATAGTGTGCGCTAATATTAGTGAATTAGCGTGCACAAATGTTGAAGATCTTGCGTGCGCTATCCATCAGGTAACTTCACTGGACTGCAGCTAACTGACTAGGCTGTATATATATTCCTCGATAGCGAGCGCTACTCTGGTATAGGTAGCGTGCGCTAAGTCCATTTTGCTCCTTCAATATAACAACATGCTGAGATTGATTTTATTAAATGTTTTGAATGAAATTATCATCAAAATACTTTTTGAGTCAACAATCTCCCCCTTTTTGATGAAGTCAAAACATTTAATTTATACCTGCAAAAACATTTTACAAGTCTTCGAATCAAGGTAACTTGTTCGATATATTAGTGTGTTTCGGTTTTTGGAGTATTCTCCCCCTTTTTGACATAAACAAAAAGGAACTCCCCCTGAATTGTCGCATATTTAACAAATAATACCATCAAAATGTCACGAACTAAAACGAAATCACGTAAACAACAAATGCCAAACTTCAACCAACCAAATGAAGCGACATGCAAATTCCATTAAAACAAAGTTCAAGCAATACATAAAATTTCAAGACATGAAACATAAAAACCATTCGAATAATAAGTTTCTACAATCAAGCATCAAATTCCTAGACTCTAAGTGCTGGATCGGAAGAAGAGGATGGGAATGGGAACGACGGATGTGTGTATCGGATAAAATCAAAGATCAGCCCACGAACTTCCCCAACTTCCGAACGAAGAGACCCGACTTCTGAGCGAAGAGACCAAACATCCTCTCGAATTTCCATTTGAGAGGTCTCGATGCTCCGCATCCGAGCGCAAAGATCACTCTCTTCTTCCTCCGTGACGGCGTCTCGCATCGGTCGCTTGCCTTTCGTCTTCGGGTGACGAACGAACTTTCCGGTTTGCATCTCCCGAAGTGTATGGGGTCCTCGATGTGTCACACGCTCGGCCGGAGTTGGCGTTCGCGTCCCTTTCGGAACTTGATCGTCTTCTTGAAGGTACAGAAATAGCACCCATCCTCTATTGAATGTTTCGGCGTAATGCATTGCTTTGAGGGTGATGTCGCTTATTTCGTGTCCTCGAGACACCGGAACGGATGCCTCACTAGACAAGTCGACATGAAAGTGATGGAAGATCACCGTGAGTATAGAACCAAAAGGCAGCTGCCCTGATTTCCGAGTCCTCGACATATAATGCTTTGAGCGAAATGAATCCCCTATAGCCTTCATCCAGTTCAGCACAATACCGGTAAAATCCACCTTGTCGTCCTTCAAAACTCTGTACACCACATTTTTGTCTACTCCCACTAGCTTGTGTTAGGTGTTAACCTTCGGCATCGAGCACTTAGTTAGTGCAGCCAACAAGAAGCGAATGTGAATTCCAAAATCATTATATTCGAAAACGTCATCCGTAACCTCGATGACCGTGTTCGAGCACAGAAAGTCAGCGACATCTCTCTCAGACATAAGAGATTCTTCGGCAATTGTTTTCCCACAGCAATCATAACCTTCCTTCGATAGACCAAATAATTCGTGAAGTATTTCCGAGGAAATCTTCACCACTGTTCCTTTCACCAAGCTACCAAGAACTAATCCACCATCATCGTCACCCAAATGCAAATTGGCATAAAATTCGCGGACACAAGAAGGGTAAACGATTTCCTTGCACTCAACAAACCGGGCTATCCCTAAAGCTTCAAAAAACTCACGAATACTGACCTTTGCTCGTTCGAGACTGCTGAAGTTAAAGAAGTAGCAGTCGGTAAGATTCTCCTGAGGAAGAATATCGAAGAACACCTTCGATGCGGTGTAGGAGACAAATCGGGTCGCGTCGTATTCGGTGTTGCGAGGGCGTTTGTAGGATTTTTCCATGGCTTTGCGTCCCTTGCTAGACATGAATCTGAAGAAATTTGAAGATTTGAGGGAGAAATCGGAAGATGATGGTTCGGATTTTGCGTCTAGGGTTTTTTTTGCTAAAAGAGGATTTCTGCATTTGCGTACGTTAAGAAGGAATGAAAATGTCTCTGGGTCGTACGGAGTTTATATAGTCAACTGAGTTTTAATTAGCGTACGCTAGGTATGAATGGTTAGCGTAGGTTAGGTTGAAATAGGAAGCTCACTGGACTGTCCAGTAGCTAATTTGGAATATGAAGGATTTTAATTAGCGCACGCAAAGCATAGACGGTTAGCGTAGCTAACGATAACAAGGGTTAGCGCGCGTTACGAAAAATGAAGCTAGCGCGCGCTAGCGAATGAAGCGATTCAAGGATATTGATTTCTTGAGTAGAAAACTTATTTCAAAAATTGTCTACATGTCCCATACCAAGTTGTAAACGAATAGAATTAAATGATTCTTCGGGAAGAGGTTTTGTAAAAATATCAGCAAGTTGGTCCTTCGTCCCAAAAAAAATTAAACAGATATCTTTTTTCTGCACATGATCGCGTAGAAAGTGATGTCTAATGTCTATATGTTTAGTTCTACTATGCAATACAGGATTTTTACTCAGATTAATCGCACTAGTATTATCACATAGAATAGGGGTATTTTCAAAATATATGCCGTAGTCGCGGAGTTGATTTTTAATCCATAACACCTGAGCACAGGCGCTCCCTGTAGCAACATATTCGGCCTCAGCTGTAGACAATGCTACACTGGTTTGCTTTTTACTTCCCCAAGATATTAAACATGATCCAATAAAATGACACGTGCCGCTAGTACTCTTTTTATCAATTTTACATCCGCCGAAATCGGCGTCACTATATACAATCAAGTTGAAATCCAAGCAAGAAGGATACCATAGACCTAGTCCGATAGTCCCTTTTAAGTAACGAAAAATGCGTTTACAAGCAATTAAATGTGATTTCTTAGGATTAGCTTGGAATCGAGCACATAAATATGTAGCAAATATTATGTCTGGCCTAGAAGCAGTTAAATATAACAGATATCCGATCATACCTCGATATAGTTTTTGATCTACCGATTTGCCATTTTCATCTTTTTCAAGCTTTAATGATGAAGACATTGGCGTTGAAATCACCTTGCTACTTTCCATTTTGAATTTCTTTAGGATATCGTTTGAGTACTTCATTTGATGGATAAAGATTCCATCTTCGCATTGCTTGATTTGAAGCCCGAGGAAGAACGTTAATTCTCCCATCATACTCATCTCGAACTCTCCTTTCATAAGATTAGAGAAATCTTGGCACAAAGATTCATTAGTAGCTCCAAATACAATGTCATCAACGTAGATTTGGCAAACAAGTATATCATCATTTAATATTTTCACAAACAAGGTATTATCGACTTTGCCTCTTTTATAGTCATTTGCAATTAAAAATTGACTTAAACGATCATACCATGCTCGGGGTGCTTGCTTCAACCCGTAGAGTGCCTTGTTGAGCTTGTAGACGTGATCAGGAAATTGATGATCTTCAAAACCGGAAGGTTGCTTGACGTAGACTTCTTCTTGAATGTAGCCATTCAAGAATGCACTTTTCACATCCATTTGAAATAGTTTGATCTTTTTGTGGGCGGCAAATGCACATAACAAGCGGATGGCTTCGAGTCGAGCCACGGGAGCAAAACTTTCTTCGTAATCAAGACCTTCCTCTTGATTATACCCTTGAGCGACCAAACGAGATTTATTTCAAATTGGATAACCGTCTTCGTCACTCTTAATTTTGTGCACCCATTTAGTTCCGATAATTGTTTTATCTTTAGGAGCGGGAACTAAATTCCATACATTATTGTGCATGAATTGCACAAGCTCCTCTTGCATTGCCATCACCCAACTTTCATCATCAAGAGCCTCAGATATATTTTTAGGAACTATTTCGGATACGAAAGCACAATGAGCTATAAATTCGGTGGTTCTCCTTCGGGTTTGAACACCGTCTTCAATATTTCTAATCACGAGATCCTTTGGATGGTCTTTGATGTTCTTCCAATCTTTCGGTAAATCAACGATTGTGTTCGTTTCGATTTCCGAAATTTTCTTTGAGGGATCCGGAAAAGTACCTGCATCATCAAAATATTCTACCTTTCTCGGGGGTGAGATCATATCATTGAATTTAACATGAATGGATTCTTCAACTTTATTCGTTCTAATGTTATAAAGTCGGTATGCTTTGCTATTTGTACAATAACCAAGAAATATTCCGGAGTCGGATTTAGCATCAAACTGGCCCAAGTTATCCTTACCATTGTTTAAGATAAATACATTGCAACCAAAAGGATGAAAATAATCTATATTTGGCTTTTTGCCCTTCCATAATTCATACGGGGTCTTAAGATGAGTTCTACGAACATGAACCCAATTAATCACATAGCATGCCGTAAATATTGCTTCGGCCCAAAAGTATCGTGGAAGAGAGTATTCATTAAGCATAGTCCTCGACATTTCTTCCAAAGATCGATTTTTCCTTTCAACAACCCCATTTTGTTGAGGCGTTCTAGGAGCCTAAAAATTATGATTAATCCCGTATTTGTCACATAAGAGTTCAAACGGAGTGCAATCAAATTCACCTCCGTGATCGGTGCGAATAGAAATTATGGAGATATTTTTCTCATTTGATACCAAACGACACCATTTAGAAAACTCGGAAAATGCATCATGCTTATGCGCTAAAAATCTAACCCAAGTGAATCGAGAGAAATCATCAACAATAACCAAAGTGTAAAGTTTGCCACTTAAACTAACATGTCTAGATGGTCCAATCAAATCGATATGCACAAGTTCAAGAACGCGACTAGTGGAAACCTCTAATTTTGGTTTAAAAGATTCTCGAGTGTGTTTCCCTTTTATGCATGATTCACACAAATGCTTTCTATCAAACTTGAGTTTGGGCAATCCACGAACAAGGTCGTGTCTAGATAAAATGGAAATAATAGGTAGAGATGTATGCCCCAATTTTCGATGCCATAAATATGCATTATCATCCAAAGTAATAAGACATTTTTCATTGAATGAACTTTTATCATTAAGATCAACAATGTAGATGTTTCCACATCTCAAACCGATGAATGCAATTTTATTATTTCTAAATGCCGTGCAATGCGTTTGTTCGAAGAGAATTTTAAAACCTTCATCGCAAAGTTGTGAAACGCTAAGAAGATTATGATGCAAACATTCAACAAACAATACTTTGTTGATAGAGGGAGAAGGTTCCTTACCGACTTTTCCGATGCCTTTGATTTTTCCCTTTTGATTATCCCCAAAGGTCACATGTCCTTGTTCTTGATATTCGAGGTCTTCAAATAAGTCCTCGGAGCCGCACATGTGCTTTGAGCATCCGCTATCAATGTACCACTTGATTTTCCTTGGTGCCGGCACCTACAAAAATAGAATTTCTCGGTTGTTTCGGTACCCAAGCCCGTTTGGGTCCTCCAAAGTTAACTATGCTTATAGCATTTGGAACAATTGTCCCTTTAGGAACCCATATTTGTTTAACCTTGATGGTTCTCAACTTTGAACGAACATTAACATCATGAACTCGTTTGAAAGGATCTTTTGAGTTCTCGGTTTTGGTTTTCTTTATTTTGTCAAGGTTGATAAGGGATTGTTCCCGTTTAAAAGGATCAAAACCAAGACCGTGTTTTCGCAAAGGGGATTTTCGAATTTCTCGTTTCCGAGAGTAAATTTGTTCAAAATATATTTTAGCTCCTTTTGAGTTTTCGTCAACTCGATTTTCAAAACATTTTCCTTTTAAAGGCATAAGGTATGGTCGAGCTCAATGGTTTTACCTTTGTTTTGAAGGGATGAATTTTCGAGTTCTAGAGATTTTATTTTTCTCTTTAAAGATATATTTAATTTAACCATCTCGTCATACTCCATGTTCAAGGATTCAAACACACTTAATAACTCATCGTCATGATGAACTTCTTGTGAATCGCAAAAATCAAAAGAATCATATTCGTCATCATTGAGTTTAGAACTTACCTCGATATTGCTTTCGGAGTCGAGTGCCATGAATGCGAGATTCGCGTCTAGAGATCTTTCAATCTCCTCCTCGTCATCACTCCACGAAGCGATTAGGACCTCCTTCTTTTTGAATCTTTCCATTTGAGGCTTTGAAGATGATCCTCGGCATTCTTTGGCATAGTGACCGGCTTGACCACATTTCCAACAATTATTGTCGAACTTCTTTATAGGAGCATAGCCACTCTTCTTTTGCTCCGGCTTGCCATCCCGACCAAGGAAACTTCGCCTCTTTTGAATTAGGCTTTTATACCTTCTAAAGTTCTTGGCGTAGAGAGCAAGTTCCTCGTCGTCTTCATCTCCGGGAACATCTTCCTCAACATCGCTATCAACATTGAATGCGACTATTCTTTCACGAGGCTTTGGTTTGGTGCCTCTAGACTTGAGAACGATCTCATAATTTATGAGTGACCCGATGAGGGCACTAAACTCGAGCTTGTTGAGATATTTGGATTCCATAATCGCGGTAACCGTAGCATCCCATTCTCGTGGCAACGAGCGAAGAATTTTCTTTGCTTTATCGCTGCTCGATATAGGCTTTCCGAAATATGCAAGACCATTGGTTATAGCCGAATATTGATCCAACATATTTGTGATCGTTTCCTCGTCTTTCATGGAGAAAAGTTCGTAGTCATGAAGCAGCATGTTGATTTTGGTTTCCTTGACTTGGGTGGTTCCCTCATGAGTGACTTCGAGAATTTCCCAAATTTCCTTTGCGCTTTTGTAGGACGATATCCTATTGAGTTCTTCGGGATTAAGAGCGCAGTAGCTCGTGAGTTGACGTGTGTGTTCCTCCAATCCTCGTCATTGAATTCGTTGAACTTTTTCAACGATCCATCCTCTTTCTTAGCAAGCTTCGGACCAAGAGCAATAACTTTCCAAATTTCAATATCGTAGGCTTGAATGAAGATAGCCATTTTCTTTTTCCATGTCATGAAATTCGAACCGTCGAAGAAGGGAGGACGGTTGAGAGCATTTCCTTCGATTTGGCCAAGAAGTGCCATTTACGGATCTTGTTCCCTTAGGTGGTTAAACCTTTAAAAAGAGACCCGCTCCGATACCAACTAAAGAGATAAATTAACCACTAGAAGAGGGGCTGAATAGTGGTAATGCGGAATAACGAAATTTCTTGCGAATAAATGAAAAATAGTGCGGAAAATAAAGACTCAAAGATTTATAGAGGTTCGGAAACTTGCCTACGTCCTCTCTCCGACTTCCTTTTCTATTGGCTCAAGAACAACCACAAACTTAACTCGTCTTCGATCGGTTCGAGTACACAACCGTTACAACCGCTTGTCTTCTATCGGTCCAAGCTCAACCACTCTATATAAACTTTTGTTTATCTAGTGTTCTATAGGAACTAGATAATCTTCACTATACGAATATGGGAGTATAATCCTAACAATGCCGGATCAAAGATCCTAATAACACCGGATTAGTGACTCTTGATTCGTTTCTCTTACGCTCAAGTGTAAGTGATGCAACACTCACAACCAATGAAAAGAATACAAAGTATAATAGATGTTACAATGTGAATCACTCTTGTATCTTTTCTTCTCACAACTTATAATGTAGTAATCAGTAATAATTTGAGCTCAAGAATGCTTGTATGCTTGTATGCTTTTAGTTGTATATTTGATACCCAAGTCCTATGGGTATTTATAGGTGGCAACCATTCTTCAAATACTGAAAATTGTATTATTAGCGTGCGCTAATAATGTCTTCTAGTGTGCGCAATCGTCTCTGACTTTGCCTTTCTGAACGGTCACAAAACTGTTCCAATGGTAAAATTGTATGGCTAGCGTGCGCTAGTCATGTACTCGTAGCGTGCGTTATCGGTTGGTCAACAGGTCTTCAATCTTGACTTTGAAAGTGTTGGTTTGTCTCCCCAACGTCTCTTTATCCAACGGCTAAATTTGAACTTAGCGTGCACTAGCAATCATGCATAACGTGCGCTAGTATTAATTAATTCCAGCTTTTCCAGATTTAACGGATCTTCATTGACTCCTACTTTTCCAACGGTAGAAACTCCAACGGTAAGCTGTTGACTGATTTAGCGTGCGCTAATAATTTACCGTAGCGTGCGCTAAATGTTTTCTTTAATAACGTACGCTACCCTGTGTAGCGTACGTAAAGGCCTTCTCATTTTGAGTCCAGTGGCTACTGGACTACTAACCATGTTATCCGGTAGCGTGCGCAAGTCATGAAGAGTAACGTGTGCTAACTCCTTATAGTAGCATACGTAAATTATTGTCCTTAGCGTGCGCAAGTCCTTTTCCTTTTTCTTTCCAGACCTTACTGTCCTCTGACTGGAGATGCGATAGCGTGTGTTAATATTGTTGTATAGCATGCGCTAATATTAGTGAATTAGCGTGCGCAAATGTTGAAGATCTTGCGTGCGCTATCCATCCAGTAACTTCACTAGACTGCAGCTAACTGACTAGGCTGTATATATATTCCTCGATAGCGTGAGCTACTCTGGTATAGGTAGCGTGCGCTAAGTCCATTTTGCTCCTTCAATATAACAACGTGCTGAGATTGATTTTATTAAATGTTTTGAATGAAATTATCATCAAAATACTTTTTGAGTCAACAATTAGTAATGTATAGATATACACATATACATATACACTATATATATATATATATAAATGTGAACCGCCTCACAAAAAAAATAGAGAAAGAGGGATAAGAAGAGAAGAGTCGGGAGATGGCAGAGAGGAAAAAAAAAAGAGAAAAGAAGAGAGAGGGAGAGAGAGAAGAAGCAGGAAGCTCCGGGAAGAAGAGGCCGAGAAGGGTTGTCAACAGAAGAAGATTCCTCTGGTAAAACTTTACAACCTATATACCATTTTGATCGTTTCAGCGAGTAGGTCACAAATATCTATCGAATTTTTGAAACCGAGGTTAGAATAGCTGGAACGGTGCTGAAACCGCCGCTCAACGTCAGGTCCCCGTACGGCCTTTCGGGCTGCCGGAACCTGAAACCCTTTACACTGTTAGGAAACCCTCCGGACGAGCTTCATCCCACTAGTTTTAGTTTTCGGATTTAGTTGGGTATTACGGAGTGTGTGTTACTGTGTGTGCGTGTGTGTTTGTGTGTGCAGGTGTTTGGTTGTGTTGTGTGTGCTGGTGTGTGCTGTGTGTGCGATGGTGTGTGCAGTGTGTGTGGGTGTGTGTGTGTTGTGTGTTCGGGTGTGTGTGTTTATGTGTACGCGTCTGTGTGTGTAAAATATGTGAGTTACTTGTAAATATCGGGCCTTGCCTATTTGGGGTATTAGTGTGTTTTTACGTATAAAAATATTGTTAGTCGATGTTAAAGAAGCTCCCGGTGAGGTTACGATAGACGGGAGACGTTAAAACGATTGTTAGATAGTCATGTAAAGTTTTGGGGTGGAAAACATAAATTTTGAAAGCCTAGGGCTATGCCATTTGGGAATTAGAAATAAAGTTTCACTTGATTGGAGTTTTTTAAATCTTCAATTTGACCCTAAACTTAATATTTTCTTTAAAAAGTGTATAACCTTCTTGGTTCCAATCCAAAATTCAAATGACTTCCAAATGGCTCCTAATTCGAAACACAACCTTCTTACACCCCGATAACACGCCGAGTGTGTCCGTAACTATGTCTCACCCGAACTCGACTAAATTAGAAAGTAGAGTTCTAATGGTTATATAAATCTTAACACGTTAATTATATAATATGCTCCGATTTAGGTTGAAGGGTTGGCTAATCGCTCAGTCCATTTTTCTTATCAATCGAACCTTTTCCATTCGTTGGAATGCCAGGCAAGTACTTTGGTTTAGTTTAATGTACTTCGTGTGAATATTTGAAAAATGTGATTTTGTGAAAAGTGGTAATTTCGGAAAATGTGGCTGGTGCCATGTGTTTTTTGTGAAAAAGTGATGATTTTAGAAAGTGCGACTTGTGGTCGTGTGCCAAGTAAAACCAGCAAGGGTCCCCTGGGATCCGTTAGACTGTGAGTATCTACGGATGACTTGGTAGGGCTGTACAACCATAGAGGGCCTGACAAGGACTCCCTGGGGTGTGTTTCTCACGTGAGGTACAGTGCTCGTATAGCCCATGTGGTTGTTTTATGATGATGATTTTGGTATGATATTCAGGAATATATGTGATGGCACTATGATTTGATTGTTTATTCACTTGTTGTACATATTCATGAATCATTGTACTTGCACCGACTGTTTGTTGACCCCTTCGGGGGTGAATATACTTTTTGTGTATTCAGGTATAGGTCTTAGTGTCGAGCCAGCGCAGGAAGGCACGAGGATGGCGAGCAACACTGATATCATGTGTTATTTTGAGTCGGTGGTCATTTTATCATGGTCAAAGTCGTGTTTTGGTTTTTGTACTCGCGCAGGTACTGTCATATATTGTTTAATGTATTGGTGTTAGTTGTTGTTGATGTTGTTGGATCAGTTGTGAGTTGTTGTATCTGTTGTGATCCAACAGGACCATGTAATGGATTGCTTTGTGATGTATGTCGTATTGAAGTTGATGTTGGTTTTAAGGTGTGAATGTCTCGGTTTTGTTGATTGTTAATGTGTTTTATGTTGGTCTAAGCCTGGTAGATTCTCCAAAAAGAATCTATGGCGCTGTAATATCTATGTAAATCACGGGGGTGTTACACAAGGACAATTGTGTACCCTCGAAATTACTTCGTCTCTCGTTGATGACATCAAAGGGAAGCAGCGGATTAACCAGATGATTACTCAACTGAAGGAAGATATAATTAAAGGCAAGTCACTGGTTTTATGGTCCATGAGGATAGTATTTTGAATAGGGAAGACTTTGTGTTCCGAATGATTTAGAGTTGAGACAGAGAATACTTCGAGAAGCCCATGCGACGCATTACTCAATCCATCATGGAGCAATTAAGATGTACAAAGATTTGAAAATTTTTGGTGGAATAATATGAAGAAGGATGTCACAAAGTTTGTTTTGTGGTGTTTGACTTGTCAAAAAATCAAAATCGAGCATCAACGACCAGCTTTGTAGAAGCCTCTTCCTATTCCCGAGTGGAAGTGAGAAGACATCTCCATGGATTTTATCACTGGGATGCCGAGGATTAAAGCCGAAATGGATGTGATTTGGGTAGTCGTCGATCGATTAACCAAGTCGACACATTTCATTGGTATTAAGGATACCTGGGGGCTGTAGAGGCTAGCTCGGATATTTATAGCAGAGATTGTGAGATGCATGGTACACCTAAAACCATTGTATCTGATCGGGATGGTTGTTTTGTGTCAGATTTCTGGCAGGCGGTCCATCAAGCCTTAGGTACCGAATTGAAGTTTAATACGTCTTTTCATCCACTGTCAGACGGTCAAACTGAGTAGATACTTCATATGTTAAAGCATATGTTGTGGGATTATGCCTTATATGTTGCGGGATCATGCCTCGAGAGTTTTAATAGAAAACAATTTAGGATTACTGAATCCTTATCTTTCCAAAATCAACAGGGGTCACAGCCCAAAGGTTTTGTTTTCACAATTGAAACCAACAACAACACACAAGGTTAAAAAAACCCACGTCACGCGTCCTCGACGGACATAAAATACACACGCACCCGTGCAGTTTCACTCGTGAATCCAGGATATACCATTGGACTCCCTCCGTGGCCCCGTCGAACCCTCCCGAGGTGAGCAAAATACATTCACTAAACATACGCATGTACTCGCATCGCCTAGGACCGGGATGAAGCCACAAATCCCACTCGAGGCCCCGTCGGACCCTCCCGAGCTGGCTAGCGAAATAATCAAGCACAACACGTCACCTAGGACCGGGACGAAGCCACGAATCCCACTCGAGGCCACGTCGGACCCTCCCGAGCTGGACGCGAAATAATCAAGCACAACACGTCAACTAGGACCGGGATGAAGCCACGAATCCTACTCGAGGCCCCGTCGGACCCTCCCGAGCTGGCCGCAAAATAATCAAGCACAACACGTCACCTAGGACCGGGACGAAGCCACGAATACCACTCGAGGCCCCGTCGGACCCTCTCGAGCTGGCCGCGAAATAATCAAGCACAAGTAACATATCACACCAAGGATATCCAAACAACTCGCCAAGAGGCATCAAACACTTAGCAAAACACCACGTCAAACCATAACGCACCGAAAAGAGATAATATATGTACACACACATTACCAAGCACAACATCAACACCAAACATATCCAAAGGATTCACGTAGTCACTTACAACCCACACAATTTACAAAACACACGCATTTTGAAAGTGAGCCTTTAACGAGGCTACCCGAATCTTTTGAAAACTCATTTCAAACAAACAAACAAACACACCAAGACGATTACCAATCATCATATCCACGAAACAAGAAATGCATGGACAAGGTACTTGCCTCGAATAAGAACAACATGGAGAATCGACCGAAGTAGGTTGGCACGAATCGACTACGAACCCGCCGACTCCACCGAACGCCAACTTGCGATCAAAACTACAAAGGACAATAACAACAATGAAATGAATTCCATAGCACGACTTAAAGCCGTTGAATTCAAAGAACAAATGACGAAAGTTCAAGTGTTTCCCCTAAAACGGCCAAGAACACGATTCGTCCCGTCAAAACACGAAAGCGGAATTCCAAATCGAAATATGGATATACAATCCATAGGATATAAACAACATCATTTAACAACAATCGATCCATCAAAAATGGATGGAAAACGAGATCAAGAACAAATCCCCCAAAAAGTCGATTCGAAGGAAATCAAGAAATATACTTCGATTCGACGAAGAACAATGGATTAAATGATGTTAAACACAAGAATAATACTAAGATTAATCATACCCATCATGGATTAATCAACAATTCGGAACGAATCGGACAAAAACTCAAAAACCCCAAAATTCAAGAAACTAGAGTTCTAGGAAGAGATTACCTTGATTCGCTGGATCAAAGGATGATATAGGATGATCAATCAATGATATGAACTCAAGAACTTCATAGATTTGTTGTTCAACAACATGGCTTCGCCTCCTCCGACGCTACAGCCGTGGATCTAAAAGAAGAGAAATGAAAAACGAGTGAAAATGCGACTGCTCTGTCACATTTATACTGGTGCAGCCTAGCGCGTGCTAGGCTGCCGGGCTAGCGTGCGCTATCGGCCCAGGCCGCAATCCAGAACCTCACTGCCCTACTGACTCGTCCAGGTAGCGTGCGCAGCCTTCCGGCCGTAGTGCGCGCTACCTGCCGGTCGTAGCATGCGCAGTGCCCGACAGTAGCGTGCGCTACCTGCCGAGCTTACCCGACTCCAGAACCTCAGGACCCCTCTGCCCTGACCCGATAGCGTACGCTGGGCCGGTTGATAGCGTGCGATACACCTGCCGAGCTAGAACGCGCAGCCTTCCGGCCGTAGCGTGCGCTCTGCGCGGTTCTGCCGTGCTGCTTTCGGCGATGCCCAAGACTTCCGGACGATTACCGCACCTGTCCGGCCAACTGCTCAGCCGCCATGACCCGACGACTCGATTTCCGAAAATGTACGGAACGAACACGAAGAAAAGTTCGCGGACAACATCAACGACCCGAAATGAAAACATAATGCAATAATTAATCATACGCGACCAAGAAAAGGGTCGAGACAGCAAATACAGATACGGATACCCATAACTTTGGGTAAATTACAAAATGGCCCAAAACGCCCGAAAATCACGATACGTGATCTAATAACCAAACCGAAGTTCACAACACGTCTAACAAAGTTAAACGGACTTACGGGAAACTCGAAACAGCAGTTTCGAACGAGATTCGCAAGAATCAAACCCAAGTGCGGAAAAGTCGCTAAAAAGCACGGAACTCAACAAAACGACACCGAAACGAACTCGGATGATAAAAAGTGCAGAATTAATCATTCTCGAAATGACGAAATGGTCATGAGCTAGTCGTCAAAACGGACTTTCTCCGAAAAAAAGAAATTACCGGAAATCAAAATTACGGGTATTACACACTACCCTCCTTAAAAGAAATTTCGTCCCGAAACTTAAAACAAGTAGGGAGAAGCAATATCCTGCCAGGAAAACTCAACGAGATACACAAGAAACGCGTAACTTACGCCGATCGGCGAAACATTACAAGCAACGCAAAGGAATATACGGCATGAAAACACGCTCCACGACGACCAACACAACATCGCCGTTAGGGATATAATAAAACCAACAAATGGCAATCGTCATCAAAAGGATAATATAGTCAAGTTAATTATCCGAACAATCACAAAACACAATGAACGAAAATCAATATGATTGACCAACCCAACGGTACATCAATCAAAACGCGAGCCAATCGCTGAACAAATACGGAATTCCACCGCCCAAGGGTTGGAAGATCGAAAACGAGACCAATTTCCCGAACTTAAGGGAATTACGAAGGAGTCTGAACGTTCAACAATCATGAGACAAGATAAAAAAAAACCGAATAATCAAACGATCGAACCACAACGATCGAGACCACAAAAATCGAACAATCATGTTCGAATCACGAAGAACAATAAAATTCAAACAACAACTCCAAGGCTCACAGGAATCGAACCGAACTCGGAAAAGTCACAGCGATAACCAGATCGACTCAAAACAAGATCACAGCTCGTTCGAACGATGAACCCGAAATACAGAACAAGTTCAGAAAGTATCAACGAACACGAGCGAGTCGATAGAATTCGGAAAGAGAAAAATGCAGAAGTCAAAAATAATACGGGTATTATATTAGACCTCTTCTAAAACAAGTGTCGTCCCCGAAACTCACAACAACGAAATCAAGGTGACAACACAACAAGCAACCGACAGAAACATCCTTCAAAGGCCTCTCAAAGCCGATTCTGATAACTGTGCTGAAGCGCGAACTTCGAAAGTCTCGGTAGCACATTCGCAAAACTGGATTCGGTGTCCCTCGAGTCCGCACTTGAAACGCGTTACTGACGAGAAAGACAATTTACTCGTGCATGCCCCGGCACATCACGGTTGAAATGCCTCGGCTCGGCATACCGAAAATACAAATGCTAGATACAATGGGGCATAACGTCGCAAAACAACATAGCAGAGATGCCAACTCAGCACAACAAAGAATCATAACACATATCATATACAACGATTACCATCGTAAAGTAATACACACACAAACACTACAGCAACGACGGTATCGTTCGACGACGTCAACGGCCCGAACAATAACCAGCACATAATTACAAACATCATGAAACAATCACACATGTACACAAACGTACAAACCCAAGCTTTAACAGCTCAAACAGGTGCGATAACACGCAAGCCACCACGAAATGAAAACATTAAAGATCATCATCACACCTCCCACAAAGGGCTAACAAAACATATGCATGGCGAACGACTCAACGTTCACACCACCAATTCAATCACAATTCGGAGGGCTAACACCCTAACAACAATACCAACATCATACACACCCTCTCCGACCACAAGCAGGAAATGATGGGTTTTAAAAACGAAAACTACCTTTTGAAAATAGTTTGGAAACACCAGTTGATCTTGAGTATCATTACAAAAAGTTGAACAAACATCATTGTCGAGACTTTGAAAATCATCTTGCGTTTGTACAAAAATGAGGACACTTTTCTTTTAGTGAAAAACGTTCAAAAATATTCGACCCTCAGGTCTAAGCAAAGCATTTCCAAAATTACTAGAAAGAAAAAAATCTATATTTTGGTCCTCAAGGTAGAAGAATTTTGAAACAGATAGTTGCGCTAGTAGGCACCTTGAAAATACAATCCATTTAAAAGTAAGTCTCGAAATTTATTTTCTAAGGTACTCAAGGTTTTCGAAAATCTATTAGGCTAGAATGCCTAAAAACTCACATGTAATAATATTCACTTACATACAATCATAATACATGCATCAATTCGCTCAAAATCAAGACAACACCTGTCTTTTACCGGAAACAACAGTCAAATATCACAGTCAAAAGGACGTAAATAATGACAACACTCCTCATATAAATGAAACATGAGTCACATAAACGCATCACAAAACCGAGAATCTACATAAAGATTCCATCACTTAATACAAAATCAAACAAATAGCTCATGTCACACGAGGCACAATATAAAAAAGGGAGACTTACATCCACATGTCGCATGAAGATGATGATCGTCCCACGATACTAATCACGACCAACCAACTCAGACGACGCGTCGCGACACGACTCAGTCAGACAAAATCCGACGAGACAAAACTCAACAGACACCACTAAACCCGACAGCCTAGGTTTCCACAACCTAAGCTCCGATACCATTTATGTAACACCCCCAATCCGCTCAGGGATTTTACACGCCGTAGAACCTTTCCTCAAGGATCTACCAGGCTGGTAATAACATAGAACATCTCAACAATGCCTTTAAGGCTAAAATGACTCAGTAGACCGATTTGGTCTTGCAATAAATACATACAACTCAAACACATTACATGCCCACGCAGGGGTCGAATACAACACACTCCCGTACAACGGGAAAGATTACTGCAGTGGAAAATAAACTATAACTAAACCAATACGACATCAACGGGTCCTCGTGTGATTAGTATCGTTCATCTTTCATCATCCTTCGTGCCGACCCTGTGTTATGCTCCCAAACCTGAATGCAAAAACAGACATCCACCCCCCGAATACTCGGGGGTTAGCAAAACTCCACTGTTTTGCTAGTGCAAGAACAAAGTGCAAATACGAGCCATACAATACAAGTTCTAAGAACAATAATAACCAGGAATCCTCAAAGATACAAACGTAACGAAAAGCACTTCTCGAGGCAAGAGTTTGGTAAAATATTCTAAAACCGAAAGGTCACAAATCAAGGGACAACAATTTATAAAACGGTTAAAAATGCCATTGAGAGTTTTAATAGAAAACAATTTAGGATTACCGAATCCTTATCTTTCCAAAATCAACAGGGGTCACAGCCCAAAGGTTTTGTTTTCACAATTGAAACCAACAACAACACACGAGGTTAAAAAAAACCCACGTCACGCGTCCTCGACGGACATAAAATACACACGCACCCGTGAAGTTTCACTCGTGAATCCAGGGCTATACCATTGGAATCCCTCCGTGGCCCCATCGAACCCTCCCGAGGTGAGCAAAATACATTCACTAAACATACGCACGTACTCGCATCGCCTAGGACCGAGACGAAGCCACAAATCCCACTCGAGTCCCCGTCGGACCCTCCCGAGCTGGATAGCGAAATAATTAAGCACAACACGTCACCTAGGACCGGGACAAAGCCACGAATCCCACTCAAGGACCCATCGGACCCTCCCGAGCTGGCCGCGAAATAATCAAGCACAACACGTCACCTAGGACCGGGACGAAGCCACGAATCCCACTCGAGGCCCCGTCGGAACCTCCCGAGCTGGCCGTGAAATAATCAAGCACAACACATCACCTAGGACCGGGACGAAGCCATGAATCCCACTCGAGGCCCCGTCGGACCCTCCCGAGCTGGCCGCGAAATAATCAAGCACAAGTAACATATCACACCAAGGATATCCAAACAACTCGCCAAGAGGCATCAAACACTTAGCAAAACACCACGTCAAACCATAACGCACCGAAAAGAGATAATATATGTACACACGCATTACCAAGCGCAACATCAACACCAAACATATCCAAAGGATTCACGTAGTCACTTACAACCCACACAATTTACAAAACACACGCGTTTTGAAAGTGAGCCTTTAACGAGGCTAGCCGAATCTTTTGAAAACTCATTTCAAACAAAGAAACAAACACACCAAGACGATAACCAATCATCATATCCACGAAACAAGAAATGCATGGACAAGGTACTTGCCTCTAATAAGAACAACGCGGAGAATCGACCGAAGTAGGTTGGCACGAACCGACTACGAACCCGCCGACTCCACCGAACGCCAACTCGCGATCAAAACTACGAAGGACAATAACAACAATGAAATGAATTCCATAGCACGACTTAAAGCCATTGAATTCAAAGAACAAATGACGAAAGTTCAAGTGTTTCCCCCAAAACGGCCAAGAACACGATTCGTCCCGTCAAAACACGAAAACAGAATTCCTAATCGAAATATGGATATACAATCCATAGGATATAAACAACATCATTTAACAACAATCGATCCATCAAAAATGGATGGAAAACGAGATCAAGAACAAATCCCCCAAAAAGTCGATTCGAAGGAAATCAAGAAATATACTTTGATTCGACGAAGAACAATGGAATAAATGATGTTAAACACAAGAATACTACTAAGATTAATCATACTCATCATGGATTAATCAACAATTCGGAAGGAATCGGACAAAAACTCAAAAACCCCAAAATTCAAGAAATTAGGGTTCTAGGAAGAGATTACCTTGATTCGCTGGATCAAAGGATGATATAGGATGATCAATCAATGATATGAACTCAAGAACTTCATGGATTTGTTGTTCAACAACATGGCTTTGCCTCCTCCAAATCTCCGGCCACGGATCGAAAAGAAGGGAAATGAAAAACGAGTGAAAATGCGACTGCTCTGTCAGATTTATACTGGTGCAGCCTAGCGCGCGCTAGGCTGCTGGGCTAGCGTACGCTATCGGCCCAGGCCGCAATCCAGAACCTCACTGCCCTACTGACTCGGATAGGCAGCGTGCGCAGCCTTTCGGCCATAGCGCGCGCTACCTGTCGGTCGTAGCGTGCGCACTGCCTGACAGAAGCGTGCACTACCTGCCGAGCCTACCCGACTCCAGAACCTCAGGACCCCTCTGCCCAGACCCGATAGAGTACGCTGGGCCGGTCGACAGCGTGCGCTACACCTGCCGAGCTAGTGCGCGCAGCCTTCCGGCCATAGTGTGCGCTACGCCGGTTCCTGCAGTGCCTGCTCGGCCAGTGCCCAGCACTTCCGACAGTGCCGCACCTGTCCGGCCAGCTGCTCAACCACCATGACCCGACGACTCGATTTCGGAAAACGTACGGAACGAACACGACAAAAGTTCGCGGACAACATCAACGACCCAAAATGAAAAGAGCACATAGCTAGTCTCCGAAGTTCGGCTTGAGATTTCCATGCAGGAAATGGAGATTTCTCAGAATCGGTCTCTTCCTACGCACACAGTATAGTTCCTTGTGTACTCTGTATTCTTCTAAGGGTGGTTACACCAGCATCAATATATTTTATAATCAAATCCTTGGGGTGATCTCTTAGCCATCTCCTGTCAGGTTTTAAGTCGGCATCCCGTGCTGTATCTTGTGGTGCTGGAGTCTCGTCTTCAGTTTGTACAGCATCAGCTTCAACTACTTCTGATCTTATAGTGGCGGGATTGATTTCTAAGTCCATGACAGGCTCTACTGGAGTTTGAGGGTCATCAATGGAGAGTTTTCGAATATTCTGGGTTATGCCGTCTACTTCTGTAAGTTTATAATGGAGTTCATCGAATATTACATGGACAGATTCCTCTATTGTCAGCTCCCGTTTGTTAAAGACCCTGAAAGCTTTGCTGACATAGGAATATCCTACGAATATCCCTTCATCCGACTTTTCGTCTAAGGTCTTGATTTGATCCTTCCCATTGTTCAGAACATAACACTTGCATCCAAAAATGTTAAAGTATGCAACCAATGGAATTTTATTGTTCCATACCTCATAAACTGTTTTTTTATGATGCTTGTTGATGCTACAGCGGTTTTGTGTGTACCACACTGTAATTTTTGCTTCTCCCCAAAACCGCTGCGGCAACTTGCTTGCATCTATCATGGTCCTTGTTGCTTTCTTAAGCGTCCTATTCTTTTTCTCGGTAATGCCATTTTGTTGAGGAGTTTAGGCTGCTGAGTATTCATGCTGTATTCCATTGCCCGAACAGTATTGCTCTATAAAGCGATTAGTGAATTCAGTACCTCTGTCAGAATG
This sequence comes from Orobanche coerulescens, assembly GCA_033398695.1. NCBI lineage: Eukaryota > Viridiplantae > Streptophyta > Magnoliopsida > Lamiales > Orobanchaceae > Orobanche > Orobanche coerulescens. Next base: position 88,289,895 of record CM065814.1, read on the forward strand.
ACACGATACTCAACCCTTTCTCATTCTGTAGCTTCTTCAGGTGCTCTGGCAACTTCATGATGGTATCTTTTTTCTTGCTTAGAAATATTGTCCAAGCATACCTGGAAAAATCATCAACAATAACCAGATAATATTTCTTACCTCCCAAACTTATAGGGTCTACAGGGCCGTAGAGGTCCATGTGTAGCAAATCCAGTACCCTGTGGGTGGACATGTATGACTTGCTTTGCATGGTGGTTTTGACTTATTTGCCTTTCTGATAGGGTCCGCAGATGCTGTCTTTATGAAATGACACATCTTGCAAACCTCTGACCATTCCCTGTCTAGCGAGTTTGTTGATCGTCTTGAAGTTGATATTAGATATCCTCTTGTTCCATAGCCAGCTTTGATGTGCAGTGCCTTTGGCAACAAAACATGGAATAGTGGAGCTCGCAGGCTTCCAGTCAACAATATACATATTACCTAATCTGCTTCCTGTGAGAACAATTTCCTTGGTCTTGATGTCCTTCACCCTACAGTGATCTATGTAGAATTTGACCGAGAATGGTTTGTCACAGAATTGGCTAATACTAAGAATATTGTACTGTAAGCCTTCAACATAGGCTATGTCAGTGACTTTGAACGTTCCTACAATCAGGGTTCCCTTCCTTCTTGTTCTTCCTTTGTACTTGTTACTGAAGCGCACCTTTGCACCGCGACCTTCTACATAATCTGACAACTTGCTGATATCTCTTGTATGTGCCGAGAACATCCGCTGTCAAAGTACCATATGTCTTTTTCTTTGATATCCTATAAGCAAAGAATTTAAGTAGATTTAGGTCCCCTTTGATTGTTAGGTCCATGTATGTTAGTGCCTTTTGGTATCCAAATTTGCCTGACAACAACTCGTTTGCTGTAGGTTACTTTTGGTCTATTTTTGCGAGTGGCGATAATCTTGGGCTTGTTTGGAGAGATCATCATAAATCTACATGGGGCAGACATGTAGTCACTGTAACATTGATTATTATGCATGTAAAATCAAGGGTTTTAATTCCAGTAAGATTGCTGTCTTAGAGGGGGAACTATTTTCTTCGGCCTTATAGCTTGCCTTCTGGGTCTCCAGTTGGATTCCCAAAGCTGTTGTTGATATTACATGGTAGCCTGCTTTCTAGATGGATAATGGGCACCTGTATCCAATAACTAGGTGCACTGTACTGTTGGTAGTACTGCGGTGTGTGTCTTTGATATTTATATACAACCTTCTTTTTGTATGGCTATTGGCGCTATTGATATGCTCGAGAGCATACTGCTGATCATGTCTTACAGGTCTAGGAGGCTGAGGTTTTCGCTATTTGTGATGTGAACTTGGGGGCGGTATCGCAGCCTTTGTTGTACGAGGAGGGGCAACTGTGACCTTTGCGGGACTTGGGGTCTTTTCAGGTACAGATGGGTTCCATTCCTCTGATAAATACCATACTAGATTTTCATTTATGGGAGAACGAGTCGTATACTAAGCCACATTATCGTGGGCATGCTGCCCAGTGCTTAGAATTTATTCTATCCGTCTAGAAGATTTTTTAAATGGTTTCAGGATGGTCTCTGGTTCTTCTTCTCGTTTCTCGAGAGTTTATACTTTAGCTTCGAGTAAAGTATAATCATTTGTCTTGCTCTCATTATGAGAATTTGCCTCATTTAGATCTTTGGCAAGTTTATGATTGCTTTCCATGAGTTTTTCAAAGGTGACTTTGCTGTTTTCGCAATCAAGAGACATATTTTCATAGTTGTTCTTAAGCAAGTCAGTTTCATCTTTTAACTCCAAGTTTAAAATTCCGAGCTGTATGTTATCTCGTTTGAGTGTCTCATGGACTTTTTGAATGTTTTTAAATTCTTTCATCATATTTTCAAAAGTATGTGATGCATTTTTAAGAATAGTTGAGTTTGAACTTACTTCATCATTGCTATCATTATCACCCTGTATTTCTTTGGCCATAAAGCACATGCATGCTTTATCCTTAATCTCATCGTCGGAGGAGTCAATGTAAGTGATTGCCTGTAGGCACTCCTCGGTCTTGTTCGACGCGGGTGAGGCTTCTGATTCACCAATTAGGGCCTTGAGCTTGTTTCTCCAGACACATCTTTTCTCATCCGTTTGCTAGGAATATAACCTCGAATACCACTCAGAGGATGAGGGACTAAATAAGGTATTTATTATTTCTATATTATTGTATATCACTGGTATCGTGATTTGGTATATAAAATAATAGTCATTGCATTTAAGAGCAAATATTCCACTCCATAAGGATGTTAGGTCTTTCCCAAGCCCTCTATATAGAAAAGATTCTGAACGATTTAGGATGGAAAATTCTAAAAGAGGGTTCCTACCTATGCAACATGAGGCAGAACTTTCCGTAGAGATGTGTCCTCAAAGTGAGGAGGACAAAAAGGAAATGAGCAAGGTACCCTATGCTTCGGCAGTTGGTAGCCTCACGTATGCTATGATTTGCACTAGACTGGACATTACCTATGCTGTGAGCGTAGTAAGTCAGTTTCAGTCAAATCCAGGACAGGAACATTGTACTGCTGTGAAGAACATTCTTAAGTACCTAAGGAGAACTAAAGACTTGGTTCTTATATACGGCGGTGGAGAACTTAAAGTGATGGGTTATACGAACTCAGATTTTTCGGGAGACATGGATGTTCAGATGTCCACGTCAGGGTATATCTTTACTCTGAATGGTGGGGCAGTATCTTGGAGAAGTGAAAAACAAAGCTCGACTGCAATCTCTACATGTCAAGCCAAATATCAGGCAGCCACGGAGGCTGCTAAAGAAGCTTTTTGGATTAAGAAGTTCACTGAGGAACTTCAAGTGGTTCCTAACGCAGAGAAGCCCGTGACGCTGTTTGATGACAACGACGGAGCTGTTGCACAGGCTAAGGAGACTAGGGCTCACCACAACACCAAACATATTGCGAGAAAATATCATTTTGTTAGAGAAATGGTTCAAGAAGGGAATGTTATACTGCAGAGAGTAGACACAGCAAATAACATTGCTGATCCGCTTACCAAGCCACTATCTCAGAAGGTACTAGAGAGTATGGGTATTAGATACCATAGTTTGTGGTATTGATGTAACACCCCCAGGATATCCGAGGTATATTACAGCGCCGTGAATCCTTATATGGGACCCACCAGGCTGAACAGCATCATACACAACGACCCACAGAAACGATAAAATAGCACCACGTCATAAAGACGCAAAACAGAACAATCCACCCGGTTCAACCGGTCAATATAACATCATCATCCAACACAACATAAAAAGCAACAATACAATTCAAACGAACAAGAACCCCTTAAGTACTCGAGTACAACTATTAGTTCAAAACCACAAAAGACAAAAAGGTAAAAGACACTAAAACATCACTCGTGCACCATCATCACGCACGGCCGTCATCCGTGTCTTGGTCCAGTAGCCATCGTCTCGATGAACCCGACCAAATTCATAAAACGAATTTCCCCAAAGCGGGTCCCAGAGGGTTAGCAATTACGCTAGTACAAGTAACCAGATGAACGACTTACATCTTACACATATAGTAATGCATGCAATTCAAGAAATCATAGTTTCCAAAACGCTCATTTCCGGAGATGCCAATGATCAAACCACATTTGTAAAAATGCACCACAATTAACCGCGGACCCACAGCTTCGTGGATCCCTGCCGAGACCCCGTCGGATCTAACCCACAGTGGTTAAAAGCAAGCTCGCGGTCCACAGCTTCGTGGAACCCTACCGAGACCCCGTCGAGTCTAACCCGTAGTGAGCATACACACACACAATTTCTCATACAAAACTACTATGTCAAGATTGTAAGTTCATAAGTATACTTCCCTTGATTAAATAGACGATGACACGACCGGAACGGAAGGATCAAGCACAACCACGAGGAACCGACGAGAATGAACCTAACGATTCGAATAGCACAATCACAACCACTTCTAAACGATTATGGAAATGGAATACACCCGGAAACCCGCCTACGATTCATGTATATTCGTACCAAAAATAACAACGAGGGCAGACCACAACCAAACCCTCTCGATTCCGTAAAAATCCACAAAATATCCATGAATCCGTAGGGAAACTAAAGATACTAACAATATCAATCGTATACATCATGAATCCACCAACAAAACGGAACGAATCGGAAGAAAAACCCAAAACCCCCAAATTAATCGAAATAGGGTTTTAGAACATTACCTTAGGAGATTCAAGTACCAAGATCCGTAGAACGCGCGTTAGATTGATTATCCGAGCCTCACTACCGAAAAGAAATGATGAAGATCGACCCCCGGATGAAGAACTCTCCCCCTCTATACCCTCTCTCTCGCTACTCTCGCGATGCGGATGACAAATGGGGAAAAGCCGGCCGATTTCGTCTAATAAAGACGAATCTGCACAATTGACCGCTTCGTGTGCCGCGGCACAGGCCAAGAAAATACTCCTGTGTTTTCGCGTTGTGCCGCGGCACGGCTGCGTGTGCCGCGGCACACGGTCTGATTGGGTTTTGGTCGCGGAAGACACGAGTGTGCCGCGGCACTTGGCTGTGTGCCGCGGCACGGATGGGTGTGCCGCGGCACAGTCTGATTGCTCGACCAAGATTTGGAGAAATTTGTGTGCCGCGGCGCACGCACCTTGTGCCGCGGCCCACACCCCATTTTGGTTCCCAAAATGATAAAAATGATCCGGAAAGATAATAAAAGCGATAGGAATCCATATTTAGGGACTAATAACACGAAAGCGGATCCACAAAGAACCCCAAACGGCGGTTCCGCATCACAATAACGAGAATACAGTTCAACGGTTTGACAGAAGGACACGCCGAAAAGTACACGAGGGTCACCACGATCGAGAAATACACCAAAACGAAAATACAAGGGAAGGAAAATACGGATATTACATTCTACCCCTCTAAAAATAAGTTTCGTCCGAAACTTAAGAAACAAACAACTCGGTACCTAGCACGCATGCTATCCTCGGTTTCCCAAGTTGCTTCCTCGACACCGTGTCTCGACCACGCACCTTGACCAAAGGTATGGTCTTATGCCTCAATCGTTTCTCACGATGCTCCAAAATCTTCAAAGGACGCTCCTCAAAAGTAATATCTTGACAATATCAATCTCGCCATAATCGATGACGTGACTAGGATCGGAACATATTTCCTCAAGCGGGAAACATGGAAACGCTATGAACATGACTCAAGACCGGAGGTAACGCCAAACGGTATGCCAACCCACCTACTCGCTCGAGGATCTCAAAGGGGCCGATAAATCTCGGACTCAACTTCCCTTTCTTCCCGAAACGAAAAACTCCCTTCGTCGGCGACACCTTTAGCAAAACGTGGTCTCCACCTCGAATTCCAAAGGTCGACGACGGACATCGGCATATGACACGCCGACTCAGGCGATCAACATCCGTTCTCGAATTAACTCTATCTTCCGCCTCGTCTCTAAAACGACATCCGGCTCGGTCCCGACCAAATCGGACGCCTCATTCCAACAGATCGGTGATCGACATCGCCGTCCGTAAAGTGCCTCATACGGTGCCATCCGAATCGATGCGTGCCAACTGTTGTTGTACGTGAATTCGATCAGCGGCAAATGTTCCTCCCAGTCACTACTCGATCGAGAGCACAGGCACGCAACAAGTCCTCGAACGTCTGGATAGTGCGTTCCGATTGTCCATCTGACTGGGGATGAAAAGAGGTACTCAAATGTAAACGGGTACCCAACGCCTTATGCACAGCCTGCCAGAAGTGCGATACAAAACGGCCGTCACGATCCGAAACAATAGACTTCGGGGTACCATGAAGTCTCACAATCTGCGCGATAAACACACGAGCTAACTTCTCCGGGCCCCAAGTGTCCTTGATGGCCAGAAAATGTGCCGACTTGGTCAGACGATCGACAATCACCCAAACCATATTCATGCCCGAATTCGATCTCGGCAGACTCGTAATGAAATCCATCGATATATCTTCCCATTTCCATTCGAACGGAAGTGATCGCAAAAGTCCGGCCGGTCGCCGATGCTCGATTTTGACCTGGCGACAAGTCAAACATCTCGCTACAAACTGTGCGACCTCATCCTTCATGTCATTCCACCAGAAGTTCCTTCTCAAGTCCTTGTACATCTTACTCGAACCAGGATGAACGGAGTAAGGTGTAGCATGGGCCTCTCGTAAAATATTCTGTCTCAATTCTGGGTCGTTCGGCACACAAAGCCGACTCTAGAATCTCAAAACACCATCCTCGTGAATCACAAATCCAGGAGACTTTCCTTTAAGAACGTTCTCTCGGATTTGAGTAATCATCGGATCCTCTAACTGCTTGACTTAATTTCATCGATCAAAGGCAGCGAAACCTCTAAAGCACGAAGTTGCCCGCGGCTCCGGCAACGAGACCTCAACATCTAACTCGATCAAAGCCCTCCGAAGCTCGGCCGAGATGTAAGGATCTCAAGCGTTCGCAACGCAACTGGTTTCCGACTCAAGGCGTCGGCCACGACGTTCGCCTTGCCGGATGATAAAGGATTTCGAGGTCATAATCCTTAATCAACTCCAACCACCTCCTCTGCCTCATATTCAATTCTCATTTGGGTAAATATGTATTTGACTTTTATGATCGGTAAAAATCGACATGCGAGCCGAAAAGATAATGACGCCAAATCTTGAGCGCAAAAGCATTGCCGCTAACTCCAAATCATGAGTAGGGTAGTTCAATTCATACGGCCTCAATTGTCTCGACGCATAGGCAATGGTCTTGCCGTCTTTGCATCAATACGCACCCAAGACCACGGCCGAAGCATCGCTATAAACGGCAAAACCTTCGTTACCACATGGCAACGCCAAAACCGGGCTGAAGTCAAACGCTTCTTGACTCCTCAAAACTCATCGCCTCTCGTCATTCCGGGCCGAACCTCTCGGATTTACGGAGCAAGCTGCGTAAGTGGCGAGCCGATTCGAAACCCTCGGCGAACCTACGGTAGTAGCCGGCTAAACCAGAAACTACGGAGCTCCTTCACATTCTTGGCGGTGCCCAATCCAACACGGCCTCAATCTTCTGCGGATCCACACGAACCCCCTCGGCTGAAATCACGTGACCTCAAAACATCACTTCTTTCAGCCCGAACTCACATTTCGAGAACTTGGCATCGAGTTGCTCAGGCCTTAAAATGTCGAATACTCTCCGCAAATGATGGGCATGCTCTTCCTCGTTCCTCGAATAAATAAGAATATCGTCGATAAAGACGACGACGCACTTATCCAAATACTCGATAAAAATTTTGTTCATCAACTGCATGAACACCGCCGGCGCATTAGTTAACCCGAAAGGCATAACTACAAACTCATAATGTCCGTATCTCGACCAGAAAAATTTGTCTTCGGCACATCGGACTCTCTCACCGGAGGCGATAGTATCCCGATTTCAAATCAATTTTCGAGAATACCGCACTCCACCGCAATCGATCGAACAAGTCATCAATTCTCGGCAAAGGATACTTGTTCTTGATGGTCACCTTGTTTAGTTCGCGATAGTCGATACACAAACGTAGTGAACCATCCTTCTTCCGCACAAACAGACCGGTGCGCCCCAAGGCGAGGCACTCGGTCGAACATACCCCGATTCAAGAAGCTCACTCAACCGCTTCTTCAACTCGGACATCTCTGAAGTTGCCATGCGATAGGGTGCCTTGAAATAGGAGCTGCACCCGGCTCTAACTCTATAGTGAACTCGACCTCTCGATCCGGTGGCAATCCCGGTAACTCGTCAGGAAAAACATCAGGAAATTCGTTAACGATTGGAATCGACGAAAGCTCGACTCCACCACTCTCCGCCTTCAAGGCATAGCACCAATAACCAATACATCCCTTTCGCAGAGTTTCATCGCCTTCAAGGCGTTAATAGAAGTTTCTGGTTCCCCCTCTTTCGCCGTGAAAGAGTGCTCGGTGCCATCATCGGCCAACATGGTGATGATTCTCGTGCGGTAGTTCATGATTGCACCATGCCGCTCGAGCCAATCATCACCAAGAATCAAATCCTCACCCTCGATACTCACAACAATAAGATTAGAGGGCCAAGTCCTCTCACAAATAAGCACGAGCAGTCTCGAACCTCCCGATCACCAACGATCCCATCACCGCTAGGAAGCTTAACGATGAAGGGTTCACAAGGCGTCAAACGATCGAGATTCAAACGGCGCACACAATCCGGAGATATGAGCAGAATGCGTAGCACGGAATCGAAAAGCACACGGACAGATGAGAAAGAATATAAACGGTACTGCCGCTACGGTGGCCTGGATCATCGGCTCTCGCATCTCATAGACACGCGGGTGGGCGGGCCGACACCGAAGCTCCTCTTGAGGGCTGACCCGACCTCTCCCGACTAGCACTCGGCGGAGATTGAGGAGCAAGCGATCCTGATTCACACTTGGTTCCCTAGGCGCGAAATCGAAGCCCGGGCACCAAGGATTTTCTCCCTCTCGGCCTGACGGCTTTGTGACCCGGTAGCCCTGCGATTACACGTCGGCAAAGGGTTCGGACAAACACGGCCCGATGTGGCCGTCTGACCACAATTGAAACACTTCACATCACGAAAAGGAGCACTTTGGTAGTTCCACGAGGACCCCCAGTGAGCAGGCTGGACCACCGCCGGCGGGGAAGTTAGCAGATTGGGATCTCTGCTGACCCCCACTCTTGTGGCCCGAAAAGTTCCCAGCGGACTTCTGCTTCTTACTCTCGCGGGCCGCCTCACTCGCCGTCACCGACATATCATAAGCAAGGGCCCTACTCTGATAATCCTTCAATGTAGTGCATACGAGCCCCGACATATAGTCCCGAATCGGCAACTTCATCCGCCTGGAGAAATGGAAAATCTTGTCACTCTCCTCGACAACTTGGGTCTTCACATAACCCAACTCTTTGTTAAAATCAGCAATAGCTTGAGCTACGGGGATATCCCGTGGTTGAGCATCATAAAAAGCATGTACCCGAGCACATCGGCGGCCACGGGCAATATTCAGTCTCCATCAACTCTTGAAACTCAGCCCACGTAGCAGCATGGTCTTTGGGCCCAACGGCCTCCCACCAGTCCGTAGCGTCCCCAGTGAGAAAATATTGAGCAATAGGGACTTTACGGTCCTCGGGACAGTTGATGGCAACGAAGACCTTGGACATCTCCTTGATCCACCCTTCCCAGCCAATCGGGTCTGAAGCTCCCGAAAACTGAGGAGGATGCATCTTGATGACATCTTGGAGCCAACGGTCCGCTCCGCCCCGATTAGCATGGGCTTGATCCGGGTTCTGAACCGCCTGAGCGATTGCCGCCATTTGGTTCACCATCTGTTGCATAACGGCCGCAATACCAAGATCGGCACGCTCCTGAGAAGAAGCATGGCTATGACGGTCGCCGATCGCCGGCTCAAGAGCGTGGCGTGGCCGCCCCCACCGGCCCCACGTCCCGGCGCGTCCACGACCACGACCGCGACCACGACCTCTTCCGGCATCCATACCGGAGTTAAATAAGTAGCAAAAGCCATACGAGGATCGATAAGAAAAGAACAATTACAAATTGAGAATCAAAGTGCGATACAAGGAATTAATGAACAGAGGAAGGAAAACTTACGGACACCGGTAGTCTGGAATCATGGCGCGTGACGATGATGTGCAAAACCAAACACCACAAGACCCGATAAACCGACAAGCCTAGGTATCCATAAACCTAGAGCTCGATACCATTTTCTGTAACACCCCCGGGATATCCGAGGTATATTACAGCGCCGTGAATCCCTATATGGGACCCACCAGCTGAACAACATCATACACAACGACCCACGAAACGATAAAATAGCACCACGTCATAAAGGCAAAAGCAGAACAATCCACCGGTTCAACCGGTCAATATAACATCATCATCAACACAACATAAAAAGCAACAATACAATTCAAACGAACAAGAACCCTTAAGTACTCGAGTACAACTATTAGTTCAAAACCACAAAAGACAAAAAGGTAAAAGACACTAAAACATCACTCGTGCACCATCATCACGCACGGCCGTCATCCGTGTCTTGGTCCAGTAGCAGCTCGTCTCGATGAACGACTGAAATTCATAAAGCGAATTTCCCCAAAGCGGGTCCCAGGAGGGGTTAGCAATAACGCTAGTACAAGAAACCAGATGAACGACTTACATCTTACACATATAGTAATGCATGCAATTCAAGAAATCATAGTTTCCAAAACGCTCATTTCCGGAGATGCCAATGATCAAACCACATTTGTAAAAATGCACCACAATTAACCGCGGACCCACAGCTTCGTGGATCCCTGCCGAGACCCCGTCGGATCTAACCCACAGTGGTTAAAATCAAGCTCGCGGTCCACAGCTTCGTGGAACCCTACCGAGACCCCGTCGAGTCTAACCCGTAGTGAGCATACACACACACACACAATTTCTCATACAAAACTACTATGTCAAGATTGTAAGTTCATAAGGATACTTGCCTTGATTAAATAGACGATGACACGACCGGAACGGAAGGATCAAGCACAACCACGAGGAACCGACGAGAATGAACCTAACGATTCGAATAGCACAATCACAACCACTTCTAAACGATTATGGAAATGGAATACACCCGGAAACCCGCCTACGATTCATGTATATTCGTACCAAAAATAACAACGAGGGCGGACCACAACCAAACCCTCTCGATTCCGTAAAAATCCACAAAATATCCATGAATCCGTAGGGAAACTAAAGATACTAACAATATCAATCGTATACATCATGAATCCACCAACAAAACGGAACGAATCGGAAGAAAAACCCAAAACCCCCAAATTAATCGAAATAGGGTTTTAGAACATTACCTTAGGAGATTCAAGTACCAAGATCCGTAGAACGCGCGTTAGATTGATTATCCGAGCCTCACTACCGAAAAGAAATGATGAAGATCGACCCCCGGATGAAGAACTCTCCCCCTCTATACCCTCTCTCTCGCTACTCTCGCGATGCAGATGACAAATGGGGAAAAGCCGGCCGATTTCGTCTAATAAAGACGAATCTGCACAATTGACCGCTTCGTGTGCCGCGGCACAGGCCAAGAAAATACTCCCAGGTTTTCGCGTTGTGCCGCGGCACAGCCTGCGTGTGCCGCGGCACACGGTACAGTTGGGTTTTGGTCGCGGAAGACACACGAGTGTGCCGCGGCACCGGACAGGTGTGCCGCGGCTGCTCGCGCCGTGCCGCGGCACGGATGGGTGTGCCGCGGCACGCATGCATTGCTCGACCAACATTTGGAGAAATTTGTGTGCCGCGGCGCACGCACCTTGTGCCGCGGCCCACACCCCATTTTGGTTCCCAAAATGATAAAAATGATCAGGAAAGAGAATAAAACGATAGGAATCCATATTTAGGGACTAATAACACGAAACGGATCCACAGCAACCCCGAAACGGTGGTTCCGCATCACAATAACGAGAATACAGTTCAACAGTTTGACAGGAAGGACACGCTGAAAAGTACACGAGGGTCACCACGATCGAGAAATACACCAAAAACGAAAATACAAGGGAAGGAAAAATACGGATATTACAATTGAGTGAAAGTGAGAGATTGTTAGGAATATACCCTCGAATGCCACTCAGAGGATGAGAGAGTGAGAGCATTGTATTGTTATTATGAATATTATATTAAATAAGGCATTTATTATTTCTATATTATTGTATATCACTGGCATCATGATTTGGTATCTAAAATAATAGTCCTTGCATTTAATAGCAACATCCCACTTCTTGTGGAGATAAGGAGATAGGCATTGCAAGTGTTTAGGGCTCGAATGCTTAACTGGCTCGCAAGTCGATAAAACTTAACTGGGCAGTAAGTTTAGATAAGACTTGTATAACGTGTACTTTGACATGTAGAGTGCCTGTATCCACTAAAGGTTAGTGGGAGCACACATTATAGGTATAATAATGGGATTAGTATACTCGAACACGACTCACCTCGATTCGGTCACATGGATATCACTCAGGGATTGTCAATGACTGAATCAAAAGATTGTGATAGGTATAGTAGACATTTGACTTGAGCTTTCAGTAGGAGATGTGCTTGTGACATTAAGTTAGTCATTATAGTAGTTCGATCCGATCGCCGTTTGGTGTATAGTTTATTAAAATCATTGCGTACACAACTACATGACTTTAACTAAATCTGTTGCTGTATAGTTCACATAGATTGATACATCTGACAACAACTTGGGCCACTCATACAGATTAGCTTTGGCTCTTTCAACTTGCTTCTTCTCACACAAATCAAAGCTTCATCTTCAATGCTATTCTTCCCACACATGTAGGAACAGAATGGGCTTAGTCCACACAGGGCTAAGCTGTATGCTTTGACGAGCGTCGTTATATGGTGTGCTGTTTGCGTTGAGAACTGTATATTTATTCACTTGATGATGTCGTATGCTTAGGAAATATACTGCTCTTTTTTAGCTTGATATTATGATTGTCAGAGCTAATTGTCAGATGTATTACGCCAGATAATGTCTCTTGTTAAACGTTCTCTTGCTTGGGTCTATTTATAACCTTGGAAATAGATCCATTATAAATGTAGTGATTGGCCGGTTGGTGAGATTGAGACAACTCTGATTGGTGGTTGCAAAATGTTTGAATTAAAGGCAATCCGCATTTAATGCTTCAGACATTCCCTTTGACTTTGCATTAAATGATCTTCAGCGCGTTCAGACTGTTATCTCTTTCGGCCGCATTAAATGTTGTCTTGTCAGCATTAAATGCTACTTTAACCGTGAATACTTTATGAATAAACATTATTTATTTCACAATGGTTTAAAGCTTTCCTTCAGTCCTATTGGATATGTGTTTTACTTTTCATAAGCAAAACACCTACAACAAGATTGATGTATCTAACTTTCTTCATCTCTGCTGTATAATAATGCAAGCATTGTAGGAGCGGACTATGCAGGAAGATCTCTTGCTGTATGGACAGGCGGTATGAAGTTACCTAACAGCTTCCATACTTGGAGCAAAATGCGGACTTTGAAGACTATGATGTATGGTGGCAATTATCAAAACAAGGCTGCATTTTTTCCAACAATTTCCCCCTTTTTGATAATGCCAAAACTTTCTTAATACGGAGAGGTTGTCTTCAAGTCTTCTGTCGAAATATCTGATATTCATGTCTTCAGTCTAAAAATTTGAATTGCTTGCAGGCAAGTTCTAAAATGAGAAACCCTTCAGGACTAAGTGTATTACAACTTAACTTATGATTGGCGCGCATGCACAATCTTACAAGATGTAATCTTAATTGAATACAACTTAATCTATGAACTGTTCATAGACAAGTTCTTACAGATTGAGGATTATCAAGTTTTTATACTTGTTGAATATTCCAATATCTAATCATAATCAAAACAGTAAAATAGTAAGAGTAGATTACGAGCTGTAATCTTTCAAGGAGTCAAAATTTTTATTGATACTTTAAATTATAGTGCTTGAAAGAAATGAAAGTACTGCATCAGAGAGCATGCAGTAGGATAAAATACAAAGTACAACTAACAAAAGCTAGCCCCTATAATGTTGATGCTTCCAAGTCTTGCGAGAGGGAACATGTTCGGTTCCTCTCCACCAGTTGATTGGGGAATCTATTCCTCGATCCATGTAGATGTTTCGTTCTTCATGGGAGACATTGTAGGCGAGAATCCAATCTTCAGGATGAGTTATCCAATCACCCTTCTGATGCTTAGACTTCATTTTGAGTTGTAGGAGGGGCTTTTCTTCTGCCAGGAGCCTCGACAACTCATTTGTGGCATCTTGCAGGGTTTGAATTTGTTGAAAATGGTGGTCTCCGTGATGAGAATACAGAAGTATCTCAGCAGTTCATTGTTTTCCTTGCTTTCAATTCCTATGCTGTAGGCTGTCGATCCATTGGGAGCAATAACTCGGCAGGCTTGCGTACTGTATTTTTCCACAGAAAATTGGGATCCTGGAACTCAAGTTGAGAACCAGTTACCTTGTATCCTTTTGCTCCTTAACCTGGACCGGTCCGGATAGTCTTCCGATGGCAGTGGCAACACTTTCCTCCAGCACAGCCTCTATTTCCTTCTCTCTCCCCAGTCTCCACTTTCTAGCAGCCTCTCTCGACTTTCCCCTTTTTTGGCATTGTCAAGATCTGAGACTTTGCTGTGAATATCTCGAAGGAGTTCCGTAGATTCGGCCTGTTTGTCTTTCGAATCAGTGACACTTTCCACCAGTCTCTCAACCACTGTTGTCAGATCATTTATCTTGTGATCATGGTTAGTGAGATTTGATCATGTGAATTCTAGGGCGGCAACAGTCTTTGCCTCAGCAACACGTATCTTCTCTTGTTCTTGCTCTAGGATTCACTCCTGATGCTGCTTCATTTGATTCGGGGCTTGCCATGATGCATTGGGCATGAGGCAGAAAGCCTCTTCCACACCTGTAATGGCTCTTTGCATCTTTGGGAGCTCATCTGAAGCTATTTCCCTCATTCAATCCAGTTCCTTCCCGACGTCATACAGGGCCTTGACGACCTCCTGCAAGAATACAGTTTGGAGACCGATGGCTTCGAGTTGCTCGAGACGTGCCTCTATGCACGGAGAGTGTGGGTGTACTATCTTGGATTAAGATCTTTCTCCAAGATGTTTGATAACCACATTGTGGCGAGGCTTGTGTGGCTCATCATCAGCAAGGAAACCATCATCTGATTCAGATGGAGGTCCTGTGGAGATAGGAATTTCAACCTGTTCGGAAGCAGGTGCTTAAGTAGGTTGTGCTGCATGTTCTGTCTGGGAGATAGAAGGGACTGATACCTCCTTCCTCTGTTGGGTCTCGGTAGTCGAAAAAACTGGAAGGACTGATTCCTCCTTCCGACTCTCAGTGGCTGCCTGTTCTGGAAGGGGGACTGATTCCTCTTGGCGGACGGCGCGGTGGCATCTTCCTCTGCTAGCTGGACGGATTCTTCTTGTACATGAGATGCTTCTTGTGTGGAGAAAGTAGCGGCTTCTTCATTGGAGACTGGAGGGACTGAGTCCTCCTATTTATTTTCTTCGTGGGCTACTTCTTCTTCTTGCGGGGTCGGGGAATGATGTTTGTCATTATATGACCCTTGGATCTGTTGTGCCTAAACGTTAGCAAATTCTACTTCCCTAGCCTCTTCAAGGCTCATCCGAAGTCCGGCATGTAGGGCCTCATCGTCGTCGTCAGAGTGATGACTTGGTGATGGAGCTATATTATAATATCCTTGAATTTTGCTACGAACTTTTCACATTGTTTTATCTGAGTTGCACTATACAGTGTGGGACCGATACAGTATGGATGAATTATTTTGGGAACTGTGACAATTTTACCAATATATCTATCGAGATATTTTAAATTCTAGGATATTAAATGCTTGATATGTCTTTCAATGTCGGATATATTGTATGAGAATATTATAAGTGTGGGTATACATATCCAGTATGTCGAGACAGACAGGAATGATGGAATAGGCTAAGTGCAGAAGCCATTACGTACGCTAAGCTGAGGGGCTAACGTACACTAAGTTGGTAAGCATAACGTACGTTATGTATCATGCATTACGTACATTATGAAGGAATCAGACATGACCTAGGCTGTGGACGACAGTGGGCCCGTGGTCGGCAACTTTCGGCGTGGATGTAGACAGGCGACTCAACGTAAGGATTTACGTACGTTAAGGATAACCCATTACGTAAGTTAAACGAGTATGTTACTGTAGCAAGTCAGCAACTATATTACGTACGCTATGGCATGGACAGTACGTACGTAATACATGACACGAAATGAGGCAGTGAGCTCTGGATGCTGATTACGTACGCTATACAGGACATGTAGCGTACGTTAGGAGGTCTTACGTACGTTAGTGGTTGGTGTTAACGTACGTAACGAGCTGTGCAGATTATAAAATAAGGATCGGTCTTTCATTTCTTCATGATAAGAAATAGATTTTCCTCCCCAAACTTCATCCCTCTTCATTTCTAATCCCATTCCAGACCCTTCTACCTTGGTTGAGACCTTGATCGTTTGATTAAAAGCTTGAGGTTTGGAATCCTCAATGTTCTTGAAGTGTTTGATCATTGTGGTTCTTCTTCAAGAGGTATGTGGCTAACCTTGTGTTCCTTAGAAAGTTTAAGATGTTGTTGGTTATGATTACTTCGTATGATGATGGATGCCTGAAGTATCAGTATGGTTCTTGGTGTTTTGAGAAGTATGTGATGAAGAAGATGATAATGATATTTCACTAATTGGTTTATGTGTTAAAGCTACGGATTATATGATTAGATAACATATTGGACTGTGATGTCTTGATGATTATGAGCATGTGGATACTAGTTGAACATGGTTATGGTTGATTCATGTTCTTGAAAATTCCATGAAGTAAATAGAGTGATTATGATGAGTTTTTGTTAAGGTATTTATGTTTTTGGATATGAACATGGAATGTTGATATATAGAACAAGTGATGATGATTGTTGATGTCCAGAGACAAGTCATTGAGTTGCGATATGATTTTCGTATGATCTTGATGATATACGAATTTTGATTATGAACTTGACAAGTGTATATCCTTATTTGAGTATATGCGTTCATATGAGTTGAATGATCGGATGATTGAATTATTTGATAATCTTAAGTATAGTGTTGGTATGAGGTTGATGAATGTAAACAAGGGGTAAAACATATCATGTTGAATTAAAGGTTGAATTCAGAATAGAGTATGTTGTGTAATCCTTGTTATCGGGATAAGTTGATATGGTTGTCGGATTGTGGAATCGTATTGTGGTTATGGATTCGTGATTGATTGATTTGGGTTGTTCGGATTTGTGTTTAATCGAGATATTGTGAGACCGTTGGGTTGTTGATCAGTTATATTGATTATTAATTATGATTATCGAGTTGCGGCTTGTATCATGGATATGAGTCCGTTTTTGTTGAGTCGGATTAATTGGTTTTGTATATGATCAAAGCATCGTTGAACCATTGAGTTTGATTGGTTGATTATATCGGTTGTTGATTTTTATCGAATGTGTGTTAGTCGATTATTACAATAGGTTGTGATAATTGATTATTGATTAGAACCATGCCTTGAGGTCATGTTCAAGGATGTTCGTGAATTGCATTTGTTAGAACCGAGAAGCTCGTAAACGAAGGCAAGGAACTTGGTAACGGCTTCATCATCGTCGTGTCGGAATCAAGGCAAGTTTTATACTTCCTTTGTTTATAATACTTAATGAATGGTTTCGGTTTCATTTCATTTATAATTCGTATAGCAATGACTGTATATAAGGATTGTGGTGATGAGGTTTATATGTTGTGTTCTGGTCTTGGTGCTTAATCATAAGGTATATGATTTACTTATGTCAAGATGTATAACTGAGTGTTGGGAATATAGTTGGTAACGACGAAGATATAAGTTCTACGGTCTAAGGTATGTGGTTTCATCAAGTATCGAGGTATGTTACGATAAATGAGGGTTCTGGTTATTCTGAATGGTTCCGTGATAGTGTGAAATTGGACGGTTATGTAGGTATAGTCAAGAGTTGGTTATTGTTAATGAGTTGGCACCCATGTTCCGGAGTATTCCTGTGTAGATGCTTCCGTGACCCTTGGTTGCGACCTTGGGGTTATTGTTATTGATAGATAATTGATTATTTGTGATTTATCTGTTTTCATATATTGTTGGTACTTGACTAGATTGGCACTTGATTATTAGAGTTGACATTTGATGGTGTAAATCAATGGATATGATTGGACTAGCCGAATGCAGGGTATCATGTGCTTCTGAGTTATGATGATGTTTTGAGAACTTTTGGTACTGTTTTAATACAATACAGATGGTTGTAGTTGAGTTCATTCGTCATTTCAGAATGCGAAATGTGGATTATGGTAAGGATCGATTTGGTATGGATTGCTATGGGTTGGTAAAGTTATGACGGTAAGATTACATTGGTAGTATTCTTACTTTGTAATTACGTTGGTATGTAATTATTTATGATGATGTGATCGTTATCATTGTTGAGTATTGTGGTTGACCCGTCGTGGGCTTTATTTTTAGGGACTTGGAGATCGATCTAGTAACGGTCGTGAAGGGATGAGCTTCCTGGGTCATACCGGCTATGAAATTATTTTGGGAACTGAGTATTTGACTGGTTGTTTTATTCCGATGCAAATGTATATTTTGAATTGTGTTTATATCCGCTGCGTGTGTATTTTAAAATAGCTTTCGGTATTTTACCAATCCGTGTATAACTTTAAAATGGCCGTTTGGGTACTTCGTAAACTTGGGTGAATTTCGTTAAACCTTTTATCGGTACGTGTAAGCGGTGACTTAACGTACATTTTGGAAGCTGTCGAGTTTTGGCATTTTTGCCTTGAATACTAAATGGTATTTTATGACGGTATTTGAGAACTATACTTTGAAAAACGTTTATTTATTCGTAAAATTTTTACCATCATTGTCTTTTTGACGTGTTTG
This sequence comes from Orobanche coerulescens, assembly GCA_033398695.1. NCBI lineage: Eukaryota > Viridiplantae > Streptophyta > Magnoliopsida > Lamiales > Orobanchaceae > Orobanche > Orobanche coerulescens. The sequence continues at coordinate 88,308,471 of CM065814.1, forward strand.
AACGATTGTGAAAATAATTTTTAGCCTTTTGGGTTCCGGCGCGGGGCCCACGGCGCTGTAATTTCCCCGGATAGTTTTGGGGGTGTTACAGAAGATGGTATCGGATCTTGGGTTTTGTAAAACCCGGGCATGTGTGTTGTGTGGCTCTACCGGTGCGGTAGTAGCGTGACTTTTGAGAATTATTTTTCTGACTTTTGAGTCAAACCAATTTTGGAGGTTCCAAAATTTTTTGAAATATTTTCAAAATTGCTATAATTGCGATATTGGTGTATGTTGGTTTTGTGTTGAGGCTTCGTATGGGAGTCGTATGCTAGTATCACGGGAGATCATCGACTTCACGGATATGTAAGTATGTTCTTTCAGTTATTTGGTTTTGATGATGGTTATTTGAGTATGGTGGCATGATTTTAAGATATTTCGGGATTGAGGTATTGATTATGACAAGATGTTAAGTTTCGAGGATGAAACTTATTTAAGTGGGAAGGTATGCAATATCCTAGAATTTCGCTACGAATTTTTCACATTCTTTTATCTGAGTTGCACTGTACAACGTGGGACCGATACAGTATGGATGAATTATTTTGGGAACTGTGACAGTTGTACCAGTATATCTATCGAAGTTATTTTAAATTCTAGGATATTATATGCTTGATATATCTTTCGATGTCGGATATATTGTATGAGAATATTATCAGTGTGTGTATACATATCCAGTATGTCGAGAGGGACAGGAACGGTGGAATAGGCTAAGTGCAGAAGCCATTACATACGCTAAGCTGAGGGGCTAACGTATGCTAAGTTGGTTAGCATAACGTACGTTATGTATCATGCATTACGTATGTTATGAGAGGAACCAGACATGACCCAGGCTGTGGTCGACAGTGGGCCCGTGGTCAGCAACTTTCGGCGTGGATGTGGACAGGCGAGTCAACGTAAGGATTTATGTACGTTAAGGATAAGCCATTACGTACGTTAAACGAGTATGTTACTGTAGCAAGTCAACAACTATATTACGTACGCTATGGCATGGACATTACGTACATAATACATGACACGAAATGAGGCAGTGAGCTCTGGATGCTGATTACGTACGCTATGCAGGACATGTAGTGTACATTAGGAGGTCTTACGTACGTTAGTGGTTGGTGTTAACGTACGTAACGAGCTATGCAGATTATAAAATAAGGATAGGTCTTTCATATTTTCATGAAGAGAAATAGATTTTCCTCCCCAAACTTCGTCCCTCTTCATTTCTAATCCCATTCTAGACCCTTCTATCTTGGTTGAGACCTTGATGGTTTGAGTAAAAGCTTGAGGTTTGGAATCCTTGATGTTCTTTAAGTGTTTGATCGTTGTGGTTCTTCTTCAAGAGGTATATAGGTAACCTTGTGTTCCTTAGCAAGTTTAAGATGTTGTTGTCGATGATTACTTCGTATGATGATGGATGCCTGAAGTATCGGTATGGTTCTTGGTGTTTTGAGAAGTATGTGATGAAGAAGATGATAATGATATTTCACTAATTGGTTTATGTGTTAAAGCTACGAATTATATAATTAGATAACATATTGGACTGTGATGTCTTGATTATTATGAGAATGTGGATACTACTTGAACATGGTTATGGTCGATTCATGTTCTTGAAAATTCAATGAAGTAAATATAGTGATTATGATGAGTTTTTGTTAAGGTTATTTATGTTTTTGGATATGAACATGGAATGTTAATATATAGAACAAGTGATGATGATTGTTGATGTCCAGAGACAAGTCATGTGAGTGGTGATATGATTTTCGTATGATCTTGATGATATACGAATTTTGATTATGAACTTAACAAATGTATTATCCTTCTTTGAGTATATGTGTTCATACGAGTTGAGTGATAGGATGATTGAATTATTTGATAATCTTAAGTATAGTGTTGGTATGAGGTTGATGAATGTGAACATGGGGTAAAACATATCATGTTGAATTAAAGGTTGAATTCGGAATAATTCCTTGTTATCGGGATAAGTTGATATGGTTGTCGGATTGTGGAATCATATTGTGGTTATGGATTCCTGATTGATTGATTTGGGTTGTTCGGATTTGTGTTTAATCGAGATATTATGATACCATTGGGTTGTTGATCATTTATATTAATTGTTAGTTATGATTATCTTGTTGCGGCTTGTATCGTGGATATGAGTTCGTATTTGTTGAGTCGGGTTAATTGGTTTTGTATATGATCAAAGTATCATTGAACCGTTGAGTTTGATTGGTTGATTATATTGGTTGTTGATTTTTTTCGAATGTGTTAATCGATTATTACAATAGGTTGTGATAGTTGATCATTGATTAGAACCATGCCCTGCGGTCATGTTCAAGGATGTTCGTGAATTACGTTTGTTAGAACCGAGAAGCTCGTAGGCGAAGGCAAGGAACTTGGTAACGGCTTCATCATCATCATCATGTCTGTATTAGTGCAAGTTTTATACTTGCTTTGTTTATAATACTTAATGAATGGTTTCGGCTTCATTTCATTTATAATTCATATAACAATGACTGTACATAAGGATTGTGGAGATGAGGTTTATATGTTGTGTTTTGGTCTTGGTGCTTAATCATAAGGTATATGATTTACTTATGTCAAGACGTATAACTGAGCGTTGGGAATACAGTTGGTAACGACAAAGATATAAGTTCTACAGTCTAAGGTATGCGGTTTTATCAAGTATCGAGGTATGTTACGATAAATGAGGGTTCTGGTTATTCTGAATGGTTCCGTGATAGTGTGAAATTGGACGGTTATGTAGGTATAGTCAAGAGTTGGTTATTGTTAATGATAATCGAGAAGGCTAATTCTAGCAAATACCTTAGTATATGTTTTATCTTGTTGTTTTGAATATGATTGGAGTCGAAAGACTATTGTGATTGGGCCGATGTGTTGAGGGATAAGACCGAAATGGCACCCACGTTCTGGAGTATTCCTGTGTAGATGTTTCCGTGACTCTTAATTGCGACCTTGGGGTATGTTTTAATTGTATGTGATGTGTTGAGGGATAAGAACTAAATGACACCCACATTCCGGAGTATTCCTGTGTAGATGCTTCTGTGAACCTTGGTTGCGACCTTGGGGTATTTTGTAATTGTATGTGACGTGTTGAGGGATAAGACCTAAATGGCACCCAAGTTCCGGAGTATTCCTGTGTAGATGCTTCCGTGACCCTTGGTTGCGACCTTGGTGTATTTCGTAATTGTATGTGATGTGTTGAGGGATAAGACCTAAATGGCACCCAAGTTCCGGAGTATTCCTGTGTAGATGCTTCCGTGACCCTTGGTTGCGACCTTGGGGTTATTGTTGTTGATAGATAATTGATTATTTGTGATTTATCTGTTTTCATATATTGTTGGTACTTGACTAGATTGGTACTCGATTATTAGAGTTGAGATTTTATGGTGTAAATCAATGGATATGATTGGACTAGCCAAATGCTGGGTATCATGTGCTTATGAGTTATGATGATGTTTTGAGAACTTTTGATACTATTTGAATACAATACAGATGGTTGTAGTTGAGTTCATTCGTCATTTGAGAATGCGAAATGTGGATTATGGTAAGAATCGATTTGGTATGGATTGCTATGGGTTGGTAAAGTTATGACGGTAAAATTACATTTGGTAGTATTCTTACTTTGTAATTACATTGGTATGTAATTATTTATGATGATGTGATCGTTATCATTGTTGAGTATTGTGGCTGAGCCGTCGTGGGCCTTATTTTTGGGTACTCGGAGATCGAGCTAGTAGCGGTCGTGAAGGATGAGCTTCCCGGGTGATACTGGCTATGGCATTATTTTGGGAACCGAGTATTTGACTAGTTGTTTTATTCCGATGCAAAGGTTTATTTTGAACTGTGTTTATATCAGCTGCGTGTGTATTTTAAAATGGCTTCCGGTATTTTACTAATCTGTGTATAACTTTAAAATGGCCTTTTGGGTACTTCGTAAACTTGGGTGAATTTCGTTAAACTTTTTACTTATCTTATCGGTACGTGTAAGTGGTGACTTAACGTACATTTTGGAAGCTGTCGAGTTTTGGCATTTTTGCCTTGAATACTAAATGGTATTTTATGACAGTATTTGAGAACTATACTTTGAAAAGTGTTTATTTATTCGTAAATTTTTTACCGTCATTGTCTCTTTGGCGTGTTTGAACGATTGTGAAAATATTTTTTAGCCTTGTGGGTTCCGGCGCGGGGCCCATGGCGCTGTAATTTCCCCGGATAGTTTTGGGGGTGTTATAGAAGATGGTATCGGAGCTTGGATTTCGTAAAACCCGAGCATGTGTGTTATGTGGCTCTATCAGTGCGGTAGTAGCGTGACTTTTGAGAATTATTTTTCTGACTTTTGAGTCAAACCAATTTTAAAGGTTCCAAATTTTTTTGAAATATTTTCAAAATTGCTATAATTGCGATATTAGTGTATGTTGGTTTTGTGTTGAGGCTTCGTATGAGAGTCGTATGCTAGTATCACGGGAGTCGTATGGTTATTTGAGTATGGTGGCGTGATTTTAAGATATTTCGGGATTGAGGTATTGATTATGACAGGATGTTAAGTTTCAAGGACGAAACTTATTTAAGTGGGAATGTATGTAATATCCTAGAATTTCGCTACGAATTTTTCGCATTGTTTTATCTGAGTTGCACTGTACAGCGTGGGACCGATACTGTATGGATGAATTATTTTGAGAACTATGACTGTTGTACCAGTATATCTATCGAGGTTATTTTAAATTCTAGGATATTACATGCTTGATATGTTTTCGATGTCGGATATATTGTATGAGAATATTATCAGTGTGTGTATACATATCCAGTATGTCGAGATGGACAAGAACGGTGGAATAGGTTAACTACAGAAGCCATTACGCACGCTAAGCTGAGGGGCTAACGTACGCTAAGTTGGTAAGCATAACATACGTTATGTATCATGCAGTACGTTATGAGAGGAATCAGACATGACCCAGGCTGTGGCTGACAGTGGGCCTATGGTCGGCAACTTTCGGCGCGGATGTGGACATGCGAGTCAACGTAAGAATTTACGTACATTAAGGATAAGCCATTACGTAGGATAAACGAGTATGTTACTGTAGCAAGTCAACAACTATATCACGTACGCTATGGCATGGACATTACGTACGTAATACATGACATGAAATGAGGCAGTGAGCTCTGGATGCTGATTACGTACGCTATGCAGGACATGTAGCGTATGTTAGGAGGTATTACATACGTTAGTGTTTGGTGTTAACGTATGTAGCGAGCTATGCAGATTATAAAATAAGGATCGGTCTTTCATTTCTTCACGATAAGAAATAGATTTTCCTCCCCATACTTCGTCCCTCTTCATTTCTAATCCCATTCTAGACCTTTGTACCTTGGTTGAGACCTTGATGGTTTGATTAAAAGCTTGAGGTTTGGAATCCTTGATGTTCTTGAAGTGTTTGATCGTTGTGGTTCTTCTTCAAGAGGTATGTGGCTAACCTTGTGTTCCTTAGCAAGTTTAAGATGTTGTTGGTGATGATTACTTCGTATGATGATGGATGCCTGAAGTATCCGTATGGTTTTTGGTGTTTTGAGAAGTATGTGATGAAGAAGATGATAATGATATTTCACTAATTGGTTTATGTGTTAAAGCTACGAATTATATGATTAGATAACATATTGGACTGTGATGTCTTGATGATTATGAGCATGTGGATACTACTTGAACATGGTTATGGTTGATTCATGTTCTTGAAAATTCCATGAAGTAAATATAGTGATTATGATGAGTTTTTGTTAAGATATTTATGTTTTTGGATTTGAACACGGAATGCTGATATATAGAACAAGTGCTATTGATTGTTGATGTCCAGAGACAAGTCATTGAGCTGTGATATGATTTTCGTATGATCTTGATGATATACGAATTTTGATTATGAACTTGACAAGTGTATTATCCTTCTTTGAGTATATGCGTTCAAACGAGTTGAATGATCGGATGATTGAATTATTTGATAATCTTATGAGGTTGATGAATGTGAACAAGGGGTAAAACATATCATGTTGATTTAAAGGTAAAATTCAGAATAGAGTATGTTGTGTAATCCTTGTTATCGGTGTAAGTTGATATGGTTGTCGGATTGTGGAATCATATTGTGGTTATGGATTCGTGATTGATTGATTTGGGTTGTTCGGATTTGTGTTTAATCGAGATATTGTGAGACTGTTGGGTTTTTGATCAGTTATATTGATTGTTAATTATGATTATCGAGTTGCAGTGTATCGTGGATATGAGTTCATATTTGTTGAGTCGGATTGATTGGTTTGGTATATGATCAAAGTATCGTTGAACCGTTGAGTTTGATTGGTTGATTATATCGGTTGTTGATTTTTATCGAATGTGTGTTAATCGATTATTACAATAGGTTGTGATAATTGATCATTGATTAGAACCATGCCTTGCGGTCATGTTCAAGGATGTTCGTGAATTGCGTTTGTTAGAACCAAGAAGCTCGTAGACGAAGGCAAGGAACTTGGTAACGGCTTCATCATCGTCTTATTGATATCAAGGCAAGTTTTATACTTGCTTTGTTTATAATACTTAATGAATGGTTTCGGTTTCAATTCATTTATAATTCGTATAGCAATGACTGTATATAAGTATTGTGGAGATGAGGTTTATATGTTGTGTTTTGGTCTTGGTGCTTAATCATAAGGTATATGATTTACTTATGTCAATACGTATAACTGAGCGTTGGGAATACAGTTGGTAACGACGAAGATATAAGTTCTACAGTCTAAGGTATGCGGTTTCATCAAGTATCGATGTATGTTACGATAAATGAGGGTTCTGGTTATTCTGAATGGTTCCGTGATAGTGTGAAATTGGACGGTTATGTAGGTATAGTCAAGAGTTGGTTATTGTTAATGATAATCGAGAAGGCCAATTCTAGCAAATACCTTATTATATGTTTTATCTTGTTGTTTTGAATATGATTAGAGTCGAAAGACTATTGTGATTGGGCCGATGTGTTGAGGGATAAGACCTAAATGTCACCCACATTCCGGAGTATTCATGTGTAGATACTTCCGTGACCCTTGGTTGCGACCTTGGGGTATTTTGTAATTGTATGTTATGTGTTGAGGGATAAGACCTAAATGGCAGCCAAGTTCCGGAGTATTCCTGTGTAGATGCTTCCGTGACCCTTAGTTGCTACCTTGGGGTTTTTGTTATTGATAGATAATTGATTATTTGTGATTTATCTGTTTTCATATATTGTTGGTACTTGACTAGATTGGCACTCGATTATTAGAGTTGAGATTTGATGGTGTAAATCAATGGATATGATTGGACTAGCCGAATGCTGGGTATCATGTACTCATGAGTTATGATGATGTTTTGAGAACTTTTGGTACTGTTTGAATACAATACAGATGGTTGTAGTTAAGTTCATTCGTCATTTGAGAATGCGAAATGTGGATTATGGTAAGGATCGATTTGGTGTGGATTGCTATGGGTGATACCGACTATGGCATTATTTTGGGAACCGAGTATTTGACTGGTTGTTATATTCCATTGCAAACGTATATTTTGAACTGTATTTATATCCGTTGTGTGTGTATTTTAAAATGGCTTCCAGTATTTTACCAATCCGTGTATAACTTTAAAATATCCTTTTGGGTACTTCGTAAACCTGGGTAAATTTCGTTAAACCTTTTTCCTTATCTTATCGGTACGTGTAAGCGGTGACTTAACATATATTTTGGAAGCTGTCGAGTTTTGGCATTTTTGCCTTAAATACTAAATGGTATTTTATGACGGTATTTGAGAACTATACTTTGGAAAACATTTATTTATTCATAAAATATTTTACCGTCATTGCCTCTTTGGCGTGTTTGAAGGATTGTGAAAATGATTTTTAGCCTTGTGGGTTCCAGCATGGGGCCAACGACGCTGTAATTTCCCCGGATAGTTTTGGGGGTGTTACATATATCACCGGACTGTGATTTCCCTTTTAGTCGGGCCTTCTCTTTTGCCATGAATAAGATGTTATAAGCTCTAGGCAAAAGTGATCTTCCCACTTGATCAAGACCTCAACATTCTGGGTGTCCGTGACCTGTAGAGAAAACGGTTCCTCTTCTCTCCATTCTTCCCAGTTATGCAGGGTGTTGTAAGGAGCGACCTTGTATGACTTCCATATTTTAAAGCGCTCGAAGGCTTCATCAATTTGTACTTAGAAGACTGTTTGATTGATTATAGATGTTGGGGAGGGACTCCAAACAACAGATGGCTCTATTGTCTGGTGGGGATCCTCAATCAGTGTGAAAGCCTGTTGGGGAGAGGCATCTCTGATAGGGTGGGTTGCCCTGTTGGGAGAAGGACTCCTTACAGGCGTGGGTCCCCTATTTAGAGTTGTGGTTGTCCACTCTAAAGTGTAATACCCCCAATCCTCTCAGGGATGTTACACGATGTAGACCCTTTCCTCAAGGATCTACCAAGATGGTAACAAAAATCAAACATCAAAATATTGCCTTCAAGGCTAAATGATGACCCAGTAGACCGATTAGGTCTTTCAATTAATACATACAACTCAATCTCAATACATACCCACGCAGGGGTCAAAATACAACACTCTCCCGTACAACAGGTAAAATATTACAGTGAGAATAACTACAACTACCAATACAACATCGAACGGGTCCTCATGTGATTAATATCGATCATCATTCATCATCCTTCGTGACATCCCTGTGATATGCTCCCCAAAACCTGAATATACCTGGACGCAAAACAGACATCCACCCCCCCGATTACTCGGGGGTTAGCAAAATTCCACTATTTTGCTAGTGCAAGTACAAGGTGCAAATATGAGTCATACAATTCATATTCCAAGAATAATAATAATCAGGAATCCTCAAGGATTCAAACACAATGAAAAAAATACTTCCCGAGGCAAGAGTTTGAGTAAGGCTTTCCAAATCCGAAAGATAACAAATAAAGAGAACAAATTTGTAAAATGGTTTAAAATGCCCTCGGGAGTTTTAACAAAAGACCATTTAGGATTATCGAATCATTCTCTTTCAAAAACTGAAAGGGGTCACTGCTCAAAGATTTGCTTTTCTCAAATAAAACTAACAATAATTCACAGGGTTCATAGCTCACGCCACGTGTCCTCGATGGACATAAAGTCAACAGAATATAACCACCCAAGATACGAGATCTTGGTTACACGTCCAAGGTACTCGACCTGGCAAAACACATCCAAAATCATATCCATAACACCGCGATCACATGCCACATCATCTCATGGTTGGATCAATCACTTGTTGCATCTTGACCACATGATCACAAGCCATGTGTCACCGTAGGTTTTCTTAGGCTCTCACGGTTGGATCAATCACTTGTTGCATCCTGACCACATGATCACAAGCCATGTGTCGCCGTAGTTTTCTTAGGCTCTCACGGTTGGATCAATCACTTGTTGCATCCTGACCACATGATCACAATCTATGTGTCACCGTAGTTTTCTTACGCTCTCACGGTTGGATCAATCACTTGTTGCATCCTGACCACATGATCACAAGCCATGTGTCACCGTAGACCTCGCATATGCCCACACATTTACACACATAACATAGTACACCAAGAATATCCCAACAATTCACCCAAAGAGAACAAACACTTAGCACGATGCAATTGTCAAATCACAACGCACCGAAATGAGATAATATATGTATATATATTATCAAAGCACAACATCAACACCAAGCGTATTCATAGGATTCACTTAACCATTCACAAAACACACCGTTCACAAAACACACACGCGTTTTGAAAGAGAGCCTTTAACGAGGCTAAACAGAATCGTTTGAAAGTTCATTTCAAACAACCAAACAAACACACTTAGACGATCACCGATCATTATATCCACAAAACAAGAAATGTATGAACAAGGTACTTGCCTCGGAAGGCACGCAAGTACTCTGACGAACACGGCTCGACCGGGACACGCCGAATACCTACAACTTACGCAAGACACAATGAAAACACTATCACAATGAGAATCAAGACCAAGAATAATGGAAATCCCACCAAACTATCAAATAAAACTCATTTGGACATTTAATCAAACATTAACTGTTCAATAATTCCCAAGAACACTCGAATCATCAATCGAGTTAAAAAAACTCGAAATATGGATATACAATACATAGAACATGATTGATAACATCATACTACACCAACTGATTCATCAAAATCGGACTAGGATCGAAATCAAGAGCAAATTTCCAAGAAAATCAACTCGAAGAAAAATCAAGAATTACCTCAATCCGACGAATAACATGGGATTAGATGATGTTACAATCACCTATAAATCTCCAAAACGTCTTGGAATTGAGTAGAATCGACCAAGAATTCGAACCCTAGTCTCACCCATCCGACAGCCGCGAGGAGAAGAGAAGAACAGGAGGAAATGGGGTGAAAACCCCGTCTATCCCCTTATATACATCAGCGATGCACGACCATCACGCACAACCAAGTGCTCGTGCGTTTGGTCATGCGCTAGGCCACTGCCCAGCTACTGACACCACGCACGAGCACCGTGCACTGGAAACTGCTCGTGTTTCCTAGTCGTGCGTCCCTGGAGCTCACTGCCGAGCATTGGTCGCACACGAGCACAACGCACGAGTGTAGATCACAAGTCGTCAGGAATAAGTCTGGGGGGGGGGGTGAATAGACTTATTAAACTATTTTCTGAATATCGGAAGAGTTACTCAGCTGTGATTAGGTACAGATGACTTATGTCGTCTGCAGAGAGGTAATGCAGAAGACACAGCTGATGACGGTAGCAGGTAACTAATACTAACTGCAGATAACTATTAAATGGAAGAGTAAAAATGAATGCAACAATTAAGTATGATGTTCAAAGCAGTAAATCACACATCACTTATAGTGGTTTCAGAGATGGGGTAATCCCTCTACTAGTCCACTTTTCTCCAAACCAGTTGGAGATGAATTCACTATAACTTTCAACCAGTGATAAACATTACAATGATTCAAACCAGTTACAACAGCTTCCAAACAGTGGAAACCCGTGTCCATTGCAACTCCCTTGACTGCCTAGCACCTCTTGATTGAAAAGCCGTGGATGCTTCAACAACTCTCGAGCTGTCTATCACCTTCCAATCAAGAACCCATAGATGCCTTACCAGTCGCGAAACTTCTGAAACCTCGTTCACAGAAGTACCCTATACTCGGTTTTAAAGACAAGAGTGTTTGTCTTCTCTAACTTTACGAGTTTCTCAGAATATGATCTTTGAAACTTTACTCTTAACGATGCTTTGATTCTCTTGATAACTTTGATTGTCTTGATTGCTTTGTTTGCTTGAAAGTATTGTTCGCATCGTACTATGCTCAATTCATATCTTCATATATTTATAGTACGATCCTTTGAGCTTCCTTCATAGTCGTTGTATCACTGTAACAAATCCGTCCGTTGGAGAGTGGACTTCTTCGTTTATATTATCATTCTGTTGCACGACTTGATTCCTCTTTTCAATTATGACCGTTTGAAAGACTTTCTTTGTTTAGCACCGTTATTCTTGATTAGAATAATCATAAGTATTTAGAATGCAGATCTCAAGGAATATTTTATTCCTTGCTTTCCGGGAATCTATCCAGTTTGTCTCCTACGTCTTGCATGTGGCTTTCCGTGATTGTTGACTTTCAACTCTTGCTGACGTGGACTGAGTATCTTGGCTGATAACTTGCCTGAGAATCTGTCTGATACTTCTTGGTCAAACCTGCCTGACGTACAGTCAACCTTCTCTGATATCAAGTTCTCTGTTTCTGGACTTCTCTGAGATAAAGTTCTCTGCTCTGAAGTTCTATGATGTGAAGTCCTCTGATTTGATGGTCAAACTTCCGCTAATATTTTGTTGACCAGATCTCGCCTGATAAATCGACTACAGATGAGTTTTGGTCAAACCTCTCTGATATTCTGCGTTGACCAAAACTCCTCTGAAATGAACTTGCCTGATAACTTCTCTGATACACGGCAGTTCTATACTTAGTCGATTTAGTACTGATCAACAAGACTTTAGCCTAAACTTATAAGGCCTATAGAAGATACTCATTTGGTTCTTCTACAATTTTCCAAGTACTTAAAACATACATTGAATAATTAATTAATACAGGGATGACACCATCAAAATCTAATAAGTATTCCTAAAAAATTCCCCCTATTTTGATGATGGAAAAACTAAACATTCAAATGTAAACAAGTCTGCACAAAGTAAAGTCAAGACACAAATCAAACTCAGTCCTCTTTTGAGACAACTAATGGTTGTCATTCAAATAACTGTTATAGATTTTATTGTTATATTACAGTACAGATGAATGGAAAAAATACAGGTAAGTAAATTACAAGTATTGAAAAATTACAAGTAAATTACAAAGTAGAATTACAAGTAAAAATTCCAGAAGATTAATCTATCTTCCTCTTCCTCTTCCTCTTTCTCTTGTGATCTTCAACTTGGATGGAGGGAGATAACTTAAGGGTTTTGCACCAATTGGCCTCCTGGAGACTGGGGCTAACCCATATTTCCTCTTGACTACAATAGAGGCAAATTCTTGCTCCTCGGCAGATTTAAAGTTGTTCTCAACACACAGTTTCTTGATTTCTGCCTGAAGGGCCAGTTCATCCAATTCATTATTCATAAGAGTGGGGGCTTCTTCAGGTCTGAAACTAGGAATCATGGGATATCCATCGAATTTCTTTGCATATTTCTTCAGAACTGCCCAGAGTTTTGGCCAAGTCAGACATGAGATTGATGAACGTTTGATGTGGGGAGCAATCTTTGTCTTGAAGCAACTCCCAACAATAATATTTCTCTATAAATTTCTTTCTTGCTCTTTCCCATATTGGAGCTGCCTCAGCAGGTAAGATTTTCTCAACAAATCAAAGATCCTTTCCCTCCCATTGGAATCTCTCCTCCGGCTCTTGTATGGTCCTTCTCTTTTTGGTTGCAGGTTGGACATCTGATGATGCGGCTACTTCTTTTATCTTGAGGTGAGACGTTCCAGCCTGAATTAGAAGAGGGTCTTGCCTTTCCTTTGGTCTTACTTCCTATCTGACTTCCTCCTTACTGACTTCCCCCTGCCTGATATGAACTCTGCTTCTCTCTTCCCTCTTTCCTCTCTCTTCCCCCTTTTTGCCAGCATCAATAAGGGTAGCTAGCTGTTGCTCCACCAAGGCCATAAAATCAGACATGCCAAGGGTCATTCTGGAGTTAGTTGGTGGTGGTTAAGGTTCTTTCTTCGTCAGCAAAGTGTCCATTTTTTCATTTAGCGACATTAGGTAGGGTTTGACTTGAGTTGCCAGAAGCTTGGCAACTATCTCTTCAACAATGCCTCTGATCAGCTCAGTCAGATTAGGAGGTAGCTGATACACCAGCGGCTCCGCATGAACAACATTTTCTTATGAATCCTCAGTTGGTCTCTGAGCAATGGATTTTTTAGACGAGACCTGCCTATCAGCGGGCGCCTTATCAGATGGGGTCTTCTCAGGTGTCCCTGATTTTCCATCTGATGGTTCCTTGTCTGTAGGAGACTTTCTCTCTACAGATGGTTGTTTCTTCTCTGCAGAGGACTTCTGCTCTGCAGATGACTTTTGCCCGGGGAGGGTTGCTCAGCCGTCTCCCGACACTGCCAGCCTTCCGGCATGATCAGGTTCCTATTGATCATGATCCTTATCTCCATCTCTTCTCTCTTCTTCCTTATTTTCTTCCTCATTCTCCTTTTCTTTTTCTTTTTCTTATTCTTATTTCTCCTTTCCTTCTTCTTTCTCTTTTTCTTCTTCTTTTTCTTCCTCCTTTTCCTCATCCTTCTTTTCATCTTCTCCAGTCTCTTTTTCCTTTTCAACTTCTTCAGCAATGATAATTTTATTCTCTTCTCTTTCTCTTTCTCTTCTTACTTCATCCTCCCCAGCAAAAAAATTTCCTTGAAAAACATCTTTCATGACCTGGAGGATGAACTGGTCCATGTTTTGTTTAAAGTTATATATGAACCAGTTTTCCTCCAGTATATTTCCCACATTTGTTTCATGACAAAAATATAAAATCAGCTATTCTACAGCAATGGGGTGCTCCCAAGTACTTCTCTCCACAAATCTATTTAGTTGGGAGAAGTTGAGAAATTTGAGTTCATTCCATTCTTCATATATATATTTATAAAATAATAATTTAAAACTTACCAACTGAAGTTGAGCTGTGATAAGTCCCAAGGGGTTTTCTCATTCTGAATCCTCCTTAGTAGCTCAAGTAACTTTGTTAGTGTTTCACTCTTTTTATACAGAAAAACAACCATGTGAATCTTGAGTAGTCATCTACTACTACTAGGGCATACTTCCTTCCAATTAATGTCCTTGGCTTGATGGGGACAAAGAGATCCATATGAAGTAGATATAATATCCTGGTGGTGAGGGTGGTAGTCTGAACTGGCTTGGATGATGCTCTGATCTTCTTTCTCTCCTGGCATGCATCACAGAGAGCTTACTTCTTGAATACTTCTTCTGGAAGTCCTCTGACCAGCTTTTGAGAGCTTATCTTTTTTATGGCTTTGAAGTTTATATGACATAATCTTTTGTGCCATAGCCATCCATTTTCAGCAATTGTCTTAGATAGAAAACAGGTGTTTGAAGTGCCTGTATTCCAATCTATCATGTAGACATCTCTTCTTCTGAATCCTTGTAGCTTCAATTCTCCTGATAGGATATCAATCACCATGCATTTCCAAATGGTGAAGACTACTAGGTTCTTCTCATCACAAAATTGACTTATGCTCAACAGGTTGTATTTGAGTCCTTTGACATAGTGCACTTTGGATATGGTTATATTTCCTCTGCAGCTATCCAAATCCTTTTGTCTGACCTCTAGAGCTATCTCCAAAGGTTACATCTGGGCCTATTTCTTTGATATAATTTGAGAGCGCCTTCTTATTCCCTGTCATATGCCTTGAGCATCCATAATCTACAAACCATTCTCCACCTCCCATTGTTGAATTTGAGGAGATGTGGTAGTAGTCCTTCCACCTTTCCTGTAATCAAACAAGTAGAGATTTAGGTACCCAATACTGTGTGGGTCCTCTAGGGTTAGTAGGATTCCAGGAGAATTGGTTTCTCCTTGGATTATTAAAATTATGTTGATTACCCCTATAAGGTGTGTGCTGTCTAGGCCTATATCCTCGGTTAGGATTGTATACTGAATATGCCTCATAAAATATATGGTGTGGGCCATTTTTAAATCTTGGCTGAGACCATTTGTTAAATATTTGGGGTCTTCACACCTGTTCATTTTGGAAATTTGGATAATCTTGAGGTTTTCATTTGCCTCTTCCATTTTGAAATCTGTTTTTAGGGAGTCTTTGGTAATAGTTGGCATAGTGTTTTAACTGCTGCTTCTACCTTGGCCATTGCCTAGTCTCTTGTTTAGGTGGCTGCCTGGTAAACCTTGGCTTCTGCCTAAACCTTTGAAATACGGGTTTAGATATAGGCTCAGCAGCTTGAACAATTGTTTCTCCCTTGATAAAAGTGGTTTTTGAACTAGAGGGAGTGTTGGTGTCATATCCAAGGCCTGATCTGGAATAAAGTGGCCTCTTGTTCATACATAACTCATCCAAGGTTATAGATGCCTTTAGAGATGTTATCTCTTTAGCTTGTGTACTATTCAACTCTTTCAACTTGGATAGCTCAGTTTTGACATGAGCAAGTGCAACTGACTTTTCACTATTTAAAACAGTCAGCTTATGGATCTCAGCTGCAGTATTTTCAACTGAGTTTTTCAAATTATTTTCAGATCGTTTTTCAAGCTCAAATATAATATTTTGATATTTTGCTAACTCTTGGCTGAGCTTGTCAAAATCATTTTTCAGCTGGACTCTCTCATTTTTCAGCTGTGCATTCTCAGTTGTGACAGTCTGGTGAGCTGATTTTAAGGTTTCAAAATCTTTTAGCAATTGATTAACAGATTTATGAAGATCCATGTCTTCAGATATGGCAGAGCTGAAACCTTCAATATTTTGAGGTTTAGATGTTACCTCTTCATCAGCTAGGTTGGCCATCAGGCAGTTGTACTCATCATCATCATCATCATCATCATCATCATCATCATCAGAGAAGAATCCACTGCTTGATTCAACTCTCTCTTCAATCTGATCTTCAATTATGAGAGCTTTCCTTTTGTCCTCCTTCTGCTCAAATTTTTCTTGTCTTCATCCTTCTTGAATTCTGGACAGTCAATCTGGATGCCCGGTTTTGTGGCAGTTTTAGCATTCCACCTTCCAGTTGCCTGCTTTCTGATTTCTTCTTGGATTTTCCTTGAAGTTCTTCTTATATTTGGAATAATTCTTCCTGAAATTGCTGAACCTCTGCATGATGAAAGCCATCTCTTCTTCAAAATCTAGAGGATTTGGAGGTTTAACTTCAGATAGGGTCTTGGCAGAGGATTCAACTGCAAATGCTATTCCATTTTCAGCTGGTTTATTAGATGATGAATTGGGCAGCTCAAACTCATATGCCTTCAGATCAGAAAACAGCTGGTCCCTTTTGATTCTCTCATGGCCATAGCCTTCATGCTCCATTCAGGGTTGAAAGATCTTAAGACTTTCAGGGCTATCTCCCTGTTGCCATAGGTCTTTCCAAGGGAGTTGATCTCATTTATGATCTCTTCCATCTACTTGAGCAATGGTTTCTCCGGTCTTCATCTTGAAGTCGTCAAATTTTTGTGTAGCTATAGACAACTTATTTTCTTTGATCAGCTCCGTTCCTTCACACAATACTGCTAATGTGTCCTAGATTTCCTTTGCATTCTTGCAGTTTTTGATCTTGAACATTGTAGCTTTATCTAGGGTCTGGTATAGAACATCTCTGGCCCGGTTGTCTAGGTTGGTCAGCTTTCTTTCTTCAGGTGACATTTCTGTCCGTTTCTTTGGGATCTTCTCAGGCTTCTCGGCTGCAATCTCCTCAGGCGAGTTGTCCTTCTCAAAGATGAAAGGACCATCTTCAATGATGCACCACATGTCGTCATGGATGGATGATAAGTGTGCCTGCATTCTTATCTTCCAGAGGTCATTATTCATCAACGGAAAATACAGGTAATCCAGAGTGCATGTGCTGCATGTGTTCCATAATGTTGAGAGATTAAAAATATATATGCTCTGATATATGGATCAGGTTCTGTAAAATTGAACCAACCTCTCCGATACCACTTGTACGTCACAAGTCGTCAGGAATAAGTATAGAGGGGGGGTGAATAGACTTATTAAACTCTTTTATGAATCTCAGAAGAGATACTCAGCTGTGATTAGGTACAGATGACTTATGTCATCTGCAGACAGGTAATGCGGAAGACACAGCTGATGACGATAGCAAGTAACTAATGTTAACTGCAGATAACTATCTAATGGAACAATAAATATGAATGCAAGAGTTAAGTATGATGTTCAAAGCAGTAAATCACACAACACTTATAGTAGTTTCAGAGGTGGGGTAATCCTCTATTAGTCCACTTTTCTCCAAACTAGTTGGAGATGAATTCACTATAACTTTCAACCAGTGATAAACGTTATAATTATTCAACCAGTTACAATAGCTTTCCAACCAGTGGAATCCCGTGGCCGTTGCAACTCCATTTGAATGCCTAGCACCTCTTGATCGAAAAACTATAGATGCCTCAACAACTCTCGACCTCTCTATCAACTTCCAATCAAGAATCATTGGATGTCTTATCAGTCGCGAAACTTCTGAAACCTCGTTTGCAGAAGTACCCCGTACTCAATTTTTGAGACAAGAGTGTTTGTCTTCTCCAACAAAGAGCTTTTCAGAATATGATCTTGAATGCTTTCCTCTTTACGATGCTATAGATTGCCTTGATAGCTTTGATAGCCTTGATTGCTTTGTTTGCTTGAAAGTATTGGTCGCGTCATACTTTGCTCAATTTATATCTTCAGATATTTATAGTACGATCCTTTGAACTTCCTTCATAGCCATTGTACCACTGTAACAAATTCGTCCGTTGGAGAGTGGATGTATTTGTTTATCTTATCATTTCGTTGCACGACTTGATTCCCCTTTTCAATTCCGACCGTTTTAAAAACTTTCTTTGTTTAGCGCCGTTATTCTTGATTAGAATAATCATGTCTACAGAATGCGGATCTCAGGGAATATTTTATTCCTAGATTTCTGGGAATCTATCCAGTTTGTCTCCTACGTCTTGCATGCGGCTTTCCGTGATTGTTGACTTTCAACTTTTGCTGATGTGGACTGAGTATCTTGGCTGATAACTTGCCTGAGAATCTGTCTAATACTTCTTGGTCAAACCTGCCTGACGTGCAGTCAACCTTCTCTGATATCAAGTTCTCTGTTTCTGGACTTCTCTGAGATAAAGTTCTCTGCTCTGAAGTTCTATGATCTGATGGTCAAGCTTCCATTGATATTTTGTTGACCAGATCTCGCCTGATAACTCGACTGCAGATGAGTTTTGGTCAAACCTCTCTGGTATTCTGCGTTGACCAAAACTCCTCTGAAATGAACTTGCCTGATAACTTCTATGATACATGGCAGTTTTATACTTAGTCGATTTAGTACTGATCAACAAGACTTTAGCCTAAACTTATAAGGCCTATAAAAGATACTCATTTGGTTCTTCTTTACAATTTGCCAAGTACTTAAAACATACATTTGAATAATTAATTAATACAGGGATGATATCATCAAAATCTAATAAGTATTCCTAACAACGAGCACGTGCTCATGTGGCCTGCTCGTGTGCTACAATCGAAGGCTAACATCGAGCCCGACACGGCCCAGAAAGCACCCAGGACATAATCAACTCGAAAGGGAATGAAAACAAGGGCTCACAATGCCCTCAAAGAGACAAAACGACAAAGGAAAATACTATGCCATGTCACACATGCATACACACGATCTGCACAATTTACACAACAACAATTCGTACCCGACAAATACCACAACGTAGTACACAATATAGGAAAAATCCCAAATAATCATCAACGAAACAAAATAACCGGCACAACCGACAAATAATTCGAAGTATCCAGAAACAGAAATCTCGGGTATTACATAAAGTGGCAGCTGATTCGACAGAACCTTTTAACTTGGCAAACAATTGTTTTTCCATCATAGTCGCCACATGCTCGGGAAATGCTTTATGAGCAGCAATTATTTCTTCCTTAGGGGTTGCGCCCTATGGGATAGTTTCAGCATTTGGTGTGGTAGATGGGACTTCTACAATGACTGGTGTTGTTACTGTAGGGACATCTTTCGATGACTTTTTTGTCTTCTTTCTCTTATTATCGACAGCTTTGGGGAAACTGCTATCACGAAGTGCTCTCTTCTTCTTATTCTTCTTCCCATCATCAGAACTCTTGATTGTAACATCCCGAGGATCACTCGAGGTTGGCATGCTGTAAGGGTTGAGCCTGTTAGTAAAAATGGTCTCTTTGTTGTGGACAGTGGGTTTGAATCCACAGATGAACTTTCCGGTCAGAATATTCTTGGCGTCTGCTGACTGTTGTACTCCGCAGAGAGTATGAATGTCGTTCAAAATCAGGCCAAAATATTTATTCACAGTCTCCGGCTTGGATGACACCTCCTGAATGCATTTCATAATGATTTGACACCAGTTTACTTTATCACCAGACATTCTGTATCTCAGATTGATGCGCATATCAAAGGCATCAGTGTGGTTTTCAATCACCCTACAGCAGAAATCGTGAAGATAAACGTAGGGGAGGGTGAAGTTCTTCTTGTGGCAAGAAGGGTGGACATTTGTGGCCATGGTAGTGCCCGTGAATATCTTCGAGTAGGCCAACAACAAACTTTCAGACCCGAAAGTCTCCAGTTCCTCCATTTTCAGCCTGTCAGAAGGCAACTTGTAGATCTTTTCCAGGAGTTCCTTGTTCACAGGGATTTAGATCCCTTGCACACTTCCAATGATGTTAGTGATTTCCGAGCCTTTCCACTGCGATGCATATTTGAACGTTGCATCCAGATAAAATTCCTCAACAATATATTTTGTCGTAGTTGTCAGAGGGATGACTTCCTAGACGGTACAGAGAAGATTAGGTTAACAGTGAATGGTCAGATTTAATGGATGCAAGCCATCTTTAAAAGAACGTACATGATGGATTCAGATGTAACTTGTACGTATAATCCATCAGTTTTAAATTAATGAGCGGTCCCACTTCTGACACAGTTCATATTCCATTATTGCATGAAATGGCAGTTTGAATTTTGAAATCACGATATTTGAGGCAATAAAGTCCAGGTGCTTTTAAAGTAATTGAATGATAAAATCCTTTCAAATCCAGACAGTGCACGTGGACTTAAAATAGTTTGCTGTGAATAAATGTATGAATTTGGATACAATTAAAACTGATGTCCTACAATGTATGCGCTATATCGGAAAAAATACAGCGTTTGCCCTTAAAAGGTATATACAGGATTCAATTCTTATAGTAATATTAGATTAATACTGTATTCTTGGGTCATACTGTATCCCCCCTTAATTAATGCACACGTCATCTGTAGGAAGGTTATATGCCTTCGCCTTCCTACAGTAAAGATATGACTTGAAGTTCCGAGTGTATAGTTAATTAAAGTGGATACTGTATTCTTGGGTCTTACAGCATTCCCCCTCAATTGATGAGTAAAATGTAAAAACTTATAGGGAGTCTGGTTGTAGCGTTCCCAATTCCTAGCGAAGCATGCAGAATCTGGTGGTGCTGAGAGGTTTTATAAAAATGTCAGCTAATTGGATGTTTGTATGAATCTTCTCGATCCGAATGTCTTTATTCTCAACATGATTCCTGATGAAATGATGCTTCATACCATTATGCTTAGTTCACGAGTGCAATACAGGGTTGTGCGTGATTGTAATTGCACTCGTGCTATCGCACATGATTGGTGTCTCTCTGGCATGGATTCGATAATCTTGTAACTGCTGTTGCATCCAGAGAATCTGAATACAACAATTTCCAGCGGCATAATATTCTGACTCAGGTGTAGAAAGCGAGTTGGCAAATTGCTTCTTACTGAACCATGACACATTTCTAGGTCTAAGGAAGTGACAAGTACCGCTTGTACTCTTCCTATCTAAATTACAGCCTCCGAGATCCAAGTCGCCATAGCCTACCAAATCGAATCCTCCTTCCTTAGGATACCACAATCCTACATCAATTTTTCATTTTATGTACTTAAGGATTCTTTCGGCTGTAGTGAAGTGTAACTCGTTAGGTGCTACATAATACCGAGCACACACTCCTACACCAAATAGGATATCGGGCCCACTGGCTATTAGGTATAGGAGTGAGCCTATTAGCTGCCTATAAAATAATTGATCAACCGATTTTCCAGCTCCGTCAGCACTTATCTACGTGGAAGTGTTCATGTGGAGGATGAGGATTTGGAGTTGTTCATCTGGAATTAGTTGTGCAGCTCCTTGCTGTACTTTTCCTGGTTGATGAATATTCCTGTAGGCAATTTATGCTATTTTGTTGTGATGTTTGTTGATGATACGTCGGTTTTATGTATAACATACTGTATTTGTTGCTTCTCCAAAGAAATGCTGCGGAAATTTGCTTGCGGCTAACATGGTCCTTGTTGCTTCCTTGAGCATCCTGTTCTTTCGCTCGGCAACACCATTTTATTGAGGAGTTCGGGCTGCTGAGTATTCGTGTTGTATGCCATTATCCGCATATTATTTCTTTATGAAGTGATTTGTGAATTTTGTACCTCTGTTGGTACGAATGGGTAGAATACTCAGCCTTTTCTCATTCTGTAGATTCTTCAGGTGCTCTGGCAACTTTGTGATGGTATCTTTCTTCTTGCTCAGAAATATTGTCCAAGCATACATGGAAGGAAAAAATTCACGTGTAATATTTAGCAGGCTTAGTGTATCATTGCCTGCTGGGCGTGTAGAGGGCCTCGTCCACCCTCGTTTATCAGATTAATAATATATTCTGTTTTTTAAAAAAAAAGTCATCAATAATAAAAAGACAGTATTTCTTACCTCATAAACTTACAGGTTCTACAGGGCCGTAGAGGTTCATGTGAGGCAAATTTAGTACTCTGTGGGTGGACAGATATGACTTGCTTTTTAGGGTGGTCTTAACTTGCTTGCCTTTCTAATAGGGTCCACAGACGTTGTTTTTATGAACTAACACATCGGGCAAGCCTCTGAGCATTTCCTGTTGAGCGAGCTTATTGATAGTCTCGAAGTTGATGTGCAACATCCTTTTGTGCCATAGACAGCTTTGATCTGAAGTGACTTTGGCGACAAAACATGGAATAATAGAGCTTGTGGGCTTCCAGTCAACAATGTAAATATTACCTGACCGGCTTTCTGTAAGGACGGCATGCTTGGTCTTGATGTCCTTCACCCTACAGTGATCTAGTAGAATTTGATCGAGAGCTATTTGTCAAGGAATTGGATAATACTAAGTAGATTATACTGTAAGGCTTTCAACATAGGCTACGTCGGTGACTTTAAACTTTCCTACAAGCAAGGTTCCTTTCCCTCTTGTTCTTCCTTTGAATTTGTCACCGAATCGCACTTTGGGACCACAGCCTTCTACATAATCTGAGAGCTTTCTAATATCTCCTGTCATGTGCCGAGAACATCCGCTATCGAAGTACCAGATGTCCTTCTCCTTGATATCTGGTAATCAAAGAAATTAAGTAGATTAGGTCCCCTTTGATTATTAAGTCCACAGATGTTAGTGCCTTTTGGTACCCAAATTTGCTTGACAGAAATTAGTTTGCTGTAGATTACTTTTCGTCTAGTTTTGCGATACTTACATGGGGCAGGAACGTATTCGCTATAATCTAGATTATTATGCATGAAAACTCTAGGGTTTTGGTTCCAGTACGATGGCCGTCCCGGAGCGGGAACCACTTTCTTCAGTCTTATATCTTGCTTTCTAGGTTTCCAGTTGGATTCCCAGATCTATTGATGGTACTGCATGGTAGCCTGTTTCCTAGAGGGATAACGGGGCTCCTGCATTCAGTATATAGGTGCACTATCCTATTGGTAGTACTGCGGTGCATGCCTCTGATACTTAGATACAACCATCTTTCTGAATGGCTGCTGACGCTGTTGGTATGCTCGGGGAGCATACTGTTGATGATCATTATGTCTCACAGGTCTGAGAGGCTGAGGTTTCTACTGCTTATGATAGGAACTTGGGGGCGGAATTGCAGCCTTTGTTGTACGAGTTGAGGCAGCTATAACCTTTACGGGTCTTGGTACCTCTTCGGGTTCAGGAATGGGTTCCACTCCTCTGACAAATACCGTACTAGACTTTCCATTATAGAAGAATGAGTTATCTCCTAAGACACGTTTATCATGGACATGCTGCCCAATACTTAGAATTTCTTCCGTCCTTCTTGAAGGTTTTTCAAATGATTTCCGGATGGTCTCAATATTCTCCTTCTCGTTTATCAAGAGTTTGTACATTAGATTCGAGTAAAGCACAATCATTTATCTTGCACTCACTATGCGACTTTGCCTTATTTAGTTCTTTTGCAAGTTGATGATTTCTCTTCATGAGTTTTTCATAAGTGACTTTGCTATTTTCGCAATCCAAAGACACATTTTTGTAATTGTTTTTGAGCAAGTCATTTTCGTCTTTCAACTTTAGGTTTAAATGGCGAGATATATATTTTATTGTTTGATTATCTCATGGGCTTTTTGAATAGTTTCAAGTTCATTCATCATATTTTCAAACATATGTGATGCATTGATACGAATAATTGAGGTTGAGCTTACCACATCATCACTGTCATCATCATCCTCTATTTCTTTGGCCATAAAGCAAATATATGCTTTATCCTCAATTTCATCATCGGAGGTGTCACTCTAAGTGACTTCCTGTAGGCATTCCTAGGTCTTGTTCGATGCATGCGCGGCTTTTGATTCACCAATCAGGGCCTTGAGCTTGTTTCTCCAGGCACGCCTCTTCTCATCCTTTTCCTATTGCTCAGATTCGGGAAGCTTTTGCACTTTTAGATGAGGACACTTATTTGCATAATGTCCTGGCTTTCTGCAGTTATAACACAGGTTAGAATATCCAGATGAAGGGGATTCAGAGCTTACCATGTTAAATGGCTTGGGCCTGTAAGGGGCCTTTCCAGACTGTTTGATGAACTTTTTGAATTTGTGCATGAGCAGAGCCATCTCATCTTGCGACAGGATGTCATCATTGCTCTCTGCTGCCTTGCATGCTGATTTGGATGTGCAGGGTGCCGAACTATGTCTCCTGTTAGATACAGCAGCTGGTGCTGTAGTTTTGGCAGGTGACTCTTCAGATTTCTCTCTCCTGTCTATATCATACTCGGATGCTTCTAGGTCAGAAAAGAGATCAAAAGTGGAAATATCATTTAAGTTACAGGACACACGTATGGCTGTGGTTTTTATGTCCCATCGGGCAGGGAGTGATCTAAATATTTTTAAACTTTCTCCTTTTGGGTATAAACTTTACTCAATTATTCAAGTTCACCGATAATGCCTAAAAATCTTAGATCAAGCTTCTCAAGCGTTTCTGAAGATTTCATTTCAAAAGACTCAAATTGCTCAGTTGGTTTAGAAATTTTATTTTCGAGAGCTTAGTTCCCTCGCAAATGAGCTTGAGTTTTTCCCAGACTTATTTGGCTGTCTTACAGCTTTTTACCTTAGAGAATGTGCCTTTATCGAGAGTAACAAATGCGCATTATTGGCGACGTTGTCCAGGTTTGCACGTTTGGCATCATCGGTCGTCCCCTGTTCACGCTCCTTCTCAAGCATTTCCGCATGAGGCTGTCCTTCTATCCTTGCGGCTGGATTGACCTTCATGACCTTCATTGTCCTTCCTAGATGATGAATATCATCTCTTCATGCATCACTGCAAGATGAGCTTCCATCCTAATTCTCCAGTCATCAAACTAATTAATTGAAAATATAGGAATTTTATTGATCATGGAGGTGTCCATTTTAGAAGTAAGATATGATGAAAATATAACACTAAAGTTTTCAAAAGCTACTGATTCTTTTGGATCTAATTCAGTTAGAAATCGATTGATTCTTTTTAGAATCAACGACCCTGATACCACTTATTGGCCATAGAGTATACAGTAAAAGTTTAAGGGGGGGTTTGAATAAGTTATATCTTTTTCGAAGTTATTTGCATAACAGAAAACTGATATTAAGTTGCTATAAATACATCAACTAAGTGTTATCCTGTTTGCTTGGTGCATACAGGTTTTTAGCAACGTGTATACTTAAAATAACACTAGCAGATATGAAAACTATAATGATAGAATGTAAATGCACAGAGATATAACTGGTTCGAGGTAAATACCTCTATGTCCACATGTCCTCTACAAAGGAGTAAGAAGTTTATTAAAATCACTGTGTACACAACTACGTGACTTAAACTAAATCTGTTGCTGTATCATTCACCCAGATTAATACAACCGACAACATCTTGAGCCGTTCACACAGATTAGCTTTGGCTCTTACGAATTGCTTCTTATCACACAGATCGAAGTTTTGTTTTCAATGTGATTCTTCCCACACAGATCGGAACAGCAGGGGCTTAGTCCACACAGGACTAAGTTGATATCAATTTAATAATTGGGTATAACAAGTTCAAACAATAGCTGTATGTTTTGACGAGCTGTATGGCGTGATGTTTGTGTTGAGGAATGTATATTTCTTCACTTGACGATGTTGTATGCTTAGGAAATATACTGCTCTTTTTTAGCTTGATATTATGATTGTCAGAGCTGATTGTCAGATATATTGCGCGATATAATGTCTCTTGTTCAATGTCCTATTACTTGGGGCTATTTATAACCTTAGAAATAGATCCGTTATAAATGTAGCCATTGCCCGGTGTGGTGAGATTGAGACAACTCTGATTGGCGGTTGCAGAATGTTTGAATTAAAGGTGATTCGCATTTAATGCTTCAGACATTCTCTTTAACTTAGTATTAAATGCTCTTTAGCATGTTCAGACTGTGGTCTCTTTCGGCCGCATTAAATGTTGTCCTATCAGCATTAAGTGCTACTTTAACCGTAAATATTTTATGAATAAACAATGTTTATTTCACAATGGTTTAAAGCTCTTCTTCAGTCCTGTTGGATATGTGTTTTACTTTTCCTAAGTAAAACACCTACAAAAAGATTTCTTTATCCAACTTTCTTCATCTCTGCTGTATAATAATGTAAGCACTGTAGGAGCGGACCATGCAGGAAGATCTCTTGCTGTATAGATAGGCTGTATGAAGTTAGCTAACAGCTTCCATACTTAGAGCGAAATACGGAAGACTTTATGCTGTATGGTGGCAATTATCAAAACAGGACTGTATTTTTTCCAACACTCTTTGTCCTTCTCCAATTTCCATCACCTTGTAGCTTTCCGAGCGTCTTTCTCCTTTTTGGCATTGTCAAGCTCTGTGACTTTGGTGTGGATATCACTGAGCACATCCATCGAATCTGTTTGCTTCTCCTATAGGTCTTTAACCGAGCCTATAAGGCTGGTGAACACTGTAGAAAGATCATCAATTTTATGGTCATGATCGGCCAGCTTGTCTTTGGTCGTCTCGAGGCGAAAACCATTGTAGCTTCAACTACTATAGTTTTCTCTTTCTTGAGAACATACTCCTGATGCTCGTTGAACAGGGCAAGGGCATAATGGATAGCATTCAGGACTAACAGGAAGGCATCAGTGGCATCCTGTACTACCCATCGAAGAGCGGTGAATTCATCAAGTGCCGTGCCACGCATCCAATCGTGTTACTTGTTACATTGTATAGGGCTTTGACAACATCTTTTATGATGTAAATAGCTCTCATGTGGGATTGGAAATCTTTAATTCTCAAGGAAATGGGAGGAGCAAGAGGGGATTCATTATGTTAAACAATGACAACAGAATTTCGAGGTCTTGTTGGATTACCCTCAGGAAGGAAATCATCATCAGGGACGGATTAAGAGGAATCTATAGGGAGAGGAACTTCTACCTATTCCTATTCTGGAGCCTTTGTCGACTGAACATGTTTATCTACCTATATGATAGAAGAGACTAATTCTTCTTTTTGGATTTGTGGTTCTGTAGCGTGATTTATAGATGGGCTGATTTCTCCTGCTAGCTCTCAGCTCGTTCAGCTTGCTCAGGAGGGACTAATTCCTCTTGTTGGATGAGTACTTCTTCTTACATGGGAACATGAGGGACTTATTCCTACTGTTGGGATTCTGCTACTTCTTCAGTTCATGGTACATGAGGGATTGAATCCTCCTGGACTTGTGCACCTTGTTCATGCATGAGGGACTCGGGCACTTCTTCAGGTTGCCCAGATGTCCCATGGCCTTGCATGCCCTGGATCTTAGCAACTCCTTCTCATGATCCTCTACACGGCTCATACGGAGGCCTGTATGCATGGCTTCCTCATTGCAATCAGAGTCAGGGTGTGAGTGATGAATGGGGCTCTGAGGGCTTTTTCAAGATGGCTAGTTTCCTTTCAGTCGAGCTTTGTTTCTCAGCATATAGTACTTGGAAATGAGTGCATGGCAAAACTGATTGTTGAGTTTAATCAAAGACTCAAAATTGCCGGTGTTCGTCACCTCTAGGAGAAACTTATCTTCTACTTTCCAGTCAGCCACAGTTGCATAAGGTCTCATACTCAGCTAAACTATAACTTTGACAAATATTGAAACGATCGACTACAGCACCAATGTGAACAACCGAGATAGTTTGGTTTATCATGTCCATATGGGAGGTAATCCTTACATTAGTTTGAGCTAATGCACACCCTCAATGGTGGTGGGATCCCACAGAGAAGAGGGGTTGCTAACAGGGCGGGATTCCCTTTTGGGGAGGGACTCTTGAAAAAGATGGGTTCCCTGTGGGGAGAAGTAGCTGACGACTTCAAAGGGTCAGCCAATTCACCCGTTTCTTCGATCTTAAGGGTTGCCAGAGAACAACTTTGAGGTCATAAACAAGTTTTAGGGTTGCCAGAGAACAACTTTCAATATGATTCGATAAAGTCATCCCCAAAAGTTTGAAGGTCTTCCAGTGTGAGACCGTCAACAAGAAGTTTGTACGATTTCTCCAGAAATGTAGAAGTGATCGTTACTTCATTTTCTTGCATATGGCTTATAATTTCAATAAGAGGAGAGCCTTACTTTGGAGTTGCAAACTTGAACTCGATATCCAGATAGAACTCGTTGACAATGGATTCATCATAATTCTCCAAGTGGAGGCTTCCTAGATTGTTCAAACCTTGCTGTTTCACCTTTGTGATGACAACGTTCATCGATTTCATGTCTTCAAACTCAGACTTAATTCTCTCTTGAAGGACAGTCCGGCCGAAGATTCGGCCATCAATGACCAGTGAGTCCTTCTTCTTCATGGTCTGGAAGAAGTTGGTCTGTGAAGACGCCATTGATAGCAGTTGAAGAAAGAAAATAAAAATTGCGGAAAACTCTTATGTATATGTTGTAGGGTCGTACTATTGAAAAAAGTATTAAAGAGTCTTTAGGTCAGCATACGTTCATTTTATATGTACTGGAGGTCTAGCTTATAGTGAACACTCGGATTTAAGGGATAGGAACGGTTTTTAAATGAGAGAACAGGATAGATCGGAACATAACTAGTAAGTCTTATCTGTAATATCTGGATAAGTTGTTGGGTATTTTTATCCGTATTTGAACCGTGTATTACTCGAATTTGTGCTACCAATAATCAAAGTATGAACGTTTCCGTATCCACATGCATGATAATATCAACTTTAAAATCTTTCACATGCAACTACGTCATAACGTACGCTAACAGGTAAGCGTAACGTACGTTACGAGCTATAGATAGCGTACGTTATCAGCTAGGCATAGCATACGTAAGGAAGTCAATGATTGAACAGGCTGGATAGCACATGGATGGCTGGTGGTGGGCTCGGAAAGATTCCCGCGGATGAACCTGGACAGTTTTGAGGTCAATGGGTGTTAACGTACGCTAAGGTATGTAACTAGCGTACGCTAATAAGTATTGCTTACGTACGTAACTTAAGGGTGTAACGTACGTAAGCGAGTACGGAATGAGACAGTAAGCTACCATTGAATGATATAACGATAGCGTACGCTAAGGACGAATGGTAGCGTGCGCTAAATCGTTAACGTACGTAAAGTGATAAGGCTAACGTACGTAAAGCTCAAGACATTATATATATGGACAACACCCTATTCCATTTCACTTCATCCCTTTCACGTGTACTTCGTTTTCCTTCGTTTCTAGAGAGTCACCAGCCATCTATAACACTTGTAGATTACATATACTCGATCATTGCAGTTAAGAAACACATTGGATTGGCACTCAAGCAATCGGAGTTGGATTCTACCTATTGTCTCGGCGTTTCCTTCATATTAAGGTATGTTAATGCTACCTCCAACCTTGAATTCGTGTTCTTAAGGATGTTATGAACATACTACCAGGATTATTAAGCTCCATAAATGACTTTTAATCGAACATCATGTTTTTGGAAGTTTGAATGTTCATGCTTTAGTTACCCGAGTTAAGAACATTATAGTTCGAATCTTGTTATGATGAACAAGTAAGGGAAGTTTTATGAGATTAATAAACCCGTATTGAATGGTGTTTCCATAATGATCGTAGAATTAATATTGATATCTCTTTTGTTAGACGGACTTGAGAGAAGGATCATAGTTGGTTTCATTATATCTTGTAAAGGTGGATTGTTAACCGATCTTCAAAGATGATAGTTTGAATGTATTGATAATATTGATAACAACATCAGATTTTTCGAACTACCTTTGAAGATTTATAATCGATATTGGAGCAAGTTTTATGATGGCATGTTTAACATGGAAATTCAAAGACATAAACACCATAGGATCATTCAGTTTCGCATGAGTATCATATGTGTGAGTATAACGTATGTTAAGCACTATGAATTACGTATATTATACCCTCAGGGAAGGCAGTCGTCTGAGCTGAGAAGAACTGTCAAATGCATGCTTAACATGCGTTAGGCTTTGTAGCTTACGTACGCTAACGTGCAGACGTAACGTACGTTACGTAGGTGTGTAACGTACGTTATGAAGAGTACAGTTAGGATGCGGTCATCTTTCAATGTTTTTCCTCGTGTGATTGATTGTTTACTTAATGATAGGATATTAGGGACGAATTCCCTACGATAATCCAATGTTGAGCCTTTTCGATCGTCGTTTTCATTGGAGTTCCGGATTGTTCCAATCAACCGTATTTCCGGAGTATTCGCGAGAGATTACCAAGGCAAGTACCTTGAGATACGAATTATAAATACGTGAAATCATTGTTGCTGAAGTGTATGAATCATGTTACGAATATATGTATATATTATATTGCAAATATATGTATGTAGACATACGTGTATATATATATATATATATATATATATATATATATATATATATATATATATATGGAGATGAATGTTGGGTGATTAATACCAACGCTAGTCGACGTACTCAACTTGGATTAAAGTACGAATCATATTCATAGAGGTAATATGATAAGGTTTGTATTTTCGGTTGAGTTACGGTATAAGCATATATGTGTAGTGTTGATTGGTAGTGCTGAAGGCTTAATGTGTTAAGTCTTGATGAATAATGTGCGAGTTGTTGTTCATTTTGCGTGGTTATGGACTGGCGAATAAATTATGTGAATTGATGAACTGATTTGATAATTGTTGCAACGATTGACTGTGTACTTGATATTTGTAACAACGTGAATACTTGTTATGAGAGACGTCATATCCGGGTGCCTCTGAGGGTGGGGCGTGTACTCTGGCCCAGTGTACGCTGCAATGAGCGGCTCCATATGATTGGTGAACACTGGTGTTACCTAATGCGCGAGCAAGAGGTGGCTCCTGCGGGAGTGAATGCCGGCGTGGTGACATGTGCAATGGGCGGCCAATATAGTGGAGTGAATGCCTGTACACAGGTGTGCAAGGGAGGCGCTTGGCAGGCTTATTGGTAACGGATATTTGAGTGACAGCTAAGAACCGATACTAAAGGATTTTCGAAATTCAAAGTTTCTTTCAACTCACTTTAAATGTTGGTCTTGATATAGACCGCGGTTCGTGTTTTATGAAAGTTTGTTTCAACTTCTTCTAAACATTGGTATCAGAGTTAATTAACCAAGGATATTTGACAACATTTCCGAGGGTTAATTAATCAAGGGTCTTGAGCAGGATTTGTCGAATGAGAGATTGTGTCTTTGATTGACCTTGTGATGATATTCTGTGAAATGTTGAGATGATTGATCTCGTGATGATATTATTTGGATTGGGTCGAGAACCCCATGAGATGTTGTAATGATTAGCTTGTGACAGTGTTCTATAAATTAGGTCGAGGACCCCGGATAACGTTGAATTGATTTTCTTGTAAGATTGTTTTCCACATGCTGGGTTAAGGACCTGAGGACTCTTGAAGTTATTTTCTAAAAGTATTCCCGTTCGATTTGCAAAACCCCAAGATAGCTCGAGTCAACAATAACATTTTCAAAACTATCTTATTAAAATATTTCCCTTTTAAAAAGGGGGTTTTCAAACTAGATCTTCTGACTCATTGGGCTCATTTGAAGTTTCATTGGTGCTATTGTTACGTAAATGAAATTGATGGTATGAATATATTTCCCTTGTGTACATGAATACTCTCCTGTACTGGTTGTGTGAATGTGTGGAGCATGTTAAGGCTTCGTGGCTGTTGAGTTTCCGTGTTGATATTTTTCGTATATCTTGTATGTTATGTACTTGCACTAGCAAAATTCCAGTTTGCTAACCCCCGAGTTTTCGGGGATGGGTGCCTGTTATTGCGCTCAGGTTTCGCAGCTTGGGAGCTGTCACAGGATTGGCTTGGAAAGAGATGGAGAATAATGATGCTAATCACACAGGAGTCAGAGTCTTTCCTTTTGTTTCATCTTAGTCAGTATTTTCTCTTTTGGTCGAGTATTCACCCTTGTACGGTTATAGTTTTCGTTCATTAAATCAAGTTGTCATTTCTTTCCGTGTTCAATTTCATTATTGTCTTTGAGTTGTAAATTACGTTGGTTTTTGAATTGTTTTATGACCTTGCGGTATGTCTTGTAAATATTTAACCTCGGTCGGTCAATCATTGAGTAATCTTTTGAAGTTTAGCCTCATAGATCCTTGTGAGAAGGGTCTACGACATGTGACATTCCGATCGAATTCTGGGGGTGTTACAGATATGGTATCGAAGTTTAGGTTTGCGAAAAACCTAGGCCGTTGGGTCAAGTCCATGTCTTGTGTAAGTTGCGCCCGTCAGAGTTGTGATTAGTATCGTGGTTCTTACATCATCTTCAAGCAATCCGTGATGGTAAGCCTCCCGAATCGTAAGTCCCCTTGTATACGTATTCAATTTTATTGTGCTAATGTGTTTAATATGAACTAAGGGTTAGAACTTGTTGGTGATTATATTGTTTTAGGATAATACCTGCGTATACGGTCCGAGTGAGAATGGTTACATAGTATGCTTCGGAAGTCAAACATATTTATCGGTTTCTGCATTTCCGTAGAATAAATCTTTGAGTGTTTATTTTATCTGTTGTGTGAGTATTTTGAAATGACTTTTGGTATTTTGCAAACTGAATTGTTATTTCATAAGACCGATTCCCTAAACTGAGTTTTGGCATTTTGGTCTTGCACGTTTTGACGGTATTTTTTATGACGATATTTGATATTTTACAAATGATTTTGTGAGTTTTAGAAAATACTACCGTCATCGGCCTTTTGGCGTATTTTGAAATGGTTTTGTAAACGGTTTTTAGCCTGGTGGGTTCCGGCGCGGAATCCACAGCGTGTAATATTCCCGGGCCGAATCACGAACATTTTAAAGTGGTGTTTTGAAATTTTCCTAACATTGTAAAACCCATGATTTAATGTAGTCATGTCAAATGGTCACGCATTTTGGTGAAAAATCCTTTTGATTAAACATTTTGGAAGAAGAGGAAAGATTTTCAATTGTAGTATTTGAAACTTAACACCTTTGAAATATTTCAAATTAGTTACAATTCGATTTTCAATTTTCTTTCACGCATTACTCGAAAATAAATTTTTAGAGTCGTATAAACTTCCTCTTCTAAAATAAAGGACACTATTTACAAGTTTTAAGCACAACGTGACTCGGTCTCTGTTTCAAAAAATTTGTTTTCATTAAAAGCATATGCATAATGATCGTCCTAGTCGAAGGACTGGAAATTGACTTCAGAAAATTTTGTGCTTTACATTATTACCATTATTCTAAGGATGCTAATTAAATCTTGTGTTGATAATTGTGGTATACCGTACGACCGACTATTTGATAACGCTAAACGGTACTATCTACATTAGCATGACGAGCCTTGGCGGACGTAGACGTGATAATGAAAGTGGAAGCAGTGAGGTGGTTCGTACGACAACGATTCATGTTACGGTGAAGGAGTATCAAGATCATACGATATCCTATGAAACCTCCTCAGTGACCGAGCCAACGAGTGGAGAGAAGAGATCGAGGACATCTGGAAAATTTTTGGGCGATGAAGAGGCTAAGATTCCCAAACCCCCACGTCGTTCGAACGCATCGTCTTCGCGGTCAGGAGTGAGCGTTGGGAATCCCAAGCCAGCATCGGTGACTCTCGGTAAGAAGAGAGTGTGCTTCAACTGCAACCGTCCAGGACATATTCGTGTAAACTGTCCCTCCCCACTCTTGACTTGTTACCGGTGCGGGTGTGAAGGCCATAGGGAGAAACATTGTGAGACAATTTCCGAATTGGCAAAAAATGTTACCCTGCATAGCAAGTGGTCAGGGAATGTCCCAAAACCTTATGTCTCCTGCTGAAGAGCCTAACATAGGCGAATGAAGATTTTATACTATGTCCTAGTCGTTGCTGTTTACAACAATCGTGATTTTGATCGTTTTTCATTTCATTGCCTTTCATTTTCAACTCCTGTTGTTTTAAGTTTCGGTGCCGAAATGTCTTCTTAGAATAGGGGAACGTATTACCCGTACTCTTCTTAGTATTTTCCGTGTTGGGTGACTTTCATTGTTGGTGATTCATCTGTGATCCTCTTGATAATTTTAAATTACCATGTTCTACTTAGCCTACCATCATTCGAACGAATTTCAGAGCCGTTTTGTTAAAATCCGTGAATTATTGTGGTCTATCCACATCTGAACGTGATCCTTGCAAAATTTTGTTCGAAACTATTTGTTCCCACTCATGCATTTAACATTTCCAATTATTATGAACTTGAATGTGGTTGGTCGAGCTCGACACATGATTTCAGGACGTCTGAGCCGTTTGTGATTTTCCTTAACTTTTGGAGCTTTTATCTCCAAACTCATACTTCTGCATCTCAACTTCTCTCGTGATGTTTTGGGGCTGAGCACGTAATTATTTTTTTTCCTTGGTTGTTCCACCACTCCCTATTTTAAGTTTCGGGACGAAACTTCTTTTTAGAGGGAGATTATATAATATCCGGATAAGTTATTGGGTATTTTCATCCGTATTTGAACCCTGTATTACTCGAATTTGTGCTACCAGTAATCGAAGTATGATCGTTTCCGTATCCACATGCATGATAATATCAACTTTTAAATCTTTCACATGCAACTACGTCGTAACGTACGCTAACAGGCAATCGTAACGTACGTTACGAGCTATAGATAGCGCACGCTATCAGCTAGGCATAGCGTACGTAAGAAAGTCAATGATTGAACAGGCTGGCTAGCACATGGACGGTTGGTGGTGGGCTCGGAAAGATTCCCGCAGATGAACCTGGATAGTTTTGAGGTCAACGGGTGTTAACGTACGGTAAGGTATGTAACTAGCGTACGCTAATGGGTGCTGCTTACGTACGTAACTTAAGGGTGTAACGTACGTAAGCGAGTATAGAATGAGACAATAAGCTACCATTGAACGATAGTATATGCTAAGGATGAATGGTAGCATGCACTAAATCGATAATGTACGTAAAGCGATAAGGAAAACGTACGTAAAGCTCAAGACATTATATATATGGACAACACCCCATTCCATTTCACTTTGTCCCTTTCACTTGAATTTCATTTTCCTTCATTTCTAGAGAGTCTCTAGCCATCCATAACACCTATAGATTACATATACTCGATCATTGAAGTTAAGAAACACCTTGGATTGGCACTCAAGCAATCGGAGTTGGATTCTACCTATTGTCTCGGTATTTCCTTCATATTAAGGTATGTTAATGCTACCTCCAACCTTGAATTCGTGTTCTTAAGGATGTTATGAACATACTACCGGGATTATTAATCTCCATAGATGACTTTTAACCGAACATCATGTTTTTGGAAGTTGGAATGTTCATGCTTTAGTTACCCGAGTTAAGAAGATTATAGTTCGAATCTTGTTATGATGAACAAGTAAGGGAAGTTTTTTGAGATTAATAAACCCATATTAAATGGTGTTTCCATAATGATCGTAGGATTAATATTGATATCTCTTTTGTTAGACGGACTTGAGAGAAAGATCATTGTAGGTTTCATTATATCTTGTAAAGGTGGATTGTTAACCGATCTTCAAAGATGATAGTTTGAATGTATTGATAATATTGATAACAACCTCAGATTTTCCGAACTACCTTTGAAGATTTATAATCGAGATTGGAGTAAGTTTTATGATGGCATGTTTAACCGGGAAATTCGAAGACATCAACACCATAGGATCATTCAGATTCGCATGAGTATCATATGTGTGAGTATAACGTACGTTAAGCACTATGCATTACGTACGTTATACCCTCAGGTAAGGCAGTCGTCTGAGCTGAGAAGAACTGTCAAATGCATGCTTAGCGTGCGCTAGGCTTTGTAGCTTACGTACGCTAACGTGCAGACGTAACATACGTTACGTAGGTGTGTAACGTACGTTATGAAGAGTACAGTTAGGATGCAATCGTCTTTCGATGTTTTTCCTCGTGTGATTGATTGTTTACTTAATGATAGGATATTAGGGACGAATTCCCTACGATAATCCAGTGTTGAGCCTTTCCGATCGTCGTTTTCATTGGAGTTCCGGATTGTTCCAATCAACCGTATTTCCGGAGTATTCGCGAGAGATTACCAAGGCAAGTACCTTGAGATACGAATTATAACTAGGTAAAATCATTATTGCTGAAGTGTATGAATCATGTTACGAATATATGTATATATTATATTGTAAATATATGTATGTATGTAGACATACGTATATATATATATATATATATATATATATATATATATATATATGTGTGTGTGTGTGTGTGTGTGTGTGTATGTATACATATGGAGATGAATTTTGGGCGATTAATACCAATGCTAGTCGACGTACTCAACTTGGATTATAGTACGAATCATATTCATAGAGGTAATATGGTAAGGTTTGTATTTTCGGTTGAGTTACGGTATAAGGATATATGTGTAGTGTTGATTGGTAGTGCTGAAGGCTTAATGTGTTAAGTCTTGATGAATAACGTGCGAGTTGTTGTTCATTTTGCGTGGTTATGGACTGGCGAATAAATTGTGTGAATTGATGAACTGATTTGATAATTGTTGCAACGATTGACTGTGTACTTGATATTTGTAACAATGTGAATACTTGTTATGAGAGACGTCATATCCGGGTGCCTCTGAGGGCGGGGCATGTACTCCGTCCTGGTGTACGCTGCAATGAGCGGCTCCATATGATTGGTGAACACCGGTGTTACCTAATGCACGAGCAAGGGGTGGCTCCTGTGGGAGTGAACACCGGCACGGTGACATGTCCAATGGGTGGCCAATATAGTGGAGTGAACTCCGGTACACAGGTGTGCAAGGGAGGCGCCTGGCAGGCTTATTGGTAACGGATATTCGAGTGACAGCTAAGAACCGATACCAAACGATTTTCGAAATTCAAAGTTTCTTTCAACTCACTTTAAATGTTGGTCTTGATATATACGACGGCTCATGTTTTTTGAAAGTTTGTTTCAACTTGTTCTAAACATTGGTATTAGGGTTAATTAACCAAGGATATTTGACAAGATTTCCGAGGGTTAATTAATCAAGAGTCTTGAGCAGGATTTGTCGAATGAGAGATTGTATCTTTGATTGATCTTGTGATGATATTCTGTGAAATGTTGAGATGATTGATCTCGTGATGATATTATTTGAATTGAGTCGATAACCTCGTGAGATGTTTTAATGATTCGCTTGTGACAGTGTTCTATAAATGGGGTCGAGGACCCCAAATAACGTTAAATTGATTTTCTTGTAAGATTGTTTTCCACATGCTGGGTTTAGGACCCGAGAACTCGTGAAGTTATTTTCTAAAATTATTCCCGTTCGATTTGCAAAACCTCAAGATAGTTCGAGTCAACAATAACATTTTCAAAACTATCTTATTAAAATATTTCCCTTTTAAAAAGGGGGTTTTCAAACTAGATATTCTGACTCATTGGGCTCGTTTGCAGTTTCATTGGTGCTATTGTTCCTTAAACGAAATTGATGGTATGAATATCTTTCCCTTGTGTAAATGAATACTCTCCTGTACTGGTTGTGTGAATGTGTGGAGCATGTTAGGGCTTCGTGGCTGTTGAGTTTTCGTGTTGATATTTTTCGTATATCGTGTATGTTATGTACTTGCACTAGCAAAATTCCAGTTTGCTGGCCCCCGAGTTTTCGGGGGGTGGGTGCCTGTTATTGTGCTCAGGTTTCGCAGCTCGAAAGCAGTCACAGGATTGGCTTGAAAAGAGATGGAGAATTATGATGCTAATCACACAGGAGTCACAGTTTTTCCTTTTGTTTCATCTTAGTCAGTATTTTCTCTTTTGGTCGAGTATTCACCCTTGTACGGGTATAGTTTTCGTTCATTAAATCAAGTTGTCATTTCTTTTCGTGTTCAAGTTCATTATTGTCGTTGAGTTGTAAATTACGTTGGTTTTTGAATTATTTTATGACCTTTTCGGTCTATCTTGTAAATATTTGACCTCGGTCGGTCAATCATTGAATAGTCTTTTGAAGTTTAGCCTGGTGGATCCTTGTGAGAAGGGTCTACGGCATGTGACATTCCCGGTCGAATTCTGGGGGTGTTACATTATCCATTAATTTTCACAATTAATTTCCTGTCCCACCTCTGACACATTAAAGCCTCCAATATGCACGATTAGGCAGTTTAAAATTTTGAAATTGCAAATTTTAAGGTTTTTAAGTCCAGATGTCGCTCGAGAGTAAATATTCAATCAATTTAAATTCAGACACCGCACATGGACTAAGAAGGTGTTGAAAAAGTTAAGTGTGTGGAATACGATACGATCAAAATATTGATTGAAGTCCTATAGTATATTTGTTGTATCTGTGAGAATAAAACATTCCTCCTTATCTGGTATATAAGGATTCAATTCTTACAACAATTGATGATTAATACTGAATTTAAGGGTCCTATAGTGTTCCTCCTTGATTAATATACACTACTATTGTAGGAAGGGAAATGTACCCTCTTCTTCCTATATTTAAGGTATAACTTGTGACTCTATGTGTACAATTAATAAAAATCCGGCACTATATTCATTGGTCTTACAGTATTCCTCCTCAATTGATGAGTACTAATGTAAACACTTACATGGGTTTAATCGAGATGTAGCATTCCCAGTTCCTGACGGAGCATACAGAATCTTGTTGTACTAAGAGGCTTTGTGAAGATGTCGATGATCTGGGGGTCTGTATGGACCTTCTAGGTCCGGACATCCTTGTTCTCCACATGATTTCTAATGGAATGATGTTTCATGTCAATGTGCTTAGTACTTGAGTGCAATATAAGATTGTGCATGATTGCGATTGCACTTGTACTGTCACATATGATTGGGATTTCTCTAGCCTCACTATCATAATCCTTTAGTTGTTGCTGCATCCAAAGAATTTGCATACAGCAGCTTCCAGCAACATAATACTCTGACTCAGTTGTAGAAATCAAGTTGGCTAATTGCTTCTTAACGAACCATGACGCAAGTCTTGGTCCAAAGAAATGACAATTTCCACATGTGCTTTTCCTATCTAACTTGCAACCTCCGAGATCCGAATTACTGTAGCCTACCAAATTAAATCCTCATTTCCGCATGATACTACAACCCGACGTTGATTATTCCTTCAACGTACTTAAGGATTCGTTTGGCTGTGGGGATGTGTGATTCTTTAGATGCAACTTGATATCGTGCATACACTCCTACAACAAATTGGATATCGGGCCTACTGGATATAAGGTACATAAGTGAGCCTATAAGCTTTATTTAGAGTGATTGATCTACTGACTTTACATTTTTGTCAGCAGTTATCAGTGTGGAGGTGCTCACAGGAGTTGATGACGACTATGAGTAGGTCATTTCGAACTTGTTGAGCAACTCCTTGTTGTATTTCTCCTTGTTGATAAATATACCCTTTCGGAAACTGTTTTACCTGCAAACCTAGGAAATAACTAGGTTCTCCCATCATACTCATTTCAGATTTACTTTGCATAATATGAGAGAACTTCTTACAGAGATCTTGGTTTGTAGACCTGAAAATAATATCATTTACATCTATTTGAATCATAAAAAAGTCATCACCTTCCTGTATTTTGACTATTATTTTGTTGACAACACTTTTTTCGAAACCATTATCGATGAGATACAGTGACATGGTCTCGTACCAGGCTCTTGGAGTATAGAACTTTTCTAATCCTATAGAGTAGATCTCCCTTCTCAGTGCTAGCGATCCCGGGGGTTGCTCAATATACACCTTTTCAGCTAGATCTCCATTTAAGAATGCACTTTCAGCATCCATTTAATATACAATGAAGTTTTCTTAAGTGAAAACTCTAGGAAGATCTCAATAGCTTCTACTATGGCTACAAAGGTCAATATTTCATCAAAATTGATGCGTTCCTCCTGTCTGTATCCTCGGGCGACTAGTCTAGACTTGTTTCTAATAACTAGCCATTATCATCCTTATTGTTCCTAATAACCATTTTGTCCCTATGACAACTTGATGGGTTGGTCTAGGAACCAACTGCCAAACATTATTTCTTTCGAAACCATTAAGCTCTTCCTCCATAGAGGTTATCTAATGAGAATTATTGAGAGCTTCGTCGGTGGAAATAGGTTTGGTTTGACCTAGGAATACAGTTATTGTACACATGGAAAGTCTACGTAGTTCAGCTATATGTAATATCCGCAAATTTTCGATTTTCGGTAAATTTCTTTTTTCGGCCGAAGTCCGTTTTGACGACTCGCTTTTGACCGTTTCGTCATTCGGAGAATATTTAATTCTGCACTTTTTGTCATCCGAGTTCGTTTCGGTGCTGCTTTGTTGAGTTCCGTGCTTTTTAGCGACTTTTCCGCGCTTGAGTTCGGTTCTTGCGAATCTCGTTCAAACCGCTGCTTGGGGTTTTTCGTAAGTTCATTTAACGTCGTTATACGTGTTGTGAGCTTCGGTTTGATTATTCGTTGTCGTTTGGTGATTTTCGGGCATTTGGGCCATTTTCGTAATTTCCCAAAGTTTGGGGTAATTACCTTCCGTTGTCGAATTTCGAGCCTTCGGGTGGTCGGAATCGTGTGTCCTACAAGCTCTTGGTTTCGTCTTTGTGAGTACTTCGTAACCGTATCTTCGGTTCGTATTCAGGTTCGGGTTTCGGTGTCGTTTTGTTGAATTCAGGATTACTAAACGACTTTTCTAAGTATGAGTTCTACTTTGTTAGATCACCATTAATTTTTGGTAACTCCAAAAATTCTGAATCTTTGTAATATTATAGAGCATCGAGTTAGCTTTCCAATGGTTCGAACGGTGAGTCAATCGGAGTCCGGACGAGAGAGTTATGGTCGTTTTAGCTCACCCGCTCGTTATTGGCCGATCACTGCCGGCCAAACTCGGCCGTGTCGTCCGACACGGCCCGTGCCGTACTCGTCC
The DNA here is from genome assembly GCA_033398695.1 of Orobanche coerulescens. Classification (NCBI taxonomy): domain Eukaryota; kingdom Viridiplantae; phylum Streptophyta; class Magnoliopsida; order Lamiales; family Orobanchaceae; genus Orobanche; species Orobanche coerulescens. The sequence goes on from CM065814.1 coordinate 88,349,532, forward strand.
GGATAAGCCGGAAGTTTCGTCTCAGACCCGACCGTGTCGTCCGACACGGCCCGTGCCGAACTCTTCCGGATAAGCCGAGACGATCGCTGACACGCCCGACCGTGTTCCAGGACACGGTCGAGTCATGCCGAAGTCGCTGTCGGACGGGTCACCGTCGGAAGGCCCCTCCGCGCCGCGACCGTGTCTAGCGGGACACGGCCGAGTCCCTCGCTGTCAATCAAGCGCCACGACCGTGTCAGGCGGACACGGTCGAGTCTGTCAACCTATAAAAGGCCCTGTAGACGTTTTTCTTGCCATTTTTCACCTTCTTCTTCTCCTCTTCCGCAGCTGGGCGTGTTCCAAGCTTGAAGCCATGTTGTTTAGCAACATATCCATGGAGTTCCTTGGGTTATATCATCAATCATTCGTCCGATATCATCCCTTGATCCAGTGAATCAAGGTTAGATCTTTAGAACCCTACTTTTGGTAAAATTGGGGGTTTTCATGTTTTTGTCCGATTCGTTCCGTTTTGTCGATTAATTCATGATGAATATGATTAATCTTGTTGGTATTCTTAGTTTCCCTACGGATTCATGGTATATTTTGTGATTTTTACGGAATCGAGAGGGTTTGGTTGCGGTCCGCCCTCGTTGTTGTTTATATACGAATATACATGAATCGTAGGCGGGTTTTCGGGTGTATTCCAATTCCGTATTCATTTAGAAATGGTTGTGATTGTATTCTTCGAATCGTTAGGTTCGGTTTCATTGGTTCCTAGCGTTCGTCGGTGACTTTCCTTTCCGTTCGTTGCGTCGTCAATAATTCAAGGCAAGTATTTTTGGAAACCTTTATGCTTAACGTGAAATGGTAATGTATATTGTGTGTAATTTGCTCACCTTGTGTTGGCCCGACGGGGTCAAGGAGGGAAATCTATGCTGCCGCCCTGGATTTCATGAGTTTCGTACCGCTAGCCAACTCGTTAGGGTCCTTGCAAGGCCTCGAGTGAGAATGTATGCTGCCGCCCTGTTCTCACGGCATAGCGTGTGCGTGGTTTTGTTTTTCTGTAATTGTAGCCAACTCGTTAGGGTCCCTATGAGGCCTCGAGTGAGAATGTATGCTGCCGCCCTGTTCTCAAGGCTAATTGTGGACTGTATGTTTTCCGGAAAAGACATGTCTTGTTTTGGTTTTCGAAATGATATTGGTGCATGTACTATGAAATGTGTAAGCGATTGGTTTGCCTTGATTACTTGTACTAGCGTAATTGCTAACCCCTTTGGGGACCCGTTGTCGGGGAAATTCTTGTTATGGATTTCAGGTTATGTTCAGCCAGACGAGCGGGCGCTGGGATGGTACGAGGATGTCGGCCAAGGTTGTTGACATGTGCAATCGAGTCTTGTTATTTCTTACTGTCTCTTTTGATGTGGATGTTTTCCAAATTGTAAACTTATAGATTGTATTCGCGAGTACTTAGGCTTTTCCTTTCGACATTGTGATTGGTCTTCGTTGGAGTTACTGTATTTGTTGGTTGATGTTATTTATGCCGGTTGTACCGGACGTGTTGTTTTATGTTCTTATTGTTAACAATTGTTTCCTTGCTAACCGAGGTGGTTAGTCGAGTGGTGTTTTCTTGTGTTAGCCTGGTGGGTCCCATGTAGGGGTCCACGGCGCTGTAATTCTCCTCGTATATCTTGGGGGTGTTACAGAAATGGTATCGGAGCTCTAGGTTTATGGATACCTAGGCTTGTTGGTTATTTGGGTCTAGTTGTGTTTTGTTTTGCACATTGTCACACCGCTGCCGACATCTCAGTACATCCAGCGCTTGTAAGTTTTCCTTACTCGATCCTTTTGTTTTCTCGTATTGTATTTCCACTTCTTGAACTGTGATTGTCTCTCTCGTACTTATCGTCGAGTTGTTTTTCGATCCATCCGGTTCGTGCACTTTTGATTCTAGTATTGCGCAGTTCTTTATCTCTCTGGAGTATGTGCGCTCGGGCTTGACCGTTTGTCGTTTTGCGAGCCTTCCATCGCTAAACTTCCTAGCATTGGTGGGATCGTTGGTGATCGAAAGATCCGAGTTTTGCTCCGTGGTATATTGTGAGAGGGCTCGACTCTCTAGTCTTTTGCTGTGTGATGGAATCTGTGTTTGGTAATTGCGATATACTAAATGTATGTTGAGCCGAACGTACTGATGGTTTGGACACCGAGGGGTGCAGTATGATGTGAATGTTTTGAACATTGATATGTTCCGGGAAAGGTGTCGATGACAGAGTTTGTTGAAAAACTCACATAGCTGGTTTCGACATATGTCCAAATCGGTGATCTTTGGTTACGCTGTTAAACTTGAAGAGATAGTTCGACATATGCTTGGAATTAGTATTTCCGAGTTGCGTTTTTTGAACTGGTGATTTTTGAATGTCGTATATGAGTGTGTCCGGGAATTGTTGGTACTTGGCTAATTATTATTATTTACAACCAATGTGTTTCCATTAATAATAATACATGCGGCGTGCATGCTTGAAAATTTCTTAGACTTGATCGTATTGTGGGTTTTTGAAAAGTGACATGAATTTGGGCGAGCCAGCCTTGTATTTTCAAATAAAACCTTGTGTCGGTATTTAAAGGTCGTGTATAAAAGTGTTTAGGACATTTTATAAAATGCTACCACTGTTAAGCCCTTGTCGTGTTTAAAAGGGTCTTGAAAACGATTTTTAACTTATCGGTTTTATTTTCGAATAACTAGAGTATACGATTTTAAAATCAGATTAGCCTGGGAAAACCTAGGCTGTCGAGCCAAGTTGTGTTGGTTGAGTTTTGTCTCGTCGGATTTTGTCTGACTTGGTCGCATCGCGACGCGTCGTTTGAGATCATTGGTCGTGATTAGTATCAAAGGGCGGTCGTCACTTACGTGCGACCTATGGATGTAATACTCCCTTCCTTGTGTTGAGCCTCGTGTGACATGAGTTATTTGTATGATTAGTCGATTGAATGATGGAATCCTTCTATGGATTTTGATTTCACGATATGTGTTTATTAGACTCTCGTATTTGGTTTATACGAGGAGTGTCGTCACTACTGATGTATTTTCATACCGTATTTTATCCGCTGCGTGAGTTCTTTCAAACGGCTTTCGGTATTTTGCAACCGAGTTTTATTTCAGAAACCGATTCCTTGAATCAAGTTTTGGCATTTTGGCCTTGAATATTTCATGATGGTTTGACAAATGAGTTTTGAGTTTTGGAAAATATCTCCGTCATTGGTCTTTTTAGCATTTTCGAAATGAGATGGGAAATCATGCTTAGCCCGGTAAATCCTTGTGAGAAGGGTTTACGGTATGTAATTTTATGATATGTTCTGTTGTCTCGTGAATCGTTAGCGCACGCTATGCTTTACGGCTTACGCGCGCGAGAGTACGTTGGTAGCACGCTAAAGGGAGAATAGCGCACGCTACTCAGTAGTTCGTGAGCTTCGGGAACTACTGGACTGGGTCTGAAGTTCTCGTTAGCGCACGCTAACACTTGGGATTAGCGCACGCTAACAGTGCATTTTTGGTCAGGAGTTTTGTTTGGTGCCGTGATAGCGCACGCTAACCTTAATGATTAGCGCACGCTAATTGTGTCCAGTATAAATACCGGACACCAGTCTAGAAGTTGCATTTTTCTTCATTTTTCTTCTTCCTCCATGAGATTGAGACGTAGCGACTAGGTTTCGCATTGGGGGCTGATTTTTTTTCTTCCATCCAAAGGTGTTTTGGAGTATCCTAGATGATTTTTAACATCATCTAATCCATTGTTCTTCGCCGAATCCAGGCAATTTTTCTTGAATCCCTAGAGTTGACTTTTTGGAGTTTTGTTCTTGATGTCGTTTTCCATCCGGTTTTGATAAACCGATCGTTGTTTTAACGATGTTGTTAAGCATATCCTAGGGATTGTATATCACTGTTTTGATTGTGAACGATTTAATGAGTGAGCTATGATGTGTTTAAGTGAATATTGACAAGTGTGAATTTCGGCATTTTGGCCTATTGTACTTGAAAAACCTTGAGTATCTTAGAAAATAAATTTCGAGACGTACTTTTAAAATGAATTATTTTCTCGTAGTACATACAAGGTGCCACAACACGTTTCAAAATTCTTCTACCTCGAGGACCAAAATGCTTTGAGATATTTTCAATGTTTTAGAAACACTTTTATTTAGACCCAAGGGTCGAATATTCTGAAAGTTTTCACTAAGAGAAAGTGTCCTCATTTTTATCAAATGCGAAATGGTTCTCCAAAGTCTCGATAACGATGTTTCACGTTTGTACTTTTTGAAAGGTGATACTCAAGATCAACCGGTGTTCTTCTAAATTATTTTCGAAATGAGGTTTTCGTTTTTAAAACCTATCCATTCCCGTTTGAGGGATGGGTATATATGTATGATGTTCGCGTTGTCGTTATGATGTTTGCTCCCGAGTATGATCAGATTGGTGGCATGAACGTCGAGGCGTTGCCACGCATTGGTTGTGAGAGGTGGGATGTTAGTGTCGAATGTTGCCGCCTCGTAGTGATTTCTACGTTGTCGCGCATGTGCGAGCTGTTAGAGCTTGGTTTGGTATGACCGTGTGCATCGGTGATCGTTCCGTTATGTGTCGGTTGCTTAATGTCTTGTTACCTTGCTCCTGTTTTTGTGAATTTCGTGGATGAGGTCGGGGATACTACCCATACTATTTTGACTTCCGTATTTTCTCTTTCTCCAGTCTATCGATTCGCTCGTGTTCGTTGATACTGTCTTAACTTGTTTTGTATTTCGGGTTCATTATTCGAACGAGCTGTGATCTTGTTTTGGGTCGATCTGGTTATCGCTGTGACTTTTCCGAGTTCGGTTCGATTCTTGTGAACCTTGTTCGGAAGTAACATCTTTTGGTTCTACTAGTTCTTTTATTCGAAGTGGATCGGATTTGGAACTTCTGTATTTTCGACTCTGTCGACTCGTTTATGTTCGTTGACCTTTCTGAACTTTCCCTATCCCTTGCTTTTGTTGATCGAACGAGTGTGGTATTGTTTTGGAATAACTCGTTTGTCGCTGTGACTTTTCAATCGCTATTCCCTATCCTGTGGATCTTATGGGAATGCATTCCTTGTAGTTCTCACCAGATCATCCTGGGAGTTGTTGTTTGAGTTTTATTATCCTTCGTGTTTCGGACATGATTGTTCGATTTTTGTTGTCTCGATCGTTTGCTTGTTCAGTTTTTGTTCTCGTTTTGTGATCGTTGAGCATTCAGGCTCCTTCCTAATTCCCTTAAGTTTGGGAAATTAGTCTCGTTTTCGATCTTCCAACCCTTGGGCGGTGGAATTCAGTATTAGTTCAGCGATTGGCTCGCGCTTCGATTGATGTACCGTTGAGTTGGTCAATCATACTGACTTTCGTTCGTTGTGTTTTGTGATTGTCGGATAATTGAATTGGCTATATTATCCGTTTGATGACGCTTGTCATTTGTTGGTTTTATTGTATCCCTAACGGCGACATTGTGTTGGTCGCCGTGGAGCGTGTTTTCACGCCGTATATTCCTTTGCGTTGATTGTAACATTTCGCCGTTGGGCGTTAGTTACGCATTCTTGTGTATCTTGTTGAGTTTTTCCTGGCGGAATATTTCTTCCCCCTACTTGTTTTAAGTTTCGGGACGAAACTTCTTTTAAGGAGGGTAGAATGTAATATCCGCAAATTTTCGATTTTCGGTAAATTTCTTTTTTCGGCCGAAGTCCGTTTTGACGACCCTCTTTTGACCGTTTCGTCATTCGGAGAATATTTAATTCTGCACTTTTTGTCATCCGAGTTCGTTTCGGTGCTGCTTTGTTGAGTTCCGTGCTTTTTAGCGACTTTTCCGCGCTTGAGTTCGGTTCTTGCGAATCTCGTTCGAAACTGTCGTTTGGGGTTTTTCGTAAGTTCATTTAACGTCGTTATACATGTTGTGAGCTTCGGTTTGATTATTCGTTGTTGTATGGTGATTTTCGGGCATTTGGGCCATTTTCGTAATTTCCCAAAGTTTGGGGTAATTACCTTCCGTTGTCGAATTTCGAGCCTTCGGGTGGTCGGAATCGTGTGTCCTACAAGCTCTTGGTTTCGTCTTTGTGAGTACTTCGTAACCGTATCTTCGGTTCGTATTCAGGTTCGGGTTTCGGTGTCGTTTTGTTGAATTCAGGATTACTAAACGACTTTTCTAAGTATGAGTTCTACTTTGTTAGATCACCATTAATTTTTGGTAACTCCAAAAATTCTGAATCTTTGTAATATTATAGAGCATCGAGTTAGCTTTCCAATGGTTCGAGCGGTGAGTCAATCGGAGTCCGACGAGAGAGTTATGGTCGCTTTAGCTCACCCGCTCGTTATTGGCCGATCACTGCCGGCCGAACTCGGCCGTGTCGTCCGACACGGCCCGTGCCGTACTCGTCCGGATAAGCCGGAAGTTTCTGTCTCAGCACCCGACCGTGTCGTCCGACACGGCCCGTGCCGAACTCTTCCGGATAAGCCTGAGACGATCGCTGACACGCCCGACCGTGTTCCGTGACACGGCCGAGTCATGCCGAGTCATTGTCGGACGGGTCATGTCGGAAGGCCCCTCCGCGCCGCGACCGTGTCTAGCAGACACGGTCGAGTCCCTGCCGGTCAATCGCACGCCACGACCGTGTCGCGGACGCGGCCGAGTCTCACACCGGCTATAAAAGGCCCCCGCAGACGTTTTCTTGCCATTTTCACCTTCTTCTTCTCCTCTTCCGCACTGGCGTGTTCCAAGCTTGAAGCCATGTTGTTTAGCAACATATCCATGGAGTTCCTTGTGTTATATCATCAATCATTCGTCCGATATCATCCCTTGATCCAATGAATCAAGGTTAGATCTTTAGAACCCTACTTTTGGTAAAATTGGGGGTTTTCATGTTTTTGTCCGATTCGTTCCGTTTTGTCGATTAATTCATGATGAATATGATTAATCTTGTTGGTATTCTTAGTTTCCCTACGGATTCATGGTATATTTCGTGATTTTTACGGAATCGAGAGGGTTTGGTTGCGGTCCGCCCTCGTTGTTGTTTATATACGAATATACATGAATCGTAGGCGGGTTTTCGGGTGTATTCCAATTCCGTATTCATTTAGAAATGGTTGTGATTGTATTCTTCGAATCGTTAGGTTCGGTTTCATTGGTTCCTAGCGTTCGTCGGTGACTTTCCTTTCCGTTCGTTGCGTCGTCAATAATTCAAGGCAAGTATTTTTGGAAACCTTTATGCTTAACGTGAAATGGTAATGTATATTGTGTGTAATTTGCTCACCTTGTGTTGGCCCGACGGGGTCAAGGAGGGAAATCTATGCTGCCGCCCTGGATTTCATGAGTTTCGTACCGCTAGCCAACTCGTTAGGGTCCTTGCAAGGCCTCGAGTGAGAATGTATGCTGCCGCCCTGTTCTCACGGCATAGCGTGTGCGTGGTTTTGTTTTTCTGTAATTGTAGCCAACTCGTTAGGGTCCCTATGAGGCCTCGAGTGAGAATGTATGCTGCCGCCCTGTTCTCAAGGCTAATTGTGGACTGTATGTTTTCCGGAAAAGACATGTCTTGTTTTGGTTTTCGAAATGATATTGGTGCATGTACTATGAAATGTGTAAGCGATTGGTTTGCCTTGATTACTTGTACTAGCGTAATTGCTAACCCCTCTGGGGACCCGTTGTCGGGGAAATTCTTGTTATGGATTTCAGGTTATGTTCAAAGACGAGCTGCTACTGGATGGTACGAGGATGTCGGCCAAGGTTGTTGACATGTGCAATCGAGTCTTGTTATTTCTTACTGTCTCTTTTGATGTGGATGTTTTCCAAATTGTAAACTTATAGATTGTACTCGCGAGTACTTAGGCTTTTCCTTTCGACATTGTGATTGGTCTTCGTTGGAGTTACTGTATTTGTTGGTTGATGTTATTTATGCCGGTTGTACCGGACGTGTTGTTTTATGTTCTTATTGTTAACAATTGTTTCCTTGCTAACCGAGGTGGTTAGTCGAGTGGTGTTTTCTTGTGTTAGCCTGGTGGGTCCCATGTAGGGGTCCACGGCGCTGTAATTCTCCTCGTATATCTTGGGGGTGTTACACTATAGACTTCTACATAGGGAACTGGGTCATGCCAAGTTCTGAATCTGTCTCCTCCTGTGCGCACAAGACATTTTCTTGTGTACTTTGTACTATCCTTCTGGTTGTAACTCCATCATTAATATTACCAATCCCAAGTTCCTGTGGGTGATCTTTTAACTACCTACTACCAGGGTATAATTCCACATTGCTTGCTGTATTCTGTTGTACTGTAGGCTCAGACCACAAGCTCTTCATATATTCTTATAGCTGCGGGATTTATTTCAATTGAGGTGACAGTGAGATTAATTTCCATTGAGATGATAGGTTTCCCAAGGGACTATGGGATTTCCTGGATGGTTAAAGTTTGAGCTGCTTGGGTTAAACCATCTATTTATGTAGGTTTCCTTTTGTTGAAGATCCTATAGGCTTTGCTGACATTAGAATATCCGACAAATATCCCTTCATCGGACTTCTCATCACAGGTATTGAGCTGATCCTTCCCGTTATTGAGAACATAACATCTACATCTAAAGATATGAAAATATGCAACTGTGGGTGTCCTATTATTCCATACCTCGTAGGCGGTTTTGTTATGGCACTTGTTGATGATACAGTGGTTTTGTGTATAACATGCTGTATTTGTTGCTTCACCCCAGAAGCGCTATGGCAACTTGCTTTCACCAAGAATTTTTCTGGTTGTCTCCTTCAACGTTCTGTTCTTTCGCTCGACAACACCATTTTGTTGTGGGGTCTCGGCTCCTAAATAGTCATGTTGTATGCCATTGCCCATACAGTATTGATCTATAAAGAGATTTGTGAATTTGTGCCTCTGTCAGACCGTATGGATACAATAATAAGCCATTTCTCATTCTATAACTTCTTTAGGTGTTCCAGCATCTTTGTGGTTGTCCTTTTTTCAAGTATATGTTCGAAGTGTACCTGGAGAAAAATCATCAATAATAACGAGATAATATTTCTTACCTCTCAGGCTGACAGGGTCTACATGTCCATATAAGTCCATATGCAGTAAATCCAGTATCTGAAGGGTTGAGAGTTATGATTTGCTCTTCAAGGATGTTGTTGGGATAAATCCTCCAAGTGTTTGGATAAATGCATACTACAGTCAGCATCCTACAACCTTCTTCATACATCACTCAAAAGACATTCATCCTATAAAGTAATGAAGATCCAGCTTACATCAAATGGACTTGTTGGATTCAGCATAAATGTTGTCTGCATTTTACTTAGGAAAAGTAAAATGAAAAACCAATAGGATAACACTTAGACTTTAAAACCACTGATGGAGACAACATTTAATGTGGCCCAAGACTATGGACTGCAGAGCATTTAATGAATGCCAAAAACAATGTCAGAAGCATGTAATGCTGAATAATTTAATTCAAATATTCATAAGCCGCCAATTTTAAGTGTCCACATCTCACCAACTCGCCAACGAGTACATTTATAACGAATCTATTTTTGAGGTTATAAATAACCCAATCCAGAGGACTTGCTCATTCACTGATAAACTGAAGAACTGAGAAATCGAACTACTTGTGATATCATATAAGAGCAAATACTCTCTTCAAGCATATAGTGCAAATCTTATTGAAGAGATAGTTAGTCCTCAACAGTGAGCACCACACTATAGAAAGAATATAGAGTGCCTACAGTTGCTGTTCGGATAATTACAATACCCTGCTTTGATGTTGAGTAAATTAGCCCTATTGGCCTTAGAATGAACTTTTCTGACATGTGTGGGATGAAGAGAGTTCAGAATAAAGATTCGATCTATGTGAACAAAAGTCAGTTCAAGGAAGCCTACAACCAATATGTGTGAACGGGTTAAGCTATAGTCAGGTGTATCAGTCTATGTGAAAGATACAGTGATGTGTTTAATTAAAACCATATAGTTTTGTATGACTTGATTTTAATAAACTTGCCCTCCTGTGTAGAGAACCTGTGGACGTAGAGGATGTTGCCTCGAACCACATTAAATCTTGTGTCATTACATGCTTTACTTACTTCTTGCTTACTGCCGAAGATTTTAATATACTTATGCTGAAAACCCTATAAGCGTTAAGCTAACAGAAGATCATTCAGTTGCTGTACACATCAACTTGCACTAGTCTTCCGCTGCACATTTAAACTTTGAAAAAGAGTACAACTTGTTCACCCCTTTTTAAAGTTGTTATTTAAGCATATTGTGACCAACGAGTGGTATCATTGTGGGTGGTTCTACAAAGAATCGGTTGATTTTTAACCTGAACCAGATCTATAATCACAAGATTTCAAAACTGCATACTTTTGTCTTTCATATTCATCCCATATTCTCTTCATGGATTTCTCTATGATTAGTAAAGTTCCTATATTCTCGATTAAAGAATCTGATAATTGGAAAATCTGAAGCACACCTGGATGCCATGCACGAAGAGATGCTCTTCATGATACAAATGAGAACAATATAGCTGCCAGAGTGGAAGGTGAAGCCCATGCAGAGATGCTCGAGAAGTTTCGTGATTAGTGGACCACTGACGAGCAAAAGTGAGCAAAGCTGGATAATATTGCTAAGAAAGCACCATTTGTCACTCTTGAAAAGTAAAGAGCTGAAAGACATCCAATAAAATCTAGGATAAATGCGATGGCACTGAGCTCTCAAAAGAAACAAAGTTCCAAAACTCACTCAACAATTTGAGTCTTTTGAAATGAAATCTTCAGAAACTCTTGAGGATTTTGACCTCACATTTATGGGCATTGTCGATGAACTTGAAGCACTGTGCAAAGTATACTCTCAAAAGGACAAAAACCTTAAAATCTTTACATCACTCCTGCCCAATGGGATATTAAGACCATAACTATGCATGTGTCATGTATTCTTAATGATATATCTACTTTTGACCTGTTTTCTGACCTCAAATCTTTAGATACGAAATCGACATGAGAGAGAAGGCTAAAGAGTCCCCTGCCAAGACTATATAACTTGCTGTTATATTTGACAGAAAGCAAAGCTCTACGCCCAGTACCTCCAAAGATGTTGGAGATGATGATGTTGATGTGCAATCGCAAGATGAGATGGCACTGTTCATGTATAAGTTCCAGAAGTTCATCAAGAAATCCGGAAAGGCTCCTCACATAATGAAAACCTCAAACAAGGTAAGTTGTGACTCACATTCCATAAGAGACTCTAATTTGTTTTATATTTGTAGGAAGCTAGGACACTATGCAACAAGATTTCCTCATCCCAAGGTACAAAGGCTACTGGATGCTGAGTAACAAGAAAAGGATGAGAAGATATGTGTATGGAGAAATAAGTGGAAGGTGCTGATTAGGGGATTAGATGTACCACCTACAACAAGCAAGATAGAGGAATGTCTAGAGACTGTCACCGACAGAGACTCCTTTGATGATGAAATAGAATACAATGCCTACATGTGCATGATGGCCAATGATGATAAGGATGAAGAAAGTGATGATGAGGTATGCTCAACCTCTAATAATCTCGTTATTACATCTCATACTTTAGAAAACATGATGGATGAGTTAAGAACCATTCAACAAGCCTATGATACTTTGAAACAAGAAAGCCTAAAGCTCACACTTTCCAACTTGGAGCTGCAGGGTAAGAATGATTTGCTAAAAATTAATTTCAAAAACATATCTTTAGATTGCGAAAACAGCTCGAGCATGAAAAACTCAGAGTGCAATCATCAACTCACAACTGAAATGAATGAGGTAAAATATCATAATCAGAATAAGACAAATGATTATGCCCTGATGAAAGCCAAGATACAAATTATTGAAAAGAGATAAGGAGAACTCGAGACCATCCTCAAGTCATTTGAGAAATCCTCCAAGAGTATGGAAGATATCCAAAGTTCTGGCCAACATGTTCATGATAAACGTGGCCTGGGATACAACTTGTTCTCCAATAATCGTATAACCAATCCGGTATTTGTCAAAGGAGTAGAACATATTTCAAGCCCCAAGACATGGGAGATTCTGAGGACCATTCTTGTAGACAAATGCAAGGATACAGTTGTGCTTTCAACTCATAGAACAAAGGCTACAATTCCACCCCCAAGCTTATAAGAAGCGGACAACATAGACCCATAAACTGTTATATGTGGTGCCCAACATAAATAATATGCTCCTCAAGCATACCAACAACATCTTCAATAACGACAAAGCAAAAATGTACCTCAATTCTATCAACAACACACAACTTCTCAATGCTGGGGACAAGAACCTAGGCGCCTCTCTCGCAAGAAAGTTGCCTCTCAATTCTACTATCAATTTTACATACAGAATTATAATGCTTATAGCATGTACCTGCCCCCCTCATGTAGACCTCACAAGAAAGGACCCACGTAGACCTACAGTAAACCTATTGCTATAAGGAAAGCCCGGGTACCTAAAGGCACCACTAACCAATATCCACCAAGAAATGGGGACCCAAATATACTTAAATTTGTTTATAGGATATCAAAAAAGAGGATATCTGGTACTTTGACAATAAATGTTCTTGGCACATGACAGGAGATATCAACAAACTGACCGATATATAGAAGGTCGTGGTCCAAAGGTTCACTTATGTGGCAAATCTAAAGTAAGAACAAGAGGGAGAGGAACCCTGCTTGTAGGAAAAGTCAAAGTCACCTATGTAGCCTATGTTGAAGGACTACAATATATTCTTCTAAGTTTCGGCCTAAAGGTTTTGTGTCCGAGGTTGATATTCATAAGGTCTGCAAGCTCCAGCGTTCCATTTATGGACTGAAGCAAGCTTTACATAGTTGGAACCTTCGTTTTGACGAGGCTGTCAAAGAGTTTGACTTCGTGCAAAATAAAGAGGAACCTTGTGTATACAAGAGGGTTAGTGGGTCGCATTCTTACTACTATATGTAGATGACATTCTACTAATAGGAAAAGATATGGGAATACTCAGTTCCGTAAAAGCTTGGCTTTCGAGTAGGTTCTCCATGAAAGACTTGGGAGAAGCTATCTATATTCTTGGAATTCAGCTCTGCCGGGATAGAGTGAAGAGAATGATAGGTCTTTCCCAATCCCTCTATATAGATAAGATCATAAAGCGATTTAAGATGGATGATTCTAAAAGAGGGTTCTTATCGATGCGACATGGAATAAAACTCTCCTCGAAGATGTGTCCTCAAAGTGAGGAACAACGAAAAGAAATGAGTAATATACCATATGCTTCAGACGTGGGTAGCCTTATGTATGCAATTTTGTGTAGGAGACCTGACATTGCGCACGCTGTGAGCATGGTAAGTAGGTTTCAGGCAAACCCAGGAAGGGAACATTGGACTGCTGTAAAGAACATTATCAAGTACTTAAGAAGGACTCGAGATCTGGTTCTTATGTATGGCGGTGGAGAACTGAATGTGATGGGCTTCACTGATTCAGACTTCCAAGAACAGAATCTTGGCATAGCACCAAGCAAAGCGCGACTGCTGATTCCACCTGTCAGGCTGAGTATCAACCAGCCTTGGAGGCTTCTAAGGAAGGGTTTTGGATTAAGAAGTTTCTGGGAAAACTTCAAGTGATACCATGTGCTGAGCTGCCTATTCCGCTTTTCTGCGACAATGACAGAGCTGTAGCGCAGGCTAAGGATCTGAGGTTTCACAATAGTACCAAATACATTGAGAGGAAGTATCATCTCGTGAGAGAATTTGTTCGCAAAGGATACATTGTGCTGCATAGAGTAGACTCAGTCGACAACGTCGCTGATCTACTGATTAAGACACTTACTCAGATTAGCTTGGAGCGTCATCTATAGAACATGGGTATTAGATGCCATAGTGTGTGGCATTGAGTGTAAGTGGGATATTGTTAGGAGTATGCCCTCGAATGCCACTCATAGGATGTTTGAGAGAGGGAATTGTACTTGTTATTATGTAAAACTATTATTAGAAGGCAATTGTTTATTTCTTTATTTACTGAAAGTCACTCGCATTCCTGAATAGTAAATATATATATAGAAACTAGTCCTTGTATTTGAGAGCAAAATGTTCCACTCCTTATTGGATAAGGGGATCGGCACTGGTAAGGTTTATGGCTCAAATACTTATTCGTTCGCAAGTCGATGAAACCTGACTGGGCGTTAAGTTTATGCGAAGACTTATATGACGTGTTCTTTGACTTGGAGAGTGCCCGTTGATCACTAATGGTTAGTGGGAGCACACGTTATAGGTATGCTAATGAGATTAGTATACTCGAACTGACTCACCCTCGATTCGTCACACGGATTTCACTACGGGACAGTCAAGGACGGAATCGTAAGGTTGTGATAGGTATTCGTGAAGCTTCAACTTGAGTATTTAGTAGGGATGTGCTTGTGATGTTAAGATTTCCATTAGATTAGTTCGACCCAGAAAATCGGAAGGTGGGGGTTAACATCGATGTGCGTCTTGACAGGCAAGTAGCAAGTTCTACTGAATACCAAGATAGGATTATTTCTCCTCTAAGTGAACAGGCATATGTCCTATGCAGTTATGGGCAAATGAGATCATAAGTCTTTGGCCAAATCATTGGAGCTAGTTGTATTGGATACACGATAGCTCAGTGATCTCGATTTCCATTAACTTAGGCATAGCGTCAAGTACAAATAGGGTTTGACTGACCGTGACCCTAAAACTTGATCAGGACATCTGAAAGAAGGGTTTATACGTATACTGGTATTCACGACAGAACGGTTTTGGAATGATCCCCATAATTCGTTCTCAGTTAGGGTACATTGTAGGCCACCGGGCTGGCTAGGTGTTGCTTCTACTCTTTGGTTCCTCCCATTGCTAACTGAGACGAACCTACCGAGTCACGCAATAGGATTGATGACGAAATGAATTGAGCTATTTCTCTCTTAATGAATATCAGATATTAGATATCTAATTTATTGGACATTGGATGTCTAAATTAATTTATTGGATAAATTAATTTACGGCGTAATGAATTAAATAAATTACTCGGTGATTAATTTGATTCACATATATAATTATTTCTTGGAGAAATTCATTATATTATTTTTTATTTGATATAATTAATTAATTGGATGAATTAATTGATATAATATATCGAGATGAAATGGAGTTTATCGGATTGGACTCGCGGGAGTCCGAAACGAACCAAACTCTCTTAATCTTCAAGTTGCCCCCACACACACACCATGATCCTTGGTCTTGATTCTTTTCATTGTTTAAGTTAAAGACCAAGCCTTGTGATCTTGTGATGAATAATATATCTTGATATGTTTATTCATGAGGGGACAAGTTTACATGTGAAGTGGATGATCGAAAGATAAGAATAAAAGGTCCTCTCCTACTCCTTGAGCATATCATACGGTTCACACAATATATATATATATATATATATATATATATATATATATATATATATATATATATATAGAGAGAGAGAGAGAGAGAGAGAGAGAGAGATAGAGAGAGAGAGAGAGACTTTGTCTTCAACATTCATCTTCATCTTCTTCATCAACTTCATCAATTTTCTTAGAGAAAAATTGAGAGAAAAATAGAGAGATAATATATCTATATACTTAGAGTGTTATCGATTATATTAGCAAAGTTCCTATCACTTTGTTCTAGCCGTGTTCTTAGAGGACAACAAAGTAAAGTCGTTACGGTCGTTTTTCCAGTGCGTGGCAAGTAGAGACGCGGTGCTTTCGGCGTTGGATCATCTAAGAGCTTGTTGCGGATTGGATTCGTAAGGGACATCATCTTCTCAACGATTAAATCAACGGACTACAAGGGTATGATATTGTATCTTCCTTTTGTTCGTTTTGATATTCATATATACGTAGATTGGATCGATCCTCCTGAGGGATTCGTGTTAAACTAAGAGTTTTCGCTTCTGCTGCGCCCTTCGATTTTGTGTGCGAATCCCAACCGTTGGTTCTACAAAGAACCAATCTATTTTTAACCTGAAGCAGATCCATAATCACTAGCTTTAAAACTACATACTTTTGTCTTTAAAAATCATTTTTTATCTCTCTACGCGGATTCTTTTATGATTAACAAAATTTCAATGTTTTCAATTAACGAATTTGATGACCAGGGAATTAGAATGGAAGCACATCTTGCTACCATGCACGAATAAATGCTCTTCATGATACATGAAGGACCTATCACCATTACGAAGGTCAATACAGCGGCCAGGATACAAGGCCAACCTCATGCAGAGATGCTGGAGAGGTTGCGTGACCAGTGGACTACTTATGAACGAAAGCGACTAAACCTGGAGAATGTAGCTAAGAATGTGATATTTGTCACTCTTTACAAGGCACATTCTAAAAGGTAAAAGGCTGTAAGACATCCAAAGCTATCTGGGATAAACTCAAGATGATAAGTGAGGGAATTGAACTCTCAAAAGAAAACAAAGTTTCTAAACCGACTCTGGAGTGGAGTCCATTGAAATGAAACCTTCAAAAACTATTAAGGATCTTGACCTCAGATGCACTGGCATTGTCGATGAACTTAAAGCACTGAGAAAAGTGTACTCCCGAATGGAGAAATACCTCAAAATATTTAGATCACTCCCTATCCCATGGGACATTAAGACCACAACTATGCATGTGTTATAATCTTAATGATATATCTACTTTCGACCTGTTTTATGAGCTTGAAGCTTTTGAGAATGATATTCACAAGAGAAAGAAGTTTGAGGAGTCACCTACCAAGAATACAACACGTGCAGCTGCATCTGACAAAGATAAAGCTCTGCCCCAAGTACCTGCAAAGCTATTGTAGATGATGATGATGTGCTGTCGCAAGACGAGATTGCACTGCTAATGCAGATGTTCTGGAAGTTCATTAAGAAGTCCGGGGAGGCTCCCTACAGGCCGAAACCTTCAAACAAGGTAAGTCCTGAGTCACCTTCCACAGGAGACTCTAACCTTTGTTACAACTGCAAGGATCCAGAACACTATGCAAATAGTTGTCCACATCCCAAGGTTCAAAGGCTACCATAAACCTAGCAACAGGAAAGGGATAAGAAGCGATGAGTATGGATAAGTAAATTGAAGGTGCTGATGGGGAATCAGATGCACCGCCTACAGCAAGCAAGATGGAGGAATATCATAAAATGTCACCGACAGCAATTCCTCTGATAATAAAATCAAAGCCAAGGCCTATATATGCATGATGGCCAATTAAGATGAGTATGACGACAGTGACAATGTGGTAAGCTCAACCTACTCAAATGCTAATAATCCTGTTAATACATCTCATACTTTCGAAAAATGATGAATGAGTTTAGAACCATTCAACAAGCCCACAACAAAACCTACACTCTCACCTTCCAACTTAGAGATGAAGGATGAAAACTACTTGCCAAAAATTAAATTTTTAAACATGTCTTCAGACTACAAAATAGCAAAGTGATCATGAAAAACTCATGGAATGCAATCATCAACTTATGACTCAAATGAATGAAGTAAATTCCCATGACCGGGGTAAGATAAATGATTATGCCAGTTGGAAGCCAAGATACATCTTTTGGAGAATTGATATGGAGAACCTGAGACTATTCTCGAGTCATTTGAGAAATCCTCCAAGAGGATGAAAGATATCCTATGCACAGGCTAACATGTTCATGATAAACGTGGCCTAGGATACATCTCATCCTCCAACCATGGTAAAACCAACATAGCATTTTTCAAAGGGGTTGAATCTATTCCAAGCTTCAAGACTGAGGAGATTCCAAGGTCTGTTCCTGTAGAAAAATCTAAGGTTACAGTCGTGCCTTCAACACATCAAACAAGGGCTACTATTCCACCTCCAAGCTCATATCATAAGCAGCAAATAGCACATCCCTACAGACCTGTAAGACGTCGTTCCCCACATCAACAGTATGCTCCTTAAGCATACCAACGTATCGTAAACAATAATAGAGGTAAGTTGTACCTCGACAACAACGAAAAAATCTGCCAAGGCGCAGAGCTCCTCAATACTGGGTATAGGAACCCATGCACCTTTCCAGCACGCAAGATGCAGCAGAATTCTACCACCAGTAGCTCTGGGAATAAAACTGGAGACCTAAGAGGCAATCAAGAAGGCAAAGAAAAATGGTTCCTCCCCCTAGACGACAACCTTATAGAAACCATAACTCTAAATTTTATATGCAAAACTATCATGATTACAGTAAGTACGTGACCGTCCCATATATACCTTGCAAGATAAGACCCAAGAATACTTACAGTAAACCTATTATTGTGAGGCAAGTCTGGGTACCTAAAGGCACCACTAACCAAGGACCCACCAAAAAGTGGCTACCTAAATCTACCTAAATTTGTTTACAAGATATCAAGGAGGAGGACTATTTCGGCAGCAGATGTTTGGCACATGACAAGAGATATCAAAAAATTGACCGATTATGTAGAAGGTCTAGGTCCAAAGGTCCGATTGGGTGAAAAATCCAAATGACGAACAAGAGGAAAATGAACCCTGCTTGCAGGAAAATTTAAAGTCACCGATGTAGCCTATTTTGAAGGACTACATTACAACCTTTTAATTGTCTTCATGGCGCTTTGTCCTTGGCTCTTCGTCATAGCTAATTTATTACATCGATGAAAATTACATCCTATACAAATTTACTCATAAATAAATTGGTCCAAAACTGCCCTTTACAACCCTATCGAATAAAGATCCAAAAACTAAGTCCATGAACTACACCATTCCAATAATAATGCAATAAATACATTAAAACATGGCATAAATAATTAATCTAAATATTGATCCAATCAATATAAAATTAATCTATCTATTAGAATTAATCCCATTAATTCACACAACTGATAATTTTAATTTGTTATGGAGAAAAATAAGCATTTCATTAAATTAATTCACTTGAAAATAAAAATAAATATTTATTTTTAGTCAAATTGAATCTAATTTAATTTTTGGGAAATCCATTTACCAAATATAAAATACTAAAATGGAGTCGAAAAAAATGCCCGGGCCAAGCCCGCGGCCTGGCACAACTGTCGGGCCTTGGCCGAGAGGGTCACTGCCTCTCGGGCCAGCGCTATTGAAAGCGAGCGACTCCTTTGCCATTGTTGCGGTAGTGTCCCGGTAGCTCCGAGCCGCCGGGTCCGGCCACTTTTCCTGCTCGTCTTTCATCCCGAATCCAAAAATAATATTTTTATTATTTTATATTACACATATAAATTAGTTTTTCAAAAGAAAAATAGATTTATATTGTAACATAAAATCATGAAAAATAAATTTTTAGACAAACAACCATTAACGATTAAAACAATTAAACATTAACGATTAGACCATCCACTCCTGTGGGATCACAATGCGGTTCGGCAAACACTACATAGATGACTTCCCATGGTCATTTTCTGCTTGTTGAAGATTTATTGTAGGAGGTTTATTGTTCCATAACTCATTTAAGGTTTTGTTCTGGTGCTTGTTGATGATACAAAATTGTTATATATCACGATGGATTTGTTGCTTCACCCCAGAAGCATTGTGGCAACTTGCTTGCAACAATCATCTTTCTAATTACCTCCTTCAGTGTTCTGCTATTTCGCTCGGCAACACCATTCTGTTGTGGGTTTCGGGATGATGAATATCATGTTGTATGCCATTGTCCACAGAACTGCTATTTGAAGTGGTTTATGAATTATGTGCCTCTACCGAACCGAATGGATACAATGCTCAGCCCTTTGTCATTCTGTAGCTTCTTTATCTGTTCCGGCAACTTTATCTTGTCTCCTTCTTCTTTTTCAAGAATATTATTCAGGTTTGCCTGGAGAAATCAGCCACAATGACAAGATGGTACTTCTTACCTCCCAGACTGATAGAGTCCACATGACCATATAAGCCTGTATGCGATAAATCCAGGACCCGATGGGTTGAGAGATATGATTTTCTCTTCAGGGATGTGTTGACTTGCTTGCCTTTCTGACGGGGTCCACGAATACTATTCTTATAAAATGATATATCTGGCAATCCTCTAATCATTCCCTACATGGCCATCTTATTGATGGTCTTGAAGTTGATGTGAGACATCCTCTTGTGCCATAGCCAGCTTTGATCTGCAGTGCTTTTGGCCACAAAACAAGGAATTACATCACATGTAGGTATCCAATTAAGGACATACAAGTTACATGATCGGTTTTATGTGAGGACTACTTGCTTGGTCTTAATATCTGTCAGCCTACATTTTATTTTAATAAATTTAGCTGAGAACTGTTTGTCTTGTGTAGTCGACCCGCAGTGGTTATTTTCTGCAATGGGCCAAAAGCCCGACGGAGCAATGCCGCGTGGAGGTAGAAGGCCCATGGATCGTGAACTTCTTTTCCCGGAGAAGAAGCAATGACGATAAATGGGGAATAAGCATCAGCTAACTCTGTGCCAGCAGCCACGATAAGATAGAAGATGCAAGCGTTATCCGGAATGATTGGGCGTAAAGCGTCTGTAGGTGACTTTTTAAGTCCGCCGTCAAATCCATGGGCAACCTTCAACTAATACATTTCACTTAAAAAGTTGTGGATGAATTTTGACACTCCAGTTATAATTTAATTATATTTGGGTATGTATTAATTCGATAATTATATATAGTTTATTCTTTTTATTTTTGCGTCGGTCAAAAAGAGAAATTAATTTCCTTCTAAATATGGTCTTATTTTTTCGATTTGAAAAAATATCACTCAAATTTTTTCCTAATTCAACCCAATTATTTATCTTCCAAATTGTTTATTTTCTAATTTTATTTTCAATATTAAAATAAGTAACTTAAATAAAAACAGATTATTTTAAAAAAAAATATATTATTTTAAAAGAAAATAAAAACTGGAAAAAAGATATTCTTTTTTATTTATCTTTTTATGTTTCTATTACGGTTAATAAAACATTTAGAAAATAGATTATTTAACAATAATATTTTTAAAAACACACTATTTTAAATTAATATTTTAAAAAATAGATTATTTATATTTTTCGACTAACAAAAATATGTTAAAACACATTATTTTAAAAGAAAATAAAAATGGAATATTTTTTCTTTTATTTCAATTTTTTCTTTTCTTTTTTTGGTTAATAAAGTATTTGAAAAAAAATATCTTAAAATAAAAATGGGTAAAAAAATATCTTTAAAAATTCATTATTTTAAAACAATAATAAAAATCAAATACAAATATTTTTTTTATTCTTTTTTTCCAGTTAATAGAAATATTTTAAAAAATTAATGTAAAAGAAAAATAAAACAAAACATTTTTTTGTTTTATTTTTTTATGTATTAATTTTTAATTTTTAAAAATATATTATTTTAAAATAAGAATAAAATTAAAAAAAATAATATTCTTTTTTGTTTTATTTTTTTCTGTTTCATTTTTCACGTAAGTTTGCTTATTATCTTATATGGTATGTTGTAAAAAGTAAATATAAACATAGAGTAAATAAGATTAATTTGTAAAATAAACTATAATCTTGAGGCAAATATAATAAGTGAGAGTCAAATTTATAATTTGCAATATAAGCATCTAATAGTAATATGTTTCGCAATGTTTGACTTTTGGACTTAATGTAATTCTTACTACTTAGTTATTATTCACCAAATGGTGGTTCATTTGAGAATGTGACATCTAATAGGGGTGGTAGACGTAATTGTCCCAAAATTTATTGTTCTAAAAGTATATATTTAGCATTTTTTTACAATCAAATCTGTTGCAATATTTTATTCCATTTAAATATATTAAAAGTATTTTAATGATGTGTTGATGACCAAGTAAAACAACAATCACATAACAATAGTCGAAGACTCAAGAATCGTCAGAAATACAAATGAAGAAAAGGAAGAACGAAAAAGAGGATGAAGAAATTCTATTGTGTTCTTACGGAGTTAGAGCATAATATAACAATTGTGTCTCTCTACTATTGTGATGATCACTTTTCCAATCCTTATCATTAAATTCTTCAAAGCTCTTGAGTGAGCCATTGAACTTTTAATGAATTTTTGGATCAAGATAAATGATCTTCCAAATTTTGATATGATAAGCTGAAATGAAGATTGCATTCTTTTCTTCCATGTCATGAAATTTGATCCGTCGAAATTTTAAGGCAATGCCTTCTACTGGAGCAAAATTATACGCCATCGGATCTTTTCTCCTTGGATGTTAAGCCGACTACTATTAGAGACCACTTTGATACCAATTGTTAGGTTGGTACCGCTACGAGAAGGAGGATTATATAGTGTTGTAATATCCGCAATTTTGATTTTCAGTAAAAAAAAAATTTTTGCAGGATTCCATTTAACGGCTCGCTTGCAACCGTTTTGTCATTCTGAAAATGATTAATTCTGCACCTTTTTTCATCCGAGTTTGTTTCAGTGGCGTTTGTTGCGTTCCGTGCTTCTTAGCGACTTTTCCGCACTTAAGTTCGATTCTTACGAATTCATTCGAAACTGTTGTTTCGTGTTTCCTGTGAGTTCATTTAACGTTGTTATATATGTTGTGAGCTTCGGTTTAGTTATCTGTTGTCGTATCATGATGTTTCCGGCGTTTGGGCCATTTCGTAATTTTCCTAGAGTGTTGGGCATTTGTTTTCATATTCATGTTCTTTCCAATCTTTAGATTATTGGAATCATAGATGGTGCGTTAGTGAAACCGAGACGTTGTCGAACGTCTACCCGGGTGTCGGAATGGTCGAGTTTCGACCATAAGGCTTGGCCGAGTTACTACCGTAAGACATGGTCGGTTACGGCCGTAAGGCGTGGTCGGTTACGGCCGCAATGCATGGCCGAGTTACGGCCGTAAGACATGGCCTGGTACGGCCGTAATGCATTGCCGGGTATGGTCGTAAGGAATCCACACGTTTTGGGCAGTGGCCTGGGAGGCCTGGTTACGACCATAAGTAGATGCCGAGCACAGCCGTAAGTGTCGAGTTACGGCCGTAAGTTACTGCATGTTACGGCCATAACATGCTCGGTTATATATGGGCTGGGTGATGGGTTTTGTTGCCATTTTTCCCCTTTCTCCTTCTTCTTCCGCGATTTTCGGCTGGGACTCAAGGGTGGTGATCGGAGGTATCATCGTGCATAATTTTGGGAAGCTTGATTCGTATCTATCATCATCCTCCATTCGAGTTTGTCCAGATCGAAGGTAACTTCTCAAATCTCTTAGGGTTGACTTTCGGGATTTCCTTCTTGATTTTGTTGTTCATCCGATTTTGATGAACCGGTTGATATTCTTGAGTATTATTAATCGTATTCTACGGATTGTATATCCGTTTCTCAAATTTATTTGAGCCCAATCATGATTTTTGTGTTCTAAGGGAGCCTTGAACATTTAATGTCAAATTAAATGACTCAACGGATTTTCCTTTGATTCTTGGGTGTGTTTCGTGTTGTCTCCGGTCGTTATACTTGTCGTAATCATGTTTTCGTTGTTTCCGCCGGAGGCTTGTAGGTGTTTGACATTTCCCGGTTGAACCGTGTTCGTCGGAATGCTCGGTACTAATTATTCGAGGCAAGTACCTTGTTCATACATTTCCTGTTTTATGGATACGATGATCGGTGATCGTCTTAGTGTGTTAGTTTGGTTGTTTGAAATGAACTTTCAAAAGTTTCGGTTTAGCCTCGTTAAATGCTCTCTATGTGAATGGTGTGTTTTGTGAATGATTAAGTGAACCCTATGGATATGCTTGGTGTTGATGTTGCGAGTTGATAATATATATATATATATATATATATATATATTATCTCATTTCGGTGCGTTGTGATTTGCCACTTGGGTCGTGCTAAGTGTTTGTTGCCTTTGTGTGGATTATTGTGATATCATTGGTGTATTGTGTTGCGTGATGTGAATGTTGGTCATAGTCCAACCGTGATGTTCGGACGAGGTCTACGGTGACACATGGCTTGTGATCATGGTGGTCAGGATGCAACGAGTGATTGATCCAACCGTAAGAGCCTAAAAAGACATACGGTGACACGTGGCATGTGATCACGGTGTCATGGATATGATCACGGATTGGTTTTATTGCTGGATATTGTGATGTGTACAGTAGTGTACTGATTTGTGAATGTGAAATGGCTGTCATAGTCCAGCTGTGATGTCGGACGAGGTCTACGGTGACACATGGCTTGTGATCATGGTGGTCAGGATGCAACGAGTGATTGATCCAACTGTGAGAGCCTAATAAGACATACGGTGACATGTGGCATGTGATCACGGTGTCATGGGTATGATTGTGGATGTGCTTTGCCAGGGTCGAGTATCTTGGATGTGTTACCAAGATTTCGTATCTTCGGTGGTTATGTTTTGTTGATTTATGTCCATCGAGGACATGTGGTGTGGGTTCTGGACCCCATGAATTATTGTTGGTTTTTATTTGAGAAAGCAAATCCTTGGGGACGTGACCCCTTTTGGTTTTTGAAAAGAGAAGGATTTGATAATCCTAAATAATTTTCCGCTAAAACTGCTGAGGGCATTTTAAAAACATTTTATAAATTGTTCTCGTGATTTGTGATCTTTCGAATTTGGAAAGTTTTACTCAAACTCTCCGCCTCGAGAAGTATTTCTTTTCGTTATGTTTGAATCTCGAGGATTCCTGATTATTATTATTCTTGGAATATGATTTGTATGACTCGTATTTGCACTTTGTACTTGCACTAGTAAAATAATGGAATTCTGCCAACCCCCGAGTAATATGGGGATAGATGTCTGTATTGCATTTAGGTACGTGCAGGGTCTTGGGGAGCATAAAACAGGGTTGGCATGAAGGATGATAAATGATGATCGATACTAATCACATGAGGACTTGTACGATGTTGTATTGGTTTAGTTGTAGTTATTTCCACTGTAGTATTTTCCCCGTTGCACGGGAGCGTGTTGTATTTTGACCCCTGCGTGGGTATGTATTGAGATTGAGTTGTATGTATTAATTGAAAGACCAAATCGGTCTACTAGGTCATTTTAGCCTTAAAAGGCGATGTTGAGATGTTTGATTTTTGTTACCAGCCTGGTAGATCCTTGAGAAAAAGGTATACGGCATGTAATATCCCTGAGTAGATTGGGGGTATTACATAAATGGTATCAGATCTTAGGTTGCGGAAACCTAAGCTGTCGGGTTGAGTTAGGCATTGTTGAGTCGTGTTTCATCTAGACAGTGCCTGATTAATTCGTGTCGTGATGCGTCGTCTGAGTTTGTTGATCGTGATTAGTATCGTGGGGCGATCATCATCTTCGTGCGACCTATAGATGTAAGTCTCCCTTCTTTGTGTTGTGCCTCGTATGACACGAGCTACTTGTATGATTATTTTTTAAGTGATGGAATCTTTACGTAGATTGCGATTCGTGATATGTGTTTATTTGACTCTCATATTTTGTTTATATGAGGAGTGGTGTCGCTGCTAATGTATTTTTGACTGTTGATTTTGTTTGCTGCTAATGATTTTCAAAAATGATTTGCTCGTATTGAAAGTATTCTTGTGAAACCCTTATGTTTAACGTGGAACAGTAATTTATATGTGTGTGATTTGCTCACTCCGGGAGGGTCTGACGGGGCCTCGGAGGAATCTGTGATTTCGCTCCTGATTCACGAGCTTGTTTGGATAGCCAGTCCGGAAGGGTCCATAGAGGCCTCAGATGGGACCAGTGGTTTAGCCCCGGTCCTAGGCGAGTCATGTGCGTGATTTAGAACTATGACCAGTCCGAGAGGGTCCATAAGGGCCTCGGATGGGACCAATGGTTTAGCCCCGGTCCTAGGCAATTTTCAACTATGATTATTGACTGTTTATTTTCCAGGAAAAGACATGTCTTGTTTTGATTTTTGAAACGATTTGATGCATGTGCTATGAGATGTGTAAGCGAATGTCGATACGTGTGAGCAGAGGCTCAACGTATACTTTGTAACGTGTGAGTTTTTGGGTATTCTGGGCTAATGGATTTTTGAAAGTCTTAAGTATCTTAGAGAATAATTTTCGAGGCGTACTTTTAAAATCGATTATATTTTCAAGGCGCCTACTAGTGCAACTATATGTTTCAAAATTCTTCTACTTCGAGGACCAAAATATTTTGAGATATTCTCAGTAATTTAGAAACGCATTTGCTTAGACCCGAAGGTCGAATATTTTTGAAAGTTTTTAACTAAAAGAAAGATGTCCTCATTTTTATCAAACAAAAGATGGTTTTTGAAAGTCTCAATGACACTGTTTGTATTACTTTTTCGAAACGTGATACTTAAGATCAATCGGTGTTTCCAAATTATTTTCGAAAAGGTGGTTTTCGTTCTTAAAACCTATCATTTCCTATTTGCGGTCAGGGAATGTGTGTATGATGTTAGCATTATCGTTAGGGTGTTAGCCCTCCGAGTTGTGATTGAATTGGTGGTTTGAGCATTGAGTCGTTCGCTACGCATTCGTTATGTTAACCCTCTGTGAGAGGTGTGATGTTGGTATTAAATGTTTGTCGATTCGTGGTGATTTGCGTATTATCGCAACTGTGCGAGCTGTTAGAGCTTGGGTTTGTATGATTGTGTACATATGTGATTGTTTCATGATGTTTTGCAATTGTGTGCTGGTTATCATTTGGGCCGTTGAAATCGCCAAAGGGATTTCATCGTTGCTGTGATTCGTGTATGTGGGTTGCCTTAGGATGGTAATTGTTGTATGCAATTGTATTACGATTTTCTCTTGTGCTGAGTGGTTACTTATTCAGTATGCCGAGGGGCAGGGGTTGTGGTCGTGGCAACCAGACACATGATCAGGATCGTACTACCGGTGATAGTGTTCGTATCGATGTTGCCACTATTTTGCAGCAGGTAGCTGCACAGATGACTCAGTTGACTCAAGCAGTTCAACACAATACAGATGTGACCCAGAACATTGGCGCAAATCAGTGGCTTCGAGAAGTGGTTCGTATGAACCCCCCTCGTTCCGCTGGTGCCGCAGATGCATTGGGGTGGGATGGTTGGATTTTCCAGTTGGAAAAGATATTCGAGGTAGTTGATTGTCCAGAAGAGCGTAAGGTGCCTGTCGCTCAGTATCTCCTTAACAAAGATGCCGCTAATTGGTGGGAGGCTGTTAAGCCTCGAGATCGTGTTGTCACGTGGGCAGAGTTCCATAGATTCATGAAAGATGAGTTTTGTCCGGAACCGATCAGAAATCAGAGGACTAATGAATTCTTTTCGGCGAAACCGCAAGATGTACCGCTGTCTCAAGCTATTATTGATTATAGCAAACAGCTCAGCTATGTGCAGGATCAGGGGAGAACAAAGGAGGATAAGATCTGTCATTTTATTAGGCGAATGAAGCCGGAGATTCGTCAGTACATGGCTTGTTTCACTTGTACTTCATTTAGAGAGTATCAGAACAGAACATTAGCCTATGAGCTATCTGTATCATCGACTGATCATATCTCCGAGTCGAAGAAATCAAAAACTGTTGGGAACTCTTCAGGAAATTAGGGTGGTGCGCCGCCTGGGGCTGAGACTTCGTGTCATCATCTTAAGAAGATTCCCCGATCGCGTGAATAGAGGAGGAGTATTACCCCGGCATCGAGTAATGTGAGCAGCATGAAGACATGTTATAATTGTAGTCGAGCGGGCCATACCGCGAAGAATTGTCGTTCACCGTTAGTCAGCTGTTTCGAGTGTGGCCAAGTGGGTAACCGAGCCGTGCATTGGGAGACGGTAGCTGAGAGGTTTGGGGATCGAGTTTCTGTCTCTGCTCCGAAAGGACATGGAGGCGCTTAGTGTGAGTTTTGAGAATTGCAGCGTGGTTATCCTTGTAGATCGTTGTGTATTTATTTTCTATTTTCTCGTCTGCGCGTGTTTTCTTGTAATAGGTCCCTTTTGTTTTGTGATTGTTCGTATAGTTGACTTGATTGTGCTATCTGTTTGGTGATACTTGAAACTTGTTGGTTTTAATGTGTCTCTGCTTGTGACATTGTTTTGGTTGTCGTTGAGCGTGCTTTCACGCCGTATGTTTCTTGCATTTCTTGTAATGTTTCGCCGATGGGCATGAGTTATTCGGTTCTTGTGTAGCTCGTTGTGATGTTCCTGGTGGGATATTGCTCCTCCCTACTTATATTAAGTTTCGGGACGAAAGCAATTTCGATTTTCAGTAAATTTCTTTTTTTGGAGGGAGTCTGTTTTAACGGATTGCTTGTGACCGTTTCGCCATTCTTAGAATGATTAATTCGGCACTTTTTTTTCATCCGAGTTTTTTTCGGTGTCGTTTGTTGCGTTCCGTGCTTCTTAGTGACTTTTTCGCACTTAAGTTCAATTCTTGCGAATCTCGTTCGAAAATGCTGTTTCGTGTTTACTGTGAGTTCATTTAACGTTGTTATACGTGTTGTGAGCTTCGGTTTGGTTATCCGTTGTCGTATCGTGATGTTTCGGGCATTTGGGCCATTTTGTAATTTCCTAGAGTGTTGGGCATTTGTTTTCATATTCATGTTCCTTCCAATCTTCATATTATTGGAATCATAGATGGTGCCTTAGTGTAACCGAGACGTTGTCGAACGTCTACCCAGGCTGTCGGAATGGTCGAGTTTCGACCATAAGGCCTGGCCGAGTTACGACCATAAGGCATGGTCGGTTACGGCCGTAAGGCATGGTCGGTTACGGCCGTAATACATGGCCGAGTTACGATTGTAAGACATAGCCTTGTACGGCCGTAATACATTGTCGGGTACGGCCGTAAGGCATCCGCACGTTTTGGGCAGTGGCTTGGGAGGCCTGGTTACAGGCCATAAGGAGCTGCCGAGTACGGCCGTAAGTGCCGAGTTACGGCCATAACATGCTCGGTTATATATGGGCTGGGCGACGGGTTTCGTTGCCATTTTTCCCCTTTCTCCTTCTTCTTCCGCGATTTTCGGCTGGGACTCAAGGGTAGTGATCGGAGGTACCGTCGTGCATCATTTTGGGAAGCTTGATTCGTATCTATCATCATCATCCACTCGAGTTTGTCCAGATAGAAGGTAACTTCTCAAATCTCTTAGGGTTGACTTTCGGTATTTCCTTCTTGACTTCATTTTTCGTCCAATTTTCATGAATCGGTTGATATTCTTGAGTATTCTTAATCGTTTTCTACGGATTGTATATCCGTATCTCAAATTTGATTAAGCCCAATCATGTTTTTTGTGCTCTAAGGGAGCCTTGAGTATTTAATGTCCGATTAAATGACTCAACGGGTTTTTCTTTGATTCTTTGGTGTGTTTCGCGTTGTCTCCGGTCGTTATACTTGTCGTAATAATGTTTTCGTTGTTTTCACTGGAGGATTGTAGGTGTTCGAGGTTTCCGGTTGAACCATGTTCGTCGGAGTGCTCGGTACCGATTATCCGAGGTAAGTACCTTGTTCATACATTTCTTGTTTTGTGGATATGATGATCGGTGATCATCTAAGTGTGTTTGTTTGGTTGTTTGTAATGAACTTTCAATAGTTTCGGTTTAGCCTAGTTAAATGCTCTCTTTCAAAACGCGTGTGTTTTGTGAATGATTAAGTGAATCCTATGGATATGCTTGGTATTGATGTTGCGAGTTGATAATATATATATTATCTCATTTCGGTGCGTTGTGATTTGCCACTTGGTTCGTGCTAAGTGTTTGTTGCCTTTGTGTGGATTATTGTGATATCCTTGGTGTATTGTGTTGTCTGATGTGAATGTTGGGTCATAGTCCAACCATGATGTTCGAACGAGGTCTACGGTGACACATGGCTTGTGATCATGGTGGTCAGGATGCAACGAGTGATTGATCCAACCATGAGAGCCTAAGAAGACATGCGGTGACACGTGGCATGTGATCATGGTGTCATATATATGATCACGGATGGGTTTTGTTGCTGGATATTGTGATGTGTACTGTAGTGTACTGATTTTTGAATGTGAACGGTGACACATGGCTTGTAATCATAGTGGTCAGGATGCAACGAGTGATTGATCCAACCGTGAGAGCCTAAGAAGACATACGGTGACACGTGGCATGTGATCACGGTGTCATATATGATTGTGGATGTGCTTTGCCAGGGTCGAGTACCTTGGACGTGTTACCAAGATTTCGTATCTTGGGTGGTTATGTTTTGTTGATTTTATGTCCGTCGAGGACACGTGTGGGTTGTGGACCCCGTGAATTATTTTTGATTTGTATTTGAGAAAGCAAATCTTTGGGGACGTGACCCCTTTTGGTTTTTGAAAAGAGAATGATTCAATAATCCTAAATGTTTCTCCGCTAAAACTGTCGAGGGTATTTTAAAAACATTTTATAAATTGTTCTCAAACTCTCCGCCTCAGGAAGTATTTCTTTTCGTTATGTTTGAATCTCGAGGATTTCTGATTATTATTATTATTATTGGATTATGATTTGTATGACTCGTATTTTCACTTTGTACTTGCACTAGCAAAATAGTGGAATTTTGCTAACCCCCAAGTAATCGGGGGTGGATGTCTGTATTGCATTCAGGTACTTGCAGGGTCTTGGGGAGCATAACACAGGGTTGGCACGAAGGATGATGAATGATGATTGATACTAATCACATGAGGACCCGTACGATGTTGTATTGGTTTAGTTGTAGTTATTTCCACTATAGTATTTTCCCCGTTGCATGGGAGCGTGTTGTATTTTGACACTTGCATGGGTATGTATTAAGATTGAGTTGTATGTATTAATTGAAAGACCAAATCGGTCGACTAGGTCATTTTAGCCTTACAAGGCGATGTTGAGATGTTTGATTTTTGTTACAAGCCTGATAGATCCATGAGAAAAGGGTATATGGCTAGTAATATCCCTGAGTAGATTGGGGGTGTTACAAGTGTGGTGAAGAATAATGAACTATTTTCATGCAGAAGCGATAGATAAGTGCAGAAAAGAAATGACACAGAGATTTATAGAGGTCCATACCTAACTAGTTTAGGTCCTCTCTCCTTTATTATCTTTTTCAATACGTTTAAGATAAACCTTTTGGCCTTCTCTTCAATCAGTCTGAGGTAAACCGTACAACTCTTGTCTTCTATCGGTCTAAGATAAATAGTTACAAATCTTCTCTTCTATCGGTCCAAGATAAACCATTTTTCGGACAAGGCAATAACCTTTCTAACTTTCTATCGGTATTAGAAGAATCTCACCTGATTTTAGACTGTGATTCTAACAATGCCGGATCCATGATCTTAATAATATCAATTCAATTCTACAATCCTTTCTTTTCTCTCATGTATGAATGAGTGAAATTACACTCACGCTCTTAGTAGTTAAGCTCGATTACAATGAATACCTCAAGTGAATATGTAAAATGCTTGAAGTTGTCGTAGAGTGAATACCAAATGAAGTGATATTTATAGGCTTCAAAGCCTAACTAGCCGTAGATCACTGTTTTCCACTTTACGCACATTATCACCAACATGTTACATACGAGAGATTCTTTACGTACATTGACCTTCTAATATTGCGTACGTTATCCTCTCTTCCAGTGTAGTCCAGTAGCTACGTCTTGTGCATTGCGTATGTTAGCTCCTTCTTGTTGCCTAAGTTATGTATAACGTCATATGTCCATTGTATCAGTTGACCCTCGAGAATCAATCCAACGAATTGATTATTTGAATTCGAACTGCATAACGACTGTAATAAATAGCCTGTAGAGTTCATTAACTTGTACAGGTTGCGTAGGTTCTTCAGCTATATTTCATACGTGAACATGTCTGATGCTTTTTATCGAACCCTTCCGGTTCTAGCATTATGTTCATAAATCCATCATTGTAGCTACTGGTAGCTTCTTCGTTCACTTCTGGTTCATTGCGTATACTCTGTAGGATTTTTTATCACAGTCAAAAGTGCCTGTTGGAATAATTATTCCATCCGCTTTTACTTTACCAATTTTTTTCTTCCTCTTTCTGCTTTCCCTCTTTTTTTCTTCATTTTCTTGTTTTCTTTCTTTCTCCTCTTCTTCTTTCTTTTCTTCTTTTCCTTCTTCCTTCCTTTTCTTTCTTCTCTCTTTCTTTCTTCCTTTTTTTTTTCTTTCTTCCTTTCTCTTATTTTCTTCCTTCCCTTTTTCTTTATTCATTTTCTTATTTTCTTTGTTTCTTTCTATTCTTCGACGCATTATTTAACTCCCCTCCTAATGGTGGTACTAACCCAATAATTAGTATCAGAGCAGTCTCAAAATAGTAGTCGGCTTAACATCTAAGTAGAAAACATCCAATAGCAAATAATTTTGCCCCGATAGAATGCCTTGCCTTAAACCGACCATCATTTTTTGACGGATCAAATTTCATCACATGGAAGAAAAAGATGTCAATCTTCCTTCGAGTTTGTGATATTAAAATTTGGAAGATCACTTGTCTTGGTCAAAAAATTCTTACAAAGTTCAATGGCTCACTCAAGAGCTTTGAAGAATTTAATGATGATGACTGGAAAAATGATCATTATAATTGTAACGCTACACAATTATTATATTGTGCTCTAAATACTGAAGAATACAATAGAAGTATCAACGAAATTTAGAAAATGCTCGAGGGAACAACTCAAGTCAACGAGACAAAAATAAATATTCTTCTCTATGACTATGAGTTATTCATGATGAAGGATGATGAGTCCGTAACAAATATGTTTGATCGATTTTCAGTCATTACAAATAGACTTGCTTGCTTTGATAGACCATTATCGAGTAGTAAAAAACTGAGAAATATTACAATCACTACCTCGTGAATGGGATGGAACGGTTACGACTATTATGGATTCGAAATATCTCAATATTTTAGATTTTACCGTCCTTCTTGATTCGCTAATAAATTACGAGATCGTGTTAAAACCATGAAATACCAAACCAAATTCCAAAGAGAAATCTATAGCTTTCAAAGCTAAAAAGATTTCCGAAAATGAGGAAAAAATCCCGATTGATGATAATAATGAAGAATTGTCATTTTATGCCAAAAACTTCTTCTTAAATCGGAGAAGAAAAGCTATCAACTCGCAAGACCAGAAATGCTTCGATGACGCCGAGGATCGGGTCCATAGGAGCAGGCTCCAAAGGCGCCACCATGCCATTGACATGGATCGCACAGCACCGAACATGCCAGACTTTGAGAAATGGCCGAAAAATCCGACCCGAAGCAGGTGTGCCATTGGATAGAGTACGGCAAGCAGAAACAGGAGGTAGGGGTGTCAATCGGATAAAACGGATATAGATACTGCTATATCCGTATCCAAATCCGGATGTTCGAAACCGTATCCGAATCCATATCCGAATCCGAAAATATCCGAAAAACCATATCCGTATCCGAATCCGGCGGATATTATCTAGATATAGATAATATCCGAATTCGAATCCGATTTTCAAAAAATGAATTTTTTTTATGAAATTTGCATTTACTAGATAAAAAAGCATATAAAAGAGATATTCTTCAAATTTTATGCAGTGCAATTACAAACACCAAATGGCAAATACATCTTTGTCTAAATTTGCATATGCAAATTTATATCAAAATTAACATCATTGCCTCTACATTAGTGACAATATTAAAAAAGAAAAAAAAATCTACATATGATTCAGCTAAAGAAAACTATTAAAAAGGAAAAAAATCTACATATGATTCAGCTAAAGAAAACTATTAAGATCTTCAGTGGCAAAGTTGATCTCAGTGATGGGATGAGCAAAGACCTGTATATCATTAAAAAAATGATATCAAATTAGTAACATTAACCAATCTTCCATAAACAAGTATCTACCCAGCTGTCTACATACATGTATACAAGTAGAAAGCACAATTGGAACAAATTCTAGCAGTTCTTCCCTGCAGTGACGCCACACTTGCTCTGCCTGAGACATTATCTGCCATATTAGAGACTGCAATGACAACGTAAAACAACATAAAAAGCAATGGTCTTTTCGCCAAAACAACAACCTAGTGCTTTCGATAAACTTGAGTCACAGCAAATCTGGTAATATTTTATTAGACAATGCAAGGTTGCTAGCACAAGAGTTGGGATATTATAATGAATGAGAAGCTACATGCCTACATCATAATATATAATCAGTCAGCTCATAACATAATAAGCAGAATAAGGAGCTTTAATACATGTAAATCGCAATTAAACCACGGGTATAAACATCCCATTGTTCAACGATTAAACCCAGATTTGAGGCTTAGAAGTCTACATCCCATTCATTATCCTGCAATTTTATACAAACACACATAAGTATATACAATAATCAAAGCTTGTATAAATCAAGAATCTTCAAATAATAAATAATAAATTCAAAAGAGGAAGTCTACCCTGTTCCATTGACAGAGGCCCTTTATGAATTAACAAACAAAAGATACAAAACCCATATAAACACAAGCTTCAAATAATAATCAAAGCCCGTATAATCACAAGCTGCAAATAATAACCAAAGGACAAGAAATACATTGTTTCATTGTTCAACGATCTGCAATTAATCAAAC
The DNA here is from genome assembly GCA_033398695.1 of Orobanche coerulescens. NCBI lineage: Eukaryota > Viridiplantae > Streptophyta > Magnoliopsida > Lamiales > Orobanchaceae > Orobanche > Orobanche coerulescens. The sequence continues at coordinate 88,384,005 of CM065814.1, forward strand.
TCGTGTTAAATTCAGAGACCATATCTGATTTGGAAAAGATTAAATACATAATAATCACATACCTTATATGAACTAATCGATTGATAGACTTAGGATTAGGGTTTGAAGGCGGCTAAGGCCTCAAGTGAAGCGAATGAGAATATGAGAGAGAATGATAGAGATAGAGAGATTGAGATGAGAATGACAGGTGGAGCGGCGGTTAGAAAAGAAAATAGAGTTATGAAACTTTAATTAGTATTAACTTGATAGGCCTGATAATAGGAAAGCCCAAAAATCTAAAAAGCACCCATATCTCATTGGATACATATAGTACATACATAAAATATAAAATATAAAATATAATATGAATCATATATATATATAATATATACGCTTAATTCTGGATACAGATATTTTTATATACAGATGTGCCTATATCCATATCCATATACGGAATCTTCGGATTCAGATATGGATAATATCTGGTTTTTTCCAGATATGGAGAATATCGGCTTTTTTTCGGATACGAATACAGATATTTCGGACGGATATCAGATTTTTTGGATTTTTATACAGCCCTAACTGGAGGTACAGAAGAAAATGGAGTGAACGACTTGTCCGAGTGCTTTAAAAACTTACTAGATGTTCGCCCGTGCGATGCACCAGATATTCGATTACTTAAAAATACTTTCTGCGTCTCCCAAATTTGTTTATGAGAATCTTTGACATAATTTTTTATAAAAAAATTATTGATTGTATTGTGGAATGTGATATAATTGGAGAATGAGTCTGATTTTAGCGTAGTGTTTAATTAATTTGTGTTGAATATATGAATAAAGTTATGGGACATACTGTAACATCCCCGTGATTTACAGAGATATTACAACACCATAGATTCATTTTGGAGAACCTACCAGGCTTAGAACAACATAAAAGATATTAAACATCAACGAAACCGAGACATTCACACATTTAAAACCAACGTTAACTTCAATGCGACATACAACACCAAAACATACCAATACATGGTCCTGTTGGATCACAACAGATACAACAACTCACAACTGATCCAACAACATCAACAACAACTAACACCAACACATTAAATCACATATGATAGTACCCGCGTGAGTACAAAACCAAAACATGACTCTGACTATGCCAAAACGACCACCAACTCACAATAACATATGATATCAGTGTTGCTCGTCATCCTTGTGCCCTCCCTGCCCCGGCTTGCCACTAAGACCTGTACCTGAATACATAACAAGTATATTCACCCCCAAAGGGGTCACCAAACAGCTGGTGCAAGTATTGTAACACCCCCAAACCACTCGGGAATATTACAGCGCTGCAGACCCTCTCCGTGAGGATCTACCAGGCTAGATATAGAAAACACAACAATACAACACATGCCGTCATGGCTAAATGACGAACCATTAGACCGATTTGGTCTTTCACCACAACATACACATCAAACATACATTACTCTTTCTCACAGCTCATACCCATGCAGGGGTTAGAATATATCAATATTTCCATAAAACGGAAAATACCACAACGGAAATACAAAACAACAAGACTTCACTAAATACTCAACACTGGTCTTCATGTTATTAGTATCGTCGTCTTCCATCATCCTTCGTAACGATCCTGTGAATTGCTCCCCACCAACCTGCAAGTACCTGTACGCAATACAGACATCCACCCCCGAATACTCGGGGGTTAGCAAAACTCCAATGTTTTGCTAGTGTAAGTATAAAACACAAATACAAGCCATACACAACATACTCCAAGAACATAATAATCGCGAATATACTTCCCGAGATAAATCACTTGATCAAAACAGTTTGAATTATGAAAAGTAGGAATAAAACCGTTATACATCTTACAAAATATTTTACAATCTCGGGAGTTTTGAAAATATTTGGGGATTTAAGAATTCTCAAGCCTTTCGAAACCACTTAGGGACACAACCCAAAAATCATTTTTCCAAAATACAATTCCGATAACAACACACGGGGTCCACGACCCAACCATACATTTCAATCACAAACACGGGGTTCACGACCTAATTCATCCACATCACATACTCGAAAGAATAACCCGACAGAAACTATGCAGGTCAAACATTAGCATGACAAACAGTCTCACAGAACGACATCAGAGAGCACAACTCTGCAACTTAACCATATAGTCTAACTCGACACACCGCAAAGCTACAATGCACGGAGCAACCACAGGACTCATGTACCCATACCAAAATATCGCAACCAAGAGAGAATCACACACAACACATTTTCTGGTGCCATTCCAGACAAGTACAAGACCATTTGAACTGTCATTCTAATCAGATGAAGTATGCGCCAAAATCATAGTTCTCCAACAAAACATTTCAAAGTTAACCATTGGTACGAGACTCACGGCCACCGTACCCCACAGAGGAACCGTTGGACCATCCCTGGGTGGTTAACCCTAGTTCGCGATACGCACACACACGGCAATACGTATCCCCAGAGGCCCCGTCAGGCCATCCCTGGGTGAACATACACATTCACATCCACAACATCCACGAGAATCCATAATTCAAATACTAGAATATGCAAACAAATGTAAAGTACTTGCTAGAATGGCCGTTCATACGACATATACACAAAACTAATGTCACGCAACATCACATATTTAACGAATGAGTACACGTATCAATACAAAATCCTCGACCAGTGGAAAAGAGTCTACTATAATCACGTAATGCAATCACAACACCTTCCATCACACAACACTGGTACACATATTCCGAAAACACATTTATTCACAAAGCATACGAGTTATATTCGAAGGAAAGCCTTTATCGAGAATATACCAATTCTTTTTTAAAGTTCATTAAAACATTAAAATTCCACATATAATCAATTGCCAACTATCACGTCTACGAAACATAAAATGTATGGGCAAGATAGTTGCCTCGATACCACGAGCAACGGAACAGCGAACGACATGGTCGGGTAGCCCTCGAACTTCCAAGAACGACCAAGAACTCGACAACTCCGCGAAAACTAGGAAAATAACATCACCAAGAATCAATAACGCTAATCGGAATCCGAATCAACCCGAAAAACAACAAGGATCCGAGGGTTTCTTCAAGACAATCGAGAATCAAGTCCCGGGTGGTAAAAATCGATAAACGGGTTACAAAATCCGAAGATCATGACCAATACAACGGGATTACCATGAACAATTCATCAATATCGGATAAAATCAACGAATCACGAAGAAAACCCTCAAAAATTACACAACTAGGGTTCAACAGAAGAATTACCTCAATCCGGCGAAGAACAAGGATTCGGTGATGATATAATCGACAAGAGGCTTCCAAAACGCCTTGGAATTGATTAGAATCGACCAAAAATTCCATTTCCCGGATACTCCCGTCTGCATCCGCCACAAGATGAAAAAAAAACGAAGTGAAATGAAGTCTGGACGAGCCCAGGCCTATATATGGCCGACAGTGTTACGGTCGTAACCAACAGGGCCTTACGGCCGTAACTCGGTCAATGCCTATAACGTACGTAGCGACCGGTGCCTTGAGTACGTAACGAACACCACTTACGGCCGTACTCGGCATGGCCTTACGGCCGTAACCGAACTCCCAGGGCTACTGCCCGAAATCTGCTGACGCATTACGGCCGTAACTGGCCAATGCCTTGCGGCCGTAACAGGATGACCCTTATGGCCGTAACTGAGTCCTCCCGAGCCAGGGCGTGCGGTTATCTTTCGGCCGTAATCGGCCAGGCCTTACGGCTGTAACTCGGTCCAGCAGCCCTCTGACTGCCGTCTAGAGACTCGACGACATCTCGATCACGCAAATGCCCGACTAATATCCAAAACGATAACGAGCAGGCTACGAAACTCAATGTGCCACCGTACAAGCATACGATTCCAAAGACGTGAACGATAACAAGCCGTTCGACTGAAGAAAATTCAACAAAACTGGAACGAAGATCTCGGGTATTACATTCTACCCCCCGTAAAAAAAGTTTCGTCCCCGAAACTTAAAACATAGAACGAAAAACGCAAAACAAACTCAAATAACACACGATATCCATTGCCGACGACTTGCAACAAATCACATGCAGCACGTAGCTGCTACCATTCATATCGCTACACCAGAACGATAACAAAATACAACGAACAAAATCAATATGGTTGATCAACCCGAACAGTACATCAATCAAAACGCTAGTTAATCGCTGAACAAATACGAAATTCCATAATTTAAGGGAAATTACGAAGCGACCCAAATGCTCAAGAATCACGGTACGAGATCAACAAAGACCGGACAACAAACGATCGAACCACAATGATCGGGACAACAACGGTCGAACAATCATGTTCGAACCACGACGAACATCAAAAATCGAATAACAACTCCAAAGTTCACACCTCGACTCGAGATGATAGGTGATCTGGTAAAAACGACAAGGTATGCATTTATAAAAGGTTCACAAGAATGGAACCGAATTCGGGAAAAGTCACAACGACAAACAGATTAACCCGAAATAATACCACAACTCATTCGAGCAACAAAAGTGAAGGATAGAACAAGTTCAGAAAATATCAACAAACACAAACGAGTCGATAGAGGTGAAAATACAGAAATTCAAAATCCGATCCGCATCTAATAAAAGAAGTTTATATCCAAAATTCGAAACAACAAAGCAAGAAAATAACATAACATTCAACTGGTAGACTATACCCCTCAGGTGCTCCTCAGATTCGATCCTGACATCAGTGCTCAAGTCCGTGCCTCGGAAGGCTCAGCGACCAATTCGCAAAATTAAACCTGGTGTCCCTCGAGTACGCACTTGTAACACGTTACTGGCGGAGAAGGACAATGCGCACGAACATGCCCCGACACGTTGCAGTTAAAACACCTTCTAGCTTTACCAGGAGTCAAAGCAGACGACTTGGAACTCTCAGTCCCATGCATAGAGCGATGGAGCTTCACAGCGGAAAGATTACGACGTTGTAATCCAGAAACACCAACTCCAGTACTAACCACAATATCATCCAACTTCCTCAGCTTTCTAGTCGGTTCCAGACAAAACCCAGCTTCCAGAAGTTCTCGAAACTCCGCCCACATGACGACATGATTCCGAGGTTTAACAGCTTCCCACCAATGAGTAGCAGCATCGCTAAGAAGGTACTGAGCAATAGGAACCTTCCGATCTTCGGTACAATCAATGGCCTCGAATATCTTTTGCAACTGAAGGAGCCAACCATCTCAACCCAATGCATCCGCCATACCAATAAATCGAGGAGGATTCATACTAACTACCTCTCGGATCCATAGGTTTTCCCCGATCTTCTGAATCGCATCAGTGTTGCGTTGAACCGCCTGGGTCAACTGAGTCATCCGTGCTGCTACTTGTTGCAATATGGTAGCAACATCCGTACCAATATCGTTCCCAGCAATATTTCCTCGATCCCGCGCCTGATCCCTGTGGCAATCCATACCATGGTTGCGACCACGACCTCTGCCCCTCGGCATATTAATCAAGCAACAATCTAACGCAACAAAAGTCACATAATCACACACAACAATATTACTGCACACATGGAATACACTCACAGATGGTCGACTGCAAAAGTTAGACCTAACGGTAAAATGCAGTCTAAAACTTTTGCCCAACTAGAAAGCGTGCTCCACGACAAAAGATGGCGTGCGCTAACTGTGCAAGTTTGGTAACACATTCATAATCACCTTACAGCAGTACTAGACCGGAGGTTATGAATAAACAACAGCGTATAAATCCAAACGCCAACCGTTCACATACTTATAACATTACATAAATAACCATCAAAAGTTAATTAACATTCCAAACCGAATTCCCACCTATCGGTCAAGAGAACTACCTCGACGAATGCATACCGAATGACTCAGCGTTCACACCACCACTTTAATCACAACTCGGGGCATTATAGCCGAAATGACAACATCATTACCACATTCCTTTTAACTAGAATTTTATGAAACCGAAAAGTTGAAAGCGAAAGTCACGTCTCAAGTAAAATTTTGATAGACCTCATTTGAGTTTTAAAAATCAAATTTTAAAAATTTGCAATGCTAAATGAAAATAAAATATAAGTAGTTTGAGTTCTCCAAAAATTTTCGGTCTCGAGGTCATCATACGTAAATCAAACTCTTTCCCTTCTTGAAAGGTGTTTTAAAATAAAATTTACGTGACTTCCCAAAACAGTTAAAGTTTTTATAATATCACGTTGATAAACCTTCATTGAGTAACCACTCCAAAACATTACTCCTGTAAAAACGGGTTATACTAAGATATATATATATATATATACATATATACATACATACACACTGGCACCGATCTTCATCCCAGCACAACACGAGAATCAACAAGCATGGGTTACATATTCACAATTCACGTTTAAACTCCACATGATAACAGAAAATCACACAAGCTCGTATAACACGAGACACAGCAAAGCAGGGAGACTTACATATACAGATTGCACGAATATGATGGCTGCACTTCGATACTAATCACGACTGACATCTCCGACGACGTGTCGCGACACGACTCAGTCAGGCAAAATCTGACAAGACAAGACAAGACAAGACAAGACCCGATAATACACAACTCGACCCGACAGCCTAGGTTTCCGCAACCTAAGCTCCGATACCATATTCTGTAACACCACCAAACCACTCGGAAATATTACAGCGCCGCAGACCCTCTCTGTGAGGATCTACCAGGCTAGATACAGAAAACACAAAGATAAAACACATGCCGTCATGGCTAAATGACGAACGACTAGACCGATTTGGTGTTTCACCACAACATACACATCAAACATACATTACTCTTTCTCACAACTCATACACACGCAGGAGTTAGAATATATCAATATTTCCATAAAACGGAAAATACCACAACAGAAATACAAAACAACAAGACTTCACTAAATACTCAACACTGGTCTTCTTGTGATTAGTATCGTCGTTTTCCATCATCCTTCGTAACTCGATCCAGCAGCCCTCCGACTGCCTGGCTAGAGACTCGACGATGTCTCGATCACGCAAACACACCGACTAAGATCTAAAACGATAACGAGCAAGCTACAAAACTCAACGTGCCACCATACAAGCATAGGATTCCAAATACGTTAACAATAACAAACCGTTCGACTGAACAAAATTCGAAAAAACCGGAACGAAAATCTCGGGTATTACAAGTACAACGATTTATGAATATGTACCACAAGTGAATAAACAATCAAATCACAGTGCCATCACATATATTCTGGAATATCATACCACAATCATCATCACAAAACAATCTCCTGAGCTGTACTGGCCCTGTACCTCATGCGAGATACACACCCCAGGGAGTCCTCGTCAGGCCCTCTCTGGTTGTACAACCCAACCAAGTTATACATTTTCCGAAATATTTATTCACATGAAGTACATTAAACACAATCAAAGTACTTGCCTCAATTACAATAGTACAGGGAACGGTAAACGAAAAGACCTACCGCCCGAACTTTCCTCAACTATTAGGTCCTAGCACAACACAGCACTATATCAAACATAGTACAACAGAAACGGAAAGGTTTACCCTAAGTTCTACTCTTAGGGACAATCAATCGGACACTATGGGGTCAGCATGGGTCGTACAAAATTACGGGAGAAAACTCGAAACATAATCCATAAACTTTAACGAAAAGCAAAGGGTTATAATTACAACTTCATAACCCAGCACAATCATGGCTAGATCTGGAGTTTAGAGGATGAAACCTCAACAAAACCCTAAAATATCAAGATATGCAGTTTTGAATGATTTACCTTGATCCGGAGGATAAAAGCTGTTAAGATCTTGTTAACTTTGTTCCAGGAACTCTAAAACATTGTTGCTAGTGAAGTCCGGCCAAAATCTGCACTTCCCTACGTCCAGGTCACCCAGCCGCCGAAGGGGAGAAGAAGCAAGGAGAAATGACATAAACTGGACCATGATGTCCTATTTATACTGGACGCAATTAGCGTGCGCTATCGAGCTGAAAGGCAATCCACCGCCTATGAAAGGCGGTGCAAAACTTTCTACACTGGCCACGCTAGTGTGCATTACCCGTAATGGTTAGCGCGTGCTACCTGTTAGTTTGTCCAAAGTCCAGAAACCTTTACATGTACTGACCGTACATAATGGCGTGCGCTATTATAGCCAATTAACGTGCGCTACAATGCATGATTAGCACGCACTAGCAACACAGTCTAGCCTGCGCTAACTGCTACTTCTCATTATCACTATTATGAAGTTTGGTCGGGACGAACTCCTCCTGATAGGCACATAACTCGACAATAACTAACAACCAACATACCAGTTCCAACTCCAATATATACACGATTCCAGGCATCAGACAGTATAATATGGAACTTTCCCAGACCAACTCCCAACAGAATATGACCATTAATAAAATACATTATTAATAAAGTACACGGGTCTTACACCCTTACCCTCTAAAAAGAAGTTTCGTCCTCGAAACATGAGACAGTAAAGGGGGTCGTCAAAATATGTATCTGAATCACAAATCGTATCAATATAAAATTTATTATTAAATTGTAAACGTTACACCAGTACATATTTATAAGAAAACATCAATACACAGTATGCCCCATTAAGCCTATCTCAGGGGTTAACGACGACAGAGTTATCTTCGACCTCTTCTTCCGGGTCCTCTTCAGGATCTTCATCGGGATCCTCTTCATCTTCTACGACTTCTTGCCCCGCTACCAGGATTGGGGCCACTGGGAGGATAGCGAGGATCTCCTTAGCATTGGCCTGTATCATTACTCTCTCTTGCTGCACCTGATCCTGGAGGGCCTCTCCAGTTTGAGTGTACTGGGACTCCCCCTCTCGAAGAGTACGTCGTGGTGTAGCTAACTGAGCTTCTGGCTGCGTAGAATGCTCGCGTTCCCGGGTGGCTACTTCTTACGCAGCCTGACTTACGTCTCGGTGAAATTGTGCCATGGCCTCTAGGTAACTGATATGATCTAAGCAACGAGTATGCTTAGTAGGATCCATACTTACAAAGTCATTCAATGTTTCCTCTCGGTTAACGTCTTAAGTTTACTATGGAAATCCCTTTATGGGCCTCATATACACATCAAACCGACCTTAAGTCGGCGGCCCTAGTGGTGCTAAAGTTGTGTCTAGTAGCCGCTATTATGGCGGCGGCGTCATTCAGTACCAATAATCCCTCGCCGCCTTAACAATAATAATAATAATAATAGTGATGAAAATCTTGATGATAGACTCACAAAGGCTTCCGATAAGGATCGAGTTTATCCACAGCACGAATATGACCAAAATATTGGTCAAACTAAAAGATACAATCACGGACTTTAGGTATTCCCGCTTGATGTCAAGGCGTGATGACCATCTCTCCGATGTTGATTGTCGAGGCTAGCGAATTGAAGAAACAAAAATAGATCAAAATGAAAGGAACTAACGGGGAAATAAAATTATTACATCCCACTTCTTTTGAAATAAGTTTCGTCCCAAAACTTAGGTCATGAAACAATCAAGACAAGACACTTTAGATAACACACGTTATTTTCTGCCAACAACGGGCATGGAACTCCATGTTATACAGCGGTCCAATTCAGTACGCAAGAATGCTTATGAAGTGTAATGATCATGAGCCACTACGCTTGATAATCCAAATAGTACAATAATCAAAATGCGAGCTTAACGCCGAATGAATATATAATTCCGATAACCTCAAAGGTTTGGAAAATCACATGTTGGGACAGATATCTGAACCTTAAATAAATGAGATGCTCGATAATCACGATGCAAGATCGAGCAACAACAATTGAACCACAACGATCGAACAACATTGATCGAACAACAACGATTGGACGACAATAATCAAACAACCCCGAAGTTTACGCCTCAACCCAAGTCATTAAATGGGGTTGTAAGAATTACAAGACGTTTACTTTACGTAGGACTCATGAGATTTGAATTGAGCTTGAGGAAAAGTCACAACTGTGAACGGATTCATCTGAAACAATGTCACAACTCGTTCAAATGACAAAAACTGAAGAACAGAACAAATTCAGAAGGTATCGCCGAATATAGGGGAGCCAATAGGATGGAAAAATACATAAGTCAAAACTCGGGTATCATGATCCACTTTAAATAAAAAAGCTTGCCTCCGAAATTTAGAACAATGAAAACAAGGCAATAACGTAACAAGCAACTTCATAAGGTCAGATGGCCAAATCTCTGATCATTCTGATGAATGTGGGATGACTACTAACATCACGAGGATTTCTCGGTAGTGACGCGATTCAGTTAACGGCACAAGTTGAAATCAAAATAAAGCACAACACAACAAATAGGGTTTGCCCGGGTGGAATCATGAGCTACCCAAGGAAATATAGTCCCATACTCAACGACAATGGAGTTATACAACGAGATCTTGAAACTGGTACATGACGGGAACCATAATTACGTAAGCTCAGACATCAAACCAATCATTGCAGTGCCACCAAATTCACAAGTTCTGCAGTACGACAACAGAGTCGAGCATGAGGGTTCAAGGCCTTAAATTGTGCAAGAATCCCGATCATTATACTCTTCTCTCCCTCAAAGGGAGTTTTGTCCTCGAAACGTAAAATTAGCAAGTTAGGGGTGGAAAGCAAGAAGATAAAGAGAATCGAGCCACAATTGTTGGGAGCATCAACAATTCAGATGTATTAAGAAAGCACCACATGCCATCATCTGGCATACAGAACGTCCCTTTATCACTTGCTTTGTTCACCAAGAGTTTACGGACATTTGATCAAACGTTAATTGTTCACAGTTTCTCAGAATCCTTAGAATCATCAACTGAGTTGAACAAGTCGGAATTATGGATATACAATTCATAGGACATGACCAACAATGGCATTTGACCTCAATCGATTCATCAAAAACCGGATTGAAAAGATGAGATCAAGAACAAAATCTACAAAATGATTAACTCAAGAGAAATCAAGGAATTACCTCGATCCGATGAAGAACAATAGGTCAGAATATGTTATACTCCAAAACACCTTTGAACAAAATCGGCCAAAATCACGAACTCTAGTCGCCTCCGATCCACATCTTGGTGTCACCCGCGGAGAAAAAGGAAAAGAGTGGAAATGGTGAATCACAACTGCTGTTCGGTTCATATGCCGGACAGATTAGTGTGCGCTAACTACAAGCATTAGCGTGCGCTGACGAGACCTCCAACCTCAGTCCAGTAGCTTCTGGACTGCCCCCGAACTACCAGTTAGCGCGTGTTACCCTCTCCGTAGCGTGCGTTAATTGTTGCACCATAGCGCGCGCTACATAATTGCATAGTGTACGCTGCCGAACTCTTAGTCAAATGCAGCAGTTTCTGCATCTCGCATTAGCGTGCGCTATCCCCAAGGTGGCGTACACTAACTGCTCCGATTCAGTAAAATGGTCGTGAACATACCTTAAACAACATTAGAACCGAAGGCTACCAATAAAGGGTAACATACAAATCCGAACACCATCGGTTCATAGGTATACAACACCACACAACCAATTATTGAAAGATCATTAACAACTAAACTGAAATCCTACTTCTCGATGAAGAGGGTTATCATCACGAGTGTATACAAAACGTCATGTCGTTTACACCATAAATTTGATCATCATTCTGAGCACTATTGCCTAAAATCTTCCAGATGTTTTCTGTCTCTTTGTCCCTATTGTCAACTCAGTTACTGAGGAGGCTTCATAGGGTGTCGTCTAATCTTAGTACTCCCCCACCATAGAATGAATTCATTGTCGTATGGACCACATCATTACTTTCACAATCGCCAACACATCCACTTCCTTCAGGATTCGACATACCAAGGCCTATAATACTCTTTCGTACAGTAACACCACAGACTCAATCAACACCTCCGAGTACTCAAAGTAGGCAACACTAGAACGTCGAATTTGGGAGGCACGTATACTATATACCAGGGTGAGAATATATATATATATATATATATATATATATATATATATATATATATATACACGTACTATGCTTAAAAATCAACTTTTGGTCTTCTGACAGGAATAATAATACCATGTCAGAAACATAATCTTTTGCAAATAAGGGGCGAGTCACATTTCGCCCAAAACTCGTGAATACTTTAGAAGAGGAAGTTTTATTTCTCATGTCAACTTTCAAGTTTTGAAAATAGGTTTTAAAATGTTGTAACTAGTTTAAAGGATTTACATTTCAAATATCAAAATTTTAAAAAAAAAATCCTCTTCTACCAACACGTTTGACTTGAGAAAAAGTTTTCGCCGAAATACGTGACCAGGTAATTGTAATATCCGCAATTTTGATTTCCGGTAATTTCTTTTTTTTCGGCGGAAGTCCATTTTGATGACTCGCTCATGACCGTATCGTCATTCTGAGAATGATTAATTCTGCACTTTTTGTCATTCGAGTTCGTTTCGGTATCGTTTTGTTGAGTTCTGCGTTCTTAAGCGGGTTTTCCGCACTTGAGTTCGATTCTTGCGAATCTCATTCAAAATTGCTGTTTTGAGTTTCCCGTAAGTCCCTTTAACTTTGTTATACGTGTTGTGAACTTCGGTTTGGTTATTCGATCACGTATCGTGATTTTCAGGCGTTTTGGGCCATTTTGTAATTTACCCAAAGTTGTGGGTATCCGCATTCGTATTTGTTGTTTTGACCCTTTTCATGGTCGCGTGTGATTAATTGTTACACAGTATTTCATTTCGGGTCGAGGATGTTGCCCACGATCATTTCATCGTGTTCGTTTCGCGCATTTTCAGTAATCGAGTCGTCGGGTCGTGGCGGTGAGCCTTTGGCCGGACAGTGCGGCGAGCCTGGAAGTCTTGACATCGCCGGACAGGCGCGGCAGGAAACGGTGTAGCGCACGCTATGGCCGGAAATCTGCGCGCGCTAGCCCGGCAGGTATAGCGCACGCTAGCTCGGCCAATCAACGCGCGCTATCGGACTGGGCAGTGGGGTTTCTGGGGCTCTGGGTTAGGAAAGGATCGGCAGGTAGCGCACGCTACGCCCAGCGTGGCGCGCGCTAGTCGGAAGACGTAGCGCACGCTGTCGTCCGGCTAGCGTACGTTACCTAGCCGGGCACTTCAGTCCAGAGGTTACGGGAGATCGGCTAGCGACGCTAAGCGCCGCGCGCCATCGGGCGGCGAGATCCGGCAGATTGAGTCCTCGGTACCAGGCCATGCGGGGCCCGGCTGAAAGTTCTCGGCCGAGGCTGTCCGTTAGCGCGCGCTAGTCCGGAAGGTGTAGCGCACGTTAGGCCGTGCCTGTATAAATATGACAGAGTAGCCATATTTTCACCCGTTTTTCATTTCCATCTTTCCTTCTCCGCGGTTGGAGGCTTGCGATCCAGGAGACATGTTGTCAAGCAACTAATCCACGAAGTTCTTGAGTTTCTAACATCAATCAATCATCTCATAACCTCCTCCCATCTACCGAATCAAGGTTAGATTTCTTGATAATCTAGTTTTGGGGAAATTGGGGTTTTTGTTGGATTTCGTCCGTTTGAGCCGTAATAACTTAGATTATTGATGGATTATTGATTATTTAGATGTATTATATCATTTCCCTTGTTATTCCATGGTTGGATCGTATCGATTCATTTTTTTGGTCGAGTTCTTGATCGACGCCTTGAAGGTGTCTGGTAGAATGTCATAGAGGGATTTTCGGACGTTCTACGATTATTCTTTCTCGTATGATCGTTGATTTATTAATTATATGTTGTTAGGGTCGAGTTCTTGCGAAGAAACCGAGTTGAACCCTTCCGTTCATTGTCGTCTTCCTTTTCGATGGCATTGGGCGTTTCGAAGCTTCCCGGTTGAACCGCGTCAGTTGGAGTACATGGTGCCGACGATCGAGGCAAGTATCTTATTATACGACTTGTATCTTGCGACTTGAAATCACGTATTAGGTTATGATGATTTTGCTTGCCTTCGTAAATATGTTCCGTTTGAGTTGGTTGTGTATTCTGTAATGTGAAGGCTTTGTGATAATAGTGTTATATTGATATATGTACTAGGTGTTGTGCCAATTGTGCAGGATTGCGACGTACATATGGGATGGTTGTACACTTGCTCGTGCAATGTATTGTGTACCGATCGTGTGTTATCTTGGTTGTGTGCCGTTGATTGATGACAGTTGTTGTGAGTGTTGAGATTGTGTTATGTGCGTGTGATGTACGATGTTGTGGTGATCAACGTGATTGATTAACTGTGCTCATTGTTGTATGAAATGTGATTGTGAATGTAAATATGTGTGTGACCGCTAGGTTCACTCGTGATGGTTCGACGGGACCTACGAGGACTCGTGGCAGTAGACTACGGGGTCAGAACTTAGTGAGGTACTGAGGTCCAATCGTGCTGGTCTGACGAGGCCTACGATAACACATGGCAGTGGACCATGAGTTTCGGACACAGTACGTCCAACCGGGTGAGCTCGACGGGGCTTAGGGTGACATGTGGTAGTGGACTACGGTGTTAGGACTGTGTGTGTGATTGTTGTGATCGATATAGTCCGTGTGGGTTGTTGAACCTACGGAGACACGTGACAGTGGATCACGGTGTCGGAATTGGTTATGTTTGGTTATCTGTATGTGGAATAGTCCGTGTGGGTTGTTGAACCTACGGAGACACGTGACAGTGGATCAAGGTGTCGGAATTGATTATGATTGTTTATTTGTGCGTGGTGTAGTCCATGTGGGTTGTGAACCTACGGAGACACGTGACAGTGGATCACGGTGTCATGAATATGTTTTGACAATCAAAGTCTTGAAAGGAAAAGTTTTATGAAAATGAATGTTGGACCGAGTCCTAAGCTTGAGTAAATGTTTTCCGTATTGTGAACTGTTGATTTATAAAACAAGATTTGGGTTAAAGACATCAACCCTTCTTTTGAAAGGCATGGTGAACCAGGACTCAGAGTTTTGAAGGTTTTGAAATTCCAAAATTCCCGAGGTGATGAACTTATTTTCGAAATGCTTCATAGCTTAAATTCCCTTATTAAAACCCCCGGGAATAATTTGATACTTGAATATTGTGTTTGATTCTTGATTAATGTTTCCTCGTTACTTTTTGTATGATTTGATACTTGCACTAGTAAAACAGTGGAGTTTTACTAACCCCCGAGTAATCGGGGGTGGATGTCTGTTTTGCGTCCAGGTACATGCAGGTTCATGGGAGCAGTCACAGGATTGGCACAAGATGATGACGAGCTGCGATACTAATCAAGAGTCGAGAGTTGTTTAGATTTTTGTTGTGTTGTCAGAGTTGATTTCAGTCTTCCGTTGTATTGTATTTCGACCCCTGTGTGGGTAATGTTGTTTTAGTCAGTTCTGTTGATGGAGTTGTGTGACCTCATCGGTCTATATATTCATGTGTAAGTGACCTTAACGGTCTGTATTATTATATTGTTTGACCCTGGCCGGGCAAGCATTTGGTTGTTTATGGATGTTTAGCCTGGTAGATCCTTGTGGAAAGGGTCTACGGCGTGTAATATTCCCATACGATTTTGGGGGTGTTACATTTATGGTATCAGAGCTTAGGTTGTGGAAACCTAGGCTGTCAGGTCGAGTCAAGTCGTGATTTGTCGAGTAATGTGTTGTCTTGTCGGTCGAGTCGTCAGGTGACAAGTTGAGTTGTGCGTAGTCACAACGTGTCGGTTATGTTGTCGGACGAGATTAGTATCGTGGGCGACCGTCACCTTCGTGCGACCTGTGGATGTAAGTCTCGCTTCTTTGTGTTGTGCCTCGTGTGACACGAGCTATTTTTATGATTATTGGTTAAGTGGTGGAATCCTTCTGTGGATTTTGATTTCACGATATGTATTTAGTCGACTCTCGTATTTGGTTTATACGAGGAGTGTCGTCGCTGCTAAAGTCTTTTTACTGTTGTTTTTGTTTGTTGCTGATGATTTTCGAATCGATTTGCTCGTTTTACAAGTTCTCTTGTGGAAGCTTTTGTTGGGATTCCGAAAATAAAACGAAATACGCAGCGGAAATAAATACGAATCCCAAACAGGATCGATCAAGTAACGTATATACGAAAGAAAAATATATACAAAGATAAAGATTCATACCTTTGAAGCCTTTGAAATAAATCTTCGTAAAATGTAGACGATGATCACGATCCCGTCCCGAACACGAAAACCCTTCGTTCCAAGCACCGAAAATTCGAAGCCTCTACTTCACACGCGTCGGAAGTTGCCCGGAAAATTCGACGTAACTTCGTTCTCCAAGAACACGGCTAGAAAGTTACCGTAGGAATTTTCTCTCTATTTTTTGTTGAATTCCTTTCACCTCTAAGATGAAAATTGGAAAAAAAAAATAAAATTCTCTCCCTTCCTCACAACTCTCACGGCCAGAAGAGAGATTTTCCAGCTGAAAATATGTGTGTGTTTGTTAGTTGTTATAATGTGTTGTTTTTATATTATCTCAAACCATATAATTGAGATAAAATGTCAACACATAATAACAAAAATACAACTAACACATACACATGCATGGAAATGATTCCATGTGATGTGGGGAGAGGGAGGGCGGCCCATGGTGGAAGTTTCCTAGAAAACGAGCCGAGTCACTCGGCTCGTGTACCGGACGTTCGTCAAACGACTCCGTTAAATACACTCCGTTTAATCACCAATGTATTTATATTAATTAATTAATCTAATTAATTAATAATATCAAATACAAATATATTTCTCTAAGAAATATAATTTATGAATTAAATTAATCACCCGGTAACTTAATTTTAATTCATAAGACCGCTATTTTGATTTATCTAATAAATCATAATTAGATATCCAATATCTAATATTTATAGAGAGATAATAAATTCACATTTATCCGTCAACGCTCTTGATGCGCGACTCCGTAGGTCCGTCTCAGCCGGCATTGGGAGGAACCAATGAGTGCGGGCAGCACTTAGCCAGCCTAGCGGGCCGCACTGTAAACCCCGACTGAGAACGAATGAAGGGATCATTCCAGAACCATTATGTCGTGAATACTATATACGTATAGATCCTTTATCAGATGTCCCGGTCAAGTCTTCGGGTCACGGTAAAGTCAAACCCTACTATTGACTAGACTCTATATATGTGTTAATGCAAATCAAGACCGATTGATTAATAGTGTATCTAATACGACTATATCAGAATGCTTTAGCCAAAGACTCATGATCTTATTTGCCATTAACCGTATAGGACATACGCCTGCTCACTAACAGGAGATAAAATCCTTTCTTGGCATACAGTAAAGACTGCTACCTGCCCGTATAGTCCGCACTTCGAGGTCGACTCAGCAATTAAGAAAATGAGTCTAACTACTCTAATGACAAACTAAACGT
The DNA here is from genome assembly GCA_033398695.1 of Orobanche coerulescens. NCBI lineage: Eukaryota > Viridiplantae > Streptophyta > Magnoliopsida > Lamiales > Orobanchaceae > Orobanche > Orobanche coerulescens. The sequence goes on from CM065814.1 coordinate 88,401,446, forward strand.
CACAGGCACATCTTCTACTGAATCCTCAAGTCAAAGGTCCACATACACTATCACAACCTTTTGATTCGTCATCGACTCTTCGAGAGTGAATACCGTGTGACTGAATCGAGTATGAGTCGTGTTCGAGTATACTGGTCCTACCAATATACTTTATAACTATGCTATCAAGACGTGCACACGTCCTAGCATCAGTTATACAAGTCTTATTAAAACTTAATGCCCATTTAAGTTTATTGACTTATGACGATTTTCGTAAATAAACTTTAAACACTTCCAGTGCATTTTCTCTTATCCCATAACGAGAATGGAATGTTCAGTTTATTTACATGGACTTCACTTCAATGTTTACCAAGTCAAGAATGCAATTGAAATACAATAAACAGTGAATGAATCGAATTACCTTTTTATTATTTATTCCATAATTACAAGTACAATGCCCCTACTCTCTCATCCCCTGAGTGGCATTCGAGGGCATATTCCTAACAATCTCCCACTTGCACTCAATGCCACACATCATGATATCCAATACCCATGTTCTTCGATGTCTTTCCAAGACGGCTGAGATAATGGCTTAGTCACGGTCGAGACATTGTCTTGAGTCTACTCTTTCCAATGAAACATATCCTTTTTCCACCATCTCTCGAACGATGTGGTACTTTCTCTCTATATGCTTGGTGTGGTGGTGAGGCCTCGGCCCCTTGGCTTGGTCGACACTCCATCATTATCACGGAATAGTGATATAGGCAACTCCGCGTTAGGCACCACTTGAAGTTCTTGTATAAACTTCGCATCCAAAATGCTTCTTTGCTAGCCTCCGAGGCGACTTGATACTCTTGGCGGTGGAATCAGTAGTAGCGGTTTGCTTGGAGCTTCTCCAAGATACTGCTCCTCCATTGAGAGTAAATAAATACCCAGATGTCGACTTAGAGTCGTCATTGTCTCCTTGAAAATCAGAATCGGTGAATCCAATCACCTTAAGTTCTCCACCACCATAAGTAAGAACTAAATCTCTAGTTCTTCTTAAGTACTTAAGAATGTTCTTTACGGCAGTCCAATGTTCCCTTCCCGGGTTTGCTTGAAATCGACTTACCATACTCACAGCGTAGGCTAAGTCTGGTCTCGTACACAACCCACTTCCGAGGCATAGGGTAACTTGCTCATCTCTCTCTTGTCTTCCTCACTTTGAGGACACATTTTCGTGGTGAGATGAATTCCATGTCGCATGGGAAGGAACCCTCTTTTAGATTCATCCATCTTAATCTTCTCAGGATTTTATCGATATAAAGGGCTTGGAAAAGTCCTATCATTTTTCGCGGTCTATCTCTGTAAAGACGGATCCCTAGAATATAGGAAGCTTCTCCCAAGTCTTTCATGGAGAACGTTTTAGAAAGCCAAGCTTTCACAGTGCTGAGCATTGCTATGTTATTTCCTATAAGTAGAATATCATCTACATATAGTACTAAGAACGCAATGTTGCTCCCACTGATCTTTTTGTAAACACACGGTTCCTCCTCATTTCGTTCAAAGTCAAAGTCCTTAACTACTTCGTCAAATCGAAGGTTCCAACTCCGAGAAGCTTGCTTCAGACCATAAATGGCTCGTTGCAGCTTACACACTTTATGAATATTAGCTTTGGACACAAAACCTTTAGGCTGTTCCATATAGATTTCCTCCTCGAGGTATCCATTTAGAAAAGCCGTTTTGACATCCATTTGCCATATTTCATAATCATAATAGGCAGCAATGGCAAGCATCATGCGAATCGACTTTATCATAGCTACGGGCGAGAAGGTATCATGATAATCGATTCCTTCCCTTTGGGTATAACCCTTTGCCACAAGCCTGGCCTTATAGGCATCAACCTTGTCATCCCCATCAGTCTTTCTCTTATAGATCCATTTATTTCCAATAGTCCTCATGCCAGTTGGAAGATCTACTAGAGTCCAGACCTGATTGGTATGCATCGAGTCTATCTCAGCTTCCATTGCTTCTTGCCATTTATCAGAGTCTACATCCACTATCGCTTGGTCATAGGTGACAGGGTCGTTTTCACTGCTATCAGGTGTGTCGTGGATACCCAGTTCCTTGACATGTGTATAGACATACCTCTCAGGTATGTGAGATACCCTATCAGACCTTCGAAGTGGAGGTTGTGTTACAATAGGTTCGGTTCTTGATCCCTGATCAGATGTCTCCTTAGGAGTTTCATTATGCTCTTCCATAGAGATATTTCTACCCGAGCCACCTTCCTGAATGAATTCATCCTCAAGGAAGTGCGCTTGTAATGCCACAACGACCCTATGGTCTTCTGGAATGTAGAATAGATAACCCATCGAGTCCTCTGGGTATCCTATGAAACGTCCTTTTATGGACCTCGCTTCCAGTTTGTCCACCTTAGCCTTTTGACATAGTGGACATCCCCAAATCCTTATGTGATTAAGGCTTGGTTTCTTACCCTTCCACATCTCATGGAGTGATAGGAACAGATTTGGAAGGACATCTATTTAGGATATAGGCAATGTTAGTAAGGCATACCCCACAGTAAATAGGTAAATCGGTGTAATTTAACATGGAGTGAACCATGTCCAACAAAGTCCGATTTCTCCTTTCAAACACCATTTAACCGTGGGGTTCCCGGAGGCGTGAATTGTGAAACTATTCCATGTTCCTTAAGGAACTCATCAAACTCTGCTCATATATTCGCCACCTCGGTCCGACCAAAGTGCTTTGATATGACATCCAGTTTGTTTTTCAACTAGGGCCTTAAATTCTTTGAATTTAGCAAAGGCTTCAGATTTATGTTTCATTAAGTACACAATCCCATACCTAGTATGATCATCTGTGAACGTTATGAAATATTGATATCCGTCTCGGGCTACTTCTAAAGCACCATAAACATCGGTATGCACCAATCCAAGTTTATCGGCAGCTTTTCAAAAGTCCCCGTGAAGGGGAACTTAGTCATTTTGCCTCTAAGGCAAGATTCACAAGTTGGATAGGGTTCTACACCCAATGGACTTAAAAGTCCATCTTTTCCATTTTCTCGAACCTTGGTCTCACCAACATGACCAAGTCTAAGGTGCCATTTAAGAGCTTGATTAGTATCTTGCCTACCACGTTTCCTAGTTATAGTGTTCACCTTTGCTTTATTTTGCATGTTCGATGATATAAACCATTCAACAATGTAGCTTCCAACCAATTTATTTCGAAAATAAATTTTACAACTGCCATTGCCAATGAAGAAACAAAATCCTTTCCGGTCCAAGACTGGAATGGATACAATGTTTTTATGCCCCTTGGGCAAAACAAGTACTTCATCTAATGTCAAAATAAAACCAGATTCTAAACCCAGAAGGATTGATCCAATATCAGTTGCCTCGACACTTTGTCCGCTTCCAACAAAGGATCATTATTTCCCGACTTCAAGTTTTCTACTGCCCAGATCCCGATTCATAGTACAAATGTGAGAAGTGGCACCCGAATCCGTAATCCATGAAGCGTAATATACAGAGCGGAACAATTAGTTTCAAAAACAAAAGTTTCGTACTGATGCGCCATTAATCTTGGGACAAGTCCTTCGCCAAAGGGCTCACCACCGCATTCAAGGCATTTGTCCGTAGGTTTTGGACCGCCTACCTTTTGAACCTTTGGGCCTTGCCCTTTCCTTTTGCACCCCTTTCTTGGGTTTGTACGCTCGTAGGTCTTTTTCTTCTTGTTCTTGGACCTCTTAGGCCCGTAAGAAATCACAAGAGCAAATTTCTCTCGGTTTAGTCTTCATGTTGATCGCGCCGTCACGGTTTATTCATTAGCCCAGCTAATGTGCATGTAATTTCATTACAGTTGAAATTCATTACAAACTGCGTGAAAGAGTCAGGTAGAGATTGAAGGATGAGATCAATTTGAAGGGATAAATCCATATTAAAGTTGAGCACCTCGAGCCTCTCAATCATAGAGATCATCTTGAGGACGTGGTCTCCCATTTTCTCCCCTTCTTTAATCCTAGCACTGAGCAACTGCTTTGATATCTCATATCTAGCAGTCCTACTGTGCTCTCCATAAAGTTCGGTCAAGTGTGCGAGAATCTGCCTAGCAGAAGCCATTTTCTCGTGCGCTCTCTGCAGCTCATTAGTCATTGAGCCCATCATAAAACCACGGACTAGCACATCAACCTTGACCCATTTTTCATGGACGTCAATGTCTTCCTGATTACCCCTAGTCCGGATTGGAGTCGGTGGAATGTCCGCCTCCAAGACGTATCCCAGAGACTCCATACTGAGTACAATCATCAGATTCCGCAACCAGTCAACAAAGTTAGGGCCAGTTAGGAGATTCTTTTCAAGTAGTATTGCAAGTGGGTTTTTAGCCATTTTAGAGAGATTCAATTTCGTTTTCTGCAAAGATTTAGACAAGATTAAATTAGTGACTTGTTTAATTATGACCGAGTATAGAACTTAAGGGCTTGTATAATTCTTGTCTCGGCTCCCACTAATTTTATCGGAATTATACACTCCCATGTTATAATCCGAAATCATGGTTAGATCGACTTCTTAGTGGTGATCAAGTTCTTTACAAATTTTAACAGACGCAACCTATCGGGTTTCTTGCCAATTAATTTCGTAAAGTGGTGTCTAACACCAACCCGTCTAACGGATGATTTGATCTTCTTACCCCTAGTCTTCATGCCCTCAACCTATCGTGTTTCTTGGCAATCCGGACTATCTAAGTTGTTGACCATCAACGTCTATCGGTTTGACTATTGAATCTCACCCGCAACCTATCGGGTTTCTAGGGGCGAAATTTATCACCAACCGAAGGCATCTAATGCACTCAAGAATTTTTCAACCTCTACCAAATGTACTACCCCGATAACTCGGAAGCATAGCACACCAGCTCGGGTATCAATTTTCTACGAGTTTGATGGAGGGTAGGAAACCTCGTAACCTTTTTCAAACTTAGTCTGTTTGTAGTCGGGAGAATTTCGCGATTAATGTTACACTTTGCACATTAATTCAATTATACGCGCGTTTGTTGGTTCGTCAATCATTCAAAATGAAAAACTGAAAACAGTAACCTAGTTACTACCAACATATAGTTCATGGACCTAATTCCTAAGTACTGGGCCAAGCGAATGACCCAATAAAAAAAACAGTCTTCGATTCTTCGTCTTCTCGGTCGGTTGTCTTCGGTCTTCTTCATACCCAAAATAATAATTACATCATTGAAAAATTGCATCCTATACAAGTTTTTCTAGTAAATATAAATAGGCTCAAAACGGCCTTTACAACCCAATCGAATCGAACAAATCAAAAAACTAAGTCCACGAGCTATATCGCCATCACATAAGGATTCCATACAACATGTAATGGCAACGAAATTAAACAATTAATCTTAATATAAATTAATCTAATCAATTTCTACTAAATTAATCCAATTAATATAAAGTGGCATTAAAATTAAATAATCAATTAATATATTAATCCAATCAATATAAAATTAATCTATTCAATTTTAATGGTATTAATCCAATTAATACTAATATTCGTCATTTTAATTCGCTCAAGTAATCCGCCAAAATAATATTCTCGTTTAATTTATTTCCTTAACACAAAAATATTCCAAATATTAATTTAGTCAAATTAAAATACAATATAAAATTTGTGAACTAATTAAAACTAAATATAAACTTAAAACCGAGTCCCGGATAATTCGGTTTTAGGCCCACCGCGGCCCGATTCAAAATCGGGCCAAAACCCGAGGGTCGCTGGCCGAGCCATCGCTCACAGATCGCCGATCATTCTCGGCCGATGTGGCCGAGATATGGCAGATCATGCTCGGCACTGGCAGTAACCGAGGCGATTCACAAGACCACGGCACTCTGCTTCGTTTTTCGGCCCGTTTCCAAAAACGTGATGCTACAACGAACAATTTAAAATCTACGATTATTCCAAACATGATTCTAAATCGACTCTTCGAGAGTGAATACTGTGTGACTGAATCGAGTATGAGTCGTGTTCGAGTATACTGGTCCCACCAATATACTTTATAACTATGCTATCAAGACGTGCACACGTCCTAGCATCAGTTATACAAGTCTTATTAAAACTTAATGCCCATTTAAGTTTATTGACTTGCGAACGATTTTCGTAAATAAACTTTAAACACTTCCAGTGCATTTTCTCTTATCCCATAACGAGAATGGAATGTTCAGTTTATTTACATGGACTTCACTTCAATGTTTACCAAGTCAAGAATGCAATTGAAATACAATAAACAGTGAATGAATCGAATTGCCTTTTTATTATTTATTCCATAATTACAAGTACAATGCCCCTACTCTCTCATCCCCTGAGTGGCATTCGAGGGCATATTCCTAACAGCTTTGTGCTTATACGGGTTCGACTTGTTCACTAGCCAGTGCGGGAGGGTCCTTAGAGGCCTCAAATGGGGTCAGTGGTTTTGTTCTGAATCCTAGGCGGTCTTCGACTGTGGTATTTTATCGTTTATTTTCCGTTAAAAGACATGTATTGTCTTGACTTTAAACGTTTTGATGCGTGTACTAGGAGGTGTTTTAGCATACGTCGGTATGTGTGAGTTTTGGGCATTCTGGCCTAATAGATTTTCGAAAACCTTGAGTATCTTAGAAAAATAAAATTCGAGACATACATTTAAACGGATTGTATTTTCGAGGCGCCTACTAGCGCAACTATCTGTTTCAAATTCTTCTACCTTGAGGACCAAATATAATTTTTATTATTATTCCAGTAAATTTGGAAATGCTTTGCTTAGACCCGAGGGTCGAATATTTCTGAAAGTCTTTCGCTAAAAGAAAATGTCCTCATTTTTACCAAACGCATGATGGTTTTCAAAGTCTTGAAAATGATGTATGTTCAACTTTTTGAAAGGTGACTGTAACACCCCCGAGATATTCGAGGTGTATTACAGCGCCATGGACCCCTACATGGGACCCACCAGGCTAAAACAAGAAAAACACCACTCGACTAACCGTCTCGGTTAGCAAGGAAACAATTATTAACAACAAGAACATAAAATAACATGTCCGGACAACCGGCATAATAAACCTCAACCGACAAATATAATAACTTCAACGAAGACCAATCACAATCCGAAAGGAAAAGCCTAAGTACTCGCGAGTACAATCTATAAGTTTACAATTTGGAAAACAACCGTATCAAAAGAGACAGTAGGAAATAACAAGACTCAAGTGCATATGTCAACAACCTTGGCCGACATCCTCGTACCATCCCAGCGCCCGCTCATCTGGCTGAACATAACCTGAAATCCATAACAAGAATTTCCCCAAAACGGGTCCCCAAAGGGGTTAGCAATTACGCTAGTACAAGTATTCAAGGCAAACCAATCGCTTACACATTTCATAGTACATGCACCAATATCATTTCAAAAATCAAAACCAGACATGTCTTTTCTGAAAACAAACAGTCAATCACATTTGCCTAGGACCGGGACGAAGCCACAAATCCCACCCGAGGCCTCTAAGGACCCTCCTGGGCTGGCCATATCATAAAACAAATCACGTACGTGCATCGCCTAGGATAGGGACGAAGCCACAAATCCCACCCGAGGCCTCTAAGGACCCTCCCGAGCTGGCTAGATAAACAAACTCGTGAATCCAGAGTGAAGTCATAGATTCCCCCGAGGCCCCATCGGACCCTCCCGGGGTGAGAAAATCACACACAATATACATTACCATTTCACGTTAAGCATAAAGGTTTCCAAAAATACTTGTCTTGAATAATTGACGACGCAACGAATGGAAAGGAAAGTCACCGACGAACACTAGGAACCAACGAAACCGAACCTAACAATTCGAAGAATACAATCACGACCATTTCTAAACGAATACGGAATTAGAATACACCCGAAAACCCGCCTATGATTCATGTATATTCGTATATAAACAACAACGAGGGCAAACCACAACCAAACCCTCTCGATTCCGTAAAAACCACGAAATATACCATGAATCCATAGGGAAACTAAGAATACCAACAAGATTAATCATATTCATCATGAATTAATCAACAAAACGGAACGAATCGGACAAAAACGCGAAAACCCCCAAATCTACCCAAAAGTAGGGTTCTAAAGATCTAACCTTGATTCGCTGGATCAAGTGATGTTATAGGATGATTGATCAATGATATAACCTCTAGAAATTCGTGGATTTGTTGTTTGACAACATGTCTCCACGCCCAAGAAGTCTCCAGCCGCGGAAGAGGAAGGACGAAGTGAGAAAATGGTGAAGAAAACGTCTGCCCGGCCATATATACTGCCCAGTGATGCACGAGCAGGCACACACGAGCGGCCGGTCGTGCGCCGGGTCATGTACAACGATTTATGAATATGTACCACAAGTGAATAAACAATCAAATCACAGTGCCATCACATATATTCCGGAATATCATACCACAATCATCATCACAAAACAATCTCCCGAGCTGTACTGGCTCTGTGCCTCACGCGAGATACACACCCCAGGGAGTCCTCGTCAGGCCCTCTCTGGTTGTACAACCCAACCAAGTGATACATTTTCTGAAATATTCATTCACACGAAGTACATCAAACACAATCAAAGTACTTGCCTCAATTACAATGGTACAGGGAACGGTGAACGAAAGGACCTGCCGCCCGAACTTTCCTCAATGATTAGGTCCTAGCACAACACAACACTATATCAAACATAGTGCGACAGAAACGGAAAGGTTTACCCTAAGTTCTACTCTTAGGGACAATCAATCGGACACTATGGAGTCAGCATGGGTCGTACACAATTACGGGAGAAAACTCGAAACGCAATCCGTAAACTTTAACTAAAAGCAAAGGGTTATAATTCCAACATCATAACCCAGCACGATCATGGCTAGATCTGGACTTTAGAGGATGAAACCTCAACAAAACCCTAAAATATGAAGAGCTACGGTTTTGAATGATTTACCTTGATCCGGACGATAAAAGCTGTTAAGGTCTTGTTAACTTTGTTCCAGGAACTCTAAATTGTTGTTGGGTAGTGAAGTCCGGCAAAATATGCACTTCCCTACATCCAGGTCACCCAGCCGCCGGAGGGGAGAAGAAGGAAGGAGAAATGACGTAAACTGGACCATGTTGTCCTATTTATACTGGACGCGATTAGCGCACGCTACGGGCAAGGTGTAGCGTGCGCCATCGGGCTGAAAGGCAGTCCACCGCCTTTGAAAGGCAGTGCAGAACTTTCTACACTGGCCACGCTAGTGTGCGTTACCTGTAATGGTTAGCGCGCGCTACCTGTTAGTTTGTCCAAAGTTTAGAAACCTCTGCATGTACTGACCGGCCATAGTGGCGTGCGCTATCATAGCCAATTAACGTGTGCTACAATGCATGATTAGCGCGCGCTAGCAACACAGTATAGCGTGCGCTAACTGCTACTTCTCAGCATCACTATTATGAAGTTTGGTGAGGACGAACACTTCCTGACAAACACATAACTCGACAATCACTAACAACAAACATACCAGTTCCAACTCCAATTTATACACGATTCCAGGCATCAGACCGTATAATATGGAACTTTCCCCGAGTAACTCCCAACAAAATAGGACCATTAATAAAATACATTATTAATAAAGTACACGGATCTTACACATACCGAAAGAAAAGGTGAGAACATATTTGGGGGACATAAGTAATATGTGATTAAGTCCTAATATATGTGTGTCCGTGTTCACTGTGTTTTATTATTTCTTAGTTATTATAATCAAATAAATACTATCATAATTTATTTTTTATGTAAGCAATATGAACCGTATATCTAATTTCTTTAAAGTATTGCATCAATTAATTTTACTGAAAATTAATAGCCATATCTTTCTAATATAAACTTTTTTGTGCAGTCGGCCATTAATGTAAATCCATTGAATTTACTATATTCACTATGGACGTCTGATTGAAGATCATGAAATAAAAATTAATTTGATATATTTTTCATCAAGAGTGAACTTGATACAAAAAGTTATAAATATTTAATATTTAAACTAAAAAGATGAAGAGAGGATTTTTTTTTTTGATTGATGAGTGTAATGGAGTAAAGCTCTCACAACATACCCAGATTTTTTTTTCTAAAAACTGAAGATATATATATATATATATATATATATATATATATACTATATTTACAAAAACAAAAAAACTTAAAAAATGACACGTCTGCGATTCTCATTTGAAGTATAGATTTTAAATAGTATACCATCCATATAAAATACGGAAATATAACTCAATCATTCACCATAAATTTTATAGGACTTCTTTATAAATTGCATTAGTTGTTCTATTTATGATTAGTCATTCGTGCTCTTCACTTTGATACGGCTACATAAAACTGACAATGATTGAATACGAGTCTTGGCAAATGCGCCAACATGAGAGAGTGCATAACCATGGAAAAGCATAATTAGTAGAAATTATCGTCTTTGAAATTTAAATACTGATATACTATCTGATGGGTTTAATATCATTTGTGGAATAAATATTTTACTCCTAAATGCATAGTATAACATAATAAATGTTATGAAAGCAATTGTACCAAAAATATTGTAAATATGCATCATCCAAAGTATATTAAAAAATAAAATAAATAAAACTGAAGTCTCTCACATAATCAATTATTGTTGCAATAGCACAATAATTCACTTCTTTCCTCACTCGAATTTCCTATTTTTTGAGTGAAAATTAAAATAATTAAAATACTTATCGAGAAATACTTTTAAAATATTTACATTCAATTTTTCTTCTCTATAACCCTCTTTTATATTGAGATCATACTATTGATATATATGTTGTTATCAAAACAAATTGCTTACATATTTTAGGAGGAAAAATTACACTCTGCTCCTATGAGAAATTTTTAAAAATAGATTTGCTTACGCGTTCTCTTTTAGTTCATTTTTTGGCAAAATGGTCCATATCGTTAACGGTTTCTATTACAGAGCCAAAAAAGATAATTTAATCTTTATATTTGAAAAAAAATTATATAAATTATTTGGATATAATTAAAATACAAAAGCAAATCCAAAAATTTCAAAAATATATAATTGATTCAAAAGTAAATAAATTAACAAATTTTTTAAAAATGAAAAATAAAAAATCACTAAAACGATCAGTTTTTATTTTCTGAAATTCTCTTTGTACAAAGATGAATCTACGGATTAGTATATTATTATTAAATTTTTGCTTATGTATTTAAAAATATCTCTTTAAAAATCATAAAATCAGTAATTATATAATTTAGTAAATATGAGTTTTTATTTATTTTCTAATTTTATATTAATTAAATAAGATTTAAAACTAAGATAGACTAATTGATTTATTCCATAGTTTCTTTGATTTATTTATAAATAATAGTTAAAACTATTGTTTCTATACTTTCAATAATATTTTTTAATATTGTACCAAAATATTGTAAATATGCATCATCTAAAGCATATTAGAAAAGTAAAATAAATAAAATTAAAGTCTCTCACATAATCAATTATTGTTACAATAGCACAATAATTTCCTTCTTTTCTCATACAAATTTCCAATTTTTTGAGTGACTGAAAATTAAAAATAATTTAAATACTTACCGAGATATATGTTGTTATCAAAAAAAAATTGCTTACATATTTTAGGAGGGAAAATTACACTCTAGTCCTATGAGAAATTTTTAAAAATAGATTTAGTTCCTCATTCTTTTTTGGTCCTTTTTTTGCCAAAATGATCCAAATCATTAAGTATTTAATTTTTTCTATTAAATAGTCAAAGAGGGGATAATTAAATCCTTATATTTGAAAAAATAAATTATTTGGATATAAATTAAACTACAAAAGCAAATTCAAAATTTTCAAGCATATATAGTTGATTTCAAAAGTAAATAAATTAACAAATCTTTTAAAACTAAACAAAATTAAAAATCACTTAAACGATCAATTTTTATTTTTTTTTAAATTCTCTTTATACAAAGATGAATATACGGATTAGTAAATTATTATTAAACTTAAATGCATATGTATTTAGAAATTTCTCTTTGAAAAACCATAAAATCAGTAATTATATAATTTAATAAATATGAGTTTTTTCATTTATTTTGTTATTTTATATTAATTAAATAAGATTTGAAACTAAGATAGACTAATTGATTTATTCCATAGATTCTTTGATTTATTTATAAATAATAATTAAAATCATTATTTATATACTTTCAATAATATTTTTTAATAAAATTATTTTGATTTATTTATTTGATTAGGACTTTGAATACTTTTTAATTATATATATTCAGAACTTCTTTTGCGATACTCCCAAGCATCTTTTATTTTAGCTGATATTTATTTTATTGATATACCTAATTATAGTGACTATATAAACTAACTAATTAGTGGAAATATATAATATTTCTTAGGTTTAAGTTTTCTTATGTATAGTGCACATTATTGTATTAAATTTCTCTTTGTTTGGAATTTATATTTTTTAATTATTGAAAAGATGAAATATTTCTGTAAATATAATGTAATTAATGCAATGACGATTAGGCCTGTAAAATGATTATGTGTGAGCTGAAGCATGAGTGGCTGATACATAAGCACACGAAGCATCATCAGAAAAAATGTGACAGCCAAAGCATGAGAAACTGACACGCAGGCTAAGCGTATTTTGCATTAGTATATAGGGGTGCATAGTATAACATAATAAATATTATGAAAGCAATTGTACCAAAAATATTGTAAATATGCATCATCCAAAGCATATTAGAAAATAAAATAAATAAAATTGAAGTCTCTCACATAATCAATTTTTGTTGCAATAGCACAATAATTCCCTTCTTTCCTCACACGAACTTCTTATTTTTTCTGAAAATTAAAAATAATTAAAATACTTATCGAGAAATACTTTTAAAATATTTACATTCAATTTTTCTTCTCTATAACCCTCTTTTATATAGAAATCATTCTATTGATATATATGTTGTTATCAAAAAAAATTGCTTACATAGTTTTGGAGGAAAATTACACTCTAGTCCTATGAGAAATTTTTAAAAATAGATTTGGTTACGCGTTCTCTTTTAGTTCTTTTTGGCAAAATGGTCCACATCGTTAACGGTTTCTATTACATAGCCAAAAAAAGATAATTTAATCTTTATATTTGAAAAAAATTATTAAATTATTTGGATATAATTAAAATACAAAAGCAAATCCAAAAGTTTCAAAAATATATAGTTGATTCAAAAGTAAATAAATTAACAAATTTTTTAAAAATAAAAAATAAAAAAATCACTTAAAAATCACTTAAAACGATGAGCTTTTATTTTCTGAAATTCTCTTTGTACAAAGATGAATCTACGGATTAGTATATTATTATTAAATTTAATTGCTTATGTATTTAGAAATATCTCTTTGAAAATCATAAAATCAATAATTATATAATTTAATAAATATGAGTTTTTATTTATTTTGTTATTTTATATTAATTAAATAAAATTTAAAACTAAGATAGACTAATTGATTTATTCTACAGTTTCTTTGATTTATTTATAAATAATAGTTCAAACTATTGTTTCTATACTTTCAATAATATTTTCTAATATTGTACCAAAATATTATAAATATGTATCATCTAAAGCATATTAGAAAATAAAATAAATAAAACTAAAGTCTCTCACATAATCAATTATTGTTACAATAGCACAATAATTTCCTTCTTTTCTCATACAAATTTCCAATTTTTTGAGTGACTGGAAATTAAAAATAATTTAAATACTTACCGAGATATATTTTTAAAAAGATTTATAGTTAATTTTTATTCTCTATAACCCTCTTTTATATAGAGATCATTCTATTGATAATTATGTTGTTATCAAAAAAAATTGTTTACATATTTTAGGAGGAAAAATTACACTCTAGTCCTATGAGAAATTTTTAAAAATAGATTTAGTTCCTCGTTCTTTTTTGGTCCTTTTTTTCCAAAATGATTCAAATCATTAAGTATTTAATTTTTTCTATTAAATGGTCAAAGAGGAGATAATTAAATCCTTATATTTGAAAAAATAAATTATTGGGATATAAATTAAAATACAAAAGCAAATCCAAAATTTTCAAGCATATATAGTTGATTTCAAAAGTAAATAAATTAATAAATCTTTTAAAACTAAACAAAATTAAAAAATCACTTAAACGATCAATTTTTATTTTTTTAAATTTTCTTTGTACAAAGATGAATATACGAATTAGTATATTATTATTAAACTTAATTGCTTATGTATTCAGAAATTTCTCTTTGAAAAATCATAAAATCAGTAATTATATAATTTAATAAATATGAGTTTTTTTATTAATTTTGTTATTTATATTAATTAAATAAGATTTAAAACTAAGATAGTTGGAAAACATTAACATACCTTAATATGGAGGAGAACGACCAAACACTTGGTGAAACTCAACACCGGGAGCTTAAACACCAATCCAAGAAGGTCTATGATCTTCTAAACCAAGCTGAGAGGCTGGTACAATGGATTTATAGGGCTGGGGAACTCTCAAATTTGCAGAAAATCAGACAAGGAGTGGGGGTGAAACAAAAAGAGGTTGATGTCTATAAATAGAGTTTTAAACCTTACGTACATTATCCACAACACAATACGTATGTTATCTCTCTTACGTACGCTAGCAACAAATCCTTACGTACACTATCGTCGGGCGGTAGCCCATTTTCTTATTTCCTGTCCTCCATTACGTACGATAACAATGCTCTTACGTACGTAATGTGATCAACGTAGCGTACGTTATGATACACCTCTAACGTACGCTATGCTCGTTGACTCTCTTTATCAAAAGTTGTCCAGATTCTCCCGACAAATATCCTTATCTGGATCCACATCCCGATCACACCTTATCTGTATTGACTGCCCATTACATGCGTTATGCATCAACCGTAACTTACGTTACATGCAGCCCATTACGTACGTTATGTATACCTATTAACGTACATTAGTATCATGAAGAAGCATGTATAAATCGAAAACTCCACATGATATGATCAAGAATATCTGAATACAAATATGGAAAAATCACACTTCGATTATCAATACGACATAATTAAATACAACAAGGATCAAATACAGATAAAATTACTCAACAATTATCTGGGTATTACATACTCTCCCTCTAAAAAGAAGTTTCGTCCCGAAACTTAAGATGAAAATAATTTCGGGTATCTCGACTTCATACTATCCTCCGTCTCCCAAGTGGCTTCTTCGACTCCGTGTTGCGACCATTGAACTTTAACCAAGGTGATTGGTTTATTCCTCAATTGCTTGACTCGACTCTCGAGTATCTTGATTGGCTTCTCCTCGAACGTGCCATCATTAGCTACTCCGATCTCGCCAAAATCAATGACATGACTGGGATCCGTACATATTTCCATAACTGAGATACGTGAAACACATTATGAACATGACTCAGAGGCAAGGCCAACCTGTACGCCAACTCCCTCTTTCAAGAATCTCGAATGGTCCGATATATTTTGGACTCAGCTTACTTTTCCTCCCAAAACGAAAAATTCCTCGGGTAGGATAAAATTTCAGAAGTACATGATCCCTAATTCCAAACTCTAACGGGCCACGGCGCACGTCTACATAAGACTTCTGTCGACTCTGGGCAGTCAACAGCCTTTCACGAATCAGAGCTATCTTCTCTTGAGTCTTTACTATCAACTCTGGTTCCGTCCCAATTACGTCAGACGAATCATCCCAACATAGGGGTGATCTGCATCATCTTCCGTACTATGCTTCGAAAGGTGCCATCTTGATAGAAGCATGCCAACTATTATTGTAGGTGAATTCAATTAACGGTAGATGAATTTCCCAATCAGTCGACCAATCTAAGGCACAAGCTCTCAGCATGTCTTCTATTGTTTGAATAGTCCTATCGGATTGTCCATCAGTTTGAGGATGATAAGTTGTGCTAAAGTTCAGCTCAGTTCCCAAGGATCTATGAACCGCTTTCCAAAAATGTGAAACGAATCGACCACCCCGATCTGAAATAATGGTCTTCAGTATTCCATGCAATCGGACTATATCTGCAATAAACACTCGTGCCAAATTCTCTGATCCCCAAGTATCCTTAATGTCTAGAAAATGAGCCGACTTGGTTAGACGATCAACTATCACCCAAATCATATTCATCCCTGTTCTGGTTTTCGGCATATTGGTGATAAAGTCCATCGATATATCTTCCCACTTCCATTCAGAAATTGAAACTCGCTTCAATATTTAGGAAGGTCGTTGATGTTCAATTTTAACCTGCTGACAAGTTAAACACTTCGAAACATAGTCTGCCACATTGTTCTTCATGTTGCCCCACCAAAAATTTTGCTTCAGATCTTTATACATCTTACTAGTGCCTGGGTGAATAGAATAGGGCGTACCGTGAGCTTCCTTCATGATTGTCAGCTTAAAAATATCATTATCGGGAACACAAACTCGAATTTGGAATCTTAGAACTCCATCTTCATGAATTACAAATCCTGGGGCCTTTCCCTTGCCCACTTCCTCACGTAACCGAATCATCAGGGGGTCATCCAATTACTTAGATTTGATTTCCATCGGTCAACGATGAAGTTAATTCCATCACACACAGTTGTCCTTGGACTCCTTGTAACCATACTTCAATTCCTTCATGGATCAATTCTTGTTGTATGCTGGTCTGGAATGTGAGCGTCTCCAGAATTTGAATGGAAACGGGTTTGCCTCAGTGCATCAGCCACTACGTTCGCTTTTCCTGGATGATAAAGAATTTCCAAGTCATAGTCTTTAATCAATTCCAGCCATCTCCTCTATCGCATGTTTAACTCTTTCTGACTGGAGATGTATTTAAGACTCTTATGATCTGTGAAGATCTGACAGTGAGTCTCGTACCAATAGTGTCTCCATATCTTCAGGGCGAAAACAACAGCTGCCAGTTCCAAATCATGAGTTAGATAATTTACTTCATATGGCTTCAACTGCCGTGAAGCGTAGGCGATCACCTTCTCATTATGCATCAGTACACAACTGAGACCTTGATTTGAAGCGTCACTGTAAACTATGAATCCTTCAGTTCCTTGTGGTAGTGTTAGAATTGGAGCCGTCATCAATCTCTTCTTCAGTTCGTCAAAACTGGCTTGACACATCTCGTTCCATTCAAACTTCTGGGTTTTCTGCAGTAATCGAGTAAGTGGATGGGTAATTTTGGAAAACCCTTCCACAAACCGACGATAATGTAATACCCGAGATTTTTGTTTCTGGTTGCGTTGAATTATTTTTCTACTGTTCAATGGATTGTATGTTGTTTGTGCCTATATGATCGTATGTCATGCATTGACATGTAACACCCCCAATCCACTCAGGGATATTACACGCCGTAGACCCTCTCCTCGAGGATCTACCAGGCTGGTAACAACATTTAACATCTCGACAATGCCTTCAAGGCTACAATGACTCAGTAGACCGATTTGGTCTTTCCACAAATACATACAACTCAAATACAACTCATGCCCACGCAGGGGACAAAATACAACCATACCCGTACAACGGGAACAATATAGCAGTGGAAAATAAAGTACAACTGAACCAACACACGATGTACGGTTCCTCATGTGATTAGTATCGATCATCTTTCATCATCCTTCGTGCCGACCCTGTGTTATGCTCCAAAACCTGAATGCAAAAACAGACATCCACCCCCCGAATACTCGGGAGTTAGCAAAACTCCACTGTTTTGCTAGTGCAAGAACAAAGTGCAAATACGAGCCATACAATTCACATTCCACGAATAACAATAACCGAGGATCCTCAAAGATCCAAACGAAACGAAAAGTACTTCCCGAGGCAAGGGTTTGAGAAAACATTTCAAAATCGAAATATCATAAATCAATGGAATTAATTTATAAAACGGTTTAGAATGCCATCGAGAGTTTTAATAGAAAACAATTTAGGATTATCAAATCCTACTTTTCAAAATCCAAAAGACAAAAGGGGTCACCGCCCCAAAGGTTTACTTTCCGAAAAATGACATTTACCAAACCGTTGGGATTTTAGCCCCAAATCCGTAAAACGACTTTTATAAAACCATTGGGATTTTAGCCCCAAATCTCATCAACTCACAGTACACGAGAACGACAACAAGGTTCGTCTCCCAACATCAAAATCCACAAATAAAGGATTTAAAACAAACAACAAAATACTCTAGTGCCATCCTAGCCAAGTAAGCCAAACGAACAACTTACCTCTTACACACTTAGTCAATGCATG
Source organism: Orobanche coerulescens (assembly GCA_033398695.1). NCBI lineage: Eukaryota > Viridiplantae > Streptophyta > Magnoliopsida > Lamiales > Orobanchaceae > Orobanche > Orobanche coerulescens. The sequence goes on from CM065814.1 coordinate 88,419,774, forward strand.
CAATCATGAAAACCGTTCAAAAGCACTCATTTCCGGAAATGCCAATATCGAATCACATTTGTAAAAATGCACCACAATTAACCGCGGACCCACAGCTTCGTGGATCCCTGCCGAGACCCCGTCGGATCTAACCCACAGTGGTTAAAAGCAAGCTCGCGGTTCCACAGCTTCGTGGAGCCCTACCGAGACCCCGTCGGATCTAACCCGCAGTGAGCATACACACACACACGTTACTCATGCAATACTAACATGCTAAAAATGTAAGTTCATTAAGAGTACTCACTAGAGATGGCCATTAACTCGACACCATTACCAAACTCTTCAAAAATACAATAACAAGATTAAATACGGAATACACAATTCCATAACTTAAACAATAGGAGTATCATCATAAAATCCTTCAACGTTCAAAATAACCAAATCATAATCAATTCTCAAAACACCGTTCACAAATCACACTCGTTTTGAAAGAAAGCCTTTAACGAGGCCAAACCGAAATCCTTTGAAACTTCATTTCAAATAACCAAACAAACACATCAAGACGACCACCGATCATCATATCCATAAAACGAGAAAAGTATGGGCAAGGTACTTGCCTCGAATAAGAACAACGCGGAGAATCGACCGAAGTAGGTTGGCCCGAACCGACTACGAACCCGCCGACTCCACCGAACGCCAACTCACGTTCACAAACTACGAAGGACAAATAATAACAATGAAATGAATTCCATAACACGACTCAAAGCCGTTGAATTCAAAAAACGAATGACGAAAGTTCACGGATTTCCCCCAAAACGGCCAAGAACACGATTCGCCTGGCCAAAACCCGAAAACGGAATTCCAAGTTGAAATATGGATATACAATCCATAGAATATGTTTAACAACATCATTTAACCATAATCGATCCATCGAAACGGATGAAAACGAGATCGGGACAAATCCCCAAAAAGTCAACTCGAAGGAAATCAAGAAATATACTTCGATTCGACGAAGAACAATGGATTAAATGATGTTAAACACAAGAATACTACCAAGATTAATCATACCCATCATGAATTAATCAACAACACGGAACGAATCGGACGAAATTGCAAAAATCCCCAAATTCACGAAATTAGGGTTCTAAGGAAGATTACCTTGATTATTGGATCATAGGATGATAACGGACGATTGATTGATGTTATGGACTCCAGAACTTCATGGTTTTGTTGTTAAACAACATGGCTTCGTCGCCCATGAATCGCCATTCGCGGACGGGGAAGGAAGGAAGTGAAAAACGAAATGAAATGTGACTGCTCAACCACATTTATATCGGGCGACTTAGCGTGCGCTAGCCTTCCCGGACTAGCGTGCGCTATCGGCCAGATCGGCGAGTACCCTCGGCCAGGGCCCACACGACCCGGCATCACCGACCAACCCTGCCGACCAAACCTGTCGACCCGACTCCCGCTAGCGTGCGCTACGCCCGGAAGCCTGCGCTAGCCGACTGGCCCAAAGAGCCATCGGATCAATCGCCCGCCAGTAACGTCGCTAGCCGGCCGACGGCGTGCGCTACGCTGCCGACTAGCGCGCGCTACGCCCGGCGTAGCGTGCGCTACCTGCCGATCCAGACCGAGTCCAGAACCCCCTCAACCCCACCGTCCGGCCCGAGCGTGTGCGTTGGTCGACCAGGCTAGCGTGCGCTACACCTGCCGGTTAGCGCGCGCAGCCTTCCGGCAGTAGCGTGCGCTACGCCGGTTCCTGCCGCACCCGTCCGGCCGGTGCCCGCAATCGTCCGGCCAGTCCCGCAACCGTCCGGCCAGTCCCGCAACCGCCAGGGCTCGACGACCCGATTTCCGAAAACGCACGGAACGAACACGACGAAAAGTTCACGGACGACATAAACGACTCAAAATGAAAACGTAATACCATAATTAGTCATACGCGACCAAGAAACGGGTCGTGACAACAATTACAGATACGGATACCCGTAACTTTCAAGAAATTACAAAATGGCCCAAAACGCCCGGAAATCACGATACGTGATCGAATAACCAAACCGAAGTTCACAACACGTCTAACAAGGTTAAACGGACTTACGGGAAACTCGAAACAGCAGTTTCGGACGAGATTCGCAAGAATCGAACTCAAGTGCGGAAAAGTCGCTAAAAAGCACAGAACTCAACAAAACGACACCGAAACGAACTCGGATGTCAAAAAGTGTAGAATTAATCATTCTCAGAATGACGAAACGGTCATGAGCGAGTCGTCAAAACGGACTTCGGCCGAAAAAAGAAATTTACCGAAAATCGAAAATTGCGGATATTACATGACACGTGTTTGGTTGCGATTCAGATTATTTTGTGTTGTCATTCCGTTGGCCGAATCGTTGTTGTGATGAGTTTTGGAGCGATTCTATTGCCTGTGCAGCAAGGATAGCGCACGCTACTTGCATAGGTAGCGCGCGCTACCAGGGTGTCACTAGCGCACGTTGAGGCTTCGTTAGAGCACGCTAACTGGAGGTGCAGCAACAGTCCAGAGGCTACTGGACTGGGTTGGAGTGTCGTCTAGCGCGCGCTATGTAGTAGGGTAGCGCATGATAAGGTGTTGTAGTATCGCACACTACATGTTGTAGTAGCGCACGCTAACTGGTGGTTCCGGAGCAGTCCAGAAGCTTCTGGACTAGGTTGAGGGACTCGTTAGCGTATGCTAATTATGCGTTGGGCAGAACTCTGTATGGCGAGGCTTCGATAGTGCACGATAATCTGGGATGATTAGCGCACGCTAAGCTGTCCAGCATATATACTGGACAGCAGTCGTGAATTGTCATTTCCACTTCATTTCTTCTCCTCTCCGCGGGTTTGAGACGAGGGCGACTAGGGTTTGGACTTCTGGTCGATTTTTGTTCCATCCAAGGTGGTTTGGAGGTTTCTAGGTTGTAACATCATCTAATTTATTGTTCTTCGTCAGATCGAGGTAAATTCTTGGTTTTTCTTGAGTTGACCTTTTTGGAGATTTTGTTCTTTATCTCATTTCTAATATGGTTTTGATAGATCTATTGTTATTATATGTTGTCATTGATCATGTTCTATGGATTGTGTGTCCATAATTTCTATTTATTCAACCCGGTTGTTGATTCTAGGGTTCTTGAAGAACCGAGAATATTTAATGTTCGATTAAATGTTCCAACGAGTCTTCCTGCGATAGTTTGATGTGATTTCCGTTGTTATTGGTCTTGAACCTCATTGTGATCGTGTTTTCCTTGTGTCCTGCGATGTTGTAGGTTTCGAGGCACTTCGGTCGAGCCATGTTCGTCGGAGTATTTGTGTGCCGATTTTGAGGCAAGTATCTTGCTTGTACGACTTGTATCTTGTGACTAGAAATCATGTATTAGGTTTGTGATGATTTATTTACCTTCGTAACATAGTTCATGTGAGTTAGTTATGTGTTAAACGTTATGAAGGTTTAGTGATGACTGTGTTATTTTGGGAATATGTATTGTGTGATGTGATGTGTGTGCAGGATTGTGATAATCGTGTTGGTTGGTTGTACACAAGGTTGTGCAATGTGTTGTGTTATGTGTGCAGGATTGTGATAATCGTGTTGGTTGGTATTACACATGGTTGTGTAATGTGCTGTGTTTCGATCATGAATTATGTTTTGTCAATCAAAGTTTTTGAAAGGAAGTTTTTATGAAAAGAAAGTTGGGCTGAGCCTCACGAGATTTGTGAAAGTGTTTTCGTACTGTAAATTGCTGAAATATGAATTGAGATTTGGGCTAGAACCCTAAGGTTTACGAAAAGGTTTTACAAATCAGGACTCGAGGTCCTAAAGGTTTTGTGTTTCTAAAAATCCCCGAGATGAGAATTTTATTTGCGAATACTTCCTTGCTCGTTTTCTAAATTGTTAAAACCTCTTGGGAATGACTTGGTACTTAGTTATTATATCTGATTCATGGTTGATGTTGCTCGTTACATTTTGTATTATTTTATACTTGCACTAGTAAAACAGTGGAGTTTTACTAGCCCCCGAGTAATCGGGGGGTGGATGTCTGTATTGCGTCCAGGTACATGCAGGTTCTTGAGGAGCAGTTCCAGGATTGGCACAGGAAGTGACGAGCTACGATACTAATTAGGAGTTGAAAGTTATTGAGTTCTGTTGTTGTTGCATCGTTGTATTTTTTTTCTCAGTCTTCCGCTGTGATGTATTATTTGTATTTTGGACCCTTGCGTGGACACGAATTATGAGAAAGTATTTTGGTTTGATTTAGTTGTGTGACCATGTCGGTCAGTCTTGTTATTCTGTGTGACCCCGACCGGTCAAATATTTGATCGTCTGGTTGTGTTCATCCTGGTGTATCCTTGAGTGCAGGGTCCACATCATGTAATATTTCGATATGGTTTTGGGGGTGTTAGATTTATGGTATCAGAGCTTAGTTTGTGGAAACCTAGGCTGTCGGGTCAAGTTGAGTAGTGTCGTTGTCGTGTCATTCAAGTTTTCATTTGACAAGTTGGGTTGCGCATTGTCACTCCGTGTTGTCGATGTTGATCGTTGAGATTAGTATCGTGGGCGACCGTTATCTTCGTGCGACCTGTGGACGTAAGTCTCCTCTTCTATGTGAGATATTTGTCTTTCATGATTTCGTTTATGTGCATGTTGTGTGATGAAATCTGTAACACCCCGAGATATTGAGAATAATTACAGCGCCGTAAACCCTTTAAGTAAGGATTTACAAGGCTAAATAAAAGAAATGTGAATATAATCCAACAATACCACAGAAATTCAAATTACAAACCGGTTCCAACTGATCCAATGAGTTAATTAATACAACCATATCGAAATGATATTAATAAGACACGCGTACTCGAGTACTGAAAATGAATCAAGAAGACAAATCACAAAAACAACAAACATCACTGAGCCCCTTCGTCGTGACGTCGGTACTGTGGCTATTTCCCCGCTCCTCGGCTACCTGAACATCAAAACAAATGTCCACCCCCGAAGGGGTTAGCAAAATGATGCTAGTACAAGTATCATATTAAACAAATCGAATATGCATCAACAATACATAACAAGATACACTACACGGACTTTCGCTACCGGAATCCGACAATGCGAATCCACAAGATTCCATTAACACAGTATGGGTATTCCAATGATCCAGCGCCCTCAGCATAGATCCCAAGATGATCCCGTCGGACCAACATGAGGTGGAAAAACCCGTCCAATGATCCAGCGCCGTCAGCCTAGATCCCAAGATGATCCCGTCGGACCAACACGACGTGGACATCCGATCCAGCGCCCTCAGCATAGATCGTACAACATACACAAACACAACTCATGCATACATATATGCAAACTCGTTATGTCCATCAACATGAACATACAAACACTATATAACGAATATCATGACAATTCAACAAAATAAATCTTATGTTCAACAACATGAATAAATCACATGTATGCTCAAAATACCAATATTAACAAATTACGATACTTGCCTCAAAAATGGCAAGAACTAATAACTTCAATGATCTCAACACACTCGAAGGCCGACTCCCTCGATCAACGTAGTAAGCTCGAACCTTAACAAAAGAAATAATATAGAATTCATCTCATGTCGTACGAATGTCTAACAATCCGGTCTACGGCCGAAAGCTCTAAAAAAATGTAATCTGCCTGAACTGCTTAGCGTGTGCTACGTACTCTACGTAACGTGCGCTAAGCCTGCCCGTTAGCGTACGTAAACGAAAAAATCTAGCGACGCTAACTATGTACTGACAGTCCTCTCTGATCAGCCGACTGACCTGCCTGATGTCATAACGTACGTTACGTACCAAACGTAGCGTACGTTACTCATTCCCGATAGCGCACGTTAATATATACATTTTAGCGTACGCTAACCGTGCATGGCAGTTTACTACTGGGCAGAAAACTTAATATAATGGTGATGAAACTCATGAAATCTACAGTGTTAATACATGTCATCTCCATGCATATCATGCTCATATGGTTTGTGAAAGATCTTTACGGATTAAACGACTATGAGATACAAGGATGCGTATAATCATCACAACACCATAATTCATCTTTGATCTTCAAGAAAGTATCCTAAGTTGAATCAATTCCATGTCCTAAGACGTATGATTCCTTTATGTAAAGACATAAGAACTTGGTAATCTCCATATACTGGTCATAATCGGTTTTGAAGCTTCATGAATATGCTAGGATTTCAAACACTAATAGGTTCAATGGGTTATACGATGAATAAGTACCGAAACATCGAAAATATCCTTCTAACACATGATGTTCGACTACTTACGAATTTAACTGACTAGATAATCCCAAATCATGATCAAAACATCCTTCAGAAACTACTAATATTGGTGAAGAATCACCTACCTCAAAGTAGCGAAGAACACGAAGGAACTTGAAGAAATCCAACACCGAGGTCTTGAACACCAATCTCCAATGATTTACAATCTTCCAACTCGTGCTAGGAGGATGATATGAGAGGTTGAGGATGGAGGAAGTAACTCTCTAAGCTCAAAAATTCGGATTTGGGAAGTAAAAAGATCTGAAAAAATGAAAAAGTGTGATGTCCTATATATAGAAAAGGTTTATTAGCGCGCGCTAGTCCATATACATAGTGTGCGCTAACGGTCATACAAAGCTTACTGACTTTACTGTACTCAGCGTTTAGCGTGCGCTATCCTCATATCATTAGCGTGCGCTACCGCGTTGACTTGGCTTTTCCCGAAAGCCGTCCAGGTTCATCCTGACATGATCCGACCGAGATCCGCAGCTGATCTCACCTACCACCCTGTCTTAATCATGCTGACTACGTATAGCGTGCGCTAAGGTTCATACATAGCGTGCGCTACGAACCCAATTTAGCGCACGCTACGCTAAGTCGATAGCGTGTGCTACATGTGCAAAATCACCACTTAGAACACATTCATGAAATCATGCGCTCAACAACACCGGATCATGAAATACGGAGAATAATACTAAGATCAAAATGCAACAATTACAATATCACAAGGTTCAAATACACATCAGAAATCTCGGGTATTACATCCTCTCTCCCTAAAAAGAAGTTTCGTCCCGAAACTTAAGATGAAAACAGCTCTGGATATCTAGTCTTCATATTGTCCTCCATTTCCCAAGTGGCCTCTTCAACTCGTGTCGTGACCATTGTACTTTAACCAAGGGTATTGGTTTATTCCTCAATTGTTTGATCCGACTCTCAAGTATTCTAATTGGTCTCTCCTCGAAGGTGCCGTCATTAGCTATCTCGATCTCATCAAACTCAATGATATGACTGGGATCCGGTACATACTTCTGCAATTGGGATACGTGAAATACATTGTGAACGTGACTCAGCGATGGCGGTAAGGCCAACCTGTATGCTAAATCCCCAAATCTCTCGAGGATCTCAAATGGTCTGACATATCTCGGACTTAGCTTACCTTTCCTCCTAAAACGGAAAATTCCTCGTGTAGGAGACATCTTCAATAGTACGTGGTCCCCAATGTCGAACACTAGAGGGCGACGACGCACATCTGCATAAGACTTCTGTCGACTCTGGGCAGTCAACAGTCTTTCCCGAATCAAAGCTATCTTCTCTTGAGTCTGAACTATCAATTCCGGTTCCTCCCGATCAAGTCCGAAGAATCATCCCAGCACAAGGCTGATCGGCATCTTCTCCCGTACAAATCTTCAAATGGTGCTATCTTAATAGAAGCATGCCAACTATTGTTGTAGGTGAATTCAATCAACGGCAAATGAACTTCCCAATCAGTTGACCAATCCAAAGCACAAGCTCTAAGCATGTCTTCTACTGTTTGTATAGTCCTTTCGGACTGACCATCCGTTTGAGGATGATAAGACGTGCTAAAGTTTAGCTCGATCCCCAAAGCCCTGTGAACTGCCTTCCAGAAGTGCGACACGAAGCGACCATCTCGATCTGAAATAATGGTCTTCGGCATCCCATGCAATCTGACTATCTCTGCAATAAATACTCGTGCCAATTTCTCGGGTCCCCATGTGTCCTTAATTCCTAGGAAATGAGCCGAATTGGTTAGTCGATCAAATATAACCCAAATCATGTTCATTCCTGTCTTGGTCCTTGGCATATTGGTAATGAAATCCATCGAGATATCCTCCCACTTCCACTCAGGGATCGGAAGCGGCTTTAACATCCCGGCAGGTCGCTGATATTCAATCTTAACCTGCTGACAAGTCAAACACCTCGAAACATACTCTGCTACGTCCTTCTTCATATTTCCCCACCAGAAGTTTTGTTTTAGATCCTTATACATCTTACTGCTGCCCGGGTGAATAGAATAGGGCGCGCTGTGAGCTTCCTTCAGAATTGTCCGCCTCAAATCATCATCATCGGGAACGCAAAGTCGACTCTGAAATCTCAGAACTCCATCATCTTGTATCACTAATCATGGGGCCTTTCCTTTCTTTACTTCGTCACATAACCGAAGAATCATAGAATCATTCAACTGCTTAGATTTGATTTCCTCGACTAGTGACGAAGTCAGTTCCTTCACATATAGTTGCCCTTGGATTTCTAGTGACCATACTTCAATCCCTTCGCGGATCAGTTCTCGTTGAATGCTGGTTTGGGATGTAAGTGCTTCCAACACTCGAAGAGAAACAGGTTTACGGCTCAATGCATCGGCTACTACATTTGCTTTACCCGGATGATAGAGAATTTCCAAGTCGTAATCCTTGATCAATTCCAGCCACCTTCTGTGCCTCATGTTTAATTTTTTCTGACTGAAAATGTACTTGAGGCTTTTATGATCTGTAAAGATCTGACAATGAGTGACGTATAAATAATGTCGCCAAATTTTCAAGGCAAAGACCACAGCTGCTAACTCGAGATCATGAGTCCGGTAATTAACTTCGTACGGTTTCAATTGCCGAGAAGCATAGGCGATCACCTTATCCCCTTGCATCAACACACATCCCAGACCCTGATTTAAAGTGTCGCTGTATACCATGAATCCATCAGTTCCATCTGGTAATGCTAATATAGGTGATGTCGTCAGTCTCTTCTTAAGTTCATCAAAACCAGCCTGGCATTTCTCATCCCACGTGAACTTTTGAGTTTTCTGTAACAGCTGAGTGATTGGACGAGCAATTTTGGAAAATCCCTCTACAAAACGGCGATAATACCCAGCAAGTCCTAAGAAGCTTCGGACTTCTTTCACATTATTAGGAGCTTCTCATTCCAAGATTGCTTCGATTTTCTTCGGGTCTACCTAAACTCCGTCAGCTGATATCACATGCCCAAGGAAAGTTACTTCCCTAAGCCAGAACTCGCATTTGGAAAGCTTCGCATAAAGTTGTTCCTTCCTCAAGGTGCTCAAAACCACACGCAAATGCTCGGCATGCTCCTCTGTGTCTTTCGAATAGATCAAGATGTCATCAATGAAAACGACCACAAACTTATCTAGGTATTCTAAGAATACCCAATTCATCAATTGCATAAATACCGCAGGAGCATTGGTAAGTCCGAATGGCATCACCACGAATTCATAGTGCCCCTACCAGGATCTGAAAGCAGATTTCGGTATATCCAATTCCTTAATTCTCAACTGATGATATCCTAATCGCAAGTCAATCTTCGAGAATACCCTTGCCCCTTGTAGTTGATCAAATAAGTCGTCGATCTGAGGTATAGGATATTTGTTCTTGATCGTCACCTTGTTTAGCTCCCTGTAGTCAATACATAATCGGAGGGATCCATCTTTCTTCCGGACAAAGAGAACGGGTGCTCCCCAAGGAGAAACGCTAGGTTGAATGTAACCCTTCTGCAATAATTCCTCCAGTTGCTTCTTTAGTTCATACATCTCGGTTGGCGCCATGCGGTATGGTGCTCTGGAAATAGGAGCGGCTCCAGGCTCTAATTCGATAGTGAACCCCACTTCTCTCTGCGGAGGTAACCCAGGTAGTTCGTCAGGGAATACATCTGAAATTCATTCACAATTGGAATAGATGAGAGTTCTACTCCTTCTTCTTTCTTCATGGCATAGCACCAAATTCCATGACATCCCTGCTTCAGTAATTTCACTGCTTTCATCGCCTTGATCAATTTTCCCGAGCTTCCCGGTCTCCATCCTCTGAATAAGTGTTCAGATCCGTCATCAGCAATGATAGAAATGACCCTCTTTCGGTAATTCAGAATAGCTCCATAACGGTTGAGCCAATCGTCTCCGGGAATTAAATCGTCACCATGGATGTCGACTACAATAAGATTCGACGGCCAATCTCTCCCTCCTATAGACACTAGAAAATCTCTAGTTTCTAGGGTTCCCACAATTCTCTCTCCGCTCGGCAAACCCACAACATAAGGTTCACAATCAAATAAACACGAGATTTTCAAACAATTAACACAGTTTAATGATATGAAAGAATGTGTAGCTCCTTAATCGAATAAGACACTAACTGGTTGCAAAAGGATCTGAATCGTACCTGATGCAACAGCAGTGTTCTGATCGTCAGATTTCCTCATCTCGTACAGGCGCGGAGGAACGGACCCAGCACTGGATGTCTCTCTCTTCCCAACATTCTCAATGAAATCCACTCTGCTGCGTCTGGTTCACACTTATCTCCTTCGGAACTGGCGCTGGAGTGCGAGCACCAAATGATCTAGTCGCAACTCCACAGAAAGCCGCACGGTGCCCTTCTTGCCCACAATCGAAACAAGTCACAGAAGATGCGGGGCAATCACGTCGAATATGCCCTGCTCGACCACAATTATAGCATTTCTTTGATGCGTCCGAAACTGCTGATGTTGTCCTGAACTTCTTACCACCTCTAGAAGGATGTGGAGGTTTGCTAGATGAATAAAATGAGGACTGGCCCTTGCGGGGCCCACCACTCTTGTTTTCCGAGAAATTTTCTGTCACTTTCTGCTTCTTTGCCTCCATCGATTTCTCCACCACCACCTCTTTCATGTCGTAGGCCAGCGCTTTGTCTTGATACTGTCGCAACGTAGTACACTCGAATCCGGACATGTACTGTTGAATCTCCGGCTTCATCCGCATATCGAAATGAAAGATCTTTTCTGCCTCCGTTCTGACCAAGTGTCGCACACAAGTCAGCTGATGATTAAAAGTCTTGATTATGTCTGTCACAGTTGCTTCCGAACTCTGTGGTGAGAAAAACTCTCGGATTTTTGCCTCTCTAACTGGACGAGGACAATATTGTGCTTCCATCATTAGTTTGAATTCCATCGAGTCAGCATTATGATTCTCGGTTCGAATAGCTTCCCACCAGTCAAAAGCCTCCCCAGTCAGAAAATACTGGGCAATAGGAACTTTCAGGTCCTCGGGACAGTTAATACCCGCAAATATCTTTTCTAACTCCTTTAGCCAATGATCCCAAGTAAGTGCCTCAGCAGATCCGTCAAATTTTGGCGGGTGCAATTTGACCACCTCAGCAAGCCATCTGTCTCCCCGGTTATCCTAGTGGTGCTACTGTCCCATCGCCGTCTGCATGCGGTCAACTACTTTAGCGAACTGGTTTATCTGAGCCACCACCTGTTGAAGCACTCCCGGCATGTTAGGATTCGCGTCGTCATTCGCTGATCCCTGCTGTCCTCCAGAATGGGAATCGGTTCGACTAGCCGATAATTCTGGGGTAGTTGCGGAATCCTCGTGTCTCATGTTACCACGTACGCATCCACGACCGCGTCCGCGTACACGACCGCGTCCGCGTCCACGTCCTCCCCTCAACATACTGTAAACACAATTACTCAATATCCAGGACAAAATTTTCAAAAATAAAGCCCGTCAATACTCAAAAAACAGAAATTAAGTAAACGGTAGTATAAGAGATTAGGAGACTTTCAACCACGGTCCACATGACAACTTTGGCTGAACAGTGATGTTACGAACGACCCGTAAATCAAATAACGTAAACTGACCCAACTAAAACCCGACTGCCAAGATATCCATGAATCTTAGCTCTGATACCATATTCTGTAACACCCCGAGATATTCGGAATAATTACAGCGCCGTAAACCCTTTAAGTAAGGATTTACAAGGCTAAATAAAATAAATGTGAATATAATCCAACAATACCACAAAAATTAAAATTACAAACCGGTTCCAACTGATCCAATGAGTTAATTAATTCAACCATATCGAAATGATATTAATAAGACACGCGTACTCGAGTACTGAAAATGAATCAAGAAGACAAATCACAAAAACAACAAACATCACTGAGCCCCTTTGTCGTCACATCGGTACTGTGGCTGTTTCCCCGCTCCTCGGCTACCTGAACATCAAAACAAATGTCCAACCCCAAAGGGGTTAGCAAAACGATGCTAGTACAAGTATCATATTAAACAAATCTAATATGCATCAACAATACATAACAAGATACACCACACGGACTTTCGCTACCGGAATCCGACAATGCGAATCCACAAGATTCCATTAACACAGCATGGGTATTCCAATGATCTATCGCCCTCAGCATAGATCCCAAGATAATCCCGTCGGATCAACACGAGGTAGAAAAACCCGTCCAATGATCCAGCGCCCTCAGCCTAGATCCCAAGATGATCCCGTCGGACTAATACGAGGTGGACATCCGATCCAGCGCCCTCAGCATAGATCGTACAACATACATAAACACAACTCATGCATACATATATGCAAACTCGTTATTTCCATCAACATGAACATACAAACACTAGATAACGAATATCATGACAATTCAACAAAATAAATCTCATGTTCAACAACATGAATAAATCACATGTATGCTCAAAATACCAATATTAACAAATTACGATACTTGCCTCAAAGATGACAAGAACTAATAACTTCAATGATCTCAACACACTCGAAGGCCGACTCCCTCGATCAACGTAGTAAGCTCGAACCTTAACAAAAGAAATAATATAGAATTCATCTCATGTCGTACGAATGTCTAACAATCCGGTCTATGGCCGAAAGCTCTAAAAAAATGTAATCTGCCTGAACTGCTTAGCGTGCACTACGTACTCTATGTAACGTGCGCTAAGCCTGCCCGTTAGCGTACGTAAACGACGAAGTCTAACATACGCTAACTATATACTGACAGTCCTCTCTGATCAGCCGAGTGACCCGCCTGATGTCATAACATACGTTACGTACCAAACGTAGCGTACATTACTCATTCCCGATAGCGCACGTTAATATATACATCTTAGCGTGCGCTAACCGTGCATGGCAGTTTACTACTGGGCAGAAAACTTAATCTAATGGTGATGAAACTCATGAAATCTACAGTGTTAATACATGTCATCTCCGTGCATATCATGCTCATATGGTTTGTGAAAGATCTTTACGGATTAAACAACTACGAGATACAAGGATACGTATAATCATCACAACACCATAATTCATCTTTGATCTTCAAGAAAGTATCCTAAGTTCAATCCATTCCATGTCCCAAAACGTATGATTCCTTTATGTAAAGACATAAGAACTTGGTAATCTCCATATACTGGTCATAATCAGTTTTGAAGCTTCATGAATATGCTAGGAGTTCAAACACTAATAGGTTCAATGGGTTATACGATGAATAAGTACCGAAACATCTAAAATATCCTTCTAACACATGATGTTCGACTACTTACGAATTTAACTGAATAGATAATCCCAAATCATGATCAAAACATCCTTCAGAAACTACTAATATTGGTGAAGAATCACCTACCTCAAAGTAGCGAAGAACACGAAGGAACTTGAAGAAATCCAACACCGAGGTCTTGAACACCAATCTCCAATGATTTACAATCTTCCAACTCGTGCTAGGAGGATGATATGAGAGGTTGAGGATGGAGGAAGTAACTCTCTAAGCTCAAAAATTCGGATTTGGGAAGTGAAAAGATCTGAAAAAATGAAAAAATGTGTTGTCCTATATATAGAAAAGGTTTATTAGCGCGCGCTAGTCCATATACATAGCGTGCGCTTACGGTCATACGAAGCTTACTGACTTCACTGTACTCAGCGTTTAGCGTGCGCTATCCTCATATCGTTAGCGTGTGCTACCGCGTTGACTTGGCTTTTCCCGAAAGCCGTCCAGGTTCATCCCGACATGATCCGACAGAGATCCACAGCCGATCTCACCTACCACCCTGTCTTAATCATGCTGACTATGTATAGCGTGCGCTAAGGTTCATACATAGCGTGCGCTACGAACCCAATTTAGCGTAGGCTACGCTAAGTCGATAGCGTGCGCTACATGAGCAAAATCACCACTTAGAACACATTCATGAAATCATGCGCTCAACAACACCGGATCATGAAATACGGAGAATAATACTCTGATCAAAATGCAACAATTACAATATCACAAGGTTCAAATACATATCACAAATCTCGGGTATTACAAAATCTATCTTCGGTAGTTGTGACATGTGTATTGAGCTAAATGTATTGATGGTTTGGACACCGAGTGGTGCAGTATGATGTAAAAGCCTTGAACATTGATGTGTTCCTCAAAGCATAATGGCGATAGAGTTTGTTGAGAAACTCATATAGACGGTCCGACATGTGTTCGGAATCGACGTTTGTGAGTTGTGTTTATGGAATTGGTGATTTTTTTAGTGTCGTATATGCATGTGTTTGAGAACTGATGGTATTTGACTAGTTGTTGTTAACAACCGATATGCTCCTATTAATAATTATAACCCTGTATGTGTGATTGAAAATGATTTCCTAAAACTTTTTGGACCTGAATGTATCGTGGAAATTGAGTTTCCAAAAATGTTTTGACGGTGCGGTCAAATGACGGTGTATTGTGAATTTTGAAAAGTGGTATGAATTTTGGCGAGCCAGTCCTGTATTTTCAAACGAAACCTTATGACGGTATTTGAAAAATATGTTTGGAGGTACTTGGGACATTTTATAAATTATTACCGTCATTGATCTTTTTGTCGTGTTTGAAAGGATCTTAAGAAATGATTTTCGCGTATTGGTGCTATTTTCAATGATCGAGTAAATGATTTTAAAACCTTCACACCATGAAATTTTTGTATTTATAAATCAAATGTGATTTTCATTTCTAAAAAGGGTGGAGGAAAAATCTTTCTGAATTGTGCCAGTTAACGCACGCTAACTAGCATGGCAGACAAGGTGATAGAGTTAACGCACGCTAACCGTATGCTTAGCGCACGTTAAGATACATTGTGTTGTGTGGTTTGGATGTGATTGTTGATATGTGGGAATGTCTATTATATGTATGAATAGATTGCCCACTCGGGGACGGTTTGGTGAAACCTCTGGGGGTCGATGCCAAGAGAGCATAACCACGGGATATCCTATGTGTCGTTGATGGGGATGATGTTGATTGGTAACATGTGATTACCCTATGTGTTGTTAATTGTGATGATATTGAGCGGTAACATGTTGTTACCTTGTATTTTGCTATTTGTGATGATGATGTTTTTTCCGAAGAAATTGATCTTTTGGAATGTTGCCTGGTAAATATTTTCAAAGTAAGATGGTTAAATTCATGATTCATGATTTGATAAAACATCCTGAGGTATTAACGGTATTTTCCAAATTTTATTTCGGAAAATCATAAAGATCCTAAGATTTTTAAATTTTATTGTTTAAACAAATACCTTGTGGAGTTTTAAAGAAAATAATACTATAAGTGATTGGCCACTATGATGTGTACTTTGTTTTGGCCTTGTTTGTATTGGTAGAGATCGCAAGTTCCGTTGATATGGTTATGTGATTATTGCGACGGTAAGTTCTGTTTATTGCAGTGGTAGTTCTTGTATCCGTGTAATTACCCGGAGTGGATATTCTGTCTGTTGCTATTTTTTGCCTTACGTTGATATGTTTTGCTAGGTTGGCATTTCGGCATATTAATTTGCGATGTGTTGTGCTGAGTTGGCATCTGGGTACGTTGCTTTGCGATGTTAGTCTCGTTGTATTTAGTGATTGTTTGTTCGGTATGCCGAGGAGACAAGGTCGAGGTGGTGGTCGTGGACGTAGTCAAGAGCATGATGAGGTACGTGATAATGTCGATGTTAGCAGAGATATTTATTTGGAAGTGAGGGAACTGGGGTTCCTAAACCTCAAACCTCGCATCAATAATTTATGAAACCTCCTAAGACAATTGGAGCCGCTTGTGACTTGTCATAACTGTGGACGTGAGGGGCACCGAGTCCAGTATTATAAGAGAGTGTCTAGTGCAACCGATACTCAAGTTTCAGCACCGGTGTCGAGATCGACTCATAGATATCATTGATGATTGTTTTTCTTGCTTTTGGTTTGTCTTCGTGTTGCGGTTCGTTTTAAGTTTCGGGACAAAACTTATTTTTAGTAGGATAGAATATAATACCCGAGATTTTTGTTTCCGGTTACGTTGAATTTTTTTCTACCGTTTAGTGGATTGTATGTTATTTGTGCCTATATGATCATGTGTCATGCATTGACACGTATTTGGTTGTGATTCAGATTATTTTGTGTTAGTCATTCTGTTGGCCGAATCGTTGTTGTGATGAGTTTTGGTGCGATTCTATTGCCTGTGCAGCAAGGATAGCGTACGCTACTTTCATGGGTAGCGCGCGCCACCAGGGCGTCGCTAGCGCACGCTGAGGCTTCGTTAGCCCATGCTAACTGGAGGTGTAGCATTAGTCCATAGGCTACTGGACTGGGTTGGAGTGTCGTCTAGTGCGCGCTATGTAGTAGGGTAGCGCACGCTAAGGTATTGTAGTAGAGCACGCTATATGTTGTAGTAGCGCACACTAACTGGTGGTTCCTGGGCAGTACAAAAGCTACTGGACTGGGTTGAGGGACTCGTTAGCACACGCTAACGATTGTTGTTAGCGCACGCTAATTATGCATTGGGCAGAACTCTGTATGGCGAGGCTTCGATAGCGCATGCTAATCTAGGATGATTAGCGCACGCTAAGCTGTCCAGTACATATATTGGACAGTAGTCGTGAATTGTCATTTCCACTTCATTTCTTCTCCTCTCCGCGGGTTTGAGACGAGGGCGACTAGGGTTTGGACTTCTGGTCTATTTTTGTTCCATCCAAGGTGGTTTGGAGGTTTCTAGGTGATTGTAACATCATCTAATCTATTATTCTTCATCGGATCAAGGTAAATTCTTGGTTTTTCTTGAGTTGACCTTTTTGGAGATTTTTTTCTTGATCTCGTTTCTAATCCGATTTTGATAGATCGATTGTTAGTATATGTTTTCGTTGATTATGTTCTATGGATTGTGTGTCCATAATTTCGATTTGTTCAACCTGGTTGTTGATTCTAGGGTTCTTGAAGAACCGGGAACATTTAATGTTCGATTAAATGTTCCAATGAGTCTTCCTTCAATAATTTGATGTGATTTCCGTTGTTGTTGGTCTTGAACCGCGTTGTGATCGTGTTTTCATTGTGTCCTATGGAAATTATAGGTTTCAAGGCACTTCGGTTGAGCCATGTTCGTCGGAGTATTTGCGTGCCGATTCCGAGGCACGTATCTTGCTTATACGACTTGTATTTTGTGACTAGAAATCACATATTAGGTTTGTGATGATTTATTTACCTTTGTAACATGGTTCGTGTGAGTTAGTTCTGTGTTACACGTTATGAAGGTTTAGTGATGATCGTGTTATTTTGGGAATATGTATTGTGTGATGTGTTATGTGTGCAGGATTGTGATAATCGTGTTGGTTGGTTGTACACAGCGTTGTGCAATGTGTTGTGTTATGTGTGCAGGATTGTGATAATCGTGTTGGTTGGTATTACACATGGTTGTGTAATGTGCTGTGTTTTGATCATGAATTATGTTTTGTCAATCAAAGTTTTTGAAAGGAAGTTTTTATGAAAAGAATGTTGGGCCGAGCCCCACGAGATTTGTGGAAGTGTTTTCGTACTGTAAGTTGCTGAAATACGAATTGAGATTTGAGCTAGAACCCTAAGGTTTTCGAAAAGGTTTTACAAATGAGGACTCGAGGTCCTAAAGGTTTTGTGTTTCTAAAAATCCCCGAGATGAGAATTTTATTTGCGAATATTCCTTGCTCGTTTTCTAAATTGTTAGAACCTCTCGGGAATGATTTGGTACTTGGTTATTGTATCTTATTCATGGTTGACGTTGCTTGTTACATTTCGTATGATTTGATACTTGCACTAGTAAAACAGTGGAGTTTTACTAACCCCCAATTAATCGGGGGTAGATATCTGTATTGCGTCCAGGTACAAGTAGGTTCTTGAGGAGCAGTTCCAGGATCGGCACAGGAAGTGATGAGCTACGATACTAATCAGGAGTTGAGAGTTATGGAGTTCCATTATTGTTGCGTCGTTGTATTTTTTCTCAGTCTTCCACTGTGATGTATTGTTTGTATTTTAGACCCCTGCGTGGACACGAGTTATGAGAAAGTATTTTGGTTTGATTTAGTTATGTGACCATATCGGTCCGTCTTGTTATTATGTTTGACCCCAGCCGGTCAAATATTTGGTCGTCTGGTTGTGTTCAGCCTGGTGGATCCTTGAGTGTAGGGTCCATGGCGTGTAATATTCTCATATGGTTTTGGGGGTGTTACAGATAATACCCAGCAAGTCCTAAGAAACTTCTGACTTCCTTCAGGTTCTTAAGAGATTTCCATTCCAAAATTGCCTCGACTTTATGAGGATCTACTCGGACCCCTTCCGCTGCGACTACGTGACCAAGGAACATCACTTCCTTTAGCCAGAATTCATATTTAGACACTTTGGCATATAATTGTTCGCTCCTCAAGAGGTTCAAAACGATCCGCAAATGCCGCTCATGCTCTTCCGGACTCTTGGGGTAGAGCAAAATATCATTGATAAGCACAACTACGGAATTGTCCAAATACTCTATGAATGCACGATTCATTAAGTGCATAAACACAGCAGGCGCATTAGTGACACCAAACGGCATCACTACAAACTCACAGTGCCCGTAGCAAGTTCTAAATGCTGACTTTGGAACATTGGGTTCTTTAATCCTCAGCTGATGGTATCCCGATCTCAAATAGATCTTTGAAAATACTATCGCTCCTTGCAACTGGTCGAAAAAATCATCAATCCGTGGCAATGGGTACTTGTTCTTGATCGTCATCTTGTTTAGCTCCCGATAGTCAATGCACAATCGAAGCAATCCATATTTCTTTCGAACAAAAAGAACTGGTGCAATCCAGGGTGAAACACTTGGCTGAATATAATCTTTGTCCAGCAATTCTTCCAGTTGCTTCTTCAATTAATACATCTCGGTAGGTGCCATATGATACGGCGCCTTAGAAATCGGCGTAGCTCTTGGTTCTAGCTCGGTGGTAAACCCTACATCTCGTCGTGGAGGTAGTCCAGGTAATTCATCAGAGAACACGTCCGGAAATTCGTTCACAACAAGAATGGATGAAAGCTCTACTTTTCCTTCTTCTTTCTTCATCGCATAACACCAGTACCCGGTACAGCCCTGCTTTAGTAGTTTGACGGCTTTCATAGCTTTAATCACTTTCCCTGAGCTTCCTGGTCTCCGTCCTTCGAATAATAATTCGGAACCATATTCGGCTATCATCGAGATATTCCTCTTTCGGTAGTTCATAATAGCTCCATAACGTCTAAGCCAATCGTCTCCGAGAATCAGACCGTCTCCTTGTATCTCTACTACAATCAGATTTGAGGGCCACTCTTTGCCTCTAATTGTTACAGGAAAATATCTAGCTTCTAAATTCGCCACAATTCTTTTCCCTCGGTAAACCCACAATATAAGTCTCACATTCATGAAAACAAGAAATGTTCAAAAGATTAACACAATACAATGATATAAACGAGTGTGTAGCCCCTGTATCGAACAAAACACTAATTGGTTGTGAATGGATCTGAATGGTACCTGATGCGACAGCTGCATTCTGATTGTCTGTCCTCCTCATCTCATAAAGGCGTGGAGAAGCGGATCTGGCACTCGATGTTCCCCTTTGGTCGAACTGTCCTATGCCTCTTCCTCGATCAAAACTCAGGGGTAGTTGGTGTTGGGATTCGGTGCCTAAAACGAAGGCCCAACGGAAACGGTAAAACGAAAATTAATTCGATCCGAATCCCTACGAGGATCGATCGAGCTACGTATATACGAATATATAAACGAAAAACAAGAGTCATAAGAAACTAACCCTCGAAGTCCGTTGATTAAATGGAAACCTTCTCTTGAGCTATTCCCCAAGCTCTTGAACGATCCAACGCCGAAAGTACCGCGTCTCTACTTGCCACGCGCCGGAGAAACGACCGGAACGACGATCACCTTGCTATCCTCCGAGGATACGGCTAGAGCTAAGTGATGAAGCTTCCAATATGAGATTATCACACTCTAAGTGTATAACTCACAACTCTCATTTATTTCTTGATTTTTTTACCAAGAATCACCAAGAACAAGTTGAAGAAGAAGATGAAGATAAGTGTTTGAACTCAAAGTATCACTTTCTCTCTCTCTCAATGTATCTCACGGTTGGCACAATGATACTTAGAGAGTGACAAGTCTTCTCTTCTTATTCAATTCCTTTCCACATGAGAACAACTCATATTTAACCCCACCTTGAAAAAGATATCAAATATCTATTCATTAAACACCTAATCAAGATTCCAATTGATTTAAAAATCAAAGTCTTGTCAAGGTGTGGGGAAGGGGGGCGGCTATGATGAAGAAATACGACGAGTTCGGTTCGTTTCGGACTCCCGTGAGTCCAAACAGATAAACTCCGATTCCGTTCCGATGTATTTATATCGATCAATTAATCCAATTAATTAATCATATCAAATACATAATAACATAATTAATTTCTCCAAGAAATAATTATATCCATGAATTAAATTAATCACCCAGTGATATATTTAATTCATTAAGCCGTAAATCAATTTATCCGATAAATCGATTTAAACATCCAATGTCCCAAATTAGATATCCAATATCTAATATTCATAATGAGAGAATTAGCTTGATTCATTCCGTAGTCAATCCTAATGCGCGACTCGGTAGGTCCGTCTCAGTCAGCAATGGGAGGAACCAAACAGTAGTAGCACCACCTAGCCGGCTGGTGGCCTACACTGCACTCCCAAGAGAACGAATGATTGGGATCATTCAAAACCATTCCGTAGTGAATACCAAGATACGTATAAACCCTTCTTTCATATATCCCGATCAAGTTATAGGGTCACGGTCGACCAAACCCTATCCGTACTTGACGCTATGCATGCGTTAATGCAAATCGAGATCATCGAGCTGTCGTGTATCTAATACAACTAGCTCCAATGCTTTGGCCAAAGACTTATGATCTCATCTGCCAATAACCGCATAGGACATATAACCCGCTCACTAACGGGAGAAAGAATTCTATCTTGGTATTCAAGAGGACTGCTACTTGCCGTCAAGATGCACGTCGAGGTTGACCCCGCCTTCCGGTTCTGTGGTCGAACTACTCTAATGAAAATCTTGACGTCACAAGCACATCCCTACTAAATCCTCAAGTCTAAGGTTCACGAATACCTATCACAACCTTTCGATTCCGTCATTGACAGTCCCGGAGTGAAATCCATGTGACGAATCGAGGGTGAGTCGGTTCGAGTATACTAATCCAATTAGCATACCTATAACGTGTGCTCCCACTAACCATTAGTGTTCGACAGCACTCTCCATGTCAAAGAACACGTCATACAAGTCTTCACATAAACTTAACGCCTACCAAGTTTCATCGACTTGCGACGATTAAGTATTTGAGCTATAACCTTTCCAAAGGCCGACTCCTTATCCAATAAGGAGTGGAACGCTTTGCTCTCAAATACACGGACTAGTTTCTATATGTTTATTTACGAGTTAGGAATGCCAAGAACTTCCAAGAAATAAAGAAACATTCATTTGCCTTATATAAATGGTTTACATAATTACAAGTACAATGCCCTCACTCAACAACCTCGAGTGGCATTCGAGGGCATACTCCTAACAATCTCCCACTTGCACTCAATGCCACACACTATGGTATCTAATACCCATGTTCTCCAGATGACGCTCCAAGCTAGTCCGAGAAAGTGGCTTGGTCAGTGGATCGGCGACGTTGTCGGCCGAGTCTACTCAGGCAAAGACAATGTATCCCTTTGCGAACAAATTCTCTTACGAGATGATACTTCCTCTCAATATGTTTGGTCTGTTGTGAAACCTCGGCTCCTTGGCTCGCGCTACTGACTCCGTCGTTGTCGCGATGCAGTAGACAGACAGCAATTTCGGACATGGTATCATTTGAAGTTCTCCCGAAACTTCTTAATCCGTAACCCTTCCTTGGAAGCCTCCGAGGCCGCTTGATACTCGGCTGACAGTGGAATCGGCGATCGCGCTTTGCTTGGCACTACGCCAAGATACTGCTCCTCCATTAAGAGTAAATATGTAGCCAGTGGACATCGAGTCGTCCTTCATCCTTGGAAGTCCGAATCGGTGAATCCCACCACATCCAAATCTCCACCGCCATACATAAGAACCATATCTCTCGTTCTTCTCAAGTACTTGAGAACGTTCTTTCTGACGATCCAATGTTCCCTACCGGGTTTGCTCGAAACCTACTCACCACGCTTACAAAGATGCGCGATGTCAGTCTTGTACACAACATAGCATACATAAGGCTACCCACGGCCGAAGCATATGGTATATTACTCATTTCCTTGCGTTGTTCCTCACTTTGAGGACACATCTTCAAGGTGAGTTTTATTCCATGTTGCATCGGTAGGAACCCTCTTTTAGAATCATCCATCTTAAATCGCTTTAAGATCTTATCTAT
The DNA here is from genome assembly GCA_033398695.1 of Orobanche coerulescens. Taxonomy (NCBI): domain Eukaryota; kingdom Viridiplantae; phylum Streptophyta; class Magnoliopsida; order Lamiales; family Orobanchaceae; genus Orobanche; species Orobanche coerulescens. The sequence continues at coordinate 88,442,565 of CM065814.1, forward strand.
ATAGAGGGCTTGGGAAAGGCCTATTGTTCTCTTCGCTCTATCCCGGTGAGCCGAATACCAAGAATATAGGTTGCTTCTCCCAACTCTTTCATGGAGAAATTACTCAAAGCCAAGCTTTCACGTAACCGAGCATTCCCACATCATTTCCTATTAGTAGAATGTCATCTACATATAGTACTAAGAATGCGATCTTGCTCCCACTAACCTTCTTGTATACACAAGGTTCCTCTTCATTTTGCACGAAGTCAAACTCTTTGACCGCCTCGTCAAAACGAAGGTTCCAACTACGCGACGCGTGCTTCAGTCCATAAATGGAACGCTGAAGCTTGCACACTTTCTGAATATCGACTTCGGACACAAAGCCTTTAGGCTGCTCCATATAGATTTCCTCCTCGAGGAATCCATTAAGGAAAGCCGTCTTTACGTCCATTTGCCATATCTCATAATCGTGGTAGGCAGCTATAGCAAGCATCATGCGAATAGACTTGATCATGGCTACGGGCGAGAAGGTATCGTGGTAATCGATCCCTTCCTTTTGGGTATAACCCTTTGCCACAAGCCTGGCCTTATAGGCGTCAACCTTGCCATCACCATCAGTCTTTCTCTTGTAGATCCACTTATTTCCAGTGGGCACTATGCCCTTGGGGCGGTCTACTAGAGTCCAGACCTGATTTACATGCATCGAGTCTATCTCAGCTTCCATAGCTTCACGCCATTTCGCGGAGTCTACATCCACCATCGCTTGGTCATAGGTCGTCGGGTCGGTCTCTTGGCTATCACTTGGAACCTCATGGAGACCCAGCTCCTCCAAGTGCACAAGCCCATACCTCTCAGGTAAATGAGACACCCTACTAGACCTACGAGGTGGTTGTACTTGTGTTTCAGAAAGTTCGGTTCCAGTTTCTTGCACAGGTGTCTCTCGAGGAGTTTCATTATATTCTTCTAAAGAAATACTTCTACCTGCTCCGCCTTCCTGAATGAACTCATCTTCCAGGAAGTGTGCTTGTAAAGCAACAATGATCCTTCGATATTCGGGCATGTAGAATAGATATCCCATCGTCCCAGACGGGAATCCAATGAAACGTCCCTTCGCAGACCTAGCTTCCAACTTTTCCACCTTAGTCTTCTTGACATAAGCGGGACATCCCCAAATCCTAATATGATTAAGACTTGGTTTCCTTCCTTCCCACATCTCATGTGGAGTTTTAGGAACGGATTTGGAAGGACATCTGTTCAATATATACGCGGCAATCAGAGTACATACCCCCACAGTAAATCGGCAAGTCAAGATAGCCTAGCATGGAACGGACCATGTTCAACAGGTCCGGTTCCTTCTTTCGACACACCATTTAACCGAGGAGTACCTGGAGGTGTTAGTTGTGAAACTATTCCATGTTCCTTAAGGAACTCGTCAAACTCCGTACTCATATACTCGCCACCTCGGTCCGACCAAGTGCTTTGATATGAATACCAGGTTGTTTCTCGAATAGGTCAGTGACTTCCATGAATTTCTAACAGGCCTCGGATTTATGTTTCATTAGGTATACATAACCATACCTAGTATGATCATCTCGTAAACGTAATGAAATATTGATATCCGTCACGTCCGCTTCCAAAGCACCACAAACGTCAGTATGGTTTAATCCCAGTTTATCTGCGGCTCTTTCAAAAGTCCCTGTGTATGTGGACTTATTCATTTTGCCTTTAATGCAAGATTCACAAGTAGGAAAGGGATCCGATCCCAATGGACCCATAAGTCCATCTTTTCCATCTTGTAAACCTTGGTCCGACCAACATGACCAAGTCTAAGATGCCATTTCAAAACTTGGTTGGTTTCATCCCTACCACGTTTTCTAGTCATAGTATTCACAACTACTTTGTTGCGAGATTTAGATGATACAATCCATTCAACAATGTAGCGGTACCCACTAGTTTATTTCTAAAATAAATTTTGGGAACCATCACCAATGAAAAATGAAAAGCCTTTTCGGTCCATGACCTAATGGATACAATGTTTTGTGCCCTTGGGCAAAACAAGTACATCTTCTAAAGTCAAAACAAAGCGGATTCTAAACCCAAAAGAAGTGATCCTATGTCGGTTGCCTCGACACTATGCCCGCTTCCGACCGTGATCATAACTTCTCCACTCCAAGCTTCCTACTTTGTTCAGATCCGATTCACGGTACAAATATGAGAACTAGCACGAGAATCAAGTATCCAGAAGTAGAAAATACAAGAGCGAGAACAATTTGTTTCCAAAACTAAAAGTTCTCAGACCAAGTGCCATGAAGAATCGGAGTCTCTAGCCCAGTGGCCTAGCTCACCGCACTTGAGACAAGTATCCTTCTTCTTCTTGTTCTTTGGAACCATCGGGATTTGCCCTTTCCCTTAAGGTCCTTAGCTTGTGGTCCATCCGCTTCTTGGTCTTTTTCTTCTTATTCTTAGACTTAGAAGTCCGTAAGAAATCACAAGTGCACTCCTTCATCCGCGGGGTCTTCATCCGAGACCGAGCGGTCACCGCTTGTTCATTAGCCCGGCTAAGTTACATGCAATCTCATTGCGGTTGAAGTTCATAACAAGCGTGAGAAGGAATCGGGGAGAGACCGTAGGATAAGGTCGGTTTGGAGAGAAGTATCCATTTTAAAATCAAGAGCCTCCAATCTCTCGATCATGGATATCATTTTGAGGACGTGTTCCCCAACCTTCTCACCTTCTTTCATCCTTGCACCGAACAGCTTGCTTGGATATCTCATATCTAGCGATTCTGCTTTGTGCTCACCATAAAGCTCGGTTAAGTGAGATAGAATCGCCTAGCGAAGTCATTTTCTCATGAGCTCTCAAGCTCATTAGACATGGAAGCCATCATATAAGCACGGACTTTCACGTCATCCTTAACCCACTTTTCGTGGTTTTCAATCTCTTCTGATTGGCTCGAGTCCGCATAGGAGGCGCCGAATGTCCGTCTCAAGACGTATCCCAGTGCCTCTATACCGAGGACAATCATGAGATTGGAGCCAATCCACAAAGTTAGGTCCCATTAAGGTGTTCTTTTCGAGTAGAATTGCGAGTGGATTCATTGTCATATTGAGATTTGTGCATTAAGTATAACAGTTAATTAGTGACTCATTCAATTATGTTCGAGTATAGAATTTAAGGTCTTTTCTATTTTTGTTACCTACTCCCACTATTTTTATCTAATAACACACTCCCATGTGAAATCCGAAGTATCGTCGCTCTACTTCATAGTGGTGATCGAGTTCTTTATAAATCTTAATAGAGGGCAACCGACAGTTTCTAGTCTATTAATTTTTATAAAGTGGTGTCCAACACCAACCCATCTAATGGATGATTCGATCTTCTTTTTCCCCTTGTTCACTCCCCTCAACCTATACGGTTTCTATGGTTCGTGAACAAGTTAAGTTTATACCATCGACGCAAATCCGTTTCACAATTGAATCTTATCCGCAACCTATCGTGTTTCTAGGGATAAAATTTGCTCCAACCGAAGGCATCCAATGCGCTCCGGTAATTTATCCGTCCTCCCGAACGACTACCCCGATAACTCGGAAGCATAGCACATCCGGTTTGGATTTCAATTTCGAAAACTCGATGGAGGGAAGGAAAACCTTGAAACCTTATAAACTTAATTATTTGTTGTGGGAGAATTATCGCGATTAACGTTACACTTTGCACATTAATCGCTTAAGCGCGTTTGTGGCATTCATACAATATGAAACAACCAATCACAACCTAGTTGCTACCAACATGTGGTTCATGGACCGTTCCTAGAAAACAAAAACTCCGTAATCTAATTACAAGTCTTCGTCTTGAATCTTCGTCTTCTCGAAATGGATCTTCCTCCGGTCTTCGTCATTACATATAAATTTTACATTGAAAATTGCATCCTAGATACAAATTTTTCTAGTAAAATAAATAGGCTCAAAACGGCATTTACAACCCATTCGAATAAAAAGAAAGATTCAAAAATAAGTCCACGAACCACTTCCCCATTCAATAGCATTCATTCAATAAATACTAAATAAATGGAAAGCGTAGAGATACATTGATCCAATCAACAATACGAACCGATCCAATCGATTCACAATCGGTAATATAATAACGCTCAAAATAATTGATTGACCATAAATATTCCAATTAATCAAATTTCCCTTATAAAATGAAATACCATAAATCATTTTAATCATATTAAATCCAATTTAACATGCGGGAGATTAATTTTCAAGAATACGGAAAAATCGAGCCGGGCGAAAATGGCTGCCATGGCCGAAGTCATCACGGCACCTTTCCGCCGATCAAGCTGGCATGGCCGAAGTCACGCTCGGCGACTACCGGCCAGGCACGGCCCGTGTCTCGACACGGTCGGGTCTGCTGGCGAGGCTCGGGCCGCTGACACGGCCCGTGTCACTGCACACGGCCGAGTCACCTGGCGACTTCACGCCTTTGTCCGAAAAGTCGTCCGACGACGATTCGAGCTCGATTTTCGACGATATCAATATCAATATTTTTCAACATTCATATCTTCAATATAAATCATATTTCCAAGAAATTAAGATTTATATTTAGACATAAACTTACGAAAAATATAACTACAACGAACGTAAAAATATATACCACGATTATGACTAAAATGATTCCAAATCATTCACCATCTAATCAAGCATTCCAAATGCCAATATCGTATATACGATCGCAAGACCTACGCTCCGATACCACTGTTGGGATTCGGTGCCTAAAACGAAGGCCCAACGGAAACGGTAAAACGAAAATTAATTCGATCCGAATCCCTACGAGGATCGATCGAGCTACGTATATACGAATATATAAACGAAAAACAAGAGTCATAAGAAACTAACCCTCGAAGTCCGTTGATTAAATGGAAACCTTCTCTTGAGCTATTCCCCAAGCTCTTGAACGATCCAACGCCGAAAGTACCGCGTCTCTACTTGCCACGCGCCGGAGAAATGACCGGAACGACGATCACCTTGCTATCCTCCGAGGATACGGCTAGAGCTAAGTGATGAAGCTTCCAATATGAGATTATCACACTCTAAGTGTATAACTCACAACTCTCATTTATTTCTTGATTTTTTTACCAAGAATCACCAAGAACAAGTTGAAGAAGAAGATGAAGATAAGTGTTTGAACTCAAAGTATCACTTTCTCTCTCTCTCAATGTATCTCACGGTTGGCACAATGATACTTAGAGAGTGACAAGTCTTCTTCTTATTCAATTCCTTTCCACATGAGAACAACTCATATTTAACCCCACCTTGAAAAAGATATCAAATATCTATTCATTAAACACCTAATCAAGATTCCAATTGATTTAAAAATCAAAGTCTTGTCAAGGTGTGGGGAAGGGGGGCGGCTATGATGAAGAAATACGACGAGTTCGGTTCGCTTTGACTCCGTGAGTCCAAACAGATAAACTCCGATTCGCTCCGATGTATTTATATCGATCAATTAATCCAATTAATTAATCATATCAAATACATAATAACATAATTAATTTCTCCAAGAAATAATTATATCCATGAATTAAATTAATCACCCAGGATATATTTAATTCATTAAGCCGTAAATCAATTTATCCGATAAATCGATTTAAACATCCAATGTCCCAAATTAGATATCCAATATCTAATATTCATAATGAGAGAATTAGCTTGATTCATTTCGTCGTCAATCCTAATGCGCGACTCGGTAGGTCCGTCTCAGTCAGCAATGGGAGGAACCAAAGAGTAGTAGCACCACCTAGCCACCTGGTGGCCTACACTGCACTTAATCGAGAACGAATGATTGGGATCATTCAAAACCATTCTGTAGTGAATACCAGTATACGTATAAACCCTTCTTTCATATATCCCGATCAAGTTATAGGGTCACGGTCAGTCAAACCCTATCTGTACTTGACGCTATGCATGCGTTAATGCAAATCGAGATCATCGAGCTGTCGTGTATCTAATACAACTAGCTCCAATGCTTTGGCCAAAGACTTATGATCTCATCTGCCAATAACCGCATAGGACATATAACCCGCTCACTAACGGAGAAAGAATTCTATCTTGGTATTCAAGGACTGCTACTTGCCGTCAAGATGCACGTCGAGGTTGACCCCGCCTTCCGGTTACGTGGTCGAACTACTCTAATGAAAATCTTGACGTCACAAGCACATCCCTACTAAATCCTCAAGTCTAAGGTTCACGAATACCTATCACAACCTTTCGATTCCGTCATTGACTGTCCCGGAGTGAAATCCATGTGACGAATCGAGGGTGAGTCGGTTCGAGTATACTAATCCAATTAGCATACCTATAACGTGTGCTCCCACTAACCATTAGTGTTCGACAGGCACTCTCCATGTCAAAGAACACGTCATACAAGTCTTCACATAAACTTAACGCCCAGTCAAGTTTCATCGACTTGCGAACGATTAAGTATTTGAGCTATAATCATTTTTCTCTCCAGCTTTTTTCTCTCTGCCTTCTCTCTAGAATTCTCCACCTACCGCTGCCATTTTTCTCTCCACAGCGACCCGTTAGCTCTCATTCCACTGTTAACGGCTCTTTATCCTCCTCTCACCGCCGCCTCTGAGCGGCGGTCCTGCTCGTCTTGTTCGCTTTTTCGGACGTTTTTCCCATGGAATCGTCTGGCAAATCCGATGCGGAGGTTTTCCCTCATTTTGCATCGTTTAATCTCCCTAAAAATTTAACTACGAATTTCCTAAACTACAAAAAACCCTCCTCCTCTAGCAAATCGGCGACCGACGGGAGGAAGGAAAAGTTTTTCTCACAGACTACCTCGATGAAATCGAATCTGGCCTTTTTCTTACGGAAGATCCACCAAAATCGCGGTTGAGCGGTCCGACCCTTTTTCGAGAAGCTTTCGTTAAAACCGGAGCACAAGAGATGGAAGAAGGAGAGATTCCGGATGTGGAGGAGTTTATCCCGAAACACCAAAAAGCGACCAAGGGAAAAATCTTCCTCCTCGACCCAGCGTCCCTCTCGGTTCGGTGGAAGGGCCTCCGTTGTCTTTTGCGAAAATAGTAAACAATCAACCTCAACGGCCGGAAACTTTGGGCACTATTGATCTCTCGGGGGAGATGCCGACGGCGGTCTTCTCACCGGAGGAGTGCGCTCCGGTATCGGACGGTTACAAAAACGCCCTCAGTGGAAAATTTTCATTTGGAAAACCTGATAATATATCTATTGCGAATTTCTTGCAAAAATCTGGTTTTGGTATGTGTAAAGTCCAGTTCTTGAATTTTAAGCATGTATTAATATCCCTGCAAAATGAAGATTTATATGCAAAATTATGGCTTAAACGGGAGTTTAATCTGCTCGGATACCCGATGAGGCTTTTTAAATGGGATCCTTTTTCAATTTCAAACATGAACCGCCTCGGCACCTATTTCGATAAAAATATTTGCTTTGCCCATTCAATGGTTTGACACGAGGGCGCTACAAACAGTCGGTTCCCTTGTCGGTAACTATATTAATGCGTATAACCTAACTTTAAACCGCTCCAGCTGAATTTTGCTAGGATATGTGTGGAAATTAATCTGAAAAATAGACCACCTAAAACGGTTGCTATTCGTTGCGGTGATGTTTTTACTAAACTCGAGGTGGAATATGAAAAACTACCTAAATTTTGCCACCATTGCCATCATATTGGTCATGATATTGATGAGTGTTATGTCAAAAATCCGAACTTAAACCGAAAGTGTTTGTGAATAAGTTTGAAAATACGAACAATGTGAAAAAGGTAAAAATAAAGAAGAATGGGTGCGAGGTTCGTCTTTGAAACCATAAAAATATATCGACCGATAATATCAAAGGGCAAGTGCAGAGTTAACCTGCACCCCCGTTCCCTCTAACGTGTGTATTGTTGAGGATGACACAGGGATTCAAAAGAGGATGATGATATTCCGATCGACAACATGTTTGCTTTGCCCTCGAACGGAAGATTTGGAACAAATTGAACAACAAATTCGTGAGACTCAATCCTCAAGAAGAAAAACAAACTGTCACCTTCAACATCAGTACCAAAATAAAAACTCCTCTGCCAAAAATGAGACAAACGTTTCACAAAATGACTCGTGCAACAAAAAGGTTGCCCCATCGACTTGGAGTCGTAACAAAAATGGGCCGATTCATAAAAACTCCTCTGGGCCGTTTATTAATAATCAAAATGGGCGGGCCCGGCTTCCGAGGTTATTATTTCGAACCAATTGCTCGATGTTGTTTTAAAATCATTGGCTCCACTTCGGGTTCGGGTTCCTCGGCCGCAAGTGGGGGATCAAATACACACAGTGGCTCGCCTCAAGAACCCCTACGAATCACGAATGAACAGGAGTTATTATCCTCGGATAGTGACTCCGTACATAGAGATTCGAAGGACGATCTTGAGGATGCGGGATCCGAACCATCTTTTGAACCGAAAGATGATGGTCTGCCTCAATCTCTCTCGGATAGTAAAGGAGAGGGTAAAGGGCGGAAAAAGATAGCTTTTAATGTCTTGGACCGCAATCAATCTCCTTAAAAACCGAAAAAATAAGAAAAATAACTCTACTAAACAAGCGGTCGTTTCAACTAAAAGGGAAACTAGACGATCTCGTAATCAATGATTAGTGTCATTATTTGGAATGTGAGAGGCATCGGGAATGAATCCGCCCAAAAAATTGTTAAATTGCTTAAGAGGGATCATCGTCCTAATATTTTGGCCCTTATTGAGCCTAAAGTTGCTTTAAACGCGTCTTTTTTTTGTAGGTTGTTTGGTTTTGATAATGTCGTGGCGAATGCTAACAATCATTTTTGGATTTTTTCGACCACGCCACTAACATTAGCGTTTTACATAATGCGGATCAAATGCTTCATACTCAAATTACTTTTAAGGAGTTGAGTCACCCTATTCTACTCACTGTCGTTTATGGTAAAAATACAAAAATTGAGAGACGGGCCCTTTGGGAGGATCTTACTTTGGTCAGTCAAAACCATACTCCTTGGATGGTAGGCGGTGATTTCAATATCGTCCTATATCCACAGGAAAAAAAAGGGACCAACCCTCCTATCCCTTCCGAAATGGAGGAATTTAGGGACGCGGTCCTTGAATGCGACCTCATGGACGGAGGATATGTGGGATCCCCGTTCACTTGGTATAGTAATTCGATATGGCAAAGGTTGGATCGGATTTTCTTCTCTTCGGAATGGGTTAACAAATTTCCCCATTGTTGTGTTAGACATCTCCCGAGGCATACCTCTGATCATAATTCTCTGTTGTGTAATTTTAGTCCGGATTTAAATCGGCCTAAAGCATCTTTTCGTTTTCAAAACATGTGGGTTCAACACCACCTTTTCTTACAAACGGTTAAAGAATCTTGGGACATTCCCTCGCCTTTCTTGGGGCTTTTTAAACTATCGAACAAGCTTTTGCGTCTTAAACTCACTCTTAAAGAGTGGAACAAATATACCTTCGGCAACATTTTTAAAAACGTTGAAAAACATCAAATGGAGGTCGCCAAGGCCGAAGAGATTTTTGACTCGGATCCAACCATTGCCAACATGGTTAACCTTAAAAAACACAATGCGTCCCTTCGCACGCTGTCTATCGAAGAGGCTTTTTGGAAACAAAAGGCTCGTATGAAATGGACAAGGGAAGGGGAAAGAAATAGCAAATTCTTCCATGATTTGGTTAAGAAAAAAAGGCACAACAGCCACATTCATAGCATTCATGATAATGGGTCCGTCATCACGGATGAGATTGGCATTCATCAATCGGCCGTTGGGTATTTTTCGAATTTATTCAAAAATGAACCGGTTGACATTGACCAATTTGACAAGGAGCTCATTAATAACAATATTCTTGATAGTGACAATTTTTTTGTGTTGTCCCCCTACCCTCGATGAGATTAAGAAAATTGTTTTTGATATGGAGGGGGATAGTGTTGCCGGTCCCGATGGCTTTAATGCGAAATTTTTTCAATCTTGTTGGGATATTATTAAAAGTGATGTTTTGGAGGCGGTATTAGATTTTTTTGGAGGGGCCGTTCTCTCTCAAGCGTTTTGCTCTACGTCTATAACGCTCATTCCCAAAATCCCCTCCCCCAACTCTTGGAAAGATTTTAGACCAATTAGTTTGTGCAATACTACTTATAAAATCATTTCCAAAATTCTTAGCAAAAGGTTGAGCACTATCCTTCCTAGAATCATCAATCCCGCTCAATCGGGTTTCATTAAGGACCGGTTAATCACGGATAATATTCTCACGGCCTTAGAAGTCATCCATGACATATCTCGTTCTAAGGACAACTCGGTTATTAAACTTGATATGGAAAAAGCTTATGATAGGATTGATTGGGGGTTTCTCTTCAAAGTGCTTACTAGTTTTGGCTTTTCCCTAATCTTATCAAATTAATTCACAATGTGTGTGCAATGCTTGGTTTTCTATTATTATTAATGGCTCTTCCGTGGGTTTTTTAAAAGTGAGAGGGTCTTAGACAAAGGGGATCCCTTATCCCCTCTCCTTTTTATTTTAGCCGAGGATTACCTTTCAAGGAACATTGAGCATACTTTCAATAAAAATCCGCCATGTTTTTACTATTCGCAAAAACGCTCATATTACTCATCTTGCTTTTGCCGATGACATGCTCCTTTTGTTAATGCGTCTCACAATAACCTTATTTTGCTTAGACGTTGTCTCCAACATTTTGAAGCGGTTTCGGGCCAAAAATTAATAAAGCTAAGAGTAGTTTTCTTATGCATAACCCGACATCCGCGATGTCGCTCGGGTTAAGGATATTATGGGATTTTCTTTTTCGGAACTCCCCATGATCTACCTTGGTGTCCCTATTTGGAAAGGCAAACCCACTTTCAATATGTTTAGTAATGCCATCCTTAAAATCCAAAACAAAATTTGCACTTGGAATCACCACCTCCTTTCTTTAGGAGGGAGGATCGAGCTAATAAAGTCGGTTCTTAATTCCATTCATTTTTATAATCTTCAAGTTATCAAACCTCCGGCTAATGTTATCTTATTCTTTGAAAGACTTTTTAACAAGTTCCTTTGGGGTTCTAACGAGCGTAAGAAAAAAATGCATTGGGCCGCTTGGAAAAGGCTTTGTTACCCTACTCATGAAGGTGGTATAGGGTGCCGTGACTTAAATGATTTAATCCAAGCGGCGGAGTTTAAATTGTGGTGGAGATTTAGGACCAATAAGAATATTTGGTCTAACTTGCTTATGGCTAAATATTGTAAAAGGCTCCACCCCATGGTGGTCAAACCTAATCCTTTTGATTCTCCCAATTGGAAAAGGTTATGTGCCGTTCGTGGGGAGGTTGATAAGTACATTTTTTGGAATAGTGGTAATGCTAATTCATCTTTTGGCATGATAATTGGTGCGATTTTAGTCCCCTTTCGAATTTGTTTCCCACGAAATCTAAAGATTGTCTTAATAAATTTTGGAATAACGGGGAGTGGAATTATTCCAAGCTTAAGGAGATCCTTCCCCAAGGCTATTGTGATTATATTTGCTCTCTTCCTTGTAATGTAGCCAATTGCAAACCGAGTTGGAAGCTTTCCTCTAACGGGATTTCTCATTTAATAGTACTTGGGAGAAAGTCCGCCAAAAAAAACCCGCTCACTTTATTCTTAAGAGGTGTTGGAATTTTGCTATCACTCCAACCATCTCGGTGTTTATGGTCCGGGTTTTTAATAATTGGATCCCCACGCCCGATTGTTTGATTCGTAGGGGGATGGTGGCCGACACTCGGTGTTATTGTTGTAACGGAGACGAAACTCTCATTCACTTGTTTTGGGATGGACCCGTGGCTAGCAAAGTGTGGGACTTTTTCCATTCTTTGGTGGGGTGGCCGAAACTCATCACCAAGGATCTCAATCTTATCTTCCCTTCTTGGTTCAACAAGACTTTTGGTAAGACTCATATATTTCATATCATTCCCGTGCTTATATGTTGGTTTCTATGGTGTTGTAGGAATGATAAAAGAATGAAGCAAATTCCATTCACGGTTGATCGTGTGTGTTCCGGATATGGACGTACTTAAAATCCATCAAAGTCGAGGAAGAATCGGGTGCTTTTTGGAAAGGGGCCGAGAATTTGGCGGCTACTCTCGGTATTAATGCGAATATTAATTTCACGCGCAAAGTGGTTAGTGTTCGTTGGATGAAACCGGATCTCGGGTGGGTTAAACTCAACACGGATGGGGCGGCCAAAGGGAACCCGGGCATCGCGGCCGCGGCGGGGTTCTTAGGGATCATTTTGGGTCGCCTCTCTTCTATTTTTGGGAATTCGTCGGGTTACAAACTAACACATTCGCGGAGTTGCATGCCATTTGGAGAGGGCTTCTTCTTTGTTTGGAGAAAGGTTTTGCTAATGTGTGGATTGAAGTGGATTCTACCATATCTCTCAAATTAATCAAGGAGAACTCATCATCTCCTTGGAATGTTCAAAGCTTAATTAGCAAAATTCATAAACTTCTTTCGTGCATGAATGTCCGCCTTTCCCACATCTATAGGGAAGGGAACTCGGTTGCGACTTTTTGCCAACCAAGGGTGCCTCCATCGAGATTATTTTTGTTCGGATGGCCATGATCTCAAGGAGGATCCTTGGCCTTATTCGGTTAGATAAAATGTGTTATCCATATTTACGATGCAAAAATATTTTCTTAGTTGGCTTTTTGGTGGCCATCGTTTTTGATATAATTTTGGGCGTGTAGAGGATTCGTCCTCCTCAATTTTTGGGCGTGTAGTGGGACTCGTCCCCACACTCGTTTTATTCCGTCTAATAAAAAAAAAAAAAAGTATTCTATTAAAAAAAAAAAAAAAAAAAAAAAAAAAGTATTTGAGCTATAACCTTTCCAGTGCCGACTCCCTTATCCAATAAGGAGTGGAACGTTTTGCTCTCAAATACACGGACTAGTTTCTATATGTTTATTTACGAGTTAGGAATGCCAGTAACTTCCAGTAAATAAAGAAACATTCATTTGCCTTATATAAATGGTTTACATAATTACAAGTACAATGCCCTCACTCAACAACCTCTGAGTGGCATTCGAGGGCATACTCCTAACAGTTGGACACTCTGCTGCGTCTGCGGGACACTAGCCTCTTTGTGGGACAGCTAAGAAGTACGAGCTCCAAATAATTTAGTGGCGTCCTTGCAGAACATCGCTCGATGCCCTTCCTGTCTGCATTCGTAACGTCTTCAGAGAATGAAAACAGTCATGCCACAGGTGTCCTGGGCGACCACAATTAAAACATTTTTTTGCCGCATCAGTAAGGGCTGGTACAGATCTAGAGTGCCTTCCGCCTTTGGATGGTTGCGGAGGCTTCTTGAATGAGTGGAAAAATGACTGAGCCTTGCGGGACCCACTATTCTTATGTTCTGAAAAACCACCAGAGACCTTTTGTTTCTTGGATTCAGAAAATTTTTCCATAGCTGCTTCTTTCATTTCATATGCCAAAGCTTTGTCTTGATACTGGCGGAGAGTGGTGCATTCGAATCCTAACATGTACCTCTGTATCTTCGGCTTCATTCTCATGTCGAAATGAATCATCATTTCTGCATCAGTCCTGACCAGGTGTCGAACGAACGCCAGTTGTTGATTAAATATCTTAATCGTCTGGTTACAGACTCGTCCGTCGGTTGCGCGAAGAAAAACTCGCGAACTTTGGCTTCCCTCAATAGACAAGATCAGTATTGAGCTTCCACCATCAGTTTGAACTCTCCCCAATCAGCATCATGATCAATAAGTCGGATGGCTTCCCACCATTCGGACGCTTCTCCTGTCAGAACATATTGGGTAATGAGGGCTCTCCTGTCATCCGGACAGTTAATCCCTCCAAATACTCTCTCCAGCTCTCTCAGCCCGTGATCCCATGTCGGCATCTCAGAAAAACCATCGAACTTCTGTGGGTGCTTCTTCGCCACCTCATGTAGCCATCTATCTCCTCGATTTCCCAAGTCTGGAATGCCTTGCGGTCTCTCTCCCGGCTGCAATCCTACCGCCACTTGCATTCTGTCCACAACTTGATCAAATTGGGTCATTTTGTTGACCACCTGACGGAGGATGTCTGGGGACAGCAGGTTCGGTATTTGTTTCCACGGTTTGCTCTCGTCCATTGTTGACAGACTCTTGTTGTTCGCCTGAGTTGTAGCTAGCCTGATTTAACAGTAAATCAGGGACGTAGGGTGAAACTTCCTCTTAGCATTTCTACGTCCGCGTCCACGACCGCGACCGCATCCACGTCCTCCTCTCAACATACTGTAAGCATACATACTCAATATACAAGAAATAATATCATTCTAACGTTCAATTATCAAAAAGGACATAACATGTAAGGGACAAGATAGAGTTTAGGAAACTTACAACCCGCTCACATGAAGACGTAGGCAGTACAGTGATGTTATTCACGGTCGGTTAACTCAAAAGGACACATCTGAACCCTAATTTAACCCAACGGCCAAGATATCCATAACCTTAGCGCTCCGATACCATATTTTTTAACAGCCTGAGATATTCAGGATTATTATAGTGCCGTAAATCCTTGATATAAGGATTTACTAGGCTAAGAATTTAAAAACAACATTATTCAATACCAACCATAAAATTTATTATTACACCACAAGTATGAAAAGTACAAATCGACCAACACCCGAAAGTAAACCTCAAAAGACGAACAAAACAACAACGTACTCGAGTACTTTATTAAAACAAAACACAACTGACAAACTATCCCGGCCGTAATATTACTCTGCACCCTTGTTATCATGCAGCTCTAGTGGTTGTTTCCCCATCCTCCTGGATCCTGAACATGAAATAAATATTCACCCCCGAAGGGGTTATCACAACGATGCTAGTACAAGTACGATAATTATACAAAAATGGTTTATTCAGCGACCCCTGAATAATAATATCAATAATATCAACAGTGATAACAACAAGTCTCTCCAACAAGAAATGATAACAATGCATAACATAACGTGTCAATCTCAATATACTCATGGCATTCCAACAATCCAGCGCACACAACATAGATCCCATTATGATCCCATCGGACCAACACATGGTGAAAGTACCCGTCCAACGATCCAGCGCACACATTATATATTCTCATGATGATCCCGTCGGACCAACACATGGTGGACAAAACAATCACAACACATATGCATGACACATAACAATATAACCGACCTCAACACGGATAAACACAATTAAAGTACTTGCCTTAGAAAGATGGAAAGAAATAAACACTTCAACGACTTCAACAAACTCGAAGGCCACCCCTTCGATCAACCGTTTGCAAAGCTCGAACCTTACACAAAATAAAATAACGACAAACTCAACTTACGTAACGAGACTATCACACAAACATGCTAAACGTTCCAAAAAGTGACCGAACTAGATATCATCATACGGCCGATTACCGGTTAATTACTTAAAGCACACTATGTCGAATGAATACCGTGCTACATGCGAAATGAAGGATCATAATGGGGATAACACGTTGATGTCTACGGATTTCAGCATATTCAAATTGTCACGAACCACATTCCAAATCCTGCCCATCAACTTTTAATACATGTATCGATTATCTAAACGAATTCATAACAATGTAAGTACGTTCGACTGAATTCTAAGTTAATCCCACTTATGATTCTCGTTCTTACGCAGGTAAATTCATCTAATCTAAGTCTTATGTTCACCATGATTGTTACAACATGATCATATCGTTCTGACCATTCATGTGAAGATTATCAATCCAAACAACCTTTACAAACCCTTGATTATACTTAAAGAATAATCCATATGTTCATCGTCTCGAATTCACCTAGTCTAGGTGATAACATACTCAATTCGTTCATCATATAATAATAGCGAAATCATCATCTCCATCATGTAATCATCACGAAATCATCATCAAGGCAGGTTTTAATCTTTGAAAATCACATCCTTATGATAGATATAATCAAGGTTCAACTATTACCAATGGAAAGTCTACGATCATCCAATACAATCTTCATAAACTTGTTGTTTGATTCATACACTCCATAATCTCAGTAGCATAATCATAGTATTCCTAAGAACGAGAATTTAAGGTTGGAAAACATCAACATACCTTAATATTGAGGAGAACGATGAAACACTTGGTGAAACTCAACACCGGGAGCTTGAACACCAATCCAAGAAGGTCTATAATCTTGTAAACCAAGCTGAGAGACCGATACAAGGGATTTATAGAGCTGGGGAACTCTCAAATTTGCAGAAAATCGAACAAGGAGTGGGGGTGAAACAAAAAGAGGTTGATGTCTATAAATAGAGTTTTCAACCTTAAGTACGTTATCCACAAGACATTATGTACGTTATCTCTCTTACGCACGCTAGCAACAAATCCTTATGTATGCTATGCCAGGCGGTAGCTCACTGTCTCATTTCCTGTCCTCCATTACGTACATTAACAATGCTCCTACGTATGTAATGTGATCAACATAGCATATGTTATGATACACCTTTAACGTACGCTATGCTCGTTGACTCGCTTTATCAAAAGTTGTCCATATTCTCCCAAAAAATATCCTTATCGGGATCCACATCCCGATCACACCTTATCTGCCTTGACCGCCCATTACGTACGTTATGTATCAACCGTAACATACGTTACGTGCAGCCCATTACGTAAGTTATGTACACCTATTAACGTACGTTAGTATCATGCAGAAGCATGTATAAATCGACAAGTCCACATGATATGATCAAGAATATCTGAATACAAATACGGAAAAATCACACTTCGATTATCAATACGACATAATCAAATACCACAAGATTCAAATACAGATGAAAATACTCAACAATTATCTGGGTATTACATAGCGTGCTCTAGCCATACTAATTAACGCGCGCTATATCTTCTTCCCAGAATCTTCTCATATTCGATAGCGTACACTACTCATTAATATCTGCGTACGTTAATCAATTCCTTTAAAAGTACATGAAGGTACTGGACAGACCAATAGCCTATTCTTTTATTCATAACGTAGCTATATTACATATAACGTACGCTAACTTATTGGTAATACACTTAAAATCCAACAGTCGACTGATCCCCTTTCATTTCTTCATTAACCCTAAACCTCCAACGGCAGATTCAACTTCAAAATTCAACCTCCTTCTCTTAAATTCATCTAAATTTTTCCTCAATCTATGGCTAGGTGATCAAGAGTACCCATGTAAAAGCAATACAAAACCTCAAAACGTACTCGAGAGCCCGAATTCGATTCAGCCCGTTTCATCTCCTCCATGGCATTCAAGGTATTTCCTGACATTCTTCCACAAGAACAAATCATGTACTGTTATTACTTCAATTTCCAAAGCTTAGAACGTGCTAAAGTGGAAATTCATGAGTTCTTTTCATCTTTGGGTATTGACCGATTCATAGAGTGTAAAGAACCGATTTATCTGGGACTTGTTCGTGAATTTTATGCCAATCTTCATGTTGGAGAAAGTGAAGGGTCTCCTTCTTTAGTTCTTAATAGTTTAGTTGGTGGAACAATTGTGAAAATTTTGTCGAAAATTTTGAATGAGCTATTTGAATTATCAATGGATGGTTATGCCTGTTCCGGAAAATCACTTGCTGGGGAATCTGATTTGACTGAGCTCGAGGTGACGGAATTTCTGAGCTCGAAGGCGGTTATCGAAATAACCAATGACGTCTTCGAGAACAATGATTTTGGTATTCAAATCCATTTACTTTTAGTCGCTCTCACAAAATGCTTAATGCCGAAAGTGAATAGACAACATAAACTTGTGGGAATTGACAAACATGTGGTATATCGGGTCTTGAACGAATATAAGGTGGATTTGCGGCAATTGTCTCGAGTTGGATGAAAGCTAAGGGTGATCTCTTTCACTCCAAACACTATGCATCTCGGTCATGAAAGTCTGGAATGCCTTTCGGCTTGGTTCTTACCGTTCTCTTTCGTCATCATAATGTGAACTTATCAGAAGAGGCATCGGTTCCGGTTTCTCGGGACATGAAATCTTGGATTCAACGCTCAAGGAAATTCATTACGTTGAGACACTTAACCCTGGATGGGTCTTGTTTTCATATCTCAAGAAAGACGACGAGGTTCCCAAAGGAACTTGAGTGCCGTACCCAGCTGAGAGTGTCACAAGAAGGGGGCCGGAAACGTTGAGGGAATTGCAAATGGAATACTTTGTCCGACATCGGAAGGTAAAGGGAAAGCGGAGAGTGATCATTGAAGAAAGCGAGGAAGATGATCTAGTTGCCCGAATGCGTAGCCTCGAAACTACGCAGATCGAGATTTGTGATGATGTTAGGGCTCTTCGTTCCGAAGTCTGAGAAGCTTCCCAAGAAATTCACTCTGTCAAAACCCTTCTAGAAGACTGTTGGAGTAAGATCGGTATTTGCGCCGTTGTGTGGAAGCGTAAATATAAAGTGCGGAAAATAAATCACACAAGGATTTATAGAGGTTCGGCCAAATGTGCCTACGTCCTCTCTCGATGTATCTTTTTCAATAGGCTAAAGATCAAAACCTCTACACCTCTCTTCTATCGGTCAAGGGATAACCGTTACAATCACGTCTTCTATTGGTCCGTGATAAACCACTCGTACTTGTCTTTTTGTCAGTCCAAGTTAAACCGTTTTCCTTTTCTACTAGACAAGGAATCAACCACTCTAGCTTTCTATTGGTACTAGATAAACCTCACTAAGATAGCGATTGTGATTCTAACAATGCCGGATCCTTGATCCTAATAACACCGAATCCAATCGTATCTTTTCTTTTTCTCACTCGTGTATGATTTTGTGTATAACACTCAATCACTCTAATTTAAGCTCAAGAACAACGACTATAATATTTACAATGATATATCAAGTGTATATGAATTGCTCAATGTTGTTGTGTGGATTGATACCAACTCATTTGGTATTTATAGCCTTCTTCCACAAATTAGCCGTTACTGCCAGTTGTTATTAGCGTGCGCTAGGCTTTCTTCCTTAGCGTGCGCTATCGCGTATATTTCCCTTAACGTACGTTATGTACTGCATGTTACGTACGTTAGCATCTTCCAGTTTTAGTCCAGTGGCTACTGTCTCTGACTGTTAGCGTGCGCTAATACTTCTTCCTTAGCGTGCGCTAATCTTGCATCATTGCATGCGTCATATATCCGTTTATACTTTTTGACTTGCATCAGATTCTCCCCAATGGATTGATTGACTTGATTCAAACTTGATATTTAGCGTGCGCTAAATATCAATTGTTGCGTGCGCTAAGCTGACTTCACTGCATACGTTTTGAATCTCTTCACAACGGTAATATGGGCTCGATAGCGTGCGTTATATTATAGTGTGTAGCGTGCGCTATCCTCATCAGGTGACTTCACTTCAGGGTACTTCGAACTCGTCTGATCTGCAGATAACTCCCGTTAGTGTGCGCTAACTTATATGTCTAGCGTGCGCTAGCTTTGTATTTTGTCCAGCTTTTTGCATCTTCGTCTGCTTCGATGTTTGCTTCGCCTCGATGTTGTTTTGCTTTGTTTAGCAACTTAATCATCAAAACACTTATTTATTAATATGTGGAATAAATATTCCAACAATCTCCCCCTCTTTGATGATTACAAAACAACCCTTGAATTGGATAAAACCTGTAATATATATATATATATATATATATATATATATATATATATAGATATATATGGACGTTTCAAAATTTTCGGCTTTGATCGTTTCGTTAGTTTCTCCAATCCTTTTTCTTTTTCCAGTCATTTTCGACTTCTTCGTTTTTCATTTTTCAACTCCTTCGATTTTTATTATTTTCTCCTCCTTTTTACTTTTTATTTTTCTCGTCATATCTTTCATGACGCTTTTATCCGATTCAACTTCTTTCTCCCACTTTTTGTATTCAGCAAAAAGTGTAAAAAAATATAGAAAAATATGCATGAATATAAAAAAAAATGCAATAATAGGATGGAGTTATACCCATTTTAAAAAATAATACTCCCCCTAAAAATATTATCTCCCCCTTTGTAAAATATCAAAATTTAATTTTTGGGGATCCAACAGAAAGTCGGTTTTTGTTATGAGACATAGACGATATTTGAAATAATTGTTCCTTTAGGAACCCAAATTTTCTTAATTTTAATCGTCCGTTTTGGGCTCTTACAGTTTGAAATATGGTACCCAATTTTCAAATATTTTTCACACAGATGTATTTTGAAATTTACGGATTTGTTTTTAGAACGCGGTTTGAATCCTAACCCCTCTTTATTTAACGTATATTTTTGAACCGAGAGCATATTTTCAAATTTCTCATTTTCGAGAAAAAATTTCTTCGTTAAATTTTTTAGCTCGGTTTGAACTTTAACAAGATCATTCTTTAAAATATTCCCATTTTAAACCCATTTTGAATTATCAATTTCAACAAACTTTCCCTTTTCAAGAGTTTTGGAATTTCCAATTTCCAAAATTTTATATTTAGATTTGAGGGACTTAATCTCATTTAAGGCATTTTGATAATCGGTATGTAATAACTCGAATGCTTCAAAAAGTTCGTCTAAGAATTACTTACTTGGCTTTCGACGTTGCTATCGTCGAATGAACTCCGGGCCATGAGAGCGAGATTATTTTGGTTTAGAAAATTTTCATCTTCAATATCTTCGTCACTCCATGTTGCAATTAAGACCTCTTTTATTTTACCCGACAATTCTTAGTAAAGTGGCCTGGTTTACCACATAATCGACAGGTGTTGCCGAATTTCTTAGATTCGCCCGCTTGGATGTCCTTCTTCCTCCGGTTTAATAAGTGTTGGAACTTATTAATATTCTTGGCATAATATGCCGATTCTTCGTCGCTTTCATCCACCGGAATTTCTTCTTTCTTTCTCGACATCTTATCCTTCATGGCTATCGATCTTTCCTTCAGTTTTGGTTTGGCATTCTGAGATTTTAGAACAATCTCGTAGTTGATAAGAGAACCAACGAGAGCACTAAAATCAAGAGTATTTAAATCCTTTGATTCCATTATGACCGTAACCGTACCGTCCCATTCTCGAGGTAGTGATCGGAGAATTTTCTTTACTCTCTCACTACTTGAAAGTGGTTTCCCGAAACATGCTAAGCCATTTGTGATGACCGAAAATTGGTCGAGCATTATAGTGATGGATTCGTCGTCCTTCATTTGGAATAATTCGTACTCGTGAAGGAGCATGTTTATTTTTGTCTCCTTGACTTGAGACGTACCTTCGTGTGTTACCTCAAGCATTTTCCAAATTTCTTTGGCACTATCACACGATGATATCCGGTTGTGTTCTTCCGGATTTACGGCACAATAAAGAAGTTGAGTTGCCTTACAATTGTAGTGGTCATTTTTTCAATCGGAATCGTCATATTCTTCGAAAGTTTTAAGCGTACCGTTGGAATTCGTTGAAATTTTCGGACCAAGACAAATCACCTTCCAAAGCTCGATGTCATATGCTCGGATGAATATTGACATCTTTTTCTTCCATGTCATAAAGTTCGAGCCATCAAAAAATGGTGGTCCGTTGAGAGCAAGGCCTTCGACTGGAGCAAGTTGAAATGCCATATGGATCAACTCCTCGAATGTTAAGCCGTGTATTGGAGGTACCGCTCCGATACCAATTGTTGGAGTAAGATCAGTATTTGCGCCGTAGTGCGTAAGCGTAAATATAAAGTGCGGAAAATAAATCACACAAGGATTTATAGAGGTTCGGCCAAATGTGCCTACGTCCTCTCTCGATATATCTTTTTCAATAGGCTAAAGATCAAAACCTCTACACCTCTCTTCTATCGGTCGAGGTATAACCGTTACAATCACGTCTTCTATTGGTCCATGATAAACCACTCGTACTTGTCTTTTTTTCGGTCCAAGTTAAACCATTTTCCTTTTCTACTAGACAAGGAATCAGCCACTCTAGCTTTCTATTGGTACTAGATAAACCTCACTAAGATAGCGATTGTGATTCTAACAATGCCGGATCCTTGATCCTAATAACACCGAATCCAATCGTATCTTTTCTTTTTCTCACTCGTGTATGATTTTATGTATAATACTCAATCACTCTAATTTAAGCTCAAGAACAACGACTATAATGTTTACAATGATATATCAAGTGTATATGAATTGCTCAATGTTGTTGTGTGGATTGATACCAACTCATTTGGTATTTATAGCCTTCTTCCACAAACTAGCCGTTACTGCCAGTTGTTATTAGCGTGCGCTAGGCTTTCTTCCTTAGCGTGCGCTATCGCGTATATTTGCCTTAACGTACGTTATGTACTGCATGTTACGTACGTTAGCATCTTTCATTTTTAGTCTAGTGGCTACTGTCTCTGACTATTAGCGTGCGCTAATACTTCTTCCTTAGCATACGCTAATCTTGCATCATTGCATGTGTCATATATCCATTTATACTTTTTGACTTGCATCAGATTCTCCCCAACGGATTGATTGACTTGATTCAAACTTGATATTTAGCGTGCGCTAAATATCAATTGTTGCATGCGCTAAGCTGACTTCACTGCATACGTCATTCTGTGTTTGAATCTCTTCACAAAATATAGGCTCGATAGCGTGTGTTATATTATAGTGTGTAGCGTGCGCTATCCTCATCAGGTGACTTCACTTCAGGGTACTTGGAACTCGTCTGATATGCAGATAACTCTCGTTAGCGTGCGCTAACTTATGTGTCTAGCGTGCGCTAGCTTTGTATTTTGTCCAGCTTTTTGCGTCTTCGTCTGCTTTGATGTTTGCTTCGCCTCGATGTTGTTTTGATTTGTTTAGCAACTTAATCATCAAAACACTTATTTATTAATATGTGGAATAAATATTCCAACAAAGACTTCATTCGGTTTTCTAATCTGTCATTTCCATTCCCTACCTCACGTCCCGAAGAAAATCCTTAAAATCTCATGTCTTGATCTCTTGTTAAAGTCGAATGCAATAATCGTGTATTTTGATGACTTCTTAAATGTGTGGCTAAATTTTAGTTGTTGATTACAAGTTTGTATTGTTTAAATTATGGTTTGTTGAATGCTCCGATTATTTTTATGGTTTGTTGCTTTTTTTGGCATTAATGTTGTTAAATACTTATTTATTGAATAGTTTGCTCCCCATAACAACTACTTTATGCAGGATAGTTTGCTCCCTATAGTTTGCTCCTATTAATTTTGCTCCCTATTGAATAGTTTGCTCCCTATAGTTTGCTCCCATTAATTTTGATGACTTCTTAAATGTGTAGCTGAATTTTTATGGTTTGTTGCTTTTGTTTGGCATTAATGTCTTGATGGATTAGCGACGCTATGTATAAAGAATAGCCCACGCTACCTGTTTCGCAATAAAGCAAGACGAAAAGGTCAGAAATATTGCCAATCTCAATTAGCGCACACCACAAGGAAAATAACGCACGCTATGCAAAGTGAATAACGCACGCTATTAAAGATATTTGTGCGCGTAACCTGTTAGTATGCTAAAGACAGAAGGCTCTGGAGTTTATTAAAGATATTCAACCCCTTTCTAGTGGTATTCTTATCAAGATGCTTACGAATGAACCTAATCATTAGAACAAGATTTATACTCCATGAGTTGCACAATTAAGAAACAATGGAGAAATAACCAACTGTCTTGGCGCAGTTGGCCACCTGACCTTCAATTTAGTTGGAGGTCAAGGGTTCAATTCCTAGTGGCAACACTTTGGAATTGAATTTCTCAAGGCCCAATGATCCCTTAGTCTTTGGTAAGGGTTAGAACTAGCTCCAGACGCCTGGTGGAACAATTAAATATTGAGGGCAGCTGGCGGTGTGGGAGCCAGATCTCTGGGAACTGCGGTTGGATTTGGGGTCCAGATGGAGCAATCACTTGGGGGCGACTCGCATGCGCGGTAGTTGAGGATATTTAAGAAGCACGAGCGAGATACACATCTCGCGATTTAACCTCAGTAGCGATCTTGTGGTCAAGTTATTCCAAGACTAAGTGTAAGCTGAACCTCGTATCAAAAAAAAAAAAAAAAAAAGAAATAATTGGGAAACACTTGGCAAACACGAGACAATAGGAAACAAAAGGGAACATACGAGAAACATCAAAAATATGACAGGAAAAGCACTGAAATAACTTGGAACAAATAAAAGACATAACGGAAACAAGAGGGAAACAAGTACCTTGGTTATTGTTGTTTCAACGCTGATGTGTTTGTCTGATACTATTCACATTCCTTCTCTAAGACCGAATATTTTCCTTATATTATTAGAAAAATATAACCAATTTGCCATTTTCAGAATTCACTATCGTAAAAGGTAGAGGATAAATTCTCCCATTTGTTTCTTGTGTGTTGGCCGACAATATGGGTCCTCCATAACTTGTTGTTAGGAATGTACCATCAACAGCAATTATTGTTCTACAATTTTCCACCCTTTTATTCTTGCGTTTAAAGCCACGAACAAGAAAAGGAATTAGTCATCGGTTGTTGCTACATTTGAAGTGATTATGTTAAAATCTGGAGCTCCATCTCAAAATCAATTGGCAATGAGAGAAGTAGCCTAGGATGTTTATATATTGATTGCAAGATTTTATTTTGCCAATGTGGCAAAACCAATTGCCAATTTGCCTAGGATGTTAAAATCTAGAGTCAAGACTTACAGCATGGACTTTTAACTCGGGTGGCGCGGAACTAGAACGCCGTGGGCCGTTGGGCTCGCACGTGTAGAGAGTCTGCTCCGATACCATGTTAAAGTCTGGATTTTCATCTCAAAACCAATTGGCAACGAGAGAAGTAGTTCAGGATCTTTATATATTGATGACAAGACTTGTATTTTCCCAATGTAGAGTTAATGTTAGGTCCACCACGTGGGTGCAACCTTTCTTGACAAAAGAAAACCCACCAAGTTTGAATCGTCCTGCTTGCTACCCACCAAGTTGGAAAAAAATGAAGAAAAATAAGGAAGAGAAGGCTAAATTGCATACGGCATGTGGCTATCCAACAACTATAAATAAGGCCATTCTGCAGAAGGAATAAATCATCCCAGCAAGAAAAACAGAGAGAAGAAAATAGAGTGTTTTGAGAGAAGAATAAGTGAGAAAAATAGAGAGTATTTTTCTATCTCCCTCAAAAAGAGTGATCCTATTTTTCTTTGTCTTTCCAAGTTAAATACTTGAGATATTTGTATTCCGAGAGATATCCTCTTGAGAGATTGTGTATCCCCTAATTTATTTAGGGAGGATTTTGTAAGCCTACTATAATTATAGTGGAGGTTTCCGGACTGCGGTCCAGCTGTGGTTTTTCCCGATTTGGGTTTTCCACGTTAAATTCTTGTGTTCCATTTATTCCGTCTTCTCGCACTATTTTCGGAATTCTCGGTTTGGTTCCCATTATTTAATTCAGCGAACGGGAAAAGAATTATTTGCTTCCGCTGTTCCGCTGTGCCGGTGTCATTTATTTTGGCACTCTTTCCCAACAAGTGGTATCGGAGCCATTTGGTTAAGGAAGCGGATTAAAAATGGAGGAATCGTCTTCCCTTGGCGGCATGTTCAAATTGAACGGATCAAATTACTCAATTTGGAAACCAAGTATGTTGGATCTTCTCTACTGTAAGGATCTCTATTTACCCTTACATGGTGATGATGCCAAACCGAAAGATACCAGTGATACTGAATGGAAGATCATGCACAGAAAAACTGTTGGCTACATCCGGCGCTTCATTGAACACAGTATTTTCCATCATTTTTCTAATGAGGAAAAATCCGATGATCTTTGGAAGAAAATCGAATCTATGTTTGAGAGAAAAAATGCCTTAAACAAAGCTTCAATAATCAGAAGAATTGTTCGTTTGCGATATGCGGAAGGTGCCAACATGACGGAGCACCTAAATGCATATCAGGGTCTTATCAATCAATCCATCAATATGAAGATTTCCATTGATGATGAAGTTGTAGCTTTATTGCTACTGAGTTCATTGCTGGATAGTTGGGACACTCTTGTGGTGTCAATTAGCAACTCCGCTCCAGACGGAGCTCTGACCTTGCAGATGGTCAAAGATTGTCTTCTTAATGAAGAATCCAGAAGGAAAGAACAAGATCGCCCTTTTGAGACAAAGGCGATGGTTGCTGAAAATATTGATCGAGGAAGAAGTAAACATAAAAGCTCTAAATTTACAAGAGATAAATCCAGGGGGAAGTCTAAGCCTAGAAGAGACTTCAAATGCCATTATTGTGGTGGTTTGAACCACTATGAGAAAGACTGTAGAAAGAAGAAAAGGGAACAAAAGCACGGAAATAATGGAAATACACAACAAGACATGACAGCAGTTGCGGCTGATGGCGATATCATCATGGTCTGTGATGATACTCTTATGAGTATGTCATGCCAACAAACTGAATGGATCGTAGATTCGGGTGCGTCTTATCACATTACACCATATCGGGATATGTTTGTATCCTACACTGGTGGAAGCTTTGGCAAAGTCAGAATGGCCAATCATGGTGTGACTGAAGTGGCTGGTAGAGGAGACATTATTCTGCTTACTGATACTGGATGTAAGATGATCTTAAAAGATGTACGACATGTTCCTGATATCAGACTCAATATTATTTCCGTTGGCAAGCTCGACGATGATGGTTACATCAATCACTTCGGCGAAGGAAAATGGAAACTCATCAGAGGCTCCCTTATTGCAGCAAGAGGTAGAAAAGAAAATTCTCTCTACTTAATGCATGCGAATCTGTCCAATGGAGAGGTGAATAAAGTCGTCAAAAATTCCTCCATTGAGTTATGGCATAAGAGGCTCGGACATTTGAGCCAGAAAGATTTAGAAATTTTGGCAAGAAGGAACCTCCTCCCTGAAGTAAAAGACGTGCACTTGGAAACATGTGTTGATTGTTTGGCCGGGAAACAACACAGAGTTGCATTCAAGAGCTTCTCTCCCTCAAGAAGAGCCCAGCCTCTTGATTTGGTGCACACAGACCTGTGCTATATGAAAGACAGGACTCTTGGTGGTGCATTGTACTTCGTCACTTTTATTGATGATTTCTCGAGAAAAGTGTGGTGCTTTGCTTTGAAAACAAAAGACCAAACATTAGAGGTCTTTAAGCATTTTCAAACAGAAGTTGAGAGAGAAACGGGAAGGACACTAAAATGTGTTCGTGCAGACAACGGTGGTGAATACCAAGGCCCATTTGAACAACACTGTAAGAGCCATGGTATCAAGCTTGAGAAAAGCGTCCCAAAGACCCCTCAGCATAATGGCGTTGCCGAAAGGATGAACAGGACAATTTGTGAAAGAATTATATGTATGTTATCCCATTCAAAATTGCCAAAATCATTTTGGGGTGAAGCTATGAGGATCGCTGACCGACTTAATCAACCTTTCTCCATCTACTCCTCTCGGTGGTGATGTTCCAGATAGAGTGTGGTCAGGGAAAGACGTTTCTTACAAACACTTAAGAGTTTTTGGTTGTAGAGCTTTCGTACATATCCCAAAAGACGAAAGATCCAAGCTTGATGATAAAACCAAACCATGTATCTTCATAGGATATGGCCATGAAGAGTTTGGTTACAGACTATGGGATCCAGTTAACAGGAAGGTTATCGAAGCGGGGATGTTGTATTCTGGAAGATCAAGTTCTTGATGAAGTCAAAGAAAAACCTAAATCTAATTCAAGTTCCCGTCAACTTAGATCCAGTTCCTTCACCGACGGTTCGATTACGGGGAGATACCCAACCAGATAATGATGATACGGTTGATAATGAAGCAGTGACAATCAAAATCCACTGTTCAAGATGATGTCCCTCCAGTTAGAAGGTCAACTCGAGAAAGACAACCTTCTACCAGATATAGCCCACATGAGTATGTAATGCTCACTGATGGAGGAGAGCCACAAAATTTTAGAGAGGCCATGGAAAATGATCAAAACAAAAAATGGTCAGAAGCCATGAAAGAAGAAATGCAATCCTTGGAAGATAATCACACCTACGACCTAGTTGAGTTACCAGTTGGAAAGAGATCACTGAGAAACAAATGGGTTTACAAGTTGAAGACTGGAGAACATAGCTCACAACCAAGGTACAAAGCGAGGCTGGTTGTGAAGGGTTTCAGTCAGAAAAAGGGTGTTGATTTTGACGAGATTTTCTCACCAGTGGTGAAGATGTCATCAATCAGAGTTGTTCTCGGAATTGCTGCCAGCTTGGACCTGGAGATCGAACAACTTGATGTGAAGACTACATTTCTTCATGGAGATATGAATGAAGAAATCTATATGGAGCAACCGGAGGGATTCGAGGTTAAAGCCAAAGAAAACCTTGTTTGCAGGTTGAAGAAGAGCATGTACGGCCTAAAGCAAGCTCCAAGGCAATGGTACAAGAAGTTCGACTCATTCATGTCAGATCATGACTACCGAAGAACCAGTTCAGATCACTGCGTGTTCTTCAAGAAATTCGGTGACAATAATTTCATCATATTATTGTTATATGTCGATGACATGTTAATTGTAGGTCATGATGCCAGCGAGATTCAAAAGCTGAAAAAAGAACTCAGCAAGTCTTTTGCGATGAAAGACTTAGGACCGGCCAAGCAAATCCTTGGGATGAAAATCTCGAGAGACAGGAAAAGCAAGAAGTTGTGGCTATCTCAAGAAAAGTACATCGAGAAAGTTCTTGAGAGATTCAACATGAGCAAGTCAAAGCTACCAAGACTCCACTTGCGTGTCACTTCAAACTCAAATCGACGCAGTTGTCCCACAAGTGAGAAAGAAAAGGAGGAGATGCAAAAGGTACCATATGCTTCAGATTGGCGCTTAATGTATGCTATGGTATGTACTCTTCCTGATATTGCGCATGCAGTTGGTGTTGTTAGCCGTTTTCTATCTAACCCAGGCAAAGATCACTGGTTGGCAGTGAAATGGATATTTCGGTACTTGAGAGGTACTACGAAAGTTTGTCTGAGTTTTGGTGATGATCAAACAAAGGTTAGATGGCTACACAGATGCAGACATGGTCGTGACGCGATTCCAGAAATCCACTTCCGGCACTGATGAGATTTGCGGGGGGAGCTATCTCTTGGCAGTCGAAACTTCAAAAATGGGTGGCATTATCCACAACAGAGGCTGAATACATTGCAGTGACAGAAGGTTGCAAGGAGATGCTGTGGTTGAAGAAGTTTCTGGAGGAGTTAGACTTGAAGCAAGATAACTACAGCTCTCCGTGATACCAAAGCGCGATCCACTTGAGTAAGAATTCTACCTTCCACTCAAGGTCCAAACACATTGATGTGAGATACCATTGGATTCGAGATGTGCTTGATGAAAAACTGATACAGCTTGATAAAGTTCACACTGATGAAAATGGCGCGGATATGCTTACGAAGTCATTACCAAGAGATAAGTTGGAAGCGTGCAGGAGCAAAGCAGGCTTGGTCGAATCACCCACATGCGGTGGAGGGGGAGAATTGTTAGGTCCACCACGTGGGTGCAACCTTTCTTGACAAAAGAAAACCCACCAAGTTTGAATCGTCCTGCTTGCTACCCACCAAGTTGGAAAAAAATGAAGAAAAATAAGGAAGAGAAGGCTAAATTGCATACGGCATGTGGCTATCCAACAACTATAAATAAGGCCATTCTGCAGAAGGAATAAATCATCCCAGCAAGAAAAACAGAGAGAAGAAAATAGAGTGTTTTGAGAGAAGAATAAGTGAGAAAAATAGAGAGTATTTTTCTATCTCCCTCAAAAAGAGTGATCCTATTTTTCTTTGTCTTTCCAAGTTAAATACTTGAGATATTTGTATTCCGAGAGATATCCTCTTGAGAGATTGTGTATCCCCTAATTTATTTAGGGAGGATTTTGTAAGCCTACTATAATTATAGTGGAGGTTTCCGGACTGCGGTCCAGCTGTGGTTTTTCCCGATTTGGGTTTTCCACGTTAAATTCTTGTGTTCCATTTATTCCGTCTTCTCGCACTATTTTCGGAATTCTCGGTTTGGTTCCCATTATTTAATTCAGCGAACGGGAAAAGAATTATTTGCTTCCGCTGTTCCGCTGTGCCGGTGTCATTTATTTTGGCACTCTTTCCCAACAGTTAATGCTTCAACAGATTATTTGAATTGTAAGAGGCAATATGATTCATCGCCAAGCAATTTTGGAATAAACCAATTTTGCAAAGCATCTTTGTTTTAGTAGAGATCACCAACCTGAACTTAATTCTTCATCGTGTTTTATTCCTTTAGCAGCTTCTTCTAGAACATTCTTACTGACAATGTTGGCGAAGTTGATGAAGTCGAGAAATGTGTCATCCATAAGTCACCAGTCGCTGATATCTTTTGCTGGTTGTTTCACCATTGTTTCCAGCTTTTTGTAGAATTGATTCTCTAGGTCCTGGGGTGGCTGTTGCAAAACTGTTTTCAAACTATAGAAGACTTGTTTCTCTTTCTTTATCACAAATAATTCTGTCCGTTGTTGATAACTACATCAATGCACATACCGCACACGACATTTCATCCAACCCTGCTCTTTGGCTTTAATTTCCATTAAAACCTTAGACTGAAGTATGTTTCAAACTTCTATGGTGGGAGACCACCTGTGACTTGATACCTTGTATCGTCTCTTTTTTTTTTTTTATAACTAGGTGATCCCAGTTTAGCCGGACTAATTCTAGTCCCTCAATGAACCCACTCCTAATCCATTGAGAAGTAAATCGCGAGTCGCTCGAGCAATTCCAGAGTTCCCAATGCCTTTTCTGTACACTTCGCGCATGCGAAGCTCTTAATCGATTAACATGCCAGTTCCTCAAAGACAGCTTCTGGATAATGTACTGATCACAAGATTCTCCGCCCAAAGCAGGCGGACCTAATATAACAAGTGGTGCACGTGCACCACCGCATTTTTTCGTAATAAGACCCCTTCCCGATAATATCTAGTATTATCTTTCCCGTTATTTTATTTTGTCAATAGTTGAATTATCGAAGAGTGTAATTAGTTTTTACTCTCGAAGTTTAATAGGTAAAGTCATATATACCTATTAAATATATTTTTTGATTTAACGTAATTTGTTTTGATCAAGGCGATATTAATTAAAGTGTTTAAAATTGTTTATTCAACTCAAGTATTTCGCAAACACTTGCTTCTTTTGATGAAAAATCAAGATGCACTCTTAATACAAAACTAGTGAAGTGTTTCGATTAATCAAATATTAGAAATTACTTTTGAAAGAAATGTTGATTTTCCCATAGAACTACAAGTGTTGAACAGTCTTCTCCATGAAGTATGTGAAGAGTGAGTTATGTAGTAAGATGGGTGATCAATAGTTAAATAATCGTCTTGTAACATTTATAAAAAAATATGTACTTAAAACTATTAGTAATGATGTTATTTTAGCACATTTTCAGGAAATGGACAGTAAATATAGGCGATTTTCTTTGTAAATGTACGGATCCTTTGTTTTTTTTTTTTGTTTTTTTTCCCACACACGCACACGAGGGGGATCGTCCCCCGTCCTGAGTACCCCCAAGAGGCTCGACCTCACCCCGATCTAGAGGTAAGTTTTTCAACATGACATGTTCGTCTCATTGTCCCCCGCTTTGTTATTACTAACTTTCTTTATGTATTATTTGTTATCTTTAATGTAATTTTAATATATATTTTATCGCTCGACATTGTTTTTCGTAGAACGGTCGGTGCACCAGTGGTTTTTCGGTCCTGGATCCGCCTATGGTTCCCAGCAAGGAAATACTCCCACACTGCCGCTTGACGCGAGATTAAACATTGATTAGCGGTCGCTCGAGCTAGCCCCGGGGAGCTAGAGGATCATAAAGAGAAAAACTTCCTCTTTCACCTCCTTGGTGGGGTTAGAACCCAAAACCTCTCCTAAAGGAGTGTCTTGGAAGTATGCGTCCTACCACTGGACCACCAACCCTTCCCCAATATCGTCTCTTTTTGTTGATTTATAAGTAACTAGCTCTAAATTTATTTTTGATGATTTTCGACATGAGTGTCATATCAGCGTAATATTAATAAAAGACTTATTGAGTGTATTATGGGGTGTAATATAATTTAAGTAAGAGTACCACATTAGCGGAATGTTAAGTCAATTAGTGTCCATTACATGAACAAATTTCCTGGATATACCGAAAAAAAGTAGGAACAAATTTTGGGGACGAAAGTAATATGTGATTAAGTCTTAATATATATATATATATATATATATATATATATATATATATGTGTGTGTGTGTGTGCAGTGTATCTTTTATTATTTTTAGTTATTATAATTAAATAAATATCATAATTTATTTTTTATGTAAGCAATAAATGAGTTAATATATTTTTATTTTGCATCAGTTAATTTTACTGGAAATAAATATTCATATTTTTTCTAATATAATTTTTTTGTGCAATCCGTCATTATTGTAAATCCATCAAATTTATTATATTTATATGGATGTCTAGTTGAAAATTGTGAAATAAAAATTAATTTGATATATTTTTCATTAAAAATAAACTTGATTTAAAAAATTATATACATTTAAAATTTTGAGCTAAAAAAATAAAGAAAGAATTCTTTTATTGGTAGATGAGTGTAAGTTGTGGAATAAAACTCCCACAATACATATCTAGATTTTTTTTTTTGGAATTTAAAAATACATTTCTATATATAAACTTTATTTTAAAATAAAAAATCAAAAAATTTACAAAATAATATATGTCGAGACTCTATTTTAATAGAATTATAGATAGATCGGTCTTCCACTAACTCTCTTAAAGATGCAAAAATTGCAATATGTCGAAATAAGTATCTCTGTTCCGAAATTGGTGTAGCACTTTTAACTTCCCACTTTCCATTATGATACACTAACACGTGTATTGACACGTATTTAATCGAAACAGTTGAGAAATTTACATAGGAAACCAAATCAATAAATAAACAAAAGAGAGAAAAACAAATCAACAAAACATATATATATATATATATATATATAAACAAACACAAAAACAACAAAAAAGCAAATGAATTTAGGAGTAGCACTACACAAATAAACAGAATATATACATACACAAGTAGAACAAAACACAAATAGAAACAATCAAGAAAGAGAAAAACACTGAAACAACACAATAAAATAAAGAAACGAAATTCTGGAAATATTTCGAAACTCTTATTATTTTGAGAAATAAATAAAAAACTGTTCAATCGCTACGGAGATGAAATTTTCTTGTTTTCAAAATGAACAAATTATTAATAAAAAAAAAAACAGATGGCGAATAAATCTAAAGCTTTTCCTGGTACCCAAATTACGTTTTCTTCAAATTTATTTTTGATTTGGTTTCTGCAAGGAGATCTAGTTTTGTACAGCGGACGATTTTTCTACATTGTTTTCGGTTGAAATTTGACATTTGTGGGAGTCGATAAAATGTGGTGGTCCAGATTTGTTTCTAAAGCTTGAACTTCATTACATATATAGTGCAACATTAATAGTAGGAGAGGAACGTAAATTGTGGAAGCAAAAATAAGAGTTTAGGTGTTTGTTTGATAATGAGATATAAATCTCTATCATACAGACGAGATGGGCATTTTGGTCTTCTTTGGCAGAGTTTCCCCCCCAACGAGCAACTAAGAAATAAGCAAAGCTGAAAACATGAAGCAACCAAAGTAGGCTAAAAGGGAAGGGGAAAAGGCAAAGATTTTGATGAACCTTCGGTTCTAGTGCTCTTAAAATCAAAATCTGGGTCCAGGAATGGATAACATAACTGAATCCATACCAAAACCACTGAACTGACACTTTTTACAACCAAAAAAAGAAATCCTGAAAATCTTATAATACAACAATGCAACTAGAAATCTGAACCAAAAATAGTAGATTACAAAAATGCAAGGAAGTGACCAACAGTCATGCTTCTAGTAGTACTGCCGCTTAATCTAAGTAGATTTGTCAAATGAAATAAGTGCACAAACAGTCTATGTCTACAATGACTAAAACACCAATAGGGCATGAAATATTAGAACTCAATCGAAAAAGGGGAGATGGCCTTTCAGCTTTGACCACTCTTTAAGAAGAACAACAGCCTGCTTTCTTCACTGCTGAGACATCGTCTTTAGAGCCGACACTGATGGTTTGACCCTTGGGTAGAGCTGCGGGATCATCACCACTCTCCAGAGCTTTCTTGCTGACAACATGATGTATCTGGGTAAGCACTTCTGTGAACGCGTTTTCAACATTCATTGATTCCAGGGCAGATGTTTCCATGAAAAATGTCCTCTCTCTTTCAGCAAAAGCTTTGGCGTCTTCTGTAGAAACAGCCCGCAAGTGACGCAAATCAGCCTTGTTTCCAACGAGCATGATAACAATGTTTGAATCTGTATGATCCCTGAGTTCTTTCAACCATCTCTCTACATTTTCAAATGTGACATGGCGTGTAACATCATACACTAGCAGTGCACCAACAGCTCCTCTATAGTAAGCACTTGTAATTGCACGGTATCTTCATAACAAAAATAAAAAATGTGAAGAGGAAGACTCATACAGCAGCAGATTTAGATTACAATATCATGGTAACGGAGTAACAAGCACTACAACAACAAAATTGAAATGAGGTTAAAAATGAAACATGAACGTCAACCGCCCATTAGGAGTCATTTGGTAGAACAGAGAATATTTTCTGGGATCAACGAAATTTTGAACTGCTCTAGAGAGAATGATTTAACCATCAAACAACCAGATCAAATATAATATACAGCATTATATGAGTGTAACTGACCTACTCCGTAATATCATTAGTGGCAATGCAATTACTAAATAAGAAGATTGATATTGTAAAATCAGCAAATTAACACAAACCACCACGTGAAGGAGAGAAACCTGGGATGTACACTACTACGACTCTACATGTGGTTTCCAGAGAGATAGTCCAACCATTTTCTTTTATCTAACAGCGCAAGTACTGAATGTGTTGAATTGCAACTGTAGAAGTTAATCAACAAATGAGATTAAGTACTCCCTCCGTCCATCCTACTTGAAGAGTCCTATTTCATGAAAATATTTTGACCCAATTGAAGATTCATTTTCAAAATAAGACATTAATATCTAATTAAAATTTATATAATATTTCTCATATTAACACTTTTTGTTGTATAGATAAGAATAGTAGCTTATTGTCCAAAACAAATTAAAAAAATAAGTGAGTAAATAGTTTCAGAAGACTTGTACATTTGTTAGTGACTAAATACAGAGAGTTG
Organism: Orobanche coerulescens; assembly: GCA_033398695.1. Classification (NCBI taxonomy): domain Eukaryota; kingdom Viridiplantae; phylum Streptophyta; class Magnoliopsida; order Lamiales; family Orobanchaceae; genus Orobanche; species Orobanche coerulescens. The sequence goes on from CM065814.1 coordinate 88,477,853, forward strand.
TACATTCACTAAAGTGGCCTCTTCAAGTTGCATCATCCAATTTAACATCAGTATGCTGATGGAAACCTAATAACTAAAGTCTATGTTCGGAGAAAGAAAGGAGCAGGAAGCGCGTGAAAGTTGCTGACTGATTAGTATTTTATTAATATTATCTTTTCCTTTTGTTAGTGGCAATTTATTAGTTAGTCTCCTTTTCCTAGTAGGAATAGTTAGTATTTCCTAGTAGGACTCTTTGAGTCAGCTTTGTAGGTTATTTAATCCCTGGTTGTGGATGTTTAGAGACAGTTTTGACATTATTTCTCAATCAATAAACAGAGCTATTCTGATTAATAGGATAATCGCTACGATTTCTCACGTGAGATCTCATCAATTGGCCTCAGAGCCTAGTTGTGATCAGGTTACTACGTTTCCGCAAGATGGTTTCAAATCGACAAAGGTTTGAAGGCATAGAAGGTTCGTTTGGAAAACTAAACTCCATGATGCAAGCTCTCTCTCTACAACTTGACAATCAAGTTGGCAGTCATGATCGACGTCAAGATCAGCGTCAAGATCAGGGGGCTCGACGAAACCAGCAGCGCACTAAGGGCAACCCGCCTTTCAAAGATGTTCAGCGGGGTCGTCGCGATATTGGAGAGCGTTCCAATCGCAACTACCTGCACGGTCAGGAGCAGAGACAGGGAAATCGCCGTTGGGACGATGATAATGAGACATGAAGGCAAACTCAAGCTGTTCGTGATCATTCTGGTCGACCACGACAACATCAACGTCGCAGTCGACGTGAGCAGACACGTGAAAATTCGTGGGAAACGGAAAGCAACACATCCGAATTCGTTTCATAGGGATGGTTCTGAATCGGAGCATGAAGAAGATGAAAAAGAAAAGTTACAGGGTGACTCGGAAGTTGAATCCGAAGAATCGGTCTACACTAGACGATCTGAACACCCACTTGACCACCGTCCAAAGGGAGTTCGCTTTGAATTCCCTAAATTTGTGGGTGATGATCCAATTAATTGGTTAGATAAAGCAGAACAATATTTTAATTTGAACAAAATAAGGATAAAAGATTGTGTTCAAATTGCTTCATACTACATTGAGGGTGAAGCAAGGCGGTGGTAGCGTTTTTTCCAACAAGTTAATGATGGGTCAGAGATGTTGTGGGTTTAGTTCAGGAAAGGCTTACTTCTACGATTTGGAACTTCACAAATCGAGGATGCTAATGAATCCATGAGTAAATTGCGTCAAACTGGGAGCTTTCGTGATTATCTACGGGAATTTGAGAAAATAATGAGCAGAATTCCCCATTGGCCACCCAGCGCATTACTTGGAGCATTTATGGCAGGATTAAAACCCATAAAAGCTTTGGAATTGAAGATGTGGAGGTCTTACGATCTTCAGGAAGCAATCGAACTAGCAACAAGGAAAAATGAGCAGTTAAACATGTCAAGAATTATGTCTGCTCCAACCACCATGACCCGAACTTTTCAACAAGACCACATGTTGGAAGTTCTACTGCCCAAAAATCTGCAGTCAATGTTCCTACTGTTGGAAGGAGGCGAACTCAGCTTTCTAGTGAAGAAATCAATAAAAAGAAGACAAGCTGGTCTTTGTTTTACATGTAACGAGAAATACACATGGAATCATGTGTGTTCTAGTGCGAATGTGATGACTTTAACGGTGGAGGATCTCGTCTCAGAGGTTGAGGAAGAAAATATTTCCCCGATGTATGATGATGAACCTGAAAGGTCGCCAAAATATGAAGGCAAAACTGATGGGAGTAATGTGCGAATAGAGTTCAATCGGTTAGAAGTAGAAGAAATCAAAGATGCTGAAATCTCTTTCAATCGGTTACAAGAAAATGGTGGGGAACGTGCTTTAAAATTTGAGGGGTACATTGCGAGGTGTCCTATTCAGATTATGGTGGATAGTAGGACGACACTTAATTTCATCCCCACTCCTTTAGCTGAACATTTACAACTTCCAGCAACTCGGGGAAAATTCTCTTCTAATGTTAGAACTGGAAGTGGTCAAGCTCTTGTATGTGATACAAGGTATGATGGGATACCCATCATTATTCAGGGAGTTTGTTTCCATGTGACATTATATGCACTACCATTGCCCAAGATGGATGTGGTATTTAGAATGCCTTGGATGGAAGACATTAGTCCCCTAACAATGGACTGCAAAGAATTATCCTTGAAATTTTGGTGTGGTAATGAGCTTATTTTGTTGAGGGAATTGGGTACCGCCTGCACCAATTGACAGTGATGGGTTGCAGAAGGAGTTGACTTTGGGATGTGAGTTGTATTTATTGATATCAACAGATGTGAATGGCAAAGAAGATCGGCCGGAAATGGAAAAGAATGATGAAATAGCAAAGCTTTTGCTGACTTTGAGTGGGTGACTACTGCTCCTCTTTCATTGCCTCCACGAGATTTTGACCATCGCATTTGATTACTACTGCTCCTCTTTCATTGCCTCCACGAGATTTTGAACATCGCATTTGACTGACTGATGAGTAAAAACCCATAAATGTAGCCCATTATTGCTACGCGCATTTTCAGAAAAATGAAATTGAAAGGCAAGTCGAGGAAATGATGGGAGCGGGTCTAATGAGATATAGTACTAGTCCATTTTCTTCTCCAGTATTATTGGTCAAAAAGAAAGATGGAACATGGAGGTTTTGTACAGATTATAGCGCCCTTAATGAAGCAACTGTCAAAGATAGGTTCCCGATTCCAACAGTGGAAGATATGCTAGATGAATTGCATGGGGCCTCTTGCTTCTCAAAGCTTGATTTGCGAGCCGGATATCATCAGATTCGAGTACACCCGGATCGTGTGTGGGTTATGCAATGCGCCCTCTACTTTCCAATCTATTATGAACCATATTTTTCGGCCTTTGCGCAAGTTCGTTTTGGTATTTTTCGATGATATCCTAGTATATAGTAGAAATTGGAAGGAGCATCTGGATCATTTACGCAAGGTTCGAGAGACTTTGAAAGAACATCAATTCGTCATAAAACCTTCAAAGGGTTTCTTTGGTGTGCGAGAAGTGGAGTATCTCGGTCACTCTATCTCTAAGGAGGGAGTAAGAGTCGATCCGCGAAAAATTGAGGCAGTAGTCAAGTGGCCAGTTCCGACTAATGTGACGGATTTGCGAGGTCTCCTTGGGTTGGCAGGGTATTATCGAAAATTTTGTCGAAAGTTTGGAGAAAAAGCTAGAGCACTACACCAACTGACCAAGAAGAACAAGTTTCAGTGGACCGATGAAGCTCAACAAGCGTTTGAACAATTAAAAGAAGCTATGATTTCAACATTGCCAAATTTTAATGAGGAGTTTGGGATTGAAACTGATGCGTCAGGGTTTGGAATTGGGGCAGTACTTTCTCAAAACGGACGACCAATTGCTTTCTTGAGTAAAGGAATTGCACAATCAAAGAAATCTTGGTCCATCTATGAGAAAGAGATGTTGGCAATCTTAGAGGCTATTCGTTGTTGGAGGCCTTATTTGGTGGGAAGAAAGTTCAAAATTATTACTGATCAACGTACCCTACGCTATTTGTTGGAACAGCGAATTACTACACCGGAGCAACAAAAGTGGATTGATAAGTTGGTGGGCTTTGATTACGAAATTATCTATCGCCCGGGAAAGGAGAATAGTGCAGCTGATGCGTTGTCTAGAAGAGATGCAAGTGTCGACTCGACGCTGATGGCTTTATCCGCACCTATTGCGGGAATTTGGGAAGAAAACGCTACTGTAACAGCAGTCGATGATGAGTTGGGCCCATTATTGCAGCAAGTAAACAATGGAAATCAAGGTCAAAAAGGGTTTGAAATCCGTCATGGGTGTTTGGCTCGAAATGGGCGTGTTCAAGTTCCAAAAGGAGAGTTGAGAGCGTTTGCTACATGAATTTCATGCGTCTGATTTTGGTAGACATTCTGGGATACTACGCACTTTCAAGAGGATCTCCCAGTTATTTGAATGGCCTGGACTAAAGAAAGATGATGTTAAATTCATACAAGTTTGCGATGTATGTCAACGAAATAAGGCTGATAGTAGAAGTCCAGCAGGTTTAGTAGCGCCGCTGCCAATTCCAGAACAGGTATGGCTTGATATTTCTATGGATTTTATTAATGGATTGTCGCGTTCAAAAGGAAAGGATACTGTATTGGTGGTGGTTGACAGGCTATCAAAATATGGCCATTTTATTGCTTTAAGTCATCCTTATTCTGCGAAACTAATTGCCGAGTTCTTTGTTCGGAATGTGGTCAAACTACATGGGATTCCAAAATCTATTGTTTCTGATAGAGATAGCATCTTTATAAGTGCCTTTTGGCGTGAGTTATTTAAATTGCAATGAACTCAATTGAAGATGAGCTCGTCTTATCATCCACAAACGGATGGACAAACGGAGGTGGTAAATAGGTGTTTGGAGCAGTATCTTTGTTGTTTTTCCTATAATCAGCCGAAGGGATGGGAGAAATATTTGGTGTGGGCAGAATATTGGTATAACACTACTTATCAACGGTCAATTGATAAGACGCCATTTGAGGTTGTGTATGGAAGACCGGCAATTCCAATTACGGCGCACGAGTCTGGATCAACAAGTGTACATGAGGTTAATGTTCAACTACGTGAGCGGGATACCTTATTAAAGGAATTACACTTTAATTTAGAAGCCGCTCATAATTGTATGAAGCAGTACGTTGATGGTAAGAGAAGGCCCGAAGAATTTGAAGTCGGAGATTGGGTTTATCTGAAGTTGCAATCGTATTGCCAAAGCTCGGTATTTAGAAGGGTCAATCAAAAACTTGCTAGCAAGTTCTATGGACCTTATAAGGTCAACAAACGTATTGGGTCAGTCGCTTATCGCTTGGAGTTACCGGCTGAATCTAAAATTCACCCTGTGTTCCATGTCTCATTACTTAGACGTAAAGTGAGAAATGCTGAGGATGTTCGTCCAACATTGCCGCCTTATTCATCTGATGGCTTGCCCGCACTTGAACCAAATGGAATCATTACATATAGGTGGAAAGAGGAGAAAGAAGGTCCTGTGCGTGAAGCTTTAGTTCAATGGAAATCGCTTTGGCATGAAAATGCAACTTGGGAACGTGTTGAAGAGCTTCGAGTTCAATTTCCAGAACTTGACCTTGAGGACAAGGTTCATTTCGGAGGAGGGGGGCGGATAATGGAAACCTAACAACTAAAGTCTATGTTCGGAGAAAGAAAGGAGCAGGAAGCACGTGATAGTTGCTGACTGATTAGTATTTTATTAATATTTTATCTTTTCCTTTTGTTAGTAGGAATTTATTAGTCGGTTTCCTTTTCCTAGCAGGATTAGTTAGTATTTCCTAGTAGGACTCTTTGAGTCAGCTTTGTAGGTTATTTAATCCCTGGTTGTGAATGTTTAGAGACAGTTTTGACATTATTTCTCAATCAATAAACAGAGCTATTCTGATTACTAGGATAATCCAGGGTTTATACCTAGGGTTGCTAGGATTTCTCGCGTGAGATCTCATCATATGCACATCATAAAATTACACCAAATATCATTAGTGTTCCTCAAAACTACATCAGTATGCACATTTTACCAATTTAGCAAACCGGCCCATACAACCAGCATCATCGTCTACACCTTAATCCCACCAATATTAAGATCGGTGACATGAAGATAATAATGTCATAGTTAACACTATATAATCATGCAAAAGGTAAAGTATCAAAATTTTACGCTTCTTGTAGCAACTTTCATATGAAATGAGAAATAAGATGTACTTCTAAAACCATCATCATCATAAGTATTGGCCAAACTGTACAATACCACCAAAAAGAACCGGGTGGGGGTATGCAGGTATTTTCAGACCAGCAGGGGTATTTTTTTTACATTCATTAATCATCACCATCATCTGCACCTTAATCCCAATTATGTTGGAGTCGGTGGCATGAAAATTATAGTGTCAAACAATGGTCAAAATTACTAACACTATAAAATCATTAATAATAATATACGTAATTTTATAAGAAAGGGTATTTTCTAGGCGTACGGGCCTGAGCAAAGAGACGTTGAGCCATTGAGAAAGGCATAAGGTAACTACGGCTTCGACCAAATACAGACAATGGAAGGAATAAGGTAAAACATAATGAATTGTCGCACGATCAACACGATTCCATTTGTTGGCACATCCATGCATTGAACCGTTAGTCTATACTGCTTGATTACTAGTAACATGATTATCTATCGACTGCAAAATATCCAACCAGTGGTGAGCCAGATATAGGCTCATTGGTGCCCGAAGAAACAGGCGAAACAGGCACAATAGCAGGTGAAGAAGACAATGATGAATAACGCGAAAAAGATGGCGAAATATCAGATGGTCCATGAAAAGGAGCAAGATCTTCTACATTCACACAGGACTGATAGTCATATCACTAGGAAGATCAAGCTCATAAGTATTAACCCTCTTCCGATTCCGGAATGAATGCATCCTTTTAGCATGCACTTTCTTTCAAGCATGTGGAGGCAACCTCTCGATGCGGTGTTGCATCATAATCTAATCACCTTCATTATATTCACGGAACCTTCGATCAACATCTACAGCAGACTTATAATTTTCATTGCTTAAATTAATTTTCTTACGTATCTCAGCATGTTGGTTGAAGTGGAAGAGTACCTCTATGTGATCTCGGCAACGCCTCATAAGCTAAAAGATAATTCTAACGAGTGTTGGGTTGTAAAACAGTGACACCGTTCAAATAATGAATGTGGCAGAAAATAAGTTGGAGATGCCTCTATGTGATCTCAACAATAACTCTATGTTATGGCGTATGTTTTGGCCATACAAAAATAAGTTGGCTCAGAAATGAGGAGATTAGGGAGAACGCAAGAGTTACGTCTATAAAAGATGAAATGATGGAGAATCGGTTAAGATGGTTTGGATATGTAAAATGGAGACCTGGTGATGCCCTAGCGAGGAGGCTTGAGGATAGAGGTGATTGAAAACTATCTAAGGCTCCTTGGGATTGGAGAAAATATGGCGATGGAAAGGACAGTGTAGATGGAAAATATAATGGTGGATGATGGAGTTTGTTTCTTATTTGTTTTTATTAATTTTATTCGTATATTATTTCAGTTCCGGTTATTTCACTTTTTGGGATATTTTTCAGATTTTTCAAACTTTTGATAATTTAAGACTTTTCAAACTTTTAAGAATCTTCTGCTATTGTTCTCAATATCTGAATATTTTTTCTCTTGAGTCGATTTGATTTTTCTTCATACTATTGTTTAATTTTACTTTAATTATTGCTATTAATTTATTTAATTTTTCTAAATCTCTCGAAACAAAGACGTTTTTCACTTTTTACAACTTCCACAGCTTGTTTGTAGATTGACTATTTATCGTGTTTTCCTTTTCTTTTTTGCCTTTATTTTATTTATACAACAAGTCGTTGACAATTTCAAAAGATGATTCATAGTAGCCGACCTCAAATTTTTTTGGGAGTAAGGCTCTGTTGTTGTATCTTAGCATGTAATTCATGAATGTGATGTCCACAGGACTCTCAGACTCACTAGACCTATATGCATGTGGAAGGCTGACTACTAATATATACCAAGAGAAGAATTTGGCGACTCATGTATACCTATTAACAGAACTATTGTAAGCGAAATCAACTGTAGGTAGTACCGTATCCAAGTGGGCACATGTTCGCCTACAAGACACCTAAGCAAATCACCTAAGCTCTTACTAAAGACTTCTCCGGGTGATACGTTGTAGACTTAAAACTAGTCCCAAGTATCTTCTAGAGTCCTCCAAAATAGCTCGCAAACTTCACGTCTCTTTCAGAAACTATACTCAACAAGATACCATGTATTCTCACTACCTAGCTAAAGAAGATCGAGGCAACAGCGTTGCATTATCAATTTTGCTCCAAGGATTGAAGTGAGACATCATATTGAAACTACACACTACAACAAAAGTTCCTAGCACAAAATTCATGCTGTGATCTTCCCAATGAGCATGCGGAACTGGAGGAGGAGAGTATAAGCCTCTACTTTGTTTTCACCCTTGGCGATTTGACAAGTACGACACTCTACAACTAAACGAGCAACATCTAACAAAATCTATCCTCAATAATAGCAATGGTCTTATCGCGACCAAAATGACCAGCTAGCCCTCCGGCAAGTAATTTCATCACGAAATACTCTCACAATTAAGTGTCACAAAGACACTAACACCCCGAGATATGTATCCATCATGAATACAATACTCTCCCAAGTGTGGGGAACTAGGATCCTATAAAGCAGAATAAATCTCTCCAAAGTCTTGACATGAAGGATAATCTTGAATCATACCCTACTACCTTTACACTCAAAGTGTCAAGGATAAAGGTTACCCTACTCAATGCTTCAGCAACATTGTTCTCGGTACCTCTACAATACCAAAGTACAAAGGTATACTCTTGAGCGAACTCAAATCACCTACCATGTCGATGACTCAACTTCTTTTGGGAGTTGATGTACTGAAGCACTTGGTGAGCATAATAAAGAACTGTGGTTGTTGTTGAACAGTTCGGTACCTAGCATTGATCCCAACCTCTAAAGCTTCCACTCCAACATTTGGATTATCAATTTGGTATTCATAGTTGCAGTTAGGTTTTGGATACATTGTAATAAATGAGGCATAGTCGGGTTAGGAGGTGGGCCTTGCGTGGTGTTATTACGTGTGTGAATATTATATGTGGTGCGTGTGTTAAACATGACGGGTGAGAGCATAGCTGAGATAACATAGAAATGTAATTTAGAAGAACAAACTTATATTCGACTACTAATGCAAGAGTCAAAGAATATAATAAAAATGACAAGTAACATGCAACTAGTAGTGGAATAATATGCAATTAAAGAAAATAAGGCCGCATGAACCATATGTAATTAAAGAAAACTAGTTTTATACCCGTGTGATGCACAGGCATGTATTTCGTGAATGGAACAAATACTAAAAATTATCAACAATATTACAATATACGAATGACATCAATAGTATATAAAGGAACTTTTTTATATATTTTTCAAGCTAAAGAGCTATGAAGTAAGGACACTCCCAGAGGCACGTATCTACCCGACACATGTCGAACACTCCAGACATGTCCAACACGCTCAGGACACGCGTGTCCGAGAGTGTCCATATTTATTTATTTTTTAATGCTGGACACGCCCCCAACTCGCTGGCGACACGACCGGACACAAAATGGACATGCTCGACTGTGGGTTTTTTCGCCGATCTCAATCCAGCATTGCTTTTCTTCGCGGATCTTCACCAACCCCCGCGAATGGACACGACTTGGCTTAGCTTCTTCTTGCAATTCTTTTTTTTGTATCGATCTTTCTCTAGTGTTTTCTTCTTTGTCGTTCTCACCCTCCAGCGTCGTTCTCTTATTAGCTGTTTCATGGTCGTGCATTCCAATTAGCTGTTTTCTATTCTCTACTGGGTTGCTAAAAGAAGCGAAAAATCAATAAGGTAGAAGGTGAGTCAAACAGAGAATACTGAAAAAATATAAAACACGGAGGAGGGGTTGAGTAGGAGAAAGGCAAAGGACAGATAGTTTTTAGATTTTATTTAGTAATAGGTTGGGCTTATTTCTAAAAGCGCCCATTGGGCCTTGGGGCTTTGCTAAATACAAGACTTTTAATTAGGAATGAAGTTAGATATGTTTTTTATCTCTCTTTTAAATTTCTAAGTATATATGATATTTATTATGTACATATAAAATATATACATATTTTTAATTAAAAAATAAAAATATGTCTTGTACGTGTCCTACATTTTGGAAAAAAATTATAAATCTCGTATCTATGTCGTGTCCATGCTTCATATCTAAAGAGTAATACATTATAAATTTTGAAATATTTCTTTATAAACAATGTTTGATGTTTTATTAGTAAGCTTTCCATACTTGTCACATATTAATATCAATTTTACAGAAAAGTGCCTTGTATTATAAATAGTAATTTTTAATTATGAAATTGTTTTGTTTTTCTGTTTTCACTATGTTTTCTTTCAATTGTTATGAATTATATATAAACTATTTTCATAAACTAATTAGAAAATATAATTATATAATAGAAAAAAAGTATAAACAAATAAACTTCAAAGAACAAAACATATATATTATATATTACGATTTCAATGCCCGGTAGGAGTGAAGTTTTGTTGAGAAATATGGGTCGTTGATGGGCAAGCGTCTCTGCGTGAAAGCAGGTTCTCCGAATATTGATTTGTACGATGCCAATTTCGAATGGGGAAACCCGTAGAAGTGTGAACCGATTTCAGTCGATCGAACGCTAATCGACAAAAATCTCTATGGGGAAACCCAAGATGATCAGGAGGCGAATCGGTCAAGGACTCAAGGCCGTGTGAGGAAGCTGTTAACAGCCAAGAAACCTGAGACTCCGAGAGAGTAAGTGCATGTGATATTGGGAGAGGTTGTCGGTGAAAGTAAAATTGAGAAAGAAGATAGCGAGATCAGAGAAGAAACTGGAAGAGTGAATGTCGTGTCTTATTTTATTTATGGGTTTACTTTATTAGTATTTATTCTTGACATGTACACTTCTGCCCCACAAACAGAGGCCGTTTTGAAAAATAAATCTTATCCTAAATAAATATATTTTTCAAAACCAATATAAATACCAATGTTTTATTTAAATTTAATCATAATGTTTCTCGATTAGAAAAAAAAAATCAAATAAAAATAGATGGTTCAAAATAAACTATACCTTTATCATAATGATTAAAGTTAAAAAGTTGTATAATAACCAAAATGAACTCTTTATATAGATAGAATAGAGTAAAAAATAGCAAGTGTTTTTTAAGATATTAAGTTTTAATTTATCCGACCTTGGGGATGTAGCTCAATGGTAGAGTATTCAAACAGTTTTATCCGACCAACAAAGTACAAACAAAATCTTACATGGCACCAGTGTTGTTAAGGCATCGCCACCTAGGCGTCCAGGCGGTTTTCGAGAGACCGCCTGGAAGGTTCGCCTCGCCAGGTGCTGTAAGGCGTCGCCCTGGCGTAATAAGCGACGCCTGGGTCGCCTACTCGGCCGAAGGATCCGCGACCCGCATTTTTTTAAGAAAAAAAGGTTATTACTTAACCATACTTGTAGTGTAGTCTATAAGATATCATCCCAGTCCCCCACATCGACTGCTTCAGCCTTCAGCCAACTCCAAGTATCTCCTGTCGCTCTCCCGTCGCCGCAGCTCGCCGCCCGCCGCCGATCGCTTCCCGTCGCTCTCCAGGTGCGTTCTTTCTCTCTTTTCTTTCCTTTTCTCCGGCTGCTTTCTTTTTCTTTCTTTTTCCTGCTGCTTTCTTTTTATTCTTCATTAGACGTTTTTGCTTTTTTCTCTACTTTTTCCCTCTTTTTTTCTTTTATGTTATTTATGTAACGATCATCGGCGGTTTCAAAGTTTGATTCATGTTAGCCGACCCCAAATCATTTTGGAACTAAGGCTTAGATGTTGTTGCTGTATACGTTTTTCTTTTTCTTTTTCTTCTCCCGAATGTTATTTATTACTTTGTTATACGTTTTTCTTTTTCGTTCTTTTTTCTTTCCTGTTTCTTTTTCTGTTTCTTTTCTTTCCAATTTTCTGTTTCTTTAATTTTTTGTTTAATTATTTTTAATGTATTTACAGGCCCAAACATTATTATGGCTGAAACTAATTATACCCAAAATTACGACCCGTCCAAAGATCCTAAACGAAAGGCCAAATCGAATGATCCGGGATGGATATACGGTTTTTGGCCAGACTTGAACAACAAAAATTTGGTTGAATGTTCGCTTTATCACAAACAAATAAACTCGGGGATAAAGAGAATGAAGCAACGTCTAGCTGCTGGTTATAGAGATGTTGCTAAATGTCCCCAAACAACCACAAAAATTATGAGGGACAGTACATATCTAAGACTATAAGGAATAAACAAGTCATTTTGGATGATGATGATAGTAGTGATAATGACATGACATTAACACTCAACCATTGTCTCGTGGCTCTGTTACTCAACCAAGTTTCGGAACCGTAAAAAGAAAGCATTCGGCTTTAAAATTTGCAAGACTGCAACTAAGAGTAGGAAAACAAAACACGTCGATTTCTGCAATGGTTCGAAAAACTCCTGAAAAGATTGTCGAAGAGAGACATACTAAGGGTAGTACCCAGACGACAATTGAAGGTTGCACAGAGAGCCCGGAAGAGAGAGAGAGAGAGAGAGAGAGAGAGAGAGAGAATGCATATGCACATCGCCAATTTCTTCTATGAGAATGGCATATCATTCAACGCGGCAAACTCAAGGAGCTATGAAATAATGGTTGAGTCGATTACCCAAATGGGACCTGGGGTAAAGCCCCCTAATTATCATGATTTGCGGGGAACTCTACTTGAGAAGGGCAAAAGAGAGACAGACTTGAAAGAGAAGCATAAAATAGCTTGGAAGCAATATGGGTGCACACTTATGTCAGATGGATGGACAACTATGAAGGAATCGGCACTTGATTAATTTTCTTGTCAATAATCCAGAAGGGACTTTTTTCTTGGAGTTCCTTGATACATCCGTACATCACATGATGCAAAAATGTTAGCGGACTTGCTTTAGAAGAAAATTGAAGAAATCGACAAGAACCTTGTTGTTCAAGTAGTGAAGGATAATGGTGCCAATTATAAGGCGGCCGGCAAACAACTGGAGCAGAGAATACCTACACTTTATTGGACTCCCTGTGCTGCGCATTGCCTTGACCTTATGTTGGAAGACATTGGAAAGTTGAATGAATTCAAGTCTAAGATTGAAAGTGCTACGCGTGTCCCTACATTTATCCATACACATGGGAGGATTCATTATGTTATGAGGGAGAAGACGGGTGGGAAGGATCTTGTGCGACCCGGGGCTACTCGATTTGCCACTGCTTTCCTTACTTTGCAAAGTTTGTACAAGCATAAAGATGCTTTGAAAAGTCTATTTGTTAGTGAGGATTGGTACAGTTCAAAATTGGTCAACACGGAAGCAGGAAAAATGATGTGACACTGTACTTTCTTCTAGGTTTTGGAGTTCGGTTGAAGATTATATAAGAGCATCACCCGCTTCCTATTGTATTGAGGATAGTTGATGGTGATGAAACTTCAGCTATGCCCGAGGTTTCCATGGCTATGATCGTTGCCAAGAACAAATTCAAGGAGTCATTTGCGTACAATCCAAGATTGTTGAAAAAATTGACAGAAAATGTTGAAATATTTTGATCTTAAAGAAAATGATAATGCATATGCTCGTGCACAACGAGCTATGTTCAATGATGTGCTTGAAAAAATAATCACCAATAATGATTTGCAAGTCAAGATAAGTGATCAAGTGGATGATTTATAACAACATGCGAGGAAGCGTTGGCAAGCAATTGGCAATCAAGCAACAAAAAACAAAGAATTCTCATAGGCCATTTTACATTCGTTAAACCAAGTATTATATTATGCATATAATCTATATTAATGCTTTTAGAATGCTTTTTGAACCTTCTTTGAACCAAGTATTTCATTATTGTTTTTGACATTTTAGTTGATTGGTGGAATGCTTTTGGTGGCCTACATATCGAGCTCCAATCACTTGTTATGCGCATCATTAGTCTTTGTTATTCATCTTCGGGTGGTGAGCGCAATTGGAGCACTTGAGTTTGTAAGTATTAAATTATTATTATCATCAATAAGTAAAATATTAAAGTTTCGAAATTATAAGTGATTTTATTTTTATATTTGATTTTTAGACCCACACGGAGAAAAGAAATCGGTTAGAACATAAGAGACTGAATGATTTGTTTACATTCAATATAATCGAAAAATTGCAGTGAGATTTCAAAAGAGGCATGAAGAAGGGTCTAACTTTAACCCTTTGATCATAGAAGATTTTCAATAGGATAATGAATGGGTTGATAGTGGTGATGATGCTGATACCGGGGAAGATCTTTCATGGCGTCTTGTTGATGAAGCAATTGGTGCATCAAGCAATCTTGAGGGTCGTGGTCTTTCTAGGAGAGCTAATGTTGGTCAAGCTACGGGCTCATCGATCTTGAGTTATTCTCGACACCGTAATACTACATCTAGGTTGATTGACGAGGATGAAGTGGTTGAACCTTTTCCACATGATGATGAAGATATTAAGGATGACGACGAGCTTGAAGGACAAGAGGATGCGACTACTACTGATGATCATGCTCGTGAAAATGAGGGGTTTGTTGATAACTTGTTTGATGATATTTGAGACTCGACTTATTGGAGACAAGGATTTGATATGAAACTCTAGTTGTTATTTATTATATATTTATATTGCTTATGGTGTGTTATGTAATTTTTGTTGAGTGTGATGAATGTTATTTATTATCTAACTTATCATGTTTTAAGAATAATTCATATATTATATATTATAAAATAGTTTAATTATATATAAAACTGGTCGCCTAAGCGAGCGCCTAGTCGCCTAGGCGTCCAAGCGGTCTGATGGAGCCGTGACTTGACAGGCCACCGTGACAACCATGCATGGCACACACACTATCCCCTGCTTAAAAAAGCTCTTCACATCTTCAACCCATCAAAAAATATAGCCTCAAAAGCAGCCATATTTTCCTTGTTCAATCACAAACCAATCTACAAACCTCCCTCAAACTCCCTTAATCTACAGAGCGATATCGACCTGTCCCGATCACATAGTTGTTAGAGGCGCGCCCGAGGCGCGAGGCGCTAGGGGCGCCAAGGGCCGCGCCTCCTGGAAGGCGAGGCGGGCGCAGGGAGGGAGGCGGGCGCCTTTGTGGGCCTAGCGCGCCTCCGAGGACGCGCCTCAGCCGCTCTCCCATCTTCATTTTCAACCTTTATTAATATTATATATATTAATGTTAATATATATTAGAGAATTCGAAATTAGGATTAACCCTAATATTTTGGCTATTTTTTATTTTTATTAAGTTTTTTTTGTTTATTTATTGTATAATATAATATGTGATATGATTTGCCATATTTTCAGATTTTTGTATCTAAAGATTATATTTTCTGTTTTTATGTTTATTTTTCTGTTTTTTTTCATTATTTTTTAATTTCTCATTTGATTAATATGTGATATGATTTTTCTCGTTTGATGAGGAGGTGGAGTTTGATGAGGAGGAGGAGGAGGAAGACGAGTGATAGTTTAATTGAGACTTTAAGAAGTGTTGAACTTAAACATGTCTTTTCTGTGTTGGTTTTTGTTGGTTATATGTTGGTTTTTGTTGATTATGTGATTTATTATTGAAGTTGAAGTTAAACCTTATGTTATGGAATTCTTACTTAATTACATGAATTATATTGTTTTTATTAATTTTTAATTAATTTTGCGCATCTGTTCAAGAGGCGCGCGCCTCGGGCGCGCCTCTCGCCCCGGGCGCTAGGGCAGCCTTTGGGCCTCTGTGCGCCTCTCGCCTCTAACAACTATACCCAGTCAATCGAAACCGATTCATACGTCTCCTGATTTCTCCAACCGAAATTCATCATACAAATCAAATTATGGAGAACCAGCAGCCCGCAGAGACGTTTGCAGATCAACGACCCATAATTGATGCTGCTTTTTGGAGAAATTGAATTAGATATATGACTAACTGTTTTCGTAAACCTATGTTACGAATAGAAAGCCAACTATTTTCATAAATCAAAAATTGGTTGTGCTTTTCTACACAAGGTAGTATAAATTAATAAGTCATCAATGGGAGATTTTGTTGTTAAACAATTATGAAATTAAATAATTAAACCAAGAACTTAGCAAATTCTAAGAGCCGCAAATACAGCAATTAATTAAAAATAAAAAAATATACATATTACCAAGGCATTGAGAATCTTCTGAAAAAATATACATAAGATTGATACCAAAATCGAGAAAAAGGATATGAAAAATCGGAGGAAGAAGAAGAAACGGTGCTCTCGCAAGTTAGGAAGGAAAAATGGAATAGGAAGAGGGAGAAATTATGATGAGAGATAGTGAATTGATAAGAGAGAGAAAGTTGATTGTTCTCAAATCTCGGACAAACGTGTGAACGAGAGGGGGAGTGAGAAGAGCATAAAGACATTAAATGAGGAGAAAATCTATTACTAATTAGATGCATCTTGGGTAGGCAAAGAATAATTCTAAAATAAGGAGTGGAGAGGGAGGGAGGGAGGGGGAAAGAGAGAGAGGGAGAGAGAGAGAGAGGAGCAGAAAAGGCAATAAATGTAATACTCGTACTTTCCATTTTTTTAGCAATTTCTATTTTTGAGCGCATGTCTATTTTAACGACTCGTTTGTAACCGTTTCGATGTTTTGAATCTATTTTGTTCTTGGTATTTTTCCATGTGGGCGAGTTTCGGAGGTGTTTTTACGCAATATGATTTATGTTATGATCTTGTCACATGAACGTTCGATTCTCGTAAAACTCGTTCGATTCCGTTGTTTCTTTGTTCCCATGAGTCCGTATGAGTGAATTATTCGTGTTGTGAGTTTCGGTTTTATAATCCGACGTCGTATCTTGATTTTCGGACGTTTTGCGCCGTTTTGTAAATTCCTAAAGTTTAGGGAACTTACTTCCATTTCGGTATCCCGAGCCGTCGAGTGGTCGGAATCGTGCCTTCTTTTAGCGCTTAGATTCGTCGTTGCGAATACTTCGTAAATGTGCCTTTGAATTCCAACTTTTAGTTGTGTTCGGTTTCGCACCTTCCTCAGCAGTGAGCTGCACTCAGCAGTATTGAACTGCTTCATGAATAGCGTACGCTATTCATTATTTCTTGCGCACGTTAGCGCGCGTTACTTTCAAGAATTAGCGCACGCTAATTATACATAGTATAAAGAGGACTCAGCAGTACACTTTTCGTCATTTTTCATCTCTTTTCATCCCTTGGGCGATTTCCGATGATTTTGGGCGATTTGTGAAGACTAATCTGTGGAGTTCCTTAGTTTATCGATTGTAGTACTCTGAACGAAGTTACCATCATCCTAGTGCTTACGCCTCGGTGCCTCAAGGCTTACGCCTCGCTTTTTGGCAGGCCAACGCCTAGGCTTACGCCTTCGCCTTTCAAACATTGGTGCTAATATATGATGAGATGAGCGGACACGCCAAAAAAACACATGATGAAGAGTCGGATACGCCTGAGGAGTGGGAGCACGAGCAATACGGACACTGATACGTATCCAACTCACGAGGTCACGAGTCAAAGCATTAAAAAATTTCTGGTACAGGTATTCGACTCGGTGGTATGCGTATGAGACCGGCGAAGAGAACGGCACTTTTTTTAGTTTTAATTTTTTTCTGATTTTTTAGCAAATTTCCAAAATCTGAATCCTCTTTAACAAATCATTTTTGGATTATTAGATTCATCCGTCTTTAGTATCAATTTTTTCTCCTTTACTAAGTTTGTTCGTGTCCTGGGATGATGAGTGTACGATATGTACGTGTCGTATCCGTATCCACTCCCCGTATCTATGCAACATAGGTGATAATATCCTGATTCTCAATTGGACAAGGCCTGAAGTTCATATTAGATGCTCATCAAATTGATTAATATAAGATACAAGATACAAGATGTTGCATATACCCATTCAGCGCATCCACTGAACCAAATGCAAAATCATTAATCAAAGCAAATTCAGTCATTATTCGAACCAAAAAGCTCATTAATAATCTTAAAGCAAAGAGATCTTAATTACATAAGAATCAGATCTAAACAGATCAGTTGATCCCAATTGCCTGGGTCTGAGGAAAAAATCTAATCAACCACCCCCACCCCACCACAGTCCCAAACGCCAACCCCCAATTAATAAAAATCGGCATTTAGGTCACCCAGGAAAGGAAGAAAAGAAAAATCAATGAAACCAGAAACTGAGATCTCGAGACGCGACGCTATGGAAGAAAAAAAATGGACAAGAGAATTCAAATAAGAAATCGAAAAATGGGAAACACGTGCATACCGTTCTTGGCCAGCGGTGTCCCAGATCTGGGCCTTGACGACTTTCTCATTGACGCGGATGCTGCGGGTGGCAAATTCGACTCCGATTGTGGACTTCGACTCCAAGCTAAACTCATTGCGAGTGAATCTAGACAGCAAATTCGATTTCCCGACGCCGGAATCGCCGATCAATACTACCTTGAACAAGTAATCATAATCATCGTCGGTTCGGTATGCACCCATGAGCCAGTGTGCGTGTATATATGTTTTATATATTTATATAAATATACGTGTGCGTACAGGCTAAGCCTGCGCGTACATAAAGAAATGAAATGTGTAGATAATAATATAGATAATATATAGGCAATGATTTTGTCTGTATGTATTTTCAGATTAACAGAGTGAGGAGAGGTTCTCTCTCGCGCTCAAAGAGGGACAGGAGAGGGAAGAGGGGTGTCTATTCAAAGCGTTTTAATAGCTACATTATTACTGAATTGTAGTCTTAAAACCCTACTCTGTGTGCGCGCGTTTTTTTCACTATTATAAAAAGGGTTTTGGTATGTATAGTGTATATTTTAGTATAAATTTTAGGTTATTTATAGTTTCCGTGTATTGAAACTTTAGATAATATGAATGATTTTTATTTTGGAAAAAAATGCATAAAAATACATGAATTTTGCTATATCTTTCATTTTGTACATCACTTTTAAAATTTTTCCATAAAAACATCAACTTTCGACTTTGTTCAATTTTTCCTTAATTTTAAACTCCGCCTAGATTGAATCTTATTAATTGGTATTTATGTGGCAACCGGACATAGGCCGACCTCTTATGTCAGCCAAATTTAACAAGATTATTTTTAGAAATTCTGTACGATGTCGTTTGTACCTTAATTGCATTTTTCCAAATTTTCCTCTCATGATTCATATAAACCTATGACAATTTTATGGTGAAATAAAAAATATTGCCATTCATATTTAACTTACATTAACATAAATGAGGAGGAAACTATCTAACAAAGACCGATGTCTGTTAGCCCATACAATTAGTATTGCTATGTAATGGGCCTAGCCCAATTCTAGAATATTCCCAACTCTAGTATATATATGTAATATGTGTATGAGATACTCATTCAAGTCAATACAGAATATTTGGCATATCAATTGTCTCACCTACATGGTATCGGAGAAAACAACCACCCCATAAATCACGGTCCATTCCAAAAAAAAAAAAAAAAAAAAAAAACCTACCACGCTCCTCTCTCCCTTCTCGTTCAACTCATCAGACAACCTTTATTTTTTTTATTCTTCTATTTTTTTTTCTTCTTCTCCTGCTTTCAAGCTACCAATTGTCTTTTAGTGTTGGTGATTTGTGTTTCAGTCACAAATCCGCACCATATACATAATAGCTTAGCTTTATAGACAAAAAAAAAAAAAAATTCCGGCTGAAAACCCTAGTCGTTCAACCCAGACATCGTCTTCCTCAACCAAATCGCCAGCTTACCTTCTACATCCCCCTTAAAATCCTTCCTGTCCAACATCACACATCGATACCAACATGACAGGATCAAACGAGCAGCCTCAAGTTTCACTCTCCGACAAACTATCGGCTGTCACCCATCACCATCTCCACACACGTGTTCCCGTCAAACTCGACTTTGATGATTGGAACTATGGTTCATGGCAATTTTTCTTTGAACAACTTTGTGATACCTACGATGTCACTAAGTTCATTCACGGTTCTAGCACTCACACTCCTCTTACACCGGAGGAACAAAAGGTCGACAAGATCATCTTGTCATGGATATTTTATACCTTATCCGACCCTCTTCAAAAGAGGTTGGTTAATGCTCGACCAAAGTCCGCTCAAGCGGCGTGGGACTTTCTTGGTGATGTTTTCAAAGACAACAAAAGGGCACGCACCTCGGCCATAAAGACGGAACTACGATCCATTAAACTTGGTGCCCTAAGTATGGAAGCATACTTTCAAAAAGTTGAATCACTTATGACAACACTAGCTAGTCTTGATTCGCCCATCAATGATGATGATGTGGTTCACTATGTTCTTGATGGACTCCCGGAACAATACAACCAAGTTTGTGGTTACATGCACTATAGAGACACATTTCCCGATTTGAAGACGGCTCGATCTTTACTCATTACTGAAGAGATGAGACTAAAGTCTAAATCACTTGCTTCTCCCATAGACTCGTCCTCCTCTTCTCCACTGGTTCTTCTGACGCACAAAGGTAACACCCGTAATCCCAATAATCCCCAAGTTAAGTCCCGCAACCCGTGTATAAACCATGCTGGAGGTTATTGTCGCTATGGGGCAAGTTGTAAGTTTGTTCATGACCCAAATATTAAACCTATGGGGCGTACAGTTGCAACCAAAGATACTACTGTTAATGAGAATGCCATAATTCGGGTGTTTAGTAGGTTGGGAATTACACCACAACAACATAATTTGCCCAACACTCTTACTAGCCCAACTAACCACCTTGGGCCTTCGGCCTACCTCACACCATCACCCTTAACCCAATCCGTGTACCCCCTACACCCACCAAACACTGCCCCTCCACCACCATGCTACGGCCCAACACCCAGCCCTTATACCCCATCGTTAACTTCAGCCGGCCCACCAGGCTTCACCACCCCAGCCCAATATATAACTGCCCCACCACAGCCCCTTCAACCCGTTACACCCCAAGCCCATTTGCACACCTCACCACCCCAACTGACCCATCACACTACAACCGCACCTCCACATCCTACTGCTACTGTTCATCAGGAGGGATCGGGTCACGAAACTATTTTACCCCATGCTTTCACTACTAGTACTCTTCAAGACCCCATGTCCGGTGCATGGAACATGGATATAGGTGCGAGTTTTCATCTTAATTCCTCAGCTAATAGTCTTAGAAATGTTTTTAATATGTGCATGTATCCGTACGTCTCGGTTGGTGACGGACATTCTATTCCCGTCACTAATACGGGACATAGCATTTTGCCAACCTCTGGCCGACCACTCCACCTAAATAATGTTCTTATCACCCCCCATATTGTCAAAAATTTAATATATGTTCGTCAATTTGTTCGCGATAATAAATGTACTGTTGAATTTGATCCTCTTGGTTTTTCTGTTAAGGATTTCATGACGCGTTGGGTACTTCTCCGATGTGATAGCACCGGTGACCTTTATCCTGTCACAGCTCCGTCTCCTGTTCCTCAAGCACTCCTTGTTAGTCAACATACGTGGCATCAGCGTCTTGGGCACCCAGGAAGCGAAGTGTTACGTCGCCTTGTTTCTCATAATGTTATCTCATGTACTAAGAAAAAACCTCTCGTGCTTTGTCACGCATGTCAGCTTGGCAAACACGTTAGGCTTCCATTTTCTAGTTCTAATACTGTTGTTCATGCTTGCTTCGACATTATTCACTCGGACGTGTGGACTTCACCCGTTACGAGTTTTTCAGGTTTTAAATATTATGTTCTGTTTTTGGATCATTATTCTCACTTTGTTTGGGTTTATCCGCTAATTAACAAATCTGATGTATTGTCTAAATTTGTGCTTTTTCGTAATTATGTTTGCACTCAATTTCAGTGTGAAATCAGGTCATTTCAGTGTGATCATGGCGGTGAGTTTGATAACCATACCCTTCATAAACTTTTTGCCGACAATGGCATTCAGTTTCGTTTCTCCTGCCCAAAAACATCCCAACAAAATGGAAAATCCGAAAGAATGATTCGCACCATAAATAATCTAATTCGGACCCTACTATTCCAAGCCAACCTTCCACCAACTTTTTGGGTTGAAGCCCTTAATACGGCTGTCCACTTACTAAATATCCTCCCTTCCACTGCCATTTCTAGCGACACGCCCTATACCCGACTGTTTGGTCAGAATCCAGATTACAGCCTCCTACGCACATTTGGGTGCTTATGTTACCCTCACCTTGAACCTCATCACAAACTCGAACCTCGTGCAACACCTTCCATTTACTTGGGACAAGCCACAAATCACCGTGGCTATCGATGCCTTGACCTACACACCAACAAAATTATACTTTCCCGACATGTCACATTTGATGAAACTGTTTTTCCCTATGGCACCTCTAAACCTACCTCTGCACCTCAATATGCCTTCTTAGATGACTCCCCCGATATCAATCCAACTTTCACTCAGTCACCTCCAATTGTTCAAATGCCGCCTCCCACACCTGAACCAACAACACCAACGCAAACACCGATAGACCAAGAAACCCCACCCATCAACCCCAACAACCTACCAACACCTACACCACCCTCCACCATATCTCCAACAATAATCCCTAATCCCCCTCACAATCCAAACCCTGTCTCAACTCATCCCATGGTCACACGTTTCCGTGCCGGGACTAATCGCCCAGCTATTCGTCCCAACATGCTTGTATCTTCAATTTCTCCCCTACCCAAATCATATCGCGAAGCACACAATGACCCAAATTGGCAAAATGCAATGCATGAAGAATACAATGCCCTTATTAAAAATGAAACTTGGACTCTCGTACCACGCCCTGCTGATACCAACATTATTAGATGTATGTGGCTTTTCCGCCACAAGTTTTTGGCTAACAAGAGTCTTAGTCGCTACAAGGCTCGTCTTGTGGCGAATGGTAGTACTCAGTTGGCAGGGGTTGATGTAGATGAGACATTTAGTCCGGTTGTCAAACCAGGCACTATTCGGACTGTTCTGAGCTTAGCCGTTTCTCGACATTGGCCGATACATCAGCTTGATGTCAAGAACGCCTTCCTACATGGTGATTTATCTGAGACCGTATACATGCATCAGCCTTCAGGTTTCAGAGATTCAGTACACCCTGACTATGTATGTTTGTTAAAGCGGCCCCTATACGGCCTTAAACAGGCCCCTCGAGCATGGTTTCAGCGGTTTGCTTCATACATCACTAGGGTTGGATTTTCTCAAAGTCGCTGTGATACATCGTTTTTTATCTTCCAGCAGGGGACAGATATGGCATATTTATTACTGTATATTGATGACATTGTACTCACTGCTTCTTCTGAGAGCTTGTTACAGAGGATTATTCACTCTCTAAAACAGGAATTCTCAATGACGGATATAGGACCTCTTAATTATTTTCTGGGGATTTCTGTTACTCGTGATTCTTCAGGGTTGTTCTTATCCCAGAAGACATATGCTATAGAGGTTTTGGAGTGGGCTCACATGGTTACTTGTAACCCCTGTCGGACTCCTGTTGACACCGACTCCAAACTAGGGGATGAGGGAGACCCGGTCTCTGACTCCACGCTATATCGGAGTCTCGCCGCTGCTGATGATCTCACATTCACTGCACTGACATCTCTTATGCAGTTCAGCAGGTCTGTCTTCACATGCATGACCCTCGGGAGCCTCATTTCTCCACTCTCAAGAGAATCTTGCGATACATTCAGGGCACTTTAGATTATGGACTACACCTATTTTCATCATCTACTACAGAGTTAGTCGCCTATTCTCGATGTTGATCAATGGTTGCCCCACTACTCTAAATCCACATCCTGGTACCGTGTTTTCTCGCAACAACTTACTTTCTTGTTCCTCTAGCGTCAACATACGCTTTCTCATTCCAAAGGCCGAGGCCGAGTACCGCTGTCGCCAATGTCTTTGGAAACTTGTTGGCTCCGAAACTTACTTCGAGAACTGCACACTCCCTTATCATCTGCTACGCTTGTCTACTGTGATAATGTCAGTGCAGTCTACTTATCGTGTAATCCAGTTCAGCATCAACGCATGAAGCACATTGAGATTGATATTCACTTTGTTCGTGACTTGGTTGCCACTGGTCAGGTTCGGGTGCTTCATGTTCCCTCTCGCTTCCAGTATGCGGACATCTTCACCAAAGGATTGCCATCTGCTTTATTTGAAGAGTTTCGCTCCAGTTTCAGTGTCCGGTGTCCTCTCGCTTCGACTGCGGGGGAGTGTTAGCCCATACAATTAGTATTGTTATGTAATGGGCCTAGCCCAATTCTAGAATATTCCTAACTCTAGTATATATATATGTAATATGTGTATGAGATACTCATTCAAGTCAATACAGAATATTTGGCATATCAATTGTCTCACCTACAATGTCCAGCGGATGGAGCACGACTCAAACTACCAAAAAATATAAAGTAGACATGTCATCAATAGTATTATTCATAAATCCAGACTCCACGTGGTTCATCTCCCTCATAATAGATCAAATCCATACTTAATATTAAAAGAGAATGGTAAAAAAATTTAAAGGACATGTGTCATCACCACATTATTTTTCTTTTTAAAAATCTTAAAAAATAAATATTTAATTTGGGAGGGAAGTTAGAGGGTCATTGCATGTATAATATCTACCAATTAAAAATTTCCTCTCATTTTATTCCTTTTATTTTTAACTTAATAGTTTAAACAATTATAACCTTTTCGTATCAATTTTATTTTGGATAAAAAAATATATCAAATTAATTCTTACTTCGTACTCTTTAATTCCACATCCATATAGTATATATATATATGTAATTTAAATATAATAATGATATATTATATGATTAAAATATCACCATAGAAAAATATAAGAATATTGAAAAAATACATATTTTTAGTTTATTTTCATACTTTTGTACTTCAACAGTTATTTGATTTTTCAGAATTATTTTGTTCTGATTGTAAAATAATAAAATAATTATAATAATGCCAAATCATATAAAAAATCTATATCAGTAAGAATATGTGTTGGATAGTTTTAATGAAAGTTGATAATAATAAATATAATTTAATTTATTATTTATAAAATTAGATATAAGACTCATATTGTCCTATATGAAAAATAAATATCTATCCTTAATTAAATTATAGATTTTCTATCATGTGCCCTTAGATTTATAAATTAAAGCAAATCAAATAATCTTTTATGTGTATGTGTGTATATTTACACGATATTTTCTAATAATTTTACAATATTATTGGAATTCAATCGCATATTATTAATATAATAAAATATTTAATATTTTACGCCGGGCATCGCAGGGGAGTACATCTAGTCCTCACCATAATAGCCATAAAAGAGACATTATACCATATATGGGCTATTGCAAGCCCAAAATATATTTGTGTTGCATACAGTATTGCTATAGACAAGAAACTTGCTAATGAAAAACTTTTTAGGTGGGAAACTTGTTTTGAGTTTATTTCGATAAATTTTTAGCCCTCCCAATGAAAAATTGAATTCCCGCCTAAATATTGTTTAGGCGGGAAACTTATTTGGTAATTACCGGAATATTTGGTAATTTTCTCAACCTGAAGCGGAGACTGAAGAACTCAAAACAAGTTCTTCCAAAGGTTAATTATATTCAAATCTACTGTGTTATTACTCATATCAAATATACATTGGGTCTAATTTAATATTTATGTACATCTTCTTTATATTTCAGATAACAAAGTATGAAAAGAAAAAAGTCGCTGCATGTTGCAGAAAATAAACAAAAGATAAAGGAGTTGGGAATAAATAAACTTGTAGATAGTATTAATATGACTAATGTCAAAGAAAAAGTTCAAGCCGATGACAAACTGAACTTTGATAGGGAGTAAGTTCCTAGACATGATAGTTTGTCCGAGGCTGAAGAAGAAGATGAGAAGAGATCGTGGCAAAGCAAGTTGTCAAAAGGAAACATGATGAAGATGAAAGAAAACACGCTCAAGAAGGTGACAATCCTGTATCCAGGCCGATAACACGTTCAGGGGCCACAGCTCCTCTGTCTACTCAAGTACAAGTACATATAATTTAATTTATGTTAATAACTGTTTAGCAGTTCTATTGGTACTAATTTGTGATTGCATGATAGATTGAGACTACTACGCGAACGGAACCAGTTGAAAATTCACCCCGTCCCCCATCTCGGAAGGCAACCTCTCTCGTAACTCACAATTCTTCCCCTGTCATAACTGAGAATTTACCACTCCCAGTCTAAAGATTTACCACCAGGCTATCCGTTGAAAGTGGCACCTGCTAAAAAAATAACAATCAAGGAATTGGTAATGGAGGCTTACGTGTTGATGAAAGATCGTCAAAAGACCTTACAAAAGAAAAAAAACAAGTGGATGATGGTGGTCAAACATCTAATTCACGAACTCATGAAGAGACACTAATTCCAACTGGTAATTCTAGTTTTTCTTGATATTGGCTGGAATGGAAAATTGTATTGGTTCAGTACTTAAGTGTTTTTGTACTACTTTTTAGGTACACAAAAAATCAGAAAGCCTAGAGTACCTACATTAATGAATGATGTGAACACAAGGAGGGCTGATGAAAAAAAGATTATGAAGTTGAACAGTGAATTTCAGGCCGTGGCTGACGATGACAAGGTCTTGTCTGAATTCACCAACTTTTTGGGGACATTGGCTAGGCAGTCTGTCCCACTTGATTGCCTCTTGGCTGGAATTTTCCGAACAACAGAAGGAGGAGCTATGGAATTTTGTTAAGGTAAACACAAAATATTGCACACCTTTTGTATATTATCTGTTTTTCGTGTTTAAGTTTTTAGTATATGATTAATTAAAAGAAAAATTGTATGTAGCTTAGATGTAAATGCCACCTAATAATTTCAACTAATTTAATTAGACAAAATATGATATTCCTGAGGAAGGTAGAACCTACACATTGCGGACTATTGGTGCTTTCTGGAGGCTGCACAAAAAACGCGTTAAGGACTATTGGTGCTTTGTCATTTCAGTCGAAGGGTTCAAGGTGATGCTCAAATACTGGGGGATGAAGACGTGCAGGTACACACATACACACACACACACACACACACACATATATATATATATATATAGATAGATAGAGAGAGAGAGGGAGAGGGTGGTTCTGGTGACAATGAGATTTAAGTTGAGAAATAAGAATGAATTTGTTCCATATATCTTGATTAAATGGATGACCTAGATCTATTCTCACAAAAATGTATGCATGGAATGCAATATTTCATTGCATCGATATTTGTTCTAAGTGACTTAATATTCTTTTCACTTTATTGAATGGCCAGGAGCCAGCTAGAAAAAATGCAAAAAATCGTAAGTTGATTGTAGAAACGCATACTGCTGGTCGTAAAAGCATCGCATAAATTGGCGAGAAAATAGTATGTCTAAAGTTTAAAAGATGCTTTTATTTTTTAAGTGTTTATGAATTCCCAACTTTTATGTTTCCTTGCATTATATAATTTTAATAGTATGTTTTTCTTTGCATTTTCTTGGCAGAAAGCAAAGAAGAATATCGAACCTGAAGAACTAGCTCTGAAAGACGATATTTGTGTGAAAACCCCTAAACGAAGACCAGGACTCCACTACAAGGTAATTTATGCAATTAATTAATTAACTTAGTCCTTTTCATCTTTTCAAGATTATGTAGTTTTTTTTCATTAAAGGGATCAATTTTAACGTGCTTGTATTTTTGTTTAATCATGTTTATTGGTAGACTGTAATTGTTGCTGAAGATGGCAGTGGAGAGCAAGTAAAAAAAAGCCAAGGACTGAATTGGCTTCTGGGCAGGTCGGGTAAATGCAGAAAAACAAAGAAAGATCAGTAGTCAAAACTTCTTAATTCCAGTACTACTACTAGTGATGTTGATGATTTGAAAAAGACAATAAGGGATGAACTCATGGCTAAAATGCAAGCGATGGTAGACAAAAATGTGTATGAAAAAATGACAGAGGTAATAGCAAAAGTGGGAGAAATCAATCCAGATTTCAAACACCTTGATGTTGAAGATTGTGTGATGATGGTGATGAAAGTGACCAGGACGATGGCCACGGGGATGATGATAGTGATGACGACGAAAATGAACATCATGATGATTGATGATCAGTACTTTTAATTTTTTACGTGCGCACTTTTGGTAGGTTGAATATTTTGACATGAAAGACTAAGTTTCATGTAGAATTGTGTTGTAAGTCGACTGTGTGTTTCGACTTTAGACTTAGGTACTAGATGTAAGATGATGTCGTGGTATAAGCCGACTTTGTTTGGGCTTTTTATTTGTAATATCCGCAATTTCGATTTTCGATAAATTTTTTTTTGCAGGAGTCTATTTTAACGGCTCACTTGTGACTGTTTCGTCATTCTGAGAATTATTAATTCTACACTTTTTGACATCGGAGTTCGTTTTGGTGTCGTTTTGTTGAGTTCCGTGCTTCTTAGCGACTTTTCCGCACTTGAGTTTGATCTTGCGAATCTTGTTCGAAACTGTTGTTGTGAGTTTCTTGTGAGTTCACTTAACGTTTTTATATGTGCTGTGAGCTTCGATTTGGTTATTCGTTGTCGTATCGTGATATTTCGGTCGTTTGGGCCATTTCATAATTTTCCAAAGTTTTGGGGTGTTTGCCTGCGTATCGCCTTTACCAATCTTCAGGTTGTCAGAGTCATGTGTTATCTAGAGTTGCTCTGCCTTGATTTTTTCATGTTTTAAGTTTCGGGAAACTTCTTTTAAGAAGGGTAGAATGTAATACCCGAGATTTCTGTTTATGGTTACTTCGAATTATTTGTAGGTTGTGGCGGTTATTTTGTTTTGTTAATGATTATTCGGGATTTTCCCTATATTGTGTACCACGTTGTGACGTTCGTAGGGTACGACTTGTTGTTGTGTAAGTCGTGCAGACCGTGTGTATGCATGTGTGACATGGCATATTGTATTCCGTTGTCATTTTGTCTCTTTGAGGGCGTTGTGAGCTCTGGTTTTCGTTCCCTTTCGAGTTGGTTATGTCCTGGGTACCTTCGGGGCCGTGTCGGGCTCGATATTGGCCTCCTATTGTAGCACACGAGCAGGGCATACCAGCACGTGCTCGTGCGCAATCCAGTACTCGGCAGTGAGCTCCAGAGATGCACGAGCAGGACACACAAGCAGCTACTCGTGCGTGGTGCTCGTGCGTGGTGTCAGTAGCTGGGTAGTGGACTAGTGCACGACCAAATACACGAGCACTTGGTCGTGCGTGATGGTCGTGCGTCGCTGATATATATAATGGGACAGACGGCTTTTTCACCCTATTTTCCTCCCCTTCTTCTCTTCTCCTCGCGGCTGTCGGACGGGTGAGACTAGGGTTCGACTTTCTAGGGGTAATTCTAGGGGAAAATAAATAAAAGGTAAATTTTGACAAAAATAATTTCTTTTGAGAATATTAAAATTCTCGTCTACAAAGTCGAGTCGCTACACTGACTAAAAATAAATACCTTTTAATTAAGGCAACAACACACCATAGATAAAAGATAATAATTGCGGCGGAAGAATAACTTATAAATTATTAATTTCTAAACAAAAGTTTCCCTAATTAAATTCCAAGAAAAACATGAGATATACAGAAAAACATCATTTAATAAAATTTCATTCATATGCCCTCTCGGCTCGCTCCTTCCTCCATCCGGCTCGATTTAACATGCGGGATCAATAAAGGTGGGGGTGAGCTTCCTCGAGCTCGTGGAAATCACACATATCACAGTAATATACAATCTCATGGAAACATTTAAATGATTATTCTACCGATAACATTTTCCTCAACATGAATACATACACACAATACCGCATATAACATGAATCGAGCACGCATGTGAATATTGAGGTTGGGCAGGTGTCCCCACACAACACATATCTTAAGATAGCCTCTTACACGTACACAGGTGAGCCTGATTTACAACATGTATCATCAATTTTTAAACATGAATAGAATAGCACATATACAATCCAATTAAAGTAATTAAAGTTATAGTGAAAATTCCCACTTGAATAAATGATGCTGCTTGACTTGAATATGAAGATGCTCGACTCACAGTCCTAAGCTCGTGAATCCTCGTTAATGCCTACATATAATAATAATTTAATCATTATAAAATATTATGATATAATGACTGAAATTAAAAATATATGCATAAAATTGGACTAATTATTAATACTAATTTAGGAGTCAACATTTTAATGTCTTCGTCAAATGGGGCTGAATTGAAGGTTTTAAAGTTGACTGAGGCCCAAGTGTAAGATCTGAGAAATCTGGAGGCTTAATACAAAGGACTGGAAAAGGACTAGGGTTAAAATCGAAGTAATTAAAAGTATCTGGGGTTAAATTGAAAGTTGTTGAAAAAAAGTAAGGGCTTAACTGAAAAACACTAATTTTTCATGGGTATAAATACCCTTATCCTTCAGTCGACACCCGACTCTTCCCCATCCCTCACTCTCTGTCCTCCTATACTCTCTCTACGTTCTCTCTCTGCAGATTCTCTGAACTCTCCTCTCTCTCCGACCCTATCCTTTCCATTTTCCCTCTCGCTCGGCCGGAAACAAAATGGCAGAAACGTACACACACTCTCTCGGTGCGAGAGACAGAAACACATGCACACACTATCTAGCTCGCCCGATCTTGGGTTGACCAGTCACGGCTACAGGACTGTGGCGACGATGGCTTCCGACCGAGTAGTAGTTCCAGCGGTGACGCGCGACTCTAGGGCGGGGATGTGCATATGAGTTCGGAACGAAATTAGGGTTGCTGAGTCCAGGCCGTTGTAACACCCCCAAACCACTCGGGAATATTACAGCACCATAGACCCTCTCGGTGAGGATCTACCAGGCTAAATACAGAAAACACAACATGGCGATACATGCCAACATGGCTAATAACGAACCACTAGACCGATTTGGTCTTTTACCACAACATACACATCGAACATATATAACTCCTCCTTACAACTCATACCCACGCAGGGGTTGGAATACATCAATATACCCATAAAATGGGAAAACAACAGAACGGAGAGCCAAACAATGAGACTCTACCAAAATACTCAACGACTGGTCTTCATGTGATTAGTATCGTCGTCTTTCATCATCCTTCGTACCGATCCTGTGATTCGCTCCCCAGCAACCTGCAAGTACCTGGACGCAATACAAACATCCATCCCCGAATACTCGGGGGATAGCAAAACTCCACTGTTTTGCTAGTGCAAGTATAAAATATAAATATAAGCCATACACAACATACCCCAAGGACATATGATCGGGAATAATCATCCAGACATAAATAACAATAGACTTCCCGAGATAATTTATTTGATCAAAATAGTTTAATCATGAAAGATAATAATAAACCCAAAATACCTCTTACAAAACAGTTTACGGTCTCGGGAGTTTTGAAAACATTTGGGATTTCAGAATTCTCAAGACTTTCGAAAACACTTAGGGACACGACCCAAAGATCATTTTCCCAAAATACAATTATGATAACAACATAGGGGGTCCACGACCCAATCATACCATTCCGGTCACAAGGCTCGGGGTCCACGACCCAATCATACCATTCCAGTCACAAAGCTCGGGTTCCACGACCCAATCATACATATCAACATATTCCCAAGGATTATTCGCGACCCGTACTAGCAAGCCACGAACCTTAGATGCTCTCGTAGAACATACCCGAGTGAATAAACTAATGGAAAACCATACCAAATCGCATGTATCCGTGACAACAGTCACATAATCATAATCCATACATATGTTCATAGTCATCCCGGCATCGCACTAGCAAGCTACGAACCTCAGAGTCTCCACGAGACTTACCCGATTGGACAACCCATGGCACGTACATCACACAACCAAACGACAACCATAAGTTATCCCGGCATCGGGCTAACAATCTACGAACCTTGGAGTCTCCGCAAGACATACCTGGAGTGGATAACCCCACAAGTAATCCCGGCATCGGGCTAGCAAGCCCCGAACCTCAGAGTCCCTGCTAGACATACCCGATTGGATAACCCTACAGTCACGCCCGACCCTTACTAGCAAGGACGGATCCCGGAGATTCAATAAATCTTACCCGGTGGCACATCACTTACAACAATCATACAACAACAAGCCAATACCAATGCCAACCAACACTAAGCACCACAACCTCCTTATAAAGGAGTAATAACTCATATCATACGTCACATATTCACCGAACAAGAACACATATCAATACACAATCCTCGGAACGTGATTATGGTCTATTGTATTAATGAAGTATGATTATAACATCTTCTAACATACGACGCATACACGCGTATTCCAAAAACACATTTATTCACGCAACATATGAGTTATCTTTGGAGAAAACCCTTTTATCGAGAACATACCGATCCTTTTTAAAGCTCATCAAAACATTCGGATTTGCACGTATAATCAACTACCGAATATTACGCCTACGAAACATGAAATGTATGGGCAAGATACTTGCCTCGAAACCACAAGCAATCGAACAAAGAACGGACAAGGTCGGATAGTCTTCGAACTTCCAAGAACGACCAAGAACTTGCCAACCCCACGAATACTACGGAAATAACATCACCACGAATCAATAACACTAATCGGAACCCGAATCGACCCGAAAAACAACAAGAATCCGAGGGTTTCTTCAAAGAAATCAAGAGACAAGTTTCGGGTGATAAGAATCGATAAACGAGTTACAAAATCTGAAGATCAAACCCCAAGCAACATGATTACACAACCGATCGAATGAGATCGGGTAAGAATCACCAAAACCAAGGAAAACCCCCAAATTCAAGAAACTAGGGTTCTAAAAAGAGAATACCTTGATTTGAGCAAAGGAGATGATTAGATGTTGTTGAACACCTACAAATCCACTCCAAGATGAAGCTTGATGATGGAGATAGCTCAAAATCACTCCAAGAGCTCGCTCCCGACGGAAAGAGATGAGAAGGGTGAGAAATGGCGAAATAAAGGCTGCTGTCCAGTATTTATACTGGACAGTTATTAACATGCGCTAAATAGACTGCATTAGCACGCGCAAATGGGGTCAACGCTCCAGAACATTCCGCCCGTAACACTTTTAGCGTGCGCTATCGAGTCACGAATCCAGTCCAGTGGCTCCTGGATAGGTCTGCACCTACCAGGTAGTGTGCACTAGAAAAGTCAAATAGCGTGCGCTAAGTAGACGATAGCGTGCGCTAACGACCACCCTTAGCATGCGCTATCGAGACTTCAGTCCCCATACAGTAGCTTCTGGACTGCCTATGGACTACTAGTTAGCGTGCACTACACATCCGGTAGCGTGCGCTAACAATTGACACAGTAGTGCGCGCTACACAACAAGCGGTAGCGTGCGCTACACTACAGTGAGTGAAAAACTCATGCAACGATCTAAAATGGAAATCAAACACGTGTCCACTCATGACACACCGATGTGTCACACATTCCAAGGACATAGACAACGCCAATTCGATAACCCGCAGAAAAACTCAACGAAACTGGAACAAAGGTCTCGGGTATTACATTCTACCCCTCTTAAAAGAAGTTTCATCCCCGAAACTTAAAACATAAAACGATCAATGCAAAACAATCTCAGATAACACACACTATCCGTTGCCGACGACCTGAAATGAATCACATGTGGCACGTAGCTGCTACTATCCATATCGTTATGCCAGAATGATAACAAAACGTATGAACAAAATCAATGCGGTTGACTAACCCGAACAGTACATCAATAACAAACGATTGAACCACAACGATCGAGACAACAACGGTTGAACAATCATATTCGAATCACGACGAACAACAAAGATCAATTAACACCTCGAAGTTCACACCTCGACTTACGACAATAGATGGTCAGGTAAAAACGACAAGATATGCATTAACATACGACTCATAGGAATGGAGCCGAATTCGAAAAAAGTCACAGCGACAAACGAATTTCTCCGAAACAATAACACAACTCGTCCAACAATGAAAAGTGAAGAATAGAACGAATTCAGAAAACATCAACGTGCACAAACGAGTCGACAGAGTTGAAAATACAGAAGTTCAAAAATTCGATCCACTTCTAATAAAAAAAGTTCATCCCCGAAATTCGAAACAACAAGGCAAGGGGATAACATAACATATGACTAGTAGACTACAACCTCATGGACTCCTCAGAGTTAATCCTGATATTAGTGCTCAAGTCCGTGCCTCAAAAGACTCGGTGACTAGCTCGCAAAACTGAACCCGGTGTCCCATGAGTCCACACTTATAATACGTTACTGGCGGAGAAGGGCAATGTGCACGAACATGCCCCGACACATTGCAGTTGAAACACCTCCTAGCTTTACCAGGAGTCAAAGCTAACGACTTGGAACTCTCAGTCCCACGCATCGAGCGATGGAGCTTCACAGCAGAAAGACTACGACATTGCAATCTAGAAACACCAACTCCCGTACTGCCCATAAGGTCATCGGAACTCCTCTGTTTCTTCAACTCGGGTACACGTTTCGACCATAACGAAGCTAGTTCGTAAGCTAAGGCTCGATCCTGATAATCTCCCAACGAAGTGAAAGTGAATCCCGTCATATACTAGCGAATCTCCAGCTTCATCCGTCTATCAAAATGAAGGATCTTCTCTTCTTTGGTCCTCACCTGATTTCAAACATAACTCAGTTGCTTGCTATAGTCGATGATAGCTTGTGACACCGATATATCTTGTGGTTCTGCCAAGTAAAATTCATGAATTCTCTGTTCTCTAATCGGTTTTGGACAGAACTCGGCTTCCATAAATGCCTGGAACTCCACCCACGTGACATCACGACCACGAGGCTGAACTGCTTCCCACCAATTAGCAGCATCTTTGTCAAGAAGGTACTGAGCGATAGGTACCTTCCGCTCTTCGGGACAATCGACAGCCTCGAATGTCTTTCCCAATTGGAAAAGCCAACCATCCCAGCCCAACGCATCCGCAGCACTGGCAAATCGAGGGGGATTCCTACAAACTACTTCCCAAAGCCATTGATTTACACCGACGTTCTGAGTTGCGTCAGTATTGCGTTGAACCGCCTGGGTCAACTGAGTCATCTGTCCTGCTACTTGTTTCAATATAGTAGCAACACCAATACCAATATCATTCCCGGCAATATTCTCTCGATCCCGCATCTGATCCCCGTGGCCATCAGTACCCCGGTTACGACCACGACCCCTGCCCCTCGGCATACTAACGACCAACAATGTAACGCAATGAAATTCACATAATCACACATAGAATCCACTCACGGATGATAGACTGCAAAAATTAAGCCTGACAGCAAAAATGCAGTCCCAAAACTTTTGCCCCGGTAGAAAGCACACCCCACAACAAAAGATGGCGTGCACTAACGGTGCAAGTTTGGCAACACATTCATAATCACCTTCCAGCGGCACTAGACTGGAGGTTACAAATAAACAACAGCGTATAAATCCAAACACCAACAGTTCACATAATTATAACACTACACCAATAACCATCAGAAGTTAATAACATCCAAAACCGAATTTCCACCTATCGGTCAAGAGAACCATCTCAACGAGTGCATACTGAACGACTCAGCGTTCACACCACCACTTTAATCATAACTCGGAGCATCATAGCCGAAATGACAACAACATCATTACCACATACCCTTTAACCGAAATTTATAACGGAAGGGTTAAATGCGAAAGTCACGTTTCGAGTAAAAAAACTTTGATAGACCTCATTTGAGTTTTAAAAATCAAATTTTTGAAAATTTGCAGTACCAGATGAAAATGAAATATAAATAGTTTGATTTCTCAAAAAGTTTCGGTCTCGAGGTCATCATACGGAAATCAAACTTTTTCCTCTCTTTAAAGATGTTTTAAAATCAAATTTTCTTGAATTCCCAAAGCAATTATAGCTTTAAAGTATCACGTTGATAAACTTTCTCTGCGTAACCACACCAAAACATTACTCCTGTAAAAACGATTTATATATATATATATATACGAGAATCAAAAAATATGGATTACGTATGCACAAATCAAATTTAGACTCCACATCATAACAAAAATCACACAAGCTCGCATAACACGAGAAACAACATGGTAGGGAGACCTATATCCATAGATCGCACGAAGATGATAGATGCACCTTGATACTAATCACGACCGACATCCCAGACGACGCGTCGCGACACGACTTAATCAGATAAAATCTGACAAGACAAGACTCGACAATACACAACTCGACCCGACAGCCTAGGTTTCCGCAACCTAATATGTGATACCATATTCTGTAACACCCCCAAACCACTCGGGAATATTACAGCACCATAGACCCTCTCGGTGAGGATCTACCAGGCTAAATACAGAAAACACAACATGGCGATACATGCCAACATGGCTAATAACGAACCACTAGACCGATTTGGTCTTTTACCACAACATACACATCGAACATATATAACTCCTCGTTACAACTCATACCCACGCAGGGGTTGGAATACATCAACATACCCATAAAACGGGAAAACGACACAACGGAGAGCCAAACAATGAGACTCTACCAAAATACTCAACGACTGGTCTTCATGTGATTAGTATCGTCGTCTTTCATCATCCTTCGTACTGATCCTGTGATTCGCTCCCCAGCAACCTGCAAGTACCTGGACGCAATACAAACATCCATCCCCCGAATACTCGGGGGATAGCAAAACTCCACTGTTTTGCTAGTGCAAGTATAAAATATAAATATAAGCCATACACAACATACCCCAAGGACATATGATCGGGAATAATCATCCAGACATAAATAACAATAGACTTCCCGAGATAATTTATTTGATCAAAACAGTTCAATCATGAAAGATAGGGATAAACTCAAAATACCTCTTACAAAACAGTTTACGGTCTCGAGAGTTTTGAAAAAATTTGGGATTTAAGAATTCTCAAGACTTTTGAAAACACTTAGGGACACGACCCAAAGATCATTTTCCCAAAACAATTATGATAACAACATACGGGGTCCACGACCCAATCATACCATTCTGGTCACAAGGATCGGGGTCCACGACCCAATCATACCATTCCGGTCATAAAGTTCGGGGTCCACGACCCAATCATACGTATCAACATATTCCCAAGGATTATTCACATCCTGTACTATCTAGCCACGAACCTCAGATGCTCCCGCAGAACATACCCGAGTGAATAACCCAATGGGAAACCATACCAAATCGCATGTCTCCGTGACAACAGTCACATAATCATAATCCATACATACATTCATAGTTATCCCGGCATCGTACTAGCAAGCTACAAACCTCAGAGTCTCCACGAGACTTACCCGATTGGACAACCCATGGCACGTACATCACACAACCAAACAACAACCATAAGTTATCCCGGCATCGGGCTAACAAGCTACGAACCTCGGAGTCTCCGCAAGACATACCGGAGTGGATAACCCCACAAGTTATCCCGACATCGGGCTAGCAAGACCCGAATATCGGAGTCCCCACAAGACATACCCGATTGGATAACCCTACAGTCACGCCCGACCCATACTAGCAAGGACGGATCCCTAAGATTCAACAAATCTTACCCGGTGGCACATCACTTACAACAATCATACAACAACAAGCCAATACCGATGCCAAACAACACTAAGCACCACAATCTCCTTATAAAGGAGTAATAACTCATATCATACAACGTCACATATTCACCGAACAAGTGCGCATATCAATACACAATCTTCGGAACGTGATTACGGTTTTTTGTATTCACGAAGTATGATTATAACATCTTCCAACATACGACGCATACACGCGTATTCCGAAAACACATTTATTCACGCAACATATGAGTTATCTTTGGAAAAAACCCTTTTATCGAGAACATACCGATCCTTTTTAAAGTTCATCAAAACATTAAGTTTTGAACGTATAATCAACTACCGAATATTACGTCTACGAAACATGAAATGTATGGGCAAGATACTTACCTCGAAACCACAAGCAACCGAACAACAAACGGACACGGTCGGATAGCCCTCAAACTTCCAAGAACGACCAAGAACTCGCCAACCCCATGACTACTATGAAAGTAACATCACCATGAATCAATAACACTAATCGAATCCGAATCGACCCGAAAAACAACAAGGATCCGAGGGTTTCATCAAAGAAATCAAGAGTCATGTTCTGGGTGATAAAAATTGATAAATGAGTTACAAAATCCGAAGATCAACCCGGGGCAACAAGATTACACAACCGATTGGATGACATCGAGTAAGAATCACCAAAACCAAGAAAAATTCAAGAAACTAGTCTAAGAAGAGAATACCTTGATTTGAGCAAAAAGAGATGATTAGATGTTGTTGAACAGCTACAAATCCACTCCAAGATGAATCTTGATTATAGAGATCACTCAAAATCACTCCAAGAGCTTGCTCCCGACGAAAAGAGATGAGAAGGGTGAGAAATGGCGAAATAAAGGCTGTTGTCCAGTATTTATTGGCGTGCGCTAAACAGACTGCATTAGCGCGTGCTAATGGGGTCAACGCTCAAGAACATTCCATCCATAATACTGTTAGCGTGCGCTAGTCAATATGCGTAGCGTGCGCTATCGAGTCACGAATCTAGTCCAGTGGCTCCTGGACAGATCTGCACCTACTAGGTAGCGTGCGCTAGGAAAGACAAATAGCGAAGTAGACGATAGTGTGCGCTAACGACCACCCTAAGCGTGTGCTATCGAGACTCCAGTCCCAGTCCAGTAGCTTCTGGACTGCCTCTGGACTACCAGTTAGCGTGCGCTACACATCTGGTACGTGCGCTAACAATTGACACACTAGCGCGCGCTACACCACAAGCGGTAGCGTGCGCTACACTACAGTGAGTCAAGAACTCATGCAACGATCTGAAATAGAAATCAAACACGTGTCCACTCATGACACACCGACGTGTCACACAATCCAAGGACATGGACAATGCCAATCCGATAACCCGTAGAAAAACTCAACAAAACTGGAACGAAGGTCTCAGGTATTACAGCCGTGGTGTTAGGTTTCTGGATCGGCGGAGCAACGGCGGATGATTCTGGAGTTCAGGTAAGGAATAATATGCTCGATTGAGTGTTGGTTTGGGATTAGGGTTGGATTCGAGTTATGGGTTTGGAGATTCAAGTCGGGTATTCCGTTCTGGACTATGTTCGGGGGTTTGAGTTGGCCGGTGGTTTTGGATTCGACCGAAATGCATGTAGCCATGGGACTGATCAAACACCGACAGTCTGGTTACAATTGTTCTGGATTGATCTTCAGGATCGGTTTCCGGTTTTGGTTCAATAAATCAAAACTGGGCCTAAGAATTGGTAACGATTGATTCTGGGTTCAGTGAAAAATTCTTAAATTTTAGACTTTAAGATATGACATGTTGTGTACGAAATTGGAAGTTTGGTGGTAATTGTGTATAGAAGAATTGAATATAAGTCGACAACCTTGAATAAAATGGTGATAGAGATTTTTGAGTTCTTACATGTGGGTGTTGAAGGTGAGAAATTGCAGAGCTTAGAAACGACTGGGCACGACACGATTGGCTGAAAGACTCCTTGCATAAATTCTACTTTTTTGTTCTTCTTGGATGTTGATCGATGGTTGCAAAGAAATTTGCGGTAGGATTAATAGTGTATTTATAGGTAGGTTTTTTAAGTGTTTTAGTTGGATTAGGATTTGTATATTTGGATTAAGATAAAGAGTTTGGTGAGGTGAGAACTCCATGCTTGGAACGATCGACTGCACCACTTCTTAATTATGGTTAATTAAATTTAATTATAGTTGGTTAAGTTAAAAGACATGGTTAAATATAAATAATATAATAATAAATACAATAGTAATAATAGTAATGTAAAATAATAATTTGGTAATATGATAGTAATGTCGGAAAAATAATAATGATAATAATAATAATAGTACTAATAAAATAGTATTAATAATATTATTAATAATAAAAATGATAATATTAATAATAGTAGTGTTAATATTATACTTGGATGAATATTAACACTATTATAAAAATAAACAATGACTACTTGAATATATCTGACAAAATGACTCGAGCTAGAACTTGTGATACATCGAAATAAATGTTCATGATCCTCTAAATGAGATTAAATGAAATGAGATGCATCGATAATATTATTATAAATAATAATATTACATTATGAAAATGGCGGGTATTACATCCTACCACTCTTAGAAATATTTTCGTCCTCGAAAATAAATAACGTACCTCGATTGAAGAAATTCGGATTACGAGCTTGAAATTATTCTTCGCGTTCGCAAGTAGCCTCATCTTTACCGTGGTTACGCCATTGGATTTTGGCAAACACCTTCTCTTTGTTCCTCAACTACCGGACTGATCGGTCGAGAATCACTTGTAATATCTGCATTTTTTTTTCTTTTCTTCTTTTCCCGATATTCCCATTTTGGTGAATTTTTGTTTTTAGTGAATCGCCTGTAACCTTATCGATATTTTGAATCTATTTTATTCTTGGAGTTTCTCCATTCTGACGAGTTTCGGAGATGTATTAATATTATTCTGTTTTATGTCATGTATTATGGCATGGATGTCCGTTTCTCGTAGAACCCGTTCGCTTTTGTATTTTCTTGGGTTTCACGAGTTCGTATAGTTGAGTTATTCATGTTGTGAGTTTCAGTTTGTTAATCCGGCGTTGTATCGCGATTTTTGGACGTTTGGGCTGTTTCGTAATTTTCCCTAAGTTTAGGGTATTCTTGTTATCTTTGTTGTTCCTGAACCTTCGGGCATTCGGAATTAGGCTTCATCGTAACGTTTTGATTTCTGACTTAAATCCGTGGTGAGTGTATCCGGTGGTCATGGATACACCTTGTTATTTTCTCTTTTCGATCGTCCTCGTCGAGCAGTGTTTCAGACTGGCCTGCTGTCACAGGCCATGTTACGGCCGTAAGCTGTATATGTTACGGCCGTAATAATCGAGAGATACGGCCGTAATCTTCCTTCATACGGCCGTAACAAGTCTTCATTTCTTTCCCCCCTGGTCCAGTTCCGAGTTACGGGCGTATCATGCTCGAGTTACGGCCGTAAGTATCGATACGGCCGTAATGGTATCTTGATACGGCCGTATGTGTCATTCGTAAATTTTGCCCAGTTTCATCCCTGGAACAGTTACGGCCGTAAGGCAGGTGAGTTACGGCCGTAATGTTCATATGTTACGGCCGTATGTTATGGATGTTACGGCCGTAACACCGGCCAGTATATAAACTATCAGCAGCCGTATTTTTCCTCA
The DNA here is from genome assembly GCA_033398695.1 of Orobanche coerulescens. Classification (NCBI taxonomy): domain Eukaryota; kingdom Viridiplantae; phylum Streptophyta; class Magnoliopsida; order Lamiales; family Orobanchaceae; genus Orobanche; species Orobanche coerulescens. The sequence goes on from CM065814.1 coordinate 88,518,944, forward strand.
TTTCTCACTTCTCTCACTTCTCTTCGCGACGGAATGACTTGAAGAGCTAGGTTTCGCCCGATTTTCGCCCAAACACCATTGTAGAAGTATATTCAAGCTTCATATCATCAACCTATCACTAATCATTCGTTGTTCATCGTCAAATCAAGGTAAAATTTCCTAGAACCCTATTTTGGGAAAGATTTGGGGGTTTTCATGTTTCGTCCGATCCGTCCCGTTTTGTTAGTTAATTCATGATGAATATGATTAAACTTGTTGGTATTCTTAGTTCCCTACGGATTCATGGTATATTTTCATGGTTTTGCGAAATCGAGAGGGTTTGGTTGTGGTCCGCCCTCGTTGTTATTTTTATACAAATATACATGAATCGTAGACGGGTTTTCGGGTGTATTTCATTTCCGTATTCGTCTAGAGTTGGTTGTGATCATGCTCTTCGAATCGTTAGGTTCGGTTCCGTTGATTCTAGCGTCCGTTGGTGATTATCCTTCCGTTCGTTACGTCGTCAATAATTCAAGGCAAGTATTTTTGGGAACCTTTATGCTTAACATGTAATAGTAATGTATATTGTGTGTGCTTTACTCACCCTGGGAGGGTCCGACGGGGCCTCGGGGGAATCTATGACTTCACTCTAGATTCACGAGTTTGTTTCGCTAGCCAGCTCGGGAGGGTCCCTAGAGGCCTCGGGTGGGATTCATGGTGGCGTCCTGGTCCTAGGCGATGCCTGTGCGTGACTTGTTTTATAAGTGGCCAGCTCGGGAGGGTCCTTAGAGGCCTCGGGTGGGATTCATGGTGGCGTCCTGGTCCTAGGCAATTTGATTATTTGACTGTTTGTTTCCGGAAAAGACATGTCTGGTTTTGGCTTTTGAAATTGATATCGGTGCATGTACTATGAAATGTGTAAGCGTTTGGTTTGCCTTGATTACTTGTACTAGCGTAATTGCTAACCCCTTTGGGGGACCCGTTTTGGGGAAATTCTTGTTATGGATTTCAGGTTATGTTCTTCCGGACGAGCGGGTACTGGGACAGTACGAGGATGTTGGCCAGGGTCGTTGACATGTGCATTTTGGTCCTCTGATTTCTCTTACCTATTTCGATATGGTTGTTGTCCACTTTTGAAACTTATAGATGGTACTCGCGAGTACTTAGGCTTTTTCATTTCAAACTCCGTATTGTATTACTTTAAAAATTGTTACATTGTCGGTTGATGCTCATTTCGCCGGTTGCTCCGGGCGTAACTTTTTATGTCATATCATTTAAATGTGTGTCTTCGCTAACCGAGATGGTTAGTCGAGTGGAGTTTTCTTGTTTGTAGCCTGGTGGGTCCCATGTAGGGGTCCACGGCGCTGTAATAGACTCTGAATATCTCGGGGTGTTCCAGAAAATGGTATCAGAGATCTAAGTTTATGGATACCTAGGCTTGTTGGTTATTTGGGTCTAGTCATGTTTTGTTTTGCACATTGTCACACCGCTGCCAGCATCTCGGTACTTCCAATACTCGTAAGTTTTTTTATTCGGTCCTTTGTTTTCTTGCATTGTATTTCCGCTTTTCGAATTGTAGTTGCTTTTCCTCCCTTACTCATCATCAATATACTTCTGTTATCTCTTAACACCAGTATGGATGCCGGAGGAAACCGTGGCCGTGGTCGTGGTCGTGGTCGTGGACGCGGCCGGGGACGTGGGGCAGCCGGTGGCAGTACCGGTGACCGTCATAGTCATGCTTCTTCTCAGGAGCGCGCCGACCTTGGTATTGCGGCCGTTATGCAGCAAATGGTTAACCAGATGGCGGCGATAGCTCAAGTGGTTCAAAACCCCGATCAGGCCCATGCTAATCGGGGCGGAGCAGACCGTTGGCTCCAAGATGTCATCAAGATGCATCCTCCTCAGTTTTCGGGAGCATCAAACCCGACCGGCTGGGAGGGGTGGATCAAGGAGATATCTAAGGTCTTCGTTGGCACCAACTGTCCCGAGGACCGCAAGGTCCCTATTGCCCAGTACTTTCTCACTGGGGATGCTACGGATTGGTGGGAGGCCGTTGGGCCCAAAGATCATGTTGCTTCGTGGGCCGATTTTCAGGAGCTGATGGAAACTGAATATTGTCCATGGCCGGTTAGACAAGCTCGAGTCCATGCTTTCTACGATGCTCAACCTCGGGATATTCCCGTATCCCAAGCTATTGCCGATTTTAACAAGGAGTTGGGTTACGTGAAGACCCAAGTTGTCGAGGAGAGCGAAAAAAATTTTCATTTCTCCAGACGTATGAAACTGTCGATTCGGGACTACATGTCTGGACTTGTCTGCACTACCCTGAAGGATTATCAGAGTCGAGCTCTTGCCTATGATATGTCGGTGACGGCCAGTGCGGCGGTTCGAGAGAGTAAGAAACAGAAATCCACCGGAAATTTCTCGAGTCACAAGGGTGGAGGTCAGCACAAGTCTCAGTCTGGAAATGTTCCTGGTGGTAATTCGGCTCGTTTCTCTGGGGGCTATCGAGGTACTGCCAGTGCCCTCGTTCGGGATACTAAATGCTTTAAGCGTGGCGGCCAAGCCGCCAGGCAGGAGTGTCCTCGTCCGCCTCTGATTTGCCATACTTGTGGTCAGTCGGGCCACAAGGCTTCCTTTTGTGAGCGGGCAAGGCGGCTTTTTGGTACTCAGACTTCTTTTCCAGCACCTATGGAACCAAGTGTGAATCAGGGCTCTTTTTCTCCGCAGCCTCCGCCGGGTGCCGGTCGAGGGAGAGGTCGGGGCCAGCCCGCTAGAGGGGGAGCTTCCAGTGTCGGCTCTGCCCAGCCGCGTATCTATGAGATGAGGAGGGCCGATGATCCAGCAGCTACTGTGGCGACAGGTACCGTTCATATCCATTCTCATCCTGTCAGTGTGCTTTTCGATTCGGGTGCTACGCATTCATTCATTTCTCTAGAGTGTGTACGCCGCTTGAGTCTCAACTGCTTGTCACCTTGCGAGCCTTTCATCGTTAAACTTCCTAGCGGTGATAGAATTGTCGGTGATCGAGAAGTCCGGGACTGTTCTGTGTCTATTTGTGAGAGGGCTTGGCTCTCTAATCTTATTGTCGTGAGTATCTAGGGTGAGGATTTAATTCTCGGGGATGATTGGCTCGAACGGCATGGTGCAATCATGAACTACCGCACGAAGATCATTACCATGCTAGCCGAGGATGGCACCGAACATTCTTTCGCGGGGCGAAAGAGAAACCAGAAGTTCGTTATTAACGCCTTGAAGGCGATGAGACTCCTGCGAAAGGGGTGTACTGGTTTTTAGTGTTACGCCTTGAAGGCGGAGGATGGTGGAGTCGAGCTTTCGTCGATTCCAGTCGTTAGTGAGTTTTCTGATGTATTTCCTGACGAGTTACCGGGTTTTCCACCGGATCGTGAGGTTGAGTTTACTATAGAGTTAGAGCCGGGCGCAGCTCCGATTTCGAAGGCGCCGTATCGCATGGCACCTTCAGAGATGGCCGAGCTGAAGAAGTAGTTGAGTGAGCTCCTTGAGTCGGGTTATATTCGACCGAGCGCTTCGCCTTGGGGCGCACCGGTCCTGTTTGTGCGTAAGAAGGATGGTTCACTGCGTTTGTGTATCGACTATCGCGAACTGAACAAGGTAACCATCAAGAACAAGTATCCTTTGCCGAGAATTGATGACTTGTTCGACCAGTTGCAGGGAGCTGCGGTATTCTCGAAGATTGATTTGAAATCGGGGTACTATCAGCTCCGAGTGAGGGAGTCCGATGTGCCGAAAATGGCTTTTCGGACGAGATACGGACATTATGAGTTTGTAGTTATGCCTTTCGGGCTAACTAATGCACCGGCGGTGTTCATGCAGTTGATGAACAAAGTCTTTATCGAGTATTTGGATAAATGTGTCGTCGTATTCATTGACGATATTCTTATTTATTCGAGGAACGAGGAAGAGCATGCCCATCATTTGCGGGTAGTGTTAGACATTTTGAGGACCGAGCAACTTTATGCGAAGTTCTCGAAATGCGAGTTCTGGCTGAAGGAAGTGATGTTTCTAGGTCACGTGATTTCAGCCGAGGGGGTTCGTGTAGATCCACAGAAGATCGAGGCGGTGTTGGATTGGGCACCGCCCAAGAATGTGAGAGAGCTCCGTAGTTTCTTGGGTTTGGCCGGCTACTACCGTAGGTTCGTCGAGGGTTTCTCGAAACTGGCTCGGCCACTTACACAGTTGCTCCATAAGTCCGAGAAGTTCGTCTGGAATGACGAGAGGCAGTCGAGTTTTGAGGGGCTGAAGAGGCGTTTGACTTCAGCCCCCGTTTTGGCGTTGCCGTGCGGCAACGAGGGTTTTGCTGTTTATAGTGATGCTTCGGGTCAGGGTCTTGGGTGCGTATTGATGCAGCACGGCAAGACCATTGCCTATGCGTCGAGGCAGTTGAGGCCGTATGAGCTGAACTACCCTACTCATGATTTGGAGTTAGCGGCAGTCGTTTTTGCGCTCAAGATTTGGCGTCACTATCTTTTCGGCTCTGCATGTCAGATTTTTACCGATCATAAAAGTCTGAAATACATATTTACCCAGCGAGAGTTGAATATGAGGCAGAGGAGGTGGTTAGAGCTGATCAAGGATTATGACCTCGAAATCCTTTATCATCCGGGCAAGGCGAACGTCGTGGCCGACGCCTTGAGTCGGAAACCGGTTGCGTTGCGAACGCTTGAGATCCTTACATCTCGGTCTGAGCTTCAGAGGGCTTTGATCGAGCTAGATATTGAGGTTTTGTTGCCTGGAGCTGTCGGGCGACTTTGTGCTTTAGAGATTTCGTCATCTTTGATCGATGAAATTAAGCTGAAGCAGTTAGAGGACCCGATGATTACTCAAATCTGAGAGAACGTTCTTAAGGGAAAGTCTCCTGGGTTGTGATTATCGAGGATGGTACTTTGAGATTCCAGAGTCGGCTTTGTGTGCCGAACGACACAGAGTTGAGACAGAGTATTTTGCGGGAGGCCCATGCTACGCCTTACTCCATTCATCCTGGTTCGAGTAAGATGTACAAGGACCTGAGGAGGAATTTCTGGTGGAATGATATGAAGGAGGAGGTCGCACAGTTTGTGGCGAGATATTTGACTTGCCAGCAGGTCAAAATCGAGCATCAACGACCAGCCGGGTTATTACAGTCACTTCCTGTTCCGGAATGGAAATGGGAAGATATATCGATGGACTTCATTACGAGTCTGCCGAGATCGAGATCGGGCATGAATATGGTTTGGGTGATTGTTGATCGCCTGACCAAGTCGGCGCATTTTCTGGGCATCAAGGATACTTGGGGCCCGGAGAAGTTGGCTCGTGTGTTTATTGCACAGATTGTGAGGCTTCACGGTACTCCGAAGTCTATTGTTTCGGATCGTGATGGCCGTTTTGTATCGCATTTTTGGCAAGCGGTGCATAAGGCGTTGGGTACTCGTTTGCGTTTGAGTACCTCTTTTCATCCCCAGTCAGATGGACAGTCGGAACGCACTATCCAGACGTTCGAGGATATGTTGCGTGCTTGTGCTCTCGACTGGAGCAGTAACTGGGAGGAGCATTTGCCATTGATCGAATTCACGTACAACAATAGTTGGCACGCGTCGATTTGGATGGCGCCGTATGAGGCACTTTATGGGCGGCGATGTCGATCACCGATTTGTTGGGATGAGGCGTCCGATTTGATCGGGACCGAGCCGGATGTCGTTTTAGAGACGAGGCGGAAGATAGAATTAATTCGGGAACGAATGTTGACTGCCCAGAGTCGACAGAAGTCATATGCCGATGTCCGTCGTCGACCTTTGGAATTCGAGGTGGGAGACCACGTTTTACTAAAGGTGTCGCCGACGAGAGGTGTTTTCCGTTTCGGGAAAAAGGGGAAGTTGAGTCCGAGATTTATCGGGCCCTACGAGATTCTCGAGTGAGTCGGTGGGTTAGCATACCGTTTGGCGTTACCTCCGGCTTTGAGTCATGTTCATAGCGTTTTTCATGTTTCCCAGCTGAGGAAATATGTCCCGGATCCTAGTCACGTCATCGATTATGGGGAGATTGATGTCGCCGAGGATGTTACTTTTGAAGAACGTCCTTTGAAGATTTTGGAGCATCGCGAGAAACAACTGAGACATAAAACCATTCCCTTGGTCAAGGTGCAGTGGTCGAGGCATGGTGTCGAGGAGGCGACCTGGGAAACCAAGGATAGCATGCGTGCTAAGTATCCCGAGTTGTTTGTTTCTTAAGTTTCGGGACGAAACTTATTTTTAGTGGGATAGAATGTAATATCTATATTTTTTTTTCTTTTCTTCTTTTCCCGATATTCCCATTTTGGTGAATTTTTGTTTTTAGCGACTCGCCTGTAACCTTATCGATATTTTGAATCTATTTTATTCTTGGAGTTTCTCCATTCTGACGAGTTTCGGAGATGTATTAATATTATTCTGTTTTATGTCATGTATTATGGCATGGATGTCCGTTTCTCGTAGAACCCGTTCGCTTTTGTATTTTCTTGGGTTTCACGAGTTCGTATAGTTGAGTTATTCATGTTGTGAGTTTCGGTTTGTTAATTCGGCGTTGTATCGCGATTTTTGGACGTTTGGGCTGTTTCGTAATTTTCCCTAAGTTTAGGGTATTCTTGTTATCTTTGTTGTTCCTGAACCTTCGGGCATTCGGAATTAGGCTTCATCGTAACGTTTTGATTTCTGACTTAAATCCATGGTGAGTGTATCCGGTGGTCATGGATACACCTTGTTATTTTCTCTTTTCGATCGTCCTCGTCGAGCAGTGTTTCAGACTGGCCTGCTGTCACAGGCCATGTTACGGCCGTAAGCTGTATATGTTACGGCCGTAATAATCGAGAGTTACGGTCGTAAGCTTCCTTCATACGTCCGTAACAAGGCTTCGTTTCTTTCCCCCCTGGTCCAGTTCCGAGTTACAGGCGTATCATGCTCGAGTTACGGCCGTAAGTATCGATACGGCCGTAATGGTATCTTGATACGGCCGTATGTGTCATTCGTAAATTTTGCCCAGTTTCATCCACAGAGCGATTCACGTAGTAAAGCGGTGAGTTACGGCCGTAATGTTCATATGTTACGGCCGTATGTTATGGATGTTACGGCCGTAACACCGGCCAGTATATAAACTATCAGCAGCCGTATTTTTCCTCATTTCTCACTTCTCTCACTTCTCTTCGCGACGGAACGACTTAGAGAGCTAGGTTTCGCCCGATTTTCGCCCAAACACCATTGTAGAAGTATATTCAAGCTTCATATCATCAACCTATCACTAATCATTCGTTGTTCATCGTCAAATCAAGGTAAAATTTCCTAGAACCCTATTTTGGGAAAGATTTGGGGGTTTTCATGTTTCGTCTGATCCGTCCCGTTTTGTTAGTTAATTCATGATGAATATGATTAAACTTGTTGGTATTCTTAGTTCCCTACGGATTCATGGTATATTTTCATGGTTTTGCGAAATCGAGAGGGTTTGGTTGTGGTCCGCCCTCGTTGTTATTTTTATACAAATATACATGAATCGTAGGCGGGTTTTCGGGTGTATTTCATTTCCGTATTCGTCTAGAGTTGGTTGTGATCATGCTCTTCAAATCATTAGGTTCGGTTCCGTTGATTCTAGCGTCCGTTGGTGATTATCCTTCCGTTCGTTACGTCGTCAATAATTCAAGGCAAGTATTTTTGGGAACCTTTATGCTTAACATGTAATAGTAATGTATATTGTGTGTGCTTTACTCACCCTGGGAGGGTCCGACGGGGACTCGGGGGAATCTATGACTTCACTCTAGATTCACGAGTTTGTTTCGCTAGCCAGCTCGGGAGGGTCCCTAGAGGCCTCGGGTGGGATTCATGGTGGCGTCCTGGTCTGGCGATGCACGTGCGTGACTTGTTTTATAAAAGGCCGGCTCGGGAGGGTCCTTAGAGGCCTCGGGTGGGATTCATGGTGGCGTCTGGTCTAGGCAATTTGATTATTTATTTGTTTGTTTAGGAAAAGACATGTGCAGTTTTGGCTTTTGAAATTGATATCGGTGCATGTACTATGAAATGTGTAAGCGTTTGGTTTGCCTTGATTACTTGTACTAGCGTAATTGCAAACCTCTTTGGGGGACCCGTTTTGGGGAAATTCTTGTTATGGATTTCAGGTTATGTTCTTAGGACGGCGGGCCTTTGGGACGATCGAGGATGTTGGCCAGGGTCGTTGACATGTGCATTTTGGTCCTCTGATTTCTCTTACCTATTTCGATATGGTTGTTGTCCACTTTTGAAACTTATAGATGGTACTCACGAGTACTTAGGCTTTTTCATTTCAAACTCCGTATTGTATTACTTTAAAAATTGTTACATTGTCGGTTGATGCTCATTTCGCCGGTTGCTCCGGGCGTAACTTTTTATGTCATATCATTTAAATGTGTGTCTTCGCTAACCGAGATGGTTAGTCGAGTGGAGTTTTCTTGTTTGTAGCCTGGTGGGTCCCATGTAGGGGTCCACGGCGCTGTAATAGACTCTGAATATTTCGGGGTGTTACATCACTTGTGGTTGTTCTTCATAAGTAAGATCTTTGTTCATGTCCACAGTGGTATAGTTGATGACGTGGCTGGGACTGTGCACATACTTCCTCAACAACGATACGTGGAAAACGTTGTGCACAGCCGAAATTTCTGGGGTTAAAGCCAAGCGGTAAGCTAACTCTACAATTCGTTCAAGAATTTCGAACGGTCCAATGTATGTCGGCCTCAACTTGTTCCTTGGACCAAAACGAACAATTCTATTAGTAGGAGATACCTTCAGGAATACCTTGTCTCCGACACAGAATTCGAGATCTTTTCTATGCTTGTCGGTGTAAGACTTCTGGCGATCCTGTGCTATCTTGATCCTCTCACGAATCTTATCCACCACACCTACTGTCTGTTTAATCATCTCGGGACCCAAGATTCTCCTTTCACCTACCTCGTGCCAATATAGTGGTGATTGACGCTTCCTACCGTATAAATCTTCATACGGTGCCATACCGATCGTCGACTGATAACTGTTGTTGTAAACAAATTATACCAAAGGCAACAGTCCTTTCCAATTATTGCCCATGTCTAACACACATCTTCGCAACATATCCTCAAGAATCTGAATGGTCCTCTCAGACTGATCATCAGTCTGAGGATGATAAGTCGTACTAAAATTCAACTGCGTTCCCAAGGCTTCTTGCAAACTTTCCCAAAAACGCGATGTGGAATGAGTATCCCTGTCAGATACTATAGAGACTGGCACTCCATGCAACTTAATAATCCCACCGATGTAAAGTTGAGTATACTGATACATTCGAAAGTTCATCTTGACTGGGATGAAATGAGCTGACTTTATGAGTCGGTCACAACAACCCAAATAGCGTGGTTTCCTCTTTCCGTTCGAGGCAAACCTACCACAAAGTCTATCATAATGTGTTCCCATTTCCATTCCAGAATATGAAGTGATTCAAGTAGTCCAAAGGGGCATTGGTGTTCTGCCTTCACTTGTTGACAAACTATACATTTTCTGACGAAGTCTACCACATCTCTTTTCAAACCTTCCCACAAAAATGTCCCCTTAAAGTCTTGGTACATCTTTGTACGCCCAGGGTATGCTGTATGTGGGGTATTATGTGCCTCTTTCAATATTGCTTCTCTCAGCTTGACAATATTGGGCACACAAATCCTCCCTTCGTAGTACATTGTGCCATCATCGGACACACTGAATTCCTTATCCTCACCTGAAAGAGTACGTTCTTTCATTTTGACCAAGAAGTCGTCTTGTCCTTGACCTTCTTTGATCTGCTCCCTCAAAGTTGGTTGTACCACCAAACTAACCAATAACGACTCAATTGGATTCGATGGTGTAGCCATCTCAAGGTTCATCCTCGCAAATTCCTTGACCAAGCTTTCCTCTTTGGTCAACAAACAGGTTAGGTTTCCTCTCGCCTTACGGCTCAGTGCATCAGCAACTACGTTTGCTTTACCAGGTGGTAATGAATTGTACAATCGTAGTCTTTGACCAACTCTAGCCATCTGCGCTGCCTCATATTCAATTCCTTTTGTGTGAAAATATATTTCAGACTTTTGTGGTCTGTATAAATTTCACACTTACCTCCATACAGGTAATGTCTCCAAATCTTCAAGGCATGAACTACCGCTGCTAATTCCAAATCATGAGTAGGGTAGTTCAGCTCGTGCAGTTTTAGTTGCCTCGAAGCATAGGCAACTACCTTGCCTTCTTGCATCAATACACATCCCAAGCCTTCCTTGGATGCATCACTGTAGATGACGAATTCTCTGGTCGGATCGGGAATCGTCAAAACCGGTGCTGCAGCCAACTTTCGCTTAAGTTCTTGGAAACTCTTTTCGCACTTCTAATTCCATAAGAAAACTTCTCCCTTTCTAGTCAATCTAGTCATTGGTGCAACTATCCTCGAAAATCCCTCGATAAATCTCCGATAATAATCGGCTAATCCCAAGAAGCTGCAAACTTCATTTGCATTACTCGGTACTTTCCAATCATTGACTGCCTCTACCTTAACCGGGTCAACCTCAATTCCTCTAAAAGTGACTACATGTCCCAAAAAATGCAACTCGGTTAAGCCAGAATTTCACATTTGTTGAACTTTGCATACAACTTCTCCTTGTGCAGTATTCCCAATACTGTCTTAAGATGCTTCTCATGTTCAACCTTGCTCTTTGAATACACAAGTATGTCATCTATGAACACAATGACAAATTTATCCAAATAAGGTTGAAATACATGGTTCATGAGGTCCATGAATACTGCTGGCGCATTAGTCTAAATGGCATCACTATAAACTCATAGTGTCCATATCGAGTTCGAAATGCTGTCTTCGGGATATCATCATCCTTAATCCTCAGTTGGTGATATCCTTATCTCAAATATATTTTCGAGAACACTCCTGATCCTACAAGTTGATCGAATAGGTCCTCTATTTTCAAAAATGGGTATTTATTCTTTATCGCGAGTCGATTAAGTTCACGATAGTCTATGCACATCCTCAAACTTCCATCCTTTTTCTTCACAAAGAGTACTGGCGCACCCCATGGCAAGACACTCGGTTGGATAAATCCAGAGTCGAGAAGTTCCTGAAGTTGCACTTTCAACTCTTGTAATTCCTTGGGCGCCATTCCATAGGGGGATTTCTATATTGGTGCCGCTCCTGGCACTAAATCAATCGAGAACTCAACTTGACGACTCGGCGGAACTCCCTGCAAGTCTTCGGGAAAGACATCTGGATACTCCTTGACGATAGGTAGATCAGCTATCGTCTTCTCCGACGTTGTTTTCCCCATCACATTCACCAGGAATCCTTGGCAACTACGCTTCTTCAACATTTTCACCGCTTTCATGGCTGAAATCACTTTCAGGGTACTACTGTGTCTTACTCCTTTGAATACGGTCTTGACATCAACAGACGGACATAAGGTTACCCTCCTTTCGGAGCATTCAACTACAGCTCTATGTTTGTCCAACCAATCCATACCCAAAATAACATCAAAATCACCGAGTTCAACTATGTGCAAGTCGGCTAAGAAGCTATGTTCGTTAATCTCTATCTTCACATTGTTAGTTATCGAGTCTACACGCACTATTCCCCCCGCAGGCATGCTAACTAATAGAGATCTAGGGGCTTTACTACTTCTACAATCAATCATAGTACAAAGCTTCCTAGAGATGAATGAATGAGATGCACCCATATCAAACAATACCTAAGCAGGAATATTTGCAACTGATAACATACCTGAGATAGTTTGGGGTTCAGTCTCTTCTTCGGCCTCGGCCATGCTATACACTCGAGATTTTTCTCTTGAGCCTTAACCTTGCACACTATTGCCTGGGCCTTTTCCTTTCTTCGGACATGCTGAGGCCATGTATCCTTCTTCACGGCAAAAGTAGAACCGATTCTGACTAGGCATACATGCACCTTTATGTACCTTACCACAAATAGCACATGTAGGTTTATCGGACTGGGGTTTCGCCCCTGAAAATCTAGTCTTAACATTCTTCTTACTACCACCTCCTTGATCATGCCACTTGCACTTTTTATTTGCTGCAACTGGTGGTGCTCTTGCCTTGTCCACATCCAAACTAACAGAAATGTCCTTGGCCCTTGCAACTGCTTCATTATAGGTCAAAACACCATGACCAGCCAGATGGTGACGAATCCGGTCATGTAGTCCATCTCAGAATTTCTGAGACTTCATGTCATCCGTCTCGACCATTTGCGCTCTGTTGTGTCAAGAATTAACACTTTCCGACCGGCGATCGCCTCGGAGGTTGGGCGACCGAGTCACTGCCGATCAGCGACCAGGCGGCCAAGCCTTAACCCAGCGGACAAGCTAAATCGGCCAACCGAAGGTCCCAGGACAAGTCCCGGTGCCGAGCGATCGACCTCAGATACGATCGCCTCTCGGCACTCGGCGACCGACTCCTCGCGACCGTCTAGCGGACGATCCTCCCTCGGCACCTGCTGACCGACCGACTGGAGACGATCATCTCTCGGCACTTGCCGACCGACCCTTGGAGACCTACCGTCTCTCGGCACTTGCCGACCGACCCTTGGTGACCGACCAAATGCCGACCCTCAGCAACTGGCCGATGGCGATCTCTGATGACCAGCTAGAGACAATCGCCCCATGTCGATCAGCATCGATGGTCATCCAGTCGGCAAAGACCGAGCCTCAAGACTGGCACCACGTGCAAGAGCCGAGACAAGATCCGCGAATCTCGGGCCATTGACCACAGCCTGGCAGAATCTCTCCACCAGCCGACAAGCCGCCGAAAGCTGTCAGTAGGGCCGCATGTGGCTGACTCCAGACGCGTGCTGGCTCCTTATTGGACCGCCCAGCTAGCGCCAGCCACTGCATTGGACTTTATACGGACTGCCAGCCACTACCTTGGGCTTTAGCCCGACAGCCCAGGAGATTGCCCCATTATAATATTGGCCGTGGCGGTGCTTTATTATAATGGCGTGACGATCGGCCACTAAAGGACAGGACCCGGCTGCCCCTATATATACAAGGCTCCCTGCACTTGTATTTTCTCTCTGGCATTCTAGCATTATACACGCAATACAGAAGCAAAACATCAAGCACTTGGCTAATCTCCAACTCTTGGCAACAGCTATCATTCGGTCTTACTTCTCCCGGCCTCTCTCCTCGAGCAGACTATCGGCAGGGACAAAGAACACCGAGCTTCGCTCAAGAGCCGGATTAACAGAGTCTTTTTACACTCATTGTATTTAGATTTCTCTCATTAATACTTGTATCCACGAATATTCGTATTAATATCATCTCGTGAGAGCATTCAAGCCCGGGCCTAACAAACCCGGCAAATCTTGTATTGTTTATCTTCTCTCGGAAGTGCTCTCGCAATTGTTGTTTGTTGTCCGTCATCCAGCAGTATTAATCTTCGGATAAATATTTTGGGCAACAACAATTGGCGCTAGAAGGAGGGCATCCAACCCTCGAATTTTTACACCTACCGTCCCGAAGAACACTCACTGTTCTCGGGGCAGATACTTGAAGTGACACTCACTGCACTTCAAAGAAATCCTTCAGAAATCATGTCTTCTGCCTCCGCGTCGAAGAAAGCGGCCAGACCGGCTGGACCCCGTTCCGTCATCCGAGCGGCCGATGGTGGAAGGTAGCCGCCCGCGATCGAGGCGCTCGATCCGTCCGGGGCGGCGGCCGAGCCTCTCGCTCGATCGATTCGAACGATGAGCGGTCGAAGAGGCCATAGCCGTCGCCGGGAGCGACGGAGTGCTCTCGGCGCGCCTCTGCTATCACCCCTCGGTCTCCCGCCGGAAGTCAGCGAGCTCAAGGCATGCGGCGAGCGGCGCCGGAGGCTCTCGCCCGCAAGAAGAGGCGCTCGCGGCCGGGGCACCTCTGTCTTGATCGCACAGGCGGTGACCCGACTGCGGCCAAGGCGTCCGGCCCGGCTACGAGGCAGCGGAGTTTGAGTCCCTCACCGGGAGCTCGGCCTACCGGCTCCCACAAGGCGATCCCGGCCGCTGGCTCCGCTCGTCAAATTCCCGAGGTCGGCGGCGAGTCCGGAGGTCGGTACACGATCACCTCGGCCCCGCTCCCAAAGCCGATCCATGGCCGAGCCGCGGCGGTGCCGCATTACGCGTCGGCTCGGCAGCGTGAAGGCGCTCCTGCAATCCGGGGCAGGCGCCATGAAGACGATCGCCGAGCCGAGCGAGCCGCTCGCGATCGGCATCGAGCTCGCCCCCGTGCAGCACAAGATCGCTCCTCCTCAGACACCCGTGTACGAGGGGCGATCGGATCCCCAAACACACCTGCACAAGTTCAACATCTACATGACCGGGTGTGGGGCATCGGACGCGACCAGGTGCCGGATGTTCCCTCTGACGCTGGACGACATCGCCCACCGGTGGTACACCTCGTTGCCACCTCGGTCCATTGGCTCCTTTAACGGTGGCGCCACGTCTTCACGGAATACTTCGCCACCGTGGTCGTCGGCGGAAGGTCGCTTTCGCATGATGCAAATCAAGCAGGGAGAAGAAGAGTCCGACTCGGACTACATCGACCGGGTAGACGTGATCATCCTCAACGGCGAGCCCATAAGCGATGAGACCGCCCTCTACGCGGTCCTAGGATGATTTCAGGGCTTCTCGCCTATGTTCAGGCATCTCACGAAGACCCTACCGACGACCTACGCAGCCTTCTGGGCTAGAGCCGCAGATTTCCTGTCCAGGCAAAGGCTTCTTCTTGGCCTAGGAGTAGAGCGATCGGCGCCCGCGCGACGACCTCTAGTCTACCAGCCCGATCGCTACTATCCAGCAGGGCCGGAGGACTCGCTCACCGCATACAGTCCACCATTTTGAATGAGGGACTAACTCCCGCCCGATCGCCGATATCGACCTACGAATAAAGCGATCGGCTGCCGAGCGGCGATCGCCAGTGTTCCGGCCCGATCGCCGATCATCACGCTACATCATCAGCAATCCGGCGGACACGATCGCCATTTGATCCGAGATCTAACATGACGGACTAAGGCATAAGATCGCCTCCACCGCACATCATAAAGCCATGGTCTGGCGTCGATGGGAAGGCCGCTTCGGCCATGCAAGGTCCTTTCTGCCGAGATCGCCCGCCCTTCGTTTAAATACGAGGCCGGCGTAGTCGAGGGCTCTCCAACATGTCGGTGGACCCATGCCACAACCCCGTCTCAACGTACACCGTCGAGGTCGGCCATCTCCATGGTGGCCGAGGTGGAAGCAGAGCTAACAAGCCGCGGGCGTGGAGTTGATTCATCCGACGCGCTGCCGCAAGGACTCCTCTAGGCCGAGACCGCATGCCCTTCGTTTAAATACGAGGCGGCGCGGCTAACAGAGGACCCTCATAATAAAGTGAGTCACGAGACACTCAATGTCTTCGCGCACCAAGACACGGTCATGGAGTCGGTCCATCGATCTCCGCGACTGTGCACGATTCCTCAAACAAAGCGAAACCACCAAGTTTCCAAGGGGGATCGGCCAATGTTGTTTTTGCAGGTACAAGACCGAAAGATAGCTAGCCAATCGACCATGATAGCCCAAGTCCGAATCCTAAGTCAGCTCAGCAAGATCGCCCGTCCTCTTCCTTACACGATCGCCAGCAAGAACCACCTCGCCCCATGTCTTCAACATAGGAGCAAGCTGGGGGGCAATTGTTGTGTCAAGAATTAACACTTTCCGACTGGCGATCGCCTCGGAGGTCGGGCGACCGAGTCACTGCCGATCAGCGACCAGGCGGCCAAGCCTTAACCCAGCGGACAAGCTAAATCGGCCAACCGAAGGTCCCAGGACAAGTCCCGGTGCCGAGCGATCGACCTCAGATACGATCGCCTCTCGGCACTGGGCGACCGACTCCTGGCGACCGTCTAGCGGACGATCCTCCCTCGGCACCTGCTGACCGACCGACTGGAGACGATCATCTCTCAGCACTTGCCGACCGACCCTTGGAGACCGACCTTCTCTCGGCACTTGCCGACCGACCCTTGGTGACCGACCAAATGCCGACCCTCAGCAACTGGCCGATGGCGATCTCTGATGACCATCTAGAGACGATCGCCCCATGTCGATCAGCATCGATGGTCATCCAGTCGGCAAAGATCGAGCCTCAAGACTGGCACCACGTGCAAGAGCCGAGACAAGATCCGCGAATCTCGGGCCATTGACCACAGCCTGGCAGAATCTCTCCACCGGTAGGCAAAGCGCCGAAGGCATCGGTAGGCCGCATGTGGTGACTCCGACGCGTCTTTGGCTCCTTATTGGACCGCCCAGCTGGCGCCAGCCACTGCATTGGACTTTATACGGACTGCCAGCCACTACCTTGGGCTTTAGCCCGACAGCCCAGGAGATCGCCCCATTATAATATTGGCCGGCAGGTGATCGGCACATTATTATAATGGCCGGCAGGCGATCGGCCACTAAAGGACAGGACCCGGCTGCCCCTATATATACAAGGCTCCCTGCACTTGTATTTTCTCTCTGGCATTCTAGCATTATACACGCAATAGAGAAGCAAAACATCAAGCACTTGGCTAATCTCCAACTCTTGGCAACATCTATCATTCGGTCTTACTTCTCCCGGCCTCTCTCCTCGAGCAGACTATCGGCAGGGACGAAGAACACCGAGCTTCGCTCAAGAGCCGGATTAACAGACTCTTTTTACACTCATTGTATTTAGATTTCTCTTATTAATACTTGTATCCACGAATATTCGTATTAATATCATCTCACGAGAGCATTCAAGCCCGGGCCTAACAAACCCGGCAAATCTTGTATTGTTTATCTTCTCTCGGAAGTGCTCCCGCAATTGTTGTTTGTTGTCGGTCATCCAGCAGTATTAATCTTCGGATAAATATTTTGGGCAACAACACGCTCATAGTCGGTGACCGACATTCCTCATTGGGTCAGATCGAGGAATTCCTTTTGCATCATGGTTTTGTACGCCCTCGGGTATTACTTTTCCATAACGGTTTCCTTAAACTGGTCCCAAGTGAACGCGTCCTTCTCATCTTGGGTTTTGAGTCTCCACACTCCAATCCACCATGTCCTAGCATCCTCCTTAAGCTGGAACACGGCACATAACACCTTCTGAGCATCGGTGCATGCCATGTAGTCGAAGATGCTGTCTAGGTTCAACAACCACTCTTCTATTGTTGCTGGTCCCTCACGACCAAGGAAGACGGGCGTCTTGAAATGATTGAACCGCTTGATAACTTAAGCTTGAGCTTGCTCAGGATTATTAGGCGGTAAAATGGTCGCGCCTTGAAGTAAAGTGTCCAAATCCAGCCAAAAGCTGATCTTCGGTGGGTTGAGCGTTGCGGTTTCCACGGTTAGCCATGAGTCTGCCAACAAGTTGTAAAACCCATTAGTCGACGCAGTGCGGGAAATAAAGAATAAGTAGATATCGGTAGAACACATATAATAGTCACAACGCATAAAAATATAAATGCAATAGAATAACTGATATTCATTATATAATATGTTTTTAAAGAAATGGAACTGGAAACATCCACTGGAAATCTCAACATAGTAGTTATATAATAAAATGAACTAAGCCTACGGATACTCCTCATCGTCACTACTAATAATCTCTATAACTGGAATAGGGAGTCGCGGCTCAATCCACGAAGTGACTTCATCATCAGACTCGATGTATGCCATCAACACATCCTTCATATTTTCTGCGAGGTCCACATTTGAGCTCTCATCGGGAACTTCCTCTAGATCTTCCTCTGGATCTTCTTCAGGATCCTCCTCAGGGTCTTCTTCGTGATCCTCTTCTGAGTCTTCTTCATCCGTAGAGTCGGAACTCCAATTTGCAGCTGGTATCGCCTCTCGAGCTTACATATCAATAAACACCCAACTATGAACTGGAATCATCTGCGGTCTCTCGCTCTTCCGGTGATCTTTTTATGGACTCTTTCCAAAGCCGGAAGATGCAGTAACTCCAATCTTCGGGTAACTTCCCCATTAGGCGTTCCAGCTGTTGCGTGACGGAACCTTGTTTCCCAGACTGCAACCACTTGCTCAGCCTGTTGATGACATCGTGTGGTGCATTTTCTGGTAAACTCGGATCGTCCCACCAATTTTTGCGTGCCAGAAGACGCGAATCAAACGTAGCAGGAATACTCTTACGTGGTGTCATCCTGGGTTTAGCCATTCTAACAATTCGTACATACATATACAATAATGTAAATAAAACGGAATGATATATGCATGAATAATGACTGAAATTTGGTACCTGGAATGGAGTGACGAAGTGTCGAAGTTGAGAGCATATTATACTTTTATTTTAGTGAGTCTACAGAAAGGTAAAACCTTCTCCGATACCACTATGTAACGCCCCGACTTTCCAGGGGCAATTATAGGGGAAAATAAATAAAAGATAAATTTTGACAAAAATAATTTCTTTTGAGAATATTAAAATTCTCACCTACAAAGTCGAGTCGCTACACTGACTAAAAATAAATACCTTTTAATTAAGGCAACAACACACCATAGATAAAAGATAATAATTGCGGCGGAAGAATAACTTATAAATTGTTAATTTCTAAACAAAAGTTTCCCTAATTAAATTCCAAGAAAAACATGAGATATACAGAAAAACATCATTTAATAAAATTTCATTCATATGCCCTCTCGGCTCGCTCCTTCCTCCATCCGGCTAGATTTAACATGCGGGATCAATAAAGGTGGGGGTGAGCTTCCTCCAGCTCGTGGAAATCACACATATCACAGTAATATACAATCTCATGGAAACATTTAAATGATTATTCTACCGATAACATTTTCCTCAACATGAATACATACACACAATACCACATATAACATGAATCGAGCACACATGTGAATATTGAGGTTGGGCAGGTGTCCCCACACAACACATATCTTAAGATAGCCTCTTACACGTCTGCGTGAGCTGATTTACAACATGTATCATCAATTTTTAAACATGAATAGAATAGCACATATACAATCCAATTAAAGTAATTAAAGTTATAGTGAAAATTCCCACTTGAATAAATGATCTTTGCTTGACTTGAATATGAAGATCTTTCATTTCGATCACAGCTCGTGAATCCTCGTTAATGCCTACATATAATAATAATTTAATCATTATAAAATATTATGATATAATGACTGAAATTAAAAATATATGCATAAAATTGGACTAATTATTAATACTAATTTAGGAGTCAACATTTTAATGTCTTCGTCAAATGGGGCTGAATTGAAGGTTTTAAAGTGTAAGATCTGAGAAATCTGGAGGCTTAATACAAAGGACTAGAAAAGGACTAGGGTTAAAATCGAAGTAATTAAAAGTATCTGGGGTTAAATTGAAAGTTGTTGAAAAAAGTAAGGGCTTAACTGAAAAACACTAATTTTTCACGGGTATAAATACCCTTATCCTTCAATCGACACCCCACTCTTCCCCATCCCTCACTCTCTGCCCTCCTCTACTCTCTCTACGTTCTCTCTCTGCAGATTCTCTGAACTCTCCTCTCTCTCCGACCCTATCCTTTCCATTTTCCCTCTCGCTCGGCCGGAAACAAAATGGCAGAAACGTACACACACTCTCTCGGTGCGACAGACAGAAACACACGCACACACTATCTAGCTCGCCCGATCTTGGGTTGACCAGTCACGGCTACAGGACTGTGGCGACGATGGCTTCCGACCGAGTAGTAGTTCCAGCGGTGACGCGCGACTCTAGGGCGGGGATGTGCATATGAGTTCGGAACGAAATTAGGGTTGCTGAGTCTAGGCCGTGGTGTTAGGTTTTCGGCTCGGTGGAGCGACGACGGCTGGTTCTGGCATTCAGGTAAGGAATAATATGCTAGATGGAGTGTTGGTTTGGGATTAGGGTTGGATTCGGGTTATGGGTTTTGAGATTCAAGTAGGGTATTCCTTTCTGGACTGTGTTCGGGTTTTGAGTCGGCTGGTGGTTTTGGATTCGACCGAAAGGTATGTAGCCCTAGGATTAATCAAACACCAACAGTCAGGTTACAATTGTTTTGGATTGATCTTCAGGATCGGTTTCCGGTTTTGGTTCAAGAAATCAGAACTGGTCCTAATAATTGGTAACGACTGATTCTGGGTTCTGTGAAAAATTCCTAAATTTTAGGCTTGAAGACATGACATGGTGTGTACGAAATTGGAAGTTTGGTGGTGATTGTGTATAGAAGGACAGAATATAAGTCAACAACCTAGAATAGAATGGTGATAGAGATTTTTGAGTTCTTACATGTGGGTGCTGAAGGTGAGAAATTGCAGAGCTTTGAAACGGCTGGGTACGGCACGATTGGCTGAAAGACTCCTTGCAGGAAATTCTACTTTTTTTTTTCTTCTTGGATATTGATCGATGGTTGCAAAGAAATTTGCAGTAGGATTAATATTGTATTTATTGGTATGTTTTTAAGTGTTTTAGTTGGATTAGGATTTGTATATTAGGATAAAGATAAAGAGTTTGGTGAGGTGAGAACTCCATGCTTGGAATGATCGATTGCACCACTTCTTAATTATGGTTAATTAAATTTAATAATAGTAGTTTAAGTTAAAACACATGGTTAAATATAAATGATATAATAATAAATACAAAATAATAGTAATGTAAAAATAATAATTTGGTAATATGATAGTAATGTCGGAAAAATAATAATGATTATAATAATAATATTAGTACTAATAAAATAGTATTAATAATATTATTAATAATAAAAATGATAATATTAATAATAGTTGTGTTAGTATTATACTTGGATGAATAATAACACTATTATAAAAATAAACAATGACTACTTGAATATATCTGACAAAATGACTCGGGCTAGAACTTGTGATACGTCGAAATAAATATTCATGATCCTCTAAATGAGATTAAATGTAATATTATAAATAATAATATTACATTATGAAAATGACGGGTATTACAATGGATATGATGATTGGTGATCGTCTTGGTGTGTTTGTTTGGTTGTTCGAAATGAACATTCAAAGATTTGGTTTAGCCTCGTTAAAGGCTCTCTTTCAAAACGCATGTGTTTTGTGAATGATGTGTCTTGTGAATGATTAAATGAATCCTATGAATCCTATAAAAATGTTTTGATAATATATATACATATATTATCTCATTTCGGTGTGTGGTGGTTTGACGTTTGTGTCGTGCTAAGTGTTTGTTGCCTTTGGGTGAATTGTTTGGATATCCTTGGCGTACTATGTGTGTGTGAATGTGTGGACATAGGCGAGGTGTACGGTGACACATGGCTTATGATCATGTGGTCAGGATGCAACAAGTGATTGATCCAACCGTGAGAGCCTAAGAAAACTACAGTGACACATGGCTTGTGATCATGTGGTCAGGATGCAACAAGTGATTGATCCAACCGTGAGCGCATAAGAAAACCTACGGTGACACATGACTTGTGATCATGTGGCCAGGAGACAACAAGTGATTGATCCAACCATGAGATGTCGTGCCATGTGATCACGGTGTTATGTATATGATATTGGATGTGTTTTTCCAGGTCGAGTACCTTGGATGTGTTACCGAGATTTCCTATTTTGGGTGGTTATGTTTTGTTGATTTTATGTCCGTCGAGGACACGTGACGTGGGATATGAACCCTGTGAATTGTTGTTGGTTTTTATTTGAGAAAGCAAATCTTTGGGCGGTGACCCCTTTCGGTTTTTGAAAGAAAAGGATTTTCTAATCCTAAATGGTTTTCTGTTAAAACTCCCAAGGGCATTTTAAACCATTTTACAAATTTTTCTCTTGATTTGTGATCTTTCGAATTTGGTAAGTTTTACTCAAACTCTTGCCTTGAGAAGCATTTTTCGTTATGTTTGAATCTTTGAGGATTCCTGATTATTATTATTCTTGGAATATGATTTGTATGACTCGTATTTGCACTTTGTACTTGCACTAGCAAAATAATAGAATTTTACTAACCCCGAGTAATCGAGGGGTGGATGTCTGTATTGCATTAAGGTATGTGCAGGGTCTTGGGGAGCATAACACAATGTTGACATGAAGGATGATGAAAGATGATCGATACTAATCACATGAGGACCCATACGATGTTATGTTGGCCTAGTTGTAGTTTAATTCCGCTGTAGTATTTTCCCGTTGCACGGGAATGTTTTGTTTTGACCCCTGCGTGGGCAAGTATTGAGATTGAGTTGTATGTATTAATTGAAAGACCAAATCGGTGTACTGGGGTCATTTTAGCCTTAAAGGCGATATTTAGATGTTTGATTTTGTTACCAGCCTGGTAGATCCAGGAAAGGGTCTACGGCATGTAATATCCCTAAGAGGATAATGGGTGATACATAAATGGTATCGGAGATTAGGTTGTGGAAACCTAGGCTGTGGGGTCAAGTTGTTTCTGTTGAGTCTTGTCTCGTCGGATTTTGTCTGACTGAGTCGTGTCAGGACGCGTAGTCTGAGTTTGTTGGTCGTGATTAGTATCGTGGGGCGATCATCATCTTCGTGCAACCTGTGGATGTAAGTCTTCCTTCTTTGTGTTGTGTCTCATGTGACACGAGATACTTTTATGATTATTTGTTAAGTGGGGGAATCCTTATGTAGATTTTGATTCATGATATGTATTTGTTTGACCCTCATATTTTGTTTATATGAGGAGCGTTGTCGCTGCTAATGTATTTTTTACTGTGATTTTGTTCGCTGCTATCGATTTTCTAAATGGTTTGCTCACATTGCAAGTTTTCTGGTGAAACCCTTATGCTTAACATGAAATGGTGATGTATAATATGTGTGTGATTTTGCTCACTCTGGGAGGGTCCGACGAGGACTCGGGGGAATCCGTGACTTCACTTCGTATTTTCGATCTTGTTGGCTATCCAGTCCGGGAGGGTCCATAGAGGCCTCGGATGGGACCAGTGGTTTCGCCTCGGTCCTAGGCGATGCATGTGCGTGATTTTGATTTCTAACTATGGCCAGTCCGGAAGGGTCCTTAAAGGCCTCGGATGGGATCAGTGGTTTCACCCCGTTCCTAGGCAAGTTTGAACTGTGATTATTGATTGTTGTTCTCCTGAAAAGACATGTCTCGGTTTTAAAACAATTTGATACATGTACTATGAGATGTGTGAATGTCAATACGTGCGAGCAGAGGCTTAACATATACTTCGTAACATGTGAGTTTTGGGCCTTCTGGCCTAATGTTTTTTTTTTTAAAATCTTGAGTATTTTAGAGAATAAATTTCGAGACGTACTTTTAAAATGGATTATTTTCTCGCGGTATTTTCAACGTGCCTACTAGTACAACGGTGTGTTTCAAAAAAAAAAATTTCTCCACTTTGAGGACCAAAATATTTTGAGATATTTTCAGTAATTTAGAAACGTATTTATTTAGACCCGAAAGGCGAATATTTCTGAAAGTATTTAACAAAATGAAAGATGTCCTCATTTTTACCAAATGCAGAATGATTTTTCCTAGTCTCGATAACGATGTTTGTATTACTTTTTGAAATGTGATACTTAAGATCAACCGGTGTTTCCAAATTTTTTTCAAAAAGGGTGGTTTTTGTTTTTAAAACCTAATCATTTTCTGTTTGCAGTCAGGGGATGTGTATAATATGTTGGCATCATTGTTAGGGCGTTAGCACTCAGAATTGTGATTGAGTTGGTGGTGTGAACGTTAAGTCATTCGCTATGCATTTGTTGAGTTAGCCCTCTGTGATTGGTGTGATGTCGGTATTAAATGTTTGTCACTTCGTGGTGATTTACGTGTTATCACAGCTATGCGAGCTGTTAGAGTTTGAGTTTGTATGATTGTGTACATGTATGATTGTCTCGCGATGATTTGTAATTACGTTCTGGTTATCGTTCGACCCGTTGAAATCGCCTAACGATGCCGTCATTGCTGTGATTTCTGTATGTGTGTTGCCTTACGATGGTAATCGTTGTATGTGTTATGTGTCATGATTTACTATTGTGCTGAGTGGTTACTTATTCAGTATCCCAAAAGGCAGAGGTCGTGGTCGTGGCGACCAGACGCGTGATCAGGATCATGCTGCCAGTGATGGTGTTGGTATCGGTGTTGCCACTATTTTGCAGCAGGTAGCCGCACAGATGACTCAGTTGACTCAAGCAGTTCAACGTAATACAGATGTAACCCAGAACATTGGCGCAAATCAGTGGCTTTGAGAAGTGGTTCGTATGAATCCCCCTCGTTTCGCTGGTGCCGCAGATGCATTGGGCTGGGATGGTTGGCTTTTTCAGTTGGAAAAGATATTCGAGGTATTTGATTGTCCAGAAGAGCGTAAGGTGCCTGTCGCTCAGTATCTTCTTAACAAAGATGCCACTAGTTGGTGGGAGGCTGTTAAGCCTCGAGATCGTGCTGTCACGTGGGCAGAGTTTCAAAGATTTATGAGAGATGAGTTTTGTCCGGAATCGATCAGAAAACAGAGGATTAATGAATTCTTTGCGGCGAGGCCGCAAGATGTACCGCTGTCTCAAGCCATTATTGATTATCGCAAACAGCTTAGCTACGTGCAGGATCAGGTAAGGACAGAGGAAGATAAGATCTGTAATTTTAGTAGGCGAGTGAAGCCGAAGATTCATCAATACATGGCGGGTCTTTCTTGTACTTCATTGAGGGAGTATCAGATTAGGGCGTTAGCCTATGAACTATCTATATCATCGACTGAATATATATCAGAGTCGAAGAGACAGAAAACTGTTGGGAACTTTTCAGGAAATCAGGGAAGTAGGCCCACTGTGGCTGGGACCTTGTGTCGTCATCCTAAGAAGGTTCCTCGATCGTGTGGACAGAGAATGAGTATTACCCCTGCAGTGAGTAATGTGAGCAGCTCGAAGACGTGTTATAACTGTAGACGAGCGGGCCATACCGCGAAGAATTGTTGTTCACCGTTAGTCAGCTGTTTCGATTGTGGTCAATTTGGACACCGAGCCATGCATTATGAGACAATAGTTGAGAGGTTTGGGGATCGAGTTTGTGTCTCTGCTCCGAAAGGACACGAAGATGCCTAGTGTGGTTTTCAAGAATTTCGGCATGGTCGGAGTTCTTCGTGGTTACCCTGCGGGTTGTGCGTTTAATTTCTATTTTTTGACTGTGCGTGTTTTCTTGTAATAGGAACCTTTTGTTTTGTGATTGTTCGGATAATTGACTTGATTGTGTTATCTGTTTGGTGATACTTGACACTTGTTGGTTTTATTATGTCTCTGCTTGTGATATTGTGATGGTTGTCGTTGAGCGTGATTTCACGCCGTATTTTTCTTGCGTTGCTTGTATCGTTTTGCCGATGGGCATAAGTTACGTGGTTCTTGTGTATCTTGTTGAGTAGTTCCTGGTGGGATATTGCTCCTCCGTACTTATTTTTAAGTTTCCGGGACGAAACTACTTTTGAGGGGGGTAGTATGTACTATCCGCAATTTCGATTTTCGGCAAATTTCTTTTTTTTTTGCAGGAGTCCATTTTAACGGCTCACTTGCGACCGTTTCGTCATTTTGAGAATGATTAATTCTGCACTTTTTGACATCCGAGTTCGTTTCGGTGTCGTTTTGTTGAGTTCCATGCTTCTTAGCGACTTTTCCGCACTTGAGTTCGATTCTTGCGAATCTCGTTCGAAACTATTGTTTCGAGTTTCTCTTGAGTTCATTTAACGTTGTTATACGTTTTGTGAGCTTCGGTTTGGTTATTCATTATCGTGTCGTGATATTTAGGTCGTTCGGGCCATTTCGTAATTTTTCAAAGTTTTGGGGTGTTTGCCTCTGTATCGCCTTTCCCAATCTTCAGGTTATCGGAATCATGTGTTATCTAGAGTTGCTCTGCCTTGATTTTTTCATGTTTTAAGTTTCGGGACAAAACTTCTTTTAAGAAGGGTAGAATGTAATACCCGAGATTTCTGTTTATGGTTACTTCGAATTATTTTTCGGTTGTGCCGGTTATTTTTGTTTCGTTGATGATTATCCGAGATTTTCCCTATGTTGTGTACCATGTTGTGGTGTTCGTAGGGTACGACTTGTTGTTGTGTAAGTCGTGCAGACCGTGTGTATGCATGTGTGACATGGCATATTATAATCCGCTGTCGTTTTGTCTCTTTGAGGGCGTTGTGAGCTCTGGTTTTCGTTCCCTTTCGAGTTGGTTATGTCCTGGGTATATTCGGGGCCGTGTCGGGCTCAATATTGTAATATCCGGATTTATTACGGTGTATTTCATCTGTATTCAAACCTTGTATTATTCGGATTGGTGGTTGTGATTATTGGAGTAAGATATTTCTTGCATTGATATCATTGTACATAAGTATAGAAACATGCTAAATTGCTCAAGCAACCTCGTGATAGCGCACGCTAAGAATGTATCTTAACGCGCGCTATCGGGCTACTATTAGCGCACGCTATGCAGATAGGGGTTGCGTGCGCTAAGAACTCAATTATTGAGCGGGACGGCTAGCACATGCGCCAGCCGGGACATGGGTCCGGATAAGATTCCATGACGCACCCGGACAATTCAAGTCAACCATTATTAGCGCACGCTAAGGAATGCTTAGTAGCGTGCGCTAACTTGTTAAAATGCGTAATATTATAAATGGGACAACAACTCGTTTTGGCTTACATTTTACTCGCTCCTTCATACGCATACTTGAGAGGCCAGAGAGCTGAGATATCCTACTACATACTTAGAACACATATTGTTGGTGTTTATATATTGGCTATCACTTGGGAGTAATCATTGAAGAGGAATAGCACCTTAGAGTGGCATACAACCAACCGGAGTTGGATTCTACCTTACGGTTCAGTGATTTTCATCATATTAAGGTATGTTCAATCTATCTCAAGACTTAGAGTTGGATTCTAACGATTTGGATAATCATGTTAACAAGATATGGATTTCATAGATGAATTATCCAAGTATATCATGTTTGGAATATTGAGATGAATAAGCCTTAAGTATCTTGATTATAATCATCATGATTCGAATCTTATTACCTTTGAATATGTAAAGAGAAGCTTCTATCATTGGTAATTCGAATCTAGTAGATGACTTCATAATAATCATGGACTTGACTTTAACAATCATTATTGTTGGATAAATCTATAGGATGGATCATGGAAGGATTTATCTAGTATAGATGGAACGTTTAACAACTTCAGCATGATAATATTGATTGATATAAGATGTTGAAATCAACCGTTAAGTCTTTCGAGTTGTCGTATGAAGATTTGTAGTCGAAATGGAATATGGTTTTAATGGTATGCATATCCTCGAATCCGAAGTTGTTGTTATCCGCAAGATCATTCATAATCGTGTGTACATGATATTCATGGAGGTAACATGAAGTATCACGGAAGATTTCATTGTTTTGATCTTGATGAGAACAGTTTACTGCTCAACAGTAAACTGTCATGCATAGATAGCGCACGCTATGCTATGAATATTAACGTGCTCTATCGAGCACGAGTTAGCGTGCGCTACGTTTGGTATGTAACGTACGCTAGACCATCAGACGAGTTAGTTAGCTGGTCAGTGAAGTACTGACCATGCATAGTTAGCGTACGCTAGGCTTTGTTGTTTGCGTGCGCTATCGAGCAGACTTAACGCACGCTACACAGAGTACTTAGCGTGCGTTAAGCAGTTCAGGCAGATTGCATTTTATGAACTTTTGGCCGTGAATCGAATTGTTAAACATTAAATGCGACGTGAGATAAATCCTATATCATTTCTTTTGTTAAGGTTTGGTCTCGTTACGTGATTGATTGAGGAGGACGACCTTTGAGTGTTCATTTTCGTGGAAGTGTTGTTCTTGTCTTCAAATCGAGGCAAGTACCTTAATTGTTTTATGTATTGTTGTTATACATATTGTCGTGCATGTATGTCGTTATTGTATGTCCACCTCGTGTTGGTCCGACGGGATCATCGGGTGATCTATGCAAGCGTACGCTGGATCATCGGACGGGTTTTTCCACCACGGGTTGGTCTGACGGGATCATCGTGGGTTCTAGGCAGTGAACGCTGGATCGATGGAATTACCATGTGTATGTCATGATATCATGTTGTGATTATCAGTTATGTATGTCATTTATGAGTTTCTCGTAGGATAAGACTCGTTGGTATTTTTCTTGTCGTTTACGTTACTCGTGAGATATATGTTGTGGTACTTGTACTAGCATCGTTGTGCTAACCCCTTCGGGGGTGAACATTTTGTTTATGTTCAGGATCCAAAAGAGCGGGAAAACAACCACTGGAGCTGCATGACGACGAGGGTGCAGAGTGATGTTTCGGCCGGGTTTATTTATCTGTTGTTTATTCGTTATTTCAATAAGTACTCGAGTACGAAGTTATTTGTGATGGATTTGAATTTGGTGATGTATTATTGAGTTCCTGTTGAACAATTGTACTTTCAGTATTTGGTAAGAACTGTTGTATCTTAATTTCGTTATTTCCATTCGTTAGTACCTTTTAATGTCTGTTCAATTCTTCAGCCTTGTAAATCCTTATGTAAAGAATTTACGGCGCTGTAATATTCCTGAATATATTGGGGGTGTTACAGAATATGGTATCGGAGCTAAGATTATGGATATCTTGGCCGTTGGGTTAAAATAGGGGTCATTTATGTCTTTTGAGGTAACCGGCCGTGAATGACATCACTGCACTGCCTACGTCTTCATGCGAACGGTGGTTGTAAGTTCCTAAACTCTATCTCGTTCTTTACATGTTGTGTCTCTTTATACTCGAATATTAGAACGATGTTATTTCCTGTATGTTGAGTATTTATGCTTACAGTATGTTGAGAGGCGGACGTGGAGGTGGTCGTGGTCGTGGACGCGGACGAAGAAATGCTGAAAGGGAAGCGTCGCCTTCTAACCAGGCCAGTCATAGCTCAGGCGAGCCGCAACAATCTATTAATAACGAACCAGATCCTGCTGTACCAGAGATCCTTCGTCAAGTGGTGAACCAGATGACTCAGTTCGCCCAGGTCGTGGACCGAATGCAAGTGGCGGTGGGACTACAGCAGGGAGAGAGACAGCAAGGAATCCCAGACATGGGAAACCGAGGTGACCGGTAGCTGCAAGAGGTGGCAAAGATGCAACCACCCAAATTCGACGGTATTTCTGAGACTCCCACCTGGGATCATTGGTTGAAGAACCTGGAGAAAATCTTTGCCGGAATTAATCGCCTGCAATAGGAGAGCCTCTATCGCTCAATATTTTACGATAGGGAAGCATCCGAATGGTGGGAAGCCACCGGCTGTAGACCATGATGCCGATTGGACAGAGTTTAGATTGATGATGGAAGCTCGATTGCCCTCGTCCGTGAGGGAAGCCAAAGTTCGGGAGTTTTCTCGCTCGGCCTTCCGATGTGCAGTATCGTGCGATTAAGACGTTTAACCAGCAGCTAGCATTTGTTCGACATTTGGTCAGAACAGATGCAGAAATGATGATCCATTTCGATATGAGAATGAAACCAGAAATCCAGAGGTACATGTCCAGATTTGAATGTACCACACTCCGTCAATACCAGGATAAGGTGTTGGCGTGTGAGATCAAGGAAGCAGCTATGGAGAAATTTTCGAAATCCAAAAAACAGAAAGTCTCTGGTACTTTTACAGAGCACAAGAACAGCGGGCCCCGTAAGGCCCAGTCATCCTTTCACTCTTTCAAGAAACCTCCGCACCCAGTTAGGAGCGGAAAGAACTTCGGAGCGACATCGACTATTACTGATGTTACGAGGAAATGCTTTAACTGTGCCCAGACGGGGCACTATCGACGGAATTGCCCCCTTCCTGCCGTGACTTGTTTTGATTGTGGACGAGAGGGACATCGGGCAGTATTTTGTGAAGAGGCTGCAAAGTCTTTTAGAGCCCGTACACCACAGCCAGTCCAGAAGGAAGCCAGTATCCAACAGACGCAGCAAAGTGTTCAGATGCCTTAGAATTTTGGCCGCGGACGAGGCAGAGGACAATGGGAGCGAAAGGGGACATCGAGTGCCGGATCTGCTCCCCCACGTCTGTACGAGATGAGGAGGACAGACGATTAGGATGCTGCTGTCGCATCAGGTACTGTCCAAATCATTTCCCAGCCAGTTAGCGTTTTATTCGATACAGGAGCTACACATTCTTTCATATCTTTGTCTTGTGTAAATCGTTTGAATATTTCCGGTTTTCATACTTGTGAACCTTATGTTGTTGGTTTACCGAGTGGAGAAAGGATTGTCGGAAACCTAGAAAATAGAAATTTCCCTGTATCATTTGGAGGCAGAGAGTGGCTCTCAAATCTGATCGTGATAGAAATGCAAGGAGATGACCTGATACTCGGAGACGATTGGCTTAATCGGTATGGAGCAATTGTAAACTACCGAAAGAGGAATATCTCGCTGATCGCCGACGATGGTTCCGAAATATTGTTCGAGGGGTGGAAACCGGGAAGCTCAGGAAAATTGATCAAAGCGATGAAAGTCAGTTGTTGAAAGCAGTGTCATCAGATGCGGGTGTTACGCAATGAAGAAAGAAGACGAAATTGTGGAACTTTCATCCATTCCTGTCGTGAACGAATTTCCAGATGTATTTCCTGACGAATTACCTGGACTACCTCCACGAAGGGATGTAGAATTTACCATTGAGCTGGAACCCGGAGCTACACCGATTTCCAAGGCGCCGTATCGTATGGCACCTACCGAGATGTACAAACTGAAGAAGCAGCTGGAGGAGTTACTGGACAAAGGCTATATTCAGCCAAGCGTTTCACCCTGGGGAGCGCCAGTTCTTTTTGTCCGAAAGAAGGATGGATCGCTCCAACTGTGTATTGACTATCGAGAACTGAACAAGATGACGATTAAGAACAAGTATCCGTTGCCACGGATTGATGATCTGTTTGACCAGTTGCAAGGGGCAACAGTATTTTCAAAAATCGATCTGAGATCAGGATATCATCAGCTGAGGATTAAGGAATCTGATGTTCCAAAATCAGCGTTCAGAACTCGCTACGGACATTATGAGTTTGTAGTGATGCCGTTTGGTCTCACTAACGCACCTGCTGTATTTATACAATTGATGAACAGAGTGTTCATTGAATTTTTGGATAAATTTGTGGTCGTGTTCATTGATGACATTCTGGTGTATTCTAAGAGCCCGAAAGAACATGCGCAGCATTTGCGGATTGTATTGGAACTTTTGAGAAACGAGCAATTGTACGCCAAACTTTCTAAGTGTGAATTCTGGCTAAAGGAAGTAATGTTCCTCGACCATGTGGTGTCATCTAAAGGAGTCCGAGTAGATCCTCAGAAGATCGAAGCAATTATGGATTGGAAGCCTCCAAAGAACGTGAAAGAAGTCCGAAGCTTCTTAGGACTTGCTGGATATTATCGTCGATTCGTGGAAGGGTTTTCTAAAATCTCCCGCCCACTTACTCGACTCCTGCAGAAAACTCAAAAGTTTGAGTGGAATGAATTGTGTCAGATTAGCTTTGATGAATTGAAGAAGAGATTGACGACGGCACCGATTCTATCACTTCCACAGGGAACTGGAGGATTTATAGTTTACAGTGATGCTTCGAACCAAGGACTCGGGTGCGTATTGATGCAGAATGATAAGGTGATCGCTTATGCGTCGCGACAGCTGAAACCTTATCAAGTGAATTACCCGACACATGATTTGGAGCTAGCAGCAGTGGTTTTTGCCTTGAAGATCTGGAGGCATTATTTGTACGGGACTCACTGCCAGATCTTTACGGATCATAAGAGTCTCAAGTACATATTCAGTCAGAAAGAGTTGAACATGCGGCAAAGAAGATGGTTAGAGCTGATCAAGGACTATGACTTGGAGATTTTGTATCATCCAGGCAAAGCAAATGTAGTGGCTGATGCACTTAGCCGCAAGCCTGTTTCTATTCAGATGCTTGAGACGCTAACCTCCCAACTTAGCCTTCAACGAGAGATGATTCGTGAAGGAATTGAAGTGTGGTTACAAAGAGTCCAAGGACAACTGTGCGTGATGGAGATAACTTCATCATTAACCGAAGGAATCAAATCTAGACAGGCAGATGACCCTTTGATGGTTCGGTTACGTGATGAAGTGATCAAAGGAAAGGCCCCCGGATTCATAATTCATGATGATAGAGTTTTGAGATTTCAGAACCGACTCTGTGTTCCCGATGATGATGTTTTAAAACAGACGATTATGAAGGAAGCTCACAGTTCGCCCTATTCTATCCACCCGGGTACCAGTAAAATGTATAAGGACTTGAAGCAGAATTTCTGGTGGGGCAACATGAAGAAAGATGTAGCGGACTATGTTTCTAAATGCTTGACTTGTCAGCAGGTCAAGATCGAGCATCAACGGCCTGCCGGAATGTTGAAGCTACTCCCGATTCCTGAATGGAAGTGGGAGGACATATCGATGGACTTTATCACTAATATGCCGAGAACCAGGACAGGAATGAACATGATTTCGGTGATAGTTGATCGTTTAACCAAATCAGCTCATTTTCTAGGGATTAAGGATACATGGGGACCAGAGAGGTTGGCACGAGTATTTATTTCGGAGATAGTTCGATTGCATGGTATGCCTAAGACCATTGTTTCTGATCGAGACGGCCGTTTTGTGTCTCACTTTTGGAAAGCAGTTCATAAGGCCTTGGGGACCGGGTGAACTTGATCTGACTTACCACCGCAGATGACGGACAACTGAGAGAACTATACAAATGGTGGAAGACATCCGAGGGCACATGCCTTAGATTGGTCAAACGATTGGGAAGTTCATCTACCGTTGATTGAATTTACCTACAACAATAGTTGGCATGCTTCCATTAAGATGGCACCGTTTGAGGCATTATACGGAAGGAGATGCAGATCACCCCTATCTTTGGGACGATTAAATCGAGACTTGATCGAACAGAACGAGTTGATCGTGCGGACTCGAGAGAAGATAGCCTTGATTCGTGAAAGGCCATTGACCGCCCAGAGTCGCCAAATCCTATGCGGACGTCTGTGTCGCCCATTGGAGTTCGATCGAGACCACGTACTTTTGAAGGTTTCTCCTACTCGGGGAATCTTTCGTTTCGGAAGGAAAGGAAAGCTGAGTCCGAGATATATCGGACCATTTGAGATCCTCGAAAGAGTTGGGGAGTTGGCATACAGATTGGCATTGCCGCCGTCATTGTGCCATGTTCATAACGTGTTCCACGTATCCCAGTTACGGAGGTATATACCAGATCCCAGCCATATCATTGATTTCAGCGAGATCGAAGTCGCGCAGGATGGGACGTTTGAAGAAAGACCGGTTATGATACTCGAGAGTCGAGTTAAGCAGCTGAGGAACAAACCAATCGTTTTGGTCAAAGTTCAATGGTCACGTCACGGAATGGAAGAAGCCACCTGGGAAACGGAAGCTGATATGAAGTCTAAATATCCCGAGTTATTTTCGTCTTGAGTTTCGGGACGAAACTCCTTTTTAGTAGGAGAGTATGTAATTTCCGGATTTATTACGGTGTATTTCATCTGTATTCAAACCCTGTATTATTCGGATTGGTGGTTGTGATTATTGGAGTAAGATATTTCTTGCATTGATATCATTGTACATAAGTATAGAAACATGCTAAATTGCTCAAGCAACCTCGTGATAGCGCACGCTAAGAATGTATCTTAACACGCGCTATCGGGCTACTATTAGCGCACGCTATGCAGATAGGGGTTGCGTGCGCTAAGAACTCAATTATTGAGCGGGACGGCTAGCACATGCGCCGGTGACATGGGTCGGATAAGATTCCAGCGGGCCTTGCCGGACAATTCTGAAGTCAACCATTATTAGCGCACGCTAAGGAATGCTTAGTAGCGTGCGCTAACTTGTTAAAATGCAGAATATTATAAATGGGACAACAATTCGTTTTGGCTTACATTTTACTCGTTCCTTCTGCATACTTGAGAGGCCAGAGAGCTGAGATATCCTACTACATACTTAGAACACATATTGTTGGTGTTTATATATTGGCTATCACTTGGGAGTAATCATTGAAGAGGAATAGCACCTTGGAGTGGCATACAACCAACCGGAGTTGGATTCTACCTTACGGTTCAGTGATTTTCATCATATTAAGGTATGTTCAATCTATATCAAGACTTAGAGTTGGATTCTAACGATTTGGATAATCATGTTAACAAGATATGGATTTCATAGATGAATTATCCAAGTATATCATGTTTGGAATATTGAGATGAATAAGCCTTAAGTATCTTGATTATAATCATCATGATTCGAATCTTATTACACTGAATATGTAAAGAGAAGCTTCTATCATTGGTAATTCGAATCTAGTAGATGACTTCATAATAATCATGGACTTGACTTTAACAATCATTATTGTTGGATAAATCTATAGGATGGATCATGGAAGGATTTATCTAGTATAGATGGAACGTTTAACAACTTCAGCATGATAATATTGATTGATATAAGATGTTGATATCAACCGTTAAGTCTTTCGAGTTGTCGTATGAAGATTTGTAGTCGAAATGGAATATGGTTTTAATGGTATGCATATCCTCGAATCCAAAGTTGTTGTTATCCGTAAGATCATTCATAATCGTGTGTACATGATATTCATGGAGGTAACATGAAGTATCACGGAAGATTTCATTGTTTTGATCTTGATGAGAACAGTTTACTGCTCAGCAGTAAACTGCCATGCATAGATAGCGCACGCTATGCTATGAATATTAACGTGCGCTGTCGAGCACGAGTTAGCGTGCGCTACGTTTGGTACGTAACGTACGCTAGACCATCGAGCAAGTCGATTAGTTGGTCGGTGAAATCGACCATGCATAGTTAGCGTCGCTAGGCTTTGTTGTTTGCGTGCGCTATCGAGCGGACTTAACGACGCTACGAGTACTTAGCGTCGCTAAGCGATTGACGATTTGCATTTTATGAACTTTTGGCGTGAATTGAATTGTTAAACATTAAATGCAGCGTGAGATAAATCCTATATCATTTCTTTTGTTAAGGTTTGGTCTCGTTACGTGATTGATTGAGGAGGACGACCTTCGAGTGTTCATTTTCGTGGAAGTGTTGTTCTTGTCTTCAAATCGAGGCAAGTACCTTAATTGTTTTATGTATTGTTGTTATACATATTGTCGTGCATGTATGTCGTTATTGTATGTCCACCTCGTGTTGGTCCGACGGGATCATCGGGGATCTATGCTAGCGTCATACCGGATCATCGGACGGGTTTTTCCACCACGGGTTGGTCTGACGGGATCATCGTGGGTTCTAGGCAGTGAACGCTGGATCGATGGAATTACCATGTGTATGTCATGATATCATGTTGTGATTATCAGTTATGTATGTCATTTATGAGTTTCTCGTAGGAGAAGACTCGTTGGTATTTTTCTTGTCGTTTACGTTACTCGTGAGATATGAATAATATGTTGTGGTACTTGTACTAGCATCGTTGTGCTAACCCCTTCGGGGGTGAACATTTTGTTTATGTTCAGGATCCAGGAGAGCGGGAAAACAACCACTGGAGCTGCATGACGACGAGGGTGCAGAGTGATGTTTCGTAGGTTTATTTATCTGTTGTTTATTCGTTATTTCAATAAGTACTCGAGTACGAAGTTATTTGTGATGGATTTGAATTTGGTGATGTATTATTGAGTTCCTGTTGAACAATTGTACTTTCAGTATTTGGTAAGAACTGTTGTATCTTAATTTCGTTATTTCCATTCGTTAGTACCTTTTAATGTCTGTTCAATTCTTCAGCCTTGTAAATCCTTATGTAAAGGATTTACGGCGCTGTAATATTCCTGAATATATTGGGGGTGTTACAGATATTAGCCTCCTATTGTAGCACACGAGCAGGCCATACGAGCACGTGCTCGTGCGCAATCCGATCTTTGGCGGTGAGTTCGAGGACGCCTGGCGGGACACACGGCGTTGCTCGGGCGCGGTCTTCGTGCGTGGTGTCAGTAGCTGGGCAGTGGCCTAGCGCACGACCAAATGCACAAGCACTTGGTCGTTTGTGATGGTCGTGCGTCGCTAATATATATAAGGGGACAGACGGGTTTTCACCCCATTTTCCTCCCCTTATTCTCTTCTCCTCGCGACTGTCGGACGGGTGAGACTAGGGTTTGAGTTCTTGGTCAATTCTACTCAATTCCAAGGTGTTTTGGAGATTTCTAGGTGATTGTAACATTATCTAATCCATTGATCTTCGTCGGAGCGAGGTAATTCTTGATTTTTCTTCGAGTTGATTTTCTTGGAAATTTGTTCTTGATTTCGATCCTAGTCCGATTTTGATTAATCGGTTAGTGTAGTATGATGTTATTAATCGTGTTCTATTGATTGTATATCCATATCTCGAGTTTGCTTAACTAGATTGACAATTCGAGTGTTCTTGGGAATTATTGAACATTTAATATTCGATTAAATGTCCCAATGAGTTTTCCTTCAATAGTTTGATGGGTTTCCGTTGTTCTTGGTCTTGATTCTTGTTGTGATAGTGTTTCCGTTGTATCTTGTGGAAGTTTTAGGTCTTCCGAGTGTCCCGGTCGAGCCGTGTTCTTCGGAGTACTTGCGTGCCGATTTCGAGGCAAGCACCTTGTTCGTCCATTTCTTGTTTGTGGATATGATGATTGGTGATCGTCTTGGTGTTTTTGTTTGATTGTTCGAAATGAACTTTCAAAGATTTGGTTTAGCCTCGTTAAAGGCTCTCTTTCAAAACGCGTGTGTTTTGTGAATGATGTGTCTTGTGAATGATTAAGTGAATCCTATAAATGTGCTTGGTGTTGATGTTGTTTTTTGATAATATATACATATATTATCTCATTTCGATGTGTGGTGGTTTGACGTTTGTGTCGTGCTAAGTGTTTGTTACCTCTGGGTGAATTGTTTGGATATCCTTGGTGTATTGTGTTATGTGTGTGAATGTGTGGACATAGACACATGGCTTGTAATCATGTGGTCATGATGTAACAAGTGATTGATCCAACCATGAGAGCCTAAGAAAACTACGGTGACACATGGCTTATGATCATGTGGTCAGGATGCAACAAGTGATTGATCCAACAATGAGCGCCTAAGAAAACCTACGGTGACACATGGCTTGTGATCATGTGGTCATGAGACAACAAGTGATTGATCCAACCGTGAGATGACATGGCATGTGATCACGGTGTTATGTATATGATTTTGGATGTGTTTTGCCAGGTCGAGTACCTTGGATGTGTTACCAAGATTTCGTATCTTGTGTGGTTATGTTTTATTGATTTTATGTACATCGAGGACACGTGACGTGGGATATGAACCCTGTGAATTGTTGTTGGTTTTTATTTGAGAAAGCAAATCTATGGGCGGTGACCCCTTTCTGTTTTTGAAAGAAAAGGATTCGATAATCCTAAATGGTTTTCTGTTAAAACTCCCGATGGCATTTTAAACAATTTTACAAATTGTTCTCTTAATTTTTGATCTTTCGAATTTGAAAAGTTTTACTCAAACTCTTGCCTCAAGAAGTATTTTCGTTAAGTTTGAATCTTTGATGATTCCTGATGATTATTATTATTATTGGAATATGATTTGTATGACTCGTATTTGCACTTTGTACTTGCACTAACAAAATAGTGGAATTTTGTTAACCACCGAGTAATCGGGGGTGGATGTCTGTATTGCATTAAGGTATGTGCAGGGTCTTGGGGATCATAACACAGGGTTGGCATGAAGGATGATGAAAGATGATCGATACTAATCACATGAGGACCCGTACGATGTTGTGTTGGCCTAGTTGTAGTTTATTTCAGCTGCAGTATTTTCCCATTGCACGGGAGTGTTTTGTTTTGACCCCTGCATGGGCATGTATTAAGATTGAGTTGTATATATTAATTGAAAGATCAAATCGGTCTACTGCGTCATTTTATCCTTAAAGGCGATGTTTAGATGTTTAATTTGGTTACTAGCCTGCACTATGCCATAAGTGCTCATTGGCAATGCCTGTTTATTGTTGCAGAAGACACAAAAAGTGTTGCCTTAGGCCAAAGGCAACACCAAACTCTTGTTGCCAATACGGTCATTGCCTTTGACACTTTAGTCTCTACTGCAACAACGGAAAAGTATTGCATTACGCCTCTAATGCAACAACATAACCAAGTAAGGCAACAACAAACGATGTTGCCTAAGATTTAAAAAAAAAAAAACAGAACATAGGGTCCACATGTGACATGTCATCAGTGAGTCCCATATTGATGCCACGTCAGCAGTGGGGCCCACATTTATGCCACGTCAGCAGTGGGCTCTACATTTGTGCCATGTCAGCAATGGGCCCCACATCTATGCCACCTCATTATTTTATTTTGTAATACTACTTTTATAAAATACAAAGCAACTAAAGTCAAAAGTAACACTTCATACAAATATTTTGAAATAACCATTTTATTCTTACATCAACCCATCCAAAATAAACCAAGGCAGCAAAAAACCAACAAGGATTCCAATACAAAATACAAAATCCTAAATTCATACAAAGCAACAAACTACCAATTTAACTTCAAAAGTACCAAAACCAAGCAACACCACCAATCTAACTTAAAAAGTACAAAATTACCAAGTCTAAATACAAGTGATCGAAAGTTACATATTGAAATAACTGATAAGTGATGCCCTGATAGCTAACGTGGGAATTAGCTTGTCGAAACCTGATACCTAACGTGGACTGAAGTTTGTAAGAAGCCAATTTCTTGATGGTGTTTGGAACTCCAACTGTCAAAATGGTTATCATCCTTTGCCCAATTTGAATATCCTTGAATCCATAGAGGATAAAGTTTTTAGGTATTGGACGTGTCCAGATCTTCCATCAAACAACTGATGATTTATGGGATTCCTACAGATAAGTAAGGACCGCGATGGTAAAGCGTACGTTTATGATTTTTTTATTAATAGAAGTATGTGAAAATAGCTGGCATAAATGGGAGGGAAACCAAAGAAAAAAAAACTTCTTCGTGTGCTCACATGAGAAGATGATAGTTTTGTGCCTTGGATACTCAAAATCAACTAACTATACAAAAAATGTAGAATTCCGCGGAGAAAGAACTATGATATCCTTATTCAAAAAATAAATGGCCTTCACACCAGAGTTCGAGAAAGAGAAACCATTTGAATGCACTAAAACACAATTATACATACATGTATATGCTGCTTTGGTCGCCCAAAAAAAAATAGATTTGGGAATGATGAATTTATACTATATAATCCATCTACATAAAAGGAACTTAAACATAACAATGAAGCTGATCTTATAACTTTTTCTTCCTCCCTTCAAGTGCATCCAATAAATTAATATAACAAAAATGAATCAAACACCATAAGATGTCATTAATAGATGAAAAAATAAAATGCATAAACTCTGATAAGCCAAATTCAGATGTAAACATAAAATTCCATCAATTGACAAAGGAATTGATCAAAAAAGAAAAGAAAGTACATTTTTCAGGCGAAACCGAGATGAAAGTATAAACTTCATCCTGAAACGACAAGGTAGATTAGTATAGTGATAAATCACTATAAGCATGCCTCTCCAGGTTGTTTATCATCCTCGGATTTCAGAAGGTGCAATATTTTTTATAAATAAAATAATCAGATACTTAGTATGGAACATATGATGCCCTTAAAATTCTGTTCATATTCTGAATATTTAGGTTGAAGGCAATCGTTTTTTATTATAGTACATTTAGGTTGAAGATAACAGTGGCAACATAGGAATACAACTTGCAATTTTGACATCACATTAGCAAAATATAAGAAAAATAAACTTCAAATTAACATCCAAATCAATCATTTGCTAGGACTGTATTTTTTTCTAGAATTCTGATAATACCCAGACAGACCCATAAATTCATCGATATTCATTTGGACTCATTTTTCTCTATTCTAAGAAATATTATTGCCCGGAAATATATGAGAAAACAACAAATTGTTAAATTAATTCGTTAAAAGCCAGGATCTGAACTGTGGAGAATCTAGATCATAATCATTGTCTCGAAGCAGCTCAAGGAACTATCCATCACCAAATCCAAAGCTCTTGATACTTGCTTAGATCCGTCAGTTCGTTGAAAAACCACTCTTTGAGGTTTTGAAAACCATTAAATATGATATAAATCCTCGTTCAAGCCAAAGGATGTCAACTGCTTTATGGATCTCATATCTAACTAGAGCTTGGAACAACAAAAATAGCGGAGAAGCGAAAAGTGGAAAAAACATAAATATTACACCATAAAAAAAATAAAAAAACGATCGTTAGGGTTATTGCAGATTTGTTGCTGATTAGGGTTTCGAGGCTTGAAATCGGGAAGACGGCACCGTCTGGGGATATGTGGAAATTTGTCTTCGCCTTCGGACCACGGAAGGAGCGTGCGGTGACGCCGTAGGCACGAGCAACGTCCTCAGTCGAATTGAAGGTACCGATCCAGACACGCATCTTCTTAAAAGGGTCTCTGATCTCCGCCGCAAATCTCCCCCATGACATATTTCTCAAACCACTATATCTGATCTCCTTTGATCCTACAGATCCATTAGCTTCTCCGCCGTGAGCGGTCTCCGCTGCTCTGCCTCTGCACATGGCCCAATTAAAAAGATGAACCACCGCAAACTTAAGAAAAAATATAATAAAGTCTGTTTTCACCGTACGAGAGATGATTTTAGATAGAGAAACAAGAAGAAAACGAGAAACGAAGAAATAGCCGAGAACACATATGTGCATAGGAACAAACAATGACACGCAGAGAGGGATGGGATTGTGATTATGAAAATAGATGAAGAAAGTTTTTTTTTGAAAACTCAGTTTCAGGCTTACACCTAACTATATCTGAGTGTAGCAGTTCCGCTTTCTCATCAGTGAATAATCATGAGCCGAAGAAGTA
This sequence comes from Orobanche coerulescens, assembly GCA_033398695.1. Classification (NCBI taxonomy): domain Eukaryota; kingdom Viridiplantae; phylum Streptophyta; class Magnoliopsida; order Lamiales; family Orobanchaceae; genus Orobanche; species Orobanche coerulescens. The sequence continues at coordinate 88,559,856 of CM065814.1, forward strand.
AGCTGATAGAAAGGGAGAAAATTTTTAAGTTGACCTTTTGCCCAAAATAATCAATAAGAATTTTTAGAGTTGTTAAAAATTAAATAAAATTAATATATTAAAAACACACAAAGAAAATATATAATTTTTTATAATTGTTCTCAATATTATGTAGGCCGATGCTGGACTACTATGTGTTGATAATATAGAGTATGAGTGGCAAAAAATATTGAAATACTGAGTTTATTGTACCCAAAAATTGCCGAAAATATCAAAAAGATTCGGTACGGTAACAATATGAATTTGTTTTATTTTCAGTATTTCGGTATATACCGAAAAATTTATAAAATATATTTATAAATATAACAAAAACATTGAAAATTTGTGTTATTAACAAAATGGGATGTGTTAATAACAAAACCCTAACTACAATTATTCATTCTTGCTAACCTTTCTAACATTATGTTGATGATCTTGGCAACAAAAAATTACTGACACTAAAAAGTCACTAAAGCTTGATACCTAACTATTGATACTTTAGTGTCAGTAAATTCTGATATATTTATGACCAGAGTGGGAAATGATTCAAATATTTAAAATTACTGACACTTTTCACTAAGTGTCAGAAAATTAAGTGTCAGTAAAAGATATTTTTCTACTAGTGTTATAAGGGGGAGATCGGACGGTCCTGATGAGGGGGAGATTAATAATCTCAATCGGACAGCTCCCACTAAAAAAGGCTCCCATGGGCTTTGGCCGGTTCGGGCTAGGATAATAAAAATGTTATAACGGGTCGGGTTGGACCAAAATATTACAACAAAACAGATAACATAATATAACTACACCAGCAAAATACACTTAGCAATCAATTAAATAGGGAAAAAAATTAGGAAACCCTTGAGCAATCATTTAGATCTAAACAAAAAAAGAATTTAGTCCTTCAAATCAAATCCAATAAAAAGTTCAAAATACCTTTTTAATTGACGGATCGAGAATTAAAGAAATATTAATTAAAATACGGAACCTACCACAACGTTTTCTAAAAACACTATGTAAGTGTACTCTTACATAGCGCTTCATAATTAAACGCTATATAAGTATTTTTAAAAAGGATTGTATTATTTTTTATAATTAAAATTTTGAATTTTATTATTAATATTTATAATGTGTATTTGTATTAAATAATTTAAATATATATAAGTTATAATTTATATTATATTATATATCAAACTTTGAAAATAAAACATATATCGTAATTTAAATTTCATTATATATATTGATAATATATTAAACTTTAAAATTATAAAAAATATTTATAATTTTTAATTACAATATTAAAAAATATGATAAGTATTTATATTAAATATAAATAATTTAAATCAAATTTATCATATGTTATATATCAAACTTTAAGAGTAAAAAATTATCAAACTTGAAATTTCATATCATTGTGCTTGTTTTTGACAATAACTTGAAAAAATTATTAAAAAATTAGATATAATGCAACACCATCACAGGTGTTGCACGTCGCGCAACACCATTTTTATCTTGCAACACCAAATGTATATCTAGTGCAATACTATTTCAGTAGTGTTTCAAAAGATCAAAAATAAGCAATCTATTGAAACGCTTTGGTGGCAACACTAGCTAAAAGCATTGCCTATGAGCACTTATGGCGTAGTCCTGGTAGATCCTTGAGGAAAGGGTCTACGACATGTAATATCCCTGACAGTATTGGGGGTGTTACATTATTGACTTATGTTTTGTTGAATTTGCTATCAAGGAAATTTGAAATGTGATTTCTGGTTTGATATGCTTTGGTGATGGTATACTTGAATTTCAAACAGAATATTGGAATCTGAACTAATAAAAAGTGTTGCACAAAATTGTTGCCAATAAAATGTAAAAGTATTACAATAGAACAAATATGTTGCAGAATGTTGCTGAAGAAACCAAAAAGCATTGCAACAGGGATAAAAATGTTGCATCAATATGTTGCAGTTAACTGACTTTGTAATACTTTTAACTCAATAAATGTTACAAAAAAAGTGTTGCAGTAGTCTATTGCAACATCTAAAAGTGTTGGGAAAGTATGTGTCTCCCTAAGCAGGCTGGTGGATTGAATTTGACTCAGCTTGAGTGGTGGAATAAAGCTGCAATAAGTAAACTCTTGTGGTGTGTGGCTCAAAAGAAAGCCAAACTCTAAATGAAATGGATCCATGGGTACTACATAAAAGATAGGGACTTGCTTACTATGGATCTGCCTACTCAGAGCTCTTGGATAATCAGGAAAATCCTCCAAGCTCGAAGCACAGTGGTCAATTCAAGGATGGGAGTTGCTGGTTAGGCCAAAACAAATTCTCAATCAGGAAGCTTTATATAGATTTGAGAGGTGACTACAATAAGGTGGAATGGCATAGGATGTTAAGTGATAATATAGCTATACTAAATGTCAATTCATCATGTGGCTTGCAATGTTGGACAGAATGGTCATCTGTGATTATTTGAGGAGATTTGGAATTCAAGGGGATGATGTATGTTGCATATGTGAGAAAGAAGTTGAAACAATGGAGCACCTTTTCTTTAAGCGTGATTTTTCAGGACTTGTGTGGAGAGATGTTGCTGCTTGGGGGAAGATTAATATCCAACCTACAGGCTAAGCTGAAGAGAAACAGAGGTTGATCGCCAAATATAAGTCCAAGACAGGAATGCAAAAGATGTTTAGGTTGCTCATTACTGTATCCCTTTATCAGCTGTGGTGTGAAAGGAATAGAAGGAGATTTCAAGCTATCAAGAAGGATACAACAAATGTGGTAGAACAGTGTAAGGAAATGGCGGCAGTGAGATGTGTGATGCCCAGATAATTAAGGTGTATTTATCTTGTATTCAATCTTGTAAGATTCAACTTTGTGACATATTAATCGATGATCAGTTTCCCGTATTCGTATCCCTACGTTTTTGTATTCCTTTCCCATGCATGCATGCATAATCCTGCACGTCTTAACGTATGCTAAAGGATGACCATAATGTATGCTACGACTGTAGTATAATGTATGTTACTGGTGTAGCTTAACGTACGTAAACATAGTCAACTCGGAATCAGACAAGGGTCGGCGTGTGGGGCCTGACGAAGATGCGAGGAGATCACTCGCATGAACCTGGACGACTTTCCATCTATGCAAGCCAACGGACTTAACGTACGCTAAGGGGTAGTTTTAATGTACGCTAAGGTTATAGTTGTTACGTACATAAAACCTTTAAGCTAACGTATGTAAGCCAATACCAGAAACAGTCCAGTGAGGTCTGGCCAGACGTTAACGTACGCTAATGTTCGAGTATAGCGTACGCTAATAAGATTACATACGTAATAGACTTCTAGTAACGTACGTAATGGCTCATAATTCTATTTATAGAACTCGACCCCCATTTCATTTCTAACTTCTACCTTGGCCGATTTTCATGCTCTGAAGATTATCCCTCACCATATACCTCTCATATCATCATCTTAGCTCGAGTTTAAAGATCATAGACCATTGGGGATTGGTGTTCAAGCTCTCTGTGTTGAGTTTCTTCAAGTTTCTCCTTGTTCTTCACCATTTCGGGGTAGGTGATTTTTCACCAACTGGATTACGTATTCTTAGGGTTGTTTTGAGCATGTTTTGAGATTATCAATTCAGTTATATTCAGGCATAGTCGGACATCATGTTGTTAGAAGTATAATTTCAGTTATATTTCGGCTCTTCTTCGTTGTTTAGAACATTAATCGAACCTTGTAGTGTTTGGACTCCTAAACATGGTATCATGAGGCTACGAACCTGATTATGGCAAGTTTATGGATATTATCAAGTTCTTACGTATTACATGATGAAATAATGCGTATTGGGACATTTAATGGATTGAACTTAGGATTTATTTCCTTGAAGAAGAAGATGATAATCAAGTGAACCTAGTAAATAAGTTCTTATGGTGTTCTTTAGGGTAATTCCGATATCTTGCTGCTTTGGATTAATGAAGAGTATGATTAGAATAATTGTAAGAAGAATTATCTTGTGGTATATTGAAGAATCCGACCGTAGGATGCATTTGATCTTAGATGGGATATTATGAGATTTTGTCGGGTTAGTATCCTAATGTTGATTCAACTCCGAAATGGTATAGGGCAGATTAATAAGCTTGTATGATTAGGGATATTACGCCCTTTTCATGTTCTTATGATGATTAAAATGATTATCCGGAAACGTTAGTTATACCGGTGTTATTGTTCGTTGAAGGTTAGGGTTTTGATGGATTGATCGAGTGAGAGTTCTTCGAGCTGGTTGAAGATTTCTTTTTCGTAGGAGCAACCCTTATCGCCATTTCTAAGGCAAGTATCGTATTTTGAATATTGTTTTAATATTGAGGATTTTGATAATACGTATTGTTATTCATGTTGTTGGACATGAGGTCATTCCAGTTGAATTGTCATTATATCGTTATTGATTGATTTTATGTTCATGTGGATGGACCTATCGATTTTTGCATATGTGTATGCAAGGTTGTGTTCGTGTATGTTGTGTTGGTCCTGTGAGATCACGTGATCTATGCTGAGGGTGCGTTGGTCTGACGGGATCATCATGGGGATCTATGCTGAGGGCGCTGGATCGTTGGACAGGTTTTCCACCATACGTTGGTCCGACAGGATCATCATGGGGATCTATACTGAGGGCGCAGGATCGTTGGATTACCCTTTGTTATGTTGATGGAATCATGTGGATTCACATTGTTGGATTCCGGTAGCGGAAGTCCGTATTGTGTGTTTTATTATACATTGTTGTTGTATAGTTGATTTGTGTATTATGATACTTGTACTAGAATCGTTTTGCTAACCCCTTCGGGGGTGGACATTTGTTTTGATGTTCAAGTTGCCGAGGAGCGGGGAAACAGCCACAGTACCGACATGACGGCGAAGGGGCTCAGTGATGTTAATTGTCGTTACCTTGTCTTTCTGGTTTACTTTCCGTACTCGAGTACGCGTGTCTTATTGATGTTTTGAGACGGTTGTAATAATGGACTCATTTGAACTGTTTGAACTGGTTCTGTATTTTGAATTTTTATGGTACTGTTATATTATTTCTACATTTTTTAAATTAGCCTTGTAAACTCTTATAAAAAGGGTTTACGGTGCTGTAATTATTCCGAATATCTCGGGGTGTTACAGAATATGGTATCGGAGCTAAGATTCATGGATATCTTGGCAGTCGGGTTTAGTTGGGTCCGTTTACGTTATTTGATTTATGGGTCGTTTGTAACATCACTGCTCAGCCAGCGTCGTCATGTGGACCGTGGTCGTAAGTCTCCTAATCTCTTATACTACCGTTTTACTTAATTTCTGATTTGTGAATATTGACGGACTTTCTTTTAGAAAATTTTGCCCTGGATATTGAGTAATTGTATTTGCAGTATGTTGAGGGGAGGTCATGGACATGGACGCGGACGTGGTAATGCAAGACAGGAGAATTCGGCGACTACTCCATAACTATCGGCTAGTCGAACCGATTCTCATTCTGGAGGACAACAGGGATCAGCGAATGATGACACAAACCCTAACATGCCAGGGGTGCTTCAGCAGGTGGTCGCTCAGATGACCCAGTTCGCTCAAGTGGTTTACCGCATGCAGACCGCGATGGGCCAGCAGCGCAACGAGGATAATCGGGAAGACAAGTGGCTTATGGAGGTGGTAAAATTGCACCCGCCAAAATTTGACGGTTCTGCTGAGATGACTACTTGGGATCACTGGATGAATGAATTGGAGAAGATATTTGCGGGGATCAGCTGTCCCGATGACCGAAAAGTTCCTATCGCCCAGTATTTTCTGACCGGGGAAGCTTTCGACTGGTGGGAGGCTGTTCGACCTGAGGATCATAATGCTGACTGGACGGAATTCAGATTAATGATGGAAGCACAATATTGTCCTCGTCCCGTTAGAGAGGCTAGAGTCCGAGAGTTTTTCTCCCCACAGAGTTCGGAGGCATCAGTGACATATATAATCAAGACTTTTAATCACCAGCTGACTTGTGTGCGACACTTGGTCAGGACCGAGGCAGAAAGAATTTTCCATTTCGACATGCGGATGAAACCCGAGATTCAGCAATATATGTCTGGATTTGAATGTGCTACCTTGCGACAGTATCAGGACAAAGCATTAGCCTACGACATGAAAGAGGCAGCGGTGGAGAAATCGACGGAGGCAAAGAAGCAGAAAGTGTCTGGCAACTTCTCGGAGAACAAGAGTGGTGGGCTTCGCAAGGGCCAGTCTTCACTTCATTCATCTAGGAGACCTCCGCATCCTTCCCGAGGCGGAAAGAAGTTCTGGACAGCATCAACAGTTTCAGACCAAGCGAAGAAATGTTATAATTGTGGTAAATCAGGGCATGTCCGGCGTGATTGCTACGCACCTTCTGTGACCTGTTTCGAGTGCGGACAGGAAGGCCATCGTGCGACTTTTTGTGGAAATGTGACTAGACCTAGTGGTACTCGCACTCCTGCACCGGTTCCGAAAGAGGCAAGTGTGAACCAGACACAACAAAGTGGATTCCAGCAGTAGAATGTTGGGAAAAGAGAGGCGTCCAGTGCTGGGTCCGTTCCTCCGCGCCTTTACGAGATGAGGAGGTCAGACGATCAAAACATCGCTATTGCATCAGGTACAATTCAGATCCTTTTGCAACCAGTTAGTGTCTTATTCGATTCAGGAGCTACACATTCTTTCATATCATTGAACTGTGTTAATCGTTTGAAAATCTCGTGTTTGTATAATTGTGAGCCTTATGTTGTGGGATTACCGAGCGGAGAGAGAATTGTGGGAACCCTAGGAACTAGAGATTTTCCAGTGTCTATAGGAGGAAAAGATTGGCCATTAAATCTTATTGTAGTCGACATTCATGGTGACGATCTAATTCTCGGAGACGATTGGCTCAACCGTTATAGGGCTATTTTAAATTACCGAAAGAGAGTCATTTCTATCATTGCTGATGACGGATCTGAACATTTATTCAAGGGATGGAGACCGGAAAGCTCAGGAAAATTGATCAAAGCCATGAAAACAGTGAAATTACTGAAGTAGGGTTGTCACGGATTATGGTGTTATGCCATGAAGAAAGAAGAAGGAGTAGAAATCTCATCTATTCCAGTTGTGAACGAATTCTCAGATATATTCCCTGACGAACTAGCCGGGTTACCTCTGCGGAGAGAAGTATAGTTCAATATCGAATTAGAGCCTGGAGCCGCTCCTATTTCCAGAGCACCATACCGTATGGCGCCAACCGACATGTATGAACTAAAGAAGCAGCTGGAGGAATTATTGCAGAAGGGTTACATTCAACCTAGCGTTTCTCCTTGGGGAGCACCCGTTCTCTTTGTCCGGAAGAAAAATGGATCCCTCCGATTATGTATTGGTTACAAAGAGCTAAACAAGGTGACGATCAAGAACAAGTATCCTATACCGCGGATCGACGACTTGTTTGACCAACTGCAGGGGGCCATAATATTCTCGAAGATTGACTTGCGATCAGGATATCATCAGTTGAGAATTAAGGAATCGGATATACCGAAATCTGCTTTCAGATCCCGGTACGGGCACTATGAGTTCGTGGTGATGCCATTCGGACTTACCAATGCTCCTACGGTATTCATGCAATTGATGAATCGAGTATTCTTAGAATACTTGGATAAATTTGTGGTCGTTTTCATCGATGACATCTTGATCTATTCTAAAGACACAGAGGAACATGCAGAGCATTTGCGTATCGTTTTGAGCACTTTGAGGAATGAACAGCTTTATGCGAAACTTTCTAAATGCGAGTTCTGGCTTAAGGAAGTAACCTTCCTTGGGCATGTGATATTAGCTGACGGAGTTCAGGTAGATCTGAATAAGGTCGAAGCAATCTTGGAATGGGAATCTCCTAGTAATGTGAAAGAAGTCCGAAGTTTCTTAGGACTTGCTGGATATTATCGCCGTTTTGTTGAAGGATTCTCCAAAATTACTCATCCGCTTACTCGGCTGTTGCAGAAGACTCAGAAATTCCTGTGGGATGAGAAGTGCCAGGCTAGTTTTGATGAATTTAAGAGAAGACTGACGACAGCACCTATACTAGAGTTACCAGATGGAACCGAGGGATTCATGGTATACAGCGACGCTTCAAATCAGGGTCTGGGATGTGTGTTGATGCAAAAGGATAGGGTGATTGCCTATTCCTCTCGACATTTGAAACCATACGAAGTTAATTACCCGACTCATGATCTGGAGTTAGCAGCTGTGGTCTTTGCTTTGAAAATTTGGCGACATTATTTGTATGGCACTCATTGTCAGATCTTCACAGACCATAAGAGCCTTAAGTATATTTTCAGTCACAAGGAATTAAATATGAGGCAGATAAGGTGGCTGGAATTAATCAAGGATTACGACCTGGAGATTCTTTATCATCCAGGCAAAGCAAATGTGGTAGTTGATGCACTGAACCGCAAACCTGTTTCTCTTCGAGTGTTGGAAGCTCTTACGTCCCAAACCAGCAATCAACGAGAACTGATCCGCGAAGGGATTTAAGTATGGTCACAAGGAGTCCAAGGGCAACTATACGTGATGGAACTAACTTCGTCACTAGTCGAGGAAATCAAATCTAAGCAATTGAATGATTCTCTGATTCTTCGGTTATGTGACGAAGCAAAGAAAGGGAAGGCGCCAGGATTTGTGATACAAGATGATGGAGTTCTAAGATTTCGTAATCGACTGTGCGTTCCCGATGATGATGTTTGAGGCAGACAATTCTGAAGGAAGCTCACAACGCGCCCTATTCTATTCACCCGGGCACCAGTAAGATGTATAAGGATCTAAATCAAATTTTCTGGTGGGGAAATATGAAGAAGGACATAGATGAATACATTTCGAAATGTTTAACCTGTCAGCAGGTTAAGATTGAACATCAGCGGCCTGCCGGGATGTTAAAGCCACTTCCGATCCCTGAGTAGAAGTGGGAGGATATATCGATGGACACCAATATGCCAAGGACCAAGACGGGAATGAATATGATTTGGGTTGTAGTTGATCGCCTAACCAAGTCGGATCATTTCCTAGGAATTAAAGACACTTGGGGACCCGAGAAATTAGCACGAGTGTTTATTGCGAAAATAGTTCGATTGCATGGTACTCCGAAGACCATTATTTCGGATCGAGATGGTTGTTTCGTGTCGTATTTTTGGAAGGCATTTCATAAGGCCTTGGGAACCGATCTGAACTTTAGCACGGCCTATCATCCTCAGACGGACGGTCAGTCCGAGAGGACTATATAAACAGTAGAGGATATGCTTAGAGCTTGTGCCTTAGATTGGTCAACCAATTGGAAGGTTCATTTGCCATTGATTGAATTCACCTATAACAATAGTTGGCATGCTTCCATTAAGATGGCACCGTTTGAAGCGTTGTACGGGAGAAGATGCCGATCGCCCCTGTGTTGGGATGATTCTTCCGACTTAATCGGGATGGAACCAAAATTGATAGTTCAGATGCAAGAGAAGGTAGACCTGATTCACGAAAGGCTGTTGATTGCCCAGAGTCGACAGAAGTCTTATGCAGATGTGCGTCGTCGCCCGTTGGAGTTTGAGATTGGGGATCATGTATTATTGAAGGTTTCTCCTACTCGGGGAATTTTCTAATTTGGGAGGAAAGGAAAGCTGAGTCCGAGATATATCAGGCCATTCGAGATACTTGAAAGAGTTGGGGAATTGGCATACAGGTTGGCTTTACCGCCATCACTGAGTCACACTCATAATGTATTCCACGTATCCCAATTGCGGAAATATGTACCAGATCCCAGTCATATCATTGGTTTTGGCGAGATTGAAATGGCTAATGATGGCTCGTTCGAAGAAAAGCCAATCAAGATACTTGAGAGTCGAGTCAAGCAATTGAGAAATAAACCGATCTCCTTGGTAAAAGTTCAGTGGTCTCGACATGGAGTCGAAGAAGAAACTTGGGAGACTGAAGATAGTATGAAGTCGAGATACCTGGAATTATTTTTGTTTTAAGTTTCGGGCCGAAACTTCTTTTTAGAGGGGTAGTATGTAATGCCCAGATAATTAAGGTGTATTTATTCTATATTCGATCTTGTAAGATTCGACTTTGTGACATATTAATCGATGATCAGTTTCCCGTATTCGTATCCCTACGTTTTTGTATTCCTTTCCCATGCATGCATGCATAATTCTGCACCTCTTAACGTACGCTAAAGGATGACCATAACGTACGCTACGACAGTAGTATAACGTACGTTACAGGTGTAGCTTAACATACGTAAACATATTCAACTCGGAATCAGACAAGGGTCGGCGTGTGGGGCCTGACGAAGATGCGAGGAGATCACTCACATGAACCTGAATGGCTTTCGAGCTATGCAAGTCAACGGACTTAACGTACGCTAAGGGGTAGTTTTAACGTACGCTAAGGTTATAGTTGTTACGTACATAAAACCTTTAAGCTAGCGTACGTAATCCAATACCAGAAACAGTCCAGTGAGCTCTGGTCAGACGTTAACGTACGCTAATGTTCGAGTATAGCGTACGCTAATAAGGTTACGTACGTAATAGACTTCTGGTAACGCACGTAATGGCTCATAATTCTATTTATAGAACTCGACCCCCACTTCATTTATAACTTCTACCTTGGCCGATTTTCTTGCTCTGAAGATTATCCCTCACCATATACCTCTCATATCATCATCCTAGCTCGAGTTTGAAGATCATAGACCATTGGGGATTGGTGTTCAAGCTCTCGGTGTTGAATTTCTTCAAGTTTCTCCTTGTTCTTCACCATTTTGAGGTCGGTGATTCTTCACCAACTAGATTATGTATTCTTCGGGATGCTTTTATCATGTTTTGAGATTATCAATTCAGTTATATTCAGGCATAGTCGAACATCATGTTGTTAGAAGTATAATTTCGGTTATGTTTCGGCTCTTCTTCGTTGTTTAGAACATTAATCGAACCTTGTAGTGTTTGGACTCCTAAACATGGTATCATGAGGCTACGATCCTGATTATGGCAAGTTTATGGATATTATCAAGTTCTTACGTATTACGTGATGAAATAATGCGTATTGGGACATTTAATGGATTGAACTTAGGATTTATTTCCTTGAAGAAGAAGATGATAATCAAGTGAACCTAGTAAATAAGTTCTTACGGTGTTCTTTAGGGTAATTCCAATATCTTGCTGCTTTAGATTAATGAAGAGTATGATTAGAATCATTGTAAGAAGAATTATCTTGTGGTATATTGAAGATTCTGACCGTAGGATGCATTTGATCTTAGGTGGGATACTATGAGCTTTTGTCAGGTTAGTATCCTAATGTTGATTCAACTCCGAAATGGTATAGGGCAGATTAGTAAGCTTGTATGATTGGGGATATTACGCCCTTTTGATGTATTTATGATGATTAAAATGATTATCCGGAAACGTTAGTTATACCGGTGTTATTGTTCGTTGAAGGTTCGGGTTTTGGTGGATTGATCGAGTGAGAGTTCTTCGAGCTGGTTGAAGATTTCTTTTTCGTAGTAGCAACCCTTATCGCCATTTCTAAGGCAAGTATTGTATTTTGAATATTGGTTTAATATCGAGGATTTTGATAATACATATTGTTATTCATGTTATTGGACATGAGGTCATTCCAGTTGAATTGTCATTATATCGTTATTGATTGATTTTATGTTCATGTGGATGGACATATCGATTTTTGCATATGTGTATGCATAGTTGTGTTCGTGTATGTTGTGTTGATCCTATGAGATCACGTGATCTATGCTGAGGGCGCTGGATCGGATGTCCACTCTGCGTTGGTCCGACGGGATCATCATGGGGATCTATGCTGAGGGCGCTGGATCGTTGGACGGGTTTTCCACCATGCGTTGGTCCGACGGGATCATCATGGGGATCTATACTGAGGGCGCTGGATCGTTGGATTACCCTTTGTTATGTTGATGGAATCATGTGGATTCACATTGTTGGAATCCGGTAGCGGAAGTCCGTATTGTGTGTTTTATTATGCATTGTCGTTGCATATTCGATTTGTGTATTATGATACTTATACTAGCATCGTTTTGCTAACCCCTTCGGGGGTGGACATTTGTTTTGATGTTCAGGTAGCCGAGGAGCGGGGAAACAGCCACAGTACCGACATGACGACGAAGGGACTCAGTGATGTTAATTGTCGTTACCTTGTCTTTCTGGTTTACTTTCAGTACTCGAGTACGCGTGTCTTATTGATGTTTTGAGACGGTTGTAATAATGGACTCATTTGAACCGTTCGAACTGGTTTTGTATTTTGAATTTTTATGGTACTGTTATATTATTTCTACATTTTTTAAATTAGCCTTGTAAACACTTATAAAAAGGATTTACGGTGCTGTAATTATTCCGAATATCTCGGGGTGTTACAAGATGTAGATTAGATTCAAAGATTCTACGTTTCTTGCAAGTTCCATGAGTTAGTTGAGAAGAGTTGTTGCGTTTTAATGCTTGTATTTTGCAGCTTAGAGTTGTTGTTAGTTTGCGGGAGGTTAAGTTTTTGTGTTTGTACTTTCAAAGCTTAATGGTGAAATGAAAATCATATTTACCCAAAAAAAAACATCTAGAAATGTTAATGAAAGAGACAAAAGTGTTGCACTAAAGGGGCAATTGTAATACTTTAAATATATTGCAATAAGTACATAATGCATTGCTATAGGGGTCTATGGCAACAACCACAAACGCAATGTCGGATTCTGGCAAAACGTTATAAGAACCTCTATTGTAACATATATGGGTCTAACACTACGCTTTTTGGGGCTTGCAATAGCCCATATATGGTGTAATAAGAGTGATATTGTCAAATATAATTTTGTTCTTGCATTCTCAAATAAACCAAATTAAAGAAATCATCGCCATCCCGCGCAAGAGAATGAGTTGAGAGCTAAGTGACACTCCACATATCGAAGAACAAAGTGCAACAACCCTAAAAGAACATCCAACTCAACATGAAAGACAATCATGACCATTATCTAAATACTAGTCCAAATGCGCCATAACCAAACCATGTTCGTTGATATCACTAGTCCAAATGAAACTGTGAGTAGCCCTATTGAGGTGATTAAGAAGTGAAACCGGCCATTGATATATCAACATCGACTGAGCAGTTGAATTGAGAATCACTGAGTCAACCAAGCAGATCCGACCAGCAAACGAGAGAGATCTACCTTTCCAACTACCAAATTTTATTAATGATACCATAAACAATCGGTTCCAAATGAGCTTTAGAAGGAATAAACAAAGGAACACCTAATGTAATAAAAAGGTGAAGATCCTTCAATTATCAATGGATGTCGAACGATGGATTTGTCCTGTATATTTCACAAAGTAAACATGGGATTTCTCTTTGTTAGTGTGTTAACGCCAGAATCTCTCGTAGTAACCCAATATTTTCATAGTAACTCTACCATTATAAGCAGAAGACTCACATAAAATGATGACATCGTGTTCATAGAGTAGAGGTGAAGGATATGAGACTCCATGTCCCACTCAAACAAGACATAAACCCCAGCTCTCCCACCTAGTCTTGAGAATGTTCACAATGTTTTCCATGTTTCTGAGCTGAGGAAGTATGTATTTGATCCCAAGCATGTGATTCATCATAGTGACATAGTTTTTAGTCACAATATGAGTTATGAAGAGAGGCATGAAGCTATTTTAGACCAAAAGGTTCAAGAACTGAGGAATAAGTCGATTCTTTTAATAAAAGTATTATGGAGTCACCACGGTCAGGAAGAAGCTACGTGGGAACTTGAAAGCAAGATGAGGGATAAATACCTAGAACTCTTTGATGATGTATGTAAATTTCGGGACAAATTTTCTAGTTAGAAGAGTAGGATGTAATGCCCCGATCTTTTTATATACATGAGTTATTATAACCTCAGTGCGATGTTAGGGCTTTTGTATTTTTAAGTAATAAAATTTTGACTAATTGTATAAGTTTAGATCTATTTACTTATTTTTAATTCAAAAATTAGATGTTCGGTTACACTACAAGAAAAATGCCTATCAGCGACCAAAACTATCAGCGACCGTTGAAAATTCCGTTGCTAATAATTACTAGCGACCGACTATGGTCGCGGATCGATCGCCACTATAAAGTCCCCCCAAAAAATTTGGTGCGAAAAATTGGCGCCTTTTATTTTAGCGACCAATTTTTATCAGCGACCGCGTGCGGTCTCAGAAAATAACACGTCAACTAAAACTATCAGCGACCGCATTCGGTCGCTAATATAAATACCCCCAAAAAAATTGACACCAAATAATGGTGCCTACTTTTATAGCGACCAGTTTATATCAACGACCGCATGCAGTCACAAAAAAGTCCACGTCAATTGCATCGGCGACCGGACCGCATGCAGTCGCAGATAACGGTCGCTGATGAAAATTGATATTATCGCACTTAGCGCCAACACATACCCCGCTCATGTAACACCCCCAATCCACTCAGGGATATTACACGCCGTAGACCCTCTCCTCGAGGATCTACCAGGCTGATAACAAAAATCAAACATCTAAACATCGCCTTTAAGGCTAAAATAAATCAGTAGACCGATTTGGTCTTTCAATAATAACATACAACTCAAATACAACTCATGCCCACGCAGGGGTCAAATACAACCACACCCGTACAACGGGAAAAATATAGCAGCGGAAAATAAAGTACAACTGAACCAATAAACAATGTACGGTTCCTCATGTGATTAGTATCGATCATCTTTCATCATCCTTCGTGCCGACCCTGTGTTATGCTCCAAAACCTGAATGTAAAAACAGACATCCACCCCCCGAATACTCGGGGGTTAGCAAAACTCCACTGTTTTGCTAGTGCAAGAACAAAGTGCAAAATACGAGTCATACAATTCACATTCCACGAACGATAATAATCCGGAATCCTTAAAGATTCAAATACAACAAGGTGAACACTTCCCGAGGCGAGAGTTTGAGTAAAGACTTCCCAAAATTTCAAGATCAAAATATCAAGGGAAACAATTTATAAAATGATTTGAAATACCATCGGGAGTTTTAATAGAAAACAATTTAGGATTATCAAATCCTACTTTTCAAAACCCAAAAGACGAAAGGGGTCACCGCCCCAAAGGTTTACTTTCCAAAAAAATGACCTTTACCAAACCGTTGGGATTTTAGCCCCAAATCCGTAAAATGACTTTTACAAAACCATTGGGATTTTAGCCCCAAATCTCATCAACTCACAGTACACAAGAACGACCACAAGGTTCGTCTCCCAATATCAAAATCCACAATTAAAGGATTTAACACAAACAACAAAATACTCTAGTGCCATCCTATCCAAGTAAGCCAAACGAACAACTTACCTCTTACACACTTAGTCGATGCATGCAATCATGAAAACCGTTCAAAAGCACTCACTTCCGGAAATGCCAATATCAAATCACATTTGCAAAATGCACCACAATTAACCGCGGACCCACAGCTTCGTGGATCCCTACCGAGACCCCGTCGGATCTAACCCGTAGTGGTTAAAAGCAAGCTCGCGGTCCACAGCTTCGTGGAGCCCTACCGAGACCCCGTCGGATCTAACCCGTAGTGAGCATACACACACACACACACGTTACTCATGCAATACTAATATGCTAAGAATGTAAGTTCATCAAGAATACTTACTAGAGATGGCCACTTATCCGACAACATTATCGAACTCTTTAAAACACAATAACAAGATTAAACACGGAATACACGATTCCATAACTTTTAAACAACAGGGATATCATCAAAGCCTTCAACGTTTAAAACAATCAAACCATAATCAATTCCCAAAACACACCGTTCACAAAACACACACGCGTTTTTAAAAGGAGCCCTTAACGGGGCCAAAACGAATCTCTTGGAAATTCATTTCAAATAACCAAACAAACACACCAAGACGAACACCGATCATCATATCCATAAAACGAGAAGCGTATGAACAAGGTACTTGCCTCGAATAAGAACAACACGGAGAATCGACCGAAGTAGGTTGGCACGAACCGACTACGAACCCGCCGACTCCACCGAACGCCAACTCGCGACAATAAACTACGAAGGACAAATATAACAACGAAAATGAATTCCAAAGTGCGACCCAAAGCCGCTGAATTCAAAGAACGAATGACGAAAAATCAAGTGTTTTCCCCAAAACGGCCAAGAACACGATTCGTCCCGACAAAACACGAAAACGGAATTCCAAGTTGAAATATGGATATACATCCATAGAATGTGTTTAACAACATCATTTAACCACAATCGATCCATCAAAAATGGATGAAAACGAGATCGAGAACAAATCCCCCAAAAAGTTGATTCGAGGGAAATCAAGAAATATACTTCGATTCGACGAAGAACAATGGATTAAATGATGCTAAACACAAGAATACTATCAAGATTAATCATACCCATCATGAATTAATCAACGATACGGAACGAATCGGACAAAAACACAAAACCCCCCAAATTCAAGAATTTAGGGTTCTAAGAAGAGATTACCTTGATTCGCTGGATCAAAGGATGATAACGGATGATTGATCAATGATATAACCTCAAGAACTTCATGGATTTGTTGTTAAAAAACATGGCTCCATGATAAGCACACCCTCAGCCGCGGAAGAGAAGGAGAAAAAGGAGAAAAATGGCCAAAAACCCGTCTGCAGGGCCTTATATAGGCTGTCTGTTGGCCGAGTTACGTCATGCTTAGGCCAAAGGCTTACGTGCATGTAGGCCATGGCCGAGACGCCCAAAATGCCGGCATCCTTACGTGCGTAATCGCCAAGGGTTACGTGACGTAACCGCATTACGTCTGAATCGCCGAGCGCTACCGCACGTAACTCGGCCGATCTTAGGCCGAGATCGCCGCCATGACTCGGTCGGGGCCAACTCCGATGGCCCGAACGACCCCGAAACCCAAACCTGAATACGAATCGAAGATACGGTTACGAAGTACTCGCAAAGACGAATTCAAGCACTAAGAGAACACATGATTCCGACCACCCGAAGGCTCGAAATTCGACAACGGAAAGTAATTACCCCAAACTTTGGGAAATTACGAAAATGGCCCAAAACGTCCGAAATACACGATACATGATCAAAACACCAAGCCAAAGCTCGCAACATGAATAATAACATTAAATGAACTTACGAGAAACTCGAAACAACAGTTTCGGACGAGATTCGCAAGAATCGAACTCAAGTGCGGAAAAACCGCTTAAGAACACGGAACTCAACAAAATGATACCGAAACGAACTCGGATGATAAAAAGTGCAGAATTAATCATTCTCGGAATGACGAAACGGTCATGAGCGAGTCGTCAAAACGGACTTCCGCCGAAAAAAAAGAAATTACCGGAAATCGAAATTACTGGTATTACAGCTCATTGTTTCACTTTAACAAAAATTATTTTCATTCTATATCTTTTCCTCATCCCGCTCATCTCTCCTTCCCTATCATCTCTGAATTATCTCTCATCTTTTTTTTTTCTTTTTGTTTTTTCTGAGCAGAATATTGATATATGCTTTGGTTCCATCTGATTTAGGGGTTCAATTGAGGGTTTGAATCTAATTTAGGGCTTCAATTGGTTATGGGATTGGTTTTTTTTTTTTTGGTATTACCCCTCTCTCTCTATGTATATATATCAATTTGATTTTTGTTTATATGTAAGTTTATATATTTGATTTTGCCAACCATATAATTCATGTCCTCCAATCGTATTCGAATCTCCTTGAGTCTCTTGATGCTATGAATGCGGACACGAATGCTCTGCAGAAGATCGAACGGTTTCTGCTGCTTCCCGAAATTGAGAAAATCGTAGCGGGACGGTTTGGGGCCCCTAAAAAGATGCAGCATTAGAGGTCTTTGTTTCTGTCGTCTGGCTTTTCACCGGTGATTTTTAGCAATTTTAGGGAATCACAAGCCGAGTGCGTAGTAAAGAGAACTCCCGTCCGAGGGTTTCAGGTCGAGAAAAGGCAGTCTTCGCTTGTTCTTTGCTGGCAAAGGAAGGAGCTTATATCGGCCTCGGCTTGGAGATGCTAAATATGTAAGTTTATATATTTGATTTGCTTATATGTATGTTCATATATTTGATTTGGAAGCCCCGGAGCAGCACTAGGCATCGGTTTGTCATATTGGCTTAATGTTATCTTTCCAAGCATCAGAGAATTTCTCCGATTGGGCATCCTTTCTTCTGTCATGATATGGTAGTAACAATCACCATTATATCCTGTTAATGTTGTTTTGGTTCTTACTTTGATATGACCAGTAGGGTCTAATTATATATACTGCCAACGAACAGTCTTGAGTGGTGGTCGTATGAGCTTATTATATTGCTCTCTAGGCTTTTGCCAAATCATCAACTTGAGACTTGGGTCCTGTCAATATGGTATGTCTCTTTTCCATTCTATACCATATAATATGAGCTTGCACTAGTGGTATAAATCTATAATAGCTTCTGTTTATTTGACATTTGACCTATAGTCGATCTTGTAGTCTCTTCACTTCACTACTTCATACCATATTCTTTCGGTGCTGCTGCAAGGTATGTCTCATAAATTGATGTTTGTACATTGATTTGTTTGTGGCTGATATTCTCATTATGTAATTATTGAATGTATGTATTGAACATGCTATAGCACTAGAGTCTCGAATGAATTTAGGTGCAGGGCATCCAGAGGCAGCTAGACTGGCTGCTTTAATGGCACTGTTTTACTACCAGAAGGTAATTAAAATCAGCTTATCTATATTGCCACTTTTGCACAGAATTTATAGTTGCATAGAATCTTTTTCAACCAAATAATTAGTTGACGTGAAATGTGAATCATCTGTCTTTATCCTTTGTGGATTATCAATTATCGTTTTATATCTTTGATGCCATGTCATATAATTTAGTCTTAAATTTGTATGCTTTCTGTTTATGTATTTGAGCAGTTATTGTGTTCACGTCTATTGCGTTCACATGATTTATGATCTTTTTCTCTCTTGACAATTGACTATATTCTCAACAGACCTCAGGCTATTGCGAAGCATATGGTTGCTGTCAGTACTAATCTCACAGTATGATCACTTTCTTATTAGTTACCACTAATAACTGCACCTTGTGTGAGAAGGTTGTATATATAGACATGATTCGGTCTGTACCATTTTTTTTAATTACTGAACAAAAAAAGCTTCTTGGTCATTGTAGACGTTAGAATTTAATATTTTATCAAAATCCTTACCTTTCTTTGTAGATTTCTTTCTCATGCTTTTATCAATTGATTTGTTAACAAAATAAAATGTTTAACAAAGATTACTTTTTCATGATTCTGTGTTGAGCATCTCTTATAATGCGATTGGCTATCTTTTACCGATTTACATATGCTAGTGTCTTTGCACAGGTAATGAATTTGATTGGTAAGGAAAAGTAGCAGTCATGGTGGATGACATGATTGATACCGCTCGTAAGCTGCTCCAGGGGTCTGTTTTTCTCCACAACTCCTTTTTTTGTCAATTTCTCTACAACTCTTTAATCGTATTTTAATCTAGTAAAGTAGATCACGCATCAAATTTTTATGACCTAGTAAGCAGGGGATATTTTGGTTATCCAACACACCCCTGTATTGAATACTAGGATACTTGGGGAATGGGGACAGTCGGATATTCACAATCCAAACTATAATTTTTCTTTTACAATTGGTACTTAAATAAAAAGCTCTAATGTTTATATTCACCTCTACAAAATTAAAAGTCCTGGCTTAAATTCTTGTGTATTAGATGCTTATGTTATGCTTTTCATTCATTTCGCCTTAAATTTCTTAGTTTTGTACTTTTGTCAATAGATTATAACATTTATAACAATATATATGTATTTATATTATTACCTTAAATTAAATTTATATAATTTAGAAAACAAAATTTGACTACTGAGCAAAAGACAAATATGTAGTTCACTGACTAAGCAAAAGGGTCACTGATAATATTAATTGAAAAGGTGAGAGAATCAATTGGTGTTACTCTTTCGGTGTTATGCTCAAACCTTCGACTCTGTGCATCCTTTGGAATTGATCACTTGCGTGAAAGGGGACCCAGCAGCTCAGACATAAAAGCTTCAGGATACTGGGATCAATATCTTGTGAAACGGGCTTCTGATTTAGTAACTAAGATACAAAATGTTAGTGCACTAGAGACTTTGGAGATTTCAACAAATAATATATCAGAGAACGGGTTGTCAAGTGAAAATTCAAAAGATGATATCAAATGGATGGAAACGGTATTTTCTTTGGTTATTGTGTATTTGAAGTACGTATTTGATGTTAATTGGATTCAATGAAATGATTCTGCTGTTCTCCACATGCAGTTGTTTCATTTTATCATATCATCTTTGAAGTCTGGAAGGTCTTCGGTTCTTCTAGATGTTATTGTGGAACTGCTGTACCCTGTGATATATTTACAGGTAATCATGCCTCCTCTATATATTGTTGTCCTTGTCCAAGTGTTATGTTCCTGAATGATTTCAGTTTTTACCATAAACGCAACTGCACTTTCATTTGCCACTAGATGGAAATCATGTTAATATATCAATTATGATAAGACTATTTACGACGAATATAGGAGAGTGACTTTGACTTGAGCGAGCTGTGGCTTGAACTCAAAACTCTAGGAAGCAAAGAAGAGAATTTTATTTTGTTGTAAGTTGGAATTTGTGAAAAGCACCTGGGGGTGAAGATTTATGTTTGTTCCTTATGAAACATTATATTTTTACTATGGCTGAAGTGCAAGAGATTCAAACTCATGCAGTTCTCTGATGTTTTAGTAAACCAGCAAGATGCTTGCCAATTGGAATTTTTTATGATATCCACTTGTAAATTCTGGAAATGGTTATATCTTTTATGCATTGGTGCATGACAGGATGTAGGCATATGCAGGATACTGACTAAGCTAGATATTTCAAATTATGTCTCACTTTTGTTAGCTGATATGTCTAACTTATATCTATTAGGACTAGTGTATCAAATGATCCTGATTTGTAGACTGATATGCCAAAATTTGAAATTTTATGTCTGGTTATGTTTTAACAA
The DNA here is from genome assembly GCA_033398695.1 of Orobanche coerulescens. Classification (NCBI taxonomy): domain Eukaryota; kingdom Viridiplantae; phylum Streptophyta; class Magnoliopsida; order Lamiales; family Orobanchaceae; genus Orobanche; species Orobanche coerulescens. Next base: position 88,580,988 of record CM065814.1, read on the forward strand.
TGTTATTATATTTGCGATTAAATAATTTAGTGATAAGTTGCTTGGTAATACTTTTGCAGGTACTTGGTAGTACACAAAGCTATGCCAAACAGCAAATTGATAAAATTCTTGAACTTTGGGCTGGATTTTTTGCGGATAGATGTCAATGATCCTTTGCAACTTTGGCTAATTCAAATTGTACTTTTGGTGCATTATGTAATTGAGATTTGTACTTTTATTAGTACTTTTGATTCCAAACTAAGAATGTAACTCTTAACATGGCTATGTAGTTGACCTTGAATTATCATGTTAAACGTAAGATGCATTCACTTGGTATATTCATAAATTATAAGCTTCATCATATTGTTAGGTTTTAATTTTAAATGTCAACTTTTTTATTTATTCGATTATTTGGATTTTTAGAGTTTATACTATTGTGAATGTGTTGGCAAAATAGGTGTTTGTTGTAAATGTCTTGGTAAATATGAAAAAAACAGAAAAATATCTAAAAAAACAGAAAAATTATTTTATTTTAATTTTACGCGTCAGCTACAGCAGGGGGTCGCTAAAAGCGGTCGCTGCAGGTGGTCGCTAAAAGCGGTCGCTGCAGGTGGTCGCTGACGGCGGTCGCAAATTCCGTCGCAGACACGTGGCAACAACAGACAAGTGAAAATGCCATGCTGATGCGGATTAGCGACCGACGTGGTCGCTGATATCGGTCGCTGAAAGTGCTCGAAGTAATGCATATCAGTGACCAGATCTTATGCGGCCGCTATCATCGACCGGTGTCGGTCGCTAATATCTATCAGCTACCGATATCGGTCGCTGATAGGCGTTTTTCTTGTAGTGTATCTGGATGGGATTCTCTGTCGAATTTGATTTTTGTTTCGATAAACAGAATCATGGTTTTGTCGCCTTCTGCATGCACTATTTTTATGTTGTGAGTATGATTTTCCAAAGTTTACTTTTTGAGTTTTCGAGTATATTATATGTCGAGTCGTTTCCTCGGATAATCCCCGTTCTGTAAATTGCAAAACTATTCTCCAACTTTAAGCTGTAAGTTCGATACGATAATTTAAGTAATCGACATACATACAATACCCGAGTAATTTTATCTCGGAAGAGCGAAATGTAAAATATTTTTCGACCACTTTATTAAATGTCTAGGGCTAACCTAGTATAAAAGGGCTTCACCCCTTTTTCTTCCTCTTCACATCATCTTCTCCACTTCATTTCACCTTTGCCCCCCCCCCCCCCCAATTGAAAAAAAGAGTCCTTCATTGTTCTTCCATTGAAGCTCCACAATCAAGCTCCATTTGTGTGCCGAACTCGAAACCAATTTCATATTCAAGTAAGTTAGTTTCTCCTCTTCATTTCCATCCAAGTAAAATCAAATTTAGCTAACTTTAAAATTTGGAAGTTGATGAAGGAACTTAGGTTTGATGTTTTAATCTTTTGTATGGTGATTCTAAGGTACTTGAGAGTGTTTAAAACAAGTTTTATTCATGCTTCGATTTTGTCGCCGAAAATATTAGGGTTCATAGCTCAAGCATGTATTGTTTTTCTTATGATTTTCTTACACAATATGTTTCTACTTGATGATATGATGCTATGATGAATTTATGGGATTTTAATAAAATGTTTGATATTTTGAAAGAAAGGAAGAATCATGTTTAGTCCTTGATATGTTAACATATATTTAAAATAACTTGATATTTGTGATGTATGAAAGGAGTACATGATATGTTTTTACCATTATTTTTATAAAATGTCTTAGAAATTTGTTTGAAAACAAAGACATGAAGTTAGATTTATGAAGTTGATTATGTGTTAGATAATAGTTGATGTAACTAAAGAGCATGTTATGTATTGAGGATTTTTAAATCATGTTTAGGTCAATTTTATGTTTGGACCAATATGAGTATGGATTAAATGTGTTGGTAGATATTTGATGATATTGATGTTGGTGTTGTTACCCGAAATATTATCCGGAGATGATATTGCTGGAATGAACGAGTAACAAACAAAATGCGAGAGCACGTCCGTGGGGAAGTAAATAACACAAGATTTGTCGGGTTTGTTAGGCTCGGGCTTGAATGCTCTCGCGAGATATTATTAATACGAATACGTTGGAGTACAAATATTAATGTAAGAGTACAATTACAAAGAGTGTAAAAGACCCTAATTATCTAGCTTCTGAGTGCTGATGATTGCCGGAAGAACTAGAGTTGCTCTGAGTTCTTATTCTTGTTTCTGTCGAGCGTCTTTGGGTTAAGAGGTTTCGAGAGTGAGAGACAGAAAGATGTCCGAAGTTTATAGCATAACCAAGAGTGAGAAGCCATCTAAGAGTCCGAGAGATAAGCAGGAAGAAAAAGCAGCGAGAAAGTAGACCCTTTTCCAAGTGCAGGATGCCTTCTATTTATAGGAGGAGCTTGGATGTCTTATCCTGACGGGCGATCGCCTTTCCGATATTATAATAAGGGGGCGATCGTCTTTTAACACATGGGCTGGTTGCCTTAAAGTCCGCGACTGCTGCTGGTAGACAGCTGTGCGAACCAATGAGAAGTCTGCACGCGTCCTGAGTCGCTGTCTCGGGAGGTCCCACTTTGCACCTTTCGGCGGGTCTGTCGGTAGGTGAGAACATGGTGACGGGCTGGGGTCAAAGGGCCTTATCCTGCGGCGCCTTTTCCGAATCTGCACGTGGGTCTCTATCCCGAGTTTCGGCCTTCGTAGACTTGAAGGATGTTGGCTTTACATGGCATGAGGCGGTCGTCCATGATCGGGCACTTTGGGACGATCGCTATTTGCCGGGAGACGATCGCCTTGGCAGTCGATCGCTCGGCGCTGGGTCCTATTCTGGGTCTTTCGATCGGCAAGTCTGCCTTGGTCTATTTGACTCTGGTTCGGTTGCCTGGTCTTTGTGCCGATCGCCTGTTGAGGTGTATAAATCTCGACACAACAATTGCCCCCCAGCTTGCTCCGATGTTGAAGACATGGGGTGAGGTGGTTCCACTGGCGATCGTTTAGGATAAAGATGGGCGATCTGTTGAGCGGACTTTGGACTCAGATTTGGGAGACCTGATCATTTGGTGAGCTATCTTCGGTCTTGTACTTGCGATTTTTAATTTTGCAGATCCCTCGTGGAAAGCCGATTGTTTCGACCTTGAGGAACCGTGCACGGTCGCGGAGTTCGATGGACCGACCTCCATGACCATGTCTTGTGCGCGAGGGACATTCCACCTGTAGTTTGTCTCGCGACTCACTTTATTGTGAAGGTCCTCCGTTAGGCTGCGCCCGCCTCGTATTTAAATGAAGGGTGTGCGGTCTTGGTCTGGAGGAGTCCTTGCACGGGGCGTCGTCGGATTAATCGACTCCACGTCCGCGGCTTGTTAGCACTTTTCTACCTCGGATCATCATGTCAGATGGCAATCCTCGACGGTATACGTTGTGACGGGGGTAGGGACGCGTCGCATTGTCTGGGTCCACCAAGTTAGATGATGAACCTTTGAGGGCGGGTGAGCGTATCCACTGATTTGTTTGGAGGGTCATTCGGCTACGCACGCCTCGTATTTAAACGAAGGGCGAGCGATCGCAGCCCAAAGGAACCTTGCATGGACGAAGCTGTCGGTTCCATCGAATTCCAGGACCATGGCTGCACTCTTCTACCTCGGATCGTCACGTTAGATGGTGATCCTCGACGGTATACGTTGTGCTGAGGGAGGCGATCTCGTGCCTAGGTCCATCATGTCAGATGATGAACTTTAGATGGCGAGCGAGTCCTCAATTTTTTGGAGATGTTGCTTGATTCTGGCGATCGGGTTGGAAGACTGGTGATCGTCGCTCTGACGCCGATCGCGGCATTTGATTCTTTCTGCCCGGGGCTCCGGCTAAGTTATAAGTCTGTCCAGTTTGCCCTCCTCGAACAACCTCCAGAGTTTTCTGAGGAGGTCGCGGCATTGATCGGTGTTGTGGCCGGGACTCTTGTGGTAAGCACAAAATTTGTTGCGGTCCAGATGACCGTGGTACCTTACCGCATTTGGCTTGCTCAGCCGCTCGTGCCCCCGGATGGCGTAGAAAATATGAGCTGGAGATAGATTGAGGTTGTGGTAGAGATGGGCTTCCACATCCTCGAAGGTCCTGAAATCTCCGGGTGGCGTGGCGACCGCCTTGTTGGACTTGGCGATCGCCGTCTCTGTCCCCTCGTCTTGGCGAAGGGCGAGCAACCTCCGCCTGGCCAAAAAGTCTGCGGCCTTGGCGCGGAAGATTGCGTAGGTCGGGGGGATGTCCTTCGTAAGGTGCCTGAACATGGGAGAAAGACCATTGAATCCCCCTAGGACTGAGTAGAGGGCGATCTCGTCGCTTACGGGCTCGCCGTTGAGGATTATCTCATCTACCCGGTCAATGTAATATCCGACTGTAACTTTTCATTTTTACCTGTCATTGTATTATTCGGATAATCTGATTATCATGAATCGTTGCATTTAGTATTACGTCGTGGTATTATAGATTTGAATATCATATCGTTGTTATTTCATTTCATATGTGATGATTCGATGTTAGTTAGAGTGTTGCATTTTCGAATTTTTCTGTTAATGTAGCGTACGCTACACAGTAAGATTAACGTACGCTAATCCTGTGCATTAGCGTGCGTAAGGTTTCCTCGGTTGCGTACGCTAAGAGGGAATCGCGGCCGATTGACTTGAGACGTGAACTCCTTAGCCGTTAGCATGCATGTGATCTAAGTCTGAGCTGTCGTGTCGGTGAGAATCTACTTTTATTAGCGTGCGTAACTCATTTATCATTAGCGTGCGCTAACGGCCTGCGATAATTCAAGACAGTAGCCACTGTAAGCCGCTTACGTACGTAATATCGACCGGATAGCGTACGTAAGTTTATTAGCGTACGCTAATCTGTCCCGATAGCGTGCGCTAAGTCTACACAGTCTATTTATAGGACCAGCCTGTTTTTCATTTCTTCACAACCCCAAACCAAATTTCTCTCTTCACATATCATACCTCTGCACTACCAAAACGATATCAACCTTCACCAACTTGTTTCTAAGCCTTGAATCTTGGAGTGGAGCTCATTTCCTTGGAGATTTGGAGTTGTTTTTGAGCTTGGAATATATTCTCTCATAGCATTGAAGTTGATCTTCATTTCTGGAGGTAGGTGTGCTTTCTTCTCTGCATTATTTTCTTATGTTGATGATTGATGACGAATTATACTTCACCTAGAGTTAGATTAAGCAAGTAAAACATAGTTATAATTAAACTCTTTAAACACTTCTTGATGAATATGATAAATGAGGGTTTAGATTAGAGGAGTTCTTGATATTGTAGTAATGGTAACCATGTTTGTAGTTGTCATTACTCATCTTACGACGAATTTAGCTCAGTAGGACATTGTTGGATCGGTTAGCTTCATCATAACTGGATTTAGTCAAGAACTTGATATCATAAAGTGTTTAAACACCATTTTAGGTATTTATTTACCTTGAGAAGAACTTGATAATGTTAAAGATAAGATTAGATGATCTAGTTCAGAAATCTTAGAAGCTTTAACAAATCATATTTGTTCAGTTTCACAAGTCTTTGAAGAATGATAAGGATCTTACAACAATAACTTTTCATTAATCTATTGTGTTGATAACTTAGAATGTGGTTCATCATCATGCTAAATAAATAGTGTTCTTAAGTAGTTGATGTTGTTTATGAATGATACTATCATGGTAGATTGAGTATCAAATTCATTATGACTATCCTTTTATAATAAGAGATGTTGTAGAACATGAGAATTTGATTTAAACCAATTTTATTGGTAAATTGAAGATGTTTTTGTTCATGGAATAACTAGAGAATTACAGGACACTTTTGGTATGGTAATCCGATTTTGGAAGATGAATTAGTTGTAATGAAACCTTTCATTAATCGTTAAGGTATTCATCAGGGGGGATGAATTATTCGAGTAGGTTGCGGGCGTCGTTTCCTACGAATTGATATTAATATTATGTGAATATGTTATTGAATGAATTACGTTTCATTCAAGGTTGCTTGTTCGATTGAGTGTTTAACCGATGATACCGTCCGTTTGATCATTTGGAGAAGGACTATCTTTCGCTTACGGATTTGAGGCAAGTTATATTGCTTGGTTATAATGATGATTAGATTCTTCTGATGGTTATATCTTTCATATGTATGAATTGTTCATGAAATGTTTGTCGTGATTTGACATTGCCCTTGACGTTATTCCGTCTTCTTCATGGGGTTGCATTCCCAAGTACGTCGTTTTGAATCATTGATCTCGTTGGCCTTATTTTCACTTCGGTGAGTTTTTCTTGATCCTTAATCGGATATGTGATTTGTTGAATTCGTTGTCATGTTGTATCGTGACATATCCGGAATCATATCTGCGTTCCGATTGGTCATTGTGTAGGATTTTTAGCCAGGCACATATATAGTCATGCGTGGATATTATTCCTCATTGGACTGTGCACACGGGACGTAGTTTCGTGAGGCTAATTAGGTACATTGTCCCACGTATATTTCTGGATTCCGTATACAGGCGGACATGTACGGACACATTTTCGGATCGGGCGTCTTGTGATGTCCATCTTTGAGCCATCTCGTAAATCGTCCATAGTATTGGATGCTTGTATTTATTCGTTTCATACGCCCGAGGGGTATGATTGATAGTCGGAATGATTTCTTTGAAATCTATATATGTGAATTGTATATGTCAGAAGAATTGATTATCATGTATATCTGACCCTGTGTTGGGCGAAATACTTGTATTGTATTTTAGGTCGAGGCAAAGGCAAGGCACGGGAAGAGCATGTCGACGGCGAAGGGTTCGAGGGATACTAGTTCGGGGGCCCCCACATCTCTTGTTGTCCGGTTATGTTAAACCGTGTTATGTTATTTCCTGTTTCATTTAAATTGCTATTTGGTTGTATTTGACATTTGAAGTATTTTCCATCTCCATATGGTTTATACTTGTTTTTGGATCCTGTGTATTGTAAGGCCGTTGGCCATGTTTTAATAAACTCCTAATCGGAGTAATGACTATTCATTGTGGTTCGGTATCACAAATAATATTTGTTTAATCTGTTTTGAATATCGCCTGGTGGGTCCTAGTGTGGGATTCACGGCACTGTAATAGCCACTTTTGGGGTGTTACAGAAGATGGTATCAGAGCGTTGTTTTTTTTTTTTTTTAATGAGTCATTGAGAAATAAACTAGTATCAAGAGACCTTCGTGTCACGTGTGACCTGTGCAAGCGCCTTACCCTACGAGCCAAATATGGTATGTACTTTATGAGCCATGATTTAATTACTGGCATGATATTGATATCAGTATAGGTCTCCTTGTTGATCATGTTGTTTCGAGGAATTGTGACAGGATTTATCTGATTAATAATCCGAGGTAAATGCTGAATTTATTATACAATTGAAATTGTTCGACTTGACACCGATATGATATTCGGTGCGACATTTGTGGTATCGCTAACCGTTTTCCTTGAATATGTGATTCCTTGTTGCTATTAACTTAGCATGAATTTTAGTATCTTGAACTGTACTTATGATTATCATTATGATTGATTCTTTCAGTATGGAAAGAAACCTGAGGGGTCGTGGCAGAGGGGGACGAGGCCGCGGAAGGGGCCGAATCCCGATACCTCGAGCCAACAGACGCGCGAATGCGGATCAGAGTTCCGCAGACAGTGGTTCACCTTCTAGGGAACAATCGCACCACAGTGGGCGCGGGGATGCGCGTGTCGATCCTTACGTCGTAATGCAGAGCATGATGACACAGATGACCCAGATGGGTCAACTAATGGAAGCGATGCAGAGGGCCGCTACTGGCCAGCAGCAGGGGGCTCATCCTCCTCCTGTGATTGGCGGACCCGTGAGTCGAATTATCAGCGAAATCTCTCGCCAGCGACCACCGACTTTTGAAGGCTCCTCTGAGCCTGCTGACATTGTGCATTGGATCGAGCATTTTGAGAAACTTTTCCAGATGGTGGACTGCCCGGAAGAGAATCGCGTTTTAGTAGCCGCGTATTACCTTGGCAAAGGCGCTCACACCTGGTGGCTTTCAGTAAGGCCAGCTGATGGTGTTTACACTTGGGAGGAATTTAAAAACCTCATGCTAGACCGTTACTACCCAGGGCCACTCATGAGGCCAAAGCGCCGGAACTATTGAACCCCGACCCGTCTGAAGACGATGATGTATTATCTGTTGCTGAGAAATTCCAGGCACTCCTTCCTTTTGCCACGACAATTATCCGAACAGAGGCCGACAAGATCAAATACTTTCTCAAGAGGCTTAAACCCCGAATGAGAATGTAGATGTTGAATCACCACTGTACTACCTTACCAGAGTTCATCGAGAAGGCTCTGGAGTACGAACTCACCGCGAAGGAGATTTCCAAGAAACAACCCCAGTCCAACAACAAAAGGTCCAAGAACCAGAACCAGACTGAGAGTAATCTGTAATATCCGCAATTTTCGATTTTTGGTAAATTTCTTTTTCGGCCGGAGTCCGTTTTGACGGCTCGCTCATGACCGTTTCTTCATTCTGAGAATGATTAATTCTACACTTTTTGTCATCCGAGTTCGTTTGGGTGTTGTTTTGTTGAGTTCTGTGCTTTTTAGCGACTTTTTCGCACTTGAGTTCGATTCTTGCGAATCTCGTCAAAGCTATTGTTCCGAATTTCCCGCAAGTCCGCTTAACTTTGTTAGACGTGTTATGAACTTCGGTTTGGTTATTCGATCACGTATCGTGATTTCCGGGCGTTTTGGGCCATTTTGTAATTTCTTGAAAGTTACGGGTATCCATATCTGTATTTGTCATCTTGACCCTTTTCTTGGTCGCGTATGATTAATTATTGCATTACGTTTTCATCTCGAGTCGTTGATGTCGTCCGCGAACTTTTCGTCGTGTTCGTTAAAATGCGTTTTGGAAATCGAGGCATCGGGTCGTGGCGGTGGCAGTGGCCGGACAGTGCGGCAACGTCGGAAGTCTTTGAGCCAAAGCGAGCCCGATGTATTATGTCGAACAAAGCATGCGTGTGCCGCGGCACACCTATCGTGCCGCGGCACGGTGCGAGCATGCCGCGGCACACCTATCCGTGCCGCGGCACTCGTGTGTCTTCTGCGACCTAAACTTGCACTGTACGGGTGCCGCGGCTGCTTGCGAAACACAGGCGTATTTTCTTGGCACATGCCGCGGCACACTTCAGCTGTGCCGCGGCACACGAAGCGGTCAACTGTGCAGTTCGTCTTTATTAGACGAAATCGGCCGATTCCTACCCTATTTTCACCTGCATCGCGAGAGAGAGTGGGAGAGAGAGGAAGGGTTCATCTATATCCAGTGGGGGGGTTGATTTTCACCATTTTTCTTCGGTTGTGAGGCTCGGGCAATCAATCTAACGCGTGTTCTACGGATCTTGGTACTCGAATCTCCTAAGGTAATATTCTAAAACCCTATTTTCGATTAATTTGGGGTTTTTGGGTTTTTCTTTCGATTCGTCCCGTTTTGTTGGTGGATTCATGATGTATACGATTGATATTGTTAGTATCTTTAGTTTTCCTACGGATTCATGGATATTTTGTGGATTTTTACGGAATCGAGAGGGTTTGGTTGTGGTCCGCCCTCGTTGTTGTTTTCGGTATGAGTATACATGAATCGTAGGCGGGTTTCCGGGTGTATTCCATTTCCATAATCGTTTAGAAGTGGTTGTGATTGTGCTATTCGAATCGTTAGGTTCATTTTCGTCGGTTCCTCGCGGTCGTGCTTGATTCTTCCGTTCCGTTCATTGTCGTCTTCCTTTTCGTTAGCATCGGGCGTTCCGAAGCTTCCCGGTTGAGCCGTATCCGTTCGTGGTTCAGTTCTCGTGGTATCGAGGCAAGTATCTTGCCCATACATTACGTGTTTTGTGGATATTACGGTTGTTAATCGTCGATATGTGCTAAATAAATATTAATAACTATTTTTTTAAAGAATCGGAATATTTATCATCATGGTTTTTGTAAAGGTGACCCGTGGGTGTCGGGAATTAATGTGCTTAGTTGAATATGTGTGCTAGTGTCGAGTATTGAATCACCTTACTTTCATGTGATGTCATTGCGTATGATTATGTCGTTGGTAAATGTAAAGTGAAATTCTTTTGTCAAATTATGTGCTTGGAGTCACGTGTTTATGGATGAATATGTGAGTTTGTGTGATATTAGTTGTGCCGTTCGGTGCTGTAGAAATCTTAGGCTTCCTTGTGAATCGTATCATTACTTGGTCGTGAGTATATATATTGGATGAACTGGCCATTCTAGTAAGGTACCTCGACTATATATACTGTGATTGACCTTCGAGGCTTGTGGTTTGCAACTGTGATTTTGGAACGTGTGTGTGTGTTGTTCCTTCCACCCGGAGTGTCCGAAGGGATGTCTGGGGTCGATACAAAGGGGTACGGCCACGGAAGTGGACGTGGGTGCGCGTGTGGATATTCTTCGACCCGGAGTGTCCGTCGGGTTGTCTGGGGTTCGATACTAAGGGGTACGGCCGCGGAAGTGGTTTCCCACCCGGAGTGTCCGACGGGATGTCTGGGGGTCGATACTAAGGGGTACGGCCGCGGGTTACCAGTTGTGGTTTTCATCTTGAGGATGATGTTGATGTTTTCGTTGATTGTGATATTGTCCGGAGTATCACAATGCTTTGTGCTCGGGGTCGAGAGACATTATATTTCGAGTCTTGGTGCTTGACTAGAATGGCATAGGATTAATGTGTTATGTGTAATGTGTCCTTGTAAGTGATTTGAACTGGATGATCGGGTCGTGGACCCTGTGTTTTGTGACCGGAATGGTTGGGTCGTGGACCCCGTGTTTTGTTAAACGGATTTGTATTTTGAAAAATGAACTTTGGGGCTGTGACCCTAAATGGCTTTCGAGGAACTTTAGAATTTTTCAATTTCTAACGTTTTTAAAAACTCCCGAGATTTGGAAATGTTTTCAAAATGCTTACTTGCTTCGTTTCTGCTTTCAAGACTTGAATTCTTTTTTTTTTTAACTAAATATATCTCAGGAAGTCTTTCGTTATATTCTCGGAATGTGTTGTGTATGGCTCGTATTTGCACTTTATACTTGCACTAGCGAAACAGTGGAGTTTTGCTAACCCCCGAGTAATCGGGGGGTGGATATCTGTATTGTGTCCAGGTACATGCAGGTTTTCGGGAGCAAGACACAGGATCGGCATGAGGGATGATGAAAGACGAATGATACTAATCACACGAAGGCCAGTTTTGGGTTCAGTTAGTCGGAGTCCATTGTATTGTCTTTTCCGCTGTCTTATTGTTCGTTGTTGCAAGTATTTTACCCCTGTGTGGGTATGAGTCTGGAAGAATTTATGTATTTTGATTTGTAAGTCAGTGACGAAAGACCAAATCGGTCTATTGGTCCGTTATTTTGGTTCGTCGGTATGTAATGTAATGTGTTGTTTTGATGTCTAGCCTGGTGGATCCTCACGGAGAGGGTCTGCGGCGTGTAATATTCCCGGTTTGATCTGGGGGTGTTACATTTATGGTATCGGAGCTTAGGTTGCGGAAACCTAGGTTGTCGGGTCCAGTCATGTATTGTTGGGTCTTGTCTTGTCAGATTGAGTCTGACTGATGTCGTGTCGCGACGCGTCGTCTGGGATGTCGGCCGTGATTAGTATCAAGGTGCAGCCATCATCTTCGTGCAATCTGTGGATGTAAGTCTCCCTACTACAGGTTGTACCACGAGCTATACGAGCCTGTGTGATTTTGTGTTATGTAGTTAATATTTGAAGGTGCATCGTGAGTAAGTGACATATATTTGTTGATTCTCGTCTTGCGCTAAAATGTAGAATGATATTGCTGAATGTATCCTTGTATAAATCATTTTTCTTGCAAGAGTATAAACCTTGGAATTTTAAGTTTTCGAATCCTTTCGGAGTCACGTAAAATTTTAAAATGCCCTCGAGGGAGGAAAAAGTTGATTTTCGTATGTTGACCACAAGGCTGAAAGTTCTGAAAACTCGAATTATTGATAATTCTTTTCCACGGTATACTATAAGTTTTCAAAACACGAGTTTTGAACTCAAATGAGTTCTACAAAATATACTCAAGACGTGATCCTTGCTTTTAACTTTTCGGTTTTGACTGACAATTGCCTTTTGATGGTTGCTCATGATGTGTTGTAATTATGTGAATCGATGGCTTTGAGATTCGAATATTGTTGTTGTTTAATTGTGACCTTCGATTCCAGTAATGTCGTATATATGTTCGCAATCATGTCGCTAAAATAGAACCGTTAGCGCACGCTAAGTGTAAGGCTAGCGCACGCTAATGCAGCATGGGTAGCGCACGCTAAATATGTGTTGTAGCGAGCGTTAGTCGATGCAGGCGAAGGCTATGGAACCGCATTATAGCCGTTAGGTCTAACTTTTGCGGCCAATCACCTGTAGTTGTATTCTCTACGTGGTGTCTAGTGATAACAATTGTTGTGCGTGAATGTGTGTTAAGACTTTTTGTATTGCTAGGTGATATTCGATTGTGTTTGATGAATTGATAAATTATGTCTGCTTCGAGTGTGTTCGAACACGCTTTTCTAAAACTTTCATAATTTTGTGCAAGTGCGATTAGCCGGCGGCTTCGTATGAACTTTGGAAATTGTTTGAAATTTGCGAGCCGGCCTAGGATTCTCAAATAAAACCTCGACGGTATTTGAAAGAGTTGTTTTAAAGTACCTTGAACATTTTGAAAAATTTTACCGTCGTTGATGTTTGTGAAGTGTTGGGAGAATTTTCGAAAATGATTTTAACGTAATGTTGCATTTTCAAATAATTCGAGCGAATGATTTTCAAAATCTTTCACACCATAAAAACATCTTATTTCAAAAACCAATGCGATTTTTTATTTTCAAAAATATATAGTGAAAGATGAGAAATCTCACTCTATGTAAAGTTCAAACTCGGATTCGGAAATGTTAGAGTATGTAAGAATGATTTGATGATCTTGCATGGTTAACTTGTTAGTTGTTAACGGCGATGATGATACGCAGAGGCATGATGACCTCAGATGATTTCAAATGAGACGATTTTTGTTTTCAAAACCTATCATTCCTAATTGTGGTCCGGGAAGATATGTGTGATGTTCGTGCTCTCGTTAGGGTGTTAACCCCCCGAGTTGTTGTTGAATTGGTGGTGCGAGCGTTGAGTCGTTCGCCACACAGTTGTCGTGGTAGCCTCAGCGAGGGGTGTGATATTGGTATTGGATGTTGTCGCCTCGTAGCGGTTTATGCGTTATCACATATATGCGAGCTGTTAGAGATCGGGTTGGTATGATTGTGTGCATCGGTGATTGTTCCGCGTCGTGTCGATTGCTTGTTATATTGTTACCTTGGTTCCGTTGTTGTGAGTTTCGGGAGCGAGGTCAAAGGTAATACCCGTACTATTTTGACTTCTATATCTTCTCTTTCTCCAGTCTATCGATTCGCTCGTGTTCATTGATACCTTCTGAACTTGTTCTGTATCTTGGTTTCATCGTTCGAACGAGCTGTAATCTGATTTTGAGTCGATCTGGTTATCGCTGTGACTTTTCCGAATTCGGTTCGATTCTTGTGAACCTTGTTCGGAAGTAACATCTTTTGGTTCTAATAGTTCTTTTATTCAAGTGGATCGGACTTTGAACTTCTGTATATTCTACATTGTCGACTCATTTATGCTCATTGACATTTTTGAGCTTGTCCTGCCCCTTGTTTACGTTTATCGAACGAGTGTGGCATCATTTCGGAATAACTTGGTTGTCGTTGTGACTTCTCAATTTCTATTTCCCTTTCATGTGGATCTTATGTAAATGCATACGTTGTTGTTTTCGCCGGATCATATATTGTCTCGAGTCGAGATGTGAACCTCGGAGTTGTTGTTTGAATTTTATTGTTCTTCATGATTCGAACATGATTGTTCGCTTTTAGTTGTCTCGACCGTTGTGGTTCGGTCGTTTGTTTGTTCGGTTTTTGTCCTCGTTTCGTGATCGTTGAGCATTCGGGCTCCTTCCTAATTCCCTTAAGCTCGGGAAATTAGTCTCGTTTTCGATCTTCCAATCTTTAGGCGGTGGAATTCCGTATTTGTTCAGCGTTTGGCTCGCATTTTGATTGATGAACCGTTGGGTTGGTCAGTCATATTGATTTTCGTTCGTTGTGTTTTGTGATTGCTCGGATAATTGACTTGATTGTATTATCCGTTTAATGACGCTTATCACTCGTTGATTTTATTATGTCTCTCTGGTGACGTCGTGTTAGTCGCCACTAGAGCGTATTTTCTCGCCATATGTCTCTTTGCGTTCCTTGCAGCGTTTCACCGTCGGGCGCGAGTCTTCGGTTTTTGTATCTCGTCGAGTTTTCTTGGCAAGGGATATTGCTTCTCCCTACTTATTTTAAGTTTCGGGACGAAACTTCTTTTAAGGAGGGTAGAATGTAATATCGCAATTTTCGATTTTGGTAAATTTCTTTTTGGTAGAGTCCGTTTTGGCTCGCTCATGACCGTTTCTTCATTACGAGAATGATTAATTCTACACTTTTTGTCATCGAGTTCGTTTGGGTGTTGTTTTGTTGAGTTACGTGCTTTTTAGCGACTTTTCGCACTTGAGTTCGATTCTTGCGAATCTCGTCCGAAGCTATTGTTTGAATTTCCGCAAGTCCGCTTAACTTTGTTAGGCGTGTTATGAACTTCGGTTTGGTTATTCGATCACGTATCGTGATTTCCGGCGTTTGGGCCATTTTGTAATTTCTTGAAAGTTACGGTATCCATATCTGTATTTGTCATCTTGACCCTTTTCTTGGTCGCGTATGATTAATTATTGCATTACGTTTTCATCTCGAGTCGTTGATGTCGTCCGCGACTTTTCGCCGTGTTCGCCCGTGCGCTTTTGAAATCGAGGCATCGGGTCGAAAGCAACCGGCCGACCGGTGCGGCATCGGTCTTGGCGGCCGGGCACCGACCGAAAGGTGCCCGATGTATTATGTCGAACAAATCAGACTGCGTGTGCCGCGGCACACCTATCCGTGCCGCGGCACGGTGCCAGTGCCGCGGCACACCTATCCGGTGCCGCGGCACACTCGGGTGTCTTCTGCGACCTAAACTTGCTCAGAGGTGCCGCGGCACACGCAGCCGTGTGCCGCGCACACCGCCAAAACACAGGCGTATTTTCTTGCTTTGTGCCGCGCACACTTCCAGTGCCGCGCACACGAAGCTCAATCATGCGATTCGTCTTTATTAGACGAAATCGGCCGAATCCTACACTATTTTCACCATCATCGCTAGAGAGAGTGGGAGAGAGAGGAAGGGTTCATCTATATCCAGTGGGGGGGTTGATTTTCACCATTTTTCTTCGGTTGTGAGGCTCGGGCAATCAATCTAACGCGTGTTCTACGGATCTTGGTACTCGAATCTCCTAAGGTAATATTCTAAAACCCTATTGTCGAATAATATGGGGTTTTAGGTGTTTTCTTTCGATTCGTCCCGTTTTGTTGGTGGATTCATGATGTATACGATTGATATTGTTAGTATCTTTAGTTTTCCTACGGATTCATGGATATTTTGTGGATTTTTACGGAATCGAGAGGGTTTGGTTGTGGTCCGCCCTCGTTGTTGTTTTCGGTATGAGTATACATGAATCGTAGGCGGGTTTCCGGGTGTATTCCATTTCCATAATCGTTTAGAAGTGGTTGTGATTGTGCTATTCGAATCGTTAGGTTCATTTTCGTCGGTTCCTCGCGGTCGTGCTTGATTCTTCCGTTCCGTTCATTGTCGTCTTCCTTTTCGTTAGCATCGGGCGTTCCGAAGCTTCCCGGTTGAGCCGTATCCGCTCGTGGTTCAGTGCTCGTGGTATCGAGGCAAGTATCTTGCCCATACATTACGTGTTTTGTGGATATTACGGTTGTTAATCGTCGATATGTGCTAAATAAATATTAATAACTATTTTTTTTAAAGAATCGGAATATTTATCATCATGGTTTTTGTAAAGGTGACCCGTGGGTGTTGGGAATTAATGTGCTTAGTTGAATATGTGTGCTAGTGTCGAGTATTGAATCACCTTACTTTCATGTGATGTCATTGCGTATGATTATGTCGTTGGTAAATGTAAAGTGAAATTCTTTTGTCAAATTATGTGCTTGGAGTCACGTGTTTATGGATGAATATGTGTGTTTGTGTGATATTAGTTGTGCCGTTCGGTGCTGTAGAAATCTTAGGCTTCCTTGTGAATCGTATCATTACTTGGTCGTGAGTATATATTGGATGAACTGGCCATTCTAGTAAGGTACCTCGACTATATATACTGTGATTGACCTTCGAGGCTTGTGGTTTGCAACTGTGATTTTGGAACGTGTGTGTGTGTTGTTCCTTCCACCCGGAGTGTCCGAAGGGATGTCTGGGGGTCGATACTAAGGGGTACGGCCACGGAAGTGGACTTGGGTGCGCGTGTGGATAAACTTCCACCCGGAGTGTCCGACGGGATGTCTGGGGGTCGATACTAAGGGGTACGGCCGCGGAAGTGGTTTCCCACCCGGAGTGTCCGACGGGATGTCTGGGGGTCGATACTAAGGGGTACGGCCGCGGGTTACCAGTTGTGGTTTTCATCTTGAGGATGATGTTGATGTTTTCGTTGATTGTGATATTGTCCGGAGTATCACAATGCTTTGTGCTCGGGGTCGAGAGACATTATATTTCGAGTCTTGGTGCTTGACTAGAATGGCATAGGATTAATGTGTTATGTGTAATGTGTCCTTGTAAGTGATTTGAACTGGATGATCGGGTCGTGGACCCTGTGTTTTGTGACCGGAATGGTTGGGTCGTGGACCCCGTGTTTTGTTAAACGGATTTGTATTTTGAAAAATGAACTTTGGGGCTGTGACCCTAAATGGCTTTCGAGGAACTTTAGAATTTTTCAATTTCTAACGTTTTTAAAAACTCCCGAGATTTGGAAATGTTTTCAAAATGCTTACTTGCTTCGTTTCTGCTTTCAAGACTTGAATTCTTTTTTTTTTTAACTAAATATATCTCAGGAAGTCTTTCGTTATATTCTCGGAATGTGTTGTGTATGGCTCGTATTTGCACTTTATACTTGCACTAGCGAAACAGTGGAGTTTTGCTAACCCCCGAGTAATCGGGGTGGATATCTGTATTGTGTCAGTACATGCGAGGTTTTCGGGAGCAAGACACGGGATCGGCACGAGGATGATGAAAGACGAATGATACTAATCACACGAAGGCCGCTTTGGGTTCGATTAGTGAGTCCATTGTATTGTCTTTTCCGCTGTCTTATTGTTCGTTGTTGCAAGTATTTTACCCCTGTGTGGGTATGAGTCTGGAAGAATTTATGTATTTTGATTTGTAAGTCAGTGACGAAAGACCAAATCGGTCTATTGGTCCGTTATTTTGGTTCGTCGGTATGTAATGTAATGTGTTGTTTTGATGTCTAGCCTGGTGGATCCTCACGGAGAGGGTCTGCGGCGTGTAATATTCCCGGTTTGATCTGGGGGTGTTACATAATCGGGGGACATTCAGGAAGCCCCAGTCATTGCCAAACCCTTCTGATCGACCACCCATGCGTCAAAGCCCACCGGATCGCACTCTCGAGCGGTTCCCTCTTCCGTGGTGTGCCACAACTTTGGGGGCCAGGGGCATATCAACTTCAATTGCCCAAAGCCTGCCATCACATGCCATACTTGTGGGAAGAATGGTCACCGTGCTCGTTTTTGCAGGAGTGGGCCCAGACATGATCCAGTGGCGTCTCATGCTCCAGTTCAATCTTCTGTCCAGAACCGGATGCCTCCGTCCGCTTCCTATCAGACCACCGGGGCGAATAGGGGAATGGGCCGTGGGAATCAAAGTGGTACACCTGGTGCCGGTACTGCGAAACCCAGGATTTACGAGATGAAGAAAGCTGACGATCCCGAGGCCAGCATGATTTCAGGTATACTCGAGATCCACTCCCAGCCTGTATGTGTTCTTTTTGATACCGGTGTTTCACACTCCTTTATATATTCTTCTTGTTTAAGTCGTTTGCCTCTAGACCATGTTATCAATTGTGAGCCCTACGTGATTGGTCTACCTGATGGTAGAAGAATTATTGGAAATCGTGAAGTCCAGGACTGTCCGATTCATTTGAACGACCATGAGTGGTTGTCAAATCTGATTGTAGTCAATCTACCTAAGGATGATATAATCTTGGGTATCGATTGGATGGATCGTCACGATGCAATACTCAGTGTCCGCAAACGGATGGTTACCGTCACTTCTGATGATGGATTCGAGTGTATTTTTCGAGGCGATAATCCCACTGCTCGGGAGAGTCATCGGCGCTATGAAAGCAGTCGCTTAATCAAGGGTGTATTGGTTATTGGTGCTACATGACCAAAACAGCAGATCGACCAGTTGAATTGGCCGACATTCCGGTAGTCCGAGATTACCCCGATGTATTCCCAGACGAGTTACCAGGCTTACCTCCTCATCGTGACGTGGAGTTTATTATTGAGTTAGAACCAGGTACGTCCCCGCTCTCAAAAGCACCGTACCGTATGGCTCCGACTGAAATGCAAGAATTGAAGAACCAGCTTGAGGAGTTGACTGACAAAGGCTATATTCGACCTAGTGCGTCCCCTTGGGCAGCACCAATGTTATTCGTACGGAAGAAAGATGGATCTCTACGCTTATGTATTGATTACCGTGAGCTGAACAGGGTAACCATCAAGAACAAGTATCCCTTGCCTCGTATTGATGATTTATTGGACCAACTTCAGGGAGCTGCCGTGTTTTCTTAGATCGACTTGAGATCTGGTTATCATCAGCTGAGGATTCGAGAGTCTGACATTTCAAAGACAGCATTTCGTACTCGCTATGGGCATTATGAGTTCGTGGTGATGCCATTTGGACTGACTAATGCACCGGCAGTATTCATGGAGTTGATGAATCGAGTTTTTATTAACTACCTGGATCGCTTTGTAGTCGTTTTCATAGACGACATTCTGATTTACTCGCGACCACGAGGAGCACGGCGTCACCTCCACCAAGTTCTCGATACATTGAGGCGGGAACAACTTTATGGGAAATTTTCTAAGTGTGAATTACGGATGCACGAGGTTGTCTTTCTCGGGCATGTGATATCAGCCGAAGGGGTGAGAGTGGACCCACAAAAGACGGAATCCATTCGAGATTGGCTACCACCGAAGAACGTGAAGGAAGTTCGTAGTTTCCTCGGCCTAGCAGGTTACTACCGACGGTTCGTAGAAGGATTTTCTAAAATTGCGCAACCAATGACTAACTTACTGCGAAAGGACAAGAAGTATTTGTGGTCAGAAACATGTCAGAAGAGTTTTGATGAGCTCAAGAGTCGATTGATTTAGGCCCCTGTTTTGGTCTTACCAAAAGGAACGGAAGGATTTGTGGTGTATAGTGACGCGTCGAGACAGGGTCTGGGATGTGTACTAATGCAGGAAGGGAAAGTGATTGCCTATGCATCGAGACAATTGCGACCCTATGAAGTTAACTACCCGACCCATGACTTGGAGTTAGCAGCCGTGGTGTTTGCTTTAAAAATCTGGCGTCACTATCTTTATGGAATTTCCTGCCAGATCTTTACAGACCACAAGAGCCTAAAGTACATTTTTACTCAGAAAGAGTTAAACATGAGACAGAGAAGGTGGCTAGAATTAATCAAGGACTATGATATCGAGATCCTTTATCATCCGGGTAAAGAAAATGTGGTTGCCGACGCATTGAGCCGTAAAACTGTGCAAGAGCAGATGCTGAGCCGTTTGACAGCACAGAGAGAGTTGCAGTTGGACCTTATGAGGTCAGAAATTGAAGTATGGTTACAGCGTGTTCAGGGACAACTTTGCACCCTTGAGATTTCTTCGTCTCTTGATGATATGATCAAATCGAAGCAAGTTACGGACCCATTCTTATCTCGAGTTCGGGATGAAGTAAACCAGGGAAAAGCCCCTGGATTCGTGATCCACGAGGATGGATTGATACGTTTTAGAAATCGAGTTTGTGTACCCGCTGACGAAGAGTTGAGGAACTCTATCATGAGAGAAGCCCATACTACCCCATACTCTATTCACCCGGGCTCTAGCAAGATGTATAAGGATTTGAAGCAGAATTATTGGTGGGGGAATATGAAACGTGAGGTTGCCGAATTCGTTTCGAGATGTTTGACCTGTCAGCAGGTTAAGATTGAGCACCAGCGACCCGCAGGAATGCTGAAACCGCTCCCGATTCCTGAGTGGAAATGGGAGGACATATCTATGGATTTTATCACTAGCTTGCCGACGAGTCGTCGAGGAATGAATATGATTTGGGTGATTGCGGACCGTCTGACCAAATCAGCCCACTTCTTAGAGATTAAGGACACGTGGGGCCCCGAGAGATTGGCCCTGCTGTTTATTAAGGAAATTGTGAGACTACACGGTACCCCCAAGAGCATTGTATCAGACCGTGACGGGCGATTTGTGTCACACTTCTGGAAGGCAGTTCATCGTGCGATGGGCACGCAGTTGAATTTCAGTACGGCTTTTCATCCACAGACTGATGGTCAGTCGGAGAGAACCATCCAGACTCTAGAGGATATGTTGAGAGCATGTGCTCTTGATTGAAAGAACGATTGGGAAGCCCAGCTACCTTTGGTGGAATTCACTTATAATAATAGTTGGCACGCTTCGATTCAGATGGCACCGTATGAGGCATTGTATGGCCGTCGCTGTAGGTCCCCTTTGTGTTGGGACGAACTGTCAGAATCTCTGGTTACGGAACCCGATATGTTGTTAGCCGCCCGTGAGAAGATCACTTTGATTAAGAGTCGGTTGTTAACGGCTCAAAGTCGACAGAAGTCTTATGCTGACCACCGTCGACGACTGCTTGAGTTCGAGATTGGTGAACATGTGTTAATGAAGGTGTCTCCTATTCGAGGTGTTTTTCGTTTTGGGAAAAGGGGCAAGCTGAGCCCAAGGTACATTGGGCCGTTTGAGGTTCTGGAGCGTGTAGGTGATCTGGCCTATCGACTAGCCTTACCACCGACCTTGAGTAAGATTCACAACGTGTTTCATGTCTTCCAGTTGAGGAAATATGTTGCTGATCCGAGCCACGTACTTCAATTCGAAGATATTGAATTAGCAGAGGATCATTCATACGAGGAGCGTCCTGTACGAGTACTCGAGAGGAGGATCAAGCAGTTGCGGAACAAGACGATTCCCCTACTGAAAGTTCAGTGGTCACAACACGGAGTCGAGGAGGCTACGTGGGAGACCGAGGATAGTATGCGAGCGAGATACCCCGAGTTATTTACCCCTTAGTTTCGAGGACGAAACTCTTTTTAAGGGGGGGAGTATGTAATATCCGACTGTAACTTTTCATTTTTACCTGTCATTGTATTATTCGGATAATCTGATTATCATGAATCGTTGCATTTAGTATTACGTCGTGGTATTATAGATTTGAATATCATATCGTTGTTATTTCATTTCATATGTGATGATTCGATGTTAGTTAGAGTGTTGCATTTTCGAATTTTTCTGTTAATGTAGCGTACGCTACACAGTAAGATTAACGTACGCTAATCCTGTGCATTAGCGTGCGTAAGGTTTCCTCGGTTGCGTACGCTAAGAGGGAATCTGGCAGCAGTTGACTTCAGCACGTGAACTCCTTAGCCGTTAGCATGCATGTGATCTAAGTCTGAGCTGTCGTGTCGGTGAGAATCTACTTTTATTAGCGTGCGTAACTCATTTATCATTAGCGTGCGCTAACGGCCTGCGATAATTTAAGACAGTAGCCACTGTAAGCCGCTTACGTACGTAATATCGACCGGATAGCGTACGTAGGTTTATTAGCGTACGCTAATCTGTCCCGATAGCGTGCGCTAAGTCTGCCATGATCTATTTATAGGACCCGGCTGTTTTCATTTCTTCACAACCCCAAACCGAATTTCTCTCTTCACATATCATACCTCTGCACTACCAAAACGATATCAACCTTCACCAACTTGTTTCTAAGCCTTGAATCTTGGAGTGGAGCTCATTTCCTTGGAGATTTGGAGTTGTTTTTGAGCTTGGAATATATTCTCTCATAGCATTGAAGTTGTTCTTCATTTCTGGAGGTAGGTGTGCTTTCTTCTCTGCATTATTTTCTTATGTTGATGATTGATGATGAATTATACTTCACCTAGAGTTAGATTAAGCAAGTAAAACATGGTTATAATTAAACTCTTTAAACACTTCTTGATGAATATGATAAATGAGGGTTTAGATTAGAGGAGTTCTTGATATTGTAGTAATGGTAACCATGTTTGTAGTTGTCATTACTCATCTTACGGACGAATTTAGCTCGAGGACATTGTTGGATCGGTTAGCTTCATCATAACTGGATTTAGTCAAGAACTTGATATCATAAAGTGTTTAAACACCATTTTAGGTATTTATTTACCTTGAGAAGAACTTGATAATGTTAAAGATAAGATTAGATGATCTAGTTCAGAAATCTTAGAAGCTTTAACAAATCATATTTGTTCAGTTTCACAAGTCTTTGAAGAATGATAAGGATCTTACAACAATAACTTTTCATTAATCTATTGTGTTGATAACTTAGAATGTGGTTCATCATCATGCTAAATAGATAGTGTTCTTAAGTAGTTGATCTTTGTTTATGAATGATACTATCATGGTAGATTGAGTATCAAATTCATTATGACTATCCTTTTATAATAAGAGATGTTGTAGAACATGAGAATTTGATTTAAACCAATTTTATTGGCAAATTGAAGATGTTTTTGTTCATGGAATAACTAGAGAATTACAGGACACTTTTGGTATGGTAATCCGATTTTGGAAGATGAATTAGTTGTAATGAAACCTTTCATTAATCGTTAAGGTATTCATCAGGGGGGATGAATTATTCGAGTAGGTTGCGGGCGTCGTTTCCTACGAATTGATATTAATATTATGTGAATATGTTATTGAATGAATTACGTTTCATTCAAGGTTGCTTGTTCGATTGAGTGTTTAACCGAGGATACCGTCCGTTTGATCATTTGGAGAAGGACTATCTTTCGCTTACGGATTTGAGGCAAGTTATATTGCTTGGTTATAATGATGATTAGATTCTTCTGATGGTTATATCTTTCATATGTATGAATTGTTCATGAAATGTTTGTCGTGATTTGACATTGCCCTTGACGTTATTCCGTCTTCTTCATGGGGTTGCATTCCCAAGTACGTCGTTTTGAATCATTGATCTCGTTGGCCTTATTTTCACTTCGGTGAGTTTTTCTTGATCCTTAATCGGATATGTGATTTGTTGAATTCGTTGTCATGTTGTATCGTGACATATCCGGAATCATATCTGCGTTAGATTGGTCATTGTGTAGGATTTTTAGCCAGGCACATATATAGTCATGCGTGGATATTATTCCTCATTGGACTGTGCACACGGGACGTAGTTTCGTGAGGCTAATTAGGTACATTGTCCCACGTATATTTCTGGATTCCGTATACGGGGCGGACATGTACACGGACACATTTTCGGATCGGGCGTACTGTGATGTCCATCTTTGAGCCATACTGTAAATCGTCCATAGTATTGGATGCTTGTGACTGTTCGTTTCATACGCCCGAGGGGTATGATTGATAGTCGGAATGATTTCTTTGAAATCTATATATGTGAATTGTATATGTCAGAAGAATTGATTATCATGTATATCTGACCCTGTGTTGGGCGAAATACTTGTATTGTATTTTAGGTCGAGGCAAAGGCAAGGCACGGGAAGAGCATGTCGACGGCGAAGGGTTCGAGGGATACTAGTTCGGGGCCCCCCACATCTCTTGTTGTCCGGTTATGTTAAACCGTGTTATGTTATTTCCTGTTTCATTTAAATTGCTATTTGGTTGTATTTGACATTTGAAGTATTTTCCATCTCCATATAGTTTATACTTGTTTTTGGATCCTGTGTATTGTAAGGCCGTTGGCCATGTTTTAATAAACTCCTAATCGGAGTAATGACTATTCATTGTGGTTCGGTATCACAAATAATATTTGTTTAATCTGTTTTGAATATCGCCTGGTGGGTCCTAGTGTGGGATTCACGGCACTGTAATAGCCACTTTTGGGGTGTTACAGTCAATGTAGTCTTCGTCGGATTTGTCTTCCCCTGCCTAATTTTCATCATGCGGTGGAGACCTTCTGGTCGAGCGACCTTGGCGGCGAAGTACGATGTGAAGTCGCTCGCCAGTTGTTCAAAGGAACTAATGGATCGCGGTGGCAGTGAGGTGTACCACCTATGGGCCAGATCGCCCAATGTCAACGGGAACATTCGTCACTTGGTCGCGTCTGATGCCCCGCATCCGGTCATGTAGATCCGAAACCTGCTCAAGTGGGTCTCGAGGTCCGATCTCCCCTCGTACAGAGGTGTTTGTGGAGGAGTGATCCTTGGCTGCACGGGGGCAAGTTCGATCTGGACCATGAGCGGCTCACTTGGCCCGGCGATCTTTCTCTTGGCGCCTGCTCCAGTTTCTAGGAGCGCCTTCATGCCATCGAGATGGCATTGCATTGCGGCCATCGCCGTAGCTTGGTCGCTCGTGGTTTGACTCACGGAGCGGGAGCCGAGGCGATCATGTACCGATCTCCTAGCTCCACTGTAGATGATGAGGTCGTCGTCTCCGATCTCGGTTCTTCAGAGATAAGGATCCAGATGGCTGGTCTGCCTTATAGGAGTTGGATAGGCTGAACTCCTGGTGACGGATTCGGGCTCCGTCGTCTCATGGGTGGGGCCAGAATGCCCCGGCCGCCATGATGGGTCGCTTCCTAGGCGGGTGAAAATAGAACCCTCCCGCCTCGCGAGTGCTTCTGCTCGTGAATCGGGGCTTCCTGACGATTGCTCGACAAGTAACCCCTTGAGCTTCCGTTTGCCCGCGCGGCGGATGGCTGATGGGGTAATTGCGGGCGCATCGAATGCTCTCCGTCGCTCCCGTAGGATGTCCATGGCCTCCTCGATCTGTTCCGCTATTTGGAACTGATCGAGCGAGAGGCTAGGGCCGTCCCTCAGGGTCGGGATCGAGAGTGTCACGCTGCCGCGGTTTCCCTCCGCCGTAGGTTGGGGCTCGGATAGAGCCAGAATAAGGCGTCTGGCGGGTCGGAGAGTGTCTCTCTTCGATGTGGTGGCAGACATCATTATTCTGAAGGCTTTTCTTTGAAGAACAGTGAGTGTTTCTTCAAGTATGTGCCCCGGAGAACAGTGAGTGTTCTCCGACGGTAGGAATGAAAATGAAGGTTAAGATCCCCTCCCTCTAGCGCCAATTGTTGTTACCCAAAATATTATCCGGAGATGATATTGCTGGAATGGACGAGTAACAAACAAAATGCGAGAGCACGTCCGTGGGGAAGTAAATAACACAATATTTGCCGGGTTTGTTAGGCCCGAGCTTGAATGCTCTCGCGAGATATTATTAATACGAATACGTTGGAGTACAAATATTAATGTAAGAGTACAATTACAAAGAGTGTAAAAGACCCTAATTATCTAGCTTCTGAGTGCTGATGATTGCCGGAAGAACTAGAATTGCTCTGAGTTCTTATTCTCGTTTCTGCCGAGCATCTTTGGGTTAAGAGGTTTCGAGAGTGAGAGATAGAAAGATTTCCGAAGTTTATAGCGTAGCTAAGAGTGAGAAGCCAACCAAGAGTCCGATAGATAAGCAGGCAGAAAAAGCAGTGAGAAAGCAGACCCTTTTCCAAGGGCAGGATGCCTTCTATTTAAAAGAGGAGCTGAGATGTCTTATCCTGACGGGCGATCGCCTTTCCGGTATTATAATAAGGGGGCGATTGTCTTTTAGCAAATGGGCTGGTTGCCTTAAAGTCCGCGGCTGCTGCTGGTAGCCAGCTGTACGAATCAATGAGAAGTCTGCACGCGTCCTGAGTCACTGTCTCGGGAGGTCCCACTTTGCACCTTTCGGCGGGTCTGTCGGTAGGTGAGAAGATGGTGACAGGCTGGGGTCAAAGGGTCTTATCCTGCAGCGCCTTTTCCGGATCTTCACGTGGGTCTTTATCCCGAGTTTCGGCCTTCGTAGACTTGACGGATGTTGGATTTACGTGGCATGAGGCGGTCGTCCATGATCGGGCACTTTGGGACGATCGCTATTTGCCGGGAGACGATCGCCTTGGCAGTCGATCGCTCGGCGCTGGGTCCTGTTCTGGTTCCTTCGATCGGCAAGTCTGCCTTGGTCTATTTGACTCTGGTTCGGTCGCCTGGTCTTTGTGCCGATCGCTTGTTGAGGTGTATAAATCTCGATACAACAGTTGGAAATGTGAAAATGTGTTGGTAGTCATTTTTCTAATCATTGTGATTCGATCTCCTTGCCTTCACAGTCATTCTCAACGACCAGATAAGTGATGTCATCTCAACAAACGGGGAATATTTGGAAGTGGGCGTGAGGTCATTTGAAATAGAATTCCAATCACCTCGACCGGGGAAGGGGAGAGAGAGTTCTGTAGGATACAAAGAACTACAAAGGGCTCAGTCTAGGAAAGAGGAACCAGATTGCTGCTCGTACCAACTTTATAGCCTTTCTAGAGTCAGCCTGGTCCTTATCTTATTTTTCTGAAAGACCTATATGGTCCCGTCGCTTTCTAAATCGACTGTATCTATGAGAAGAAGTCCCGGTCGAGAGACTTCCGTCTAGTTCGAACAGTGTCATCATCCGATAGATATACCAATGAGAAGATCGGGATTCGGGTTTGTAACACCCCAGAAAGGCGGCCATTACAGTGCCCTGGACCTCACACTGGGACGCACCAGGCGATACCAAAAACAGATTAAAACGCAATACTTGTGATACCGAACCACAATAAATAGTCTTTACTCCGATTAGGAGTTTACAATGACATGGCCAACGACCTTATTATACACAGGATCCAGAAACGCGAGTATAACCCATATGGAGATGGAATATACCTCAAATAATAATACATTCGGTCAACAATTTAAATAAAATGGAAATATAAAATTACACGATTTTGAACATAATCGGGCAACAGAAAGACTTGGGCCCCCCAAACTAGTATCCTCGGAACCCTTCGCCGTCACCATAATCTTCACGTGCCTTGCCTTTTCCTCGACCTAAAATACAACACAAGTATTTCGCCCAACACAGGGTCAGATATACATGATAAATGATTTCTCAAGACATTATACAATTCATATATATATTAGATCTCAAGGAAAACAACCCGACTAATGAACATACCCCTCGGGCGTATGAACGGTTAGTCACAAAATATCGAACACATCCAATTATACATGGACTATGAACGACCAAAATAGTATGGCTCAAGATGGACATCACAGTGCGCCCGATCCGGAAATGTGTCATTGCACATGTCCACCCCGTATACGGAATCCAAGATATACGTGGGACAATGTACCTAATTAGCCTCACGAACCACGTCTCGTATGCACAGTCTAATACGAAAACATCCACGCATGACTATATATGTGCCTGGCTAAAAATCCTACACAATAACCAATCAGAAAGCAGATATGATTCCAGATATGTCACGATACAACATGACAACGAATTCAATAAATCACATATCCGATTAAGGATCAAGAAACTCACCGAAATGATAATAAGGATCAATGATATCAACGGTTCAAAGGTGGCGAACTTGGGAATGCAATCCCACGAATGAAAACGGAACATCATCAAGAATAATATCAAATCACGGATCACAAATTCATAAGTATTTCATATACACAAAATACATAACCATCACAAGAATCCAAACATCATTATAACCAAGCAAGATAACTTGCCTCAATAAGGAGACGAGAATAATCATTCCTTGTCGAGCGAACGAACGGTCCTCGACTAATATCAGTTACTCGAACAATCAACCTTGAATGAAATATACTTCACTCAATAACACATTCATATAATCATCGATATCGAATTTAGTGAGATGACATCCTAATTTCCATTTGGATAGTTCAACTTTCTCATAACATCGAAGTTCTATTCCAAGAACTCTATTTACTTCATTCCACTCTTACAATTGGTTTATAAGACATTACCGAATATTTGCAAGAATAAGAATTGATCAATAATATGTTAAACAATCATCTTGTATCATTTAAGTCTATCAAGGGCATCACAATTGATCAAAGTAAAAATCTGCATAACCTTGTTCAATCACTATGTCAAGTTTATTTAGTTATAAATCCATATTATGATCATGAAGATTCACTCATATTAACACCATCCTTATAATATTCTTACTAACCTGGAGAATCAAATATCACACCTATGAATTCACCTAGCTTAGATTCAAGAACATCACTCTAATCTTCTAATATTCAACAAGGAGTTCTTAAAACATTTTATGACAACAATTCCAACCATCAACCTTAACTAAAAGGAAACAAGGATTATTATTGTCCTAATGATGTTATTAGTCTAACAAGAAGAGTGTGATTCTAGTAAACATTCTTACCACCATTTAAAACATCAAGAACACATCATTCCAAACCCTTAATTATCATATTCATCACTAAGTTGTTAAAAGCTTGGCTACAAACATGTTTTACTTGATTAATTCAACATTAGATGAAGTATACTCTATCACTAACATTATAACTACGAAATTATAGAGTGAACTCGTACAACATACCTGGATTTGATTTTGTATTATTTTGTTGTGTAATATTCTTGTGTGCATGAAATATGAATGTTGTAATTGTTGGTTAGCTAATTAATTCAAAGTCCCATTCTGAAAGAAAGTTGTAATTGATTCAATAGAGATAGTCTGCTTCAATGGAAGTTTGTATGTCAAGTTAATCCTAAACTTGATCTTTTTTACAAATTAGTGATGATAATTCTATTAGTGTACTCATACCAAATGTTCATTTTTGAACATAAAGATTGCAACTACATGCTTCCTATATGTTTGATCTATTAGAAATACCAGCAATTCTAGTTAATATGCACATAGTCAGCACTAATAGAATTTAAATTATTAACGACAAAGTGATGTGACCAAATTAATTTCTAATGCTAAAAGTATGTACGTAACACAATTAACAAGAAGATTGAGTAGTGGTTGTAATAAGATAATATAACTTGACACGTTTTATTAATTAGAAACATAATAATAGTTTCCTCCAAATTGGAAACTCTCCCCAAAAAAGTCGACATTATTGAAGGAAAACTAGAGCGAGAGTACTTAAGCAGTATTCTCACGAAGTTTTCTCCAAATTGAAAGAAGCAGCATGCTCAAAACCTGCTAAACCCTCGAAGTACAGTTTCTTTCTCACAAAATCCTCTCACGAGATTTTCTCTCTCTCTCAAAATCTTCTTCTAGTTTTGAAACAATTCATTTCCTCTTACTGCTCAATCCTAGAAGTCTCCGATTTGTAAGTTCTAAGTGACACTAAGTTCCCAAGTTATTTTTTCTGTGTGTGAGCAAATCCTAATTTCTAATTTATGAGTACCAATTTCCTTATGTTTATGACATTGTTAATCTTTAGATTGTAATTATTTGTTGTAGATTGTACAGAGTTGTATTATATTATATTTGTATTTTATATTTATATTTTATAATAATAGTTTACTAGTCCAGGCTTACCTTTATATAAATACCATTTATAGAGTATGTTTGGATGCATTAACTGATAATCTAGCTGATTGTTGATAATCTAGCTGAAAACCAATAATCTAGATTATATAAGATAATCTAACTGAAAATTGATAATTTAGCTATAGTATGATAATTTACATTATTGTATTTAAAATTGTTTGACAAAACTAACTATCGTACTAGCTGAAATTTATAAAATGACATAAATGTACATCTTTTATATTTATTGTTATATTATGATATTACAAAAACAACCTTAATATTTATATATTAACTCTTATGTTGCTTATTACATTATGCAATATTATTTTTTATTTTGTTTTCAACTTCTAACGGTATTTTAGTTTTTTTATGTTATCACTTATATTATTATACAAATTTTATACAAATATTTATTAAGGATAAAATCGGAATGAAAAAATAAAATTTATATATATATATAATATACATTAAGGGTAAAATCATAATGAAAAATAAAATCTGATAGCTTTGGATTGAAAGTTATATTCGAAAACATTTGAATTTAATCTAGATTAAGATTATAATCTGGATTAAATTAACACCGTTCAAATAAAATTTTAAAAGTCAAATTAAATTATTTAACCAATTTTAATATAAATTAAAATTATAATTTAAATTAAGGGGTCATCCAAACATAGTCACGGTCTTTTGTGCAATTCAGGAGTTATTCTCTCATCATGGTATCGGAGCCGTAAAAGGCAAACCCTAGCCTTCATTAATTTTTTTTTTGAACCCCACACCCATGGCCAACGACGATGCCAGTTCCATCTCCGACACGACTCCCGTCCACCACAGCGCCTCCGATCAGTCGTTGCCACTGTCGACTGCCGCGCCTGGTGGTGGTATTCCACCTTCGAACCCCCCGAAGGATCCCAATGCTGAGATTGTGTATCAGAATATTGACCCCACTTCTCCGTATTATCTTGGATCTAATGATAATCAGGTAATATAATTAGCACTGTTCGATTTAATGGTTCTAATTATCAATAATGGTCTAGATCTATGCGTCTGTCATTGCAAAGTAGGAGGAAAATTGGTTTTATTGATGGTAGTATTGTGGAGCCTGTGAACCCCATATTTCTTGGTTATTGGGATTCTGTTCAGTCAACCCTAGTACAATGGATTATGAACACCATTGATGACACTCAGAAGAAGACTCTTCCATATTATGAGGAAGCGAAACCGTTGTGGGATTTGATGCAACAACGATTTACTGTGAGCAATGGCCAATGAAAGAAGGTTTTGACTGAATTAATTTCAACGAAAGGTTTGGTAGAACAAGGTCAAACAATTGTATGCTTGATGAGTGCTCGTTGTAAGGTGTGTTGTTGGACTCTGTATATTTCTTCTCTTGATGAAACTGTATGATCAAGGAATATACTGCCCTTGTAAGCTTGATATTCATTGTCAGTGCTAATGCATCAGATGTAATTTACGAAGTAAAGTGTTTTTAATGTCTTCTTACTTGGGGCGATTTATAATTTTGGAAATAGATCCATTATAAATGTAGTCATTAGCCGGTTGGTGAGATTAAGACTGCTCTGATTGACGGCTTCAGAATGTTTGAATTAAAGGCGATTCGTATTTAATGCTTCAGACATTGTTTTTTACTAGATTAAATGCTCTTTAGACTATACTTTCTTCGGCCGCATTAAATGATGTCCTATCAGCATTAAATGCTACTCTAACCGTGAATATTTTGAGAATAAATAATGTTTGCTTTCACAACGGTTTAAAGTTTTCTTCAGTCCTGTTGGATATTTGTTTTACTTTTCCTAAGTAAAACACTTAGAGCATGTCTGTTGTATCCAACATCTTCATGTCTTGCTATATTTTGACGAATACGCTGTAGAAAAGGACTGTTCACTTGTTGGAAGATCTTTCATTGTATGGACAAGCTGTATGACCAGCTTCCATACTTAGATCGAAAAGCTGACCTTGAATAACTTGTTGTATGAGGTAATTATCAAAACACAGTGAGAATTTTTCCCAATAATTCCAACTTTTTGATAATGCCAAAACTTTCTTAATAAAGAGAGGTTTTCTTCAAGTCTTCTGTCAAAAGTTCAGATCTTCGAAATCTAAAAATTTGAACTACTCGCAGGTAAATTCTAAAATGATAATCCTACAGGACTAAGTGTTTTACAACTTAACTAATTATTAGCGCATGCAGAATCTTACAGGAAGTAATCCTAATTGAATACAACTTCATCTATGAACTGTTCACAGACAAGTTCTTACAACTTTGAGATTTTATTGATGTTTTGTACTTGGTAAATATTTCAACATAAAACACATCAAAGTAAAAATATTAGATCACGAGCTGTAATCTTTGGGATAAAAGATGATATTTTATTAATCGATTACAATGCTGATAGAATTGAAAATTACATTGGAAGCAGACAGGAAACATAAACGTGCAGAAAAACAGAAGTACAATTGCATGTATGACTGATGTCTCCAAGTTCTCCGGGAGGGGTTATTTTCGGTTTCCTTCCACCAGTTGACTATAGCATCTCTTCCTCGATCCCTGTAGAGATTTTTACCTTCTTGGGATGCGTCGAAAGAATCCAGTCTTTCGAATGGGTTATCCGTTTGCCCTCCATGGCTTTGGATTTCAGTTTTATCTGAAGAGGGAGCTTTCTTTCTGCAAGAAGTCGCGAAAACTCCTTAGCTGCATCCCCCAATGTCTTAAATTGGTTAAACATGGGAGATTCCCTGATGAGAACACACAAGTATCTCATCAGTTCATTATCTTCTATGCCTCCAACTCATCTGCTGTTGGCTGTCTGTCTGCTGGGAGTTTCGTCTCTGCAGGCTTCTGCACACTGTTCTTCCATGGGAAGTTAGGATCTTAAAACTTTGGACGAGAACCAGATACCTTATATCTCTTGCTTCCTTGTCCTAGCCCTGGTCTAGATAGCCTTCTAATGGCAGATGCAACACTGTCATTTAGGATAGCCTCCATCTCATTCTCTCTCTCTATGAGCTATTTCCTTGCAGTCTCTCACGACTCTTCCCCCTTTCTGGCAGTATCAAGTGTTGGATTCGGTGCCTAAAACTAAGGCCCAGCGGGAGCGATAAAACGAAAATTAATTCGATCTGAATCCCTACGAGGATCGATCAAGCTACTATATACGAATATATAAACGAAATCACAAGAGATATTAGAAGCTCACCATTGTAGTCCGTTGATTAAATGGATTCCTTCTCTTGAGCTATTCCCCAATGTATCCCTCGCGAACAAATTCTCTTACGAGATGATACTTCCTCTCAATATGTTTGGTACTATTGTGAAACCTTGGCTCCTTGGCACATGCTCTGACTCGTCGTTGTCGCAAAAGTGAACAGAAACTCAGCACATGGTATCACTTGAAGTTCTCCTAGAAACTTCTTAATCCAGAACCCTTCCTTGGAAGCCTCCGAGGCTGCCTGATACTCAGTCTGACAGGTGGAATCAGCAGTCGCGCTTTGCTTGGCGCTACGCCAAGATACTGCTCCTCCATTAAGAGTAAATATGTAGCCAGAAGTAGACATTGAATCGTTCTTCAGTCCTTGGAAGTCCGAATCAGTGAATCCCACCACATCCAATTCTCCACCGCCATACATTAGAACCATATCTCTAGTCCTTCTTAAGTACTTGAGAACGTTCTTTACGGCAGTCCAATGTTCCCTACCTGGGTTTGCCTGAAACCTACTCACCACGCTTACAGCATGCGCAATGTCAGGTCTCGTACACAACATAGCATACATAAGGCTACCCACGACCGAAGCATATGGTATATTACTCATTTCCTTTCGTTGTTCCTCACTTTGAGGATACATCTTCAAGGAGAGTTTTATTCCATGTCGCATCGGTAGGAACCCTCTTTTAGAATCATCCATCTTAAATCGCTTTAAGATTTTATCTATATAAAGGGCTTGGGAAAGACCTATTGTTCTCTTCGCTCTATTCCGGTAGAGTCGAATTTCAAGAATATAGATTGCTTCTCCTAAGTCTTTCATGGAGAAATTACTCGAAAGTCAAGCTTTCACAGAACTGAGCATTCCCACATCATTTCCTATTAGTAGAATGTTATCTACATATAGTACTAAGAATGCGATCTTGCTCCCACTAACCCTCTTGTATACACAAGGTTGCTCTTCATTTTGCACGAAGTCAAACTCTTTGACCGCCTCGTCAAAATGAAGGTTCCAACTACGCGACGCTTGCTTCAGTCCATAAATGGAATGCTGAAGCTTGCACACTTTCTGAATATCGACTTCGGACACAAAGCCTTTAGGCTGCTCCATATAGATTTCCTCCCCGAGGAATCCATTAAGGAAATCCATCTTTACGTCCATTTACCATATCTCATAATCGTGGTAGACAGCTATAGCAAGCATCATGCGAATAGAGTTGATCATAGCTACGGGCGAGAAGGTATCGTGGTAGTCGATCCCTTCTTTCTGGGTATAACCCTTTGCCACAAGCCTGGCCTTATAGGCGTCAACCTTGCCATCACCATCAGTCTTTCTCTTGTAGATCCACTTGTTCCCAATAGGCATTATGCCCTTGGGGCGGTCTACTAGAGTCCAGACCTGATTGACATGCATCGAGTCTATCTCAGCTTCCATAGCTTCACGCCATTTCGCGGAGTCTACATCCACCATCGCTTGGTCATAGGTCGTTGGGTCAGTCTCTTGGCTATCACTTGGAACCTCATAGAGACCTAGTTCCTCCAAGTGCACAAGCCCATACCTCTCAGGTAAATGAGACACCCTACTAGACCTACGAGGTGGTTGTACTTGTGTTTCAGAAGGTTCGATTCCAGTTTCTTGCACAGGTGTCTCCCGAGGAGTTTTATTGTATTCTTCTAAAGAAATACTTCTACCTACTCCGCCTTCCTGAATGAACTCATCTTCCAGAAAGTGTGCTTGTAAAGCAACAACGATCTTTCTATCTTCGGGCATGTAGAATAGATATCCCATCGTCCCAGATGGGAATCCAATGAAACATAGGCGGGACATCCCCAAATCATAATATGATTAAGACTTGGTTTCATGCCCTCCCACATCTCATGTGGAGTTTTAGGAACGGATTTGGAAGGACATCTGTTCAAGTTGTAAGCGGCAGTCAGGAGTGCATACCCCCACAGGTAAATCGGTAAGTCAGTATAGCCCAGCATGGAATGGACCATGTTCAACAGGGTCCGGTTCCTTCTTTCTGACACACCATTTAACTGAGGAGTACCTGGAGGTGTTAGTTGTGAAACTATTCCATATTCCTTAAGGAACTCGTCAAACTCCGTACTCATATACTCGCCACCTCGGTCAAGAAGTGCTTTGATATGATTACCAGTTTGTTTCTCGACTAGGGCCTTGAATTCCTGGAATTTCTCAAAGGCCTCGGATTTATGTTTCATTAAGTATACATAACCATACCTAGTATGATCATCTGTAAACGTAATGAAATATTGATATCCGTCACGTGCTGCTTCCAAAGCACCACATACGTCGGTATGGATTAATCCCAGTTTATCAGCAGCTCTTTCAAAAGTCCCTGTGAAGGGGGACTTAGTCATTTTGCCTTTAATGGAAGATTCACAAGTAGGAAAGGGATTCGATCCCAATGGACCCATAAGTCCATCTTTTTCCATCCTGTAAACCTTGGTCTGACCAACATGACCAAGTCTAAGATGCCATTTCAAAACTTGATTGGTTTCATCCCTACCATGTTTTCTAGTCATAGTATTCACAACTACTTTGTTGCTGAGATTTAGATGATACAATCCATTTAACAATGTAGCAGTACCCACTAGTTTATTTCTGAAATAAATTTTGCAGGAACCATCACCAATGAAAAATGAAAAACCTTTTCGGTCCATGACCGGAATGGATACAATGTTTTTGTGCCCCTTGGGCAAAACAAGTACATCTTCTAAAGTCAAAACAAAGCCGGATTCTAAACCTAAAAGAAGTGATCCTATGTCGGTCGCCTCGACACTATGCCCGCTTCCGACTGTGATCATAACTTCTCCAGCTCCAAGCTTCCTACTTTGTTCCAGATCTTGATTCACGGTACAAATATGAGAACTAGCACCAGAATCCAATATCCAGGAAGTAGAAAATACAGTAGCAGAACAATTTGTTTCCAAAACTAAAAGTTCTGTACCTGAAGTGCCATGAAGAATCGGACAGTCTCTAGCCCAGTGGCCCAGCTCACCGCACTTGAGACAAGCATCCTTCTTCTTCTTATTATTCTTCGGAATTGTTGGGGCCTTGCCCTTGCTCTTGAAGTCCTTGACATGTGGTCCAGTCTGCTTCTTGGTCCTTTTCTTTTTGTTCTTAGACCTCCGAGGTCCAGAAGAAATCACAAGAGTAGACTTTTTCATCCGCGGAGTCTTCATCTGAGACTGAGCGGTCACACGTTTGTTCATTAGCCCAGCTAAATTACATGCAATATCATTGCATTTGAAGTTTATAACAAACTGTGAGAATGAATCAGGGAGAGACTGTAGGATAAGGTCGGTTTGGAGAGAAGTATCCATTTTAAAATCAAGAGCCTCCAATCTCTCGATCATGGATATCATTTTGAGGACGTGTTCCCCAACCTTCTCACATTTCTTCATCCTTGCACCGAACAGTTGCTTGGATATCTCATATCTAGCAGTTCTGCTGTGCTCACCACTAAGTTCGGTTAAGTGAGATAGAATCTGCCTAGCAGAAGTCATTTTCTCATGAGCTCTCTGAAGCTCATTAGACATAGAAGCCATCATGTATGCACAGACTTTTATGTCATCCTTAACCCACTTTTCGTGGTTTTCAATCTCTTCCTGATTGGCTCTGGTCCGCACAGGAGACGCCGGAATGTCCGTCTCCAAGACGTATCCCAGTGCCTCTATACTGAGGACATTCATCAGATTGCGGAGCCAGTCCACAAAGTTAGGTCCAATCAGGGTGTTCTTTTCGAGTAGAATTGCGAGTGGGTTCATTGTCATATTGAGAGTTATGTCTGCATTAAGTACGACAGATTAATTAGTGACTTGTTTAATTATGATCTGAGTGTAGAATTAAGGTCTTTTCTATTCTTGTTACCCAGCTCCCACTATTTTTATCGGAATAACACACTCCCATGTGAAATCCGGAAATCATTCGCTCTACTTCATAGTGGTGATCGAGTTCTTTATAAATCTTAATAGAGGGCAACCGAACAGGTTTCTAGTCTATTAATTTTCATAAAGTGGTGTCCAACACCAACCCGTCTAATGGATGATTCGATCTTTTTTTTCCCCTTGTTCACTCCCCTCAACCTATACGGTTTCTATGGTTCGTGAACAAGTTAAGTTTATACCATCGTCGCGAATCAGTTTCACAATTAAATCTTATCCGGAAACCTATCAGGTTTCTAGGGATAAAATTTGCTCCAACTGAAGGCATCAAATGCGCTCCCGGTAATTTATCCGTCCTTCCCGAACGACTACCCCGATAACTCGAAAGCATAGCACATCCGGTTTGAATTTCAATTTCCCGAAAACTCGATGGAGGGAAGGAAAACCTCGAAACCATATAAACTTAATAATTTGTTGTGGGAGAATTTTCGCGATTAATGTTACACTTTGCACATTAATTCATTTAAGCGCGTTTGTGGCATTCATACAATATGAAACAACCATTCACAACCTAGTTGCTACCAACATGTGGTTCATGGACCGTTCCTAGAAAACAAAAACTCCGTAATCTAATTACAAGTCTTCGTCTTGAATCTTCGTCTTCTCGAAACGGATCTTCCTCCGGTCTTCGTCATTACATATAAATTTTACATATGAAAAATTGCATCCTATACAAATTTTCTAGTAAAATAAATAGGCTCAAAACGGCATTTACAACCCAATCGAATAAAACCGAACGATTCAAAACTAAGTCCATGAACAACATCCTCATTCAAAAGCATTCATCCAATAAATACTAAATAAATGGATTACACATTAAATATATTGATCCAACCAATACAAATAAATAACCATCTATTAGAATTAATCCAATTAATTCACAAGCATGGTAGTTTTAATTCGTTCGTATAAACCGGA
Organism: Orobanche coerulescens; assembly: GCA_033398695.1. NCBI lineage: Eukaryota > Viridiplantae > Streptophyta > Magnoliopsida > Lamiales > Orobanchaceae > Orobanche > Orobanche coerulescens. Next base: position 88,618,741 of record CM065814.1, read on the forward strand.
CGATAAATGTTTCACAATAATAAATTTCCTCAAAATAAAATACCAAATATTTTATTTAGTCAAATTAAATCTAATTTAATTGCCGGAAATTATTATAACGAAAAATAAATACAAAACGGAGTCGAAATAAAATCGCCCGGGCCTAACTCGTGGTCCAGCATCACAGTCGGTCCTTTGCCGAGGGGCTGATCTGCCGGTCAGAAGCAAGTGCCTGCAGCCGTCCAAAGACCACTGGCGGCAGGGCGGCGATTTTCCGACTCCTTTTCGTCCCGATTTCAAAAATTATATTTTTTTAATTTTAATATTACCCATATAATTCAGTTTTAATAAATAAAACCGATTTATATAGTAACATAAAAACATGGAAAAATTAAATTTTCGACGAACAATTAAAACAACGAATTAAATAGTCGTGATTCCAAATCACTAATCATTTAATCAAGCATTCCAAATACTATATATCGTATATACGATCGCAAGACCTACGCTCCGATACCACTGTTGGGATTTGGTGCCTAAAACGAAGGCCCAGCGGAAGCGGTAAAACGAAAATTAATTCGATCCGAATCCCTACGAGGATCGATCAAGCTAGTATATACGAATATATAAACGAAATCACAAGAGATATTAGAAGCTCACCCTTGTAGTCCGTTGATTAAATGGATTCCTTCTCTTGAGCTATTCCCCAAGCTCTTGAAATCCCGAACACCGAAAGCACCGTGCCTCTACTTGCCACGCGCCGGAAAAACGATCGGAATGGCTTCCACTTCGTTGTCCTCTAAGGACACGGCTAGAACAAAGTGGTAGGAGCTTTCGAATATAATCTATGTCACTCCAAGTGTATAGATATATTAACTCTCAATTTACTTTTAATTTTTCTCTAAGAAAAATGTGTAGAAGAAGAATAACAAGATGATGAAGATAAGACTAGAGAACTATTCACTCTCTTGTTTTCTCAATGCCGTGAGAACTCTTTTCAAGCAAGAGTAGGTCTCTCCTTTTTTATTCTTTTTTTTCTATCTTTTATTATTCTTTCTAATAGAATAATAATCATGTCCTTCATTTTTCCTTGGTCTTCCATAAATTATGGGAAGACTAAGACCAAGGCAAAAACAAAGAGGACAAAATCGGACATCTAGAAGGACCGGAGGAATCCGGTCCGTTTCAGACTCTCGCGAGTCCAAACAGATGAATTCCATTCCGTTCCGATGTATTATATCAATTAATTAATCCAATTAATTAATTATATCAAATACAAGATAATATAATTAATTTCTCCAAGAAATAATTATATTCATGAATTAAATTAATCACCCAGTAATTTATTTAATTCATTGAGTCGTAAATTTATTTATCCAATAAATTAATTTAGACATCCAATGTCCCGAAATTAATTAGACATCCAATGTCCAATGAATTAGATATCCAATATCTAATATTCATAAAGAGAGAATAAGCTCGATTCATTCCGTCGTCAATCCTATTGCGCGACTCGGTAGGTCCGTCTCAGTTAGCAATGGGAGGAACCAAAGAGTAGTAGCACCACCTAGCTAGCCTGGCGGCCTACACTGTACCCCAACTGAGAACGAATGATTGGGATCATTCAAAAACCATTTTGCCGTGAATACCAGTATACGTATAAACCCTTCTTTCACATGTCCCGATCAAGTTATAGGGTCACGGTCAGTCAACCCCTATCTGTACTTGACGCTATGCATGCGTTAATGCAAATCGAGGTCATCGAGCTCTCGTGTATCCAATACAACTAGCTCCAATGCTTTGGCCAAAGACTTATGATCTCATATGCCAATTACCGCATAGGACATATAACCCGTTCACTAACAGGAGAAAGAATTCTATCTTGGTATTCAGTAGGACCTGCTACTTGCCCGTCAAGACGCACGTCGAGGTTGACCCTCACCTTTCGGTTTTCTGGGTCGAACTACTCTAATGAAAATCTTAACGTCACAAGCACATCCCTACCAATTTCTCAAGTCGAAGGTTCACGAATACCTATCACAACCTTTCAATTCCGACATTGACTATCCCGGAGTGAAATCCGTGTGATGAATCGAGGGTGAGTCGGTTCGAGTATACTAATCCAATTAGCATACCTATAACGTGTGCTCCCACTAACCATTAGTGTTCGACAGGCACTCTCCACGTTAAAGAACACGTTATACAAGTCTTCACATAAACTTAACGCCCAGTCAAGTTTCATCAACTTGCGAACGATTAAGTATTTGAGCTATAAACCTTTCCAGTGCCGATCCCATTATCCAATAAGGAGTGGAATGTTTTGCTCTCAAATACACGGACTAGTTTCTATATATATATTTACGAGTCAGGAATGCTAGTAACTACCAGTAAATAAAGAAACATTCATTTGCCTTATATAAATGATTTACACAATTACAAGTACGATGCCCTCACTCAACATCCTCTGAGTGGCATTCGAGGGTATACTCCTAACATCAATATCCGAGACTATGCCGTGAATATCCCAAAGGAGTTCCATTGATTCGGCCTGTTTGTTCTTGAGATCAGTGACACAATCCGCAGGCTCGCAACTAATGTAGTCAGGTTATCTATCTTTTGATCATGTGTAGTGATTTTCGATCCTGTGAAATCAAGGGCTTAGCCTCAGCAACCCACAACTTTTCTTGCTCCTGTTTCAGGATTCGCTCATGATGCTGCTTTAGTTGGTTGAAAGCTTGCCATAATGCCCGGGCATGAGGTGGAAAGCCTCTTCCACGTCCGTAATGGCCCTCTACAGCTTTAGGAGCTCGTCCTGAGCACTTTCTCTCATCCAGCCGAGTTTCTTCCGGATGTCGTACAGAGCCTTGACGGCATCTTGTAAGAAGACGGTTTGGCGACCGATGGCTTCAAGTTTTTCTATGCGTGCTCTATGCGTGGAGAGTGGGGGTGCGCGATCTTGGTGTTCGAAGGTTCTCCAAGCCGTTTGAGCACAACATTGTGATAGGGCCTTTGGGGCGTGTCAATAGCAAAGATGAGATCTTCGTCTGATTCAGATGGGGATCCTGGTTGGAGAGGAGTGGGTGCAGGTTGCGGAGCAGGAACCTCGGATTCTGCTTGAGTCGATAGAGCGATAGAGGGGACTGATTTCTCCTGTCTCTGTATGGATTATGTAGCCTGCGGCACAGGAAGAACTGGGTCCTTCTATTAGCTCTCGGCAGCCACCTGTTCCTTAAGAGGGACTGATTCCTCCTGTTGGACGGCGCGTGTCACATCAGCTTCTGCCGGAGGGACAAAATCCTCTTGGCTGGGGGTTGGTGGGGGTTGCTCAGAAGATGTTCCTTGGCCTTTTATAGCCTTGAACTGAGAAAATTATTTCTCACGAGCCTCCTCGCGGCTCATCCCCTGACCTGTCTGGCGGTCATCATTGTCTTTGTCGGAGTTGGAGTGGTGGCTCGGGCTTTTGGGCTTGTCAGCGGATGGAGAATTTCCTTTCAGTATTTTCTTCTCCTTTGCCACAAAATCTGAAGTGATTAGTTCTTGACAAAAGTGATCATCCCACTTGATCAAGACTTTGACGTTGGGTGTCCGTCAGTTCCAAAGCAAACAACTCTTATTCCTTCTTGTCCTCCTAGTTGTACAGGGTGTCGTTGGGGGCAACCCAGTATGATCTCCATACTTTGAAGCGCTGAAAGGCTTCCTCTATTTGGACCTGAGGGACTCCATACAGTAATGGGTTTTACTGTCCGGTTTGAATTCTCAACAGGTAAGGGAACCCATGGAGAAGCGGGATCCTTGACAGGGTGGGATGACATGTCGGGATAAAGACTCTGTACAGGGATGGGTGCCATGTTTGGAGTGGTGATCTTCGGCTCCAAAGGGGCAGCTAATTCACCGGTTTCTTCAATCTTCATGAACGTCTGGTCATCCCCCATAGCCGTAATGGGCTCGGGATTTGCTGTGGGAGCAACCACAGTTCCTTCGAGAGGGGTTGCGCGCTGTGGGATTTCTACTGTGACAGATGCAGCATGCGGAACTACCTCAGTGGCGCTGTAGCCACCGGGGTTGCTATAGGAACAGCTTCCGGCTTCGCAGATTTCTTGGTTTTCTGCTTCTTCTCCTTCTTCTCGATAGCTGTATGAGAGCTGCTGTCGAGAGCGCTTCTTTTCTTACTGACAACCTTCTTCTTGCTGTCTACAGATTTGAATTTTGAGGGAAAATCAGCAATATCCCTGGAATATTTAGATGTTGGGAGGGAGAAATGATTGGGCCTATTGGAGAGAAGTGACTCCTTGTTGAAAACTAATGGCTTCGAGCCAACAAGGAACTTTCCGGCAAGAATCTTCTTGTCATTTGCTGACTGTTGTATGCCACAGCTAGTGAGGATATTGTTCAATATGAGGCCAAAGATTTTCTGGTAGATTCAGGCTTCGATGCTTCCTCCTGAAGCCTTTTCAAGATGATCTGGCACCAGTTCACCTTTTCTCCAGTCATGATGGCCACCATCATCCTGAAACGCAGGCTTGTGCACATCTCGAATGCACAGTTCTGTTCTCAACTACCCTGCAGCAAAAATAATGCAAATAGAGATAGGGCAGGGTGAAGGTTTTCTTGTAACAAGACAAATGAACTTGAGAAGGTTGAGAGTTCCCAGTGAACAGATCCCAATCAGCCTTCAAAAGCTCCTCGGACTCGAAAGACTCCAGCTACTCTAATGTTAACCCATCAGATGGAAGTCTATATAAACGTTCAAGGAGTTCCCGGTTAATGGTTATCTCCTTTTATTGGATGGTGCTGATGATGGCAGTAACGTCAGAACCTTTCTTGGTCGACGCATACTGAAACTCAGCGTCAACAAAGAAATCTTCAATGATCTGCTCGTTGTAGCTATCGGATGAAGGCTACCCATACGGTAGAGTCCAGTTTGCTTCACAATGGATACAACAAGGTTCACCCCGGCCATATCATCATCCTTAGAAATTATGTGCTCCTGAATAACTGAGCGACAAAAGATCCTTCCATCTATTATCATGTCCTTCTTAACTGAGAAAGATGATGTCTTGGAAGAAGACATTATTGCAGAAAGAAGTAAGTAGAAAGCTAGAAAGTATGTAGGTTGTATGACGTAGGCTCGATAATATGCAAAAAGCATAAAGAGTATGCAGATCAGCATACTGGACCTTTTATAGGGTGCAGGGAAGGTAGGCTACAGGGAACGGTCAGATTTAAGGGATGGGAACCGTCTTTAAATGAAAGTACATGATGGATTCAGATGTAACTAGTACGTCCAATCCGTTAGTTTTGAAATTAATGAGCGGTACCACTTCTGACACAGTTTGTCTTCCACTATTACGCAAAATGGCAGTTTGAATTTTGAAATCGCGATTTTCAAGGCATTAAAATCCAGGTGTCTCTTCAGTATTGAAAGATAAATCGTTTTGAATTCAGACAGTGCACGTGGACTTAAGATAGTTTGATGTGTTTAAAATATGAATTTAGATACGATTAAAAAATTAACTGATATCCTACAGTGTATGTGTTGCCCCCTTAAAAGGTATATACATGATTCAATTCTTACAGCAATTTTGGATTAATACTGTATTCTTGGGTTATACCGTATTCCCCTTAATTAATGCACACGACATCTGTAGGAAGGTTATATGGCTTCTTCCTCCTACAGTCAGGATACAACTTGGAGTTCTGAGTGTACAAATAATTAAAGTAGATACTGTATTCATGGGTCTTACAATATTCCCCCTCAATTGATGAGTGAAATGTAAAAACTTATAGGGAGTTTGGCTGTAACATTTCCAAATCTTGGTGAAACATGCAAAATCTAATGGTGCTGAGAGGTTTTGTAAAGATGTAGGCTAACTGGATGTCTGTATGAATCTTCTCGATCCGAACATCTTTATTCTCAACATGATTCCTGATGAAATGATGCTTCATATCAATATGCTTAGTTTGCGAGTGCAATACAGGATTGTGCATGATTGCAATTTCACTCATGCTATCACATATGATTGGTGTATGTCTTTCATTGATCCCATTATCTTGTAACTGCAGTTGCATCAAGAGTATCTGCATACAGCAACTTCCAGCAGCATATTCCGACCCAGTTGTAGAAAATGGCTTGGCCAATTGCTTTTTACTAAACCATGACACAAGTCTTGGTCCAAGGAAGTGACAACTGCCGCTTGTACTCTTCCTATATAATTTACATCCTCCGAGATCCGAGTCATTGTAGCCTACCAAATCGAATCCTCCTTCCTTAGGATACACAATCCTACACTGATTGTTTCTTTCACGTACATGAGGATTCATTTGGCTGTGGTGAACTGTGACTCCTTAGGTGCTATCTGATACCGAGCACACACTCTTACAGCAAACTAAATATCGGGCCTGTTGACTGTTAGGTACATGAGTGAGCCTATTAGCTTCCTGTAGAGTGATTGATCAACCGGCTTTCCAGTTTCGTCAGCACTTATCTGTGTGGTGATAAGTGTCAGTTTTATACACTTATCCGTGATTAGTATTGATATATTTTACCCATAATTATGAGCTAGTCTACTCGTTTGTGCTTTAAATTAATTAGTTTTTAATAATTATATTTATAGGATGAAGATGTAAATTTAGCCTCAATCGGATCGAATTACTGATTTACTCAAGAAATAACATGTTTATAAAATATTCACTTTATTGAGTTTTTATGTATTCGTGTTGTAGAGCTTTACGATACGAGTTCGGCAGTCTTTCCGGATTCAAAATCAGAGTTATATATCAAAAGTTATCATCCGAAGAAGATTTAGGGCAAAAACGCAATAGTCTAAGAAATTCTGGGCTGAAAATGAAGTCTAAAACTCCACACGGGCATACAAATAAAGTTACAGCCATAACTCACACAAAAACTAATGTACAAAAAGCCAAAGCCATGTTACGGCCGTAACATCCAAAGCTTACGGCCGTAAGTCCTCTATGTTACGGCCGTAATATTTGAAAGTTACGACCGTAACTCTTGACAGATGTATGATCATTTTTAAATCTTTTATACTTTTGGTCTATTATTGAGTGGATGGATGACCTTGATCCGATCTAATGTAATAATGCTGGAGTTTTGGAGCTATTAGACGACTTTAGGTGTATAAATAGACCCCTTAGACCCATCATTTAGGATCCTTCATCTTATATTTTTCCTACTTTGTAATGTTTTTCTTTGTGTGAAGAACACACTTGTGTTCTTGAGTAATTTATTTAAGAGTGATTAGTTTATGTTGTTTAGGGAGTTTATTGTTTCTTTCTCCTTTATCTACTAAGGGAGTTAGTATCAATTCTTTATCTTTTTCAACTAATATTGACCACTCAAGCTTGTAATATGTTGAATAAAGCCTTCATGGGCTAAGTTATCCTTAATTGGGATTATAAACAAGGTTTTTAAGTTTGTATAGAGATCTATTATGGATTACTTATTATTGTGTGTGATTTTCACTGTTTTACCAATCTTTATTTATTTGGCCAATAAATGATGATATTTATGGTCTTCATATATTTTGAAAGAAAATATGTTGATTAGATCAAATGATTTTCACTCTAAGTTGTTCAAGAGGATAGAAATATACCTCTAGACCTTATATGATTCTTTGAGTTATTTTTATAAAACCTAATGCTATGTATTGAAACCAATCAACATAGAAATATAGTGGATTGATTCAATATAAAAGGGGCGTTTTGACATTCGAAAGAGGAATCGTCTTTTTAAGGAAAATCGAATCTACACAACATAATAAGTAAATACATCTTATGATCTCCTATACATCTTCTATAACTAATGATAAACTAATTTTGTAATCCCAACTATTTCATTTTACCTTTTATTAATCTATTATTAGTGTAATCTTTCATTTCCTTCAATTTTAGAACTATTATTGCATTTTCCTTTCAATTGTCAAACTAAATTTTAAATTGTGTGTTTCGCTCATCTATATCTCTATAACAAATAGATAAATAGCGTATAATCCAATATATAATTTAACTTCCTCGTGGGATCGATAAACCGGACTCAAAAAGTCCACTTACTACTTGGTACGATATCGTGCACTTGCGATAGTTACACAAAAGACGTGTCAAGTTTTTGGCGCCGTTGCCGGGGAAGTATTAATGTTATTTTTGAAATCTTACATTGTAAACTATTGTTATAGATACAATTTCTCGATATTGTAACTTAGTACTCAATTGTATTTTTGTCCGGTCAAGTGGCGGATAATGGCACTCCGTGACTATTAAAGTCGGATTTTTCAGTTTCCCACAACAACTGATATTTGTAGATATTTTCTCCTTTTATTTTTATTTTATTTTTTTATCATGGAAGAAATTTTGAATAGTATTGAAAAGAGATTTCCCTTTCTTAGCAAAAAAAGTCATTTTAAAAATTTACAAGACAAGACTTAAAAGGATGAGGGTGCTTATGAATAAAAGCATACTTTTGACATTAGATTCATTATTGAAGTCAAAGTGGGAATAGCAGGTGAATTCACAGAAATACCTACTAGATTTTTACCAGGGCTTGGAAAAATTCATATGTCAAGAAACGACGAGCAAAGATAATAGCCGTTTGCTATAAATGTGCTAGATGGAACTGTAATTCAAAATGTCGATCTTTAGGAATTCCATCTACAAACAGAGGAGATGAAATTCAGTTTATTAAGGATGGTATGAATAAAGAGAATTTAGAAAATATCGAAATTTCTCTTGACACGCATCCTAGTGGACTCGTACATTATGGAATTCGATGTTTGTGGAATAAATTCAAACCGGAATACGAACAACGCCTTGGGAATCTGACGTTAAAAGACCCTGTTTGCCAATTTGTAAGAAAATTGGATGGGAAGCTTCTCCTCGACTCATAGAAGGCGTTTAAGTTGTTTCTGAACGTAAAATCAGAGGAAGATGTGAGCCACAATCACAACTACTGTACATACACGTGAGTATCTTTTATTTTTGTCGTATGGTGAGATTTTCTGAATAAAAAAGTGATATGCAATAAATGCATTCATTATTCTATTGCGTAGTTGAAGCGCAATTAACGCAATCATGGATTTGTTAAATATTTTTTACCTTATTTTTCTTTTATAAGTAAACATTGTGCTTGTTTCTTTTATTCATCCCTCAAACTTGTACTTTTCACTTTTTCTCTCAAAGTTTCTTTTCAAAATGGAATCATCATCTTCCACAAAAAGATTTAACTCAGTCTGTATTTTTTGTGGAGCTAGTTATGGAACATAGGCATGCTTTACTGAAGCAGCCCACAACTTGGGTCGTACCTTAGGAGAAAAATGCATTCATGTAATTTACGGAAGAAGAAGTCTAGGATTAATGGGACGCGCTGCTGCTTCTGCCTATATGGAAGGAGTAAAAGTATTAGGAATAATTCCAAAACCTCTGGTTGAAAGTAAAACTACTGGGGCAACCATTGGAGATGAGTTTAGAGCTGTAAATATGCAAGATCTCATAACTCACATGATAAATAATTCTGACGCCTTTATCACCCTTCCCGGTGGTTTTGGCACTCCTGAGGAACTTTTTCATGTGGTTACCAGAGCCCAGCTAAATGTTCATAAAAAAAAATAGGTCTGCTTAATGTCAATGGTTTCTTTGATTGTTTACTATCTTTCATCGACTACTCTGCTGAAAAAGGTTTTATTTCCGAGCGTGCTAAACGAATCATAGTCATTGCAACAACACCAGAAGAATTAATCAAAAAACTCATTGAATTTGTTCCTCAACCAGATCCAACTCTAGCTAATATTGTCTGGATAGAAGATTTTACCGTGAGAAAATGAAAAGTGGATTCATTCCTTTCCCTTTGATAACCCATATCGGACCTCTTGTTATTTTTACTTTCTGTTGTGTGTAAAAATCATGCTAAACGATAGCAGCTTAAGGAGTTTCTTTTTGATATCTTGACGCGCATCTATTCGCGATTTATGTATTATTATTTTTATTGCTGTAATTTTTATTATTTGTTTTTAATAAAAGCGGCAAGTATGTAATATCCGGATTTATTATTGTGTATTTCATCTGTTGTTGAACCCTGTATTATTCGGAATTGTGATCTCGATAATTGGAGTATGATATTTCCTATATTTGTATCCTTGTACATGAGTATGGCAACATGTAAATTTCCCCATGCAAATACGTGATAACGTACGTTAACAAGGATAGCTTAACGTACGTTATCTGTCGGAGTTAGGGTACGCTACGAATGTAGCGTAGCGTCCATTATGTTGCTACCCAAAATATTATCCGGAGATAGATATTGCTGGAATGGATGGATAGCAAACAAAATGCGAGAACACTTCCGTGGGAATGAATAAATAACACAAGATCTGCCGGGGTTGTTAGTCCCGGGCTTGAATGCTCTCGCGAGATATTATTAATACGAATATTCGGAGATACAAGTATTAATGTTAGAATACTATTACAATGAGTGTAACGATTCTAGTTATCTAAGCTAGCGAGCAAGTAGATTGCCGGAAGAACCAGATGTGATTCTCTGTGAGTTCTTGTAACAACGTTGATGAGCTGTGACGGCGGTGAGAGATCGATCGTCTCTCACGGCGTGTATAAGCTGTTTGTTTGAGATCCGGGGCTTGTGAATCTGACCTGTGGAGACTTCTTGCCTCTGCCGACCGTCTGCTGGATGAGAGGTGCTGAGAGAGAAATCCTGAAGTAGATTCCGGTGAGTGAGCCGGGAGCCTGAGAATATATATGTAAGTATCTGAGTGTATTCTCTGAACTTAGTGGAGAATGCGTGGACTGAATGAATAATTCCTGAACCCCTTTCCAGTAGATGTGGGTTCTCTATTTATAGCACTTGGATATGCTGGGCGATCGCCTTTGCTGTATTATAATAAGCGGGCAATCGTCTTTTAGCACATGGGCTTCTCTTCTTAAAGTCTGCAGGAGTTGCTGGCAACCGGCTGCGCCGTCCAATGAGAAGCCTGCACGCGTCCGAGTCGCTGTCACGGGTGGCCCCACCTTATACCTTTCGGCGGGCTTGTCAGTAGGTGATAAGGTGGTGCCAGGCTATGGTCAACGATCCGGGAATCGCGGTGGCTGTCGCGGATCTGCACATGGGAGCTGCTTTGAGACTCAGTCTTCGTGGACTTTGACGGACGATGGTTTCTGTTCGGGGCGTAGGACGGTCGTCCATAGCCGGGCACCAGAGTCGATCGCTAGGTACAAAAGGGCGATCGCCTTGGGAGTCGATCGCTAGATTCCCGAAGGTGGTTTGGTATCTTTGCTTTAGGCGAGTTCGCCGTAGCTTGACTGGTTGTGGACTCGGTCGCTCGACCTTGTAGTCGATCGCCTGTCGAGGTGAGTAAATCTTGACACAACAATTGCCCCCCAGCTCGCTCCTATGTTGGAAATGTGGGGTGAGGTGGTTCTGCTGGCGATTGCTGAATTTTGACGAGTGACTCTTCATTTCACTGAACTGGCGATCGTCTTTGAGCTGATTGATTCTGAATTTGGACGATCTGATAGGTCGCTGTAAAGAGCGGGAAACGGCTGCGGATGCGGAAAAGTCTCTGGGGTACGTGTCGGGTTCCTGTTGGAGGAGACCGACGGTCATTAATGACTCCTCGTCTGACGCGTCCTTGAAAAGACGCGTACGCGGGTCTCAAGGGGGTCAATAAATGCGACGGTTGCACTTCTGACCCCTGAGATTCTCCTTAATTACACAGGAGACCCTTCCACCTCCTATAAAAGGACGCAGGGACGCAGCGTCAAAACTCTTACGCGTTTTAGACTGGAGAAAGAAGGATTTTGCTGAAGAACATTTCTGAGAGATTCAACTGCCGATCGTCGATCGATTCCATCTTTGGGTAAGAAAAACTCCTTTTCTCTTTTCTTTCTTCGAGAATGGCTGGAACATCTTCTTCACATGGAATGGGCACCAGTTCCGCCGCCGGGACATCGACTGTCCGGGGAGGACCCCCTTCTGACTTCCACCTGGAGACGGCCGCTGAGGCTATCCGGGCCGGAATTGACGCTGCTGAAATCGAGGCTTTGTTTAATGAAGCCGACGTTGCTAAAGAGGCGGCCGTTGAACACAGGCGCTCGCAGATGGAGAGAGATCTGGCGGTGAGGGCCCATTGGGAGTGGCATAGTGCCTTTGGCCAGGCTTATGTGGCCTTTGCTGAGATTATGGAGAGGTTGTCCGGTCCGTCTACAAGATTCGATTTCCAGGAGTATTCGATCGCTCATCCTTACCAGCTTGCTAAACGGTCGCAGTTTCGGGCTGCGCAGCGACCTCAGTGGTCACTTGGCCAAATCAGGAGTTCGGCGACCAGGAAAGACCTGGCCGTCTGGAGGACGAGGTTCCACGTTCCTTCAGATGTGGATCTATTTGCGCCGGTGGAGAATGAGCGAGCCGACCAACCCCCGATGGGTATGGTCACCGTGAACGAGGCGATTATAGAGGCCGGGCTGCGTTTCCCTTTATCATTTGCTGTCTCCAACCTGCTGGCCGCTTGGAACGTGGCGCCACTCCAGCTGACTCCGAATGCTTGGCTCCAGATAATCTGTACTCTCACTCTGTTCGGCGGTCACCGCCTGTACCGCCTCCCTTCGCCGTCGGAGATGAACCACTTGTTCAAGCTGACGGCTCAGAAAGGGTCGGTCGGAGGTCACCATATTCAAGGCCGATCTGGTCGTGTGTCGTCGGAGTTCCGAATAAGGCGCGGGGCGACCCGACGAAGTGGTTCTGGGTCGCCGGCGCGTGGAGGGCTTCTGCGAGCGACAATCCTACGGGCGAGCTAGAGATCCCCACTGGCTTTCGGGAGAGGAATCCCGGTAAGGGTTTAGACTCTCCCTTTGTTCGAATATGTTCTGAACTGATCTAATTTGATTTCGTTTTTGCAGGTTTTCATATTCCGGCAATCGAGGAGTTGCCTTTTGATTTCCTGGTTGTCTGGGAGTGGATACAGAGCTTGTCGGATGACGAACTAGACGCTAGCCGGATCAACAAGGAGAGTCGTTGGTTGTCGGCTCGGCTATTCCGCTTCCCGAGACATCTCTCGGTATCAGGTATGAGTTTCTGTGACCTCTACTTTCTTGGCGATCGCCTTGCTTGACGAAAATGTCTAACTATTGATCGACTGTCTTCATCATAGAGGTCCGTTTTCCTCGCTTTGTGGAGCCTCCACCGGATATCGCCATGTCGAATCCTGGAGTTTCGGGCCGTCTCCCCCACAAGAAGTCGTCTCGAGCTCCACCTGTTGCGTTGCCTATTATTCCAGAGGTGGAGCCTCGCGTGGGGCCGATCGTGGCTGAGGAGGAAGTTCCTGAAGAGGGGCTTCGAGCGAACCGCAAGCGGCCGAGGTCGGAAGAAACTCCGGTTTCTGCCCCTGCCAATGAGGTGCCGATCGCCGCGCCTCCTATCACCGTTCTCCCTCCGGAGAGTGAGCCGATTCCCTCAGCGACCTTCTTACGGGAGATGGCGATTGCCGATGCTGAGACCCCTCGAGGGAAACCGTATTTCGGTCGCGACCCCAAGAGGGCTGAGAGGTAGGCATTGTTTGCTGAGTTGAAACTTGTTATTCGCGTAGGAGATGTGCTAACTCCTGTTGTTTTGATGCAGGGTCCGTAGAGCTGATCCAACTTGCCCGCCGATGGTGGTGGACTTCTTAGCGAGACGATCTCCTCGCCAAACCTGTGACGTTCCGTTATACGTCAACCGGGCCATCTCCGCTCTACCGAAGGCCTGGACGACGGATTTGGATGCGATCGCTCGTCAGCGATCTGGGAGATCGATGCAGGATGTTTTAGCCCTTTCTCTCCAGACGGCGACCATGGCTGCCCAGGCAGTGCAGGAGTTTGAGGGGCGTCCTTCCACTATTCGCCTGCAGGCCGATCTCGAGGAGGCTCGGAAACAGAACGCCGAGTTCGCTGACAAAATAGTGGCAATGGAGAAGGAGTCCCTGGAGGCTGCTAAGCGGGTGAGCCAGGAGCTTGAGCTGGCGAGAAAAGACGCCAAGCTATCCCGGGTGACGGTCGATCGCTTTCGGGACCGGATGACAGATGCCGTACGGGCGCAGAAAGCCGCTAAAAAGGAGGCCGATCGTTTGAAAGTGACTATCGCTCAGCTGACTAGCGAGCTGGCGGAGTCGAAGGGGGAGACAGCTGCAAAGGAGGCCGAGCTCCAGGGTGTGCAACAGGCGCTGACGGAGCTGAAGGGAAAGCAAGAGGCGACTGAGGCCAATCCCTTTCGTAATGTGGAGTTTGTTAGTGAGTTCGCCTATTATATGGCGTTCGCTGACTCTCTCCGAGTTTCTAAGAATGGAGGATTGGAGGTCGGCCCTCTAGCCGAAAATTTCAAAGCGTACGCGCTGGAGCACCCTCTTCACCCTGACTTCTCCGTGCCTATCCTGGATCTTGCGGACATCGGCGTGGACTTGAGCTGGTATCCGACCCCGGTGAATCTCATTCATCCCGATGCTCCGGGGGAGGGGGAGGCTGCTCCACAGGCTGGCGAAGGGTCGCGAACGAGTCCGGGGGCTGAAGGCGAAGGCCAGGCAGGGGCCTGAGGCATTTTCCTTTTATTGCTTTAGCTGATCTCCTTGTAATTTGTAGCTTTCTTTTAGTACTTAGGCCTTCGGGCGACCTTGTATGTACCTTTAAGATTTTGAAGTAATGAAACGAACGTTTGGTTCTCGATTTTTCAATTGAATGATTGCTATTTATGAGTCTTTTGCTTGACTTTGTACAAATGTGTGAGGAGAGATTGTTGCAAGCGTAGGTCTACGTGAATTGATAAACTCATATAGATAACTTTTACAACAAATTCAATCGCTGCACAAACATCTGAATAATGCCGATCGCCGTATGTAATTGAATAGGGACGATCGTCGAGTATATATATCTCCGCACTCTTTTCCCCCTTGTTTTTGTTCACTTAGTGAAAGTAAGGGGACGAAAATAAATCGTTGAGTGAGCGGTCTTCAAATTTGTCGAATCCTCGAAAGGAGCCGTCCATCTCGGTCTTGAGGAGCCGTGCACGATCGCGGAGTTCGATGGACCGATCTCCATGATCATGTCTTATGCACTAGCGACATTCTGTCTGATGGCTAAGTTCTCGTGACTCACTTAATTGGTAGGGTCCTCCGAAGGCTGCGCCTCGCCTCGTATTTAAACGAAGGGCGTGCGGTCTCGGTCTGGAAGATTCCTTGCGCGGGGCGTCATCGGATTAATCAACTCCACTTCCGCGGCTTGCTAGCTCTGCTTCCACCTCGGGCCGCCATGAAGATGGCGACCCTCGACGGTGTATGTTGAGATGGGGGTAGGGACGCGTCGCATTGTCCGGGCCCACCATGTTAGATGATGAACCTTTGAGGGCGGGCGAGCGTGTCCACTGATTAGTTTTGGAGGGCCCTCAGACTACGCCGACCTCGTATTTAAATGAAGGGCGGGCGATCGTGGCCCAAAGGGACCTTGCATGGCCGAAGCAATCGGTTCCATCGACTACCAGGACCATGGTTGCACTCTTCTACCTCGGGTCGTCATGTGGATGCCGACCTTCGACGGTGTACGTTGTGCGGGGGAGGCGATATCGTGCCTTAGTCCACCATGTTAGATGATGAACTGTAGATGGCGAGCGAGTCCTCCGGTTTTTCGAAGTGTTCGTCCAGGCAGTAGCCTTCAGTTTGATGAGGTGGGAAATCGGGGAGAGACGTCCGAGGTTCCCTTCTCTTGATTGAAGCATACGGTCGCCGAGGTTGATCGAGGGGTCGGCCTGTATGAGCTTTCCAGCCTGTTTGCGTTCGACTCGGGCGACCGTGTTGGGAGATTGGAGGGGCTCCAGCTAAGCCAATAGGCTGTCCAACTTGCCTTCCTCGAACAACTTCCAGAGTTGTTTGAGGAGGTCGCGGCATTTGTTGGTGCTGTGTCCGGGACTCTTATGGTAGGCACAATATTGATTGTGGTCCAGATGACCATGGTCTCTTATCGCCTTTGGCTTGTTCAGCGGTTCGCGCCCTTTGATGGCGTAGTAAATGCGGGCCGGAGTTCGGTTGAACGTATGGAGGAGATGGGCTTCCATGTCCTCGAAGGTCTTGCGATCTCTGGGTGGCTTGGCGATCGCCTTCTTGGTTTTGGCGATCGCCGTCTTTCGGACAGGAGGTGGCGTTTCCCCGCCTAGGCGGAGGGTGAGCAGCTTCTGCCTGGTCAGAAAGTCGGCAGTCTTAGCGCGGAAGATCGCGTAAGTTAGGGGGATGTCCTTCGTCAGGTGTCTAAACATAGGTGAGTGACCGTAGAATCCCCCAGGACTGAATAGAGAGCAAGCTCGTCGCTGATGGGCTCGCCGGTGACGACGATTTCGTCCACTCAGTCGATGTAGTTCGCATCGGATTCGTCTTCCCCCTGCCAGATTTTCATCATGCGGTGGGGCCCTTATGGTCTGGCGACCTTAGCGGCGAAGTACGACGTGAAGTCGTTCGCCAGTTTCTCAAAGGAGATGATCGATCGTGGTGGTAGCGAGACGTACCACCTATGGGCCAGCTCGCCCAATGTTAACGGGAAGATTCGGCATTTAGTTGCATCTGATGCCCCACACCCAGTCATGTAGATCCGGAACTTACTTAGATGGGTTTCGGGATCCGACCTCTCTTCGTATAGAGGTGTTTTGGGAGGAGCGATCCTTGGTTGCACGGGGGCGAGCTCGATGTGGGCCGCGAGTGGCTCGGTCGGCCTGGCGATCTTCCTGCTGGTGCTTGCCCCAGTGTCCAAGAGTGATTTCATCTCGTCGAGCTGGCGTTGGATAGCGGCCATCGCCGTGGCCTGGCTGTTTGCGGCTAGGCGATCAGAGCGGGAGCCAAGGCGATATAGTACTGACCCCCTGGCGTTCAGAATGGGGGCTAAGAGGCTGATCTGCCTTCGGCTGGGAGTTGGGTGGGCCGAACTCCTGGTGACGGACTCGGAATCCATCGCCTCATGGTTGGGGCCAGATTGCCCCAGTCGCCATGATGGATCGCTCCCCAGGCGACTGAATACGGAACCGTCCGATCTAGCGAGAGCCTTTTCTCGCGATCTGGGGCTATCAGACCATCGCTAGCCCAGTAGCCCCTTGAATTTCCGTTTGCCCACGTGGCGGATGGCCGAGGGAGTAATAGCGGGAGATGCGCATGCTCTCCGTCGCTCCTTTAGGATGGCCATAGCCTCCTCGATCTGCTCCGCAGTTTGGATCTGATCGAGTGAGAGGCTGAGACCACCCCTAAGATGCGGGATCGAGAGTCTCGCATTCCTGTGACTTCCCTCCGCCGTCGGATGGGGCTCGGACTGAGCCGGGACTTGATGTCCGGCGGTTTGGATAGTGGCTCTCTTCGGTGCATAAGTGGATGCCATGATTCTGAAGGCTTTCTTTGAAGCGCAGTGAGTGTCACTTCAAGTATATGCCCCGAGAACAATGAGTGTTCTTCGGGACGGTTGGAATAAAAAATGAAGGTTTAGATTTGCCCTCTTTCTAGCGCCAATTGTTGCTACCCAAAATATTATCCGGAGATAGATATTGTTGGAATGGATGGATAGCAAACAAAATGCGAGAACACTTCCGTGGGAATGAATAAATAACACAAAATTTGCCGGGGTTGTTAGTCCCGGGCTTGAATGCTCTCGCGAGATATTATTAATATGAATATTCGGGGATACAAGTATTAATGTTAGAATACTATTACAATGAGGGAGTCGATCGCTAGATGCCTGAAGGTGGTTTGGTATCTTCGCTTTAGGCGAGTTCACCGTAGCTTGACTGGTTGTGGACTCGGTCGCTCGGCCTTGTAGTCGATCGCCTATCGAGGTGAGTAAATCTTGACACAACACGTTAACCAGCCAATAATTGAGCTAGGTGGCTGTCACATGCGGCAGCCGAACATGGGTCCGGATAAGATTCCCTCGGATGAACCTGGACAGTTTTGGAGTCAACGCTAATTAGCGTGCGTTAAGGACAGTACGATAGCGTGCGCTAAACAGCTATCGTACAGAAACTTTATATAAGGGACAGCACCCCATTTCATTTGGTTTACGATTCTATCACTCGTTCTTCATATCTTGGAAAGTCCAGAGAGCCATCTCTACTTCTTAAACACATATAAACCCTCCTTACATGATCATTGAAGATTGGAGAGTACTTACACTTGATAATTGAAGAAGAAACTCACTTTTGAGTGACACACAAGCAACCGGGGTTGAAGTCTACCTATTGTTTCAGTGTTTTCTTCATCTTAAGGTATGTTAATACTATCTCCTACCTTGGATTCGTGTTAATAAGGATATGAGGATTATGCTATCAAGATATTGAGTTCCATTGATGAATTATCCAAACAACATCATGTTATAAGTTTGAATGTTTATACTTAAGATATCATCGTTGGAAACATCATGATTAGCATCTTACCACGTCGAATGATGAGAGAAATATTCTGAGATTGATTATCCGTATTGATGATGTTACCATGTTGGTCGTAGACGTAAAGTTGTTATCAGTTTTATTAAATAGACTTAGGAAGAATCATAGAAGGTTTGCATCCTTTCTTATAAGTTGGAATTGTTAGTTCATCTTCATGGTTAAATCGGGATGTAATGATGATATTGGAATCTAGTGCATCGACCTTAAGAACACCAAACTTCGCATGAGAATTGTAATCAAGATGGAATATGGTGTTGTGATGATTATACGTATCTTTGTATCTCGAATATGTTTGAATCCGTGAGATCATTTGTAATAAGATGAACGTAACATGCATGGAGGTAACGTATATTAAACACTGAGGATTTCGTAAGTTTCATCACAGTTAGAACAATGATCGCCTGTGGAAGAATCACATACATGTTTAGCGTGCGCTAAGCTTTATAGTTAACGTGCGCTATCGGGCATAAGTTAACGTACGCTACGCTTGGAACGTAATGTGCATTATATCATCATACGAGTCAATCGACTGATCAGTGAGGTACTGACAGTGCATGGTTAGCGTACGCTAGACTTCGTAGTTTACGTGCGCTAACGAGTAGGCTTAACGTACGCTACCTATGGTATGTAACGTACGTTAAGCAGTTCAGGCAGGTTACGTTTTATGAACTTCCGACCGTAATTTGGATTGTTAGATGTCCGTACGACGTGAGATGAACTTTATATTATTTCTTTTGTTTAAGGTTCGAGCTTGCTACATGATTGATCGAAGGGGCGACCTTCGAGTGTTTCGTTTTTCGTGGAAGTATTATTCTTGTCTTAGAATCGAGGCAAGTACCTTAATTGTTTTATGTATTGATGTTATACATATTATTGTGCATGTATGTCGTTGTTGTATTTCCACCTCGTGTTGGTCTGACGGGATCATCGGGGGATCAATGCTAGCGTGCGCTGGATCATCGGACGGGTTTTTCCACCTTGGGTTGGTTTGACGGAATCATCGGGGGGTCTAGGCAGTGAACGCTGGATCATCGGAATTACCATGTGTATGTTGTGATATCATGTTGTGATTATCGTGTGTGTATGTTATTATTGAGTTTCTCGCAGGAGAAGACTCATTGGTTCTTTGTCATTTATGTTATTATTATTCTTCGTGAGATGTTGAATAATATGTTGTAGTACTTGTACTAGCATCATTGTGCTAACCCCTTTGGGGGTGAATATTTGTTTATGTTCAGGATCCAGGAGAGCGTGGAAACAACCACTGGAGTTGCATGACGATGAGGGTGCAGAGTGATGTTCCGGCCGGGTTTATTTGTCTGTTGTTTGTATCGTTTTAATAAGTACTCGAGTACGTCGTTGTTTGTGATGATTTGTATTTGGTGATGTATTAATACTTTTCCTTTGGACAATTGTATTTTCAGTATCAGTCAGAACTGTTGTATTTTATTTCAGTTACTTTCATACGTTGGTATCTGTTATTGCCTTTTCATTTATTCAGCCTTGTAAATCCCTATGTAAAGGATTTACGGCGCTGTAATATTCCTGAATATATCGGGGGTGTTACAAACGTAAGGCGACTCTTTGGACTTTCCTGAAGCGCATCTTAAAAACTGTGTTAAACTTTTGGGTATATTTTATTTTTATTTTTTTTGTTGTTTGCCTCGTATTTTTCCCTCTTGCAGATCCAAAAAGGCGTTAGCTCAACCATCAACTTTCATAACAGGGAGTATTCTGTTTTTTTCCCTTGCTTTTTATTATTTTTTTTAAGCTAAAGGAAGATTCTTTTTCAAGTTTGGAGGTGGTGTATTTTGATTATTGTGGTGTGTTTTGATTTGATTATTGTGGTGTGTTTTGATTATTTTTGTTATTTGGCTTTGATTATTTTTTTAGTGTATATTTATATATATTTATATATAATTTGATTATTTTTTTAGTGTATATTTATATATAATTTGTTTATTTTGATGTGTGAGACTTCTAGATCTGGCCATAACACTAATAAGTTAGCTATATACAAGTTTCTAAAATTGTTTTAACCGGTTAAAAAAAATTGTATATTCCAAATTTTTTGAGCCTTAATCTCTCTTTCCAAGCCTTGTAATTATCATTTAAAATCGAGTCATTCGTTACCTTGAGAAAAGAAGAATCAGTCGGTTGATGAAAATAGAACTGAAATTGACTTAATTTGAGGAGTTTTTAATTTTTCATGCTTAGCTATTAAACGATTTTTCTGCAAAAAATCTATTCCCTAAAAATGTCGTTGGTCATTGAATTTTTTGGGCTTACCGCATGTATTATCGTTCTGAAAGGAGGCTAGTTGAAAAAAGAGGAGAAGTGTTGAGCAGCAACAGCTGCCTAATTTTGGGGGTCTAAAATATTGTGAAAAAAGATAACAACGAAAAATAAAGGACTAACCCATTGATGGTGCGTAGCTGCCGTCTCACACGAGAAAAAAAATTATTGGTGAAAAGAGCTACACGTTAGCAAATAACGGTGTGAAAACTATCACCTAAAAAAAAGATGGAAAATATGTTGGTGAAAAGAGCTACACGTTAGTAAATAACAGTGTGAAAGCTATCACCTACTAGTTCGGGTTATTAAGTCTGTAAAAGGAATGTTGATTATGAGCATATTTGAATTAATCGGTGGCTGGATTTCAATACACTCAATTTCGTGAACAATCACAATATTTGATGACGTCGATGAAATTCCTTTTCATATTGAGTCGAAAAATAAACGAGTGATCGAGAGCAACCATTAAAGGGAGTCGTGTGTGTCACGAGTGGGAAAGTAATAATCAATCTTTTGGGGGTAAACCTTGCATTTTGAAATTACAAAAATAAAACTGTGTTTTAACTTCAAAATCATTAGTAGATTTATTTCGGATCTTGATTCATTTCTATCTACTGTATAAAGTTGATTATTGTGTAAATGACATTTTGATCTCTTTATATATATAAGTATTTTTCTTAATTTGTGTGTATTTTATTAATTTATGTGCTATTTTTATTTTTACATTGAGTGTGAATAATAAAGAGTCTTGCTCGGGACTGACAAGAATTCAAGTTTGGGGGTGTGATAAGTGTCATTTTTATACACTTATCCGTGATTAGTATTGATATATTTCACCTATAATTATGAGCTAGTCTACTCATTTTTGCTTTAAATTAATTAGTTTTTAATAATTTTATGTTTATAGGATGAAGATGTAAATTTAGCCTCAATCGGATTGAATTACCGATTTACTCAAGAAATAACATGTTTATAAAATATTCTCTTTATTGAGTTTTTATGTGTTCGTGTTGTAGAGCTTTACGAGACGAGTTCGGCAGTCTTTTGGATTCAAAATTAGAGTTATTATATCAAAAGTTATCATCCGAAGAAGATTTGGGGCGAAAACACAAAAGTGTAAGAAATTCTGGGCTGAAAATGAAGTATGACGGTCGTAACTTACACAGCAACTAATGTGCAAAAAGCCGAATCCATGTTACGGCCGTAACATCCAATGCTTACGGCCGTAAGTCCTCTATTTTACGGCCGTAACATCTGAAAGTTACGGCCGTAACTCTTGACAGATGTATAATTATTTTTAAATATTTTATACTTTTGGTCTATTATTGAGGGGATGACTGGCCTTGATCCGATCTAATGTAATAATGCTGGAGTTTTGAAGCTATTAGATGACTTTAGGTGTATAAATAGACCCCTTAGATCCATCATTTAGGATCCTTCATCTTATATTTTTCCTACTTTGTAATATGTTTCTTTGTGTGAAGAACACACTTGTGTTCTTGAGTGATTTATTTAAGAGTGATTTAGTTTATGTTGTTAAGGGAGTTTATTGCTTCTTTATCCTTTATCTACTAAGGGAGTTATTATCAATTCTTTCTTTTTTTCAACTAATAATAACCACTCAAGCTTGTAATATGTTGAATAAAACCTTCATGGGCTAAGTTATCCTTAGTTGGGATTATAAACAAGGTTTGTCATGTTATTTAAGTTTGTATAGAGATCTATTATGGATTACTTATTATTGTATGTGATTTTCACTGTTTTACCAATCTTTATTTATTTGGCCAATAAATGATGATATTTATGGTCTTCATATATTTTGAAAGAAAATATGTTGATTAGATCAAATGATTTTCACTCTAAGTTGTTCAAGAGGATAGAAATATACCTCTAGACCTTAGATGATTCTTTGAGTTATTTTCATAAAACCTAATGCTATGTATTGAAGCCAATCAACATAGAAATATAGTGGATTGATTCAATATATAAGGGGCATTTTGACAATCGAAAGAGGAACGGTCTTTTTAAGGAAAATCGAATCTACACAACATATAAGTAAATACATATTATGATCTCCTATACATCTTCTATAACTAATGATTAACTAAGTTTGTAATCCCAACTATTTCATTTTACCTTTTATTAATCTATTATTAGTGCAATATTTCATTTCCTTCAATTTTAGAACTACTATTGCATTTTCCTTGCAATTGTCAAACCAAATTTTTAAATTGTGTGTTTCGCTCATATATATCTCTATGACAAATTGATAAATGGTGTATAATTCAATATATAACCTAACTTCCTCGTGGGATCGATAAATCGGACTCAAAAAGTCCACTTACTACTTGATACGATATCGTGCAATTGCGATAGTTACATAAAAGATGTGTCATGTGGAAGTGTTCAGGGGGTGGTGGATGATGATTTGGAGTTGTTCATCCCGAACTTTTGAGCAGCTCCTTGCTGTACTTTTGTTGGTTGATAAATTTACCTGTGGGGAGTTGTTTCACCTGCAATCCTAGGAAATAACTAAGTTCTCTCATCATACTCATTCAAATTTATTTTGCATGAGATGAGAGAACCTTTGACATAAAGCAACGTTAGTTGAGCCAAATATGATATCATCTACATATATTTGAACCATAAGGAGATCGTCACCTTCTTGTGTTTTAAAGAGGATTTTGTCGACTACATCTTTCTCAAATCTATTAGTGATCAGATACAGTGACAGAATCTCACCACGCTCTAGGTGTTTATATTTCAGAGAAATAAATTTAATATAAAATATATTGTTACTTATAGTGCTCCTTATTATATTACTCTTCAAAGATTCCATTGCAGAAAATTAGTTAAGGCAAAAGTTATTAGTACGAGTGGTCTATTAGCAATGGCGAGAGGACACATAACTAATTTTGCTAATAATAGCCAAAGAATAGTGCCTTTACCTTAGATGATGGTGACAACTGGAGTGATATAAGCCACATGGTGGTTGTCGAGGTTCCAAACAACGATTACTTAGGTGTCATTTTTATATTCTCTTAATCTTACTTTAATTTTTTTATTAATATTCTTAACAGATAATGTTGTGTGTCTGAAACGATAACAACGAATTGCTGGGATTCCAATTATCTTGTCACTAATAAAGATGAGAATGTCAATGATCAATATCTCAACCCTCCAGGTACATAATTATGTGTCCAAGTGTAACATAACTTAAAGTTTATTATATTGGCTGAAAATATAAGTTGTCCCATTAATTGAATTGTCTTGTTGCAGTAATAAAGAATGAGCAGAAAAGTGCAAATTTGTCTATAGAAGCGGATAATACACATTAGGTAGTGGCCAACACGGTGTTCCAAATACTTAAGGTTTAATTGATTTAGAGACCCTTTGAGCAATGACAATGGGAAAGCAAAGTATGAATGCGATCACTGACGCAACCAATGAGCCAAATATACATTCAAGATATGAAATAGTTTATCAGTGTAGCGTTGTTGATTTGTCATCTTGTTCAAGTTAGTATATATTACTAAATTGTTCTTTTTTGTTTTGGGTAAAATATAGATTTTATCAATACCAAATAGCAGTTTTGACAACTTCTTACAACAATTTTTATAACCCAGAGCAGACAACTTATTTCTATATTCTATGGTTTGATTTTTACACCAGGTAAGCTGCTTCCAGAAACTTTCCTAAACTTCTCAGCTTTCACTCTAGTCTCAAAACAAAAATTATGGATAAATATTGGGCTGTTCTTAGTTATACAGTGTTTAAATTCCTTAATTTAGAGAACTTTGGAGCAATAAAAAGGGGAAGGCAAATCACGAATGCAATTAATGATTCAATCGATGAGCAAAATATACATTCTCAAGGTATGAAAAAAATTATATAAATGTAATGGTATTGATTTGTATTTTTTAAGTTGGTATAATTTTAGTTGACTATTCTTAGTTATATAGTGCTTCTACATCTTGATTTAGAGAATCTTGGAGCAAAGAAAAGGGGAAGGCAAAGAACGAAGGTAGTTGATGATTTAATTGATGAGCAAATTGTACACTCTCAAGGTATAATGGTATTGATCTGTCATTTTTTTAAGTTAGTACTCCCTCCGTCCACAATTAATGTTCCCTTTTTGCCATTTTGGTATGTCCACAAAAAATGTTCCCTTTCTATTTTTAAACACTGCCTCACAATAAAATTTACTAAAATATTCTTATAATTTTTATATATTCACACATTTTACCAGGCTGACCCACATATTAACATTAAATTACTTTTAATGTGGGACCCAAACTCCACTGACATCACATTCACCTAACATTTCTTAAAACTCGAACCCAAAAAGTTGGGGAACATAGATTGTGGACGGAGGGAGTATATGTTTAATTGACTTCTCAGTTATATACTGTTTGTATATCTTGATTTAGAGAATCTGGAGCAATGAAAAGTGGAAAGTAAAGCATGAATGCAGTTGATGATTTAATTGATGAGCAAAATATACACTCTCAAGGTATGAAAAAACTTAAATTAATGTAATGGTTGATCTGTCATTTTTTTAAAAGTTAGTATATGTTTAGTTGACTTCTTAGTTATATGTTGTGTTATACCTTGATCTAGAGAACCCTGGAGCAATGAAAAGGGAAGGAAAACCACAAATGCAGTTGATGATTTAATTGATGAGCAAAATGTATATTATCAAGGTATGAAAAACTTATATAAGTATAATGGTACTGGTTTGTCATTATTCTAAGTTAGTATTTGTTAACTTTATTGTTCTAAGTTATATATTTGTTTGAATCGCATTATTTAGAGAATCTTGAAGTAATAACGAGGAGAAGGAGTGCGAGGAATACGAATAATAATCAAAGAAGAGAACTATCCATTCTTAATGCGGATAAACGGGTTGATGAAAATATTAATGAGTCAGCCAATGAGGAACATGTTGATGCCAAAGGTATAATACAACATATACACGTGATAAAAACTTCTTCTTTCGATGCTGTTATACAACTTATTTTTTTGTATGTGTGATGGAATTTTGAAGCAACATAAAACTAGAGGGTTCACTTATATGCCTCACGTTTATGCCATAGGTTCTAACAACAAGAGTTAGCCTCTGAAGGTTGAATTCAGTGAGTGTGGAAAACTCCTTGGTCCTAATAAAAGAAAGTTTGTTTAATTTTGGGGGTCTATTGCGAGAAATAGGAAAATAAATCCACTAAATTAACCAGATTGGTATAAGTTACCAAAATACAACAAAGAAACAATGATGGACATGATTAAGGTATAAACTTATAAATTGAAATTTATTTATATTGTTGTTGATGTAGTTTATCAAGGTTACATGGTTATTACATTTATGTAGGGGAACTTTGATATTTTTGGATATGAAAAGATTGTTTTGAAAGCTTTGGCTAGTAGTTGGAGAAGTTTCAAAGTAAAATTCAAAATTGTACTTATCCAAAGGTAAGTATGGAACAAAACTTATGTTGGTCATGTTATACTGTAATGACAGCTTAGAAGGGGGAGGGGATTAAATAAGTTGTACTCTTTTTTAAAGTTTATTATGCGGAGCGGAATAATAATACGAGTTACTGTAAGTACAACAACTAAGTGATCTCCTGTAACTTGATTCTTACAGGGTTTTTAAAATAAGTATATGATAACCACAATAAGTAATAAAATAGTAAATACAGGAAGTAAGGAACACAAGTTTTAATGTGGTTCGAGGCAACATCCTCTACGTCCACATTCCTACACACAAGGGTAAAAGTTTATTAAAATCAAGGCTTACACAACTATATAATTTTAAATAAATCGGTCACTGTATTATTCACACAGATTGATACACTTGATTGTAGATTTAGGCCGTTCACACAGATTGATTGTAGGCTTCCTTGAGCTCACTTTTTCTCACACAGAGAGAAGCTTCATCGTGAACTCTCATCGCATACAGGTCAGAAAGGTTCCAGTCTGTCCACACAGGGCTAATATACTCAACGTATATGTTTGATATCGTAGGAATTCGAACAGCAGTTGTATGCTTGAAGGTCCTTATTGTAGTGTGTTGTTCTCAGTTCAATCAAAGATAATCGCTATAAGCTTGAACAAATATATTGCTCTTAGAGATAATAAGTGATTCAGATACCAGTTAGTTTGATCAATAAGTAAGCAAGCAATATCCTCTGGATTGGGCTATTTATAACTTTAGAAATAGATCCATTATAAATGTAGCCATTGGCCGGTTGGTGAGATGTGGACATTTTAGATTGACAGCCTATTGAATGTTTGAATTAAAGTGATTTAGCGTTTGATGCTTCAGACATTCCTTTTGGCCTTCATTAAATGCTCTCCAGTCAATGTCTTTTCGGCCGCATTAAATTCTGTCATGTCAGCATTAAGTGAACCTTTGAAACAATGAATAATTGAGAATAGCTTATTTCACAATGGTTTAAAAGTCTAAGTATAGACCTATTAGATTTGTATTTTACTTTTCTTAAGTAAAATACCTACAACAACTTTGTTGTAGCCAACAATCTTTTTTGCTGTAAGATGCATCTTCATATACTGTAGGAAGTCGTCCTTATGAGTGCTGTATGAAGACTACTGTATGATCAGGTTGTAGTATGTATTTATCAAAACACTTGGGGTAATTTTATCTTAACAATGTCCCCCTTTTTTGTAATGCCAAAACTCCTTAAAAAATAAGCCATCTTCAAGTCTTTTGTCGGATGATCTGATCTTCGAGACTTAGACTCAAATTTGAACAGCTCGTAGACATGTTCCAAAATTCCAAATCCTACATGACTAAATATATTACAACATAAATTATTATTGCCTCGTATGCAGAATCTTACAGTAAGTAGTTTTATTGAATACAACTTAATCTATTAACTGATCATAGACAAGTTCTTACAGCTTAAGACTTAGAAACTTATATACTTAGAAAAATATTTCAATATCAAGCAATCATACCGTAAATAGAGATTACGAGCTGTAATCTTTGAAAAAAAACAAATGTATAACAAACGATTACAGTGCTTGGTCTAAAATAAAATTACATCGGGAATCAGGAAGAAGAAAACACAGCAGGAAGATTTTATCTATGATAATGTTGCTGTGTGGATGAACTTATGTTGGGATAATGCACGGTCCCTTTCCACCAGTTGACTAGTGAGTCTATGCCCCGCCCCTATCCCGATAATAAATTCTTCATTCCAGAGTTAGGTTATATCCGAGAATCCATTCTTCTGGGTGAGTAGGTCGATCACCCTTCATGTATCTTCCTTTCAGTAATATTTGCATTGGCAGCTTCCCTTCGGCCAATAACCTCGAGAATTTGTGCTTCCTAATTCAGCATATTACAGTGGTTTAAGATTCGAGATTCCATGATAAGTCTGCAGAAAACCTGAATCAGTTCATTATTCTTCCAAGCTTTTATTTAATCTGCTGCCAGCTGCCTGTCCGTATGCAAGAGGATCTCAGACAGCTTCGAAACTGTATTCTTCCAAGGAAACGTAGGGTCCTGGAGCTTAGGTCGAGAACCGACAACCCTGTATCCTTAGCTCCTTGACCTGGCCCTGGTCTAGCCATTTTCTCGATGGCTTGTCCAACACTATCATCAAGTATTGCTTCCATATCCTTTTCCCTTTTCTGCCTCCATCTCCTGCTAGCTTCCGGGCCTCTTGCCCCTTTCTGGTATTATCAATATCTGTGACCTTATCATGGATTTCCCAGAGAATACCCATTGTCTCCGTTTGCTTGTCCTATATATCCTTCACCGAGGCGATCAGACTTGCGAGCGTTGTACTTGGATTAGTGATCTTTTTATCATGACCGTTTATCCCTTGTGTACTGGAGGGCGGATATGGTTTTAGCTTCAGCAACCATTAGCTTTTCTTGCTCTTTCTTTAGGACCGACGCCTAGTGTTCTTGGGATTGATGAAGGGCTTTGTAGATAGCATTCAACAGAAGTACGAATGTGTCTTCAACATCTTGCACGACTCGTCTCATTCAAGTGAACTCATCCAGGGCAGTTCTTCTCATCTAGTCAACTTTTTTTCTGATGTTTTATAGGGCTTTGACAGCATCATGTAAAAAGGCGGTACGAAGACCAATGGCTTGCAGCTGGGCGATTTTAGCTTCAGTGCGTGGAGAGTTGTGATGCGTGAATAGAGTAGATGAGGGTTCTCCTTCCTGGACAATGACCATGTTAGGTTTTGGCTTTTGAGGACTATCCTCGGAAATGGAGGCATCATCTGGTTTATATGCATCAGAACCTGTAGGGATGGGAGGAACTACCTGTTCTGGGGCATGAGCCTCTATCGGTTCGGCCGGAGCGTTTGTCTGGAAGATGGAAGGAACTGATTCCTCCTATCTATGTTCGGATTTTGTAGCCTATTGAAGAGGAGGGACTGAATCTTCTTGCTGGCTCTCAGCCATTTTCGGCTCTTTAGGAGGGACCGAATCTTCCTGTTGGATGGCAAGGGCTGTTTTTTCTTGGGTTGGAGGAACTGCATCCTCTTGTTATGGGGCATATGTGACAATATCATCGGCGACAAGAGGGACTGATTCCTCTTGTTGTTGGGCATATGTATTGACATTATTGGTTATAGGAGGGACTTAATCCTCCTGTTGGTTGGCAGCTTTGGTAGCTTCTCCTTGCTGAGTGAGGGACACAGGCTTTTCAGATGATTGCCTTGAAATCCCTGGCATACTATTAATACCTGTTCAACACTATGCCCACGACATACTATTAATACCTGTTCAACAGGTTAGAACATAAGTGCCCAACGACGAATCATAATCACAATGAATTACACGACATGAACCAAACCATAACTGAATTAGTTATGAATCACAATGCCCGAAGGTTCCAATGAAATTACCAAGACATCACAAAGGTCTGAAAGCCACTCAGCCGAAGCTGTAAAATATCACAAACACCTGAAACCAAAACAGTCTGAAGCTGTATAAATGAGGGACGAAGCCACGGCACGAAGCCGTATCACAATGAGACCATCCAATGGCCGTGATCTACTGAACTGTGGGTGTTGGGAAACCAACCGCGAAGGTTCAAGCCCCAAACTTACCCGTAATGAGATCATAAACATGACCGTGACCTACTGAGATGTAGGTGTTGGGAAACCAACCGCGAAGGTTCAAGCCCCAAGATTACCCATAATGAGATCACCCAGTGACCGACCTACGGAATTGCAGGTGCTGGGAAACCAACCGCGAAGGTTGAAGCCCCAGACTTACCCATAATGAGATTATAAACATGACCGTGACCTACTGAGTTGTAGGTGTTGGGAAACCAACCGCGAAGGTTCAAGCCCCAAGCTTACCCATAATGAGATCATAAACATGACCGTGACCTACTGAATTGTAGGTGTTGGGAAACCAACCGCGAAGGTTCAAGCCCCAAGCTTACCCAACGAGCACTAGCTGAGAATAGCCTCCAAAACAATTAACCACAATCAGGAATGATTCAAAGATTACCGAATTCACGAGAATGATAGTTTGCTGCCTTGAGTCGGCCAACACGACAACAATGACTCACGGATGGGCACCGTCCTCGGCGGTCCCAATTCAATACCTCGATTACTTTTAGAATGGTCATTCGATCACAATGATGCAACGGATGATTCAATACCTCAATTGCCTTAAAACAGCCAATCGATAACAATGATACAACGAATGATTGAGCACCTCGATTGCCTTAGAACGGCCAATCGATAACAATGATACAATGAGTAATTGAGCACCTCGATTGCCTTAGGACGGCTAATCGATGACAATGATACAATGAATGATTGAACACCTCGATTGCCTTAGAACGGTCAATCGATGACAATGATACAATGAATGATTGAACACCTCGATTGCTTAGAACGGCCAATCGATAATAATGATACAAATGAATGCCTCGGCACCTTTAATCGGTTACCGACGACGAAGATGAGAACGAATACGACAATGTCTTGAATCGGCCAACACAACATGAATGACAGGACGCCAACATTAATAACAATGATTACAACAATGTCTTAGATCGACATCAATATTAACAACAACAATCGATACATCGATACCGCGAACCGGCGATCGATAATAACATTAACAACGGACCGATCATTAATGAATGATATTAAACATTTGGCATAATTGCCGAAGAGTATCGTATCGAACGATCCCCTAACATCAATGAACTTATGAAGAGACTAAGTCTCGGAATGATACAACACATTCATACACATATATGATAACATTAATCTCATTGACTAGTACAAGTATAAAACTTGCCTCAACCGAAGGTGATGAATTCCTTCCACGAACAACGAACAGCGTCCTCCGATAAATACAAGCGCTGGAACAACCTTGAATGAAATATAATTCATTGAATAACACAATATCAATCGAAAACAACACAACGATCGAAGGAAACTCTTTGAGACATTTCATCGAACACTAAATGTTCAAAGTTCCTCAAGAACCTAAGAATCATCAATCGGCTTGAACGAATAGAAGATGTGGATATATAATCCATAGAACATGTCTAACAACATCTAATAACTTCAATCGATTCATTAAAATCGGACGGAAAATGAAATCAAAACCGAAACTCCCAAAATGGACAATTCTAGGAAAACCAAGAGAATTACCTCGATTCGATGAAGAAGAAGGATTAGATGTTGATATGATCACCTAGAGCCTTCTCAAAACATGATTGGATGGAGTAGAATCGATCATAACCACAACCCTAGTCGGATCGCCCGACTACCGCGAGAAGAAGAAGAGAAAGGGTGAAATGAAGTGAAAAAACCCGTCTGACCCCCTAAAATACTCCAGTGACGCATGACCAACACGCACGACCAAATGTTCGTGTGTTTGGTCGTGCGCCAGACCACTGCCCGGCCACTGATCTCACGCACGAGCAGCACGCACGAGCACCTACTCGTGTGTCATGCTCGTGTGTCCTTGATGATCGCCAAAGTGTACTACCCAATTCTGATGCCACGCACGAGCAGCTGCTCGTGTGTCATGCTCGTGCGTCCCTGTTGAGTGCCAAAACGATAAGGGAACACAATATGCCATGCCACGCATGCCTACACATGACCTGCACGACTTACACGATAATAAGTCACGTCCAATCGGTGAAACAATCATGGAACTCCAACACAAAGTTACCAATCATGATGATGATGAAAATATTCTCGTATCGATCCCGAACAGAGATGAATGATGAATAACAACTGATACACTACTCCAAGATACGCCGAATGATGAACACGAAATGAATGAATATTAATGATGAGTGATTATTACTGAGTGAAAAATTTATGAGTGGAAATTACTGAATGATAATTAATGAATTCACAACCGGGTATTACATACTCCCCCCCTTAAAAGAGTTTCGTCCTCGAAACTAAGGGTAAACAACTCGGGATATGAACTATCCATCACAATCTGAAAATGACATCTCCAGGAATACTCCTTAATGCGAACCACTTCACCTGCATAATTGGGCCAACCCCCATATAAGCACTGTCTCACACCTCAAAAGAAAAGCCACAACGCACATATAGTCCTCGGGACCATATCAATCGCACGCCCAAGTCCTCATGACTTGACGTCTTGAATCACAATGAACAATTACCCAGATTATCACGAAATCTCGGGTACAGCACAAAAAGGAATGCATCGAACGATCTCAAAATCTCAAGATTCTCAAATATGATCATTATAAAGTAGATCAACAATAAATGATCCACAACCACGATACATTAATATGGATTGAGTTACACAATCATCCGAAAAAACAAGGCTACATTTCAAATGTACCCAACGTCGATATCTTCCATATCATCGATCTCCTTGGTCCCATCGATTCAAGGTAGACCCAATTCTGAACTCACCGCTCAATATGATCCCGAAAGGTCACAAGAACAGGAGCGATTGCAATGAATGATAATGAATCGAAATCCAACATAGATCAAGAATGACTCACAGGGGTGAAATGATAACGTAATGAGTGATAGCTCAAATAAAATGATTGGAATCGGCGTTCCCTGTGAAGTGAATGATTATTTGATAATTATAACTCTCAACATGTTTGATGCATGATGAATAAATTATATGAATAAATGAACGACAATGAAATAAATAATTATCCTATTACCGAGCAAGAATTAACTTGTTCAAAACCGGTGGTGAATGTCCTTACCTCGGGCTATCGGAGCCTGATAGGACCCCTTGGATGAAGCACGGGCTGGAGTGACAAAATCTCTCGAGGCTTGTGAGACCTCTCGAGATCTACCGGCACTAGAACTCCTACAGTATTTCTGAAGGTGTCCCTGCCTCCCGCACAGAAAACAAACAACGGTCTGCATCGAGCACCGGGTATTGCGATGTCCTATTGTATCACAGTTAAAGCAAACAATAGTCGAACTCGTCATCTGAGATGAATATGCTTTCTCAGCATGAAGACGACTAGAAAACAACCTCTTGGACGTCGGAGCCCGATGTCCCTCAGAACGAACCGGCATCCTAGTCCTCCCACCAGAAAAAACTGAAGGGTGCTTCCAAGCAAGCTCCCTAATCAAAAGCTCTACTCCAGAAGCCTTCTCGATGAACTCACTAAGTGAATTACAATTGTGATTGAACAACTGCATCCTCAACTGCGGATTTAGCCTCTTGCTAAAATACTTGATCTTATCCACCTCAGTATGGATGACTGACGAAGCAAACTGAAGTAGTCCATGAAACTTATCAGTAATGACAATAACACCCTCATCCTCGATGGGTTTGGGGTTCAAAACCTCTGATAACTTGGCTTCACGAAGTGGATCCGGATAATACCTCTCTAACATGAGAGTCTTGAACTCACTCCAAACACAATCACGATCGGTGGGTTTCACAGAAAGCCACCAAGAATAAGCACCCTTACTCAAGTAGTAAGCCGCTACTGAAACCTTACTCTCTTCCGGACACTGAACCATGTCGAAGAGTTTATCAAAATGCTCAAGCCAATGAACAATATCAGCTGGTTCCGATGAACTCTCAAAAGTAGGCGGCCTATGACGAGAGATATCGCCAATAATCTGACTCACTCCTCCAGTCTGTCCATGAAACGGCACCTGGAATTCCTGCTGTGGTGGACCACAAACCATCAAGGTCTGCATGGTCTCCATCAGACGCGTCATCTGAGTCATCTGGGCCATCATGTCCTGCATGCATATGAATAGGTCCACCCAAACACCTTCCGATTGAGCTGCTTCTCGGGTACGACTCCTTGACAGTGAATGATTATCTGACAGTGAATGAGTAGCATTGCTAACTATTGAACCAATGTTATCCCTTGTATCCGTGCGGGCATTCACATGAGATCTCGGGTTTCGACCCGCACCGTGGCCTCTTCCCCTGCGTCCTCTGACAGCTCTATCCATACTGAAGCAGGAAAGTCACATGATGATTATAGATCCCGCATGAATATCACATTATGATCACGTGACGGAATGATAACAATGAGCATACACGCTCTAACACAATGAATGCATTAATAATGCAATAAAATGATCGTCGACATGACGCCGAAATATAATAAGATCGCATGAAAGATCAAGTGAGGTGACATGATTATCTGATGAAATTCCTGAAATGATTATCTTGAACAAGTTAACACGATTGATAATTTGATCCACAAGATCAACAACTGAGTAATGAGATTAACTGAGTGATTAATAAATTAACATGATCGACAAGATCAAAAATGATGATTGAGGATTGTTAACTGATGAATGAGTTGATCCTTAGCGCTTACACAGGTCACACGTGCTCCAAAATAATTAGTCATGAATCAATCATAACAATAATATCACATATAGGTTTCAACAAAGCATGTATAATTAATGACATAATGAATGTATGAACATAAAGAGAATCGAGTCCTTACACAGGTCATACGAAGCTTCGAGGTCTTGCGATACCAGTATTCACTGACGACGACTCGATGAGTGAATGACTCATGCAGTCGTACAAATATTATGACTCACAAAACCTGACCGTCCAGATTGTCATAACCTGACAGTCCCACTATTACCGCGTCGGTAGAGCCACATAACTCACATATCAGGGTATCTCACAACCCAAAGCTCTCCGATACTATCTTCTGTAACACCCCCAAATCCTATTGGGTTATTACAGTGCTGTGGACCCCACGCCAGGAGATCCACCAGGCGAACATGACTAAAATACATTAAATTAACCGACCAGGGAAAATCATAGTCCCTACCATGATATCCGACACAATATTCCGATGAGAAATTTTAACGACAGTGATGGGCCTGCATGGCCAAAAATGAAAATACAACCACACCCACGAGCCTCGCTCGGGTAATACATAATGACAATGACTGAAAAACTGGAGAACACTCCAACTGACTAACCAGCATGACCAACTCGAACTAGTATCACTCGAATGCCTCGTCGCCATAATCATGCCCATGTGTCTCAACTCTCTCCACGCAAGCACCTAAAACATGAAAACATGTTCGCCCCCATGGGGTCAGTTATCCAGATAATGAACATCAAATACATGTATAACATGATATGCATCCAAAGCCAGAATGAAACGGTACAATGATAATAATAATACGAAATGCTCACAAACCAAGGTAAGAATCGAGCATTCGTGAAACACTGTTCCCACGACATATTATTAATACCTATTCAATAGGTTAGAACATAAGTGCCCAACGGCGAATCATAATCATAGAGTACCACAATGAATTACACGACATGAACCAAACCAGAACTGAATTAATTATGAATCACAATGCCCGAAGGCTCCAATGAAATTACCAAGATATCACAAAGGTCTGAAAGCCACTCAACCGAAGCTGTCAAATATCACAAACACCTGAAACCAAAACAGTCTGAAGCTGTATAAATGAGGGTGAAGCCACGGCACGAAGCCGTATCACAATGAGACCATCCAATGGCCGTGACCTACTGAACTGTAGGTGTTGGGAAACCAACCGCGAAGTTTCAAGCCCCAAACTTACCCATAATGAGATCATAAACATGACCGTGACCTACCGAGATGTAGGTGTTGGGAAACCAACCGCGAAGGTTCAAGCCCCAAGCTTACCCATAATGAGATCACCCAGTGACCGTGACCTGCTGAATTGCAGGTGCTGGGAAACCAACCGCGAAGGTTCAAGTCCCAGACTTACCCATAATGAGATCATACACATGACCGTGACCTACTGAGTTGTAGGTGTTGGGAAACCAACCGCAAAGGTTCAAGCCCCAAGCTTACCCATAATGAGATCATAAACATGACCGTGACCTACTGAGTTTTAGGTGTTGGGAAACCAACCGCGAAGGTTCAAGCCCCAAGCTTACCCAACGAGCACTATCCGAGACTAGCCTTCAAAACAGTTAACCACAATCGGCAACGATTCAAAGATTACCGAATTCACGAGAATGATAGTGTGCTGCCTTGAGTCGGCCAACACGACAACAATGACTCACGGATGGGCACCGTCCTCGGTGGTCCCAATTCAATACCTCGATTACCTTTAGAATGGTCATTCGATCACAATGATTTGGTGGATGATTCAATACCTCGATTGCCTTAAAACGGCCAATCGATAACAATGATACAACGAATGATTGATCACCTCGATTGCCTTAGAACGGCCAATCGATAACAATGATACAATGATTGAGCACCTCGATTGCCTCAGAACGGCTAATCGATGACAATGATACAATGAATGATTGAACACCTCGATTGCCTTAGAACGGCCAATCGATGACAATGATACAATGAATGATTGAACACCTCGATTTCCTTAGAACGGCCAATCGATAATAATGATACAAATGAATGCCTCGGCACCTTTAATCGGTTACCGACGACGAAGATGAGAACGAATACGATAATGCCTTCAATCGGCCAACACAACATGAATGACAGGATGCCAACATTAATAACAATGATTACAACAATGTCTTAGATCGACATCAATATTAACAACAACAATCGATACATCGATACCGCGAACCGGCGATCGACAATAACATTAACAACGGACCAGCCATTAATGAATGATAATAAACATTTGGCATAATTGCCGAAGAGTATCGTATCGAGCGATCCCCTAACATCAATGAACTTATGAAGAGACTAAGTCTCGGAATGATACAACACATTCATACACATATATGATAACATTAATCTCATTTAGTACAAGTATAAAACTTGCCTCAACCGAAGGTGATGAATTCCTTCCACGAACAACGAACGACGTCCTTCGATAAATACAAGCGCTCAAACAACCTCGAATGAAATACAATTCATTGAATAACACAATATCAATCGAAATCAACACATCGATCGAAGGAAACTCTTTGAGACATTTCATTGAACACTGAATGTTCAAAGTTCCTCAAGAACTTAAGAATCATCAATCGGGTTGAAGGAATCGAAGTTGTGGATATATAATCCATAGAACATGTCTAACAACATCTAATAACCTCAATCGATCCATTAAAATCGGATGGAAAATGAAATCAAAACCGAAACTCCCAAAATGGACAATTCTAGGAAAACCAAGAGAATTGCCTCGATTCGACGAAGAAGAGGGATTAGATGTTGATATGATCACCTATAGCCTTCTCATAACATGATTGGATGGAGTAGAATCAATCATAACTACAACCCTAGTCGGATCGCCCGACTACCGCGAGAAGAAGGAGAGAAAGGGTGAAATGAAGTGAAAAAACCCGTCTGACCCCCTAAAATACTCCAGTGACGCACGACCTACATGCACGACCAAATGTCCGTGTGTTTGGTCGTGCGCCAGGCCACTGATCTTACGCACGAGCACCTGCTTGTGTGTCATGCTCGTGTGTCCCTGATGATCGCCAAAGTGCACTGCCCAATTTTGATGCCACGCACGAGCAGCGCGCACGAGCAGCTGCTCGTGTGTCACGCTCGTGCGTCCCTGTTGAGTGCCAAAGTGAAAAGGGAACACAATATGCCATGCCACGCATGCCTATACACGACCTGTACGACTTACACGATAATAAGTCACGTCCAATCGGTGAAACAATCATGGAACTCCCAACACAAAGCTACCAATCATGATGATGATGATGAAAATATTCTCGTATCGATCCCGAATAGAGATGAATGATGAATAACAACTGATATACGACTCAAAGATACGCCGAATGATGAACACAAAATGAATGAATACGAATGATGAATGATTATTACTGAGTGAAATTTATGAGTGGCAATTACTGAATGATAATTAATGAATTCACAACCGGGTATTACAATGGGTGGCCTGGATCTTTGCATACTCCTTTCCACGAGCCTCTTCACGGCTCATCCACAGTCCTATTTGCATGGCCTCATCATTTTCATCAAAGATAGGATCGGAGTGGTGGCCTGAGCTCCGACTTCCTTCTTGGGAAGGTTGCTTTCCCTTTAGTTAGATCTTCACCCTTTCCACAATATTTAACTCTCAAGTCATGGCGAAAAGGATCATCCCACCTGATCAGGACCTCATCATTATTTGTGTCTATCACCTCCAACACAAAGAGTTCTTCGTCCTTCAAGTATTCCCAATTGTACAAGGTGACATAACAGCAACCCTGTAGTTCTTCCAAATTTTGAAGCGCTCAATTACAGCATCAACCTATACTACAGGGATGGTCTGAGTGATTACAACTGAAGGGAGGGACTCCAAACTCTAGAGGGTTCTAATGCTTGGCTTAGATCCTCGACAGATATGGGAGCATGTTGAGGAGATGGATCCTTGACAGGGTGGGGTTTCCTGTTGGGAGAGGGACCCCTGACATGGGTGCGGGCACTGTTAGGAGAGGTGACTGTCGGCTCCAAAAAGGCAGCCGATTCGCCAACTCCTTCCATCTTGTAGAATACTTGGTCATCCATCATAGTCACAACTGGCTTGGTATCTGGGTTAACCACTATAGAAGCCATTGCAATGGGCAGAACCTTAGAGGCTGTTGTAGCCATCTGAGGTTCAGTAGGCACAACTTCCATCTTGGCATACTCCTTTGTCTTTGGATTTTTCTTCTTCTTCTCGACATCTATAGACGAGCTATTTTCGGGAATTGCCCTCTTCTTGCTAACCGGCTTCTTATTTTTGTCGGTATCACTAGCTTTGGCGTTAGATGAATGACCACTAACATCACTTGCGTCATTCGACATCGGCAAAGTTTTGGGGTTCGGCCTATGAGCAATTGATATAGACTTGTTATACGGGTGGTCTATGAACCACCCAAGAACTTCCCTACTAGGTTCTTGTTGGCAACAGGCGATTGCTGGATTCCACAGCTTATGACAATGTAATTGAGAATGAAGCCAAAGAATTTTCTGGCAACCTCTGGCTTAGTGTGGCCTCCTCCTCTAGGCGCTTATTTATAATATGGCACCAGTTCACCTTATGAACACACATGATGGCAATCATCATCCTGAATCTAAGGATCGTGCATATCTCGAATGCATCAGTTCGGTTTTCAAAACCCGGTAGCAGAACTCTTGCAGATAGAAATACAAAAGAGTAAAACTCTTTTTGTGGCATTAGGGATGTACATCTACATCTATCGAGTTTCCAGTGAAAAGTTTCCAATATGCCTCAATAATACTGACATCCCCGAACGTTTCTAACTCCTCCAGAGTGAGGCCATCATAGGGAAGCTTGTACAATTTGTCCGAAGTTCCCTGTTTTTATGGAGATCTCTTTATCCTGCACAGTACTCACATTTATTTTCAGATGCGTACTAGAAAATAAACTTCCTCAATAATGGCTTCATCATAGTTCTCAGGGTGAAGGCTTCCAAGCCTGTATAGACCCTGTTGCTTGACACGGGAAACGACCAAGTTTATCGCAGTCAAATCTTCATCTTCAGACACAACACGCTCAAGGAGCACAATCCTTTCAAAGATTCTACCATCGATGATGGTTTCCCTTTTTTTCAGAGGGACTTAGGTTGTCTGAGGAAGGCATTTTCAAAATTTAAAGATTAAGAACGAGGGTATAAAAATTGCGGAAAAACTTCTAGGTGTTTAGGCTGTATGTTATCGGCTCGTACTATTGCAAAGGCAGTAAAGAGTCTTTAGGTCAGCATACTCGCCTTTTATAGGTGCAAAGAGGCTAGGGTACAGTGAACGGTCAGATTTAAGGGATGAAAATAGTTTTTGAATCAACATACAGGATGATTCCAAATGTAACTGGTATGTCTTATCCATCAATTTTGAATTTAATGTCGGTCCCCCTCTGACACATTACAACCTCCACTATTGCACGTTTAGGCGGTTTGAATCATTTCTAAATTGAGGATTTCAAGGCTTTAAAGTCCAGGTGTCGTTTCGATGTAAAATGAAAAATCATTTTAAATTCAGACAGTTATGTGGTCTAAAGCTCTTTTGAAAAGATTAAGTGTATGGAACTGGATACGATTAAAATATTAATTGAAATCCCACACTCTATATATGTTGTATCCACGAAAGTACCGCATTCCCCTTAATTAGTACATACAAAATTCGATTCTTACAGTAATTGGTGATTATTACTGTATTCAAGAGTCGTATTGTGTTCCCTCTTGATTAATGCACACTACAGGTGTAGGAAGGTGTCTTACAGTACTATTCCTCAATTGATGAGTAATATAATAAAAACTTATACGGTTTTAATCGAGCTATAGCATTCCAATTGCTGATGGATCATATTTTTGCTGAGAGGATTTGTGAAGATGTCGGCAATCTGAATATCTCTATGGACCTTTTCAATCTGGATATATTTGTTCTCCACATGATTTCGGATGAAATGATGTTTCATATCAATATGCTTGGTCCTTGAGTGCAATACAGGATTGTGGGTGATTGCGATAACATTCATGTTGTCACACATGATAGGAGTCTCTTTAGCCTCGATGCATAGTCCTGTAGCTGTTACTGCATCCAAAAGATCTGCATATAGCAGCTTCCAGTAGGATAATATTCTGACTCAGCTGTAGAAATCGAGTTGGACAATTGTTTCTTACTGAAGCATGACACAAGTCTTGGTCCAAGGA
Organism: Orobanche coerulescens; assembly: GCA_033398695.1. Lineage (NCBI taxonomy): Eukaryota > Viridiplantae > Streptophyta > Magnoliopsida > Lamiales > Orobanchaceae > Orobanche > Orobanche coerulescens. The sequence continues at coordinate 88,659,590 of CM065814.1, forward strand.
AGTGACAAGTTCGACTTGTACTCTTGTTATCCAGCTTGCAGCCTGCAAGATCCAAGCTGTTGTAGCCTACCAAATCACATCCTCCTTCCTTAGGATACCACAATCCTACCTTGATTGTTCCTTTGACATACTTAAGGATTTATTTGGCTGTGGTGAAGTGTGACTCTTTGGATGTAACCTGATATCAAGCACGCACTCCTACATAAAATTGGATATCAGGCCTGCTGGCTGTTAGGTATATGAGTGAGCCTATTAGCTTCCTATAGAGTGACTGGTCCACTGACTTTCCAGCTTTGTCAGCACTTATCTGTGAGGAAGTGTTCATGGGAGTTGATGATGACTTTGAGGTCTTCATCCCCAATATATTGAGCAACTCCTTGTTGTACTTCTCCTGGTTGATGAATATACCTGTAGGTAATTAATTGACGTGTAACTCTAAGAAATAACCACGTTCTGCCATCATACTGATTTCAAATTTACTTTGCATAAGATGAGAGAACTTCTTACACAGATCAAGGTTACTTGAATCAAAAATAATATCATCCACATAAATTTGAACCATTAGAAGGTCATCACCTTCTTGGATTTTGAAGAGTGTCTTGTTGGTAGCACCTTTCTCAAATCCACTGTTAATAAGTTATAGCGACAAGGTTTCATACCAGGCTCTATTTGGTTTCTTAAGTCTATACAACGCTTTTCTTATCTTGTAGACTAGATCAGCTTACTCTGTGTTGTCAAACCCTGGAGGTTGTTCGACGTACACTTCTTCAGCTAGGTCGCCATTCAGGAATGCGCTTTTAACATCTATTTTTAATATACAATGATGTCCTTGTGAGCAGCAAATGCTAGGAATCTCCTAATGGCTTATAGGGGTAAATATTTCATCTTAGTCTATGGCTTCTTCTGGTTTGTAGCATTGGACAACCAGTATAGACTAATTTCTTATGACTAAACCATTTTCGTCTTATTATTTCAATAATACCCATTTTCTTCCACTTACAGCTTTATGGGATGGTTTAGGAACTAAGTAGCATATATTGTTCCTTTTGGGACAATTTATCTCTTCCTCCATGTATGTAATCCAATGAGAATCGTTGAGAGCTTCATTAGTTAAGACGGTACAACTAATGTGCACATGGCAAGTCTACGATGTTCGGCTTTAGACTTCCAAAAATGGAATTGGGACGTGTCGGGTCCTGACTTTGTTTCCTCTTATGCACATAGTACACTTCCTTGTGTACTTTGTACTCTTATTCTGGTGGAAACACCAGCATCAATATCAACGGGTACTAACTCCAGTGAGTGATCTCTTAACCACCTCCTCTTGTGTTCTAAATCTACATCCCTAGCTGTGTCTTGTTGGTCTGTTGGTTCAGCTTCAGCTTCCATAGCATCAGCTTCAACTACATCATATGTTCTTACAGATTCAGGGTTTATTTCTAGAGAGATGACAGCATCTTCCTGAGGCTATGGGATATCCTCAAGAGTTAAGGTCTAGACTGCTTGGGTTAGGTTGTCTACTTCTGTAGGATCACAATGAGGTTCACGAAAGATAACATAGACTGACTCCTCTATTGTCAGTTTTCTTTTATTGAAAATCCTGAAAGCCTTGCTGACAGAGGAGTATCTGACAAATATACCCTCATCAAAGGTCTTGAGATGATCCTTCCGATTGTTAAGAATATACCAACTGCATCTAAAAATGTGAAAATATGAAACCATATGAGTTCTATTGTTCCTTACTGCGTATGCGATTTTGTTTTGGTGCTTACTGATGATACAACGGTTTTGTGTATAGTATGTTGTATTTGTTGCTTCTCCCCAGAAATGGTGCAGAAATCCTTATTCCAGTTACCTCCTTCAGCGTTTTGTTTCTTCGATCGACAACACCATTCTACTGTGGAGTCCAGGCTGCTGAATATTGACGTTGTATGCCATTGTTGATACAGTATTATTGTATGAAGCAGATTGTAAATTTTGCGCCTCTATTGGACCTAATGGATACAATTCTCATCCCTTTCTCATTTTGTTGCTTCTTCAGGTGTTCTGGCAGCTTGGTGGTTGTCTTTTTCTCGAGAATATGGTCCATGGGTACCTGGAGAAATCATCAAAAACAATAAGACAGTATTTCTTCCCTCCCAGTGTGACAGAGTCTATAGGGAAATACAAATCCATATGAAGTAAATCCAGGACAATATAAGTTGAGATATATGATTTGCTCTTCAAAGAGGTCTTGACTTGTTTCCCTTTCTGATAGGGTCCACAAACAATGTTATTATGAAACAAGATATCTGGAAAGCTTCTGACCATTCTCTGTCGGTCCAATTTTTTGATGGTATTGAAGTTAATATGAGACATCCTTCTATGTCATAGCCAACATTGATCTGCAGTGCCTGACAGATTCCTATGAGGACAACTTGCTTGATCTTATGTACTTCACCCTAAAGTATCCTTCATAGAACTTAACCGAGAACCGTTTCTTATAGAACTGGCGAACACTCAAAAGGTTGTACTTTAGTCCTACATAGGCTACATCGATGACTTTCAATTTTCCTACATTTCCTTCTTCTTCTCCTTTTGGATTTGTCAACGAATTGAACCTTTGGACCTGGACCTTATACATAATCTGATAGCTTGTTGATATCTCCTGTCATGTGCCGAGAACATCCGCTTTCAAAGTACTAGATGCCCTCTTCACTGATATCCTGTAAACAAGATTGTTGTGCGGTGATTTATACGCCTCGACGGCAATCGGCATAAGGGCCGAGCGACCAAGCCAGCATCGAATAATCCCAGGCAGACTTGCCATGCGAAGAGTCCAGACTGAGATCAGGTACCGAGCGATCGATGTTCAGGGCGATCGCCTCTTGGCACCTAGCGATTGACTCTGATGCCCGACCAAGGAAGACCGTCCTATGACACGTGTAAGGCCATCATCCGTCATATCTACGAAGACCGGATCTCGGAGTGAAGACCCATGTGCAGATCCGCGAATGGCGCCGCAGAATAAGGATCTTTGACTCCCGCCCATCAACAGCTGTCAACGACAAGGACAGTCCCACCTACCGACAGACCCGCCAAAAGGTCCTAGGTGGGACCTCCCGAGACAGCGACACAGGACGCGTGTTGTCTTCTCATTGGTTTGCACATCCAGCTGCCAACAACTGCTGCGGAATTTAATGAGACCAACCCATGTGCTAAAGACGATCGCCCGCTTATTATAATACAGGAAAGGCGATCGCCCAGCGACCTCCACTCTTATAAATAGGAAACCTCCAGCAACTGGAAAAAGGTGAATCGGTTCATAAACTATTTCCATACGGGAGTTCAGCTAATTCACACAGTGAGAGACAGTCAATTTCTCGTAGTTAACACAGCACTCCATAGTTGTTACAAGAACTCATAGAGCATCAACTTTGGTTCTTCCGGCAATCATCAGCACTCAAGAGCTAGATAACTACGGTCGTTACACTCATTGTAATTGTACTCTAACATTAATATTTGTACTCCCAAGTATTTGTATTAATAATATCTCGCGAGAACATTCAAGCACGGGACTAACAACCCCGGCAAATCTTGTGTTATTTACATTCCCTCGGACGTGCTCTCGCATTTTGTTTGTTACTCATCCATTCCAGCAATCCCTTCCGAATAATATTTTGGGTAACAACAATTGGCGCTAGAAGAAGGGCATTTACCCTCGTTTTTATTCTGACCGCTTCGAAGAACACTCACTGTTCTCCGGAGCATATACTTGAAGAAACACTCACTATTCTTCAAAGAAAAACCTTCAGAATAATGACGTCTGCCACCACTTCGAAGAGAGCCACTCTCCGATCTGCCGGACGTCTTATTCCGGCTCAATCCGAGCCCCAACCTGTGGCAGAGGGTATCCGCAGCGACGCGAGGCTCTCGATCCTGCCCCCGAGGGACGGCCCCAGCCTCTCACTCGACCAGTTCCAAACCGCGGAACAAATCGAGGAGGCTATGACCATCCTAAGGGAGCGACGGAGAGCATGCGAAGCGCCCGCTATAACCCCCTCGGCCATCCGCCGCGCGGGCAAACGAAAGCTCAAGGGGTTACTTGTCGAGCGATCGTCAGAAAGCCCCGATTCACGAGAAAAGGCTCTCGTGAGGCGGGACGGTTCCGTTTTCAGCCGCCTAGGAAGCGATCCATCATGGCGATCGGGGCATTCTGGACCTAACCACGAGACAACGGATACCGAATCCGTCACCAGGAGTTCGGCATACCCAACTCCCAATCAAAAACACGCCAACCGTTTGGCTCCCATCCGTCGAAGAATCGAGCCCCGTGGCAAAGACATCATCTATAGTGGAGCCAGGGGATCAGTATTTGGTCACCTCGACTCCCGTTCCGAGCGCCTAGCCGCGAGCAGCCAGGCCACGGCGATGGCCGCTATACAACGCCAGCTCGACGATATGAAAGCGCTCCTGGAAACTGGGGCAGGCGCCAGGAGAAAGGTCACCAGACCGAGTGAGCCACTCGCGGTCTATATCGAGCTTGCCCCCGTGTAACCAAAGATCGCTCCTCCTCAAACTTCTTTGTATGAGGGGAGATTGGACCCCGAGACTCACTTGAGCAAGTTCCGGATCTACATGACCGGATGTGGGGCGTCAGATACGACCAGGTGCCGAATATTCCCGTTAACATTGGGCGAACTGGCCCATAGGTGGTACATCTCACTGCCACCGCGATCAATCAATTCCTTTGAGAAACTGGCGAACGACTTCACGTCATACTTCGCCGTCAAGGTCGCTATACCATAAGGTCCCCACCGCATGATGAAAATCAGGCAGGGGAAGATGAGTCTGATGCGGATTATATCGACCGGGTGGATGAAATAATCCTCACCGGTGAGCCCATAAGCGACGAGCTCGCCCTCCATTCGGTCCTGGGGGGATTTTATGGTCATTCACCCATGTTCAGGCACCTCACGAAGGACATCCCCCCAACCTACGCGACCTTCCGCACCAAAGCTGCCGATTTCATGGCCAGGCAGAGGCTGCTCACCCTTCGCCTAGGTGAGGGGACGCCGCCACCCGTCCAAAAGACGGCGATCGCCAAGACCAACAAGGCGGTCTCCAAGCCACCCGGTGATTTCAAGGCCTTCGAGGATGTGGAAGCCCATCTCCTCCACAACTTCAACCGAACTCCGGCCCATATTTTTTACGCCATCAAGGGGCGCGAACCGCTAAGCAAGCCAAAGGCGATAAGGGACAACAGTTATCTGGACCACAATAAATTTTGTGCTTACCACAAGAGTCCCAATCACAGCACCAACCAATGCCGCGACCTCCTCAAGCAACTCTGGAGATTGTTCGAGGAGGGCAAGCTAGATAGTTTATTGGCTTAGCCGGAGTCCCGTCAATCTCCCAAACCGGTCGCCAGAGTCGAATGCGACAGGCTGGAAGACTCATACAAGTCTACCCCCCGATCAACCTCGGCGGCCGAATCTATATGCTTCAATCAAGTGGTGGGAACTTCGGAAGTCTTTCCCTAATTCCCACCACATCAAACCAAAGGCTACTGTCTGAGCAACGCCTCGAAAAAGAGAAGGACTCGCTCGCCCTCTAAAGTTCGTCATCTAACATGATGGACCTAGGCAGGCGATCGCCTCCCCCAGCACAATGTATACCGTCGAGGATCGCCAACTAACATGACGGTCCGAGGTAGAAGGGTGCCGCCATGGTCGCGGAGGTCGATGAAACCGACGACCCGTCCATGCAAGGTTCCTTTGGGCAGAGATCACTCGCCCTTCGTTTAAATAAGGGGCAGGCGCAGCCGAAGGACCCTCCAAAACAAATCAGAGGATGACTCGCTCGCCCTTTAAAGTTCGTCATCAACATGAAGGACCTAGGCAAGCGATCGCCTCCCCTTGCACAACGTATACCGTCGAGGATCGCCATCTAACATGACGGTCCGAGGTAGAAAAGTGCCGACATGGTTGTGGAGGGCGATACAACCATTCTCTATGACCATGCAAGGTTCCTTTGGGCAGTGATCGTTCGCCCTTCGTCTAAATACGAGGGGGGCGTAGCCAAAGGACCCTCCAAAACAGATCTGTGGACACGTTCGCCTGCCCTCAAAGGTCCATCATCTAACATGGTGGACCCGGACAATGTGACGCGTCCCTCCCCCCATCACAACGTATACCGTGGAGGGTCGCCATCTAACATGACAATCCGAGGTAGAAAAGTGCTAACAAGCCGCGGTCGTGGAGTCGATTAATCTGACGACGCCCCGTGCAAGGACTCTTCCAGTCCGCAATCGCTCGCCCTTCATTTAAATACGAGGCGGGCGTAGCCTACGGAGAACCCTCACAATTAAGTGAGTCGTGAGAAGTTGGCCATCACAAGGAATGTCGCTCGCGCACAAGACATGGTCGTGGAGGTCGGTTCCATCGAACTACATGATTGTGCACGGTTCCTCTAGGCCGGGATAGTCGGCCTTCCTCGAGGAATCTGCAAAATTGAAGACCGCTCGCTAAACGATTTATTTCGTTCCCTTACTTTCACTAAGTAAACAAAAACAAGGGGGAAGAGCGGAGCTATATATACCATGATCGTCTTTACTCAAATAAACGTACGACGATCGACATTGTTCAGATGTATGTGCAGCGATCGACTTGGTTCTAAAGTTACCAGTATGAGTTTATCAATTCATTTGGAGTTGTACGCACAACGATCGCTCCTCAACATTTTTGTATAAGTCAAATGCAAAAGACTCAGAAAAACGATCATACAAGCAAGAAATCAGAGAAGCAAATATTTATTCATCACTTGGAATACAAATACAAGCACAGCCACCCAAAGGTAAAAATACAACGAAAGCTACAAAAAATTACAAGTCAAAAAAGCGAGAAAAGCTCAGGGATCGACGCTCGTTCTATCGCCAGCAGCAGGCTCTGAACCCCCATCCTCCGAGGCACCCGGATAAACAAGGTTGTCCGGCAACGGGTACTAGCTCAAATCGATCCCATGGTCCGCGGAAAGGTCTAGGATCGGCACGGTGAAGTCAGGCTTCAGAGGGTGCTCAAGCGCATAAGCTTTAAAATTTTTAGCCAAAGGGTCGACCTCGAGCCCTCCCTTCTTAGCGGCGCGGATCGTGTCAGCATAAGCCATATAGTAGGCGAATCCGCTGACATACTCCACGTTAAGGAAGGGATCGGCCTCAGTCACCTTCAGTTTTTCCTTCAACTCTGCAACCGTCGGACTCCCACAACAGGAGCCTGACACGTGCCCCGGTGACGTGTTCAAAACCACTGTCATTTCCTGCTCATTGCAGCGATCGAATAGGTCGTCCAAATTCAAAACCAGTAGAACCACCTCACCCCACGTCTTAAACATCGGAGCGAGCTGGGGGGCAATTGTTGTGTGGCGATTTATACACCTCGATGGCGATCGGCATAAGGGCCGAGCGACCAAGCCAGCATCAAATAATCCAAGGCAGACTTACCATGCGAAGAGTCCAGACCAAGATCAAGTACCGAGCGATCGACGTTCAGGGCGATCGCCTCTTGGAACCTAGCGATCGACTCTGGTGCCCGACTAAGGACGACCGTCTTATGCCATGTGTAAGGCCATCATCCGTCATATCTACGAAGACCGGATCTCGGAGTGAAGAGCCATGTGCAGATCCGCGAATGGCGCCGCAGAATAAGGATCTTTGACTCCAGCCCATCAACAGCTGTCAACGACAAGGACAGTCTCACCTACCGACAGACCCGCCGAAAGGTCCTAGGTGGGACCTCCCGAGACAGCGACACAGGATGCGTGTTGTCTTCTCATTGGTTCGCACATCCGGCTGCCAACAGCTGCTGCGGACTTTAAGGAGACCAACCCATGTACTAAAGACGATCGTCCGCTTATTATAATACAGGAAAGGCGATCGCCCAGCGACCTCCACTCTTATAAATAGGAAACCTCCAGCAACTGGAAAAAGGTGAATCAGTTCAGAAACTATTTCTATACGGGAGTTCAGCTAATTCACACAGTAAGAGACAGCCGATTTCTCGCAGTTAACATAGCACTCCATCGTTGTTACAAGAACTCACAGAGCATCAACTCTGGTTCTTCCGGCAATCATCAACACTCATGAGCTAGATAACTAGGGTCGTTACACTCATTGTAATTGTACTCTAACATTAATATTTGTACTCTCAAGTATTTGTATTAATAATATCTCGCGAGAGCATTCAAGCCCGGGACTAACAACCCCAGCAAATCTTGTGTTATTTGACGTGCTCTCGCATTTTGTTTGTTACTTATCCATTCCAGCAATGCCTTCCGAATAATATTTTGGGTAACAACAAAGATTAAGTATATTTAAGTCCCCTTTGTTCTTTGGGTCAAATAGTGCCTTTAGGTACCCATATTTGCATTATACCAATATGTTTGTTGTAGGTCTTGTTGGGTCCTTTCTTGCGAGCTTTACATGGGGCAGACACATATTCGCTATAAGTATTATTATTTTGCATGTAAAATTGATAATTTCGGTTTTAGTAAGGTTGTTGCCTGGGGGGAGGAACCGTGTTTCTATGATTTTTGGATTGCCTTATGGGTTTCCAATTGGATTTCCAGAGCTGTTGTTGATAGAATTGAGTGGCTGCTTGCTTTCTCGAGGGGCGTTTGGGTTTCTGTACCCAGTATTGAGGAGTTACGTACTATTGATAGTACTGAGGTGTAGGCTGTTGATAGTACTGGGGTACAGCCTCCCTTCGTTGTTTTGGCGATACTGCTAGTATGCTTGAGGAGCATACTGTTGGCATTGTGCATTGCGCCTAACAGGTTTATGAGCTTATGTTATCCGCTGCATGTGATACGAGTGTGGTGGCGGAATGGCAACCTTATATTTTTTAGAACGTATAGGTGTAACCTTACCTTTTTCTACAGGAACAACCTCTGGAATCTCCTCGGTCTTGGGGCTTGGGACAGGTTCCACCCCTTTGACAAATACTGTACTGGTTTTACCACTGTTAGAGAACAAGTTGTATCCTAAGACACATTCATAATGGACATAATGTCCAATGCTAAGGATATCTTCCATCCCCCCGAAGGGGGAAGGTAAGCCCACCTCTTTGATGATTTCTCAAACGACTTGAGGATGATCTCGAGTTCTCCATCCCATTTCTCAAGAAGCTTTATCTTGGCTTCTAGTAAAGCATAATCATTTTTCTTACTTTGATTATGAGATTTTACCTCATTTATTTCATTAGTAAGTTGATAATTGCTCTCCATGAGTTTTTCATGAGTGGCTTTGCTATTTTCACAATCCAAAGATATATTTTCATAATTGATTTTTAGCAAGTCATTTTCATCGTTCAGCTCTAGATTGAAAAGTGAGAGCTGTAGGTTTTCTTATTTTAGCATCACATGGGCTTGTCGAACCATTCTAAACTCATTCGTCATTTTTTCTAAACTATGTTATGCATTTACAGGATTAATTGAGGTTAAGCTTACATCATCATTACTTTTGTCATCTTCTTCATCTTTTTCTTCGATCTCATTATCAGAGGAGTCACTGTCGTTGATAGCCCGTAGGACCTTCTCTATTTTGGTTGCTGTAGGAGGTGCGTCTGATTCTCCAATCTCCATTTTTAGCTTGCTTCTCCAGACACGTCGCTTTTCATCATTTTCTTGTCGCTCAACCTCCGGTAGCTTTTATACATTGGGATGAGGACATTTATTTGTATAGTGTCCTGGCTTCCTGTAATTATAGCATAAGTTATGATCTAGAAAATGGTGACTCGATACTCACCTTTTTTAAGGTTCTTCATCTGTAAGGAGCCTTTCCGGACTTCTTGATGAACTTCCGGAGTTTATGGTGACAAATATCGCATTCTTTGGAATATTATCCAGGTTTGATCACTTGCACTTGTCAATGGTCCACTGATCCCTAGATTTCTCGAGCATCTCTACATGGGGTTGGCCTTTCACCCTGGCAGCTGTATTGACCTTTATGATAGTGATAGGTCCTTCATGTATGACCAGGAGCATCTTTTCGTGCATGGCAGCTATGTGGGCTCCATCCTGTTTCTCCAATCATCAAATTCGTCAGTCGAGAATATATGAACTTTATTGATCATAGGTGTATCTATGGCAGTTAATATAGGATAACTGCTAGAGATAAAAGAATGCAGTTTTAAAAACTTGTGATTTTGGATCTGGTTCAGGTTAAAATTCGACTGGTTCTTGTAGAACCAACTACTCCTATACCACTTGTTGGTCACAGTATACTTTAATGACAGCTTGAGGGGTTGAATAAGTTGTACTTTTTTTTCAAGGTTTAATATGCGTAACAGAAAACTAATACGAGTTGTTGCAAGTACAGTAACTAAGTGATTTCCTGTAGCTTGATGCTTATAGGGTTTCTAAAATAAGTATGCGATAATAACAGGCGGTAATTAAATAGTAAATACAGGAAATAAGGAACACATGTTTTAATATGGTTCGAGGCAACATCCTCTACGTCCACAGGTCCTCCACACCGGATTAAGACTTTATTAAAATCAAGGCATGCACAATTATATGATTTTAAATAAACTGGTCACGATATCATTCACACAGATTGATACACCTGACTGTAGCTTTACGCTGTTCACACAGACTGGATGTAGGCTTCCTTGAAATCGCCTCTTCTAAAAAATATGGAGGATTCGTCCTGAACTCTCTTCGCCCCACATAGGTCATAGAGGTCCCAATTAGTCCACACAGAGCTAATATACTCAACTTATAGGTTTGATATCACAAGAACCCAAACAGTAACTGTAGGCTTGAAGTTCCTTGTTGTAGTGTGCTTTTCTAAGTTCAGGACTTAGTATTTCTTCAATCAAAGATAGGCGTTGTAGGCTTGAAGAAATAGATTGCTCTTGAAGATAATAAGTGCTTCAAATATAAGTTCGTTTGATCAATCAACAAATAAGCAATGTCCTCTAGATTGGGCTATTTATAACCATGAAAATAGATCCATTATAAATGTAGTCGTTGACCTGTTGGTGAGATGTGGACATTTCAGATTATCCGCTTGCTGAATGTTTGAATTAAAGTGATTTAGCATTTATTGCTTCATACATTCCTTTTGGCCTTCATTAAATGTTCTTCGGTCCATAATCTTTTCGGTCGCATTAAATATTGTTCTGTCAACATTAAATGCACCTTCGGAACTGTGAATACTTTGTTAATAAAGAATATATTTCACAATGGTTTAAAGATCTAAGTATGGACCTGTTGGATTTGTATTTTACTTTCCTAAGTAAAATACCTACAACGATTTTGCTGTAGCCAACAATCCTTTTTCCTATAATCTAGATCTTCATATACTGTAGGAAGTCGTCCTTATGAGTGATGTACGAAAATTGCTGTATGATAGGCTGTAGGATGTGTAATATCCGCAATTTCGATTTCCAGTAATTTTCTTTTTTAGATGAAGCCCATCTTAGCGACTCTATTGTGACCGTTTCGTCATTCCGAGAATTATTAATTCTAAACTTTTTGTCATCCGAGTTCGTTTCGGTGTCGTTTTATTGAGTTCCGTGTTCTTAAGCGACTTTTTCAAGTATGAGTTCGACTTTGTAAAATCATCATAAATTCTTGAAAACTCCAAAAATTCTGAATCTTTGGAAAATTATATATCATTAAGTTAGCTTCCCAATGGTTCAAACGGTGAGTCAATCGGAGTCCGGACGAAGGAGTTATGGTCGAAATAGCTAAGACTGCACCATATGCTTTTTTGGTGCTCGAGCGGGCTATACCGCGGGCTGCGGCCCCTGATGGATGGGCCGCGGCACTAAGATGATTGCGGGGCATTTTTTTTGGCCGTGGTCCGTGGCGCACTCGACCCAGGCCGCAGCACACGGGCTTTTTCTGCACTTTTTCAGCAGATTTTCGAGGAGAAAACTTCATTTTTCTCCTCTCTTCTTCCTCCTTCCATCTAGGGCGATTTGTGGGCGATTTTTGGGCGGTTTATCTCAGGGAATTCATCTTATTCAAGTTCTTGGTGTTGACTAACAACATCAAATCCGTGTTCTTCATCCGAATCAAGGTATTTTGGCTTGAACCCATGTTTTTGAAGATTTTGGGGATTTTCCTTTTGATTTCGATTCCAATCCATTGTTGATCTATTAATTGTTGTATAAATGTTGTTTTGGTCATGTTCTATGGATTGTATATCCGTATTTCGAGTTCGTTGGAACCCAATCGGGATTTTTGGTTTTCTGAGGAATCTTGAACATTTAGTAGCCGATTAAATGTCTCAAAGGGTTCCCTTCGACTCTTGACCGTGTTTTCCTTTGTTTTCAATTATTATTCTCGTAATAACTGTGTTTCCGTTGGATTTCACGGAAGATTGTAGGTGTTCGGGGTTTTCCGGGTTGTGTCGTGTTCATAGGAATATTCGGGTGCCGACGATCGAGGCAAGTATCTTATTATACGACTTGTATCTTGCGACTTGAAATCACGTATTAGGATATGATGATTTTGCTTGCCTTCGTAAATATGTTCCGTTTGAGTTGGTTGTGTATTCCATAATTTGAAGGCTTTGTGATAATAGTGTTATATTGGTATACATGTTAGGTGTTGTGCCATTTGTGCACGATTGCGACGTACATATGGGATGGTTGTACACTTGATTGTGCAATGTATGGTGTACCGATTGTGTGTTATGTTGGTTGTGTGTTGTTAATTGATGAGAGTTGTTGTGAGTGTTGAGATTGTGTTATGTGTGTGTGATGTACGATGTTGTGGTGATCAACGTGATTGATTAACTGTGCTTATTGTTGTATGAAATGTGAATGTGAATGTGAATATGTGTTTGACCGCTAAGTTCACTCGTGATGGTTCGACGGGACCTACGAGGACTCGTGGCAGTGGACTACGGGGTCAGGACTTAGTGAGGTACTGAGGTCCAATCGTGCTGGTCTGACGAGGCCTACGATAACACATGGCAGTGGACCATAAGTTTCGGGCATAGTGCGTCCAACCGGGTGAGCTCGACGGGGCTTACGGTGACACGTGGCAGTGGACTACGGTGTTAGGACTGTGTGTGTGATTGTTGTGATTGATATAGTCCGTGTGGGTTGTTGAACCTACGGAGACACGTGACAGTGGATCACGGTGTCGGAATTGGTTATGTTTGGTTATCTGTATGTGGAATAGTCCGTGTGGGTTGTTGAGCCTACGGAGACACGTGACAGTGGATCACGGTATGGGAATTGATTATGTTTGTTTATTTGTGCGTGGTGTAGTCCGTGTGGGTTGTTGAACCTACGGAGACACGTGACAGTGGATCACGGTGTCATGAATATGTTTTGACAATCAAAGTTTTGAAAGGAAAGTTTTATGAAAATGAATGTTGGATCGAGTCCCGAGCGATTGGGTAAATGTTTTTCGTGTTGTGAACTGTTATGTTGTGAAACAAGATTTGGGTTAAGACCCTAAAGTTTTTCGAAAGGATTTGTAACTTGGGACTTGAGGCCTTAAAGATTTTTGTTCCTAAAATTCCAGAGATGATAAGTTTATTTTTTTTAAATGCGTCATAGCTTATTTTCCTTTGTTAAAACCTCCTGGGAATATTTTGGTACTTGGTTATTAAATTTGATTATGATCAATGTTTGCTCGTTACATTGCGTATGATTTGATACTTGCACTAGTAAAACAGTGGAGTTTTACTAACCCCCGAGTAATCGGGGGGTGGATGTCTATTTTGCATCCAGATACATGCAGGTTCAGGGGAGCAGTCACAGGATTGGCACAGGAGGATGACGAGCTGCGATACTAATCAAGAGTTGAGAGTTGGTAAAGTTTGGTTGTATTGTCAGAGTTGATTTCAGTCTTCCGCTGTATTGTGTTTCAACCCCTGTGTGGGTAATGTTGTATAAGTCAGTTTTGTTGATTGAGTTGTGTGACCTCATCGGTCTGTGTATTCACGTGTAAGTGACCATAACGGTCTGTATTATTTTATTGTTTGACCATGGCCGGGCAAGCATTTGGTCGTTTTGTAAGGTATAGCCTGGTAGATCCTCGTAAAATGGGGTCTACAGCGTGTAATATTCCCATATGGTTTTGGGGGTGTTACATTTATGGTATCGGAGCTTAGGTTGTGGAAACCTAGGCTGCCGGGTTTAGTGGTGTCTGTTGAGTTTTGCCTCGTTGGATTTTGTCTGACTAAGTCGTGTCGCGACGCGTCATCTGAGTTGATTGGTCGTGATTAGTATCGTGGGGCGATCATCATCTTCGTGCAACCTGTGGATGTAAGTCTCCCTTCTTTGTGTTTGTGCCTCATCTGATGCGAGTTACTGGTATGATTATGTGTTAAGTGACGGAATCTTTATGCAGATTTTTAGTTTCATGATTGCGTTTATGTGACTCTCATATTTCGTCTATATGAGGAGCGGTGTCGCTGCTAATGTATTTTCGAACTGTATTTTATCCGCTGCATGAGTTCTTTCAAAATGACTTTCAGTATTTTGCAAATTGAGTCTTACTTCGTAAAACCGACTCCCTAAATCGAGTTTTGGCATTTTGGCCTTGAATGTTTTATGATGGTTGATAAATGATTGTGTGAGTTTTGGGCATTCTGTCCTATTGAATTTCTGAAAACCTTGAGTATCTTAGAAAATAAATTTCGAGACGTACCTTTCAAATGGATTATTTTCTCGTGGTACTTTCAAGATGCCACAGTACGATTCAAAATTATTCCAGCCGAGGACCAAAATATTTTGAGACATTTTCAATTATTTAGAAATGCTTTGCTTAGACCCGAGGGGCTAATATTTCTGAAAATTTTTCACTAAAGAAAAGTGTCCTCATTTTTTTTATCAAACGCAAGATGGTTTTCAAAGTCTCGATAACAATGTTTGCACTACTTTTTGAAAGGTGATACTCAAGATCAAATGGTGTTTCCAGAATTTTTTTTTTCAAAAGGTGGTTCTCGTTTTTTTTAAAAACATATCACTTCCTACTTGTGGTCAGAGAAGGTGTGTATGATGACAGTACTTTCGTTAGGGTGTTAACCCACGAGTTGTGATTGAATTGGTGGTGTGAGCATTGAGTCGTTCGCCACGCATATGTTTTGTTAGCCCTCTGTGAGAGGTGTGAAGTTGATCTTTAATGTTGTCATTTCGTGGTGTTTTGCGTGTTATCGCACCTATGCGATCTGTTAGAGCTTAGGTTTGTGTGATTGTGTACATCCGTGATTGTTTCATGATGTTCTGTGATTGTGTGCTAGTTATCGTTCGGGCCGTTGAAATCGCCGAATGTATGCCGTTGTTGTTGTGATTGGTGTACGTGGGTTACCTTACGTTGATATGTTGTGTTGAATTGGCATCTCTGGTATGTTGTTTTGCGATGTTATATTCCTTTGTACCTAGCAGTTGTACTTTCGGTATGCCGAGGCACTCCATCTGTAATGTGTCGGGGCATGTTCGTGCAAATTGTCTTTCCCCTCTAGTAGCAGATTACAAGTGTGGACACGAGGGACATAGAATTCAGTTTTGCGAATTGGTTACCGAGACTTCTGGAGTTCGCGCTTTAGCACAGATATCAGGGATCGGCTCTGAGAGGCCCATGGGAGATGTTTTTGTCGGTTGCTTTTTGTGTTGTTACCTTGCTTCCGTTGTTGTGAGTTCCGGGGGCGAGATTTCTTTTATAAGAGCTCGAATGTAATACCCGTGTTATTTTTGACTTCTGCATTTTCTCCTTCTAAATTCTATCGACTTGCTCGTGTTCGTTGAAACTTTTTGAACTTGTTTGGTATCTTGGTTGTCATCGTTCGAACGGGTTGTGACCTTGTTTCGGATCAATATGTTTATCGTTGTGACTTTTCCGAGTTTAGTTCGATTCTTGTGAACCTTGTCCGAAATTAACGTCCTTTAGTTTCTACAAGTTTGTTTATATCTTTAGTTGAGATGTGAACTTCGGAGTCGTTGTTCGACCGTTGTTATTCGATCATTATTATTCGATCATTGTTGTTCGGTCGTTGGTGTACGATCGTTGTTGTCCGATCGATGTTGTATGATCGTTGTGTCCGATTGATGTTGTTTGATCATTGTTGTCCGATAGTGTTGTTCGATCATTGTTGTTCAATCGTGGTTGTCCGATTGTTGCTGTCTGGTCTCGTACTGCGAAGAATTGTCGTTCACCGTTAGTCAGCTGCTTTGAGTGTGGCCAAGTGGGTCACCGAGCCGTGCATTGCGAGACGGTAGCTGAAAGATTTGGGAATCGAGGTTGCGTACGGAGATGCCTAGTGTGGTTTTTGAGGATTTCGGCGTAGTCCGAATTGTTTGTGATTGTCCTTGTGGATCGTTTTGTGTTTATTTTTTCTTTTCTCGACTGTGCGTGTTTCCTTGTAATAGGTGCTTTTTGTTTCGTGATTGTTCGGATAATTGACTTGATTGTATTATCTGTTTGATAATGCTTGTCACTTGTTGGTTTTATTATGTCTCTACCGGTGGCGTTGTGTTGGTCGTCGTGGAGCGTGTTTTCACGCCATATATTCTTTTGCGTTGCTTGTAACATTTCACCGTGTGGCGTAAGTTACACGTTTCTTGTGTTTCTCGTTAAGTTTTCCTGGCGGGATATTGCTTTTCCCTACTTGTTTTAAGTTTCGGGACGAAACTTCTTTTAAGGGGGGTAGTATGTAATATCTGCAATTTCGATTTCTGGTAATTTTCTTTTTTGGAGGAAGCCCATCTTAGCGACTCTACTATGACCGTTTCGTCATTCCGAGAATGATTAATTCTACACTTTTTGTCATCCGAGTTCGTTTCGGTGTTGTTTTATTGAGTTTCGTGTTCTTAAGCGACTTTTTCAAGTATGAATTCGACTTTGTAAAATCATCATAAATTCTTGAAAACTCCAAAAATTCTGAATCTTTGAAATATTATATAGCATCAAGTTAGCTTCCCAATGGTTCAAAAGGTGAGTCAATCGGAGTCCGGACGAAAGAGTTATGGTCGAAATAGCTAAGACTGCGTCATGTGCCTTTTTGGTGCTGGAGCGGGCTGTACCGTGGGCCGCGGCCCCTGCTGGCCGGGCCGCGGCACTAAGCTGATTGCTGGGCATTTTTTTGGCTGTGGGCCGTGGCGCACTCGACCCGATCCGCGGCACACGGGCTTTTTCTGCACTTTTTCAGCAGATTTTCGAGGAGAAAACTTCATTTTTCTCCTCTCTTCTTCCTCCTTCCATCTAGGGCGATTTGTGGGCGATTTTTGGGCGGTTTATCTCAGGTAATTCATCTTATTCAAGTTCTTGGTGTGGAATAACAACATCAAATCCGTGTTCTTCGTCTGAATCAAGGTATTTTGGCTAGAACCCATGTTTTTGAAGATTT
Source organism: Orobanche coerulescens (assembly GCA_033398695.1). Lineage (NCBI taxonomy): Eukaryota > Viridiplantae > Streptophyta > Magnoliopsida > Lamiales > Orobanchaceae > Orobanche > Orobanche coerulescens. Next base: position 88,676,937 of record CM065814.1, read on the forward strand.
TGGGGATTTTCCTCTTGATTTCGATTCCAATCCGTTGTTGATCAATTAATTGTTGTATAAATGTTGTTTTGGTCATGTTCTATGGATTGTATATCCGTATTTCGAGTTCGTTGGAACCCAATCGGGATTTTTGGTTTTCTAAGGAACCTTGAACATTTAGTAGCCGATTAAATGTCTCAAAGGGTTCCCTTCGATTCTTGACCGTATTTTCCTTTGTTTTCAATTATTGTTATCGTAGTAACCGTGTTTCCGTTGGATTTCACGGAGGATTGTAGGTGTTCGGGGTTTTCCGGGTTGTGCCGTGTTCATAGGAATATTCGGGTGCCGACGATCGAGGCAAGTATCTTATTATACGACTTGTATCTTGCGACTTGAAATCACGTATTAGGTTATCTTGCCTTCGTAAATATGTTCCGTTTGAGTTGGTTGTGTATTCTGTAATTTGAAGGCTTTGTGATAATAGTGTTATATTGGTATACGTGTTAGGTGTTGTGCCATTTGTGCAGGATTGCGACGTACATATGGGATGGTTGTACACTTGATTGTGCAATGTATTGTGTACCGATCGTGTGTTATGTTGGTTGTGTGTCGTTGATTGATGACAGTTGTTGTGAGTGTTGCGATTGTGTTATGTGCGTGTGATGTACGATGTTGTGGTGATCAACGTGATTGATTAACTATGCTCATTGTTGTATGAAATGTGAATGTGAATGTGAATATGTGTGTGACCGCTAAGTTCACTCGTGATGGTTCGATGGGACCTACGAGGACTCGTGGCAGTGGACTACGGGGTCAGGACTTAGTGAGGTACTGAGGTCCAATCGTGCTGGTCTGACGAGGCATACGATAACACATGGCAGTGGACCATGAGTTTCGAGCACAGTGCGTCCAACCGGGTGAGCTCGACGGGGCTTACGGTGACACGTGGCAGTGGACTACGGTGTTAGGACTGTGTGTGTGATTGTTGTGATTGATATAATCCGTGTGGGTTGTTGAACCTACGGAGACACGTGACAGTGGATCACGGTGTCGGAATTGATTATGTTTGTTTATTTGTGCGTGGTGTAGTCCGTGTGGGTTGTTGAACCTACGGATACACGTGATAGTGGATCACGGTATCATGAATATATTTTGACAATCAAAATTTTGAAAGGAAAGTTTTATGAAAACGAATATTAGATCGAGTCCCGAGCGATTGGGTAAATGTTTTTCGTGTTGTGAACTGTTAAGTTGTGAAACAAGATTTGGGTTAAGACCCTAAAGTTTTTCAAAAGGATTTGTAACTTGGGACTTGAGGCCTTAAAGATTTTTGTTCCTAAAATTCCAGAGATGATAAGTTTATTTTTTTTAAATGCATCATAGCTTATTTTCCTTTGTTAAAACCTCCCGAGAATATTTTGGTACTTGGTTATTAAATTTGATTATGATCAATGTTTGCTCGTTACATTGCGTATGATTTGATACTTGCACTAGTAAAACAGTGGAGTTTAATAACCCCCGAGTAATCGAGGGGTGGATGTCTGTTTTGCGTCCAGATACATGCAGGTTCAGGGGAGCAGTCACAGGATTAGCACAGGAGGATGACGAGCTGCGATACTAATCAAGAGTTGAGAGTTGGTAAAGTTTGGTTGTATTGTCAGAGTTGATTTCAGTCTTCCGTCGTATTGTGTTTCAACCCCTGTGTGGGTAATATTGTATAAGTCAGTTTTGTTGATTGAGTTGTGTGACCTCATCGGTCTGTGTATTCACGTGTAAGTGACCATAATGGTCTGTATTATTTTATTGTTTGACCCTGGACGGGCAAGCATTTGGTCGTTTTGTAAGGTATAGCCTGGTAGATCCTCGTAAAATGGGGTCTACGGCGTGTAATATTCCCATATGGTTTTAGGGGTGTTACATTTATGGTATCGGAGCTTAGGTTGTGGAAACCTAGGCTGTCGGGTTTAGTGGTGTCTGTTGAGTTTTGTCTCGTTGGATTTTGTCTGACTGAGTCGTGTCGCGATGCGTCATCTGAGTTGGTTGGTCGTGATTAGTATCGTGGGGCGATCATCATCTTCGTGCGACCTGTGGATGTAAGTCTCCCTTCTTTGTGTTTGTGCCTCATCTGATGCGAGTTACTGGTATGATTATGTGTTAAGTGACGGAATCTTTATGCAGATTTTTAGTTTCATGATTGCGTTTATGTGACTCTCATATTTCGTCTATATGAGGAGCGGTGTCGCTGCTAATGTATTTTTGAAATGTATTTTATCCGCTGCGTGTGTTCTTTCAAAATGACTTTCAGTATTTTGCAAATTGAGTCTTACTTCGTAAAACCGACTCCCTAAATCGAGTTTCGGCATTTTGGCCTTGAATGTTTTATGACGGTTGATAAATGATTGTGTGAGTTTTGGGCATTCTGTCCTATTGAATTTCTGAAAACCTTGAGTATCTTAGAAAATAAATTTCGAGACGTACCTTTCAAATGGATTATTTTCTCGTGGTACTTTCAAGATGCCACAGTACGATTCAAAATTATTCCAGTCGAGGACCAAAGTATTTTGAGACATTTTCAATTATTTAGAAATGCTTTGCTTAGACCCGAGGGTCTAATATTTCTGAAAATTTTTCGCTAAAGAAAAGTGTCCTCATTTTTTTTATCAAATGCAAGATGGTTTTCAAAGTCTCGATAACAATGTTTGCACTACTTTTTGAAAGGTGATACTCAAGATCAAATGGTGTTTCCAGAATTTTTTTTCTCAAAAGGTGGTTCTCGTTTTTTTTTTTAAAAACATATCACTTCCTACTTGTGGTCAGAGAAGGTGTGTATGATGACAGTACTTTCGTTAGGGTGTTAACCCACGAGTTGTGATTGAATTGGTGGTGTGAGCATTGAGTCGTTCGCCATACATATGTTTTGTTAGCCCTCTGTGAGAGGTGTGAAGTTGATCTTTAATGTTGTCATTTCGTGGTGTTTTGTGTGTTATCGCACCTGTGCGAGCTGTTAGAGCTTAGGTTTGTGTGATTGTGTACATCCGTGATTGTTTCATGATGTTCTGTGATTGTGTGCTGGTTATCGTTCTGGTCGTTGAAATCGCCGAATGTATGCCGTTGTTGTTGTGATTGGTGTACGTGGGTTACCTTACGTTGATATGTTGTGTTGAATTGGCATCTCTGGTATGTTGCTTTGCGATGTTATATTCCTTTCTACCTAGCAGTTGTACTTTCGGTATGCCGAGGCGCTCCATCTGTAATGTGCCGGGGCATGTTCGTGCAAATTTTCTTTCCCCTCCAGTAGCAGATTACAAGTGTGGACACGAGGGACACAGAATTCAGTTTTGCGAATTGGTTACCGAGACTTCTGGAGTTCGCGCTTTAGCACAGATATCAATGATCAGCTCTGAGAGGCCCATGGGAGATGTTTCTTCCGGTTGCTTTTTGTGTTGTTACCTTGCTTCCGTTGTTGTGAGTTCCGGGGGCGATATTTCTTTTATAAAAGGTCGAATGTAATACCCGTGTTATTTTTGACTTCTGCATTTTCTCCTTCTAAATTCTATCGACTTTCTCGTGTTCGTTGAAACTTTTTGAACTTGTTTGGTATCTCGGTTGTCATCGTTCAAATGGGTTGTGACCTTGTTTCGGATCAATCTGTTTATCGTTGTGACTTTTCCGAGTTCGGTTCGATTCTTGTGAACCTTGTCCGAAATTAACGTCCTTTAGTTTCTACAAGTTTTGTTTATATCTTTAGTTGAGATGTGAACTTTGGAGTCGTTGTTCGACCGTTGTTATTCGATCATTATTGTTCGATCATTGTTGTTCGGTCGTTGGTGTCCGATCGTTGTTGTCCGATCGACGTTGTTTGATCGTTGTGTCCGATTGATGTTGTTTGATCATTGTTGTCCGATAGTGTTGTTCGATCATTGTTGTTCAATCGTGGTTGTCCGATTGTTGTTGTCTGGTCTCGTACTGTGAAGAATTGCCGTTCACCGTTAGTCAGCTGCTTCGAGTGTGGCCAGGTGGGTCACCGAGCCGTGCATTGCGAGACGGTAGCTGAGAGATTTGGGAATCGAGATTGCGTACGGAGATGCCTAGTGTGGTTTTTGAGGATTTCGGCGTAGTCCGAATTGTTTGTGATTGTCCTTGTGGATCGTTTTGTGTTTATTTTCTGTTTTCTCGACTGTGCGTGTTTCCTTGTAATAGGTGCTTTTTTTTCGTGATTGTTCGGATAATTGACTTGATTGTATTATCTGTTTGATAATGCTTGTCACTTATTGGTTTTATTATGTCTCTACCGGTGGCGTTGTGTTGGTCGTCGTGGAGCGTGTTTTCACGCCATATATTCTTTTGCGTTGCTTGTAACATTTCACCGCGTGGCGTAAGTTACACGTTTCTTGTGTTTCTCGTTAATTTTTCCTGGCGGGATATTGCTTTTCCCTACTTGTTTTAAGTTTCGGGACGAAACTTCTTTTAAGGGGGGTAGTATGTAATATCCGCAATTTCGATTTCCGGTAATTTTCTTTTTTGGAGGAAGCCCATCTTAGAGACTCTATTGTGACCGTTTCGTCATTCCGAGAATGATTAATTCTACACTTTTTGTCATCCGAGTTCGTTTCGGTGTCGTTTTATTGAGTTCCGTGTTCTTAAGCGACTTTTTCAAGTATGAGTTCGACTTTGTAAAATCATCATAAATTCTTGAAAACTCCAAAAATTCTGAATCTTTGAAATATTATATAGCATCAAGTTAGCTTCCCAATGGTTCAAAAGGTGAGTCAATCGGAGTCTGGACGAAGGAGTTATGGTCGAAATAGCTAAGACTGCATCATGTGCCTTTTTGGTGCTGGAGCGGGCTGTACCGCGGGCCGCGGGCCCTGCTGGCCGGGCCGCGGCACTAAGCTGATTGCTGGGAATTTTTTTGGCCGTGGGCCGTGGCGCACTCGACCCGAGCGGCGGCACACTGGCTTTTTCTGCACTTTTTCAGCAGATTTTCGAGGAGAAAACTTCATTTTTCTCCTCTCTTCTTCCTCCTTCCATCTAGGGCGATTTGTGGGTGATTTTTGGGCGGTTTATCTCAGGGAATTCATCTTATTCAAGTTATTGGTGTGGACTAACAACATCAAATCCGTGTTCTTCGTCCGAATCAAGGTATTTTGGCTTGAACCCATGTGTTTGAAGATTTTGGGGATTTTCCTTTTGATTTCGATTCCAATCCGTTGTTGATCAATTAATTGTTGTATAAATATTGTTTTGGTCATGTTCTACGGATTGTATATCCATATTTCGAGTTCGTTGGAACCCAATCGGGATTTTTGGTTTTCTAAGGAACCTTGAACATTTAGTAGCCGATTAAATGTCTCAAAGGGTTCCCTTCGATTCTTGACCGTGTTTTCCTTTGTTTTCAATTATTATTCTCGTAGTAACCGTGTTTCCGTTGGATTTCACGGAGGATTGTAGGTGTTCGGGGTTTTCCGGGTTGTGCCGTGTTCATAGGAATATTCGGGTGCCGACGATCGATGCAAGTATCTTATTATACGACTTGTATCTTGCGACTTGAAATCACGTATTAGGTTATGATGATTTTGCTTGCCTTCATAAATATGTTCCGTTTGAGTTGGTTGTGTATTCTGTAATTTGAAGGCTTTGTGATAATAGTGTTATATTGGTATACGTGTTAGGTGTTGTGCCATTTGTGCAGGATTGCGACGTACATATGGGATGGTTGTACACTTGATTGTGAAATGTATTGTGTACCGATTGTGTGTTATGTTGGTTGTGTGTCGTTGATTGATGACAGTTGTTGTGAGTGTTGAGATTGTGTTATGTGCGTGTGATGTACGATGTTGTGGTGATCAACATGATTGATTAACTGTGCTCATTGTTGTATGAAATGTGAATGTGAATGTGAATATGTGTGTGACCGCTAAGTTCACTCGTGATAGTTCGACGGACCTACGAGGACTCGTGGCAGTGGACTACGGGGTCAGGACTTAGTGAGGTACTGAGGTCCAATCGTGCTGGTCTGACGAGGCCTACGATAACACATGGCAGTGGACCATGAGTTTCGAGCACAGTGCGTCCAACCGGGTGAGCTTGACGGGGCTTACGGTGACACGTGGCAGTGGATTACGGTGTTAGGACTGTGTGTGTGATTGTTGTGATTGATATAGTCCGTGTGGATTGTTGAATCTACGGAGACACGTGACAGTGGATCACGGTGTCGGAATTGGTTATGTTTGGTTATCTGTATATGGAATAGTCTGTGTGGGTTGTTGAACCTACGGAGACACGTGACAGTGGATCACGGTGTCGGAATTGATTATGTTTGTTTATTTGTGCGTGGTGTAGTCCGTGTGGGTTGTTGAACCTATGGATACACGTGACAGTGGATCACGGTGTCATGAATATATTTTGACAATCAAAGTTTTGAAAGGAAAGTTTTATGAAAACAAATGTTGGATCGAGTCCCGAGCGATTGGGTAAATATTTTTCGTGTTGTCAATTGTTAAGTTGTGAAACAAGATTTGGGTTAAGACCCTAAAGTTTTTCGAAAGGATTTGTAACTTGGGACTTGAGGCCTTAAAGATTTTTGTTCCTAAAATTCCCGAGATGATAAGTTTATTTTTTTTAAATGCGTCATAGCTTATTTTCCTTTGTTAAAACCTCTCGGGAATATTTTGGTACTTGGTTATTAAATTTGATTATGATCAATGTTTGCTCGTTACATTGCGTATGATTTGATACTTGCACTAGTAAAACAGTGGAGTTTTACTAACCCCCGAGTAATCGCGGGGTGGATGTCTGTTTTGCGTCCAGATACATGCAGGTTCAGGGGAGCAGTCACAGGATTGGCATAGGAGGATGACGAGCTGCGATACTAATCAAGAGTTGAGAGTTGGTAAATTTTGGTTGTATTGTCAGAGTTGATTTCAGTCTTCCGCTGGATTGTGTTTCAACCCCTATGTGGGTAATGTTGTATAAGTCAGTTTTGTTGATTGAGTTGTGTGACCGCATCGGTCTGTGTATTCACGTGTAAGTGACCATAACGATCTGTATTATTTTATTGTTTGACCCTGGCCGGGCAAGTATTTGGTCGTTTTGTAAGGTATAGCCTGGTAGATCCTCGTAAAATGGGGTCTACGGCATGTAATATTCTCATATGGTTTTGGGGGTGTTACAGGATGCATTTACAAAATACTTGAGGTATTTTATCCAATAACTTACGTAAGAGGTCGGATACACGTGATTAGAGGGTGAAAGACGAGCATTGGAATTTCCTAGTTGAACATTCGTGCAATGTAGATGCAAAGGTGGTCTACTTATATTTACTAGATGAGAGTTATTTTTATATTTATCACTAACTTTTATTTATTACCATTGAACTCAATAGAGCACTAGCGAGAAGAATAAAGAAAATAAAGCAATGAAGAACATGCAACCTATTACTGGAAAAAGAGTTTTGCTCAAGTTTATGAACTTGCCAAGGTAACTTCTTTTCATTTTCATAACTAATTACATTTCATAGGGTGATGCTTGATATAAAAAAGTTTTTGGTTGTAGGAAGAAGCTGCACTTTTAATATTGGCTTAATGGATAACGATAAGGATGTTGATAAAATTGTTAAGAAGGCGGGAATAAAGGAGCAGAGCAAATATTTTTGCATAATGTTATAATCCGGAAGTTACAAATGCATTGGTGAGTCTTCTTACTTTTGTACGTTTTTTCCTAATACAACCTCGACAACTATTATTTGTGAAATTTATATTGAGGAAAGAATGCAACATTTAAAAAGTCAATTGCGAGCTGGTACACAAGACGAAGGAACGAATAACATATATTCCCAAGTCCTTGGATAAGATAAAGGTGGAGGAGTGTGCATGTATGGTTACGGAATAACTGCCAAGCAGGTATATGGTGATCATTCGCTTGGACAAAGTGATATCCATCACATTACCATGGAAAAATAAGCATTGAGGATACAACTCGAAGAGGGGGACAAGTTAACTCAAAGGTTGTTGAGAAATGTGGACTCGAGTGGAAATGATCATTCAAGATTAACAAAGGATCTTCTCGAGTGACCTTTAGCAATTCTGCAATTGCCCAATCTGCTCAACCCTCAAGTACTCGTTTGATTCCCTTGCATGTACGTACATAATATTTCTCTTGGCTCTTATGCAATGTAATAACATGCCTTTATGAATGTTTTTGGTTTAGATAAAAATATATTGTATTTTATCGTGAGTTGTAGTTATTGTTATTGAATATTCTTTCAGCTACTATTATTATTTAATCCACAGATTATTAGACTTAGGGGGTGTTTGGGATTGATTATTGAAAATAGATTATTCGTTTTGAAAACGGATAATTAGATAATCAGTTGTTGCAAAACGTGGTTTTGAAATATAGTGTTTGGATTTGATTTTGCTGTTTGATATCGTAATAATCAAATAATCAGTTTTTTGAGTGTTTGGCAAATGAGATTATAATGCATTATCTTATAAAATTACGAAAAAGGACAATGTTTTTAATTGGTAAAGTAGGAAAGTGTATTGATAATGTGGGTTAATTGGTAAAGTAGCAAGTGGTAGCAGGTGGGGTCCATGAAAAAGAAAACCACGTTTTGTAGCAGTAGCTCACAAGTGGATTATTAAAAACTGCGTTTTGGTGCCATACAAACGCAGATAATCACTTTTTTGATTTTGTCGTCCAAACACTCCTAACCTGATTTTTGCGTTTCCAGGTCGAGATAATCAAATAATCCACTCCATAACGCAATCCCAAACACCCACTTAAAGTAGGTATCATTTTCAATGGAATTCTTGTATTATTATAGATTCAAAATGTATAATTTTACTTCGTGTTTCTATTGTTTTGTTTACACAGTATTTTTTGTTTTCTAAAAAATAAATGAGAGTATATATATACTTAAATATATACGAGGTATAATTAGAAAAGCCACCAGAGATTTTGTCGTACACTTGCAAAGAAAACCCAGAACAATTTCAAAAGTACAAAAAAGTACTTTTGAAGCTTGGTTAGAGTCTTATATTTCCTCCTTCATAAGCAAACACTGTTCATAAACTAGCGTCAGTTTTGTGTCCAGTTTAGTGGCTATATATGCTTTTAACACTAGTGAACAGATGGCCAGTTTGTGGGAATTTTTATCTAAAGTCACTCAGAACACTACTGCTCCGTTATTGATTAGGGGTGATTTTTAGCACCCTTAGTGCGAAGAACAGATACTCAAGGTGATCCTGCACTAATTGCTGCAAACATCATTCTTAATAGGGCTGGGGGCGGGGCGGGTTGGGGCGGGGCGAAGGTAAAACCGCATCCGCCCCGCAATTTTTGTGCGGTGCGGGTTTTTTGGCGGGCATTTTGATATTGAAAACCGCACAAAATCATAGTTTTGCGGGCGGGGAAAATACAATATTTATATAAATATCTAAGTGTTTTCACTTGTTATATGCGGGGCGGGCGGTTTTGCGGGCGGTTGGGAAAAAATAAAACCGCATTCGCCCCGCAATTTTGGTGCGGTGCGGGTTTTGTGCGGGGCGGGGCGAAATCAACATTTAAAACCGCCCCGCCTCGCTATTTTGCGGTGCGGTGCGGTGCGGGGCGGGCGGGGCGGTTTGTTTTGCCCAGCCCTAATTCTTAATGCACAATCTAACTTCACTTTGTAATTTTGAAACTCCTTTGGGTTTTTGTGTAATTGCCCAAACCTGAGTTGAGCATAGCAGATAATATGTGCGCTAGAATCAAACATCACGTTGTATTGCCCCTTCTTTTTTCTAAGTATGCATATTATGGACTGTTTCGCAAGCAATTTCTTCTTATGTGGACACAAAAATCTTTTATATTATGTTCAGCAAATATAAGTATAGAAAATGACAAATTCTTCTTGATAATGTTATTTTATTTGCTAGTTTGAATATTGTGTCCGATGGTTGGTGTGGGGTACCACGTAGGTTATTGAGCATCTCACAATTAGTTTGGTTTATAGGTTGTTTTGCCCGATTGATATTTATTGGAGTAAAACTTTTCTTCATTAAAAAGGTGACATTGCCTAATTATATGAGTAAAGAACTTATAAGTGATATACGATGCAGATTGGAGTAAAGGTTCTTTTGAAGGACATATTTATTTAAAATATATTGCAAAAGGTTCTTTTAAAAGCTTAAATCCATCAAAGTTGGTAGAGAATAAAGAATTGGGAGAAGATTGGTGTGAAGTGAAAGTTACTGTGCCGATTAAATATGATCATAGATTAACCCGGACAATTAGAAGTGTCAAAGTTATTGGACAAGCTACAAAAGGTAGCATTGCTTGGGCCAAAGTATTTGGTATGTCTTTCTTTAACAATCTTTCATTCATTATCTTTTTTCTTCGTCCTTTCGATCTTTGAGTATCATTAATTTTCCTTTTTGTTTATTATTATAGGCTGCTGTGGAAGATGCGATAAAGAATGTATGACATGCGGACTTGTGTCGATTATCAATTTTTTATTTTTGTGAATTTAAATTAATTAACATGAAAACATACTTTTTTTGTTTGGGATATTTTCACTTCTTGGATAGTGACGTTGGTGTTTGTGATTTTTCTTATGTTTGCTGTTTGGAATATTGTTGTTTGAATATGACATTAAGATTTTAGTGTTGTTCGCGTACGATATTAATACTTATAATACAACCATTCATATGTGTTGTAGATTTTACACTATTTTATGTTTTTAAAAAAATATTAAATATTACTTTATAATGGTCACTATAGCAAAAACACCATAAAATTTGGTAACGTGATGCCCAAAAGTGTCAAGAAAAGCTCCTATTATGACATATGGAGGTGTCACTAGGAAATTATCCAGTGACACGTGTAGGCGTCGTTAAAACAGGTTGTTAAGGTAGTTGCGCTCTTTTATGTAATGTTAAAAAATATCACTATAGCAGATTATTCTGACGCAAAAATGCGTCACTAGAAATGTTAGTTAAGATAGTTATAAATGTTTACGTGATGTTAAAAAGTGTTGCAACAATACAATGTTGTGATTCCAAAATGCTTCAATAAAAGAGGTAGTTAAAGTAGTTATGAACTTTACAGTATGTTAAAAAGTGTCACTATATCATACTACTGTGACGCCAAAAAATATCACTAGAAGAGGTAGTTATGAACTTTACATGATGTTAAAAGGGGTCATTATAGCATATTATTGCGACGCCGGAAAGTGTAACCATATATTGTGACGCGAGAAAGTGTCACCATAGCATACTATTGCGATGCAAGAAAGTGCCACCATAACATATTATTGTGACGCCAAAAAGCATCAACAAAATGCAAAAAAACTTCACTAAAGCTAACTGATGTCATGAAAAGTATCACAACATATAAAAAAGTGTCACAATAGATATCTATTGTGACGCCTTTAAAGTGTCAAAATAATGGGCTATTGAAAGACCAAATCAGGTGACGCTTTCAGTGTTGTATACATTCAAGCTTTCAGAATGATGGAAGAAAATCATCATCATTATCAGAACACATCTCGATCGGTCCCCCATTTCCAAGAAAGGTATACTTTCAGCCCTCGTTATTTATCTTCGTGCATACCATTGTTAATCGATCCTTATGATTTTAGATGAGCACATGGTTGGTTGTGTGGATTTAAGCATATATGCTGTGTTTATATATTGGCCCGAATACAACAATATAACCCGTTGAGGAAAAATATTTTGTTGCTCGAAAGTGTTGTCTTCTTAGAAAGGGAATGTTTTTTTCCAAGAGATATAATGGGAGAAAAGTAATCTAAAGGAAATTAAGCACCACAAGAGGATATTGCATCACCGATGGAAACTGAAAAGGCTCAACAAATCATTGAAGAGCCAGTTCAGAAACACATACTCTTCACATCTGATAGGGTGCGACTTGAGCCTGGGAGATAAAGGTATCTCGTAACAAAGGATCATGATGCAACATTCTTAGATGATGAGTCTGTTAGAGTATGCCCTCGAATGCCACTCCGAGGATAAGAGAGTTAGGACTGGATTATGAATTTATTAATAAAAAGCAGTGATTATTTCTTTATTTATTGTATATCATTGGCATTCTTGATTTAATAAATAAATAGAGATAATGTTCGTACTTTTGAGTAGAACATTAAACTCCCTATGAGATAAAGAGTCTTGCACTGGAAATATTTAGAACTCAAAAGCTTAACGTATCCGCAAGTTGATAATACTTAATTGGGCGTTAAGCTTTTATGAAGACTTATACATCGTATGCTTGGACATGTGCATGTCTTCACTCGGGAGTAGTCAGAGCATTCGGTATAGGTATACTAACTGGATTAATATACTCGAATATGACTCACCTCAATTCTGTAATACCCGTAATTTCGATTTCTGGTAATTATTTTTTTCGGCGAAAGTCCGATTTGACGGCTCGCTCATGACCGTTTCGTCATTCCGAGAATGATTAATTCTGTACTTTTTGTCATCCGAGTTCGTTTCGGTGTCGTTTTGTCGAGTTCCGTGCTTTTTAGCGACTTTTCCGCACTTGAGTTCGATTCTTACGAATCTCGTTCGAAACTGCTGTTTCGAGTTTCCCGTAAGTCCGTTTAACTTTGTTAGACATGTTGTGAATTTCGGTTTGGTTATTCGATCATGTATCGTGATTTTCGGGCGTTTTGGGCCATTTTATAATTTACCCAAAGTTATGGGTATCCGTATCTGTATTTGCTATCTCGACTCTTTTCTTGGTCGCGTATGACTAATTATTGCATTATGTTTTCATTTCGGGTCGTTGATGCTGTCCGCGAGCATTTCTTCATGTTCGTTCCGTACGTTTTTGGAAATCGAGCCGTCGGGTCATGGCGGCGGAGCAGCTGGCCGGACAGGTGCGGCACTGTCGGAAGTGCTGGGCACTGGCCGAGCAGGCACGGCAGGAACCGCCGTAGCGCACTCTACGGCCGGAAGGCTGCGCGCGCTAGCTCGGCAGGTGTAGCGCACGCTGTCGACCGGCCCAGCGTACGCTATCGGGTTTGGGCAGAGGGGTTCTGAGGTTCTGGACTCGGGTAGGATCGGCAGGTAGCGCACGCTACTGTCGGTCGTGGCGCATGCTAACCGGCAGGGGTAGCGCACGCTGTCGGCCGACTAGCGTACGTTACCTGGGCGAGCTGTTTAGTCCAGAGGTTACTGGACAGGTCGGCTAGTGCGCGCTAGTGTTCGCGCAGTGCACGCTAGCGGGGGTCGGGCGGGCAGGTCACGGTCGGCAGGTTTGGTTGGTAGTGTCGGGTCGTGCGGGCCCTGGCCGAGGGAGCTGGGCCGATACTGGCCGATAGCGCATGCTTGTCCGGGAAGGCTAGCGCACGCTAGTTCCGGCCCAGTATATATATGGCAGAGCAGCCTCATTTTCACTCGTTTTTATTTCCCTTCTTTTCGATCCGCGGCTGGAGCTTCGGAGGAGGCGAATCTATGTTGTTGAACAACAAATCCATGAAGTTCTTGAGTTCATATCATTGATTGATCATCCTATATCATCCTTTGATCCAGCGAATCAAGGTAATCTCTTCTTAGAACCCTAGTTTCTTTAATTTTGGGGTTTTGGGGTTTTTGTCCGATTCATTCTAAATTGGTGATTAATCCATGATGGGTATGATTAATCTTGGTAGTATTCTTGTGTTAAACATCATTTAATCCATTGTTCCTCGTCGAATCAAAGTATATTTCTTGATTTCCTTTAAATCGACTTTATGGGGGATTTGTTCTTGATCTCGTTTTCCATCCGTTTTTGATGGATCGATTGTTGTTAAATGATGTTGTTAAACATATCCTATGGATTGTATATCCATATTTCGATTTGGAATTCCATTTTTGTGTTTTGACGGGACGAATCGTGTTCTTGGCCATTTTGGGGGAAACACTTGAACTTTCGTCATTTGTTCTTTGAGTTCAACGGCTTTAAGTCGTGCTATGGAATTCATTTCATTGTTGTTATTGTCCTTCGTAGTTTATTATCGCGAGTCGGCGTTCGGCGGAATCGGCGAGTTCGTAGTCGGTCTGTGCCAACCTACTTCGGTCGATTCTCCGTTTTGTGGTTATTCGAGGCAAGTACCTTGTCCATACATTTCTTGTTTCATGGATATGATGATTGGTGATCGTCTTGGTATGTTTGTTTGTTTGTTTGAAATGAGTTTTCAAAAGATTCGGCTAGCCTCGTTAATGGCTCACTTTCAAAATGCGTGTGTTTTGTAAATTGTGTGGGTTGTAAGTGACTACGTAAATCCTTTGGATATGTTTGGTGTTGATGTTGCGCTTGATAATGCGTGTGTACGTATATTATCTCTTTTCAGTGCGTTATGGTTTGACGTGGTGTTTTGCTAAGTGTTTGATGCCTCTGGGTGAATCATTTGGATATCCTTGGTGTGATATGTTATTTGTACTTGATTGTTTCGCTAGCCAGCTCGTGAGGGTCCTTCGAGGCCTCGAGTGGGATTTGTGGCTTCGTCCCGGTCCTAGGCGACGTGTGTGCTTGATTGTTTCGCTAGCCAGCTCGGGAGGGTCCGACGGGGCCTCGAGTGGGATTCGTGGCTTCGTCCCGGTCCTAGGCGATGCTTGTTTAGTGAATGTATTTTGCTCACCTCGGGAGGGTTCGACGGGGCCACGGAGGGAGTCCAATGGTTTCGCCCTGGATTCACGAGTAAAAACTTCACAGGTTGGTGTGTATGTTTTGTGAATGTGTTTGCTCACCTCGGGAGGGTTCGACGGGGCCACGTAGGGAGTCCAATGGTTTCGCCCTGGATTCAAGAGTAGAACTTCACGAGTGCGTGTGTTTGTTTAGTGAATGTATTTTGCTCACCTCGGGAGGGTTCGACGGGGCCACGAAGGGAGTCCAATGGTTTCGCCCTGGATTCACGAATAAAAACTTCACAGGTTGGTGTGTATGTTTTGTGAATGTGTTTGCTCACCTCGGGAGGGTTCGACGGGGCCACGGAGGGAGTCCAATGGTTTCGCCCTGGATTCACGAGTGAAACTTCACGGGTGCGTGTGTATTTTATGTCCGTCGAGGATGCGTGACGTGGGTTTTAAACTTATGCATCGTTGTTGGTTTCATTTGTAGAAACAAAACATTTGGGCTGTGACCCCATTGATTTTTGAAAGAGAAGGATTCAATAATCCTAAATTGTTTTCTATTAAAACTCTCGATGGCATTTTAAACTGTTTTATAAATTGTTTTCCTTTGATTTGTGACCTTTCGGTTTTAGGATGTTTTACTCAAACTCTTGCCTCGGGAAGTATTTTTTGTTATGTTTGGATCTTTGAGGATTCCTGATTTTTATTGTTCTTGGAACTTGTATTGTATGGCTCGTATTTTTGCACTTGTTCTTGCACTAGCAAAACAGTGGAGTTTTGCTAACCCCCGAGTATTCGGGGGGTGGATGTCTGTTTTTGCATTCAGGTTTGGGAGCATAACATAGGGTCGGCACGAAGGATGATGAAAGATGAACGATACTAATCACACGAGGATCCGTATGATGTCATTGGTTTAGTTGTATTTTATTTCCGCTGCAGTATTCTTTCCCGTTGTACGGGAGTGTGTTGTATTCGACCCCTGCGTGGGCATGTAATGTGTTTGAGTTGTATGTATTTATTGAAAGACCAAATCGGTCTATTGAGTCATTTTAGCCTTAAAGGCATTGTTGATATGTTCTACGTTGTTTACCAGCCTGGTAGATCCTTGAGGAAAGGGTCTACGGCGTGTAATATCCCTGAGTGGATTGGGGGTGTTACATAAATGGTATCAGAGCTTAGGTTGTGGAAACCTAGGCTGTCGGGTTTAGTGATGTTTGTTGAGTTTTGTCTCGTCGGATTTTGTCTGACTGAGTCGTGTCGCGACCCGTCGTCTGAGTCTGTTGGTCGTGATTAGTATCGTGGAGCGATCATCATCTTCGTGCGACCTGTGGATGTAAGTCCCCCTTCTTTGTGTTGTGCCTCGTGTGACATGAGCTGCTTGTATGATTATATCGTTGATTGATTGAATCCTTCTGTGGATTTTTATTCCGTGATATGTGGGTATTCGACTCTAATATATTATTGAAATGCGGAGCGGTGTCGCTGCTAATGTATTTTCGAACTGTATTTTATCCGCTGCGTGAGTCCTTTCAAAATGACTTTCAGTATTTTGCAAACTGAGTTCTAATTCGTAAAACCGATTCCCTAAATCGAGTTTTGGCACTTTGGCCTTGAATGTTTTATGACGGTTTGATAAAGGATTTTGTAAGTTTTGGGCATTCTGGCCTATTGAATTTTTGAAAAACCTTGAGTATCTCAGAAAATTAAATTTCGAGACGTACTTTTAAAATGAATTATTTACTTGCGGTGTTTTCAAGGTGCTTTCTGATGCCGCAATACATTTCAAAAATTTTCCAGTTGAGGACCAAAAATATTTTGAGATATTTTCAAATGCAGTTGCTTAGACCCAAGGGTCGAATATTTCTGAAAGTTTTTCACTAAAAGAAAAGTGTCCTCATTTTGTTCAAACGCAAGATGGTTTTCAAAGTCTCGATAAGGGTGTTTGTATTACTTTTTGTAAAGTGATACTCAAGATTTACCGGTGTTTCCAAATTATCTTCAAAAGGTGGTTTTCGTTTTTAAAACCCATCATTTCCTGCTTGTGGTCGGAGAAGGTGTGTATGATTGTGTACATACGTGCTTGTTTCGTGATGTTTAGTAATTATATGTTTGGTATCGTTCGGGCCATTGTAATCGTCGAACGATGCCGTGGTTGTTGTGATTTTAGTATGTGTTGATATGTTATGCCAAGTTGGCATCTCCGGTTTGTTGTTTTGCGACGTTACATTCCATTATACCTAGCAGTTGTATATTCGGTATGCCGAGCCGAGGTGTTTCAACCGTGGTGTACCGGGGGCATGCACGTACCAATTATCTTTCTCGTCGGTAACGCATCTCAAGTGTGGACCCGAGAGACACAGGATCCAGTTTTGCGAGTTGGGTTCCAAGTCTTTCGGGGCGCGAACTTCAGTACAGATATCAGGATCGGCTCTAAGAGGCCCATGGGAAATGTTTCCATCGACTGCTTTTGTGTTGTTGCCTTGTTCCGTTATTGGGAGTTGCGGGGACGAACTTCTTTTATAAGAGGTCGAATGTAATATCCGTATTGTTTTGGACTTCTGCATTTTCTATTCCTCAAGTCTATCGACTCACTCGTGTTCGTTGGCATTTTCTGAGCTTGTCATGTCCCTTGTTTTTGTTGATCGAACAAGTGTGGTATTGTTTCAGAATAACTCGTTTGTCGTTGTGACTTTTCAATTGCTATTCCCTTCCCTGTGGACCTTATGTGAATGCACATCTTGTTGTTTTCATCGGATCATATATTGTCTCGAGTCGAGACGTGAACCTCGGAGTTGTTGTTTGAATTTTATTGTTCTTCGTGATTCGAACATGATTGTTCGATTTTTGTTGTCTAGATCGTTTGATTGTTCAATTTTTGTTGATCTCGTTTCGTGATTGTTGAACGTTCAGGCTCCTTCGTAATTCCCTTAAGTTTGGGAAATTAGTCTCGTTTTCGATCTTCCAACCCTTGGGCGGTGGAATTCCGTATTTGTTCAGTGATTGGCTCGCGTTTTGATTGATGTACCGTTGGGTTGGTCAATCATATTGATTTTCGTTCGTTGTGTTTTGCGATTGTTCGGATAATCGACTCGATTGTATTATCTGTTTGATGACGCTTGTCACTTGTTGATTTTATTATGTCTCTGCCGGTGGCGTTGTGTTAGTCGTCGTGGAGCGTGTTTTCACGCCGTATATTCCTTTGCGTTGCTTGTAACGTTTCGCCGATGGGCGTAAGTTACGTGTTTCTTGTGTATCTCGTTGAGTTTTCCTGGCGGGATATTGCTTCTCCCTAGTTGTTTTAAGTTTCGGGACGAAACTTCTTTTAACGATGGTAGTGTGTAATACCCGTAATTCCAATTTCCGGTAATTACTTTTTTTTCGGCGAAAGTCCGATTTGACGGCTCGCTCATGACCGTTTCGTCATTCCGAGAATGATTAATTCTGTACTTTTTGTCATCCGAGTTCGTTTCGGTGTCGTTTTGTTGAGTTCTGTGCTTTTTAGCGACTTTTCCGCACTTGAGTTCGATTCTTACGAATCTCGTTTGAAACTGCTGTTTCGAGTTTCCCGTAAGTCCGTTTAACTTTGTTAGACGTGTTGTGAACTTCGTTTTGGTTATTCGATCACGTGTCGTGATTTTTGGGCGTTTTGGGCCATTTTGTAATTTACCCAAAGTTATGGGTATCCGTATCTGTATTTGCTGTCTCGAATCTTTTCTTGGTCGCGTATGACTAATTATTGCATTATGTTTTCATTTCGGGTCGTTAATGCTGTTCGCGAGCATTTCGTCGTGTTCGTTCCGTACGTTTTCGGAAATCGAGTCGTCGGGTCATGGCGGCACTGTCGGAAGTGCTGGGCACTGGCCGAGCAGGCATGGCAGGAACCGGCGTAGCGCACGCTACGGCCGGAAGGCTACGCGCGCTAGCTCGGCAGGTGTAGCGACCGGGCCGACCGCCCGGCCAGACGCTATCGGGTGCAGGCGTAAGGGTTCTGAGGTTCTGGACTCGGGTAGGATCGGCAGGTAGCGCACGCTACTGTCGGTCGTGGCGCACGCTAACCGGCAGGGGTAGCGCACGCTGTCGGCCGACTAGCGTACGTTACCTGGGCGAGCTGTTTAGTCCAGAGGTTATTGGACAGGTCGGCTAGCGCGCGCTAGTGTCCGCGCAGCGCACGCTAGCGGGGGTCGGGCGGGCAGGCCACGGTCGGCAGGTTTGGTTGGTAGTGCCGGGTCGTGCGGGCCCTGGCCGAGGGTGCTGGGCCGATACTGGCCGATAGCGCACGCTAGTCCGGGAAGGCTAGCGCACGCTAGTTCCGGCCCAGTATATATATAGCAGAGCAGCCTCATTTTCACTCGTTTTTCATTTCCCTTATTTTCGATCCGCGGCTGGAGCTTCGGAGGAGGCGAATCCATGTTGTTGAAAAACAAATCTATGAAGTTCTTGAGTTCATATCATTGATTGATCATCCTATATCATCCTTTGATCCAGCGAATCAAGGTAATCTCTTCTTAGAACCCTAGTTTCTTGAATTTTGGGGGTTTTGGGTTTTTGTCTGATTCGTTCCAAATTGGTGATTAATCCATGATGGGTATGATTAATCTTGGTAGTATTCTTGTGTTTAACATCATTTAATCCATTGTTCCTCGTCGAATCAAAGTATATTTCTTGATTTCCTTCGAATCGACTTTTTGGGGGATTTGTTCTTGATCTCGTTTTCCATCCGTTTTTTATGGATCGATTGTTGTTAAATGATGTTGTTAAACATATCCTATGGATTGTATATCCATATTTCGATTTAGAATTTTGTTTTCGTGTTTTGACGGGACGAATCGTGTTCTTGGCCATTTTGGGGGAAACACTTGAACTTTCGTCATTTGCTCTTTGAGTTCAACGGCTTTAAGTCGTGCTATGGAATTCATTTCATTGTTGTTATTGTCCTTTGTAGTTTATTATCGCGAGTTGGCGTTCTGCGGAATCGGCGAGTTCGTAGTCGGTCCGTGCCAACCTACTTCGGTCGATTCTCCGTGTTGTGGTTATTCGAGGCAAGTACCTTGTCCATACATTTCTTGTTTCATGGATATGATGATTGGTGATCGTCTTGGTATGTTTGTTTGTTTGTTTGAAATGAGTTTTCAAAAGATTCGGCTAGCCTCGTTAATGGCTCACTTTCAAAATGCGTGTGTTTTGTAAATTGTGTGGGTTGTAAGTGACTACGTGAATCCTTTGGATATGTTTGGTGTTGATGTTGCGCTTGATAATGCGTGTGTACGTATATTATCTCTTTTCAATGCGTTATGGTTTGACGTGGTGTTTTGCTAAGTGTTTGATGTCTCTGGGTGAATCATTTGGATATCCTTGGTGTGATATGTTATTTGTACTTGATTGTTTCGCTAGCCAGCTCGTGAGGGTCCTTCGAGGCCTCGAGTGGGATTTGTGGCTTCGTCCCGGTCCTAGGCGACGTGTGTGCTTGATTGTTTCGCTAGTCAGCTTGGGAGGGTCCGACGGGGCCTCGAGTGGGATTCGTGGCTTCGTCCCGGTCCTAGGCGATGCTTGTTTAGTGAATGTATTTTGCTCACCTCGGGAGGGTTCGACGGGGCCACGGAGGGAGTCCAATGGTTTCGCCCTGGATTCACGAGTAAAAACTTCACAGGTTGGTGTGTATGTTTTGTGAATGTGTTTGCGCACCTCGGGAGGGTTCGACGGGGCCACGGAGGGAGTCCAATGGTTTCGCCCTGGATTCACGAGTAGAACTTCACGAGTGTATGTGTTTGTTTAGTGAATGTATTTTGCTCACCTCGGGAGGGTTCGACGGGGCCACGGAGGGAGTCCAATGGTTTCGCCCTGGATTCACGAGTAAAAACTTCACAGGTTGGTGTGTATGTTTTGTGAATGTGTTTGCTCACCTCGGGAGGGTTCGACGGGGCCACGGAGGGAGTCCAATGGTTTCGCCCTGGATTCACGAGTGAAACTTCACGGGTGCGTGTGTATTTTATGTCCGTCGAGGACGCGTGACGTGGGTTTTAACCTTGTGTATCGTTGTTGGTTTCATTTGTGAAAACAAAACCTTTGGGCTGTGACCCCCGTTGATTTTTGAAAGAGAAGGATTCAATAATCCTAAATTATTTTCTATTAAAACTCTCGATGGCATTTTAAACCGTTTTATAAATTGTTTTCCTTTGATTTGTGACCTTTCGGTTTTAGGATGTTTTACTCAAACTCTTGCCTCGGGAAGTATTTTTTGTTACGTTTGGATCTTTGAGGATTCCTGATTATTATTGTTCTTGGAACTTGTATTGTATGGCTCGTATTTTTGCACTTGTTCTTGCACTAGCAAAACAGTGGAGTTTTGCTAACCCCCGAGTATTCGGGGGTGGATGTCTGTTTTTGCATTCAGGTTTGGGAGCATAACATAGGGTCGGCACGAAGGATGATGAAAGATGAACGATACTAATCACACGAGGATCCGTATGATGTCATTGGTTTAGTTGTATTTTATTTCCGCTGCAGTATTCTTTCCCATTGTACGAGAGTGTGTTGTATTCGACCCCTGCGTGGGCATGTAATGTGTTTGAGTTGTATGTATTTATTGAAAGACCAAATCGGTCTACTGAGTCATTTTAGCCTTAAAGGTATTGTTGAGATGTTCTACGTTGTTTACCATCCTGGTAGATCCTTGAGGAAAGGGTCTACGGCGTGTAATATCCCTGTGTAGATTAGGGGTGTTATAAATTCAGTCAAATGGATTTCACTCTAGGATAGTCAATGACTGAATCACAAGGTTATGATAGGTGTGCGTGAATCTTTGACTTGACGGTTCAGTAGAAGATGTACTTGTTTCATTAAGTTATTCATTAGTGTAGTTCGATCAAGTTGCCTGTCGATAGAGATCAACCTCGAAGTGCAACTTAATGGGCAAGTAGCAGCTTTACTAAGTACCAAGAAAATATTCTTTCTCCTGTAAGTGAAAAGGATAATGTCCAAATGTGATCAAAAGTCTTTGTTCAAACCAAATGAGCTGGTTGTATTTGATACATGAGAGCTCTATGATCTTGATTTGTACTGACACATGCATAGAGTCAAGTATGGATAAGGTTAGATTAACTGTGACCCTAAAACTTTATCGGTACATATCATTCAAGGCTTTATACGTATACGGTATTCATAATAGGTTTTGGAATGATTCCTATCATTCGTTCTCAGTTGAATTTTGGTGTGAGCCATGGACTGGCTAAATGTTCCTCACGCTATTTTGATCCTCCCATTACTGACTGGGACAAACCTACAGAGTTATGCATACAAGATCAATGATAGATTAAATTAAATTTATTCTCTTTTAATAAATATTAGACATTGGATGTCTAATTGAATTTAGTTTGTACGGTAAATTAAATCGGTCTGATGAATTAAATAATTTATGGGTAATTAATTTAATTCAAATATACTTATTTCTTGGAGAAATTAACTATATTGTATTTGATATAATTAATTAATTTGATTAATTAATTATTATAAATATACTATGACGGACCAAGGTTTATCTAGCGGATTAGATACATGGGGTCCGAAACAGGGACTAGATGATTGGGTCATTTAAAAACCCACGTGGCCGCCCCCTCTCCAACTCTCACATGCTGAAGACTTTCTAAGTCTTTACTGCTTCCATGTGAGTAATATAATATGGAGAGTAGACTTTGAAAAGGAGATGGGGTGATTATATTTTAATGCATATCACTACACTCCAAAAGTCTGACGTGAGAAACTACAAGTGAAAAGAAAGTCTTCTACTACTTGTTCTCCAATAAATAAAAGACAGAGAGAGACAGAGAAAAACTAAGTTTCCAACTCATATTTTTATTTGTTAAGCTTAGTCTATATTCTATAGCAGTGTTCTTGGAGAACTAGAAGAGTATAATTCTATTCTAGGCATTATTCTGACACATGAAATGTAGAGACGTTCGGTATTTTCGACGTTGGAATTTTCAAAAGCTTCACGGATTGGATTCGTGTTTGTCATCATCAAAATAAAGAAGTCGAGTCTACAAAGGTATGATTTTAATTCTTTTATTTATTCATTTATATGATCCTTGGATGAGCACGGTTTGTACGATTTGATTTCCGGTGCATATTCGATTTATGGTCTGAAGTCAAACAGTAGTATCAGAGCGAGGTCAATGTGATCGTATAGATGATATTTTTGCATTTTCGAATACACATGTGATGATAATTTATGATTTGGGATCACAAAATTGATCATAGATATTTAATTTTTCGTCGTAGTAATATATTTTAGTGACTTTATCTTATGGTATAAATCTGATTTTTATTAGAAAATGATTTATGTTAATAATGTGAAAGTCAAAATTCATAAACTTTTTGAAATCTGCCCGAAAACGAGTCGAGTGCATTCGTTGGACGAAGCATCCCGAACCCAGCTGAACCAGTCTGGTACAATCCCAACTGAACCAGCCAGGTTCCGAACCCAGTTGAACCAGCCAAGTTCCAAACCCAGTTGAACCAGCCAGATTCCAAACCCAACCGAACCATCCAGGTACCGAAACCAGCTGGACCAGTTGGGTGCCGAACCCAACTGGTACCGAACCCGATTGAATCACCAGGTCTTTGGAAGTCAGCCGAGCGCGACCAGTGGAGTCTTTGCCGGGCGTGGCCCAGTGGGTGTCGACAGGAATACCCAGCTGGTGCATGGCAGCTTCCTGGCTGCCGGGCACCGGGCCTCATCTTTCGGTATATTTTTGGAAATTAACTTTCCCAATATAAATTAAGTTTAATTTCATTAAATCATTAAATTTGAAAATTTTGATGATGGGAAAATCTAAAGAAAATATTTTAAGGGTTTACTACGAAAAAATTAAATTGTCGATTAGTTTTGAATTAATTGGATTAATTCAAACCATTACGTGTTGTACGTTTGACATATTTATGTGATGGGATATAGTACATGGACTTCGTTTTGGAATCATTATTAGTCGATAGGGTTGTAAAGGCCGGTTTTGAGCCTATTTATTTATTTTACTATAATATTTTTATAGGATGCAAATTATTCAAATGTAATGGATAGAGTTTCTAAGACGGTGGCCCAAGGCAATCCATCATGAAGACGGCGATTCAAGACGAGTTTTATTTCCTTGTATTTGGTTGGGTCATTTGCTTGGCCCAATATTTAGGAAAGGTCCATGAACTACATGTTGGTAGCAACTAGATTATTATTTACTTTATTCATATTGTAGGAATATCCAACCGCGATTACAAACAAATTAATGTTCAAAGTGTAACATAATAGCGATCCCACATAACAAATAGTAAGTTGGAAAGGGTGCAAGATATCCTACCATCTGTCAAACTCTTGGAAGATTGAAATCTAAACCGAAATGTTATTCTTCTGAGTATGTCGAGGTAGTGTTTTGGGGAAGGTTGATAAATTCCTAAAGTACATTAGATGCATTCGATTGTGACAAATCAAACCCGTAGAAGCCGTATGGGTTGTCGGATAAGATTCGATTATCAGACTGATAGGAGTTGACGTTTTAAACTTAGATAGTACAACGAGCTATAGAAACTGTATGGTTTGAGAGCAAGTGAACTAGGGGTAAAAGAAAGATCAAATCATTCATTATATAAGTTGGGGTTGGACACCACTTTGTAAAACTAATAGACCAGAAACCATATGGGTTGCCCTCTGTTAATTTATAAAGAACTTTATCACCACTAAGAAGTTGATCACTTGATGACTTCCGATTTTTCATATGGGAGTGTGTTTTTCCTATAAAATTAGTTGGGGCCGATTCATGAATAGAAAAGTCATTTTTTCTGAGTACTTGAATCATAATTCACATAACACTAATTAAATCTGTTTTACTTTCTGCAGAATTAAAATATCAAAATAACAATGAATCCGCTTGCAATACTTCTTGAAATGAACAACCTAAATGGACCAAACTTTGTCGATTGGCTCCAAAATATGAGGATAGTCCTTAGTATGGAATTGTTGGGATACATCTTGGAGGCAGATATCCCACGGGCTCCTACTCGGACCAGGGCTAAATAAAGGAAGAGGTTGAAATCCATGAGAAGTGGGTCAAAGATGATGTCAGAGTCCGTGGTTTTATGATTGGATCTAAGACTAATGACCTGCAGAGCGCACACGAGACAATGAATTCTGCTAGGTTGATACTGGCTCATCTGACCGAACTTTATATATGGAGAGCATAGCCAAACAGCTCGATATGAGATATTGAAGAAGCTGCTTGGAGCTCGGATGAGGGAAGGAGAGAAAGTTGGGGACCATGTCCTCAATATGATCTCTATGATATAGAGATTGTAAGCTCTTGGTTTTAGGACGCATGCTTCTCTCGAAACTGATCTTATCCTTAAATCTCTTCTGTACCCCTGTGATATCCCACATCGACTAGCGGAGAGGGGGCGAAGTGCCTTATATGTGCATGCCCGCCTCCAAATAGCATGAGGCCTTTTGGGAGCCTAGTGGCTTCAGAGAGATGAGAACTCCGAAATTAAGCGTGCTCAGACGAAAGTAATCTCAGGATGGGTAACCTCCTGGGAAGCTGCTCGCGGGCTCCCAGAAACAAAACCGTGCAGGCCAGCTCAGAGGAGAGTGCCCAGAGCGGACAATATCATGTTACGGCGTAGCGGTCTTAGGATGTGACAATTGGGTATCGAAGCCATTCTACCATGTAGTTCGAGTGTGCCGACAAGGACGTCAGGTCCCTTGAGGAGGGGCGGATTGTGATATCCCACATCGACTAGCGGAGAGGGGGCGAAGTGCCTTATATGTGCATGCCTGCCTCAAAATAGCATGAGGCCTTTTGGGAGCCTAGTAGATTCGGAGAGATGAGAACTCCGAAATTAAGCGTGCTCGGGCTAGAGTAATCTCAAGATGGGTGACCTCTTGGGAAGCTGCTCGCGGGCTCCCAGAAACAAAACCGTGAGGGCCAGCTCAGAGGAGAGTGCCCAGAGTGGACAATATCATGCTACAGCGGAGCGATCTTGGGATGTGACAGTTAATATAATATCCGTACCATTTAATGGCAATAATTGTAATTTTGATGAATTTCGTGGAATGTGTTGTAAATTTTTCCAGTTATTGGTAATCGCTTCGCGTGCTGTTTTCCGTATTGTCGGATAGCGGTATCATGTGTTTAATCGGAGTTGAGTTTTCAAGTTATTATTCCTTGTTAGTGCTACGTTGGTTGTTGGTAATTATCGAGGTTTGAACCTATCGGGATGTGTTCGTTCAGACCGAACTTCATGATTTTAATGCTGGAAAGGGAGCAGCAGTGCACGCTAAATATGTAGCTAACGTGCGCTACTGCGATATGATAGTGCACGCTAATGAGTTCATAGTGCATGCTACTTCGACTGGGCAGAACTGGACAGAAGGTTTTCTGGGCTTGGGAGAGGGACGATGAGCGCACGTTATTCGGCTGTAGCGCGCGCTGACTCGGCAGGTGTAGCGCACGCTATTCGATTGTAATGCGCGCTACCTGGTTGGTCAGTAAGGTTCCTGGAGTTCTGGACTAGGCGGATAGCGCACACTAATAGAAGACTAGCGCATGCTACTCTGATGGGATAACGCACGCTAATACATTGCTAGCGCACGCTAACGAGGTCAAACCGAATATTGTGGAACTGGGCAGAACGTTCAGGAAGGCTGAACCAGAGCCATTAGCACGCGCTAAGCATCATGTAGCGTGCGCTAATACCAGTCAGTATATATATATATATATATATATATATATATATATATGACTTCGTCATTTCTCCTCCTCATAACCCCTCTTCGGCGATTTGGCGACCTAGCTCGAGGCTGAAGGTGAAGTAAGGCCTTCTATCATCATCCACCAATATTTTTGAGTTCCTAACAAGAAATTATCAACATCTATGCATCTCCTAACATCCGGATCGAGTTATAATTTTCTAGAACCCTAATTTTGTGAATTTTGGGGGATTTTTGGGGGTTTTATGAAGATTTGGCCGAGTTAATCCGATCTAGCTTAGATTGTTGTTGGATTATGGTTGTATACTCTAAATCCTTTTGTATTCTTAAAGTTTTGGGGAACGATTTCGAGAATCCTTTTGTTAATCGGTCATATTGTATTATGCCTCCAAGATGTCCGATGAATGCTTCAACGGGTAGAACTTAGGATGATTTCCTATGTTTCCGAGGTATTGTGATTGATTATGTGTCGTTGCAATTTAGGAACGAGCCTTTAAAGGAAGATTGGATCGAAACCCTTTCCTTTCACCGTTTCCTTCACGTCATATTTGAGGCAAGTACATGAATTATATTTTGTTGCGTATGATGCGTATTCGGCATGAATGTTGCTTTGTTAAACCGTGTTTGTGTTTGTGATGTTGCTTTTCCACTCGGGGATGGCATGTGTGGCCTATGGGGGCCGATACTAAGGGGTACGGCTGCGGAAACGGATATATGTGCGTGTGTGGTTGTTCTTCCACCCGGGGAGGATCTGACGAGACCTCTGGGGTCCGATACTAACGGGTACGGCCGCGGAAGTGGTTTCCCACTAGGGGAGGGTCCGACGGGACCTCTAGGGGTTGATACTAAGGGGTACGGCCAGGGGTCACTAGATATGGAATTGTGATGATGAGTTGTGTTGCCATGGCTTGATCATGAATTGTTTTGAATGGAAATGTATTGGTGAAAAATGTGGTATTCCAGAATATGTCCTTTCATAAATGTTTTCTAACTGTGACAGGAATGTTGATGTATGGTTATATGTAATGTTTGTAATTATGTATTTGTACTAGCATTTCATATGCTAACCCCTATATGGGGTGAAATATTTTTGCATTTCTGGTATTGGACGTACTGAGGAGCTGGCACGGGCGGCGCATGTAAAGGGTGATCAGTCATGATGAGGCTCGAATCTTGAGAGTTGTTATGATTTTTATGTTGATCATTTGAATCTAGAGTAAATGGTTTCTGTTTTATGATTCAAGTCCCCTGCGTGGGCAATGGATTTATGTTGAATTATGTGTCTGAATTAAAATGTTTTGGCCAAGGCCACGACCTGATATTTCTTCTGATACGTTTTATGCCATTTTGACGTTAGTAGCCGAGTGTGAGTTAAGACTGGTAGGCCTAATGAAGGTCCTACGGCGTGTAGCAGCCTTGGGTGAATCGGGGTGTTACATCCCATTCTCACAGTTTGTCATGAATTTCAATTGCAATGAGATTGCTTGCAATCTGACAGACTTAATGAACAAACTGTCAACCGCTAAGTCTCAGATGAAGCTACCTAAGGTGAAGGAGGCTGAATTTGTTATTTCTTATGGGCCTCGGAGGTCCAATATAAGAAGTAGAAAAACAAGAAGCAGCTAGGACCCAAAGTTGTGGTCGGAAAGAGAAAGGGCAAGGCGCCAATAGTTCTAAAGACAAGTATGGCCAAGCCAACAGACAGTTGCTCAAAATGTTATATGCTTGGCCACTGGATAAAGGATCATCCTCAGCTTGATGGTGCTTCAGGTACAAAACTTTTAGTTTTGGAAACAAATTATTCTACTTCCTGGATTTTATATTCAGGTGATAGTTCTCACATGTGCAATTTTCTTTTTATAAGTAAAATTCATGCAGCATTTCTGATGTAGCCAACTGGGGCCATAATCTGTTAGATAATTTCTTCAATATACTGGAGGATATAGGCTTTGAATGCTGTATGAAGAAGGTTGTAAGATGATAGGCGAATTTTGATGCAATAAAAAAACGATACGAATTTTCCCAATAATTTCCCCCTTTTTGATAATGTCAAAACTCTATAATTATTCCAACTTCAATTCTTCTTTCTGATGATATGATCTTCATAAGACTTAGACTAAATAATGAACAGCTCGCAGTCATATTCTAGAAAAATATCATACAAGGCTAAATGTTTCACAACTAAAACTTTGATTGACTCGTAGGCACAATCTTACAGCATGTGGCTTTAAGTACAACTTAATCTATGAACTGTTCGTGGACAAGTTCTTACAGCTTGGTCTTAGCAAAATTCATACTTGGAAGTAATTTGAAAATTTGTCAAGCATAAAAATGCATATAGTAATATAGATTACGAGTTGTAATCTGTTGATAGAAAAGGAGATCTCTTTATTGATGGATATATTATTACAATACAAGACTTTTTGAAATTAAAAATAGATAGGAAAGCATGTAAAATGCATAAGTTACAACAACTAAGGATTTAACGTCTAGGATGTGCTGTGGGGTTGATCTTCTATAGGGATCATTTTTTGTCCTTTTTCACCAGTGGACTAGGAGATCTTGGCCATTGTTCCTATAGTGACTCTTTCCTTCAGGAGTCTTGTCGTAGCCAAGAATCCAATCCTCCGGGTAGGTTGGTCGATCACCCTGACAACTTTCCTTTATCAAGAAGCCTTGAGAATTCATGTGCCGCATCATCCAGCATTTTTCAGTGGTTAAAGATGGATGACTCCTTAATAAGTATGCATAAGTACCTCATGATCTCATTCTTCATCCAGGCTTTAAGTTCGTCTGCTGTTGGCTGTCTATCATTCGACAAAGGGATCTCGATGGGCTTCTGCACTGTATACTTCTAGGGAAAGTTAGGATCCTGGAATTCAGATATGATATCCCACACTGACTAGTGGTGAGAGGATGATGTGCCTTATATGTGCCCACCTCCAAGTAGGAAGAGGCCTTTGGGGGCTCAGTGGCTTCGGGGAGGTAGGAACTCTGGAGTTGAGTGTGCCTCAGGATGGGTGACCTCCTTGGAAGTTGCTTTGGGAATACAAGAAACAAAACCTTAAGGTCCAACTCAGAGGAGAGTGCCCAAAGCGGACAATATCATGCTACAGCGATCCTAGGATGTGACAGTTGGTATCGGCACCATTTTGCCATATGATGCGAGTGTACCGACGAGGACGTCGGGCCCCTGAGGGTAGGTGGATTGTGATACCCCACATTGACTAGCAGAGATGGGGTGATGTGCCTTATATGTGCATGTCTGCCTCCAAATAGCATGAGGCCTTTTGGGGCTCACTGGCTTCAGGGAGGAAGGAACTACGAAGTTAAGTGTGCTTGGCGTTGGAGCAATCTCAAAGTGGGTGACCTCCTAGGAAGTTGCTCGTGGGCTCCCATAAACAAAACCATGAGGGCCATCTCAGTGGAGAGTGCCCAAAGCGGACAATACCGTGCTATCCCAGGATGTGACATGAGGCCTTGATCTAGTCACCTTATATCCTCTTGCTCCTTGTCATATGCCTGGTCGTGCCATATGGCCTATCACTTGAGCGACTGTTACCTCGAGGGTAGATTCAAGTTCTTTCTCTTTTTCCTGTCTTCATCCCCTTCCAGCTTCCTGTACCTCTTTCCCCTCTTTGGAATTGTCGAGATTTGTGACTTTTCCATGGATATCTCCGTTTGTTTATCCTATAGGCCTAACCAAGACGATAAGGCTGGTGACTACTGTGGAAACATCACCTTTTTTTGTTGGGATTCGGTGCCTAAAACGAAGGCCCAGCGGAAGCGGTAAAATGAAAATTAATTCGATCTGAATCCCTACGAGGATCGATCGAGCTACGTATATACGAATATTAAAACGAAACACAAACTACACGGGAAAACATACCCTTGTAGTCCGTTGATTAAATGGATTCCTTCTCTTGAGCTATTCCCCGAGCTTTGCTTGATCTCTACGTATCCAATCCGCTCCAAGCTCTTGGATGATCCAACGCCGAAAATACTGCGTCTCTACTTGTTACGCGCTGGAGAAACGACCGGAACGACCAAACCTCGTTATCCTCCAAGGATACGGCTAGAACAAGATTATATGAGCTTGAATATAAAGATTATTACACTCTAAGTGTTAATCTATATTCTCTCTATTTTTCTCTCAATCTATCTCTAAGAAAATTGAAGAAAAATGGAAGAAGATGAAGATGAAGTTGAAGACATGAAAATGAACTCTAAGTTCTATATATATCTCTCTCTCTCTCTTTCAAACGTATGGAATCAATATAGTCAAGGAGAGATATGAAGTCTTCCATATTTTATATTCTACTCCCACATGAAAACAACTCATGCATATGAGTATCTAACCCCACCAACACATGTTCTTCCATTTAAAATGGAAAACAAAAGACAAAGTGAAAGGTGGTGGAAATGGGGGGTCTTAATAAATCGGACGAGTTCTGTTCGTTTCGGACTCCCGAGAGTCCAAGCAGATAAACTCCAATTCCGTTTCGATGTATTTATATCGATTAATTAATCCAATTAATTAAACATAACAAATACAAAATAATATAATTAATTTCTCCAAGAAATAATTATATTTATGAATTAAATTAATCACCCAGTAATTTATTTAATTCATTAGGCCGTAAATCAATTTATCTAATAAATCGATTTAGACATCTAATGTCCCATTTTACATCTCCAACATCTAATATTCATAATGAGAGAATTAGCTCGATTCATTCCGTCGTCAATCCTATTGAGCGACTCGGTAGGTCCGTCTTAGTCAGCAATGGGAGGAACCAAAGAGTAGTAGCACCACCTAGCCAGCCTGGCGGCCTACACTGTACCCCAACTGAGAACGAATGATGGGATCATTCAAGAACCATTCTGTCGTGAATACCAGTATACGTATAAACCCTTCTTTCAAATCTCCCGATCAAATTATAGGGTCACGGTCAGTCAAACCCTATATGTACTTGACATTTTGCATGCGTTAATGCAAATCGAGATCATCGAGCTCTCATGTATCTAATACAATTAGCTCTAATGATTTGGACAAAGACTTATGATCTCATCTGCCAATAACCGCATAGGACATATAACCCGCTCACTAACGGGAGAAAGAATTCTATCTTGGTATTCAGTAGGACCTGCTACTTGCCCGTCAAGATGCACATCGAGGTTGACCCTCGCCTCCCAGTTTTCAGGATCGAACTACTCTAATGAAAATCTTGACGTCACAAGCACATCCCTACTAAATCCTCTAGTCGAAGGTTCACGAATACCTATCACAACCTTTCGATTCCGTCATTGACTGTCCTGGAGTGAAATCCGTGTGACAAATCGAGGGTGAGTCGGTTCGAGTATACTAATCCAATTAGCATACCTATAACGTGTGCTCCCACTAACCATTAGTGTTCGACAGGCACTCTCCATGTCAAAGAACACGTCATACAAGTCTTCACATAAACTTAACGCCCAGTCAAGTTTCATCGACTTGCGAACGATTAAGTATTTGAGCTATAACCTTTCTAGTGCCAACCCCCTTATCCAATAAGGAGTGGAACGTTTTGCTCTCAAATACACGGACTAGTTTCTATATGTATATTTACGAGTTAGGAATGCCAGTAACTACCAGTAAATAAAGAAACATTCATTTGCCTTATAATAATGATTTACATAATTGCAAGTACAATGCCCTCACTCGACAACCTCTGAGTGGCATTCGAGGGCATACTCCTAACAATCTCCCACTTGCACTCAATGCCACACACTATGGTATCTAATACGCATGTTCTCCAGATGACGCTCTAAGCTAATCTGAGAAAGTGTCTAGGTCACCAGATCAGCGACGTAGTCGGCTGACTCTACTCTATGCAGCACAATATATCTCTTTGCGAACAAATTCTCTTACGAGATGATACTCTCTCTCTCAATATGTTTGGTACTATTATGAAACCTCGGCTCCTAGGCCTGTGCTACCGCTCTATTGTTATCGTATAAAAAACGAAACCAGGCGGCATAGCACATGGTGTCACGTGAAGTTTACCCGGTAACTTCTATATCCAAAAACCCTTCCTTAGAAGCCTCCGAGGCTGCTTGATACTCAACCTGACTGGTGGAATCAGTAGTCGCGCTATGCTTGGCACTATGCCAAGTTATTGCTCCTCTATTAAGAGTAAAATTTAGCCAGAAATAGACATTGAGTCGTCTTTCTGTCCTTAGAAGTCTAAATCAACGAAGCCCATCACATTCAGTTCTTCATATCCATATTAAAGAACCTGATCTCTAGTCCTTCCAAAGTACTTGAGAACGTTCTTTACTACGGTCCAATGTTCCCCACCTAGGTTTGCCTAAAACCTACTTACCACGCTCCCAGCATGCGTAATGTCAGGTCTTGTACACAACAAAGCATACATAAGGCTACCCACGGCCGATGCATATGGTATATTACTCATTTCCTTCCTTTGTTCCTCACCCAGAGGACACATCTTCGAGGAGAGTTTTATTCCATGTCGCATCGGTAGGAACCCTCTTTTAGAGTAACCCATCTTAAATCGTTTTAAGATTTTATCTATATAGAGGGCTTGGAAAAGACCTATCATTCTCTTCGCTCTATCCCAGTAGAGTCGAATCCCAAGAATATAGGTTGATTCTCCCAAGTCTTTCATGGAGAAATTACTCGAAAGCCAAGCTTTAACAAAACTAAGCATTCCCATATCATTTTCTATTAGTAGAATGTCATCTACATATAGTACTAAGAATGCGATCTTGCTCCCAGTAACCCTCTTGTATACACAATGTTCCTCTTCATTTTGCACGAAGTCAAACTCACTGACTGCCTCGTCAAAACGAAGGTCCCAACTACATGAAAACTGTTACAGTCTATTTCATGGGGTCTACATCTACCATTGCTAGGTCATTAGTCGCGGGTCGGTCTCTTGTTTATCACCTGGAACCTCGTGGAAACCCAGTTCCTCCAAGTGCATAAAACTATACCTCTCAGGTAAATAAGACACCCTACTAGACCTACGAGGTGGTTGTACTTGTGTTTCGGAAGGTTCGATTCCAATTTCTTACACAGGTGTCTCCTGAGGAGTTTTCATTGTATTCTTCCGAAGAAATATTTCTACCTGCTCCGCCTTCCTGGATGAACTCTTCTTCCAGGAAGTGTGCATGCAAAGCAACAACGATCTTTCGATCTTTGGGCATGTGGAATAGATAAATCGTCTCAGATGGGAATCTAATGAAACATCTCCTCACGGACCTCGCTTCCATTTTGTCCACCTTAGTTTTCTTGACATAGGCAGGACATCCCCAAATCCTAATGTGATTAAGACTTGGTTTCCTGCCCTCCCACATCTCATGTGGAGTTTTAGGATGGATTTGGAAGGACATCTGTTCAAGATATTTGCAGCAATTAGGAGTGTATACCTCCACAGGTAAATCAGTAAGTCAGTATAGCCCAGCATGGAAACGGACCATGTCCAACAACGTCTGATTTCTTCTTTCTGACACACCATTTAACTGAGGAGTACCTGGAGGTGTTAGTTGTGATACTATTCCATGTTCCTTCAGGAACTCGTCAAACTTTGTACTCATATACTCGCCACCTCGGTCCGACCGAAGTGTTTTGATATGATTACCAGTTTTTTTTGGACTAGGGCCTTGAATTCCTGGAATTTCTCAAAGGCCTCGGATTTATGTTTCATTAAGTATACATAACCATACCTATTATGATCATCTGTAAACGTAATGAAGTACTGATATCCATCACGTGCTGCTTCCAAAGCACTATATACGTCGGTATGGATTAATCCCAGTTTATCAGCGGCTCTTTCAAAAGTCCCTGTGAAGGGGGACTTAGTCATTTTGCCTTTAAGGCAAGATTCACAAGTAGGAAAGGGATCCGATCCCAACGGACCCATAACTCCATCTTTTTCCATTTTGTAAATCTTGGTCTGACCAACATGACCAAGTCTAAGATGCCATTTCAAAACTTGATTGGTTTCATCCCTACCACATTTCCTAGTCATAGTATTTACAACGACTATGTTACTGAGGTTTAGATGATACAATCCATTTAACAATGTAGCAGTACCCACTAGTTTATTTCTGAAATAAATTTTACAGGAACCATCACCAATGAAAAATGAAAAGCCTTTTCGGTCCATGACCGGGATGGATATAATGTTTTTATACCTCTTGGGCAAAACAAGTACATCTTCTAAAGTCAAAACAAAGCCGGATTCTAAACCCAAAAGAAGTGATCCTATGTTGGTTGCCTCGACACTATGCCCACTTCCGACAGTGATCATTACTTCTCCAGCTCCAAGCTTTCTACTTTGTTCCAGATCCTGATTCATGGTACAAATATGAGAACTAGCACCAGAATCCAGTATCCAGGAAGTAGAAAATACAGTAGCAGAACAATTTGTTTCCAAAACTAAAAGTTTTGTACCTGAAGTGCCATGAAGAATCGGACAGTCTCTAGCCCGGTGGCCCAGCTCACCGCACTTGAGACAAGTATCATTCTTCTTCTTGTTCTTCGGAACCATCGGGGCCTTGCCCTTTCCCTTGAAGTCCTTGACTTGTGGTCCCGTCTGCTTCTTGGTCTTTTTATTCTTGTTCTTAGACCTCCGAGGTCCAGAATAAATCAGAAGGGCAGACTCCTTTATCCGCGGAGTCTTCATCTGAGACTGAGCGGTCACCAGTTTGTTCATTAGCCCGGCTAAGTTACATGCAATCTCATTGCAGTTGAAGTTCATAACAAACTGTGAGAAGGAATCAGTGAGAGACTGTTGGATAAGGTCGGTTTGAAGAGAAGTATCCATTTTAAAATCAAGAGCCTCCAATCTCTCGATCATGGATATCATTTTGAGGACGTGTTCTCCAATCTTCTCACCTTCCTTCATCCTTGCACCGAACAGTTGCTTGGATATCTCATATCTAGCAGTTCTGCTATGCTCACCATAAAGCTTGGTTAAGTGAGATAGAACCTGCCTAGCAGAAGTCATTTTCTCATAAGCTCTCTGAAGCTCATTAGACATAGAAGCCATCATGTAAGTACGGACTTTTATGTCATCCTTAACCCACTTTTTGTGGTTTTCAATCTCTTCCTGATTGGCTCTGGTCCGCACTGGAGGCGCCGGAATGTCCGTCTCCAAGACGTATCCTATTGCCTCTATACTGAGGACTAT
The DNA here is from genome assembly GCA_033398695.1 of Orobanche coerulescens. Lineage (NCBI taxonomy): Eukaryota > Viridiplantae > Streptophyta > Magnoliopsida > Lamiales > Orobanchaceae > Orobanche > Orobanche coerulescens. The sequence goes on from CM065814.1 coordinate 88,712,474, forward strand.
CATCAGATTGCGGAGCTAATCTACAAAGTTAGGTCCGATCAAGGTGTTCTTTCGAGTAGAATTGCGATTGGGTTCATTGTCATATTGAGAGTTATGTCTGCATTAAGTACGACAGATTAATTAGTGACTCATTTAATTATGATCTGAGTATATAATTAAGGTCTTCTCTATTCTTGTTACCCAGATCCAACTATTTTTATTGGAATAACACACTCCCATGTGAAATCCAGAAGTATCGTTGCTCTACTTCATAGTGGTGATCGAGTTCTTTATAAATCTTAATAGAGGGCAACCGAACAGGTTTCGAGTCTATTAATTTTCATTAAGTGGTGTCCAACACCAACCCATCTAATAGATGATTCGATCTTCTTTTTCCCCTTGTTCATTCCCCTCAACCTATACAGTTTCTATGGTTCGTGAACAAGTTAAGTTTATACCATCGACGCAAATCAGTTTCACAATTGAATCTTATCCGGCAACCTATCAGGTTTCTATGGATAAAATTTTCTCCAACGGAAGGCATCCAATGCGCTCCCGGTAATTTATCCATCCTCCCCGAACGACTACCCCAATAACTCGGAAGCATAGCATATCCGGTTTGGATTTCAATTTCCCGAAAGCTCGATAGAGGGAAGGAAAAACTTGAATCCTTATAGACTTAATAATTTGTTGTGGGAGAATTATCGCGATTAATGTTAAACTTTGCACATTAATTCATTTAAACACGTTTGTTGCATTCATACAATATGAAACAACCATTCACAACCTAGTTGCTACCAACATGTGGTTCATGGACCGTTACTAGAAAACAAAAACTCTGTAATCTAATTACAAGTATTCGTCTTGAATCTTCATCTTCTCGGAATGGATCTTCCTCCGGTCTTCGTCATTACATATAAATTTTACATTGAAAATTGCATCCTAAATACAAATATTTCTAGTAAAATAAATAGGCTCAAAACGGTCTTTACAACCCAATCGAATAAAACGAACGATTCAAAAACTAAGTCCACGAGCCACATCCCCATTCAAAAGCATTGATCCAATAAATACTATATAAATGGAAAGCGTAGAGATACATTGATCCAATCAACAATACGAACCGATCCAGTCGATTCATCCGAAATGAATTAATCCAATTAATTCAAACAACCGTCAATTTCAACTTGTTCCGGATGATAAAATATTTCATTAAATTAATTCCCCTAAGATTAAAATTACCATAATTAAATCTTAGTCAAGTTAATTATCGAACGAAATATAAAAAATGGAGTCGAAAAACACGGCCGGAGCACTGCCCAGCAGGCTGCCGAGCAGGACCGACAGGGACCGAGACCATTGCCAGGCAGCGGCCGGCAGGCTGCCGAGCACTGCCGACACAGACTGCTGAGCGTGGCCGATCACGGGTCCAAATCGCGATCTGCTGCCTCGGACCACGAGGCAACGCCCGGCCAGCCCCAGGCTGCCGGGTCCGATTACGTTTTCAGCTCGTTTTTCGCCTCGATTCCAAAAATAATATTTTTCTAATCTTTATATTACACTTTAAATAAGTTTTTTAAAAGAAAAATAGATTTATATTGTAACATAAAATTATGAAAAAATAATTTTTAGATGAACAATAGAAAATCAACGATTAATACGATTATGATTCCAAATCATACACCATCTAATCAAGCATTCCAAATGCTAATATCGTATATACGATCGCAAGACCTATGCTTCGATACCATTGTTGGGATTTGGTGCCTAAAACGAAGGCCCAGCGGAAGCGGTAAAACGAAAATTAATTCGATCTGAATCCCTACGAGGATCGATCGAGCTACGTATATACGAATATTAAAACGAAACACAAAGGATACGAGAAAACATACCCTTGTAGTCCGTTGATTAAATGGATTCCTTCTCTTGAGCTATTCCCCGAGCTTTGCTTGATCTCTACGTATCCAATCCGCTCCAAGCTCTTGGATGATCCAATGCCGAAAATACCGCATCTCTACTTGTCACGTGCCAGAGAAACGACCGGAACGACTAAACCTCGTTATCCTCCAAGGATACGGCTAGAACAAGATTATAGGAGCTTGAATATAAAGATTATTACACTCTAAGTGTTAATCTATATTCTCTCTATTTTTCTCTCAATCTTTCTTTAAGAAAATTGAAGAAAAATGGAAGAAGATGAAGATGAAGTTGAAGACATGAAAATGAACTCTGAGTTCTATATATCTCTCTCTCCTTCAAACGTATGGAATCAATTGTGAAGGAGAGAGATGAAGTCTTCCATAGTTTATATTCTACTCCCACATGAAAACAACTCATGCATATGAGTATCTAACCCACCAACACATGTTCTTCCATTTAAAATGGAAAAGAAAAGACAAAGTGAAAGGTGGTGGAGATGGGGGGCCTTAATAAATCGGACGAGTTCGGTTCGTTTTGGACTCCCGAGAGTCCAAACAGATAAACTCCGATTCTGTTTCAATGTGTTTATATCGATTAATTAATCCAATTAATTAAACATATCAAATATAAAATAATATAATTAATTTCTCCAAGAAATAATTATATTTATGAATTAAATTAATCACTAGTAGTTTATTGAATTCATTAAGCCGTAAATCTATTTATTTAATAAATCGATTTAGACATCTAATGTCCCAAATTAGATATCCAATATCTAATATTCATAATGAGAGAATTAGCTCGATTCATTCCGTCGTCAATCCTATTGCGCGACTCGGTAGGTCCGTCTCAGTCAGCAATGGGAGGAACCAAAGAGTAGTAGCACCACCTAGCCAGCCTGGCGGCTTACACTGTACCCCAACTGAGAACGAATGATGGGATCATTCAAGAACCATTCTGTCGTGAATACCACCCTTCTTTCAAATGTCTCGATCAAGTTATAGGGTCACGGTCAGTCAAACCCTATCTGTACTTGACGCAATGCATGCGTTAATGCAAATCGAGATCATCGAGCTCTCATGTATCTAATACAACTAGCTCTAATGCTTTGGCCAAAAACTTATGATCTCATCTGCCAATAACCGCATAGGACATATAACCCTCTCACTAATGGGAGAAAGAATTCTATCTTGGTATTCAGTAGGACCTGCTACTTGCCTGTCAAGATGCACGTCGAGGTTGACCCTTGCCTCCCGATTTACAGGATCGAACTACTCTAATGAAAATCTTGACGTCACAAGCACTTCCCTACTAAATCCTCAAGTCGAAGGTTCACGAATACCTATCACAACCTTTCGATTCCATCATTGACTGTCCCGTAGTGAAATCCATGTGACGAATTGAGGGTGAGTCAGTTCGAGTATACTAATCCAATTAGCATACCTATAACGTGTGCTCCCACTAACCATTAGTGTTCGACAGGCACTGTCCATGTCAAAAAACACGTCATACAAGTCTTCACATAAACTTAATGCCCAGTCAAGTTTCATCAACTTGCAAACGATTAAGTATTTGAGCTATAACCTTTCCAGTGCCGACCCCCTTATCCAATAAGGAGTGGAACATTTTGCTCTCAAATACACGGACTAGTTTCTATATGTATATTTACGAGTTAGGAATGCCAGTAACTACCAGTAAATAAAGAAACATTCATTTGCCTTATAATGATTTACATAATTACAAGTGCAATGCCCTCACTCAACAACCTCTAAGTGGCATTCGAGGGCACACTCCTAACATTTTTATGGTCATGACGGTCCAGCTTTTCTGTGGTTTGCTCAACTGTTGTAGCTTCGGCTACTCCAATTTTCTATTATTCCTAAAGAGGGCAAGGGCATGATGGATATCATTTAGAAGTAACAAGAAGGCATTGGTGACATCTTGTACTACCCATCGCAGAGCTGTGAATTCGTCAAGTATCATGCCTCACATCCAATTAACAAGTGTCGTCCCTCACATCCAATCGAGTTCCTTGCTAACTTTGTAGAGGGCTTTGAATACATTATTTTTAAATATCATTTACTCCACAAGAGTGCTCATGTGGGATTGGCGATCTTCAGTTTGAGGGAGAATGGGAGTGGCATGAGGGGATTCGTCATGTTGAACAATAATAATAGAGCTTCGAGGTCTGGGTGGATTAACTTGAGGAAGAAAATTATCATCAGGGACGGACTGATAGGAACCTATAGGGAGAGGAACTTCTACCTGTTCCTGTATTGGAGCCTCTGTTCGCTGAGCAGGTTTATCCACTTGTCGGACAGAACAGACTGATTAATCCTATTGGATTTCGGTTTTTGTAGCTTGATGTACAAGAGGGACTGATTCCTCCTGTTGGCTACCAGCTTGTTCTGTCTGCTCAAGAGGAACTAATTCCTCCTGCTAAATGATTTCTTCCTCTTCTCGCATGGGAACAGGAGGGACTGATTCCTCTTGTTGGGATTCGATGGCTTCATCAATTGAAGATACAGGGGGAAATGATTCCTCTTATAGTTATGCAGCTTGTTCTTGCACGAAAGACTTGGGCTGTTCTTGAGATTGCCCAGAGGTCCCATGGCCTTGTGCGGCCTGGATCTTAGTATACTCCTTATCACGAGCATCTTCATGGCTCATTCAGAGGCATGTCTGCATAGCTTCATCATCGCCATCGGAGTCAAGGTCTGAGTGATGACTACAAAAAATCTGATGAGATGGCTTGATGTTGTATTTTTTATTCTTTGACCTACATATTGCAGCATCAACATTATAGGATGACCATAGACACAGAATGATACAAAATCTAGGGAGATGTTTGGACATCAAAACTGGGTGGTTGGATAAGATGCAATGAGGGTCTTGACCCAAATGGTTGAAGAAAATCCCAGTAATGGACCATTTTCTTAAAATGATCTCTCATTTGAACAAAGTGGACATGATAGGGTCAATATTAATGTGGAACAGGGGCAGTAACATCCTAGGCAACTTACTTAGAAGCTTTAGGCAGTTATCAAGTGCTTGCAGCAACTAGTGCTTCAAATTGTAAACCCAAATGGAAAAGCATACTACAAGGCATATTTTTTGCTAGTACAACACTTTCATAAGTGAAAGATTGTTAGGGTTGTATACTGCAAAGTATACTATACTTGTATTATCTTATCTTCATGTAATATCTATGAAAATATAAAATACATATTTATCACATATTATGCATATTAATTCACATTATAGTTATGCATATATTGTCTATTATTTTATATTGAAGATAATATGGTGTTGGTGTCACACGGGAGATCATATTATATAAGTACTTCACAACCTATATAATATTACACAATTAAGTGAAAGGTTGTAGTATATGCTTAAGATTAACCAGCCTTGATTGTTAGCATACATTAGCATGTTTCATATGCGCTGAACAAAAAAGCAGTGGGATAGCTTCTTCTACACTGACTAAATGAAAAGAAAAATCTCGGGCGATAGTATTTCCTAATTCCAGTGAGTAATATTTAAGTATATATTTATAGTATTTATTGGTTTGATTTATCATATGTTTCTATCATATTTGAACAGATGTTTTGGTCATATTTGCGAACCTAAATAGATATCGTGCTCAGGAGTGATTTGATCATATTCAAACCTTACTTCATTAGTATATGAAAAAACAATTGATATTGTGCTCAGATCAATTTAATCATCTTCAAACCATGCTTCCGATGTATTTTATTTTCAACAGATGCTATATTGGGGAATCATAAGAAGATACTACATAGAAGAATCATAGAAAGATGCTACACCAGAGAAACATAATTTGGGCGACATGGGACTACCGAAAGAATAACATATAAATATCATATTCTTACAATAATAGCAACACTTTCTACTAATTTAGAATTTCACGCAACTTGAACCGGTCATGTTATTATTTAGAATAACATATAATCATAGGTAATGATGAATTATTTTTTAGCAACTATTAATTGTACTATATTCATCAATTTAAAGTGGCCATTACCTTTGATGCAGTTTACTAACTAAACTATTATATTCATTTTTAGTTAAAGTATTTTGTTTATTTTCTCAGCGTTAAAATCCGAGTCTCAAAACTAATTGGCAATGGAATAGTAAAAGATCTTTATATATGTATGCAAGGTTTGTAATTTCCCGAGGTGGGATTATTTCAATACGCCACCTCACGCATAGCTGGAGTCAAATCTTACAGTATGGACTTTTAAACTCGGCATGGAGCTAAAACAACATGGACTATTGGGTTCGTATGTGTACATGGTCTACCCTAGTATCATGTTAGAGTTTGAAGTTCTATCCCAAAATCAATTGGCAATAAGAAGAGTAACCGAGAATCTTTATATACCGAATGCAAGACTTGTAATTACCCGATTTATGATTAATGCTTCAACATAATCGTAAATCGTTAGTATAGAAAGATTACTATCATGATTAGGACTCCTATTTAGTCTCAAGTATATATATACTCTATTTATTATTTAATACAGGCCGAGGATTATATAAATGAATAATGCTACACACATCCAATTGCACACATAATTGCACACCCCTGTTTTTTAGGGGTTGTACTCTGTGTAGTAGGGGTTGTACCCTACTTTATGGGTAGTAGGGGTTGTGTAGGGGTACAACCCCTACAGAGCAGGGTGTGCAATTGTGTGTGCAATTAGGTGTGTGTAGCAGCTTTGTATATAAATATACCTACATCATATAAGCAGTCTGGGGTTTTTCTTTCCTCTTGCTTCCGCCGCCCTAGTACTCTTTTGCCGTCCGTCGCCGCTATGCACACCATGACCCTCAACCAGGCCAACCCAGATTGGTACATGGACACCGGTGCAACGTCTTCACATGACATCTCAGCCGGGTAATCTCTGAACTTATTTTAATACGAGCTCTGATAGTGGTATTATTGTTGGAAGTGGTCAATCTATTCCAATTCGTGGTTATGATCGTACTATCTTCCTCCATCAAATTCTCCATTTAAATTACGTAATGTTCTTCACGTACCATCTCTTATTAAAAACTTAGTGTCAGTTCGTAAATTTACCTCTGATAATTCAGTTTCTGTGGGGTTCTACCTATTCTGATTTTTTGTTAATGGTTTTCAAATGGGGATTCGTCTTATGAGATGTGATAGCACATGCGAATTTTATACGTTGTCCACTACCGACCAAAATCTCGTCGATCGTCCTTCTTTCTTTTTGGCATCGACTCTATGGTATGCTCGTCTTGGTCGTCAGGGTCTCATATCTTGGAGAATCCTAGGCAAAAAAGTTTATTAATTGTAATCGTTTTCAGGATTCTAGTGTCTGTTATTCTTGTGTTCTTGAAAAACAAATAAACTTATCATTTATTTCTTCTACATCTGTTATTTCTTTACCATTTGATATTATTCATTCAGATATATGGACTTCTCCGGTTATGAGTACCATGGGTCATAGATATTACATGATCTTATTGGAGAATTTTTCTAATTTTCTGCAGACGTTTCCCTTGTCTAAGAAATCTGGTGTTTATTTGACTTTCCTATCCTTTAAAGCACATATTCGTACTCCGTTTGAGTGCCAAATTAAATCTATACAGTGTGATAATGATATAGGATTTGATATCGGTCGGTTTTGGAAATTCTGTGATTCTACTGGCATGACTTTTCTCCTCTCATGTCCACACACTTTCTCACAAAATGGGAAGGCTGGAAGAAAAATAATAACCATTAATAACATGATTCTAAACCTTAATGGCTCATGTGTCTATTCCACCATCCTTTTGGCATCACGCTCTCCAAATACCAACTTATTTACTAGATATTATCCAAGCAAATTAGTAGACAATCAATCACCACTTCAAATCCTGTATCAGAAAGATCCTTCCTTTGATCATGTTCGACTCTTTGGGTGTTTGTGATATCCCCTCTTTCCGTCCACAACCATAAATAAATTGCAACCTCGGTCCACTCCTTGTGTCTCTCTGGGGTATACCCCAAAATATAGAGGTTACAAATGTTTTGATGTTTCTGCCAACAAAATTATTATATCTCGTCATGTGATGTTTGATGAAAGTGTTTTTCCATTTTCCACACTTTATATATCCACGCCACTCACCTATAATTTTGCTGATGATGGTTTGTCATTGTATCTTTTGCATCATATTCCTCACCTCTCGATCGACCTGCCTCATGCCTTCGACCCGGTCCAGAAACCACATCCCGGCCCGGCCCCACAACCCATCGTGTCTCCACGGGCCGAGCATATTAATCCAGGCGTTCTTTCGCCACCTCCCACAAACAATCCCGTCCAGTCCAGAATTGTTATCCACAGTCAACTAGGTATTTTCAAGCCCAACAAAAAATATAATCTTAACACCATGTGTATGAAATGTCCTTTTCCTTGTACTCCTTTTTCTGCACTTCCTGACCCGAACTAAAAATTAGCTATGGCTGATGAATTTAATGCTCTTATTAAAAATAAGACGTGGGATCGGATACGCCCTCCGCCCAGTGTTAATATTATACGTTCTATGTGGATTTTTACTCATAAATAAGATGGTTCTTTTGAGAGGCATAAGGCTCGACTTGTAGGTGATGGCAAGACACATCAAGTTGGGATTGATTGTCCTGAGACTTTCAGTCCCGTGGCCTCTTCATCAACTTGACATGAAAAATACTTTCCTGCTTGGGGAGCTTAAGGAGACAGTGTATCTGTATCAACCGATGGGGTACCATGACCCTAAGCTGCCAGATCATGTGTGTTTGTTACGACAGTCTCTTTATAGCCTCAAGCAAGTGCCTAGGGCTTGGTACAAGCGCCTAGGGGTTTTTGTCTCTAGCGTTGGATTTCGAAATAGAAAATCAGATCACTCTCTTTTCATTTTTAAGGTGGTAATGATATGGCGTATATATTACTCTATGTAGATGATATTGTCCTCACTGCTTCATCTGAGTCGTTGCGCAAGTCTATTATTACTCTTCTTAGTTCTAAGTTTGGTATTAAGGATTTGGAGCCACTTCATTATTTCTTGGGTATCGTCGTTGCCCCTTAAGGAGAGTTTATTTTTGTCGCAAAAATCCTATGCCTTGGAAATTATTGAACGTGCAGGCATGGCTTCCTGCAACCTGGCATTGACGCCGGTCAACACCAAGTCGAAGCTCAGCACTTCATCAGGTACACTGTATGATAATTTTATCGGAGTCTGGCTGGGGCATTTAAGTATCTTACTTTCACTCGTCCAGATACAACTGCAACAGATGTGTTTGTAGATGCATGCACCAATGACCGATCATATGCAAGCACTCAAGTGAATAATTCTCTATATACAGAGGTGTTGCAAGTGTGGTTTCTAAGTCTTGTTGGTAATGTAATCCGTTGTTGGAGCTTCATTGTCCTATTTAGAAAGCCATGTTGGTTTACTGCGATAATGTTAGTGTAATTTACTTGGCTGGGAATCCGGTCCAGCATCATTGTACGAAACATATTGAGATGGATATTCATTTTGTCCGTGAAAAAGTTACTAAATGTGAGGTGTGAGTTCTTCATGTTCCTTCGTGTTATCAGGTTGCGGATATATTTATGAATGGTCTACCTCATGTGCTATTTTAAGATTTTCGGGGCAGTCCGTAATTTCTAGTTACTTAGTATAGAAGGATTCTTATTATACTTGGGGACTCCTATTACTCTCTTGTATATATACTCTACTTATTATTCAATACTGGTCGAGAATTATATACCTACATGGTATATAATGCTTCGAAGGATTCCTATTTCGCTCCTAGAAGGATTCCTATTATGCTTTGATGCAAAGTTTGTAATTACGCGATGCGGGATTAATGTTTCAAACACTCGGAAATAATTGTTGGGCGAGTATTAAAGAAACTTGTTTTTCACTAATTTATATATTTGTAATTGATCAACTCTGTAATATTTGTTGTTACTACTTCCTCCATCCGCAAAAAACTTGTCTCAATTATAAAAGGAAAGTTTTTTTTTTTTCTCAAAGATGGGATCCTTTCCAATAAATTAATTTATATCAGTTTTTCTTAAAACTTGTGTCATCTCAACTGGAGCAAGTTTTTTATGGATGGAGGGAGTATTAAATATCGTAGTAGTATGACATCTTCTATTTTAAGTATTAAATAAATGTTTTTATTTTAAATCATAAATTGAACCAATAATTTATTTCCGTAGCATTTCTATGGGTTACTTACACCATACTCTCATATCAAAAGACGGTGAAAGACCGACCATATTAGAAACGACCATAGAAAGTCTTGTCATTTCATAAGAAAATATATATCAATTGGTGAAAGACGATCATGTTGATAGTCTATCCACCCTGGCATCCACGTAAGCACTTCAGGCAGCTGAACCGGCTGAGCAGAGCCTGAAGCCGAACCAATTATGAACTCGATTTTCAACAGAGCTCGCTAAAAATCGGACCGGGCAGAGACGCCAAAGCCGACCCGGTATCCAAACCAGGAGGGCCGAGCAGATCGAAGATAAAAGCGCTCCGATTCAAAATTACAACAAGGCCGACGAGCAGGCGGAGACCCAAGGCCAGGCCAGAGATAAACATTGGAAGCATGCGGGGTGCCGCATGCCAATGCAGCGTCTTTGTCATGTCCCTTCCCGAAGCAATCTTTAGAGGCCGCCACGTGTCTAAGGCATATTTACAAGTTGACAAGTGTTTTGGGCATATTCCCCAGCATTCGCCAGCTGTCATCTCCTGACTGGCCGAGATATCCTATATATAGAAGCAGTATACAGTAAAGGAGGACTTTTGGAAATTTAAGGAAAAGGAGAGATAGAGAGAAAGAGAGTGAGATAGATAGAAAAAGAGAGAAAAAGAGAAAAAATAAGACTTGTAATTAGCAAGCAAAAGATATATAGACCGGCCCAAAATATTCAGCCCGGCTCTGTTGCATATTAAGGTCATTAATAAAATTTAGTGATCCAATCCTTTTCATCTTATTTATTATTTTCTACGTGGCTTCGATCCATTCGTCCAGATCAGCACACGTGATGTTGACCAAATCAGACGTCCTTCAGAACAGAGCCTATCGGCTAGAATATTGAAACGACTAGAGATTAACTTATCCATGGAATGCTATGTATTTAAAAAGGTATTATCAATAAAGTTTAACGTTATATCAGTTTTAGCATTGATGCTCCTCATAAGACCGAGTTCGCCTCAGCACCTCATAAGACCGGCTCATCCGGCACTATAAGACCGAGCTCGCCTCGGCACTTCTTAAGACCGGCTCATCCGGCACTATAAGACCGAGCTCGCCTCGGCACCTCTTAAGACCGGCTCATCCGGCACTATAAGACCGAGCTCGCCTCGGCACCTCATAAGACCGGCTCATCCGGCACTATAAGACCGAGCTCGCCTCGGCACCTCATAAGACCGGCTCATCCGGCACTATAAGGCAGCTCGCCTCGACACCTCATAAGACCAGGCTCATCCAGGCACTATAAGATCGAGCTCGCCTCGGCACCTCATAAGACCGGCTCATCCGCACTATAAGACCGAGCTCGCCTCGGCACCTCATAAGGCAGGCTCATCCAGGCACTATAAGACCGAGCTCGCCTCGGCACCTCATAAGACCGGCTCATCCGGCACTATAAGACCGAGCTCGCCTCGGCACCTCATAAGACCGGCTCATCCGACACTATAAGATTGAGCTCGCCCAAGCACCTCATAAGGCCGCTCATCAGGCACTATAAGACCGAGCTCGCCTCGGCACCTCATACGACCGGCTCATCCGCACTATAAGACCGAGCTCGCCTCGGCACCTCATAAGACCGGCTCATCCGGCACTATAAGACCGAGCTCGCCTCGGCACCTCATAAGACCGGCTCATCCGGCACTATAAGACCGAGCTCGCCTCGGTACCTCATAAGACCGGCTCATCCGGCACTATAAGACCGAGCTCGCCTCGGCACCTCATAAAATCGGCTCATCCGGCACTATAAGACCGAGCTCGCCTCGGCACCTCTTAAGACCGGCTCATCCGGCATTATAAGGACGAGCTCGCCTCGGCACTTTGAAAGTCCGGACTCACCTCGGCACAAGTGATGAACATGATCTAAAGACAACGGCCCAACTAACTAGGCCCAAACATCCAAAAGGCAGACAGATGCTATAAGGAGGATTTTATTCATTTAAGGAGGCATTTTTGCAAAATACATATGACAAGAGCGGAAAACGAAGACAGACTGGCACGCAGGCCGTACATGAAATAAAATAAAAATCTACACGGCCCCGCCTTCCTGGCCGGCCGCCTGGAAGGACTGTCCTTCACCTTCACCGGGGCGGAATCAACCCTGAATCTTCAATAACCTCAGCAGCCTTCGGCTCATCAGCTCCGAGAGATTCAACCTTCAGGTCGGCCGCCTGAGACTCTATATAGGCCTGAACCTGCTCAACGGTCTTCCCTTCCTTCATGAGATCTAATATCCCGTAGCAGGTGGAGACATAATTAAGGTTAATCAGCTCCTCGAACTCGGGCGTCTTCTGAAAAGCAGCCGCCCCTTCGGCAAGGCCCTTGGCGTAGCCCGAAGCCTCACAAGTATTAACCCGCTCGGTCAGATGCTCAAGCTGGGCCTTCGTGTTTTGCAAATAGGCCTCGTGCTCGGCCCTTATGTCCAAACACCGATTATGTGCAAGTTCAGCCGCCGTAGTAATCTCTTCGGCCTTTCCTTTCCAAATATCGGCCTCGAGAGCCCGACTTTCCAAAATCTCCATTTCACCCTTCATAGAGGTCATCTCCTCCTCCAGGGACTTGATCAGCGAAGGACAGAGATGGTGCTCCTCCTGCAAGGCCTTGAGATCGGCCTCCGCCTTCTTGTGCTTCTCGACTAGGGCCATCAGCTCATCAGTGGCCTTTATGTAAGTGCACAACGCACGGCCGATCAGAGCATTCCCGAATTGGATCTGCTCATCCGGACCCATGTCGTTGGTCACCATCTCCATCTTGGGCGTATAGGGACATGACTGGACTCAACCACCGCCGGGGGAACCCGGTTGAGCATCTCAGCGGTTGGGGTGGCTGCCCGGACGTAATCAAGAAACGAGCGCGGTCGTCTCCCCTTCATCTGGGCACAAGGTTCCTCCCGGTCCTTATTAACCGGGAGATAGTGGCCCTCCAAGTCAATTACGGGCTCATCACCGGTCGCACGACCCGTCCGGACAGGGCTCGGGGCGGATACAGCAAATTCAGGAACGGATGAGCCCCCCGCCTTGGTCGAACTATCCTCAGGCTCGGCCTCTACCCTCTTCCGCTTGTCCGCTTGCTCCCTACGCTCGGCGGCCTCAGCATCCAGCCTCGTCACTCGCTGTGCGGGCGTCTCTTTCCTTCCCGATGGAACCTTGGCCCTGGGAACTGGAGAAAGAAGATATGTTAAAAAAAAATTACTTGTACCTGATGAAGACATGATATTCGGATCGGTGGATCGTAGCCCCGCCGCCCAGAGATTTTCTTCAGTGGCCAAAAGGTACGACTTCCTCTGCTCGGCAGGAAGATCCAGCAGCTGTTCAACCCGGTCGTCGAACTCGGAGGAGGTCTCTTGCGCCGGGATGCGTTCTGCACATGAAGCAAATGATGAGCGTTAGACAAGAAAGGAACAGGAATACAAAACGCGACACTTACTCTTTTTGGCGATAAAGTGCTCTAGGACCCGAAGCTCGGCATCTATCACACGGGGCTCCCACTCATCCGCCGAACTCCTCCATGGCCCCCCTATATAGAACCATTGCTCCTTCCAGCTATGGATGGTCTCCGACACCTCCACCAATTCTTTATGCATGGCATGCCGAGCTGTCAGGTAAAACCAGCTGGAGCCGGATCTGCCGACCGACCTCCATAGGAAGAGACTGTTGAATTCCTCAAAGCTGGGCTCGGGCCAGCCGTGCTGGTTGAAAAGAATGAAAAGACCCACCACCCGAGCTCAGGAATTCGGATGAATTTGGGCAACAGGAAGGCCCCACTGCCTTAACCACCAGGAGAAGGCTAACGGGAGCGGAAACCTCAGCCCAGCTAGCAGAGAGCGGTAGTACACCGCTGTACAACCGACGGGCGGAGTGTGAGTCCTCTCCTCGGGATTCAGAACGAACATCCGCACCACAACAGGTATCTTAAACCGCTCTCGCCAAGCCTTCAACTGCTCCTCCGTGACCGTGCTGCGGATTGAGGCCGAATCCCACCCGGCCTCTACAAAAGGGGACGACCGCGGCCGATTCCAAGACGCTAGACCCGGCAATTTACCACACGACACGAAAACACGACACGAAAACGACACGAAAATTTAGTGTTTGGGTTTGCATTGTAAGTACACGACACGAAAATACACGAACACGAAAGTACACGACCGAGATTTAGTGTCGGTTTTGTGTTTACCCTTTGGGTACACGACACGACACGAGGTACACGAAATAAATAAATAAATAAATAACTAAATATAATATTTTATATTTGATTTAATAAAAATATATATTTTATGAATTCTGTTTATACTAAACTTTAAAATTTGAAAATATAATGTGAATTTTCATAAATTTCGTGTAAACATTCGTGTTTTCGTTGCCATTCGTTTCATTTCGTCTACTAAAACCTATAAAAATAATATTAGAATATTAAAATTATTATTTTTTATAATATTTTAATATTTATTTTATATTATGTGCCTGACACGAAAACACGATACGAAACGACACGAATTTGCGCGGTACACGACACGACATGACACGAATCGGTGGGCATCGATGTTGAACATCCAGTAGCTTATGTTCATACACAGACGGTTTGGCTGAATCGTTAATCAAACGTCTACAACTTATTGCCAGACCAATAATAATGAGAACAAAGCTCCCCATCTCTATATGGGGACACGCTATCTTGCATGCTGCAGCACTAATTCGTATTAGATCAAGTGCATATCATGAATATTCCCCATTACAACTGGCATTTGGTCAAGAACCAAATCTTTCACATATTAGAATTTTTGGTTGTGCTGTATATGTACCAATTGCCCCACCGCAACGTACAAAAATGGGACCACAAAGAAGATTGGGAATTTATGTGGGATATGATTCACCCTCGATAATCAGATATATTGAACCAAAAACAGGTGATGTTTTCACCGCTCGGTTTGCTGATTGTCATTTTAATGAAGAAGAATTTCCACTCTTAGGTGAAAAGGAGAAACAAGTGGGAAAAGAAATTCAGTGGTGTACATCGTCATTATTGCATCTTGATCCTCCCACAAAACAACGTGAACTAGAAGTTCAAAGGATCATACACTTGCAGAATATAGCGAATCAATTACCAGATGCATTTACAGACACAATAAGAGTGACAAAGTCACATATAGCCGCTGCAAATACTCCTGCTCGGGTTGAGGTTCCAAAAGAGCAGTCCAATGAAAATATACCAAATGAATCCAAAACACGCCTGAAGCGTGGAAGACCTATTGGTTCCAAAGATAAAATTCCTCGAAAGAAGAATAAATGTGGAAAACCTGATGAAGCCAGATTAGGTGTATGTGTTCCAGAAGAAACGCACGAAGAAATAAATCAGGGGACACATAATCTTTGAAAACCTTCAAGACGAAAATCATGAGATCTCCATTAATTATATCAATAATGGAAAAATATGGAACCGAAATGAAATGAAGGATATCAATGACATGTTTTGTTATTCCATATCACGAGAAATTGATAACGTGAATGAAATAGTGGCGACCTTGCGACCTCGCTTTCTTCTTCCTCGACACTCCAGTCGACAGGAACTCCGCCTACCGACAGATCCGCCACTCCCGTGCGGTCCGGCGACACGGTCAACTCCGCCGCTGTCCCATCCCTCAGCTCCGACATCGTAAAATAGAAAAAGAGAAAAGAGCTTACTGAGAAAGTCTCTATAAAGTCGGGAAGAGGACACCGGAATTTTTCTCTCTCTTCTCTCCAACAAAAGCAAAAATGGCGGAAGAAGAAATGAAGAAGGAGAAGCCCTATATTTATAAGAGAAAAAAGACATTAAATGCCTAGCGCGTGGCGCGACGATTCACGCTGAACCGTCGCAAAAACCAAGGACGCGTGAACCTACCATCGAATCAAATCCGGCCACGTGTCTCCCTCATCATGACACCTAAAGCCTTGAAGTTGTATCGACGCGACTCCCGAAGAGGCGACCCTTCGAAAGATCCTAACTCGTCTCTCTGGGAGATCCTATCTAAACCAGGTCGGCTGTACTGCGAAACGACTCCAGCCCCGGCCAACCCGGCACGGCCCTGGACTCGGGGGCCCTTGTTGATAGCCCATCCACCCTGGCATCCACGTAAGCACTCCAGGCAGCTGAACCGGCCGAGCAGAGCCTGAAGCCGAACCAATTATGAACCCGATTTTCAACCGGGCTCGCTAAAAATCGGACCGGGCAGACGCCAAAGCCGACCCGGTATCCAAACCAGGAGGGCCGAGCAGATCGAAGATAAAAACGCTCCGATTCAAAATTACAACAAGGCCGACCTGAAGGGCGGGAGACCCAAGGACCGACCCCAGCAGATAAACATTGCCGGAAGCATGCGGGACAGGCCCGCATGCCAATTAACGCGTGCTGTCATGTCCCTTCCCGAAGCAATCTTTAGAGGTCGCCACGTGTCTAAGGCATATTTACAAGTTGACAAGTGTTTTGGGCATGTTCCCCAGCAGTTGCCAGCTGTCATCTCCTGACTGGCTGAGATATCCTATATATAGAAGGAGTATACAGTAAAGGAGGACTTTTGGAAATTTAAGGAAAAGGAGAGATAGAGAGAAAGAGAGTGAGATAGATAGAAAAAGAGAGAAAAATAGAAAAAATAAGACTTGTAATTAGCAAGCAAAAGATATATAGGCCGTGAAAATATTCAGTACTGCATTGCATATTAAGGTCATTAATAAAATTTAGTGATCCAATCCTTTTCATCTTATTTATTATTTTCTACGTGGCTTCAATCCATTCGTCCAGATCAGCACACGTGATGTTGACCAAATCAGACGTCAACCGACCATATTAAAAAGGATTGGTGAAAGGCAATGGTATTTCTTAAAAATTTGGTTTTATATAAACATTTTTTTCAATATATAAGAGACTAATCTTTTAATCTAAAAGTAATTATCTTTAATCAGATTCGTTGTAGTGCGCTGCAGTGGTTGTGTCCCGTGTGTGAGTGTGGATCACTATGTGGATCTTAGACTAGTTAATATGGACTATCATTGAACACTTCTGACTTATTATGGATCGTTGATTGAATGATATCAATCATTGTTAACCATTTAATGACTGTTGAGGAACGTAATAATCTATAATGCACGGATTCTTCAAAATTGGGCAGTATGCAGTATTGGATATTGCATGGGTGCGGGTGCGGGTGCGATTCGCGTGGGATTCGCACGGGATTCGCCACGTGGCGAATCCGTGCAAAAAAAAAGAAGAAAAAACGGACTCGCGTATCCTGGTACCGGATACGCGTATCCTACAGGATACGCGTATCCGGTGCCAGGATACGCGAGTCCGTTTTTTTTTTTTTTTTTTTTAGTTTTTTGTAATTTTTAAAAAGTAAATCAAATAAATTAAAATACAAAAAGTAAATCATTTAATAAGTAATTACTTTTACCTTTAGCAGTATTCACGGACAACATTAGAAAGCTCCGCTTCTCAAAGCCATTTTGAATTGTTTTTTGTATGACTTGTTTATGTATTTGAATTGATTTTATGGTGATATTTGAATTGTTATTTTTTATATTTAACAAGTGTTATATATAATAAAATATAAAATAAACAGACGTATCCTTGCCGTATCGCACCCTAACATTTTCAAAAAACCGTATCCCCGCACCCGTATCTGCCCGCACCCGCACCGCCCCCACACCTGTGCAACATAGGTAATAATTTTGATTGTTGTTTGTGTGGGGTCGAGAACTCGGGTGAGTTAACTAGCATTCACGTATGGAAGAAAACCCTTGGAATCTATGCTGCAAAGGAAAAAAAAAATCTCAAATACTTTTAAATTTTATTTTAATTTTATGTAATTGTAAAATTTCTTACATTCAAATTTTTATGCAAATTTTAAATTAACCGCAGATCTCTTCCTTTCTGCGAATTCACTATTTGAAATTTATAATTTTTCTAATGACATTGATAAAATTTAGCGATTTAATTGGTTAATATAATCCTAGTTGGCATTGACACATTAATTGATTGACATGAATTTTACAGAAATAATAAAAATAATTGTGAGTCCTTATATTATGGTTCGTCCTTTAAGTTTATCAATGTATTTTTCAATGTAACACATATTTATTTATTTGTTTGAAAATTAGCTTTTCTTTATGAGATTTTCTTAATTATAATATCAGGAGTATTGTACTTGATTAGTAATACTTATTTTTCTTAATTACAATAATCTTAATAAATTTATGAGTCGATTTATGGCATACGCTTGTTTCCTTAGTTGAGTCATATGACATGGATAAATTTAAATTTTTTTTTTTGATACTAGGGTTAGAACTACCTTTGGTAGTTACGGGATAACGGCCATGATCTTCTTCTGAGTTAAATCGCGAGATGTGTATCCTCAGGGTTCTTAAATATCCTCAACTACCGCGAGTCGTCACAAGTGATTGCTCCATCTGGACCCCCAAATCCAACCGAGTTCCCACGAGATCTGGCCTCATGCTGGCAAGCCCTCAATATTTAATTGTTCTACAGGCGTCTGGAGGGTTAGACCCCTAACCCTTAATCAAAGACTAGGATCATTGGGTCTTGAGAAATTCATCCAAAGTGTTGCCAGGAATTGAGCACTGACTCCACTAAATTGAAGGTCGGGTGGTACTAAATTGTCAAAGGCAGTTGGTTATTTAATAGATCAATTGATGGATGAGTGTGATTGAATTGCTCAATTGAATGATACTTTGACAATTTGGTTGCAATATTGGTACATATAATATGGAGGAAGATTTTTTACTTTGCTGATAAATGTTCATTAATCTAATACTAAATAATCATCATTTTATGATAAATGTTCATTACCTAACTATACTAAGGGGCTGTTTAATTTTTTTCCATTAATCTCTAAATGGATTAAGCTGTCTGAGTGGATTAATCTGTCTGATTTGGAAAAATATCTTCTTTCTTTCTTTTCTGAATGAACTATCTGAATGACAGAAATGACCTTTTTACCCCTTAATATGAATTAAGTCCTTTTTGATAAAATGTTCTTTATTTTTTAAGTTGAATGGTATTCACTACTACAAAAAAGACATTTAACATCGCTCGTTTAACATTGGTTCTGGAAAAACCGATGTTAAAAAAGACGCGGTGGCATAATTGAAAATTTTAAAGCAAATTAACATCGGTTATGCCAAAAACCGATGTTAAAAATAAAAAAAAATATTTAACATGATTCTAATAAAAAATAATGTTAAAAAATCTTCAATTTAACATCGGTTCCGAATAAAACCTAATGTAAAAAAAATCAATTTAACATCGGTTCCGGAAAAAACCGATGTTAAGAAAAAAAATCAATTTAACATCGGTTCCAAAAAACGATGTTAAAAAAAACTTCAATTTAACATCAGTTCCGAATAAAAATCGATGTTAAAAAAATTATATAATATAACTTAATATATAATATAACATAATATATATTTTAATCTATATTATAATATATATTCATAAATCACATTATAATTTTCAGTTATATTTAAATAATCAGACAATATTTTTATAAATATATTAAATTATATTTTAATATATATATATATATATAATTATATTAATTTTTTATCAATAAATAGTTTATATTTTATGACTTTTAGATATATATAATATTAATATATATTTTAAATTTATACTATATATACTCAATTATAATTAAGATTATATGATAATTTATACTATATATACTCAATTCTTTTATTATTAGAGAGGATAATTTTGGTATATTGGGGAAGTATTTCTGGCTTAATGATAAGAACACTCCAAAAGTTGCTTAATGAAAAAGACATTATTAAGATCATTAAGTTCAAAGTAAACAGCAAGATATAGCTGATCGATTAAGCTGAATAAGCATAAAGCTGATCAAGTAAAAAATAGATTGGCCATAAATGGTCAGCACTCCTCGTGAATGTATGTTACTTTTATGTGTTATAAAACTGTAATAAAGTAAAGAGAATACAAAGAGAATAGAGAGAATATAGAGAAGGTATTTCTCTTGGAATGAATTTTCATTAAGCACTGAAGCCCTATTTATAGGAAAACTTCAGATGGCACAAACGTAATTACATAATTTCATCAGGGGCATCATAGTCATTCACATGTTATAATATATTATCTTGTTACGCATTACGAAGGTGATATACTTCAACACTCCCCCTTGAATGACTATGCCTTATAACTGCCTCATTAAAAACCTTATCAGGAAAACCCTGTGGGACAAAACCATGATAAGGGAAAAAGAGTAAGCTATATACCTCCCCCTCAAGTTAACAAGGGGGAGTATTTTCATAAATCTCGGAGATGTCGCATCCCAATATTGTGAACATGTTTTGTGAAAACTGAGGTTGGGAGCGCCTTTGTAAATAAATCTGCAACATTGTCACATGATCGAACATACTGAATGATAATCTCCTTCTCTTCACGTTCTTGAGTGTATGCGAAGAACTTTGGGGGAATGTGTTTAGTTATATATCCTTCCTTGGTCTGTGCAACACATGCAGCATTATCTTCAAACAATATTGTTGGATCTTTGTTAACCGGTAATCCACTAGCTTCCTTAATGTGTTGAGTGATAGATCTAAGCCACACACATTCTTTACTTGCTTCGTGAAGAGCAATAACTTCAGCATGGTTTGAAGATGTAGCAACTAGTGTTTGCTTTTGGGAACGCCAGGATATTGTAGTACCACTGATCATAAAAATATAACCAGTTTGTGATTTGCCTTTATGGGGGTCTGATAAATAACCTGCATCTGCAAAACCAGTTATTTCACGTTTTGAATCTTTGGGATAAAATAATCCCAAATCAATTGTTCCTTGAAGATAGCGAAGTATGTGTTTAATCCCATTCCAATGTCTCCGTGTTGGACATGAGCTATATCTTGCCAATAGATTCGTAGCGAATGCTATATCTGGTCGCGTATAATTTGCAAGATACATAAGAGATCCAATTGCACTTAAATACGGTACTTCAGGACCAAGTACTTTTTCGTTATCTTCACAAGGACGAAATGGATCATTTTCAACATTAAGTGTCATGTTTATCATTGGGGTACTAAGCGGGTTTGCCTTATCCATATTAAAACGTTTTAAGACCCTTTTTGTATAATTGGATTGATGTACAAATATTCCACTATGGAAGTGTTCAATTTGTAAACCAAGGCAATATTTGGTCTGTCCGAGGTCTTTCATTTCAAATTCACCTTTTAGATAATTAACCGCTTCTTGAATTTCATTAGGAGTCCCAACGATGTTTAGGTCATCAACATAGACAGCAATAATCACGAACCCAGTCGTAGTTTTCTTGATAAAAACACATGGACACAATCGATTATTTACATATCCATTTTTCACTAAAAAATCTGTTAGGCAATTATACCACATGAACCCAGATTGTTTTAGCCCATACAATGATCGTTGTAGTTTAATTGCACATAACTCCCTCGGTTTTGATTTTAGTGCTTCAGGCACTTTGAATCCTTCAGGAATTCTCATGTAAATATTGGTATCCAATGATCCATATAAATAGGTCGTTACAAGTTACAACATCCATGAGGCGTATCTCTAGATTATTTGAAACTGATAAGTTGATCAAGTATCTAAAGGTAACAGCATCCATGACAGGAGAATATGTCTCATCATAATCAATTCCAGGTCTTTGGGAAAAACCTTGTGCAACAAGACGAGCTTTGTACCTTACAATCTCATCTTTCTCATTTCGTTTACGAACGAAAACCCATTTGTATCCAATAGGTTTCACATCTTCAGGTGTGACAACAATAGACCCAAATACCTTTTGCTTATTAAGTGAATCTAATTCAGCCTGTATGGCACCTTTCCAACTGACCCAATCATGCCTCTTCTGACATTCAGATATAGATGTTGGTTCCGGATCTTCATTCACGTTATCAATTTCTCGTGATATGGAATAACAAAACATGTCATTGATATCCTTCATTTCATTTCGGTTCCATATTTTTCCATTATTGATATAATTAATGGAGATCTCATGATTTTCGTCTTGAAGGTTTTCTTCAGCATTATGTGTTCCCTGATTTATTTCTTCGTGCGTTTCTTCTGGATCACATACACCTAATCTGGCTTCATCAGGTTTTCCACATTTATTCTTCTTTCGAGGAATTTTATCTTTGGAACCAATAGGTCTTCCACGCTTCAGGCGTGTTTTGGATTCATTTGGTATATTTTCATTGGACTGCTCTTTTGGAACCTCAACCCGAGCAGGAGTATTTGCAGCGGCTATATGTGACTTTGTCACTCTTTTTGTGTCTGTAAATGCATCTGATAATTGATTCGCTATATTCTGCAAGTGTATGATCCTTTGAACTTCTAGTTCACGTTGTTTTGTGGGAGGATCAAGATGCAATAATGACGATGTACACCACTGAATTTCTTTTCCCACTTGTTTCTCCTTTTCACCTAAGAGTGGAAATTCTTCTTCATTAAAATGACAATCAGCAAACCGAGCGGTGAAAACATCACCTGTTTTTGGTTCAATATATCTGATTATCGAGGGTGAATCATATCCCACATAAATTCCCAATCTTCTTTGTGGTCCCATTTTTGTACGTTGCGGTGGGGCAATATACAGCACAACCAAAAATTCTAATATGTGAAAGATTTGGTTCTTGACCAAATGCCAGTTGTAATGGGGAATATTCATGATATGCACTTGATCTAATACGAATTAGTGCTGCAGCATGCAAGATAGCGTGTCCCCATATAGAGATGGGGAGCTTTGTTCTCATTATTATTGGTCTGGCAATAAGTTGTAGACGTTTGATTAACGATTCAGCCAAACCGTCTGTGTATGAACATAAGCTACTGGATGTTCAACATCGATGCCCACCGCCATACAATAATCATTAAAGGCTTGAGATGTAAATTCCCCAGCATTATCAAGTCGAACTCTCTTAATCATGTAATCTGGGAATTGTGCTCTCAATTTGATTAATTGGGCAAGAAATCTGGCAAATGTCAAATTGCGAGTTGATAAAAGACATACATGTGACCATCTGCTAGAAGCATCAATTAATACCATAAAGTATCGAAATGGTCCACAAGGTGGATGAATAGGCCCACATATATCACCATGAATTCTTTCCAAAAATGTTGGCGATTCATTCCCAACTTTAGTAGGTGATGGTCTTATTACCAATTTACCTTGAGAACAAGCAACGCAAGATAGTTTATGAGATTGAAAAATCTTCTGGTTTTTCAATGGATGACCACTAGAATTTCCAATAATTTTCAGCATCATTATCGAACCGGGATGTCCTAACCGATCATGCCAAACTTTGAATGTTTCAGCAAACTTCGGGTTTACTGTATTATACGATTCAAGTATTTTTATATTGGTATAGTACAACCCAGATGATAGAGCGGGTAGTTTTTCCAACACACACTTAATTCCAGAAGTGTTTGAAGTAATACAAAGATATTCATCATTATTTTTATCCATTGTTTCAACATGGTATCCATTCATACGAATATCTTTGAAACTTAATAAATTTCTCTGGGACTTGGGAGAAAATAATGCATTTCTTATTTTGAAGTTCGTGCCTCGTGGCATCAGAAAATTGGCACTTCCAAATCCCTCAATTATTTGTGCCTTTGCCGGATATGGTTTTGACACTTGCTTTGACAATTCTCAATTCTTTGAAAGTATTTCTTATCTTTCGGTATAGTATGTGTAGTAGCAGCATGCGCAAGACATAAGTCATCGTCTTGAATTTTGGATTGAGACATATCTATGATCGTGGAAAAAGAAAGTTATTAAATTGTTGGAAAAAAAGGACTATAAGATATGACATGAAATGCATATTTATATTATTTCAAACAAACTATCACACATAGAACACTCGTACATAATGAAATTTCACAACACTCATGCAAACGGAAAACATAGAAGTACATTTTTCTGGCAATCTATTTTCATCTTCAGGATTGATCAATCATTTCCATGGTAGCAACATCAGCCATGTCCATCATATCATCGAGGCCATAATTAGAATCATCGGAATCATTCGTAATTAGATTTGTTTCAACATTTTTCCCTTTATTCTTCCGTGATTCCTGATAGAGATCAGCAAGATGTTTCGGCGTACGACATGTACGCGACCAATGACCTTTCATACCACAACGGTAACAAATTTCTTCCCTTTTTCTTTTGTTCAAACCACCATTATTCTTTTCTTGTTTTTCATCCTTATCTGCCTTATTATAATAAGGTTGAAAACCTCTCACTCTTCCTCGCCCACGGCCACGACCACGACCACGAATATAACCACGACCGCGACCAGAGTTGTGACCATATGATGTTGTATTCACTTCAGGGATTGGAACAGATCCAATGGGATGAGATTCATGATTTCTCATTAACAACTCGTTATTTTGTTCGGCCAAAAGAAGACACGAAATCAGTTCAGAATATTTTGTAAATCCTCTCTCACGATATTGCTGTTGAAGGATTATATTTGAAGCATGAAATGTGGTGAATGTTTTTTCTAGCATATCACCATCTGTGATATTTTCGCCACATAATTTTAGTTTTGAACTGATTCGTAACATTGCTGAATTATATTCGCTGACGGATTTAAAATCCTGTAAACGGAGTTTAGTCCAGTCATAACGAGCTTTTGGGAGAATAACTGTTTTCTGATGATCATATCTTTCTTTCAATGATTGCCAAAGATCTGCAGGATCTTTGATAGTGAGGTACTCAATTTTCAGTCCCTCATGGAGGTGGTGACGAAGAAAAATCATAACATTTGCTTTTTCTTGTAATGATGCTTCTTTTGATTTGATTATAGTATCACCGAGGCTTTTAGCATTAAGGTGGATCTCAGCATCCAATATCCATGATAAGTAATTATTGCCAGTGATATCAAGTGCTTCAAATTCGAGCTTGACAAGATTTGACATGTTGAAAAACTATAAGGAAATGAAACATACATGTCATTAATATCAAGAAACATAAAAGATTTTATTCGGATATAAAAGTGGTATTATTACATATTAAGATTTATCAGGAGTCCAAGTATAGGATAAAAGAGAAAAAATCGTGTGATAAAGATTAAAGATTCCTCTTATGTGTTATACTTTACATAAACAACTAATATAGTATATGCTACGACCAACGTAGCGTAGAATGCCAAAAAGAGTTGATGAATCATCTTGAAGAACCCTCTTATTTTTGAAAAACTTGTAAGAAGATGAGGGAAAGTGGGTGAATTTTTGAATGAAATATAATGTATTTATAGAGTGTAAAGTAGTTGTTAACTAGTCGTTTGGGAGGGAAGAGAAAATAAAATGTGATAATTATGAATGATTTAGTAAAACATTACTTTTATTTTATATACAAGATTTGAAATAAGAATTTTATTAAAAATAATCAACCACGAATAATTTACCCTTTTGGTGCTCAGTAAATATTTCAAATGGTACAATATATACAGTTTATAGCTTGGGGTTATACCGCTTCAAGCATAATAATAGTATATAATATATATAGGCAGTCATAAATGCCATTCAAGCGTAATAATAGTATAGGCAATTAAATACCACTCAAGATAATAATAGTATATATATATATATATATATATATATATATAGCTTAAGTCATACCACTCAGCGTAATAATAGTATATAATATATATATAACAAATGTCATACCACTCAAGATAATAATAGTATATAATATATATATAGGCAGGTCATACCACTCAAGATAATAATAGTATATATAATATATATATAGGCAAGATTAAATACCAAACAATAATAATAGTATATATATAGGCAGAGGTCATACCACTCAAGCGTAATAATAGTATATATATATAGAATAAAATCATAAAGAAGTTCCTACCGTGGAAACTCTTATAGTAAGGATTAGAGCGCCGTGCGATAACGTGTTATAAAGCGTAATAAAGTAAAGAGAATACAAAGAAAATAGAGAGAATATAGAAGGTATTTATCTTGAAATGAATTTTAAATTAAGACTGAAGCTCTATTTATAGGAAAAG
The DNA here is from genome assembly GCA_033398695.1 of Orobanche coerulescens. NCBI lineage: Eukaryota > Viridiplantae > Streptophyta > Magnoliopsida > Lamiales > Orobanchaceae > Orobanche > Orobanche coerulescens. The sequence goes on from CM065814.1 coordinate 88,738,718, forward strand.
CTTGGATAAGCACAAACGTAATTACATAATTTCATCAGGGGCATCATAGTCATTCAGATGTTATAATATATTATCTTATTACGTATTACGAAGGTAATATACTTCAACATTATGTAAATTTTCAACACTTTTGCGGTAAATGTTCGTCATTTTGAGCTCATCACTTTTAATAATGATAAATAGACCATGTGTTCTGCATCTATCCCAAAACGATGTTGTTTCGACCGCTGCCATCGTTTCTGCCCAAAAAACGTCATGCGCTGCCACCACCTCCATCTGAAACAGATATGATATAGTCCTCGTTAAGAATTATAGAACAGACGATGCATATCGTAGCTCAAGATCAGTTGCAAAAATATAAAAAATAGATATGATGGATTTCTGCAACTCCTGCTACAATATTTCTAGAACACCCAAGTAAGATTTAAACATAAGAAAGAACCCATAAAGAATGTGTAACAGAAATCTCAAAACAATGAACGACAGCACAAACGAGGTGATGATATCTGTTTAATAAGTCAATTTAAGTTCATGGTGATTGAGAAATAACTCAAGATAGAATTGAACTCACACAAGTTGATGAATAAACTTCCACTGTTTTTGTAAACCCCCTAAATCCTCCTTATATAGGGCTAGGGTTACGAAGTTACCAAAAAACACTATGGAATCTAAACTAATGAGATAAGTAAATATTTCCTAATACTCCGATGTCCCGCTCAAAGCTTGACAGATAGTATAAATTTGATATATTTTAGATCATGATTGATTTAAGTAATGATAATAAATATATGATGGAGATTAAAAAAATATAAAAGTATTAATAGTGAATGTGTGGTGGATAGAGGTGAGCCGGGTCGTGGCGTGCCGGGCCAGGTCGGCCCGACCCATGCTCGCGAGCCACACGGGCCATCCCGACTCAAGATCGAGCCCAGCCCACTGGGACCCTCGGGCAGTCCCAGTCCCCAGCCTACCGCAGCCCGATCCCCAGACCACCCGCAGTCCGCCCAGCCTGCTAGCCCGGTGTAATACCCGTTATTTTTATAATACAATATTATTATTTTATAATAATATTATAATACATTTCATATTATTTAATTCAATTTAAAGAATCACGAACATTTATTTCGCCGTATCACAAATCCTAACCCGAGTCATTTTTGTCAGTTACATTCTAGTTGTCATTTACTACTAATAATATTAATAATGAATTTCATTTTATTTAATCTCATTTCATTACCGAGTAAATTTCTCAAGTTAATTTCAAAACATTTAATATTAGTCATTTTTTTAGTATGATAATTAAAGGTATTATTATTATTATTAAAAATAATATTTATAATAGGAACAATATTAATATTAACAATATTAATATTTTTATCTTCATTATTTCTATATCATCATTTATATTACTTTCGATATTATTATTAGTATCGATATTATTAATTATTACTACTGTTATTATTGATTTTATAATTATTATTATTATTATTATTATTATTATTATTATTATTATTATTATTATTATTATCATTGGCCCAAATACACATTGTGCTGACCCATAATAATATTACAAGCCCAGAAAATTAATTAAACCCATAATTAACCCTAACCCTAATCAAGACAGTATAAATATAAGATTACTGCTGTACAATACACAGTATACACATAATACACTTTCTTCTTTCCCAGCGCCGTTCATCATCCAGATTACAAAAAAAAAAAAATTGCAATACAGAAATCTGCTGCAATCTACGGAGCAGAAAACTAAGGATCCGATCGAGTTCGTCGTCTGATAAGATTTCCAGTCGCGTTACATCCAATTTCCGTTCAATCTTTTTCTTTCTTATTTTAGTTTTTTTTTTCTTTCTTTTTCTACCCTGCTGCAATTTACGATTCTTGAATACAACCTCAAACCTACAAAACCCATCACAGAATACTTCTCTTCTTTAATGTCGGACAATAACACAGTCCATGCCGCACTCATCCGACAAAAATTAAACAAGCGAAAACCCCAAACTGCACAAACTAAACCAGAAACATCCGGCCGATTCCAACCAGCCCTAACTCACCTCGATTTTCACCTTCACGGCCTTCAGACCCTCATCATCGATCAAAACAAATCCGACCCGAATCAAAATTCGAATTTCCAACCCAAACCATATCCAGAAACCCGAAACCAACAGAAAACACAAATCAAAAACTCGATCGAACCCGGATCTGACTTACCTTTTCATCCAAGTTCGGACCGAATTCAAACCCCAAAACTCCAAATCGAATTCAGGAACCAAAAGTAGGATTACCTTCGCCTGACTTCAAACTCAGGAACCAAGGAAATACGGAACATACCTCAATATACGAAATACCATTACCATCACGTCAGTCTAATCCGAGATCAGATCAACACAACATACGGACATGATCCTAACACAAGACCTACAAATGCATACTCATATGACAACGTCAATATGAGCACAACAATAACGACAATGTATACTTATGGCCACCCATAATATACATATGCACAATAACAACAACATATGGTAATCCAACGTGTAATACCCGGTCGAAAGTCATGTCATTTCAAACCTCTTCTTGTTCTTCGAATCGTGATTTGTTGAGCGAACCCTTGTAATCATTGCTTGGAACCACCGTTTTGGGGTTCCCGTACTTCTATTTCGTGTTATTGTTGCCCAGACATTGAATCATATTGCTTTTATTCTCTTCCGGGTCATTTTTCATCATTTTAGGACCCGAAGAGGTGTGAGCGGCACTGAAGTGTGCGCCGCGGCACATATTTCCTAAACACAGCCGAGCGGATCTGCGGGTGCCGCGGCACACGCCGATCTTGCGGCACCTTGCGAGCCAATGCGCGGCACACCTATCTTGAGCCGCGGCACATGGTGTTGCATCCTCGGCCAAACCGCTGTGCCGGTGCCGCGGCACACTGGTGAGCCGCGGCACTGCCGAAACACAGGAACAATTTTAGGCACGTGCGCGGCACACCTATCTTTGAGCCGCGGCACACAATGCGGTCAATCGCATAATTCGGCTTTTTAAGCGAGATTTCACATTTTCCTCCATTTCTTCTTCCATCGCGAGAGAGAGAGTTTGAGGAGGAACTCTTTTCATATCTATCACTTGTGTGTTGAAGATTTACCACTTTCACTCGGTTGGGAAGCCGGATAGTCGATCTATCGCGTATTCCTTGGATCATAGCGCTTGAATATTCAAGAGGTAATTTCTTCGACATCTTGACTTCTCGATTTTGTGTGGGTTTTGACGTTTTGGATGATAAAATCATGGTGTAGGATGTGATATAGGCGTGATTATGGACATGATTGGGTATTCATCGGATTATTGAAAGATTATTCAAGAACACTTTGATTTTGTGTTGGTTTTTGGGGGTTTTCGTAGATTCGTCCGTTTTATCCGATTGAAGCTTGAGAACCTTGAGATTTTGATATATCTATACCGTATGAGTGTTTTCTTCCGATTTTTCGGGTTGAATTATGTCATTTTCGGACTTATGAGATTTGGACGATTTTCCAACCTCTAGTTGATTATCCGTATATCTTTATGAATCGTAGAAGGGTTTCGGGGTTTCTTCGTGTAATTTGAATATGGATAATTGATTATCATATTCCTTGCGAATCGTTTAGGTCTGGAAGCGCGTTCTTGGACCTACCAATCTCATACCCCCTTTTTCCGTTCGTCCTCGATGTCTCAAAGGCAAGTATACATTTATGATTATGCGTTCTCGACTTTGAAAGCATGAAATATTGATGGTATGATTATTTCTAGCCACTCAGGGGGGCCTATGGTCCTACGAGGGTTTCGTAGCCTCAGTGCGATTCCATGGTTGATATGAACGAACCGTTTCTACGGCATTCATATGAAATAATGTTGGCATGTAATGAACGAACCGTTTTGACGGCATTCCTACATGTAATGGCGTATGATATGAACGAACCGTTTCTACGGCATTCACATACGTCTTGAGATTTTAGTCATTCCGGAATACTAGTCTTAAATTGATGAATTGACGGATATTGATGAATTGACGGATTACATTTACTTTATTGTCGAGGAGTATTATGTTTCATATTGTTATACTTGCACTAGCTATTCGACGGCTAACCCCTTTATGGGGGAAATACGTTTCATGTATTTCAAGTTCTAGGGGAGCGGACGGGCAGGTATCGGGTCGGCATAAAGATGGTGGGCAAGCGTGATACTGTGTCTTTCTTCCAGTTATGTTTGGAGTTTCCCGTTTAGTGTTGTTGTACTGGATTGGCTATTGAATACTCGAGTATTGTTCTCCTTTCTCCTTGATGTTCCGGCCTGTGTTTGCCGAAGTATTGAATTGAGTTGTGATGTTTGTGAATACATTGGTTATATTTCGAATACCTTTGTATCGTTTTTCATTCCATTGTGTGTAGACCTTATCGGTCAAAATTTATGGTTCCGCGTATGTTTAGCCTTGTGGGTCCCACGGCGGGGCTTACGGCGCTGTAATATCCCTGAATAACTTGGGGGTGTTACAGAATATGGTATCAGAGCTTAGGTCTATGGATACCTAGGTTGTCGGTCTTTTGGGTCGATCGAGTCGTTAATTGTCCACAGTATCACTACTCTGCCATCATCACAGTGCGACCGGTACTTGTAAGACCTCTCACTCTTCTGGTGTTTCCTTATTCGTTTTGCTTCCATTTTATCGGTATTCTTGAGAACCGGACACTTTGTTGATGCGTGATTGAATTGTGTTTACGTGACTTGTGTGTTCTTCAGTATGTCAGCTGGTAGGGGCCGTGGCCGTGGGCGAGGAAGAGGTCGTGGCGCGGCCGTTTCCATCGATTGATTGCGGGGTCGACCAGGCCCGATTTGTCGAACTCGGTGCATCCCAACACCGAGTCGGCCACGACCCGATCGGATGGTCGGGAACAATGCGAGGCGTTGGAGTGGCGAATGCACTTCAACAATTGGCTACTCGGATGACTATTTTGGCCCAAACTGTTGGTGAATAACCCGAACCCAAATACGGATGCCACCGCTTGAGAATGTAATCCGTATGCACCCTCCACGATTTGGCGGTGCCACACCAGACCCGTTAAGTGGGAGGATTGGTTAGCGAGTGGAGAAGATTTTCGAGGCGGTTGATTGCCCGAGGTGAGGAAAGTACCGATTGCTCAAGATTTCCTCACTAAGGAGGCCGCTTGGTGGAAGGTCATCAAGCCACGGATCGTATTGCCTCATGGGATGAATTTAAGGAGCTCTTGGAGGCCGAGTTTTGTCCTTGGCGGTGCAGAGAGCCGAATCCGAGCCTTCTTCGAGGCTAAACCACAAGATATTCCCGTTTCGCAGGCGATCGTGGAGTATAACCAACAATTAATCCATGTGAAGGATCAAGTACGTAACGAGCGTGATAAGATCCGTTATTTTGATATGCGGATGAATTTGGACTTGCGACGGTACATGGCCGGATTTGCTTGTACCACATTGAAAGAGTATCAGGACAGAGCTTTAGCCCATGATATGTTGAGCCCCGACAATGATACCGTTGAAGAACCGAAGAAGCAGAAAGTCGGGGGAAATTTTTCTGGCTCTAAGGGTGGCAACTTTCAGAAATCACAGACGACTAACCGTTTTGCCGGACAGTCGTCACGTTCTAATAAAGGGAAGAAGAGTTACCGTCCCACTTCGGGTACCTCAAATCGCGCGGTGACTTGCTATAATTGTGGCCGTTCAGGCCACATTAATTTGGAATGCCACTTTCCACCGTTGAAGTGTCACACGTGCGGACAGATGGGACATAGAGCGACTTATTGTTTTGAGCCGAATCAGACTTTGGACACTCGGGCTTCTGCCCCAGCTGGTCAACCTCAGCAGAATTTTGGCAGGGGCTGGGGACGGGGTCAGAACGCTGGAGGGGGGAACTCTAGCGTCGGTTCGGTACAACCACGAGTTTATGAGATGCGTCGAGCAGGCAGGCTTTGTGGCGGTGACTTCTGGTACCATCCATATTTTATCTTATCCGGTCCGTGTGCTTTTTGATTCGGGTGCTACACATTCTTTTATTTCTTTGGAGTGTGTACGCCGTTTGAATATAACTTGTCATCGTTTGCGATCCCTTCATCGTGAGACTGCCGAGCGGGGATAGAATCGTGGGGAACCGGGAGATTAGAGATTTTCCGGTGACTATATCCGGTATGGATTGGTTATCGAATTTAATTGTAGTTGATATGGAAGGCGAAGACGTGATCCTTGGCGAAGATTGGCTTGATAGTCATCAAGCGATTATGAACTACCGTACTAAGGTTATCACCATGATGACTAAAGACGGATCTGAGTACTCCTTTTTGGGGCGTAAGTCGGGACTATCCAAGTTACTTACCAGTGCCATGAAGGCCGTAAAACTTTTGAATAAAGGTTGTGCGGGCTATTGGTGTTATGCCTTGAAAACGGAAGGAAATGAAATCGTTTTCTCTTCGATTCCGGTTGTTAGTGAGTACCCCGATGTATTCCCGGATGACCTCCCGGGATTACCACCAGATCGAGAGATAGAATTTACCGTAGACTTAGAGCCAGATGCGGCCCCAATCTCTAAAGCACCTTACCGGATGGCACCTTTCGAGATGCAGGAATTGAAGACTCAGTTGGGAGAGCTTTTGGAAAAAGGGTACATCAGACCGAGCGCTTCGCCTTGGGGCGCGCCTGTTCTCTTCGTGAGGAAGAAAGATGGTTCACTACGTTTGTGCATCGACTACCGTGAGCTGAATAAAGTAACCATCAAAAACAAGTATCCTTTGCCTCGTATAGACGACTTATTTGATCAATTGCAAGGGGCTGCAGTTTTCTCGAAAATTGATTTAAGATCCGGGTATTATCAACTCAGGGTGAGGGAGTCCGACGTTCCGAAGACGGCGTTCCGGACGAGATATGGGCATTATGAATTTGTAGTTATGCCTTTTGGGTTGACGAATGTAACACCCCGAGGTATTCGGAATAATTACAGCGCCGTAAACCCTTTATGTAAGGATTTACAAAGCTAATTAAAAAGGAAAGTAAATCTAAGACATCAATACTGCGGAAATTCAATTTTATGAAAACGTACAACTGGTTCAACGAGAAATTAATACAACCATATCGAATTAATATTAATAAGACACGCGTACTCGAGTACAGAAACCAAACCAAGAAAACAAATCTCCAATAACACTAAACATCACTGAACCCATTCGTCGTCACGTCGGTACTGTGGCTGTTTCTCTGCTCCTCGGCTACCTGAACATCAAAACAAATGTCCACCCCCGAAGGGGTTAGCAAAACGATGCTAGTACAAGTATCATATTAAACAATTCGAATATGCATCAACAATACATAACAAGATACACCACACGGACTTCCGCTACCGGAATCCGACAATGTGAATCTACAAGATTCCATTACACAGCATGGGTATTCCAATGATCCAGCGCCCTCAGCATAGATCCCAAGATGATCCCGTCGGACCAACACGAGGTGGAAATAACCCGTCCAATGATCCAGCGCCCTCAGCCTAGATCCCAAGATGATCCCGTCGGACCAACACGAGGTGGACATCCGATCCAGCGCCCTCAGCATAGATCGTACAACGTATACAAACGCAACTCATGCATACACATATGCCAAATCATTATGTTGATGAACATATAAACACTATATAACGAATACCATGGCAAATCAACGAAGTAAATATCATGTTCATCATCATGAATAATCATACACATGCTCCAAAAATACCAATATTAACATATCACGATACTTGCCTCGAAGATGGCAAGAACGATATACTTCAATGATCTCAACCCACTCGAAGGTCGCCTCCTTCGATCAACGTAGCAAGCTCGAACCTTAACAAAAGGAATGATATACAAATCATCTCACGTCGAACAATGGCCTAACAATTCGGCCTACGGCCGAAAAGCTCAAAATAAACAAGGCATGCGGATTGCTTAGCGCGCGCTACGTACTTTACGTAACGTGCGCTAAGTCGGATGTTAGCGTACGCTATCGTATAAGACTAGCGTCGCTAGCCACGGATGGCGATCGACTCGGGTCTCATAACGTACGCTACGTACGTTTCGTGCGTTAACCGAACCTCGATAGCGCACGTTAACTCACACATGTTAGCGTGCGCTAATCTTGCATGGCAGAATACTGCAAACCGAAAACTGGGTTGAATGGTGAAGAACTCATAAATTCTACCGTGATAATACAAGTTATCCTCGGGCATATCATGCTACTAAGGTTTGTGGAAGTTCTATGATTATGAAATACAAATATACGGATAGTCATCTCAATATCATAATCCATCTACGATCTTCAAGAAATAATCTAAGTTCCGATCGTCTTACGTTCCGAAACACATGATTCCAACGTGTACAACGTAGCAACTGGGTAATATCCGATTACTGATCATAAATCGATTTGAACATGCTTAGGAGTCCTTATAATAAGATGGTTCGAAGGTTCATACGATATATAGTGCCGATACGTCAAAAGTATCCTTCTAACATGTGATGACCGATTATAACGAAATACTTGCTATCCAAACATGATTCAAACTTCCTTAGGAACATTACTAACATCGGTGAAGAATCACCTACCTCAAAGTAGTAAAGAACACGGGGGAAAATGAAGCAATCCAACACCGAAGGCTTGAACACCAATCTCCAATGATATACGATCTTCAATCTCGAACCAGGAGGTTGATACGAAGTGTTTAGGACGAAGGGAGTTATGTTCTAACTGTAAGAGTTCGGGTTATGGGAGGAGAAAGAATCAAATCACGAATAGGATCTTTGTCTATTTATAATAAATGGCTATTAGCGCGCGCTAGTCCACCTTTCGTAGCGTGCGCTAACGGTATCGACTTAATCGAGTCGGCACTTAGCGTGCGCTATTCACATGTACGTAGCGTGCGCTAGGCGTTGACTTGGATTTTCCCGGCCGTCGTGTTCATTCGACACAATCCGACAAGGGTCCCCGGCAGATCTCACCTACCGCACGTCTCAATCGATCGACCACGCATAGCGTGCGCTCGACACTGCGTGGCGTGCGCTATGAATCCATGTTAGCGTCGCTACCGTAGCTTTGTAGCGTGCGCTACATGCACAGAATTTCAATCTTTATATCACATATTATACGCTCGACAACGATGGATTATGAAATACGGAGAATAGTACTCAGACAAAAGTACAATCATTACAATATCACAAGTTCCAATTACATAACAGAAATCTCGGGTATTACATCCTTCCTCCCTAAAAAGAAGTTTCGTCCCGAAACTTAGGATGAAAACAACTCCGGATATTTAGCCTTCATACCGTCCTCCGTTTCCCAAGTGGCCTCTTCGACTCCATGTCGTGACCATTGTACTTTAACCAAATGTATTGGTTTATTCCTCAATTGTTTGATCCGGCTCTCCAGTATCTTGATTGGTCTCTCTTCGAAGGTGCCATCATTAGCTATCTCGATCTCGTCGAAATCAATGACGTGGTAGGGTCCGGTACATACTTCCGCAGTTGGGATACGTGAAACACATTGTGAACATGACTCAGCGATGGCGGTAAGGCCAACCGGTATGCTAAATCCCCAACTCTCTCTAGGATCTCAAATGGTCCGATATATCTCGGACTAAGCTTGCCTCTTCTCCCAAAACGGAAAATCCCTCGTGTAGGAGACACCTTCAATAGTACGTGGTCCCCAGCGTCGAACTCTAGAGGGCGACGATGTACATCGGCATAAGACTTCTGTCGACTCTGGGCAGTCAACAGTCTCTCTCGAACCAAAGCTATCTTCTCTTGAGTCTGAATAATCAATTCCGGTTCCGTTCCGATCAAATCCGAAGAATCATCCCAACACAGGGGTGATCGGCATCTCCTCCCGTACAAAGCTTCAAATGGTGCCATTCTAATAGAAGCATGCCAACTATTATTGTAAGTGAATTCGATCAAGGGCAAGTGGACTTCCCAATCAGTTGACCAATCCAACGCACAAGCTTTAAGCATGTCTTCTACAGTTTGTATAGTCCGTTCGGACTGACCGTCCGTTTGGGGATGATAAGCTGTGCTAAAGTTTAGCTCGGTCCCCAAATCCTTGTGAACTGCTTTCCAGAAGTGCGACACGAAACGACCATCTCGATCCGAAATAATGGTCTTCGGCGTCCCATGCAATCTGACTATCTCCGCAATAAATACTCGCGCCAATCTCTCGGGTCCCCATGTATCTTTGATCCCTAGGAAATGAGCCGATTTGGTTAGTCGATCAACTATAACCCAAATCATGTTCATTCCCGTTCTAGTCCTTGGCATACTGGTGATGAAATCCATCGAGATGTCCTCCCACTTCCATTCAGGGATCGGAAGCGGCCTTAACATTCCGGCAGGTCGCTGATGTTCGATCTTAACTTGCTGACAAGTCAAGCACTTCGAAACGTACTCTTCTACGTCCTTCTTCATATTCTCCCACCAGAAATTTTGTTTTAAATCCTTATACATCTTACTGCTGCCTGGGTGAATAGAATAGGGCGCGCTATGAGCTTCCTTCAGAATAGTCCGTCTCAGATCATCATCATCGGGAACGCAAAGTCGATTCTGAAATCTCATAACTCCATCGTCTTGTAACACGAATCCTGGGGCTTTCCCTTTCTTTACTTCGTCACATAATCGAAGGATCAGAGAATCGTCCAACTGCTTAGACTTGATCTCCCCGACTAGTGATGAAGTCAGTTCCATCACATAAAGTTGCCCTTGGATTCCTGGTGCCCATACTTCAATCCCCTCGCGGATCAGTTCTCGTTGAATACTGGTTTGGGACGTAAGTGCTTCCAACACTCGAAGAGAAACAGGATTACGGCTCAAAGCATCGGCTACTACGTTTGCTTTCCCCGGATGATAGAGAATCTCCAAGTCGTAATCCTTGATCAATTCCAGCCACCTTCTCTGCCTCATGTTTAATTCTTTCTGACTGAAAATGTATTTGAGGCTCTTATGATCTGTAAAGATATGACAATGAGTGCCGTACAAATAATGTCGCCAAATTTTCAAGGCAAAGACCACGGCTGCTAGCTCCAGATCATGAGTCGGATAATTAACTTCGTACGGTTTCAATTGCCGAGAAGCATAAGCAATTACCTTATCCTTCTGCATCAACACACAACCCAAACCCTGATTTGAAGCGTCGCTGTATACCATGAATCCATCAGTTCCCTCTGGCAGTGCTAATGTTGGTGCTGTCGTCAGTCTCCTCTTAAGTTCGTCAAAACCAGCCTGGCATTTCTCATTCCACGTGAACTTTTGAGTTTTCTGTAACAGCTGAGTGAGCGGACGGGCAATTTTGGAAAATCCCTCTACAAAGCGGCGATAATATCCAGCAAGTCCTAAGAAGCTTCGGACTTCTTTCACGTTTTTAGGAACTTCCCACTCCAAGATTGCTTCGACTTTCTTCGGGTCCACCTGAATTCCGTCGGATGATATCACATGCCCAAGGAAGGTTACTTCCTTAAGCCAGAATTCGCATTTAGAAAGCTTAGCATACAGCTGTTCCTTTCTCAAGATGCTCAAAACCACACGTAAATGTTCAGCATGTTCCTCTGCGTCCCTCGAATATATCAAGATGTCGTCAATGAAAACGACCACAAATTTATCCAAGTACTCCAAGAATACCCGATTCATCAATTGCATGAATACGCAGAGCATTGGTAAGTCAAATGGCATCACTACAAATTCATAATGCCGTGCGGGATCCGAAAGCGATTTCGGTATATCCGATTCCTTAATTCTCGGTGATGGTATCCGGATCGCAAGTCAATCTTGAGAATACCCTTGCCCCTTGCGGTTGATCAAACAAGTCGTCGATCCGAGGTATAGGATACTTATTCTTGATCGTCATTTTGTTAAGCTCCACGTAATCAATACACGGTCGGAGGGATCCGTCTTTCTTAGGACAAAGAGAACGGGCGCTCCCCAAGGAGAAACGCTAGGTTGAATATAGCCCTTCTGTAACAATTCCTCCGCTTGCTTCTTGAGTTCATACATCTCGGTTGGCGCCATGCGGTATGGTGCCACTGAAATAGAAGTGCTCCGTGCTCTAATTCGATGGTGAATTCCACTTCTCTTTGCGGAGGTAACCACAGTAGCTCGTCAGAAATACATCGAGAACTCATTCACAATCGAAATAGACGAGAGCTCTACTCCTTCCTGTTTCCTCATGGCATAACACCAAAGTCCATGACATCCTGTTTGACAATTTTACGGCTTTCATTGCTTTGATCACTTTTCCCGAGCTTCCCGGTCTCTATCCTCGGAATAAGTGTTCGGACCGTCATCGCAATGATAGAAATGACTCTCTCTCGGTAATTCAGATAGCTCCATAACGGTTGAGCCAATCGTCTCCGAGAATTAAATCGTCACTTGTAGATGTCAACAACAATGAGATTCGACGGCCAATCTCTCCCTCCTATAGATCTTTGGAAAATCTCTAGCCTCTAGAGTTCCCACAATTCTCTCTCCACTCGGCAATCCCACAACATACGGTTCACAATCAATTAAGCACGAGATTTTTAAACGATTTACACAGTTCAACGATACAAAAGAATGTGTAGCTCCTAATCGAATAAAACACTAGCTGGTTGAAAAGGATCTGAATCGTGCACGATGCAACAGCAGTGTTCGATCGTCGGATCTCCTCATTTCGTGCGGGCGCGGAGAAACGGACCCGGCCTTTGGATGTCTCTCTCTTCCCAACGTTAACTGCTGAAATCCACTCTGCTGTGTCTGGTTCACACTTATCTCCTTAGGAACTGGTCGGAGTGCGGGTACCAAAAGATCTAGTAGCGGCTCCACGAAGGCCGCACGGTGCCCTTCTTGCCCACAATCGTAACAAGTCACGAGACGATGCGGGGTAATCACGTCGAATATGCCACCTCGACCACAATTGTAGCATTTCCTTGATGCGTCCGAAGCTAGCGATGTTGTCCGAACTTCTTTCCGCCTTTAGAAGGATGTGGAGGTTTCTAGCCGAATAAAGGAAGACGGCCCTTGCGGGCCCCACCACTCTGCTTTTACGCAAAGGCCGCCGGTCACCTTGTTTCTTTGCCTCTTGATTTCTCCACCGCCGCCTCTTTCATGTCGTAGGCCGGCGCTTTGTCTTGATCTTTGCAACGTAGTACACTCGAATCCGACATGTCTTCTGAATCTCGGCTTCATCCGCATATCAAAATGAAAAATCTCTTCGCCTCCGTTCGACCAAGTGTCGCACACAAGTCGGTGATGATTAAAAGTTTTAATTACATCTCACGGATGCCTCCGAACTCTGTGGTGAGAAAAACTCTCGGATCTTTGCCTCTCTAATCGACGAGGACAATACTGTGCTTCCATCATTAGTTTGAATTCCGTCCAATCCGCATTATGATCCTCGGGTCGAATAGCCTCCCACCAATCAAAGGCCTCCCCAGTCAGAAAATACTGGGCAATGGGAACCTTCCGGTCCTCGGGACAGTTAAGACCCGCGAATATCTTCTCCAACTCCTTGAGCCAGTGATCCCAAGTAAGTGCCTCAGCAGATCCATCAAATTTTGGCGGGTGCAATTTAACCACCTCAGCAAGCCATCTGTCTCCCCGGTTATCCTCGTGGTGCTGCTGTCCCATCGCTGTCTGCATGCGATCAACGACCTGAGCGAACTGGTTTATCTGCGCCACCACCTGTTGAAGCACTCCCGGCATGTTAGGATTTGCGTCATCATTCGCTGATCCTTGCTGCCCTCCAGAATGGGAATCGGTTCGACTAGCCGATATTTCGGGGGTAGTTGCGGAATCCTCATGTCTCATGTTACCACGTCCGCGTCCACGACCGCGTCCGCGTCCACGTCCTCCTCTCAACATACTGTAAACGCAATTTCTCAATATCCAGGACAAAATTTTTCGAAATAAAGTCCGTCAATACTCACAAAACAGTAATTAAGTAAAACGGTAGTATAAGAGATTAAGAGACTTACAACCACGGTCCACATGACGACTTCGGCTGAACAGTGATGTTACAAACGACCCGTAAATCAAATAACGTAAACAGACCCAACTAAAACCCGACTGCCAAGATATCTATGAATCTTAGCTCCGATACCATATTCTGTAACACCCCGAGGTATTCGGAATAATTACAGCGCCGTAAACCCTTTATGTAAGGATTTACAAGGCTAATTAAAAAGGAAAGTAAATCTAAGACATCAATACTGCGGAAATTCAATTTTATGAAAACGTACAACTGGTTCAACGAGAAATTAATACAACCATATCGAATTAATATCAATAAGACACGCGTACTCGAGTACAGAAACCAAACCAAGAAAACAAATCTCCAATAACACTAAACATCACTGAACCCCTTCGTCGTCACGTCGGTACTGTGGCTGTTTCTCTGCTCCTCGGCTACCTGAACATCAAAACAAATGTCCACCCCCGAAGGGGTTAGCAAAACGATGCTAGTACAAGTATCATATTAAACAATTCGAATATGCATCAACAATACATAACAAGATACACCACACGGACTTCCGCTACCGGAATCCGACAATGTGAATCTACAAGATTCCATTACACAGCATGGGTATTCCAATGATCCAGCGCCCTCAGCATAGATCCCAAGATGTTCCCGTCGGACCAACACGAGGTGGAAATAACCCGTCCAATGATCCAGCGCCCTCAGCCTAGATCCCAAGATGATCCCGTCGGACCAACACGAGGTGGACATCCGATCCAGCGCCCTCAGCATAGATCGTACAACGTATACAAACGCAACTCATGCATACACATATGCCAAATCATTATGTTCATGAACATATAAACACTATATAACGAATACCATGGCAAATCAACGAAGTAAATATCATGTTCATCATCATGAATAATCATACGCATGCTCCAAAAATACCAATATTAACATATCACGATACTTGCCTCGAAGATGGCAAGAACGATATACTTCAATGATCTCAACCCACTCGAAGGTCGCCTCCTTCGATCAACGTAGAAAGCTCGAACCTTAACAAAAGGAATGATATACAAATCATCTCACGTCGAACAATGGCCTAACAATTCGGCCTACGGCCGAAAAGCTCAAAATAAACAAGCTGTCTGGATTGCTTAGCGCGCGCTACGTACTTTACGTAACGTGCGCTAAGCGGCTGATAGCGTACGCTATCGTATAAGACTAGCGTCGCTAGCCACGGTAGCGATCGACTCATTTGGTCTCATAACGTACGCTACGTACGTTTCGTGCGTTAACCGAACCTCGATAGCGCACGTTAACTCACACATGTTAGCGTGCGCTAATCTTGCATGGCAGAATACTGCAAACCAAAAACTGGGTTGAATGGTGAAGAACTCATAAATTCTACCGTGATGATACAAGTTATCCTCGGGCATATCATGCTACTAAGGTTTGTGGAAGTTCTATGATTATGAAATACAAATATACGGATAGTCATCTCAATATCATAATCCATCTACGATCTTCAAGAAATAATCTAAGTTCCGATCGTCTTACGTTCCAAAACACATGATTCCAACGTGTACAACATAGCAACTGGGTAATATCCGATTACTGATCATAAATCGATTTGAACATGCTTAGGAGTCCTTATAATAAGATGGTTCGAAGGTTCATACGATATATAGTGCCGATACGTCAAAAGTATCCTTCTAACATGTGATGACCGATTATAACGAAATACTTGCTATCCAAACATGATTCAAACTTCCTTAGGAACATTACTAACATCGGTGAAGAATCACCTACCTCAAAGTAGTGAAGAACACGGGGGAAAATGAAGCAATCCAACACCGAAGGCTTGAACACCAATCTCCAATGATATACGATCTTCAATCTCGAACCAGGAGGTTGATACGAAGTGTTTAGGACGAAGGGAGTTATGTTCTAAGTGTAAGAGTTCGGGTTATGGGAGGAGAAAGAACTGAAATCACGAATAGGATCTTTGTCCTATTTATAATAAATGGCTATTAGCGCGCTAGTCCTGCCGTAGCGTGCGCTAACGGCCGTCGACTTAGCGGAGTCAGCACTTAGCGTGCGCTATTCACATGTCTGTAGCGTGCGCTAAGGCGTTGACTTGGCTTTTCCCGAAAGCCGTCCAGGTTCATTCGACACAATCCGACAAGGGTCCCCCGGCCAGATCTCACCTACCGCACGTCTCAATCGATCTGACCACGCATAGCGTGCGCTACTGACACTCTGTAGCGTGCGCTATGAATCCATGTTAGCGTACGCTACCCGTAGCCTGTAGCGTGCGCTACATGCACAGAATTTCAATCTTTATATCACATATTATACGCTCGACAACGATGGATTATGAAATACGGAGAATAGTACTCAGACAAAAGTACAATCATTACAATATCACAAGTTCCAATTACATAACAGAAATCTCGGGTATTACAACGAATGCGCCGGCAGTATTCATGCAGTTAATGAATAAAATATTCATCGAGTACCTCGACAGGTGTGTAGTCGTCTTTATTGACGACATCTTGATCTATTCTCGAGATAAGGAGGAACATGCCTGGCACTTGCGTTTGGTCTTAGACATTTTGAGAACCGAGCACCTCTATGCAAAATTCTCGAAATGTGAGTTTTGGTTGGAAGAAGTTATGTTTCTCGGCCATGTGATTTCGGCCGAAGGGGTTCGTGTAGACCCGCAGAAGATCGAGGCAGTGCTAAATTGGGCACCGCCTAAAAATGTTAAAGAGGTTCGTAGCTTTTTGGGCCTTGCTGGGTATTACCGTCGGTTTGTCGAGGGGTTCTCGAAACTCGCTCGACCGCTTACAAAATTACTCCAGAAGACCGAAAAGTTTATCTGGACGGATGAGAGACAACAGAGCTTCGATGAACTGAAGAGACGATTGACTTCAGCGCCGATTTTAACTTTACCGCATGGTAGCGAGGGCTTTGCAGTTTATAGTGACGCTTCGGGTCAAGGCACAGGGCCGTGTGCTTATGCAGCATGATAAGACGATAGCTTTTGCGTCTCGACAATTAAAGCCTTATGAGATGAATTATCCTACTCACGATTTAGAATTGGCCGCAATTCTCTTCGCACTCAAGATTTGGCGACATTATTTGTATGGTTCACCGTGCCGGATTTATACCGATCACAAGAGCACGAATATATTTTCAGCCGAGAAGGAGTGAATATGAGGCAGACGTTGGCTAGAATTGATAAAGGATTATGACACGGAAATTCTTTACCACCCGGAAAGCCAATGTCGTTGCGGATGCTCGAGCCGCAAATCGGCATCTCTTCAAATGCTCGAAGTTCTTACGTCCCAGGACGAAAATTCGTCAAGATCTAATTGAGCAAGGGATAGAAATTTGGTTTCAACGAGTACGAGGACAGGTTGTGTACTCTCGAAATTACTTCGTCCTTAGTTGACGACATCAAAGGGAAGCAGTGGAGTGACCCGATGATTTCCCAACTGAAGGAAGACGTGATTAAAGGAAAAGCTCCTGGCTTTATGGTACACGAGGATAGTATTCTGAGATTTCAGGGCAGACTTTGCGTTCCGAACGATTTAGAGTTGAGACAGAGAATCCTCCGAGAAGCCCATGCTACGCCTTACTCAATCCACCCCGGGACGAGTAAGATGTACAAGGACTTGAAGCGAAATTTTTGATGGAATAACATGAAGAAGGATGTTACGGAGTTTGTATTACGGTGCTTGACATGTCAACAAGTCAAGTTCGAACATCAACGACCGGCGGGGTTGTTGAAACCACTTCCCATTCCCGAGTGGAAGTGGGAAGATATCTCAATGGATTTTATCACTGGCATGCCGAGAACTCGGACTGGAATGAATATGATTTGGGTAATTGTCGATCGATTGACCAAGTCTGCACACTTTTTGGGTATTAAGGATACTTGGGGACCGGATAGATTGGCTCGAACCTTTATCGCTGAGATCGTGAGGTTACACGGTACCCCCAAGACCATTGTTTCTGATCGAGACGGCCGTTTCATATCGCATTTTTGGCAGGCCGTTCATCAGGCTCTGAGTCTTGAGTTGAGATTGAGCACCTCCTTTCATCCTCGGTCGGACGGTCGGACAAGAGGACGATTCGGCGTTGGAGGATATGTTGCGGGCTTGTGCCTTAGACTGGAGTAATGATTGGGAGCTTCACTTGCCGTTGATCGAGTTTGCTTACAATAATAGTTGGCATGCGTCGATCAAAATGGCACCCTTCGAGGCTCTCTATGGTAGGCGATGTAGGTCGCCATTATGTTGGGACGAGGCTTCTGAGCTAGTTGGGACGGAACCAGATATGTTGTTGGAGACCAAAGAAAAGATTTCTATCATCCGAGATCGATTACTGACTGGCCAGAGTCGTCAGAAATCTTACGCCGATACTCGTCGTTGACCCTTGGAGTTTGAAGTGGGGGATCACGTCTTGCTCAAAGTATCGCCGACCAGAGGAGTTTTCCGCTTCGGTAAAAAGGGAAAACTCAGTCCAAGGTATATCGGACCTTTCGAGATTTTAGACAGAGTTGGAGACTTAGCTTATCCCTTGGCGTTGCCTCCAGCTTTGAGTCACGTCCATAATGTTTTTCATGTGTCCCGATTGAGGAAGTACGTCTGGATCGAGCCACATTATCGACTACGGTGAGATTGACGTAGCCGAGGATATTACCTTTCCGGAGAGACTGTGAAGATCCTTGAACGTCGCGAGAAGCAGTTTGACATAAGACCATTCCCCTTTGGTTAAAGTACAATGGTCGAGGCATGGAGTCGAAGAGGCGACTTGGGAGACGGAAGAGAAGATGCGGGTGGAATACCCCGAACTATTTATTTCTTAAGTTTCGGGACGAAACTTCTTTTTAGAGGGGAGAATGTAATGCCGGTCGAAAGTCATGTCATTTCAAACCTCTTCTTGTTCTTGAATCGTGATTTGTTGAGCGAACCCTTGTAATCATTGCTTGGAACCACCGTTTTGGGGTTCCGTACTTCTATTTCGTGTTATTGTTGCCCAGGACATTGAATCATATTGCTTTTATTCTCTTAGGGTCATTTTTCATCATTTTAGGACCGAAGAGGTGAGCAGCGGCACAAGGAGTGTGCGCCGCGGCACACATATTTCCTAAACACAGCCGGCCAGTATGCAGGGTGCCGCGGCACACGCCGCAGTCTGCGCGGCACCTTGAGCTAATGCCGCGGCACACCTATCTTGAGCCGCGGCACCGGTGTTGCATCCTCGGCTAAAACCACTTTGTACCGGTGCGCGGCACACGGTGAGCCGCGGCTGCTGCGAAACACAGTAACAATTTTTAGGCTGTGCGCGGCACACCTATCTTGAGCCGCGGCACACAATGCGGTCAATTGCATAATTCGGCTTTTTAAGCGAGATTTCAGCCATTTTCCTCCATTTCTTCTTCCATCGAGAGAGAGAGTTTGAGGAGGAACTCTTTTCATATCTATCACTTGTGTGTTGAAGATTTACCACTTTCACTCGGTTGGGAAGCCCGGATAGTCGATCTATCGCGTATTCCTTGGATCATAGCGCTTGAATATTCAAGAGGTAATTTCTTCGACATCTTGACTTCTCAATTTTGTGTGGGTTTTGACGTTTTGGATGATAAAATCATGGTGTAGGATGTGATATAGGCGTGATTATGGACATGATTGGGTATTCATCGGATTATTGAAAGATTATTCAAGAACACTTTGATTTTGTGTTGGTTTTTGGGGGTTTTCGTAGATTCGTCCGTTTTATCCGATTGAAGCTTGAGAACCTTGAGATTTTGATATATCTATACCGTATGAGTGTTTTCTTCCGATTTTTCGGGTTGAATTATGTCATTTTCGGACTTATGAGATTTGGACGATTTTCCAACCTCTAGTTGATTATCCGTATATCTTTATGAATCGTAGACGGGTTTCAGGGGTTTCTTCGTGTAATTTGAATATGGATAATTGATTATCATATTCCTTGCGAATCGTTTAGGTGCCGGAAGCGCGTTCTTGGACCTACCAATCTCATACCCCCTTCTTCCGTTCGTCCCTCGATGTCTCAAAGGCAAGTATACATTTATGATTGTACGTTCTCGACTTTGAAAGTATGAAATATTGATGGTATGATTATTTCTAGCCACTCCGGGACGGGCCTATGGTCCTCTGAGGGTTTCGTAGCCTGCAGTGCGATTCCATGGTTGATATGAACAGACCGTTTCTACGGCATTCATATGAAATAATGTTGGCATGTAATGAACGAACCATTTTGACGGCATTCCTACATGTAACGGCGTATGATATGAGCGAACCGTTTCTACGGCATTCACATACGTCTTGAGATTTTAGTCATTAGGAATACTAGACTGATATTTATGAAATTACGGATATTGATCAAAAGACGGAATACATATACATTATTGTCGATCAGTAATATTTTTCATATTTTAATAATTGCACTAGCTAAACGACGTCTAACCCACTTAATGGAGAAATAACTTTCATGTATTTCAGTTCCAGGGAGCGGACGGGCAGGTATCGGGTCGGCATAAAGATGGTGGGCAAGCGTGATACTGTGTCTTTCTTCCAGTTATGTTTGGAGTTTCCCGTTCAGTGTTGTTGTACTGGATTGGCTATTGAATACTCGAGTATTGTTCTCCTTTCTCCTTGATGTTCCGGCCTGTGTTTGCCGAAGTATTGAATTGAGTTGTGATGTTTGTGAATACATTGGTTATATTTCGAATACCTTTGTATCGTTTTTCATTCCATTGTGTGTAGACCTTATCGGTCAAAATTTATGGTTCCGCGTATGTTTAGCCTTGTGGGTCCCACGGCGGGGCTTACGGCGCTGTAATATCCCTGAATAACTTGGGGGTGTTACACAACGATCCAGCGCACACAGCTATAGATTCCCATTATGATCCCATCGGACCAACGCATGGTGGCATTACCTGTCCAGCGATCCAGCGCACACAGCTATAGATTCCCATGATGATCCCGTCGGACCAACGCATGGTGGACATATGACAACAATGCACAACTGCACAAAACAACAGTGCACAATACACGACAACAACAATGCACAAATGCATGACAACAACGATACATGAATGTATCACAACATGATCGACTCAAATGATAAAAATGATTAGAGTACTTGCCCCGAGTCCTTCAAGAACGATCTCAATGCCTAAACCATCACGAACCATTATCCTCAATACTCGACGGTCCAAAGTATCACGGATTGCAGATAATTCATATCTCCGTTTTTATCACGATATATCCTCGATATACAATTATACCAATAACAAAAGCAAATCATATACATTATGATTTAGATTCCCAAAACTCGAATATGATTTATAATCTCAAGTCTCCTGTGATTACGATTATAAACATTATTATACGAATTATAAACGAATGAAACGAAAACCATTCATTAAATACTATAAACTGAGTAAGTAATAACTTACTTCGATACCGATACAATGACGAGGAAGCTGTTACCAAATCCATTGCCGTCATCTACAAGTTCCTCGGTCCCGACCATAGCAATCAACGAACATTCTCGAGCTTGACCGCAACACACGGTTGTAATCACTGATCAATATTCTCAACCTATTACAGTAATCGATAGACAACAAGTTCGACAACAATTAACAATCGATAAAACCAATTTACAAACCCAACGGCTCGACAATATCTCGATTAAACACTAGTCGGATCAATCCTACTCAAACCGACGAATTTACAACCACAATACGAAAATCGCACTTTACGCCTTCTTAGCGCACGTTAATCACCTAACGTAGCGTGCGCTAAGTTGCTCCGTTAGCGCGCTAGGCGATAACGTAGCGTGCGCTAATCTTTGTCTGGATGCATGTTTTCCAGATACCGATCAACTTATGGCGATTTCAAGAACACCAAGTGATTCTGAATCATGTTCAAAGCTATCAAAACAACGAAATCCGATATCCTTTAACATATAAACAATCATCCAACTTATAATCCAAGTTCTATATCCATATATCATCTTCCTCGATATCAACATCATGAAACATTAAGAACGTAACAACACTTTCATAATCTATCATTACAGGGAGTAATCATCGACAATAACATCAACATCCGAAACTGAGGAGAAGGATTAATCCACTTATCTCAAGAAAACGAACAACACTATTCAAACCACAAGAATCATATCAATATCTTCATGTCAACAATAACATCATCATTTACCGGTAATCCATCTCATAATCATGCTTATCAACTTGTTTATGTAATAATCATCAACTCAAGAACATCAACATTCAATCCAAAACGAAATCCAAAGATGAAGAGTAATTACCTCTTTGAAGGAATGGATTGAATCCCAAGGTTGAATCCGTTTTCAATCACTTCCAAGTTTCAAATGTTGTTAGGAATGAGCAACTCAAGTGTTTGGGACCTCAACTTCTCTCTAAGACCTCTCTCTATCATCTGAAGGTGAAAGAATGGACGA
The DNA here is from genome assembly GCA_033398695.1 of Orobanche coerulescens. NCBI lineage: Eukaryota > Viridiplantae > Streptophyta > Magnoliopsida > Lamiales > Orobanchaceae > Orobanche > Orobanche coerulescens. The sequence continues at coordinate 88,761,269 of CM065814.1, forward strand.
AATGCTTCATAATACCCGTTTGTCCCTTATATAGAATACATTACTAGCGTGCGCTAAACCTTATGTTTAGCGTGCGCTACGGCCTTAGCGTGCGCTAACTGACCTTTGTTAGCGTGCGCTATCGCAGTCCAGAGGCAACTGTCTTACTGCATGAAGTGATTTACGTACGCAATGCCCATGTAATAGCATACGTAAATGCCTCTATTTAGCGTACGCAAGTGTCTTACCTTAGCGTGCGCTACTCATAGTTGACACGTTTGTCTGTATGCTACGAAGACTGGTCCACACGTCGAAAGTGCTGACGAGGATAAGATTCCTTTTTGTCCGATATACAGTTAGCGTGCGCTAATCAACATGCATTAGCGTGCGCTAACACTACATTACAACATCCGTTGACTTATCAGAACGTGCGCCGAAAGTGGCCTGGTCCACACGCAGATTCCTTCCGATCTGACTGCATTAGCGTGCGTTATCTTATATCCGTAGCGTGCGCTAAACCTGCACGATCTCGTGCGCTACTCCTGATTATTAGCGTGCGCTAATAATGTTACACTTAGCCATTTTCAGCTATTCTTGTCCAATCGTCTCAACATACAGAATACGAACATACGGCATACTGAATACATATACTTCTTACATCCAATTGTCGACCAAGTACGACAATTATACCAATATAGATGTCTTGGTCCTTCAATTAATTTACCCATACTGTACAGATTCCACGCTGTACAACATAACTCGGATAAAATAATCTTAAACAACAGTAGTGGAAATTCCAGATATTACATACTACACCACTTAAAATAAGTTTCGTCCTCGAAACTTGCAAGCCGTCATAGAAAAACAAACAAACTATTCAACTGAAATATTCCGACACCATCACGACAACGATCAATACAGAACCCCAGAGACAGATATACGGACGAATAAAATTCTCAAAACGTTACACAAATCACATACAGTGGATCTCAACGAAACACAACCGACTGGTGAACATTCCCCTCGGCATATGAACAACGAATCGCAAATCGACGAACATACCAATTCATACAAGGAGTGGGAACGACCACTCAATATCCAAAACAACCAGCATGGGGTCACCATCCCCAAATTTACACTTACAAAGAAATCAATCAAAGATCACTATGTTAAAATTGTGCTACTACCGCACCAATGGAACCACATAGCACATATGTTCCGGTTTCACAATATCCCAAGTTTCCAAAATAATATTATGTGCATGAATCTACAACACGCAACATATTTCTCTTATCCGATAACTCAACCGATCATCACCGGATAATCAAACTGCCATACTAAAGTTCGAATCTCTTTTCCTCGTACCATACTGATGTCTTATCCAGTTCGTGAATCTCATTCAGAACTTCACCACGATATGCATTATGCATTAAATGCGTATGTACATCAATCACATTTTCAAAACCAGTTTGAAATCATATAATCTTGTCAAGGAGACAAATTTTCGAAAGTTCTTTCAAAAATTTCAAAACTCAAAACATAAATTTTGGTAAGACCACCAAATCAATTCTCGAAAAATAAAGCGGCTCCTTTGGTGCCAAGTATTTGATAACAGTTTCCTTCGAATCCACACGATTTCGTAGTTTTAAAATGAAAACTATGCAAATGATTGACCACATCCGTACTCCTATATACCAATCCGGCTCGTCACAAATCCCACTGATATTCCATCAGAAAACTACACGATAGAATCCAAAATCTCAATGTATAAACTTCGACAAAAACTCCTTTTCCACATATGACTCACAACGTCAATCATTTTCCATCCTGGATCACCTCAATTATGCTATGACAATGCATTGAAACAAATCAACACAGCGAAAGACTTCCCGAGAAGTTTCTTTTGAACAAGTAATCCAGAACCCCGAAAGGCAGGAACGACATAGATAAACGATTGATAAAGTGTTTTACAAGTCTCGGGAGTTTTTAAGAAAATAGAAAAGTCTTTTGAAATATTAGGGTCTCAGCCCGTATCTCGTTCCGCATTACAAGAAGTTTAAAAAGTAGGAAACTCTTTTTCGGACCCCAAGTCCTGAGTTATAAAACAATTTCAAAAATCTATTGGGTCTCGGCCCAAAAATCGTTCTGATAAAACATCAAAACATTCATTTTGAAAAGTATCATTTTCAAATGCTCAAAAAGCTTCATATATCTCAAGATGAACTAACATGATTACAAGTTCTCCTGAACAATCCACAATATTTATCTCACATGCAAAACTCCGTTCCAAAACTGAATCGACAGATTGATTTCCAAAATCCTAACTTCTCAAGATCATCAATCTGTCCCAACTCTGTCATCTTATACCGTAACGCATAATATCTTTCGAACCTCGTAACATATCAACTTAGAACGACAATAAATCTCAATGCAATTCAAAAATCCAATACTTACAGATCGTGAAGCCGACGATTCCCCGTGATACTGGCACATGTCTCGACTCAAGAAAATACTCGACACATATATTTTCAAAACACACTTTTTGCAAACTCAGTTCAACTCGAGAAAACAACACATCTCTATCTGAAGAAACACGTTAATACTATTTGGAAAAGTTTATAACAAGACCAGTACTACACTGGCAAATCGCACAACGCATAAGCCCGAGTGAACAACAAAACTCACGGCTCCAATATTTTTCAATCGACAACTCAAATGACGCGACAGAAACACGACCCAACTCAACCCGACTGCCTAGGTTTTCTCAACCTAAGCTCCGATACCATATTCTGTAACACCCCCAGATCCGAACGGGAATATTACAGCGCCGTGGGCCCCGAAATGGAACCCACAAGGCAGAAGGAAATTTTCGCAAACATTTACAAACACCCAAGAGGCTAACGACGGTATTATCTATTAAAAACATTCGAAGATTTATAAAACTCGTTTATCAAACCGTCGTAAAAACTCATTTGAAACCACAAGGCCCAAAATGCCAAAACTCAACAGTTTAAAAACACATACGTTAAGCTATCGCTTACACGTGCACCGTAATAGATTTAGAAAATGATTGCCAAAGTAACCTAAGTTACGGATACCAAAAAGGTCATTTAAAAATACTCACGCAAATGGATAAAGACAAACAATTAAAATACTCTAGCGGCGGAATACAACAAGCGATCATAAACTCAAAACACAAATACATGCCCTTGCGGTATCCTCAGGAAGTTCATCTCTCCACGACCGCTACAAGCTTGATAATCCAAGAACCTAAAAAGAAAGCCCACGACGGGGTCAGCCATAATATCCAACAATGATAACCATCACATCTCATCAATAATTACATATCAATGGAAATACTAAGTAAGAATACGACCAATGTAATCTTACCGTCGTAACTTTACGAGAATCCACGATTCGTATCCTTAACAACACATTAAAATAATACCGAAATATCTGTACGGTATCTCAACAATACTCAACGTTCTCAAAACATTATCATAACTCGCGATACGGAAATTATACCAACTCTGGCCACTTCAATCCATCGGATAACATCGACAATTCCAATACGATAATCGATTGTCCATCAAAGACAAGTACCAAGGAAATACGGAACATACCTCAAGATACGAATACCATTACCATCACGTCAGTCTAATCCGAGATCAGATCAACACAACATACGGACATGGTCCTAACACAAGACCTACAAATGCATACTCATATAACAACGTCAATATGAGCACAACAATAACGACAATGTATACTTATGGCCACCCATAATATACATATGCACAATAACAACAACATATGGTAATCCAATGATCCAGCGCACACAGCTATAGATTCCCATGATGATCCCATCGGACCAACGCATGGTGGCATTACCTGTCCAGCGATCCAGCGCACACAACTATAGATTCCCATGATGATCCCGTCGGACCAACGCATGGTGGACATATGACAACAATGCACAACTGCACAAAACAACAGTGCACAATATACGACAACAACAATGCACAAATGCATGACAACAACGATACACGAATGTATCACAACATGATCGACTCAAATGATAAAAATGATTAGAGTACTTGCCCCGAGTCCTTCAAGAACGATCTCAATGCCTAAACCATCACGAACCATTATCCTCAATACTCGACGGTCCAAAGTATCAAGGATTGCAGATAATTCATATCTCCGTTTTTATCACGATATATCCTCGATATACAATTATACCAATAACAAAAGCAAATCATATACATTATGATTTAGATTCCCAAAACTCGAATATGATTTATAATCTCAAGTCTCATGTGATTACGATTATAAACATTATTATACGAATTATAAACGAATGAAACGGAAACCATTCATTAAATACTATAAACTAAGTAAGTAATAACTTACTTCGATACCGATACAATGACGAGGAAGCTGTTACTAAATCCATTGCCGTCATCTACAAGTTCCTCGGTCCCGACCATAGCAATCAACGAACATTCTCGAGCTTGACCGCAACACACGGTTGTAATCACTGATCAATATTCTCAACCTATTACAGTAATCGATAGACAACAAGTTCGACAACAATTAACAATCGATAAAACCAATTTACAAACCCAACGGCTCGACAATATCTCGATTAAACACTAGTCGGATCAATCCTACTCAAACCAGCACAAATTTACAACCACAACACGAAAATACTGCACTTTCTGCCTTCTTAGCGCACGTTAATCACCTAACGTAGCGTGCGCTAAGTTGCTCCCGTTAGCGCGCTGGCAAGAACGTAGCGTGCGCTAATGTCGCAGATGCATGTTTTTCAGATACCGATCAACTTATGGCGATTTCAAGAACACCAAGTGATTCTGAATCATGTTCAAAGCTATCAAAACAACGAAATCTGATATCCTTTAACATATAAACAATCATCCAACTTATAATCCAAGTTCTATATCCATATATCATCTTCCTCAATATCAACATCATGAAACATTAAGAACGTAACAACACTTTCATAATCTATCATTACAGGCAGTAATCATCGACAATAACATCAACATCCGAAACTGAGGAGAAGGATTAATCCACTTATCTCAAGAAAACGAACAACACTATTCAAAGCACAAGAATCATATCAATATCTTCATGTCAACAATAACATCATCATTTACCGGTAATCCATCTCATAATCATGCTTATCAACTTGTTTATGTAATAATCATCAACTCAAGAACATCAACATTCAATCCAAAACGAAATGCAAAGATGAAGAGTAATTACCTCTTTGAAGGAATGGATTGAATCCCAAGGTTGAATCCATTTTCAATCACTTCCAAGTTTCAAATGTTGTTAGGAATGAGCAACTCAAGTGTTTGGGACCTCAACTTCTCTCTAAGACCTCTCTCTATCGTCTGAAGGTGAAAGAATGGACGAAATGCTTCATAATACCCATTTGTCCCTTATATAGAATACATTACTAGCGTGCGCTAAACCTTATGTTTAGCGTGCGCTACGGCCTTAGCGTGCGCTAACTGACCTTTGTTAGCGTGCGCTATCGCAGTCCAGAGGCAACTGTCTTACTGCATGAAGTGATTTACGTACGCAATGCCCATGTAATAGCATACGTAAATGCCTCTATTTAGCGTACGCAAGTGTCTTACCTTAGCGTGCGCTACTCACAGTTGACTCGTTTGTCTGTATGCTCAAGAAGTGGTCCACACGTCGAAAGTGCCGACGAGGATAAGATTCCTTTTTGTCCGATATACGATTAGCGTGCGCTAATCAACATGCATTAGCGTGCGCTAACACTACATTACAACATCCGTTGACTTATCAGAACGTGCGCCGAAAGTGGCCTGGTCCACACGCAGATTCCTTCCGATCTGACTGCATTAGCGTGCGTTATCTTATATCCGTAGCGTGCGCTAAACCTGCACGATAGCGTGCGCTACTCCTGATTATTAGCGTGTGCTAATAATGTTACACTTAGCCATTTTCAGCTATTCTTGTCCAATCGTCTCAACATACAGAATACGAACATACGGCATACTGAATACATATACTTCTTACATCCAATTGTCGACCAAGTACGACAATTATACCAATACAGATGTCTTGGTCCTTCAATTAATTTACCCATACTGTACAGATTCCACGCTGTACAACATAACTCGGATAAAATAATCTTAAACAACAGTAGTGGAAATTCCAGATATTACAATGAACCGTGTATTTCAACCTTATTTGGATAAATTTGTCATTGTGTTCATAGATGACATACTTGTATATTCAAAGACCAAGGTTGAACATGAGCAGCATCTTAGAACAGTATTGGGAATACTGCGCAAGGAGAAGTTGTATGCGAAATTCAACAAGTGCGAATTCTGGCTTAACCGAGTTGCATTTTTGGGTCATGTGGTCACTTCTAAAGGAATTGAGGTTGATCCGATTAAAGTTGAGGCAGTCAATGATTGGAAAGTACCGAGTAATGCGAATGAAGTTTGAAGCTTCTTGGGATTAGCCGGTTATTATCGGAGATTTATCGAGGGATTTTCGAAGATTGCTGCACCTATGACTAGATTGACTCGAAAGGGAGAAGCTTTCGTATGGAATGAGAAATGCGAAAGGAGTTTCCAAGAACTTAAGCAAAGATTAACTGCTGCACCAGTGTTGACGATTCCCGATCCGACGAAAGAATTTGTCATCTACAGTGATGCATCCAAACAAGGTTTGGGATGTGTATTAATGCAAGAGGGCAAAGTAGTTGCCTATGCTTCGAGATAGTTGAAACCGCACGAGCTGAACTACCCTACTCATGATTTGGAATTAGCAGCGGTAGTTCATGCCCTGAATATTTGGAGACATTACCTTTATGGAGGTAAGTGTGAAATTTATACAGACCACAAAAGTCTGAAATATATTTTCACACAGAAGGAATTGAATATGAGACAGCGCAGATGGCTTGAGTTGGTCAAAGACTACGATTGTACAATTCATTACCACCCCGGTAAGGCAAATGTAGTTGCTGATGCACTAAGCCGTAAGGCAAGAGGAGATCTGACTTGTTTGTTGACCAAGGAGGAACACTTGGTCAAGGAATTTGCAAGGATGAACCTTGAGGTGGCTACACCATAGAGACCAGCTGAGTCATTATTGGCTAGTTTGGTGGTACAACCAACCTTGAGGAAACAAATCAAAGAAGGTCAAGGACAGGACGACTTCTTGGTCAAGATGAAAGAACGTACTCTTTCAGGTGAGGATAAAGGTTTTAGCGTGTCCGATGATGGCACGATGTATTATGAAGGGAGGATTTGTGTGCCCAATGTTGTTAAGTTGAGAGAAGCTATATTGAAGGAGGCACATAGTACTCCGTATACAGCACACCCTGGGAGTACAAAGATGTACCAAGATCTTAAGGGGACATTTTGGTGGGAAGGTTTGAAAAGAGATGTGGCAGACTTTGTCAGAAAGTGTATAGTTTGTCAGCAAGTGAAGGCAGAACACCAACGCCCCTTTGGATTACTTAAGTCACTTCATATCCCAGAATGGAAATGGGAACACATTACGATCGACTTTGTGATAGGTTTGCCTCGAACGGAAAGAGGAAACCACGCTATTTGGGTTGTTGTCGACCGACTCACAAAGTCAGCTCATTTTCTCCCAGTTAAGATGAACTTTCGAATGGATCAGTATGCTCAACTTTATATGAGGGAGATTATTAAGTTGCATGGAGTGCCAATCTCTATAGTATCCGATAGGGATACTCGTTTCACATCGCGTGTTTGGGAGAGTTTGCAAGAAGCCTTGGGAACACAGTTGAATTTTAGTACGGCTTATCATCCTCAGACTGATGGTCAGTCCGAGAGGACCATTCAGATTCTTGAGGATATGTTTTGAGCATGTGTTCTAGATATGGAAAATAATTGGGAACGACTGTTACCTTTAGTGGAATTTGCTTACAACAACAGTTACCGGTCAACGATCGGTATGGCACCATATGAAGCCCTATACGGTAGGAAGTGTCGATCACCACTGTATTGGGATGAGGTAGGTGAAAGGAGGATTTTGGATCCCGAGATGATCGAGCAGACAGTTGGCATGGTGGATAAGATTCGTGAGAGGATCAAGATAGCACAGGATCGTCAGAAGTCTTACGCCGACAAGCGTAGGAAAGATCTCGAATTCTGTGTTGGCGACAAAGTATTCTTGAAGGTATCTCCTACCAAGGAGATTGTTCGTTTCGGTCCAAGGAGCAAGTTGAGACCGAGATACATTGGACCGTTTGAAATTCTCGAGCGGATTGGAGAGTTAGCTTACCGCTTGGCTTTACCCCCAAAGCTTTCAGCTGTGCCCAACGTTTTCCACGTATCATTGTTGAGAAAGTATGTGCACGATCCCAACCACGTCATCAACTATACCGCCGTGAAAATGAACAAAGATCTTACTTATGAAGAACAACCAGAACTGATTATTGACCGATCAGCCCGGCAGTTGAGAAACAAAGAGAAGGTGTTTGTCAAGATCCAATGGCGTAAACACAACAAGGATGAAGTCACTTGGGAGCGCGAAGAGGAGCTACAAGCTCGTTATCCGAATTTTTTCAATCGAGGTATACCATTTATTTTCGAGGACGAAAATTTTTCTAAGAGGGGTAGGATGTAATACCCGTCATTTTTATAATGCAATATTATTATTTTATAATAATATTATAATACATTTCATGTTATTTAATTCAATTTAAAGAATCACGAACATTTATTTCGACGTATCACAAGTCCTATCCCGAGTCATTTTTGTCGGTTATATTCTAGTAGTCATTTACTACTAATAATATTAATAATGCATTTTATTTCATTTAATCTCATTTCATTACCGAGTAAATCTCTCAAGTTAATTTCAGAATATTTAATATTAGTCATTTTTTTTAGTATGATAATTAAAGATATTATTTTTATTATTAATAATAATATTTATAATAGGAACAATATTAATATTAACAGTATTAATATTTTTATCTTCATTATTTCTATATCATCATTTATATTACTTTCAATATTATTAATTATTACTACTGTTATTATTGATTTTATAATTATTATTATTATTATTAGCATTATTATTATCATTGGCCCAAATACACATTGTGCTGACCCATAATAATATTACAAGCCCAGAAAATTAATTAAGCCCATAATTAACCCTAACCCTAATCAAGATAGTATAAATATACAATTACTGCTGTACAATACACAGTATACACAGAATACACTTTCTTGCTTCCCAGCGCCGTTCATCATCCAGATTACAAAAAAAAAAAAATTGCAATACAAAAATCTGCTGCAATCTACGGAGCAGAAAACTAAGGATACGATCGAGTTCGTCGTCTGATAAGATTTCCAGTCGCGTTACATCCAATTTCCGTTCAATCTTACAAGGTAAAATCATATTTTAGTTTTTTTTTCTTTCTTTTTCTACCCTGCTGCAATTTACGATTCTTGAATACAACCTCAAACCTACAAAACCCATCACAGAATACTTATCCTCTTTAATGTCGGACAATAACACAGTCCATGCCGCACTCATCCGACAAAACTTCCGGCCGATTCCAACCAGCCCCAACTCACCTCGATTTTCACCTTCACGGCCTTCAGACCCTCATCACCGATCAAAACAAATCCGACCCGAATCAAAATTCGAATTTCCAACCCAAACCATATCCAGAAACCCGAAACCAACAGAAAACACAAATCAAAAACTCGATCGAACCCGGATCTGACTTACCTTTTCATCCAAGTTCGGACCGAATTCAAACCCCAAAACTCCAAATCGAATTCAGGAACCGAAAGTCGGATTACCTTCGCCTGACTTCAAACTCAGAATCGAACTTCTGATTCAGCTGTCACGGCCTATAGGATTTGCGTCCGAGATGGGCTTCTGCCGTCGCGTCTCCGACTTTCCCTTTTCTTTTCATCTCCGCCACCGTTCTTTGTCTCGAGCGCAGCCGTTCAATTGCTTCGAGTGTGTTACGGTCGGTTTGTGTGTGTGTGTTTTGCGGTGTGTGTGTGTGTCTTTCCCGTCAGCGTGTGTGTGTGTGTGTTACACGGTGTGTGTGTGTGTTATACGATGTGAGTGTGTGTGTTCTTTTTTTTCTCCCGGCCGAGAGGGTTAGAGAGAGGGAGGGAAGAGTGCAGAGAGGGAGAGAGTTTCACGGGAGAAAGAAATGAGAAATATGTCGGCTGCGGTTAAGGGTATATATACCCGCCAATTATTAGGGTTATTCAATTTAGCCCTCATAATTTCCATCAGTTTTCAATTAAGCCCCAGCCAGTTTAAATTGATCCAATTTTAATCCAGTCAGTTTCTCAAGCCTTACAATCTTACAATCTGACCTCAGTCAACTTTCAAACTTCAATTAAATCCTAATTTTGACCGAAACATTAAAATATTGACTTTCAATTTATATTAATAATTCATCCGAATTATTGCCTAAACATTTTAATTTCGGTCTTTAATAATGTTAACTCTCCGATTAATATTAATAAGCAATTATAATTTATTTTCAGTTATTATAGTGATATTTGTATCTTTTTCATTTATTATATAATAATAAATGGTAAGGATTTTAATTATTATTATTATTATATGTAGACTTTGTCAAGGATTTACGTGCTTAGGACTGTGAGTCGAGCACATTCATTTCAGTCAGACATCATCATCATTTATTCAGGTGAGAATTTTCACTATCACTTTAATTGTTTTAATTGGACTGTATATGTGGTATTTTATTCATGTTTAAAATTTATATGCACGTTGTAATTCAGGCTAACCTGTTTTCGTGTAAGAGGCTATCTTAAGATATATGTTGTTGCGGGGATACCTGCGCAACCTCAATATTCACATACGTGTTCGATTCATGTTATGTGGTATTGTGTGTATGTTTTATGTTGTTGCGGGGGCACCTGCGCAACCTCAATATTCGCGTTGTATGTGCTAGATTCATGCTATTCGTAATATTGTGTGTATGATAATGTTGTTGCGGGGGCACCTGCGCAACCTCAATATTCGTGTCATGCGTGGTATTGTGTGTATGTTTTATGTTGTTGCGGGGGCACCTGCGCAACCTCAATATTCGCGTTGTATGTGCTAGATTCATGCTATACGTAATATTGTGTCTATGATAATGTTGTTGCGGGGGCACCTGCGCAACCTCAATATTCGTGTCATGCGTGATATTGTGTGTATGCATTTACGTTGAGGAAAATGTGATAGATTATTCATGTTATGCTTTCCATGAGATTGTATATTACTGTGATCAGTGTGATTTCCACGAGCTGAAGGAAGCTCACCCCCACCTTTATTGATCCCTCAGGTTGAACCGAGCCGGATGGATGAAGGAGCGAGCCGAGGGAGTATATGAAAAAGAACTTATTAAATGTCGTTTTCTTTATGTCAGATACTTGAAACTTATTTGGGGAAACTTAGATTTGAAATTTATAAATTATGAATTATTCTTCCGCCGCAAATTTTTACCTCATATTTATGATGGAATGTTACCTTATTTAAAGGTATTTATTTTTATGTCATTGTAGCGACTCGACTTTGTAGGCGAGAATTTTTATATTCTCAAGAAAATTATTTTTCTCAAAATTTACCTTTTATTTATTTTTTCCCATTATTTACCCTAGAAAGTCGGGGCGTTACATAGTGGTATCAGAGCGGGATTTTACCTTTCTGTAGACTCGCTAAAATATAAAAGTATCATATGCTCTCAGCTTCGCCACTTCGTCACTCCGCCTGAGGTACCGAATTTTAGTCATTAATCATGCATATGTCATTTCATTTTACTTATATAATTATTTATGTATGTACGAACTGTTAGAATGGCCAAACCTAGAATGACTCCACGTAAGAAGGTCCCAGGTACTTTTAACTCGCGTCTCCTAGCGCGTAAGGACTGGTGGGACGACCCTAGTCTACCAGAAAATGTGCCACACTACATCATTAATAGACTGAGTAAGTGGCTAAAATCTGGGAAACAAGGTTCCGTCACCCGCCAGCTAGAGCACTTGATGGAGAAATTATCCGAAGACTGGAGTTGCTGCATCTTCTGACTTTGGAAAAAGGCCATCAAGAGATCGCTTGAAGAACGAGAGGCTGCGGATGATTTCCAATTTGTCACTGGACGCCTATTGGATTTATATGCTCAAGAGGAGTTTCCAGCTGCAAATTGGAATGCCGACTCTACGGATGAGGAAGACTCGGAGAAGCATCCCGAAGAAGATCCAGAAGAAGATCTAGAGGAAGTTCCCGATGAGAGCTCAAAGATGGATCTCGCCGAAAGTATGAAGGATGTTTTGATGGCAGATATCGAGTATGAAGATGAAGTCACTTTGTGGATTGAGCCACGACCCCTTATTCCTGTTATATAGATTATTAGCAGTGACGATGGGGAGTAGTGCATGTAGACTCGATAACTAACAATGTGAAGATAGAGATTAACGAACATAGCTTCTTAGCCAACTTGCACATAGTGGAACTTGGCGATTTTGATGTCATTTTGGGTATAGATTGGTTGGACAAGCATAGAGCTGTAGTTGAATACTCCGACAGAAGGTTAACCTTATGTCCGTCTGTTGATCTCAAGATCGTATTCAAGGGAGTGAGACACTCTAGTACCCCGAAGGTGATTTCAGCCGTGAAAGCTGTGAAGATGCTGAAGAAGAGTGATTGCCAAGAATTCTTGGTGAATGTGAAAGGGAAAACGACTTCGGAGAAGACGGTAGCTGATGTACCTATCGTCAAGGAGTATCCAGATGTCTTTCCCGAAGACTTGCCCGGAGTCTCGTCGAATCGCCAAGTTGAGTTCTCAATTGATCTAGTGCCAGGAGCGGCACCAATATCAAAGGCTCCCTATAGGATGGCGCCTAAGGAATTGCAAGGGCTGAAGGTACAACTCCAGGAACTGCTCGACTCTGGATTCATCCGACCGAGCGTTACGCCATGGGGTGCGCCAGTGCTCTTCGTAAAGAAAAAGGATGGAAGTTTGAGGATGTGCATTGACTATCGTGAACTTAATCGACTCACGATAAAGAATAAATATCCACTTCCTAGAATAGAGGACCTATTCGATCAACTTGGAGGGTCGGGAGTATTTTCGAAGATAGATTTGAGATCTGGATATCACCAGCTGAGGATTAAGGGCGATGATATTCCGAAGACCGCATTTCGAACTCATTATGGACACTATGAATTTTTAGTGATGCCATTTGGTTTGACTAATACGCCAGCGGTATTCATGGACCTCATGAACCGTATATTTCAACCTTCTTTGGATAAGTTTGTAATTGTGTTCATAGATGACATACTTGTATATTCAAAGACCAAGGTTGAACATGAGCAGCATCTTAGAACAGTATTGGGAATACTGCGCAAGGAGAAGTTGTATGCGAAATTCAACAAGTGCGAATTCTGGCTTAATCGAGTTGCATTTTTGGGTCATGTGGTCACTTCTAAAGGAATTGAGGTTGACCCGATTAAAGTTGAGGCAGTCAATGATTGGAAAGTACCGAGTAATGCGAATGAAGTTCGAAGCTTCTTGGGATTAGCCGGTTATTATCGGAGATTTATCGAGGGATTTTCGAAGATTGCTGCACCTATGACTAGATTGACTCGAAAGGGAGAAGCTTTCGTATGGAATGAGAAATGCGAAAGGAGTTTCCAAGAACTTAAGCAAAGATTAACTGGTGCACCAGTGTTGACGATTCCCGATCCGACGAAAGAATTTGTCATCTACAGTGATGCATCCAAACAAGGTTTGTGATGTGTATTAATGCAAGAGGGCAAAGTAGTTGCCTATGCTTCGAGACAGTTGAAACCGCACGAGCTGAACTACCCTACTCATGATTTGGAATTAGCAGCGGTAGTTCATGCCCTGAATATTTGGAGACATTACCTTTATGGAGGTAAGTGTGAAATTTATACAGACCACAAAAGTCTGAAATATATTTTCACACAGAAGGAATTGAATATGAGACAGCGCAGATGGCTTGAGTTGGTCAAAGACTACGATTGTACAATTCATTACCATCCCGGTAAGGCAAACATAGTTGCTGATGCACTAATCCATAAGGCAAGAGGAGATCTGACTTGTTTGTTGACCAAGGAGGAACACTTGGTCAAGGAATTTGCAAGGATGAACCTTGAGGTGGCTACACCATCGAGACCAGCTGAGTCATTATTGGCTAGTTTGGTGATACAACCAACCTTGAGGGAACAAATCAAAGAAGGTCAAGGACAGGACGACTTCTTGGTCAAGATGAAAGAACGTACTCTTTCAGGTGAGGATAAAGGTTTTAGCGTGTCCGATGATGGCACGATGTATTATGAAGGGAGGATTTGTGTGCCCAATGTTGTTAAGTTGAGAGAAGCTATATTGAAGGAGGCACATAGTACTCCGTATACAGCACACCCTGGGAGTACAAAGATGTACCAAGATCTTAAGGGGACATTTTGGTGGGAAGGTTTGAAAAGAGATGTGGCAGACTTTGTCAGAAAGTGTATAGTTTGTCAGTAAGTGAAGGCAGAACACCAACGCCCCTTTGGATTACTTAAGTCACTTCATATCCCAGAATGGAAATGGGAACACATTACGATGGACTTTGTGGTAGGTTTGCCTCGAACGGAAAGAGGAAACCACGCTATTTGGGTTGTTGTCGACCGACTCACAAAGTCAGCTCATTTTCTCCCAGTTAAGATGAACTTTCGAATGGATCAGTATGCTCAACTTTATATCAGGGAGATTATTAAGTTGCATGGAGTGCCAGTCTCTATAGTATCCGACAGGGATACTCGTTTCACATCGCGTTTTTGGGAGAGTTTGCAAGAAGCCTTGGGAACACAGTTGAATTTTAGTACGTCTTATCATCCTCAGACTGATGGTCAGTCCCAGAGGACCATTCAGATTTTTGAGGATATGTTGCGAGCATGTGTGCTAAATATGGGAAATAATTGGGAACGACTCTTACCTTTAGTGGAATTTGCTTACAACAACAGTTACCGGTCAACGATCGGTATGGCACCATATGAAGCCCTATACGGTAGTAAGTGTCGATCACCACTGTATTGGGATGAGGTAGGTGAAAGGAGGATTTTGGGTCCCGAGATGATCGAGCAGACAGTTGGCATGGTGGATAAGATTCGTGAGAGGATCAAGATAGCACAGGATCGTCAGAAGTCTTACGCCGACAAACGTAGGAAAGATCTCGAATTCTGTGTTGGTGACAAAGTATTCTTGAAGGTATCTCCTACCAAGGGGATTGTTCGTTTCGGTCCAAGGAGCAAGTTGAGACCGAGATACATTAGACCGTTCGAAATTCTCGAGCGGATTGGAGAGTTAGCTTACCGCTTGGCTTTACCCCCAGAGCTTTCAGCTGTGCACAACGTTTTCCACGTATTATTGTTGAGAAAGTATGTGCACGATCCCAACCACGTCATCAACTATACCGCCGTGGAAATTAACAAAGATCTTACTTATGAAGAACACCAGAACTGATTCTTGACCGATCAGTCCGGCAGTTGAGAAACAAAGAGAAGGTGTTTGTCAAGGTCCAATGGCGTAACCACAACAAGGATGAAGCCACTTGGGAGCGCGAAGAGGAGCTACAAGCTCGTTATCCGATTTTTTTCAATCGAGATATACCATTTATTTTCGAGGACGAAAATTTTTCTAAGAGGGGTAGGATGTAATACCCGTCATTTTTATAATGCAATATTATTATTTTATAATAATATTATAATGTATTTCATGTTATTTAATTTAATTTAAAGAATCACGAACATTTATTTCGACGTATCACAAGTCCTAGCCCGAGTCATTTTTGTCAGTTACATTCTAGTAATATTAATAATGCATTTTATTTCATTTAATCTCATTTCATTACCGAGTAAATCTCTCTAGGCCTGGCCATGAGACGGGACGGGACCATTTTTAGGTAATCCCGATCCCGTCCCATTTAAAAATTATGGGACGAGATGGGGCGGGATTGCACTTTTGAAAAATTGATCCCGACCGTCCCGATCTCGAATGGATTGAGACGGAATCGAGACACGAATGGGACGAAAAATGGTCCCGTTGACCAATGTTGACTCTCAAATAAATACAATATTTGGACTTGTTACATGACAATAAATTTAAGTTTTTCTTTTAAACCAATCTGTTTATCAAATATCGTTGTGAGTCATTTGTTAATTCTTGAACAAATGATTCATAGAACTCTGAATG
Organism: Orobanche coerulescens; assembly: GCA_033398695.1. NCBI lineage: Eukaryota > Viridiplantae > Streptophyta > Magnoliopsida > Lamiales > Orobanchaceae > Orobanche > Orobanche coerulescens. Next base: position 88,777,536 of record CM065814.1, read on the forward strand.
CTTTCTTATTTCCCCCGAAGTAATAAGCATAAAGAACATTACAACATAGTCAAATACTCACTGATCTCTACTTCTGTACACAAGTTCTTTATGGTTTATGGAAACTTCGTTCCCCGATAGAAGTAAACGAGATAAGTTAGAAATGTTAGATGATAAGACTGCTTTGGGCTTGGTAGTCGGATAAATTTAGTAACTAGACATTCTTACGGGACGGGACGGGATCCCATCGGGATTTGATATTTGGGCTCGAGGCCCGTCCCAAGTTTTTAAAACGGGACGGGACGGGACAGGCCCTGAGTTTTAAAATTTTGGTCTCGTCTCGTCCTGGTGCGGGACAAGACGGGCCCGAGACGAGCCCGAGCCTTCGGGATTAGTTGCCCAGGCCTAAATCTCTCAAGTTAATTTCAGAACATTTAATTTTAGTCATTTTTTTAGTATGATAATTAAAGGTATTATTATTATTATTAATAATAATAATATTTATAATAGGAACAATATTAATATTAACAGTATTAATATTTTTATCTTCATTATTTCTATATCATCATTTATATTACTTTCAATATTATTATTAGTATCGATATTATTAATTATTACTACTGTTATTATTGATTTTATAATTATTATTATTATTATTATTATTATTATCATTGGCCCAAATACACTTTGTGCCGACCCATAATAATATTACAAGCCCAGAAAATTAATTAAGCCCATAATTAACCCTAACCCTAATCAAGACAGTATAAATATACTATTACTACTGTACAATACACAGTATACACAGAATACACTTTCTTCCTTCCCAGCGCCGTTCATCATCCAGATTACAAAAAAAAAAAAAAAATGCAATACAGAAATCTGCTGCAATCTACGGAGCAGAAAACTAAGGATCCGATCGAGTTCGTCATCTGATAAGATTTCCAGTCGTGTTACATCCAATTTCCGTTCAATCTTACAAGGTAAAATCATATTTTAGTTTTTCTTTCTTTCTTTTTCTACCCTGTTGCAATTTACGATTCTTGAATACAACCTCAAACCTACAAAACCCATCACAGAATACTTCTCCTCTTTAATGTCGGACAATAACACAGTCCATGCCGCACTCATCCGACAAAACTTAAACAAGCGAAAACCCCAAACTGCACAAACTAAACCAGAAACATCCGGCCGATTCCAACCAGCCCTAACTCACCTCGATTTTCACCTTCACGGCCTTCAGACCCTTATCATCGATCAAAACAAATCCGAGCCCGAATCAAAATTCGAATTTCCAACCCAAACCATATCCAGAAACCCGAAACCAACAGAAAACACAAATCAAAAACTCGATCGAACCCGGATCTGACTTACCTTTTCATCCAAGTTCGGACCGAATTCAAACCCCAAAACACCAAACCGAATTCAGGAACCGAAAGTCGGATTACCTTCGCCTGACTTCAAACTCAGAATCGAACTTCTGATTCAAATCACGGCTTTATAGGATTTGCGTCCGAGATGGGCTTCTGCCGTCGCGTCTCCGACTTTCCCTTTTCTTTTCATCTCCGCCGCCGTTCCTTGTCTCGAGCGTAACCGTTCAATTGCTTCGAGTGTGTTACGGTCGGTGTGTGTTTTGCTGTGTGTGTGTGTGTGTCTTTCCCGTCAGCGTGCGTGTGTGTGTGTGTTACACGGTGTGAGTGTGTGTGTGTGTGCTCTTTTTTTTCCTCCCGGCCGAGAGGGTTAGAGAGAGGGAGGGAAGAGTGCAGAGAGGGAGAGAGTTTCACGGGAGAAAGAAATGAGAAATATGTCAGGCTGCAGTTAGGTTAAGGGTATATATACCCGCCAATTATTAGGGTTATTCAATTTAGCCCTCATATTTTTCATCAGTTTTCAATTCAGCCCAGGCAGTTTAAATTGAGCCAATTTTAATCCAGTCAGCTTCTCAAGCCTTACAATCTGACCCCAGTCAACTTTCAAACTTCTCCGATTAATATTAATAAGTAATTATAATTTATTTTCAGTTATTATAGTGATATTTGTATCTTTTTCATTTATTATATAAATAATAAATGGTAAGGATTTTAATTATTATTATTATTATATGTAGACTTTGTCAAGGATTTACGGGCTTAGGACTGTGAGTCGAGCACATTCATATCAGTCAGACATCATCATCATTTATTCAGGTGGCAATTTTCACTATCACTTTAATTGCTTTAATTGGAGTGTATATGTGGTATTCTATTCATGTTTAAAATTTATATGCACGTTGTAATTCAGGCTAACCTGTTTTCGTGTAAGAGGCTATCTTAAGATATATATTGTTGCGGGGACACCTGCGCAACCTCAATATTCACATACGTGCTCGATTCATGTTATGTGGTATTGTGTGTATGTTTTATATTGTTGCGGGGCACCTGCGCAACCTCAATATTCGCGTTGTGTATGCTAGATTCATGCTATACGTAATATTGTGTGTATGCTAATGTTGTTGCGGGGGCACCTGCGCAACCTCAATATTCGTGTCATGCGTGATATTGTGTGTATCCATTTACGTTGAGGAAAATGTGATAGATTATTCATGTTATGCTTTCCATGAGATTGTATATTACTGTGATCAGTGTGATGTCCACGAGCTGAAGGAAGCTCACCCCCACCTTTATTGATCCCTCAGGTTGAACCGAGCCGTATGGATGAAGGAGCGAGCCGAGGGAGCATATGAAAAAGAACTTATTAAATGTCCTTTTCTTTATGTCAGATACTTGAAACTTATTTGGGGAAACTTAGATTTGAAATTTATAAATTATGAATTATTCTTCCGCCGCAAATTTTTACCTTATATTTATGATGGAATGTTACCTTATTTAAAGGTATTTATTTTTATGTCATTGTAGCGACTCGACTTTGTAGGCGAGAATTTTTATATTCTCAAGAAAATTATTTTTCTCAAAATTTACCTTTTATTTATTTTTCCCCATTATTTACCCTAGAAAGTCGGGGCGTTACACCCGGCCCACCCGTCAAGCCCACCCCAAACCCACCTTAGCTCACCATTCAAATTTGAATGGAGTGGACCGGGACTCATGCCATGTGGCACCAACCAATTGGTTGGTGCACTGGGTGTTGTTCAAAATGAGGTATTCTTCTTGATTATTATTATAATGGATTAGGTAATACTTTTCTGATAGTAAGGAGTACGTAAATGAGCGTCAAAAAATGCAAACCGGAGGTTTTAGCCTCTCAGCCAACTTCAAAAGTTGAAGGTAGATTTTATCAATTTACATCTTCAATTATTTTCAAAAAATCAAAATCTGTCATCAAGCTCTACTTCTTCAACTTCTTCTAGTGAACTCTTAAATGAGTATTTGACGTGTTCGCATGAGCTTGATGTCGATCATGAGATTTTAAAATGGTATAAATTACGTGAAAAAGAATATCTTATATTGACTAGAATTGGAAGGGATCTCCTTGTAGTTCCAGCCTCAATAATTGTTTCGGAGTCCACTTTTAGTGCAGGTAGAAGAGTTATAACAGATAAACAGATATTGCCCGATGTTGTGAAGATTCTGATCTGTAAAAAAAATGAGAACAAGCAGAAAAACGTCAATAAGGACGGACGGAAGAAGAATACGAACACAACGAGTATGATGACCCGTGGGTGATGATGGATTCTTCATCCGAATCGGGAGCTTCAGCGAGTGGCCAACACGATGATTGAGCACATCATCCTACCTTCAAGTTCCCGATAAGTAAAGATGTAAGTAAAATGAACTACGTGGACTTTGATTCCTTATGACACAAAGGAAACTTAGTTTTAAAAATTATATTAAATTTTTAAAAATAATCTAACTTTTATAAATTAAGTCCAGGTCCAATTTTTTTTTTTCATATTTTCCCATTTGTTTTAATGTTAACATATTTTTGAAATTCAAAATGAATTTTTCTAAATGAAATTTTTTATTTAATGTCACAATTTCTTTATTTCAAAACAGATTTTTTAAATTAATTCAAAACAGATTTTTCCAAGTTGATTTTTTTTATTCTTAACATATTTTTTAATTCAAAACATATTTTTTTTTTAAAAAAAAATTATATCCGACTCAAGGACAGCCCAGGGCGGGAGGGCATTGGGCCGCGGCAGCCCAGCCCGCCACAAGCAAGGGTTGTTCCTGGCTCTCTAGTCCTAGCCCGGCCCGTTCAAGTCCGCTCGGGCCCGCCCCAATCTGCCCATGACCACCACTAATGATGGAGATTAAAAAATAAAAAGTAATTATTTGATTTGATTGTATATATATGATAAATATAAAATTTCTAAAGGAATAAAAAAAGAATAAATGTAAAAATTTGAGCGGGACAGAGGGAGTAGCAAAAAGAAACTACTAACTTGGCATGCAAGCCAACAAATCCGCTCATAATAAGGAAAACACTTGGACTCTCTTAGGGATGGCAATGGGATGGGTATTACTGCCTGCAGGCCGACCCATGATTAAAAATTAGTCCAGACCGCCCCACCCGCCCAATTTTTTTTGAGTCCGCACACCCGTCCGCTCGGTTAAGGTACCCAGTAGTACCCGTGGATTATTTTTTTTCTCAGATTAATATTATATATATATATATAATATACTACTAATTTAAATTTATTACTAATTTAATATATATATATAATATTACTACATTTAATTACTAATATATATTTAATTTATCAAGTATTAATATTTTATATATATATAATATTACTAATTTAAATTTATTACTAATTTAATATATATATATATCGGGGCGGGTTTGGGGTGGGTACCCCATACCCCGGAACCAAACCGAACCCGAACTTATTTTTCTCTACCCGCCCCAAACCCGGACCCGGACCCGAATTTTATTACCCGAATTGGACCCATTCGGGTAAAAACCCGCGGGTCCTCGAACCCGTGGGTTTTTTTGCCATCCCTAGACTCTCTTATTTTAATTAATTAAAAAATTAAAATAATAAATCTTCTATAAGTTAAGAGCATATATTAATGGATTTTTTTTTGGAATAGCCCATATCCATTAGAAATCCAATTCACTCCCACTTAAACTTGGCAAGGGCGAGTCAAGTCCAATGGGAGGGCTTTTCTTGGGCTGTGCTAAAAAAATCCGAAAATTTTTAAGCTGAAATATTGCATCTCTAGCCCACCCCGCAAGCCTCTAGTACATTATCAATTTTTTTTAACAAGAAAAACAATAAAAAAACTACGACCAGCAAGAAAAATATATAGTTTCATACACAACAACATAACATATTCAATCCGAAAATGACAGTAAAAAAATATTCAGCCCAAAACCCATTCATTCCAAAAATGACAGCAAAAAATATATTCGGTCCAAAAATGAAAGGAACACAACACATCGAAAAATAATTAAAATTAGGACTACAAAGCAGTCCAAAAATATTCAGTCCCACTCGCTTCCAACTTCATCAACCACTATGCATTCCCGATTCCTTATTTTTGATACTATTAGAACTATTTAACTCTTGTGCTGCAACTAGCGGCACGAAAAGCAGCTCATCGCTCGGCCCATCATTTGTGTTAAATTACAAAATATCAACAACATTCTAAACTAAAAAACCAACTTTACAGTTAAAAAAGTACACCGAATTTTGAATTTCATAACCACAAATCCATTTTCTCTGGCAGATTAAAGTTTGGGCATTATCTGGTAGAAGCGAACTATGATATATTGTGAGAACTTTTGCTCCAATGCTAAAGGCCGATTCAAAAGCAACTGTTGTGATAGGAAACGATAAGATATCAGATGCCATCCTAGCTAATATTAGGTATCTAGTAACACTCAATTGAAAGTACCATAATGATTAATAATATTTAAAATTAAAATATATAAGTTTTGGAAAAAATAATAATGTGTACCTCTTAGAAGGTTTTTTCACCCTTGTAGAATATTAAAAGAACACTTGGTGATGATCATCTTCTCCTCCAAGTATTGTTCCAAACTATCCTTGTTGACGCATTTTTTTAATTTTCCTCACAAACTCCTATAAAAATTGCAAAATTACATCAACAATGAACAAGTAATATATCTAAATATAATTATGGAAAGAAAACTAAAAATAATCTAACATCAAAATTCCACTTAGAATGAACTATCATCGCATTCAAAATTTAATCTAATTTTTTATAAATGACATTCTGAATCGGCTCAACCCTTTCTAATTTAAATTTGACAAAATGCACCTTATACATAAGAAGATAGCATGGACAAGATAACAACATAATCGTCCCGATAATTTTCAAACTTCGGCAGCATTCCATTAGACATGTTTTTAATAACCCAATCTCACAAGCCTTATTAGACATAAGAAGCTCTTGGATTCTCAAAACATGTAAAACCTACATACTTTCTCCGTTTTTTTTATAATTGCAACGTGTTGACTATTACACTGTTCACATACTCTCTTTTGACCATCTTTTATGATTTATACATATGAAAAAATATAGTCATGTGAGATCTTGTTAGATTCATCTCGAAATATTCTTTCAAAATATCAACTTCTTATAATTTTTAAAAATAAAGAATTCAAGATATTTATAACCAAAGTTATGCATTGGCAAGCGTGAAAGTCCAGATGTTGCAGTTATAAGAGAACGGAGGTAGTATTTGATGACGGGTATGTGGTGCCCGAAAAAAATTCAGTAATTTTTGCCAAGTGTCAAAAATGTAGTGAGTGCGTGTGCTTAGACCTGGCAAAATAGGCTCAGCCCCGCGGGCCGGGCCAGCTCGCCTGTTTTTGGACGGGCATTTGGCTTCACATTTTTGGCCCAAAAGAGGTCTCTTTGGCCCGGTCCAGTTTTTGCCCGCCCGTGGAGGCTCGGTTCGCGGGCGCCGTCCGGTCCATTTTTTTTTTGGTTTTAAGTTATATGTAATTATAATATTTTAAATTTTTTCCGTATGTATCTTGTTAGATTATATTCCATCTATATGTTAATTATCGATGTAATTTTATATTTGGTGGGACTTTGTGATTATTTTGTAGTATCTCATATCAATAATAATATTATTTTATGATTTTTATAAGAAAGTAGTAGTGATAAATGATATGATGGTCAAATAAAAATATTTGTATATTTGTCTTTTGATTGTGGTGGTGTAGTAAATAATGTATATATTAAATAAATATAGTTGTAGATTTATTTCTCTGATTATGATAGTATAGTAAATAACATAATAATTAATGATCTAAAACTATTAGTATATTTATTCAGAATATTATATTTCATACCAAAAAAAATAAAATAAAAAAACTTGAGGCCCATGGGTCGCGCCGAGTCCGCCCTGGGCGGGCCATGGGCCCAATATTTTTGGCCCAGAAAAAAATGGGCCTTTTTAGCCCGGTCCATAAAAGGCTCGCCCGTTTTTTGCTCGGCCCATTTGGGTCGAGCCCGCCCGTTTGCCAGGTCTACTTGTGCTATTTGCCACTCTTCATTTTATGGACAAGTAGTGAAACCAGATTCAACCATGATATATTGAAAATATACTTTCTTTAATTTTAGAACTCAATCAAGCATCATCCACGTATAATTACATTTAGTTACACAATCCCAATGCTACTGATACGTCCAATTGTTCACGACATGCTAGAAACTTTATCTGTCTACCTTCAGGCCCCTTCCTTAACACACTTCACTCTCCCTTCAAAAGTTTTGCATGTTAATATTGTTTAGCGCGTTGCCAAAAGTGATAGAAAATATCTTCTTCTCAATTTCTCGATCCTTCAAAACAAAGATTTTTTCTGATAAAAGCGTACCATTATGTGGCGGGAGAAAATGACAAAAATTTATGATTCTACTGTACAAAATCATTATCAATGAAGTGAGCAATCAAACAAATATAACCCTCACTCGTACCAGATGACCACAAATCGAAAGTGAGATAAATTCAACCGGGTATATTTTCAAATACATTCTTCAGTTTCACCTTTTCATGGTTAAAGTTTTAATGCAATCTACTTCTGCAGTTTCTAGTATATGATTCACATCCGGATTCAGATAGTAATGCACTTTTGGTAACCTTCATGTTCAACAACAAAAAATGGATAGTTATGTATCATAATTGCTTCAGCCCCTTTTTTCCCTATAAATAAACTGATTAATCTTTCTACTACGCATTTTTGCTTCATGATCTAGATGCATTTGAGACATATTATGGTTAACTACACTGAAACATGACTTTTCATGCGAGTTCAAATTTCTAGTTCCATGAGAACCACTACAATCTCCTAACAACATAACTCTTTGCATGTTCTACAATATACTCTAAATTTTTTTGTTACCAAATCTTGTTTTTTTTCATATCGACGCGAAATAGAAATTCTCCTTTTGTTCTTTTCTCGACAAACTATACCTATCGTCTGAGCCTTCAGCTTCAGAATCAAACAAATCAACTGTCACGAGGTCCATATTAGATCTACACATAAATAATAGAATAATGAGTTAATTGGGAAACATAAGATTGTGAAACAATTATCAAACATCTATTATATGAGACTGATAAAAAAAGGCAAATGAGTAGGTGTACACATGTAAAACATCCCATAAGTATAATCCTCGTACTTTTAGGTGTACCTAATAGATTGATGCGGGATCATTGCCCCAATGAACGAGATTTATTTTCCCATGTTTTCTTTGGATCCCAAACGATGATGATAGTTTATCATATCGGTTACAATTTGGCCACCAAATGACAAACAAGGAAAGCACCTCGCGATTGTTTTGGCAAGAACATAAATGTGAAATAAATCAAGGCATCGTCGCAATCTCTTGATTAACGGTAATCCTCAAATTTTGAAGGGAATACAACAATGATACATGACAAAAATGGTATGAATGAAAAAAAAAACTTTATTTATTTTTAGGGATTACAAGAATGAGCTGAAGTAAAGTACGCCTGTAGGCTTATGTAATTCCTCCCGCTCAATCTTTATGGCCTCCACACGGTGTTTTGCTACAAGCTACAAATCTCTAAGCCGATTTAGTCACCTCATCTATAGCACTCGCCAAGTAACTGACATTACCCGTAGTGACTCCAGCCATACTGTAATAGTTTGCATATAATTAAATGTAATTGCATACTCATCGAAAAAGTGTGTGCGTGTGCGTGTGTGTGTGTGTGTGTTTGTGTTTGTGTTTGTGTTTGTGTTTGAGAGGGAGGGAGGGAGGGAGGGAGGGAGAGAGAGAGAGGGAGGGAGGGAGGGAGGGAGGGAGGGAGAGAGAGAGAGAGAGAGAGAGAGAGAGAGAGAGAGAGAGAGAGAGAGAGAGAGAGAGGGAGGGAGGGAGGGAGGGAGGGAGGGAGGGAGGGAGGGAGGGAGGGATGATGTAACCTAATACGCCCATTGCGAGTCATGTAAATGTGAAATTCATTCGTCAAGCGATCTACTTGTTCAGGTGTCATTCCACTATAGCAAAACATGCCAATCTGTGCAAGCAACACAACTTTTGTTTTGACCTTCATGTGATGAAATTTTAAGAAATTAAACAGCATTACAGTAAAAGAGAGAGGTGAATTCAAGGACCTGCTTGGTTATGTGTTCCCATGAAAGAGGTGAACCCAACTTCTCAAGATTTTCTCGTAGAGCGGTCCTCATTCCAATGATGCGATCAGCCATTCCCTGAGAAAAAGAACTCCTATAGTTGCGGAGTGGTATAAAACATAGATTTCAAGAGAGATTAAACAAAATGCATCAACAAACATTGGCACATGTAGAGAGACCAACTGTTGTCCTTTTAACTTTTTTTTTTTAATCTCGTTCCCAAATAACTCTCTGAAAAGGTTAATCAACGATCATGTCTGTCTTTGGTACTCTTAATAAAAAAAAATCCTACTTTTATTGGCCACAATGTGTGTGTGTGTGTGTGTGTGTTGCCGTGTGTGTGATTCTTTTTTTTTCCCTTGTTGCTGGGCTATGCCTTCCAGAACTAAGGATTTCAACTAAAACACCACAGCAAGTTTTTTCACGAAAACATCAAGCCTTCAAATCAAAAAAGACTAATCTACGAGCCCTTCAAAATGCAATTCAATGTCGTAATCTCCTCAAGTTTTTCATCTATTAGCTCATATCAGAAATCAAATGAAACCCAAGAGGCAGTGTACAAAATAACTTTGATCCAAAGGCCTTGAGCAGCATAATAGCACTTAGAATATCTTAACAACCAAATGACCAGTGCTTCTATTTCTACTGGATCAATACTGCATATGAAGTTAGTAAGTTACTTTTACTTCCTTGAGCCATAAGTTCTTCAAATCTGGATCACCAAGAATTGTGGAAACAATGAGGGCACCATGAACAGGTGGGTTACTGTACATCGGTCTTGCAAGCTGCTGTAACTGACTTTTTACAGCCACAGCTTGTTTCTCACTCTCACAAACTACACTGCAACCAATAAAGGATAATGTGAAAACAAGAGCGTCATTAGTCTTGTATTAGCGTGGTCAATCTTTAAAGCTGAAAGAGGAAACAAACAGTACTTGTAAGCATACAAGTCAATATAGACATTTATTTACGCATGCATATTTGATCTCTCATTGCATTAACAATAATTGTTATCACTAATTGCACATCTCCGTTCTGCATTCAGTGCTGCAGCACCTCGAACCACTGGCCTTCTTCTAATAAAGTACAGCAGCAACTATACAACTCTAGATAAAACGATTTTCTTGCAACGTTCACAAACATGCTTATTATCAATTTGTATGTATTTATATCTGGGTTTTGCACATTTAAGATTTTCCTGTTAGGCTTAATTGCTGTAGAAATATAATATATTTTTTTGGTATATAAAAGATGAAACAAGAAGAAAATATCAAATGAATAGCCTAAGGCGTGTAGATCACTTTACCTTAAAGTGTTATTTGCCCCCACTATACATGCAAACGGGATTAAAATGTGCAAATTACCTATAGGATACAATAGACACAAGAAATATAACCAATTTGCAAGATATTGGATTATTTCCACAAGAAATTAGAATGCAAATTTTAGTCCAAAAAGACGGGCCTTTTCATCACTTGTTTATAGTTTCCAACCACATATCCTCACGAGAAATCTCTCTATTGACACACCATTGCATCGGTCAACTTGTCATTGAGAAGTTACAATTTCACACTCAACAACTGAAGGCAAACTCAGTGGACACGACTCAACAACTTGTCATTTGAGAAAGGAATGACCACATCAGTTGGTTGCAGTTGGGAAAGACCACATTCAATTACAAACTATTTCTAATATTAATTACAATAACTACCCTTCAGGTTTAGCTTAATTAAGGGGTTAGCTAAATACCCCCTTGATATGTTTCACTTTTACAAATTGCACCTTAAAGTGCAGGATATGCAGCGACTTAAGTATTTCTTACATCACACATTGCATTTTCAAATGCTTTGAATAATTTAAAGTTCATGTTGCTTCTACTGTATTCTTGTGACACGTTTAGTTTCACTTTTATGCTATATATATATATATATATATATATATATATATATATAGTGGCGCGTTCTATGCAGTACCAATATTAGATGCAGTACTTTACACTACTAATTTATGCATGAATTTTGTACTAATTCTGCATGAAATATATGCATTTCGTGCATCAAAATTTCAATGCATTAATTCTCACAAAAATTTGATGCATATAATCTAATATATTAATGCATATAATCTAATATTTTAATGCATCGATATTTTGGTGCATATATTGAAGATTTTAATGCATTGAAATTTTGATGCACGAAATGCATATATTTCATGCATAATTAATACAAAACTCATGCATAAATTAGTACTGTAAAGTACTGCATCTAACATTGGTACTGCATAGAACGCGCCCCTACATATATATATATATATATATATATATATATATATATATATATATATGTGTGTGTGTGTGTGTGTGTGTGTGTGTGTGTGTGTAGGGAATGGTCAAAGAAGAACTAAGCTCTGGTGCGGGAATAGGCACGATGCTAAATACAATAGTTGTTAAAGGCGCGCCTCAGGCGCAAGGCACGCAGAAAAAAAAAAAAGGCAAGTCGCCTTTTAAGCCTAAAGGCGGGCGACCTCAGCGATGCGCGCGTCTCAATGCGCCTCAGTATTGTGCCTCAGTGCGCCTCGGCATTAGGACTTCTTTTTTGTTTGTTTTTTTCTTTATTTTTCAGAATATTTTAAAAAGTTACTTGGTTGTATTGACACTTCAATTTTATTAATTATCAATTTTTTGTGGATAGTTATATTTTCTTGTGACTATGTTTTATAAATTTTACAACTCAATTTAATTTATTTTTTAGTTTTTACCTTGCGCCTCAGGCGATGGGAGCCCATATCGACATGGTGCGCCTTTCGTCTTTAACAACTATGCTAAATACGTTATGTATGATGCTATAATATACAAGGTTATGCTATATTTAGCATCACATATTCTAAGTCATTTGAAAAAAATCTTATTTGATTAGCATTATGCATAATTAACAAAAGTATCACATATAACGTATTATAGCATAGTGCTCAAACAAGGGGAAGGTTCCTACGTGAAATGAACCAAATTAGAATATTTTTCCCATAGGAACCTACTACTAGACGTGTATATGTGATGCTATTATCAGTTTATTTAAGATGTTAAACATTTAGCAACATCTTACCATGTTTATTAACATATGCTGCTAAATGTATAAAACAGCACCTTAGATAGATGATAAAGCATCACATATACACATATACTACCAAGTTCTTAGGTTCTTCTGAGACGAAAGTTCCTACGTGAACCCAAACCTATGTATATCTATATACTTATACAGCTTGATCATGTGGTTTGAACTCAATTGCTCTGGAGCGAGATAAAATAGAGTAGTATTATAGAAAGATTGTTCATCTATATATTTTCAGAATATCATAAAGCACCGGGACTAATAGATTTTAAAAAGATCATTGTTCAGTACCCAAGTATTTCTTTGATTGGGATGATTTTGACTGATATGACCTAATCTAACATTAAATGGTGCTGATCCTAGAAAGTAATCGTACTAATTTGATTAGGCACTCAGGCAACCAACTCTAACATAATCAATCTGAGATTTTCAAATCTAGCTAGAGAATTACCTAAGGCAACCAACTCTTTGGCCATAAAGTCCCATATTCTTCGCATATGATTGGGCACAACCTATCAGGTGGCCGTCCTCAAGAAATATACGGATAGACCTGGCATCCCTTTCTGGATCACCACTTGCAAAACCTTGATAAGCCATGTCAAAGAAGGGAAAATGTCCTTTAACCTGAAGGTGTTAAGATTATGTCACTAGTAATAATACGAAGAGTTTCATGTCCAATAACAAAGCAGTAAGAATATACCAAAATATAAGCAACATACAAGTACATCCAGAAATTAAAAAAAAGAAAAAAGAGATGTGACCTTGAACTGGTATGAGATCTCCCTCCACTGTTCTTCTGTAGGATCCACTCCAGTTGGATTATGAGCACAAGCATGAAGCAGAAAGAAAGACCCAGTTGGGGCATTCTATGATACAATCACACGCATACAGAAAGAGACAAAAAAAGGGAAAAACATAAAAGAAAGTAAAAACCAAAAAGAATCTGATTATGTTTCCCTATAAATCAAAGTAAGATATAGACTCAGTTCTGGATTATCATAGTATATGTACCTTTATGTCATCCATCAACGCGGCAAAATCCAAACCCCTCGATTCTGGATGATAATAATGGAATGTCCTCTGAGGGACATGGGCATCTCTCCATATGTTGTGGTGACTGCCAGAATCATTAGATAATGAATATATTTCAGAAAGCGACGACTTTAAAACAAAGAGTAATCCTGAATGCAGGCAAAAGCGATTTATGCAGGGAATTATTAAAATTGTATAAGCACAAGAAACAGACTACATGGGAAACTAATACTAACTTGGCCCAGGTGGGAACTGGAATGTAGATTTGTGAATCAGGGGAAAAACGCTTTTGGAAGTCTGCAAAGAGCCTGCATGCACCAGTTCCCGAAAGAGCTTGCACTGCTGCAATTCGTTTATCTTTAATCAGGTCAGAGTTCACTCCATAAGCCAGCTTTAAAGTCTCCTCAACCATTATCACACTTCCTCCCATGGGAAGGTATTCCCTGAATCAAACTTTGTTAATTCTAACCCCTAAAAGGTTCGACTGAGATCAGAATAAAACTCAGCAATTATATTAAAGGGTTCCTATTTGATGCATTAAAGACAAACCTGCCCGACTCGGTTTAGAACAAAATTTGAAATTCCTCAAAAACGATTAGATTGAATAAACATTAAACAGCAATTTATACAATCATTGTAGCGAAATTTAGAGAAAAAAACAATAGATGCATAGTTACATACCCACATATAAATTGTAGTAAATGCTGAGATATGCCAAGAGCCTATGGAGTTCTATTTTCAGGTTTCTGCTTCTGATCTATTTTTTAAATAATTCAACAAGATGGTTACAACAACAACAACAACAACATCTAAGCCTTAGTCCCAAAATGATTTGGGGTCGGCTAACATGAATCAAACTTTGAAACCGTCAATAATCGTTACATAAATAACATAAAAGGAAAAAAGAGGGAAAAAGTAGAGAAAAAAGCAAATAAAAAAAGAGAATGAATGAGGAAAAAAAAAAAAAAAAAGAAAAATAAAAAAAAAAAAAAAATAAAAAAAAAAAGAAAAAAAGATAACATGAAATAAAAGAAAATAGGAATTTAAAAATAAAAAAAAAAAAAAAAAAAAAGAATCAGAGAATCAGAATCAACAAGATGGTTAAATAAAAAAAATACATTTTGTCAACTACAACACACAACAAAAACAACCTCTAATGCGGCCCAAAAATAGAGTAGACACGCACATGAAAAATAGAGATCAAAGAAAAAATTGTTTCAACAGTTTCAGCAATGTGTATTCCAGCTTCTACTATGAAGTAATTAAATATAAAAAATCTATCTGGGAAATTTTCAAGGTAATAATCGGGTGGAGTTATATCAGGAATCTGTTGGTCGACTTGAAATAGTACTCTCGAATGTTCTGCCGAAAAGAACATAAAATATCTGTAACAAAGTGCAATCTATCACCCTCATGATGCACCACAACATAAAACCTCAATTTTTTTATTTACTTCTTACATGTTCATCAGGGATTTCACTTTCACTTTATCACCCCCCTCCCCAATCTACATACTTTACAGTTAAGATGTGACAATGAGATGCACCAACTTGTTCATAACATCCAGTATTAGAATGGGAAACACCATCAAAGAATCTATACGCCATAGTGCCGAAAGGGGGACTCAAACTAACAAGTGGAGTAAGAATCCATTACAAGTTTGAAATGTTGGACCATTGAGTCATTGCAACTTGAAAAGAAATTAATTGAAATGCACACCAAAAGGTTAGATTTCTTTCGTCTCTATCTCCTACTACTTCAACCACTTGTGGCTTCAATGTGAAAAAATTTCTCCTACTACTTTACAACCACTTGTGGATTCAATGTGAGAAAATTCTTTGACGAACCACGCTCTCAGTTGGATCAAGGATTTAATGGTACAAAACACCTCAATGGTCTCATTCTTCAAATATTATTTTAATTGGAGCACCACAGTAGCTTTACGGATAGCATTTGATGGAAATCAAAATATAATCAATAATATAAGAGAAAATTACAGCTGGTCCCCTTAATATACACCCTCTCACTCATCCAGTCCCTAACTTTTTAACAATAACATATTGGTACAAATTAATAACAGATTGGTCCATTTTTGGAACCATTCTGCAATTGATTTGGGCATTTTTTTTGCACTTTTTGGACCATTATGTTATTGTTGAAAAGTTAGAGACCCCGATGTTACTGCGAAATTTATTAGGGAGACCAGATGAGATTTTCCTTTAATATAATTAGGAGAATGCTAGTATTTTAGTAGTATTAGAACTTGATAGTAGTACTTTAGTAGTATTAGGATTTGATATTATTTAACTTCCTTATTTTAGTTAGTTTTCTAGTTTAATTAGGACTCTTAGCTTATGTTTGAAAACTTCCTTAGAGGTATTAGAGATTCCGATGGAGAAGTCGTGTTCGAATATACAGAAAGGATTACGATTGGTATTCTCGACGAAAGTGAAAGGGAGAAATTGCAAGATGTGCTTCATGACAGTTCTGAAAAGCAGTGGTCATTCAACAGACCGCATCAAAAATGCTTGGTGAAAGAGTTGTTAGAAGTTGCGAGGATTTGCTTACAGTGTACTTAACCGAAGCAGTAACACTTATAGAAGACCTTCCAATTATCACTCGAAGTGTTGTGATATATGGATGATGATCCAAGTATGGATGATTTACAAGACTTTGATTAGAATGACACGATGATAAGATAGAGTTAAATTTAGAAGACGATGATATTGGATTAATTGGTGCTCACAACATTGAGCTTGATGTGAAGTGTTGTGGAGGCAGAGGAGGTTCATAAATATCAAAATAATGAGTAAGATAAGAGTTGGGGGGGTGGGGGGGTGGGGGGGGGGAGCTAAATTACTTGCTTGAAATAGATGTTATCATACCTCCTGAGACAAAAGAGGGATCAAAAGAGGACATCCAAAGCTCGAAAAAAATTGAAGTATGTTTTTGGTCGAAAGGAAAGGAAATATTATTCAAGGCATTTTGAGAAAATCTTTTTATTATTATTGAATTTTTCTTTCAAATTATTCTTCTTCTTTATTCAAGTTCTATATTAATTGTATCGTCTTCACTATCAGCATCTATACAAATATACTTTCACATGATCAGAGACAACCAAAACAAACGCGAGTCGATAAAGAATATAAATAAAGATTACATGTTCAAATTGCCGGCGATCCTCCTCTCGGCTTCTCTGACGCACTCCAGCACCACTGGCTTCCCATTATCATCGCGATATGCACCCTTTGTCGTCGAAAGCCCATTACGCACACACACATATAAAACAAAAGGAGAACGATTTAAAACGAAATCTGGAAAACAAAATAAAATAGCTAAAATTCCAAAATCGAGCTCAAAATAGCAGAGTACAAATCTCCGCGTGCAGAAGTCAACAACAATCGGCCAAAACTCCTGTATCTACGACCCAAAGTTAACCAATTCTTTCTTTTTAAAGCTTAGTTAAAGAAAAGAAAAAAAAAATGAAAGAAAGTTGAAGAGAAAAGAAAGAAAGGAAAGTGAAACAAAATTGTGTTCTGTGTTTTCGAATTGGAAGGAAATGCAGGGAAAATTAACTATTTTATTTTTTTCTCTAGGAAAGTTATTTTCTTTCATTTCTTTTCGTTTCATTTCATTAAAAAATTCAGGAATAACAAATATTTTTGCTTTCATTTCTTTTCGTTTTCCTTTTATTAAAAAACTCAGGAACAACAAATATTTTTGCTTTCTTCTTATTTCCATCTATTTCTCTAGAACTAAGCTTAAATCACGAACTAACGGAAAATAGTAGTACTTAAGACGTCAAGATATTATATTTTTCTGATCAGAGCAAAGGGAAGGAATGAATACTGACAACGCCGACATTGACTTTATTTGGACTAGGGTCAGCGAGAAAAGCTTCGGTGACGCCGAGGATCGGGTCCGTAGGAGCAAGCTCCACGTGGCGCCACCGCGCCGTTGACATGGATCGCGCAGCACCGAGCATGCCAGACTTCGAGAGACGACCGTAAAATCCGACCCGAAGCAGGTTTGCCATTGGGATAGAGTACGGCAAGCAAAAACGGGAGGTACACTACAGAAGAAAATGGAGCGAGCGACTTGTCCGAGTGCTTTAAAAGCTTATTTTAATAATGTGTTTCTCTAGAAATGCGGAATTTGGGATTGGGTTGGTTGGGTGGCAGCCTAGTAGGACCCATGCCTTGCCTACTGCCTGATGCTGCAGTTATTAGTCATTAATCATTATTACAGTACCCCAAGCTTCGGGACAAAAGTTGCCGATGCTTTTGGCAGTACATTTTGCCGCCTCATGTAGATTTACGTGATGAGCCGGCGGAGGTGCCCAGAAAACCCCATCCCGGCGGGAAAGAAATCTGCCTCAACTAAGTAAAAAGAATTACGTAAGATTGTGATTCCTCCCGAAATACGTAGATAATTTAATTTTAAATGAAAATTTAAAATTAAATATAAGTTCATTTTTTTAATTCTTCCTAAGTATTTGATTCCTCAAAGAATACGTAGCTAATTTAATTTTAAGTAAAAACTTAAAATTAAATACAAGCTCATTTTTTCAAATGATTTTCTTGTTCACTTATAGTTATTTTTCGTATATATAAAATGATAATAACTAAAAAAATTATATACTTCTAAAAAAAATTATGGCGGGTCGGACCCGGACCCGTGGCCGACCCGCCAACCCGTACATTCATATGTACGGGTGGGGTCCGGGTCCTGGCCGGCCGACCCGACGACCCGACGTGTAATATCCGCATTTTTCTTTCCCTTGTATTTTTTATTTTCGATGTATTTCTCGGTCGTAGTGACCCTCGTGTATCTTTCAGTGTATCTTTTCAGTCACCTGTTGATCTGATTCTCGTTATTGTTGTGCGGAACCGCTGTTTCGGGGTTGCCGTAGATCCATTCTATGTTTTGATGCGTCTTGAGATGTTCCGTTTGACGTTTCGTTCATATTCTGGTGTTTTGGACCGTTTATATTTCGTACCTAGCGCACGCTATCTATTCTGCATAGCGCACGCTAGGGGTCACTTAGTAGCGCACGCTACGACTGCTTCGTAGCGCGCGCTAGAGAGCAAGCCACAGGAGTGGCAAGGCTTGTTTCCCACTGGACTGGCGAATTAGCGTACGCTACGTAGTCTAGCGCACGCTAATGGCGGGGGCTAGCGCACGCTGAGATTCCCGGTAGCGTGCGCTAGCGTGGGTGTCCAGTACTGGACAGTTTGCTACTGGACTCAATCTGTTGCCCAGGTAGCGCACGTTATTGGTCGATAGCGCGCGCTACCTATACACTTTAGCGCACGCTACGGTTGGTGGATAGCGCGCGCTAACTGGATCAGGTGTGTACTGGACAGTTGCTTCTGGACTCGGCTGATGTCTAGGTAGCGCACGCTACTGGTCGATAGCGCGCGCTACCGAGAGATTATTAGTGCACGCTACGTTTCGAGTAGCACACGCTAACGGCCAGAAATCTGGCTACTGGACAGGGACGCTAACTGTATGGCCTGTAGTTTTACCCCGTTAGCGCACGCTAACCTTGAGGATTAGCGCGCGCTAACACTCCCTGGCTATATAAACCAGGGAGTTGACCCAGATGAACGTATTACGTTCATTTCTTCTCCTCCCCGTGGCTTAGAGCTCCTTTGGCGGTTTTGGGCGATTCTTGGCGATTTCTTATTCCAATCATCTCATCCAACATCTTCCTTGAGTTCTTGGTGTATTATAACAACACCAACACGAATCTTTCATCCTAATCCAAGGTAAAATATCTTAGAACCCTACTTTTAGATAAATTGGGGGTTTTGGGATTTTTCGTCCGATTCGTTTCGTTTTGTTGGTGGGTTCATGATGAATATAGTTAATCTTGTCAATATCATTAGTTTTCCTACGGATTCATGGTATATTTTCATGATTTTGCGAAATCGAGAGGGTTTGGTTGTGGTCCGCCCTCGTTATTATTTTTGTACGAATATACATGAATCGTAGGCGGGTATGCGGGTGTATTCCATTTCCGTATTCGTCTAGAGTTGGTTGTGATTATGTTCTTCGAATCGTTAGGTTCGGTTCCGTTGATTCCTAGCGTTCGTCGGTGATTATCCTTTCCGTTCGTTCCGTCATCAATTATTCAAGGCAAGTATTTTTGGAAACCTTTATGCTTAACGTGGAATGGTAATATATTTTGTGTGTGATTTGCTCACCTCGGGATGGTCTGACGGGATTACGGAGGGAATCCAAAGGGTTGAGTCCTGGATTCATGAGTTTGTTTAGCTAGCCAGCTCGGGAGGGTCCTTAGAGGCCTCGGGCGGGATCAATGCCTGTTCCCAAGGCGATGCATGTGCGTGTTTTGTTTTACAATATGGCCAGCTCGGGAGGGTCCTTAGAGGCCTCGGGCGGGATCAATGGTATTACCCTGTTCCCAAGGCAAATTGTTTGACTGTTTGTTTCCGGAAAAGACATGTCTGGTTTTGGCTTTTGAAATTGATATTGATGCATGTACTATGAAATGTGTAAGCGATTGATTTGCCTTGATTACTTGTACTA
Source organism: Orobanche coerulescens (assembly GCA_033398695.1). Taxonomy (NCBI): domain Eukaryota; kingdom Viridiplantae; phylum Streptophyta; class Magnoliopsida; order Lamiales; family Orobanchaceae; genus Orobanche; species Orobanche coerulescens. The sequence goes on from CM065814.1 coordinate 88,797,789, forward strand.
GCGTAATTGCTAACCCCTTTGGGGACCCGTTTTGGGGAAATTCTTGTTATGGATTTCAGGTTATGATTATCCGGACGAGCGAGCACCGGGACAGTACGAGGATGTTGGCCAGGGTCGTTGACATGTGCATTTGGGTCTTCTTATTTCTTTTGTCCATTTCGATATGGTTGTTCCCACAATTATAAACTTATAGATTGTACTCGCGAGTACTTAGGCTTTTCATTTCAAACTCCGTATTGTATTACTTTAAATTGTTACATTGTCTGATGATGCTTATTTCGCCTGTTGCTCCGGGCGTATCTTTATATGTCATATCGTTTAAATATGTGTCCTCGCTAACCGAGATGGTTAGTCGAGTAGTGTTTTCTTGTTGTAGCCTGGTGGGTCCCATGTAGGGGTCCACGGCGCTGTAATATACTCCGAATATCTCGGGGTGTTACAGAAAATGGTATCGGAGAGCTAGGTTTATGGATACCTAGGCTTGTCGGTTATTTGGGTCTAGTCGTGTTTTGTGTTGCACATTGTCACACCGCTGCCGGCATCTCAGCATTTCCAATGTTCGTAAGTTTCCTTACTCGATTCATTACTTTCTCGTACTGTATTCCGTTTCTTGAACTGTGATTATTCTCCCTCTTTTGCTTATCATAGTAGTTGCTTTTTCCTCCCTTACTCATCCTCGATATACTTCTGTTATCTCTTAACACCAGTATGGATGCCGGAGGAAACCGTGGTCGTGGTCGTGGTCGTGGTCGTGGACGCGGCCGAGGACGTGGGGCAGCCGGTGGGGCGGCCACGTCGCATTCTTCGGGAGCCGGCAGTACCGGCGACCGTCACAGTCATGCTTCTTCTCAGGAGCACGCCGACCTTGGTATTGCGGCCGTTATGCAGCAAATGGTAAACCAAATGGCGGCGATAGCTCAAGTGGTTCAAAACCCCGATCAGGCCCATGCTAATCGGGGCGGAGCAGACCGTTGGCTCCAAGATGTCATCAAGATGCATCCTCCTCAGTTTTCAGGAGCATCAGACCTGATTGGCTGGGAGGGGTGGATCAAGGAGGTATCTAAGGTCTTCGTTGCCACCAACTGTCCCGAGGACCGCAAGGTCCCTATTGCCCAGTACTTTCTCACTAGGGACGCTATGGATTGGTGGGAGGCCGTGGGGCCCAAAGATCATGTTGCTTCGTGGGCCGAATTTCAGGAGCTGATGGAGACTGAATATTGCCCGTGGCCAGTTAGACAGGCTCGAGTCCATGCTTTCTACGATGCTCAACCTCGGGATATTCCCGTGTCCCAAGCCATTGCCGATTTTAACAAGGAGTTGGGCTATGTGAAGACCCAAGTTGTCGAAGAGAGCGACAAAATTTTCCATTTTTCCAGGAGGATGAAGCTGTCCATTCGGGACTATATGTCTGGACTCGTCTGCACTACTTTGAAGGATTACCAGAGTAGGGCCCTCGCTTATGATATGTCGGTGACGGCTAGTGATGTGGCTCGTGAGAAAAAGAAGCAGAAGTCGGTCGGAAATTTTTCTGGTCCCAAGAGTGGAGGCCAGCAGAAATCTCAGGCTGCAAACATTACTACGGGCGGTTCGGCTCGTTTCTCTGGGAGCTTTCGGGGTGCCGCCGGAACCTCCGCTCATGAACCCACATGCTTTAACTGTGGTGTGCAGGGCCATAGGAACCGGCAGTGTTCTCGTCCGAAGTTTACTTGTCATACTTGTGGACAGTTGGGCCACAAGGCCCTCTTTTGTGATCAGATCAGACACCTTCGCGGCGCCCGTTCTTCTCACCCAGCACCTATGGAGCCGAGTGTGAACCAGGGCTCATTTGCTCCGCCGCCTCCACCGAGTGCCGGCCGAGGTAGGGGTCGGGGTCAGCCCGCTAGGGGAGGAGCTTCCAGTGTCGGCTCTGCCCAGCCACGTATCTATGAGATGAGGAGGGCCGATGACCCAGCAGCTACTGTGGCGACATGTATCGTTCATATCCATTCCCATCCTGTCAGTGTGTTTTTTGATTTGGGTGCTACGCATTCATTCATTTCTCTAGAGTGTGTACGCCGTTTGAGTCTCGACTGCTTGTCACCTTGCGAGCCTTTCATTATTAAACTTCCTAGCGGTGATAGAATTGTCGGTGATCGAGAGGTCCGGGACTGTTCTGTGTCTATTTGTGAGAGGACTTGGCTCTCTAATCTTATTGTCGTGGGTATCGAGGGTGAGAATTTGATTCTCGGGGATGATTGGCTCGAGCGGCATGGCGCAATCATGAACTACCGTACGAGAATCATCACTATGTTAGCTGAGGATGGCACCGAGCACTCTTTTGCGGGACGAAAGAGGGGAAACCAGAAGTTCGTTATTAACGCCTTGAAGGCGATGAGACTCCTGCGAAAGGGGTGTACTGGTTATTGGTGCTACGCCTTGAAGGCGGAGAATGGTGGAGTCGAGCTTTCGTCGATTCCAGTCGTTAGCGAATTTCCTGATGTATTTCCTGACGAGTTGCCGGGATTGCCACCGGACCGTGAGGTCGAGTTTGCTATAGAGTTAGAGCCGGGCGCGGCTCCGATTTCGAAGGCGCCGTACCGCATGGCACCTTCAGAGATATCATAGTTGAAGAAGCAGTTGAGTGAGCTTCTTGAGTCGGGGTATGTTCAACCGAGCGCCTCGCCTTGGGGCGCGCCGGTCCTATTTGTGCGAAAGAAGGATGGTTCACTGCGTTTGTGTATCGACTATCGCGAACTAAACAAGGTGACCATCAAGAACAAGTATCCTTTGCCGAGAATTGATGACTTGTTCGATCAGTTGCAGGGAGCTGCGGTATTCTCGAAGATTGATTTGAGATCGGGGTACTACCAGCTCCGGGTGAGAGAGTTCGATGTGCCGAAAACAGCTTTTCGGACGAGATGCGGACATTATGAGTTCGTACTTATGCCTTTCGGGTTAACCAATGCGCCGGCGGTGTTCATGCAGTTGATGAACAAAGTCTTTATCGAGTATTTGGATAAGTGTGTCGTCGTCTTCATTGACGATATTCTTATTTATTCGAGGAACGATGAGGAGCATGCCCATCATTTGCGAGTAGTGTTAGACATTTTGAGAACCGAGCAACTCTATGCGAAATTCTCGAAATGTGAGTTCTGGCTGAAGGAAGTAACGTTTTTAGGTCACGTGATTTCAGCCGAGGGGGTTCGTGTGGATCCGCAGAAGATTGAGGCAGTGTTGGATTGGGCGCCGCCCAAGAATGTGAAGGAGATTCGTAGTTTCTTGGGCTTGGCCGGTTACTACCGTAGGTTTGTCGAGGGTTTCTCGAGACTAGCTCGGCCACTTACGGTTGCTCCGTAATCAGAAGTTAAATGCGGAATGACGAGAGGCAGTTGCGTTTTGAGGAACTGAAGAAGCGTTTGACCTCAGCCCCGGTTTTGGCATTGCCATGTGGCAACGAGGGTTTTGCCGTTTATAGTGATGCTTCGGGTCAGGGTCTTGGGTGCGTATTGATGCAGCACGGCAAGACCATTGCCTATGCGTCGAGACAGTTGAGGCCGTATGAGCTGAACTACCCTACTCATGATTTGGAGTTAGCGGTAGTCGTTTTTGCGCTCAAGATTTGGCGTCACTACCTTTTCGGCTCTGCATGTCAGATTTTTACCGATCATAAAAGTCTGAAATACATATTTACTCAGCGGGAGTTGAATATGAGGCAGAGGAGGTGGTTAGAGCTGATTAAGGATTTTGACCTCGAAATCCTTTATCATCTGGGCAAGGCGAACGTCGTGGCCGATGCCTTGAGTCGGAAACCGATTGCGTTGCGAACGCTTGAGGTCCTTACGTCTCAGTCTGAGCTTCGGAGGGCTTTGATCGAGTTAGATGTTGAGGTTTTTTTGCCTGGAGCTGTCGGGCAACTTTGTGCTTTAGAGGTTTCGTCATCTTTGATCGATGAAATTAAGCTGAAGCAGTTAGAGGATCCGATGATTACTCAAATCCGAGAGAACGTTCTTAAGGGAAAGTCTCCGGGGTTTGTGATTCATGAGGATGGTGTTTTGAGATTCCAGAGTCGGATTTGTGTACCGAACGACTTAGAGTTGAGACAGAGTATTCTGCGCGAGGCCCATGATACACCTTACTCCGTTCATCCTGGTTCGAGTAAGATGTACAAGGACCTGAGGAGGAATTTCTGGTGGAATGATATGAAGAAAGAGGTCGCGTAGTTTGTAGCGAGATGTTTGACTTGTCAGCAGGTCAAAATCGAGCATCAGCGACCGGGTGGGTTATTGCAGTCACTTCCCGTTCCGGAATGGAAATGGGAAGATATATCGATGGATTTCGTTATGAGTTTGCTGAGATCGAGGTCGGGCATGAATATGACCAAGTCGGCACATTTTCTGGGCATCAAGGACACTTGGGGCTCGGAGAAGTTGGCTCGTGTGTTTATCGCGCAGATTGTGAGGCTTCACGGTAGTTCGAAGTCTATTGTTTCGGATCGTGATGGCCGATTTGTATCGCACTTTTGGCAGGTGGTGCATAAAGCGTTGGGTACTTGTTTTCGTTTGAGTACCTCTTTTCATCCCCAGTCAGATGGACAGTCGGAACGCACTATCCAGACATTCGAGGATATGTTGCGTGCTTGTGCTCTCGATTGGAGTAGTGACTGGGAGGAGCATTTGCCATTAATTGAATTCACGTACAACAATAGTTGGCACGCGTCGATTCGGATGGCGCCGTATGAGGCGCTTTATGGTCAGCGTTGTCGATCACCGATTTGTTGGAGTGAGGCGTCCGATTTGATCGGGACCGAGCCGGATGTCGTTTTAGAGACGAGGCGGAAGATAGAATTAATTCGGGAACGGATGTTGACTGCCCAGAGTCGACAGAAGTCATATGCCGATGCTCGTCGTCAACCTTTGGAATTCGAAGTGGGAGACCACGTTTTACTAAAGGTGTCGCCGACGAGAGGAGTTTTCTGTTTCGGGAAAAAGGGGAAGTTGAGTTCGAGATTTATTGGACCCTTCGAGATCCTCGAGCGAGTCGGTGGGTTGGCATACCGTTTGGCGTTGCCCCCGGCCCTGAGTCATGTTCATAGCGTTTTTCATGTTTCCCAGCTGAGGAAATATGTCCCGGATCCTAGTCACATCATCGACTATGGGGAGATTGATGTCGCAGAGGATATTACTTTTGAAGAACGTCCCTTGAAGATTTTAGAGCATCACGAGAAACGACTGAAGCGTAAGACCATCCCTTTGGTCAAAGTGCAGTGGTCGAAACATGGCGTCGAGGAGGCAACTTGGGAGACCGAGGATAGCATGCGTGCTAGGTACCCCGAGTTGTTTGTCTCTTAAGTTTCGGGACGAAACTTGTTTTTAGAGGGGTAGAATGTAATATCCGCATTTTTCTTTCCCTTGTATTTTTTATTTTCGATGTATTTCTCGGTCGTAGTGACCCTCGTGTATCTTTCAGTGTATCTTTTCAGTCACCTGTTGATCTGATTCTCGTTATTGTTGTGCAGAACCGCTGTTTCGGGGTTGCCGTGGATCCATTCTATGTTTTGATGCGTCTTGAGATGTTTTGTTTGACGTTTCGTTCATATTCCGGTGTTTTGGACCGTTTATATTTCGTACCTAGCGCACGCTATCTTTTCTGCATAGCGCACGCTAGGGGTCACTTAGTAGCGCACGCTACGACTGCTTCGTAGCGTGCGCTAGAGAGCAAGCCCTGGGAGTGGCGATCTTGTTTCCATTACAATTTGGCGAATTAGCGTACGCTACGTAGTCTAGCGCACGCTAATGGCGGGGGCTAGCGCACGCTGAGATTCACGGTAGCGTGCGCTAGCGTGGGTGTCCAGTACTGGACAATTTTCTACTGGACTCAATCTGTTGCCCATGTAGCGCACATTACTGGTTGATAGCGCGCGCTACCGATACACTTTAGCACACGCTACGGTTGGTGGATAGCGCGCGCTAACTGAATCAGGTGTGTACTGGACAATTGCTTCTGGACTCGGCTGATGTCCAGGTAGCGCACGCTATTAGTCGATAGCGCGCGCTACCGAGAGATTATTAGCGCACGCTACGTTTCGAGTAGCGCACGCTAACGGCCAGAAATCTGGCTACTGGACTGGGACGCTAATTGTATGGCCTGTAGTTTTACCCCGTTAGCGCACGCTAACCTTGAGGATTAGCGCGCGCTAACACTCCCTGGCTATATAAACCAGGGAGTTGACCCAGATGAACGTATTACGTTCATTTCTTCTCCTCCCCGTGGCTTAGAGCTCCTTTGGCGATTTTGGGCGATTCTTGGCGATTTCTTCTTCCAATCATCTCATCCAACATCTTCCTTGAGTTCTTGGTGTATTATAACAACACCAACACGAATCTTTCATCCTAATCCAAGGTAAAATCTCTTAGAACCCTACTTTTAGATAAATTGGGGGTTTTGGGATTTTCGTCCGATTCGTTCCGTTTTGTTGGTGGATTCATGATGAATATGGTTAATCTTGTCAATATCATTAGTTTTCATACGGATTCATGGTATATTGTCATGATTTTGCAAAATCGAGAGGGTTTGGTTGTGGTCCGCCCTCGTTATTATTTTTGTACGAATATACATGAATCGTAGGCGGGTATGCGGGTGTATTCCATTTCCGTATTCGTCTAGAGTTGGTTGTGATTGTGTTCTTCGAATCGTTAGGTTCGGTTCCGTCGATTCCTAGCGTTCGTCGGTGATTATCCTTTCCGTTCGTTGCGTCATCAATTATTCAAGGCAAGTATTTTTGGAAACCTTTATGCTTAACGTGGAATGGTAATGTATTTTGTGTGTGATTTGCTCACATCGGGATGGTCCGACGGGATCACGGAGGGAATCCAAAGGGTTGAGTCCTGGATTCATGAGTTTGTTTAGCTAGCCAGCTCGGGAGGGTCCTTAGAGGCCTCGGGCGGGATCAATGCCTGTTCCCAAGGCGATGCATGTGCCTGTTTTGTTTTACAATATGGCCAGCTCGGGAGGGTCCTTAGAGGCCTCGGGCGGGATCAATGGTATTACCTTGTTCCCAAGGTAAATTGTTTGACTGTTTGTTTCCGGAAAAGACATGTCTGATTTTGGCTTTTGAAATTGATATTGATGCATGTACTATGAAATGTGTAAGCGATTGATTTGCCTTGATTACTTGTACTAGCGTAATTGCTAACCCTTTGGGGACCCGTTTTGGGCAAATTCTTGTTATGGATTTCAGGTTATGATTATCCAGACGAGCAAGCACCGGGACAGTACGAGGATGTTGGCCAGGGTCGTTGACATGTGCATTTGGGTCTTCTTATTTCTTTTGTCCATTTAGATATGGTTGTTCCCACAGTTATAAACTTATAGATTGTACTCGCGAGTACTTAGGCTTTTCATTTCAAACTCCGTATTATATTACTTTAAATTGTTACATTGTCTGATGATGCTTCTTTCGCCGGTGTAACAACCCGAGATATTCGGAATAATTACAGCGCCGTAAACCCTTTAAGTAAGGATTTACAAGGCTAAATAAAAGAAATGTAAATATAATTCAACCCTACAACTGAAGTTCAAAATACAGAACTGGTTCAATTGATCCAAAGAGTTAACTTATACAACCATATCAAAAATGACATTATTAAAACACACGTACTCGAGTACTAAAGTGAACCAAGAAGACAAACCACAATAACAATAAACATCAACCACACCACTGAGCCATTTCATCGTCCTATCGGTACTGTGGTTGCCTCCCCGCTCCTCGGCTACCTGAACATCAAAACAATATCCACCCCCGAAGGGGTTAGCAAAACAATGCTAGTACAAGTATCATAATACATAAATCATCAGTGCATCATAAAACATGCAAAACGGACTTCCGTCATCGGAATCCAACGATGTGAATCCTCACGATTCCATCAACACAATACAGGGTAATCCAGCGATCCAGCGCCCTTGGTATAGATCCCCATGATGATCCCGTCGGACCAACGCATGGTGGAAAACCCATCCAGCGATCCAGCGCCCTCAGCATAGATCCCCATGATGATCCCGTCGGACCAACGCATGGTGAACATTCGATCCAGCGCCCTCAGCATAGATCCTCATGACCCCCCTCAGATCATTTATACCATAAACCAATCAATTATGCATACATATATGCATTTCAATATGTTCATCAATACGAAATAATTTACAATGAATACCACGAGAAATTAAAGAAATAAATCTCATATTCGACAACATGAACAAAACCATAAGCATGATCAAAGTTCCAATATAAATCAAACTCAACATATGATACTTGCCTCGAAAATGGCAAGAATGAAATACTCCAACACATGACACGCGTCCGTATGCCACCGCTCCTCGATCGTCCCCTATGCAAGGCTCGGACCTAAGAAATAATAAAGAATTCCTCTCAAGTCGTACGAATGTCTAACAATTCGGTTTACGGCCGCAAGCTCTAAAAATGAATTCTGCCCGAACTACTTAGCGTGCGCTACGTACTCTACGTAACGTGCGCTAAGCCTGCCTGTTAACGTACGCAAATGACCAAGTCTAGCGTACGCTATCTGTGTACTGACAGTCCTCTCTGATCAGCCGACTGTCTTGCCTGATGACATAACATACGTTACGTACCAAACGTAGCGTACGTTACTCATTCCCGATAGCACATGTTAATATGCCTATCTTAGCATTCGCTAACTGTGCATGGCAGTTTACTACTGGGCAGAAAACTTGAACTAAAAGTGATGAAACTCATGAAATCTTCAGTGTTAATACATGCCATCCCCGTGCATATCATGCTCATACGGTTTGTGAAAGATCTCTACGGATTAAATGACTACAAGATACAAGGGTACGTATAATCATCACAATATCATAATTCATCTTGATCTTCGAGAGAGTATCCTAAGTTCCATTCATCCTACGTTCCAAAACGCATGATTCCATCATGAAAAACATAAGAACTTGATAATCTCCACCTACTGGTCATAATCGGTTTTGAAGATACATGAATATGCTAGGAGTTCAAACACTAATAGGTTCAATGGATTATACGATGAATAAGTACCGAAACATAAAAAATATTCTTCTAACACATGAGGTTCGACTACTTATGAATTTAACTGACTAGATAATCCCAAAACATGATCAAAATGTCCTTCAGAATACTACTAAAATTGGTGAAGAATCACCTACCTCAAAGTAGCGAAGAACACGAAGGAACTTGAGGAAATCCAACACCGAGGGATTGAACACCAATATCCAAAGATCTACAATCTTCAAACTCGTTCTAGGAGGATGATATGAGAGGTTGATGAGGGAGGAAGTAACTCTCTAAGCTCAAAAATTCGGATTAGGGAAGTGAAAATATCTGAATAATGAAAAAGTAAGCTGTCCTATATATAGGAAATGGTTATTAGCGCGCGCTAGTCCCTATCCATAGCGTGCACTAACGGCCATACGAAACTTACTGACTTCACTGTACTCAGCGTTTAGCGTGCGTTATCCTCATGTCATTAGCGTGCACTACCGCGTTGACTTGGCTTTTCCCGAAAGTCGTCCAGGTTCATCCCGACATGATCCGACCGAAATCCTCAGCCGATCTCACCTACCACCCTGTCTTAATCATGCTGACTACGTATAGCGTGCGCTAAGGTTCATGCACAGCGTACGCTACGGATCCAAATTAGCGTACGCTACACTTAGTCGATAGCGTGCGCTACATGCGCAGAATCACAATTTAAATCACATTCATGAAATCATGCACTCAACAACACCGGATTATGAAATACGGAGAATAATACTCAGATCAAAATGCAACAATTACAATATCACAAGTTCCAAATACATATCAGAAATCTCGGGTATTACATCCTTCCTCCCTAAAAAGAAGTTTCGTCCCGAAACTTAAGATGAAAACAACTCTGGATATCTAGTCTTCATACTGTTGTGTCAAGAATTAACACCTTCCGACCGGCGATCGCCTAGGAGGTCGGGCAACCGAGTCACTGCCGAGCGTCCGAGGAAGAACCGCCGACTAGCAACCAGGCGACCTAGCCTTAGCCCGGCAGACAAGCATGAATCGCCCAGCCGAAGGTCCCAGGACAAGTCCCGGTGCCGAGCGATCGACCTCAGATACGATCGCCTCTCGGTACTCGGCGACCGACTTCTGGCGACCGACTTATGGACGATCATCTCTCAGCGCTTTGCCGACCGACCATTGCCGACCGACCCTTGGTGACCGACCATTGCCGACCTTCAGTGACTGGCCGAGAACGATCCTCGGTGTCCAGCTAGAGACGACCGCATCATGGCGATCTGGGCCGATGGCCATCCAGTCGGCCAAGGCCGAGCAAACAGGACAGCACCCACGTGCAGATCCACAAAAGGCGCTGACAAACCTGTCACTTACCTCACCTACCAACAGGGCCCAGGCCTGCGAAAGGAGCTGACGGACAAGGCGGTGACCCACGGCTGTCACCTACCACCTCTTGACAAAGTCCGCCGAAAGTAACAAAGTGGGACCTCCTGTGACAGTACTTCCGGACGCGTGCCGGCTCCTCATTGGGCCACTCAGCTAGCTGCCGGCTGGATCTATGGACTTTTGGCAGGCAGCCCACGTGCCCTTTAGGACGATCGCCCCATTACATTAATGGCCGAAAGGCGATCGCCCACTAGGAGACAAGGCACCTCAACCCCTATATAAAGAAGGCAGCCTGCACTTGTATTTCCTCTCAGCAATATCGCGATTCAAGCACACTATACAGAAGCAAAATACATAACACTTGGCTAATCTCCAACTCTTGGCAACAACTTTCTTTCGGTCTTACTTCTCCCGGCCTATCTCATTCAGCAGATTATCGGCGGGGACGAAGAACACCGAGCTTCGCTCAAGAGCCGGATTAACAGAGTCTTTTTACACTCATTGTATTTAGATTTCTCTCATTAATACTTGTATCCATGAATATTCGTATTAATAACATCTCGCGAGAGCATTCAAGCCCGGGCCTAACAAACCCGGCAAATCTTGTATTATTTATCTACTCTCGGAAGTGCTCCCGCAATTGTTGTTTGTTGTCCGTCTTCCAGCAGTATTAATCTTCGGATAAATATTTTGTGCGTTATCCTCATGTCATTAGCGTGCACTACCGCGTTGACTTGGCTTTTCCCGAAAGTCGTCCAGGTTCATCCCGATATGATCCGACCGAAATCCTCAGCCGATCTCACCTACCACCCTGTCTTAATCATGCTGACTACGTATAGCGTGCGCTAAGGTTCATGCACAGCGTACGCTACGGATCCAAATTAGCGTACGCTACACTTAGTCGATAGCGTGCGCTACATGCGCAGAATCACAATTTAAATCACATTCATGAAATCATGCACTCAACAACACCGGATTATGAAATACGGAGAATAATACTCAGATCAAAATGCAACAATTACAATATCACAAGTTCCAAATACATATCAGAAATCTCGGGTATTACATCCTTCCTCCCTAAAAAGAAGTTTCGTCCCGAAACTTAAGATGAAAACAACTCTGGATATCTAGTCTTCATACTGTCCTCCATTTCCCAAGTGGCCTCTTCAACTCCATGTCGTGACCATTGTACTTTAACCAAGTGTATTGGTTTATTCCTCAATTGTTTGATCCGACTCTCAAGTATCTTGATTGGTCTCTCTTCGAAGGTGCCATCATTCGCTATCTCGATCTCATCGAACTCAATGATATGACTGGGATCCGATACATACCTCCGCAGTTGGGATACGTGAAACACATTGTGAACGTGACTCAGCGATGGCGGTAAGGCCAACCTGTATGCTAAATCTCCAACTCTCTCGAGGATCTCGAATGGTCCGATATATCTCGGACTTAGCTTGACTTTCCTCCCAAAACGGAAAATTCCTCGTGTAGGAGACACCTTCAATAGTACGTGGTCCCCAATGTCGAACTCTAGAGGGCGACGACGTACGCCTGCATAAGACTTCTGTCGACTCTGGGCAGTCAACAGTCTTTCTCGAATCAAAGCTATCTTCTCTTAAGTCTGAACTATCAATTCCGGTTCCGTCCCGATCAAGTCCGAAGAATCATCCCAGCACAGGGGTGATCGACATCTTCTCCCGTACAAAGCTTCAAATGGTGCCATCTTAATAGAAGCATGCCAACTATTGTTGTAGGTGAATTCAATCAACGGCAAATGAACTTCCCAATCAGTTGGCCAATCCAAAGCACAAGCTCTAAGCATGTCTTCTATTATTTGTATAGTCCTTTCGGACTGACCGTCTGTCTGAGGATGATAAGCCGTGCTAAAGTTCAGTTCGGTCCCCAAAGCCCTGTGAACTGCCTTCCAGAAGTGCGACACGAAACGACCATCTCGATCTGAAATAATGGTCTTCGGTGTCCCATGTAATTTGACTATCTCTGCAATAAATACTCGCGCCAATCTCTCGGGTCCCCAAGTATCTTTAATTCCTAGGAAATGAGCCGACTTGGTTAGTCGATCAACTACAACCCAAATCATGTTCATTCCCGTCTTGGTCCTTGGCATACTGGTGATGAAATCCATCGAGATGTCCTCCCACTTCCACTCAGGGATCAAAAGCGGCTTTAACATTCCGGCAGGTCGCTGATGTTCAATCTTAACCTGCTGACAAGTCAAACACTTTGAAATGTATTCTGCTATGTCCTTCTTCATATTTCCCCACCAGAAGTTTTGTTTTAGATCCTTATACATCTTACTGCTGCCCGGGTGAATAGAATAAGGCGCGCTATGAGCTTCCTTCAGAATTGTCCGTCTCAAATCATCAGCATCGGAATGCAAAGTCGACTCTGAAATCTCAGAACTCCATCATCTTGTATCACGAATCCTGGGGCCTTTCCTTTCTTTACTTCGTCACATAACCGAAGGATCAGAGAATCGTTCAACTGCTTAGATTTGATCTCCTCGACTAGTGATGAAGTCAGTTCCATCACATATAGTTGCCCTTGGATTCCTGGTGCCCATACTTCAATCCCTTCGCGGATCAGTTCCCGTTGAATGCTGGTTTGGGATGTAAGTGCTTCCAACACTCGAAGAGAAATAGGTTTACGGCTCGATGCATTGGCTACTACGTTTGCTTTACCCGGATGATAGAGAATTTCCAAGTCGTAATCCTTGATCAATTCCAGCCACCTTCTCTGCCTCATGTTTAATTATTTCTGACTGAAAATGTACTTGAGGCTCTTATGATCTGTAAAGATCTGGCAGTGAGTGCCGTATAAATAATGTCTCCAAATTTCCAAGGCAAAGACCACAACTGCTAGCTCCAGATCATGAGTCGGGTAATTAACCTCGTACAGTTTCAACTGCCGAGAAGCATAGGCAATCACCTTATCCTTTTGCATCAACACACATCCCAGACCTTGATTTGAAGCGTCGCTGTATACCATGAATCCATCAGTTCCATATGGTAACGCTAATATATGTGCTGTCGTCAGTCTCCTCTTAAGTTCGTCAAAACCAGCCTGGCATTTCTCATCCCACGTGAACTTTTGAGTTTTCTGTAATAGCTGAGTGAGCGGACGAGCAATTTTGGAAAATCCCTCTACAAAACAGCGATAATATCCAGCAAGTCCAAAGAAACTCCGGACTTCTTTCACGTTATTAGGAGCTTCCCATTCCAAGATTGCTTCGACTTTCTTCGGATCCACCTGAACTCCGTCAGCTGATATCACATGCCCAAGGAAAGTTACTTCCCTAAGCCAGAACTCGCATTTAGAAAGCTTCGCATAGAGCTGTTCCTTCCTCAAGGTGCTCAAAACCACACGCAAATGCTCGACATGCTCCTCTGTGTCTTTCGAATATATCAAGATGTCATCGATGAAGACGACCACAAATTTATCCAAGTATTCTAAGAATACCCAATTCATCAATTGCATGAATACCGCAGGAGCATTAGTAAGTCCAAATGGCATCACTACAAATTCATAATGCCCGTACCGAGATCTGAAAGCAGATTTCGGTATATCCGATTCCTTAATTCTCAACTGATGGTATCCTGATCGCAAATAAATCTTCGAGAATACCCTTGCCCCTTGCAGTTGATCAAACAAGTCGTCGATCCGAGGTATAGGATACTTATTCTTGATCGTCACTTTGTTGAGCTCCCTGTAATCAATACACAGTCGGAGGGATCCGTCTTTCTTCCGGACAAAGAGAACGGGCGCTCCCCAAGGAGAAACTCTAGGTTGAATATAACCCTTCTGTAATAATTCCTCCAGTTGCTTCTTTAGTTCATACATCTCGGTTGGTGCCATGCGGTATGGTGCTCTGGAAATAGGAGCGGCTCCAGGCTCTAATTCGATAGTGAACTCCACTTCTCTCTGCAGAGGTAACCCAGGTAGTTCGTCAGGAAATACATCTGAGAACTCATTCACAACTGAAATAGATGAGAGCTCTACTCCTTCCTCTTTCCTCATGGCATAGCACCAAAGTCCATGACATCCCTATTTCAGTAATTTCACGGCTTTCATTGCTTTGATCAATTTTCCCGAGCTTCCCGGTCTCCATCCTCGGAATAAGTGTTCAGATCCGTCATCAGCAATGATAGAAATGACTCTCTTTCGGTAATTCAGAATAGCTCCATAACGGTTGAGCCAATCGTATCCGAGAATTAAATCATCACCGTAGATGTCAACTACAATAAGATTCGATGACCAATCTCTCCCTCCTATAGACACTGGAAAATCTCTAGTTTCTAGGGTTCCCACAATTTTCTCTCCGCCCGGTAATCCCATAACATAAGGTTCACAATCATACAAGCACGAGATTTTCAAACGATTAACACAGTTCAAAGATATAAAAGAATGCGTAGCTCCTGAATCGAATAAGACACTAACTGGTTGCAAAAGGATCTGAATCGTACCTGATGCAACAGCTGTGTTCTGATCGTCTGACTTCTTCATCTCGTAAATACGCGGAGGAACAGACCCAGCGCTGGATGCCTCTCTTTTCCCAACATTCTGCTGCTGGAAACCGCTTTGCTGCGTCTGGTTTACACTAGTGTCGTTCGGAAACAGTACAGGAGTGCGAGTACCAAAAGGTCGAGTCGCATTTCCACAAAATGTTGCGCGATGCCCTTCCTGTCCACACTCGAAATAGGTCACAGCAGGCGCGAAACAGTCATGTCGAACATGCCCCGCTTTGCCACAGTTATAACATTTCTTCCCTGCGTCTGAAACGGTTGGTGCTGCCCGAAACTTCTTTCCACCTCGAGAAGGATGCGGAGGCCTCCTGGATGAATGAAAAGAGGACTGGCCCCTGCGAGGCCCACTACTCTTATTTTCCGTGAAGTTGCCAGACACCTTCTGTTTCTTTGCTTCCGTTGACTTTTCTACTGCCGCCTCTTTCATATCATAGGCCAGTGCTTTGTCCTGATACCGTCGCAAGGTGGTACATTCAAATCCGGACATATACTGCTGAATTTCTGGCTTCATTCGCATGTCAAAATGAAAAATTCTCTCTGCCTCGGTCCTGACCAAGTGGCGCACATAAGTCAACTGGTGATTAAAAGTCTTAATCACGTCTGTCACAGATGCTTCTGAATTTTGTGGTGAGAAAAACTCCCGGACTCGGGACTCCCTAACTGGTCGAGGACAATAGTGCGCTTCCATCATTAATTTGAACTCCGTCCAGTCGACATTATGCTCCTCAGGTCGAATGGCCTCCCACCAGTCGAAAGCCTCCCCCGTCAGAAGATACTGGGCGACTGGAACCTTTCTGTCGTTGGGACAGTTAATCCCCGCAAAAATCTTCTCTAACTCCTTCAGCCAGTGATCCCAAGAAAGCGTCTTAGCAGAACTGTCAAATTTCGGAGGATGCAATTTGATCACCTCAGTAAGCCATTTATCTCCCCGATTATCCACGTTATGCTGGTGTCCCATCGCCGTCTGCATGCGCTCAACAACTTGAGCAAACTGGTTTATCTGAGCAACCACCTGCTGAAGCACTCCCGGCACATTAGGATCTGCATTATTATTTGCTGATCCCTGTTGTCCTCTGGAATGGGAATCCGTTCGACTAGTGGTTATTTCTGGGGTAGACACCGAATCTTTCCACGTCCGCGTCCACGACCACGTCCGCGTCCACGACCTCCTCTCAACATACTGTAAATATAATTACTCAATATCCAGGGCAAACTTTCTAAAAGAAAGTCCATCAATGTTCACAAAACATGAATTAAATAAAACGGTAGTATTTGAGATTAGGAAAACTTACAACCACAGTCCACACGATCTTTGGCTCAAAGGTGATGTTACAAACGACCAATAATCAAATAACATAAACAGACCCAACTAACTCGACTGCCAAGATATCCATGAATCTTAGCTCTGATACCATATTCTGTAACACCCCGAGATATTCGGAATAATTACAGCGCCGTAAACCCTTTAAGTAAGGATTTACAAGGCTAAATAAAAGAAATGTAAATATAATTCAACCCTACAACTGAAGTTCAAAATACAAAACTGGTTCAATTGATCCAAAGAGTTAACTTATACAACCATATCGAAAATGACATTATTAAAACACACGTACTCGAGTACTAAAGTGAACCAAGAAGACAAATCACAATAACAATAAACATCAACCACATCACTGAGCCATTTCATCGTCCTGTAGGTACTGTGGTTGCCTCCCCGCTCCTCGGCTACATGAACATCAAAACAATGTCTACCCCCGAAGGGGTTAGCAAAACAATGCTAGTACAAGTATCATAATACAAAAATCATCAGTGCATCATAAAACATGCAAAACGGACTTCCGTCATCGGAATCCAACGATGTGAGTCCTCACAATTCCATCAACACAATACAGGGTAATCCAGCGATCCAGCGCCCTTGGTATAGATCCCCATGATGATCCCGTCGGACCAACGCATGGTGGAAAACCCATCCAACGATCCAGCGCCCTCAGCATAGATCCCCATGATGATCCCGTCGGACCAACGCATGGTGGACATTCGATCCAGCGCCCTCAGCATAGATCCTCATGACCCCCCTCAGATCATTTATACCATAAACCAATCAATTATGCATACATATATGCATTTCAATATGTTCATCAATACGAAACAATTTACAACGAATACCACGAGAAATTAAAGAAATAAATCTCATATTCGACAACATGAACAAAACCATAAGCATGATCAAAGTTCCAATATAAATCAAACTCAATATATGATACTTGCCTCGAAAATGGCAAGAATGAAATACTCCAACAAATGACACGCGTCCGTATGCCACCGCTCCTCGATCGTCCCCTATGCAAGGCTCGGACCTAAGAAATAATAAAGAATTCCTCTCAAGTCGTACGAATGTCTAACAATCCGGTTTACGGCCGCAAGCTCTAAAAATGAATTCTGCCTGAACTACTTAGCGTGCGCTACGTACTCTACGTAACGTGCGCTAAGCCTGCCTGTTAACGTACGCAAATGACCAAGTCTAGCGTACGCTAGCTGTGTACTGACAGTCCTCTCTGATCAGCCGACTGTCCTGCCTGATGACATAACGTACGTTACGTACCAAACGTAGCGTACGTTACTCATTCCCGATAGCGCACGTTAATATGCCTATCTTAGCGTGCGCTAACTGTGCATGGCAGTTTACTACTGGGCAGAAAACTTGAGCTAAAGGTGATGAAACTCATGAAATCTTCAGTGTTAATACATGCCATCCCCGTGCATATCATGCTCATACGGTTTGTGAAAGATCTCTACGGATTAAATGACTACAAGATACAAGGGTACGTATAATCATCACAATATCATAATTCATCTTGATCTTCGA
The DNA here is from genome assembly GCA_033398695.1 of Orobanche coerulescens. Classification (NCBI taxonomy): domain Eukaryota; kingdom Viridiplantae; phylum Streptophyta; class Magnoliopsida; order Lamiales; family Orobanchaceae; genus Orobanche; species Orobanche coerulescens. The sequence continues at coordinate 88,815,616 of CM065814.1, forward strand.
GAGAGTATCCTAAGTTCCATTCATCCTATGTTCCAAAACGCATGATTCCATCATGAAAAACATAAGAACTTGATAATCTCCACCTACTGGTCATAATAGGTTTTGAAGATACATGAATATGCTAGGAGTTCAAACACTAATAGGTTCAATGGATTACACGATGAATAAGTACCGAAGCATCGAAAATATTCTTCTAACACATGAGGCTCGACTACTTACGAATTTAACTGACTAGATAACCCCAAAACATGATCAAAATGTCCTTCAGAATACTACTAAAATTGGTGAAGAATCACCTACCTCAAAGTAGCGAAGAACACGAAGGAACTTGAGGAAATCCAACACCGAGGGCTTGAACACCAATCTCCAAAGATCTACAATCTTCAAACTCGTGCTAGGAGGATGATATGAGAGGTTGAGGAGGGAGGAAGTAACTCTCTAAGCTCAAAAATTCAGATCAGGGAAGTGAAAATATCTGAATAATGAAAAAGTAAGCTGTCCTATATATAGGAAATGGTTATTAGCGCGCGCTAGTCCCTATCCATAGCGCGCGCTAACGGCCATACAAAACTTACTGACTTCACTGTACTCAGCGTTTAGCGTGCGCTATCCTCACATCATTAGCGTGCGCTACCGCGTTGACAGCTTTTCGAAAGCCGTCGTGTTTATCCCGACATGATCCGACCGAAATCCTCAGCCGATCTCACCTACCACCCTGTCTTAATCATGCTGACTACGTATAGCGTGCGCTAAGGTTCATGCACAGCGTGCGCTACGGATCCAAATTAGCGTACGCTACACTTAGTCGATAGCGTGCGCTACATGCGCAGAATCACAATTTAAATCACATTCATGAAATCATGCGCTCAACAACACCGGATTATGAAATACGGAGAATAATACTCAGATCAAAATGCAACAATTACAATATCACAAGTTCCAAATACATATCAGAAATCTCGGGTATTACAGCCGGTTGCTCTGGGCGTATCTTTATATGTCATATCGTTTAAATGTGTGTCCTCGCTAACCGAGATGGTTAGTCGAGTAATGTTTTCTTGTTGTAGCCTGGTGGGTCCCATGTAGGGGTCCACGGCGCTGTAATATACTCCGAATATCTCGGAGTGTTACACGACGGGTCCAACCCGGATCCGAACTCGGACCCAACGATGGGCACCTCTAGGAGTTTTTGAGGAAAACTTTTAGAAAATGGGTGATTTCTATCTTTTTACCTTCAATTTAAATTTTAACAAAAATTTATTTAAAAAACAATTGAGGCAAAAGAGTAAAAAAAGAACACTTATTTGTTCCCTCTATCCTCATTCTTTTGTGTAGTCGACCCGTAGTGGTTATTTTCCGCAATGGGCCAAAAGCCCGACGGAGCAATGCCGCGTGGAGGTAGAAGGTCCATGGATCGTGAACTTCTTTTCCTGGAAAAGAAGCAATGACGATAAATGGGGAATAAGCATCAGCTAACTCTGTGTCAGCAGCCACGATAAGATAGAAGATGCAAGCGTTATCCGGAATGATTGGGCGTAAAGCGTCTGTAGGTGACTTTTTAAGTCCGCCGTCAAATCCATGGGCAACCTTCAACTAATACATTTCACTTAAAAAGTTGTGGATGAATTTTGACACTCCAGTTATAATTTAATTATATTTGGGTATGTATTAATTCGATAATTATATATAGATTTTTTTTTTTTTTATTTTTGCGTTGGTCAAAAAGAGAAATTAATTTCCTCCCACATATGGTCTTATTTTTTCGATTTGAAAAAATATCACTCATATTATTTCCTAATTCAACCCAATTATTTATCTTCCAAATTGTTTATTATCTAATTTTATTTTCAATATTAAAAGAAGTAACTTAAAATAAAAACAGATTATTTTAAAAAAATATATTATTTTAAAAGAAAATAAAAATAGGAAAAAAGATATTCTTTTTTATTTATCTTTTTATGTTTCTATTACGGTTAATAAAAAAATTTAGAAAATAGATTATTTAACAATAATATTTTTAAAAACACACTATTTTAAAAAAAATATTTAAAAAAAAAGATTATTTCTATTTTTCTATTAACAAAAATATGTTAAAAACACATTATTTTAAAAGAAAATAAAAATAGAATATTCTTTTCTTTTATTTCAATTTTTTCTTTTCGTTTTTTTTTGGTTAACAAAGTATTTGAAAAAAAAATATCTTAAAAGAAAAATGGGTAAAAAAATATCTTTAAAAATGCATTATTTTAAAACAAAGATAAAAATCAAATATAAATATTCTTTTTTTTTCCAGTTAACAGAAATATTTTAAAAAATTATTGTAAAAGAAAAATAAAAACAAGACAATTTTTTTTGTTTTATTTTTTATGTATTTATTTTTTATTTTAAAAAATAATATTATTTTAAAATAACAATAAAATTAAAAAAATAATATTCTTTTTTGTTTTATTTTTTTCTGTTTCATTTTTCACGCAAGTTTGCTTATTATCTTATATGGTATTTTGTAAAATGTAAATATAAACATAGAGTAAATAAGATTAATTTGTAAAATAAACTATAATCTTGAGGCAAATATAAAGTTTGTTATAAGTGAGAGTCAAATTTATAATTTGCAATATAAGTATCTAATAGTAATATGTTTCGCCATGTTTGACTTTTGAACTTATATGTAATTGTTACTACATAGTTATTATTCACCAAATGGTGGTTCATTTGAGAAGGTGACATCTAATAGGGGTGGTAGACGTAATTGTCCCAAAATTTATTGTTCTAAAAATATATATATTTAGCATTTTTTTTATAATCAAATCTGTTGGAATATTTTATTCCATATAAATATATTAATGGTATTTTGATGATGTGTTGATGACCAAGTAAAACAACAATTACATAACAATAGTCGAAGACTCAAGAATCGTCCGGAATACAAATGAAGAAAAGGAAGAACGAAAAAGAGGATGAAGAAATTCTATTCTGTTCTCCAAGAGTTAGAGCATAATATAACAATTGTGTGTCTCTACCATTGTGATGATCACTTTTCCAATCCTTATCATTAAATTCTTCAAAGCTCTTGAGTGAGCCATTGGACTTTGAATGAATTTTTGGATTAAGATAAATGATCTTCCAAAATTTGCTATGATAAACTCAAATGAAGATTACATTTTTTTCTTCCATGCCATGAAATTTGATCCGTCGAAATTTTAAGGCAATGCCTTCTTCTGGAGCAAAATTATACATCATCAGATCGTTTCTCCTTGGATGTTAAGATGACTACTATTAGAGACCGCTTTGATACCAATTGTTAGGTTGGTACCTGTAACACCCCCAATCCGCTCAGGAATATTACACGCCGTAGAACCTTTCCTCAAGGATCTACCAGGCTGGTAACAACATATAACAACTCAATCATGCCTTTAAGGCTAAAATGACCCAGTAGACCGATTTGATCTTTCAATAAATACATACAACTCATGCCCACGCAGGGGTCAAAACAAAACCACACCCGTACAACGGGAAAAATATAGCAGCAGAAAATAAAGTACAACTGAACCAATACACGACGTACGGTTCCTCATGTGATTAGTATCGATAATCTTTCATCATCCTTCGTGCCGACCCTGTGTTATGCTCCAAAATATGAATGCAAAAATAGACATCCACCCCCCGAATACTCGGGGGTTAGCAAAACTCCACTGTTTTGCTAGTGCAAGTACAAGTGCAAAAATACGAGCCATACAATTCAAGTTCCAAGAATAACAATAATCAGAAATCCTCAAAGATTAAAATACAACGAAACGAAAAGTACTTCCCGAGGCAAGAGTTTGGGTAAAACATTCCAAAACCGAAAGATCACAGATAAAGGGAAACAATTTGTAAAACAGTTTAAAATGCCATCGAGAGTTTTAGTAGAAAACAATTTAGGATTACCGAATCCTTATCTTTTCAAAATCAACGGAGGTCACAGCCCAAAGGTTTTGTTTTCGCAAATAGAAAACCGACAACAAATCACAGGGTTAAAACCCAAGTCATGTGTCCTCGACGGACATAAAATCAATACCAACTCATGAAGTTTTTACTCGTGAATCCCGGACTCAACCCATTGGAATTCCCTCCGTGATCCCGTCGGACCCCCCGAGGTGAGTAAAATACGTTCACAAATTAACACCAACCTGTGAAGTTTTTACTAGTGAATCCCGGACTCAACCCATTGGAATTCCCTCCGTGATCCCGTCGGACCCCCGAGGTGAGTAAAATACGTTCACTAAATAAACACCAACCTGTGAAGTTTTTACTCGTGAATCCCGGACTCAACCCATTGGAATTCCCTCCGTGATCCCTTCGGAACCCCCGAGGTGAGTAAAATACGTTCACTAAATAACATATCACACCAAGCATTGCCTTGGGAACAGGGTAATACCATTGATCCCGCCCGAGGCCTCGAAGGACCCTCCCGCGCTGGCTAGCTAAACAAATCACATACATGCATCGCCTTGGGATCAGGGTAATACCATTGATCCCGCCCGAGGCCTCGAAGGACCATCCCGCGCTGGCTAGCTAAACAAACATGCACAAATAACAAATCACACCAAGGATATCCAAACAGTTCACCCAGAGGCATCAAACACTTAGGAAAACACCACGTCAAACCACAATACACCGAAACGAAACAATATACGTCTACACGCAAATACCAAGTGCATCATCAACACCAAACATATCCATAGGATTCACATAGTCACTTACAACCCACACAATTTATAAAACACACGCGTTTTGAAAGTGAGCCTTTAACGAGGCTAGCCGAATCTTTTGAAAAACTCGTTTCAAACAAACAAATAAACAAACACACCAAGACGATCACCAATTATCATATTCACAAAACAAGAATAGTATGGACAAGGTACTTGCCTTGAACAACCACAACGCGGAGAATCGACCGAAGTAGGTTGGCACGAACCGACTACGAACCCGCCGACTCCACCGAACGCCAACTCGCGATAATAAACTACGGAGGACAATAACAACAATGAAAATGAATTCCATAGCATGACTCAATGCTGTTGAATTCAAAGAATGAACGACGAATGTTCAAGTGTTTTCCCCAAAACGGCCAAGAACACGATTCGTCCCGACAAAACACGAAAACGGAATTCCAAGTTGAAATATGGATATACAATCCATAGAATATGTTTAACAACATCATTTAACCACATTCTATCCAACAAAAATGGATGGAAAACGAGATCGGGAACAAATCCCCCAAAAAGACGATTCGAAGGAAATCAAGAAATATATTTCGATTCGACGAAGAACAATGGATTAAATGATGTTAAACACAAGAATACTACCAAGATTAATCATACCTATCATGAATTAATCAACAACACGGAACGAATCGGACAAAAATGCAAAACCTCCAAATTCACGAAATTAGGGTTCTAAGGTGAGATTACCTTGATTCGCTGGATCAAAGGATGATAACGGATGATTGATTGATGTTATGAACTCAAGAACTTCGTGGATTTGTTGTTGAACAACATGGCTTCGTCGCTTCCGAAGCTCCAGCCGCGGATCGAAAAGAAAGGAAATGAAAAATGAGTGAAAATGAGTCTGCTCTGCCACATTTATCTGGGCCGGACTAGCGTGCGCTAGGCTGCCGAGCTAGCGCGCGCTATCGGCCCAGGCCGCAATCCAGTGACCTACTGGACTAGACTGCTCGGCCAGGTAGCGTGCGCAGCCTTCCGGCCGTAGCGTGCGCTACCTGCCGGCCGTAGCATACGTAGTGTCCGGCAGTAGCGTGCGCTACCTGCTGAGCCTACCCGATTCCAGAACCTCAGGACTCCACTGTCCAGACCCGATAACGTGCGTTAGGCCAACCGATAGCGTGCGCTACACCTACCGATTAGCGCGCGCAGCCTTCTGGCCGTAGCGTGCGCTATGCCGGTTCCTGCCGCACCCGTCCGGCCGGTGCCCGTAATCGTCCGGCCAGTCCCGCAACCGTCCGGCCAGTGCTCGAACACCAGGGCTCGACGACTCGATTTCCGAAAACGCACGGAACGAACACGACGAAAAGTTCGCGGACGACATCAACGACCCGAAATGAAAACATAATGCAATAATTAATCATACGCGACCAAGAAAAGGGTCGAGACAACAAATACAGATACGGATACCCATAACTTTGGGTAAATTACAAAATGGCCCAAAACGCCCGAAAATCACGATACGTTATCGAATAACCAAACCAAATTCACAACACGTCTAACAAAGTTCAACGGACTTATGGGAAACTCGAAACAGCAGTTTCGAACGAGATTCGCAAGAATCGAACTCAAGTGCGGAAAAGTCGCTAAAAAGCACGAAACTCAACAAAACGACATCGAAACGAACTAGGATGTCAAAAAGTGTAGAATTAATCATTCCCAGAATGACGAAACGGTCATGAGCCAGCCGTCAAAACAGACTTTCTCTAAAAAAAAGAAATTACCGGAAATCAAAATTATGGGTATTACATTCTGCCCTCCTTAAAAGAAGTTTCGTCCCGAAACTTAAAACAAGTAGGGAGAAGCAATATCCCCTGCCAGGAAAACTCGACGAGATACACAAAAACCGAAAACTCGCGCCCGATGGCGAAACGCTGCAAAAAACGCAAAGAGACATACGGCGTGGAAACACGCTCCACGACGACCAACACAACGCCACCGATAGAGACATAATAAAACCAACAAGTGCCAAGCGTCAACAAACGGATAATATAGTCAAGTCAATTATCCGAACAATCACAAAACACAACAAACAAAAATCAATATGATTGACCGACCCAACGGTACATCAATCAAAACGCGATCCAATCGCTGAACAAATACGGAATTCCACCGCCCAAGGGTTGGAAGATCGAAAACGAGACTAATTTCCCGAACTTAAGGGAATTATGAAGGAGCCTGAACGCTCAAAAATCACGAAATGAGAACAAAAATCGAACAAACAAATGATCGAGACAACAAAAATCGAACGATCATGTCCGAAACACGAAGGATAATAAAATTCAAACAACAACTCCCAGGATGATCTGGTGAGAACAACAAGACATGCATTTCCATAAGATCCACAGGAAAGGGAATAGCGATTGAAAAGTCACAACGACAAACGAGTTATTCCGAAACAATACCACCCTCGTTCGATCAACAAAAGCAAGGGATATGGAAAGTTCAGAAAAGTCAACGAACATAAACGAGTCGACAGAGTCGAAAACATAAGAGTTCCAAATTCGATCCACTTCGAATAAAAGAACTAATAGAACCAGATGATGTCACTCCCGAACAAGGTTCACAAGAATCGAACCGAACTCGAAAAAGTCACAGCGATAACCAGATCGACCCACAACAAGATCACAGTTCGTTCGGACGATGAAACCAAAATACAGAACAAGTTTAGAAAGTATCAACGAACACGAGCGAGTTAAAAGAATGGAGAAAGAGAAATTACAAAAGTCAAAATAGTATGGGTATTACCTTTGACCTCGCCCACGAAATTCCCAAAAACAGAAGCAAGGTAACAATACATTAAACAACCGACACATAATGGAATAATCACCGATGCACACGGTCGTACCAAACAAGCTCTAACAGTTCGCACAAGAGCGATAACGCATAAATCACTACGGGGCGACAATATTCAACACCAACATCCCACCTCTCACAGAGGACTAACACGACAAATGTGTGGAAAGCGACTCAACGCTCACACCGCCAATTCAATCATACTCGGGAGCAAACATCAAAATGACAACGCGAACATCATACATACATACCCAGCCCTCAAACAGGAATGGATAGGTTTTAAAAACGAAAACCTCATTTTGAAAATAATTTAGAAGAACACCGGTTGATCTTGAGTATCACCTTTCAAAAAAAAGTACAAACGTGAAACATCGTTATCGAGACTTTGGAGAACCATTTCACATTAGATAAAAATGAGGACACTTTCTCTTAGTAAAAACTTTCAGAATATTCGACCCTCGAGTCTAAATAAAAGTGTTTCTAAAATATTGAAAATATCTCAAAATATTTTGGTCCTCGAGATAGAAGAATTTTGAAACATATTGTGGCACCTTGGATGTACCACGAGAAAATAATTCATTTTAAAAGTACGTCTCGAAATTTATTTTCTAAGATACTCAAGGTTTTCAAAGATAATTCAATGGGCTAGAATGCCCAAAAATTTCAGGTAATTACACAAAACATTATAGCGCCGTGGGTCCCGCGCCGGAACTCACCAGGCTAAAAATCATTTACAACGTCAAAAAGGCCGATGACGGTAATATTTCAAAAACTCACAAAAGACATTTACAAAATACTAAATACCGTCATAAGAATTTCGCCAAAGCGATCAAGGCCATAATGCCAAAAACTCGGTTAAAGGAATCGGTTTTCGAAACAAAACTCAGTTGGTAAAATACCAAAAGCCATTACAAAAGAACTCACGCAACGGATAAAAGAAATAAAGTCAATCATGCACAATCCAGCAACGCTACTCCTCATATGAACGAAATATGAGGGTCAAATAACCACATATAAAGAAATCAAAATCCATAAGAGGATTCCGTCACTGAACAAATAATCATAAAAATAGCTCGTGTCACACGAGGCACAACACAAAGAAGGGAGACTTACAGCCACAGGTCGCACGAAGATGATGATCGCCCCACGATACTAATCACGACCAACAAACTCAGACGACGCGTCGCGACACGACTCAGTCACACAAAATCCGACGAGACAAAACTCAATAGACACCACTGACCCGACAGCCTAGGTTTCCATAACCAAAGCTCTGATACCATTTATGTAACACCCCCAATCCGCTCAGGGATATTACACGCCGTAGAACCTTTCCTCAAGGAGCTACCAGGCTGGTAACAACATATAACAACTCAATCATGCCTTTAAGGCTAAAATAACCCAGTAGACCGATTTGGTCTTTCAATAAATACATACAACTCAAATACAACTCATGCCCACGCAGGGGTCAAAACAAAACCACACCCGTACAACGGGAAAAATATAGCAGCGGAAAATAAAGTACAACTGAACCAATACACGACGTACGATTCCTCATGTGATTAGTATCGATCATCTTTCATCATCCTTCGTGCCGACCCTGTGTTATGCTCCAAAACCTGAATGCAAAAATAGACGTCCACCCCTCGAATACTCGGGGGTTAGCAAAACTCCACTGTTTTGCTAGTGCAAGTACAAGTGCAAAAATACGAGCCATACAATTCAAGTTCCAAGAATAACAATAATCAGAAATCCTCAAAGATTAAAATACAACGAAACGAAAAGTACTTCCCGAGGCAAGAGTTTGGGTAAAACATTCCAAAACGAAAGATCACAGATAAAGGGAAACAATTTGTAAAACAGTTTAAAATGCCATCGAGAGTTTTAGTAGAAAACAATTTAGGATTACCGAATCCTTATCTTTTCAAAATCAACGGAGGTCACAGCCCAAAGGTTTTGTTTTCGCAAATAGAAAACCGACAATAAATCACAGGGTTAAAACCCAAGTCACGTGTCCTCGACGGACATAAAATCAACACCAACTCGTGAAGTTTTTACTCGTGAATCCCGGACTCAACCCATTGGAATTCCCTCCGTGATCCCGTCGGACCCCCCGAGGTGAGTAAAATACGTTCACTAAATAAACACCAACCTGTGAAGTTTTTACTCGTGAATCCCGGACTCAACCCATTGGAATTCCCTCCGTGATCCCGTGGACCCCCCGAGGTGAGTAAAACACGTTCACTACATAAACACCAACCTGTGAAGTTTTTACTCGTGAATCCTGGACTCAACCCATTGGAATTCCCTCCGTGATCCCGTCGGAACCCCCGAGGTGAGTAAAATACGTTCACTAAATAACATATCACACCAAGCATCGCCTTGGGAACAGGGTAATACCATTGATCCCGCCCGAGGCCTCGAAGGACCCTCCCGCGATGGCTAGCTAAACAAATCACATACATGCATCGCCTTGGGATCAGGGTAATACCATTGATCCCGCCCGAGGCCTCGAAGGACCCTCCCGCGCTGGCTAGCTAAACAAACATGCACAAATAAGATATCACACCAATGATATCCAAACAATTCACCCAGAGGCATCAAACACTTAGGAAAACACCACGTCAAACCACAATGCACCGAAACGAAACAATATACGTCCACACGCAAATATCAAGTGCATCATCAACACCAAACATATCGATAGGATTCATATAGTCACTTACAACCCACACAATTTACAAAACACACGCGTTTCGAAAGTGAGCCTTTAACGAGGCTAGCTGAATCTTTTGAAAAACTCGTTTCAAACAAACAAATAAACAAACACACCAAGATGATCACCAATTATCATATTCACAAAACAAGAATAGTATGGACAAGGTACTTGCCTTGAACAACCACAACGTGGAGAATCGACCGAAGTAGGTTGGCACGAACCGACTACGAACCCGCCGACTCCACCGAACACCAACTCGCGATAATAAACTACAGAGGACAATAACAACAATGAAAATGAATTCCATAGCATGACTCAAAGCCGTTGAATTCAAAGAATGAACGGCGAATGTTCAAGTGTTTTCCCCAAAACGGCCAAGAACACGATTCGTCCCGACAAAACACGAAAACGGAATTCCAAGTTGAAATATGGATATACAATCCATAGAATATGTTTAATAACATCATTTAACCACATTCTATCCAACAAAAACGGATGGAAAACGAGATCGGGAACAAATCCCCCAAAAACTCGATTCGAAGGAAATCAAGAAATATACTTCGATTCGATGAAGAATAATGGATTAAATGATGTTAAACACAAGAATACTACCAAGATTAATCATACCCATCATGAATTAATCAACAACACGGAACGAATCGGACAAAAATGCAAAAAACCCCCAAATTCACGAAATTAGGGTTCTAAGCTGAGATTACCTTGATTCGCTGGATCAAAGGATGATAACGGATGATTGATTGATGTTATGAACTCAAGAACTTCGTGGATTTGTTGTTGAACAACATGGCTTCGTCGCCTCCGAAGCTCCAGCCGCGGATCGAAAAGAAAGGAAATGAAAAAAGAGTGAAAATGAGGCTGCTCTGCCACATTTATACTGGGCCGGACTAGCGTGCGCTAGGCTGCCGAGCTAGCGCGCGCTATCGGCCCAGGCCGCAATCCAGTGACCTACTGTACTAGACTGGTTGGCCAGGTAGCGTGCGCAGCCTTCCGGCCGTAGCGTGCGCTACCTGCCATCTGTAGTGTACGTAGTGTCCGGCAGTAGCGTGCGCTACCTGCCGATCCTACCCGATTCCAGAACCTCAGGACTCCACTGTCCAGACTCGATAACGTGCGTTAGGCCAGCCGATAGCGTGCGCTACACCTGCCGGTTAGCACGCGCAGCCTTCCGGCCATAGCATGCGCTACGCCGGTTCCTGCCGCACCCGTCCGGCCGGTGCCCGCAATCGTCCGGCCAGTCCCACAACCGTCCGACCAGTGCTCGAACACCAGGGCTCGACGACTCGATTTCCGAAAACGCACGGAACGAACACGACGAAAAGTTCGCGGGCGACATCAACGACCCGAAATGAAAACATAATACAATAATTAATCATACGCGACCAAGAAAAGGGTCGAGACAACAAATACAGATACGGATACCCATAACTTTGGGTAAATTACAAAATGGCCCAAAATGCCCGAAAATCACGATACGTGATCGAATAACCAAACCGAAGTTCACAACACGTCTAACAAAGTTAAACGGACTTACGGGAAACTTCGAAGCTGATTTGAGCGAGATTCGCAAGAATCGAACTCAAGTGCGGAAAAGTCGCTAAAAAGCACGGAACTCAACAAAACGACACCGAAACGAACTCGGATGTCAAAAAGTGTAGAATTAATCATTCCCAGAATGACGAAACCGTCATGAGCGAGTCATCAAAACGGACTTCCGCCGAAAAAAAAAGAAATTACCGGAAATCGAAATTACGGGTATTACAGTACCGCTACGAGAAGGAGGATTGTATAGTGTTCTAATATCCGCAATTTTGATTTTCAGTAAATTTCTATTTTTAGCAGGAGTCCATTTAACGGCTTACCTGTGACCGTTTTGTCATTCTGAGAATGATTAATTCTGCACTTTTTTTCATCCGAGTTTGTTTCGGTGTCGTTTATTGCGTTCCATGCTTCTTAACGACTTTTCCACACTTAAGTTCGATTCTTGCGAATCTCATTCGAAACTGTTTGTTTCGTGTTTCCCGTGAGTTCATCTAACGTTGTTATACGTGTTGTGAGCTTCAGTTTGGTTATCTGTTGTCGTATCGTGATGTTTCAGGCATTTGGGCCATTTTGTAATTTTCCTAGAGTGTTGGGCATTTGTTTTCATATTCATGTTCTTTCCAATCTTCTGATTATCGGAATCATAGATGGTGCGTTATTGTAACCGAGACATTGTCGAATGTCTACCCGGGTTGTCGGAATGGTCGAAACAAGGCATGGTCGAGTTACGGCCGTAAGGCATGGTCGGTTACGGCCATAAGGCATGGTCGATTACGGCCGCAATGCATGGCCGAGTTACGAACGTAAGACATGGCCTGGTACGACCGTAATGCATTGCCGGGTATGGCCGTAAGGAATCCGCACGTTTTGGGCAGTGGCCTGGGAGGCCTGGTTACGGCCGTAAGGAGATGCCGAGTACGGTTGTAAGTGCCGAGTTACGGCCGTAAGTTACTACATGTTACGGCCGTAACATGCTAGGTTATATATGGGCTGGGCGACGGGTTTCATTGCCATTTTTCCCCTTTCTCCTTCTTCTTCCATGATTTTCGGCTGGGACTCAAGGGTGGTTATCGGAGGTATCGTCGTGCATCATTTTAGGATGCTTGATTCGTATCTATCATCATCCTCCACTCGAGTTTGTCCAGATCGAAGGTAACTTCTCAAATCTCTTAGGGTTGACTTTCGGGATTTCCTTCTTGATTTCGTTGTTTGTCAGATTTTGATGAATCAATTGATATTCTTGAGTATTATTAATCGTATTCTACGGATTGTATATCCGTATCTCGAATTTGTTTGAGCACAATCATGATTTTTGTGTTCTAAGGGAGCCTTGAGCATTTAATGTCCGATTAAATGACTCAACGGGTTTTCCTTTGATTCTTGGGCGTGTTTTGCATTGTCTCCGGTCGTTATACTTGTCGTAATCATATTTTCATTGTTTCCGCCGGAGGATTGTAGGTGTTTGAGGTTTCCAAGTTGAACCGTGTTCGTCGGAATGCTCGGTACCGATTATTCGAGGCCAGTACCTTGTTCATACATATCTTGTTTTGTGGATATGATGATCAATGATCGTCTAAGTGTGTTTGTTTGGTTGTTTGAAATGAACTTTCAAAAGTTTCGGTTTAGCCTCGTTAAATGCTCTCTTTCAAAACGTGTGTATTTTGTGAATGGTGTGTTTTGTTAATGATTAAGTGAAGCCTATGGATATGCTTGGTGTTGATGTTGCGATTTGATTGTAATATCGGATTAATTATTGAGTATTTCATCTGTAATTGAACCCTCAGATTTGTGATATCGATAATCGAAGTATGGTATTTCTCGTATTTGTATCCTTCTGCATGATTATGGCAACATGTAAATTTTCTCATGCAAATACGTGATAACGTACGCTAAGAAGGAAGCTTAACGTACGTTATTCATCAAAGCTAGCATACGCTACGAATGAAGCGTAGCGTACGTAAAGCAGCCAATAATTGAGCTGTGCGGCTAGCACATGCGCCAGCCGGACGATGGGTCCGGATAAGATTCCTGTAGATGAACCTGGATAGTGTTGTGTTGGGATTCGGTGCCTAAAACGAAGGCCCAGCGGAAGCGGTAAAACGAAAATTAATTTGATCCGAATCCCTACGAGGATCGATCGAGCTACATATATACGAATATTATACGAAACACAAGAGATATAGAAACTCACCCTTGTAGTGCGTTGATTTAATGGTATCCTTCTGTTGAGCTATTCCCCAAGCTTTACTTGAATTCTCTACGATCTGAAGCACTCCAAGCACTTGAATGATCCAACGCCGAAATACCGCGCCTCTACTTGTCACGCGCCGGAAAAACGATCGGAACAACAACACCTTGCTATCCTCTAAGGATACGGCTAGAGATAGGTGATGAAGCTATTGATTATAATACTCTAAGTGTTTTAATGTTTGATCTCTCTATTTTTCTCTCAAATTTCTCTAAGAAAAATGAAGAAGAAATAAATGAAGAAGATGAAGATGAGTGATGAACTCAAAGTCACTTTCTCTCTCTCTCTCTCTCTATTATATATATATATATATATATATATATATATATATCATACGTATGATTCCAAGTAAAATGAGATTGAGATGAAAGTCTTCTTCTAATACTATATACACACCAACCACTTTCACAACTCATCTCACATGAGAGATGCCATTCAAGTCATTATCATTCATTAAAGAATGAAACAAGAATCAAATGGAAGGTAGGTGGAAATGTGGGGGGTGGCCCATGTAGAAATTGGACGAGTTCGGTTCGTTTCGAACTCCCAAAAGTCCAAACAGATAAACTCCAATTCCGTTTCGATGTATTTATATCGATTAATTAATCCAATTAATTAAACATATCAAATACAAAATAATATAATCAATTTCTCCAAGAAATAATTATATACATGAATTAAATTAATCACCCAATAATTTATTTAATTCATTAGGCCGTAAATAAATTTATCCAATAAATCGATTTAGACATCTAATGTCCCAAATTTAGATATCCAATATTTAATATACATAATGAGAGAATTAGCTGGTTTCATTCCGTCGTCAATCCTATTGCGCGACTCGGTAGGTTCGTCGCAGTCAGCAATGGGAGGAACCAAAGAGTAGTAGCACCGCCTAGCCAGCCTGGCGTCCTACACTGTACCCCAACTAAGAACGAATGATTGGGATCATTCAAGAACCATTCTGTCGTGAATACCAGTATACGTATAAACCCTTCTTCCAAATGTCCAGATCAAGTTATAGGGTCACGGTCAGTCAAACCCTATATGTACTTGACGCTATGCATGCATTAATGCAAATCGAGATCATCGAGCTCTCGTGTATCCAATACAACTAGCTCTAATGCTTTGGCCAAAGACTTATGATCTCATCTTCCAATACCGCATAGGACATATAACCCGATCACTAACGGGAGAAAAAAAATTCTATCTTGGTATTCAGTAGGACCTGCTACTTGCCCGTCAAGATGCACGTCGAGGTTGATCCCCGCCTCCCGGTTTATAGGGTCGAACTACTCTAATGAAAATTTTGACGTCACAAGCACATCCCTACTAAATCCTCAAGTCGAAGGTTCACGAATACCTATCACAACCTTTCGATTCCGTCATTGACTGTCCCGGAGTGAAATCCGTGTGACAAATCGAGGGTGAGTCGGTTTGAGTATACTAATCCAATTAGCATACCTATAACGTGTGCTCCCACTAACTATTAGCATTCGACAGGCACTCTCCATGTCAAAGAATACGTCATACAAGTCTTCACATAAACTTAACGCCCAGTCAAGTTTCATCGACTTGCGAACGATTAAGTATTTGAGCTATAAACCTTTCCAGTGCTGACCCCCTTATCCAATAAGGAGTGGAACGTTTTGCTCTCAAATACACGGACTAGTTTCTATATATATATTTACGAGTTAGGAACGCCATCTACTACCAGTAAATAAAGAAACATCCATTGCCTTATATAAATGATTTACATAATTACAAGTACAATGCCCTCACTCAACATCCTCTGAGTGGCATTCGAGGGCATACTCCTGACAATCTCCTACTTGCACTCAATGCCACACACTATGGTATCTAATACCCATGTTCTCCAGATGACGCTCTAAGCTAGTATGAGAAAGTGGCTTGGTCAGTGGATCAGCGACGTTGTCGGCTGAGTCTACTCTATGCAGCACAATGTATCCTTTGCGAACAAATTCTCTTACGAGATGATACGTCCTCTCAATGTGCTTGGTACTGTTGTGAAACCTCGGCTCCTTGGCCTGTATTACAGCTCCGTCATTGTCGCAGTACAGCGGAACAAGAAGCTCAGCACATGGTATCACTTGAAGTTCTCCCAGAAACTTCTTAATCCAGAACCCTTCCTTGGAAGCCTCCGAGGCTACTTGATACTCATCCTGACAGGTGGAATCAGCAGTCGCACTTTTCTTGGCACTACGCCAAGACATTGCTCCTCCATTAAGAGTAAATATATAGCCAGAAGTAGACATCGAATCGTCCTTCAGTCCTTGGAAGTCTGAATCAGTGAATCCCACCACATCCAATTCTTCACCGCCATACATAAGAACCATATCTCTAGTCCTTCTTAAGTACTTGAGAACATTCTTTACGGTAGTCCAATGTTCTCTACCTGGATTTGCCTGAAACCTATTCACCACGCTTACAGCATGCGCAATGTCAGGTCTCATACATAACATAGCATACATAAGGCTACCCACGGCCGAAGCATATGGTATATTACTCATTTACTTTCGTTGTTCCTCTCTTTGAGGACACATCTTCAAGTAGAGTTTTATTCCATGTCGCATCGGTAGGAACCCTCTTTTAGAATCATCCATCTTAAATCACTTTAAGATTTTATCTATATAGAGGGCTTGGGAAAGACCTATTGTTCTCTTCGCTCTATCCCGGTAGATCCGAATACCAAGAATATAGGTAGCTTCTCCCAAGTCTTTTATGGAGAAATTACTCGAAAGCCAAGCTTTCACAGAACTGAGCATTCCCCCATCATTTCCTATTAGTAGAATGTCATCCACATATAATACTAAGAATGCGATCTTGCTCCCACTAACCCTCTTGTATACACAAGGTTCCTCCTAGTTTTGAATGAAGTCAAACTCTTTGACCGCCTCGTCAAAACGAAGGTTCCAACTACGCGACGCTTGCTTCAGTCCATAAATGGCAAGCTGAAGCTTGCACACTTCTGAATATCGGCTTCGGACACAAATCCTTTAGGCTGCTCCATATAGATTTCCTCCTTGAGGAATCATTAAGGAAAGCCGTCTTTACGTCCATTTGCCATATCTCATAATCGTGGTAGGCCGCTATAGCAAGCATCATGCGAATAGACTTGATCATAGCTACGGGCGAGAAGGTATCGTGGTATTCGATCCCTTCTTTCTGGGTATAACCCTTTGCCACAAGCCTAGCCTTATAGGCGTCAATCTTGCTATCACCATCGGTCTTTCTCTTGTAGATCCACTTGTTCCCAATAGGCACTATGCCCTTGGGGCGATCTACTAGAGTCCAGACCTGATTGACATACATCGAGTCTATCTCAGCTTCCATAGCTTCATGCCATTTCGCGGAGTCTACATCCACCATCGCTTGGTCATAGGTCGTTGGGTCGGTCTCTTGGCTATCACTTGGAACCTCATGGAGATCCAACTCCTCCAAGTGCACAAGCCCATACCTCTCAGGTAAATGAGACACCCTACTAGACCTACGAGGTGGTTGTACTTGTGTTTCAGAAGGTTCGGTTCCAGTTTCTTGCACAGGTGTCTCCCGAGGAGTTTCATTGTATTCTTCTAAAGAAATACTTCTACCTGCTCCGCCTTCCTGAATGAACTCATCTTACAGGAAGTGTTCTTGTAAAGCAACAACGATCTTTCGATCTTCGGGCATGTAGAATAGATACCACATCGTCCCAGATGGGAATCCAATGAAACGTCCCTTTGCGGACCTCACTTCCAACTTTTCCACCTTAGTCTTCTTGACATAGGCGGGACATCCCCAAATCCTAATGTGATTAAGACTTGGTTTCCTGCCCTCCCACATCTCATGTGGAGATTTAGGAACGGATTTGGAAGGACATCTGTTCAAGATATAAGCGGCAGTCAGGAGAGCATATCCCCACAGATAAATCAGTAAGTCAATATAGCCCAGCATGGAATGGACCATGTTCAACAGGGTCCGGTTCCTTCTTTCTGACACACCATTTAACTGAGGAGTACCTCGAGGTGTTAGTTGTGAAACTATTACATGTTCCTTAAGGAACTCGTCAAACTCCATACTCATATACTCGCCACCTCGGTCCGACCGAAGTGCTTTGATATGATTACCAGTTTGTTTCTCGACTAGGGCCTTGAATTCCTGGAATTTCACAAAGGCTTCGGATTTATGTTTCATTAAGTATACATAACCATACCTAGTATGATCATCTGTAAACGTAATGAAATATTGATATCCGTTATGTGCTGCTTCCAAAGCACCACATACGTCGGTATGTATTAATCCTAGTTTATCAGCGGCTCTTTCAAAAGTCCCTGTGAAGGGGGACTTAGTCATAGAGATATTAAACGGGCTAGCCCTAGCGGTTCCGGGCTAGCCTTAGCGGGCTTCGGGCTAAACGGTCCGGGCTAAAAAAGCCCGGATTTAAACGGGCTAGGAAATATAGGCCCTAACCCTAACCCTAACGGGCTTCGGGTTAAACGGGCTAAACAAGCTAAATATTTAAAAAATCTATTTTTTATTTTTATAAGTCATAAACAAAAAAAATAGTAACAATATATTTTATATATATAGTAACATCTATACAATAATAAATATAACAAAAAATACATTTTTATGTATATACACACACATATATATATATATATATATATATATATACACACACACACACTATATTAACAAATACAGTAATAATATAAATTATATATAATATTAATATATATTACATATATAATATTAATATATATAATATTAATATATGTTATATAAATATAGTATTGCTGTAAGTTGAATTTTATATATATATATACACACACACACACACACTATATTAACAAATACAGTAATAATATATATATTATATATAATATTAATATATGTTATATAAATATAGTATGACTGTAAGTTGAAATTATATATATATATATATATATATATATATATATATATATATATATATATATATATATATATATATATATATATATATATATATATAAGGCTAGCCCTAACGGGTTTCGGGCTAAACGGTCCATGCCAGAAAAGCCCAGATTTAAACGGGCTAGGAAATATCGGCCCTAACCCGGTTTTTTGGCGGGTTAAACGGGCCAGCCCTTCGGGCCCGAGCCCGTTTAACATCTCTACTTAGTCATTTTGCCTTTAAGGCAAGATTCACAAGTAGGAAAGGGATCCGATCCCAATGGACCCATAAGTCCATCTTTTTCCATCTTGTAAACCTTGGTCTGACCAACATGACCAAGTCTAAGATGCCATTTCAAAACTTGATTGGTTTCATCCCTACCACATTTTCTAATCATAGTATTCACAACTACTTTGTTGCTGAGATTTGGATGATACAATCCATTTAACAATGTAGTAGTACCCACTAGTTTATTTCTGAAATAAATTTTGCAGGAACCATCACCAATGAAAAATGAAAAGCCTTTTCGGTCCATGACCGGAATGGATACAATGTTTTTGTGCCCCTTGGGCAAAACAAGTACATCTTCTAAAGTCAAAACAAAGCCAAATTCTAAACCCAAAAGAAGTGATCCTATGTCGGTCGCCTCGATACTATGCCCGCTTCCGACTGTGATCATAACTTCTCCAGCTCCAAACTTCCTACTTTGTTCCAGATCCTGATTCACGGTACAAATATGAAAACTAGCACCAGAATCCAGTATCCAGGAAGTAGAAAATACAGTAGCAGAATAATTTGTTTCCAAAACTAAAAGTTCTGTACCTTGTTGTTACCCAAAATATTATCCGGAGATAGTATTGCTGGAATGATCGAGTAACAAACAAAATGCGAGAACACTTCCGTGAGAAAATAGATAACACAAGATTTGCCGGGGTTGTTAATCTCGGGCTTGAATGCTCTCGCGAGATGTTATTAATACAAATACTGTCGAGTACAAATATTAATGTTAGAATCTAATACAAGGAGTATAAAGACTTCTAGTTATCTCGGCTTTAGAGCGCGTAGATTGCTGGAAGAACCAGATAGATGAATTTGTGAGTTCTTGCTTGGGATATATGATGAATTTGTATGAATATCACTAGGAATGTGTTAGTATTTACCAAAAGAGCTTTTGATTCTCTCTTTGATATGTATTTTGCACTTAATCCGTAGTGAAAATCGCGTCCCTTTGTTGCTACGGTGGGTTCTCTATTTATAGGGGACAAGGTAGTTGGGATCTCTCAGGCGATCGCCGGCGACCGCCGTTTTTTATATTATAATAAGGTGACCGATCGTCCCGTCACATGGGGCTGCTCCCTTAAAGTTCCCGTCACATGGGGCTGTTCCCTTAAAGTCAGGGGCTGCTGTTGGAGTCAACTGTGTGAGCCAATGAGAGGCCAACACGCGTCCTGGGCAGCCGTCAGGGGAGGACCCACTTTGTACCTTTCGGCGGCTTTGTCGGTAGGTGCGGTAGGTGACAGGCTGAGGTCAAAGATTCTATCCGTCGATATCTTTGAAGATCCGCATGTGGGCCATCGTCCAAGATTCGGTCTTCGATGACTTTGACGGATGCCGGATCCACACGTGGTATGAGATGATCGTCTCTGGTCCGCTCATTAAAGACGATCGTCAGATAACAAAAGACGATCGCTGGGTACCAAAGGACGATCGCCATACTGTGCCGAAATCTAGGCGTATTATCCAGAGCATGTTTTTCATGGTTGGCTTCTCTGGTCGTTATGCCGATCGCCTATCGAGGCGTATTAATCGCCGCACAACAATTGCCCCCCAGCTCGCCTTGATGTTGAAAACACGGGGTGAGGTGGCACTGTGGCCGATCGTCAATGTTTAAACGATCAGCCGATCTGAATTCAAATATGGACGACCCTCTTTTACGTCGGGAGCAGCGGGAAAAGAAGGCGGGCTTTTTAAAGTGGCAGGGACACGCGTCGCGCCGCTGTTGGGGAAGCCCGACGGTTTGTCAGACTTGTCGGCTGGTGTGCCCTCGAAAAGACGCGTACGCGGGATCCGAGGACATTTTTTAATGCGTCTCCACGTGATGGTTGCGATCCAGCCCTTGAGGTTTCTCCTATTTGCATATAGGCCCTCGTCTCCATCTATAAAAAGGGCAGGGCTTCTTCTCTTTCATTTTCTACGCGTCCTTGGTATCCATGGCGAATTGCGAAATTTACGGAGCTTTTGTGCCGATCTCCTTCTTTTTCTAGGTAAGAACAAATTAACCTTCCCCCTCTCTTTACTTTCTAATATGTCGGGAGGATCAAAAGCATTCGAGACCGGAAGTTCTTCCGCCGCCGCCGCGCCCGAACGGGAGGAGGTTCCGTTAGAGTGGATATGGAGACGGCCGCGAAGCTATTCGAGGGGATTGCACCGCGGAACTTGAAGAGCTTTTCAACGGCCGAAGTGGCGAGGACGGCGCGGCAGCGGAGCAGGGGGGCTCGCCGGCGGAGGAGGATGATTTGGTGCGGGAGGCCTGGGAACGAGAGAGTAGATTCGGCCCTGCCTACATGGCTTTTGCTCAGATGATGGAAGCGATCGCCGGACCCTGTCCGGAATTCGATTTCGAAGCCTACACCGCCGCTCACCCTTACGAACATGTGAATCGGACGGTCTTTCGGGCCGCCGTCCCGTCTCCGTGGACTCTCGGAAAGATCCGGAGTACGGCGACCGAGAAAGACCTGAGCCGTTGGAGGGCCAAATATCACATCCCTTCTGACGTCTCCCTTCACGTGCCCTCGGAGAATGAGCGCGCTGACCAACCGCCCGAGCACATGGTTGCCGTCAACGAGATGATTATGGAGACGGGTCTGCGATTCCCGTTGCCATTCGCCGTCTCCTACTTTCTGATCGCCTGGAATTTGGCGCCTCTTCAACTGACGCCAAATGCTTGGCTGCAGATCATCTGCACGTTGACCCTGTTTGGCGGTCATCGGTTGTTCCGCCTCCTTTCTGCGTTGGATATGAATTATTTGTTTAAGTTGGCCGTGCAGAAGGGGTCAATCGGCGGCCATCATATCCAAGGCCGACTCGGGAGAGTGGTCCTTGGTGTGCCGAGTAAGACCAGGGGCGACCTGGCTAAATGGTTTTGGGTCGGCGGGGCATGGCGATCGGCATCGAGCGACAGGCCGAATGAGGAGTTGGAAATCCCTACCACTTTCCGGGAGAGGAATCCGAGTAAGGATTTTAACTCTCCCCTTGTTTGAGCTTGTCTTGGACTGATCTAATTTCGTTTTCTTTATGCAGGACCTCTTGTTCCAGCGATCGTCGACCTTCCATTCGATTTCTTGATCGTTTGGGAGCGGATCCGCGCTTTACCGGACTCCTTTATCGACGTTCGTTCTCTTGGTACCGAAGCTCATCGGTTGGGGGCTCGATTGTTTTGCTACCCCCGTCACTTGAAAGTTCCAGGTATGAGCTTAAGTGGTGCTTCCTTTTTTGTCGATTGTCTCCATGAGGTCGTTTTGTTTTGTCTAACTTGTTTGTATCTCTCTTTCGACAGAGGTTTATTTTCCCCGAATTACCGAACCGACTGCAGAGATCGCCATGTCGAACCCGGGACTCATCGGTCGCCTTCACTTGGGCAAGCGGACTGGTCGCGTTCCTGCGACGACGTCTCACCCTGCCCCGGTGACAAGACCCGCTGAGGCGCCAGTCGCCAATCCGGTGGTCGAGGAAGAGGAACAGCTTAAGCGCCGCAAGAGGCGGAGGTCGGAGGAGTCCCCGTCGATCTCTGAGGCGGACGTATCGATTCTTGAGCCTCCG
The DNA here is from genome assembly GCA_033398695.1 of Orobanche coerulescens. Classification (NCBI taxonomy): domain Eukaryota; kingdom Viridiplantae; phylum Streptophyta; class Magnoliopsida; order Lamiales; family Orobanchaceae; genus Orobanche; species Orobanche coerulescens. The sequence continues at coordinate 88,838,460 of CM065814.1, forward strand.
GTCGCTGCGGCTCCTATCTCTGCCATCCCGATGATGGAGCGATCTGGCCCCAAGCCCACGGTCTCTGGCCCCCGGTCATCTGTCAGCTCGGCGAAGAAGGTGGCGTTCGCCGATGCGGAAACGTCTCGGGGCAAGCCTTTTTTCGGACGCGATCCCGAGCTGGTCAATAGGTAAGAGTGGGTCAAAAATTTTCTGAGTTTAGGCATTCTGAGAATGGTACGGGCTAACTCCTTGATTTCCTTGGTTTGCGCTGCAGGGTTCGTCTCCCCGACCCGGACGTCGCCCCCATGGTGCTGGACTTCCTGTCGAGCAAGGCTCCGCAAACTTCTCTCGAAGTCCCTGCTTACGTTCGCCAGGCTATCACTTCTCTGCCCAAGGCTTGGACGACCGATCTTGATGCGATCGCTCGTCGGCGATCTGGAGACGCCATGCAGGCGACCGTTGCCACAGCTCTTCGAGACGGCGGCGATGGCCGTCAGTGCTCGGGATTTTGAGGCGACCCTCCCGCTCATCTCCATCGCGAACTTGAGACCGCCCGGAGCAAATATTGAGGATGCCAACCGGATCCGATCTATGGAGAAGGAGTATGAGGAGACGGCCAAGCGGGCTCGCGGGACGTGGATCGATTGAAGCGGGAGCCGAGCCGCTCCAAGGAGGCCGCCGATCGATCTGTAATAAGGAGAAGGAAACTCGCCGGAAGCTTGAGGCTTCGCGAGGAGGAGGCGGCCAAGGCTGAAAGGCTGCAGTGGATCGGCTCGGCGGTGAGTTGGAGGCCGCGAGAGAGAGGCTGGAGAAGGCCGGGCGAGAATGTTGCCAAGGCGGCCGAATCGGCGGAGGTCGAGAAGACGGCCGTGGATTTGAAGGGGCGGTGAAGGCGATCAGTCGATCCTACCTCAACGTCGCTCGTCGGCGAATTTGCTTATCGGTTGGCCTTTCTTTGTCTTTGTTCGAGCCGCTAAGAAGGCAGGGATCGAGATCGGTCCCTTGATGGAGAACTTCAAATCCTATGCCCTCGAACATCCTCTGCATCCAGAATTCTCCTTGCCGATCCTTGACTTTGCCGACTTCGGGATCGATTTGAGTTGGTACACTGGTAAACTCATTCATCCCGAGGCCGACGGGGGAGCCCAAGCCGATCCGCAACCCGAGGGCGACGACCAGCAGGCGGGACCTTGAGAGGCATTTTTGTTTTTCCTCCGTAACCTGTATTTTTGTTGTAATGCCTTCGGGCCTCGAAATGTATGAAGTTTTATGAATAAAATACTCCTTTTTTCATACTGCGTGTTACATGCGATCGCCTTTGATTGTTTGCGTGCAATTTTTTTTTTTTTTACGAGAACGTGTATATTTGCCTTCGGCTTTTTGTTCGTCCGGCCGATCGTCTGAGTGTTGAAAGTGTTGACATGTTTTGAATCGGAATTCTTACTTGTAATTTTTGTCGGACGACTCCGATCGCCCTGCATGTTTCCTCTTCGTTTCGATCGTGTTTGAGATTAGCTCGACCTGTCCCTGCCCCCTTGTTTTTGTTCACTTATTGTAACTAAGGAAACAAAGACTAGTCTGTCTGGCGAGCTATCTTCATTTTGCCGATTCTGAAGAGTTATGTGTGGTTGGGGTGTTCGATGGACCGATCTCCCCAATCGTGTCTTCGTGTGCGGGGGATATTGTGTATCCCGCGACTCACTTTTTGTGAGGGTCCTTTGGCTACGCCGGCCTCGTTTTTAAACGAAGGGCGGGCGATCTCAGCCCAAAGGAACCTTGCATGGGCGAAGCTGTCGGTTCCATCGACCTCCAGGACCATGGCTGCATTAATTTTTCCTAGGATCGTCGTGATCAGCGATCGTATGCGATATGCCTGGTGGGGCGATCGCCATAATATATGGGATAGGAAAACATCTCATTATATTCCTTGTACATCATTGAAATCGAATACAAATTTATCACTGATAGTATTTTTTCAGATGCACGGCGTTCCAGGGATATTGGTCCGGAGTACCGTTAGGATGTTCCAGTTCGTAGGCTCCTTTAGTTAGCCATCTGGATACTCTGAAAGGTCCCTCCCAGTTTAGACCAAAAACGCCTGTGTGGGTTTGGATCTTCTTAAGGACGAGATCGCCCACTTGGAATCTTCTTTCTCTGACTTTTGAATTGAAGAACTTCTCGGCTCTCCTTTTGTGGATTGTGTTCTTCATTTCTGAGGTCAGCCGTCTTTCTTCAAGCATGTCTAGGTCGATTCGTCGGGCTACATCGTTGTCGGTCGTCATCTCCTGCTCGGTTCGATGGCTGAGGACGGCGATCTCTGAAGGAATTACCGCTTCTGTTCCGAAGGCAAGGGCGAACGGGGTTTCTCCGGTTGAATTGCGGGTCGTCGTTCGGTAGGACCACAAAACGTCTGGGAGCTCGATCGCCCACCGTCCTTGCCTGGATTCGAGTCGTGCTTTGATCGTGTGTTTGAGGATCTTATTCACTGCCTCTACCTGCCCGTTCGTCTGAGGGTGGTAGGGCACTGAGAATAACCTTTTGATTCCCCACTTTTCACATAATTCCATGACTTCTAAACCGTCGAACTGTTTCCCGTTGTCGGAGATGATGGCCTGGGGCAGACCGAATCGGCATACGATGTTTTTCCATATAAACTTGATCAGTTGCTCTTGGCCGATCTTATTGAGCGGTTCGGCCTCAGCCCATTTGGTGAAATAATCGACCCCAACGATGGCGAACTTACAGCCCCCTGGAGCCGTCGGCAAGGGACCTATAAGGTCGATGCCCCATTGCGCAAATGGCCAAGGGCTATACATGGAGGTGAGCTGTTCGGGTGATAGTTTAATGTTGGGGCCCATTATCTGACATCTATGACACGATCTGGCATAAGCGATCGCATCTTTCCGTAGGGATGGCCAGAAAAATCCTTGTCTGGTTGCCTTATGGATGAGGGCTCGCCGCGTGGTTTCCACAAATCCGTCATGGATCTCGGCTAAAGCAGCTGACCTTCCTCCGGTGTAATACACTTGAGGAGGAAGGTGAAAGCTCGCTTGTAAAGCCGATCGTCGATAGGGTATACCGGTCGCACGGCCGGAGTTGGCGAGCTTTAACACGGCCGTCGGGGACCGTTCCGTCCTTTAAGTATTTGATGAACGGGGTCATCGATTCTCTTGACGGCGGCGGCGTGGCAACCAAATTCCTGTCGATCGCCGGCCTTGCTGACTTTGTGATTTGGATATTGGAGAAGTCGGCTGCCCCATCCGATGATGCTAGTTTGGAAAGAGCATCGGCCTAGGAGTTGTGCTCTCTGGGGACTTGTTCGATTAGTACTTCTTCAAATTTTGTGCACATTTCGGCGACCAGCTCTTGGTATTTGACCATCTGTTCGCCGCGTGCCTCATATTCTCCCTTGACTTGGTTTACGACCAAAAGGGAGTCCATGAAGATATGGAGGCGACGAACATCCGGGCGAGGCTAGATCAAGCCCGCCTACGAGCTTCGTATTCGGCTTCATTGTTGGTCGCACGAAAACCGAAACGCATGACATTTGTGAAACTCGACCGTCGGGGCTAATGAGGACAATCCACCTTTGCTCTCGCATTGGTGCCGAGCCATCCACGTATAATTTCGTGCAGTGCCGACTGAGTCGGACTGTGAGGGAACGTTAATTCCACCACGAAGTCCGCCAGAGCTTGGCCTTTGATCGCCGTGCGAGGAGCGTAAGTGATACCGTATTGGGCGATCTCCAGCGACCACTTGAGGAGTCGCCCGTTGGTGTCCGGTCGGTGCAGGATTTGTCTTAGAGGTAGAGTTGTTAGGACTTCCACTTGGTGATCGAAGAAGTAAGCCCTCATCTTACGTACACTCATGACAAGGGCGTAGGAGATCTTCTCCAATGGTGTATAGCGTGTCTCAGCGTCGTGGAGCGCCTGGCTAACATAGTAGATCGGCAAGTGGGCCTGCCCCTCTGCTCGCACCAGAACGGCACTCAGCGCGACCTCTGAGGCCACCAAGTAAAGGAATAATTTTTCACCGGGGATCGGCTTTGCCAGGATCTGGGGGTTAGATAGATATTCCTTTATTTTGGCGAATGCTATCTGGCTTTCTTTTGTCCATGCGAACTTCTTGTTCTTGATGGTCGCGAAGAAAGGCTTGCTTTTATCGCCGAGCCGTGATATGAAGCGGTTGAGGGCGGCTAGACAACCTGTGAGGCGTTGCACCTGTTTGATGTTTCGCGGTTCCTGCATGTCAAGGATCGCCTGTATCTTGGTGGGGTTCGCCTCGATCCCCCTTTGGCTCACTATGTGCCCCAGGAACTTCCCGGAGCCCACCCCGAAGTTGCATTTCTTGGGGTTCAGCTTCATGTTAAACTTCTCAAGGATGGCGAACGTCTCGGCGAGATCGTTGAGGTGATCTTCCTTCTTGAGGCTTTTGACTACGATATCGTCAATGTAGACCTCCATGGTCTTGCCGATCTGATCGACGAACATCCTGTTGACTAATCGCTGGTAGGTCGCCCCTGCGTTTTTCAAGCCGAACGGCATTCTGACCCAAAAGTATATGTCTTTTTCTGTGTGGAAAGATGTGTGTTTTATGTCTTCCTCCGCCATTGGGATTTGATGATATCCTCAGAAGGCATCCATAAACGACATCATTTCGCAACTTGCCGTGCTATCGACCAGGTGATCGATATGAGGCATCGGGAAGTGATCTTTTGGACATGCCGCGTTGAGGTCGGTGAAGTCTATGCATAATCTCCAGGAGCCAGTTGGCTTTTTGACAAGCACCGCGTTGGCGACCCACTGTGGTTAAATGCATTGCTACTCCGATCAATTTGTTGTTGAGTAACTTCTGGACTTCTATGTCGAGCGCCGCGTATTTCTCGGGACCGAACTTCCTACGCTTCTGGTGAACAGGCTTCATCGCCCGGTCGATCTTCAGATAATGGCAGGCGTGTTCGGGACTTATGCCAACCATATCTTGATGCGACCAGGCAAAGACACCGATGTTCTCACGTAGCAAGTTGATCAGATCTCCCTTTAATTCGCGGTCGATGCTTGCGCCGATCTGTACTTCCCGTTCTGGATGATCCAGATCCATCGTAATTCTTTCCAACTCTTCGACAGGAACGGTTGCCTCTCGTTTGATACGATCTCCGGACTCGGTTCTTGGATTGATGTCGAGACTTGGCTCGAAACCGATCCTTGGCTCGATGTCGTCCGTCGATCGATGAGAGATGGCGTCCCCTGAGTCGGGTTGGTACGAAGTGTTAGGCTCGTCGATCTCCATGGGTTGATCGTCGGTCGCTTCAATGTTACATATATCATGGGAAGTAGCGAAATAAGTAACAACACAGGAGTAACTCAAACATCTCTTTGCCATTAGCTGATCTCCCTTTACAGTACCGACCGTCCCATCGACAGTGGGGAATTTGATACAGTAAAAGAAAGATGAGGCGACCGCCTCAAAGGTTTCTAAAAAGGGGCGACCTAGGAACCCATTATAGATGCTGGGCCTATCTATGATTACAAAGCTTAGGTTCCTAGTAATCCTAACCTTGGGATCATAAAAGCATACTAGCTCAACAGAGAGCTTGATCCTCCCGTAGGCTTGGACTGTGTTGTCGCCGAACCCTTTAAGCATGGTGTCGAAAGGCTTGATGAATTTGATTAGGTTGCCGAGTTGGTCTAGGGCGGATTTGAATATGATGTTGCAAAAACTTCCATTGTCGACCAACACGCGATCGACCGTCTTCCCAAGGATGCAAGCGGAGATCACTAGTGCATCCTCTTTGGGACATTGCACTCCTTCCCTGTCCTTGTTGGAAAAGGTGATGAGCGCGTCTCTAGAGATGGTCGGCTCCGGAGGAACTACAACATGGACTCCGGAGAATGCCCTCAGCTCGGCCTTTCGTTTCCTGTTCGACATGGTGGAAACCGGGGAAAGTCCTCCGAGGTTTCCACCTCCGGCTTGAAGCATGTTTATCCGACCGCCAGGGTTGATCGGTGGGACCGATTCATCAGAGTATTCCGGCTCATGCTCGATCCTGGCGACCGGATTGGGAGGAGTTCTCTTGCGTTGTCGGCGTTCGCGCCCTCCGGTCCTTTCCGTCCTTGGCTCCGGATTGGTGATTAGATTGTTCAGTTTGCCTTCTTCAAAGCGATCGCGAGTGTATGCCGCGAGTCGCGGCATTGGCTAGTGTTGTGGCCGGGACTCTTATGATAAGCACAGAATTTGCTATGGTCTACGTGACCGTGGTCTCTTATTGGCTTTGGCTTGGAAAGCCACTCGCGACCCTTGATCGCGTTGAAGATGTGTGCCGGAGATAAGTTGAGGTTGTGAAGAAGGTGGACCTCCACATCCTCGAAGGCTTTGAACTATACAGGCTGCTTGGCGACAGCCTTTCTGGGCAAGGCGACCGCCTTATTATGGACATGGGAAGGTGCTTTTCCTTCTTCGGCCGTCCCTCGTCCAAGCGGAGTGAGAGCATCTTCTGCCCGGCCGTAAAATCGGCGGCTCTGACGCGGAACGCTGTATAGGTCGGTGGAAAATCCTTTGTGAGGTGCCTGAACATGGGCGAGCGTCCGTGGAATCCGTTCAGGACTGCGTGGTGAGCGATCTCGTCGCTAACGGGCTCACCGGTGAGGACTATCTCGTCCACCCGGTCGATATAATCCTCATCCGACTCGTCCTTCCCCTGCCTGATTTTCATCATGCGGTGGGGACCTTCCGGGCGAGCGACTTTGGCGGCGAAGTACGACGTGAAGTCGTTCGCCAGCTTCTCAAAGCAATTGATTGAGCGAGATGGTAGCGAGATGTACCACCTGTGGGCGAGATCGCCCAGAGTTAACGGGAACATACGACATTTCGTCGCGTCTGAAGCTCCGCATCCAGTCATGTAGATCCGGAACTTACTTAAGTGGGTTCCCGGATCCGTTCTCCCCTCATATAGAGGTGTTTGTGGGGGATTGATCGTTGGTTGGACTGGGGCGAGCTCGATCTGAGTCGCGAGTGGCTCGCTTGACCCAACGATTGGTCTCCTGGCGCCTGCCACATTTTCCAGAGCGCCTTCATCTCGTCAGTGGCGTTGCATGGCGGCCATCGCCGTCGCTTTGTGCTCGCCGAGTGGCTCTCGAGCGTGAACCAAGGCGATCGTGTACCGATCCCTAGCCCGGGGTGAATGACGAGATCCCGCCGGTGGGTTCCTTCCTTGGGCGAGCAGGGCTCGCCGACCGACTGTCTCTTGGGGGTCGGATATGCCGAACTCCTGGTAAAGGATTCGGATATCGATGTCTCATTTGGGGCCTGAGTGCCTGTGTTGCCATGAGGATCGCTTCCTAGGCGGTCAAGACGGAATCGTCCCGCCTTACGAGAGCCTTCCCCTGCGGCTCGGGACTTTCTGTTGATTTCTCAACATAGATCCCCTTGAGCTTCCGTTTGCTTGCCCGGCGGTTAGCTGACGGGGTGATGGTGGGCGTATCGCGGGCCCTCTGCCGCTCCCTGAGGATGGCTATAGCCTCCTCAATCTGTTCCGATGTCTAGAACTGATCGAGTGAGAGGCTAGAACCGTCCCTCGGGGGCGGGAGTGAGAGCCTAGCGTCGCCATGCTCGCCTTCCGCCGTGGGCTGGGATTCGGTCCTCGCCGGAATAAGATTTCCGGCAGATCTCAGGGTGGCCCTTTTGGAGGTTGTTGCTGATGTCATTTTCTGAAGGTTTTTCTATTGAAGAACAGTGAGTGTTTCTTCAAGTATCTGCCCCGAGAACAGTGAGTGTTCTTCGGGACGGTAGGTATAAAAAATCGAGGGTTGGAATATCCTCCTTCTAGCGCCAATTGTTGTTACCCAAAATATTATCCGGAGATAGTATTGCTGGAATGATCGAGTAACAAACAAAATGCGAGAACACTTCCGTGAGAAAATAGATAACACAAGATTTGCCGGGGTTGTTAATCCCGGGCTTGAATGCTCTCGCGAGATGTTATTAATACAAATACTGTCGAGTACAAATATTAATGTTAGAATCTAATACAAGGAGTGTAAAGACTTCTAGTTATCTCGGCTTTAGAGCGCGTAGATTGCTGGAAGAACCAGATAGATGAATCTGTGAGTTCTTGCTTGGGATATATGATGAATTTGTATGAATATCACTAGGAATGTGTTAGTATTTACCAAAAGAGCTTTTGATTCTCTCTTTGATATGTATTTTGCACTTAATCCGTAGTGAAAATCGCGTCCCTTCTTTGCTACGGTGGGTTCTCTATTTATAGGGGACAAGGTAGTTGGGATCTCTCGGGCGATCGCCGCGACCGCCATTTTTATATTATAATAAGGTGACCGATCGTCCCGTCACATGGGGTGCTCCTTAAAGTTCCCATCACATGGGCTGTTCCCTTAAAGTCGTGGCTCTGCTGAGTCAAGCTGTGAGCCAATGAGAGGCCAACACGCGTCCTGGGCAGCCGTCAGGGGAGGACCCACTTTGTACCTTTCGGCGGCTTTGTCGGTAGGTCCGGTAGGTGACAGGCTGAGGTCAAAGATTCTATCCGTCGATATCTTTGAAGATCCGCATGTGGGCCATCGTCCAAGATTCGGTCTTCGATGACTTTGACGGATGCCGGATCCACACGTGGTATGAGATGATCGTCTCTGGTCCGCTCATTAAAGACGATCGTCAGATAACAAAAGACGATCGCTGGGTACCAAAGGACGATCGCCATACTGTGCCGAAATCTAGGCGTATTGTCCAGAGCATGTTTTTCATGGTTGGCTTCTCTGGTCGTTATGCCGATCGCCTATCGAGGCGTATTAATCGCCGCACAACATACCTGAAGTGCCATGAAGAATCGGACAGTCTCTAGCCCAGTGGCCCAGCTCACCGCACTTGAGACAAGCATCCTTCTTCTTCTTGTTCTTCAGAACCATCGGGGCCTTGCCCTTTCCCTTAAGGTCCTTAACTTGTGGTCTAATTTGCTTCTTGGTCTTTTTCTTCTTATTCTTAGACCTCCGAGGTCCAGAAGAAATTACAAGAGCAGACTCCTTCATCCGTGGAGTCTTCATCTGAGACTGAGCGGTCACAAGTTTTTTCATTAGCCCAGCTAAATTACATGCAATCTCATTGCAGTTGAAGTTTATAACAAATTGTGAGAAGGAATCAGGGAGAGACTGTAGGATAAGGTCGGTTTGGAGAGAAGTATCCATTTTAAAATCAAGAGAATCCAATCTCTCGATCATGGATATCATTTTGAGGACGTGTTCCCCAACCTTCTCACCTTCCTTCATCCTTACACCAAACAGTTGCTTGGATATCTCATATCTAGCAGTTCTGCTGTGCTCACCATAAAGCTCGGTTAAGTGAGATAGAATCTGCCTAGCAGAAGTCATTTTCTCATGAGCTCTATGAAGCTTATTAGACATGGAAGCCATCATATAAGCACATACTTTCACGTCATCCTTAACCCACTTTTCGTGGTTTTCAATCTCTTCCTGATTGGCTCGGGTCCGCACAGGAGGCGCCGGAATGTCCGTCTCCAAGACGTATCCCAGTGCCTCTATACTGAGGACAATCATCAGATTGCGGAGCCAATCCACAAAGTTAGGTCCCATTAAGGTGTTCTTTTCGAGTAGAATTGCGAGTGGATTCATTGTCATATTGAGATTTGAGTCTGCATTAAGTACGATAGATCAATTATTAACTCGTTTAATTATGTTCTGAATAAAGAATTAAGGTATTTTCTATTCTTGTTACCCAGCTCCCACTATTTTTTTATCGGAATAACACACTCCTATGTGAAATCCAGAAGTATCGTCGCTCTACTTCATAGTGGTGATCGAGTTCTTTATAAATCTTAATAGAGGGCAACCGAACAAGTTTCTAGTCTATTAATTTTCATAAAGTAGTGTCCAACACCAACCCATCTAATGGATGATTCGATCTTCTTTTTCCCCTTGTTCACTCCCCTCAACCTATACGGTTTCTATGGTTCGTGAACAAGTTAAGTTTATACCATCGACGCAAATCAGTTTCACAATTGAATCTTATCCGGCAACCTATCAGGTTTCTAGGGATAAAATTTGCTCCAACCGAAGGCATCTAATACGCTTCCGGTAATTTATCCGCCCTCCCCGAACGACTACCCCGATAACTCGGAAACATAGCACATCCGGTTTGGATTTCAATTTCCCGAAAGCTCGATGGAGGGAAGGAAAACCTTGAAACCTTATAAACTTAATAATTTATCGTGGGAGAATTTTCGCGATTAACGTTATACTTTGCACATTAATCATTTAAGCGCGTTTGTGGCATTCATACAATATGAAACAACCATTCACAACCTAGTTGCTACCAACATGTAGTTCATGGACCGTTCCTAGAAACAAAAACTCCGTAATCTAATTACAAGTCTTTGTCTTGAATCTTCGTCTTCTCGAAATGGATCTTCCTTCGGTCTTCGTCATTACATATAAATTTTACATTAAAAATTGCATCATAGATATAAATATTTCTAGTAAAATAAATAGGCTCAAAACAGCCTTTACAACCCAATCGAATAAAACCGAACGAGTCAAAACTAAGTCCATGAACCACATCACCATTCAAAATAATGCATCAAACACATTAAAATAAATGACATTCATAATTAATCTAAATATTGATCCAATCAATATAAATTAATCCATCCAAATGAATTAATCCAATTAATTCAAACAACCGTTAATTATAGCTTGTTCCCGATGATAAAATATTTCATTAAATTAATTCCCCTAAGAATAAAATTACAATAATTATATCTTAGTCAAATTAAATCCAATTTAATTTGTGGGAAATTAATTACCGAACGGAATATAAAAAACGGAGCCAAAAACACAAGGCCCGGACCAAGCCCGCGGACAGGCATTGCCCACCTGACCAAAGAAATTTCGCTTTGCCGGTCCGCCATTTTTGGCTCGTCTTTTTGTCCCGAATCCAAAAAATAATATTTTTCTAATTTTTATATTACACAATTAAATCAGTTTTTCAAAAGAAAAATAGATTTATATTGTAACATAAAATCATGAAAAATTAATTTTTAGATAAACAATTGAAAATCAACGATTAATGCGATTATGATTCCAAATCATAAACCATCCAATCAAGCATTCCAAATGCTAATATCGTATATATGATCGCAAGACCTACGCTCCGATACCACTGTTGGGATTCGGTGCCTAAAACGAAGGCCCAGCGGAAGCGGTAAAACGAAAATTAATTCGATCTGAATCCCTACGAGGATCGATCGAGCTACATATATACGAATATTATACGAAACACAAGAGATATAGAAACTCACCCTTGTAGTCCGTTGATTTAATGGCATCCTTCTCTTGAGCTATTCCCCAAGCTTTACTTGAATTCTCTACGATCTGAAGCACTCCAAGCACTTGAATGATCCAATGCCGAAATACCGCGCCTCTACTTGTCACGCGCCGGAAAAATGACCGGAACAACAACACCTTGCTATCCTCCAAGGATACGGCTAGAGCTAGGTGATGAAGCTATTGATTATAACACTCTAAGTGTTTTAATGTTTGATCTCTCTATTTTTCTCTCAAATTTCTCTAAGAAAAATGAAGAAGAAATAAATGAAGAAGATGAAGATGAGTGATGAACTCAAAGTCACTTTCTCTCTCTCTCTCTCTCTCTCTCTCTCTCTCTATATATATATATATATATATATATATATATATATATATATATATATATATATATATATATATATATATATACACGTATGATTCCAAGTAAAATGAGATTGAGATGAAAGTCTTCTTCTAATACTATATACACACCAACCACTTTCACAACTCATCTCACATGAGAAATGCCATTCAAGTCATTATCATTAATTAAAGAATGAAACAAGAATCAAATGGAAGGTGGGTGGAAATGTGGGGGGCGGCCCATGTAGAAATCGGACGAGTTCGGTTCGTTTCAGACTCCCGAAAGTCCAAACAGATAAACTCCAATTCTGTTTCGATGTATTTATATCGATTAATTAATCCAATTAATTAAACATATGAAATACAAAATAATATAATTAATTTCTCCAAGAAATAATTATATACATGAATTAAATTAATCATCCGGTAATTTATTTAATTCATTAGGTCATAAATCAATTTATCCAATAAATCGATTTAGACATCTAATGTCCTAAATTTAGATATCCAATATCTAATATACATAATGAGAGAATTAGCTGGCTTCATTCCGCCGTCAATCCTATTGCGCGACTCGATAGGTTCATCGCAATCAGCAATGGGAAGAACCAAAGAGTAGTAGCACCGCCTAGCCAGCCTGGCGGCCTACACTGTACCCCAACTGAGAACGAATGATTGGGATCATTCAAGAACCATTCTGTCATGAATACCAGTATACGTATAAATCCTTCTTTCAAATGTCCCGATCAAGTTATAGGGTCACGATAGGTCAAACCCTATCTGTACTTGACGCTATGCATGCATTAATGCAAATCGAGATCATCGAGCTCTCGTGTATCCAATACAACTAGCCTAATGCTTTGGCCAAATACTTTATGATCTCATCTGCCAATAACCGCATAGGACATATAACCCGATCACTAACGGGAGAAAGAATTCTATCTTGGTATTCAATAGGACCTGCTACTTGCCCGTCAAGATGCACGTCGAGGTTGACCCCCGCCTCCGGGTTTATAGGGTCGAACTACTCTAATGAAAATCTTGACATCACAAGCACATCCCTACTAAATCCTCAAGTCGAAGGTTCACGAATACCTATCACAACCTTTCGATTCCGTCATTGACTGTCCCGGAGTGAAATCGTGTGACGAATCGAGGGTGAGTCGGTTTGAGTATACTAATCCAATTAGCATACCTATAACGTGTGCTCCCACTAACTATTAGCATTCGACAGGCACTCTCCATGTCAAAGAATACGTCATACAAGTCTTCACATAAACTTAACGCCCAGTCAAGTTTCATCGACTTGCGAACGATTTAAGTATTTGAGCTATAAACCTTTCCAGTGCCGACCCCCTTATCCAATAAGGAGTGGAACGTTTTGATCTCAAATACACAGACTAATTTATATATATATATATATATATATTTACGAGTTAAGAACGCCATCTACTACCAGTAAATAAAGAAACATCCATTGCGTTATATAAATGATTTACATAATTACAAGTACAATGCCCTCACTCAACATCCGCTGAGTGGCATTCGAGGGCATACTCCTAACATTTTGAAGTCAACGGGTATTAACGTACGCTAAGGTATGTGTATAGCATACGCTAATGGGTGTTGCTTACGTACGTAACCTGATGGTGTAGCATACGTAATCGAGTACAGAATAAGAACAGTTAACTATCAGTGAACGATAGCGTACGCTAAGAATACTGGGTAGCGTACGCTAAGCGACTAAGGTACGTTATGCATGAAGGCTAACGTACATTAAGGTCAGAAAGTTATAAATAGGACATCACCCCATTTCATTTCATTCGTTTCTTTCACTTGGCTTTCAACATATTCCATCCCTAACCTTTTACACCTTTAGATTACTTAATACTTGGTCATTGAAAATTGGATATTAATATACTTGATCATTGAAATGGAGAATCATCTTTAATTGGCACACAAGCAACCAGAGATGGATTCTACCTATTGTCTTGGTGTTTTCTTCATCTTAAGGTATGTTAATGCTATCTCCAACCTTGGATTCGTATCCTTAAGAATATTATGATCATGCTATCAAGATATTAAGTTCCATGGATGAATTATTTAACCAACATCATGTCTAGGAAGTTGAGATGATTATGCTTTAAGTACCTCGGTTAAGAGCATCATAATTTGAATCTTGTTACGATGAACAAGTAAAGGAAGTTTTTGGAGATTGATAATCCAAATTTGGAAGATGTCTTCGTAGTAATCACGAACTTGATATTAAAATCATTGTTGTTAGACGAACCTAGGAGGTTGATCATGGAAGGATTTGTTGTATCTTGTAAAGGTGGATTGTTAAACAATCTTCAAGATGATAGTTTGAATGATATAAGATATTGATATCAACCATAGGCCTTCCGAATTATGTATGAGAATTTGTTATCAAGATTGGAGTATGACATCATGATGATATACGTATCCTTGAATTCGAAGATGTTTTAATCCGTAAGATCATTCATAATTGTATGAGCATGATATGTATGAGGATAACGTACGTTAATCACTGAGGATTTCGTACGCTTTATCACAAATCGAGACAGTCGTCTGTTGAGTGAGAAACTACCAATGTATGATTAGCGTACGCTAGACTTCATAGTTTACGTATGCTAACGAGCAGCCTTAACATACGCTACGTTGGATGCGTAACGTACGTTACACAGACCAGGCAGGATACATTTTGTGAACTTTCAGCCGTAGTTTGGATTGTTAGATGTTCGTACATTAGTTATTCGATGTGTGATGGACTCTATATTATTTCTTTTGTTTAAGGTTCGAGTTTTGCAACGTGATTAATCGAAGGGGTGACCTTAGAGTGTTTTGATATTCGTGGAAGTGTTATTCTTGTCATCGAATCGAGGCACGTACTTTAATTGTTCTATGTATTGATGTTATACATATTGTTGTGCATATATGTCGTTGTTGTATGTCCACCTCATGTTGGTCCGATGGGATCATCGGGGGATCTATGCTAGCGTGCGCTGGATCATCGGACGGGTGTTTCCACCTCGTGTTGGTTTGACGGAATCATCGAGGGATCTAGGCAGTGAACACTGGATCATCGGAATTACCATGTGTATGTTGTGATATCATGTTGTGATTATCATTTATGTATGTTATTTCTGAGTTTCTCGTAGGAGGAGACTCGTTGGTATTTTGTCATTTATGTTATTATTATTCTTCGTGAGATGTTGAATTATATGTTGTGGTACTTGTACTAGCATCGTTGTGCTAACCCCTTCGGGGGTGAACATTTGTTTATGTTCAGGATCCAGGAGAGTAGGGAAACAACCACTGGAGCTGCATGACGACGAGGGTGCAGAGTGATGTTTCAGACGGGTTTAATTGTCTGTTGTTTGTGTTGTTTTTAATAAGTACTCGAGTACGTCGTCATTTGTGATGTTGGATTTGGTGATGTATTAATATTCTTCATTTGGATGTTTGTATTTTCGGTATTGGCCTAGAACTGTTGTATATTATTTCAGTTACTTTCATATGTTGGTATATGTTATTGTCTTTTCATTTCTTCAGTCTTGTAAATTCTTATGTAAAGGATTTACGGCGCTGTAATATTCCTGAATATATATATATATATATATATATATATATATATACATATACATATATTATCTCATTTCGGTGCGTTTTGATTTGCCATTTGGGTTGTGCTAAGTGTTTGTTGCCTTTGTGTGGATTATTGTGATATCATTGGTGTATTGTGTTGCGTGATGTAAATGTTGGGTCATAGTCCAACCGTGATGTTCGAACGAGGTCTACGGTGGCACATGGCTTGTGATCATGGTGGTCAGGATGCAACGAGTATTGATCCAACTGCGAGAGCCTAAGAAAACATACGGTGACATGTGGCATGTGATCACGGTGTCATGGATATGATCACGGTGTAATACCCGGCTATAATTCATTCTTTGCCACTCAGTAATTATCAGTCTGTAATTGTCACTCAGTAATTCTCACTCATTAATAATCACTCATCATTCATGAATCACTCATTTGCGTTCAATGTTGGCATGTTGTAATCGTATATCAGTTACCGATCGTCATTTTACCTCCGTTTTTAGATCGAGACAGGAGTATTATCATTTTCATTGTGATTGATAGCCTTGTACTGGGAGTATCATCTTTGGCTCGTGTTAGACTTGTTCACTTCCACATTCGTATGATATGTCGGATCATTCATCAGTCGTAGTGAGGAATCGGAATTATCGGATTTATTTCACCTTGGCCAACATCGAGTTACGACCGTAAGGTTCTGGGATACGGCCGTAAGTTCAGCGGGTACGGCCGTAAGGCTGGCCGGTTATGGCCGTAAGTGGTCCAGCAGGCTGCCCAGACATTTTGGCCGAAGGTGAGTTACGGCCGTAAGGAAGGTGAGATACGGCCGTAAGTGGTGTTCGTAAATTTCGGGTGTTGTCGACCAAGGGTGACTCACGGCCGTAAGGGTTGCGGCATATGACCGTAAGTCGAGGCAGGTACGGCCGTACGCTGCAGGAAGGATGTCTGGCCATTTTTGACGAAGGCGGGTTACGCCCGTAAGGTTGGCCGGATACGGCCGTATCATCCGAGTTACGGCCGTAAGGTGTGCGGTACGACCGTAAGGCTGTCGACGGGTGTTTTTGACGAAGGCGGGTTACGCCCGTAACTCAGGAGCGGTTACGGCCGTAAGTCTGTCGGCAGGCTTTCGGACGAAGCCGAATTACGGCCGTACAAGTTGGCCGGTTACGGCCGTAAGGCCGTTGACTTGGAAAGTTACGGCCGTAACTTCCGGCAATATTTAAGGACTGGCCGGGACATTTTTTTTCACCATTTTCTTCCTTTCTTCATTTTGTTCCGAGAGAGAGACTTGAGAGAGGGATTTTTCCATACTCAATCACTTGAGTGTTAGACTTTCATCATCCACATTCATTTGGGAAGCTTGGATACTCGTTTTAACTCGTATTCATCGGATCGAAGTGGTTGGATCTTCAAGAGGTAATTTCTTCAACACCTTGGATTTCGATTTTGTGTTGAGAGATGATGTTTTGGACGTTATAATCATGTTATATGAAGGGATATGTATATGATTATGAGTTTGTATAAGGATTCATTGGATTATTGATGATTATTCTTGAACACTTTGAATATCGAGTTGAGATTGGGGGTTTTCAATTAATTGTCGTTATAATCACGTTTTTGGATATTCGTTGTGGATAATTAATCGTATTGAAGATGTTTTGTTGGTTTGAAACACTTCTTGGGGGATTTGGTATTGGTATATTGAGGTTTGATTGTAAACAATCGGAGTTTGGACGCAACGTGTTTGATTTAATGCCTCAATGGACTTGGTTTAGTCGTATCGACGTGTTGAGTGCGTCATATTCATGTTTGTTACGTATATTGAACGGATTGTTGGTAATTGAATTGTTCAAGGTTGTTCGAGCGACCGATATCTCAATTAGGACATTGTTCGTGGAAGGATAATTGTCACCGGTGTTGTGTAAGTTAATTCTTACTCGGTTAAAAGGATATTCATACCTTTTGTTGTTGATCATTCATAATCATAACTCATTCATCATTGTATTAATCATATTAAAACTTGTTATTGTCAATTAATCACTTCAGTCATAAGGAACGACGGTTCCAATCTTTTCGTTGAACTATCATTCATTTCATTATTACTCTCATCTCGGTGAGTCATTCTTGACCTTGTCTAATTATTATTCATTAAAATTCATTATGGTCATTCTCGTTCAAATGACCTTCTGGGTTCATATTGCGTGGCCGGGTGTGGCTGTGTGGAATTTTTAGTCGGGCACACGATGGTTATGTATTGGGTTCACCGATACATTAGACCGTGCACACGGGAAAGCGTTACACCGTGAGACTAATTAGGTACAAGGACGGGTGTGTCCGGTCATTCGTCTTGTATACTTGCACAGAACACTACGGGCGTACTATGATACTCTTCTTCAGCGTAATTCATAACTAAGGATATTTCATAACTTCAGTTAAATCATGTTTGTGTATTTTCAACCCTTGAGGATTGTTGTTCTGTTTAATTGACCCCGGCTGGGGATTTTGTTTTTCAGGTCATGGCAAGGCAAACGCACGGGAATAGCATGCTGATCTCGAGGAGTCCCAGTGATACTAGTAGGGGCCCCCGATCTTTCAGTTATTCATGTTATTGTCCTTTATTTTCCGCTGCAGACTTTCATTTGAATACTCCGTTTCATTCAGTGTTGTGTATTTTATCTTCATATAAAATACACTAGTATTCGGTAATGTCCTGGTGTGTTGTAACTAAACTCCTCATCGGAGTAATTATTGTTGTAATGTAGTTCGGTACTACATTTATCCTGTGTAATTCATTCATTTTCATTTGCCTGGTGGGTCCCAGTTGGGGATCTACGGCACTGTAATATCCGCCTAGTTTGGGGTGTTACAGAGTTGGTATCGGAGCGTGGTTTTGAATACTACCTTCTGAGTCATGTCTCATTTGAAATCATCGTCGACTAGTATCATTGGACTTTCGCGTCACGTGTGACCTGTGCAGATGCCGAGCCAATCAGACCGGAAGAACTGTAAGATTTCTAACGCCATGGTATAATTTCTGGCAATAGTCATTCATTCATCATTCATCATTTAACAATCCTCAAACATCATCATTCATTGTGATTTGGGCGATCATGTTAACTCATTAATCACTTAATTCATTTCATTACTTAGTTAATGATCAGGACGATCATGTTAATTCATTTATTACTCAATTCATTTCATTACTCAGTTGTCGATCTGGATGATTATATTTTTAATCTTGTTAAGTTATTCAAGATAATCATTTCAAGAATTTCATCAGATAATCATGTCACTTCAGTAAATCATTCATATAATCACTAAGTTAGAGCATGTATACTCATTTTCATCATCTCATGACGTAATCATAACATGATAATCATGCGGGAAATATAATCATTTTGCGACCTTCCTACTTCAGTATGGACAGAGTGCCAGGATGCACGGAAGAGGCGGTGCGGGCCGAAACCCGAGGAATAATCACTGGCCGGAAATCGTGCCCGTGACTCGCTCGATCGTAAGATGTTCGGGTTGATCCACTCACTTTTATGCAGCCATGATGACCCATGTGCGCTTGCTCAATCATCATTGTGCCACTGCCGGATTAATCGAGAGAACTCTCCCGTATGAGCCAGATGCTAAGGAAAGTGCCGAGCAACAACCTTCATTTGTCACAGGAAATCAACGGCGTAATCAATCCAAAGGCGGTCACCAACCTTCAAGAAGCCTCGTGTGAGTCCTATCGCTTCGAGCGACCTCCTACGGTGCATAGTTGTGCGGGATCTCGCCCCGAGCGGCCGGGCCGCCACCGTTTAACCGTGAAGAACCGGTCATTTCAGCACCAAATGTCCGGCGGACTGCCACGTGCCATAATCAGGAATTGCCGGGCATAGGGCCCGTTTTGCCAAGGGACTCCAAGTCGGCCCGACGGCATCTCGTGCCCCGCAATCCGCTTCGTAATCGATCGCTTTGTCAACGCTGCTTAAGTCAATGGAAGCAAATAGAGTTGGAGCTCGTATTTATCGACAGAGCGCCTGGGTTCGGGGCCGGCAAGCCCGGATTCATGTGCCGAGGAGGATCGACGATTCGGTGACCAAGGATCTCGTATACTCATGATTTTATTTCAACTCGTGTGTACCTTTTAATAGTGGTGCACCGCATTCATTCATTTTCGAATCATGTTCGAATGGACTTATTTTGGGATAGTCCTATTGCTTGTGGACCCCATACCATCGGTCTACCTGACGATGGAAGAATTTTCGGAAATCATACCGGAGTAAGCTTAGTGACCGCGATTGGTTGATGGACCTAATCGTGGTGAATTTTATCTTAGGACGATGTAATTTTCGGTATTAGTTGGTTTGATCGTCTTGATACTATCCTCGGTGTTTGTCGCTTGATCGCTATCTTTCCGTCGTTGGTTTTCGAATGTGTACTTCAGAGGAAGTGATCCCCGTTGTTCCAGAAGGAGTATTATTCTGACGAAAGCAGAGAGATTCCGCAATCGAACTATTCAATCATTCATTGTATCATTCTCATCGATTGGCCTTTCTAAAGCAATCGAACTATTCAATCATTCATTGTATCATTTTCATCGATTGGCCTTTCAAAGGCAATCGAGTTATTCAAACATTCATCAGATCATCTTCATCGATCGACTTTCTAGTGGCAATCAAGTGTTCAATCATTCATGGTATCATTGTCATCGATTGACGATGTAGTTCCGCATTGTTATCTGTTGCCTTCTCATAGAGTAGGGGAATTCAGAGTGAGTTGGAGCCAGACGCCCCTTTATCGAAGGTACAGACGGATGGCCCCGACTGTAATGCAGGAGTTGAAGATTCAACTTGAGGAGTAGTTCGAGAAAGGTTATCTCCGACCGATTGCGTCCCCGTGAGGAGCACCGGTGTGATCTGTCAAGGAGAAGGATGGCTCGTCTCGTGTGTGTATTAATCACTGTGGAGTTGAACAGGCGATGATCAAGAGTAGTATCCCTTACCCCGTATTGATGATCTTTTAGATCAACTTCAAGGAGCCTCGGTGTGTTCCAGATCGACTTAAGATCCGGATATCACCGATGGAGTCGAGAGTCGGATATCGCGAGGACAGCGTGTCGTACACGCTACGGTCATTATGAGTTTGTAGTTATGCCGTTCGGGCTAACTACTGCACCTGCGGTATTCATGGAGTTAATGAATCGGGTTTTCATCGACTTTTTGGATCAGTTTGTTGTTGTCTTCATCGACGACATTTTGATTTATTCTCCTAGCCGAGAGGAACACGAGGTTCATCTTCATCAGGTTCTCGACATGTTGAGACGCGAGCAACTTCATGGTAAGCTTCCAATTGTGAATTCTGGATGTCCGAAGTGATTTTCTCGGGCATGTAATTTCACCTGTCAGTTATTCACCAATCACAAGAGATGAAGTATATATTTACTCACAAGGAGTTAAATATGTGACAGAGGCGGTGGTTGGAACTAATCAAAGATTATGATATCGAGATCCTTTGCCACCCGGGCAAGGCGAATGTTGTCGCCGACGCCTTGAGTCGTAAGTCCGTTCAGGGGCAGATGCTTGCTCGTTTAAGAGTTCAGAAGGAGCTTCAGCAGGAATTCCTTAGATCCGAGATCGAGGCATGGCTTCAGCAAGTTCAGGGACAGCTTTGTATGTTAGAGATTTCATCATCACTTGAGGAGGAAATCAGGGAGAATCAGTGTTCAGATTCATTTTGTTGCTCATCCGCGAGGATGTGGTACAGGGGAAAGCCCCTGGATTTGTGGTCCACGAGGATGGACTCTTGAGATTTGAGAATCGGTTGTGCGTACCGGCGAATGATGAGTTGAAAAGCTCGATCTTGAGAGGAGCTCATGCTACCCCTTATCCGGTTCATCCGGGGTCTAGCAGGATGTACAAGGACTTAAAACAACATTTCTGGTGGAGTAATATGAAGCGAGGAGTCGCGGAATTTGTTTCGAGATGTTTAGCCTATCAGCAAGTCAAGATTGAACATCAGCGACCGGCGAGTATGCTGATACCGCTCCCTATTCCAGAATGGAAGTGGGAAGACATTTCTATGGATTTCTTCACAAGTTTGCCGACGAGTCGTCGTGGCATGAATACGATCTGGGTGATCGTGGACCGCTATCTAAATCAGCTCATTCCTTGAGATCAAGGATACGTGGGGTCCCGAGAGGCTTGCCCAGCTGTTTATCAGAGAGTTAGTGAGATTGCACGGTATTCCTAAGAGTATCGTTTCTGATCATGTCGGACGATTCGTGTCTCGTTTATGGAATCAGTTCATCGTGCTATGGGAACTCAGCTTAATCTCATTACCGTTTTTCATCCTCAGTCCGACGGACAATCAGAGAGGACTATTCAGACATTGGAGGACATGTTGAGGGCATGCGTCCTCGATTTAGAAGACAATTGGGAAGCCCAACTACTGTTGATCGAATTCACGTACAATAATAGTTGGCACTCTTCGTTTCAGGTAGCACCTTACGAGGCCTGGTACGGTCGTTGTTGTCGATCTCCCTTGTGTTGGGACGACCCATCAGAATCAATCGGCACCGAGCCCGATATGCTTATAGCCGCCCGTGAAAAGGTAGCTTTGATCAGGAGTCGTTGTTGACCGCTCGGAGTCGACAGGAATCATATGCAGGTAATCGTCGTCGACCATTAGAGTTCGACAGGTGACCATGTTTTGGTCAAGGTAATCCCGAGTTGTTATATCTTCCGTTTTGAGAAGAGGGGAAAGTGGAGTCCGAGATTCATTGGACCGTGTGAGATTTTGAATCGAGTAAGCGAGTTAGCTTATCGATTGGCTTTACCTCCGGCTTTGAGCCGAATTCGTAATGTGTTTCACGTCTCTCAGCTATGGAAATATGTTGCCGACCCGAGTCACATACTTCAGTTCGACGAAATCAAGATCGCAGATGATCATTTGTATGAGAAGCGTCCCATACGAGTGTTAGAGCGGCAAATCAAACAGTTAAGGAATAAGGCGATTCCTTTGGTTAAGTTTCAGTGGTCTAGACATGGAATCGAAGAGGCCACTTGGGAAACCGAGGAGAGTATGCGGGGCAGATATCCCGAGTTGTTTGACCCTTAGTTTCGGGGACGAAACTCTTTTTAAGGGGGGGAGTATGTAATACCCGGCTATAATTCATTCTTTGCCACTCAGTAATTTTCAGTCTGTAATTGTCACTCAGTAATTCTCACTCATTAATAATCACTCATCATTCATGAATCACTCATTTGCGTTCAATGTTGGCATGTTGTAATCGTATATCAGTTACCGATCGTCATTTTACCTCCGTTTTTAGATCGAGACGAGAGTATTATCATTTTCATTGTGATTGATAGCCTTGTACTGGGAGTATCATCTTTGGCTCGTGTTAGACTTGTTCACTTCCACATTCGTATGATATGTCGGATCATTCATCAGTCGTAGTGAGGAATCGGAATTATCGGATTTATTTCACCTTGGCCAACATCGAGTTACGGCCGTAAGGTTCTGGGATACGGCCGTAAGTTCAGCGGGTACGGCCGTAAGGTGGCCGATACATGGCCGTAAGTGGTCCAAAGAGTCGCCCAGACATTTGGCCGAAGGTGAGTTACGGCCGTAAAGAAGGTGAGATACGGCCGTAAGTGGAGTTCGTAAATTTCGGGTGTTGTCGACCAAGGGTGACTCACGGCCGTAAGGGTTGCGGCATACGGCCGTAAGTCGAGGCAGGTACGGCCGTACGCTGCAGGAAGGATGTCTGGCCATTTTTGACGAAGGCGGGTTACGCCCGTAAGGTTGGCCGGATACGGTCGTATCATCCGAGTTACGGCCGTAAGGTGTGCGGTACGGCCGTAAGGCTGTCGATGGGTGTTTTTGACGAAGGCGGGTTACGCCCGTAACTCAGGAGCGGTTACGGCCGTAAGTCTGTCGGCAGGCTTTCGGACGAAGCCGAATTACGACCGTACGAGTTGGCCGGTTACGGCCGTAAGGCCGTTGACTTGGAAAGTTACGGCCGTAAGAGGGCCGAGTTACGGCCGTAACTTCCGGCAATATTTAAGGACTGGCCGGGACATTTTTTTTCACCATTTTCTTCCTTTCTTCATTTTGTTCCGAGAGAGAGACTTGAGAGAGGGATTTTTCCATACTCAATCACTTGAGTGTTAGACTTTCATCATCCACATTCATTTGGGAAGCTTGGATACTCGTTTTAACTCGTATTCATCGGATCGAAGTGGTTGGATCTTCAAGAGGTAATTTCTTCAACACCTTGGATTTCGATTTTGTGTTGAGAGATGATGTTTTGGACGTTATAATCATGTTATATGAAGGGATATGTATATGATTATGATTTTGTATAAGGATTCATTGGATTATTGATGATTATTCTAGAACACTTTGAATATCGAGTTGAGATTGGGGGTTTTCAATTAATTGTCGTTATAATCACGTTTTTGGATATTCGTTGTGGATAATTAATCGTATTGAAGATGTTTTGTTGGTTTGAAACACTTCTTGGGGGATTTGGTATTGGTATATTGAGGTTTGATTGTAAACAATCGGAGTTTGGACGCAACGTGTTTGATTTAATGCCTCAATGGACTTGGTTTAGTCGTATCGACGTGTTGAGTTCGTCATATTCATGTTTGTTACGTATATTGAACGGATTGTTGGTAATTGAATTTTTCAAGGTTGTTCGAGCGACCGATATCTCAATTAGGACATTGTTCGTGGAAGGATAATTGTCACCGGTGTTGTGTAAGTTAATTCTTACTCGGTTAAAAGGATATTCATACCTTTTGTTGTTGATCATTCATAATCATAACTCATTCATCATTGTATTAATCATATTAAAACTTGTTATTGTCAATTAATCACTTCAGTCATAAGGAACGACGGTTCCAATCTTTTCGTTGAACTATCATTCATTTCATTATTACTCTCATCTCGGTGAGTCATTCTTGACCTTGTCTAATTATTATTCATTAATATTCATTATGGTCATTCTCGTTCAAATGACCTTCTGGGTTCATATTGCGTGGCCGGGTGTGGCTGTGTGGAATTTTTAGTCGGGCACACGATGGTTATGTATTGGGTTCACCGATACATTAGACCGTGCACACGGGAAAGCGTTACACCGTGAGACTAATTAGGTACAAGGACGGGTGTGTCCGGTCATTCGTCTTGTACACTTGCACAGAACACTACGGGCGTACTATGATACTCTTCTTCAGCGTAATTCATAACTAAGGATATTTCATAACTTCAGTTAAATCATGTTTGTGTATTTTCAACCCTTGAGGATTGTTGTTCTGTTTAACTGACCCCGGCTGGGGATTTTGTTTTTCAGGTCATGGCAAGGCAAACGCACGGGAATAGCATGCCGATCTTTCAGTTATTCATGTTATTGTCCTTTATTTTCCGCTGCAGACTTTCATTTGAATACTCCGTTTCATTCAGTGTTGTGTATTTTATCTTCATATAAAATACACTAGTATTCGGTAATGTCCTGGTGTGTTGTAACTAAACTCCTCATCGGAGTAATTATTGTTGTAATGTAGTTCGGTACTACATTTATCCTGTGTAATTCATTCATTTTCATTTGCCTGGTGGGTCCCAGTTGGGGATCTACGACACTGTAATATCTGCCTAGTTTGGGGTGTTACACACGGATGGGTTTTGTTGCTGGATATTGTGATGTCACTACTACAAAAACAGCATTTACTGACACTTAGTTTCTGACACTTTATCAAAAGTGTCAGTAACTTCTGACATTTGAATCATTTTTTGTTTTTAACATAATTGTGTCATAAGATACTGACACTTAAGTATCAGTAACTTGAGTATCAGAATTTACTGATACTTGAATATCAATAATAAAAAAAAATTATACATCTCAGGGATCGAACCTGAGATGCGGTGATTACATCACTGAATAGAAACCAATTTAGCTATATGGATAATTTACCTTGTTTCACAATATTAAATAGAATAACCATAACAATGAATATTTATTAGTAAATCAATATTAAAAACCAATATTAAAAACCCGTAACACTTTACCCTACGTTCTTCATCTTCTTCCGCAGCCTCGCCCTTCTCCCGTAACACTTTACCCTAAGTTCTTCATCGCAGCCTCGCCCTTCTCCCGTAACAATTTATCTTAAATTCTCCCCTAACAATTTACCCTAAGTTCTCTTTGTTTTATAAGTGAAATGTCTGTTTGAAAATTTTAATTTATGGTATTTTTTCATGTAATTAAACAAAAAAACATAATTGAGATAATAATACATTTTTTTTCACAAATCTGAACATATACTGACACTAAAATAGTGTCAGTAATTATTTTTACTGACACTTTATAATAGTGTCAGTAATGCTAAAGCCAGAACATACTGACACTAATGTTTAATGTCAATAAAAAATTAATTACTGACACTATTTTAGTGTCAGCAAAACAAAATACTGACGCTATTTTAGTGTCAGTATTTATGGACTCTTGTATTACTGACACTAAAAATTAGTGCAGTATTTTCTGGCTTTAGCATTACTGACACTATTATGAAGTGTCAGTAAAACTAATTACTAACACTATTTTAGTGTCAGTAAATGGGATATTTGTACTAGTGTGTACCGTAGTGTACTGATTTGTGAATGTGAAATGGCTGTCATAGTCCAGTCGTGATGTCGGACAAGGTCTACGGTGACACATGGCTTGTGATCATGGTGGTCAGGATGCAACGAGTGATTGATCCAACCATGAGAGCCTAAGAAGACATACGGTGACATGTGGCATGTGATCACGGTGTCATGGATATGATTATGGATGTGCTTTGCCAGGGTCGAGTATCTTGGACGTGTTACCAAGATTTCGTATATTGGGTGGTTATGTTTTGTTGATTTTATGTCCACCGAGGACATGTGGTGTGGGTTGTGGACCCCGTGATTTATTGTTGGTTTTTATTTGAGAAAGCAAAACTTTGGGGACGTGACCCCTTTTGGTTTTTGAAAAGAGAATGATTCGATAATCCTAAATGTTTTTCTACTAAAACGGCCGAGGGCATTTTAAAAACATTTTATAAATTGTTCTCTTGATTTGTGATCTTTCAAATTTGAAAAGTTTTACTCAAACTCTCCGCCTCGAGAAGTATTTCTTTTCGTTATGTTTCAATCTCGAGGATTCCTGATTATTATTATTCTTAGAATATGATTTGTATGACTCGTATTTGTACTTTGTACTTGCACTAGCAAAATAGTAGAATTCTGATAACTCCCGAGTAATCGAGAGGTGGATGTCTGTATTGCATTCAGGTACGTGCAGGGTCTTGGGGAGCATAACACAGGGTTGGCACAAAGGATGATGAATGATGATCGATACTAATCACATGAGTATTCATACGATGTTGTATTGGTTTAGTTGTAGTTATTTCCGCTGTAGTATTTTTCCCGTTGCACGGGAGCGTGTTGTATTTTGTCCCCTGTGTGGGTATGTATTGAGATTGAGTTGTATGTATTAATTGAAAGACCAAATCGGTCTACTAGGTCATTTTAGCCTTAAAAGGCGATGTTGAGATGTTTGATTTTTGTTACAAGCCTGGTAGATCCTTGAGAAAAGGGTCTACGACTAGTAATATCCCTGAGTGGATTGGGGATGTTCCAAGTGTGGTGAAGAATAATGAACTATTTTCATGCAGAAGCGATAGATAAGTGCAGAAAAGAAATGACACAGAGATTTATAGAGCTCCAGACCTAACTAGCTTAGGTCCTCTCTCCTTTATTTTCTTTTTGAATACGTTTAAGATAAACCTTTTGGCCTTCTCTTCGATCGGTCTGAGGTAAACCATACAACTCTTATCTTCTATCGGTCCAAGATAAATAGTTACAAATCTTGTCTTCTATCGGTCCAAGATAAACCGTTTTTCGGACAAGGAAATAACCTTTCTAACTTTCTATCGGTACTAGAAGAACTTCACCTGATTTTAGACTGTGATTCTAACATTGCCGAATCCATGATCCTAATAACATCAATTCAAATCTACAATCTTTTCTTTTCTCTCATGTATGAATGAGTGAAGTTACACTCACACTCTTAGTAGTTAAGCTCGATTACAATGAATACCTCAAGTGAATATGTAAAATGCTTGAAGTTGTCGTAGAGTGAATACCAAATGAAGTGATATTTATAGGCTTCAAAGCCTAACTAGCCGTAGATTACTGTTTTCCACTTTACGCACATTATTACCAACACATTACATACGAGAGATTCTTTACATACATTGACCTTCTAGTATTGCGTACATTGTCATATCTTCCAGTGTAGGCCAGTAGCTACGTCTTTTGCATTGCGTATGTTAGCTCCTTCTTGTTGCCTAAGTTATGTGTAACGTCATATGTCCATTGTATTAGTTGACCCTCTAGAATCAATCCAACAAATTGATTTGAATTCGAACTGCATAACGACTGTAATAAGTAGCCTGTAGCGTTCATTAACTTGTACAGGTTGCATAGGTTCTTCAGCTATATTGCGTACGTGAACATGTCTGATGCTTTTTATCGAACCCTTCCAGTTCTAATATTATGGTCATAAATCCATCACTGCAGCTACTGGTAGCTGCTTCGTTCACTTCTGGTTCATTGCGTATACGCTGTAGGGTTTGTTATCACAGTCAAAAGTGTCTGTTGGAATAATTATTCCATCCGGTTTTACTTTACCAATTTTTTTCTTCCTCTTTCTGCTTTCCCTCTTTTTTTTCTTCATTTTCTTGTTTTCTTTCTTTCTTTCTCCTTTTCTTCTTCTTTCTTTTCTTCTTTTCTTTCTTCCTTCCTTTTCTTTCTTCTCTCTTTCTTTCTTCTTCTTTTTTTTCCTTTCTTTCTTTCTTTTATTTTCTTCATTCCCTTTTTCTTTCTTTATTTTCTTATTTTCTTTCTTTCTTTCTATTCTTCGACGCATTATTCAACTCCCCTCCTAATGGTGGTACTAACCCAATAATTAGTATCAGAGCAGTCTTAAAATAGTAGTCGGCTTAACATCCAAGGAGAAAAGATCCAATAGCATATAATTTTGCCCCTATAGAATGCCTTGCCTTAAACCGACCACCATTTTTTGACGGATCAAATTTCATCACATGGAAGAAAAAGATGTCAATCTTCCTTCGAGTTTGTGATATTAAAATTTGTAAGATCACTTGTCTTGGTCAAAAAATTCCTACAAATTTCAATGGATCACTCAAGAGCTTTGAAGAATTTAATGATGAGGACTGGAAAAATGATCATTATAATTGTAATGCTACACAATTATTATATTGTGCTCTAAATATTGAAGAATACAATAGAAGTATCAACGAAATTTAGAATATGCTCGAGGGAACAACTCAAGTCAACGAGACAAAAATAAATATTCTTCTCTATGACTATGAGTTATTCATGATGAAGGATGATGAGTCCATAAAAAAATACTTGATCGATTTTCAATCATTACAAATAGACTTGCTTGCTTTGGTAGACCATTATCGAGTAGTGAAAAACTGAGAAATATTACAATCACTACCTCATGAATGTGATGGAACGGTTACGACTATTATAGATTCGAAATATCTCAATATTTTAGATCTTAGCATCCTTCTTGATACGCTAATAAATTACGAGATCGTGTAAACACCATGAAATACCAAACCAAATTCCAAAGAGAAATTTATAGCTTACAAAGCTAAAAAGATTTCCGACAATGAAGAAAAAATCCCGATTGATGATAATAATGAAGAATTGGCATTTTATGTCAAAAACTTCTTCTTAAATCGGAGAAGAAAAGCTATCAAATCGCAAGACCAGAAATGATTCGATGACGCTGAGGATCGGGTCCGTAGGAGCAGGCTCCAAAGGCACCACCACGCCATTGACATGGATCGCGCAGCACCGAACATGCCAGACTTTGAGAAATGGCCAAAAAATCCGACCTGAAGCAGGTGTGCCATCGGATAGAGTATGGCAAGAAGAAACGGGAGGTAGGGGTGTCAATCGGATAAAATGGATACGGATACAGCTATATCCGGATCCGAATCCGGATGTTCGAAACCGTATCCGAATCCAGAAATATCCGAAAAACCATATCCGTATCCGAATCCGGCGGATATTATCCAGATACGGATAATATCCGAATTCGAATCCGATTTTCAAAAAATAATTTTTTTTATGAAATTTGCATTTACTAGATAAAAAAGCATATAAAAGAGATATTCTTTAAATTTTATGCAGTGCAATTACAAACACCAAATGGCAAATACATCTTTGTCTAAATTTGCATATGGAAATTTATATCAAAATTAACATCATTGCCTCTACATCAGTGACAATATTAAAAAAAGAAAAAAAATCTACATATGATTCAGCTAAAGAAAGCTATTAAAAAAGAAAAAATAATCTACATATGATTCGGCTAAAGAAAACTATTAAGATCTTCAGTGGCAAAGTTGATCTCAGTGATGGGATGAGCAAAGACATGCATATCATTAAAAAAATGGGATCAAAGTAGTAACATTAACCAATCTTCCATAAACAAGTATCTACCCAGCTGTCTACATACATGCATACAAGTAGAAAGCACAATTGGAACAAATTCTAGCAGTTCTTCCCTGCAGTGACGCCACACTTGCTCTGAGACATTATCTGCCATATTAGACACTGCAATGACAATGTAAAACAACATATAAAGCAATGGTCTTTTCGCCAAAACAACAACCTAGTGCTTTCGATAAACTTGAGTCACAACAAATCTGATAATATTTTATTAGACAATGCAAGGTTGCTAGCACAAGAGCTGGGATATTATAATGAATGAGAAGCTACATGCCTACACCATAATATATAATCAGTCAGCTCATAACATAATAAGCAGAATAAGGAGCTTTAATACATGTAAATCACAATTAAACCACAGGTATAAACATCCCATTGTTCAACGATTAAACCCAGATTGGAGGCTTAGAAGTCTACATCCCATTCATTATCCTGCAATTTTATACAAACACACAGAAGTATAAACAATAATCAAAGCTTGTATAAATCAAGAATCTTCAAATAATAAATTCAAAAGAGGAAGTCTACCTTGTTTCATTGACAGAGGCCCTTTATGAATTAACAAACAAAAGCTACAAAACCCGTATAAACACAAGCTTCAAATAATAATCAAAGCCCGTATAATCACAAGCTGCAAATAATAACCAAAGGACAAGAAAAACATTGTTCCATTGTTCAACGATCTGCAATTAACATATTCGATCTGCAATTAATCAAACTCGTGTTAAATTCAGAGACCATATCTGATTTGGAAAAGATTAAATATATAATAATCGCATACCTTATATGAACTAATCGATTGATAGACTTAGGATTAGGGTTTGAAGGCGGCTAAGGCCTCAAGTGAAGCGAATGAGAATATGAGAGAATGATAGAGAGAGAGAGAGAGAGAGAGATTGAGATGAGAATGAGAGGTGGAGCGGCAGTTAGAAAAGAAAATAGAGTTATGAAACTTTAATCAGTATTAACTTGATGGTCCTGATAATAGGAAAGCCCAAAAATCTAAAAAGGACCCATATCTCATTGGATACATATAGTACATACATAAAATATAAAATATATTTTGAATCATATATATATATATATATATATATGCTTAATTTTGGATACAGATATTTTCAGATACAGATGTGCCTATATCCATATCCATATCCGGAATCTTCGGATTCAGATACGGATAATATCCGGTTTCTTCCAGATACGGATAATATCGGCTTTTTTCCGGATACGAATACATATATTTCGGACGGATATCATATTTTTCGGATTTTTTTGACAGCCCTAACTGGAGGTACAGAAGAAAATGGAGCGAACGACTTGTCCGAGTGCTTTAAAAACTTACTAGATGTTCGTCCGTGCGATACACCAGATATTCGATTACTTAAAAATACTTTCTACGTCTCCTAAATTTGTTTATGAGAATCTTTGACATAATTTTTGTAAAAAAAAATTATTGATTATATTGTGGAATGTGATATAATTGAAGAATGAGTCTGATTTTAGCGTAGTGTTTAATTAATTTGTGTTCAATATATGAATAAATTTATGGGACATACTGTAACACCTCCGTAATTTATAGAGATATTACAGCGCCATAGATTTATTTTAGAGAACCTACCAGGATTAGACCAACATAAAAGACATTAACCATCAACGAAACTGAGACATTCACACATTTAAAACCAACATTAACTTCAATGCGTCATAAAACACCAAAACATACCAATACATGGTCCTGTTGGATCACAGTATATACAACAACTCACAACTGATCCAACAACATCAATAACAGCTAATACCAACACATTAAATCACATATGACAGTATCCGTACGAGTACAAAACCAAAACACGACTCTGACTATGCCAAAACGACCACCAACTCACAATAACATATGATATCAATGTTGCTCGTCATCCTTGTGCCCTCCCGGCACCGGCTTGCCACTAAGACCTGTACCTGAATACACAACAAGAATATCCACCCCCAAAGGGATCACCAAACAGCTGGTGCAAGTACAACGATTTATGAATACAAACCACAAGTGAATAAACAATCAAATTACGGTGTCATCACATATATTCCGGAATATCATACCACAATCATCATCACAAAATAATCTCCCGAGCTGTACTGGCCCTGTACCTCACGCGAGATACATACCCCAGGGAATCCTCGTCAGGCCCTTTCTGGTTGTACAACCCAACCAAGTGATATATTTTCCGAAATATTCATTCACTCGAAGTACATCAAACACAATCAAAGTACTTGAGTCAATTACAATGGTACAGGGAACGGTGAACGAAAGGACCTGCCACCCGAACTTTCCTCAACGATTAGGTCCTAGCACAACACAACACTATATCAAACATAGTACGACAGAAACGGAAAGGTTTACCCTAAGTTCTACTCTTAGGGACAATCTGTAATATCCGCAATTCCGAATTCTGGTAATTTTCTTTTTTTTGGCGAAAGTCCGTTTTGAGGACTTGCTTGGGACCGTTTTATCATTCTGAGAATGATTAATTCTGCACTTTTTGTCATCCGAGTTCGTTTCGGTATCGTTTTGTTGACTTTCGTGTTTCTTAGCGACTTTTCCGCACTCGAGTTCGATTCTTGTGAATCTCGTTCGAAACTACTGTTTCGAGTTTCCCGTAAGTTCGTTTAACTTTTTTAGACGTGTTGTGAACTTTAGTTTGGTTATTCGATCACGTATCGTGATTTTCGGGCATTTTGGGCTATTTTGTAATTTACCCAAAGTTGTGGGTATCCGCATTCGTATTTGTTGTCTTGACCCTTTTCATGGTCGCGTGTGATTAATTATTGCATGGTATTTCATTCGGGTCGATGATGTTGCCCACGAGCGTTTTGTCGTGTTCGTTTCGTGCGATTTCAGATAATCGAGTCGTCGAGTCCTGGTGTTCGGGCACTGGCCGGATGGTTGCGGGTCCTGGCCGGACGGTTGGGGTACTGGCCGGACGGTTGTGGGTACTGGCCAGACGGTTGCGGGCACTGGCCGGATGGGTGCGGCAGGAACCGGCGTAGCGCACGCTACGGCCAAAAGGTAGCGCACGCTACGACCGGGAGGCAGCGCATGCTACGGCCGGGAGGCAGCGCACGCTACGTCCGGTTAGTTGCGCGCGCTAGTCGGCCGAGACACTGGGGGCAGTGAGGTTCTGTACTCGGGTGGATCGTCAGGTAGCGCACGCTACTGCCGGACACTGCGCACACTACGACCGGCAGGTAGCGCACGCTATGGCCGGAAGGCTGTGCGCGCTACCTGGCCGAGCAGTCTAGTCCAAGAAGTCTCTGGATTGCGGCCCTGGCCGATAGCGCACGCTAGCTCGGCAGCCTAGCGCACGCTAGGCTGCACCTGTATAAATGTGACAGAGCAGTCGCATTTTCACTCGTTTTTCATTTCCTTTCTTTTCTCTTCCACGGCTGTAGCCTTGGGAATCATGGAGCCATGTTATTGAACAACAAATCCACGAAGTTCTTGAGTTCATATCATTTATTGATCATCCTATATCATCCTTTGATCCAGCGAATCAAGGTGAGATTTCCTAGAACCCTATTTTGAGAAATTTTGGGGTTTTTGCATTTTTGTCCGATTCGTTCCGTATTGTTGATTAATCCATGATGGGTATGATTAATCTTAGTAGTATTCTTGTGTTTAACATCATTTAATCCATTGTTCTTCGTCGAATCAAGGTATATTTCTTGATTTCCTACGAGTTGACTTTTTGGGAGATTTGTTCTTGATTTCGTTTTCCATACGTTTTTGATGAACCGACTGTTGTAAAATGATGTTTTTAAACATATCCTATGGATTTAATATCCATATTTCGGTTGGGAAGTCCATTTTCATGTTTTGTCGGGTCAATTCGTGTTCTTGGCCGTTTTGGGGGAAACCCTTGAACTTTCATCGTTTGTTACTTGAATTCAGCAGCTTTGGGTCGTACTTTGGAGTTCATTTTCGTTGTTATTGTTGTCGTTCATAGTTTATTGTTGCGGGTTGTCGTTCGGCGGAGTCGGCGGGTTCGTAGTCGGTCCGAGTCTCCTCACTTCGGTCGATTCTCCGCGTTGTGATTATTCGAGGCAAGTATCTTGCCCATACATTTCATGTTTCGTAGGCATAATTGATAAATGATTTTATGTAAAATCCAATGTTTAATGAACGTTAAAAAGGATCGGTATGTTCTCGATAAATATTGTCTTTCAACGATAATTCGTATACTTCGTGAATGGATGTGTTCTCGGATTATGTGTGTTAGTTTCGTATGTTGAAGGATGTTGTGATCACATTTAGTGAATGTATTAAACCGTAATCATTTACCGAAGATTACGTGTTGTTATGTGTGTTTGTCTGGTGAATACGTGACGGGTGATATTGGTTGTTACTCCTTTGAAAGGAGGTTGTGATGCTTAATGTTGTTTGGCTTGATAATTGATTATTGTTGTGTGCTTGATGCATGTGATGTGCCTCCGGGTAGGATTGTTGAATCTCCGGGATCCATACTTGCTAGTATGGGTCGGGCGTGGTCGTAGGGTTATCCACCGGGTATGTCTTGCGGGGACTCCGAGGTTCGTGGCTTGTTAGCCTGATGCCGGGACAACTGATGGGGTTATCATCGGGTATGTCTTGCGGGGACTCCGAGGTTCGTAGCTTGTTAGTGCGATGCCGGGATAACTTATGGTCGTGGTTTGGTTAAGTGTGTATCTGTGCTTGTAGTCACGTGACTGTTGTTACGGTGACATGTGATTTGATATAGTTTCCCTGTGGGTGGTTCACTCGGGTTTGTTCTACGGGAGCATCTGAGGTCCGTGGATTGCTAGCACGGGACGCGAATAATATGTGGAAACAAGTTGTTGTGGTATGATCGGGTCATGGACCCCATGTGTTGTTATCGTAACTTTGTTTTGGGAAAATGACTTTTGGGCTGTGTCCCTAAATGTTTTTGAAAGGCTTGAGAATTCTTAAAATCCCAAATGTTTTCAAAACTCCCGAGATCATAAAATGGTTTTACAAGATGTATATCGGGTTTATCCTTATCTTTCGATTTAACCGTTTTGATCAAGTGATTTACCTCAGGAAGTATGTTTATGATTTCTAAGTCTTTGGAGTATGATATGTATGATTTGTTTTCGTATTTTATACTTGCACTAGCAAAACAGTGGAGTTTTGCTAACCCCCGAATATTTGGGGGATGGATGTCTGTATTGCATTCAGGTTTTGGAGCATAGCACAGGGTCGGCATGGAGGATGATGAAAGATGAACAATACTAATCACACGAGGACCCTTTGATGTCGTATTGGTTTAGTTGTATTTTATTTTCCGCTGCAGTATTCTTTCCCCGTTGTACGGGAGTGTGTTGTACTCGACCCCTGCGTGGGCATGTGTTGTGATTGAGTTGTATGTATTTATTGAAAGACCAAATTAGTCTACTGAGTCATTTTAGCCTTAAAGGTATTGTTGAGTTGTTCGATGTTATTACCAGCCTGGTAGATCCTTGAGGAAAGGTTCTACGGCGTGTAATATCCCTGAGCGGATTGGGGGTGTTACACAATCAATCGGACACTATGGGGTCAGCATGGGTCGTACACAATTACGGGACAAAACTCGAAATGTAATTCGTAAACTTTAACGAAAAGCAAAGGGTTATAATTACAACATCATAACCCAGCACAATCATGGCTAGATCTGGACTTTAGAGGATGAAACCTCAACAAAACCCTAAAATATGAAGAGATGCGGTTTTGAATGATTTACCTTGATCCGGAGGATAAAAACTGTTAAGATCTTGTTAACTTTGTTCCAGGAACTCTAAAACGTTGTTGGGTAGTGAATGTAACACCCCCAGATTTAACCGGAAATATTACAGCGCCGTGGGCCCCGAGATGGAACCCACAAGGCTAAAAAAATTTTTCGCAAACATTTACAATCGCCCAAGAGGCTAACGACGGTACTATCTTTAAAAAAAACATTTGAAGACTATATAAAATCTATTTATCAAAATCATCGTACAAATCTCGTTTGAAAGGACAAGGCCTGATATGCCAGAACTCAGCAGTTTAAAAAACATACGTTGAGCTATCGCTTACACGCACCGACAGAATAGTTTAGAAAACGGCTGCCAAAGTAACCTAAGTTACCAGATACCAAAAGGCCATTTAAAATACTCACGTAGCGGAAAAGACCAACAATTAAAAAATACTCTAACAGCGGAATACAATAACTGATCAGGAAATTCACACCAAAAACATGCTCTAGCCAGTATCCTCGAGGAAGCTCATCTCTCCACGACCGCTACAAGCTCGATACCTTAAGAACCTACAAAGAAAGCCCACGACGGGGTCAGCCATAATATCCAACAATGATATCCATCACATCACATTAATAATTACATACCAATGAGAATACAACATAAGAATACAACCAATGTAATCTTATCATCATAACCTTACCAAAATTCACATCTCGCACAGTATCCTAGGTTCTCTAAACATCATCATAACTCACTGTTACGAAATCTACTAACTCTGTCCAACCCAAATCTGTCGGGTAACATCCACACATCTCGACATGGAAACCAATTACCCATCAAAGACAAATACCAAGGGAAATACGGAACATACCTCGAGATGCACAATACCACGACAATCATGTCAGTCTAATCCTAGATCAGATCAATGCAACATACGGGCAGGGTCCTAACACAAGACCTACAAATGCATACTCATATGACAACGTCAATATGCTCAAAATAATAACAATAGTGTATATTCAATGGAAATCCCATGATCCAGCGCCCTCAGCATAGATCCCCTGATGATCCTAGTAGATCAACATGAGGTGGATAACCAACAATATACATATGCACAAGAACACAAATAAAACCAACGATGCGAATCCACATGATTCCATCAACACAATACTGGGTAATCTAATGATCCAGCGCCCTCAGCATAGATCCCCATGATGATCCCGTCGGACCAATGCATGGTGGAAAACCTGTCCAGCAATCCAGCGCCCTCAACATAGATCCCCATGATGATCCCGTCGAACCAACGCATGGTGGACATCCGATCCAGCGCCCTCAGCATAGATCCTCATGATCCCATCGGATCATTTACAACAAAAACAATACAATATGCATACCGATATGCAACTCAATATGTTCATCAACATGAACAACACAACATGAATGACAATATGACAAATCAACTAGGACGACCTCATGTTCAACAACATGAATGACAAAATGCATGATCAAAAATCATTAACACTAAATCGAATCAATTTAGGATACTATCCCCGAGTCCTTCGGGAGAAATCTCGATCAAATTATCACCGACGATTATCCACAATGCTCGGCGATCCAAACATGCCATGGACTGTGTAATATCCGGGGATAATTTTTTTTTCGTGTTATTGTTGAGTTGTACATATTCATTTGGAATTGTACAAGTGTTGTTGTTTTGGACTGATACAATGTATATTGTATTGGAATATTTCGGGATTGAAATATTATACTTGTCGTCGGGTTGGTTTCGTCGTTTGAATGTTAGTTGGAGAGTTTGGATTTTTGGCTAAGTTCATAGCCTTAGCGTAAGCTACGGATGTAGCATTACGTACGCTAGCGTGTTGCTATTACGTACGTTATGCCTGTAAGGTTACGTACGTAATGTTTTGTAGGTGGCAGGAACCTTCCTCGTAGTCACTTTCGGCCGGTGGGTCCCGAGCATCTTCCGATCGGATCTCACTATTGCAGTCAACGGGCCCTTACGTACGTTAAGAGGTGATCTCTACGTACGTAATGCAGGTCTTGTTAACGTACGTAATAAGTTCTTGTTTACGTACGTTAAGGCCTCCGTATTTTAGTCCAGTTAGTTCTGGATTTTTCATTACGTACGTTAATGTCATGGCATAGCGTACGTAATGTCTCTTACGTACGTTAACAATAGTGTATAATGTACGTAATGAGTTTGTCAGTCTATTTATGTTAGCTTTGTATTTCATTTCCTCACGAACCAAAACACAATTTCTCTCCCTAGAATCGTCCGTTTGGACTTGTTATTGACGTTTAACACCTTCCAACTCGATCTTGATCATCCTAGCTTGGATTGAAGCTTGAAGTTGGAAGCTTGTTGGTGCTCCTTTGGTGTTTGGAGGCTTCTTCTTGTTCTTCTTCGGTAAGTTCCCTCAATATCTTGTTCTTCAAGTGATTTTCAAGTTTTTATTGTTGTTTTCTTCGGGTATTGTTTGATTAATGGAGTATATCATGATTCTTCATGGTTTTGATAAACTTTTGATGAAGAACATGATAGTATCACTTGAGTTGGATTATGTTCTTGATGTTCTTGGGGGTGATAATGATAATATTGATAATATTATCATTGTAGGAGGATCAATTTGATGATATTGGTGGTATTATCATTTTGAGATGTTTGTTTTGATAATTGTTCTTAAGTGAATCTTGTTGAATGGATTTCACAAGTGTTAAGAACGTAATGATCATGTTAATTGATCATCGAGGTGTTGGAGGATGTTGGAATTCATAGTTGAGAACTATGGTATTCGTTCGTGCGGTGTGATCGATTCGTGTTTGAATCGGGCTTTGTCCTTGTCGTTGTTTTCTATTGATTTTGTGTTTTTGAATGAATCGTTTTCATTCAAGGTTGTTCGAGTGTTGTGATCGTTGGGAGGCGCCGTTCGTCGTTTCGTGCCAGGACGTTGATCGTGGAAGGACTTTCTCGCCTTTGGTTTGAGGCAAGCTTTATACTTGTACTGGTCAATGAGATTAATGTTATCATATATGTGTATGAATGTATTGTATCATTTCGAGACTTAGTCTCTTCGTGATTTGTTGATATTCGGGAATTGTTTGATGCAATACCCTTCAGTGATTATGCCAGATGTGATTGTTATTCGTTAACGGCCGGTTTAGGGCATTGAGATTCTTGTTGTCGATAGACGGTTCGCGGCATCGATGTATCGATTATTATTGTTGACGTGAATGTCGTTCTGAGGCATCGTTGAATCGTTATTATTGAATTGGAACTGTCACTATGATGTTGCATTGGCCGACTGAAGGCGTTTGATATATTCGTTTATTATATCTGTTTCGGTGGTCAGTTTAAGACGCTGGGACATCCACTCTACCATATCATTGTGTATCGATTGACCGTTCTGAGGTAATCGATTTATTTAATTGGGATTATCGAAGAAAATTTCCATCCGTTGTATCATTGTGTATCAATTGACCATTCTAAGATAATCGATTTATTTAATTGGGATTATCGAAGATAATTCCCATCCGTTGTATCATTGTGTATCGATTGACCGTTCTAAGGTAATCGATGTATTTAATTGGGATTATCGAAGATAATTCCCATCCATTGTATCATTGAGTATCGATTGACCGTTCTAAGGTACTCGATGTATTTAATTGGGATTATCGAAGATAATTCCCTTCCGTTCTATCATTGTGTATCGATTGACCGTTATAAGGTAATCGATGTATTTAATTGGAATTATCGAAGATAATTCCCATCCGTTGTATCATTGGTTATCGATTAACCGTTCTAAAGTAATCGATGTATTGAATTGGGACTGTCAATGATAGTTTCCATCCGTTAAGTTGTTGGGATCGATTGGCCATTCCAAGGCAGTCGAGGTATTTGAATTGGGACCGCCGTGGACGGTGCCCATCCATGAGTTGTTGTTGTCGTGTTGGCTGACTCAAGGCAGCACGCTATTATTCTTGTGAATTTGGTAATATTCGGATTGTTACTGTTGTGATTAATTATGTTTTGGAGGCTAGTCTCGGATAGTGCTCGATGGATAAGCTTGGGGCTTGAACCTTCGCGGTTGGTTTCCCAACACCTACAGTTCAGTAGGTCACGGTCATGTTAATGATCTCATTATGGGTAAGCTTGGGGCTTGAACCTTCGCGGTTGGTTTCCCAACACCTACAGTTCAGTAGGTCACGGTCATGTTAATGATCTCATTATGGGTAAGCTTGGGGCTTGAACCTTCGCGGTTGGTTTCCCAACACCTACAGTTCAGTAGGTCACGGTCATGTTAATGATCTCATTATGGGTAACCTTGGCGCTTGAACCTTCGCGGTTGGTTTCCCAACACCTACAGTTCAGTAGGTCACGGTCACTGGGTGATCTCATTATGGGTAAGCTTGGGGCTTGAACCTTCATGGTTGGTTTCCCAACACCTACAGTTCAGTAGGTCACGGTCATGTTAATGATCTCATTATGGGTAAGCTTGGGGCTTGAACCTTCGCGGTTGGTTTCCCAACACCTACAGTTCAGTAGGTCACGGTCACTGGGTGATCTCATTATGGGTAAGTCTGGGGATTGAACCCTCGCGGTTGGTTTCCCAGCACCTGCAATTCAGCAGGTCACGGTCATTGGATGATCTCATTGTGATACGGATTTGTGCCGTGGCTTCGGCCCTCATTGTGATACGGCTTCGTGCCGTGGCTTCGTCCCTCATTGATACAGCTTCGGGCTGTTTTGGCTTCGGGCCATTGTGGTGATTGACAGCTTCGGTTGAGTGACATTCAGGGTATTATGATAATAAACAGCTTCGGGATGTTCGGCTGTTAGGCCATTGTGATGTATCGGTATTCCTGTTGGAGCCTTCGGGCATTGTGATTCGTATCTATTTCAGTGTTTGGCTTGGGTTACCTTCGGGTGATGTATTGTTGTGTTCTGTATTGATGATTCGTCGTTGGGCACTTGTGTTCTAACCTGTTGAGCAGGTATTGATCGTATGCCGTGGGCATAGTATTCCACGAATGCTCGATTCTTACTTTGGTTTGTGAGCATCTCGTATTACCATTACTATACTATTCATTCTGCCCTTTGGATGCATATCATGTTGTACATGTATTTGATAATCATTATCTGGATGACTGACCCCGTGGGGCGGAACATGTTTTCATGTTTTAGGTGTTTGCGAGGAGAGAGTTGAGACACAGGGGCATGACGGTGGCGACGAGGCATTCGAGCGATACTAGTCCGAGATGTTTTGGTGTTCATGTCAGTCAGACAATTGGACTACTCCAGTTTTGTTCAGTCGTTGTCATTTTGTATCATCCGAGCTAGGCTCGTGGATGTCGCTGTATTTTATTTAGGCCATGTAGGCCCACTTTTGTCATTGAAATTCCATATCGGAATATTATGTTGGATGTCAGTGTAGGAATTGTGATTCCCCTTTTGGTCAGTTTGTTGTATTTTAGTCATGTTCGCCTGGTGGATCTCCTGGTGTGGGGTCCACGACACTGTAATGACCCAATGGGATTTGGGGGTGTTACAGAAGATGGTATCAGATAATTGGGTTGTGAGATACCCTGATATGTGAGTTATGTGGTTCTACCGACGCGGTAGTAGTGGACTGTCAGGTTATGACAATCTGGACAGTCGGGCTTTGTGAGTCGTGGTAGTTGAACGACTGTATGAGTCATTCTTTCATCGAGTTGTCGTCAGTGAAGACTAGTATCGCAAGACCTCGAAGCTTCGTATGACCTGTGTAAGGACTCGATTCTCTTGTATGCTCATACATTCATTATGCCATTGATTATACATGTTTTGTTGAAACCTGTATGTAACATTGTGTTACGACCCATTCATGATTATTTGCTATGGGGCATGTTGGCTCATTATTGACTATAATTAGCATGTTTGAAGTGATTTTTATTTGTTGAGTATGTATACTTGTGTTTGGCTATTGACTTAGCATTGTGGATTGGCCGTTGAGGCATAATTGAGCCTTGTTCATGATCGAGCGTTATTCTTTCAGTATGGAAAGAGGAAACCGAGGACGTGGCAGAGGGGGTAAAGGCTACAGAGCAGGCGAAACCGAGAACCTCATGTTTATACGCATACGAATGCCGAGATGGATCAGGATTCGGCCAGATATGTGACTTATGCGACCGATTTCCCTTCAGAACGTCATACTCGAGGAGTCGATCAGATTGAGAGTGGACCCGTCGACCCTTTCTTGCTTATGAGGGGCATGATGGCCCAGATGACTCAAATGACGCAGATGATGGAGGCCATGCAGACCTCAGTGGTTCGTGGTCCACCGCAGCAGGGATCCCAGGTGCCGTTTTATGGACAGTCCAGGAGAGTGAGTCAGATTATCGGCGACATCTCTCGTCAGAGGCCGCCTATTTTTGAGGGTTCGTCGGAACCAGCTGATATTGTTCATTGGCTTGAACATTTTGATAAACTCTTCGACATGGTTCAGTGTCCGGAAGAGAGTAAGGTGGCAGTAGCGGCTTACTATTTGAGTAAAAGCGCTTATTCTTGGTGGCTTTCTGTAAAACCCACCAATCGTGATTGTGCTTGGAGTGAGTTTAAGACTCTCATGTCAGAGAGGTATTATCCGGATCCACTTTGTGAAGCCAAGTTGTCAGAGGTTTTGAACCCCGAATCCGTCGAGGACGAGGGTGTTATTGTTATTGCGGAGAAGTTTCAGGGACTCCTTCAGTTTGCTTCATCTGTTATCCGTACTGAGGCGAATAAGATCAAGTATTTTAGCAAGAGGCTGAACCCGCAGTTGAGGATGCAGTTGTTCAACCATAATTGCAATTCACTTGGTGAATTCATCGAGAAGGCTCTTGGAGCAGAGCTTTTGATCAAGGAGCTTGCTCGGAAGAACCCTTTAGTTTCTTCCGGTGAGAGGACTAGGATGCCGGTTTGTTCAGAGGGACATCGGGCTCCGACGTCCAAGAGGTCATCTTCTAGTCATCTTCGTGCTGGGAAAGCATCTTCTTCTCAGGCGACGGGTTCGACCGTTGTTTGCTTTAACTGTGATACAATAGGACATCGCAGTACTCGGTGCTTGATGCGGTCTATTGCTTGTTTTCTATGTGGGAGGCAGGGACACCTTCAGAAATACTACAGGAGTTCTAGTACCTGTAGGTCTCGAGAGGGCTCATGGGCCTCGAGAGATTTTGTTACTCCAGTCCATACTTCATCCAAGGGGTCCTATCGGGCTTCGGGAGCCAGAGGTATGGACACTCGAGGAGGAGCGGCGAGCTCAAATTTAGATCTTCCTCGAGTCGATCAGATCGAGGAGTTCGATGACCTGGAGGATGTTGATTTTGGATACATTTGAGATGTAACCTTAATTTTTTTTTCTTCTTTATTTTTCGGATTGATGTTTGACTCGGTCTGTACTTTAGTATTGTGGTTGCGAACCATTTATGGTTGATCTATCTTGTAATGATTGTATCTGAGAATCTTGAGATTTGAGGTCGTGTGATGTGTTTTTCCTTCCTTTTGGTGTTGTACCCGAGATTTTGTAATAATCTGGGTAATTGTTCATCTCAATTCGGGATGCCGAGTCGTGAGGACTTGGGCGTGCGGTTGATATGGTCCTGAGGACTATGTTTGTGTTGTCATTATTTTTGCGTGGCGTGAGTCAGTGTTTGCATGGACGTTCGATGCTGATGAGAACGGGGAAGTGTACACCGATGGTCGTAGGCATGTACAATGAGCGGCTCCCTCGGGATGTGTACGCCGGTGTTACGAGTCTTGCGGGTGGTGCGACTTCCTGGCTGGTCTCTGACGGAGGAGTCATGATTCGATTGATCTCGCACTTGGTTGAGTATTTTTATCACTTGTTTTTCGACGTGTTCAGGCAGAGGAGACGCGGGAACCCGTGGGATTGGCCCGATTACTCAGATGGAGTTGCTCATATTGAGGGGTATTCCTGGATATGTTGTTTTCAGATCTTGATGGATAGTTCGTACCCCGTGTTTTTGCACCCTGAGTTTCGGGGACGAAACTCTTTTTAAGGGGGGGAGTATGTAATATCCGGGGATAATTTTTTTTCGTGTTACTGTTGAGTTGTACATATTCATTTGGAATTGTACAAGTGTTGTTGTTTTGGACTGATACAATGTATATTGTATTGGAATAATTCGGGATCGAAATATTATACTTGTCGTCAGGTTGGTTTCATCGTTTGAATGTTGGTTGGAGAGTTTGGATTTTTGGCTAAGTTCATAGCCTTAGCGTACGCTACGGATGTAGCATTACGTACGCTAGCGTGTTGCTATTACGTACGTTATGCCTGTAAGGTTACGTACGTAATGCTTGGTAGGTGGCAGGAACCTTCCTCGTAGTCACTTTCGGCCGGTGGGTCCCGAGCATCTTCCGATCGGATCTCACTATTGCAGTCAACGGGCCCTTATGTACGTTAAGAGGTGAGCTCTACGTATGTAATGCATCTCTTGTTAACGTACGTAATAAGTTCTTGTTTACGTACGTTAATGCCTCCGTATTTTAGTCCAGTTAGTTCTGGATTTTTCATTACGTACGTTAATGTCATGGCATAGCGTACGTAATGTCTCTTACGTACGTTAACCATAGTGTATAACGTACGTAATGAGTTTGTCAGTCTATTTATGTTAGCTTCGTATTTCATTTCCTCATGAACCAAAACACAATTTCTCTCCCTAGAATCATCCGTTTGGACTTGTTATTGATGTTTAGCACCTTCCAACTCGATCTTGATCATCCTAGCTTGGATTGAAGCTTGAAGTTGGAAGCTTGTTGGTGCTCCTTTGGTGTTTGGAGGCTTCTTCTTGTTCTTCTTCGGTAAGTTCCCTCAATCTCTTGTTCTTCAAGTGATTTTCAAGTTTTTGTTGTTGTTTTCTTCGGGTATTGTTTGATTAATGGAGTATATCATGATTCTTCATGGTTTTGATAAACTTTTGATGAAGAACATGATAGTATCACTTGAGTTGGATTATGTTCTTGATGTTCTTGGGGTGATAATGATAATATTGATAATATTATCATTGTAGGAGGATCAATTTGATGATATTGGTGATATTATTATTTTGAGATGTTTGTTTTGATAATTGTTCTTAAGTGAATCTTGTTGAATGGATTTCACAAGTGTTAAGAACGTAATGATCATGTTAATTGATCATCGAGGTGTTGGAGGATGTTGGAATTCATAGTTGAGAACTATGATATTCGTTCGTGCGGTGTGATCGATTCGTGTTTGAATCGGGCTTTGTCCTTGTCGTTATTTTCTATTGATTTTGTGTTTTTGAATGAATCGTTTTCATTCAAGGTTGTTCGAGTG
This sequence comes from Orobanche coerulescens, assembly GCA_033398695.1. NCBI lineage: Eukaryota > Viridiplantae > Streptophyta > Magnoliopsida > Lamiales > Orobanchaceae > Orobanche > Orobanche coerulescens. The sequence continues at coordinate 88,883,449 of CM065814.1, forward strand.
TTGTGATCGTTGGGAGGCGCCGTTCGTCGTTTCGTGCCAGGACGTTGATCGTGGAAGGACTTTCTCGCCTTCGGTTTGAGGCAAGTTTTATACTTGTATTGGTCAATGAGATTAATGTTATCATATATGTGTATGAATGTATTGTATCATTTCGAGACTTAGTCTCTTCGTGATTTGTTGATATTCGGGAATTGTTTGATGCAATACCCTTCGGTGATTATGCCAGATGTGATTGTTATTCGTTAACGGTCGGTTTAAGGCATTGAGATTCTTGTTGTCGATAGCCGGTTCGCGGCATCGATGTATCGATTATTATTGTTGACGTGAATGTCGTTCTGATGCATCGTTGAATCGTTATTATTGAATTGGAACTGTCACTATGATGTTGCATTGGCCGACTGAAGGCGTTTGATATATTCGTTTATTATATCTGTTTCGGTGGTCAGTTTAAGACGCCGGGACATCCACTCTGCTGTATCATTGTGTATCGATTGACCGTTCAGAGGTAATCGATTTATTTAATTGGGATTATCGAAGAAAATTCCCATCCGTTGTATCATTGTGTATCGATTGACCGTTCTAAGATTATCGATTTATTTAATTGGGATTATCGAAGATAATTCCCATCCGTTGTATCATTGTGTATCGATTGACCGTTCTAAGGTAATCGATGTATTTAATTGGGATTATCGAAGATAATTCCCATCCATTGTATCATTGAGTATCGATTGACCGTTCTAAGGTACTCGATGTATTTAATTGGGATTATCGAAGATAATTCCCTTCCGTTCTATCATTGTGTATCGATTGACCGTTATAAGGTAATCGATGTATTTAATTGGAATTATCGAAGATAATTCCCATCCGTTGTATCATTGGTTATCGATTAACCGTTCTAAAGTAATCGATGTATTGAATTGGGACTGTCAATGATAGTTTCCATCCGTTAAGTTGTTGGGATCGATTGGCCATTCCAAGGCAGTCGAGGTATTTGAATTGGGACCGCCGTGGACGGTGCCCATCCATGAGTTGTTGTTGTCGTGTTGGCTGACTCAAGGCAGCACGCTATTATTCTTGTGAATTTGGTAATATTCGGATTGTTACTGTTGTGATTAATTATGTTTTGGAGGCTAGTCTCGGATAGTGCTCGATGGATAAGCTTGGGGCTTGAACCTTCGCGGTTGGTTTCCCAACACCTACAGTTCAGTAGGTCACGGTCATGTTAATGATCTCATTATGGGTAAGCTTGGGGCTTGAACCTTCGCGGTTGGTTTCCCAACACCTATAGTTCAGTAGGTCACGGTCATGTTAATGATCTCATTATGGGTAAGCTTGGGGCTTGAACCTTCGCGGTTGGTTTCCCAACACCTACGATTCAAGAGGTCACGGTCATGTTAATGATCTCATTATGGGTAACCTTGGCGCTTGAACCTTCGCGGTTGGTTTCCCAACACCTACAGTTCAGTAGGTCACGGTCACTGGGTGATCTCATTATGGGTAAGCTTGGGGCTTGAACCTTCATGGTTGGTTTCCCAACACCTACAGTTCAGTAGGTCACGGTCATGTTAATGATCTCATTATGGGTAAGCTTGGGGCTTGAACCTTCGCGGTTGGTTTCCCAACACCTACGATTCGATGAGTCACGGTCACCGGGTGATCTCATTATGGGTAAGTCTGGGATTGAACCTCGCGGTTGGTTTCCCAAAGACCTGCAATTCAGCAGGTCACGGTCATTGGATGATCTCATTGTGATACGGATTTGTGCCGTGGCTTCGGCCCTCATTGTGATACGGCTTCGTGCCGTGGCTTCGTCCCTCATTGATACAGCTTCGGGCTGTTTTGGCTTCGGGCCATTGTGGTGATTGACAGCTTCGGCTGAGTGACATTCAGGGTATTATGATAATAAACAGCTTCGGGCTGTTCGGCTGTTAGGCCATTGTGATGTATCGGTATTCCTGTTGGAGCCTTCGGGCATTGTGATTCGTATCTATTTCAGTGTTTGGCTTGGGTTACCTTCGGGTGATGTATTGTTGTGTTCTGTATTGATGATTCGCCATTGGGCACTTGTGTTCTATCCTGTTGAGCAGGTATTGATCGTAGCCGTGGGCATAGTATTCCACGAATGCTCGATTCTTACTTTGGTTTGTGAGCATCTCGTATTACCATTACTATACTATTCATTCTGCCCTTTGGATGCATATCATGTTGTACATGTATTTGATAATCATTATCTGGATGACTGACCCCATGGGGGCGGAACATGTTTTCATGTTTTAGGTGTTTGCGAGGAGAGAGTTGAGACAAGGGGCAAGACGGTGGAGACGAGGCATTCGAGCGATACTAGTCCGAGATGTTTTGGTGTTCATGTCAGTCAGACAATTGGAGTACTCCAGTTTTGTTCAGTCGTTGTCATTTTGTATCATCCGATCTAGGCTCGTGGATGTCGCTGTATTTTATTTTGGCCATGTAGGCCCACTTTTGTCATTGAAATTCCATATCGGAATATTATGTTGGATGTCAGTATAGGAATTGTGATTCCCCTTTTGGTCAGTTTGTTGTATTTTAGTCATGTTCGCCTGGTGGATCTCCTGGTGTGGGGTCCACGACACTGTAATGACCCAATGGGATTTGGGGGTGTTACAGACTGCAGATACTCATATCCTCGTCTTTATCATAATGTATCCTCGATACCCAAAATGCCAATAATCGAAATAAATCATATACCTTATGATTTAACTCCCAGGATCGGAAAACAACATAAAATCAAAATCTCAAGGGTTCACAATAATAATCATTGCTATATGCATCATAAACGAAATGAAACTGAAACCATTCATTAAATATTATACACTGAGCAAGTAATAACTTGCCTTGATACCAACACGACGATGATGAAGCCGTTACTAATTCATTTGTTGTCATCTACAAGTCCCTCGGCCCTGATCAATGCTGTTGTGTCGAGAATTATACGTCGCAACAGGCGATCGCCTCAGAGACCGGGCGACCGAGTTAGAGTCAAAAAGCCAAGGCGGACCTGCCGACCGAAGGTCCTAGGACAACTCCCGGTGCCGAGCGATCGACATCTAAGGCGATCGTCTCTCGGTACTTGGCGATCGACCCCCTGGTGACCGGCAAATGACGACCGCCTCATGCCACGCGAACCCATCGCCCGTCCAGTCGGAAAAGGCCTAAGCTCGGGACAGAGACCCACGTGCAGATCCGGAAAAGGCGCCGCAGAACATGGATCGTTGACCACAGCCTGTCAGCATCTTATCACCAACCGACAGCCCCTCCGAAAGTTGTACAGTGGGACCGCCCGTGGCAGCAACTCAGGATGTGTGCCGGCTCCTCATTGGACCGCACAGCTGGTTGCCAGCAGCAGCCGCGGACTTTAAGGCAGACAGCCTATGTGACATAAAGACGATCGCCCCTTATTATATTACAAGAAAGGCGATCGCCCATCAGAAAAGGACATCCCAGCTCCTATAAATAGAAGGCTGCCTACACTTGGAAAAGGGTCCGGCTTCTCTTTGATTCTCTGGCTTCTCTCTGTCTCTCTCTCTCTACTTCTGAACTAGCTCAACCCATAACTTGGCTTTCTTACTCTTGGCAACAGCTATCTCTCGGCCTTTCTTCTCTCTCAGCACCTCTTACACGAAAGACGGTCGCTAGAGACGAAACACGCAGAGCTTCGCTCAAGAGCTAGATAAATAGGATCTTTTACACTCATTGTATTTGTATCCTTACATTAATATTTGTATCCCCGAATATTTATATTAATAACATCTCGCGAGAGCATTCAAGCCCGGGTCTAACAAACCCGACAAATCTTGTGTATTTCCATTCCCTCGGACGTGCTCTCGCAATTTGTTTGATGTCCATCCATTCCAGCAATATCTATCTCCGGATAATATTTTGGGCAAAAACAATCGGCGCTAGAAGGAGGGCTCTACCCTCAATTTTTATTCCTACCGTCTCGAAGAACACTCACTGTTCTCCGGGGCATATACCTGAAGAAACACTCACTGTTCTTCAGAGAAAAACTTTCAAAATCATGACTTCTGCCTTCACATCGAAGAAAGCCGCTGGTCGATACGCCAGACGCCTCATTCCGTCTCAATCCGATCCACAGCCTATGGCGGAGGGTAGCCGCCGCGGTATGAGACTCTCGATCCCGCCCCTGAGGGACGGACCAAGCCTCTCGCTCGATAAGTTCCAAACCGCGGAACAGATCGAAGAGGCCATGGCCATCCTACTGGAGTGACGGAGAGCTTTCGATGCGCCGCCCGCTATAACCCTCTCGTCCATCCACCGCGTGAGCAAATGGAAGTTCAAGGGGCTACTTGCCGAGCGATTGCCAGGAGGCCCCCATTCGCAAGAAGAGGCGCTCGCCCTGGCACCTCTGTTTCACCGCCAGGCGACCCATCATGGCGCCAGGCGGGCCTGCCTCACCACGAGACGACGGAGACCGAGTCCGTCACCAGAAGTTCAGCGTACCCAACTCCCAGAAGGCAGGCCAACTATGTGGCTCCTCCTAGCCAAAGAACCGAGATCGGCGACCGCAGAGTCAGGAGATCGGTACATGATTGCCTCGGATCCCACTCCGAAAGCCGAGCCACGAGCGACCATGCTACAGCGATGGCCGCGATGCAACGCCAGCTCGACGACATGAAGGCACTCCTAGTAACTGGGGTAGGCGCCAATAGCAAGATCGCCGAGCCGAGCGAGCCACTCGCGGTCCACATCGAGCTCGCCCCCGTGCAACGTAGGATCGCTCCTCCGAAAACACCTCTGTATGAGGGGAGGTCGGATCCCGAGACGCACCTGAGCAAGTTCCGGATCTACATGACCGGGTGCGGGGCATCAGACGCGACCCGGTGCCGAATGTTCCCGCTAACACTGGGCGACCTGGCCCATAGGCGGTACGTCTCATTACCGCCGCGATCCATCAATTCCTTTGATCAACTGGCGAACAACTTCACTGCATACTTTGCTGCCAAGGTCGCTCGGCCGGAAGGTCCCCATCGCATGATGCAGATCAGGCAAGGGGAAGAAGAGTCCGATGCAGACTACATCGACCGGGTAGATGAGATCATCCTCAACGGCGAACCCATAAGCGATGAGATCGCCCTGTACTCGGTCCTAGGGGGATTCAATGGTCTTTAGCCTATGTTCAGGCATCTTACGAAGGACCTCCCCCTGACCTACGCGATCTTCCGCGCCAAAGCCGCAGACTTTATGGCCAGGCAAAGGTTACTTTTCCACCTATGAGCAACGCGATCGGCAGACGAACGACGATCACCAGTTTTCCAGCATGATCGCCATTATCAAATGACATCATCAAAACCGGAGGACTCGTTCGCCATCTACAGTTAACCATCTAACATGATGGACTACAGCATGAGATCGCCTCCCCCGCACAATGTATACCGTCGAAGGTCGGCATCTACATGACGATCTGAGGTAGAAGAGTGCAGCCATGGTCCTGGTAGTCGATGGAACCGAATGCTTCGGCCATGAAAGGTCCCTTTGGGCCACGATCGCCCGCCCTTCATTTAAATACGAGGCCAGCGTAGTTTGAGGGCCCTCCAAAACTAATCAGTGGACATGCTCGCCCGCCCTCAAAGGTTCATCATCTAACTTGGTGAGCCCGGACAATGCGACACGTCCCTACCCCTATCTCAACATACACCGTAGAGGGTCGCCATCTTCGTGGCGGGACGAGGTGGAATCAGAGCTAACAAGCCGCGGAAGTGGAGTTTATTAATCCGACGACGCCCCGCGCAAGGACTCCTCTAGACCAAGACCGCACGCCCTTCGTTTAAATACGAGGCGAGGCGCAGCCTAACAGAGGACCCTCACAATAAAATGAGTCACGAGACAGACAATGTCGCTCGCACATAAGACACGGTCATGGAGTCGGTCCATCGAACTCCGCGACTGTGCACGGTTCCTCAGCGACGAAACAATCAAGTTTCTACGAGGGACCGGCCAAAATTGTTTATTGCAGGTACAAGACCGAAGATAGCTCGCCAATCGAAGAGATCGCCCAAGTCCGAAACCAAAGTCCTCACAACGGATCGCCCGTCCTTGTCCTCAACGATCGCCAGTAAGAACCAGCTCACCCCATGTCTTCAACATCGGAGCAAGCTGGGGGGGCAATTATTGTGTCGAGAATTATACGTCGCAACAGGCGATCGCCTCAAAGACCGGGCGACCGAGTTAGAGTAAAAAAGCCAAGGCAGACCTACCGACCGAAGGTCCCAGGACAAGTCCCGGTGCCGAGCGATCGACATCTAAGGCGATCGTCTCTCGCTACTTGGCGATCGACCCCTTGGTGACCGGCAAATGACGACCGCCTCATGCCACGCGAAGCCATCGCCCGTCCAGTTGGCAAAGGCCTAAGCTCGGGACAGAGACCCACGTGCAGATCCGGAAAAGGCACCGCAGAACATGGATCGTTGACCACAGCCTCTCAGCATCTTCTCACCAACCGACAGACCCGCCGAAAGTTGTACAGTGGGACCGCCCATGGCAGCAACTCAGGACGCGTGCCGGCTCCTCATTGGACCACACATCTGGATGCTAGCAGCAGCCGCAGACTTTAAGGCAGACAACCCATGTGACATAAAGACGATCACCCCTTATTATATTACAAGAAAGGCGATCGCCCGTCAGAAAAGGACATCCCAGCTCCTATAAATAGAAGGCTGCCTACACTTGGAAAAGGGTCCGGCTTCTCTCTGATTCTCTGGCTTCTCTCTGTCTCTCTCTGCTTCTGAACTAGCTCAACCCATAACTTGGCTTTCTTACTCTTGGCAATAGCTATCTCTCGGCCTTTCTTCTCTCTCAGCACCTCTTACACGAAAGATGGTCGGCAGAGACGAAACACGCAGAGCTTCGCTCAAGAGCTAGATAAATAGGATCTTTTACACTCATAGTATTTTTATCCTTACATTAATACTTGTATCCCCGAATATTTGTATTAATAACATCTCGCGAGAGCATTCAATCCCGGGTCTAACAAACCCGACAAATCTTGTGTTATTTCCATTCCCTCGGACGTGCTCTCGCAATTTGTTTGTTGTCCATCCATTCCAGCAATATCTATCTCCGGATAATATTTTGGGCAACAACAAATGCAATCTACGAACATTCTCGAATATGACCGCAAAGCATGGTTCTAATCACCAATCACTTACCACAACCTATGGCAATAATCAATAAGCAACAATCCGATAATAATCAATAAACGACATAACCAATCCACAAAACCAACGTTTCTATGACATCTCGGTTAAACATAAGCCTAAACAATCCAACTCAAACCAGTACGAATTCACAACCATAACACGAAAATACTGCACTGTCTGCCTACTTAGCACAGGTTAAACGCATAACGTAGCGTGTGCTAAGTAGCTCCCATTACCGTGCGCTAGGCCGTAAGCTTAGCCTGCGCTAATGCTGTACAAATGCATGATTTCCAGATTCTGATCAACATAGGGCGATTATCAAGAACACTAAGTGATTCGAAACCATGTTTATAGATATAAAAACAATGAAGTCCGATATCCTTTAACATATAGGTAATCATCCAACTCTTAATCCAATTCATATATTCACATATCATCTTCTTCCTCAAATATCAACATCATATCATATTATTCATGATTTCTTCAAGAACATGAGATGTCTGAAATCACATTCAAAACTACATAGCCAGATGTATATATCATCATGAAGAAGATATCAACGACATCATAAATAATCAGACCAACCCGTTAACAAGGATCATATCATACTTAATCTGGAATACAACCTCATATCATGATTCATATGAAATCAGCATACTTCAGAAATCCTTCTTTCACCGGTTAAACGAAACACAATTCTTAAAGTATGCAGAATTTTAATTAACATCTGATAACTCTTATCAAAATCCCATTAAATCTCATATAACATCATCACAAGATAATCCAACTCGCTTCCTCACAAGTAATCATCCTTAAAAACGAACCACTATCAAAGGGATACGAAATTACCTTGTATAGATGAACCAAGAAGAAGAACAATTGAACTCCTTTCCAAGAATTATGAATAACTTCAAGAACAAGGCTTCAATCCATGCTCTCCACCTTAATCTTGTTAAAGATCATCATATCTCAGTGTTTGGGAACCTCAAATACCTCTCAAGGCTCTCTCTATCGGCTCACATGAAGAAAAGGATGGAAATGACGAATAATGGCCAACTGCACTTATATATAATGTACATTATTAACGTATGCTAACATCTTCATTTAACGTACGTTACATGCTTAGCGTGCGCTAACTGTCTTTGTTAGCGTGCGCTATTGCAGTCCATAGACTACTGCCTTACTGCATACAATGATTTACGTATGCAATGCCCATGCAATAGCGTACGTAAATGCCTCTATCTTGCATACACAAGCCTTCAGCCATAGCGTGCGCTACTCATAGTTGACTTGCTACAGTCTGCACCTACCCCAGTGTCCCCACATGCCGAAAGTAACCTGACAAAGTCAAGATTCCTTTGGGCCGACCTGATTAGCGTGCGCTAATCAATATGCATTAGCGTGCGCTAATCCTTCATAACAAACATCCGTTGACCTTATCGGAATATGCGCCGGAAGTGGCCGGATCCACACGTAGATTCCTTCTGATCTGTTCTGTACTAGCGTACGCTAACCTATGCCCGTAGCGTGCACTATTCCTACACGATAGCGTGCGCTAGTCATGTATATTAGCGTGCGCTAATAATGCTATCCTTAGCCATTTTCAGCTATTGTTGTCCAATGTCTCCACATACAGAATACGAACATACGACATACCAATTACACATACTCCTTCCAATAACATTCTCATACGATACACAATATCCTCAACTGTAATTGTCGACCAAGTATAGTAATTATACCAATACAGAGGTCTCAGTCATTTAATTGTTTTATCCATACTATACAGATTCCACACTGTACAACATAACTCGGATAAAATAACATTAACAAAAGTAGTAGAAATTTCGGATATTACATTCTACACCTCTTAAAATAAGTTTTGGCCTCGAAACTTGCAATCCGTCATAAAACAAACAAACTGTTAAACCAAAATATCCTGAAACCATCACGACAACGTTTAATCATCATCATAACTGAATAACCAAATTAGCATACTTACAATTGTGCAAAGTCGACGATCTCCTGGGATACTAGCAAGTGACTTCACTGAAAAGCTTCAACGCGCTTACAAATCACAATTTCATGAGTCTCAACAAATATATCATCTTCGAATGAAATTATCTATCCGTGTCAAATCCTGTCTGCCTGATTATGCTGAAAAAGACCAACAATGTATGATACATCTGTGAAACAACTTCCCAAAGCAATGGCAACAAGTCCCAAAACATCGACACAAAATACCGAATGCTCAGATGATCACTAGAAATGATCAACTAATAAATTAACCGAGAATATCATCGACACGATAAACTCTAATACGAGCAATCCAAAGGTCAGCACGCAGATGAGAATATCATCATCATGATAACTCCTATATAACCAACGAACGATCAATGGTAATCGAGAATACCTTCACACGGTAAGCTCCAACACGATGAACACAGAACCACAGAGACTGATATACCAAAGAGCAAAATTCTCAAAACCTTAAACAAATTATATACAACGGATCTCAACGAAACACAATCGACCGGTGAACATACTCCTTGGCATACGAACAACCAATCACAAACCGACGAACATACCAAATCATACTTGGAGCGGGAATGACCACTCAATATCCGGAACAACCAGCATGGGGTCACGATCCCCAAATATACACCTACAAAGAAATCCTTCAAAAAATCACTATGGTAAAAATCACATTACTACCATACCAATGGAATCATATAGCACATATGTCCCGATTTCACGAAATTCAAAGTTCCAAAATTACATTTTGTGTATGAATCTACAACAACATCATATTTCTCTTATCCGATCAACCAACCGATCCTACCTAGATTGTAACACCCCCGATATATTCAGGAATATTACAGCGCCGTAAATCCTTTACATAAGGATTTACAAGGCTAAAGAACTGAAAAGACATTAACAGATACCAACGTATGAAAATAACGGAAATAAAATACAACAGTTCTGACCAATACTGAAATACGAATGTTCAACAGAAAAGTATTAATACATCACCAAACCCAAATCATCAATAAACGACTATGTACTCGAGTACTTATTAAAATGGTACAAACAACAGACAAATAAACCCGGCCGGAACATCACTCTGCACCCTCGTCGTCATGCAACTCCAGTGGTTGTTTCCCTACTCTCCTGGATCCTGAACATAAGCAAATGTTCACCCCCGAAAGGGTTAGCACAACGATGCTAGTACAAGTACAATAATCATACAACAGTGATGTAATCAACAATTATCATAACAAGTTTCTCCAATGAGAAACAACAACATTTATCACATTACAACAGTCTCAACATACTGATGGTATTCCAACGATCCAGCACACACAGCTATAGATTCCCATGATGATCCCGTCGGACCAACACATGGTGGAACTACCTGTCCAACGATCCAGCGCACACAACTATAGATTCCCATGATGATTCCCATCGGATCAACGCATGGTGGACATTTAATCACAACACATATACACAATACAATCACAATATAACCATCATAATATAAACAATTCTAATTAGAGTACTTGCCTCGGTTTGATGACAAGAATAAAACTTCCACAAATATCAAAATACTCGAAGGTCGTCCCCTTTGATCAATCACGTTGCTAAGCTCGAACCTTAACAAAAGAAATAATATAGAATTCATCTCACGTCGTACGAATGTCTAACAATCCAATCTACGGTCGAAAGCTCATAAAATTGAATCTGCGTGGACTTCTTAGCGTACGCTACATATTCTACGTAGCGTGCGTTAAGCCTGCTCGTTAGCGCACGTAAACAACCAAATCTAGCGTACGCTAACTATGTATTGACAGTCCTCTCTGATCAGCCGACAGACTCGCCTGATGACATAACGTATGTTACGTACCAAACATAGCGTACGTTAACTTATGCCCGATAGCGCACGTTAATCTACATAGCTTAGCGTGCGCTAAGTGTGCATGGCAGTTTCACTACTGGGCAGCAGACTGTTCTAACGGTGATGAAATTTACGAATTCCTTAGAGGTTAACGTACGTTATCCATCTACATGCCGTGTTCATAAACTCATGAATGATCTTCGGATTCAAACATCTTTGAATTTCAAGGAAATGAATACCATCACAACTCTTATATTCAAACTCGATTATCATTCTTATGTGAGGTTCATGATCTCAAGTTGATGCACTAGATTCCCTTGTCATTTATACATTCAAACTTCATCTTTAAGGTGAACTATCAATTCCAACAATGAGGTTTCAACAACGATATTATAAGCATAATCATTCCCACTTATAAACATGATGTTTGTTGAATAATTCACTAATGAAACTCAATATCTTGATAGCATGATTCATCTAACTCTTCAGAACACGAATCTAAGGCTGGAGAAAGAATTAACATACCTTAATATGAAGATAACACTGAGTCAAAAAGGTAGAATCCAGCTCCGATTGTTTGTATGCCAATCCAAGGTGTTTCCCCACTTCAATGATCAATCACAAGTGACATTCAATCTCCAATGATCAAGTAGATGTGTTCTAAGTGTGTTTAAGGAGGATAATAGGCTCTCTGGACTATCAAGTAATGAGGACGAGTGAAGGGAACAAGAAGAAATCGAGTGCTGTCCCTTAAATAAAGTTTTTGCACAGTAGCTGATTAGCGCACGCTACCCTACTTCCCTTAGCGCACGCTAAATAAGAGTTGACTCCAAAACTGGCCAGTTCCGCCCGCGGGAATCTTATCCGGACCCACATCCGGCTGGCGCATGTGCTAGCCGTCTAGGTCAATAATTGACTGCCTAGCGCACGTAATTCTTCATTCGTAGCGTGCGCTAGTTGTAGCCCGATAACGCATGTTAAGCTACATTCTTAGCGTGCGCTATCACGAGTTTGCATGAGAAATTTTGCATGATGTTATACTTATGTACAAGGATACAAATGTGAGAAATATCATACTCCAATTATCGAGATCACAATACCGAATAATACAGGGTTCAAATACAGATGAAATACACAATAATAAATCCGGATATTACATAGATAACCAAACTACCATACTAAAGTTCGAATCTCTTACATCGTACCATACCGATGTATTTCCCAGTTTCTGAAACACATTCATAAGTTCACCATGACAGGAACTATGTACTAAATGCGTATGTATATCAGTCACATTTTCAAAACCAGTTTGAAATCATATAATCTTGTCAAGAAGACAAATTTTCGAAAGTTCTTTCAAAAATTTCAAAACTCAAACATAAATTTTCGTAAGACCACGAAATCAATTTTCGAAAAATTAAACTGGCTCGCTAACGCCAAGTATTCGATAACAGTTTCCTTCAAGTCCACACGATTTTGGAGTTTTAAAATGAAAACTATGCAAATGATTGACCACATCCATACTCCTGTATACCAATTCGATTTATCACTAATATCCACTGATATTCCATCGGAAAACCACACGATAGAGTTCCAAAATTTCAATATATAAACTCCAACCAAAAACTCCTTTTCCACATATGACTCGCAACATCAATCATTAACCCATCCTGAATCACCTCAAATATGCTATGACAAAACGTTGAAATAAATCAACACAGCGAAAGACTTCCCGAGAAGTCTCATTTGAACAAGTAAACCAAAATCTCGAAAGGTGGAAATAAAATAGTTAAACGATTGGTAAAGTGTTTTACAAATCTCGGGAGTTTTAGAAAACATGAAAAAGCCCCTTTTTTTTTGAAACATTAGGTCTCAGCCTAGATCCCGTTCCATATTATAGGACGTTTAAAAAGTAGAAAATCTTTTTGGACTCCAAGTCCTGAGTTACAAAAGTATCATTCAAATGCTCGGAAACAATTCCATATATCTCAAAATGAACTAACATGACTACATGTTCTTCTCAACAATCCACAGTCCTCCTCCCGAATACACAACTCCGTTTCCAAAATTTAACCGACATTGATTTCCAAAATCATAACTTCTCAAATCATCAATCCTGTCCCAACTCTGCCATCTCATATTTTGACGCATAATATTCTGCTGAATCTGAAAGCATATCAATTTAGAACAACAATAAATCTCAATGAAATTCAAAAATCCAAACACTTACAGATCGTGAAGCCGATGATTCCCCGAGATACTGGCATATGTCCCAACTCTAGAAAATACTCAACACAGATATTTTCAAAACACACATTTTGCAAACTCAGTTCAACTCGAGAACACAACACATCTCTATCCGAAGGAACATGTTAACACTGTTCGAAAAAGTTAACAATAATCCCAGTACTACACTGGTTAATCCCATAATGCACAAGCCCGAGTGAACAACAAAAACTTAGATCTCAAACACTTGTCAACCGACAACTCGAATGACACGACAAAAGCACGACCCAACTCGACACGACTGCCTAGGTTTCCTCATCCTAAGCTCTGATACCATATTCTGTAACACCCCCAGATTTAACCGGAAATATTACAGCGCCGTGGGCCCCGATATGGAATCCACAAGGCTAAAAGAAATTTTCACAAACATTTACAATCGCCCAAGAGGCAAACGACGGTACTATCTTTAAAAAAAACATTTGAAGACTATATAAAATATGTTTATCAAAACCGTCGTAAAAATCTCGTTTGAAAGGACAAGGCCTGACATGCCAGAACTCAGCAGTTTAAAAAACATACGTTGAGCTATCGCTTACAAGCACCGACAGAATAGTTTAGAAAACGGTTGCCAAAGTAACCTAAGTTACCAGATACCAAAAGGCCATTTAAAATACTCACGTAGCGGAAAAGACCAACAATTAAAAAATACTCTAGCAGCGGAATACAATAACTGATCAGGAAATTCACACCAAAAAACATGCTCTAGCCAGTATCCTCCGGGAAGCTCATCTATCCACGATCGCTACAAGCTCGATACCTCAAGAACCTACAAAGAAAGCCCACGACGGGGTCAACCATAATATCCAACAATGATATCCATCACATCACATTAATAATTACATACCAATGAGAATACAACATAATAATACAACCAATGTAATCTTATCGTCATAACCTTACCAAAATTCACATCTCGCACAGTACCCAAGGTTCTCAAAACATCATCATAACTCACTGTTACGAAATCTACTAACTCTGTCCAACCCAAATCCGTCGGGTAACATCCACACATCTCGATGCGGAAACCAATTGCCCATCAAAGGCAAATACCAAGGGAAATACGGAAAATACCTCGAGATGCACAATACCACGACAATCATGTCGGTCTAATCCGAGATCAGATCAATGCAACATACATGAATGGTCCTAACACAAGACCTACAAATGCATACTCATATGACAACGTCAATATGCGCCAAACAATAACAACAGTGTATACTTAATGGAAATCCCGTGATCCAGCGCCCTCATCATAGATCCCCTGATGATCCTACTAGATCAACATGAGGTGGATAACCAACAATATACATATGCACAAGAACACAAATAAAACCAACGATGCGAATCCACATGATTCCATCAACACAATACTGGATAATCCAACGATCCAGCGCCCTCAGCATAGATCCCCATGATGATCCTGTCGGACCAACGCATGGTGGAAAACCTGTCCAGCGATCCAGCGCCCTCAGCATAGATCCCCATGATGATCCCGTCGAACCAACACATGGTGGACATCCGATCCAGCGCCCTCAGCATAGATCCTCATGATCCCTTCGGATCATTTACAACATAAACAATACAATATGCATACACATATGCAACTCAATATGTTCATCAACATGAACAACACAACATGAACGACAATATGACAAATAAACTAGGACGACCTCATGTTCAACAACATGAATGACAAATTGCATGATCAAAAATCATTAACACTAAACCGAATCAATTTAGGATACTTTCCCCGAGCCCTTCGGGAGCAATCTCAATCAAATCATCACCGACGATTATCCGCAATGCTCGGCGATCCAAACGTACCATGGAATGTAGATACTCATATACTTGTCTTTATCATAATGTATCCTCGATACCCAAAATGCCAATAATCGAAATAAATCATATACCTTATGATTTAACTCCCAAGATGGGAAAACAACATAAAATCAAAATCTCCAGGGTTCACAATATTAATCATTGCTATATGCATCATAAAAGAAATGAAACTAAAACCATTCATTAAATATTATAAACTGAGCAAGTAATAACTTGCCTTGATACCAACACGATGATGATGAAGCCATTACTAATTCCTTTGTCGTCATCTACAAGTCCCTCGGCCCTGATCAATGCAATCTACGAACATTCTCTAATACGACCGCAAAGCATGGTTCTAATCACCGATCACTTACCACAACCTATGGCAATAATCAATAAGCAACAATCCGATAATAATCAATAACCGACATAACCAATCCACAAAACCAACATTTCTACGACATATCGGTTAAACATAAGCCTGAACAATCCAAATCAAACCAGTACGAATTCACAACCATAACACGAAAATACTGCACTGTCTGCCGACTTAGCGCACGTTAAACGCATAACGTAGCGTGTGCTAAGTAGCTCCCATTAGCGTGCGCTAGCCCGTAAGCTTAGCGTGCGCAAATGCTGTACAGATGCATGATTTCCAGATTCCGATCAACATAGGGCAATTATCAAGAACACTAAGTGATTCGAAACCATGTTCATAGCTATCAAAACAACAAAGTCCGATATCCTTTCACATATAGGTAATCATCCAACTCTTAATCCAATTCATATATTCACATATCATATTCTTCCTCAAATATCAACATCATATCATATTATTCAAGAGTTCTTCAAGAACATGAGATGTACGAAATCACATCCAAAATTACATAGCCCGATGTATATATCATCATGAAGAACATATCAACGACATCATCAATAATCAGACCAACCCGTTAACAAGAATCATATGATACTTAATCTGGAATACAACCTCATATCATGATTCATATGAAATCAGCATACTTCAGAAATCCTTCGTTCATCGGTTAAACGAAACACAATTCTTGAAGTTTGGAGAATCTTAATTAACATCCGAGAACTCTTATCAAAATCCCATTAAATCTCATATAAAATCATCACAAGATAATCCAACTCGCTTCCTCACAAGTAATCATCCTTAAAAATGAACCACTATCAAAGGGATACGAAATTACCTTATATAGATGAACCAAGAAGAAGAACAATTGAACTCCTTTCCAAGAATTATGAATAACTTCAAGAACAAGGCTTCAATCCATGCTCTACATCTTAATCTTGTTAAAGATCATCATCTCTCAGTGTTTGGGAACCTCAAATACCTCTCAAGGCTCTCTCTATCGGCTCACATGAAGAAAATGATGGAAATGATGAATAATGGCCAACTGCACTTATATATAATGTACATTATTAACATATGCTAACATCTTCATTTAACGTACGTTACATGCTTAGCGTGCGCTAACTATCTTTGTTAGCGTGCGCTATTGCAGTCCATAGGATACTGCCTTACTGCATACAATGATTTACGTATGCAATGCCCATGCAATAGCGTACGTAAATGCCTCTATCTAGCATACACAAGCCTTCTGCCATAGTGTGCGCTACTCATAGTTGACTTGCTACAGTCCGCACCTACCTTCGTGTCCCCACATGCCGAAAGTAACCTGACAAAGTCAAGATTCCTTTGGGCCGACCTGATTAGCGTGCGCTAATCAATATGCATTAGCGTGCGCTAATACTTCATAACAAACATCCGTTGACCTTGTCGGAACATGCGCCGAAAGTGGCCGGATCCACATGTAGATTCCTTCAGATCTGGTCTGTACTAGCATACGCTAACCTATGCCCGTAGCGTGCGCTAATCCTACATGATAGCGTGCGCTAGTCATGTATATTAGCGTGCGCTAATAATGCTATCCTTAGCCATTTTCAGCTATTGTTGTCCAACGTCTCAACATACAGAATACGAACATACGACATACCAATTACACATACTCCTTCCAATAACATTCTCATACGATACACAATATCCTCAACTGTAATTGTTGACCAAGTACAGTATTTATACCAATACAGAGGTCTCAGTCCTTCAATTGTATTATCTATACTGTACAGATTCCACACTGTATAACATAACTCGGATAAAATAACATTAACAATAGTAGTAGAAATTTCGGATATTACAGTGAAGTCCGGCCAAAATCTGCACTTCCCTATGTCCAGGTCACCCAGCCGCCGGAGGGGAGAAGAAGGAAGGAGAAATGACGTAAACTGGACCATGCTGTCCTGTTTATACTGGACGCGATTAGCGCTGCTATCGGGCTGAAAGGCAGTCCACCGCGCGCTACCTGTTAGTTTGTCCAAAGTCCAGAAACCTCTGCATGTACTGACCGGCCATAATTGGAACACCCCAAACTAGGCGAATATTACAGTGTCGTGGACCCCTAACTGGGACCCACTAGGTGAATGAAAATTTATCAATTAAGTGATATAGTTGTAGTACCGAACCATAATATATTAATAATTACTCCGATGAGGAGTTTCAAGTACAACACACCCAGGATAAAAATAGAATACATGTATATTTTATATGAAGATAAAATATACAACACCAGTTAAAATGAGTATTTAAAGTGGAAGACTGCAGCGGAATACAAATGAAGAAAACATGAAGACTGAAAGGACTGGGCCCCCCTACTAGTATCACTGGGACTTCTCGCCGTCAACATTCTATCCCCGTGCCTTAGCCTTGCCATGACCTGAAAACAACATCCCCCAATGGGGTCAGTTACATAGAACAACAATCCTCAAGAGTTGAACAATATACAACAATCACATGAATGAATTAATGAATTAAGTTGAATGATGAACATCAATGTACGCCCGAATGAACTGAGTAATAGCACAAATAGCCGAGTGTCCGGAGTCCCGCATATACACCCGCTATTGGCCTAATTAGTCTCACGGTTCAATGTGTCCGGAATCCCGCGTATACACATTACCATACGCACAGTCCAATGTGTCCGGAGTCCCGCATATACACATGACCATAGTGTGCCCTACTAAAATCCCACACATGCACCAACTGCCCATGCAATATAATTCCGGAAGATCACCAGAACAAAATGACCAAGGTGAGGAGTAATGAATAGAATCCGATAAGGATTAAGAACGACTCACCGAGATGAAATAATGATACCACGAGTGATAGCTTCAATGAAATGATTTTGGAACCGTCGTTCCTCGTGAGTTACATGATGAGTTGGTAATTACAAGTCTCGACATAAATGATATATTATGAGTGAATTACATGTATGAATGAACAACAAAATAAGGAATTGAATATCCTTTTAACCGAGTAAGAATTTACTTACACAATATCGGTGTCGAAATGTCCTTCCTCGAACAATGTCCTAAAATGAGATGTCGGTCGCTCGAACAACCTTGAATGACACAATTACCAATAATCTGCTCAATATACGTATCAAGCATGAATTACGATTAACTCAAAGGTCGATACAATAATATCCGAACTCATTGAGGCATTCAAACAAACACTTAGCAAACATACATCCTTTGATAATATCCAATCCCGAATATGTCGAAACCAACTCCAAAATGAGTATTTCAAACCAACAAAACACCTCCAATGATATCAATAATCCCATAGGAATCCACAAAACGAGTTAACGAGAACATCTAATCGAAAACCCCCAAATATCAAAGTCAACTCCAAGGTGTTCTTGAATCAAACCCCAACAATACATGAAATCTGAAATATATGCTATTAAATTCGTAGGAATACATTTATCCAAGGTAGATAACCCATATCTAACATATTTCAACATCAATCCAAGCTTACACAAAGAAATCGAAAAGAAAACCCAAAAATCCAAAATCCTAGATCCAAGAGATTATTACCTTGATTTGATGTGATGGGGATGATGAAATGATGATTGCTCCGGATTATATGCTTAGAAATGTTGATAGCTAATTTCAACTCGAAGAACACTCCTCAAGAAGCTCCAAATCGCCCAAAACCGAAGAAGGAAAGAAGAGAAGTGACAAATGACGAATCTGGACTACACTGTCCAATTTATACCAATCCTAGTTTAGCGCGCGCTAGATCCTGTTCTTAGCGTGCACTAACGGGTATAGTGGGTAGTTCAGTACCCTCTGTCCTTATCGGTAGCGTGCGCTACATACCTTTTGTAGCGTGCGCTACTGCCATATATTTAGCGTGCGCTAACTCAAAATGTTAGCGTGCGCTAACAATTTATCTGATGCCCAGTACTGAAGTCCAGAACCTCCTGTTCTCTGATCTCTTCGCGGTAGCGCGCGCTACACACAATACTCAGCGTGCGCTACTGATAAATGTCAGTTTTGTACACTTATCCATGGTTTGTATCGATAAAATTCACCCATAATTGAGCTAGTCTACTCGTTTTTTGCTTTTAATTAATTAGTTTTAATAATTTTATTTTTATCGGATGATGATCGGATTAAATAACTGATTTACTCAAGAAATAACATGTTTATTAAATATTCTCTTTGTTGAATTTTGATATATTCATGTTGTAGGGCTTTCCGAGACAAATTCGGCAGTCTTTCCGGATTCAAAATCAGAGTTATATATCAAAAGTTATCATCCGAAGAAGATTTGGGGGCAAAAACGCAAAGTCTGAGAAATTCTGGGCTGAAAACGTAACTATCAAAGCATCCAGGAATGGCTGGCATTGAACCAATCTAATGTAATAATGCTGGAGTTTTGGAGCTATTAGATGACTTTAGGTGTATAAATAGACCCCTTAGATCCTTCATCATTCATCATTCATCTTATAATTTTCCATTTTGTTGTAAACTTTTCTTTTTGTGTGAAGAACACACTTGTGTTCTTGAGTGATATTTGTAAGTGTGGTATAACATATGTTATTCAGAGAGTTTATTGCTTCTATCTCCTTTATCTACTAAGAGAGTTAGGATCAATTCTTTCTCTTGATTCAACTAATAATGACCACCAAAGCTTGTAATATGTGTAATAAACCCTTCATGGGCTAAGTAACCTTTAGTTGGGATTATAAACAAGGTTAGTCATGTTATTTATGTTTGTATAAAGATCTATTGTGAATTGCTTATTATTGTGTGTGATTTTCATTGTTTTAACAATCTTTATTTATTTGGCCAATAAATGACGATATTTATGGTCTTCATATGTTTCGAAAGAAAATATGTTTGATTAGATCAAATGATCTTCACTCTAAGTTGTTCTAGGGGATAGAAATATACCTCTAGTCCTTAGATGATTGTTTGAGTTATTTTCATAAATCCTAATGCTATGTATTGAAGCCAATCAACATAGAAATATAGTGGATTGATTCAATATGTAAGGGGCGTTTTATAGTTCGAAAGAGAAACCGTCTTTTTATGGAAAATCGAATCTACACAACATAATAAGTAAATTCATCTTATGATCTCCTATACATCTTTTATAACTCAGGACGAACTAAGTTTGTAATCCCAACTATTTCATTTTATCGTTAATCAATCTATTATTATTACTATCTTTTTATTTCCTTATAAGTTTAGAACTATTATTGCATTATCTTTGCAATTATTAAACCAAACTTTTTAATTGTGTTTCACTCATTTTAGTATCTATAAAAATAGACTAATAGTGTATAATCAAATTATAACCAAACTTCCTTGTGGGATCGATAAACCGAACTCAAAAAGTCCACTTTACTACTTGATACGATATCGTGCACTTGCAATAGTTACACTAAAAACGTGTCAGCTACTGACCCCGATTAGCGTATGCTAGTAACTACTCGTAGCGTACGTTAGGAATTAATCCAATGCAGTCCAGTAGCCACTGGACTTTGCCTGATCCGTTCTTAGCGCGCGCTACACTGACTGCATAGCGTGCTCTACTCTGACCTACTAGCGCGCGCTACTTACCATTCATAGCGTGCGCTACATACAACCCAACTGCAGTCCAGTGCCTTCTGGACTGCCCGCTTGGAATACATTAGCGTGCGCTAATGTTGAGAGGTAGCGTGCGCTACCCGAACTCGATTAGCGCGTGCTAAAGAGACTTCTTAGCGTGCGCTACTCCTCACGCACAGCCCACTATTAAGATAACAACGATGATAAACACGGCACAATACTCCAACTAGATTAATGATGAATGATGATACAAATTACTCTAAACGGTGAATATTATGAATGTATATGAACGATGAATGATTATTAATGAGTGAAATTTACTGAGTGACAATTATTGAATGATAAATACTGAATGATAATGACTGAATTACAACCGGGTATTACATACACCTCCCCTTAAAAGAGTTTCGACCCTGAAACTAAGGGTCAAACAACTCGATCTTTGACTCCGTATCTAGACCACTGAATTTTTACCAAAGGAATCGTCTTGCTCCTCAACTATTTGATTCGCCGCTCTAAGACTCGTATAGGATGCTCCTCATACGAATGATCATCGGTGATCTCGATTTCGTCGAACCGAAGTATGTGACTCGGATCGGCCACATACTTCCGCAACTGAGAGACGTGAAACACATTATGAATTCGGCTCAACGCCGGAGGTAAGGCCAATCGATAAGCTAACTCGCCTACTCGATCCAAAATCTCAAACGGTCCAATGAATCTTGGACTCAACTTTCCCCTCTTCCCAAAATGGAAGATACCTCGACTCGGGGATACCTTGACCAAAACATGGTCACCTATCTCGAACTCTAACGATCGTCGACGATTATCTGCGTATGATTTCCGCCGACTCTGAGCGGTCAACAAACGACTCCTGATCAAATCTACCCTCTCACGGGCGGCTATAAGCATATCAGGCTCGGTGCCGATTGCTTCTGATAAGTCATCCCAACACAAAGGAGATCGACAACGACGACCGTACAAGGCCTTGTAAGGTGCCATCTTAATCGAAGCATGCCAACTATTGTTGTACGTGAACTCGATCAATGGTAGTTGGGCTTCCCAATCATCTTTCCAATCAAGAACACATGCCCCCAACATGTCCTCCAAAGTCTGAATAGTCCTCTCTGATTGTCCATCGGACTGAGGATGAAAAGCTGTTTTGAGATTAAGCTGAGTTCCCATGGCACGATGAACTGATTTCCAAAAATGAGACACAAATCGTCCGTCACGATCGGAAATGATTCTCTTAGGAGTACCGTGTATTCTCACTATCTCTTTGATGAACAACTGGGCAAGTCTCTCGGGACCCCACATATCCTTAATCTCAAGGAAATCAGCTGATTTAGTTAAGCGGTCCACAATTACCCAAATTGTATTCATGCCACGACGACTCGTCGGCAAACTCGTGATGAAGTCCATCGAAACATCTTCCCACTTCCACTCTGGAATAGGGAGAGGTCTCAGCATACCCACCGGTCGCTGATGTTCTATCTTGACTTACTGACAGGTTAAACATCTCGAAACAAATTCCGCGACTTCTCGCTTCATATTACTCCACCAGTAATTTTGTTTCAAGTCTTTGTACATCTTGCTAGACCCCGGATGAACGGAATAAGGGGTAGCATGAGCTTCTCTCAAAATCGAGTTTTTCAACTCGTCATTCGCCGGTATGCAAAAGTCCATCCTCGTGGTCCACAAATCCAGGGGCTTTCCCCTGAGTCACATCATCTCGAATGCGTAACAAAAATGGGTCCGAACCCTGATTCTCCCTGATCGCCTCCTCAAGTGGCGATGAAATCTCTAACGTACAAAGTTGCCCTTGTACTCGCTGTAACTAGACCTCAATCTCGGGTCTCAGAAATTCCTGCTGAAGTTCCTTCAGAACTGTTAATCGAGCAAGCATCTGCTCTTGAACGGACTTACGACTCAAGGCGTCGGTGACAACGTTCGCCTTGCCCGGGTGGTAAAGTATCTCAATATCATAATCTTTGAATAGTTCCAACCACCGTCTCTGTCGCATATTTAACTCCTTCTGAGTAAATATATACTTTAAACTCTTATGATCGGTGAATATCTGACAGGTAACACCATAAAGATAATGACGCCAAATCTTCAATGTGAATACCATGGCTTCTAGCTCTAAGTCATGGGTCGGATAATTAACCTCGTAAGGTCTTAATTGTCGGGAAGCATAAGCAATAACTTTCCCGTTCTGCATTAGTACACATCCGAGACCCTGTCCGGACGCATCACTATAAACCACAAATCCTTCCGTCCCTTGCGGTAAGGAAAGGACAGGTTCTGAAATTAATCGGCTCTTGAGTTCCTCAAAACTCTGCTGACACGCGTCGGACCACGTGTATTTCTTATCCTTCCGTAAAAGGTTCGTCATGGGTTGAGCAATTTTAGAAAATCCCTCCACAAATCGCTGATAATAACCAGCTAATCCGAGGAAACTCCGGATTTCCTTAACATTCTTCGGAGGTTGCCAATCTCGGATCGCTTCCGTCTTCTGAGGGTCGACACAAACTCCATTAGATGAAATTACATGTCCGAGAAATGTCACTTCGGACATCCAGAACTCACATTTGGAAAACTTTCCATAAAGTTGCTCTCGTCTCAACACGTCGAGCACCTGATGAAGGTGAAACTCGTGTTCCTCCCGATCATGAGAATAAATTAGAATGTCATCAATAAAGACAACCACAAACTGATCCAAATAGTCGATGAAGACCCGATTCATTAATTCCATGAACACCGCAGGTGCATTAGTTAACCCAAACGGCATTACCACAAACTCATAATGACCATAGCGTGTTCGGAACGTCGTCCTTGCGATATCCGACTCTTGAATTCGCAACTGATGATATCCAGATCTTAAGTCGATCTTGGAAAATACTGAAGCTCCCTGAAGTTGATCCAAAAGATCATCGATACGGGGTAGAGGATATTTATTCTTGATCGTCACCCGGCTCAATTCCCGGTAATCAATACACAAGCGGAACGAACCATCATTCTTCTTGACAAATAACACTGGTTCTCCCCACGGGGACGCACTCGGTCGAATATAACCCTTCTCGATCAAATCCTCTAATTGATTCTTTAACTCCTGCATTTCGGTCGGGGCCATCCGATACGGTGCCTTCGATATTGGAGACGTACCAGGTTCCAACTCAATCGTGAATTCCACATCTCTCTATGGAGGCAAACCAGGTATCTCGTCTAGAAATACATCGGCATATTCTCTCACTATAGGAATATCCATCAACATTACTGATGGTTTCTCGGTCTTGGTCATATAGCACCAATAACCGATACACCCCTGACTGAGTAATTTCACTGCTTCCATCAAGTTGATGACTCTACCGGAATAGCTGGGATTACCTCCTTGGAAAACACATTCGACTCCATCGTCTGAAATGATAGTGACCATACGCTTACGGACACTAATGGTGGCATAATGACGATCCATCCAATCAATACCCAAGATGACGTCGTCTCTCGGTAAATCTACCACGATTAAGTTTGCTAACCAATCACGGTCATGAAACTGAATCGGACAATCCTTAATCTCATTATTCCCAATAATTCTTCTACCATCAGGTAGACCAATGACATAAGGCTCACAACTAGTAGCGCTACCCAGACGTAGTCTACTCAAACATGACTCGGAAATGAATGAATGCGATGCACCAGTATCAAAAAGGGTACACACATGTTGAGATAGAATTTCGAGTGTACCTGAGATCATTCGGGCTTCTGGATCATCAGCTTTCTTCATCTCATAAATTCGGGGCTTGCCAGTTCCGGAACCGGATGCTCCCATCTGATAGCTGTGGGCTCCGCCTTTGTTAGCTCCCATCGTCTTAAACGACGTGGACTGAGTGTCCTGATTCGGAACCTCTGACTGTTTCGGGGCCTGAGATGACGCCAGATTAGGTTTGGAGTCCTTTCGGCAAAAACGGGCCCTATGCCCCGCCATTCCACAGTTATTGCACGTGACGGTTTGCCTCAAACACTTCGTGCTGTAATGACCCTGTCCTCCACAGTTGAAATAGGTAATGGCCGAACTGGCTGCTCGTGACTGAGATTCCGTGGTTCTGGGCGCCATAGGAGGTCGCTCGGTGAAGGTAGAGCCCGCTCGAGGCTTCTTGAAAGTTGCCTGACTGCCTTCAGGCTGATTCCGATTCTTTGACTTCTTGCCAGATGATGGAGTTTGATTCTTAGCAATCTCTTTAGCAGTAAGCTCATAAGTAAGAGCTTTCTCGATGAATTCAGCCAGAGTGGTGCAATTTTGATTAAGCAACTGCATCCGCATAAGAGGCTTCAACCTCTTGCTGAAATACTTGATCTTGTCCACCGCAGAATGAATAATAGACGAGGCGAAAGGGAGAAGCTCCTGAAATTTCTCGGGAATGGCGAGAACATCATCGTCCGCTGAGAGGTCGGGAGTGAGTAATTCCGATAACTTGGCCTCTATGAGTGGGGCCGGATAATACCTCTCCATCATGAGAGTCTTGAGTTGGTCCCAAGTACATGATCCGTCGGTGGGCTTCAACGATAACCACCACGAATGAGCGCTCTTACCCAGATAGTAAGCCGCAACTGAAACTTTATGCCCTTCGGGGCAATCCACCATAGAAAATAACTTCTCGAAATGCTCAAGCCAATGAACAATATCCGCCGGCTCAGATGAGCCTTCAAAGGTAGGTGGTCTCTAGAGAGATATGTCGCCAATAATACTGCTCACAGCCCTCTCCTGCCCCTGAGGTGGCGGCGGAGGAGCCTGTTGATTCTGAGTAGCTGAGTTCTGCATCGTCTCCATGAGACGTGCCATTTGAGTCATCTGGGCCATCATGCCCTGCATAAAAGCGAGTGGGTCAACCCGAACACCCTCTGAATGAGCTGTGTCCCGGGTACGACTCCCTGGAAGTGAATGATCATTTCCAGGAGAATGAGTGGCGGCATCGATGCTCGATGAATTAGCATTATTCCTCGCGTTCGCATGCGTATTCACTCGAGTTCTCGGGGTTCGGCACGCACCGCGGCCTCATACCCCGCATCCTCTACCAGCTCTTTCCATTCTGAAGTGGGAAAGTCACAAGATGATTATATATCTCGCATGAATATCACATTATGATTTCGTTATGAAATGATGAAAATGAGCACACGCGCTCAAACACAATGATTACATGAATGATCAACTAAGGTGACGAGATTATCTGTTGAAATCCTTGAAATGATTATCTTGAACAAGTTAACAAAGTTAATGATACGATGCTCAAGATCAACAACTGAACAGTGAAATGAACTGAGTGATTAGTGAATGAACATGATCGACATGATCACAAATGAAAATGATGAATGAGTGATTCTTATTGCCAGAAATTATACCATGGCGTTAGAAATCTTACTGTTCTTTGGTCTGAGGGGCTCGGCTCTTGCACGGGTCACACGTGACGCGAAAGTCCAATGATACTAGTCTGATGAACGATGATTTCAATGAGACATGACTCGGAAGGTAGTATTCAAAACCATGCTCTGATACCAACTCTGTAACACCCCAAACTAGGCGAATATTACAGTGACGTGGACCCCTAACTAGGACCCACTAGGCGAATGAAAATTTATGAATTAAGTGATATAGTTGTAGTACCGAACCACAATATATCAATAATTACTCTGATGAGGAGTTTCAAGTACAACACACCCAGGATAAAAACAGAATACATGTATATTTTATATGAAGATAAAATATACAACACCAGTTAAAATGAGTATTTAAAGTGGAAGTCTGCAGCGGAATACAAATGAAGAAAACATGAAGACTGAAAGGACTGGGGCCCCCTACTAGTATCACTGGGACTCCTCGCCGTCAATGTTCTCTCCCCGTGCCTTAGCCTTGCCATGACCTGAAAACAACATCCCCCAACGGGGTCAGTTACATAGAACAACAATCCTCAAGAGTTGAACAATATACAACAATCACATGAATGAATTAATGAATTAAGTTGAATGATGAGCATCAATGTACGACCGAATGAACTGAGTAATAGCACAAATAGCCGAGTGTCCGGAGTCCCGCATATACACCCGCTATTGGCCTAATTAGTCTCACGGTTCAATGTGTTCGGAATCCCGCGTATACACATTACCATGCGCATAGTCCAATGTGTCCGGAGTCCCGCATATACACATGACCATAGTGTGCCTGACTAAAATCCCACACATGCACCAATTGGCCATGCAATGTAATTCCGGAAGATCACCAGAACAAACTGACCAAGGTGAGGAGTAATGAATAGAATCCAATAAGGATTAAGAACGACTCACCGAGATTAAATAATGATACCACGAGTGATAGCTTCAATGAAATGATTTTGGAACCGTCGTTCCTCGTGAGTTACATGATGAGTTAATAATTACAAGTCTCGACATGAACAATATATTATGAGTGAATTACATGTATGAATGAACAACAACATAAGGAATTGAATATCCTTTTAACCGAGTAAGAATTTACTTACACAATACCGGTGTCGAAATGTCCTTCCTCGAACAATGTCCTAAAACGAGATGTCGGTTGCTCGAACAACCTTGAATGACATAATTACCAATAATCTTCTCAATATACATATCAAGCATGAATTACGATTAACTCAAAGGTCGATACAACAATATCTGAACTCATTGAGGCATTCAAACAAACACTTAGCAAACATACATCCTTTGATAATATCCAATCCCGAATATGTCGAAACCAACTCCAAAATGAGTATTTCAAACCAACAAAACACCTCCAATGATATCAATAATCCCATAGGAATCCACAAAACGAGTTAACGAGAACATCTAATCGAAAACCCCCAAATATCAAAGTCAACTCCAAGGTGTTCTTGAATCAAACCCCAACAATACATGAAATCTGAAATATATGCTATTAAATTCGTAGGAATACATTTATCCAAGGTAGATAACCCATATCTAACATATTTCAACATCAATCCAAGCTTACACAAAGAAATCGAAAAGAAAACCCAAAAATCCAAAATCCTAGATCCAAGAGATTATTACCTTGATTTGATGTGATGGGGATGATGAAATGATGATTGCTCCGGATTATATGCTTAGAAATGTTGATAGCTAATTTCAACTCGAAGAACACTCCTCAAGAAGCTCCAAATCGCCCAAAACCGAAGAAGGAAAGAAGAGAAGTGACAAATGACGAATCTGGACTACACTGTCCAATTTATACCAATCCTAGTTTAGCGCGCGCTAGATCCTGTTCTTAGCGTGCACTAACGGGTATAGTGGGTAGTTCAGTACCCTCTGTCCTTATCGGTAGCGTGCGCTACATACCTTTTGTAGCGTGCGCTACTGCCATATATTTAGCGTGCGCTAACTCAAAATGTTAGCGTGCGCTAACAATTTATCTGATGCCCAGTACTGAAGTCCAGAACCTCCTGTTCTCTGATCTCTTCGCGGTAGCGCGCACTACACACAATACTCAGCGTGCGCTACTGACCCCGATTAGCGTACGCTAGTAACTACTCGTAGCGTACGCTAGGAATTAATCCAATGCAGTCCAGTAGCCACTGGACTCTGCCTGATCTGTCCTTAGCGTGTACTACACCGACTGCATAGCGTGCGCTACTCCGACCTACTAGCGCGCGATACTTACCATTCGTAGCGTGCGCTACATACAACCCAACTGCAGTCCAGTGCCTTTTGGACTGCCCGCTTGGAATACATTAGCATGCGCTAATGTTGAGAGGTAGCGTGCGCTACCCGAACTCGATTAGCGCGCGCTAAAGAGAGTTCGTAGCGTGCGCTACTCCTCATGCACAGCCCACTATGAAGATGACAATGATGATAAACACGGCACAATACTCCAACTAGATTGATGATGAATGATTATACAAATTACTCTGAACGGTGATCATTAATGAGTGAAATTTACTGAGTGAGAATTACTGAATGATAATGACAGAATTATAACCGGGTATTACAATAATGGCGTGTGATATCATAGCCAATTAACGTGCACTACAATGCATGATTAGAGCGTGCTAGCAACACAGTCTAGCGTGCGCTAACTGCTACTTCTCAGCATCACTATTATGAAGTTTGGTGAGGACGAACACCTCCTGATAGGCACATAACTCGACAATCACTAACAACCAACATACCAGTTCCAACTCCAATATACACACGATTCCAGGCACCAGATAGTATAATATGGAACTTTCCCCGACCAACTCCCAATAGAATACGACCATTAATAAAATACATTATTAATAAAGTACACGGATCTTACACACACCGAAAGAAAAGGTGAGAACAAATTTGGGGGACATAAGTAATATGTGATTAAGTCCTAATATATGTGTCCGTGTCGAGTGTGTTTTATTATTTCTTAGTTATTATAATTAAATAAATATTATCATAATTTATTTTTTATGTAAGCAATATGAATTGTATATCTAATTTCTTTAAAGGAGTTAATTTTTTTCTGCATCGGGATCTTCATCGGGATCCTCTTCGCATTCTGCGACTTTTTGCCCCGCTACCAGGATTGGGGCCGTTGGGAGGATAGCAAGGATCTCCTCAACGTTAGCCCATATCATTGCTCTCTCTTGTTGCACCTGATCCTTGAGGGCCTCTCTCGTTTGAGTGTACTGGGCCTAGCCCTCTCGAAGAGTACGTCGTGCTGCAGCTAACTGAGCTTCTAGCTGCGCAGCATGCTCGCATTCCTGGGTGGCTGCTTCTTGCACAGCCTGACTTGCGTCTCGATGAAATTGTGCCACGGCCTCTAGGTAACTGATATGCTCTAAGCAACGA
Source organism: Orobanche coerulescens (assembly GCA_033398695.1). Taxonomy (NCBI): domain Eukaryota; kingdom Viridiplantae; phylum Streptophyta; class Magnoliopsida; order Lamiales; family Orobanchaceae; genus Orobanche; species Orobanche coerulescens. The sequence goes on from CM065814.1 coordinate 88,913,473, forward strand.
GTATGCTTAGTAGGATCCATACTTACAAGATCATTCAATATTTCCTCTCAGTCAACGTCTTAAGTTTACTATGGAAATCCCTCTCTGGGCCTTATATACACATCAAACCGACCTTAAGTCGGCGGCCCTAGCGGTGCTACAATTATTTCTAATAGCCGATATTTTGGCGGCGCCATCGTTCAGTATCAATTATCCCTCGCCGCCATAACAATAACAATAATAGTGATGAAAATCTTGATGATAGACTCACAAAGGCTTCCGATAAGGATCAAGTTTATCAATAGCACGAATATGACCAAAATATTGGTCAAACTAAAAGATACAATCACGGACTTTCAGTATTCCTGCTTGATGCCAAGGCGTGATGACCATCTCTCCGATGATGATTTTCGAGGCTAGCGAACCGAAGAAACAAAAATAGATCAAAAAGAAAGGAACTAACGGGGAAATAAAATTATTACATCCCACTTCTTTTGAAATAAATTTCGTCCCAAAACTTAGGTCATGAAACAATCAAGGCAAGGCACTTTAGATAACACACGTTATTTGATGCCAACAACGGGCACAGAACTCCATGTTATACTGCGGTCCAATTTAATATGCAAGAATGCTTATGAAGTGTAATGATCATGAACCACTACGATTGATAATCCAAATAGTACAATAATCAAAATGCGAGCTTAACGCCGAACGAATATATAATTACGATAACCTCAAAGGTTTGGAAAATCACATGTTGGGACAGATATCTGAACCTTAAAGAAATGATATGCTCGATAATCAGGATGCAAGATCGAGAAACAACAATTGAACCACAACGACCGAACAACATTGATCGAACAACAATGATTGGACGAAATAATCAAACAACCCCGAAGTTTACGCCTCAACCCAAGTCATTAAATGGGCTTGTAAGAATTACAAGACGTTTACTTTACGCAGGACTCATGAGATTTAAATTGAGCTTGAGGAAAAGTCACAACGGTGAACAGATTCATCTGAAACAATGCCACAACTCGTTCAAACGACAAAAACCGAAGAACATAACAAATTCAGTAGGTATCGCCGAATATATGGGAGCCAATAGGATGGAAAAATACAGAAGTCAAAACTCGGGTATCATGATCCACTTTAAATAAAGAAGCTTGCCTCCGAAATTTAGAACAACGAAAACAAAGCAATAACGTAACAAGCAACTTCATAAGGTCAGATGGCCAAATCCCTAAGCATTCTGATGAATGTGGGATGACTACTAACATCACGAGGATTTCTCGGTAGTGACGCGATTCAGTTAACGGCACAAGTTGAAATCAAAATAAAGCACAACACAATAAATAGGGTTTGCCCGGGTTGAATCATGAGCTACCCAAGGAAATATAGTCCCATAATCAACGACAATGGGGTTATACAATGAGATTTTGAAACCGGTACATGACGGGAACCATAATTACGATAAGATCATATATCAAATCAATCATCGCAGTATCACCGAATTCACAAGTTCTGCAGTACGACAACAGAGTCGGGCATGAGGGTTCAAGGCCTTAAATTGTGCAAGAATCCCGATCATTATACTCTTCTCTCTCTCAAAGGGAGTTTTGTCCTCGAAACGTAAAATTAGCAAGTTAGAGGTGGAAAGCAAGAAGATAAAGAGAATCGAGCCACAATTATCGGGAGCATCAACAATTCAGACGTATTAGGAAATCATCACTTGCCATCATATGGCGTACAGAACATCCCTTGATCACTTGCTTTGTTCACCAAGAGTTTACGGACATTTGATCAAACGTTAATTGTTCACAGTTTCTCAGAATCCTTAGAATCATCAACCGAGTTGAACAAGTCAGAATTATGGATATACAATTCACAGTACATGACCAACAATAGCATTTGACCTCAATCGATTCATCAAAAACTGGATTGAAAAGATGAGATCAAGAACAAAATCTACAAAATGATTAACTCAAGAGAAATCAAGGAATTGCCTCGATCCGACGAAGAACAATAGATCAGAAGATGTTATACTCCAAAACACCTTTGAACAAAATCGGCTAAAATCACAAACTCTAGTCACCTCCGATCCACATCTTGGTGTCACCCGCGGAGAAAAAGGAAAATAGTGGAAATGGTGAATCACAACTGCTGTCCAGTTCATATGCCGGACAGATTAGATAGCGAGACCTCCAGCCTCAGTCCAGTAGCTTCTGGACTGACCCCGAACTACCAGTTAGCGCGCGTTACCCTCTCTGTAGCGTGCATTAACTATTGCACCCGTAGCGCGCGCTATATAATTGCATAGCGTGCGTTCCCGAACTCTTAGTCAAATGCAGTAGTTTCTGCATCTTGGATTAGCGTGCGCTATCCCCAAGGTGGCGTACGCTAACTGCTCCGATTCAGTAAAATGGTCGTGAACAGACCTTAAACAACATTAGAACCGAAGGCTACCAATAAAGGGCAACATACAAATCCGAACACCATCGGTTCGTACGTATACAACACCACACAACCGATCATTGAAAGATCATTAACAACTAAACTGAAATCCTACTTCTCGATGAAGAGAGTTATCATAACGAGTGTATACAAAACGTCCTGCCATTTTCACCATCAATTTGATCATCATTCTGAGCACTATTGCCCAAAATCTTCCAGATGTTTTCTGTCTCTTTGTCCCGATTGTCAACTTAGTTACTGAGGAGGCTTCATAGGGTGTCGTCTGATCTTAGTACTCCCCCACCATAGCATGGACCACATCATTACTTTCACAATCGCCAACACATCCACTTCCTTCAAGATTCGACATACCAAGGCTTATAATACTCTTTCGTACAGTAACACCACTGGACTCAATCAACACCTCCAAGTACTCAAAGTAGGCAACTCTAGAACGTCGAATTTGGGAGGCACGTATACTATATACTAGGGTGAGAATATATATATATATATATATATATATATGTATTATGCTTAAAAATCAACTTTTGGTCTTCTGACAGGAATAATAATACCATGTCCGAAACATAATCTTTTGCAAATAAGGGGCGAGTCACATTTCGCCCAAAACTCGTGAATACTTTAGAAGAGGAAGTTTTATTTCTCATGTCAACTTTCAAGTTTTGCAAACAGGTTTTAAAATGTCGTAACTAGTTTAAAGGATTTACATTTTAAATATCGAAATTTTAAAAAAAATTCCTCTTCTACCAACATGTTTGACTTGAGAAAAAGTTTTCGCCGAAATACGTGACCAGGTAATAAGACGTTCATAGGTCTTCACCACTTAAAAAAGCTCACAACCTTTAAAAATATTCATGCAACAAATAAAATCGACGTTTAAAATTTCATTCTTAATGGAATGTAGGAATCGATAATATTCCCAATTTTCCAATATACATTATGGAACTATTTTCACCCGAACCGTATAGTACACTCGTGCACATCCCAACAATCCCAATACCATCAACAAATTCCAGCCCCTCAACCCAGGGTTATTCAAATTAACACAACACAACCACCATACACATAGGAGGGAGCTTACAATCAAAAGACTTACCTTCTCCTTACATAAATATGCACCAGTTCCTTAGACGTATAAGGGAAGGAAAACACTAGACACGACTCCAATGGAACACAATTCACAAGAGAAACTCAAAATCCAAGCATGTTCAGAAAGAGACCAAAACAATTTGGGAAGAAGGAATTAGAGTTCAAAGAGACATACAATGCAGGTCACATGAGATGGAAGCAACCCAGTGATATCATAAACAGACTACCAACTCAACCTTGACAGACCCAAAACACCAACAACCTAGTTATCCATAAACCTAAGCTCTGATACCAAATTCTGTAACACTCCCGTGATTTACAGAGATATTACAGTGCCATAGATTATTTTTGGAGAACCTACCAGGCTTAGACCAACATAAAAGACATTAACCATCAACGAAACCGAGACATTCACACATTTAAAACCAACGTTAACTTCAATGCGACATACAACACCAAAACATACCATTACATGATTCGGTTGGATCACAGCAGATACAACAACTCACAAATGAGCCAACAACATCAACAACAACTAACACCAACATATTAAATCACATATGGAAGTACCCGCACGAGTACAAAAACAAAACTCGAGTCTGACTATGCCAAAACGACCACCAACTAACAATAACATATGATATCAGTGTTGCTCGTCATCATTGTGCCATCCCTGCTCCGGCTTGACACTAAGACCTATACCTGAATACACAACAAGTATATCTACCCCCAAATAGGTCAGCAAACAGCTGGTGCAAGTACAACGATTTATGAATTGTACCACAAGTGAATAAACAATCAAATTACAGTGCCATCACATATATTCTGGAATATCATACCACAATCATCATCACAAAACAATCTCCCGAGCTGTACTGGCCCTGTACCTCACGCGAGATACACACCTCAAGGAGTCCTCGTGAGGCCCTCTCTGGTTGTACAACCCAAACAGGTGATATATTTTCCGAAATATTCATTCACACGAAGTACATCAAACACAATCAAAGTACTTGACTCAATTACAATATTACAGGGAACGGTGAAGGGAACGGTGAACGAAAGGACCTTCCTCCCGAACTTTCCTCATGATTAGGTCCTAGCACAACACAACACTATATCAAACATAGTACAACAGAAACGGAAAGGTTTACCCTAAGTTCTACTCTTAGGGACAATCAATCGGACACTATGGGGTCAGCATGGGTCGTACACAATTACGGAATAAAACTCGAAATGTAATCCGTAAACTTTAACGAAAAGCAAAGAGTTATAATTACAATATCATAACCTAGCACGATCATGGCTAGATCTGGACTTTAGAGGATGCAACCTCAACAAAACCCTAAAATATGAAGAGCTACGGTTTTGAATGATTTACCTTGATCCGGACGATAAATGCTGTTAAGATCTTGTTAACTTTGTTCCAGGAACTCTAAAATGTTGTTGGGTAGTGAAGTCCGGCCAAAATCTGCACTTCCCTATGTCCAGGTCACCCAACCACCGGAGGGGAGAAGAAGGAAGAAGAAATGACGTAAACTGGGCCATGTTGTCCTATTTATACTGGACGCGATTAGCGCACGCTACGGGCAAGATGTAACGTGCGCTATCGGGCTGAAAGGCAGTCCACCGCCTTTGAAAGGTGGTGCAGAACTTTCTACACTAGCCACGCTAGCGTGCGTCACCCGTAATGGTTAGCGCGCGCTACCTGTTAGTTTGTCCAAAGTCCAGAAATTTCTACATGTACTGACCGACCATAATGGCGTGCGTTATCATAGCTAATTAACGTGTGCTACAATGCATGATTAGAGCGCACTAGCAACACAGTCTAGCATGCACTAACTGCTACTTCTTAGCATCACTATTATGAAGTTTGGTGAGGACGAACACCTCCTGATAGGCACATAACTCGACAATTACTAACAACCAACATACCAGTTCCAACTCCAATATACACACGATTCCATGCATCAGACAATATAATATGGAACTTTCCCCGACCAATTCCCAACAGAATACGACCATTAATAAAATACATTATTAATAAAGTACACGGATCTTACACATACCGAAAGAAAAGGTGAGAACAACTTTGGGGGACATAAGTAATATGTGATTAAGTCCTAATATATGTGTCTGTGTCCAGTGTGTTTTATTATTTCTTAGTTATTATAATTAAATAAATACTATCATAATGTATTTTTTATGCAAGCAATATGAATTGTATATCTAATTTCTTTAAAGGAGTTATTTTTTTTCTGCATCAATTAATTTTACTGAAAATTAATAGCCATATCTTTCTAATATAAACTTTTTTGTGCAGTCGCCCATTAATATAAATCCATCAAATTTACTATATTCAATATGGACGTCTGATTGAAGATCATGAAATAAAAATTAATTTGATAAATTTTTCATCAAGAGTGAACTTGATACAAAAAGTTATAAATATTTATAATTTAAACTAAAAAGATGAAGAAAGGATTTTTTTTGATAGATGAGTGTAATGGAGTAAAGCTCTCACAACATACCCAGATTCTTTTTTCTAAAAATTTAATATATATATATATATATATACTATATTTATAAAAAAAAAAAAAAAGTTAAAAAATGACACATGTATGCGATTCTCATTTGAAGTATAGATTTTAACTAGTATACCACCCGTATAAAATACATAAATATAATTCAATCATTCACCATAAATTTTATAGCACTTCTTTATAAATTACATTAGTTGTTCTATTTACGATTACACCATTCTTGTCGCAATAAAAAAATTGAAGTCATTCGTGCTCTTCACTTTGATACGGCGAAATAAAACTTGTAACACACCCAGAGCCATCCAGGAATATTAGAGCGTCGTGGGCCCCGAGGCGGAACCCACGAGGCTAAAATACATTTTCGCAAATATTTACAAATGCCCAAGAGGCTAACAACGGTATTATCTATTTAAAACATTCGAAGACTTTATAAAACTCGTTTATCAAAACCGTCGTAAAATCTCATTTGAATGGACAAGGCCAAACAACCGAAACTTAATAGTTTAGAAAACAATTTTCCAAAGTAACCTGAGTTACCAGATAACGAAAGGTCATTTAAAAATACTCACACAGCGGAAAACACAACAGTTAAAAATACTCTAGCAGCGGAATACAACAACTGATCAGGAAACTCAATTCACAAATACATGCCCTAGCCAGTATCCTCCGGGAAGCTCATTTCTCCACGACCGCTACAAGCTCGATATCCCAAGAACATAAAAAGAAAGCCCATGACGGGGTCAGTCATAATACTCAACAATGATAATGGTCACATCACATCAATAATTACATACCAATGAAATACTAAGTAAGAATACTACCAATGTAATCTTACCACCATAAATTTACCAAAATTCACATCTCGTGTTCTCAGCAACACGATAAGCTCATACCTAAACATTTGTACTGTATCTCAAACAATGTCCAAAGTTCTCAAAACATCATCATAACTCACTGTTATGAAATCTACTAACTCTGTCCAAGCCAGTCGATCGGGTAACCTCATCACATCTCAACACGATAATCGATTGTCCATCAAAAGATAATTATGAAAGGGAATATGGAACATACCTCAAGATGCACAATACCACGACAATCATGTCAGTCTAATCCGAGATCAGATCAATGCAACATACGGACACGGTCCTAACGCAAGACCTACAAATGCATACTCATATGACAACGTCAATATGCTCAAAACAAGACCAACAATGTATACTCAATGGATATCCCATGATCCAGCGCCCATCAGCATAGATCCCAAGATGATCCTACTAGATCAACACGAGGTGGATAACCACAATACACATATGCACAAAAACAACACATGGTAAAACCAACGATGCGAATTCACATGATTCCATCAACACAATATAGGGTAATACAATGATCCAGCGCCCTCAGCATAGATCACACGATCCCATTGGATCAACACAACACACACAATACGAGTATGCATACACATATGCAAATCAATATGTTCATCAACATGAACAACATATGAATCAATAACATGAACGACACTATGACAAATCACTATGATGACCTCATGTTCAACAACATCAACGACAATATGCATGACCAAAATTATTAACACTAAACCACAATCAGTATAAAATACTTGCCCCGAGTCCTTTGGGAGCAATCTCGATGTCAAATCATCACCAACGATTATCCTCAATGCTCGGTGATCCAAACGTACCACAGACTATAAATAACTCATATTCTCGTATTAACCATAACGTATCCTCGATACTCAATTATGCCAATAACCGAAGTAAATCATATACATTATGATTTAACTCCAAAATTGAAAAAATGATATACAATACAAATCCCAGAGTTCATAATAATAATCATCGCTATATGCATTATAAATGAAATGAAACTAAAACCATTCATTAAACATTATAACTGAGTAAGTAATAACTTGCCTCGATACCGATAAAGTCGTTACCAATTTCCATTGCCTTTGTCTACGAGCTCCTCAGCCCCGACCAAAGCTGTAATATTTGTGATTTTGATTTTCGGTAAATTTCTTTTTTTTCGGCGGGAGTCCGTTTTGACGACTCGGTCGTGACCGTTTCGTCATTATGAGAGTATTTAATTCTGCACTTTTTGTCCGTCCGAGTTTGTTTCGGTGTCGTTTTGTTGAGTTCTGTGTTCTTAGGCGACTTTTCCGCGCTTGAGTTTGATTTTTGCGAATCTCGTTTGAAACAGTCGTTTCGGGTTTCTCGTAAGTTCATTTAACGTTGTCATACGTGTTGTGAGCTTCGATTTGATTAACCATTGTTGTATCGTGATTTTTTGGACTTTTGGGACCATTTTATAATTTTCTAAAGTTGTGGATATCCGTCGTCGTACCCATTTCCGAGAATACTGTTGCTGTCCTTCGGAGTCGTTAGCGCACGCTACACTTATTGGTTAGCGCGTGCTATGGTAATGTAATGCCCGAGATTTTCATTCCGGTTTCGTTGAATTTTCTTCGGTGGAACGGACTGTTGTCGTCCGCATCTTTGGAATAGCATGCTTGTACTATGGTACATTGAGTTTCGTAGCCTGTTCGTTATTGTTTTGGATCATAGCAGTGCGTTCGCATGATCAAGACGTCGTCGAGTACCGAGTCGGGCAGTCGGAGGGCTGGCTGGGCCGATTACGTCCGTAAGGCGTCCGCACACCTTGGCCTGGGAGAACTCGGTTACGACCGTAAGGCCCATCAAGTTACGGCCATAAGGCTTTGTTACGGCAGTAAGCGCTGGCCGGTTACGGCCGTAGGGACTCTGCAGATTTCAGTCAGTGGCCCCTGGGACTTCGGTTACGGCCATAAGGCTATGCCGATTATGGCCGCAAGGTACGATCGTTGCGTACGCAAGGCTTCGGCCATTGCATGCGCTACCGGCAGTTGACCGAGTTACGACCATAAGGCACTGCCGGTTACAGGTCGTAACACTACTGGCCATATATAGGCCTGGTGACTGGCCAGACTTCATTTCTTACTTTTTCTTCTCCTGGTGGCGGCTCTCAGATGGGTGCGATGGGGAGAGATGTTCTTAGCCGATCCGACTCATTTCCAAGGCTTTTGGAAGGCCTTTGTCGATTAGATCAACATCAAATCCTTATTCTTCGCTGGATCGAGGTGTTTCTTCCGTAAAACCCTTGTTGTGTATATTTTTGAGGGTTTCTTCGTGATTCATTGATTTTGTCCGAGATTGATGAATTGTTCATAGTAACCTCGTTGTATTGGTCATGATCTTTGAATTTTGAAACTCGTTTATCGATTTTTACCACCCGAAACTTGATTTCCGATTTCCTTGAAGAACCCTCGGATTCTTGTTATTTTCCGGGTTGATTCGGATGCCGTTTAGCGTTATTGATTTGTGGTGATATTATCTTCGTAGTTTTCGGGGAATTGTCGGGGTTTTGGTCGATCTTGGAAGTTCGAGGGCTACCCGACCGTATCCATTCATTGTTCCATTGCTCGTGGTATCGAGGCAAGTACCTTGTTCATACATTTCTTGTTTCGTGGATATGATGATCGGTGATCGTCTAAATGTGTTTGTTTCGTTGTTTGAAATGAACTTTCAAAAGATTCGGTTAGCCTCATTAAAGGCTTTCTTTCAAAACTGTGTGTATTTTGTGATTGGTGTGTTTCATAAACGATTATGTGAATCCTGTGAATACGCTTGGTGTTTGTTGTTGGTTTGATTCTTTAGTCTTATACTCTCAAGCGCACGATTTGTTCGATGTAGATATGCGGTGCAAGGTCGATTCCACAGGGAGGACTATACTAGTGAAGTCAAATGATTCCTATCGTTTTGAACCAAATTATATTAAATTCTAACCTAGTCCCAAATAATTTATTTTTGAATGGTTATAATAATTGGATTAAATAACAGTAATTTTTTAGTAGATTTTAGATAAATTGATTTTAAATAATTTACTAGGGTTTAGAGTCCACCAATGTCTATTTATTATTTATTTTATATTTTAATTCCAAGAAATTCAGGAATAGATTCTAAATCAATCTCACTATTTCCTATAGATTTGACAATAAGTACAAAATAATAATTCAAATATAGATTTTCCTTCGCTTAAAAATGTAATTTCTAAGCATTATATGTATCCAATTTAATGGAAAACAAATAATCAAAGAAATTAACTAATATCAATAATCACAAAGCAAGGGGAATTTATAACTATCAAAAATACGTGATATAATTGATGAAATAATATTCCCCTATTGAAGCGAAAATCATAATCGTTAAAAATATTTATTTGGAATTATTATATAAATATTAATAATAATATAGACATGGTTTCATCATAACCCCAGTAAAAGAAAATTACTCACTCATAATAACAACACAAATAAATAAATATTCCATAATATTATTACACAAATATAATTTTATTACACAATATTTTTTTTTTCTCTCCCTTACAATAATATCTCTCTATTTTTTCTCCTTTTTTCTCCCATAACACTACACAATCATCCCCTATTTATACTACTTCAAAATCAATAAAATAATCATTTTTACAATTAAAAATTCCACCCCCAACAATAATACACGGCTGCCATGAGTGCTGATGTCATGGATGACATCAGCACAGAGTTGAAATTCCGGTCCAATCAGGTGTTGACACGTGGCACAATATGGTCCGTCTATTTAATTGTCCTTCGAACGGTCATAACTTCTTCATACGAACTCGGATTTGGATGAATTTTTTTTAAAACGATCGTCTCGACGAGACGAATAAAGTGAGACCAGTCGTGACTATATTTGAGTTTTGTAAAAATATCGCCCTTGAACCAATTGATCTGTCTTGTACCGGTTGGTTAACCTGCAGATATAATTTAATTCCAATTAATTATCCAAAAATGACATAAAATTATAGAAAATTCTAAGAAAATGAAATAATATAAATATATGGTAAAACGAATAAATTATCACACAAAACACACAATTATATACATAAAATACTAATAAAAATATTACTCAAAATATACTAAACAAATTCCCCCACACTTATCTTTTGCACGTCCTCGGGCAAATCTTATACCCGAGTTATAATACTCATATGCTGAAAAAATCATGACAAAACCAATATCAAGAGAGAACAAGTGATCATGACCCAAGTGAGATCAGAGAAAAATAGGATGCCGCACCAAATTCTAACAACTTCATTGAGAATCGAATGCCAAAAGATTCAATACCCTCACAGTGGATATCACTCTTCACTCAAGTGTATATACGAGATATTCGAGAAGAGTTCACTCATATCAAAGCATAATGTGTCATTACCATATGCTTGGTCAAAAATCAAATCTCCACTAAAAAATAAACTCATGCATAAATCAAAAGGTCTTTCATTTGGTTGTAACGTGGCTTTGGGAATGGGTAGGATAAAGGGAAAATTATGAGGTTTGCTAGCCAAGATCAATTGTGAATTTAGATGCATAACAAATCCTACAAATAACAATCAACACCCCCCCTTCTGTAATGAAAACTCTCAACCCATCATCTTCAAGTTATTCTGTACATGGTATTTGAATATTCATCTGGTAAGGTCATACTCTTGTGTAAGGAAAAGTATGCAATGGATCTTCTGGAAGGATTTATGTATCACTTAAAGGATAGTTCAAGTGCTATTTTATGTATATATAGTGATGATTTTCGCACTTGACCTCCCGTTTTTTTTTTTAGGCCGTTTTTTTTTTTTTTAGATTTTTTTTTTGGCCTTTATTTATATTTTTTTTTTTGGTTAAATACTCCAATGTACTTCACACCCTTTCACTTTCAAAAAAAGCTCTTAATCTCCACAATACTCTTATGAACATCGGCCCCTATTTGTCACACATCTAGTTCACAATTAAATCTTTGACTAGAGGGTGCAAATGGATGAGTCATCAACAAGAATGGATAATGGCTAAAGTAATGTGCTTGATCAAAGAAATAGGCTCAGCTCAATGGGGCTTCTAAGGATAAAATGTAATGGGTGGGAAAAATATAAGCCAACAAGGGTTAATCCTAATTGCCTTTATCATCTTAATGCAAGAGTTTATGAATGTAGTCTCGAAATGTATAAATGAGCAAGTTCTAGAATGAACACAATATGTTTGACCACACAACAAAAATATAGAGCATATATATAAGGATTGCTCTAAGGCTCAAAACTCACAAAAAGGGTGTTGTGTATCGAATCCCATACACCTTCATCCAAATCCATTATCAAAACCAGTGAAACATCCCAAAATGATTTTTTCACTAACGTTTTCTCAAGAAAATGGTGCCGTGATTTTCACCCTTTTTTTTTTTTAATATTGCATATATATATAGATATAGATATAGATATACACCTTCCCCACACTTAATGATAAACAATATCCTTATTGTGTAAAAAGAACAATGGAGTAAGGTTTTAAATAAGACTTCCCTGTTTATGAAAGACGACGCTTTGCTCAAGCCTTTTTTTTTTTGGACCTGCAAGAAATAAGTGTGGCAAAACAACAAAAGAAAATATATACCCTAAGTATAACACAAACAACCTAGATGCGCTTCAAGAGAGTCCGAAGAGTCGCCTTACGCCGCCATCAATGCTTTTATTAAAAACAAACATAAAAAGTACAAGAATAGAAATAACAATACATAAATCGTGGATAGATGCGCGTCAAGAGATCGAAAAGAAAACTCCTTAAGCCGCCATCATTTTCACGATTTTTACACTCGCTAAAAGTAAAAACAACAAGAGGGATGAAGTGGGATATCGGAGGGAAAGGAATGTATCAATTTTGCGTTTCCGCATACGGTGAAATCTTCCATCCAAACAATATTAGCTAGAGTCGGGTCCAGTTCAGAACAAATGCAATAAGTTTTTGATCGGCTCTTACGGTGTTGTTGCAACAACTATGATTCGTTTAGCACGCTCGAAATAAAACCTTTTCAAGAGTAGTTGATGAAAGATAGTAAACCATCGAAGAAACCATTGACATTTAGCAGACCTATTGGTTTCGTATGAACATTTAGTGGGCTCTGGTAACCACATGAAAAAGTTCCTCAAGAGTGCCAAAACCACCGGAAGGGTGATAAAGGCATCGGCATTATTTATCATGTGAGTTATGCGGTCTTGCATATTCACAAACGAACTCATCTCCAATAGTTGCTCCGGTGATTTTACTTTCAGGCAGGTTTTGGAATGATTCCCAACACTCTTACTCCTTCCAGATAGGCGAAGCAGACGTCCCATTAATCCTAGACTTCCTCCTCCGTAAACTACATGAATGCATTTATTTCATAAGGTAAGACCCAAGTAGGGTCTGCTTTAGAAAAGCAAGCCTCTTTCCCATGACAATCTCCACCAAAAATGCGGATGGAGTTAAATCTTTTGCGGAAGATGATGATTCCATTTTTTTTTTTGAAAAGAAAATTACTTAGAGAGATAATGAAAAGAATACAAGTTTGAGGGATGCGAAAAGAAACAACTGCAATGTTTATTTATAGATGCAAAATAAAGTAAAAAGATTTATCAAATCTGTGACCGCGTTAATTGCGCTTCAACTACTCAATAGAATAATGAATGCATTTATTGCGTATCACATTTTTTATTCAGAAAATCTAAAAAAACGACAAAAAGTAAAGATACTCACGTGTATGTACAGTAGTTGTGATTGTGGCTCACATCTTCCTCTGATTTTACGTTCAGAAACGGCTTAAACGCCTTCTATGAGTCGGGGAGAAGCTTCCCATCCAATTTTCTTACAAATTGGCAAACAGGGTCTTTTAACGTCAGATTCCCAAGACGTTGTTCATATTCTGGTTTGAATTTATTCCACAAACATCGAATCCCGTAATGTATGAGTCCACTAGGATGCGTGTCAAGAGAAATTTCGATATCATCTAAATTCTCCTTATTCAGACCATCCTTGATGAACTGAATTTTATCTTCTCTGTTTGTGGAAGGAATTCCTAAAGATCGACATCTTGAATCACAGTTCCACCTAGCACATTTGTAGCAAACGGCGATTTTCTTTGCTCGTCGTTTCTTGGCATATGAACTTTTTCCAAGCCCTGGTAAAAATCTAGTTGGTGTTTCCGTGAACTCACCCGCTATTCTCACTTTGGCTTCAATAATGAATCGAATATCAAAAGGTATGCCGTTATTCATAAGCAACCTCATTCTTTCAACTCGCTTGGTAAAGTTTCAAAATGACTTTTTTGCTAAGAAAGGGAAATCTTTTTTCAATTGTTTTCAAAGTTTCTTCCATAATTAAAAATAAAATAAAAATATCTACAAAATCAGTTATTGTGGGAAACTGAAAATCCGACTTTACTAGCCACGGAGTACCGTTATCCGCCACTTGACCGGCAAACACAATGGAGTATTAATCCACAATATCGGGGTCCTTAAGAAGAATCTCTTCTACCTCAAAAGATTTTAATTCCAAATATGGTTTTAACCGTTGACCATTCACTTTGAAAATATTACCATTTTTGGATTTTCAATTTCTACACTCCGTGAGGATAGACCGTATGAATAAAAAATCGACCAGACCACCGTGAACGAAACTTGCCTGGAAATAATAACAAACGAGAGTTAAAAAGAAGGACTTTTTGACCAGAGAAAAAGTTTTTCTCAAAATATGTTTATCATGAAAAATTTCATTTTGTCCTTATATTTCCTTGCACAATCGTACGCATCATTTCGATTTCTTCCAATTCATTTAGTTGAAGTTTCCTATGAATTCCAGCCATGTCTAATGAAAAATTTAATCGTTTTATGGCCCGGTATGCTCTATGTTCCAATTCAACAGCAAATGACATGGTTTTCCAAAGACAAGCCTAAATGGAGACATTCCGATGGGAGTTTTAAAAGCGATGCGGTAAGCCCACAATGCATCATTCAATCGCAAAGACCAATCTTTCCTTGTAGGATTAACGGCTTTTTCAAGAATATGTTTGATTTCTCTGTTTGAAATTTCAACTTGGCCACTTGTTTGAGGGTGATAAGGAGTAGCAACTTTATGTGTAACACCATATTTTTAAATAAATGATTCAAAAATTTATTACAAAAATGTTTTCCTCCATCACTTATAATTGCTCGTGGTGTTCCAAATCTGGAAAAAATATTTTCTTTCAAAAATTTTACCACGACTTTGTGGTCATTTGTTTTGCAAGCAATTGCTTCTACCCATTTTGAAATATAATCGACGGCCACAAGGATGTAAAGATTGCCAAAAGAAATTGGAAAAGGTCCCATAAAATCTATGCCCCAAACATCAAATATTTCAATAATTAAAATTGGGTTTAAAGGCATCATATTTCGTTTAGAAATTCGACCTAATCTTTGACATCTATCACATGTGCTGCAATATGAATGTGTATCTTTGAAAAGTGTTGGCCAATAAAAACCACATTGCGAAATTTTAGCGCTTGTTTTCTTTGAACTAAAATGACCTCCACATGCATGATCATGACAAAAGGAAATGATATTTTGTTGTTCATGTTCGCACACATCTCCTAATGATTTGATCAGACAATATTTGAACAAATATGGATCATCCCAAAAGAATTTTTTTACTTCGTTTAAAAATTTTGTTTTATCTTGATTATTCCAATGAGATGGCATGTTACAGAACAAGGTAATTGACAATGTCTCGCATACCAAGGTATTTGAGAAATGGACATGAGTTGTTCATCGTGGAAAGTTTCATTAATGGGAGGTTCTTTATCGGTAAAATTCACGATTAGCCTAGACAAATGATCGGCAACAACATTTTCAACACCTTTTTATCTCGAATTTCTAAGTCAAACTCTTGTAACAATAGAATCCAACGGATCAAGCGAGGTTTAGCATCTTTCTTAGAAAGAAGATATTTTAATGCGGCATGATCGGAGTAAATTATGACTTTTGAACCAATCAAGTAAGGTCGAAATTTGTCTAAAGCAAAAACGACCGCAAGCAATTCTTTTCGGTTGTAGAATAATTTAATTGGGCATCATTTAGAGTTCTACTTGCATAATATATTACGATTGGCAATTTATTTTCTCTTTGACCCAATACTACACCGACGGCATAGTCGGATGCATCGCACATTATTTCAAAAGGAAGATTCCATTGGAGATTTGATGATAGGTGCGAGCTCAACATAGATTTGAGTGTCTTAAAAGCTTTTAGACAATGATCATCAAATACGAAAGGTGTGTCTTTTGAAAGTAAATTACATAATGGCCTTGAGATTTTACTAAAATCTTTGATGAATCGACGGTAAAAACCGGATGGCCTAAGAATGACCGAATTTCTTTAATCGTTCGTGGGGGTGGAAGACTGGATATTAAATCAACTTTAGATTTGTCCACCTCAATTCCTTTTTCGTAAATCACATGTCCTAAGACAATTCCTTTTTAACCATAAAATGACATTTTTCCCAGTTTAGGACAAGATTCTTCTCCTTACACCTAACCAACACTTGGGTTAAGTGGTGTAAACATTCATCAAAGCTAGACCCGAATACGTAAAAATCATCCATAAAAATTTCCAAAAACGCTCAACCATGTCGGAAAAATGCTCATCATACACCGAAAAGTAGCGAGTGCATTACAGACCAAATGGCATTCGTCGGTAAGCAAAAGTTCCGAAAGGACAGGTAAAAGTGGTTTTTCTTGATCTTCAGAGCAATGGGAATTTGGTTATAGCCGGAATATCCATCAAGAAAACAATAATAAGCATGGCCGGCTAACCTTTCTAGCATTTGATCAATAAAAGGAAGTGGAAAGTGATCTTTTCTTGTAACAGAGTTCAATTTTCTGTAATCAATACAGACTCTCCATCCAGTTTGAATTCTGGTTGGAACAAGTTCATTTTCTTCATTCGTGATTACGATTATGCGATTTCTTTGGAACTATATGAACAGGATCGACCCAAGAGCTATCAGAAATAGGGTAGATGATCCCTACATCTAAGAGTTTGATTATTTCAGCTCTTACAACTTCTTTCAAATTAGGATTTAGTCTTCTTTGAAATTCTCGGGAAGTTTTCGCATTTTCTTCAAGGTGAATTCGATGCATGCATATAGAAGGATTAATACCTTTAATATCGGAGATGGTCCAGCCTATTGCTTCTTTATGTTCTTTAAGAACATTGATTAACTTATCTTCTCGTTCTTCATCTAAATCAGATGCTAAAAATGCATATTTTAGAGATTCAGGTAATGGATTGAGCTCTATCTTTGAATCCTCAATAGTTACTTCATTATTCATTTGGCTCTCAAGTGGTTCGGTTTTAGCTTTCCATTTATCATTATCCAATAATGGTGTAGACTCTAGTAAAGAATTTACTTCATTGATTGAATTGTCGATGTCAAAATCTGAGCCAAAATGAGCAAGACAGCTTTCAAAAAGATCATCATCATCCATTTTTGGAAAGAAATAAGGACCCATACTCTCTATCATATTTACCTCACAGACATCATCAAGATCATCATGTTGTTGAGAAATGTTAAACATATTTAGTTCAACAGTCATATTTCCAAAAGAAAATTTTATGATGCCATTTCTACAGTTAATTAATGCATTTGAAGTAGCTAAAAATGGCCTTCCTAAAATAACAGGATTTGATCTTTGGTATTCTCAACAGTTCGGTATCTATGACTATAAAATCAACAGAAAGTAGAATTTATCTACTTGAATCGAACATCCTCTACGATTCCTCGAGGTATTTTTATAGATCTATCCTAGTTGAAGTATCACGGATGTTGATTTTAGCTCCCTAATCCAAGTTGTGTATAAACGAATATGGTAATAAATTCACACTGGCTCCTAAATCAAGCAAGGCTCGTTTAATGATGTGATCTCCAATGACACAAGATATTGTAGGACTACCGGGATCTTTATACTTAACGGAAGTTTTATTTTGGATTATTGAGCTAACATGTTCACTAAAAATGCCTTTCTTGGAACATTTGTTCTTCTTTTACAAAGGCAAAGATCTTTCAAGAACTTAGAATAAGGTGCACTTGTTTAATAGCATCAAGGAATGGAATATTTATTCGAACTTGTTTAAATATTTCCATTATATCTTTGTATTGCACACTTTTATCTTTTGGAATAAGTCTTTCAGAAATGGAGCTTTTGGAACGTAAGGCTTTTCTTTTCCTTAGAATCTTTTGGTTTTGAAACTTGTGGTTCATTTGATTTTTCTTAGGATCATATTCGGGCTTTTGTATTTCTTTTCCACTTCTAAGGGTAGTTATGGGTGAACTTCGTTAGAAGAGTTTACTTCATATTGTCCTTTAGGATTAGGGATGGACTCGACTGAAATTTTCCCTTTTCTCTTTCATTAAAGTTGTTGCAAGTTGACCAATTTGTGTTTCAAGCTTAGAAATAGCCTGTGAGTTTGGTATGCTGACTTCTTTGAGTTGATTGGAACATTTGTTGAGTAGATTGCATGAATTGTTGCAACGTATCTTCCAAAGATGGTTTCTTTGGCACTATAGAAGGATCTTGATAAGTATTTGGAGGATATTGATTAGGACGGACATTTTGTTGATTTGGCATATTCATTTGATGTCCTCCTTGATTCATTGGAGGCATATTTTGCTTCCAGGAAAAATTTGGATGATTCCTCCAATTTGGATTATAAGTTGGAGCAAATGGACTGTCCGAAGATTTTCCATATGAATGTAACACATTGACTTCTTCATTAAAAATTTCTTGATTTTGTGGACCAGAGGGACAAGATTGAGATGAATGAAATGATTCCGCACATGAAATGCAAAATTCATTTTTTGAGTTTGTGAGGGGATGGATTGCTTCAAGACTAACGCATCCACTTTTCGTACTAAATCATCTATAGTAGATTTTATTTCAACATCTTGTTTAACCTCGTAAATTCCACCTTTTTTTGGGGTCGTATGCATCGATTTGGCTCTAGAGTCGAGTGAATTCCATTGTTGTGAATTAATTGACATATTTTCAAGTGCATTCCAAGCTTCGTCTCAATAAGGTGAAGAAATTTTCCACCATGCATTGATTGGATTAATTGGCGATTGTTTGATTTAAACCGTCATAAAAATATTTTACCAAACGCCATATTTCAAAACCATGATGGGGACACTTAAGGATTAAATCATTAAATCTTTCCCAACACTCGTAAAATTCTTCATTTTCTTTTTGGAAAAATTCGGATATTTCTCTTCTAAGACTATCAGTTTTGGACATTGGAAAAATTTTTGCGAGAAATTTATTCACTAGTTGGTCCCAACTAGTAATTGTTCTTGCTTGAAGAGAATTTAGCTTAATTTTGCTTTATCTTTGAGAGAAAATGGAAATAATCTAAGTTTGTGATTCATCGAGAAATTTTGGAATCGGAAAGTAGAACAAATATCGAGAAATTCCTTGACATGCATATACGGATCTTCTCTTTCTAAACCGTGAAAAGATGGAAGAAGTTGAATTATTGATGGTTTAAGTTCGAAATGAGTTGCATTAGTCGTAGGCAACACTATGCAAGAGGGAGAATTAGCACTCACTGGAGAAAAATATTCTATTAAAGTTTTTTCTTTTGCAACTTGATTATTCCGATTTTCGATTTCGTCCATTTTTGGTATCGGTTTTATTTGTTGAACTTCAATTTTAGTTAAGGACAATCTTCTTCTCGTTAATCGACCTTTATTATTTCGTTGCCAAACTTGCATTCACCGATATTACAATTTTTTAATTTTGCATACAAACCAAATTATGATAGTCGATCGAACTTCCGGATCGTTGGAGGCGTCACAACAGTCGCACTTAAAATCCAACTTTCTTGGCATGTACAATGATGCCTTTTTGCCAAAATTCAATCGATTTTCAAAATCGGTTGTACAAGATTGATATTTAGCTTTTCTCTATTCGAATCGAACAAAGTAGTGAGTGAAAAATATCAATCCCTTGTTGAATCTTTTAAAGGATTTTATTGTTTTAATTATTATTATTTTTAAGTTTTTATATTTTTATTATTATTAATAATAATGATAATTATTATAATTATTACTAAAATTATAGGATGTAATAGATTGCAAAGGAATAAATTTACTAATTGATCTACTAAGCAATATCTATTGATAAACTAAATTATACGACGAAATATTACAACTAAACTAAATGTCTAAGAATAATGTAAGTAGAAAATAACAACTAAAAACACAATCTAAATTTACCACTAGAAGATTCTATTAGAACTAAAGACAAGATATAAAAATTAAAAAAAAAAATTCTGATTTTTTTTTTGTATTATTTTATATTTATTTTATATTTTTATATTTATTATAATTTTATTATATTTTTAGACTAATAATATTGATCTAATATATATATATATATCGATATATATTATTTATTTTTTATAAAAAATATCAGATTTTTTAAAACAGTTTTTATGCAAACAGTTTTTAAAACAATTTTTATAAAAGTTTTTATAAAAGGTAAAACAGTTTTTACCTTTTAAAAAAAAGGTAATTAAAAAAATTAAAATTACAAACTTTTATTTTATGCAAACAATAGAAATAGTTTTTTTTTTTTACAAATTATCGTTTCTGTTTTTTTTTTTTTTAAATTTTCAGGCTTTTAATTTTTTTTAGTATTTTCCCTTTTTTATTAAAATATTGTAATTTATTTTAAAAAAAATAAATTCTGTTTTTATTAAAAAAAATTCAAACTTCATAAAGTTTATTTTATTATATATATTCAATATTCATTAAATTATTAATTCTTAATTGATTTTTTTTTTAGATTTTTATGAAAATTAAATTTTTTAATAAAACTAGCAGGTTTTACTTTTAAAAATAAAATAAAATAATTCAGATTTTTATTTATTACGGAAAATAATATTCCAGATTATTTTTAATTTATTTTTATTATTTTTTATTTTTTATTTTTTTTCGAATTTAAATTAAAAATTTTGATTTTTATATTATTAATATACCAAAATTAAAAAAATATTACCTTAAAATCTGAAACTTTTTTGTATTTTCCAGATCTCTTTTTTTAAAATAAAAATAAATAAGTTCTGAATTTTTAAAGTTTTTCAGATTTTTTTTTTTATATTTTTATATATTTTTGTAATTTTTTTAATTTTTTATTATTATTTTATTATTATTTTTACGAAAATGAACAGTAGATTTTATTATTATTACTTATATTTATTATTAAAAGTTTTTAAAGTTTTTCAGATTTTCTTTATGAATAAAATAAATTATAGAACTAATGATATTAAAAAGGCGATAATAATAAAGAAAAGCGATAAAATAAATAACTAGTAGAAGAATTCAACTAACTTGGTGACGGTCTTCTTGTACTTCGTTTATGCCTCACCGCAACGGCGCCAAAAACTTGTTGTTGGTTTGATTCTTTAGTCTTATACTGCAAGCACGATTTGTTCGATGTAGATATGCGGTGCAAGGTCGATTCCACAGGGAGGACTATACTAGTGAAGTCAAATGATTCCTATCGTTTTGAACCAAATTATATTAAATTCTAACCTAGTCCCAAATAATTTATTTTTGAATGGTTATAATAATTGGATTAAATAACAGTAATTTTTTAGTAGATTTTAGATAAATTGATTTTAAATAATTTACTAGGGTTTAGAGTCCACCAATGTCTATTTATTATTTATTTTATATTTTAATTCCAAGAAATTCAGGGAATAGATTCTGAAATCAATCTCTATATTTCCCTATAGATTTGACAATAAGTACAAAATAATAATTCAAATATAGATTTTCCTTCGCTTAAAAAATGTAATTTCTAAGCATTATATGTATCCAATTTAATGGAAAACAAATAATCAAAGAAATTAACTAATATCAATAATCACAAAGCAAGGGAATTTATAACTATCAAAAATACGTGATATAATTGATGAAATAATATTCCCTATTGAAGCGAAAATCATAATCGTTAAAAATATTTATTTGGAATTATTATATAAATATTAATAATAATATAGACATGGTTTCATCATAACCCCAAGAAAAGAAAATTACTCACTCATAATAACAACACAAATAAATAAATATTCCATAATATTATTACACAAATATAATTTTATTACACAATATTTTTTTCTCTCCTTACAATAATATCTCTCTATTTTTTCTCCTTTTTTCTCCCCCTTAACACTACACAATCATCCCCTATTTATACTACTTCAAAATCAATAAAATAATCATTTTTACAATTAAAAATTCCACCCCCAACAATAATACACGGCCATGAGTGCGATGTCATGGATGACATCAGACAGAGTTGAAATTCGGTCAATCGAGGTGTTGACACGTGGCACAATATGGTCCGTCTATTTAATTGTCCTTGAGCGGTCATAACTTCTTCATACGAACTCGGATTTGGATGAATTTTTTTTTAAAACGATCGTCTCGACGAGACGAATAAAGTGAGACCAGTCGTGACTATATTTGAGTTTTGTAAAAATATCGCCCTTGAACCAATTGATCTGTCTTGTACCGGTTGGTTAACCTGCAGATATAATTTAATTCCAATTAATTATCCAAAAATGACATAAAATTATAGAAAATTCTAAGAAAATGAAATAATATAAATATATGGTAAAACGAATAAATTATCACACAAAACACACAATTATATACATAAAATACTAATAAAAATATTACTCAAAATATACTAAACAGTGTTGTTGTTGTGCTTTGATAATATAGATTCATATATTATCTCAATTTGGTGTGTTGCGATTTGATACTCGTGTCGTGCTGTGTGTTTGTGGCCTTTGGGTGAATTGTTTGGATATCCTTGGCGAGCTGTGTTATGTGTGTGAATATGTGTATATGGGCGGGGTCTACGGTGACACATGACATGTGATCATGTGGTCAGGATGAAACAAGTGATTGATCCAACCGTGAGAGCCTCGGGATACCTACGGTGACACATGATGTGCGATCATGTGGTCAGGAGACAACAAGTGATTGATCCAACCGTGAGATGACGTGGCAAGTGATCACGGTGGTATTTGGAACCTGCGGTGACATATGGCATGTGATCATATGGTCAGGAGACAACAAGTGATTGATCCAACCGTGAGATGACGTGGCATGTGTTAACGGTGTTATGTATATGTGTTTTGCTCACCTCGGGAGGGTCCGTCGAGGCCTCGAGGGAATCTATGACTTCACTCTGGATTCACGAGTTGGTGTTGTATTTGTGTGATCAAGATTTGCGTATCTTAGGTGATTATGTTTTGTTGATTTTATGTCTGTCGAGGACCTGTGACGTGGGTTTTGACCCTGTGAATTGTTGTTGGTTTTTTATTTGTGAAAAAAAAACCTTTGGGGTGTGATCCCTTTTGATTTTGGAAAGAGATGGATTTGAAAATCCTAAATTGTTTTCCGTTAAAACTCCCGAGGGCATTTTAAACCGTTTTACAAATTGTTCTCTTGATTTGTGATCTTTCGAATTTGGAAAGCTTTACCCAAACTCTTGCCTCGGGAAGTATTTTCGTTATGTTTGAATCTTTGAGGATTCTTGGTTGTTATTATTCTTGGAATTTAAATTGTATGACTCGTATTTTGCACTTTGTACTTGCACTAGCACAATAGTGGAATTTTGCTAACCCCCGAGGAATCGGGGGGTGGATGTCTGTATTGCATTCAGGTTTTGGGGAGCATAGCACAAAGTCGGCATGAAGGATGATGAAAGATGATCGATACTAATCACATGAGGACCCGTTCATTGTTGTATTGGTTCAGTTGTACGTTATTTTCGCTGCAATATTTTCCCCATTGTACGGGAGAATTTTGTATTTGACCCCTGCGTGGGCATGTATTGAGATTGAGTTGTATGTTTTTATTGAAAGACCAAATCGGTGTACTGATTCATTTTAGCCTTAAAGGCATTGTTGAGATTGTAACACCCCCAATCCGCTCAGGGATATTACACGCCGTAGAACCTTTCCTCAAGAATCTACCAGGCTGGTAACAACATATAACAACTCAACTATGCCTTTAAGGCTAAAATGACTCAGTAGACCAATTTGGTCTTTCAATAAATACATACAACTCAAATACAACTCATGCCCACGCAGGGGTCAAAACGCAACCACACCCGTACAACGGGAAAAATATAGCAGCGGAAAATAAAGTACAATTGAACCGATAAACAATGTACGGTTCCTCATGTGATTAGTATCGATCATCTTTCATCATCCTTCATGCCGACCCTGTGTTATGCTCCAAAACCTGAATGCAAAAATAGACATCCACCCCCGAATACACGGGGGTTAGCAAAACTCCACTGTTTTGCTAGTGCAAGTACAGGTGCAAAAATACGAGCCATACAATTCACATTCCATGAATAACAATAACCAGGGATCCTCAAAGTTCCAAACGTAACGAAAAGCACTTCCTGAGGCATAAGTTTGGTAAAACATTCCAAAACCGAAAGATCACAAATCAAGGGAAACAATTTATAAAACAATTTAAAATGCCATCGAGAGTTTTAATAGAAAACAATTTAGGATTTACGAATCCTTCTCTTTCCAAAATCAACAGGGGTCACAGCCTAAAGGTTTTGTTTTCGCAAATAGAAAACCGACAACAATACACAGGGCCAGAGCACAATATCACGTGTCCTCGACGGACATAAAAATCAACAAAACATAATCGCGCACGCGCATCGCCTAGGACCGGGACGAAGCCACAAATCCCACTCGAGGCCTCGAAGGACCCTCCCGAGCTGGTTAGCTAAACAAATTACAACGTCTCAACATCACACGAGGTCCTAGACCCAATCCAAATAATATCAACATGAGATCAAACATCACAACATCACACGGGGTCCTCGACCCAATCCAAATAATATCAACATGAGATCAAACATCACAACATCACACGGGGTCCTCGACCCAAAACACAAAATGACAACACAGTAATAATCAAGGACACAGCCTTTCGTCCGCCCAAAAACTGCTCAAGACCCCTGATTAATTAACCCTCGGAGATCTCGTCAAATGTCCTTGGTTAATTAACCCTGATACCAACACTTTAAAAACGAGTTGAAACACACTTTCAGAAAACAAGAATCACGGTCTATATCAAGACCAGCATTTGAAAAGGGTCGAAAGAATTTGAAATACGATAATCGTTCGGTAACGGGGTCTTAGCTAAACACTCAATATCCGTTACCAATAAGCCTGCCAGGCGCCTCCACTGAAACGCGTGTGCACCGGCGTTCACTCCACATGTCAGCCGCACCTTGTCCGTGTCCACCGCGCCGGCGTCACTCCCATAATAGCCGCCCCTTGCACGCGCATCAGGTAAACACCGACGTTCACCAACCATATGGAGCCGCACATTGCAGCGTACACCAGACCAGAGATCGCACGCCCCACCCTCAGAGGCTCCCGGATATGACGTCTCTCACAACAAGTATTCACATTGTCACAAACATCAAGTACACAGTCATCGTCGTAACAATTATCAAATTAATACCCCAATTCACATAATTCATCCGTCAGTCCACGACCACACGAACAAATAACAACACGCACGTCAGCCATAACGCAACGGAAAGAAGCATTATACGTACACACGCATTATCAAGCGCAACATCAACAACAAATATATCCAAAGGATTCATGTAGTCACTTACAACCCACACAATTACAAAACACACGCGTTTTGAAAGTGAACCTTTAACGAGGCTAGCCGAATCCTTTGAAAACTCATTTCAAACAAATAAACAAACACACCAAGATGATCACCAATTATCATATCCACAAAACAAGAATAGTATGGACAAGGTACTTGCCTCGATATCACGAGCAATGGAAAAATGAACGGATACGTCCGGGTAGCCCTCAAATTCCCGAACACTATCTAGAACGCGATAGCACCGAAATTACTACGGGAAAACACCACATGAATCATCAATCACCAACGGAATTCAACATCGGAATCATCGAGCACCTATAATCCTCCGTAAGGAATAATAAAACATGATTACGATGAGAATCAAGGCCAAAAACAACGGAAATCCCAACAAACTATCAAAGGGAACTCATTCGAACATTTAATCGAACATTAAATGTTCAAGACCCTTCAAGAACAAAGAAATCACCCCTTGGGTCGAACGAACCAAAGATACGAGTATCCAATCCGTAGAACAAGTTTAAAACAACGTTTATACAATAATTAATTGATCAAAAACGGATTGGAATCGAAATCAAAAAGGAAAATCCCAAAATCTACAAAAACAAGGGTTCAAGCCAAAATACCTTGATTTGGATGAAGGATTCAAGTAGAGGTCGAAAATCTACAACAAGACTTGAGGTGGATGATCTCTACAAGTTTGGGAGCACTCAAATCGCCCAAAATCGCCCTTAGAATCGCCTAGAATGGTTGGAGGAAGATGAGAGGAGAAAATGAATGTTTCTCCTCGAAACTCTGCTAAAAAGTGCAGAAAAAGCCCGTGTGCCGCTTCACAGGACAAGTGTGCCGCGGCCCAGGGCCAAAAAAAACGCCCAGAAATCATCTTAGTGCCGCGACCCAGCCGAAGTGTGCCGCGGCACACGGTACAGTCCACTCCAACACCAAAAAGGCACATCGTGCAGTCTTAGCTATTTCACCCATAACTCCTTCGTCTGGACTCCGATTGACTCACCGTTTGAACCATTGGAAAGCTAACTTGATGATCTATAATATTGAAAAGATTCAGAATTTTTGAAGTTTCCAAGAATTAATGGTGACTTTACAAAGTCGAGCTCCCACGTGAAAAAGTCGATTAAGGACACGGAACTCAACAAAACGACACCGAAACGAACTCGGATGACAAAAAGTGCAGAATTAATCATTCTAGGAATGATGAAACGGTCATGAGAGAGTCGTCAAAACGAATTTTGCCGAAAAAATAAAATTACCAAAATTCGAAATTGCGGATATTACAGAGATGTTCGATGTTGTTACCAGCCTGGTAGATCCCTGAGGAAGGGTTCTACGGCGTGCAATATCCCTGAGCAGATTTGGGGTGTTACATAAATGGTATCGGAGCTTAGGTTGTGGAAACCTAGGATGTCGGGTTTAGTGGTGTCTGTTAGGTTTTGTCTCTTCGGATTTTGTCTGACTGAGTCGTATCGCGACGCGTCGTCTGAGTTTGTTGGTCGTGATTAGTATCGTGGGGCGATCATCATCTTCGTGCGACCTGTTGATGTAAGTCTCCCTTCTTTGTGTTGTGCCTCGTGTGGCACGAGCCACTTGTATGATTAGTCATTGAGTGATGGAATCTTTATGCAGATTCTTGGTTTCGTGATGCGTTTATGTGACTCTCATATTTCGTTTATATGAAGAGTGCTGTCGCTATTTATGTCCTTTTGACTATGATATTTGACTGTTTGTTTTCCGTTAAAAGACATGTGTTGTCTTGGTTTTGAACGAGTTGATGCGTGTATTATGATGTATGTAAGTGAATGTCGATACATGTGAGTTTTGGGAATTCTGGCCTATTGGATTTTTGAAAACCTTGAGTATCTTAGAAAATAAAATTCGAGACGTACTTTTAAATGGATTGTATTTTCGAGGCGCCTACTAGCGCAACTATCTGTTTCAAAATTCTTCCACTTTGAGGACCAAAATATTTTTTTAGATATTTCAGTAATTTTGGAAACACATTTGCTTAGACCCAAGAGTCGAATATTTCTGAAAGTTTTTTACTTAAGAAAAGTGTCCTCATTTTGATCCAATGCAAGATGGTTTTTTAAAGTCTCGTTAACGATGTTTGTATTACTTTTTGGAAATGTGATAATCAAGATCAACTGGTGTTTCCAATTTTTTTTTCAAAAGGTGGTTTTCGTTTTTAAAACCTATCTTTCCTGTGTGCGGCCCGAGAATGTATGTATGATGTTCGCACTTTCGTTAGGGGGTTAACCCACGAATTGTGATTGAATTGGTGTCGTGAGCGTTGAGTCGTTTGCCACGCATTTGTTATTTTAGCCCTCTGTGAGAGGTGTGATGTTGATCTTTAATGTTGTCGCTCCGTGGTGATTTGCGTGCTATCGCACCTGTGCGAGCTGTTAGAACTTGAGTTTGTATGATTGTGTACACCTGTGATTGTTTTATGATGTTTTGTGATTGTGTGCTGGTTATCGTTCGGGCCGTTGAAATCGTCGAATGTATGCCGTTGTTGCTGGAACTTAGTGTACGTGGGTCTCCTTACGTGGATATGTTGTGTTGAATTGACATCTCCGGTGTGTTGTTTTGCGATGTTATATTCCATTGTACCTTGCAGTTGTATTTTCAGTATGCCGAGTTGTTTCATCTGTGACGTGCGGGGGCATGTACGTGCAATTGTCGTTCCCCGCCAGTAGCAGATTACAAGTGTGGACTCGTGGGACACATAATCCACTTTTGCGAATTGGTTGCCGAGATTTCCGAAGTCCGCGCTTCAGCACAGATATCAGGATCGGCACTGAGAGGCCCATGGGAGGTGTTTCTGTCAATTGCTTTTTGTGTTGCTACCTTGTTTTCGTTGTTGTGAGTTTTGGGGATGACACTTCTTTTAGAAGAAGTCGAATGTAATACCCATATTATGTTTTTAACTTCTGCATTTCCTCTTTCTCAAATCTATCGACTCGCTCGTGTTCGTTGATACTTTCTGAACTTGTTTGGTATCTCAGTTGTCATCATTCGAACAGGTTGTGACCTTGTTTCGGATCAATTTGTTTATCATTGTGACTTTTCTGAGTTCGGTTCGATTCTTGTGAACCTTGTTTGAAAGTAACATCTTTTAGTTTCTACCAGCTCTTTTAGTGTCTTGAGTTGAAATGTGAACTTCAGAGTCATTGTTCGACCGTTGTCATCTGATCATTTTTGTTCGATCGTTGTTGTTCGATCATTGTTGTTCGATCGTGGTTGTCTGACTGTTGTTGCCTGATCTCGTACCGTAGAGAATTGTCATTCACCGTTAGTCAGCTGTTTCGAGTGTGGCCAGGTGGGTCACCGAGCCGTGCATTGCGAGATGGTAGCTAAGAGATTTGGGGATCGAGGTTGCATCTCTGCTCCGAAAGGACACGGAGATGCCTAGTGTGGTTTTTGAGGATTTCGGCGTAGTCCGAACTGTTTATGATTGTCCTTGTGGATCGTTTTATGTTTATTTTCTGTTTTCTTGACTGTGCATGTTTTCTTATATTGGTACCTCCTGTTTTGTGATTGTTCGGATAATTAAATTGATTGTATTATCTGTTTGATGACGC
The DNA here is from genome assembly GCA_033398695.1 of Orobanche coerulescens. Classification (NCBI taxonomy): domain Eukaryota; kingdom Viridiplantae; phylum Streptophyta; class Magnoliopsida; order Lamiales; family Orobanchaceae; genus Orobanche; species Orobanche coerulescens. The sequence continues at coordinate 88,942,809 of CM065814.1, forward strand.
TTGTCACTGGTTGGTTTTATTATGTCTCTGCCTGTGGCGTTGTGATGGTCGTCGTGGAGCGTATTTTTACGCCGCATGTTTCTTTGCGTGGATTGTAACTTTTCACCGTTGGGCGCGCGTTTTCGGTTCTTGTGTATCCCATTGAGTGCTTCCTGGTGGGATGTTGCCTCCTACTTATTTTAAGTTTCGGGACGAAACTTCTTTTAAGGAGGGTAGTATGTAATATCCACGATTTCGATTTTCGGTAATTTTTTTTTTCGGCAGGAGTCAGTTTTGACAACTCGCTCGTGACCGTTTCGTCATTCTGAGAGTATTTAATTCTGCACTTTTTGGACGTCCGAGTTTGTTTCGGTGTCGTTTTGTTGAGTTCCGTGTTCTTAGGCGACTTTTCTGCGCTTGAGTTTGATTCTTGCGAATCCCCTTCGAAACTGTCGTTTGGGGTTTCTCGTAAGTTCATTTAACGTTGTCATACGTGTTGTGAGCTCTGCTTTGATTAACTGTTGTCGTATCGTGATTTTTCGGACTTTTGGGACCGTTTTGTAATTTCTCAAAGTTGTGGGTATCCGTCGTCGTACCTATTTTCGAGAATACTGTTGCTGTCCTTCTGAGTCGTTAGCGCACGCTACACTTATTGGTCAGCGCGCGCTATGGTAATGTAATACCCGAGATTTTTATTCCGGTTTCGTTGAATTTTCTTCGGTAGAACAGACTGTTGTCGTCCGAGTCTTTGGAATCGCATGCTTGTACTGTGGTACGTTGAGTTTCGTAGCCTGTTCGTTATTGTTTTGGATCATAGCCGGTGCGTTCGCATGATCGAGACGTCGTCGAGTAACGAGCCGGGCAGTCGGAGGGCTGGCTGGGCCGATTACGGCCGTAAGGCCTGGCCGATTACGGCCGTAAGGCGTCCGCACACCTTGGCCTGGGAGGACTCGGTTACGGCCGTAAAGCCTATCAGGTTACGACCGTAAGGCTTTGTTACGGCCGTTAAGCGCTGGCCGGTTACGGCCGTAGTGACTCGGCAGATTTCAGTCAGTGGCCCCTGGGAGTTCGATTACGGCCGTAAGGCTATGCCGATTATGGCCGTAAGGTATGATCGTTGAGTACGTAAGGCTTAGGCCATTGAGTGCACTACCGGCAGTTGACCGAGTTACGACCGTAAGGCACTGCCGGTTAGAGCCGTAACACTACCGGCCATATATAGGCCTAGTGACGGTCCGAACTTCATTTATTACTTTTTCTTCTCCTGGTGGCGGCTCTCGGACGGGTGCGATGGGGAGAGATGTTCTTGGCCGATCCTACTCTTGTCCTAGGCTTTTGGAAGGCGTTTGTCGACTAGATCAACATCAAATCCTTATTCTTTGCCAGATCGAGGTATTTCTTCCGTAGAACCCTTTTTGTGTATATTTTTGAGGGTTTCTTCGTGATTCATTGATTTTGTCCGAGAATGATGAATTGTTCATAGTAATCTCGTTGTATTGGTCATGATCTTCGCATTTTGTAACTCGTTTATCAATTTTTACCACCGAGAACTTGATTTACGATTTCCTTGAAGAACCCTCGGATTCTTGTTATTTTCCGGGTTGATTCGGATGCCGTTTAGCGTTATTGATTCATGGTGATATTATTTTCGTAGTTTTCGTGGAATTGTCGGGGTTTTGGTCAATCTTGGAATTTCAAGGGCTACCCGACCGTATCCGTTCATTGTTCCATTGCTCGTGGTATCGATGCAAGTACCTTATTCATACATTTCTTGTTTCGTGGATATGATGATCGGTGATCGTCTAAATGTGTTTGTTTGGTTGTTTGAAATGAACTTTCAAAAGATTCGGTTAGCCTCATTAAAGGCTTTCTTTCAAAACCGTGTGTATTTTGTGATTGATGTGTTTCGTAAATGATTATGTGAATCCTGTGAATACGCTTGGTGTTGTTGTTGTGCTTTGATAATATAGATTCATATATTATCTCATTTCGGTGTGTTGTGATTTGATACTCGTGTCGTGTGTGTGTTTGTTGCCTTTGGGTGAATTGTTTGGTGTTGTTAATTTCTTTAGTCTAATACTCGCAAGCGCACGATTCGTTCGATGTAGATATGTGGTGTAAGATCGATTCCACAGGGAGGACTATGATAGTGAAGTAAATATATTCCTATCGTTTTGAACCAAATTATAATAAATTTTAACCTAGTCCCAAATAATTTGATTTTTGATTGGTTATAATAATTGCAACAAAGAACATTAATTTTTAAGTAGATTTTAGATAAATTGATTTTAAATAATTTACTAGGGTTTAAAATCCACCAATATCTATTTATTATTTATTTCATATTTTAATTCCAAGAAATTCAGGGAATAGATTCTGAAATCAATCTCACTATTTCCCTATAGATTTAACAATAAGTACAAATATATAAATCAAATATAGATTTTCCTTCGCTTGAAAAATGTAATTTCTAAGCATTATATCTAACACCCCCGAGATATTCGGAGTATATTACAGCACCGTGGACCCCTACATGGGACCCACCAGGCTAAAACAAGAAAAACACCACTCGACTAACCATATCAGTTAGCAAGGACACACATTTAAATAATACAACAAATAAAGATATGCCCGAAGCAACCGGCGTAATAAACATCGACCGACAATATAGCAATTTGAGTTAATACAAAACGAAGTTCGAAGTGAAAAGCCTAAGTACTCGCGAGTACAATCTATAAGTTTATAAATGTGGGAAACAACCATATCGAAATAGACAAGAGAAATAAGAAGACTCAAATGCACATGTCAACGACCCTGGCCGACATCCTCGTACTGTCCCAGCGCCCGCTCGTCCAGAAGAACATAACCTGAAATCCATAACAAGAATTTCCCCAAAATGGGTCCCCAAAGGGGTTAGCAATTATGCTAGTACAAGTAATCAAGGCAAACCATTCGCTTACACGTTTCATAGTACAATGCACCAAATCATTTCAAAACCAAAACCAGACATGTCTTTTCCGGAAACAAACAGTCAATCACATTTGCCTAGAACCGGGACGAAACCACAAATCCCACTCGAGGCCTCTAAGGACCCTCCCGAGCTGGCCATATCATAAAACAAATCACGCACATTCATCGCCTAGGACCGAGACGAAGCCACAAATCCCACTCGAGGCCTCTAGGGACCCTCCAGAGCTGGCTAGCTAAACAAACTCATGAATCCAGGGCACCAAACATTGGACTCCCTCCGTGATCCCGTCGGACCCTCCCGAGGTGAGCAAATCACACACAATATACATTACCATTTCACGTTAAGCATAAAGGTTTCCAAAATACTTGCCTTGGATAATTGACGACGCAACGAACGGAAAGGAAAATCACCGACGAACGCTAGGAACCAACGGAATCGAACCTAACTATTCGAAGAACATAATCACAACCAACTCTAAACAAATACGGAAATGGAATATACCCGAAAACCCACCTACGATTCATGTATATTTGTATAAAAATAACAACGAGGGCGGACCACAACCAAACCCTCTCGAATACGCAACAACCACAAAATATACCATAAATCCATAGGGAAAACAAGAATACTAGCAAGATTAATTATATTCCACATGAATTAATCAACCGTATGGAACGAATCGAAGAAGAACCCGAAAACCTCCAATTTACTCAAAAATAGGGTTCTTAGAAGATTTACCTTGGATTTGGATGAAAGATTCGTGTTGATGTTGTTATTATACACCAAGAACTCAAGGAAGTTGATGGTTGAGATGATTGGAGGAAGAAATCGCCAAGAAATCGCCCAAAATCGCCAAAGGAGCTCTAAGCCGCGAGGAGGAGAAGAAATGAGAAAAGGTAAAAAAATCTGGGTCAACTCCCTGGTTTATATAGCCAGGGAGTGTTAGTGACACGTTTTTAGTGTAACTATCGCAAGTGCACGATATCGTATCAAGTAGTAAAGTGGACTTTTTGAGTCCGGTTTATCGATCCCACAAGGAAGTTTGGTTATAATTTGAATTATACACTATTAGTATATTTTTATAGATACTAAGATGAGTGAAACACACAATTAAAAAGTTTGGTTTAATAGTAGCAAAGTAAATGCAATAATAGTTCTAATATTTTAAGGAAATAAAAATATTGCAATTATAATAGATTGATTAAACGATAAAATGAAATAGTTGGGATTAAAAACTTAGTTCGTCATTAGTTATAGAAGATGTATAGGAGATCATAAGATGAATTTACTTATTATATTGTGTAGATTCGATTTTCCTTAAAAAGACGGTTTCTCTTTCGAACTATAAAACGCCTCTTACATATTGAATCAATCCACTATATTTCTATGTTGATTGGCTTCAATACATAGCATTAGGTTTTATGAAAATAACTACAAGAATCATCTAAGGACTAGGGGTATATTTTTATCCCCTAGAACAACTTAGAGCGAAGATCATTTGATCTAATCAAACATATTTTCTTTCGAAACATATGAAGACCATAAATATCGTCATTTATTGGCCAAATAAATAAAGATTGTTAAAACAATTAAAATTACACACAATAATAAGTAATTCACAATAGATCTTTATACAAACATAAATAACATGACTAACCTTGTTTATAATCCCAACTTAAGGTTACTTAGCCCATGAAGGGTTTATTACACATATTACAAGCTTGTGTGGTCATAATTAGTTGAATCAAGAGAAAGAATTGGTCCTAACTCTCTTAGTAGATAAAGGAGATAGAAGCAATAAACTCTCTGAACAACATATGCTATACCACACTTACAAAGATCACTCAAGAACACAAGTGTGTTCTTCACACAAAAAGAAAAGTTTACAAAAAATGGAAAATTATAAGTTGAATGATGAATGATGTTGTAATACCCACGATTTTTGTTCCGGTTATTTTAGATTTTTTTTGGATATTTCCCGGTTGTCGAGTTCCGGTATTATTTTCTCGACAATTGATTTTGGCGTTTAAGACCATAGGTGATGATTTGTTATCCGTTGTTTTCATTTCGGACCAATGATGTTGTCCCCGAGTATTTTGTCGTGTTCGTTCCGTGCGATTTCGGAAAATCGAGTCGTCGAATCATGGTGGTCGGACACTGGCCGGACGGTTGGGGACGGTGGCCGGACGGCTGCAGGCACTGGCCGGGCGAGTGCAAGCACTGGCCGGGCGAGTGCAAGCACTGGCCGGGCGGTTGCGACAGGAACCGGCGTAGCGCACGCTACGGCCAGGAGGCAGCGCACGCTATGGCCGGTTGGCTGCGCGCGCTAGTCGGCCGAGGCAGTAAGGGCAGAAAGGTTCTGGACTGGGAGGATCGGCAGGTAGCGCACGCTACTTCCGGACATCACAAGACGCACGGCCGGCCAGAGCGCACGCCACTGACAGGAAGGTTGCATGACGCTTCTGGCCGAGCCAGAAGTCTCGGATTGTGGATGGGCCGGCGCCGCACGTGTTCAGCGCATGATGGCGGGCCCGGCCGAACATTCTCGACCATGACCGCCGCTAGCTAGCGCACGCTAGCTCGGCGATCTAGCGCACGCTAAGGCCGCACTGATATAAATATGACCGAGCAAGATCTTGTTTGCACTCATTTTTCATTTTCTCCCTTTCTCTACCGCGGCTGGATTCTTGGAGGTGACGAAGGCATGTTATTATACAACTAATCCACGAAGTTTGGGAGCTGATAACATCGATTAATCACTCCTTAACATCCTTCAATCCAGCGAATCAAGGTTAGTTTTCCTAAAATCATAGTTTTTGGAAAAATTGGGGATTTTGTGGATTTCGTCCGTTTGATCCGTTATAACTTAGAATAGTGATGGATTGATGATTATTAAGTTGTTTTATATCGAATCCCTTGTTTTTCCACGGTTGGATTGCCGAGGATTCGTCGTTTTATTGAGTTTCAAATCGACACCTTGAAAGTGTTCGATAAAATGTCACAAAGGGGATTCGGGCGTTCTAAGATTATTCTTCCTTGTTCGATCGTCGATTTATTCATGGTATGATGTTGGGGTCAGGTTCCTTGCGAAGAACTCGAGCCGGAACCCTTCCGTTCGCCGTTTTCCGATCGGTGGTGTTACCGCTGCTTCACGTGAGAGTTGTGGGCATTCGAGGTTTTCCGGTTAATCCACGTTCGTCGGAGTGTGCGGTGTCAACTACCGAGGCAAGTATCTTGCCCATACACTTGGTATTCCATATACATAATAAATTGGTGATTGTCTATGTGGAAAATTGAATGTTATTTAACTTTCAAAAGAATCAATATATATAAGTATATTCCCGATAAAGGTCTTCTTCAAATTAACTTGAGTGTTCAAGAATGAATGTGTCATTCTGAGAATGGGTACTAGTATTGTATGTTGTGCCCGGTTTTCGTGTGGTACTGTTAGATGACTGTCGTCATGATGATGTGTGATGTTGTGTGATTTTCCATTGGGTTTTTCACTCGGGGATGTCTCAAGGAGGCTCCGAGGTCCGTGGCTTACTAGCACGGGATGCGAATAAACCTTGGGAGGATGTCGATGTGAGTATTTGGGCCTTGGACCCTGTGATTTGTGATTGGAATTGTATTTTGGAAATAACCTTGGGTTGTGTCCCAAAATGGGTTCCGTAAGGCTGTGAATTCTTTAAAACATTTTACTTGTTGTTTACCTCGTTTCATTCCTACCTTTCATAGTTTGTAGATTATATTGTTAATCTTGCATGTGTCCGATTGGGGAGGCCATTCTGGTGAGTACTCTGAGTATATGGTTTATAGTCCTTTGCATTGGAAGTCGGATATTACTTCTGAGTGTGAGAGTTAGATTTGTTCACTCCGAGAGGGCCTGGCGGGGCCGAGGAGGGTTCCGCTTATGACGGTACCGCGAACATTTGGGTTAGCCACTCCGAGAGGGCCCGACGGGGTCGAGGAGGGATTCGCGTATTGTCGGATCCACGGTTAACCAGGAGTATTTTTAACCTTGTGACTTGATGCATTTTTTGTGATATGTCCGGAGTATCACGATGTTTTGACTTGCCATAATGCTTGGGATGTAAAACATATTCATCAGAGGTGCTTGGACTAGAATGGCTTATGGATGATGTGTTGTGTGTAATTGGTTCACTGTTGTGAATTGATGTATGGCTATAGGTTTTGTGATTATTTTCCAATCGAAAACTCCCGGGATTCGGAGTTGTTTTCAAAGTGCTTACTTGTTCAATTCTACTTTCAAGACTTGAACTATTTTAACTAAATGAAACATCTCGGGAAGTCTTTCTAAATTAATCAAGTTATTGTATTCCCAGAATATGATATGTATGGCTTGTATTTATATTTTATACTTGCACTAGCAAAACAGTGGAGTTTTGCTAACCCCCGAGCATTCGGGGGGTGGATGTCTCAGACAAGGCCCGGTATTTGCAGTTCTTTGGGGAGCGAATATCGATACGAAGGATGATGGAAGACGACGATACTAATCACATGAAGACCAATCGTTGAGTATGTTGAATAGTCTTGTTGGTTATTTCTACGATGTATTGTTATCCCGATTTATGGGAGCGTTATTGTATTCCGGCCTCGCTACGGTATGAGATTTGGGAAAGAATCATGTATGTAATGTTGTGTGTTGTGATAAAAGACCAAATCGGTTTAATGGTCCTTTACGTAGCCATGTCGGCATGTGAAGTGATGCATTGTATTGTATTTAGCCTGGTAGATCCTCGCGGAGAGGGTCTGCGGCGCTGTAATATTCCCGAGTGGTTTGGGGGTGTTACAGATGAAGGATCTAAGGGTTCTATTTATACACCTAAAGTCATCTAATAGCTCCAAAACTCCAGCATTATTACATTAGATCGGATCAATGCCAGCCATCCCCTCAATAATACACAAAAAGTATAAAAAATTAGACAAATCATAACAATCTGTCAAGAGTTACGGCCATAACATTCAGGAGTTACGGCCGTAACAAGGATGACTTACGGCCGTAACTCCTGAATGTTACGGCCGTAACGTGGCTTCATAAATTTGCTCACTGGAAGCTTCAATAGTTACGTTTTCAGCCCAGAATTTCTCAGACTTTGCGTTTTTTCCCCAGATCTTCTTCGGATGATAACTTTTGATATATAATTCTGATTTTGAATCAGGAAAGACTGCCGAATTAGTCTCGGAAAGCCCTACAACATGAATATATCAAAATTCAACAAATAGAATATTTATTAAACATGTTATTTCTTGAGTAAATCAGTTATTTAATCCGATCATCATCCGATAAAAAAAATTATTAAAACTAATTAATTAAAAGCAAAAAATGAGTAGACTAGCTCAATTATGGGTGAATTTTATCGATACAAACCATGGATAAGTGTACAAAACTGACACTTATCACACCCCCAAACTTAAATTCTTGCTAGTCCCTAGCAAGACTCTTTATTATTCATGCTCCAAAAATAAAAATAAAAATAAAACAAAAATAATAAAATTAATACTCACATAAATTAAAATATAAAAAGAGAAAAGGAGATCAAAATGCCATTAATACACAACAACCAACTTATACAGTAGATATAAATGAATCAAGATTCAAAATAAATCTACAAATGATTTTGAAGTTAAAACACAGTTTTAGTATTGTAATTCCAAAATGTAAGGTTTCCCCCCAATAAGTTGATTATTTCTTTCCCACTCGTGATACACACGACTCCCTTTAATGGTTGCTCTCGATCACTCGTTTATTTTTCGACTCAATATGAAGAAGAATTTCATTGGCGTCATCAAATATTGTGATTATTCACGAAATTGAGTGTATTGAAATTCAGCCGCTAATTAATTCAAATCTGCTCATAAACTACATCTCTTTTAGTGATAGCTTTCACACCGTTATTTGCCAACGTGTAGCTCTTTTCACTAACACAATTTCTATCTCATTTTTTTTAAAAGGTGATAGCTTTCACACCGTTATTTGCTAACGTGTAGCTCTTTTCACCAATTTTTCTGAGACGGCAGCTACGCACCAACAATGGTTAGTCCTTTATTTTTCGCAAAATTTAAGACCCCCAAAATTAGGCAGCTGTTGCTGCTCAACACTTCTCCTTTTCGTCATTTTTTTTAGGTGATAGCTTCACACCGTTATTTGCTAACGTGTAGCTCTTTTCACCAATGACTCCTTTTTTAGGGAATAGAATTTTTGCAGAAAATCATTTCTTAGTTTAAGCATGAAAAATCAAAAACTCCACGAGTTAAGTAAATTTCAGTTCTATTTTTCATCAACCGATTTATTCTTCTTTTCTTAAGGTAACGAATGACTCGATTTTATATGATAATTACAAGGCTTGGAAAGAGATTAAGGCTCAAAAAAAAATTTTGGAATATACAATTTTTTACCGGTTAAAACGATTTTAGAAGCTTGTATATAGCTAATTTATTGGTGTTATGGTCAGATCTAGAAATCTCATAAATCAAAATACTATATATATATATATATATATATAAGGCAAATAACCAAAGAAATCAAAATACACCAAAATTACAACACACCAAAATAATAAAACAAACCACCCCCAAACTTGAAAATAAAACTGTCCTCAGTTTTTAAAAATAAAATAAAATAAAAAAACAATGAAGAAAAAGCAGAATACTCCCTGTTAAGAAAGTTGATGTTTGAGCTAACGCCTTTTAGAATCTGCAAGAGAATAAATACACGAGGCACACAACAAAAGAAAATAAAATATACTCGGAAGTATAACACAATTTTTTTAGATGCGCATCAAGAAAGTCCGAAGAGTCGCCTTACGCTGCCATCAATTCTATAATAAAAAACACAAAATAAAAATTACAGTAATAAAATGACAATACATAAATCGTGAATAGATGCGCGTCAAGAGATCAAGAAGAAACTCCTTAAACTGCCACCATTTACCACGATTTATTACACACGACAGAAAGTAAAAATAAAAGAGGTCCGACATGGGATATCAAAGGGAGAGGAATGAATCCACTTTTCATTTTCTCACGGTAAAATCTTCCATCCAGACAATTTTAGCTAGAGCTGGATCTGGTTGAGGAACAAATTCATTGAGTTTTTTGATTAGTTCTTCTGGTGTTGTTGCAACGACTATGATTCGTTTAGCACGCTCGGAAATAAAACCCTTTTCAGCAGAGTAGTCGATGAAAGACAATAAACCATCAAAGAAACCATTGACATTAAGCACACCTATTAGTTTTTGATGAACATTTAGCTGGGATCTGGTAACCACATGAAAAAGTTCTTCAAGGGTGCCAAAACCACCGGGAAGGGTAATAAAGGCGCCAGAATTATTTATCATGTGAGTTATGCGATCTTGCATATTTACAGATCTAAACTGATCTCCAATAGTTGACCCGGTGATTTTACTTTCAGCCAGAGGTTTTGGGATTATTCCCAACACTCTTACTCCTTCCATATGCGCAGAAGCAGCAGTTCGTCCCATTAATCCTAGACTTCCTCCTCCGTAAACTACATGAATGCATTTTTATCCTAAGGTACGACCCAAGTTGTGGGCTGCTTCAGCAAAGCATGCCTCTTTTCCATAACTAGCTCCACCAAAAATGCAGACTGTGCTAAATTTTTTTGTTGAAGATGATGACTCCATTTTTGAAAAGATAAAAATTTTTTTTTAGAGAGAAACAGAGAAAAGTGCAAGTTTGAGGGATGAATGAAAGAAAGAAGCACAAAGTTTATTTATAGAAGAAAAAGAAGGTAAAAATTGTTTAACAAGTTTGTGATTGCGTTTGATTGCGCTTCAACTACTCAATAGAATAATGAAAGCATTTATCGCGTATCACATTTTTTTATTCAGAAAATCACACCACACGACAACAATAAAAGATACTTATGTGTATGTACATTAGTTGTGATTGTGGCTCACATCTTCCTCTGATTTTACGTTCAGAAACGGCCTAAACGCCTGCTATGAGTCGGGGAGAAGCTTCCCATCCAATTTTCTTACAAATTGGCAAACAGGGTCTTTTAACGTCAGATTCCCAAGACGTTGTTCATATTCTGGTTGGAATTTATTCCACAAACATCGAATTCCGTAATGTACGAGTCCACTAGGATGCGTATCAAGAGAAATTTCGATATCATCTAAATTCTCCTTATTCAGACCATCCTTAATGAACTGAATTTTATCTTCTCTGTTTGTAGATGGAATTCCTAAAGATCGACATTTTAAATTACAATTCCATCTAGCACATTTATAATAAACGGCTATCATCTTTGCTCGTCGTTTCTTCGCATATGAACTTTTTCCTAGCCCTGGTAAAAATCTAGTCGGTGTTTCTGTGAATTCACCCTCTATTCTTACTTTGGATTCAATTATGAATCTTATGTCAAAAGGTATACTTTTATTCATAAGAAACCTCATCCTTTCAAGCCTTGCCTTGTAAATTTTTAAAATTGCATTTTTGCTTAGAAAGGGAAATCTTTTTTTTTATACAATGTTTCTTCCATTATAAAAAAAAAATGAAAATAAATGGAGAAAATATTTACAAATATCAGTTGTTGTGGGAAACTGAAAAATCCGGCTTTAATAGTCACGGAGTACCGTTATCCGCCACTTGACCGGACAAACACAATTGAGTACTAAGTTACAATGTCGAGACAGTTGTACCTATAAAAATAGTTTACAATGTAAGATTTCAAATATAACTTATACTTCCCCGGCAATGGCGCCAAAAACTTGACACGTTTTTAGTGTAACTATCGCAAGTGCACGATATCGTATCAAGTAGTAAAGTGGACTTTTTGAGTCCGGTTTATCGATCCCACAAGGAAGTTTGGTTATAATTTGAATTATACACTATTAGTCTATTTTTATAGATACTAAGATGAGTGAAACACACAATTAAAAAGTTTGGTTTAATAGTAGCAAAGTAAATGCAATAATAGTTCTAATATTTTAAGGAAATAAAAATATTGCAATTATAATAGATTGATTAAACGATAAAATGAAATAGTTGGGATTACAAACTTAGTTCGTCATTAGTTATAGAAGATGTATAGGAGATCATAAGATGAATTTACTTATTATGTTGTGTAGATTCGATTTTCCTTAAAAAGACGGTTTCTCTTTCGAACTATAAAACGCCCCTTACATATTGCATCAATCCACTATATTTCTATGTTGATTGGCTTCAATACATAGCATTAGGTTTTATGAAAATAACTCAAAGAATCATCTAAGGACTAGGGGTATATTTCTATCCCCTAGAACAACTTAGAGTTAAGATCATTTGATCTAATCAAACATATTTTCTTTCGAAACATATGAAGACCATAAATATCGTCATTTATTGGCCAAATAAATAAAGATTGTTAAAACAATGAAAATCACACACAATAATAAGTAATTCACAATTGATCTTTATACAAACATAAATAACATGACTAACCTTGTTTATAATCCCAACTTAAGGTTACTTAGCCCATGAAGGGTTTATTACACATATTACAAGCTTGTGTGGTCATTATTAGTTGAATCAAGAGAAAGAATTGGTCCTAACTCCCTTAGTAGATAAAGGAGATAGAAGCAATAAACTCTCTGAACAACATATGCTATACCACACTTACAAAGATCACTCAAGAACACGAGTGTGTTCTTCACACAAAAAGAAAAGTTTACAAAAAATGGAAAATTATAAGTTGAATGATGAATGATGAAGGATATAAGGGGTCTATTTATACACCTAAAGTCATCTAATAGCTCCAAAACTCCAGCATTATTACATTAGATCGGATCAATGCCAGCCATCCCATCAATAATACACAAAAAGTATAAAAAATTAGACAAATCATAACAATCTGTCAAGAGTTACGGCCGTAACATTCAGGAGTTACGACCGTAACAAGGATGACTTACGGCCGTAACTCCTGAATGTTACGGACGTAACGTGGCTTCGTAAATTTGCTCACTGGAAGCTTTTATAGTTACGTTTTCAGCCCAGAATTTCTCAGACTTTGCGTTTTTGCCCCAGATCTTCTTCGGATGATAACTTTTGATATATAACTCTGATTTTGAATCCGGAAAGACTGCCGAATTCGTCTCGGAAAGCCCTACAACATGAATATATCAAAATTCAACAAAGAGAATATTTATTAAACATGTTATTTCTTGAGTAAATCAGTTATTTAATCCGTTCATCATCCGATAAAAAAAAATTATTAAAACTAATTAATTAAAAGCAAAAAACGAGTAGACTAGCTCAATTATGGGTGAATTTTATCGATACAAACCATGGATAAGTGTACAAAACTGACACTTATCAGTTAGCACGCGCTAACACTCACAAGTTAGCGTGCGCTAACGGGGCAAAATTCTAGTCCAGAAGTTAACGTCCCAGCCCAGTAACCAGATTCTGGGCCGTTAGCGTGCGCTACTCGAAACGTAGCGTGCGCTAATAGCCTCTCGGTAGCGCGCGCTATCGGCCATAGCGTCGCTACTGACAACAATGAGTCCGAAGCAAGCGCAAGACACCTGATCCAGTTAGCGTGCGCTATCAGCCAAATGTAGCGTGCACTACCTGGGTACCTAACCGAGTCCAGTAGCAAACTGACCAGTCCTGGACTGTCATGCTAGCGCACACTACCGGACACCTTAGCGCGCGCTAGTCCCCCAACATTAGAGTGCGCTAGACAACGTAGCGTATGCTAATCCGCTAGTCCAGAGGACTGGAAATAGAACTGCCACTCCCAGGGCTAGCTCGCTAGCGCGCGCTACGAAGCAGACGTAGCGTGCACTACTAAGGGACCCCTAGCATGCGCTATGTAGAAAAATTAGCGCGCGCTAGGTACGGAATATAAACGGTCCAAAACACCGGAATATGAACGAAACATCAAACGGAACATCTCAAAACGCATAATAACATAGAATGGATCCACGACAACCCCGAACGGCGGTTCTGCATAACAATTACGAGAATTAGATCAATAGATGATGGAAGAAATACACTGAAAGATACACGAGGGTCGCTACAAATGAGAAATACACCGAAAAATGAAAATACCGGGAAAAGAAAAAATGCGGATATTACATTCTACCCCTCTAAGAATAAGTTTCGTCCCCAAACTTAAGAAACAAACAACTCAGGGTACCTAGCACGCATGCTATCCTCGGTTTCCCAAGTTGCCTCCTCGACACCATGTCTCGACCACTGCACCTTGACCAAAGAGATGGTCTTATGCCTCAGTTGCTTCTCACGATTCTCCAAAATCTTCAAAGGACGCTCCTCAAAAGTAATATCCTCGGCGACATCAATCTCACCATAATCGATTACGTGACTAGGATCCGGGACATATTTCCTCAGCTGGGAAACATGAAAAACGCTATGAACATGACTCAGGGCCGGGGGTAACGCCAAACGGTATGCCAACCCACCGACTCGTTCGAGAATCTCGAAGGGCCCAATAAACCTCAGACTCAACTTCCCTTTCTTCCCAAAACGGAAAACTCCTCTTGTCGGCGCACCTTTAGCAAAACGTGGTCTCCGACCTCGAATTCCAAAGGTCGACGACGGACATCGGCATATGACTTCTATCGACTCTGGGCAGTCAACATCCATTCCCGAATTAATTCTATCTTCCGCCTCGTCTCTAAAACGATATCCGGCTCGGTCCCGACAATATCGGACGCCTCATTCCAACAAATTGGTGATCGACAACGCCGCCCATAAAGTGCCTCATACGGTGCCATCCGAATCGACGCGTGCCAACTATTGTTGTACGTGAATTTGATCAGTGGCAAATGCTCCTCCGAGTCATTGCTCCAATCGAGAGCACAAGCATGCAACATATCCTCGAACGTCTGGATAGTGCGTTCCGACTGTCCATCTGACTGAGGATGAAAAGAGGTACTCAAACGCAAACCAGTACCTAATGCCTTATGCACCGCCTGCCAAAAGTGCGATACAAAATGGCCATCACGATCCGAAACAATAGACTTCGGAGTACCGTGAAGCCTCACGATCTGCGCGATAAACACACGAGCCAAATTCTCCGGGCCCCAAGTATCCTTGATGCCCAGAAAATATGCCGACTTGGTCAGACGATCAACAATCACCCATACCATATTCATGCCCGACCTCGATCTCGGCAAACTCGTAATGAAATCCATCGATATATCTTCCCATTTCCATTCCGGAACGGGAAGTGATTGCAATAACCCAGCCGGTCACTGATGCTCGATTTTGACCTGCTGACAAGTCAAACATCTCGCTACAAACTGCGCGACCTCCTCCTTCATATCATTCCACTAGAAATTCCTTCTCAGGTCCTTGTACATCTTACTCGAACCAGGATGAACGGAGTAAGGTGTAGCACGGGCCTCACGCAAAATACTCTGTCTCAACTCTGAGTCGCTCGGTACACAAAGCCGACTCTGGAATCTCAAAACACCATCCTCGTGAATCACAAACCCAGGAGACTTCCCCTTAAGATTGTTCTCTCGGATTTGAGTAATCATCGGATCCTCCAACTGCTTCAGCTTAATTTCGCCGATCAAAGACGACGAAATCTCTAAAGCACAAAGTTGCCCGACAGCTCCAGGCAACAAAACCTCAACATCCAACTCGATCAAAACTCGCCGAAGCTCAGATTGAGACGTAAGGATCTCAAGCGTTCTCAACGCAACCGGTTTCCGACTCAAGGCGTCGACCACGACGTTCGCCTTGCCCGGATGATAAAGGATTTCGAGGTCATAATCCTTAATCAACTCTAACCACCTCCTCTGCCTCATATTCAACTCCCGCTGAGTGAATATGTATTTCAGACTTTTATGATCGGTAAAAATCTGACATGCAGAGCCGAAAAGATAGTGATGCCAAATCTTGAGCGCAAAAACAACTGTCGCTAGCTCCAAATCATGAGTAGGGTAGTTAAGCTCATACGGCCTCAACTGTATCGACGCATATGCAATGGTCTTGCCGTGCTGCATCAATACGCACCCAAAACCCTGACCTGAAGCATCGCTATAAACAGCAAAACCCCCGTTGCCACACGGCAACGCTAAAATCGGGGCTGAAGTCAAACGCCTCTTCAGCTCTTCAAAACTAGACTGTCTCTCGTCATTCCAGACGAACTTCTCAGATTTCTAGAGTAACTGTGTAAGCGGCCGAGCCAGTTTCGAGAAACCCTCGACGAACCTATGGTAGTAGCCGGCCAAACCCAAGAGACTACGGATCTCCTCCACATTCTTGGGCGGTGCCCAATCCAATACTGCCTCAATCTTCTGCGGATCCACACGAACCCCCTCGGCTGAAATCACGTGACCTAAAAACATCACTTTCTTCAGCCAGAACTCACATTTCGAGAACTTCGCATAGAGTTGCTCGGTCCTCAAAATGTCTAACACTACCCGCAAATGATGGGCATGCTCTTCCTCATTCCTCGAATAAATAAGAATATCGTCAATGAAGACGACGACACACTTATCCAAATACTCGATAAAGACTTTGTTCATCCACTGCATGAACACCGCCGCCACATTAGTTAACCCGAAAGGCATAACTACAAACTCATAATGTCCGTATCTCATCCGAAAAGCTGTTTTCGGCACATCGGACTCCCTCACCCAGAGCTGATAATACCCCGATCTCAAATCAATATTCGAGAATACCGCAGCTCCCTACAACTGATCGAACAAGTCATCAATCTTTGGCAAAGGATACTTGGTCTTGATGGTCAACTTGTTTAGTTTGAGATAGTCGATACACAAACGCAGTGAACCATCCTTCTTCCGCACAAATAGGACCAGTGCACCCCAAGGCGAGGCGCTCGGTCGAACATACCCCGACTCAAGAAGCTCACTCAACTGCTTCTTCAACTCGGCCATCTCTGAAGGTGCCATGCGATACGGCGCCTTCGAAATCGGAGCCGCGCCCGGCTCTAACTCTATAGCAAACTCGACCTCACGATCCGGTGGCAATCCCGGTAACTAATCAGGAAATACATCAGGAAACTCACTAATGACTGGAATCGACGAAAACTCGACTCCACCATCCTCCGCCTTCAAGGCATAACACCAATAACCAGTACACCCTTTTCGCAGGAGCCTCATCGCCTTCAAGGCGTTAATAACGAACTTCTGGTTTCCCCTCTTTCGCCCCGCGAAAGAGTACTCGATGCCGTCCTCGGCTAACATAGTGATGATTCTCGTGCGGTAGTTCATGATTGTGCCATGCTGCTCAAGCCAATCATCCCCGAGGATCAAATACTCACCCTCGATACTCACAACAATAAGATTAGAGAGCCAAGCCCTCTCACAAATAAACACAGAACAGTCTCGGACCTCTCGATCGCCAACGATCCTATCACCGCTAGGAAGTTTAACGATGAAAGACTCGCAAGGCGACAAACAGTCGAGACTCAAACGGCGTACACACTCCAGCGATATGAACGAATGTGTAGCACCAGAATCAAAAAGCACACTAACAGGATGAGAATGGATATGAACGGTACATGTCGCCACAGTGACTGCTGGATCATCGGCCCTCCTCATCTCATAGATACGTGGTTGGGTAGAGCCGACACTGGAAGCTCCTCCTATAGCAGGCTGACCCCGACCTCTACCTCGGCCGGCACTCGGCGGAGGCTGCGGAGCAAACAAGCCCTGGTTCACACTCGGCTCTCTAAGTGCTGGAAAAGAATCACGGGACTTGCGAAATTGTCTGACCTGGTCACAAAAGAGGGCCTTGTGGCCCGACTGACCACAAGTATGACAAGTCAACTTCGGACGAGAACACTGCCGGTTCCTATGGCCCTTCTGGCCACAGTTAAAGCATGTGGGTTCACGAACGGAGGTTCCGGCGGCACCTCAAAAACTCCCAGAGAAACGAGCCGAACCGCTCGTAAAAATATTCGCAGCCTGGGATTTCTGCTGGCCTCCACCCTTGGGACCATAAAAATTTCTGACCGACTTCTGCTTCTTGATCTCACGAGCCACATCACTAGCCGTCACCGACAAATCGTAAGCAAGAGACCTACTCTGATAATCCTTCAAAGTGGTGAAGACGAGCCCAGACATATAGTCCCGAATTGACAGCTTCATCCGCCTGGAAAAATGGAAAATTTTGTCGCTCTCTTCGACAACTTGGGTCTTCACATAGCCCAACTCCTTGTTAAAATCGGCAATAGCTTGGGATACGGGAATATCCCGTGGTTGGGCATCATAGAAAGCATGGACTCGAGCCTGTATAACCGGCCACGGGCAATATTCAGTCTCCATCAACTCCTGAAATTCGGCCCACGAGGCAACATGGTCTTTGGGCCCAACGGCCTCCCACCAATCTGTAGCGTCCCCAGTGAGAAAGTATTGGGCAATAGGGACCTTACGATCCGCAGGACAGTTGGTGGCAACGAAGACTTTATATATCTCCTTGATCCATCCCTCCCAGCCGATCGGGTCTGATGCTCCAGAAAACTGAGGAGGATGCATCTTGATGACATCTTGGAGACAACGGTGTGCTCCGCCCCGATTAGCATGGGCCTGATCCGGGTTATGAACCACCTGAGCTATCACTGCCATTTGGTTTACCATTTGCTGCATAATGGCCACAATACCAAGGTCGGCGCGCTCCTGAGAAGAAGCATGATTGTGACGGTCACCGGTACTGCCGGCTCCTGAAGAATGCGACGTGGCCGCCCCACCGGCTGCCCCACGTCCCCGGCCGCATCCACGGCCACGACCACGGCCCCTTCCAGCATCCATGCTGGTGTTAAGAGGTGGCAAAAAGCAACTCGATGATAAGAAAAAGAGGGAAAATAACCATAGTTCAAGAAATGGAAATACGGTACGAGAAAACAAAGAATCGAGTAAGAAAACTTATGAACACTGGAAGTACTGATATGCCGGAAGCGGTGTGACAATGTGCAAAACAAAACACGACTAGACCCAAATAACCGACAAGCCTAGGTATCCATAAACCTAGTGCTCTGATACCATTTTCTGTAACACCCCCGAGATAATCGGAGTATATTACAGCGCCGTGGACCCCTACATGGCACCCACCAGGCTAAAACAAGAAAAACACCACTCGACTAACCATCTCAGTTAGCAAGGACACACATTTAAATAATACAACAAATAAAGATACGCCCGGAGCAACCGGCGAAATAAACATCGACCGACAATATAGCAATTTGAGTTAATACAAAACGAAGTTCGAAGTGAAAAGCCTAAGTACTCACGAGTACAATCTATAAGTTTATAAATGTGGGAAACAACCATATCGAAATGGACAAGAGAAATAAGAAGACTCAAATGCACATGTCAACGACCCTGGCCGACATCCTCGTACTATCCCAGTGCCCGCTCGTCCGGCAGAACATAACCTGAAATCCATAACACGAATTTCTCCAAAATGGGTCCCCAAAGGGGTTAGCAATTACGCTAGTACAAGTAATCAAGGCAAACCATTCGCTTACACGTTTCATAGTACAATGCACCAAATCATTTCAAAACCAAAACCAGACATGTCTTTTCCGGAAACAAACAGTCAATCACATTTGCCTAGAACCGGGACGAAGCCACAAATCCCACTCGAGACCTCTAAGGACCCTCCCGAGCTGGCCATATCATAAAATAAATCACGCACATGCATCGCCTAGGACTGGGACGAAGCCACAAATCCCACTCGAGGCCTCTAAGGACCCTCCCGAGCTGGCTAGTTAAACAAACTCATGAATCCAGGGCACAAACCATTGGACTCCCTCCGTGATCCCGTCGGACCCTCCCAAGGTGAGCAAATCACACAAAATATACATTACCATTTCACGTTAAGCATAAAGGTTTCCAAAATACTTGCCTTGGATAATTGACGACGCAACGAACGGAAAGGAAAATCACCGACGAACACTAGGAACCAATGGAATCAAACCTAACGATTCGAAGAACATAATCACAACCAACTCTAAACGAATACGAAAATGGAATACACCCAAAAACCCGCCTACGATTCATGTATATTTTTATAAAAATAACAACGAGGGCGGACCACAACCAAACCCTCTCGAATACGCAACAACCATGAAATATACCATGAATCCGTAGGGAAAACAAGAATACTAGCAAGATTAATCATATTCCACATGAATTAATCAACCGTATGGAATGAATCGAAGAAAAACCTGAAAACCCCCAATTTACTCAAAAGTAGGGTTCTTAGAAGATTTACCTTGGATTAGGATGAAAGATTTGTGTTGATGTTCTTATTATATACCAAGAACTCAAGGAAGTTGATGGTTGAGATGATTGGAGGAAGAAATCGCCAAGAAATCACCCAAAATCGCCAAAGGAGCTCTAAGCCGCGGGTAGGAGAAGAAATGAGAAAAGGTAAAAAATCTGGGTCAACTCCCTGGTTTATATAGCCAGGGAGTGTTAGCGCGCGCTAACACTCACAAGTTAGCGTGCGCTAACGGGGCAAAATTCTTGTCCAGATGTTAACGTCTCAGCCCAGTAACCAGATTCTGGGCCGTTAGCGTGCGCTACTCGAAACGTAGTGTGCGCTAATAGCCTCTCGGTAGCACGCGCTATCGGTCATACAAAGGCGCTACCCGACAATGAGTCCGTATAAAGCACAAGACACACTGATCCAGCTTAGCGTGCGCTTATCGCCAAACGTAGCGTGCGCTACCTGGCACTGACCGAGTCCAAGAGCAAACCTGGCCCAAGATCGATCGCCACGCTAGCGCACGCTACCGGACACCTTAGCGTGCGCTAGTCCCCCGACATTAGCGTGCGCTAGACAACGTAGCGTACGCTAGTCCGCTAGTCCAGAGGGCTGGAAACAGAACTGCCACTCCCAGGGCTAGCTCGCTAGCGCGCACTACGAAACAGACGTAGCGTGCGCTACTAAGGGACCCTTAGCGTGCGCTATGCAGAAAAATTAGCGCGCGCTAGGTATGGAATATAAACGGTCCAAAACACCGGAATATGAACGAAACATCAAACGAAACATCTCAAAACGCATAATAACATAGAATGGATCCATGGCAACCCCAAAACGGCGGTTCCGCATAACAATTATGAGAATCAGATCAATAGATGACGGAAGAAATACACTGAAAAATACACGAGGGTCGCTAAAAATGAAAATACCGGGAAAAGGAAAAATGCGGATATTACATTATATGTATCCAATTTAATGGAAAACAAATAATCAAAGAAATTAACTAATATCAATAATCACAATGCAATGAGGAATTTATAACTATAAAAAATACATGATATAATTGATGAAATAATATTCCCCTATTGAAGCGAAAATTATAATCGTTAGAAACATTTATTTGGAATTATTATATAAATATTAATAATAATATAGACATGGTTTCATCATAACCCAGTAAAAGAAAATTACTCACTCATAATAATAACGCAAATAAATAAATATTTCATAATATTATTACTTATATATAATTTTATTACACAATATTTTTATTTGTCCCTCTTACAATAACTCTCTCTATTTTCTTTTTTCTCCTCCCCTCAAAAACACTACACCTTCCTCCCCTATTTATACTACTACAAAATAATAAAATAATAAATTTTAAAATTTTAAAATCCCACCCTCAATTATTTCACGGCTGCTAAGGGGTGCTGATGTCATGGATGACATCAGCACAGAGTTGAATTTCTGGTCCAATCGGGTGTTGACACGTGGCACTATATGGTCCATCTATTTAATTGTCCTTCGAACGGTCATAACTTCTTCATACGAACTCGTATTCGGATGAATTTTTTTAAAACGACCGTATCGACGAGACGAAGAAAATGAGACCAGTCGTGACTATATTTGAATTTTGTAAAAATATCACCCTTGAACCAATTGATCTGTCTTGTACCGGTTGGTTAACCTGCAGATATAATTTAATTCCAATTAATTATCTAAAAATGTCACAAAATTATAGACATTTCTAACAAAATAAAATAATATAAATATATGGTAAAACGAATAAATTATCACACAAAACACACAATTATATACATAAAATACTAATAAAAATATTACTCAAAATATACCAAACAAAATACCCCATACTTGTCTTTTGCACGTCCTCGGGCAAATCTTATACCCGAGTTATAATACTCATATGCTGAAAAAAATCATGACAAAACCAATATCAAGAAAGAACAAGTGATCATGACCCAAGTGAGATCAGAGAAAAATAGGATGCCGCACCAAATTCTAACAACTTCATTGAGAATCGAATGCAAAAAGATTCAATACCCTCACGGTGGATATCACTCTTCACTCAAGTGTATATACGGGATATTCAAGAAGAGTTCACTCATATCAAAGCATAATGTGTCATTACCATATGCTTGGTCAAAAATCAAATCTCCACTACTAAAAAATAAACACATGCATAAATCAAAAGGTTTTTCTTTTGATTGTAACATGGCTTTGGGTATGGGTAGGATAAAGGGAAAATTATGAGGCTTGCTAGACAAGATCAATTGTGAATTTAGATACATAACAAATCCTACAAATAACAATCAACATCCGCTCTTTTGTAATGAAAACTCCCAAACTATCATCCCCAAGTTATTCTGTACTTTACATGGTAATTGAATATTCATCTAGCAAGGTCATATTCTTGTGTAAGAAAAAGTATGCAATGGATCTTCTAGAAGGAATTATGTATCACTCAAGGGATAGTTCAAGTGCTATTTTATGTATATATAGTGATGATTTTCGCACTTGACCTCCCGCATTTTTTTTTCTGGCCATTCTTTTTTTTGGCCTTTATTTATATAATTTTTTATTAAATACTCCAATGTACTTCACACTCTTTCAGTTTCAACGAAAACTCTTGATCTCCACAATACTCTTATGAACATCGGTCCCTATTTGTCACACATCTTGTTCACAATTAAATCTTTGACTAGAGGGTGCAAATGGATGAGTCATCAACAAGAATGGATAATGGCTAAAGTAATGTTCTTGATCAAAGAAATAGGCTAAGGCTCAATGGGGCTTCTAAGGATAAAATGTAATGAGTGGGAAAATATAAGCCAACAAGGGGTTAATCCTAATTGCCTTTCTCATATTAATGCAAGAGTTTATGAATGTAGTCTCGAAATGTATAAATGAGCAAGTTCTAGAATGAACACAATATGTTTGACCACACAACAAAAAATATAGAGCGTATATATAAGGATTGCTCTAAAGCTCAAAACTCACAAAAAGGGTGTTGTGTACTGAATCCCATACACCTTCATCCAAATCCATTATCAAAACTAGTGAAACATCCCAAAATGATTTTTTCACTAATGTTTTCTCAAGAAAATGGTGTCGTGATTTTCAACCTCATTTTTTTTATATATTATTATTTTTTAATATATATATATAGATAGATAGATAGATAGATAGATAGATAGATAGATAGATAGATAGATATACACCTTCCCCCACACTTAATGATAAATAATATCCTTATTGTGTAAAAAGAATAGTGGAGTAAGGGTTTAAATAAGGCTTCCCTGTTTATGAAAGATGACGCTTCGCTCAAGCCTTTATTGGACCTGCAAGAAATAAGTGTGGCAAAATAACAAAAAAAAATATATACCCAGAAGTATAACACAAACAACCTAGATGCGCTTCAAGAGAGTCCGAAGAGTCGCCTTACGCTGCCATCAATGCTTTTATTAAAAACAAACGAGAAAAAGTACAGTAATAGAAATAACAATACATAAATCGTGGATAGATGCGTGTCAAGAGGTCGAAAAGAAACTCCTTAAGCTGCCATCATTTTCACGATTTTTACACCCGCTAAAAAGTAAAAACAACAAGAGGAATGAAGTGGGATATCAGAGGGAAAGGAATGTATCAATTTTGCGTTTCCGCACAGTGAAATCTTCCATCCAAACAATATTAACTAGAGCTGGGTCTGGTTCAGGAACAGATGCAATAAGTTTTTTGATCAGCTCTTCTGGTGTTGTTGCAACAACTATGATTCGTTTAGCACGCTCAGAAATAAAACCTTTTTCAGAAGAGTAGTTGATGAAAGATAGTAAACCATCGAAGAAACCTTTGACATTTAGCAGACCTATTAGTTTCGTATGAACATTTAGCTGGGCTCTGGTAACCACATGAAAAAGTTCCTCAAGAGTGCCAAAACAACCGGGAAGGGTGATAAAGGCATCAGCATTATTTTTCATGTGAGTTATGCGGTCTTGCATATTCACAGCTCTGAACTCATCTCCAATGGTTGCTCCGGTGATTTTACTTTCAGCCAGAGGTTTTGGAATGATTCCCAATACTTTTACTCCTTCCATATAGGCAGAAGGAGCAACATGTCCCATTAATCCTATACTTCCTCCTCCGTAAACTACATGAATGCATTTTTCTCCTAAAGTACGACCCAAGTTATGAGCTGCTTCAATAAAGCAAGCCTCTTTCCCATGACTAGCTCCACCAAAAATGCAGATGGAGTTAAATCTTTTTGTGGAAGATGATGATTCCATTTTTTGAAAAGAAAATTACTTAGAGAGAAAATGAAAAGAATACAAGTTTGAGGGATGCAGAAAAGAAACAACTGCAATGTTTATTTATAGATACAAAATAAAGTAAAAAGATTTATCAAATCTGTGACCGCGTTAATTGCGCTTCAACTACTCAATAGAATAATGAATGCATTTATTGTGTATCACATTTTTTATTCAGAAAATCTAAAAAAACGACAAAAAGTAAAGATACTCACGTGTATGTACAGTATGTAATATCCGATATTCTCGTTTTCCGTTATCTTGAATTGTTTGTGTTTTGACGTCGGACATTTTCTTGTTAATAAGAATCGGAGTGATTTCTATCGTGATACTCTATTTGTTTCTATCGCATAGCCGTTTTAGTCGGGTGCGACTTGTTGTCGTGTGCGTTTCTTTGACTAAATGTGTGCATGTGATGTGGTATGTAATGTGTCGTTAATTGCTCGTTATTATTTTGAATCATAGTCGGTGGCGTTGTGTTAGTCGTCGTGGGGCGTGTTTTCACGCCGTATATTCCTTTGCGTTGCTTGTAATGTTTCGCCGTTGGGTGCAATTTTTTCGGTTCTTGTGTATCTCGCTGAGTTTTCCTGGCGGGATATTGCTTCTCCCTACTTGATTTAAGTTTCGGGACGAAACTTCTTTTAAGGAGGGTAGAATGTAATATCCACAATTTCGGATTTTGGTAATTTTCTTTATTTCCGGCGGAGGTCCGTTTCGACGACTCTCTTGGGACCGTTTCATCATTTCGAGAATGATTAATTCTGCACTTTTTGTCATCCGAGTTCGTTTCGGTATTGTTTTGTTGAGTTCCATGTTTCTTAACGACTTTTCCGCACTCGAGTTCGATTCTTGTGAATCTCGTTCGAAATTTCTGTTTCTAGTTTCCCTTCAGTCCATTTAACTTTGTTAGACGTGTTGTGAACTTCGTTTTGGTTATTCGATCACGTATCGTGATTTTCGGAGGAGATTCACAAGAATCGAACTCGAGTGCGGAAAAGTCGTTAAGAAACACGGAACTCAACAAAACAATACCGAAACGAACTCGGATGACAAAAAGTGCAGAATTAATCATTCTCGAAATGATGAAACGGTCCCAAGAGAGTCGTCGAAACGGACCTCCGCCGGAAAAAAGAAAATTACCAAAATCCGAAATTGCGGACATTGTAAAATATTACCGTCGTTTTTTGTTATGAACGAAAGGATTTTGGAAAATTTTTATTTTTTAGAACTATTTTTAGTTTTCGGAATTTTGAACTTCATATGTCCACGTGTTGGGGCTAAGTGGTTGTGATAATTTTGTGGTGTTGTTGTGCTCGCCAGAGAATGTTTCAGTGTTTTCTAAATGTTGGGATACATTGTTAGGTATCGTTTCTTAACTCTCGGAGCCGTGTTGGAGGTTGCTGTGGCAATTCTGCAGTCCTGGAGCTAGATGTTACGGCCTATTGATGTATTAGTGATGGTTGGCGTGGTAACATGTTGTTACCCTATATATCACTAGTAAAGATAATGATATATTGATAGGGTCATTTTGACGATATCGTCTAGCGAAAAGATTGAAGCCACAATGTGTTGTTTTGAAAATAACTTCAATCAAAATAATTTTGATAATGAGATACATGGTTTTGATTAAACGGCCGAGGTATTAAAAGTGTTTTCAAAAATTTCATTTCACCAAATTTTTCAAACTTGAGAATTTTAAAATTTTATCATTTGAATAATACCCCAGAATATTTTATTTTTGTTGCTAGTGTTTGATCCCTACTGTACATGTGTGGTTTTGACTGTGTTTGATTTGGTAAAAAAAATCCAAACATCTCTGTTGATATGACTGTGTGAATTATTTTTGAATGAAGTTCTTAAATTACAGTGTTAGTTCGTGCACATGTGTTATGACTTGGAGTTGATGTTTTATCATGCTGTTATTTATCGTCCTATGTTGACGTTGTGATGTTTGTTTGGTTGTGTTATTCTAATTGATCGTCTGCTCAGTATGTCGATAGGTCGAGGCCGAGGACGTGGTCGTAGTCGTGGTCGTGATCAGGAGTGCAAGAGGGTGACTCGCTCGTTGTCGAATGCCAATCAGCTCAGTACGGACGGTCATGATGACCCATCAGGTGATCAGCAGCAATCATCCAGAGATAATGTTGACATTAGCGCCACCACCATTCTTCGTCAGGTGGCTAACCACTTGGCGCATATGAATCAAACCGTACACCGGTATGGGATTCCGGATGAGGACAACAGAGCTAGTAAGTGGTTACGAGTTGTGATGAGAATGCACCCACCCCGTTTCGTAGGTTCTTCGGACTCGTTAGGCTGGGAGAACTGGATCTTCCAATTGGACAGAACATTTGATGTTGTAGCTTGCCCCGATGAGAGAAGAGTACCCATCGCCCAATACCTGCTTGACAGTGAAGCGGTACACTGGTGGGAGGCCGTAGTGCCTAGTGATCGTACAGCTACTTGGGCCGAATTTAAGATTTCCATGGAGGCCGAGTTTTGTCCGCCACCTATTAAAGAGCGCAGTATTGTCGAGTTTTTCTCGGCTACGCCCCGAGACGTGTCGGTGTCTCAAGCAATAGTCAATTACAATCGACAGCTGTGTTACGTTCGAGATCAAGTGCGAAGTGAGACAGATAAGGTTCGTTAATTTGATATGCGTATGAAACCTCATGTTCGACAGTGTATGGCTCCTTTTATGTGTACAACCATGAAGGACTATCAGGATCGAGCCTTGGCTTTTGAGATGGCTATGATGTCTACAGATCTGTACCGATAGCGAAGAAGCAGAAGAGTTTCGATGATGCATCGGGAAGTGAGGGAATTGGGATTCCTAAACCTCGAACCTCGTATTAGTCGAGTATGGGACCTTTTCGGTCAGCTAGAGAATATAAAAGACCCAAGCAGGTGTCTTTGAGTTCTGGTAATGCTACTAGGTGTTTCAACTGTAACGTTCTAGGCCATGAACGCGCGCATTGTAAGAAACCGCCAGTGACTTGTTATAATTGTGGACACGAGGGGCATCGAGTTCAACACTGCGAGATTGTTGCCGAGATGATAAGGGACTCGAGTTCCATTCCTACTTCCGGAGGGCCCAGTGATGTCCAGTGATGGTGTTTTTGGTACTCGTTGCACGGATTGTTTCTCGTGTAGAGATGTATTTTGTGACGCTTTTATGTTTGGAACTTGACGGCTGATAATTGTTTTGAATAAGTTTTTGTATGGTTGCTGAACCTACGGAGACGTGACAGTGGACCATGGAGTCATGAAATTAGCAATTTATTATGTGTCGTTGTGTTATTATGTATCACTATGATAACCTTGTTTTAAGTTTCGGGACGAAACTTATTTTTAGCGGGATAGAATGTAATATCTGGTATTCTCATTTTCCGTTATCTTGAATTGCTTGTGTTTTGACATCAGACATTTTCTTGTTGATAAGAATCGGAGTGATTTCTATCGTGATACTCTATTTGTTTCTATTGTATAGCCATTTTAGTCGGGTGCGACTTGTTGTCGTGTGCGTTTCTTTGACTAAATGTGTGCATATGATGTGGTATGTAATGTGTCGTTAATTGCTCGTTATTGTTTTGAATCATAGTCGGTGGCGTTGTGTTAGTCGTCGTGGGGCGTGTTTTCACGCTGTATATTCCTTTGCGTTGCTTGTAACATTTCGCCATTGGGCGCAATTTTTTCGGTTCTTGTGTATCTCGCTGAGTTTTCCTGGCGGAATATTGCTTCTCCCTACTTGATTTAAGTTTCGGGACGAAACTTCTTTTAAGGAGGGTAGAATGTAATATCCGCAATTTCGGATTTCGATAATTTTCTTTTTTTCCGGCGGAGGTCTGTTTCGACGACTCCCTTGGGATCGTTTCATCATTTCGAGAATGATTAATTCTGCACTTTTTGTCATCCGAGTTCGTTTCGGTATTGTTTTGTTGAGTTCCGTGTTTCTTAACGACTTTTCCGCACTCGAATTTGATTCTTGTGAATCTCGTTCGAAATTACTGTTTCGAGTTTGCCGTCAGTCCGTTTAACTTTGTTAGACGTGTTGTGAACTTCAGTTTGGTTATTCGATCACGTATCGTGATTTTTGCATGTTTTTGGGCATTTTCATAATTTCCCAAAGTTTGGGGTAATTACCTTCCATTGTCGAATTTCGAGCCTTTGGGTGGTCGGAATCGTGTGTTCTCTTAGTGCTCGAATTCGTCTTTGCGAGTACTTCGTAACCGAATCTCCAATTCGTATTCAGGTTTGGGTTTCGAGGTCGTTCGGATCGTCGTTGTGGTTCAGTCGTAATTTTCGGTTTGTGTTGGAATTATTTTGCAATCGGAGGTTGCTGGCCAGACCTGTACGAAACGGCTGTAAAAACGGTGCTGCCAAGCGCCGTGTCTTGCGCCGGGTCGCCCAGGGCCAGCGAGTCTGCCGAGACATGGCCGAGAACTCGCGCAAGATTTGCGCCGGGTGATGCGCCGTATCGGATACGGCCGAGACACACGCGCAGGCGTCTTGCGCCGTGTGTTTCGCCGTGTCGGTCAGGTCGCGCACTGACCCGCAACATGGCGGAAGATACGGCGTTCGTCTGGGCCGTTTGCTGCGCCGTGTTCGGCAGGAGTATAAATATGGCAGAGCAGTCGGGTTTCACCCATTTTCTCACTTCGTTCTTCCTCTTCCGCGGCTGGAGACTTCTTGAGCGTGGAGATATGTTGTCATACAACAAATTCATGAAGTCTTGGAGTTCATATGATCGATTATCCATCCCATAACATCCTTTGATCGAGCGAATCAGGTCAGATTTCCTGGAAATCCTAGTTTGGGTAAATTGGGGGTTTTGTTCGTTTTCATCCGATTTAACCGCAATAACTTAGAATTGTGATGTATTTATGATTATTTAGGTGTATTCTATAATTTCCATTGTTATTCCACGGTTGGATTGTATTGATTCGTCGTTTTGATTGAGTTCTTAGTCGACGCCTTGAAGGTGTCCGACAAAAGGTCTTAGAGGGGGGATTGGGCATTGTGCGATTATTATTCATCGTTCGATTGTTGATTTATCATTGATATGACTTAGGGACGAAACCCTTGTGAAGAACTCGAGTCGTAACCCTTCTGTTCGTTGTCTTCTTCGTGGTACGAGCTTCCCAGTCGAACCGTGTTCTTCGGAGTATTCGGTAGCGGTTATTAAGGCAAGTATTTTACTATACGAATTGTGTCTTGTGAATAGGGACGTCGTGTTATGGTTGTAATGAATTTGGTTTACTTTTGTGAATATGCTTCGTAAGAATTAATTATTATGAATGATTGATGGTGGCGATAATACCCTCACTTAGCTAACGTCGTGGAATTGTGTTGGTCGTGTTGACCATATAAGTTTGTGATGGGCGTGTTTGATCATTGTTGATATGTCATGATGATTGTGATATTTGTGTCGTTTTGATTCACATACTTAGTTATACATTTCGGTGTAATGTGGAATGGATTAACATTTGATGATTATGAGTTATGTCGTGACGATGTGTGTGTTCCAGGTAAGGTCTGACGAGGCCTCTGGAGTTCGATACATGATGTGTACGAACAAGGTGTGTGATCCAGTTAGGGTCTGACGAGGCCTCTGGAGTTCGGTACATGATGTGTACGAACGATGTTTGTGGCCGGGTAGGGTCCGTTGAGGGCTCTGGAGTTCGGTACATGATGTGTACGAAAAGTGCGTGTGGCCCGGGTAAGGTCCGTCGAGGCCTCCGGAGTTCGGTACATGATGTGTACGAACAATGATCGTATAACAATGATTATTTGATTAACATTTTAAATATGGGTCTCGGACTCATAATGATATCTTATCTAGCGTGTTTTGAAACGGGAATCGGGCTAAGGCCCTAATGTTTATGAAAAGGTTTTGTAAATTGGGACTCGAGGTCCAAAAGAATTTCTGCTTTAAAAATCCCCAAAATGATGTGTTCCTTTTCAAATATCTCTTGCTTGAATTCGAAATTCTAAAACTTCTTGGGAACATTTTGATAATTGATTTCCGTATTAAATTCATAGTTGCTATTTACTTGTTGCATTTCGTATCGTATTATACTTGCACTAGTAAAATAGTGGAGTTTTACTAACCCCCGAGTAATCGGGGGGTGGATGTCTGTTTTGCGTCCAGGTACATGCAGGTTTAGGGGAGCAGTCACAGGATTGGCACAAGAGGATGACGAGCTGCGATACTAATCAAAAGTCGAGAGTTGGTAGAGTTTGGTTGTATTGTTAGAGTTGATTTCAGTCTTCCGCTATATTGTGTTTCAACCCCTGCGTGGGTAATATTGTTTTAGTCAGTTCTGTTGATGGAGTTGTGTGACCTCATCGGTCTGTGTAATCATGTGTAAGTGACCTTAACGGTCTGTATTATTATATTGTTTGACCCTGGCCGGGCAAGCATTTAGTTGTTTATGGATGTTTAGCCTGGTAGATCCTTGTGGAAAGGGTCTACGGCGTATAATATTCCCATACGGTTTTGGGGGTGTTACACAGTAGTTGTGATTGTGGCTCATATCTTCCTCTAATTTTACATTCAGAAATGGGTTAAACGCCTTCTATGAGTCGGGGAGAAGCTTCCCATCCAATTTTCTTAGAAATTGGCAAACAGGGTCTTTTAACGTCAGATTCCCAAGACGTTGTTCATATTCTGGTTTGAATTTATTCCACAAACATCGAATCCCATAATGTACGAGTCCACTAGGATGCGTGTCAAGAGAAATTTCGATATCATCTAAATTCTCCTTATTCAGACCATCCTTGATGAATTGAAGTTTATCTTCGCTGTTTGTGGAAGGAATTCCTAAAGATCGATATCTTGAATCACAGTTCCACCTGGCACATTTGTAGCAAACGGCCATTTTCTTTGCTCGTCGTTTCTTGGCATATGAACTTTTTCCAAGCCCTGATAAATGTAATATCCGCAATTTTCGATTTCCGGTAATTATTTTTTTTTCGGCGGAAGTCTGTTTTGACGACTCGCTCATGTCCGTTTCGTCATTCTGAGAATAATTAATTCTGCACTTTTTGACATCCGAGTTCGTTTCGGTGTCGTTTCGTTGAGTTCTGTGCTTTTTAGCGACTTTTCCGCACTTGAGTTCGATTCTTGCGAATCTCGTCCGAAACTGTTGTTTCGAGTTTCCCGCAAGTCCGTTTAACTTTGTTATACGTGTTGTGAGCTTCGGTTTGATTATTCGTTGTCGTATGGTGATTTTCGGGCAGTTGGGCCATTTTCGTAATTTCCCAAAGTTTGGGGTAATTACCTTCCGTTGTCGAATTTCGAGCCTTCGGGTGGTCAGAATCGTGTGTTCTACTAGCTCTTAGATTCGTCTTTGTGAGTACTTCGTAACCGTATCTTCGGTTCGTATTCAGGCTCGGGTTTCGGTGTCGTTTTGTTGAATTCAGTATTACTAAACTACTTTTATAATTATGTTTTCGTATTTGTTAGATCAACATTAATTTTTGATGACTCCATAAATTATAATTATTTGCAATATTATAGAACATCGAGTTAGCTTTCCAATGGTTCAAACGGTGAGTCAATCGAGTCCTGACGAGAGAGTTATGGTCGTTTCGATTTTGGCCGAGCACTTCCAGAGCCTTTCGGCCGATAGGGGGTCGATAGACTCTACCGCCTACATTCGAGATGGCTATCGTTTGGGCCTATCGGACGATAGGCCGGCCGATAGGTCCTGCTGTGTTACAATTTAAATGCGTTGTTTTGAGCGTGAAGCTCATTTCTTTCCCATTTTCCATCGCGCCGCGAGAGAGGAGATATAGAGGGAGAGAGTTCTTCATCCGGGGTCGATTTTAATCATTTCTTTTCGGTTGTGAGGCTCGGATAATCAATCTAACGCGTGTTCTACGGATCTTAACACTTGAATCACTCAAGGTAATATCTCTTGAAACCCTACCTTTTTGGATAATTGGGGATTTTGGGGTTTTGTCCGATTCTTTCCGTTTCGTTGATGGATTCATGATGAATATGATTAATCTTGTTAGTATCTTTAGTTTCCCTACGGATTCATGGATATTTTGTGGATTTTTACGGAATCGAGAGGGTTTGGTTGTGGTCCGCCTCGTTGTTGTTTTCGGTATGAATATACATGAATCGTAGGCGGGTTCCGTGTATTCCATTTCCATAATCGTTTAGAAGTGGTTGTGATTGTGCTATTCGAATCGTTAGGTTCATTTTCCGGTTCCTCACGGCCGTGCTTGATTCTTCCGCTCCGTTCATTGTCGTCTTCCTTTTCGTTAGCATCAAGCGCCCAAGCTTCCCGCTGAGCCGTATCCGTCGTGGTTCGGTGCTCGTTGTATCGAGTCAAGTATCTTGCCCTTAGATTTCGTGTTTTGTGGTTATTTTGGTTTTTATTAGTCGATTTGTGCTTAATAAATATTTATAACCATTTTTCTAAGGATTCGTTATATTTACCATCCTGTTTTCGTTAAGGTGAACCGTGTGTCGGGAATTAATATGTTTAGTTGGATATGTGAGTTTGTGTGATATTAGTTGTGTCGCGGTCTTTGTTGAAATCTTGCGCGTCCTTGTGCATTGTATCATTACTTGGTCGTGAGTATATCTTTGGATGAACTGCCATTCTAGTAAGGTACCTCGACTATATATACCGTGATTGACCTTCGAGGCTTGTGGTTTGCAACGTGATTTTTGGAACGTGTGTGTGTTGTTCCTTCCACCGGAGTGTCCGACGATGTCCGGGGTCGATACTAAGGGGTACGGCCACGAAGCGGATCGAGGTGCGTGTGTGGATGAACTTCCACCGGAGTGTCCGACGGGATGTCCGGGGTCGATACTAAGGGGTACGGCCGCGAAGTGGTTTCCCACCCGGAGTGTCCGACGGGATGTCCGGGGTCGATACTAAAGGGGTACGGCCGCGGGTTACCGATTGTGGTTTTCATCTTGAGGATGACGTTGATGTTTTCGTTAATTGTGATATTGTCCTAGTATCACAATGCTTTGTGCTTGGGGTCGAGAGACATTATATATCGAGTCTTGGTGTTTGGCTAGAATGGCATAGGAATAATGTGTTATGTGTAATGTGACCTTGTAAGTGAATTGAAGTGGATGATCGGGTCGTGGACCCCGTGTTTTGTGACCGGAATGGTTGGGTCGTGGACCCCGTGTTTTGTTAAATGATTTGTATTTTGAAAAATGAACTTTGGGGTCATGGACTAAATGGCTTTCGAGAAATTAAGAACCTTTTTAATTTCTCGATGTTTTCAAAACTCCGAGATTTTGCAATGTTTTCAAAATGCTTACTTGCTTTGTTTCGCTTTCAAGACTTGAACTATTTTTAACTAAATACATCTCGAAGTCTTTCGTTATATTCTCGGAATGTGTTGTGTATGGCTCGTATTTGCACTTTATACTTGCACTAGCGAAACAAAGGAGTTTGCTAACCCCGAGTAATCGGGGTGGATATCTGTATTGTGTCCGTGTTCATGCAGTTTTGGGAGCAAGACACAGGATCGGCACGAGGATGATGAAAGACGAATGATACTAATCACACGAAGGCGGTTTTGGGTTCGATTAGTCGAGTCCATTGTATTGTCTTTTCCATTGTCTTATTGTTCATTGTTGCAAGTATTTTACCCTTGTGTGGGTATGAGTCTGGATGAGTTTATGTATTTTGATTTGTAAGTTCGTGACGAAAGACCAAATCGGTCTATTGGTCCGTTATTTTGATTCGCTTGTATGTAATGTAATGTGTTGTTTTGATGTCTAGCTCGGTGGATCCTCACGGAGAGGGTCTGCGGCGTGTAATATTCCCGGTTTGATGCGGGGTGTTACATTTATGGTATCGAGCTTAGGTTGTGGAAACCTAGCCGTGTCGGTCGATGGTGTCTATTGAGTTTTGTCTTGTCGGATTATGTCCGACTAAGTCGTGTCGCGACGCCGTCCCCGAGTTTGTTGGTCGTGATTAGTATCGTGGCGATCATCATCTTCGTGCACTGTGGTCGTAAGTCTCCTTCTTTGTGTTGTGCCTCGTGTGACACGAGCTATTTTTATGATTATTTGTTAAGCGACGGAATTCTTTTATGAATTTTGATTTCGTGATATGTGGTTACTTGACTCTAATACTTCGTTCATATGAGGAGTAGTGTTGATGGATTGTGCATGTTTGACTTTATTTCTTTTATCCATTGCGTGAGTTCCTTTGTAATGATTTTCGGTATTTTACCGACTGAGTTTTATTTCGAAAATTGATTCCATTAACCGAGTTTTTGGCATTATGGCCTTGATCATTTTGGCGAAATTCTTATGACGGTATTTAGTATTTTGTAAATGGATTTTATGAGTTTTGAAATATTACCGTCATCGGCCTTTTTGGCGTTTTTGTGAATGGTTTTTAGCTGGTGGTTCCGGCGCGGGACCCACGGCGCTATATTGTTCCTTGTAATTACCTGAAATTTTTGGGCATTCTAGCCCATTGAATTATTTTGAAAACCTTGAGTGTCTTAGAAAATTAAAATTCGAGACGTACTTTTAAAACGAATTATTTTCTGGCGGTGTTTTCAAGGTGTTTTCTAATGCCGCAATACATTTCAAAAAAATTTCCGGTTGAGGACCAAAAATATTTTTGAGATATTTTCAAATGCAGTTGCTTAGACCCAAGGGTCGAATATTTTTGAAAGTTTTTCACTACGAGAAGGTGTCCTCATTTTTGTTCAAACGCAAGATGATTTTCAAAGTCTCGAAAATGATGTTTGTTCAACTTTTTGTAAAATGATACTCAAGATCAATTGGTGTTTCCAAACTGTCTTCAAAGGTGGTTTTTGTTTTTAAAACCTATCATTCCTGTTTGCGGACCGGAAATGCGTGTATGGTTTTCGAACTTTCGTTACGGTGTTAACTTGGTGTGATCGAAATGGTGGCATGAACGTCGAGGCGTTGCCACGCATTTGTTGTACTAGTCCTCTGTGAGAGGTATGAACTGGTATTTACTGTTTGTCGCCTCGTGGTGATTTGCGTGTTGTCGCACGGGTGTGAGCTGTTGAAGCTTGAGTTTGTACGTTTGTGTACATGTGTGATTGTTTCATGATGGTTGAAATTATGTGCTGGTTATCGTTCGGGCCGTCGAGGTCGTCGAACGATACCGTCGTTTGTAGTGTTTGTGTGTGTATTACTTTATGATGGTAATCGTTGTATATAGTATGTGTTATGATTCTTTGTGCCGAGTTGGCATCTCCGCTATGTTATTTTGCGACGTTGTGCCCCATTGTATCTAGCATTTGTATTTTCGGTATGCCGAGCCAAGACGTTTCAACCGTGATGTGCCGGGCATGCACGTGTAAAGCTGTCCTTCGTCGGTAACACATTTCAAGTGTGGACTCGAGGACACCGAATTCCGTTTTGCGAATTAGCTACCGAGACTTTCAAGTTCGCGCTCAAGACAGCCATCGGAATCGGCTTTGAGAGGCCTTTGAAGGATGTTTCGATTGCTTGTTGTGCCGTCACCTTGATTTCATTGTGAGTTGCGGGGCGACCTTCTTTTATAAGAGGTCGAATGTAGTACCCGTGTTGTTTTTAGACTCTGCATTTTCTCTTTCTCGAGTCTATCGACTCGCTCGTGTTCGTTGATACTTTCGAACTTGTTCTACGTATTTCGGTTTCGCTGCTCGAACGAGCAGTGTGATCTTGTTTTGGGTCAATCTGTTATCATTTGTGACTTTTCGAGTTCAGTTCGATTCTTGTGAACCTTGTTCGGAAGTGACATCATCTGGTTTTACTAGTTCTCTTATTCGAAGTGGATCGGATTTGGAACTTCTGTATTTTCGACTCTGTCGACTCATTTATGTTCGTTGACATTTCTGAGCTTGCCCTGCTCCTTGCTTTTGTTGATCGAACGAGTGTGGCGTTATTTCGGAATAACTCGTTGTCGTTGTGACTTTTCAATCGCTATTCCCTTTCCTGTGGATCTTCGGCAATGCATGTCTTGTAGTTCTCACCGGATCGTCCTGGGAGTTGTTGTTTGAACTTTATTGTTCTTTGTGATTCGAACATGATTCTTCGATCTTTGTTGTCTCGATCGTTGTGGTTTGATCGTTTGATTGTTCGGTTTATATTGACCTCGTTCCGTGATTGGCGAACATTCAGGCTCCTTCGTGATTCCCTTCAGTTCGGGAAATTAGTTTCGTTTTCGATCTTCCAGCCCTTAGGCGGTGGGATTTCGTGGTTGTTCAGCGGTTGACTCGCGTTTTGATTGATGTACCGTTGGGTGGGTCAATCATATTGATTTTCATTCGTTGTGTTTTGTGATTGTCGGATAATTGACTTGGCTATATTATCCGTTTGATGACGTTTGTCACTTGTTGGTTTTTATTATATCCCTAACGGCGACGTTGTGTTGGTCGCCGTGGAGCGTGTTTTCACGCTGTATACTCCTTTGCGTTGTTTGTAACATTTCGCCGTTGGGCGTTAGTTACGCATTCTTGTGTATCTCGTTGAGTTTTCTGGCGGAATATTTCTTCTCCTACTTGTTTTAAGTTTCGGACGAAACTTCTTTTAAGGAGGGTAGAATGTAATATCCGCAATTTTCGATTTCCGGTAATTATTTTTTTCGGCGGAAGTCTGCTTTGACGACTCGCTCATGTCCGTTTCGTCATTCCGAGAATAATTAATTTCGCACTTTTGACATCCGAGTTTGTTTCGGTGTCGTTTCGTTGAGTTCTGTGCTTTTAGCGACTTTTCCGCACTTGAGTTCGATTCTTGCGAATCTCGTCCAAATCGTTGTTTCGAGTTTCCCGCAAGTCCGTTTAACTTTGTTATACGTGTTGTGAGCTTCGGTTTGATTATTCGTTGTCGTATGGTGATTTTCGGGCAGTTGGGCCATTTTCGTAATTTCCCAAAGTTTGGGGTAATTACCTTCCGTTGTCGAATTTCGAGCCTTCGGGTGGTCGGAATCGTGTGTTCTACTAGCTCTTAGATTCGTCTTTGTGAGTACTTCGTAACCGTATCTTCGGTTCGTATTCGTGCTCGGGTTTCGGTGTCGTTTTGTTGAATTCGGGATTACTAAACGACTTTTCTAAGTATGAGTTCGTCTTTGTTAGATCACCATTAATTTTTGATGACTCCAAAAATTATAAATCTTTGCAATATTATAGAACATCGAGTTAGCTTTCCAATGGTTCAAACGGTGAGTCAATCGGAGTCCGGACGAGAGAGTTATGGTCGTTTCAGTTTTGGCCGAGCACTTCCAGGAGCCTTTCGGTCGATAGGGGGGTCGATAGACTCTACTGCCTACATTCAGTATGGCTATCGGTTGGGCCTATCGGCCGATAGGCCGGCCGATAGGTCCTGCTGTGTTACACTTTAAATGCGTTGTTTTGAGCGTGAAGCTCATTTCTTTCCCATTTTTCCATTGCGCCGCGAGAGAGGAGATATAGAGGGAGAGAGTTCTTCATCCGGTCGATTTTCATCATTTCTTTTCGGTTGTGAGGCTCGGATAATCAATCTAACGCGTGTTCTACGGATCTTAACACTTGAATCACTCAAGGTAATATCTCTTGAAACCCTACCTTTTTGGATAATTGGGGATTTTGGGGTTTTGTCCGATTCTTTCCGTTTCGTTGATGGATTCATGATGAATATGATTAATCTTGTTAGTATCTTTAGTTTCCCTACGGATTCATGGATATTTTGTGGATTTTTACGGAATCGAGAGGGTTTGGTTGTGGTCCGCCTCGTTGTTGTTTTCGGTATGAATATACATGAATCGTAGGCGGGTTCCGTGTATTCCATTTCCATAATCGTTTAGAAGTGGTTGTGATTGTGCTATTCGAAT
The DNA here is from genome assembly GCA_033398695.1 of Orobanche coerulescens. Taxonomy (NCBI): domain Eukaryota; kingdom Viridiplantae; phylum Streptophyta; class Magnoliopsida; order Lamiales; family Orobanchaceae; genus Orobanche; species Orobanche coerulescens. The sequence continues at coordinate 88,981,139 of CM065814.1, forward strand.
CGTTAGGTTCATTTTCGCTTCCTCACGGCCGTGCTTGATTCTTCCGCTCCGTTCATTGTCGTCTTCCTTTTCGTTAGCATCGGGCGCCCAAGCTTCCCGTTGAGCCGTATCCGTTCGTGGTTCGGTGCTCGTGGTATCGAGGCAAGTATCTTGCCCATACATTACGTGTTTTGTGGATATTATGGTTGTTAATCGTCGATATGTGCTAAATAAATATTTATAACCATTTTCAAAGGAATCGGTATATTTACCATCATGTTTTCGTAAAGGTGAACCGTGTGTCGGGAATTAATATGTTTAGTTGGATATGTGAGTTTGTGTGATATTAGTTGTGTCGTTCGTCATTGAAATCTTGCGCGTCCTTGTGCATTGTATCATTACTTGGTCGTGAGTATATCTTTGGATGAACTGGCCATTCTAGTAAGGTACTTCGACTATATATACCGTGATTGACCTTCGAGGCTTGTGGTTTGCAAATGTGATTTTTGGAACGTGTGTGTGTTGTTCCTTCCACCCGGAGTGTCCGACGGGATGTCCGGGGTCGATACTAAGGGTACGGCCACGGAAGCGGATCGGGGTGCGTGTGGATGAACTTCCACCCGAGTGTCCGACGGGATGTCCGGGGTCGATACTAAGGGGTACGGCCGCGAAGTGGTTTCCCACCCGAGTGTCCGACGGGATGTCCGGGGTCGATACTAAGGGTACGGCCGCGGGTTACTGTTGTGGTTTTCATCTGGAGGAAGACGTTGATGTTTACGTAAATTGTGATATTGTCCGGAGTATCACAATGCTTTGTGCTTGGGGTCGAGAGACATTATATATCGAGTCTTGGTGTTTGGCTAGAATGGCATAGGAATAATGTGTTATGTGTAATGTGACCTTGTAAGTGAATTGAAGTGGATGATCGGGTCGTGGACCCTGTGTTTTGTGACCGGAATGGTTGGGTCGTGGACCCCGTGTTTTGTTAAACAGATTTGTATTTTGAAAAATGAACTTTGGGGCTGTGACCCTAAATGGCTTTCGAGAAATTAAGAACCTTTTTAATTTCTGATGTTTTCAAAACTCCCGAGATTTTGCAATGTTTTCAAAATGCTTACTTGCTTTGTTTCTGCTTTCAAGACTTGAACTATTTTTAACTAAATACATCTCGGGAAGTCTTTCGTTATATTCTCGGAATGTGTTGTGTATGGCTCGTATTTGCACTTTATACTTGCACTAGCGAAACAGTGGAGTTTTGCTAACCCCCGAGTAATCGGGGGGTGGATATCTGTATTGTGTCCGTGTTCATGCGGGTTTTCGGGAGCAAGACACAGGATCGGCACGAGGATGATGAAAGACGAATGATACTAATCACACGAAGGCGATTTTGGGTTCGATTAGTGAGTCCATTGTATTGTCTTTTCATTGTCTTATTGTTCATTGTTGCAAGTATTTTACCCTTGTGTGGGTATGAGTCTGGATGAGTTTATGTATTTTGATTTGTAAGTCTGTGACGAAAGACCAAATCGGTCTATTGGTCCGTTATTTTGATTCGTCGGTATGTAATGTAATGTGTTGTTTTGATGTCTAGCCTGGTGGATCCTCACGGAGAGGGTCTGCGGCGTGTAATATTCCCGGTTTGATCTGGGGGTGTTACAATAAAAATCTAGTTGGTGTTTCCGTGAATTCACCCGCTATTCTCACGTTGACTTCAATAATGAATCAAATATCAAAAGGTATGCCGTTATTCATAAGCAACCTCATCCTTTCAACTCTGGCTTGGTAAAGTTTCAAAATGACTTTTTTGCTAAGAAAGGGAAATCTTTGTTCAATTGTTTACAAAGTGTGTTCCATAATTAAAAAATAAAAAATTAAAAATATCTAAAAAATCAGTTGTTGTGGGAAACTGAAACTTTACTAGCTACGGAATACCGTTATCCGCCACTTGACCGGACAAACACTTAATTCACAATATCGGGATCTTTAAGAAGAACCTCTTCTACCTCAAAAGATTTTAATTCCAAGTATGGTTTTAACCGTTGACCATTTACTTTGAAAATATTATTATTTTTTGGATTTTCAATTTCTACAGCTCCGTGAGGATAGACCGTACGAATAATAAATGGACCAGACCATCGTGAACGCAACTTACCTGGAAATAATAACAAACGAGAGTTGAAAAGGACTTTTTGACCAGGAGAAAAAGTTTTTCTCAAGATGTGTTTATCATGAAAAAATTTCATTTTGTCCTTATAGTTCCTTGCACAATCGTAAGCATCGTTTCTGATTTCTTCCAATTCATTTAGTTGAAGTTTTCTATGAATTCCAGCTAAGTCTAATGAAAAATTTAATTGTTTTATGGCCCAGTATGCTCTATGTTCTAATTCAACAGGCAAATGACATGATTTTCCAAAGACAAGCCTAAATGGAGACATTCCGATGGGAGTTTTAAAAGCAGTACGGTATGTAACACCCCAAACTAGGCGGATATTACAGTGCCGTGAATCCCCGACTGGGACCCACCAGGCAAATGAAAATGATGAATTACACAGGGTAAATGTAGTACCAAACCACATTACAACAATAATTACTCCGATGAGGAGTTTCATACAACACATCTAGGATACTTCAGAATACATGTATATTTTATATGGAGATAAAATATACAACACTAAGTGAAATGAGTATTCAAACGGAATGTCTGCAGCGGAATAAATGAAGGAAACATAATGACTGAAAAGACTGGGGCCCCCTTCTAGTATCATTGGGACTCCTCGCCGTCAACGTGCTCTCCCTGTGCCTTTGCCTTGCCATGACCTGAGAAACAAATATCCCCAAACGGGGTCAGTTATACAGAACAACAATCCTCAAGAGTTGAATAAACACAATCATATAAATATGTAGTATAAACCACAAGTTCGATCAAAATGAAACGGTTAGATTATAACCCAATCTTGTTGAAAACATATGCAATCAAACATGCTGTATGAATCAACTAACAGTACGGCTCAAAGGGTGGCGCCACACTACGCCCGGGATGGAAATGTGTCCGTGCACAAGCCACCAACGAGTATCGATCGAATACACGCGTGGTCTTGTACCTAATCAGTCTCACGAAGCAATCGACTCGTGTGCACAGTCCAATGTGAGGCCAACAACCAACACACGACATAAATGTGCCCGACATGAAAATCCTACACATACCAACCGTCACTCCAGTATGACCCGGAATGCCACGATATAACAAAAGTGACATCGGAAACGAATAATGACCACCGAGATAAAATGATAGTGAAATGAATGATAGCTCAATGAAATGATTGGAACCGTCGTTCCTTGTGACTGAAGTGATTAATTGACAATGACAAGTTTTAATACGGTTAACACAATGATGAATGAGTTATGATTATGAGTGAACAACAACAAAAGGAAATGAATATCCTTTTAACTGAGTAAGAATCAACTTACACAATACCGGTGACAATTATCCTTCCACGAACAACGTCCTAATTGAGATATCGGTCGCTCGAACAACCTTGAATTATACAATATCCAACAACCCGTTCAATATACGAATCAAACACGAATATAACGAACTCAAAACGTCGATACGATTAAACTAAGTTCATTGGGGCATTATATCGAATACGTTGTGGCCAAACTCCGATTGTTTACAATCAAATCTCAATGAGCCACTATCAAATCCCCCAAGAAGTGTTTCAAACCAACAAACATCTTCCAAATGATCAATAATCCAAAATGAATATTCGAAAACGTGATTATAACGACAATTAATCGAAAACCCCAAATTTCAACTTGATATTCTAAGTGTTCTTGAATAATCCCTCAATAATCCAATGAATCCTTATACAAACTCATAATCATATACATATCCCTTCATATAACATGATTATAACGTCCAAAACATCATATCTCAACACAAAATCGAAGTCCAAGGTGTTGAAGAAATTACCTCTTGAAGATCCAACCACTTCGATCCGATGAACACGAGTTAAAACAAGTATCCAAGCTTCCCAAATGAATGAAGATGATGAAAATTACACACTCAAGTGATTGATGATGGCAAAATCTCTCCATCAACTCACTCTCTCGGATAAAAGAAGAAAAGGAATGAATGTCCCGGCCGAGTCCTTAAATACTGCCGGAAGTTACGGCCGTAACTCGGCCCTCTTACGGCCGTAACATTCCAAGTCAACGGCCTTACGGCCGTAACCGGCCAACTCGTACGGCCGTAACTCGGCTTCATCCGAAAGCCTGCCGACAGACTTACGGTCGTAACCGCTCCTGAGTTACGGGCGTAACCCGCCTTCGTCAAAAACATCCTCCGACATCCTTACGGCTGTACCCGCACACCTTACGGCCGTAACTCGGATGATACGGCCGTATCCGGCCAAACTTACGGGCGTAACCCGCCTTCGTCAAAAATGGCCAGGCATCCTGCCTGCAGCGTACGGCCGTATCCGGCCAAGCCTTACGGCCGTACCTGCCTCAACTTACGTCCGTATGCCGCAACCCTTACGGCCGTAAGTCACCCTTGGTCGACAACACCTGAAATTAACGAACACCACTTACGGCCGTATCCAACCCTCCTTACGGCCGTAACTCGCCTTCGGCCAAAATGCCTGGGTAGCCTGCTGGACCACGTACGGCCGTAACCGGCCAGCCTTACGGTCGTACCCGCTGAACTTACGGCCGTATCCCAGAACCTTACGGCCGTAATTCAATGTTGGCCAAGGTGAATAAATCCGATAACTTCGATTCCTCGCTACGACTGATGAATGATCCGACATACCATACGAATGTGAAAGTGAACAATTCTAACACGAGCCAAAGATGATACTCCCAGTACAAGGCTATCAATCACAATGAAAATGATAATACTCCCGTCTCGATCTAAAAACGGAGATAAAATGACGATCGGTAACTGATATACGATTACAACATGCCAACAGTGAACGCAAATGAGTGATTCATGAATGATGAGTGATTATTAATGAATGAAAATTACTGAGTGACAATTATAGACTGATAAATACTGAATGAAAATGAATGAATTAGAACCGGGTATTACATACTCCTCCCCTTAAAAAGAGTTTCGTCCCCGAAACTAAGGGTCAAACAACTCGGGATAACTCTCCCGCAAACTCTCCTCGGTTTCCCAAGTGGCCTCTTCGACTCCGTGTCTGGACCACTGAATCTTGACCAAAGGGATCGTCTTGTTCCTCAACTGTTTGATTCGCCGCTCCAACACTCGTACAGGACGCTCCTCGTACGAATGATCATCCGCGATCTCGATTTCGTCGAACTGAAGTATGTGACTCGGGTCGGAAACATACTTCCGCAACTGAGAGATGTGAAACACATTATGAATTCGGCTCAATGCTGGAGGCAAAGCCAATCGATAAGCTAACTCGCCTACTCGATCCAAAATTTCAAACGGTCCAATGAATCTCGGACTCAACTTCCCCCGTTTTCCGAAACGGAAAATACCTCGACTCGGGGATACCTTGACCAAAACGTGGTCACCCGTCTCGAACTCTAGTGGTCGACGACGATTATCTGCATATGATTTTACGCCGACTCTGAAAGTCAACATACGACTCTTGATCAAAGCTACCTTCTCCCGGGCGGCTATAAGCATATCGGGCTTGGTGCCGATTGATTCTGACAAGTCATCCCAACACAAAGGAGATCGACAACGACGACCGTACAAGGCCTCGTAAGGTGCCATCTTAATGAAAGCATGCCAACTATTATTATACGTGAACTCGATCAATGGTAGTTGGGCTTCCCAATCGTCCTTCCAATTAAGGACGCAAGCCCTCAACATGTCCTCTAATGTCTGAATAGTCCTCTCTGATTGTCCGTCGGACTGAGGATGAAAGGCGGTACTGAGATTGAGCTGAGTTCCCATAGCACGATGAACTGATTTCCAAAAATGGGATACAAATCGTCCGTCACGATCGGAAACGATACTCTTAGGAGTACCGTGCAGTCTCACTATCTCCTTGATGAACAACTGAGCCAGTCTCTCGGGACCCCACGTATCCTTGATCTCAAGGAAATGAGCTGATTTAGTTAAGCGGTCCACAATCACCCAGATCGTATTCATGCCACGACGACTCGTCGGCAAACTCGTGATGAAATCCATAGAAATGTCTTCCCACTTCCACTCCGGAATAGGGAGAGGTTTCAGCATACCCGCCGGTCGCTGATGTTCAATCTTAACTTGTTGACAGGTTAAGCATCTCGAAACAAATTCTGCGACTTCTCGCTTCATATTACTCCACCAGTAATTTTGTTTCAAGTCCTTGTACATCTTGCTGGACCCCGGATGAACAGAATAAGGGGTAGCATGAGCTTCTCTCAAAATAGAGTTTTTCAACTCGTCATTCGCCGGTACGCACAACCGGTTCTTAAACCTCAAAAGTCCATCCTCGTGGACCACGAATCCAGGGGCTTTCCCCTGAGCCACATCTTCACGGATGCGCAACAATGAAGGGTCTGAACTCTGATTCTCTCTGATTACCTCCTCAAGTGACGATGAAATCTCTAACATACAAAGCTGTCCCTGAACTCGCTGAAGCCAGACCTCGATCTCGGGTCTCAGGAATTCCTGCTGAAGCTCCTTCTGAACTGTTAAATGAGCAAGCATCTGCTCCTGAACGGACTTACGACTCAAGGCGTCGGCGACAACGTTCGCCTTGCCCGGGTGGTAAAGGATCTCGATATCATAATCTTTGATTAGTTCTAACCATCACCTCTGTCGCATATTTAACTCCTTCTGAGTAAATATATACTTTAAACTCTTATGATCGGTGAATATCTGACAGGTAACGCCATAAAGATAATGACGCCAAATTTTCAAAGCGAACACCACGGCTGCTAGCTCCAGATCGTGAGTCGGATAATTAACCTCGTAAGGTCTCAATTGCCGTGAAGCATAGGCAATAACCTTTCCATTCTGCATGATCACACATCCGAGACCCTGTCCGGACGCATCACTATAAACCACAAATCCCTCCGTCCCCTGCGGCAAGGAAAGTACAGGTGCTGACATTAACCGGCTCTTGAGTTTCTCAAAACTCCGTTGACACGCATCGGACCACGTGTATTTCTTATCCTTCCGCAAAAGGTTCGTCAAGGGTTGAGCGATTTTAGAAAATCCCTCCACAAATCGCCGATAATAGCCCGCTAATCCGAGAAAACTTCGGATTTCCTTAACATTCTTCAGAGGTAACCAGTCTCGGATAGCCTCCGTCTTCTGAGGGTCGACACGAACTCCGTCTGGTGAAATTACATGTTCGAGAAAAGTCACTTCGGACATCCAGAACTCACATTTGGAAAACTTTCCATAGAGTTGCTCTCGTCTCAACATGTCGAGAACCTGATGAAGATGAACCTCGTGTTCTTCTCGGCTACGAGAATAAATCAAAATGTCATCGATGAAGACAACAACAAACTGATCTAAAAAGTCGATGAAAACCCGATTCATTAACTCCATGAATACCGCAGGTGCATTAGTTAGCCCGAACGGCATAACTACGAACTCATAATGACCATAGCGTGTTCGAAATGCCGTCCTCGCGATATCCGACTCTCGAATCCGCAACTGGTGATATCCAGATCTTAAGTCGATCTTGGAAAATACTGAAGCTCCCTGAAGTTGATCTAAAAGATCATCAATACGGGGTAAGGGATACTTATTCTTGATCGTCACCCGGTTCAATTCCCGGTAATCAATACACAAACGGAACGAACCATCCTTCTTCTTGACAAACAACACTAGTGCTCCCCACGGAGACGCACTCGGTCAGATATAACCCTTCTCGAACAACTCCACAAGTTGGTTCTTTAATTCCTGCATTTCGGTCGGGGCCATCCGGTACGGTGCCTTCGATATCGGAGACGTACCAGGCTCCAACTCAATCGTGAATTCCACATCTCTCTGTGGAGCCAAACCAGGTAACTCGTCTGGAAAAACGTCGGCATACTCCCTCGCTACGGGAATATCCGTCAACATTACTGATGATTTCTCGGTTTTGGTCATGTAGCACCAATAACCAACACATCCCTGACTGAGTAATCGCACTGCTTTCATCAAATTAATGACCTTACCAGAACAGCCGGGATTACCTCCCTGAAACACACATTCAACCCCATCGTCTGAAATGATAGTGATCATACGCTTACAGACACTAATGATGGCATCATGACGATCCATCCAATCAATACCCAAGATGACGTCGTCCCTCGGCAAATCTACTACGATTAGGTCCGTGGGCCATACACGACCATGAAACTGAATCGGACAATTCTGAATCTCACGATTATCGATAATTCATCTACCATCAGGTAGGCCAATGACATAAGGCTCACAACTAGTAGCACTACCCAGACGTAGTCTACTCAAACATGACTCGGAAAGGAATGAATGCGATGCACCAGTATCAAAAAGGGTACACACAGGCTGGGATAGAATATCGAGTGTACCTGAGATCATTCGGGCCTCTGGATCATCGGTCTTCTTCATCTCGTAAATTCGGGGCTTGCCGGCCCCCGAACCAGACGCTCCCGTCTGATAGCTCTTGGCTCCGCCTTTGCTAGCTCCTGTCGTCTGAAACGACGCTGACTGAGTGGCCTGATTATGCGCCTTTGAATGTCCTGGGGCCTGAGATGACGCCGGAGTGGGTTTAGAGTCCCTTCGGCAAAAACGGGCCCTATGCCCAGCAATTCCACAGTTATGGCACGTGATGCCGCCGGACATTTGGTGCTGAAATGACCCTGTTCTTCACAGTTAAAACAGGTGACGGCCGAACTGGCCGCTCGAGACTGAGATTCCGCGGGCTTAGACGCCATAGGAGGTCACTCAGAAAAGGTAGAGCCCGCCCGTGGTTTCTTGAAAGTGTCCTGACTGCCGTCATACTGATTACGGTTCTTAGACTTCTTGCCAGCAGATGAAGGTTGTTGCTTAGCAATCTCTTTGGCAGTAAGCTCGTAAGTAAGAGCTTTCTCAATGAATTCGGCCAATGTGGTGCAATTATGATTGAGAAACTGTAGCCGCATACGAGGTTTCAGCCTCTTGCTGAAATACTTGATCTTGTCCGCCTCAGAGTGAATGATAGATGAGGCGAACGGAAGAAGTTCCTGAAATTTCTCGGCAATGGCGAGAACATCCGCGTCTGATGAGGGGTAGGGAGTGAGTAACTCTGACAGCTTGGCCTCTCTGAGTGGGACCGGATAATACCTCTCCATCATGAGAGTCTTGAATTGGTCCCAAGTACACGATCCTTCGGTGGGCGTCAATGACAACCACCAAGAATGAGCGCTTTTACCCAGATAGTAAGCCGCAACTGAAACTTTGTGTCCTTCGGGACACTCTACCATCGCAAATAGCTTCTCGAAATGTTCAAGCCAATGAACAATATCCGCCGGCTCAGATGAGCCTTCAAAAGTAGGTGGCCTTTGGCGAGAGATGTCGCCGATGATACTGCTCACATTCCTCTCTTGCCTCTGAGGTGGTGGCGGAGGAGCCTATTGATTTTGATTGACTGAATTGTGCATCGTCTCCATAAGTTGTGCCATCTGCGTCATTTGGGCCATCATGCCCTGCATAAACGCAAGTGGGTCCACCCGAACACCTTCTGACTGAGCCGTGTCCCGGGTACGACTCCCCGATAGTGAATGATCACGTCCAGGTGAATGAGTGGCAGCATCGCTGCTCGATGAATTAGCATTATTTCTTGCATTCGCACGTGTGTTCACACGAGCTCTCGGGATTCGGCCCGCACCACGGCCTCGTCCTCCTCGTCCTCTTCCAGCTCTTTCCATACTGAAGTGGAAAGTCACATGATGATTATATCTCTCGCATGAATATTACATTATGACTATGACATGAGATGATGAAAATGAGCATACGCTCTAACACAGTGATTACATGAATGATTAACCGAGGTGACATGATTATCCAATGAAATTATTGAAATGATTATCTTGAACAAGTTAACAAGATTAATTATATGATCTTCCAAATCAACAACTGAATAATGAAATGAATTGAGTGATTAATGAGTTAAAATGACCGTCCTGGTCAAAATGAAAATGATGTTAGAGGATTGTTAACTGATGAATTATGAATGAATGATTATTGCCAGAAATTATACCATGGCGTTAGAAGTCTTACAGTTCTTTGATCGATTGGCTCGGCATCGCACGAGTCACACGTGACGCGAAAGTCCAATGATACTAGTCCGATGACGATGATTTCAAATGAGACATGACTCGGAAGGTAGTATTCAAAACCACGCTCCGATACCAACTCTGTAACACCCCAAACTAGGCGGATATTACAGTGCCGTGAATCCCCGACTGGGACCCACCAGGCAAATGAAAATGATGAATTACACAGGGTAAATGTAGTACCAAACCACATTACAACAATAATTACTCTGATGAGGAGTTTCATACAACACATCCAGGATATTTCAGAATACATGTATATTTTATATGGAGATAAAATATACAACACTAAGTGAAATGAGTATTCAAACGGAATGTCTGTAGCGGAATAAATGAAGGAAACATAATGACTGAAAAGACTGGGGCCCCCTTCTAGTATCATTGGGACTCCTCTCCGTCAACGTGTTCTCCCTGTGCCTTTGCCTTGCCATGACCTGAGAAACAAATATCCCCAAACGGGTCGATTATCTGAGAACAACAATCCTCAAGAGTTGAATAAACACAATCATATAAATATGTAGTATAAACCACAAGTTCGATCAAAATGAAACGGTTAGATTATAACCCAATCTTGTTGAAAACATACGCAATCAAACATGCTGTATGAATCAACTAACAGTATGGCTCAAAGGGTGGCGCCACACTACGCCCGGGATGGAAATGTGTTCGTGCACAAGCCACCAACGAGTATCGATCGAATACACGCGTGGTCTTGTACCTAATCAGTCTCACGAAGCAATCGACTCGTGTGCACAGTCCAATGTGAGGCCAACAACCAACACACGACATAAATGTGCCCGACATGAAAATCCTACACATACCAACCGGCACTCCAGTATGACCCGGAATGCCACGATATAACAAAAGTGACATCGGAAACGAATAATGACTCACCGAGATAAAATGATAGTGAAATGAATGATAGCTCAATGAAATGATTGGAACCGTCGTTCCTTGTGACTGAAGTGATTAATTGACAATGACAAGTTTTAATACGGTTAACACAATGATGAATGAGTTACGATTATGAGTGAACAACAACAAAAGGAAATGAATATCCTTTTAACTGAGTAAGAATCAACTTACACAATACTAGTGACAATTATCCTTCCACGAACAACTTCCTAATTAAGATATCGGTCGCTCGAACAACCTTGAATTATACAATATCCAACAACCCGTTCAATATACGAATCAAACACGAATATAACGAACTCAAAACGTCGATACGATTAAACTAAGTTCATTGGGGCATTATATCGAATACGTTGTGGCCAAACTCCGATTGTTTACAATCAAATCTCAATGAGCCACTATCAAATCCCCCAAGAAGTGTTTCAAACCAACAAACATCTTCCAAATGATCAATAATCCAAAATGAATATCCGAAAACGTGATTATAACGACAATTAATCGAAAACCCCCAATTTCAACTCGATATTCAAAGTGTTCTTGAATAATCCCTCAATAATCCAATGAATCCTTATACAAACTCATAATCATATACATATCCCTTCATATAACATGATTATAACGTCCAAAACATCATATCTCAACACAAAATCGAAGTCCAAGGTGTTGAAGAAATTACTTCTTGAAGATCCAACCACTTCGATCCGATGAACACGAGTTAAAACAAGTATCCAAGCTTCCCAAATGAATGTAGATGCTGAAAATTACACACTCAAGTGATTGATGATGGCAAAATCTCTCCCTCAACCCACTCTCTCGGATAAAAGAAGAAAAGGAATGAAAATGAGGAAAAATGTCCCGGCCGAGTCCTTAAATACTGCCGGAAGTTACGGCCGTAACTTGGCCCTCTTACGGCCGTAACATTCCAAGTCAACGGCCTTACGGCCGTAACCGGCCAACTCGTACGGCCGTAACTCGGCTTCGTCCGAAAGCCTGCCGACAGACTTACGGTCGTAACCGCTCCTGAGTTACGGGCGTAACCCGCCTTCGTCAAAAACATCCGCCGACATCCTTACGGCCGTACTCGCATACCTTACGGCCGTAACTCGGATGATACGGCCGTATCCGGCCAAACTTACGGGCGTAACCCGCCTTCGTCAAAAATGGCCAGGCATCCTGCCTGCAGCGTACGGCCGTATCCGGCCAAGCCTTATGGCCGTACCTGCCTCGACTTACGTCCGTATGCCGCAACCCTTATGGCCGTAAGTCACCCTTGGTCGACAACACCTGAAATTAACGAACACCACTTACGGCCGTATCCAACCCTCCTTACGGCCGTAACTCGCCTTCGGCCAAAATACCTGGGCAGCCTGCTGGACCATGTACGGCCGTAACCGGCCAGCCTTACGGCCGTACCCGCTGAACTTACGGCCGTATCCCAGAACCTTACAGCCGTAACTCAATGCTGGCCAAGGTGAATAAATCCGATAACTCCGATTCCTCGCTACGACTGATGAATGATCCGACATACCATACGAATGTGAAAGTGAACAAGTCTAACACGAGCCAAAGATGATACTCCCAGTACAAGGCTATCAATCACAATGAAAATGATAATACTCCTGTCTCGATCTAAAAACAGAGATAAAATGACGATCGGTAACTGATATACGATTACAACATGCCAACAGTGAACGCAAATGAGTGATTCATGAATGATGAGTGATTATTAATGAGTGAAAATTACTGAGTGACAATTACAGACTGATAAATACTGAATGAAAATGAATGAATTACAACCGGGTATTACACGGTAAGCCCACAATGCATCATTCAATCGCAAAGACCAATATTTCCTTGTAGGATTAACAGTTTTTTCAAGAATATGTTTAATTTCTCTGTTTGAAATTTCAACTTGTCCACTTGTTTGAGGGTGATAAGGAGTGGCCACTTTATATGTAACACCATACTTTTTAAACAAATGATTCAAAAATTGGTTACAAAAATATTTTTCTCCATCACTTATAATTGCTCGTGGTGTTCCAAATCTGGAAAAAATATTTTCTTTTAAAAATTTTACCACGACTTTGTGGTCATTTGTTTTGCAAGCAATTGCTTCTACCCATTTTGAAACATAATCGACGGCCACAAGGATGTAAAGATTGCCAAAAGAAATTGGAAAAGGTCCCATAAAATCTATGCCCCAAACATCAAATATTTCAATAATTAAAATTGGGTTTAAAGGCATCATATTTCTTTTAGAAGTTCGACATAATCTTTGACATCTATCACATGTGCTGCAATATGAATGTGTATCTTTGAAAAGTGTTGGCCAATAAAAATACATTGCAGAATTTTAGCAGTTGTTTTCTTTGAACTAAAATGACCTCCACATGCATGATCATGACAAAAGGAAATGATATTTTGTTTTTTATGTTCTGGCACACATCTCTTAATGATTTGATCAGGACAATATTTGAACAAATATGGATCATCCCAAAAGAATTTTTTTACTTCGTTTAAAAATTTTGTTTTATCTTGGTTATTCCAATGAGATGGCATGTTACCAGTGACGAGATAATTGACAATGTGTGCATACCAAGGTATTTGAGAAACAGACATGAGTTGTTCATCATGGAAAGTTTCATTAACGGGAGGTTCTTTATCAGTAAAATTCACGATTAGCCTAGACAAATGATCAGCAACAATATTTTCAGAACCTTTTTTATCTCGAATTTCTAAGGTTAACTCTTGTAACAATAGAATCCAACGGATCAAGCGAGGTTTAGCATCTTTCTTAGAAAGAAGATATTTTAATGCAGCATGATCGGAGTAAATTATAACTTTCGAACCAATCAAGTAAGGTCGAAATTTGTCTAAGGCAAAAACGACTGCAAGCAATTCTTTTTCAGTTGTAGAATAATTTAATTGGGCATCATTTAGAGTTCTACTTGCATAATATATTACAGTTGGCAATTTATTTTTTCTCTGACCCAATACTACACCGACGGCATAGTTGGATGCATCACACATTATTTGAAAAGGAAGATTCCAGTTTGGAGATTTGATGATAGGTGCAGAGCTCAACATAGATTTGTGTGTCTTAAAAGCTTTTAGACAATGATCATCAAATACGAAAGGTGTGTCTTTTGAAAGTAAATTACATAATGGCCTTGAGATTTTGCTAAAATCTTTGATGAATCGACGGTAAAAACCAGCATGGCCTAAGAATGACCAAATTTCTTTAATCGTTCGTGGGGGTGGAAGACTGGATATTAAGTCAACTTTAGATTTGTCCACCTCAATTCCTTTTTTAGAAATCACATGTCCTAAGACAATTCCTTTTTTAACCATAAAATGACATTTTTCCCAGTTTAGGACAAGATTCTTCTCCTTACACCTAACCAACACTTGGGTTAAGTGGTGTAAACATTCATCAAAGCTAGACCCGAATACAGAAAAATCATCCATAAAAATTTCTAAAAACCACTCAACTATGTCAGAGAAAATGCTCATCATACACATCTGAAAAGTAGCAGGTGCATTGCACAACCCAAATGGCATTCGTCGGTAAGCAAAAGTGCCGAAAGGACAGGTAAAAGTGGTTTTTTCTTGATCTTCAGGAGCAATGGGAATTTGGTTATAGCCAGAATATCCGTCAAGAAAACAATAATAAGCATGATCGGCTAACCTTTCTAGCATTTGATCAATAAAAGGGAGTGAAAAGTGATATTTTCTTGTAATAGAGTTCAATTTTCTATAATCAATACAGACTCTCCATCCAGTTTGAATTCTGGTTGGAACAAGTTCATTTTCTTCATTTGTGATTACAATTATCCCAGATTTCTTTGGAACTATATGAACAGGACTGACCCAAGAGATATCAGAAATAGGGTGGATGATCCCTACATCTAAGAGTTTGATTATTTCAGCTCTTACAACTTCTTTCAAATTAGGACTTAGTCTTTTTTGAAATTCTCAGGAAGTTTCGCATTTTCTTCAAGGTGAATTCGATGCATGCATATAGAAGGATTAATACCTTTAATATCGGAGATGGTCCAGCCTATTGCTTCTTTATGTTCTTTAAGGACATTGATTAATTTATCTTCTCGTTCGTCATCTAAATCAGATGCTATGATGACGGGCAGGGTTTCTGATGGTCCTAAAAATGCATATTTTAGAGACTCAGGTAATGGATTGAGCTCTATTTTTTAATCCTCAATAGGTACTTCTTTATTCATTTGGCTCTCAAGTGGTTCGGTTTTAGCTTTCCATTTATCATTATCCAATAATGGTGTAGACTCTAGTAAAGAATTTACTTCATTAATTGAACTGTCGATGTCAAAAGCTGAGCCAAAATGAGCAAGACAGCTTTCAAAAAGATCATCATCGTCTATTTTTGGAAAGAAATAAGGACTCATACTCTCTATCATATTTACCTTACAGACATCATCATAATCATCATGTTGTTGAGAAATATTAAACATATTTAGTTCAACAGTCATATTTCCAAAAGAAAATTTTATGATCCCATTTCTACAGTTAATTAATGCATTTGAAGTAGCTAA
Organism: Orobanche coerulescens; assembly: GCA_033398695.1. Lineage (NCBI taxonomy): Eukaryota > Viridiplantae > Streptophyta > Magnoliopsida > Lamiales > Orobanchaceae > Orobanche > Orobanche coerulescens. Next base: position 88,996,858 of record CM065814.1, read on the forward strand.
AAATGGCCTTCCTAAAATTACAGGGATTTGATCTATGGTATTCTTAACAGGTTCAGTGTCTATGACTATAAAATCAACAGGAAAGTAGAATTTATCTACTTGAATCAGAACATCCTCTACGATTCCTCGAGGTACTTTTATAGATCTATCAGCTAGTTGAAGTATCACAGATGTTGATTTTAGCTCCACTAATCCAAGTTGTGTATAAACAGAATATGGTAATAAATTCACACTGGCTCCTAAATCAAGCAAGGCTCGTTTAATGATGTGATCTCCAATGACACAAGATATTGTAAGACTACCAGGATCTTTATACTTACAGGAGTTTTATTTTGGATTATTGAACTAACATGTTCAGCTAAAAATGCCTTTCTTGGAACATTTGTTCTTCTTTTTACAGTGCAAAGATCTTTCAAGAACTTAGAATAAGCGGGCACTTATTTAATAGAATCAAGGAATGGAATATTTATTCGAACTTGTTTAAATATTTCCAATATATCTTTGTATTGCGCACTTTTATCTATTGGAATAAGTCTTTCAGGAAATGGAGATTTTGGAACGTAAGGCTTTTGTTTTTCTTTAGAATCTTTTGATTTTGAAACTTGTGGTTCATTTGATTTTTCTTTCGGATCATAGTCAGACTTTTGTATTTCTTTTCTGCTTCTAAGGGTAGTTATGGACTGTACTTCTGCGTTAGAAGAGTTTACTTCATATTGCCCTTTAGGATTAGGGATGGACTGACTCGGAAATTTTCCCTTTTCTCTTTCAGCTAAAGTTGTTGAAAGTTGACCAATTTGTGTTTCAAGCTTAGAAATAGCCTGTGAGTTTGATTGCGACTGCCGAGTTGATTGGAACATTTGTTGAGTAGATTGCATGAATTGTTGCAACGTATCTTCCAAAGATGGTTTCTTTAGCACTGTAGAAGGATACTGATAAGTATTTGGAGGATATTGATTAGGACAAACATTTTGTTGATTTGACATGTTCATTTGATGTCCTCCTTGATTCATTGGAGGCATGTTTTGCTTCCAGGAAATAGTCTAAGTTTGACAGATTCATCAGAGAAATTTTGGAATCGGAAAGTAGAACAAATGTCGAGAAATTCCTTGACATGCATATAGGGATCTTCTCTTTCCAAACCGTGAACAGATGGAAGAAGTTGAATTATTGATGGTTTAAGTTCGAAATGAGTTGCATTAGTCGTAGGCAATACTATGCAAGAAGGAGAAGCAATATCCCCTGCCAGGAAAACTCGACGAGATACACAAAAACCGAAAACTCGCGCCCGACGGCGAAACGCTGCAAGAAATGCAAAGAGACATACGGCGTGGAAACACGCTCCACGACGACCAACACAACGCCACCGATAGAGACATAATAAAACCAACAAGTGCCAAGCGTCAACAAACGGATAATACAATCAAGGCGATTATCCGAACAATCACGAAACACAACGAACGAAAATCAATATGATTTACCAACCCAACGGTACATCAATCAAAACGCGAGCCAATCGCTGAACAAATATGGAATTCCACCGCCCAAAGGTTGGAAGATCGAAAACGAGACTAAGTTCCCGAACTCAAGGGAATTACAAAGGAGCCTGAACGCTCAACAATCACGAAACGAGATCAACAAAAATCAAACAATCAAACGATCGAACCACAACGATCGAGACAACAAAAATCGAACAATCATGTTCGAATCACGAATCAATAAAATTCAAACAACAACTCCAAGGTTCACATCTCGACTCGAGACAAAATATGATCCGGTAAAGACAACAAGATGTGCATCCACATAAGATCCACAGGAAAGGGAATAGTAATTGAAAAGTCACAACGACAAATGAGTAATTCCGAAACACCACACTCGTTCGATTAATAAAAGCAAGGGATAGGGCAATCCAGAAATTGTTAACGAACATAAACGAGTCGACAGAGTCGAAAATACAGAAGTTCCAAATCCGATCCACTTCGAATAAAAGAACTAGCAGAACCAAAAGATGTTACTTCCGAAAATCTCGGAAAAGTCGCAGCGATACCAGATCGACCCAAAATAAGATCACAGCTCGTTCGAACGATGAAACTGAAATACAGAACAAGTTCAGTAGGCATCAACGAACACGAGCGAGTCGATAGACCTGAGAAAGAGGAAATGCAGGAGCCAAAAATAATACGGGTATTATATTCGACCCCTTCTAAAAGAAGTGTCGTTCTCGAAACTCACAACACGAAGTCAAGGTGACGGCACAACAAGCAACCGATAGAAACATCCTTCAAAGGTCTCTCAAAGTCGATTCTGATAACTATGCTGAAGCGCGAACTCCGAAAGTCTCGGTAGCCAATTCGCAAAATTGAATTCGGTGTCCCTCGAGTCTACACTTGAAATGTGTTATTGACGAGAAGGACAATTTACATGTGCATGCCCCGGCACATCACGGTTGAAATGCCTCGGCTCGGCATACCGAAAATACAAATGCTAGATATAATGGGGCATAACGTCGCAAAACGACATAGCGGAGATGCCAACACAGCACAACAAGAATCATAACACATACCATATACAACGATTACCATCGTAAAGTAATACACACACAAACATTACAGCAACGATGGTATCGTTCGGCGACCTCAACGGCCCGAACAATAACCAGCACATAATTACAAATATCATGAAACAATCACACATATACACAAACGTACAAACCCTAACTTTAACAGCTCACACAGGTGCGATAACACGCAAGACACCACAAAATTGCAACATTAAAGATCGTCATCACACCTCCCACAAAGGGCTAACAAAACATATGCGTGGCGAACGACTCGACGCTCACGCCACCAATTCAATCAAAATTCGGGGTTAACACCGTAACGAAAGTGCAAAAACCATACATGCATTTCCGGTCCGCAAACAGGAATGATAGGTTTTTAAAATGAAAACCATCTTTTTGAAAACAGTTTGAAAACACCAGTTGATCTTGAGTATCATTTTACAAAAAGTTGAACAAACATCATTTTCGAGACTTTGAAAATCATCTTGCGTTTGAACAAAAATGAGGACACCTTTCTTTTAGTGAAAAACTTTCAAAAATATTCGACCCTCAGGTCTAAGCAAAGCATTTCCAAAATTACTAGAAAAAAAAATATATTTTGGTCCTCAAGGTAGAAGATTTTTGAAACAGATAGTTGCGCTAGTATGCGCCTTGAAAATACAATCCATTTAAAAGTACGTCTCGAATTTTATCTTCTAAGATACTCAAGGTTTTCAAAGATAATTCAATGGGCTAGAATGCCCAAAAATTTCAGGTAATTACACGGAACATTATAACGCCGTGGGCCCCACGCCAGAACCCACCAGGCTAAAAACCATTTACAAAAACGTCAAAAGGTTGATGACGGTAATATTTAAAAACTTACAAAAGCCATTTACAAAGTACTAAATACCGTCATAAGAATTTCGTCAAAACGATCAAGGCCATAATGCCAAAAACTCGGTTAAGGAAATCGGTGTTCAAAATAAAACTCAGTCGGTAAAATATTGAAAGCCATTACAAAAGAACTCACACAGCGGATAAAAGAAATAAAGTCAAGCATGCACAATCCAGCAACACTACTCCTCATATGAACGAAATATGAGGGTCGAATAACCGCATATCAAGAAATCAAAATCCATAAGAGGATTCCGTCACTTAACAAATAATCATAAAAATAGCTCGTGTCACACGAGGCACAACACAAAGAAGGGAGACTTACATCCACAGGTCGCACGAAGATGATGATCGCCCCACGATACTAATCACGACCAACAAACTCAGACCACGCGTCGCGACACGACTCAGTCAGACAAAATCCGACGAGACAAAAACTCAACAGACACCACTAAACCCGACAGCCTAGGTTTCCACAATCTAAGCTCTGATACCATTTATGTAACACCCCCAATCCGCTCAGGGATATTACACGCCGTAGAACCTTTCCTCAAGGTTCTACCAGGCTGGTAACAAAACCGAACAACTCAACAACGCCTTTAAGGCTAAAATAACTCAGTAGACCGTTTTGGTCTTTCAATAAATACATACAACTCAATTACAATACATGCCCACGCAGGGGGTCGAGTACAACATATACTCGTACAATGGGAAAAGAATACTACAGCGGAAAATAAGATACAACTAAACCAATACGACATCAACGGGTCCTGGTGTGATTAGTATCGTTCATCTTTCATCATCCTTCATGCCGACCCTGCGTTATGCTCCAAAACCTGAATACAATACAAACATCCACCCCCCGAATACTCGGGGGTTAGCAAAACTCCACTGTTTTGCTAGTGCAAGAACAAAGTGCAAAATACGAGTCATACAATTCACATTCCACGAATAACAATAACCAGGAATCTTCAAAAATTCAAATACAACGAAACGAATACTTCCCGAGGCGAGAGTTTAAATAAAACGTTCCAAATCCGAAAGATCACGAATAACGAGAACGGTTTGCAAAATGGTTTGAAATACCCTCGGGAGTTTTAATAGAAAACAATTTAGGATTTGTCAAATCCTACTATTTCCAAAACCCGAAAGACAAAAGGGATCACTGCCCCAAAGGTTTACTATCCGTAAAATGACCTTTAACAAAACGTTGGGATTTTAGCCCCAAATCTCATCAACTCACAGTACGCGAGAACGACAACAAGGTTCGTCTTCCATCAACCAAACTCCACAATTTAAAGGATTTAACACACAACAAAATACTCTAGAGCCATCCTAGCCAAATAAGACAAACGAACAACTTACCTCTTACACACTTAGTCAATGCATGCAATCATGAAAGCCGATCAAAACACTCGTTTCCGGAAACGCCAATCTCAAAACACATTTGTAAAATGCACCACAATTAACCGTCGATCCACGTCTTTGTGGACCCCTACCGAGACCCCGTCGGATCTAACCCGTAGTGGTTAAAAGCAAGCTCATCGATCCACGTCTCTGTGGACCCCTACCGAGACCCCGTCGGATCTAACCCGTAGTGAGCATACACACACACACGTTACTCATGCAATACTAATATGCTAAGAATGTAAGCTCATCAAGAATACTTACTAGAGATGGCCACTTACTCGACACCGTTATCAAACTCATCACAAAACCTCCATCATGAGCATTCACTTTCAACACGACAACTCGATTAACACAGAATACATGATTCCACAATATTAAACAAATAGGGGTATCATTAAAACCCTCGACGTTCAAAATAATCAAATCATAATCAATTCTCAAAACACACCGTTCACAAAACACACACGCATTTTGAAAGAAAGCCTTTGACGAGGCCAATCCAAAATCTTTTGAAACTTCATTTCAAACAACCGAACAAACACACCAAGACGATCACTGATCATCATATCCACAAAATGAGAAATGTATGAACAAGGTACTTGCCTTGAAACCACGATCGCAACAAGGCGACGGATGAAATACGGTCGAATATCCCCGAACCCCCGAACAATATCAAGAACGCAATAGCACCACGAGTACTACGAGAATAGCACCACACGAATCATCAATCACCAAACGAGATTCAACATCGGAAATCCTCGAGCACCTATAATCCTCCGGAAGGAACAATAAAAGATGATTACGATGAGAATCAAGGCAAAAACGACGGAAATCCCAACAAACTATCGAAAGGAACTTATTGGGGCATTTAATCGAACACTAAATGTTTAATAATTCCCAAGAACACTCGAATCGTCAATCGAGTTAAACAAACTCGATATATGGATATACAATCCATAGAATACGATTAATAACATCATACTACACCAACCGATGTATCAAAATCAGACTAGAATTGAAATCAAGAACAAATTCTCCAAAAAGTCCACTTGAAGGAAAATCAAGAAATATACCTTGATTCGACGAAACACACGGATTAGATGTTGATATAATCAACAAGGATCTTCCAAAATGCTTTGGAAATGAGTAGAATCGGCTAAGAACACCTCCTACCGGTCACTCCCGTCCGCAGCCGCACAAAAACGAGGAAAAATGAAAAAAAACGAAGTCTAGCCGAGCCAGGCCTATATATGGCCGGCAGGGTTACGGCCGTAACCGGCAGTGCCTTACGGCCGTAACTCGACCCTTACGTCCGTACTCGGCAGGTCTTACGGCCGTAACCGACATTCGTCAAAAAAATCTACCCAGCACCTGTCGGACACTTGCGGCCGTAACTGGCACACATTACGGCCGTAACCGGCCTTCGTCCGGAAGATGTCCAGCGCCCGTACGGCCGTACCCGATTACGCCTTACGGCCGTAACTGGCATTCGACCCACCAAGTCTGCCGAGCACGTACGGCCGTAACCGGCACCTTACGGCCGTAATTCGCCAAAGCAGTTCTGCCCGGCCGTGGCCACTCCGACGGCCCCGACGACCCCGAAACCCGAACCTGAGTATGAATCGAAGATATGGTTACGAAGTACTCGCAAAGACGAATCTAAGCACTAAGAGAACACACGATTCCGACCACCCAAAGTGTCGAAATTCGACAACGGAAGTAATTAACCCAAACATTGGGAAATTATGAAAATGGCCCAAAACATCCGAAAATTACGATACGTGATCGAATAACCAAACCGAAGTTCACAACACGTCTAACAAAGTTAAACGAACTTATGGGAAACTCGAAACAGCAGTTTCGAATGAGATTCGCAAGAATCGAACTAAAGTGCGGAAAAGTCGCCAAAAAGCACGGAACTCAACAAAACGACACAGAAACGAACTCGGATGACAAAAAGTGCAGAATTAATCATTCTCGGAATGACGAAACGGTCATGAGCGAGTCGTCAAAACGGACTTTCTCTAAAAAAAGAAATTACCGTAAATCGAAATTACGGGTATTACATTCTACCCTCCTTAAAAGAGGTTTCGACCCGAAACTTAAAACAAGTAGGGAGAAGCAATATCCCCTGCCAGGAAAACTCGACGAGATACACAAAAACCGAAAACTCGCGCCCGACGGCGAAATGCTGCAAGAAACGCAAAGAGACATACGACGTGGAAACACGCTCCACGACGACCAACACAATGCCACCGATAAAGACATAATAAAACCAACAAGTGCCAAGCGTCAACAAACGGATAATACAATCAAGGCGATTATCCGAACAATCACGAAACACAATGAACGAAAATCAATATGATTGACCAACCCAACGGTACATCAATCAAAACGCGAGCCAATCGCTGAACAAATACGGAATTCCACCGCCCAAGGGTTGGAAGATCGAAAACGAGACTAATCATGAAACGAGATCAACAAAAATCAAACAATCAAACGATCGAACCACAACAATCGAGACAACAAAAATCGAACAATCATGTTCGAATCACGAATCAATAAAATTAAAACAACAACTCCAAGGTTCACATCTCGACTCGAGACAATATATGATCCGGTGAAGACAACAAGATGTGCATCCACATAAGATCCACAGGAAAGGGAATAGTAATTGAAAAGTCACAACGACAAACGAGTAATTCCGAAACACCACACTCATTCGATTAATAAAAGCAAGGGATAGGGCAATCCCAGAAATTGTTAACGAACATAAACGAGTTGACAGAGTCGAAAATACAGAAGTTCCAAATCCGATCCACTTCGAATAAAAGAACTAGCAGAACCAAAACATGTTACTTCTGAAAAACTCAGAAAAGTCGCAGCGATACCAGATCGACCCAAAACAAGATTACAGCTCACTTGAACGATGAAACTGAAATACAGAACAAGTTCAGTAGGCATCAACGAACACGAGCGAGTCGATAGACCTGAGAAAGAGGAAATGTAGGAGCCAAAAATAATACGGGTATTATATTCGACCCCTTCTAAAAGAAGTGTCGTTCTCGAAACTCACAACACGAAGTCAAGGTGACGGCACAACAAGCAACCGACAGAAACATCCTTCAAAGGCCTCTCAAAGCCGATTCTGATAACTGTGCTGAAGCGCGAACTCCGAAAGTCTCGGTAGCCAATTCGCTGCAGTTGGCTGTCGGTTGGCCGGGAGGTTTTTTGTTTGTGGATTTTGAACAAGGTTCTTCCACGGAAACTTAGGGTCTGAGAATTCTGGACAATCTCCCTATATCCTTATGTTAAGAGTAGGAGATGATAGACGAGCAATATCAGCTGTGATCTTGTCTCCAAAAGCAGCTTCCATCTTCTTCTCTTGCTCGAGCCTTGATCTCCTTGCATCTTCCCTCGCTTCTTCACCCTTTTTGGCGTCATCAAGATAAGAGACCTGCTCATCCCAGGGTTCCAGGATTTTCATAGCAGCATCCTGTTTGGTCTCAAAGCTTGTCATCTTATTAACTAGGGAGTTGAGCACCTATGACATATCTTGAATCTTTTTGTCGTGTGCTCGAAGCTGGGAGCCCGATTCAATAAGATCGGATGTTGTCTTGGCCTCAGAAACACGGAGCTTTGATTGCTTTTCCTTTAGGATCTACTCCTAACAGTGTTGCAATTGGCTAAGGGCCTGCTTGAAGACGGTAGGCAGAATACGGAAGGCTTCTTCCACTTGTGAGACTTCGTGCCTCATACCGGTCATTTATTCAACGGCGGATTGATGTAACCAATTAATCTCTTTTTCAACAGCCTGCAGGGCATTAACGGTGTCCTGCAGGAAAACAGTTTGTCGACCAAGAGCATGCAGTTGCTCTTTATTCTCGACGGTTCAAGGTGAGTCGGGCTGTGCAAAATCTTCAACTCTATTCAACTATCTCAAGTTCACATTGGGACGTGAATCGAGTTGGACATCCTCAGGTATTATACCATCATTGGATTCCAGTTCAGTTGAAGGCGTGGGAGCATCCGATACGGGCTCGACAACAAGGGTTGTTGTATTCTCCTGTTCTGAAATAGGTTCTGAAGACATCGGTACAGGAGGGACTGATTCCTCCTGCTGTCTCTCAGCATCCGCCTGCACCGGCAGAGGGATTGATCCCTCGTGTGGGATGGCGTGGGACTAGTCGTTTGTGTCAACATGCGTGAGTGCCTGTTCAGTGGTTGGTTGTTCCTCCGCGACAGGAGCGACTGAATCCTCACTATTGGGAACATTATTTTGGCTTGAGGTCCCTTGATCTGGCTGGTGTTGAGGTTCCTCATGACTCATTCTCAGACCTGCCTGGAGGGCGGCGTCGTTGTCTGAGTCATGATCAGATTTGGGACTGTGGGGATCAGAGCCAATAGATTTTGCTTTTCCTTTCTTGCGGGCGCCCGCCTTGTCCAACAGGTGGCTTGTGATCAACTCTTTATAGCACACGTTGTCCCATTGGATCAGGGCTTCAATATCTTGAGAGTCCGTCACTTCCAAGACAAACCTTTCGTCTTCGCACCAATTGCTCCAGTTGTACAAAGTGTTGTACGGAGCGAGCCTGTAGGCTTTCCACTGGACAAAGCGTTCATATGCCTGCTCAATTTGTACAGAAAGCAAAGTCTTGTTTATTATGGTGTCTGGGTAAGGGCTTTGTACAGTACATGGGTTTGCTGTATGCACGGGTTCCTCGACAGGCATGGGTTCCTATGTCGGAGTAGGATCCCAAACACGGGTTGGTACCCTGATGGGAGAAGGATCCTGAACGGGTATGGAATCCCGAATAGTAGATGTGGCTATTAGCTCTAAAGAGGCAGCCGACTCGCCAGAGTCTTTTAAGTTAGCAGATGTCTGTGTATCCATCGTAGGCGCCAAAGGCTCGGGATCTACTGTCGCGACAGTAGTTGTCATCTCTTCCGCAGGGGTTGCGCCCTGAGGGCTCGATACAGTGGGTTGGGCCGTTGAAGGAGTATCCTCGGAGATTTCTTTAACTTTAACTTTTGTGAGCCTCCGTAGCTTCCTTTTCGGCTTCTCACCAGCAACGGGAGTTTTGCTGTAAGATCTCTTTCTCTTCCTTGAAGTCTCCTCGCTCTGGGACTTCGAAGACACATCTCTTGGATCGGAAGAAAGGGGCAAGATTTGGACAAAAGGTCTATTCGCAATCAGGGGATCTTCGTTAAAAACAGAGGGCCTGATGCTTCCAATGTATATCCGAGAATTGATCTTCTTTGCTTCTTCAGCTTGCAGAACACCGCATTTCGTCAGAATGTAATTCATAAGCAAACTAAAAGACTTCTTCTGCGAGGCAGGCTTGGAGACTTCTTGCTGCAACCTTTTGAAAATTATTTGACACCAGTTGATCTTCTCACAGGTCATGATTGCAACCATCATTCAGAACCTTAAATTGGTGCACATTTCGAACGCGCCTGTTCTATTCTCAATTACACGGCAACAAAAATCGTGTAAATAAACAAAAGGTAAACAAAAGAGTTTCTTGTGGCAAGAGGTGTGAACCATTTCAATCGATGCTGAACCGGTGAATAATCCATAGTATCTGGTTTGGACTTCTTGGGACCCAAAAGTCTCAAGCTCTTCCATTGTCAGGCCATCAGCAGGAAGCCAGTAGAGATTCTGAAGCAGTTCTTGGTCAACACGGATCTCAACTCCACGAATGACAGCAGTGATGTCAGCAACATTTCCTACCTGAGCAAGCGAGAAGAAACGGACAGTAGCATTTAGGTAGAATTCCTCAACCAGATGAGCATCAAAATGCCCAGCAGCGTGACTTCCAAGGCTATAAAGGCCTTGTTGACGAATCGTCGTAATGACGTACTCCATCGATTCGATGTCATCACCTTCGGAACGAACACGTTCAAGCACAACAGATCTAGCAAAGATCCGTCTGTCAATGATGTTGGAGGACTTCTTGATAGAGATAGAGGAGGTCTGAGAAGATGCCATTGATGATTCTCGAACAAAAGTGAAGAAGATTCAAAGAGAAATGCGGTAAAAGAAAAAGGACTTGTAGGCTGTATGCTCAAGGACTCGTTCAACATGCAGAAAGCGTAAAGAGTCTGAAGAGGCATTTATAGTCCTTTTATAGTGGGCGGCGATGAAGGGTTTACAGACAATGAACGTTCAGATTTAAGGGATAGGAACCGTTTGCTTAAAATGAACGACCACGATGGACTGAGTGTAACCGGTAAAACTTATCCATCTAATTTTAAAATGAGAGTGGGTCCAACTTCCGACTTATCAAATTACCCTTATTTCCCGAAATAGCGGTGTAAAATTAATAAAAAAATTGAAACATCGCGGCTTTGGAGATACCAATGTCCAGATGTCGTGTAAAGCATTTATTACGAAAGATTTTTAAATTATAACAGGGCATTACAAACATCATGAAACAATCACACATATACACAAACGTACAAACCCAAGCTTTAACAGCTCACACAGGTGCGATAACACGCAAGCCACCACGAAATGGCAACATTAAAGATCGTCATCACACCTCCCATAAAGGGCTAACAAAACATATGCGTGGCGAACGACTCGACGCTCACGCCACCAATTCAATCACAATTCGGGGTTAACACCGTAACGAAAGTTCAAAAACCATACATGCATTTCCGGTCCGCAAACAGGAATAATAGGTTTTAAAAATGAAAACCATCTTTTTGAAAACAGTTTGAAAACACCAGTTGATCTTGAGTATCATTTTACAAAAAGTTGAACAAACATCATTTTCGAGACTTTGAAAATCATCTTGCGTTTGAACAAAAATGAGGACACCTTTCTTTTAGTGAAAAACTTTCAAAAATATTCGACCCTCAGGTCTAAGCAAAGCATTTCCAAAATTACTGGAAAGAAAAAAAAATATACTTTGGTCCTCAAGGTAGAAGATTTTTGAAACGGATAGTTGCGCTAGTAGGCGCCTTGAAAATACAATCCATTTAAAAGTACGTCTCGAATTTTATCTTATAAGATACTCAAGGTTTTCAAAGATAATTCAATGGGCTAGAATGCCCAAAAATTTCAGGTAATTACACGGAACATTATAACGCCGTGGGCCCCACGCCAGAATCCACCAGGCTAAAAACCATTTACAAAAACGTCAAAAGGTTGATGACGGTAATATTTAAAAACTTACAAAAGCCATTTACAAAGTACTAAATACCGTCATAAGAATTTCGCCAAAACGATCAAGGCCATAATGCCAAAAACTCGGTTAAGGAAATCGGTTTTCAAAATAAAACTCAGTCGGTAAAATACCGAAAGCCATTACAAAAGAACTCACGCAGCGGATAAAAGAGATAAAGTCAAACATGCACAATCCAGCAACACTACTCCTCATATGAACGAAATATAAGGGTCGAATAACCGCATATCAAGAAATCAAAATCCATAAGAGGATTCCGTCACTTAACAAATAATCATAAAAATAGCTCGTGTCACACGAGGCACAACACAAAGAAGGGAGACTTACATCCACAGGTCGCACGAAGATGATGATCGCCCCACGATACTAATCACGACCAACAAACTCAGACGACGCGTCGCGACACGACTCAGTCAGACAAAATCCGACGAGACAAAAACTCAACAGACACCACTAAACCCGACAGCCTAGGTTTCCACAACCTAAGCTCTAATACCATTTATGTAACACCCCCAATCCGCTCAGGGATATTACACGCCGTAGAACCTTTTCTCAAGGTTCTACCAGGCTGGTAACAAAATCGAACAACTCGACAACGCCTTTAAGGCTAAAATGACTCAGTAGACCGTTTTGGTCTTTCAATAAATACATACAACTCAATTACAATACATGCCCACGCAGGGGGTCGAGTACAACATATACCCGTGCAACGGGAAAAGAATACTACAGCGGAAAATAAGATACAACTAAACCAATACGACATCAACGGGTCCTCGTGTGATTAGTATCGTTCATTTTCATCATCCTTCATGCCGACCCTGCGTTATGCTCCAAAACCTGAATGCAATACAAACATCCACCCCCCGAATACTCAGGGGTTAGCAAAACTCCACTGTTTTGCTAGTGCAAGAACAAAGTGCAAAATACGAGTCATACAATTCACATTCCACGAATAACAATAACCAGGAATCTTCAAAAATTCAAATACAACGAAACGAATACTTCCCGAGGCGAGAGTTTAAATAAAACGTTCCAAATCCGAAAGATCACGAATAACGAGAACGGTTTGCAAAATGGTTTGAAATACCCTCGGGAGTTTTAATAGAAAACAATTTAGGATTTGTCAAATCCTACTATTTCCAAAACCCGAAAGACGAAAGGGATCACCGCCCCAAAGGTTTACTTTTCGTAAAATTACCTTTACCAAAACGTTGGGATTTTAGCCCCAAATCTCATCAACTCACAGTACGCGAGAACGACAACAAGGTTCGTCTTCCATCAACCAAACTCCACAATTTAAAGGATATAACACACACAACAAAATACTCTAGAGCCATCCTAGCCAAGTAAGCCAAACGATCAACTTACCTCTTACACACTTAGTCAATGCATGCAATCATGAAAGCCGATCAAAACACTCATTTCCGGAAATGCCAATCTCAAAACACATTTGTAAAATGCACCACAATTAACCGTCGATCCACGTTTTTGTGGAGCCCTACCGAGACCCCGTCGGATCTAACCCGTAGTGGTTAAAAGCAAGCTCATCGATCCACGTCTCTGTGGACCCCTACTGAGACCCCGTCGGATCTAACCCGTAGTGAGCATACACACACACACGTTACTCATGCAATACTAATATTCTAAGAATGTAAGCTCATCAAGAATACTTACTAGAGATGGCCACTTACTCGACACCGTTATCAAACTCATCACAAAACCTCCATCATGAGCATTCACTTTCAACACGACAACTCGATTAACACAGAATACACGATTCCACAATATTAAACAAATAGGGGTATCATTAAAACCCTCGACGTTCAAAATAATCAAATCATAATCAATTCTCAAAACACACCGTTCACAAAACACACACGCATTTTGAAAGAAAGCCTTTGATGAGGCCAATCCGAAATCTTTTGAAACTTCATTTCAAACAACCGAACAAACACACCAAGACGATCACTGATCATCATATCCACAAAATGAGAAATGTATGAACAAGGTACTTGCCTTGAAACCACGATCGCAACAAGGCGACGGATGAAATATGGTCGAATAGCCCCGAACCCCCGAACAATATCAAGAACGCAATAGCACCACGAGTACTACGAGAATAACACCACACGAATCATCAATCACCAAACGGGATTCAACATCGGAAATCCTCGAGCACCTATAATCCTCCGGAAGGAACAATAAAAGATGATTACGATGAGAATCAAGGCAAAAACGACGGAAATCCCAACAAACTATCGAAAGGAACTTATTGGGGCATTTAATCAAACACTAAATGTTCAATAATTCCCAAGAACACTCGAATCGTCAATCGAGTTAAACAAACTCGATATATGGATATACAATCCATAGAATACGATTAATAACATCATACTACACCAACCGATGTATCAAAATCGGACTAGAATTGAAATCAAGAATAAATTCTCCAAAAAGTCCACTTGAAGGAAAATCAAGAAATATACCTTGATTCGACGAAACACACGGATTAGACGTTGATATAATCAACAAGGATCTTCCAAAATGCTTTGGAAATGAGTAGAATCGGCTAAGAACACCTCCTACCGGTCACTCCCGTCCGCAGCCGCACAAAAACGAGGAAAAATGAAAAAAAACGAAGTCTAGCCGAGCCAGGCCTATATATGGCCGGCAGGGTTACGGCCGTAACCGGCAGTGCCTTACGGACGTAACTCGACCCTTACGTCCGTACTGGGCAGGTCTTACGGCCGTAACCGGCATTCATCAAAAAAATCTGCCCAGCACCTGTCGGACACTTGCGGCCGTAACTGGCACACATTACGGCCGTAACCGGCCTTCGTCCGGAAGATGTCCAGCGCCCGTACGGCCGTACCCGATCACGCCTTACGGCCGTAACTGGCATTCGACCCACCAAGTCTGCCGAGCACGTACGGCCGTAACCGGCACCTTACGGCCGTAATTCGGCCAGGCCAGGCCCTGCTCCGGCCGTGGCCACTCCGACGGCCCCGACGACCCCGAAACCCGAACCTGAGTATGAATCGAAGATATGGTTACGAAGTACTCGCAAAGACGAATCTAAGCGCTAAGAGAACACACGATTACGACCACCCAAAGTGTCGAAATTCGACAACGGAAGTAATTACCCCAAACTTTGGGAAATTACGAAAATGGCCCAAAATGTCCGAAAATCACGATACGTGATCGAATAACCAAACCGAAGTTCACAACACGTCTAACAAAGTTAAACGGACTTACGGGAAACTCAAACAGTTAGCCAACCGCATTCGCAAGAATCGAACTCAAGTGCGGAAAAGTCGCCAAAAAGCACGGAACTCAACAAAACGATACCGAAACGAACTCGGATGACAAAAAGTGCAGAATTAATCATTCTCGGAATGATGAAGCGGTCATGAGCGAGTCGTCAAAACGGACTTTCACCAAAAAACGAAATTACCGGAAATCGAAATTACGAGTATTACAACAGAGGCCTTTTTGCCAAAATTCAATCGATTTTCAAAATCAGTTTGTACAAGATTGATATTTAGCTTTTCTCTATTCAAATCGAACAAAGTAGTGAGTGAAAAATATCAATTCCTTGTTGAATCTTTTAAAGGATTTTATTGTTTTAATTATTTTTTTTGAGTTTTTTATATTTTTATTATTATTAATAATAACAATGATAATTATTATAATTATTACTAATATTGTAGGATGTAATAGATTGCAAAGGAATAAATTTACTAATTGATCTACGGAAGCAATATCTATTGATAAGCTAAATTGTACGACGAGAAATATTGCAATTAAACGAAATGTCTAAGAATACTGTAAATAGAAAATAACAACTAAAAACACAATATAAATTTACCACAAGAAGATTCTATTAAAACTAAAGACAAGATATAAAAATTAAAAAAAAAACTGATTTTTTTTTGTTTTTTATATTATATATTTTTTTAAGTTTTTATATTTATTATAATTTTATTATAATTTTAGACTAATAATATTGAGCTAAAAATATATATATCTCCAGATATATTATTTATTTATTTTACGGGAAAAAAAATTTCAGATTTTCATTTAAAAAATAAAAAATAAAAATTACAAAATTTTTTTTATGCAACCAATAAAAATAGTTTTTTTATTACTAATTTTCGTTTCTGTTTTTTTTTTATTTTCAGGTTTTTAATTTTTTTTAGTATTTTTCCTTTTTATTAAAATATTGTAATTTATTTTAAAAAACAAAAGTTTCTGTTTTTATTAAAAAAAATTCAAAGTTAAGATTTTTTTTATTATATATATTCCAGATTATTTAAATTATTAATTCTTCATCTGATTTTTTTATGAAAAGTAAATTTTTAATAAAACTAGCAGGTATTACTTTTTAAAAATAAAATAAATAATTCAGATTTTTATTTATTATGGAAAATAATATTCCAGATTATTTTTTAATTTATTTTTATTATTTTTTATTTTTTAGAATTTAAATTAAAATTTTTGATTTTTTTAATATTAATATTCTAAAATTACAAAAATATTACCTTAAAGTCTGAAACTTTTTGTTTTATTTACCAGATCTATTTATAAAATTAAAATAAATAAGTATTTCAATTTTTTTAAACTTTTCCAAAAAATTTTATATATTTATATATTTTTGGACTTTTTTATTTTTTTATTATTTTTACGAAAATGAACAGTAGCTTTTATTATTATTACTTATATTTTTATATTTATTATTATAAGTTTTTATTATTTTTCAGAATTTTTTTATGAACGTAAACAGAAAATAAATTCTACTACTAACTATTATTTATACTAACAAAATCTAAAACGGATATTAAAAAGACAGATAATAATAAACAAAAGCAGTAAAATAAATAACTAGTAGAAGAATTTAACTAACTTGGTGACGACAGTCTTCTTGTACTTCGTTTGCGCCTCCCCGGCAACGGTGCCAAAAACTTGTTGTTAATTTTTTTAGTCTAATACTCGCAAGCGCACGATTCGTTCGATGTAGATATGCGGTGCAAGGTCGATTCCACAGGGAGGACTATGATAGTGAAGTAAATATATTCCTATCATTTTGAACCAAATTATATTAAATTCTAACCTAGTTCCAAATAATTTGATTTTTGATTGGTTATAATAATTGCAACAAATAACATTAATTTTTAAGTAGATTTTAGATAAATTGATTTTAAATAATTTACTAGGGTTTAGAATCCACCAATGTCTATTTGTTATTTATTTCATATTTTAATTCCAAGAATGAAATAAAATAGATAAATGATTGGTAAATGGTTTTACAAATCTCGGAAGTTCTAGAAAACAGAAAAGCCTTTTTGAAACATTAGAGTCTGAATCGAAATCCCGTTCCTCATTACAGGAAGTTTAAAAGTAGAAAACCCTTTTGGACCCCAAGTCCTGAGTTATAAAACTATTTCAAAATCGATTGGGTCTCGGCCCAAAATCATTTTCCGTAAAATGTTTTCAATTCTGGTGCTACACATTCGTTCATCTGTCTGGAGTGTGCGTCATTTGAGTCTTGATTGTTAGTCGTCTTGTGAGCCTTTCATCGTTAAACATCCTAGCAGTGATAGGATCGTTGGTGATCGGGAGGTCCGAGATTGTTCTGTGGTTATTTGTGAGAGGGCTTGGCTCTCTAATCTTATTATTGTGAGTATTGAGGGTGAGGATTTGATCCTCGGGGATGACTAGCGGCATGGTGCGATAATGAACTACCGCTCGAGGATCATCCCCATGTTAGCCGAGGACGGCACCGAGCACTCTTTCGCGGGACGAAAGAGGGGAAACCAGAAGTTCGTAATTAACGCCTTGAAGGCGATGAGCCTTCTGCAGAAGGGGTGTACTGGTTATTGGTGCTACGTCTTGAAGGCGGATGATGGTGGAGTCGAGTTTTCATCGATTCCAGTCGTTAGTGAGTTCCCAGATGTCTTTCCTGACGAGTTGCCGGGGTTACCACCGGACCGTGAGGTTGAGTTCGCTATCGAGTTAGAGCAGGGTGCGGCTTCGATTTTGAAGGCGCTGTATCGCATGGCACCTTCAGAGATGGCCGAGTTGAAGAAGCAGTTGAGTGAACTTCTTGAGTCAGGGTATATTTGACCGACCGCTTCGCCTTGGGGCGCACCGGTCCTGTTTGTGCAGAAGAAGGATAGTTCAATACGTTTATGTATCGACTATCGCGAGCTAAACAAAGTGACCATCAAGAACAAGTATCCCTTACCGAGGATTGATGACTTGTTTGATCAGTTGCAGGGAGCTGCGGTATTCTCGAAAATCGACTTGAGATCGGGGTACTATCAGCTTCGGGTGAAGGAGTCCGATGTCCCGAAAACAGCTTTTCGGACGAGATATGGGCATTATGAGTTTGTGGTTATGCCATTTGGACTTACTAACGCACCGGCAGTGTTCATGCAGT
The DNA here is from genome assembly GCA_033398695.1 of Orobanche coerulescens. Classification (NCBI taxonomy): domain Eukaryota; kingdom Viridiplantae; phylum Streptophyta; class Magnoliopsida; order Lamiales; family Orobanchaceae; genus Orobanche; species Orobanche coerulescens. Next base: position 89,015,333 of record CM065814.1, read on the forward strand.
TGATGAACAAGTTTTTCATTGAGTATTTGGATAAGTGTGATTGTTTTCACTGATGACATCCTTATATACTCGAAGAATGAAGAGGAGCACGCGCATCATCTGCGTGTGGTGTTGGAAGTTTTGAGGACCGAGCGACTCTATGCGAAGTTCTCGAAATGTGAGTTCTGGATGAAGGAGGTGATGTTTTTGGGTCACGTGATTTCATCCAAGGAGGTCCGTGTGGATCCACAGAAGATTGAGGTAGTGATGGATTGGACACCGCCTAAGAATGTGAAAGAGGTCCGTAGTTTCTTGGGTTTGGCTGGCTACTACCGTAGGTTCGTCGAGGGATTCTCGAAACTGGCTCGACCACTTACAAAGTCGCTTCAGAAATCCGAGAAGTTCATCTGGAATGACGAAAGATAGTCGAGTTTTGAAGAGCGGAAGAGGCGTTTGACTTCAGCCCCGATTCTAGCGTTGCCGTGTAGCAACGAGGGTTTTGCTGTTTACAGCGACGCGTCAGGTTAGGGTCTTTGGTGCGTGTTGATGCAGCACGACAAGACTATTGCGTATGCATCGAGACAGTTGAGGTCGTATGAGCTCAACTATCCTACTCACAATTTAGAGTTAGCGAAAGTTGTTTTTGCACTCAAAATTTGGCGTCACTATATCTTTGGCTCTGCATGTCAGATTTTTACCCATCATAAAAGTCTGAAGTACATATTTGCTCAGCGGGAGTTGAATATGAGGCAGAGGAGGTGGTTGGAGTTGATTAAGGATTATGACCTCGAAATCCTTTATCATCCATTCAAGGTGAACGTCGTGGCAGATGTCTTGAGTCGGAAACCAGTTATGATACGGATGCTTGAGACACTTACATCTCAATACGAGCTTCAGCGTGATTTGATCGAGTTAGGTGTTGAGATTTTGTTGTCAAGAGTTGTCGGGCAACTTTGTGCTTTGGAAATTTCGTCATCGCTAATTGATGAAGTTAAACTGGAGCAGTTGGAGGATCCGATGATTACTCAAATCCGAGAAAATGTTCTTAAGGAGAAGTCTCTTGGGTTTATGATTCACTAGGATGGTGTGTTGAGATTCCAGAGTCGGATTTGTGTACCTAACGACTCGGAATTGAGGCAGAGTATTTTACGTGAGGCCCATGCTACGCCTTACTGAGTTCATCCTGGTTCAAGTAAGATGTACAAGGACCTAAGGAGGAACTTTTGGTGGAATGATATTAAGGAGAAGGTCGCACAATTTTTAGCGAGATATTTGACTTGTCAGGAGGTCAAAATCTACAGTCGCTTCCCATTCCGGAATGGAAATGGGAAAATATTTCGGTGGAATTCATCACAAGCTTGCCGAGATCAAAGTCTAGTATGAATATGGTTTGGGTGATTGTGGATCGTCTGACCAAGTCGGCACACTTCCTGGGCATCAAGGATACTTGGGGTCCGGAAAGGCTCGCTCGTGTATTTATTGCGCAGATTGTGAGGCTTCACTGTACTCCAAAGTCTATTGTTTTGGATCGTGATGGATGTTTTGTATCGCATTTTTGGCAGGCGGTACATAAGGTGTTGGGTACTTGTCTGCATCTGAGTACTTCTTTTCATCCTCAGACGGATGGGCAATCGGGGCGCACTATCCATACATTTGAGGATATGTTGCGTACTTGTGCTCTCGATTGGAGCAGTGATTGGGAGGAGCATTTGCCATTGATCGAGTTCACATACAACAATAGTTGGCACGCATCTATAAAGATGGCACCTTATGAGGCGCTTTATGGGCGGCGATGTCGATCGCCGATTTGTTGGAATGAGGCGTCCGATTTGGCTGGGACCGAACCAGATATCGCTTTAGAGATCGGGAAGATGGAATTGATTCGGAAGAGGATGTTGACTGCTCGGAGTCGACCGAAATCCTATGCTGATGTTCGTCGTCGACCTTTGGAATTCGAGGTGGGAGACCACGTTTTGCTAAAGGTTGTTGTGCGGCGAATAATACGCCTCAATGGCGATCGGCCTAGACGATCAGAGAGCCAACCATAGAATACATACTCTAGGCAAACGCCCAGCGATCGGTACATACGGCGATCGTCTTTTGGTACGCGGCGATCGTCTTTTGGTACACGGTGATCGTATTTTGATATCTGGCGATCGTCTTGATGTCCGAACTAGAGACAATCGTCTCGTGCCACGTATGGATCCAACATCCGTCAAAGTCGCCGAAGACCGAATCTTAGACGGTGGCCCACGTGCAGATCCACAAAGGGCGCCGACAGATAAGACATTTGACCCCAGCCTGTCACCTACCTCACCTACCGATAGGGACGCCGAAAGGTACCAAGTGGGTCCTCCCCGGACAGCGATTCAGGACGCGTGCAGGCTTCCCATTGGCCCGCACCGCTGGTCGCCAACAGCAGCCCCAGACTTTAAGGGAACAACCTCACGTGATGGGACGATCGGCCATCTTATTATAATATAGAAAACGGCGGTCGCCCGCGATCGCCGGAGAGGTCCCATCAGCTTTGTCTCCTATAAATAGGAGGCTCACAACAAGTGTCAAGGGATGAGGCGATTTTACCGTGAATACAGTGAAAATTACACACGGACAGAGAATCAAAGACTCATCTGGTAATCACTTACACATTCATAGTAATATTCATATACACTTATCAAATATCCCAAGCAAGAACTTACAGATCTACATATCTGGTTCTTCCGGCAATCTACACGCTCTACAGCTTAGATAACTAGAAGTCTTTACACTCATTGTAATAGATTCTAACATTAATATTTGTACTCGATAGTATATTTATTAATAACATCTCGCGAGAGCATTCAAGCCCGGGATTAACAACCCCGACAAATCTTGTGTTATCTATTTCTCACGGAAGTGTTCTCGTATTTATTTGTTACTCGATCATTCCAGCAATACTATCTTAGGATAATATTTTGGGTAACAACAATTGGCGCTAGAAGGAGGAGCATCTAAACCTTCATTTTTATTCATACCGTCTCGAAGAACACTCACTGTTCTTCGGACATATACTTGAAGAAACACTCACTGTTCTTCAACAGAAAAGCCTTCAGAAAAATGACGTCTGCTACGACTTCCAAGAGAGCCACCCTAAGATCCGCCGGAAATCTCATTCCGGCCCGGACCGAAACCCAGCCCACGGCGGAAGGCGACCATGGCGACGCTAGGCTCTCACTCCCGCCCCCGAGGGACTGTTCTAGCCTCTCACTCGATCAGTTCCAGACCGCGAAATAGATTGAGGAGGCTATAGCCATCCTCAGGGAGCGACGGAAGGCATGCGACTCGCCCACCATTACTCCGTCGGCCATCCGCCGGGCAGGCAAGCGGAAGCTTAAGGGGATCTATGTTGAGAAATCAACCGAAAGCCCCGAGCCGCAGGAGAAGGCTCTCGTAAGGCAGGACGATTCCGTCTTCAGCTGCCTAGGGAGAGATCCCTCGTGGCGACCTGGGCACTCGGGCCCCAGCCGGGAGACATCGGAGTCCGAATCCTTTACCAGGAGTTCGGCATATCCGACTCCCAGGAGACAAGCCGGTCAGCGAGCCCCCGCTCGCCCAAGAAATGAACCCACTGGCAGGGAACTCGTCATTCACTATGGAGCCAAGGCATCAGTACATGATCGCCTTGGCTCGTGCTCTGGGAGCCAATCGGCGAGCAGTCAGGCGACGGCGATGGCCGCCATGCAACGCCAGCTCGACGAGATGAAGGCGCTCTTGGAAAATGGGGTAGGCGCCAGGAGATCGATTGTTGGGCCAAGCGAACCACTCGCGGTTCAGATCGAGCTCGCCCCAATCCAACCAATGATCAATCCCCCACAAACACCTCTATATGAGGGGAGATCGGATCCGGAAACCCACTTGAGCAAATTCCGGATCTACATGACCGGATGCGGGGAATCAGATGCGACTAAGTGTCGAATATTCCCATTAACCCTGGGCAACCTCGCCCACAGGTGGTACATCTCACTACCACCTCGCTCAATCAACTGCTTTGAGAAGCTGGCGAAAGACTTCACGTCGTACTTCATCGCCAAAGTCGCTCGCCCTGAAGGCCCCCACCGCATGATGAAAATCAGGTAGGGGAAGGACGAATCAGATGAAGATTACATCGACCGGGTAGATGAGATAGTCCTCACCGGCGAGCCCATCAGCGACGAGCTCACCCTCTACTCAGTCCTGGGTGGATTCTGCGGGCACTCACCCATGTTCAGGCACCTCACCAAGGACATCCCTCTGACCTACTCGGTCTTCCGCGTCAGAGCCGCCGACTTCTTGGCTAGGCAGAGGATGCTCTCCCTCCGCTTAGATGAGGGACCGTCCGGAGAAGGAAAGGCGCCATCCCATGTCCAGAAGAAGGCGGCCGCCAAGCCCAGAAAGGCGGTCGCCAAGCTGCCTGGCGAGTTCAAAGCCTTCGAGGATGTAGAGGTCCACCTTCTCCACAACCTCAACTTATCTCCGGCCCACATCTTCAATGCAATCAAGGGTCGCGAGTGGCTCTCCAAACCAAAGCCGATAAGGGACCACGGTCATCTAGACGGTAGGAAATTCTGTGCCTACCACAAGAGTCCCGGCCACAACACCAGCCAATGCCGCGACCTCCTCAGACAGCTCTGGCGACTGTTTGAGGAAGGCAAACTGGAGAACTTGGTCACCAAGCCAGAACCTAGGACGGAGAGGACCGGAGGGCGCGAGCGCCGACAAAACAAAAAGACACCTCCCAATCCGGTTGCCAGGATCGAGCATGAGCCGGAGTACTCTGATGAATCGATCCCTCCGGTCAACCATGGCGGTCGGATTAATATGCTTCAAGCAGGAGGTGAAAACCTTGGGGGCCTTTCCCCGGTTTCCACCATGTCAAACAGGAAGCGAAAGGCCGAACTAAGGGCGTTCGCCAGGGTCCATATCGTGGTACCTCCAGAGCCAACCATCTATAAAGACGCACTCATCACCTTCTCCAACAAGGACAGGGAGGGAGTGCAATGCCCCAAAGAGGATGCACTGGTGATCTCTGCTTGTATCCTTGGGAAGATGGTCGATCGCGTGCTGGTCGACAATGGAAGCTTCTGCAACATAATATTCAAATCTGCCCTAGACCAGCTCGGAAACTTGACCAAATTCGTCAAGCCGTTCGACACCGTGCTCCAAGGGTTCGGCGACAACACAGTCCAAGCCTACGGAAGGATCAAGCTCTCTGTCGAGCTAATATGCTTTTACGATCCCGAGGTTAGGATTACTAGGAACCTAAATTTTGTAATCATAGATAGGCCCATCATCTATAATGGGTTCCTAGGTCGCCCCTTTCTAGAAACCTTTGAGGCGGTCGCCTCGTCTTTCTTTTTTATCGTATCAAATTCCCACCGCGATGGGACGGTCGCATCAGTAAAGGAGATCAGCTAATGGCAAAAAGATGTTTGAATTACTCCTATGTCGTTACTTCTTTCAATACTTCCCATGCTATGTATAACATTGAAACGATCGACGATCAACCCATGGAGATCGACGAGCCAAGTACATCGTACCAACCCTACTCAGAGGACGCCATCTCGGTTCGATTAACGGACGACATCGAGCCAAGGATCGGTTTCGAGCCAAGTCTCGACATCGATCCAAGGATCGAGTCCAGAAATCGTTCCAAACGAGAGGCGACCGTCCCCATCGAAGAGTTGGAGAGTATAACGATAGATCCGGCTCATCCAGAACGGGAAGTACAGATCGGCGCAAGCATCAACCACGAATTAAAAGGGGATCTGATCAATTTGCTACGTAAGAACATCGGAGTCTTTGCCTGGTCGCATCAAGATATGGTTGGCATAAGTCCTGAGCACGCTTGCCACTATCTAAAGATCGACCCGGCAATGAAGCCTGTTCAGCAAAAACGTAGGAAATTCGGTCCCGAGAAATACGCGGCGCTCGACATAGAAGTCCAAAAGTTACTCAACAACAAATTAATCGGGGTATCTACAGACGAACCACAATGGGTCGCCAACGCGGTACTCGTCAAAAAGCCAACTGGTTCCTGGAGGTTATGCATCGACTTCACCGACCTCAACGCGGCATGTCCAAAAGATCACTTTCCGATGCCTCATATTGATCACTTGGTCGATAGTACAGTAGGTTGCGAAATGATGTCATTTATGGATGCCTTCACCGGATATCATCAAATCCCAATGGCGGAGAAAGACATAAAACACACATCTTTCCACACGGAAAAAGACATAGACTTTTGGGTCCGAATGCCGTTCGGCTTGAAAAACGCAGGGGCAACCTACCAGCGACTAGTCAACAGAATGTTCGCCAATCAGATCGGCAAGACCATGAAGGTCTACATTGACAACATCATGGTCAAAAGCCTCAAGAAGGAAGACCACCTCAATGATCTCGCCGAGACGTTCGCCATCCTCGAGAAGTTCAACATGAAACTGAACCCCAAGAAATGCAACTTCGGAGTGGGCTCCGGAAAATTCCTGGGGCACATCGTGAGCCGAAGAGGGATCGAGGCGAACCCCACCAAGATTCAGGCGATCCTTGAGATGTAGGAGCCGCGGAACATCAAGCAGGTGCAACGCCTCATAGGTTGTCTAGCCGCCCTCAACCGTTTCATATCCCGGCTCGGCGATAAAAGTAAGCCATTCTTCGCGACCATAAAGAACAAGAGGTTCGCATGGACGAAGGAGAGTCAGGTAGCGTTCGCCAAAATAAAGGAATATCTATCTAACCCCTAGATCCTGGCAAAGCCGATCCCTAGTGAAAAACTATTCCTTTATCTGGCAGCCTCGGAGGTCGCACTGAGTGCTGTTTTGGTGCAAGCGGAAGTACAAGTCCACTTGCCGATCTACTATGTTAGTCAACCGCTCCATGACGCTGAAACACGTTATACACCATTGGATAGGATCGCCTACGCCCTTGTCATGAGTGTTCGTAAGCTGAGAGCTTATTTCTTCGAACATCAAGTGGAAGTCCTGACAACTCTACCTCTAAGGCAAGTTCTACACCGACCAGACACCAACGGGCGACTCCTCAAGTGGTCACTGGAGATCGCCCAATACGGTATCACATACGCTCCTCGCACGGCGATCAAAGGCCAAGCTCTGGCGGACTTCGTGGTAGAACTAACGTTCCCTCACAGTCCAACCCAGATCGGCCGACCTGCCTGGAAGCTATATGTGGATGGCTCGGCGACTAATTCGCGAGCAGGGGCAGGGATTGTCCTCATCAGTCCCGATGGACAAAGTTTCACTAATGTCATGCGTTGGGCTTCGTGCGACCAACAATGAAGCCGAATACGAAGCCTTGGTAGGCGGGCTCGATCTAGCCCTCGCCCTGGATGTTCGTCGCCTCCATATCTTCATGGACTCCCTCTTGGTCGTGAACCAAGTCAAGGGAGAATATGAGGCGCGCGGCGAACAGATGGTCAAATACCAAGAGCTAGTCGCCGAAATGTGCACGAAATTTTAGGAAGTGCTAATCGAACAAGTCCCGAGAGAGCACAACTCCCAGGCCGATGTCCTATCCAAGCTAGCGTCATCAGATGGGGCAGCCGATTTCTCTAATTTCCAAATTACAAAATCAGCAAGGCCAGCGATCGACAAAAGCCTGGTTACCACGGTTGCTGTTGCCGAGGAAAACTGGATGACTCTGTTCATCAAATACTTAAAGGACGGAACGGTCCCTGACGACCGTGTTAAAGCTCGCCAACTCCAGCTCCGTGCGACCAGATATACCCTATTGGACGACCGGCTTTACAAGCGAGCTTTCAGCCTTCCCCTCCTCAAGTGTATTACACCGGAAGAAGGTCGGCTCGTTTTATCCGAGATCCATGACGGGATTTGCGGAAACCATGCGGGCGGGCGAGCTCTCATCCATAAGACAACCAGGCAAGGTTTTTACTGGCCATCACTTCAGAAGGACGCGATCGCCTATGCCAGATCGTGTCACAGGTGTCAAATAACGGGCCCAAACATTAAACTCTCCCCCGAACAGCTCACCTCCATGTACAGCCCTTGGCCATTCGCACAATGGGGCATCGATCTTATAGGTCCCTTGCCGACGGCTCCAGGGGGCTGTAAGTTCGCCATCGTAGGGGTCGACTATTTCACCAAATGGGCTGAGGCCGAACCACTAAATAAGATCGGCCAAGAGCAAGTGATCAAGTTTATCTAGAGAAACAACATATGCCGATTCGGCCTGCCCCAGACCATCATCTCCGACAACGGAAAGCAGTTCGACAGCTTAGAAGTCATGCAATTCTGTGAGAAGTGGGGAATCAAAAGGTTGTTCTCGGCCCCCTATCACCCTCAGACGAACGGGCAGGTAGAGGCTGTGAACAAGATCCTCAAACACACAATTAAAGCGCGACTCGAATCCAGGCTAGGACGATGGGCAAGCGAGCTCCCAGACGTTTTGTGGTCTTATCGAACGACGACCCGTAATTCAACCGGCGAAACCCCATTCGCCCTCGCCTTCGGAACAGAAGCGGTGATTCCCTCGGAGATCGCCGTCCTCAGCTATCGAACCGAACAAGAGATGACGACCGACAACGATGTGGCCCGACGGATCGACCTCGACATGCTCGAAGAACGACGACTGACCTCAGAAATGAGGAACACAATCCACAAAAGGAGGTCCGAGAAGTTCTTCAATTCGAAGGTCAAGGAGAGAAGGTTTCAGGTGGGCGATCTCATCCTCAAAAAGATCCAGACCCAGACAGGTGTCTTTGGTCCGAACTGGGAAGGCCCTTTCAGGATATCTAAGTGGCTAACTAAGGGAGCCTACGAACTTGAGCATCCTGACGGCACTCCGGATCAATATCCCTGGAACGCCGTACATCTGAAGAAATACTACCAGTGAGAATTTTGTATTCAGTTTCAACTGCCCAATGTACAAGGAATATAATGAGATTTTTTCATATCCCATCTATTCTGGCGATCGCCCCACCAGGCATATCGCATACCGCCGACGATCGTCGTTCATGGCGATCCGAGGTAGAATCAATGCAGCTATGGTCCTGGAGGTCAATGGAACCGACAACTTCGCCCATGCAAGGTTCCTTTGGGCTGAGATCGCCAGCCCTTCATTTAAATACGAGGCCATCGAACTCCGCGACCGTGCACGATTCCCCAAAATCGGCGAACTGAGGATAGCTCACCAAACATACTATTTTTGCTCCCTTACTTACAATAAGTAAACAAAAACAAGGGGCAAAGAAGGGGAGCTAGTCCTAAATGCGATCGAAAGGAAGGAACCGTACCCGATCGGCTTCGCTCAAACACACGCAGGACGATCAGAATCGTTCGACAAAATTTACAAGAGGAGAATTTCCAAACATGTCAATACATTCAAACATTCAGACAATCGGTCGGATAAACAAGGCTTTGGAAGCAATCATACACATACTTGTAAAAATTCGCATGCAAATATTCAAAGGCGATCGTGCATAAAAAGACACAAAGTGCGAAAAAAAGAGTATTTTATTCGTAACAAAGGGTTCATACATTACAAAGCTCGAAGGCAATACAAAGAGAAAGCAGAAAATTACAAGTGAAAGAAAACAAAGAGATATCTCAGGGCACCGCCGGATGGTCTTCACCCTCAGGTGGCGGATCGGCACGAGCTCCCCCATCGGCCTCAGGGTAAATGAGTTTGTCCGGGAAAGGATACCAACTCAAGTTGATCCCCAAGTCGGCGAGGTCAAGGATCGGCAGGGAGAACTTCGGGTGCAGAGGGTGCTCGAGTGCGTAAACTTTGAAGCTCTCCATCAAAGGACCGATTTCGATCCCTACCTTTTTTGCGGCTCGGGTAGCATCGGCATAGGCCACGTAATAAGCGAACTTGCCAACGAGTGCAACATTGAGGTAGGGATCGGTCTCGATCGCCTTTTAGCCCTCTCACCCTCTCGGTCGTCTTCTCTCGCGCCTGACCGCCTTAGCGGCCGTTTCCCCCTTGGCTTTCTCCAGCTCTCCTTTCGCCGCCTCCAGCTCACGGTTGAGCCGATCCACCATCGCTTTCAGTCCGACCGCCTCCTCCTGCGAAGCGGCATGCTTCCAGCGAGCTTCTTTCTCCTGGTCACGGAACCGATCGGCCGCTTCCTTGGAGCGGCTCAGCTCTTGCTTCAGTCGGTCGACGTCCTGTTTAGCTCGTTTGGCCGTCTCTACGTACTCCTTCTCCATAGACTGGATCCGGTTGGCGTATTTAATGTTTGTGTTCCGGGCGGCCTCGAGGTCGCTATGGAGGCGAGTAGTAAAGGGTCGCGACTCAAAATCCCTGGCAGCTTGGACGGCCATCGTTGCTGTCTGGAGAGCCAGGGCAATGGTCGCCTGCATGGTATCTCCAGATCGCCGACGAGCAATCGCATCGAGAACGGTCGTCCAAGCCTTGGGCAGTGAGGTGATGGCCTTCTGAACGTAAGTAGGGACGTCGAGGGACTTTTGCAGAGTCTTACTCGACAAGAAATCCAGCACCATAGGAGCGACGTCCGGGTCAGCAAGAGGGACCCTTCAGCGCAAACAAAAGAGACCAAGGAGTTAGTCTATACCTTACTCAAAATGCCTAACACGGAAAGTTCAAATCCAACCTTACCTGTTGACCAGCTCGGGATCGCGGCCAAAATAGGGCCTGCCCCGAGGAGTTTCAGCCTCGGCGATCGCCACCTTTTTCTAGAAGCCGTCCGTTGGCCTGGAGCCGGACGCCGAGGGCCTAGAGCCTGATCCCTCCACCATCGGAACGGCGGAGATAGGAGCCGCGGCAACCGGAGGCTCCAGAATAGACACGTCCGCCTCAGTAGTCGGCAGGGACTCCTCCGACCTCCGCCTCTTGCGGCGCTGGAGTTGTTCCTCTGCTTGAATTTCCGGCTCGGCGACCGGCACCACAGCGGGCCTCACCACGGGAACGGGGCGAGACGTCGTCGCAGGAACACGACCAGTCTTCTTACCCTGGTGAAGGCGACCGATAAGCCCTGGGTTAGACATGGCGATCTCTGGTGGTGGCTCGGAAAAAGGGGAAAGTGAATCTCTGTCAAAGAAGAAGTACAAACAAGTTAGACAACTACTTAGACATTGCGACCTCCTGGAGACGATCGTCAAACAAAGAAGAAGAAATAAAATTTATACCTGGAACTCTCAGATGACGAGGGAAGCGAAACAATCGAGCCCCCAACCGATGAAGTTCGCCACCGAGCGAGCGAACGTCTATGAAGGAATCCGGCAAGGCACGAGTCCACTCCCAAATGATCAGGAAATCGAAAGGGAGATCGCCGATCGCTGGAACAAGAGGTCCTGCAAAAAGGAAACGAAATTAGATCAGTCCAAGACAAGTCCGATCAAAGGGAGAGTTAAAACCCTTACTCGGATTCCTCTCCCGAAAATTTGTGGGAATCTCCAATTCCTCCTCCGGCCTGTCGCTCGATGCCGATCGCCACGCTCCGCCGACCCAGCACCATTTAGCCAGGTCGCCCTTGGTCTTGTTCGGCACACCGAGGACCACTATTCCCATTCGGCCCTGAATATGATTTCCGCCGACTGACCCTTTCTGCGCATCCAGCTTGAAGAGATAGTTCATCTCCATCGCAGAAAGAAGACGAAACAACCGGTGACCGCCGAAGAGTGTCAAAGTGCAGATGACCTGTAGCCAGGCGTTCGGCGTCAGTTGGAGCGGCGCCAAATTCCAGGCGACCAATAAATAGGAGACGGCGAACGACAAAGGGAATCGCAGACCAGCCTCCATAACCATCTCACTAACGGCGACCAGGCCCTCGGGCGGTTGATCAGCACGTTCATTTTCCGAGGGCACGTGCAGAGAAACGTCAGAGGGAATATGATATTTGGCCCTCCAGCGGCTCAAGTCTTTCCGGGTCGCCGAACTTTAGATCTTACCAAGGGTCCACTGAGATGGGTCGGCGGCCCGAAACACCGTCCGTTTCACATATTCGTAAGGATGAACGGCGGAGTAAGCTTCAAAGTCAAATTCCGGACAGGGTCCGGTGATCCCCTCCATAATCTTGGCGAAAGCCATATAAGCGGGGCCGAATACACTTTCTCGTTCCCAAATCATCCGCACCAGTTCATCTTCGTCCGCCGACGACGCCCCCTGCTCCGCTGTCGCCGCCGTTTTCACCACCTCGGCCTCGTTGAAGATCTCTTCGAGTTCTGCGGGTGCAATCCCCGCACGAATGGCCTCAACGGCCATTTCCATATCAAGTCCCACGGGAATCTCCTCCCAGTCAGGCGAAGCCGCGGCGGCGGAAGTGCTTCCGGCCTCGAAGGTCTTAGATCCTCCCGACATATTCTTAAAAAGTAAAAAGAGGAAGAAGATTGGTTTTCTTACCTAAAAAGAAAAAGGAAGACGATCGGCACAAGAAGCTTCAGAAATTTCTGCAGAGTTTCAGCAAGAAGGCAAGGACGCGTGAAGAGTAAAAATGGAGTAAACCTAGCCCCTTTTATAGATGGAAGCGGGGGTCTCTATGCAAATAGGCAAAAGTCCGAGGGCTGGAGTGCAACCATCAGTGGGGGGACACATTAAATGCAGTCCTCAAATCCCGCGTACGCGTCTTTTCGAGGGCACGCCAGGCGACAAGTCTGACAGACCGTCGGACTACCCCAATGGTAGCGCGACGCGTGTCTTTGCAACGTTTAGAAAGCCCGCCTTCGTTTCCCGCTGCTCCCAGCATAAAAGGAGATCGTCCAAATTTGAGACCAGATCGCCTGATCGTCTAAACATTGGCGATCGCCAACAGTGCCACCTCACCCAGTGTTTCCAAAACATCGAAGCGAGCTGGGGGGCAATTGTTGTGTGGCGAATAATACGCCTCAATGGCGATCGGCCTAGACGATCAGAGAGCCAACCATAGAAGACATACTCTGGGAAAACGCCCAGCGATCGGTACATACGGCGATCGTCTTTTGGTACGCAGCGATCGTCTTTTGGTACACGGCGATCGTCTTTTGATATCTGGCGATCATCTTGATGTCCGAACTAGAGACAATCGTCTCGTGCCACGTATGGATCCAACATCCGTCAAAGTCATCGAAGACCGAATCTTAGACGGTGGCCCACGTGCAGATCCACAAAGGGCGCCGACAGATAAGACATTTGACCCCAGCCTGTCACCTACCTCACCTACCGACAGGGCCGCCGAAAGGTACCAAGTGGGTCCTCCCCGGACAGCGATTCAGGACGCGTGCAGGCTTCCCATTGGCCCGCACCGCTGGTCGCCAACAGCAGCCCCAAACTTTAAGGGAACAACCTCACGTGACGGGACGATCGGCCATCTTATTATAATATAGAAAACGGCGGTCGCCCGCGATCACCGGAGAGGTCTCATCAGCTTTGTCTCCTATAAATAGGAGGCTCACAACAAGTGTCAAGGGATGAGGCGATTTTATCGTGAATACAGTGCAAATTACACACAGAGTGAATCAAAGACTCATATGGAAATCACTTATACATTCATAGTAATATTCATATACACTTATCAAATATCCCAAGCAAGAACTCACAGATCTACATATCTGGTTCTTCCGGCAATCTACACGCACTACAACTTAGATAACTAGAAGTCTTTACACTCGTTGTAATAGATTCTAACATTAATATTTGTACTCGACAGTATATTTATTAATAACATCTCACGAGAGCATTCAAGCCCGGGATTAACAACCCCGGAAAATCTTGTGTTATCTATTTCTCACGGAAGTGTTCTCGTATTTGTTTGTTACTCGATCATTCCAGCAATACTATCTTCGGATAATATTTTGGGTAACAACAAAGGTGTCGCTGACGAGGGGAGTTTTCCGCTTCGGGAAGAAGGGGAAGTTGATTCCGAGATTTATTGGGGCCTTTGAGATTCTCGAGAGGGTCGGCGAGTTGGCATATCGTTTGGCATTGCCTCCAGCATTGAGTCACGTCCATAGCATTTTCTATGTTTCCCAGCTGAGGAAGTATGTTCCAGATCCTAGTCATGTCATCGACTATGGTGAGATCGATATCGCTGAGGATATTACCTTCGAGGAGCGTCCATTGAAGATTTTGGAGCACATTGAGAAGCGATTGAGGCATAAGACCATTCCACTGGTCAAGGTGCAGTGGTCGAGACATGGTGTCGAGGAGGCAACTTGGGAAACCGAGGATAGCATGCATGCTAGGTACCCCGAGTTGTTTGTTCCTTAAGTTTTGGGACGAAACTTGTTTTTAGAGGGAGAGAATGTAATATCCGCATTTTTCCTTTCTCCGGTATTTTTTATTTTGGTGTATTTTTCATTTTTAGTGACTCGCTTGTAACCGTATGAATATTTCGAGAATATTTAATACTGGAGTTTTTATCATCCGAGCTTGTTTCAGACTTGTTTTACCCAATTCCGAGTTTATTATCATTTCCGTCGCTATTTGGTTCGATTCTCGTAATCGTTGTTCGGAACCACCGTGTCGGGGTTGCAGTAAATCCGTCTTATGTTATTATGCATGTGGTGAGCTTACGTTTAGTGTTTCGATCGTGTATCGTGTATTTCGGATGTTTTGGGCCGTTTTGTAATTTCCCAAAGTTATGGGGCAATTACTATCGTTGTCATTTTCCGAACCTTTGGGTAGTCCGAATCGTCTTTTCTTTAAGTGCTTCAGTTCTGACTCGAACTTGTCGTTCGTGTGTCTTCTTCAGTCTGTTTTTTGGTGTCGGGTGCGCGTTGTTTTTATCCGGGGAAGAATCCACCGTTTTCCATCTTGAATGCTGTCTATACTACTGTCTGCACTCAATAGCGCGCTCTAATTCCATTGTATAGTGCACGCTAATTTCATTGTATAGCGCATGTTAAATTCGTTCAGTAACACACGCTAATGATTCTAGTACAACAGTGGCAGTAGGTTGTTTTTGCTCTCTGGATGAGCAGTTTAGTGCACGCTAAGTCTGTGTATTAGCGCATGCTATGGTTGAGGTTTAGCGCACACTAGGTGTGTGACAGCGCGCGCTAATGAGGTACTCAAGTTGAGGCAGAATGTTTCTGGACTCTGGAATGACGAACAGGTAGCGCACGTTATAGCTTCATAGCGCGCGCTATCGGGGGGGCTGTTAGCGCATGCTATTTTCGGATAGCGCACGCTAACGAGTCAGATCCGAAGTTCTGGACCAGTTTTATCTGGTTAGCGCACGCTAACCATGAGCTATTAGCGCACGCTAAACCATCTGGTTATATATACCCGAGAGTTGATTCAGACTCGTCCATTTTCTGACTTTTCTTCCTTCCCCGTGGCTTGAGCGATTCAGAGGCGATCTTGAGGCAATTCTTCCTCCAATCATCTCAGCCATCATCTTTCTTGAGTTCTTGGTGTATATCAACACTTATTCTTCATCTTCAATCCAAGGTAATCTCTTAGAACCCTGCCTTTGGGTACATTGGGGGTTTTCGAGTTTTTGTCCGATTTGTTCCGTATTGTTGATTAATCTTAGTGGTATTCATGTTTTCCCTACGAGTTCATGGTAAATTTCATGGTATTGTGAAATCGAGAGGGTTCGGTTGTGACACGCCCTCATTGTTGTTAAATTTCATGGTATTTGTGAAATCGAGAGGGTTCGGTTGTGACCCGCCCTCGTTGTTTTTTTTGTACAGAGTTACATGAATCGTAGGTGGGTTTTCGGGTGTTTTTCATATTCGTACTTATGTAGAAATGGTTGTGATTGTATTCTTCGAATCGTTAGATTCGGTTTCGTCGGTTCCTAGCGATCATGGTTGATTCTCCGTTTCGTCGTTAATTACTCAAGGCAAGTATTTTCGTGAAACCCTTATGCTTAACATGAAATGGTAATGTATATGTGTGTTCTTTGCTCACTCCGGGAGGGTCCGACGGGGCCTGGGGGGAATCTGTGATTTTGCTCCTGATTCACGAGCTTGTTGGTTAACCAGTCCGGGAGGGTCCATAGAGGCCTTGTATGGGACCAGTGGTTTTTCCGCGGTCCTAGGCAATGCATGTGTGTGATTTTGATTTCATGGCCAGTCCGGGAGGGTCCATAGAGGCCTCGGATGGGATCAGTTATTTTGCCCCGATCCTAGGCGATTTTCGACTGTGATTATTGACTGTTTGTTTTCCGAGAAAAGACATGTCTTGTTTTGATTTTGAACGATTTGATGCATGTACTATGAAATGTGTAAGCGATTGGTTTGCCTTGATTACTTGTATTAGCGTAGTTGCTAAGCCCTCTAGGGACCATATTTGGGAAAATTCGTGTTATGAATTTTAGGTTGCGTTCAGCCGGTCGAGCGAGCACTGGAGTAGTACGAGGATGCTGGCCAGGGTTGTTGACATGCGCAATTCAGTCCTTTTATTTCAGTTGTCTATTTTTCAAGTTTGCAAACTGATAGACCATACTCGCGAGTACTTAGGCATTTTGATTTGGAACTGGTTTGTATATTAAATGTTATTTGTAATTTTCGGTGATGTCTGGTTTACCGGTTGTACCAGGCATTTTATTTAATTTTCGCCTGGCGATGTGTGTTTTCTCGCTAACCGAAATGGTTAGACGAGCGGTATTTCTTATTTAGCCTGGTGGGTCCCACGTGGGGGTCCACGGTGTTGTAATATACCCTGAATATCTTGGGGGTGTTACAGGTTTTGCCATGAATTTTTCAACATATGAGTATTACTACTCGGGTATAAGATTTGCCCGAGGACGTGCGAAAGATAAGTGTGGAAGAATTTATTTGATAATTTTTAGTAATATTTTTATTAGTATTATATATATATATATTGTGTGTTATAAGTTTTACTATATATGTATTTTAATTCACTTTTGTAGAATTTTTGTAACTTTGTGTTATTTTGGATAATTAATTAGAATTAAATTACATCTGCATGTTAACCAACCAGTACAAGATAGATCAATTGGTTCAAGAGCAATATTTTTTGGAATTCAAATATAGTCACAACTGGCATCATTTTATTCGTCTCATTGATACGGTCGTTTTAAAAAAAGATTCATCCGAATCCGAATTCATATGAAGAAGTTATGACCATTCGAAGGACAATTAAATAGACGGAGTATGTTGCGCCACGTGTCAACACCGGATTGGACAATCAAGTCAACTATGAACTGACATCATCCATGACGGCAGCACCTCCTTGGCAGCCGTGAATTATTATTTGTGGCAATTAAATATTTTAAAAATTATTATTTTATTAATTTTAAAATATTATAAATATGGTGTACGGTGGAGAAGAAGAAAAAAGAATAGAGAGATGATATTGTAAGAGAGAAAATGAATAAAATATAATGTAATAAAATTATATTTGAGAAATAATGTTATGAAATATTTATTTACTTGTGTTATTATGAGTGAGTAATTTTCTTTTACTTGGGTTATGATGAAACCATGTCTAAATTATTATTAATATTTATATAATAATTCCAACTTTATGTTTTATTGATTATGATTTTCGCTTCAATAGGGGAATATTTTTCATCAATTATATCACGTATTTTTTATAGTTATAAATTCTTCGTTGTTTTGTAGTTATTGATATTAGTTAATTTCTTTAATTATTTATTTTCTATTAAATTGGATACATATAATGCTTAAAAATTATAATGATCAAGCAAAGGAAAATCTATATTCAGATAATAATTTTGTACTTATTGTTAAATCTATAGGGAAATAGTGAAATTGATTTCAAAATCTATTTTCTGAATTTCTTGGAATTAATATATAAAATAAATATTAAATAGACATTGGTGGATTCTAAACCCTAGTAAATTATTTAAAAATCTACTTATCTAAAATTCACTTATCACCTTGAAAAACCTCGAAAAAATTGTTAGACAAAATATTATCCTTTTTTGGGAGAGACATTTCAGGGGGATGTAGTTCCATCAGAAACACGATTTTCATCTTGTTCCAAAATCAGGGGTGCATTAGGGGTTTTTCGGCATTTTTATTATCTTTAGCAACATAATTCATTTTAGGAAATTTTTAGCGAGCCGTTTTTGTTTTCCAGCAAAATTAGGGCGAAGCTTGTGGTTTTTTAAATAGCAATCATTTTCCTCATGCCCAATATGGTTATAGAAATGACATTATCGCGGAAGACATTCAAATTAGACATTTATATCAACAGATTTTCCATTGAAGGTAATCGCAAGTTTTTCAACCAGGGGTGTTTCAAGATTAATTTCAACACAAAATCAGTCATAATTCAAACGGGATTTAGATAAAGTGCCTTCATCTGCCATAACAAATTCACCAAAAATATTATTGTTGCTTATTGCAATTATTTCACTCATTCCAACAATCAAGTTATTTGGGATTAGGTTAGAATTTAATGCAATTTGGTAATACAATATAAATATTTTTACTTCACCATCATAGTCCTCCCTATGGAATCGACCTTGCACCGCATATATATATTAGACGAATCGTGCGCTTGTGAATATTACACTTTATACACAAAAATATGTAAAATGCTTAAAGTTGTTCTAGAGTGAATACCAAATGAAGTGGTATTCATAGGCTCCAAAGCCTAACTAGCCATTGCTTACTGCTTTCCACTCCATGTACATTATCACCAACACATTACATATTTAGACTCTTTAAGTACCTTGACCTTCTAGTATTGCGTACGTTGTCATCTGTTCCAGTGTAGTCCAGTAGCTACATATTTTGCAGTGCGGATGTTAGATCCTCCTCATTGCGTATGTTATGTATAACGACATATATCCGTTGTATTAGTCGACCTTCTAGAATTAATTAAATAGATTGATTCTTTTGGAATGCAAGCAGCCGTAATAAATAGCCTGTATCGTAAGTTAACTTTGTACAAGTTGCGTACATTCTTCAGCTACATTGCGTACGTGAAGATGTCTGATGCTATTTATCGATCACTTCTGATTCTAATGTTGTCGTCGTAAACCTATCATTGTAGCGGCCGTTAGCTGCTTTTTTCACTTCTGATTCGTTGAGTATCCTCCGTAGAATTTATATCACAGTCAAAAGTGTCCATTGGACCAACCATTCTATCAACTTTTGCTTTACCGACTTTCTTATTCCTCTTTCTTCTTTTCCTCTTTTTCTTTTCTTCCTTTTCTTCTTTTCTTTTTTTCTTCTTTTATTTTCTTCCTCCTCTTTTTCTTTCCTCCTTTTCTTCTTTTCTTTCTTTCTTTTCTTTTATTTTCTTCATCCTCTTTTTCATTCTTCATTTTCTTATTCTCTTTCTTTATTTCTTTTCTTCTCTTTAATTTTCTTCCTTCCCTTATTTCTTTCTTCCTTTTCTTCTTTTGTATTTCTGACGATTCTTGGGTCGTCGATTATTGCTATCTAATTGTTGTTTTACTTGATCATCAACACATAAATCAAAAAACTTTAATATATTTGTGTGGAATAAAATATTCCAGCAATCTACCCCATTTTCATGATGACAAAACAACAATTCTTCATGAGATTTATACTTGTCAAAAATACAATTAAATATACAGATCAAAGTTTTTGGCTTTGTGTGTTATTGTTAGTTATTTATTCTACCCTTTCACCAAGTCTTCTTCTCCTATTGATGTATAAATCTACATCTTCTTCCCCTTTTTTCATTAGCAAAAAGTATATTAAAAGAGATATATTCTGAATAAATCAATATAATTAAACTCATTTAAAAAATGGATATGCTCCACCCTAATTTTATAATTAAAAAATTTCCGCGCCTGAAAATAATTTTGATATAATAAAAGCACAAGCAAAAAATGAGCAATAAGCAATTAAAATTAGTTTGAGGTTTTGGGGATCCAACCGATTTTGGATCGTATTTGTTTAGGCAATAGACGATATTTGGAACTATGGTTCTTTTCAGAATATATATTCTCTTTATTTTAATTATTCATCTTGGGCATCTATAATTTGAAAATAATGCTCGATTTTCAAACATCTATCATATTCAAATAGAAATATTTATTTTTACTATATTTGTTTTTATAGTTGTTTCGAATCAAATTTCTTGTTTATTTTAAAAAAATTGAACAAATAGAAGTTTTCAAATTTTTTATTTCCACATGAATGTTTATTTGTCAAATTTTTAAGTTCATTTTTCTTTAGTGAATCATCTTTTAATTTATTTTCTTTTTCTAAGCAACAAGAATAATAAATTTCAATAAATTTTTCTTTTTCTTGTACTTTTGAAATTTCATCTTCAAAACTTTTAGCAAATCTTGAAAGTCAAAATTTAATAACTCGAAAGCATTAAAAAGTTCATCTTGAGATAGGTACTTACCTAGCTTTCATTGTCGCTGTCGTCATATGAGATCCTTGCCACGAGTGCGAGATTATTATGAACTTTTTTATGTTCTTCGTCATTGTCACTCCAAGTGGCTATATATACTTCATTTGTGAAAGTTGAGCCACGGCATTTTTTCATAAAGTGACCGAGTTTCCCACAATTTCAACAATTATTGTTGAACCTTTTTGACTCATTCTGGGCTTGCAAGTTGATGTCTTTTCTTTTCCGGTTTAAGAAGAAGTTGTTTGGCATAAAATGTCAATTCTTCATTATTATCATCAATCGGGATTTTTTCTTCATTGTCGGACATTTTTTAGCCTTGGAAGCTATAGATTTCTCTTTGGAATTTAGTTTGGCATTTCGTGATTTTAACACAATCTCGTAATTTATTATCGAACCAAGAAGTGCGCTAAAATCTAAAATATTGAGATATTTTGAATTCATAATAGCCGTGACTGTTCCATCCCATTCACGGGGTAGTGATCGTAATATTTTCTCACTTTTTCACTACTCGATAATGGTCAACCAAAGCAAGCAAGTCCATTTGTAATGATCGAAAATCGATCGAGCATATTTGTTATGAACTCATCATCCTTCATCATGAATAACTCATAGTCATGGAGAAGCATATTTATTTTTACCTCGTTGACTTGAGTTGTTCCCCCATGGGTTGCCTCGAGCATTTTCCAAATTTTTTCGACACTTCTATTGTGTTCTTCATTGTTTAGAGCACAATATAATAATTATGTGGTTTTACAATTATAATGTTTATTTTTCCAATCCTCATCATTAAATTTTTCAAAGATCTTGAGTGAGCCATTGAACTTTGTAGGAATTTTTTGACCAAGACAAATGATCTTCCAAATTTTGATATCACAAACTCGAAGGAAGATTGGCATATTTTTATTCCATGTGATAATTTGATCCGTCAAAAATGGTGGTTGGTTTAAGGCAAGGCCTTCTATCAGGGCAAAATTATATGCCATTGGATCTTTTTTCCTTGGATGTTAAGCCGACTACTATTAGAGACTGTTTATTGGGTTGGTACTGATAGTAGAAGGGGCGTTGAATAATGCGGTGAAGAATAGAAAGAAAGAAAGAAAATAAGAATATAAAGAAAGAAAGAGGAAGAACAAAATAAAAGAAAGAAAGAAAGAAACGAAGAAAAGGAAGAAAGAAAAAGAGAAGGAAGAAAATGAAGAAAGAAAGTAAAGAAGAAAATAAAGAAAGAAGAAGAGGAGAAAGAAAGAAGAAAAGAATATAAGAAAATGAAGAAAAGAAAAAGAGGAAAAGCACAAAGAGGAAGAAAAAAATTGGTAAAGAAAAAGTTGATGGAATGATTGTGCCAATAGACAGTTTTGACCATGATAACAAACTCTAGGGAGGATACGCAACGAACCAGAAGTTAATAAAGAGCTACCGGTAGCTACAGTGGTGGATTTATGGCCGCAACATTAGAACCAGAAGAGTTCGATAAAAAGCATCAGACATGTTCACTTACGCAATATAGCTGAGGAACCTACGCAACCTGTACAAGGTTAACGTATGCTACGGGCAATTTATATGGCTGCTATGCAATTCGAATTCAAATAATCAATACGTAGGATTGATTCTAGAAGGTCAACTGATACAACGGATATATGACGTTATAAATAATGTAGGCAATGAGGAGGAGATAACATATGCAATGCAAAATACGTAGCTGCGGGACTACACTGGAACAGATGATAACGTACGCAATATTACAAGGTTAACGTACATAAAGAATCTAACGTACGTAAAGTGTTGTTGGTAATGTACGTAAAGTGGAAAGCAGTCAGCAACGGCTAGTTAGGCTTTCGAGCCTGTAAATACAACTTCATTTGGTATTCACTGACAACAACTTCAACCGTTCTTACATATTCACTTGAGGTACTCATATGCATTATTGTTGCTGTAATCGAATTTAATTGATAAGAGTTTGAGTGTAATTTCACTCATTCATATGCGAGAGAAAAGAAATGATTGTAGATTTAAATTGGTATTATTTTTATTAGAATCATAATCTAAATCCGGTAAGGTTCTTCTACTACCGATAGAAAGTTAGAAAGGTTATTTCCTTATCTGATAGAAAAGGAAAAATGGTTTATCTTGGACCAATAGAAGACAAGATTTGTAACAGTTTATCTTGGACCGATAGAAGACAAGAGTTGTACGGTTTACCTCGGATCGATAGAAGAGAAGGCGGAAAGGTTTATCTCAAAGGTATTAAAAACGATAATAAATGAGAGAGAAACTATGCCAGTTAGGGTTGAACCTTTAGAAACCTCTGTGTCATTTATTTTATGCACTTATCTATCGTTTCCGCATGAAATAGTTCATTACTCTTCACCATACTATACAGCCCCCTTCTAGTGGCGGTACCAACCTAATAACTGGTATCAGAGCGGTCTCTAATAGTAGTCGACTTAACATCCAAGGAGAAAAGACTAGATGGCATATAATTTTTCTCTAGTAGAAGGCCTTGCCTTAAACTTTCGATGGATCAAATTTCATGACATGGAAGAAAAAGATGTCAATCTTCATTTGAGCTTATGATATTGAAATTTTAAAGATTATTTGTCTTAATCCGAAAATTCCTTCAAAGTCCAATGGCTCATGCAAGAGCTTTGAAGAATTTAATAACGAGGATTGGAAAAGTGATCATTGTAATACCCGGTTGTGAATTCATTGATTATCATTCAGTATTTGCCACTCAGAAATTTTTCACTCAGTAATAATCATTCAACATTCATATTCATTCACTTCGTGTTCATCGTTCGGCGTATCTTGGAGTCGTGTATCAGTTGTTATTCGTCATTCATCACTGTTTAAGATCGAGATGAGAATATTATCATAATCATTTCGGTTGGTAGCCTTGTGTTGGAAGTATCATTATTGCGAGTTTTTTTGGACTTAATCATACTCATTCAAGTTACGTATGTCGAATCATTCATCATTTTTTAACGAGATGGCGGAGCAGTTGCTCAGGCAGAGAGTTACGGCCGTAACATAGGTTCATTACGGTCGTAACATGGATTCGTTGGTTCAGTGACATTTTTTGCCGAAGGCTACTTACGGCCGTAAGGGAGTATTGTTATGGCCGTAAGTCGAACAGGTTGAACATTACGATTTTTGGACGAAGCGAAGTTATGCCCGTAAGAATAGGATGTTACGTCCGTAAAGCCGTCGACCTTGGAGTGTTACGGCCGTAAGGTGGCAGAGTTACGGCCATAACTCTGCGCAGTATATAACGAGTTGGACGGGTGTTTTACCCTCATTTCTTCATTTGAGTCCGGGAGAGAGGTCTTTGGGAGAGGATTTTTCTTCATCAAAACACTTGTGTGTTCATGTTCTAATTATCTATCTCCGATTATAGAGCTTAGGGAGTCGATTTAACACGAGTTCAACGGATCGAAGAGTTTAGATCTTCAAAGGTAATTTCTCCAAAACCTTAGAATTCGATTATAAGATGGATTATGGTGTTTGAGATGTTATAATCATGATATGTATTAGGATATACATATGATTTTCTATGAAATTTTCATTGGATTGTTGGAGGATTATTCAAGAACATTTCGAATTTTGATTTTGGAATTGGGGGTTCCAATTAGATATTGTCGTAATCTCGAATTGTGTATTCCTATGAGAATATTGATTGTATATAAGATGTTTTGTTGGATTGAATCATTCATTGGAGGTTTGGTACCAATATAATTGAAATTGGTTGTAAACAATTGGAGGTTGTCTATAACGTGTTTGTTGAATTGCCTCAATAAGTTTGAGTATTGGTATATCGACTTTTGAGTTGGTTGTGATCATGCTTGATTTGTATATTAAGCGAATCATTGGCATTTGTATTATTCAAGGTTGTTCGAGCGGCCGACAATTCCATTAAGGACGTTGATCGTGGAAGGACTTTCTCGCCTTCGGTTTGAGGCAAGTTTTATACTTTTACTAGTCAATGAGATTAATGTTATCATATATGTGTATGAATGTGTTGTATCATTCCGAGACTTAGTCTCTCCATGAATTCATTGATATTAAGGGGATCGTTTGATACGATAGCAATTATGCCAAATCTTTATTATTCTTCATTAATGGTTGGTTCAAGGCATTGGGATACTCGTTGTTAATGTTATTGTCGATAGCCGGTTCGCGGTATCGATATATCGACTGTTGTTATTAATATTGATTTCGATCTAAGACATTGTTGTAATCATTGTTATTAATGTTGGCGTCCTGTCATTCATGTTGTATTGGTCGATTGAAGGCATTGGCGTATTCGCTCTCATCTTCGTCGTCGGTAAACGATTAAAGGTGCCGAGGCATTCATTGTATCATTGTTGTTGATTGGACATTCTAAGGCAATCGAGGTGCTCAATCATTCTTCGTATCATTGTTATCGATTGGCCGTTCTAAGGCAATTGTTGCGATATTTCTTACACACAAGTGCACGTCATCGTTTACAAGTAATAAAGTGATAAGTAAATTATCGTTCCCACGAGGATTGAATCTCTAACCACCGATTTTTGTGTATTCCAATTTTATTTGAACAATCGAATTTGGGTTTTTGCAATTAATAACTAAAAGAATTACTAAGCGACTAAACAGTAGAAAACGATAGCTTGAATAAAAGTAATCAAATGATGAATATGTCTAGGATTCTGAATCCACTTCGGTTTATCCGAATTTACTCTCGATTACCCTTAATAAATAATTTTCCCAATTTATTGAAGGCGGAGATTGCTAATATATTCTACCGCCTCTCCCGAGGTCAATAGATTTATCTAAAGGCGAATAACGCACTCTATCCCTAGGTGAATTAATTCGTCAATAGGCGAAAAGCATAAAATCTCCCAAAGGCCACGTAGTTCCTATGAGTATATTCCTATCTCACAGAATAAAACGGTCCTCACCAATAGTTCCTCACCAATTCTCCTCTCCCGATTCGAATTGAATGATTAAATCAATACAACGATTGGCCAGATAATTGCAAGCATTAAACACAATTGGGAAAACTCAACAAAAAGGTAATTAATTGGATAATCTCAAGCAATTCGTCAAAACTTAGGTTTCATCAAAACCCTAGATTAGGGCTTTAGCCTGACATACTAATAATTGAAATTACAGAATAAATAAATGAAAGCATAAAAATCAAACGCAGATGAAGCTCGGATTCCTCCGTTCTTCAGCTTCCGCTCTCTGCCTTTGAAGTCTTCTGCTTCCCTCTTCTTCTGCCATCTCCAAGCTTAAGCTCCCAAAGATAAAAGATCCAAAGATAATTAATTAGGGTCTTAAACCCTATTTATAGCTCAGCACATCTTCCAAATCGCGTCCGTATCAGTAGGTCGAAAACTGGCTTCAAAACGGCCCTAATCCGCGCGGACATACAAAAACCGCCAAGTGTGCCGCGGCTCACTAAATCTGTGCCGCGCATGAGCCTTCACGGATGCACAGGCGTCCTTAATTTCTTCGTGCCGCGGCTCACCTGGGCCGTGCCGCGGCACGAGTCTGATTACTCTGCCCTTGGCAGGGTGTCTTCCTGTGCCGCGGCCCTGCTTCCTTGTGTCGCGGCTCATAGTCCAGATTTGCCGTTTTCGCCCGTTTTGCCTCGTTTTAGCTTCCGGACTTCAATTTCCTGACAAATATACAAAATTAAGGCATTAAAGGCTCATTTAGACAATTTCACTCTCCAAAATAATATAAAATAATGATAAATAAACGTATAAAAATACGCCTAACAAATACCCCCAAACTTAAGCCTTTGCTTGTCCTCAAGCAAAAAATAATTAAATTCAATAGAAGAATGTCGTGAATCATCGTGCAACTCATAGTGTTCAACCTAATCAATACTATCCTGTAATTCTCTCTAAATAATACGAGTGTCATAATAGCGAGCTGCACTCAGAATAATGATTCCGCAAAGTAATCAAGTTCAGTCCTAATCACTCGTTCATGAAGAAAATCCAGCTAAAAGATTAACAAAACGTGAGTCAAATCGACCGTCAATATGAAAGGCTAAAATAAACAAGCTAGTTTGTCCCGTTCCACAGTCTATTGGCACAATTTTCACGAGTTTCATAACAAATAAACCTCGGACAGTATCCCTTTATATATATGTTCAAGAATTTGATTCGAGTTGACCACTAGGTTAGGATCTCGGGATGTTTCATCGGGATAATCCTAGGGTGGAACTTCCATTCTCATGTATTGGGAAACCGTTTGACGTAAAAGATACTCATGGGGCACATGGATGCTTCTAGTTACTAAGTTCCCGTCTACAGCGGAGAAACAACTCGAAAATATAATTTCTGCATGTCCGAATTAAGGTCGCCGTTTTACGCGAGAGTAAACAACGGGTCACGCGAATGCCCCCGGTTACTAGGCTCCCTATCATCGGCACATGTGAAACCTCTAAATCACTAGTCTAATCAGGGTCGTCGTTTTACGCGAGAGTAAACAGCGGGTCACGCGAATGCCCCCGGTTACTAGACTTCGCTTCATAGAACAACATTAACTCGACTTTTGGGAAAAACTGACCGACTCTAAACTCAATCTAAGTGCCAACACAACTAATATAACTGGACGACTAACTAACCGAAAAATGTAACCAAACGTATTGACGGTGATTTTAAAACAAGTATGTATCCTCTCTTATCTGCCAAGACCTCTACAATCACGAAAAAATTTCGGACCTAAATGAATACTAAGCAGAACAGAAATTACTGACTACAACGCGACTAGAACTCGACCGTTTCTTCAGAGAAAAACAGTGTCGTAACATCAGTATCACACAAATAGAAGCACGAAAAATTCACGAATAGAGAAAAATTAAGACAAGCAAGGCTATCGAAAAAAATTAACGCAAAGTAATGAAAAGTGCAACAAAATCAGTACAGCAATGAATGTAGCGACGAAAAGTAAATCCCCCCCCCCAAACTTAGGATGTACATTGACCTCAATGGACAAAATATGATATGCAGTAAAAGTAAAAGGTCAAGTACTCCCCTCCAGTCCGCTCACGAGCTGGTGTCGGCATCATCCGGTGAGGAGGGTGGTGTGGCTGGCCGGGCGGGTGCAATAAATGGCCCGTCGGGATGCATGATATGGGCCGTCCATGCGGCAAGGTGCTCCTGATGATAAGCATCCCTCGCAGCCAGACGCCTCGCCTCTCGTCGGCTGGCCCGGCGGGCCTGCTCTCGCATCTCGGCTCTGACGGCAGCAATAACGCTCTCCCGCTCCGTCCGCTGCTCCTCTCGCATGGCAGCCATCAAACTCTCCCTCTCTCTCCTCATCTCATCTCTCTCTCTCCTCGTCTCCTCTCTCAGCTCCTCTCTCTCTCTCCTCAGATCCTCTCTCTGCTCCTCTCTCTGTCTCCTCAGATCCTCCTTCAGCCCATCAAACAACTCCTGCAACCTCGCTCTGTCGGGAGGCGGGCCGGCATCTCCATGTGTCAACAAAAGCGGCTCGGGAGATCCCTCGTGGGCCTCCTCTAGCAGAAATCCTCTCCCCCGAGCGTGCGCCGGCGCTCCTCCCCACTGGTCAAAGTGTGATATGATGCGGTGGTCGATCGGGGACTGGGGGGCAAGCATCGGCTCGTCGTCTGACCACGTCATCCCCGACTGCCGGCACAAAGCGCAGATGAGAGAGGAGTGCTTCAACCCCGTCTTGCCCCCCCTGGATACACTGGAAGATAGATCGGACCAGGATGGGGGCCACATCGAAACGCAGCCCGGAAGTGATAGCATAAAGTGTCCGGGCGCGGGAGAGAAAGACAGTACGGATCTGGGAGGTGGGGTCAATGCGTGCGCAGATAAAATAAAGCCAGGCACGCCCGATCCGGCTGAGGCGCGAGCTCTTGAAGTGGAAAGTGGAAGAACCCTGTGCTCGCTGTTCCCAGTCGGAATCGAGCTGTGCAATGGTCTCGAGCAGGGCCTCCTTCGTGAGGCTGGTCATCACTCGGTCATAGGCCGACTCATCAACCACCGGAAGCCCAAACAGCCTCCGAATAGCAGCCGTGGAGAAATCAACTGTAACCCCTCGGACATCGACCTGAGTCCAAGACTCTAATGACGGCAACGTATGCCCTGCCCGAATGTGCTTCAGCAGTGCGCTGGCGTAGAACTCCTGCACAATCGAGATAACCGCTGGCTCGGGAGGTGCAGCAAATCTGGCCCACCCCATCTCATCAATCATGGTCAGCAATTCTCCGTCCTGAGGAGCTGGAGTAAATCCCCTCTCTGGAATTAGCGGTCGTGGCCGGATCTTTTCATTGAAGATCTTGTGAATTTCAGGGTCCGAAAACTGGTGCCCCTCCGATTCGGCCCGACTACGAGAGGTCTCCCCTCGAGTGGGGGATGACTGGGTCCTAGCTCTCTTGCTCAGTTTCTTTGTTCTCGCCATAATCAGTCCTGAAAAGTACAACACGAGGGTTTATTTACGCAAACAATAATAACAATGATCTACACTCGGCTAAGGATGTCCAGCCAGAAATCCCGAATTTAACAAAATAGTACATTCGTGAGAGAAGGATGAAATTGGACTTAAACGTCTA
This sequence comes from Orobanche coerulescens, assembly GCA_033398695.1. NCBI lineage: Eukaryota > Viridiplantae > Streptophyta > Magnoliopsida > Lamiales > Orobanchaceae > Orobanche > Orobanche coerulescens. Next base: position 89,044,152 of record CM065814.1, read on the forward strand.
AACTGGACGTAAGGGTTGGGCTTGCTGTAAATTCAGAACGAACACGTTGCACGAAGATTCGAAAGATTGCTTTAACAAAGAAAATTTTTTACTTAGACATTTTATCAAACACCTTAAGGGCACGAGTTTACTTGAAGAATAAACATGGCTATAGCTCGATTCAACCCCCAAGAACAGAAACACAATTCATTCATCATCAACACAACACACTTAATTCATTCATATTCCGATTTAACCATGAAAGTTCGATTAAAACTACTATCTTATCCCCTAAACCATCCTAGAACTTTTTGAAGGAAAATAACATGTTCAATCCATCCAAAGCATAAACAACTTCAAATCTAAACCATAAACAAGTAGAGATTAAAGATTGGAACATACCTTTTGGTTTTGTGAAGATTGCAAGAAGAAATCGCAAGAAAAAAAATTTGAAGATTGTTTCGGCCGGTCGCGCGCAGGGGAGAGAAATGAACAGGAGAAGAAAACGCACCTGGGTGTTCGGCCGATTCAGAGTTATAAGATACCTGGACCCTTCGAATTCCGCATAGTGTGCCGCGGCACAGCTAAAGTGAGCTGCGGCACAGGGTACAGTCCCTTTTACCTGTTTTCTCGTGTTGTCATGTGCCGCGGCACAGATTTCGTGTGCCGCGGCTCAGTGCTCAAGTGTGCCGCGGCTCATTTATGCCGTGCCGCGGCACAAGGTACAGTGGGTTTAGCTCATCTCCTTCGATTTGTGTGTGCCGCGGCTCACAATAGCTGTCCCGCGGCTCAGACTTCAGTTTCTCCCCTGGGACTTTCCTGCACAGAATTTTGAGAAGATCACGTTAAAAGCGAGAGGCATAAGCAAATTGAAGCACAAAAATGAAGAAAAATAAAAATCAAGGATGCAAGAAAAATAAAGAAATGCAAAAATCTACAACTACGAACTCGGGTTGCCTCTCGAGAAGCGCTAAGTTTATAGTCTTCAGCCGGACCTTTTTGAAAATATTAGTTCGCTTTTCGCAAACTCCATTTGGTTTCCGCCCCGATCATCGAACCGTTCATATGGTTTTCAAAATTATGACCATCGGTCGTTAACGATTTGACTTTCGGTTCGGGCCTCAAATGTTGTTTGCGGAAAGGTTTCGATGTGAACAACTTCCCGAAACACCCGTTTTTCTCATGACTATATGTCCGCCGGCTTAGGCTTACTCTCCTCCTTCACGAACGCACTCAAGACTGCAGCAGATTTGTCTGCATGCTCGAGAAACGCTACTCGTTCTGCACCCTTCTTAAAAATTGAACCATCTGCCACCGAATCTGAATTTTTCAACCGACTATGTTTTCGGTGCTTTCCTCTTTCAACTGCATCTACACTTTCACCTTGTGACCTTTTATCAACACTTCCGGGACATGGGAAAGATTTGAATACTTGAAAAGTAACTTGCTCGTCTTGGACCCTCAGAGTTAACTCCCCTTTTTCCACGTCTATAAGGGTTCGGCCAGTCGCTAAAAATGGTCGTCTCAAGATGATTGGGATATCTTCATCTTCCTCCATGTCGAGTATGATGAAATCGGCCGGAAAGATGAACTTATCAACTTTGACTAATACATCCTCAATCACTCCCCTCGGATACTTAATCGATCGATCCGCCAATTGTAAGGAGACTGTTGTTGGCTTGGCTTCCCCAATATCCAGCTTTTTGAAAACGACAGAGGCATGAGGTTGATACTAGCACCGAGATCGCACAGTGCCTTATTAAACGAAAGATTCCCCATGGTGCACGGTATGTTGAAGCTTCCCGGATCTTTCAATTTAGGTGGGAGCTTCTTTTGTAAAATTGCGCTGCATTCCTCCGTCAAGGCGACAGTTTCAAACTCCTCGAGTTTTCTTTTCTTCGACAATATCTCCTTCATGAATTTAGCGTAGCTCGGCATTTGTTCCAATGCGTCGGCGAACGGAATGTTAATGTGAAGCTTTTTAAATACGTCAAGGAACTTAGAAAATTGTTTGTCCACCTTTCTCTGCTGTAGTCTCTGCGGAAACGGGACGGGGGGCACACATGTCTTCGGGTTATCCGGCAATGTTATTGAAGGTTTCAAATCTTGCGACTCCTCTGGCTCTAAATCATTCTTTTCCTCAATTTCCTTCTTCTTTTCACACCGCTTGGGCTGATCCAGCACCTCTTTCCCGCTTCTCAAGCTGATTGCGTTTAGACTCTCTCTAGGATTTGTCTCTGTTGTACTCGGCAATGCTCCCTTTGGGCGAGCTGTCAACACATTAGCAATTTGGCCCAGCTGGACCTCCAAGTTTCGAATGGAAGCGGAATGATTTTGCAATGTCGCTTCAGTACGGGTCATAAATTGACTCGTATTCGCCGCCAATTTTGCAAGTGCTTCCTCGAGAGAAACTTTGGGAGCGGGAGGGGGCTGCTGTTGATTCTGAGCGAATGGGGGCTGGTTTGAGTTCTGTCCGTTTCTCCACGAAATGTTGGGATGATTGCGCCACCCCGGATTATAAGTGTTGGAGTACGGGTTATTCTGCCGATTTCCATTTCCCACGAATTGAGCCTGCTCCACCTGATGTTGCTCGAACGGGTTTCTAACTTGACACTCCGCGCTCGGGTGTGATCCGTTACACCAATTGCATGTCTCTATGGTAACAGGGGAAGGTGCGTGCGAAAATGCTTGGAGCTGTTGGGTCAAAGCGGCGACTTGAGCTGACAAGGTGGAAATCGGATCATTACTTGAAACTTCCATAACTCTCTTCGGTGTCAATCTTTCCGATGGCCATTGATATGCATTTGCGGCCATAGCTTCCAAAAGCGAGTGTGCCTCGGCCATAGACTTTCCCATCAAGGCCCCACCAGCGGCCGCATCCACGAGAGTGCGTGTAGAAGCACTCAAACCAGTATAGAACGTCTAAATGCAAGCCAATCGGGAAGGCCGTGATGAGGGCATCTTTGTAACAAATCTTTATATCGCTCCCACGCCTCGTGGAGCGATTCCATATCATCTTGACCAAAGGTGGTTATTTCGTTTCTCAACCTCGCCGTCTTAGCGGTGGGAAGAATTTGGCAAGGAAGGCTTGCGCTAACTCTCCCCATGTTGTAATCGACCCGTGATAAGGAATTTAACCAAAATTTCGCTTTATCCCTCAAAGAGAAAGGGAAAAGCCTCAATCGGATGGCATCGTCGGTGACACCATTAGTCTTGAACGTGTCGCATATCTCAAGGAAAGAAGCAATATGGGCATTCGGGTCATCATTCGGCAGTCCACAGAATTGGCTCGCCTGCACCATCTGAATAATAGCGGGCTTGATCTCAAAATTATTGTCTTGGATAGTGGGACGCCGAATTCCCGAAAAATTAGCATTGATCTGCGGCATGGCATAATCTCGAAGAGCTAGTTCCGGTTGAACTTGCCGCACTTGGTTATCTCCTCCTTGGACTTCGATATTCTCAGCCATGTTGACCATCGTCTGCAACTCTCTTTTCTCCTTCTTGTTCCTTCTTAGAGTGCGCTCGAGCTCGGTATCCAAAGGTAGTAGGCCTTCGTTACCGAGTTTTCTCATGCACTACACGAAAGGTCCTGAAAGGAAAGACAAATAACCGAAATTAAATACACAAAATAATAAAAATAAAAACGTTCAAATTAAGACTAGAAATACTTAAATCGATATTAGAAAATTTCAATCCCCGGCAATGGCGCCAAAAACTTATTGCGATATTTCTTACACGCAAGTGCACGTCATCGTTTACAGGTAATAAAGTGATAAGTAGAGTATCGTTCCCACGAGGATTGAATCTCTAACTACCGATTTTTGTGTATTCCAATTTTATTTGAACAATCGAATTTGGGTTTTTGCAATTAATAACTAAAAGAATTACTAAGCGACTAAACAGTAGAAAACGATAGCTTGAATAAAAGTAATCAAATGATGAATAAGTCTAGGATTCTGAATCCACTTCGGTTTATCCGAATTTACTCTCGATTACCCTTAATAAATAATTTTCCCAATTTATTGAAGGCGGAGATTGCTAATATATTCTACCGCCTCTACCGAGGTCAATAGATTTATCTAAAGGCGAATAACGCACTCTATCCCTAGGTGTATTAATTCGTCAATAGGCGAAAAGCATAAAATCTCCCAAAGGCCACGTAGTTACTATGAGTATATTCCTATCTCACAGAATAAAACGGTCCTCACCAATAGTTCCTCACCAATTCTCCTCTCCCAATTCGAATTGAATGATTAAATCAATACAACTATTGGCCAGATAATTGTAAGCATTAAACACAATTGGGAAAACTCAACAAAAAGGTAATTAATTGGATAATCTCAAGCAATTCGTCAAAACTTAGGTTTCATCAAACCCTAGATTAGGGCTTTAGCCTGACATACTAATAATTGAAATTACAGAATAAATAAATGAAAGCATAAAAATCAAACGCAGATGAAGCTCGGATTCCTCCGTTCTTCAGCTTCCGCCCTCTGCCTTTGAAGTCTTCTGCTTCCCTCTTCTTCTGCCGTCTCCAAGCTTAAGCTCCCAAAGATAAAAGATCCAAAGATAATTAATTAGGGTCTTAAACCCTATTTATAGCTCAGCACATCTTCCAAATCGCGTCCGTATCAGTAGGTCAAAAACTGGCTTCGAAACGGCCCTAATCCGCGCGGACATACAAAAACCGCCAAGTGTGCCGCGGCCCTAAATCTGCCGCGGCCAGAGCCTTCACTGATGCACAGGCGTCCTTAATTTCTTACGTGCCGCGGCTCACTGGCCGTGCCGCGCACGCAGTACGATTTACTCGCCCTTGGTAGGTGTCTTCTGTGCCGCGGCCCCGCTTTCTTGCCGCGGCTCATAGTCCGTATTTGCCGCCCGTTTTGCCTCGTTTTAGCTTCCAGACTTCAATTTCCTGACAAATATACAAAATTAAGGCATTAAAGGCTCATTTAGACAATTTCACTCTCCAAAATAATACAAAATAATGATAAATAAGCGTATAAAAATACGCCTAACAGCAATCGAAGTGTTCAATTATTCATGGTATCATTGTTATCGGTTGGCCATTCTAAGGTAATCGAGGTAGTGAATTGGGACTGTCGAGGACGGTGCCCATCCGTGAGTTACTGTCGTCGTGTTGGCGGACTCAAGGAAGCACACTATCATTCTTGTAATTCGGTAATCTTTGGATCTTTGCCGTTTGTGATTAATTGTGTTTTGGAGGCTAGTTTCGGCTAGATTTCATTTTAGGTAAGTTTGGGGGCTTGAACCTTCGCGATTGGTTCCCAACACCTACAGTTCAGTAGGTCAAGGCCATTAGATGGTTTCATGGTGATACGGCTTCGTGCCGTGGCTTCGTCCCTTATTGTGATACGGCTTCGTGTCGTGGCTTTGACCCTTATTGTGATATGGCTTCGTGCCGTGGCTTCGGCCCTTATTGTGATACGGATTTGTGCCGTAGATTCGGCTCTTATTGTGATACGGCTTCGTACCGTGTCTTCGGCCCTTATTGTGAAACGGCTTCGTGCCGTAGCTTCGGCTCTTATCGGCTTCGTGCCGAGTCTTCGACCCTTATTGATACAGCGTCGGGCTGTTTTGCTTTCAGGTGATTGTGATATTTGACAGCTTCGTCTGATTGGCTTTCAGGCCTTTGTGATGTCTTGGTATTTTCGCTGGAGCCTTCAGGCATTGTGATTCATATTTAATTCAGTTCTGGTTTGGTTCATGTTCGTGTAATTCATTGTGGTATTCTATAATTATGATTCGTCGTTGGGCATTTATGTTCTACTCGTTGAACAGGTATTAATAGTATGACGTGGGCATAATATTTCATGAATGCTCGGTTCTTACCTTGGTTTGTGAGCATCTCGTATTATTATTATCATCGTACCATTTCATTTTGCCTTTGGATGCATATCTTGTTATACATGTATTTGATGTTCATTATCTGGATTACTGACCCCGTGGGGGCGGAACATGTTTTCATGTTTTAGTTGCTTGCGAGGAGAGAGTTGATACACAGGGCCATGATGATGGCGACGAGGCATTCGAACGATACTAGTCCGAGTTACTCATGTTGGTCAGTCACTTGGAGTGTACTCCAGTTTTGTCAGTTGTTGTCATGTTGTATTATCCGAGCAAGGCTCATAGATGTCATTGTATTTTAGTTTGGCCATGTAGGCCCACTTTTGTCGTTGAAATTCCTTATCGGAATATTGTGTCGGATATCATGGTAGGGATTGTGATCTCCCTTGTTGGTTAATTTAATGTATTTTAGTCGTGTTCGCCTGGTGGATCTCCGGGTGTGGGGTCCACGGCACTATAATAACCCAATGGGATTTGGGGGTGTTATAGAAGATGGTATCAGAGAGTTGGGTTGTGAGATACCCTGATATGTGAGTTATGTGGCTCTACCGACGCGATAGTAGTGGGACTGTCAGGTTATGACAATCTGGACAGTCGGGTTTTGTGAGTCGTGATATTTGTACGACTGCACGAGTCATTCATTCATCGAGTAGTCATCAGTGAGGACTAGTATCGCATGACCTCAAAGCTTAGTATGACCTGTGTAAGGACTCGATTCTCTTTATTTTCATACATTCATTATGTCATTGTTTGTACATGTTTGTTGAAACCTATATGTGGCATTAATGTTACGATTGATTCATGACTAATTGTTTTGGAGCACGTGTGACCTGTGCAAGCGATAAGGATAAATTCATTCATCAGTTAATAATTCTTGATCGTCATTTTGATCTTGTCGATCATGTTAATTCATTAATCACTCAGTCATTCTCATTGCTCAGATGTGATTTTGTGGATCGAATTATCAATCCTGTTAACTTGTTCAAGGTAATCATTTCAGGAATTTCATCAGATAATCATTTCACCTCACTTGATCTTTTATGCGATCTTATCATATTCCGGCGTCACGTTGACGATCATTTTACTACATTTTTAATGCGTTCATTGTGTTAGAGCGTGTATGCTCATTGTTATCATTCCATAACGTAATCATAATGCGATCTTCATGAGAGATCTATAATTATCATGTGACCTTCGTGCTTCAGAATGGATAGGGCTGTCAGAGGACGCAGGGGGAGAGGCTGTGGTATGGGCCGAAACCTGGGATCTCATGTGAATACCCGCACGAACGCGATGGATAACATCAGTTCATCAGTTAGCGATACTACTCATTCACCGGCAGATATCATTCACTGTCAGGGAGTCGTACCCGAGATGTAGCTCAACCGAAGGGTGTTCGGGTGGACCCATTCATATGTATACAGGGCATGATGGCCCAAATGACTCAGATGACACAGATAATGGAGACCGTGCAGATCTCGATGGTTCGTGTTCCACCGCAACAGGAATTTCAGGTGCCATTTCATGGACAGACTGAAGGAGTGAATTAGATTATTGGCGATATATCTTGTCAGAGGCCACCTACTTTTGAGGGTTCGTCGGAACTAGGTGATATTATTCATTGGCTTGAGCATTTTGATAAACTCTTAGACATGGTTCAGTATCCGGAAGAGAGTAAAGTGGCAGTAGCGGCTTACTACTTGAGTAAGGATGCTTATTCTTGGTGGCTTTCTATGAAACCCACCGATCGTGATTGTGTTTGGAGCGAGTTCAAGACTCTCATGTTAGAGAGGCAATATCTGACTCCACTTCATGAAGCCAAGATATCAGAGGTTTTGAAACCCGAATCTGTCGAGGACGAGGGTGCTATTGTCATTGCTGAGAAGTTTCAGGGACTACTTCAGTTTACTTCGTCTGTTATCCGTACTGAGATGGATAAGATCAAGTATTTTAGCAAGAGGCTAAATCCGCAGTTGAGGATGCAGTTGTTCAATCACAATTGTAATTCACTTAGTGAGTTCATCGAGAAGGCTCTTGGAGCAGAGCTTTTGATCAAGGAGCTTACTCGGAAGCACCCTCCAGCTTCTTCTGGTGGGAGGACTGAGTTGTCGGTTCGTTCAGAGGGACATCGGGCTCCGACGTCCAAGAGGTCATTTTCTAGTCGTCTTCGTGCTGGGAAAGCATCTTGCTCTCAGACGAAGAGTTCGACTGTTATTTGTTTTAACTGTGATTTAGTATGGCACGTTAGTACTAGGTGTACGGTTCCAGCTATTGTTTGGTTTCTGTGTGGGAGGCAGGGACACCGGCAGAAATACTGCAGGAGTTCTAGTGCCAGTAGATCTCAAGAGAGCTCAAGGGCCTCGAGAGACTTTGTTACTCCAGCCTTTGCATCATCCAAGGGGTCCTATCAGGATTCGAGAGCCAGAGGTAAGGACATTCATCACTGGATTTAAGGGATTATCATTGCCTTCGTTGTTGTTCATTCATGCATATAATTCATGTAACACCCCCAAAACCATCCGGGATATTACAGCGCCGTGGGTCCCGCGCCGGAACCCACCAGGCTAAAAACCGTTTACAAAACCAATTCAAAAGCGCCAAAAGGCCGATGACGGTAATATTTTAAATACTCAAATATTTTCAAAAGCATAGTTTTGAAATACCGTCATAAAATACCATTTGAAAATACAGGGCGAAGTGCCAAACCTCGATAGTTTAAAATGTACGTTAAGCTACCACTTAAACGTACCGATAAAATAGTTTAGGAAAAGGTTTAACGAAATGACTCAAGTTCACAAAATGCCAAAAAGGCCCTTTTAAAATACACACACGCAGCGGATAAAGATACCGAAAATCCATTTTGAGATATACACACGCAGCGGATAAATACAGCTCAAAATACACATTTGCGTGAAATAAATAACCTAAAAGAATACTCAATACTCCAAAACATGCCACCACCAAGATCACATCGGAAGCTCATCCCTTCACGACCGCTACTAGCTCGATCTCCAAGTACCTAAAAATAAAGCCCACGACGGGGTCAGCCACAATACTCAATAATGATACCGATCACATCATCATAAATAATTACATACCAATGTAATAATACTGTAAGAATACTACCAACGTAATCTTACCGTTATAACCTTACCAATCCATAATAATCCAATCCTTACCATAATCCACATTTCGCATCCTCGAATGACGAAATGAACTTAACAACAATTATCTGTATTGAATTTCAAAAATACCAACAATCCTCAAAACATCATCATAACTCATAATCATGGAATAATTCATCCGTGCCAAATCCTGTCCATCGGATTACACAATCAAAACTCAACCTGTATAAACCAATAATACACAGCATATCTGTAGATCAACTACCACATGATAATGATAACAAATCCCGAACATCGACGTACAGCCCGAATGCTTATACGATCAATAACAATGATCAACCAATACCTCAACTGAGAATATCATCAACATGATAACTCCAATACGTCCAACAAAGGGTCAACGATAACCGAGATTACCATCAACATGATAACTCCGACACGATCAACAAACGATCAATAATAACCGAGAATACCATCAACAAGGTAAACTCCAAATGATCAACAAAAAGACCAACAATAACCGAGAATACCCTCAACAAGGTAGACTCCAAATGATCAACAAAGGACTAACAATAACCGAGAATACCCTCAACAAGGTAGACTCCAAATGATCAACAATAATGGATCTCAAAAAAATAACTCCGACTGTCGAACATACCCCTCGGGCGTATGAACAACCAGTCACAAACCGTCGAACATACCCAACCATAAATGGAGGATGAACGACCAAACAATATGGCTCAAAGATGGAAATCATAGTACGCCCGATCCGGAAATGTGTCCGTGCACAAGCCACCCCGGGTATTGATCACATACACGTGTGGTCTTGTACCTAATTAGCCTCACGAACTACGTCTCGTGTGCACGGTTCAATGTGGAAATATCAACACATAACCATCATGTGCCCGGCTAAAAATCCTACACAATAACCAATCGGCACGCAGATATGACTCCAGATATGTCACGATGCAACATGACAACGAAACTCAAAGAAACACATATCCAATAAGGATCAAAAGACTCACCGAAGTGAACAACAACAGACTGACAATGAAAAGTCGACACGACTAATCAATATCCAAAACATCAATCCTGGGATCATCATCCCCAAATGAATGACCAACACGATCTACGATCTCAATACAACAGTCCTGGGATCAACATCCCTCAACGAATAACCGATACGAAACTCATTACACGAAACCTCAACATATACAACAACTCAACATACTAATTATCCACATGACTGAACAAATACTTAGATTACCTCAAAGCCGAAGACAACATCCTTTTCACGAACAACATCCCTGAACGAATACACAGTTATACAAATAATCTCAAATAAGGTACCATCCATTCAATACCAATAAACCTTTATCCCGATACTTATGTCATCACGATAACTATCCTCGATATCCGATATTCTATATCCTTGACCAAAAATAAATCACGTCTTCCTTGAACACAATTAAATCATATACCTTATGATTTAATACAACCAGAGCACGATATACAAACCATTATCGAACAACTTACATTTCTAACAACATTGCTATACGAATTATAAATGAAATGAAAACGAAACCATTCATCAAATATTATAAACTGAACAAGTATAAACTTGCCTCGATACCGATACCACGAAGCCGTTACCAAAATCCATTGCCTTTGTCTACGAGCTCCTCAAATTTCACCAAAAGCAATCTACGAACTCTTTAGCCTCAACCGCAACACAACGGTCATAATCCACGATCAAAACATATCAACCTATTGCAATAACCGATTAACACACATTCGATAAAAATTAATAACCGACATACTCAACCAACAAACTCAACAGTTCAACGATATCCCGATTAAACACAAATCCGAACAACCAAATCAGTCGATCACGAATTCAAAACCACAATACAATTCCACAATCCGAAGATCATATCAATAATCAATTTAAACCAACAAGTGTCTAACATTACCGATTCCAAATTCCATCTTAAATACGGATACCAGTTTCATCCTTGTAAATTCATAATATCAACCAACTACCGGTTATCATCATCAATCCGGACAATCCGATTAATTCAATATTATAGATAACCATATTCCAAAGGTTTCAAATATTTCCATTATCCGAAATCTTCCCAACAATCATAACATGTATAACTTATGAGTCCTTCAAGAACATGAATTGCCCGAATTCACGTTCACAATCCATAAAAGAACATAATCCGATGTTTTCTAACATCTAACCAATCTTTAATCATAATTCAAGGTATATATCATCATGTTCTTCAACATATGATTTTCCTAACATCAAAAATCACAACAATACTACCAAGGACATCAAGAACTCTAGGATTCCATAATCATAGCAACATAATCAAGACATAATCCAACATATCATCATCTTCCTTCAACATACACCTCATATAACCTCAAGAATCGAAACAACATCTTAATCATCTTCATACAAATCATTTATCAATAACAACATCAAAAAATCCGAAATGAAAAGGAGGATTATCCAACATACCTCTTAGAAGATGGAATACACAAGAAATCACTTCAAGAATCATCAATAACTCCATATCCAAACTCCAAATCCAAGCCTTCAAGCTCAAAATCGAATTAGAGAGCCAAAATATCCCTCTCTCAATGTTTGGAGATGAAAACGAAGAGAAATGTGAAGTGAAATGAAAGACGTCGTCCATTTATAAAACAATATGTTCGTTACGTCGTAACCTTCCATAGTTAACGTCGTAACACACCATTACGTACGCTATCTCGACCTTGGTAGCGTACGTAACGAAAGTCCGAGTTAATCGACTCATTTTGGGCACTTCCTTACGACGTAAATCTTGTACCATAACGTCGTAATACATACGTTGACTTGCTACAAGACACCCACATTACGTCGTAATATGCCATACATAACGTACGTAATGGCCGAGGTTGACTTCGCCCACATCCTCCGCCGAAAGCAAACACAGGTCCCACTGCCGACCACGACTCGATCGTCGATTCCCATGTTACGCACGTAATGTCTCGCCATAACGCATTTAACTCTACTAATTTAACGTCGTAAGCTTTAACACATAACGCATTTAATGGCTTCCATACTTAGCCATTTACAAGAATTCCGTCCAACGTCTTGGCGTAACAAATACGAACATACGGCATACTGAATACACATATACTCAACCCAAAAACATTCTCATACGGTATACCTGATATCCAAATCAGTTCAACCTGATACAACATATCCTGAATATATTTGTCAATCAAAAACGATAATCACACCAGTATAACTGTCTCGGTTTTCAATTTATTTTATCCATACTGTATAGATACCAAACTATACAGTATATCTCAGATAAAATAACGCGAAAAATTTATACTGAAAATTCGGGTATTACAATTCATTCATCATATATCAATCATGTTGAGACTTATAATTATCAAACTAATCCTTCAATTCACGAGGAACAACGGTTCCAATCATTTCATTGAGCTATCACTCATTGCATTATCATTACACCTAGGTGAGTCATTCTTGATCCTTGTCGGATTTCTAGTCATTTATCAGTCATCATAGTCACTCTCGTCCTTGTGACCTTCCGGGATCATATTAAGCGGCGAGTTCAGATTTGGGTCTTTCTGGAATCGATGAGATCAAGGGGATCGATGATATGAAAGATATCGATGTTGGGTACATTTGAGATGTAGCCTTGTTTTTCGGATTACTGTTTAACTTAATCAGCATTGTAGTATTGTGGTCGTGAACCATCTGTTGTTGATTTATCTTGTAACTATGGTAATTGAGGATCTTGAGATTTGGGTCATTTGTTGGGATTTCTTTCCTTTGATGTTGTACCCGAGATTTCGTAATAATCTAGGTAATTGTTCATTGTGATTCGATACATCAAGTCATGAGAACCCTGGCGTACGATTGATGTGGTCCCGAGGACTATATGTGCGTTGTTGCTTTTCCTTGAGGCGTGAGTCGGTGCTTTTTCTAGCGGAGGAGTCATGATTCAATTGATCTCACACTTGGCTGAGTGTTTTATCACTTGAGTTTTTCTTTCGCCTTGTACAGGCAGAAGAGACGCGGGGACCCATGGGGTTGGCCCAGTTGTGCAGATGAAGTGTTTCGCGTGGAGGATTATTCCTGGAGATGTTGTTTTCAGATCGTGATGGATAGATAGTTCATATCCCGAGTTGTTTACCCTTAGTTTCGGGGATGAAACTCTTTTTAAGGGAGGAGTATGTAATACCCGGTTGTGAATTCATTGATTATCATTCAGTATTTTCCACTCAGAAATTTTTCACTCAGTAATAATCATTCATCATTCATATTCATTCACTTCGTGTTCATCGTTCGGCGTATCTAGGAGTTGTGTATTAGTTGTTATTCGTCATTCATCAGTGTTTGAGATCGAGATGAGAATATTATCATAATCATTTCGGTTGGTAGCCTTGTGTTGGAAGTATCATTATTGTGTGTTTTTTTGGACTTAATCATGCTCATGCAAGTTACGTATGTCAGATCATTCATCATTTTGTAATGAGATGGCGGAGCAGTTGCTCAGGCAGGGAGTTACGGCCGTAACATAGGTTCATTACGGCTGTAACATGCATTTGTTGGTTCAGTGACATTTTTTGCCAAAGGCTACTTACGGCCGTAAGGGAGTATTGTTACGGCCGTAAGTCGAGCAGGTTGAACAATACGATTTTTAGATGAAGCGATGTTACGCCCATAAGAATAGGATGTTACGGCCGTAAGGCCGTTGACCTTGGAGTGTTACGATCGTAAGGTGGCAGAGTTATGGCCGTATCTCTGCGCAGTATATGACGAGTTGGACGGGTGTTTTACCCTCATTTCTTCATTTCTTCATTTGAGTCTGGGAGAGAGGTCTTTGGGAGAGGATTTTTCTTCATCAAAACACTTGTGTGTTCATGTTCTAATCATCTATCTCCGATTATAGAGCTTGGGGAGTCGATTTAACACGAGTTCAACGGATCGAAGAGTTTGGATCTTCAAAGGTAATTTCTCCAAAATCTTAAAATTCGATTATGAGATGGATTATGGTGTTTTGGATGTTATAATCATGATATGTATTAGGATATACATATGTTTATGAGTTTCTATGAAATTTTCATTGGATTGTTGGAGGATTATTCAAGAACATTTCGAATGTTGATTTTGGAATTGGGATTCCGATTAGATGTTGTTGTAATCTCGAATTGTGTATTCCCATGAGAATATTGATTGTATATAAGATGTTTTGTTGGATTGAATCATTCATTGGAGGTTTGGTACCGATATAATTGAGATTGGTTGTAAACAATTGGAGGTTGTCTACAATGTGTTTGTTGAATTGCCTAAATGAGTTTGAGTATTGTTATATCGACTTTTGAGTTGGTTGTGATCATGCTTGATTCATATATTAAGCGAATCGTCATTACTTGTGTTATTCAAGGTTGTTCGAGTGGCCGACAATTCCATTAAGGACGTTGATCGTGGAAGGACTTTCTCGCCTTCGGTTTGAGGCAAGTTTTATACTTGTACTAGTCAATGAGATTAATGATATCATATATGTGTATGAATATATTGTATCATTCCGAGACTTAGTCTCTTATTGAGTTCATTGATATTAAGAGGATCGTTCGATATGATACTCTTCGGCAATTATACCAAATGTTTATTATTGTTCATTAATGGCCGGTTCAAGGCATTAGGATACTCGTTGTTAATGTTATTGTCGATAGCCGGTCCCGGTATTGATATATCAATTGTTGTTGTTAATATTGATGTCGATCTAAGACATTGTTATAATCATTGTTATTAAAGTTGGCGTCCTGTCATTCATGTTGTATTGGCCGATTGAAGGCATTGGCGTATTCATTCTCATCTTCGTCGTTGGTAACCGATTAAAGGTGCCGAGGCATTCATTGTATCATTGTTGTCGATTGGCCGTTCTAAGGCAATCGAGGTGCTCAATCATTCTTCGTATCATTGTTATCGATTGGCCGTTCTAAGGCAATCGAAGTGTTCAATCATTCATGGTATCATTGTTATCGGTTTGCCATTCTAAGGCAATCGAAGTCTTGAATCATCTGTTGCATCATTGTTATCGGTTGGCCCTTCTAAGGTAATCGAGGTATTGAATTGGGATTGTCGAGGACGGTGCCCATCCGTGAGTTACTGTCGTCGTGTTGGCCGACTCAAGGCATCACACCATCATTCTTGTGATTCGGTAATCTTTGGATCATTTCCGTTTGTGATTAATTGTGTTTTGGAGGCTAGTTTCGGCTAGATTTCATTTTGGGTAAGTTTGGGGGCTTGAACCTTCGCGGTTGGTTCCCAACACTTACAGTTCAGTAGGTCACGACCATTAGATGGTTTCACGGTGATACGGCTTCGTGCCGTAGCTTCGGCTCTTATTGTGATACGGCTTCGTGCCGTGGCTTCAGCCCTTATTATGATACGGCTTCGTGCCGTGGCTTCAGCCCTTATTGTGATACGGCTTCGTGCCGTGGCTTCGGCCCTTATTGTGATACGGCTTCATGCCGTGGCTTCGGCTCTTATTGTGATACGGCTTCGTGCCGTGGCTTCGGCCCTTATTGATACGGCTTCGGGCTGTTTTGGTTTCAGGTGATTGTGATATTTGACATCTTCGGCTGAGTGGCTTTCAGGCCTTTGTGATGTCTTGGTATTTTCGTTGGAGCCTTCTGGCATTTTGATTCATATTTAATTCAGTTCTGGTTTGGTTCATGTTCGTGTAATTCATTGTGGTATTCTATGATTATGATTCGCCGTTGGGCATTTATGTTCTACCTGTTGAACAAGTATTAATAGTATGCCGTGGGCATAGTATTTCACGAATGCTCGGTTCTTACCTTGGTTTGTGAGAATCTCGTATTATTATTATTATTATCATTGTACCGTTTCATTTGCCTTTGGATGCATATCATGTTATACATGTATTTGATGTTCATTATCTGGATGACTGACTCCGTGGGAGCGGAACATGTTATCATGTTTTAGGTGCTTGCGAGGAAAGAGTTGAGGCACAGGGGTATGATGATGGCGACGAGGCATTCGAGCGATACTGGTCCGAGTTACTCATGTTGGTCAGTCAGTTGGAGTGTACTCCAGTTTTGTCAGTTGTTGTCATGTTGTATTATCCGAGCAAGGCTCATGGATGTCATTGTATTTTATTTGGCCATGTAGGCCTACTTTTGTTGTTGAAATTCCTTAACGGAATATTGTGTCGGATATCATGGTAGGGACTGTGATCTCCCTTGTTGGTTAATTTAATGTATTTTAGTCGTGTTCGCCTGGTGGATCTCTGGGTGTGGGGTCCACGGCACTATAATAACCCAATGAGATTTGGGGGTGTTACAATCATTACAATGGTAAAGACACACAATTGTTGTATTGTGCTCCAAATCCGGAAGAACATAATAGAATTTCTTAATCCTCTTTCTCTTCCTTCCTTTTCTTCATTTGTATTTATGACGATTCTCGAGTCTTCGACTATTCTGATATAATTATTATTTTACTTGGTCATCAACACATCATCAAATTACTTTTAATATATTTGTATGGAATAAAATATTCCAACAGATTTAATTGTAAAAAATGATAAATATATATTTTTAGAAAAAATAAATTTTAGACAATTACATCTACCACCCCTATTAGAGGTCACTTTCTCAAATGAACCACCATTTGGTGAATAATAACTAAACAGTAACAATTACATATAAGTCCAAAAGTCAAACCAATTTTCAAATGACTAAACATATTACTATTGGATGATTATAGTGCGAATTACAAATTTGACTCTCACTTATAACAAACTTTATATTTGCCTCAAAATCATAGTTTATTTTACAAATTAATCTTATTTACTCGATATTTATATTTTTTATTTTTGAAAATACCATATTCCCCAATAAGATAATAAACAAATTTTCCTGAAAAATAAAACATAAAAAAATAAAACAAAAAAGAATATTATTGTTGTTTTTATTTTTATTTTAAAATAATACTTTTTTTAAAAATAAAAAATAAAATTTGGAAAAAAAGAATGTTTTTTTATTTTTATTTTTCTTCTAAAATAATTTTTTTAAAATATTTTTGTTAACCGGAAAAAATAAAAATGGAATATTGTTTTTTTTGTTTCAGAATAAAAATTTTTGTTACCCATTTTACTTTTAAAATATTTTTATTCAAATATTTTGTTAACCGAAATAAATAAAAATTGAAATAGAAAAAGGATATATTTCCTATTTTTATTTCTCTTAAACTTTTAAAATAGTTTTGTTAATTGTAAAATAGTTAAAATAATGTGTTTTTTAAAAATAGTATTGTTCTTCCAAAATAATCTATTTTTTAAAGTTTTCTTATTAACCATAATAAAAACATAAAAATATATAATAAAAAAAGAATATATTTTTCCTGTTTTTATTTTTATCTTAAAATAATTTATTTTTTAAAATAATTTGTTTTTATTTAAGTTAATTCTTTTAATATTGAAAATAAATTAGCTAATAAATAATGTTGGAAGATAAATGGTTAAGTTAAATTAGGGAAATAATGAGTAATATTTTTTTCAAATCGAAAAAATAAGACCATATTTAGGAGGAAATTAATTTCATTTTTTGATCAATGCAAAAAAAAAAAGTATAGCATATATATAATTATTGAATTAATAGATACCCAAATATAATTAATTTTCTAACTTGAGTGTTAGATAAAATTCACCCACAATTTTTTAAAAACCAAACCAAACCAAACATACACAGTATATCCCGCTCAGAGCAGGGTCTGGAGAGGGTAAGATGTACGCAGACCATGCCACAACTTTTTTAAGTGAAATGTATTAAGTGAAGGTTAAGCACTAGGGGCCGATCACGCAAAAAAAAAAAAACTCAATGTGCAGGGAAATTTTCAAAAAAAAAAAAATCAAGAAATAAGTATCTTTTAGCCTTTTGCCTTCAATTATTTTTTAAATAAATTTTTGTTAAAATTTGAATCGAGAAAACACCCATTCCTTGAAAGTTTTCCGAAAAACATACAAGCCTATTGACCTGCTCATCGCGTAAATCTACAGGCTTTTTCACCCTTGTGCCATTATTTTACAAATTATTTTCTTAAATGCCACTCTTTTTAGATTTAGTACCAAAATGCCATCTTTTTACTCTCTCTCCTCTATTAATATAATTCCTCATTTTTTTATCATTTTTATATTAATTTTCTTATCTCTTTAATTAATTAATTTTTAAAATTAATTAACCAATTAATTTGTTATTTTCTTATTAAATCAATTAATTTGTAAAACTAATTAGTGGGCTTGGACGTTTTTCTAAAACTAATTAATTTTAAAATTAATTTTTAAAACTAACTAACTAACTAACTAATTTTTTTTAACTTACTAATTTATTTGTTAGTTAACTAATTAATTCATTATGTAATTTCTTATTTAGAAAATAGATAATTAATTAATTAATTAGATAAATAATTAAGTAGTTACTTATCTATTTCATTAGAAATAGATAATTAATTAAATACACGGTGCGATATGTTTTCAATGTTTACAAAGAAGAATTTGAAGCAGTGCCCCATGAATCGTACTGGCCAAAATACACTGGGCTTGAGTTGTGTCACAATCCAGCCATGCGAAGAGATCCAAAAGGTCGTCCGCAGTCTACCCGTATTCGTACTGAAATGGATCAGAGGGAAAGGACTGGCCATCGCAAGAGATGTGGACTATGTCGGGAAGAGGGACATAAGAAGAATATGTGCCCTAACCGTTTTGGAGCTCCTCAACAAGAGTAAAAAATTTGAGTAATTTGTATTTGTACCCTTATCTATTTGTATTTGTAATATCGTAATCAACCTCAGTTATTTTCCTTCTATTATGTTATTATTACTTATTTTACGGCATTTAAGTAAATAAATAGTTAATAATCTAAATAATTAATTAAATATTCTATTAAAATTAAATATATTAAAAACCTAATTTATTAATTACTTAATTAATTATCTATTTCTAATAAAATAGATAAGTAACTACTTAATTATTTATCTAATTAATTAATTAATTATCTATTTTCTAAATAAGAAATTACATAATGAATTAATTAGTTAACTAACAAATAAATTAGTAAGTTAAAAAAATAGTTAGTTAGTTAGTTTTAAAAATTAATTTTAAAATTAATTAGTTTTAAAAAAAACGTCCAAGCCCACTAATTAGTTTTAAAAATTAATTGATTTAATAAGAAAATAACAAATTAGTTGGTTAATTAATTTTAAAAATTAATTAATTAAAGAGATAAGAAAATTAATATAAAAATAATAAAAAAATGAGGAATTATATTAATAGAGGAGAGAGAGTAAAAAGATGGCATTTTGGTACTAAATCTAAAAAGAGTGGCATTTAAGAAAATAATTTGTAAAATAATGGCACAAGGGTGAAAAAGCCTAAATCTACATGGAGGCAAAATGTATTGTGCCAAAAACAACCGCAACTTTTGTCCCGAAGCTTGGGTACTGGAATAATGACTAAGCCTCTGTTCTTGATCAACGAATCAATTGAATTGAATCGAACGAATCAATCGAATCGAATTGAATCGAATCAATTGAATCGAATGAATCGAATCGAATCGAATGGACTCGACTGAATCGAATCGAATCAAATATATATTAAGGATAAATAATAATAATAATAATAATAAATAAATATAATAATAGTAATCAACAACAACGATAATAGTAATATTATTAGTAATAATAACAATAATAATAATTAAGATTAATAATAATAATAAGAAGAAGGAGAAGAATCGAATCAATCAATAGACTCGAATCAATCAATCGAATCAATCGAATGGACTCGAATCGAATCGAACTAAACCAAATCGAATCAAAATCAAACTAAGTCCAAAAGAATAAGGCCTAATAACTGCAGCATCAGGCAGTAGGCAGGCAGGGGTCCTACTAGGCTGCTATCCAACCCAATCCCAAATTCCGCATTTCTAGAGAAAATTATTATCTCCCCTATATATTAATGCAGAATACGCGTAGCCTACGTGGCAGCTTCTTATGCTTCGGCTGCTATATTTCTTCGGCTGGTGCTTCGTGTGTTTATGTGTCAGCCTCTCATGCTTCAGCTGACATATAATCATTTACTGGCTTAATCGTCATTGCATTAATTACTTTATAATTATACCTCAAATAACTCCTAGCTACCTTATTAATTTTTACGAATTAAGGAATATGAATTACGAATAAATAGGAATTGATTATATTTACAGAAATATTTCAACTTTTCAGTAATTAAAAAATATAAATTCCAAACAAAGAGAAATTTAATATAATAATATGCACTATACATAAAAAAACTTAAACCTAAAATTCCGCAGAAATATTATATATTTCCACTAATTAATTAGTTTATATAGTCACTATAATTAGGTATATCAATAAAATAAATATCAACTAAAATAAAAGATACTTGGGAGTATCGCAAAAGAGCGTTGAATATATATAATTAAAAAAGTACTCAAAGTCCTAATCAAATAAATAAATCGAAATAATTTTATTAAAAAATATTATTGAAAGTATATAAATAAAGGTTTTAATTATTAAATAAATCAAAGAAACTATGGAATATCAATTAGTCTATCTTAGTTTTAAATCTTATTTAATTAATATAAAATAACAAAATAAATGAAAAAACTCATATTTATTAAATTATATAATTACCTATTTTATGATTTTTCAAAGAGAAATTTATAAATACATAAGCAATTAAGTTTAATAATAATATACTAATCCGTATATTCATCTTTGTACAAAGAGAATTTAAAATAATAAAAATTGATCATTTCTAGTGATTTGTAAGTGATTTTTTATTTTTTTTAGTTTTATAAGATTTGTTAATTTATTTAGTTTTGAAATCAACTATATATGCTTGAAAATTTTGGATTTGCTTTTGTATTTTAATTTATATCCAAATAATTTATTTTTTCAAATATAAGGATTTAATTATCTCCTCTTTGACCATTTAATATAAAAGTTCAATACTTAATTATTTGGATAATTTTGGCAAAAAACGGACCAAAAAAGAACGAGGAACTAAATCTATTTTTAAAAATTTCTCATAGGACTAGAGTGTAATTTTCCTTCCTAAAATATGTAAGCGAGTTATTTTTTGATAACAACATAATTATCAATAGAATGATCTCTATATAAAAGAGGGTTATAGACAATAAAAATTGACTATAAATCTTTTAAAAATATATCTCGGTAAGTATTTAAATTATTTTAATTTCCAGTCACTCAAAAAATTAGAAATTTGTATGATAAAAGAAGGGAATATTGTGCTATTGTAAAAATAATTTATTATGTGAGAGACTTTAAATTTATTTATTTTATTTTCTAATATGCTTTAGATGATGCATATTTATAATATTTTGGTACAATATTAAAAAATATTATTGAAAATACAGAAATAATAGTTTTAACTATTATTTATAAATAAATCAAAGAAACTATGGAATAAATCAATTAGTCTATCGTAGTTTTAAATCTTATTTAATTAATATAAAATAACAAAATAAATAAAAACTCATATTTACTAAATTATATAATTACTGATTTTATGATTTTTTAAAGAGATATTTCTAAATACATATGCAATTGAATTTAATAATAATATACTAATCCGTAGATTCATCTTTGTACAAAGAGAATTTCAGAAAATAAAAACTGATCGTTTAAGTGATTTTTAAGTGATTTTTTATTTTTTAGTTTTAAAAAATTTGTTAATTTATTTATTTTTGAATCAACTACATATTTTTGAAACTTTTGGATTTGCTTTTGTATTTTAAATTATATCCAAATAATTTATATTATTTTTTTTAAATATAAAGATTAAATTATCTTTTTTTTTTGCTATGTATAATAGAAACCGTTAACGATGTGGACCAATTTTCCAAAAAAGAACTAAAAGAGAACGCGTAACCAAATCTATTTTTAAAAATTTCTCATAGGACCAAAGTGTAATTTTTCCTCCTAAAATATGTAAGCAATTTTTTTGATAACAACATATATATCAATAGAATGATCTCTATATAAAAGAGGGTTATAGAGAATAAAAATTGAATGTAAATATTTTAAAAGTATTTCTCGATAAGTATTTTAATTATTTTTAATTTTCAGTCACAAAAAATAGAAAATTCATGTGAGGAAAGAAGGGAATTATTGTGCTATTGCAACAATAATTGATTATGTGAGAGACTTTAATTTTATTTATTTTATTTTCTAATATGCTTTGGATGATGCATATTTACAATATTTTGGTACAATTGCTTCCATAACATTTATTATGTTATACTATGCATTTAGGAGTAAAATATTTATTCCACAAATGATATTAAACCCATCAGATAGTAGATCGGTATTTAAATTTCAAAGACGATAATTTCTACTAATTATGCTTTTCCATGGTTATGCACTCTTTCATCTTGGCGCATCTGCCAAGACTCATATTCAATCATTGTCAGTTTTGTAATATCCGAAATTTCTACTATGACTGTTTAATGTTATTTTATCCGAGTTATTTTGTACAGTGTGGAATCTATATAGTATGGATAAAATAAATGAAGGACGGAGACATCTGTATTAGTATAATTGTCGTACTTGATCGACAATTGCATTTGAGAATATAGTGTGTTGTGTATACGTATTCGGTATATTGAGACGACGAGCAAGATCAGTGTAAATGGCTAAGTATAGAAGCCATAACGTACGTTAAGCATATGAGCTTACGTACGTGTTGTGTCGAGATTTATTCACCTCAACAGGCGATCGGCATAGAGACCGGGCGACCGAGCCAGGGTCAAATAGGCCAAGGCAGACTTGCCGAACGAAGGACCCAGAATGGAGATCCCAGATCAAGTCCAAGTGCCGAGCGATCGACATCCAAGGCGATCGTCTCTTTCCACCTAGCTATCGACTCTGGTGCCCGACCAAGGACGACCGCCTCATGCCGCGCAAAGCCAACATCCGTCAACCCAGCGAAGACCGAATCTCGGGATAGAGATCAACGTGCAGATCCGGAAAAGGCGCCGTAGGATGAGGCCCTTTGACCCCAACCTGTCATCAGCTCATCACCCACCGACAGACCCGCCGAAAGGTCCAAGGTGGGACCTCCCAAGACAGCGACAAGAGGCGCGTGTTGTCCTCTCATTGGTTCGCACAGCTGGTTGCCAGCAGCAACCGCGGACTATAAGGCAACCAGCCCATGTGCTGCTGACGATCGCCCCCTTTTTATAATACAAGAAAGGCGATCGCCCTGTAACACCCCGAGATATTAGGAATAATTACAGCGCCGTAAACCCTTTAAGTAAGGATTTACAAGGCTAATTAAAAGAAATATGAATATAATCCAACAGTACCACAGAAATTCAAATTACAAAACCGGTTCCAACTGTTCCAACGAGTTAATTAATACAACCATATCGAAATGATATTAATAAGACACGCGTACTCGAGTACTGAAAGTGAACCAAGAAGACAAATCACAAAAACAACAAACATCACTGAACCCCTTCGTCGTCACATCGGTACTTTGGTTGTTTCCCCATTCCTCGGCTACCTGAACATCAAAACAAATGTCCACCCCCGAAGGGGTTAGCAAAACGATGCTAGTACAAGTATCGTATTAAACAAATCTAATATGCATCAACAATACATAATAAGATACACCACACGGACTTCCGCTACCGGAATCCGACAATGCGAATCCAAAAGATTCCATTAACACAACAAGGGTATTCCAATGATCCAGCGCCCTCAGCATAGATCCCAAGATGATCCCGTCGGACCAACACGAGGTGGAAATAACCCGTCCAATAATTCAGCGCCCTCAGCCTAGATCCCAAGATGATCCCTTCGGACCAACACGAGGTGGACATCCGATCCAGCGCCCTCAGCATAGATCGTACAACATACACAAATACAACTCATGCATACATATATGCCAAATCGCTATGTCCATCAACATGAACATACAAACACTAGATAACGAATATCATGTCAATTCAACGAAATAAATCCCATGTTCAACAACATGAATAAACCACATGCATGCTCAAAATACCAATATTAACACATTACGATACTTGCCTCGAGGATGGCAAGCACGAAACACTCCAATGATCTCAACACACTCGAAGGCCGCCTCCTTGAATCAACGTAGCAAGCTCGAACCTTAACAAAAGAAATGATATAGAATTCATCTCAAGTCGTACGAATGCCTATCAATCCGGTTTACGGCCAAAATCTCTAAATATGTAATCTGCCTGAACTACTTAGCGTACTCTATGTACTCTACGTAACATGCGCTAAGTCTGCCTGTTAACGTACGCAAATGACCAAGTCTAGCGTACGCTAGCCATGTACTGACAGTTCTCTCTGATCAGCCGACTGACTCGACTGATAACATAACGTACGTTACGTACCAAACGTAGCGTACGTTAACTCATTCCCGATAGCGCACGTTAACACACATATCTTAGTGTGCGCTAACCCTGCATGGCAGTTTACTACTGGCAGAAAACTTGATCTAATGGTGATGAAACTCATGAAATCTACACTGTTAATACATGTCATCTCTGTGCATATCATGCTCATACGGTTTGCGAAAGATCTTTACGGATTAAACGATTACGAGATACGAGGATATATATCATCATCACAACACCATAATTCATCTCGATTTTCAAGGAAATATCCTAAGTTCAATCCATTTCATGTCCCAAAACGTATGATTCTATTATGTAAAGACATAAGAACTTTGATAATCTCCATATACTGGTCACAAACGGTTTGAAGCTTCAGAATATGCTAGGAGTTCAAGCACTAAAAGGTTCAATGGTTTATACGATGAAGAAGTCCCGAAAAATCGAAAATATTCTTCTAACACATGATGTTCGACTACTTACGAATCTAACTGACCAGATAACCCCAAATCATGATTAAAACATCCTTCAGAATACTAATAATATTGGTGAAGAATCACCTACCTCAAAGTAGCGAAGAACACGAAGGAACTTGAATAAATCCAACACCGAGGGCTTGAACACCAATCTCCAATGATCTACAATCTTCAAACTCATGCTAGGAGGATGATATGAGAGGTTGAGGATGGAGGAAGTAACTCTCTAAGCTCAAAAATTCAGATTTGGGAAGTGAAAAGATCTGAATAATGAAAAAGTATGATGTCCTATATATAGGAAATGGTTATTAGCGCGCGCTAGTCCCTATCCATAGCGTGCGCTAACGGCCATACGAAACTTACTGACTTCACTGCACTCAGCCCTTAGTGTGCGCTATCCTCATATCATTAGCGTGCGCTACCGCGTTGACTTGGCTTTTCCCGAAAGCCGTCCAGGTTCATCCCGACATGATCCGACCGAAATCCTCAGCCGATCTCACCTACCACCCTGTCTTAATCATGCTGACTACATATAGCGTGCGCTAAGATTCATGCACAACGTGCTCTATGGATCCAAAATAGCGTATGCTACACTTAGTCGATAGCGTGCGCTACTTGCGCGGAATCACAATTTTAGATCACATTCATGAAATCATGTGTTCAACAACACCGGATCATGAAATACGGAGAATAATACTCAGATCAAAATGCAACAATTACAATAACACAAGGTTCAAATACATATCAGAAATCTCGGGTATTACACGCCCGTCAGGATAAAGGCATCCCAACTCCTATAAATAGAAGGCTTCCGACACTTGGAAAAGGGTCTGCTTTCTCGCTGCTTCTTTCCTCTCTTGACAACGCTATAAACTTCGGACATCTCTCTCTCACTCTCGAAACCTCTTAACCAAAGATGGTCGGCAGAAACGAGAGCAAGAACTCAGAGCAACTCTAGTTCTTCCGGCAAGCACTCAACAGCTAGATAACTAGGGTCTTTTACACCCTTTGTAATTGTATTCTTACATTAATATTTGTACTCCAACGTATTCGTATTAATAATATCTCGCGAGAGCATTCAAGCCCGGGCCTAACAAACCCAGCAAATCTTGTGTTATTTACTTTCCCCACGGACGTGCTCTCGCATTTTGTTTGTTACTCACCCATTTCAGCAATATCATCTCCGGATAATATTTTGAGTAACAACAATTGGCGCTAGAGGAAGGGGCATCTACCTTCATTTTTCACTCCGACCGTTTTGAAGAACACTCATTGTTCTCCGAAGCATATACTTGAAGAAACACTCACTGTTCTTCAAATAAAAACCTTCAGAATCATGACGTCTGCCACCACATCGAAGAGAGCCGCTCTCCAATCCGCCAGACGTCTCATTCCGGCTCAATCCGAGCCCCAACCTACGGCGGAGGGTAGCTGCGGTGGTGCGATACTCTCGATCCCTCCCCCGAGGGACGGCCCTAGCCTCTCGCTCGATCAGTTCCAAACAGCGGAACAGATCGAGGAGGCCATGGCCATCCTGCGGGAGCAACGAAGAGCATGCAGTACGCCCGCAATTACCCCATCAAACATCCGCCGCGCGGGCAAATGGAAGCTCAAGGGGTTACTCATCGAGCGATCGCCCAAAAGCCCCGATTCGCAAGAAAAGGCGCTCGCAAGGCGGGACAACTCCATTTTCAGCCGCTTAGGAAGCGACCCATCATGGCGAACGGGCCATTCTGGCCCCAGCCATGAGACGACGGAGCCCGAGTCCGTCACCAGGAGTTTGGCATACCCAACTCCCAGAAGCCAGGTCCGCCACTTGGCTCCCCCTCGCCAAAGAACTAATATCGGCGACGACGACCTCATCGCCTATCGCGGAGCCAGGAGATCGGTATATGATTGCCTCAGCTCCCGCTCCGAGAGCCAAACCACAAGCGACCAGGCTACGGCGATGGCCGCTATGCAACGCCAGCTCGACGAGATGAAGGCGCTCCTGGAAACTGGGGCAGGTGCCAAGAGAAAGATCGTTGGGCCGAGCGAGCCGCTCGCGATCCAGATCGAACTCGCCCCCGTGCAGCCAAGGATCGCTCCTCCTCAAACACCTTTATACGAGGGGAGATCGGACCCCGAGAATCACCTGAGTAAGTTCCGGATCTCCATGACCGGATGCGGGGCATCAGACGCGACCAGGTCCCGAATGTTCCCGTTAATGGTGGGCGATCTGGCCCATAGGTGGTACGTCTCATTTCCACTGCGATCCATCAGTTCCTTTGAACAACTGGCGAGCGACTTCACATCGTACTTCGCCGCCAAGGTCGCTCGACCCGAAGGTCCCCACTGCATGATGAAAATCAGGCAGGGGGAAGATGAATCCGACGAAGACTACATCGACCGGATGGATGAGATAATCCTCAACGGCGAGCCCGTAAGCGACGAGATCGCCCTCTACTCGGTCCTAGGGGGATTCGATGGTCTTTCGCCCATGTTCAGGCACCTTACGAAGGACATCCCCCCGACCTACGCAATCTTTCGCGCCAAGGCCGCAGAATTTTTGGCCAGGCGGAGGTTACTTTTTCACCTATGAGTAACTTAGCCGGAGCCCCGGGTGGAAAGGACCTCCGCGATTGGTGTTAGAACGACGTTCATCAATCTTCCGACCCGATCTCCGAAATCAAGCAACATCTCCCAAAAATGAAGGACTCGCTCGCCCTCTAAAGTTCATCATCTAACATGATGGACCTAGGCACAAGATCGCCTCCCTAAGCACAACGTATACCATCAAGGATCGACATCTAACTTGACGATCCGAGGTAGAAGAGTGCAGCCATGGTCCTGGAGGTCGATGGAACCGACAGCTTCGGCCATGCAAGGTTCCTTTGGGCTGCGATCGCTCGCCCTTCGTTTAAATACGAGGCGGGCATAGTCGAAGGACCCTCCAAACAAATCTGTGGACATGCTCGCCTGTCCTCAAAGGTTCATCATCTAATATAAAGGACCCGGATAATGCGACGCGTCCCTACCCCCGTCACAACGTATACCGTCGAGGATCGCCATCCAACATGACGATCTGAGGTAGAAAAGTGCTAACAAGCCGCGGTCGTGGAGTCGATTAATCCGACGACGCCCCGTGCAAGGACTCCTCCAGACCGAGACCGTTCGCCCTTCGTTTAAATACGAGGCGAGCGCAGCCTAACGGAGGACCCTCACAATAAAATGAGTCACGAGACAAACCTATAGGTGGAATGTCGCTCGCGCACAAGACACGGTCATGGAGGTCGGTCCATCGAACTCCGTGACCGTGCACGGTTCCTCAGAGTCGAAACAATCGGCTCTCCATGAGGGATCTGCAAAATTGAAGATCACAAGAACAAGACCGAAGATAGCTCGCCAAACGATCGGATTGCCCGTCATTATCTTAAAACGATCGCCGGTGGAACCACCTCACCCCATGTCTTCAATATCGCAGCAAGATGGGGGGCAATTGTTGTGTTGAGATTTATTCACCTCAACAGGCAATCGGCACAGAGACCGGGCGACCAAGCCAGGGTCAAATAGGCCAAGGCAAAATTGCCGAACAAAGGACCCAGAACGGTGATCCCAGATCAAGTCTAAGTGCCGAGCGATCGACATCCAAGGCGATCGTCTCTTGCCACCTGGCGATCAACTCTGGTTCCCGACCAATGACGACCGCCTCATGCCGCGCAAAGCTAGCATCCGTCAAGCCAGCGAAGACCAAATCTCGGGATAGAGATCCACGTGCAGATCCGGAAAAGGCGCCGTAGGATGAGGCCCTTTGACCCCAGCCTGTCATCAGCTCATCACCCACCGATGGACCCGCCAAAAGGTCCAAGGTGGGACCTCCCAAGACAGCGAAAGGAGACGCGTATTGTCCTCTCATTGGTTTGCATAGCTGGCTGCCAGCAGCAGCCGCAGACTATAAGGCAACCAACCCATATGCTGCCGACGATTGCCCCCTTTTTATAATACAAGAAAGGCGATCGCCCGTCAGGATAAAGGTATCCCAACTCCTATAAATAGAAGGCTTCCGACACTTGGAAAAGGGCCTGCTTTCTCGTTGATTCTTTCCACTCTTGACAACGCTATAAGCTTCGGACATCTCTCTCTCACTCTCAAAACCTCTTAACCAAAGACGGTTGGCAGAAACGAGAGAAAGAACTCAGAGCAACTCTAGTTCTTCCAGCAACCACTCAACAGCTAGATAACTAGGGTCTTTTACACCCTTTGTAATTGTATTCTTACATTAATATTTGTACTCCAACATATTCGTATTAATAATATCTCGCGAGAGCATTCAAGCCAGGGCCTAACAAACCCGACAAATCTTGTGTTATTTACTTTTCCCATGGACGTGCTCTCGCATTTTGTTTGTTACTCATCCATTCCAGCAATATCATCTCCGGATAATATTTTGGGTAACAACAGTATGTTAATTCCCAAAGGTTATGTATGTTAACATTAGATCGTTACGTACGTTTATGCATCAGGTGAGATATAGTTGGCTGATCCGAGAGGACCTTGTCAAGCGTAGCGTATGTTAAGCATAGGAGCTTACGTACGCTAAGATACAGACGTAACATACGTTACGTAGAGTACATAACATACGTTATGAAGAGAATCGGACAAGATCAGGCTATGGCCGACAAGTGGGTCCCGTGGTCGGCAGCTTTCAGTGAGAATGTGGGTGGGCGAGTCAATGTCGTGTATTATGTACATTATGGACTACCCATTATGTACGCTAAGATGCTAAGTGTTACGTACGCTATGTATAATGCATTACGTACGTAACGAGGGGAATCGGACAGAGGAATGAATACCTGCCATGTCGAGCCCAGGTATCGGCTGGCATGCCAAAAGATAAGTCAACTAGGTATTACATACGCTATGCAGAGCATATTACGTACGTAATATGAGCATATACTGTAGCAAGTCAACGTAAGTATTACGTACGCTATGGAACAAGTTTGACGTACGTTATGCAAGATACGAAGCAAGGTAGTGAGTTCTGGAATGATGTGACGTACGTTATGAAGGACCTGTAGTATATGTAAGGAGCATTACGTACGTTAATGTTAATTGGTAACGTACGTAATGAGCACTGCAGATTATAAATTAAGGATCGGTCTCTCATTTCTTCACGAGAACAAAACCATTCCTTCCTCCAAAATTCATCCCTCTGAGTATGGTAGTGAAGATAAACCTCTTCTATCTTGAATATAAGCTTGGAAACATGGACGTGAGGCTTGGATATTAAGATATGGTTGATCCTTGATGTGTTTGATGGTGTTGTTCATGTTCTTAAGGTATGTTGTTGAACTCTACACCTTGATTTCAGATTCTTGATATTGTTATCCGTATTTGATTCGTATGATGATTATAGGGGTGTTGATATGATTCTTAATGTTATAAGAAGTGTATATTGAAGAATATGATGATACATGACTTGGATTATGAGTTGGATGATTACCTACATGTTAAAGGATATCGAATTAGGTTGTTTTGATGAATATGAACAGGATTTCGAATCGCTTAGTGTTCTTGAGGAACTCTTGATAAATAAGAACATAGCAAGATGGTCGTATGTTGAATTATTGGTATTTTTTAGATATGAAGATCGAATATTCGTTAGGTCGTGTTGATTTTAGTGGTAGAATTCGTATGTTCTTGATGAAATACAAATCATGATAAACAATTTGGAGTCCGGAAAGATTGTGCTTGATCATCAAAAATGAATTCCTTTACATTTGTATCCGTAATTGTATCGTGGTTGTGAATTCATAATTGTTTGAGTTGGATTGTTCGGACTTGTGTTTAATCGAGATATTGTGAAATCATTCAGTTTGTTGATCGGTTATATTGATTGTTAATAACGATTATCGGATTTCGGTTCGTATTATGGATATGAGTTCGCGATGGTTTGAGTTATACTATTTGGTTTTGTATATGATCGAGGTGTCGTTGAACCGTTCAGATTGATTGGTTGAATATATCGGTTGTTGATTATTACCGAATGTGTGTTAATCGATTATTGTAATAGGTTGAGATTATTGATCGGTGATTAGAACCGTGCTTTGCGGTCGTGTTCGAGAATGTTCGTAGATTGCTTTGGTCGGGTCTGAGGAGCTCGTAGACGAAGGCAATTGAAATTTGTAACAGCTTTATCGGTATCGAGGCAAGTTATTACTTGCTTAGTTATAATGTTTAATGAATGGTTTCAGTTTCATTTCGTTTATAATGCATATAGCGATGATTATTATTGTGAACTC
Organism: Orobanche coerulescens; assembly: GCA_033398695.1. Lineage (NCBI taxonomy): Eukaryota > Viridiplantae > Streptophyta > Magnoliopsida > Lamiales > Orobanchaceae > Orobanche > Orobanche coerulescens. The sequence continues at coordinate 89,075,418 of CM065814.1, forward strand.
TGGGGATTTGGATTGTATATCGTTTTTCCGATTTTGGAGTTAAATCATAATATACATTATTTACTTTGGTTATTGGCATAATTGAGTATCGAGGATACGTTACGGTAAATACGAGGATATGAGTTATCTCTAGTACGTGGTACGTTTGGATTGTCGAGCATTGAGGATAATCGTAACATGAGGGTCGAAACAATTATTCTCGAAAATTAACACAGTTATATGAGGGTCGCTAAAAACGATAAGTACACCGATTGAGAATACCAGGAAAAGAAAATGCGGATGTTACATTCTACCCCTCTAAAAATAAGTTTCGTCCCGAAACTTAAGAAACAAACAACTCTGGGTACTTAGCACGCATGCTATCCTCGGTTTCCTAAGTTGCCTCCTCGACACCATGTCTCGACCACTGCAACTTGACCAAAGGGATGGTCTTATGCCTCAGTCGTTTCTCACGGTGCTCCAAAATCTTCAAGGGACGTTCTTCAAAAGTAATGTACTCGGCAATATCGATTTCACCATAATCGATGACATGACTAGGATCCGGGACATACTTCCTCAGCTGGGAAACATGAAAAATCCTATGAACGCGACTCAAGGCCAGAGGCAGCGCCAAACGGTATGCCAAATCACCGACTCTCTCGAGAATCTCGAAGGGCCCAATAAATCCCGGACTCAACTTTCCCTTCTTCCCGAAGCGGAAAACTCCCCTTGTCGGAGACACCTTTAGCAAAACATGGTCTCCCATCTCGAATTCCAAAGGTCGACGACGGACATCGGCATAAGACTTCTGTCGACTCTGAGTAGTCAACATTCGTTCCCGAATCAATTCCACCTTCCGCCGCGTCTCCAAAACGATATCCGGTTCGGTCCCAACCAAATCGGATGCCTCATTCCAACAAATCGGCGATCGACACCGTTGCCTATAAAGCACCTCATACGGTGCCATTCGGATCGACGCGTGCCAACTAAATTCGATCAATGGAAAATGCTCCTCCCAGTCACTACTCCAGTCGAGAGCACAATGTAATATCCGCATTTTTCTTTCCCTTTTATTTTTATTTTCGATGTATTTCTCGATCGTAGTGACCCTCGTGTATCTTTCAGTGTATCTTTTCAGTCACATGTTGATCTGATTCTCGTTATTGTGGTGCGGAACCGCTGTTTCGGGGTTGCCGTGGATCCATTCTATGTTTTGATGCATCTTGATATGTTCCGTTTGACGTTTCGTTCATATTCCGGTGTTTTGGACCGTTTATATTTCGTACCTAGCGCACGCTATCTTTTCTACATAGTGCACGCTAGGGGTCACTTAGTAGCGCATGCTACAACTACTTCGTAGCGCGTGCGCTAGAGAGCAAGCCCTGGGAGTGGCAGTGCTGTTTCCAACCCCCTGGACTGGCGAATTAGCGTACGCTACGTAGTCTAGCGCACACTAATGGCGGGGGCTAGCGCACGCTGAGATTCCAGGTAGCGTGCGCTAGCCTGGGTGTCCAGTACTGGACAGTTTGCTACTGTACTCAATCTGTTGCCCAGGTAGCGCACGTTATTGGTCGATAGCGTGCGCTACCTGTATCGGTAGCGCACGCTACGATTGGTGGATAGCGCGCGCTAACTGGATCAGGTGTGTACTGGACAGTTGCTTCTGGACTCGGCTGATGTCCAGGTAGCGCACGCTATTGGCCGATAGCGCACGCTACCGAGAGATTATTAGCGCACGCTACGTTTCGAGTAGCGCACGCTAACGGCCAGAAATCTGGCTACTGGAGTGGGACGCTAACTGTATGGCCTGTAGTTTTACCCCGTTAGCGCACGCTAACCTTGAGGATTAGCGCCCGCTAACACTCCCTGGCTATATAAACCAGGGAGTTGACCCAGATGAATATATTACGTTCATTTCTTCTCCTCCCCGTGGCATAGAGCTCCTTTGGCGATTTTGGGCGATTCTTGGCGATTTCTTCTTCCAATCATCTCATCCAACATCTTCTTTGAGTTCTTGGTGTATTATAACAACACCAACACGAATCTTTCATCCTAATCCAAGGTAAAATCTCTTAGAACCCTACTTTTAGATAAATTGGGGTTTTGGGATTTTCGTCCGATTCGTTCCGTTTTGTTGGTGGATTCAAGATGAATATGGTTAATCTTGTCAATATCAATAGTTTTCCTACGGATTCATGGTATATTTTCATGATTTTGTGAAATCGAGAGGGTTTGGTTGTGGTCCGCCCTCGTTATTATTTTTGTACGAATATACAGGAATCGTAGGCGGGTTTGCGGGTGTATTCCATTTCCGTACTCGTCTAGAGTTGGTTGTGATTATGTTCTTCGAATCGTTAGGTTCGGTTCCGTTGATTCCTAGCATTCGTCGGTGATTATCCTTTCCGTTCGTTGCGTCATCAATTATTCAAGGCAAGTATTTTTGGAAACCTTTATGCTTAACGTGGAATGGTAATGTATTTTGTGTGTGATTTGCTCACCTCGGGATGGTCCGACGGGATCACGGAGGGAATCCAAAGGGTTGAGTCCTGGATTCATGAGTTTGTTTAGCTAGCCAGCTCGGGAGGGTCCTTAGAGGCCTCGGGCGGGATCAATGGTATTACCCTGTTCCCAAGGCGATGCATGTGCGTGTTTTGTTTTACGATATGGCCAGCTCGGGAGGGTCCTTAGAGGTCTCGGGCGGGATCAATGGTATTACCCTGTTCCCAAGGCAAATTGTTCGACTGTTTGTTTCCGGAAAAGACATGTCTGGTTTTGGGTTTTGAAATTGATATTGGTGCATGTACTATGAAATGTGTAAGCGATTGGTTTGCCTTGATTACTTGTACTAGCGTAATTGCTAACCCCTTTGGGGACCCGTTTTGGGGAAATTCTTGTTATGGATTTCAGGTTATGATTATCCGGAGGAGTGAGCACCGGGACAGTACGAGGATGTTGGCCAGGGTCGTTGACATGTGCATTTGGGTCTTCTTATTTCTTTTGTCCATTTCGATATGGTTGTTCCCACAGTTATAAACTTATAGATTGTACTCGCGAGTACTTAGGCTTTTCATTTCAAACTCCGTATTGTATTACTTTAAATTGTTACATTGTCTGATGATGCTTATTTCACCGGTTGCTCCGGGCGTATCTTTATATGTCATATCATTTAAATGTGTGTCCTCGCTAACCGAGATGGTTAGTCGAGTAGTGTTTTCTTGTTGTAGCCTGGTGGGTCCCATGTAGGGGTCCACGACGCTGTAATATACTCCGAATATCTCGGGGTGTTACAGAAAATGGTATCGGAGCTCTAGGTTTATGGATACCTAGGCTTGTCGGTTATTTGAGTCTAGTCGTGTTTTGTTTTGCACATTGTCACACCGCTTCCGGCATCTCAGTACTTCCAGTGTTCGTTAGTTTCCTTACTCGATTCTTTACTTTCTCGTACTGTATTATTCTCCCTCTTTTGCTTATCATCGTAGTTGCTTTTTCCTCCCTTACTCATCCTCGATATACTTCTGTTATCTCTTAACACCAGTATGGATGCCGGAGGAAACCGTGGTCATGGTCGTGGACGCGGCCGAGGACGTGGGGCAGCCGGTGGGGCGGCCACGTCGCATTCTTCGGGAGCCGGCAGTACCGGCGACCGTCACAGTCATGCTTCTTCTCAGGAGCGCGCCGACCTTGGTATTGCGGCCGTTATGCAGCAAATGGTAAACCAAATGGCGGTGATAGCTCAAGTGGTTCAAAACCCCGATCAGGCCCATGCTAATCGGGGTGGAGCAGACCATTGGCTCCAAGATGTCATCAAGATGCATCGTCCTTAGTTATCGGGAGCATCAGACCCGATCGGCTGGGAGGGGTGGATCAAGGAGATATCTAAGGTCTTTGTTGCCACCAACTGTCCCGAGGACCGCAAGGTCCCTATTGCCCAGTACTTTCTCACTGGGGACGTTATGGATTGGTGGGAGGCCGTGGGGCCCAAAGATCATGTTGCTTCGTGGGCCGAATTTCAGGAGCTGATGGAGACTGAATATTGCCCGTGGCCAGTTAGACATGCTCGAGTCCATGCTTTCTACGATGCTCAACCTCGGGATATTCCCGTGTCCCAAGCCATTTCCGATTTTAACAAGGAGTTGGGCTATGTGAAGACCCAAGTTGTCGAAGAGAGCGACAAAATTTTCCATTTTTGCAGGAGGATGAAGCTGTCCATTCGGGACTATATGTCTGGACTCGTCTGCACTACTTTGAAGGATTATCAGAGTAGGGCCCTCGCTTATGATATGTCGGTGACGGCTAGTGATGTGGCTCGTGAGAACAAGAAGCAGAAGTCGGTCGGAAACTTTTCTGGTCCCAAGAGTGGAGGCCAGCAGAAATCTCAGGCTACAAACATTTCTACGGGCGGTTCGGCTCGTTTCTCTAGGAGCTTTCAGGGTGCCGCCAGAACCTCCGCTCGTGAACCCACATGCTTTAACTGTGGTGTGCAGGGCCATAGGAACCGGCAGTGTTTTCGTCCGAAGTTTACTTGTCATACTTGTGGACAGTTGGGCCACAAGGCCCTCTTTTGTGATCAGATTAGACAGCTTCGCGGCGCCCATTCTTCTCACCCAGCACCTATGGAGCCGAGTGTGAACCAGGGCTCATTTGCTCCGCCGCCTCCACTGAGTGCCGTCCGAGGTAGGGGTCGGGGTCAGCCCGCTAGGGGAGGAGCTTCCAGTGTCGGCTCTGCCCAGCCGCGTATCTATTAGATGAGGAGGGTCGATGACCCAGCAGCTACTGTGGCGACAGGTACCGTTCATATCCATTCCCATACTGTCAGTGTGCTTTTTGATTCGGGTGCTATGCATTCATTCATTTCTCTAGAGTGTGTACGCCGTTTGAGTCTCGACTGCTTGTCACCTTGCGAGCCTTTCATTATTAAACTTCCTAGCTGTGATAGAATTGTCAGTGATCGAGAGGTCCGGGACTGTTCTGTGTCTATTTGTGAGAGGACTTGGCTCTCTAATCTTATTGTCGTGGGTATAGAGGGTGAGGATTTGATTCTCGGGGATGATTGGCTCGAGCGGCATGGCGCAATCATGAACTACCGCACGAGAATCATCACTATGTTAGCTGAGGATGGCACCGAGCACTCTTTCGCGGGACGAAAGAGGGGAAACCAGAAGTTCGTTATTAACGCCTTGAAGGCGATGAGACTCCTGCGAAAGGGGTGTACTGGTTATTAGTGCTACGCCTTGAAGGAAGAGAATGGTGGAGTCGAGCTTTCGTCAATTCCAGTCGTTAGGGAATTTCCTGATGTATTTCAGGACGAGTTGCCGGGATTGCCACCGGACCGTGAGGTCGAGTTTGCTATAGAGTTAGAGCCGGGCGCGGCTCCAATTTCAAAGGGGCTGTACCGCATGGCACCTTCAGAGATGTCAGAATTGAAGAAGCAGTTGAGTGAGCTTCTTGAGTCGGGGTATGTTTGACCGAGCGCCTCGCCTTGGGGCGCGCCGGTCCTGTTTGTGTGAAAGAAGGATGATTCACTGCGTTTGTGTATCGACTATCACGAACTAAACAAGGTGACCATCAAGAACAAGTATCCTTTGCCGAGAATTGATGACTTGTTCGATCAGTTGCAGGGAGCTGCGGTATTCTCGAAGATTGATTTGAGATCGGGGTACTACCAGCTCCGGGTGAGAGAGTTCGATGTGCCAAAAATAGATTTTCGGACGAGATACGGACATTATGAGTTCATAGTTATGCCTTTCGGGTTAACCAATGCGCCGGCGGTGTTCATGCAGTTGATGAACAAAGTCTTTATCGAGTATTTGGATAAGTGTGTCGTCGTCTTCATTGACGATATTCTTATTTATTCGAGGAACGAGGAGGAGCATGCCCATCATTTGCGAGTAGTGTTAGACATTTTGAGAACCGAGCAACTCTATGCGAAATTCTCGAAATGTGAGTTCTGGCTGAAGGAAGTAACGTTTTTAGGTCACGTGATTTCAGCCGAGGGGGTTCGTGTGGATCCGCAGAAGATTGAGGCAATGTTGGATTGGGCGCCGCCCAAGAATGTGAAGGAGATCCGTAGTTTCTTGGGCTTGGCCGGTTACTACCGTAGGTTCGTCGAGGGTTTCTGGAAACTAGCTCGGCCACTTACACAGTTGCTCCAGAAATCCGAGAAGTTCATCTGGAATGACGAGAGGCAGTTGAGTTTTGAGGAACTGAAGAAGCGTTTGACCTCAACCCCGGTTTTGGCGTTGCCATGTGGCAACGAGGGTTTTGCCGTTTATAGTGATGCTTCGGGTCAGGGTCTTGGGTGCGTATTGATGCAGCACGGCAAGACCATTGCCTATGCGTCGAGACAGTTGAGGCCGTATGAGCTGAACTACCCTACTCATGATTTGGAGTTAGCGACAATCGTTTTTGCGCTCAAGATTTGGCGTCACTACATTTTCGGCTCTGCATGTCAGATTTTTACCGATCATAAAAGTCTGAAATACATATTTACTCAGCGGTAGTTGAATATGAGGCAGAGGAGGTGGTTAGAGCTGATTAAGGATTATGACCTCGAAATCCTTTATCATCCGGGCAAGGCGAACGTCGTGGCCAACGCCTTGAGTCGGAAACCGATTGCGTTGCAAACGCTTGAGGTCCTTACGTCTCAGTCTGAGCTTCGACGGGCTTTGATCGAGTTAGATGTTGAGGTTTTGTTGCCTGGAGCTGTCGGGCAACTTTGTGCTTTAGAGGTTTCGTCATCTTTGATCGATGAAATTAAGCTGAAGCAGTTAGAGGATCCGATGATTACTCAAATCCGAGAGAACGTTCTTAAGGGAAAGTCTTCGAGGTTTGTGATTCATGAGGATGGTGTTTTGAGATTCCAGAGTCGGCTTTGTGTACCGAACGACTTAGAGTTGAGACAAAGTATTCTGCGCGAGGCCCATGCTACACCTTACTCCGTTCATCCTGATTCGAGTAAGATGTACAAGGACCTGAGGAGGAATTTCTGGTGGAATGATATGAAGGAAGAGGTCACGCAGTTTGTAGCGAGATGTTTGACTTGTCAGCAGGTCAAAATCGAGCATCAGCGACTGGGTCAAGTTATTGCGATCACTTCTGCTCCTAATGTAAATGGGAAGATATATCGATGGATTTCGTTACGAGTTTGCCGAGATCGAGGTCGGGCATGAATATGGTATGGGTGATTGTGGATCGTCTGACCAAGTCGGCACATATTCTGGGCATCAAGGACACTTGGGGCCCGGAGAAGTTGTCTCGTGTGTTTATCGCGCAGATTATGAGGCTTCACGGTACTCCGAAGTCTATTGTTTCGGATCGTGATGGCCGATTTGTATCGCACATTTGGCAGGCGGTGCATAAAGCGTTGGGTACTTGTTTGCGTTTGAGTACCTCTTTTCATCCCCAGTCAGATGGACAGTCGGAATGCACTATCCAGACATTCGAGGATATGTTGCGTGCTTGTGCTCTTGACTGGAGTAGTGACTGGGAGGAGCATTTGCCATTAATTGAATTCACGTACAACAATAGTTGGCACGCGTCGATTCGGATGGCGCCGTATGAGGCACTTTATGGTCGGCGTTGTCGATCACCGATTTGTTGGAGTGAGGCGTCCGATTTGATCGGGACCGATCCGGATGTCGTTTTAGAGATGAGGCGGAAGATAGAATTAATTCGGGAACGGATGTTGACTGCCCAGAGTCGACATAAGTCATATGCCGATGCTTGTCGTCGACCTTTGGAATTCGAAGTGGGAGACCACGTTTTACTAAAGGTGTCGCCGACGAGAGGAGTTTTCCGTTTCGGGAAAAAGGGGAAGTTGAGTCCGAGATTTATTGGACCCTTCGAGATCCTTGAGCGAGTCGGTGGGTTGGCATACCGTTTGGCGTTGCCCCCGGCCCTGAGTCATGTTCATAGCGTTTTTCATGTTTCCTAGCTGAGGAAATATGTCCCGGATCCTAGTCACATCATCGAATATGGGGAGATTGATGTCGCAGAGGATATTACTTTTCAAGAACGTCCCTTGAAGATTTTAGAGCATCGCGAGAAACGACTGAAGCGTAAGACCATCCCTTTGGTCAAAGTGCAGTGGTCGAAACATGGTGTCGAGGAGGCAACTTGGGAGACCGAGGATAGCATGCGTGCTAGGTACCCCGAGTTGTTTGTCTCTTAAGTTTCGGGACAAAACTTGTTTTTAGAGGGGTAGAATGTAATATCCGCATTTTTCTTTCCCTTGTATTTTTATTTTCGATGTATTTCTCGGTCGTAGTGACCCACGTGTATCTTTCAGTGTATCTTTTCAGTCACCTGTTGATCTGATTCTCGTTATTGTGGTGCAGAACTGCTGTTTCGGGGTTGCCGTAGATCCATTCTATGTTTTGATGCGTCTTGATATGTTCCGTTTGACGTTTCGTTCATATTCCGGTGTTTTGGACCGTTTTTATTTCGTACCTAGCGCACGCTATCTTTTCTGCATAGCGCACGCTAGGGGTCACTTAGTAGCGCATGCTACGACTGCTTCGTAGCGCGCGCTAGAGAGCAAGCTCTGGGAGTGGCAGTGCTGTTTCCAGCCCCCTGGACTGGCGAATTAGCGTACGCTACGTAGTCTAGCACATGCTAATGGCGGGGGCTAGCGCATGCTGAGATTCCGGTAGCGTGCGCTAGCGTAGGTGTCCAGTACTGGAAAGTTTGCTACTGGACTCAATCTGCTGCCCAGGTAGCGCACGTTATTGGTCGATAGCGTGCGCTACCGATACACTTTAGCGCACGCTACGGTTGGTGGATAGCGCGCGCTAACTGGATCAGGTGTGTACTGGACAGTTGCTTCTGGACTCGGCTGATGTCCACGTAGCGCACGCTATTGGTCGATAGCGCACGCTATCGAGAGATTATTAGCGCACGCTACGTTTCGAGTAGCGCACGCTATTGGTCTACTGGACTGGGACGCTAACTGTATGCCCTATAGTTTTACCCCGTTAGCGCACGCTAACCTTGAGGATTAGCGCGCGCTAACACTCCCTGGCTATATAAACCAGGGAGTTGACCCAGATGAACGTATTACGTTCATTTATTCTCCTCCCCATGGCTTAGAGCTCCTTTGGCGATTTTGGGCGATTCTTGGCGATTTCTTCTTCCAATCATCTCATCCAATATCTTCCTTGAGTTCTTGGTGTATTATAACAACACCAACACGAATCTTTCATCCTAATCCAAGGTAAAATCTCTTAGAACCCTACTTTTAGATAAATTGGGGGTTTTGGGATTTTCGTCCGATTCGTTCCGTTTTGTTGGTGGATTCATGATGAATATGGTTAATCTTGTCAATATCATTAGTTTTCCTACGGATTCATGGTATATTTTCATGATTTTGCGAAATCGAGAGGGTTTGGTTGTGGTCCGCCCTCGTTATTATTTTTGTACGAATATACATGAATCGTAGGCGGGTTTGCGGGTGTATTCCATTTCCGTATTTATCTAGAGTTGGTTATGATTATGTTCTTCGAATCGTTAGGTTCGGTTCCGTTGATTCCTAGCGTTCGTCGGTGATTATCATTTCCGTTCGTTGCGTCATTAATTATTCAAGGCAAGTATTTTTGGAAACCTTTATGCTTAACGTGGAATGGTAATGTATTTTGTGTGTGATTTGCTCACCTCGGGATGGTCCGATGGGATCACGGAGGGAATCCAAAGGGTTGAGTCCTGGATTCATGAGTTTGTTTAGCTAGCCAGCTCGGGAGGGTCCTTAGAGGCCTCGGGCGGGATCAATGGTATTACCCTGTTCCCAAGGCGATGCATGTGCTTGTTTTGTTTTAGGATATGTTCAGCTCGGGAGGGTCCTTAGAGGCCTCGGGCGGGATCAATGGTATTACCCTGTTCCCAAGGCAAATTGTTTGACTGTTTGTTTCTGGAAAAGACATGTCTGGTTTTGGCTTTTGAAATTGATATTGGTGCATGTACTATGAAATGTGTAAGCGATTGGTTTGCCTTGATTACTTGTACTAGCGTAATTGCTAACCCCTTTGGGGACCCGTTTTGGGGAAATTCTTGTTATGGATTTCAGGTTATGATTATCCGGACGAGCGAGCACCGGGACAGTACGAGGATGTTGGCCAGGGTCTTTGACATGTGCATTTGGGTCTTCTTATTTCTTTTGTCCATTTCGATATGGTTGTTCCCACAATTATAAACTTATAGATTGTACTCGCGAGTACTTAGGCTTTTCATTTCAAACTCCATATTGTATTACTTTAAATTGTTAAATTGTCTGACGATGCTTATTTCGCCGGTTGCTCCGGGCGTATCTTTATATGTCATATCGTTTAAATGTGTGTCCTCGCTAACCGAGATGGTTAGTCGAGTAGTGTTTTCTTGTTGTAGCCTGGTGGATCCCATGGTAGGGGTACACGGCGCTGTAATATACTCCGAATATCTCGGGGTGTTACACACAAGCACACAACATATCCCCAAACGTCTGGATAGTGCGCTCCGACTGCCCATCTGACTGAGGATGAAAAGAAGTGCTCAGACGCAAAGGAGTACCCAACGCTCTGTGCACCGCCTGCCAAAAGTGCGATACAAAACGACCATCATGATCCGAAACAATAGACTTCGGAGTACCGTGAAGCCTCACAATCTGCGCAATAATCACAAGAGCCAACTTCTTCGGGCCCCAAGTATCATTGATGCCCAGAAAATGTGCCGACTTGGTCAGACGATCAACAATCACCCAAACCATATTCATGCCCGACCTCGATCTCGGCAAACTCGTAATGATGTCCATCGATATATCTTCCCATTTCCATTCCGGAAGGGGAAGTGACTGTAGTAACCCCGCCGGTCGCTGATGCTCGATTTTGACCTGCTGACAAGTCAAACATCTCGTACAAACTATGCGACCTCCTCCTTCATATCTTTCCACCAAAAATTCCTTCTCAAGTCCTTGTACATCTTACTCGAACCAGGATGAATGGAGTAAGGTGTAGCATGGGCCTCGCGCAAAATACCCTTTCTCAATTCCGAGTCGTTCGGAACACAAAGCAGACTCTGGAATCTCAATACCCCATCCTCGTGAATCACAAGACCAGGAGGCTTTCCCTTAAGAACATTCTCTCGGATTTGAGAAATCATCGGATCCTCCAACTACTTCAGTTTAATTTCATCGATGAGAGACGACGAAATCTCCAAAGCGCACAGTTGCCCGACAGCTCCTGGCAACAAAATCTCAACACTCGACTCAATCAAATCCCGCTGAAGCTCAGATTGAGATGTAAGGGTCTCAAGCATCCGCAACACAACCGGTTTCTGACTCAAGGCATCGGCCACGACGTTCGCCTTGACCGGATGATAAAGGATTTCGAGATCATAATCCTTAATCAACTCTAACCACCTCCTCTGCCTCATATTCAACTCCCACTATGTAAATATGTATTTCAGACTTTTATGATCAGTAAAAATCTGATATGCAGAGCCGAAAAGATAGTGACGCCAAATCTTGAGCGCAAAAACAACTGCCGCTAACTCCAAATCGTGAGTAGGGTAGTTAAGCTCATACGGCCTCAACTGTCTCGACGGAAACACAATAGTCTTGCCGTGCTGCATCAACACGCACCCAAGACCCTGACCCAAAGCATCGCTATAAACGGTAAAACCCTCGTTGCCACATGGCAACGCCAAAATCGGAGCTGAAGTCAAATGCCTCTTCAGCTCTCAAAACTCACCTGCCTCTCGTCATTCCAGATGAATGTCTCGGATTTCTAGAGCAACTGTGTAAGCGACCGAGCCAGTTTCGAGAAACCCTCGACGAATCTACGGTACTAGCCAGCCAAACCCAAGAAACTACGGACATCCTTCACGTTCCTAGGAGGTGCCCAGTCCAACACTGCCTCAACCTTCTGCGGATCCACACGGACTCCCTCTGCTGAAATCACGTGACCTAGAAACATCACTTCCTTCAGCCAGAACTCACATTTCGAGAACTTCACATAGAGTCGCTCGGTCCTCAAAATGTCTAACACCACACGCAGATGATGGGCATGCTCTTCCTCGCTCCTCGAATAAATAAGAATATCGTTACTGAAGACGACGACACACTTACCCAAATACTCGATAAAGACCTTGTTCATCAACTGCATGAACACGGCCGGTGCATTAGTTAGCCCGAAAGGCATAACTACAAACTTATAGTGTCCGTATCTCGTCCGAAAAGCTATTATCGGAACGTCGGACTCCTTCACCCGAAGCTGATAGTACCCCAATCTCAAGTCAATCTTCGAGAATACCGCAGCTCCCTACAACTGATCGAACAAGTCATCAATCCTTGGCAGAGGATACTTGTTCTTGATGGTCACCTTGTTTAGCTCGCGATAGTCGATACACAAACGTAATGAACTATCCTTCTTCCGTACAAACAGGACCAGTGCACCCCAAGGCGAAGCGCTCAGTCGAATATATCCTGACTCCAGAAGCTCACTCAACTGCTTCTTCAACTCGGCATCTCGTAAGGTGCCATGCGATACGGCGCCTTCAAAATCGGAGCTGCACCCCGCTCTAACTCGATAGCAAATTCTACCTCACGGTCCGGTGGCAAACCCGGTAACTCGTGAGGAAAAACATCTGGAAACTCGCTAACAACTGGGATCAAGGAAAGCTCGACTCCACCACTCTCCGCCTTCAAGGCGTAGCACCAATAACCAGTACCCCCCTTTTGCAGGAGTCTCATCGCCTTCAAGGCGTTAATTACGAACTTCTGGTTTCTCTTTCTCCCCGCGAAAGAGTGCTCGGTGCTGTCCTCGGCTATCATGGTGATGATCCTCGTGCGGTAGTTCATGATTGCCCCATGCCGCTCAAGCCAATCATCCCCGAGAATCAAATCCTCACCCTTAGTACCCACAACAATAAGATTAGAGAGCCAAGCCCTCTCACAAATAAACACGGAACAGTCCCGGACCTCTCGATCGCCAACGATTCTATCACGGATAGGAAGTTTAACGATGAAAGGCTCGCAAGGCGATAAACAGTCAAGACTCAAACGACGCACACACTCCAGAGAAATGAATGAATGCGTAGCACCCAAATCAAAAAGCACACTGACAGGATGGGATTGGATGTGAACGGTACCTGTCGCCACAGTAGCCGCTGGATTATCGGCCCTCCTCATCTCATAAATACGTGGAGGGGCGGAGCCGACACTGGAAGCTCCCCCTCTAGCGGGTTGACCCCGACCTCTACCTGGGCTGGCACTCGGCGGGGACTGCAGAGCAAACAATCCCTAGTTGACACTCGGCTCTAGGTGCTGGAAAAGAATTACGGGCCTCGCGAATCTGTCTGACTTGTTCAAAAAAGAGAGCCTTGTGGCCCGACTGACCACAAGTAAGACAAATAAACTTCTGACGAGGACACTCCCGGTTCCTATGGCCCGACTGGTCATAGTTAAAGCACGTGGGATCACGAATGGAGGTTCTGGCAGCACCTCGAGAACTCCCAGAAAAATAAGCCGAACCGCCCGTAGGACCATTTGCCGACTAAGGTTTTTGCTGGCCTCCACCCTTGGGACCAGAAAAATTTCCAACGGACTTCTGCTTCTTGCTCTCACGAGCCGCTTCACTAGCCGTCACCGACATATCATACGCAAGAGCCCTACTCCGGTAATCCTTCAAAGTGGTGCAGACGAGCCCAGACATATAGTCCCGAATTGACAGTTTCATCCGCCTGGAGAAATGAAAAATTTTGTCACTCTCTTCGGTAACTTGGGTCTTCACGAAACTCAACTCCTTCTTGAAATCAGCAATAGCTTGAGAAACAGAAATATCCCGAGGCTGAGCATTATAAAAGGCATGAACTCAAGCCTGTCTAACTGGCCACGGGCAATATTCGCTCTCCATCAGGCTATTGAATTCCGCCCACGAAGCAACGTGATCTTTAGGCCCAACAGCCTCCCACCAATCAGTAGCGTCCCCAGTGTGAAAATATTGGGCAATAGGGACCTTGCGGTCCTCGGGACAGTTGGCGGCAACGAAGACTTTGGATATCTCCTTGATCCACCCCTCCCAGCCAATCAGGTCTGAGGCTCCCGTAAACTGAGGAGGATGCATCTTGATGACATCCTGAAGCCAACGGTCAGCTCCGTCCCGAGCAGCATAGGCCGGATTCTGAACCGCCTGGGCTATCGCCGCCATCTGGTTCACCATCTGTTGCATAATAGCCGCAACACCGAGGTCGGCACCATATTTAGAAGAAGCATGGCTATGTCGGTCACCGGTGCTGCCGGATCCCGAAGAATGCGATGTGGCTACCCCTCCGGCTGCCCCACGTCCCCGGCCGCGTCCACGACCACGACCACGACCCCTTCCAGCATCCATACTGGTGTTAAGAGATAGAAAAGCAACTCGATGATAAGTAAGAGAGGAAAACAACCACAGTTCAAGAAACGGAAATACGGTACGAGAAAGCAAAGAATCGAGTAAGGAAAACTTACGAGCACTGGAAGTACCGAGATGCTGGCAGCGGTGTGACAATGTGCAAAACGAACACAACTAGACCCACATAACCGACAAGCCTAGGTATCCATAAACCTAGATCGCTGATACCATTTTCCTGTAACACCCTGAGATATTCAAGGTATATTACAGTGTCGTGGGCCCCTACATGGGACCCACCAGGCTAAAACAAAAAAACACTACTCGACTAACCGTCTCGGTTAGCGAGAACAATCATTTAAATAACACAAACATATAATAACACGCCTGGTGCAACCGGCGGAATAACATCAACCGACAATATAGCAACTTTAATGAATACAAAACGAAATTCGAAGTGAAAAGCCTAAGTACTCGCGAGTACAATCTATCAGTTTAAAAAGTAGGCAACAACCATATCGAATGGAACAACGGAAATAAAAGGACTCAAATGCATGTGTCAACGACCCTAGCCAACATCCTCGTACTGTCCGAGCACCCGCTCGTCCGGAAGAACATAACCTGAAATCCATAACAAGAATTTCCCCAAAATGGGTCCCCAGAGGGGTTAACAATTACGCTAGTACAAGTAATCAAGGCAAACCAATCGCTTACACATTTCATAATACAATGCACCAAATCAATTCAAAACCAAAACCAGACATGTCTTTTCCGGAAACAAACAGTCAAACAATTTGCCTAGGGAACAGGGCTATACCATTGATCCCCCTCGAGGCCTCTAAGGACCCTCACGAGCTAGCCATATCATAAAACAAATCACGAACATGTATCGCCTTGGGAACAGGGCTATGCCATTGATCCCGCTCGAGGCCTCTAAGGACCCTCCCGAGATGGCTAGCTAAACAAACTCGTGAATCTAGGGCTATACCATTGGATTCCCTCCGTGTCCCCGTCGGACCCTCCCGAGGTGAGTAAAGCACACACATTATACATTACCATTTCATGTTAAGCATAAAGGTTTCCAAAAATACTTGCCTTGAATAATTGATGATGCAACGAACAGAAAGGAAAATCACCGACGAACGCTAGGAACCAACGGAACCGAACCTAACGATTCGAAGACTACAATCACAGCCATTTCTAAACGAATACGGAATAGGAATACACCCGGAAACCCGCCTACGATTCATGTATATTCGCCCGAGAACAACGACGAGGGCGGATCACAACCAAACTATTTCGATTACGCAAAAACCACGAAATATACCATGAATCCGTAGGAAAACTAAGGATACTAACAAGACTAATCATATTCATCATGAATAAATCAACCACACGGAATGAATCAAACAAAAACCCGAAAACCCCCAATTTACCCAAAAGTAGGGTTCTTAGAAGATTTACCTGAGATTAGGATAGAAGATTCGTGTTGATGTTGTTATTAAACACCAAGAACTCAAAGAAGGTAATGGTTGAGGTGATTGGAAGAAGAGATCGCCAAGAAATCGCCCAAAATCATCCAAGCCGCGGGGAAGGAGGTAAAATGTGGAATAGATCCATCCAAAGTCAACTCCTGGGTATTTATAGCGACACGGCTTAGCGCGCGCTAACTGTTAATGGTTAGCGTGCGCTACCCAGTTATATTACAGTCCAGAACTCACTGTCCTGGACCACTAGCGTGCGCTACTACTATCTAGCGTGCGCTAACAACGACTTGGTAGCGCGCGCTATCGGGCTATAGCGTGCGCTACCTGGGCACGTGAACGAGTCCAGAAACAAACTGCCCGGTACTGGACAGTCGCACTAGCACGCGCTATCGAACACCTAGTGCACGCTAGCCTTCAACAATAACGTGCGCTAGACAAATGTAGCGTGCGATAATCCATTAGTTCAGAGGACTGGGATTAAAAACAGGCTCACTGCCACTCCCAGGGCTCAGCTCGCTAGCGTGCGCTACGAAACATACGTAGCGTGCGCTACTAAAGGATTCTTAGCGTGCGCTATGCAGAAATATTAGCGCGCGCTAGTTAAGGAATAATAATGGCCCCAAAACACCAAAACATGAACGAAACATCAAACAGAGCATCTCAAAACGCATAACAACATAGGATGGATTCACGGCAACCCCGAAACAGCGGTTCCGAACAACAATTACGAGAATCAGATCAATGAGCGGCGGAAGAACCAATAAACGTAGAACTGGATGATAAAAAGTCTCGAAACAATTATTCTCAAAAATTAACACGGTTATACGAGGGTCGCTAAAAATGAGAAGTACACCGAAAATGAGAATACCGGGAAAAAAATGCAGATTTTACAGTGGGTTCCGCCTCGGGGCCCATGGCGCTGTAATATTCCTGGATGGCTCTGGGGGTGTTACAGAATATGGTATCAGAGCTTTGGTTGAGAAAACCTAGGCAGTCGGGTCGAGTTGAGTCGTGCTTTTGTCGTGTCATTTGAGTTGTCGATTGATAAATTCTAGAGCCATAGGTTTTGTTGTTCACTTGGGCTTGTGCGTTATGTGATTTACCATTGTGGTACTCGGGTTGTTGTAAACTTTTCCAAATGGTATTAACGTAATTCTTCGGATAGAGATGTGTTGTGTTCTCGAGTTGAATTGAGTTTGCAAAATCTGTGTTTTGAAAATATATATGTCGAGTATTTTCTAGAGTTTAGACATGTGCCAGTATCACGGGGAATCATCAGCTTCACGATCTGTAAGTATTTGGATTCTTGAATTGCATTGAGATTTATTGTCGTTCTAAGTTGACATGCTTTGAGATTCATAAAGATATTATGCGTCACAGTATGAGGTGACAGTGTTGAGACAGGATTGATGATCTTAAGAACCTATGATTTTGGAAATCAATATGTCGGTTAAATTTTGGAACGGAGTTGTGCATTTGGGAGAAATGCTGTGGATGGTTGAGAAGAACATGTAGCCATGTTAATTCATTTTGAGATATATGAAACTGTTTTGAGCATTTGAGAATGATAGTTTTCAAAATGAATGTTTTACTGTAACCTTTAGTGACAAAAAAAAAAGGGAAGATTATGGGCACCGGTAAGGTTGGTAAGGAACCTTCTCCATCTATCAATAAAGTTTTTTTTGTTGAAAGTTTACATCATAATTGACTTAGTGTTTCTCAATTGTGTGATGAAGGCTTTAAAATTCTTTTAGAAGAAACCCATTGCACGGCTTTTAAAAATAACAAAATTGCCTTTATTGGTTTGAGATGTGAAAATATTTATATTGTTGATCTTAATGACAGAAATTCATTCAATGAAAAATGCTTTATTACTTTAGACGAAAATGCATTTCTATGGCGTAGAAAATTGGGGCATAGATCTCTACCGATCATTTCAAAACTTTTGAGATATGATTTAGTTCGTGGTTTACCCAAACTTAAATTTGATCGAAAACATTTATGTGAATCTTGCATAAAAGGGAAACATACTCGAGAAACTTTTCAAACCAAAATTCGAGATTTCCACCAGTTACATTCTTGAACTCGTGCGTATGGATTTAATTAGATCATCTAGATATGTTAGTCTAAATGGAAAACTTTATACTTTGGGGATTGTTGATGATTTTTCTTGATTTACACAGGTTAGATTCGTTGCTCATAAAGATGATACGTTTTTTGAGTTTTCTAAATGGTACTGTTTGGTACAAAATGGGAAAAATCTTTCCATAATTTCTATTCGTACCGATCACGGAGGTGAATTTGATTGCACTCCATTTGAACTTTTGTGTTACAAGTATGGAATTAATCACAATTTTTCGGCTCCTATAACTCCTCAACAAAATGGGGTCGTTGAAAGAAAAAATCGGTCATTGGAAGGAATGTCGAGAACAATGTTAAATGAATATTCTCTTCCTAAATATTTTTGGGCCAAAGCTATTTTTACGGCATATTATACTATCAATCGGGTTCATCTTCGTAGAGCTCAACTTAAAACCCCGTGTGAAATTTGGAAAGGTAAAAAGCTAAATATATCATATTTTCATCCATTAGGTTGCAATGTTTTTATTTTAAATAATGGATAAAAAAACTTTGGCAAATTTGATGCAAAATCCGATTTTGGTATATTTCTTGGATATTCTACAAATAGCAAAGTTTTTCGTGTTTATAACATTAGAACTAATAAAGTTGAAGAATCTATTCATGTTAAATTTAATCCCGGGAAAGGTAGAATGTTTTGATGATGCAACTGTTCTTCCGGATTCTCATCCCTCAAATGAAATGGAAAAGATTTCAGAGTTACAAAAGAGTATAATCGATGATTTGCCTAAAGATTGGAAGCACAACAAAGATCATCCAAGAGACCTTGTTATTGGGAATATCGAATATGGTGTTCAAACACAAAGAAGAACGACCGAATATATTGCCCATTTTGACTTCGTATCAGAAATTGAACCCAAGAATGTGTCTGAAGCTCTTGATGATGAAAGATGGGTGATGGCAATGCAAGAAGATCTTGTTCAATTTGAGCTAAATAATGTATGGAATTTAGTCCTGACAGGATGAGAATGAATATGAATGATACCTGTAGCCATGGTAGCCGATGAATCATCGGCCCTCCTCATCTCGTATACACGTGGATGAGCGGAGCCGACACTGAAAGCTCCCCCTCTAGTGGGCTGAACCTGATCTCTCCCTCAACCGACACTCTGCGGAGACTGCAGAGCAAATGACCCTTGGTTCACACTCGGTTCCCTAGGTGCTGGGAAGGAAGCCTGGGCACCGAGAGTCTGCCCGGAACGATCACAAAAGGAGGACTTATGGCCCGACTGGCCACAAGTATGACAAGTCAACGACGGGCGAGGACACTCCCGGTTCCTATGGCCCGGCTGGCCACAGTTAAAGCTATTAGGAATACTTGTTAGATTTTGATGATGTCATCTTTATATATAT
This sequence comes from Orobanche coerulescens, assembly GCA_033398695.1. Classification (NCBI taxonomy): domain Eukaryota; kingdom Viridiplantae; phylum Streptophyta; class Magnoliopsida; order Lamiales; family Orobanchaceae; genus Orobanche; species Orobanche coerulescens. Next base: position 89,094,727 of record CM065814.1, read on the forward strand.
TCAAATGTATGTTTTAAATTACTTGGCTAAATCTAAGGAAGAACCAAATGAGTATCTTACATAGGCCAAATTATGATAAGTTAGATACTTGGCAAAATGTAAGGAAGAACCAAATGAGTATCTTCCATAGGCCAAATTATGATAAGTTTGATACTTGGCAAAATGTAAGGAAGAACCAAATGAGTATCTTCCATAGGCCAAATTATGATAAGTTAGATACTTGGCAAAATGTGAAGAAAAACCAAATGAGTATCTTCTATAGGCCACATAAGTTAGGCTTAAAAATCGGCTAAGTTCATATCAGCCAAGTCTTGGTCAACTCACATGTTCAGATAAGGTTGACCATAGACGAGTCATATCAGGCAATCTATCAGAGAAGTTATGGTCAAACAATTTAATCAGCGAAGTTGGACCAGACTGCAGTCAAGAAGGAAATTCAAGTCATCTGTAGTTTGACCATCAGATCAGTCAAGTTCAAATCAGTTTAGAAAACTACAGACAAGTCAGCACATCAGAGAAGTCGACACTAGAGAAGGTTGACTGCACATCAGACTAGTTGACCACAGAGAGGTCAGCTAACTAATCAGCCAAGTACTCCAGTCCACGTCAGTATGTGTTGAATAGTCAAGATTTAAGGAAAGTCACATGCGGGCGATTAGAGACAGATTGGAGAGATTTCCGGAAAGGAAATGATTTAAATGAATCATCCAGACCCACCACTGAAGACTTTAATTTTATTATATTCAAAAGATTCGGCGCTATCACATGGAAGTCTTCACAACGATCGGAATTGGATTAAAATATGGGAATCCAGCCTTGCAACGTTCAGAAAGAAAAACAATGAAGTCTATTTCTCTAACGGACGGATTTGTTACAGATCTGCAACGGCTATGAAGAAATGCTCAAGGATCGACACCTATATATATTTGAAGATTTGAAGTTGAGCAGTACGATGCGAACAATACATACAAGCAATCAAAGCAATCAAGCGAACTATAGCATCGTGAAAGAGCAAGAGTTCTAAAGTTCTTATTTGAAGAAGCTCTTAGTTGGAGAAGACAATCACTCTTGTCTTTAAAACCTGAGTTCGGGGTACTTCACTAGTTGAAGTTGAGATACTGTAAAGGCATCCAAGGATCGTAGATCAAGAGGTACAAGGCAGTCAAAGGGAGTTGCAACGGCAAGGAATTCCACTGGTTGGAAGCTATTGTAATTGGTTGAATCACTATAATATTTATCACTAGTTGAGAATTATAGTGAATTCATCTCCAACTGGTTTGGAGAAAAGTGGATTAGTAGAGGATTACCCCACCTCTGAGACCACTATAATTGCCTGCGTGTTTTACTGCTTTCATTATCATACTTACCTGCTGCATACTTACTTAACTGTTACATTGATTAATTTTGTGTTCGTCATCAGCTGACTTCCACACTTACATTGACTGCAAGTCATTTGTACCATCAGCTGAGAAACTCATCCTTTGTGGAAAAGAGTTTCAATAAGTCTATTCACCCCCCCTCTAGACTTATCCCTGGACGACTTGTGACCTACAACTGGTATCGGAGAGGTTGGTTCAATATTTCAAGAACCAGATCCATATATCGAGGATTATTTTAAGCTCATCTTAGAAATAGAACATATGCATTCTAGATTACCTGTGTTTTCAGTTGGCGAGTATGATCTTTGGAAGATAATGATGAAGGCACACTTATCTTCAATCCATGACGACATGTGGTGCATCATAGAGGACGGTCCCTTCATCTTCGAGAAGGACAACACTCCTGAGGATATTGCAGCCGGGAAGCCAGAGAAGATCCCAAAGAAGAGGACGGAGCTGACCATTGAAGAAAGAAAGCTGGCCAACCTTGACAACCGGGCCAGAGACGTGCTGTACCAAACTCTTCACAAATCAACAATGGTCAAGATCAAGAACTGCAAAAACGCCAAAGAAATCTGGGACACATTAGCCTTAATGTGTGAGGGAACCGAGCTGATAAATGAAAACAAGTTGTTAATTGCTACCTAAAAATTTTACAATTTCAAAATGAAGAATGGCGAATTCATAGACCAAGTGGACATCAGGTTCACTGAAATCATCAATGAGATTAACTCCCTGGGAAAATCATATGGGAACAGGGAGATGGCACTGAAGGTCTTAAGATCTCTCAATCCTGAATGGAGTATGAAGGCAGTGGCCATGAAAGAATCCAAGGATATTAACAAAATAAAGATCCAAGAGCTGTTCTCTGACCTAAAGGCTTATGAGTTTGAGATTCCAAGTTCATCATCTACCGAGCCTGCAGAGAAGGGAATAGCCTTTGCAGCCGAGTCCACCGCCAAAAGCTTATCTGAAGTCAACCAAAAGCTTATCTGAAGTCAAACCTCCAAATCCACTTGATTTTGAGGAAGAAATGGCGTTCATAATACAAAGGTTCAGCAACTTCAGAAAGAATTACTCCAAATACAAAAAGAATTATAAGGAGAACCCCAGGAGAAATCAAAAGGCTGGAAGCTGGAAGGTGGAGTGTTATAATTGCCACAAGGCAGGACACATCCAAATTGACTGTCCTGGTCTCAAGAAGGACGAGAGCAAGAAGGAGGTGAGCAGAAAAGAAGACCGAAGGAAGGCCGTCATCGGAGAAGACCAAAAGCGAGTAGAATCAAGTAGCGGATTCTTCTCTAATGATGATGAAGAATATGATTGTCTGATGGCCAGCCTAGCTGATGAAGAGGCAACATCTAAACCCTCAGTTTCTAATAATAACAGCTCAGACATGTCACAAGACATGGACTTACACGAGTCTGTAAATCAGCTTCTCAAAGATTTTGAGAGATTAAAAACTGCACACCAAACTGTATCAGCCGAGAGGACCCAACTGCAAGATGAGAATGGGCAGCTGAAAAATGACTTTGAAAAACACAACCTAGAATTTAATAAAACCAAAGCTGATCTTGTAAAACAGGCTGCAGCTAACTCTACAAACCAGGCTAATAATACCACAACTGAGATAAAATGACTAACTATTTTAAATAGTAAAAAATCAGCTGCACTTGCTCATGTCAAAGCTGAGTTTGCAAAACTAACTCAGCTAAGTAAAAATCAGGCGAAGGAAATAACCTCCCTGAAGGCATCTCTAACCATGGAAGAATTGTGTACAAATAAAAGGCCATTATATTCCAGATCAGGCCTTGGATATGACCCACACACTCCCTCTAGTTCTAAAACCACTTTCACCATGGGAGAAACAATTGTCTCGACTGCTGAGCCAATATACAAACCTGTATTTCAAAATAGGCAACAGCCAAGTCACAGGTCTAGGCTGCAACCAAGTTATACAAGGCAGCCACCTAGACATGAGACTAGGCAATGGCCAAGGCAGAAGCAGTAGCCTAGACAACATGTCCACTATTATCAAAGATTCCCCAAACACAGATTTCAAAATGGGAGGGGCAAATGGAAACCTCAAGGTTATCCTAATTTTCAAAACGAACAGGTGTGGAGACCTCAAAGATTTAGTAAATGGTCTCAGCCAAGATTTAGGCATGGCCCACACCATCAGTTTTATGAGGCATATCCAGTACATAATCCCAATAGAGGATATAGGCCCAGACCTTACACACTTTTTGGGGGTAATAACAACAACTTTCATAATCCCAGGAGAAACCAGTTCTCCAGAAAACCAACTAACCCCCGAGGACCCACAGATTTGGGTACCTAAATCTCTGCTTGTCTGATTGCAGAAAAGGTGGAAGGACTACTACCATATCTCCACAAATTCAAACATTGGAATTGAAGAATGGTTTGTAGATTCCGGATGCTCAAGGGACATGACCGGGAACAAGAAGGTGCTGATAAATTATACTAAAGAGAAAGGTTCAGATGTAACCTTTGGAGATATCTATAGAGGTCAGACTAAAGGTTTTAGAGAGATGCACAGAGGAAACATCACCATATCCAAAGTTCACTATGTCAAAGGACTCAAGTATAATCTCCTGAGCATAAGTCAGTTTTGTGATGAGAAGAATCTGTAGTCTTCACCATTTGGAACTGCATGGTGATAGATATCCTATCTAGCACTACTATGAAAACAGGATACGACATCGGTTTTTTTAATTAATTCACATCGGTTATAAAACCGATGTCGTATCTACCGATGTCAATTTTTCACATCGGTTTTCTAATGAATTCACATCGGTTGAAAATCGATGTTGTTACTGTTAATACACATCGGTTGAAAACCGATGTTGTTACGGTCAGAACCGATGTGAATGGTGCCCAGAATTTAATTTTTTCACCCAGCCTGGTCTGCCAGCCCAGCCAATTCCACCTGTAAAAAAATTGGGCCAACCTACACCAACATATTTTTCTGATCACAATCAGCAACATCTCAAATGAAAACGAACCCAACATAATTTTTAAGCAATGAATGTATTATCAAACTTTTGTAACTATCTCTGTTTACAACAAGCATTATCAATTAACTACAAAATAAAAATACACATCCTTATAAAAGTCTCGAAATCTTTAACTTCATGAACTTACCGGTTCGAGAATAACAAGAACCAACCGTTTGTATGTCATAGAAAAAATCTAAACAAATTTGGTAAAAAAATATTTCGCCCATTGCATTCGAATTTCTTTCATGCTCTCTTCAGGAAGCACTTGAGTATCGCTAAATATCTGTCATATAATTTATAAAAATACTTTTCAGTACAAAAACAGAAAAAAAATATATGATTAGTTTGACTTGATAAAATTACCTCCACCCAATTTTCTGCAATACCAGCCTGAACTATGGTCTGCATCCAGTACATGACATAATATCCACACTCCCAACCACCATTTTGTTTATTACACTAAAAAATATAATTGCAATCGGTAAAAGAATATTTGTCAAGTAAGATAAAATCACACAAAATTATTTGTAAAAGAATAGTTGGGATTGAAATTTTACTTACTTTGGGATAAATCCATTGAATGACCTGCTTGGATTTACTCGTGTGCGCACCATCCAACACTCTCAATGAGGTCACAATACTGGAAGTAAGAAAAACATAATTGTGTTATGAATAGTACAAGAGGTCACAGGATTATAAGAATTGAAAGTTGTGAGTTGAGACTGAAATAAAAAGAATTAGGGATGTTAAGAATTAGTTGTGAGTTGTGCTCTGGTCGCCCAAGTCGCCCAACTGCAGCTGATAGTATATCCTTGCGACCCTCGTTAACAAATGAACCCTGTGAGCACTGCTCCTCAGAACGAAGGATAACATCATAGTATTTTTCAAGACAGCACCTTATATTCATGTACTTTTTTCAATTAATCATTCATAATTCTTCTTTCGAGAAGAAACATGGTAAGAAACACGCCATTAAACACAACTTAAATATGGTAAGAAACATGCTGGGCAGTTAACTGAAGCATGCCGAAGCATATGGTAAGACAGCACCTTAAATTGCGTCTTCATGAAGCATGCTGGGCAGTTTTAAATATGGTAAGAAACACGCCATTAAACACAACTTGTCCCTAGTTAACAAGTTGTTTTTCTAAAGTTTACATAAAATAACAAAAGATTGATGCTCATTCACACAAGGCAAATACATATTTGGGATAATTACAAATAGTACCCCCAAGATCAATAATTACAAAAAAGACCATGTGAAATTGGCCGTTGCTACCTCTGAAAATGACTATTGTATGAATAGTTCGTATACTATACTTTATAGTGATGATTTGTAGAACTTCGAAAGTGTGAGGTCTATTTCGAAAATATTAAAACTTTAAGTCGTTATTATATGTTCATAAATCTATAGGTACTAAATTATTAAATTTCAACTAACGAAATATTCATAATGAACTTTAAACACATGCCGCCTATCTATAATGTTTGCAAGATTGCAGGGGTGAATTTTTTAATCTCTCGAATATCCAGGTCATCTTTTTTTGTTGAGATATATGGATTGATAGGTATTTTGGTTAAAATGTTGACAGAATAGTCTGCTTGCTGATGTACAACTAAAGGGTAAAGTTCTACCTTTCCCGGGAACAATAATAATCGGCGCCGTTTTACAATTGTGGAAGCAATATTCACTTACACTGCCCTGTATTACGCTGAAAAAAGCATATATATATATATGTATATATATATGAGGAATGAATCATTCGAGCAAAGACATTATAAGCAAGCGTATAAATATAGTGACATCATTCTGGGAGTAAATATTAAAAATGAAAAACCAAAAAAAAATTCAAATTACAAAAGTTTCCTGGAAGTTATCTTGATTGTCTTGATTCCATATACATTTTCCCCATTCATAAGAAAAAAGTTTCAACAGCACCTTAACAATAAGGAAATATTAGAATTAACCCCTTATAATTAAAGACTGAATCAAACCTCAAGGTGCTCTTTGTAATTTTAAAATTTCTGTTTCTCTTGGTAAGTACTCCAAACCTCAAGAGTATTTTTTGAATTACAAATTTTATAAGAATGGGGAAGATTTTAGTTCTATCCTTGTGTTTTGAATTACAAATTTTATAAGAATGGGGAAGATTTTGTTTCCCTTGAGTTTCTCACAAGGAAAACTCCATCTCTTGAATTGCACTGATGAAAGGAAGAATAAATTTGAGTAATAGTGCAAGGCATTTGATCTGAGATTTTGACGAAGTGTATGTTTGGCAATCAATCTAGCTTATTTTTTGAACTTACTTTTTGAGTTTATTTAAAAAGCCCTATTTGATACGCCATAAGCTAGCTTATAAGTTACCTTATAAGCTGACTTACTGAGATACTTAATAAGATACTACTCAAAGTAGCATCTCAATAAGCTGGCTTATAAAACATCAGCTAAACTGCCAAATACACCCTAACTCGGAGATGATATCACTTATCTACAGTGGATATGTTTCAATATGATAAATATTTACTTGAAGGAAAGAAATGCAAATACAAAGCATTCAGTTCCAGCTCCTAATTCTTCCCAATATAAATGTCGTCTTATTTTACATGTAGAACATATACATTGCATATATAGATTATTATTTTTTTCTTTAAAAGATTGATTGAGACCTATCTCCAAATATATTTTGCATCAGTTTAGCAGTATCTCAACTATAATTAATTAACGGAATTATGCAATACTGCAATCATTATTATCATGCAAACTGTGAAAAAATTACCATAGCAACTTCAAATGCCTTAACGGCAAGCTTCTCCATAAGACCTTGAGTCATCTCATACACAATCTCCTTCTTAAAACCTAAAAAGAAAAAAAATGATAAAAATATTAAATAATAATTAAAAAAAACAGGAATGCTGGGGTAAGTTATTACTGGAGACGGCGTGGACAAGGTGGATGGTATCCGCAAGTCGGCAAAGATGGGTGACGGCCCAATCAAAGGCGTGTTTGCTATTGGGGCCGTGATCGACGGCAACGATTATGTCGCGGCCACTTCTTCTTTCGCCGGTTCCTCTGTCGAGCTCGGGTGCAGGTACAACCGGTATCAGCGACGGCAAAATCACTTCTCTCCAGTTGTACTCTTCCTCCTCCATCAACGGCTCCATCTTTTAGATCTCTCCCTCTCTCCTTCGATTGGTCGATTTATATAGATATTATTGTTATCCGATCCCAACTCCCTTTGAGGGATTGATGAAACGGGGATGATGGATGATGAAGAGCGATTGAGATCAGGGATGATGAAGGAACACTCAGATTATCGTTTTCTTGGACAAGTTTCGAGAAGAAAAATGAAAGGGGGAATGCTGCGTTCGTTTCAACGGGGAAGAGAACAATTGAACGAAGAAAGGGGGAGACTGCCGATCTCCTGCGTAGGGTTGGAAGAAAAATATAAAAGGATTCACATCGGTTACATATTAAAACCGATGTTAATAAGTATAATTCACATCGGTTTTTTAGAAACCGATGTTAAACTACTGATATTGACATCAGTTTCTAAAAAACCGATGTTAAACCTACTGATATTCACATCGGTTTTTCATAAACCGATGTTAAACAACTGAAATTCACATCGGTTCTACTAAGAACCGATGTTAACGTAGAGGAAAATTACAATTGCACCACCGCCTTTTTTTTACATCGTTTTTCTTAAAAACCGATGTAAATTGGGCGATGTTGAATCCTATTTTCCTAGTATTGTAGAGAAGTGAAGCTATAAAGATTCAAAAGGAGGGATGTCTATATGATAGATTGGAACACAGAAACTCCTAATACCTGTTTTCTATATAAGACAATAGCTGAGAATGGATGGCTGTGGCACAAGAGACTATGTCATCTGAATTTCAAAGCCATCAACAAGATTAGTTCTCAGAAGCTGGTCAGAGGACTTCCAGAAGAAGTATTCAAGAAGGAAGCTCTTCGTGATGCATGTCAGAAAGGGAAGCAAACAAGAGCATCATTCAAGCCAGTTCAACCTACCACTCTTACAACAAGGATCCTAGATCTACTTCACATGGATCTATTTGGTCCTATCAAGCCAAGGACCTTAAGTGGCAGAAAGCACGCTCTAGTAGTAGTAGATGACTACTCAAGATACACATGGATTGTTTTTCTCTATAAAAAGAGTGAAACTCTAACCAAGTTACCTGAGCTGCTAAGGAGGATCCAGAATGAGAAATCCCTCTCAATCATCAATATCAGATCAGATAGAGGAGGAGAATTTCTCAACAATACAATCACTGATTACAGCGATCAGAATGGGATCCAGCATGAAGTCTCTGCAGCCAGAACCCCTCAACAGAATGGTGTTGCTGAAAGAAGAAACAGAACCTTGAAGGAAGCTGCCAGGTCCATGATTGCGATGGACACCCAAGAGGTTCTGGTCAAGTCATTCACGCAGCATGTCATACTCAGAACATGAGTATGATAGTAGGGAGACATGGCAAAACTCCCTATAAGGTTTGGAATGGCAGAACACCAACTGTTGCATATTTTCATATTTTTGGTTGTAAGTGTTTCATCCACAACAACGGTAAATCCCAACTTAATGCCTTTGATGCTAATGGGATATTCACAAAGAAGCAAGGCATATAGAGTTTTTAATAAAAGAACCTAAGTTATGGAGGAAACACCTCATGTTGTATTTGATGAAACTACTGCTGAGTATAGGAAAAAGGTGGAGCTGATAGAGAATAAGCTCAAATCTGCAACCCTAGAAGAAGTCATTGTTCATGACACAGGAATGGTGGACTCACCTGCAGACCAGCCTGAAGACCCATCTGTAGCTGATGAAGACCCAACTGCAGATCAGACAGGACCACAAAACCTACCTGATCCAGTTACTGCTGTTAAAGACCAATATGTAGCTGATAAAGACTCATCTGCAGACCAGACCAGATCCCAACCTGCAGATGACAAGACGGTCGTTGATCTAGTTGCAGACCAAGGAGATCAGATCCAAGCTGATGCAAAGAGAGGAAATCCGCCAAAGCAAATCTACAGGGGGAACAGACCCTAAAGAAGAAGACATTCCTAAGTGGCTCAAAGATCACCCTATTCAGAGTGGAGCATGAAGACCACATATTATTAGTCCAAATATATGTGGATGATATCATATTTGGCTCAACCAATCCAGAGCTATGTGAGAAGTTCTCAAATCTCATACAAGGAGAATTTGAGATGAGTATGATGGGCAAGCCTAATTTCTTTCTAGGACTGCAAGTTAAGCAGATGGAAAATGGAATTTTCATCAATCAGGCCAAATACACCAGAGATCTCAAGAGATTTTGAATGGAATCAGCCAAATCAGCAAAAATTCCTATGAGTACAAGCACACATCTTGAAGTAGATGAAGAAGGCATATCAATGGACTCAACCCACTACAGAGGACTCATTGGATCACTTCTTTATCTGACTGCAAGCAGGACAGACATTTCATATGCTGTAGGAGTATGTGCAAGATTCCAGTCTAAACCCAAGCAGTCACGCATGGAAGCAGCTAAGAGAATCATCAAATATCTCAAGCCTACCATCAATGTCGGTTTATGGTATCCTAAAGATGACAACTTTGAGCTATCAGGATATTCAGATGCATATTTCGCAGGATGCAAGATCAATAGGAAAAGCACTAGTGAAACGTGCAAATTCATAGGAACCAGACTGATATCTTGGTTTAGCAAGAAGCAGATATCTAACTCTATCTCAACAACAGAGTCAGAGTATCTAGCTGCAGGTAGATATTGTACCCAGATTTTGTGGATCAGACAATAGCTAAGGGATTACAATATAATTACAAATGAAGTCCCAATTTGGTGCGACAACAATACTGCAATTGCAATCACCAACAATCCGGTATTGCACTCAAGGACGAAGCACATTGATGTTAAGCATCACTTCATTAGAGATCACGTGCTTAATAAGAGAGTCAGAGTTGAAAGAGTCAGCACAGAATATCAGATTGCTGACATTTTCACCAAACCTTTACCAGAAGAAATGTTTTTGGAGCTGAGCAGGGAACTTGGACTACTAGATTGGGAATCTAGTACAGATGAGAAAGCTACCTGAAGACCAGATCAGACGAGCAAAGGAAGTTACCTGATCAGACCAGACGAAAAGATGAAGGACGGACACAAGCAGAGTCACCTCATGCAGAGCAGTCAAACAGTCAACGGTCAACCAGCTAAGTTTTCTAATTTTGACTGACTACTGAATAATTTATTATTATTTATTTACACATGGCAATCCCACGCTCACGATTACACGATGACAAGCTAGCACGCTTACACGTCCACACGACCCCACTAATTCAAAATTTGAACCAACTTAAAATTAAAATAATATTAAAATCCAAACGTCGCTTCAATTTCTTTTTAAATACCGAAAAGTCGATTCACTTTATCTTCTTCACGCCTACGAACCCTAATTTTCACAGAGAAAAAACCCATTTCGAATTTTCATACACTCAGAAGAAATCTTTCTTACGCAGAAATGGAAGCATACTTCAACGGAGTTAACCTTAAAGCGGTGAAGGACCAGATCATTTCCTCACTGGTCGTCGATTTCGAAGGACTTATCGAGGCAAATCTGGACAACGATGTGCGATATCTCATCAGAGCGATGAAGACGAATGGGATCTACCCATTTCTGGATATCAGCCCCAAACATCTTTTCAAGGAGGCGGTTATCGCTTTTTACCGAGAGGCCCCAGTGCTCGAATCAGGCATAAGGAGCTCTATTTGTGGAATCCAAGTGGATATTACTCCAGAATCGGTCGGGAAAATCTTCGGGATGAAATCCCACGATGTGGCTGTCGAAGCCCTAAAGCAGAATGCAGCCGAAATGTGGCTGAAAATCAAGGCTATCGACCAGCCGGAAAAATTGAAGCTGATCGCCAAAAGGAGAGAATTGAAGAAGGAATACCGCTATGCGTTGGATATAACCAACAAAATAGTGATGGGGATGGCGGGAAGCTACGACCAATTGTCGTCAGCCAAGTTCATGGTGCTAGGAGCACTTATTCAAGACGAACGAATTGACTGGGCTGATTACATCTTCAGGCAATTGGTGCATGAGGTGAACAAAGCCGAGTGGCTAGTTGAAGAAAAGAGATTCAAATCTAAGCTGGCGTTCGGAACGCTGCTTAGTTGGATGTTGGAGCAGCTTGGTGTGGCGAAGGGAAACACTGACCCCTTCCACATCAACAAAAGACTTGGTCATTTAGACCAAGAGACCCTGAGGAGGCTAGGAAGTGAGAGGAAAGCAGCTCAGATACTAAAGGAAATGTCTGTAGAGCGAACTCCCTACAGATATCCTTTGAGCTCAGACGAGTCCGACCAAGCTGCAACTGCAGACCAGTCTGAGAAGAGTCAGACAACACCCCCATTGCCATCCGTTTCAAAAGAAGGGGACCAGCCCCTGGTGAGCCATCCGAAATTCACTCCTCACCAGAACCATCACCCAAAAGACCCAGGCAATTGTTTGATGAGGAGGAGCAGCCAGACCATTTTACTACCCCTGAACCCATTCACATGGAGGATCAGCCTGCTCCCTCCAGCCTGGAGACCCAAATGGTTCCTGTTCTAACCCCTTATTTTGTATCTGAGAAAGAAGAAGTAGGTTTGATTATCCTGATTCCAGAAGCAAATTATTCTTTTAATCTGCTTGAAAATAATTTCTTAAACCTGTCTGTAGAGCAACTTTTACTTGTAAAATCTCATGCTCTAAAACATTCTTTTATTGAAATTTTTGAGGAATGGAAAACCCTTAAAACTGTTCCATTCACTCAACTTCAAGCTTTCATTGAAGGGAGTTGCTGGGAGTATCCCCAGGCTACAGAGGATCTGCTCACACATTTTTGCAATGAGTCAGATCTGATTTTACTACTTCAGGAAGGCTGGTTCATGTCCAATTTTAAAACAAACATGGACCAGCTCCTCCATCTTATAATGGCAAGCGTTTTTGATGGTACCCTGAATGGAGATGGGGAGGTAGTTGAAAAAGAAATAAAAATTGAAGAAGTAGTGGAGGAAGAAGAAAAGGAAGTTGAAAAAGAAGAAATCATTGTAATAGAAGATGAAGAGGAGAGACAGGAGGAAGGAGAAAAAGAAAAAGAAGAAGAAAACATTTTAGTTGAAAAACAATCTGAAGAAGAAGAGATAGAAAAAACTGAGGAGTTGGTGGATGAAGGAGAAGAAGAAGGAGAGGAAGTTGATAAGGATGAAGAAGAAGAAAAAGATGATGATGAAGAAAAATATAATAGAAAGGATGATGATGAAGAAGATGAGGATGATGATGATGATGCTGATGATGATGATAAAAAGGGTGATGAGAGAGAAAAGAGAGAGGATGAAGAGAAGGATGAAGAGAAGGAAAGAGAGAAGGAATAAGAGAAAGAAGAAAAGGAGAAGGAAGGAAAGGAAAGGGAAGGAGAAAAAGAGAAATAGGCTGAAGAGAGAGAAGGCCAAGATGAATCCAGGTCAGATAAGGCTGGGGCTCCTGCCTGCTACATCAGCCTTGATGTCAGCCTAGCTAAAGAAGATGACAGGTCGGGGACCCCTGAGCAGACCCCACCTGATCAGCCGCCTGCAGACAAGAGTATGCAGACAGGTAGGTCCACTGCAAACCTACCTGCAGGCACAGAGAGCGTCGGTGAGCACTCACCTCAGTCATCACTAATCTCCCCTATGATGACTGAGCTGATTAGAAGCATTGTCAGAGAATCCTTAGAAGAGTTGTTTGCCGCCAGAATCACACCTGACCTGCAGTCGATCAATGCAAAGATTGACACCCTACTGCAGAGGAATGCTCCTCAACCTCCTCCCAACAATTCCAGAATGCCACTTGGCATGACTGACTGGATGCAAAGAGTAGAGCAGCAGTTGACCATTTTGGTTGATGCTGGCAAAAAGGGGGAAGGAAAGCATGGGGAAGAGGGCGAAGAAAGAGAAGTTCAGGAGATGAGAATGAAGAAGAGACAAGATGTTCCACTAATTGAAGCTGGGACATCAAGTCAGAAGAAAAGAGAAATAGATGACCAAAGAGCAGACTGGTGATCAGCCTGCAGCCAAGAGAAGGAGGACCCGTCTTGGAGAAGAGCCTATATTAGAATGGGACGGCAAAGAGTTGTGGTTTGTTGAAGATTTCCTTCCTGTCGAAGCTGCATTAATGTGGGGATCTGCAAAGAAAAAGTTCATTAAAGATTTTTATATCTGGGAGTTACTCCAGGATAAAAATTGCTCCCCACAGTAGACTTTTATTAACTTTATGGAATCAACACATCCAAAGCTCTGGGCCTTCCTACTAAAACATGCAAAAGGATGGAATGCATACCCCATGATTCCTCCCTTCAGACCTAAAGATCCGCCCACTTTACCAAACAATGAATTGGATGAGTTAGCGTTGCAAAGAAAGATAAATAAGCTGTGTGACGAGCATAAGTTCTCTTCCCAAGAAGAACAAGATTTTACCGCGCTTGTAATCAAGAGGAAGTACGGCCTAGCACCTATCAAGAAAAGGCCAATCGGTGCTAAGCCCTATAGGCCTGCCAAGCAAACTGTCCGCAGAGGCAGAGGCAGAGGCAGATAACATTAATTTGTACATGTATTTTTTCTTGTAATTTTGATTTTTGAAAGACTTGTAATTTCTCTGTATTTGTTTGTTCATTTAAAGCTATGTACTTGTAAACAAATAGAAGAAATATATAAACAGTCATTTGAATGACAACCTCTAGTTGTCTCAAAACAAGACTGATTTTATTTTGTGTCTTGCACTTATATGCAAACCTGTTCTTCATTTGAATAATTTCTTAAGTTTTGCCATCATCAAAATAGGGGGAATTTGTTAGGAATACTTATTAGATTTTGATGATGTCTTCTTTATATATTCAAATGTATGTTTTAAATTACTTGGCAAAATGTAAGGAAGAACCAAATGAGTATCTTCCATAGGCCAAATTATGATAAGTTAGATACTTGGCAAAATGTAAGGAAGAACCAAATGAGTATCTTCCATATGCCAAATTATGATAAGTTTGATACTTGGCAAAATGTAAGGAAGAACCAAATGAGTATCTTCCATAGGCCAAATTGTGATAATTTAGATACTTGGCAAAATGTAAAGAAGAACAAAATGAGTATCTTCTATAGGCCACATAAGTTCGGCTTAAAAATCGGCTAAGTTCATATCAGTCGAGTCTTGGTCAAGTCACCTGTTCAGATAAGGTTGACCACAGACGAGTCATATCAGGCAATCTATCAGAGAAGTTCTGGTCAAACAATTTAATCAACGAATTTGGACCAGACTGCAGTCAAGAAGAAAAGTCAAGTCATCTGTAGTCTGACCATCAGATCAGTCAAGTTCAAATCAGCTCAGAAAACTACAGACAAGTCGGCACATCATAGAAGTCGACACCAGAGAAGGTTGACTTCACATCAGACTAGTTGACCATAGAGAGGTTAGCCAAGTAATCAGCCAAGTACTCTAGTCCACGTCAGCATGCGTTGAATAGTCAAGATTTAAGGAAAGTCACATACGGGCGATTAGAGACAGATTGGAGAGATTCCCGGAAAGGAAATTATTTAAATAAATCATCCAGACCCACCACTGAAGACTTTAATCTCAGTTTATTCAAAAGATTCGGCGCTATCACATGGAAGTCTTCACAACGGTCGGAATTGGATTAAAATATGGGAATCCAGCCTTGCAACGTTCAGAAAGAAAAACAAAGAAGTCTATTTCTCCAACGGACAGATTTGTTACAGATCTGCAACGGCTATGAATAAATGCTCAAGGATCGACACATATATATATATATATATATATATATATATATATATCTGAAGATTTGAAGTTGAGCAGTACGATGCGAACAATACTTACAAGCAATCATAGCAAACAAAGCAATCAAGCGAACTATAACATCGTGAAAGAGCAAGAGTTCTAAAGTTCTTATTTGAAGAAGCTCTTAGTTGGAGAAGACAATCACTATTGTCTTTAAAATCTGAGTTCGGGGTACTTCACTGGTTGAAGTTGAGAGACTGTAAAGGCATCCAAGGATCGTAGATCAAGAGGTGTAAGGCAGTCAAAGGGAGTTGCAACGGCAAGGAATTCCACTGATTGGAATCTGTTGTAATTGGTTGAATCACTGTAATATTTATCACTGGTTGAGAATTATAGTGAATTCATCTCCAACTAGTTTGGAGAAAATTGGATTAGTAGAGGATTACCCCACCTCTGAGACCACTATAATTGCCTGAGTGTTTTACTGCTTTCATTATCATACTTACTTGCTGCATACTTACTTAACTGTTCCATTGATTAATTTTGTGTTCGTCATCAGCTGACTTCCGCACTTACATTGACTGCAAGTCATTTTGACCATCAGCTGAGAAACTCATCCTTTGTGGAAAAGAGTTTCAAGAAGTTTATTCACCCCCTCTAGACTTATCCGTGGACGACTTGGACCTATAAAAGCATCTGATTTCTTGAGTGGGGGAACTGGCAGTACCTCGAAAGCCCCCAGAAAAATGAGTCGCACCGCCCGCAGGAACATTAGCAGGTTGAGACTTCTACTGAATTCCGCCCTTGTGACCCGAAAAATTACCGACATATTTCTCTTTCTTACTTTCTCGAGCCGCCTCACTGGCCCAAGGACATATCATAAGCAAGAGCTCTACTCTGATAGTCCTAGGGTGGTGCAGGCGAATCCAGACATGTAATCACGAAGCCTCGGTTTCATTCGCCTCGGCAAGTGGCAAATCCTGTCACTCTCCTCCTTAACCTGGGCCTTCACATAGCCCAATTCCTGGTTAAAATTTGCAATGGCCTGAGAAACTGGAATATCTCGAGGCTGAGCATCATAAAAAGCATGGAACCGCGCCTGACGAACTAGCTACGGACAGTCCTCAGCTTCTATAAGGTCTCTGAACTCGGCCCACGAAGCATCATGATCCTGAGGCCTGACAGCATCCCCAGTGAGAAAATAGTGGTTGACTGGGACCTTGCGATCCTGAGGACGATTTGTGGCAACAAAGACCTTGGACATCTCTTTGATCCACCCCTCCCAACCAATCGGGTCTGAAGCCCCAGAAAACTGAGAAGGATGCATCTTGTGACATCGTGTAGCCAACAATCCGCTCCACCCCGAGCAGCATGAGCTGGAGTCGGGTTTTGATCCGCCTGGGCTATCAGAGCCATTTTGTTCACCATTTGTTGCACCACAGCTGCAACCCCAAAGTCAGTGCCAACTTGAGTAGCAGTATGGCCCTGACGGCCGTCAGTACTGACGGCTCCAGAAGAGTGTGATGTGGCCGCCCCACTGGCTGCCCCACATCCCTGGTCGCGTCCGCGACCACGACCACGACCTATACCTTGATCCCTCCCAGCATTCATACTGAAGATACGAGGTAGCGAAAGTATCTCGATGATAAGTACGAGAAAAAAAATAATCAGAGTTCAAGAAACGGTAGTACGATACGAGAAAAACAAAAGAATCGAGCAAGGAAAACTTACGAGCACTGAAAGTATCGAGATGCTGAAAGCGTGATGACGATGTGCAAAATAAAACACAACTAGACCCAAATAACCGACAAGCCTAGGTATCCATAAACCAAGTGCTCCGATACCATTTTCTGTAACACCCCCAAGATATTCATGGTATATTACAGCGCCGTGGATCCCCACGTGGGACCCACTAGGCTAAATAAGAAATACCACTCGTCTAACTTTTTCAGTTAGCGAGAAAACACATATCACGATGGTGAAAATTAAATAAAAGATTCGGTACAACCGCTAAACCAGACATCACCGAAAATTACAAATAACATTTAGTATACAAACCGATTCCAAATAAAAACGCTTAAGTACTCGCGAGTACGGTCTATCAGTTTAAAAACTTGAAAACGAACATTTAAAATGGACAACTGAAATAAAAGGACTGAATTGCACATGTCAACAACACTGGCCAGCATCCTCGTACTACTCCAGTGCTCGCTCGACTGACTGGACACAATCTGAAATTCATAACACGAATTTCCCCAAAACAGGTACCAGAGGGGTTAGCAATTACGCTAGTACAAGTAATCAAGGCAAACCAATCGCTTACACATTTCATAGTACATGCATCAAATCATTCAAAATCAAAAAAAGACATGTCGGATCCTCACAGTCGAAACTCACCTAGGACCCAGGCGAAACCACTGATCCCATCCGAGACCTCTACGGACCCTCCCAGATTGGCCATAGTTAGAAATTAAAATCACGCACATGCATCGCCTAGGACCGGGGCGAAACCACTGGTCCCGTCCGAGGCCTCTATGGACCCTCCCGGACTGGCTAGCCAACAAGCTCGTGAATCAGGAGCGAAATCACAGATTCCCCCGAGGCCCCGTCCGACCCTCTCGGAGTGAGCAAAGCACACACATATACATTACCATTTCATGTTAAGCATAAGGGTTTCACGAGAATACCTGCCTTCAGGGCGGGGTGGCTAAGGTGGAGAGCAGCGACATGAGTCCTGTGCGACAAGAAAATCCCTCTAAAGTTGAAGGGTAAATTCTATAGAGCGGCTATCCGACCTGCTATGCTGTATGGCTCCGAATGTTGGGCGATGAAGAAGTCGCTTGAGAGCAAGTTGGAAGTGGCTGAAATGAGAATGTTACGTTGGTCGTGTGGTCGCACAATGTTAGATAAAATTGCGAACGGGATTTTCAGGAACGCGCTGGAAGTGGCGCCCATTTCAGCGAAAGTTAGGGAAGGGAGATTGAGATGGTTTGGCCACGTCCGCAGGAGACAGGCATCTGCTCCGGTGAGGAGGGTCGAGAGTTTAATGATTGTCGGGGAGAGGAGGAGAGGCAGACCGAGGAGGAAGTGGGAGGAGCAACTGAGATTAGATTTGAAGGCCTTAAACCTTTCCGAGACCATGACCGTTGATAGGTGCGCTTGGAGGCGCCAGATCAGAGTTGTGAATTCTTTTGTAGGGAGCGGTGCTGTAGTTGAGAGCCTCAGGGTTGGATTGTCTCGGTTAGCTTTGACCTAGAGCATTGCATATTTATTTTTATTGTATATTTTATCCAATTGTCTTTGCATGTGGTGTATTTTTGGCAGGGAGCTGTGCACAGAGCCAACCTCTCTTTTGTTAGAGCAGCGTTCATTGGGAGTGAAGTAGCCAAATTCCGCTTAGGTAAGTCCCATGTGGATCAAGCCATGGGCTCAGGTATGGTCTCGAGCTTTTTCGAATCATATGTTTTCCTTTGTATTTATCACACAAGATTCTGCTGTGCACTAAGCTGGGGGTCTTCATGGAAACAGCCTCCCTACCGTAATAAGTAGGGGCATGGTCTGCGTACATCTTACCCTCCCCAGACCCTGCTCTGAGCGGGATATACTGGGTATGTTTGGTTTGGTTTGGTTTTACTTGCCTTCAGTAATTAACGACGAAACATACGGAACGGAGAATCAACCACGATCGCTAGGAACCGAAAAACCCGAACCTAACGATTCAAAGAATACAATCACAACCATTTCTACACGAGTACGAAAATGGAAAACACCCGAAAACCTACCTACGATTCATGTAAATTAGTACAAAAACAATAACGAGGACGGGTCGCAACCGAACCCTCTCGATTTCATAAATATCACGAAATGTACCATGAACTCGTAGGGAAAATATGAATACCACTAATATTAATCAACAATACGAAACAAATCGGACAAAAACTCGAAAACCCGCCAATTTACCCAAAGATAGGGTTCTAAGAGCTTACCTCGGATTGAAGACGGAGAATAAGTTTTGGTGTTGTAAATATACACCAATAACTCAAGAAAGATGATGGCTGAGATGATTGGAAGAGGAATAGCCTCAAGATCGCTTCTGGATCGCTCAAGCCGCGGGGAAGGAAGAAAAGTGAGAAAATGGACGAGTCTAGGTCAACTCTCGGGTATATATAACCAGATGGTTTAGCGTGTTCTAACGGCTCATGGTTAGCGTGCGTTAACTAGCCAAAACTGGTCCAGAACTTTGGCTATGACTCACTAGCATGCGCTATCCAAAAATAGCGTGCGCTAACAGCCCCCCGATAGTGCGCGCTATGAAGCTATAGCGTGCGCTACCTGTTCGTCATTCCAGAGTCCAGAAACATTTTGCCTCAACTGGAATACCTCATTAGCGCGCGCTGTCACGCACCTAGCGTGCGCTAAACCTCAACCATAGCGTGCGCTAATACACAGACTTAGCGTGCGCTAAACTGCTCGTCCAGAGAGCAAAAACAACCTACTGCAACTGCTGTACTCGAATCATTAGTGCGCACCACTGGACGAATTTAGCGTGCGCTACATAACAAAATTAGCGTGCGCTACACAACGGAATTAGCGCGTGCTAATGAGTGCAGACAGTAGTACAGACATCACTCAAAGATGGAAAACGGCGAATTCTTCCCCGGATGAAAACAACGCGCACCCGACACCAAACAACGGACTGAAGAAGACACACGAATGACGAGTTCGATTCAGAACTGAAGCACTAAAAGAAAATACGATTCCGACTACCAAAAGGTTCGGAAAGCAACAATGATAGTAATTGCCCCATAACTTTGGAAAATTACAAAACGACCCAAAACATCCGAAATATACGATAAACGATCGAAACACCAAATGTAAGATCACCACATTCATAATAACATAAGACGGGTTTACTGCAACCCCGACACGGTGGTTCCGAACAACGATTACGAGAATCAAACCAAATCGTGACGGAAATGACAATAAACGCGGAATTGGGTAAAACAAGTCCGAAACAAGCTCGGATGATAAAAAGTCCAGTATTAAATATTCTCGAAATATCCATATGGTCACAAGTGAGTCACTAAAAATGAAAAATATACCAAAATGAAAAATACAGGAGAATGGAAAAATACGGATATTACTAGGGCTGGGAATTTTCGGTTCCAACAAGAAAATTGCAGAAACCGGAACCAAACCGCACAGTTTTTTTGCGGTTCGGTTTTTCCTGTTTTTTTTGTCCGAACCGACTCGGAACCGAACCAATTCGGAACCGAACTAGAACCGATTCCGGTTGAATGGATTTTTTTTTTCCCAAAAAAAAAGTACCAAACCCAAAATACTACTTTTACAATTAAAACCAAAACAGAGGACTTCAATATAATTAGGAACAAATTGAACAACAAAAAGTGAAAACATAAAACTTTTACAATTTAAACCCAAAATACTACTTTTACAATTAAAACCAAACTGCAGGACTTCAATATAATTAGGAACGAAATGAAAACAGACAACAGACAAGACAACAATAGAAAAGAAAAGTGAAAACAGAAAGAAAACTTCATTTTCAAATTGAATGAACAACAGAGTGTGACAGAAAACTAAAATATTCAACATTCAGGTTAATCTTTTCATTTTCTTGTTCGATTTGGATGACTTCTTGGATGCCAAACTGAACTCCACTTTTTTCGCACGCACTTGTTGGTTGCTCACTAGTAGTTTTCTGAAATTTCTGAAGTTGTTCTCTCTCTTCTTGAAGTTGTTCTGCATACATAATAAAACAAATTGAACATATCGAAGGAAAGAACAAATAAAATAATAAACCTTGGAAACAGAAAAATAAAATAGGCATGAATGTAATAAAGTTTATTAAATAAACCTTATAAACCTTGAAAACCTTGTACTAAAATTTCTTCTTTTTATTATATTTTAAACAGGAAGGCATAAGCAAGGAAAAAGAAGAAATTTTTATTTTATTACATTCCTGCCTTAAATAAGGTTTATTAAATAAACCTTGAAAACCTACAACTAAGCAGAAAAATGAACTAGGCAGGAAAATAAACCTTGAAATTCTACTAAATAACAAATATAAAGCATGATTACCTTTTTCAACATCTTCATAAAATTCTATTTCTTCGACAGTTGGGAGATATGAAATCCCCATGACACTATCCGACTTCAGCCAATTTTGAAGGCAAATAAGAGC
The DNA here is from genome assembly GCA_033398695.1 of Orobanche coerulescens. Lineage (NCBI taxonomy): Eukaryota > Viridiplantae > Streptophyta > Magnoliopsida > Lamiales > Orobanchaceae > Orobanche > Orobanche coerulescens. The sequence goes on from CM065814.1 coordinate 89,116,162, forward strand.
TTCTACTGTTTTAGGAGTCATTGAGCTTCTATGCGGGTCAATAACCGTTTTTCCAGTTGAAAAACTTGACTCACTAGCAACTGTGGAAACTTGAATGGCAAGTATATCCCTTGAAACATTCGTCAAGGTGGGATATTTGCTGCCATTACGTGCCCACCAATCCAAAATCTTGAACTCAACATGATCATTTGGCTTCTCAATAGGATCAAGCAAATATCTATCTATTTTAGACCCAACCACCATTTGTTCACCTTCTTCGAGTTGCCTATTCCAATCTTCAAGAATGTCTTACTTCTTTCCACAAATATTTCTTTTTGTTCTTTGACTAATACCCTCACTAGATTCAGTTCTTCGAGCTGCCCATTTTTCGGTGTATTTCTTTTTTGTTCTTTGACTAATACCCTTTACTGACGTGTAATCAGTGTGGCCAGCTGGGCCACAAGGCTGCTTTCTGTGCTGAGGGGGAGATAATTCTTGGTGCCCGGGCCTCCACTCCAGCGCCTAGGGAACCAAGCGTGAATCAAGGATCGTTTGCTTCTCAGTCCCCACCGAGTGCCAGTCGAGGGAGGGGTCGGGGTCAGACCGCCAGAGGGGGAGATTCTAGTGTCGGCTCCGCCCATCCGCGGGTTTATGAGATGCGGAAAGCTGATGACCCAGCAGCTACTGTGGCAACAGGTACCATTCATATTCTTTCTCATCCTGTCAGTGTGCTTTTCGATTCCGGTGCTACGCATTCGTTCATATCTTGGGATTGTGTGCGCCGTTTGGGTCTCGACTGTTTGATGCCTTGTGAACCCTTCATCGTTAAGCTTCCTAGCGGTGATAGGATCGTTGGCGATTAGGAGGTTCGAGACTGTTCTGTGTTTATTTGTGGGAGGACTTGGCCCTCTAATCTTATTGTTGTGGGTATCGAGGGTGAGGATTTGATTCTTGGGGATGATTGGCTCGAACGTCATGGTGCGATCATGAACTACCGCACGAGAATCATCACTATGTTAGCCGAGGACGGCACCGAGCACTCTTTCGCGGGGCGAAAGAGGGAAAACCAGAAGTTCGTTATTAATGCCTTGAAGGCAATGAGACTCCTGCGAAAGGGGTGTACTGGCTTTTGGTGCTACGCCTTGAAGGTGGAGAGTGGTGGAGTCGAGCTTTCATCGATTCCAATCGTTAGTGATTTTCCTGATGTATTTCCTAACGAGTTGTCGGGATTGCCACCGGATCGTGAGGTTGAATTTGTTATAGAGTTAGATCCGGGCGCGGCTCTGATTTCTAAGGCGCCGTATCGTATGGCACCTTGAGAGATGACAGAATTAAAGAAGCAGTTGAGCGAGCTTCTTGAGTCAGGGTATATTCGACCGAGCGCCTCGCCTTGGGGCGCACCGGTCCTGTTTGTGCGGAAGAAGGATGGTTCACTACGTTTGTGTATCGACTATCGCGAACTAAACAAGATGACCATCAAGAACAAGTATCCCTTGCCGAGAATTGATGACTTGTTCGATCAGTTGCAGGGAGCTGCGGTATTCTCGAAGATCGATTTGAAATCGGGATACTATCAACTTCGGGTGAGAGAGTCCGACGTACCGAAAATAGCTTTTCGGACGAGATACGGACATTATGAGTTTGTAGTTATGCCTTTCGGGTTAACTAATGCGCCGGCGGTGTTCATGCAGTTGATGAACAAAATATTTATCGAGTATTTGGATAAGTGTGTCGTCGTTTTCATTGACGATATTCTTATTTATTCGAGGAACGAGGAAGAGCATGCCCATCATTTGCGGATAGTGTTAGACATTTTGAGGACCGAGCAACTCTATGCGAAGTTCTCGAAATGTGAGTTCTGGTTGAGGGAAGTGATGTTTTTGGGTCACGTGATTTCAGCCGAGGGAGTTCGTGTGGATCCGCATAAAATTGAGGCAGTGTTGGATTGGGCATCGCCCACAAATGTGAAGGAGGTCCGTAGTTTCTTGGGTTTGGCTGGCTACTACCGTAGGTTCGTCGAGGGCTTCTCAAAACTAGCTCGGCCACTTACGCAGTTGCTCCAGAAATCCGAGAAGTTCGTCTGGAATGACGAGAGGTAGTCGAGTTTTGAGGAACTGAAGAAGCGTTTGACTTCAGCCCCGGTTTTAGCATTGCCATGTGGCAACGAGGGTTTTGCTGTTTATAGCGATGCTTCGGGACAGGGTCTTGGGTGTGTGTTGATGAAGCACGGCAAGACCATTGCTTATGCATCGAGACAGTTGAGGCCGTATGAGCTTAACTACCCTACACATGATTTGGAGTTAGCGGCGGCTGTTTTTGCACTCAAGATTTGGCGTCACTATCTTTTCGGCTCTGCATGTCAGATTTTTACCGATCATAAAAGTCTGAAATAAATATTTACCCAGCGGGAGTTGAATATGAGGCAGAGGAGGTGGTTAGAGCTGATTAAGGATTATGACCTCGAAATCCTTTATCATCCGGGCAAGGCGAATGTCGTGGCCGACGCCTTGAGTCGGAAACCGATTGCGTTGCGAACGCTTGAGATCCTGACGTCTCAGTCTGAGCTTCGGCAGACTTTGATCGAGTTAGATGTTGAGATTTTGTTGCCTGGAGCTGTCGGGCAACTTTGTGCCTTAGAGATTTCGTCGTCCTTGATCGATGAAATTAAGCTAAAGCAGTTAGAGGATACGATGATTACTCAAATCCGAGAGAACGTTCTTAAGGGAAAGTCTCCTGGGTTTGTGATTCACGAGGATGGTGTTTTGAGGTTCCAGAGTCAGCTTTGTGTGCCGAACGACCCAGAGTTGCGACAGAGTATTTTGGGTGAGGCCCATACTACACCTTATTCTGTTCATCCTGGTTCGAGTAAGATGTACAAGGACCTGAGGAGGAATTTCTGGTGGAATGATATGAAGGAGGAGGTTGCACAGTTTGTAGCCAGATGTTTGACTTGTCAGCAGGTCAAAATCGAGCATCAACGACCGGCTGGGTTATTGCAGTCACTTCCCGTTCCGGAATGGAAATAGGAAGATATATCGATGGATTTCATTACGAGTTTGCCGAGATCGAGGTCGGGCATGAATATGGTATGGGTGATTGTTGATCGTCTGACCAAGTCGGCACATTTTCTGGGCATCAAGGACACTTGGGGCCCGGAGAAGTTGGCTCGTGTGTTTATCGCGCAGATGGTGAGACTTCACGGTACTCCGAAGTCTATTGTTTCGGATCGTGATGGCCGTTTCGTATCGCACTTTTGGCAGGCAGTGCATAAGGCGTTGGGTACCCGTTTGCATTTGAGTACCTCTTTTCATCCCCAGTCAGATGGACAGTCGGAACGCACTATCCAGACATTCGAAGATATTTTGCGTGCTTGTGCCCTCGATTGGAGTAGCGTTTGGGAGGAACATTTGCCATTGATCGAATTCACGTACAACAACAGTTGGCACGCGTCGATTCAGATGGCACCGTATGAGGCACTTTATGGGCGGCGATGTCGATCACCAATTTGTTGGAATGAGACGTCCGATTTGGTCGGGACCGAGCCGGATGTCGTTTTAGAGACGAGGCGGAAGATAGAATTGATTCGAGAACGGATGTTGACTGCCCATAGTCGACATAAGTCGTATGCCGATGTCCGTCGTTGACCTTTGGAATTCGAGGTGGGAGACCACGTTTTGCTTAAGGTATCGCCGACGAAGAAAGTTTTTCGTTTCGGGAAGAAGGGGAAGTTGAGTCCGAGATTTATTAGACCCTTTGAGATTCTCGAGCGAGTCGGTGAGTTGGCATACCGTTTGGCGTTACCTCCAGCCTTGAGTCATGTTCATAGCATTTTTCATGTTTCCCAGTTGAGGAAATATGTCCCGGATCCTAGTCACGTCATCGATTATGGTGAGATTGATGTTGCCGAGGATATTACTTTCGAGGAGCGTCCTTTGAAGATTTTGGAGCATCGTGAGAAACGACTGAGGCATAAGACCATCCCTTTGGTCAAAGTGCAGTGGTCGAGACACGGTGTCGAGGAGGCAACTTGGGAGACCGAGGATAGCATGCGTGCTAGCTACCCTGAGATGTTTGTTTCTTAAGTTTCGGGACGAAACTTATTTTTAGAGGGGTATAATGTAATATCCACATTTTTCTTTCCCTTGTATCTTCATTTTTCGGTGTATTTCTCGGTTGTAGTGACCCTCGTGTATATTTCAGTGTATCTTTCCCGTCATCTATTGATCTGATTCTCATTATCGTTGTACGAAACCGCTATTCGGGGTTGCCGTGGATCCATTCCATGTTTCGATGCGTCTTGAGATATTCTATTTAATGATTCGTTCATATTCCGGTGGTTTGGACCGTTTATATCTTGTACCTAGCGCACGCTATATTTACTGCATAGCGCACGCTAGGGGTCACTTAGTAGCGCACGCTACGACTGTTTCGTAGCGCGCGCGCTAGAGGGCAAGCCCTGGGAGGGGCAGTGCTGATTCCAGTCCTCTGGACTGGTGGATTAGCGTACGCTACGTAGCCTAGCGCACGCTAATGTTGGGAGTTAGCGCACGCTGAGACGCCCGGTAGCGTGCGCTAGTGTGGACGTCCAGTACTGGGCAGTTTGCTACTGGACTCTACTGATGCCCAGGTAGCGCACGCTATTGGTCGATAGCACGCGCTACCGATACATTTTAGCGCACGCTATGTTTGGTCGATAACGCGCGCTAACCGGATCAGGTGTGTACTGACAGTGGCTTCTGGACTCGGCTGATGTCCAGGTAGCACACGCTATTGGTCGATAGCGCACGCTACCGGTAGGTTATTAGCGTACGCTACATTTGGAGTAGCGCACGCTAACGGTCAGAAATCTGGCTACTGGACTGGACGCCAACTGTTTGGTCTGTATTTTTATCCCGTTAGCGCACGCTAACCTTGAGGATTAGCGCGCGCTAACACTCCCTAGCTATATAAACCAGGGAGTTGACCGAGATGAGCGTATTATTTCCATTTCCTCCTCCCTTCTGCGGCTGTGGCGATTTCGGGCGATTCTTGGCGATTTCTTCCTCCAATCATCTCATCCAACATCTTCCTTAAGTTCTTGGTATATTATATCAACATCAACACGAATCTTTCATCCTAATCCAAGGTAAATCTCTTAGAACCCTATTTTTGGGCGCTTTGGGGGTTTTGGGATTTTCTTCCGACCGTTTTGTTGGTGGATTCATGATGAATATGATTAATCTTGTTGGTATAATTAGTTTTCCTACGGATTCATGGTATATTTTCATGGTTTTGCGAAATCGAGAGGGTTTGGTTGTGGTCCGCCCTCGTTGTTATTTTTGTACGAATATACATGAATCGTAGGCGGGTTTTCGGGTGTATTCCATTTCCGTAATCGTTTAGGAGTGGTTGTGATTGTGTTATTCGAATCGTTAGGTTCATTCGTCAGTTCCTCGCGGTCGTTCTTGATTCTTCCGTTCCGTTCGTGTCACCGTCTATTAATCGAGGCAAGTACCCTTATGAACTTACATTCTTGACATAATAGTATTGTGTGAGAAATGGTGTGTGTGCGTATGCTCACTACGGGTTAGATCCGACGGGGTCTCGGTAGGGGTCCACAAGAGACGTGGATCAACGATCTTGCTTTTAACCACTACGGGTTAGATCCGACGGGGTCTCGGTAGGGGTCCATAGAGACGTGGATCGACGGTTAATTGTGGTTCATTTTACAAATGTGATTTGATTATGGCATTTCCGGAAATGAGTGTTTTGGAACTATGCTTTTCTTGATTGCATGCATTTACTATATGTATAAGATGTAAGTTGTTCATTTGGTTACTTGTACTGGCATAATTGCTAACCCCTCTGGGGACCCATTTTGGGGAAATTCGTTTTATGAATTTCAGGTCAGGTTAATCGAGACGAGCAGGCGCTGGACCAGTACACGGATGATGGCCGTGCGTGATGATTGTGCACGAGTGACGTCTTAGTGTCTTTTTATCTTTTCATCTTTTGTGGTTTTTGAACTAATAGTTGTACTCGAGTACTTAAGAGTTCTTGTTCGTCCGGATTGTATTGTTGCCTATTATGTTTGTGTTGGATGATGATGTTACGTTGACCGGTTGAAGCAGGTGGATTATTTCGTTTTGCGTCTTTATGACGAGGTTTTATTTTGTCGTTTCTGTGAGTCGATGAGTATGATGCTGTTCAGCCTGGTGGGTCCCATATAGGGATTCACGACACTGTAATATACCTAGAATATCTTGAGGGTGTTACAGAAAATGGTATCGGAGAACTAGGTTATGGATACCTAGGCTTGTCGGTTTATTGGGTCTTGTTGTGTTTTGTTTTGCACATCATCGTCACGCTGCCATGATTCCGGTACTACCAGTGTCCGTAAGTTTTTCCTTCCTCTGTTCCTTATTCCCTTGTATCGCACCTTTGATTCTCGATTTGTGATTGTTCTTTTCTTGTACTTACCATCGTATGTCTTTTGCTACTTATTTAACATCAGTATGGATGCTGGAAGAGGCCATGGTCGTGGACGCGGCCGAGGACGTGGGGCAGCCGGTGGGGCGGCCACGTCGCAGTCTTCGGGAGCCGGCAGTACCGGCGACCGTCATAGCCATGCTTCTTCTCAGGAGCGTGCCGACCTTGGTATTGCGGCCGTTATGCAGAAAATGGTGAACCAAATGGCGGCGATAGCTCAGGCGGTTCAGAACCCGGATCAGGCCCACGCTAATCGGGGCGGAGCGGATCGTTGGCTCCAAGATGTTATCAAGATGCATCCTCCTCAGTTTCTGGGAGCTTCAGAACCGATTGGCTGGGAAGGGTGGATCAAGGAGATAATTAAAGTCTTCACTGCTACCAACTGTCCCGAGGACCGTAAGGTCCCTATTGCCCAGTACTTTCTCACCGCTACGGACTGGTGGGAGGCCGTTGGGCCCAAAGATCATGCTGCTTCGTGGGCTGAGTTTCAAGAATTGATGGAGACTGAATATTGCCCGTGGCCAGTCAGACAGGCTCGGGTACATGCTTTTTATGATGCTCAACCGCGGGATATCCCCGTATCTCAAGCTATTGCTGATTTTAACAAGGAGTTGGGTTATGTGAAAACCCAAGTTGTCGAGGAGAGCGACAAAATTTTCCATTTTTCCAGACAGATGAAGTTGTCGATTCGGGACTATATGTCGGGGCTTGTCTGTACTACCTTGAAAGATTACCAGAGTAGGGCCCTTGCTTATGATATGTCAGTGACGGCTAGCGAGGCGGCCCGCGAGAGCAAGAAACATAAGTCCACTGGGAACTTTTCGGGCCACAAGGGTGGGGGTCAGCAGAAATCCCAATCTGCTAACTTCCCCGCCGGCGGGGGTCCAGCTCGTTCCGCTGGGGGTCCTCGTGGAACTACCAGTGCTCCTTTCCGTGATGTAAAGTGTTTTAATTGTGGTCGTACAGGCCACGTCAGTCGTACTTGTTTGAGCCCTTTACTGACGTGTAATCAGTGTGGCCAGCCGGGCCACAAGGCTGCTTTCTGTGTTGAGAGGGAGAGAATTCTTGGTGCCCGGGCCTCCACTCCAGCGCCTAGGGAACCAAGCGTGAATCAAGGATCATTTGCTTCTCAATCCCCACCGAGTGCCAGTCGAGGGAGGGGTCGGGGTCAGACCGCCAGAGGGGGAGCTTCTAGTGTCGGTTCCGCCCATCCGCGGGTTTATGAGATGCGGAAAGCCGATGACCCAGCAGCTACTGTGGCAACAGGTACCGTTCATATTCTTTCTCATCCTGTTAGTGTGCTTTTCGATTCCGGTGCTACGCATTCGTTCATATCTTGGGATTGTGTGCGCCGTTTGGGTCTCGACTGTTTGATGCCTTGTGAACCCTTCATCGTTAAGCTTCCTAGCGGTGATAGGATCGTTGGCGATCAGGAGGTTCGAGACTGTTCTGTGTTTATTTGTGAGAGGACTTGGCCCTCTAATATTATTGTTGTGGGTATCGAAGGTGAGGATTTGATTCTTGGGGATGATTGGCTCGAACGGCATGGTGCGATCATGAACTACCGCACGAGAATCATCACTATGTTAGCCAAGGACGGCACCGAGCACTCTTTCGCGGGGCGAAAGAAGGGAAACCAGAAGTTCGTTATCAATGCCTTGAAGGCAATGAGACTCCTGCGAAAGGGGTGTACTGGCTTTTGGTGCTACGCCTTGAAGGCGGAGAGTGGTGGAGTCGAGCTTTCATCGATTCCAATCGTTAGTGATTTTCCCGATGTATTTCCTGACGAGTTGCCAGGATTGCCACCGGATCGTGAGGTTGAATTTGTTATAGAGTTAGAGCCGGGCGCGGCTCCGATTTCTAAGGCGCCGTATCGTATGGCACCTTCAGAGATGACAGAATTAAAGAAGCAGTTGAGCGAGCTTCTTGAGTCGGGGTATATTCGACCGAGCACCTCGCCTTGGGGCGCACCGGTCCTGTTTGTGCGGAAGAAGGATGGTTCACTACGTTTGTGTATCGACTATCGCGAACTAAACAAGGTGACCATAAAGAACAAGTATCCCTTGCCGAGAATTGATGACTTGTTCGATCAGTTGCAGGGAGCTGCGGTATTCTCAAAGATCGATTTGAAATCGGGATACTATCAGCTTCGGGTGAGAGAGTCCGACGTACCGAAAACAGCTTTTCGGACGAGATACGGACATTATGAGTTTGTAGTTATGCCTTTCGGGTTAACTAATGCGCCGGAGGTGTTCATGCAGTTGATGAACAAAATATTTATCGAGTATTTGGATAAGTGTGTCGTCGTTTTCATTGACGATATTCTTATTTATTCGAGGAACGAGGAAGAGCATGCCCATCATTTGCGGATAGTGTTAGACATTTTGAGGACCGAGCAACTCTATGCGAAGTTCTCGAAATGTGAGTTCTGGCTGAGGGAAGTGATGTTTTTGGGTCACGTGATTTCAGCCGAGGGAGTTCGTGTGGATCCGCATAAAATTGAGGCAGTGTTGGATTGGGCATCGCCCACAAATGTGAAGGAGGTCCGTAGTTTCTTGGGTTTGGCTGGCTATTACCGTAGGTTCGTCGAGGGCTTCTCAAAACTAGCTCGGCCACTTACGCAGTTGCTCCAGAAATCCGAGAAGTTCGTCTGGAATGACGAGAGGTAGTCGAGTTTTGAGGAACTGAAGAAGCGTTTGACTTCAGCCCCGGTTTTAGCATTGCCATGTGGCAACGAGGGTTTTGCTATTTATAGCGATGCTTCGGGACAGGGTCTTGGGTGCGTGTTGATGCAGCACGGCAAGATCATTGCTTATGCATCGAGACAGTTGAGGCCATATGAGCTTAACTACCCTACACATGATTTGGAGTTAGCGGCGGTTGTTTTTGCACTCAAGATTTGGCGTCACTATCTTTTCGGCTCTGCATGTCAGATTTTTACCGATCATAAAAGTCTGAAATAAATATTTACCCAGCGGGAGTTGAATATGAGGCAGAGGAGGTGGTTAGAGCTGATTAAGGATTATGACCTCGAAATCCTTTATCATCCGGGCAAGGCGAACGTCGTGGCCGACGCCTTGAGTCGGAAATCGATTGCGTTGCGAACGCTTGAGATCCTGACGTCTCAGTCTGAACTTCGGCAGACTTTGATCGAGTTAGATGTTGAGATTTTGTTGCCTGGAGCTGTCGGGCAACTTTGTGCCTTAGAGATTTCGTCGTCCTTGATCGATGAAATTAAGCTAAAGCAGTTAGAGGATACGATGATTACTCAAATCCGAGAGAACGTTCTTAAGGGAAAGTCTCCTGGGTTTGTGATTCACGAGGATGGTGTTTTGAGGTTCCACAGTCGGCTTTGTGTGCCGAACGACCCAGAGTTGCGACAGAGTATTTTGCGTGAGGCCCATACTACACCTTATTCTATTCATCCTGGTTTGAGTAAGATGTACAAGGACCTGAGGAGGAATTTCTGGTGGAATGATATGAAGGAGGAGGTCGCACAGTTTGTAGCGAGATGTTTGACTTGTCAGCAGGTCAAAATCAAGCAACAGCGACCGACTGAGTTATTGCAGTCACTTCCCGTTCCGGAATGGAAATGGGAAGATATATCGATGGATTTCATTACGAGTTTGCTGAGATCGAGGTCGGGCATGAATATGGTATGGGTGATTGTTGATCGTCTGACCAAGTCGGAAAATTTTCTGGGCATCAAGGACACTTGGGGCCCGGAGAAGTTGGCTCGTGTGTTTATCGCGCAGATTGTGAGACTTCACGGTACTCCGAAGTATATTGTTTCGGATCGTGATGGCCGTTTCGTATCGCACTTTTGGCAGGCAGTGCATAAGGCGTTGGGTACCCGTTTGCATTTGAGTACCTCTTTTCATCCCCAGTCAGATGGACAGTCGGAACGCACTATCCAGACATTCGAAGATATATTGCGTGCTTGTGCCCTCGATTGGAGTAGCGATTGGGAGGAACATTTGCCATTGATCGAATTCACGTACAACAACAGTTGGCACGCGTCGATTCAGATGGCACCGTATGAGGCACTTTATGGGCGGCGATGTCGATCACTAATTTGTTGGATTGAGACGTCCGATTTGGTCGGGACCGAGCCGGATGTCGTTTTAGAGACGAGGCGGAAGATAGAATTGATTCGGGAACGGATGTTGACTGCCCAGAGTCGACAGAAGTCGTATGCCGATGTCCGTCGTCGACCTTTGGAATTCGAGGTGGGAGACCACGTTTTGCTTAAGGTGTCGCCGACGAAAGGAGTTTTTCGTTTCGGGAAGAAGGGGAAGTTGAGTCCGAGATTTATTGGACCCTTTGAGATTCTCGAGCAAGTCGGTGAGTTGGCATACCGTTTGGCGTTACCTCCAGCCTTGAGTCATGTTCATAGCGTTTTTCATGTTTCCCAGTTGAGGAAATATGTCCCGGATCCTAGTCACGTCATCGATTATGGTGAGATTGATGTCGCCGAGGATATTACTTTTGAGGAGCGTCCTTTGAAGATTTTGGAGCATCGTGAGAAACGACTGAGGCATAAGACCATCCCTTTGGTCAAAGTGCAGTGGTCGAGACACGGTGTCAAGGAGGCAACTTGGGAGACCGAGGATAGCATGCGTGCTAGCTACCATGAGTTGTTTGTTTCTTAAGTTTCGGGACGAAACTTATTTTTAGAGGGGTAGAATGTAATATCCACATTTTTCTTTCCCTTGTATCTTCATTTTTCGGTGTATTTCTCGGTTGTAGTGACCCTCGTGTATCTTTCAGTGTATCTTTCCCGTTATCTATTGATCTGATTCTCGTTATCGTTGTACGAAACCGCTATTCGGGGTTGCCGTGGATCCATTCCATGTTTCGATGCGTCTTGAGATATTCTGTTTAACATTTCGTTCATATTCCGGTGGTTTGGACCGTTTATATCTCGTACCTAACGCACGCTATATTTACTGCATAGTGCACGCTAGGGGTCACTTAGTAGCGCACGCTAGAGGGCAAGCCCTGGGAGGGGCAGTGCTGATTCCAGTCCTCTGGACTGGTGGATTAGCGTACGCTATGTAGCCTAGCGCACGCTAATGTTGGGAGTTAGCGCACGCTGAGACGCCCGGTAGCGTGCGTTAGTGTGGATGTCCAGTACTGGGCAGTTTGCTACTGGACTCTACTGATGCCCAGGTAGCGCATGCTATTGGTCGATAGCGCGCGCTACCGATACATTTTAGCGCACGCTATGTTTGGTCGATAGCGCGCGCTAACCGGATCAGGTGTGTACTGACAGTGGCTTCTGGACTCGGCTGATGTCCAGGTAGCGCACGCTATTGGTCGATAGCGCGCGCTACCGATAGGTTATTAGCGTACGCTACATTTGGAGTAGCGCACGCTAACGGTCAGAAATATGGCTACTGGACTGGACGCCAACTGTTTGGTCTGTATTTTTATCCCGTTAGCGCACGCTAACCTTGAGGATTAGCGCGCGCTAACACTCCCTGGCTATATAAACCAGGGAGTTGACCGAGATGAGCGTATTATTTCCATTTCCTCCTCCCTTCCGCGGCTGTGGCGATTTCGGGCGATTCTTGGCTATTTCTTCCTCCAATCATCTCATCCAACATCTTCCTTAAGTTCTTGGTATATTATATCAACATCAACACGAATCTTTCATCCTAATTCAAGGTAAATCTCTTAGAACCCTATTTTTGGGCGCTTTGGGGGTTTTGGGATTTTCTTCCGATCCGTTCCTTTTTGTTGGTGGATTCATGATGAATATGATTAATCTTGTTGGTATAATTAGTTTTCCTACGGATTCATGGTATATTTTCATGGTTTTGCGAAATCGAGAGGGTTTGGTTGTGGTCCGCCCTCGTTGTTATTTTTGTACGAATACACATGAATCGTAGGCGGGTTTTCGGGTGTATTCCATTTCCGTAATCGTTTAGGAGTGGTTGTGATTGTGTTATTCGAATCGTTAGGTTCATTCGTCGGTTCCTCGCGGTCGTTCTTGATTCTTCCGTTCCGTTCGTGTCACCGTCTATTAATCGAGGCAAGTACCCTTATGAACTTACATTCTTGACATAATAGTATTGTGTGAGAAATGGTGTGTGTGCGTATGCTCACTACGGGTTAGATCCGAAGGGGTCTCGGTAGGGGTCCACAAGAGACGTGGATCGACGAGCTTGCTTTTAACCACTAGGGGTTAGATCCGACGGGGTCTCGGTAGGGGTCCACAGAGACGTGGATCGACGGTTAATTGTGGTGCATTTTACAAATGTGATTTGATTATGGCATTTCCGGAAATGAGTGTTTTGGAACTATGCTTTTCTTGATTGCATGCATTTACTATATGTATAAGATGTAAGTTGTTCATTTGGTTACTTGTACTGGCATAATTGCTAACCCCTCTGGGGACCCATTTTGGGGAAATTCGTTTTATGAATTTGGTCGGGTTAATCGAGACGAGCGGCTACTGGACCAAGATTACGGATGATGGCCGTGCGTGATGATTGTGCACAAGTGACGTCTTAGTGTTTTTTTATCTTTTCATCTTTTGTGGTTTTTGAACTAATAGTTGTACTCGAGTACTTAAGAGTTCTTGTTCGTCCGGATTGTATTGTTGCCTATTATGTTTGTGTTGGATGATGATGTTACGTTGACCGGTTGAACCGGGTGGATTATTCCGTTTTGCGTCTTTATGACGAGGTGTTATTTTGTCCTTTCTATGAGTCGATGAGTATGATGCTGTTCAGCCTGGTGGGTCTCATATAGGGATTCACGAAACTGTAATATACCTCGAATATCTTGAGGGTGTTACATTATCAAAGTATTTGCTGTACTTTTTTTCATCTTCTGGTCCATATTATGCAACAACACATTAGTTGCATTAGACTGCTCATCAATAGGCTTATCATACAACTCATCAATATCAGCCTTAATCGAAACTATATCAAGAAAAGCTAATTGAGAAGTAGGCTTCAGTTGAGAACTCACGTTCAATGTAACTTGATAAAAAACCCTTAGAAAACTTACAAATATTTCTGCATTTGCCCAATGTACAGCTTTCGGTGGCCCAACCCTCTTCTATGATGCTCTAGACCGTGCTGGAGCCAAAACATATTCTGCTTCCTGAACTTCCTCATCACCCTCATCTTCGGCCTCATCCTCATCAAAATACGACCTACAAAGTGAAAAATGTATGGAATATGCATCAATAATTAAGAGAATTATAGTTCACGGAGTATATGGAAAGGGAACAAAGTATTTTATTTACTTATACTTTGAATCTTCTTCAGTTGCCATCCTATCAAATGCCCTCCTCAACTCCAATGCAGTGTTGAACATAAGATAAGTCTAGTTCCATCTTGTTTGTACATCCAATATGCAAATTTTCTTACATTCTAGCCTTGTTTTCTCAACACAACTTTTAAAAACATCCATTATAGCCTGATAACTTCTCACATACTTTACATCATTTCTAATGGCAGCCACTGATTTATCCATTAAATTCAAACCAGACCTCACGATCAAATTCACAATATGAGCTAGGCATCTCACATGCATAAATCTCCCCCCCAAAAGTGGCCTCTTTTCCCAATCTCCCATTTGAGTTCTAAGATAATCAATGGCAACCTTGTTTGACGATGCATTATCAACACAGCACATTCTCAATTCCCCACTCAAGCAATGCATTCTCTAAGATTTTTCCGATTGTAATGCCATTATGATTGGAAATGACATAGAAGTTTAAGACTCTTTTGTGCATTTTCCAAGAATGATCAATAAAGTGGGCTGTAATGACCATATAATTAATATTTTGACAACTAGTCCATGTGTCTGTTGTCAAACACACAGAACGGGACTGTAACTCACTCTTCAACTCAGCCTTCTTAGCAGCATACATTCTCAAAAAATTTTTAACAATCATCTTCCTAGTGGGAGGCTCCCATTTAGGGACCGCAACATCACAAAAATGCCTAAAACCAGAATTTTCAATGAAGCTAAATGGCAACTCATCTATAACTATCATCCTAGTTGCTGCATCAGTACAAGCCTCTTTAGTCCAAACAGTATTACCTAAAGTTCTCACACCATCAACTATCATGCTATTCTTAGTTAAAATTTGTTGCCCCCTTCTTCTATATTAACTTTACCCGGATAACTCTTACACACAATCTCAATATGTTTTCTAAGGGTACTAGTGCCATTACCTCATGAATCACACCCAAAGGTTGTGCCACAATAGTTGCATGAACATCATCGTGTGCTCCCAACAACCTTTTCCACTCCATCAACTACTTCAACAAGAGGCTCGTTATATTTGGTGAAGTGAGGCCAAGCACTAGGCTTCGATGTGTCCTGTTTCTTCTTTGCAGTAGTGGTATTCCTTTTCTTACTTTTTGCAGTACGTTCTTCCACATTATTAGCTACTACAAATAAATAAAGCATATGATTAACAAATTAGGAATGACAATTCAATCAAGAAAGTAATTCAAATAAGGCAACAAAAAGCCTCAATTTGCAGTATTAAGAATTGTATGATTCATGAAAAGAGTCATCTGTTCAAGAATCAAACTTCAAACTAAATAAATAATATTCATCTGTTCAAACTTCAAACTTCAAAACTAATCACTCACTGCATCCATATTTCGGAAAGGAAGTAGATACAAATTTCCAAAACATTGTGAGAATTTAGACAAAGATTATCAAATATAAAAAATCCGGACTATATTATCATTATCATAGTTCAGAGATGAAATTTGAAATTTCTAATTTTTGGTAATTACCTAATTGTTATTTGCGTTCTTCTTCTTCCAACGAACAAGAATAATCAAAATCGGAGTTTTCAGTTGTAGGTGCTTGATTAACAGCGGGGCTGGGATTCGAAGAAGATGCCATGGACGGACAGGACGGAAGACTCGATTCAATTGACGAAGAAGAGCAGGTCCAGCCGCGTAGGGCTTCTTCTTTCTTTGTTTCTGGAGCCACACCCAGCCGCGTAGGGTTTCTTCTTTCTTTGTTTCTGGAGCCACACGTTTTTTCTTCAGGAGGTAGGTAAGTTTTTTTTATTTCTGACCTTTAGTCTTTTATTTTATGTGTAAATTAAAATTATAATTATGTTTTTAATAAGAATATATTATATTATATTTAGTTCATTAAATTCGGTTTCTTGTTCGGTTCGGTTCCGCGGTTCGGTTCGGTTTCGACGGTTCCTCTTTAAAATGGAACCGGAACCGCGAACCGAACCGTTTACTATCTCTAAGAACCGAACCGAAAAAAACAAAGAATTGTTGCTACGAACCAAACCGAACCGTCGGTTCCGACGCGGTTCGGATCGGTTCCGCGGTTCCCGGTTCCAAAAGTCCCAGCCCTAGATATTACAAAACTAATATCAAGAGAGAATAAGTGATCATGACTCAAGTGAGATCAGAGAGGAAAATAAGATGCCCCACCAAATTATAACAACTTCATTGAGAATCGAATGCAAAAAGATTCAATACCCTAACTGTGGACGTCACTCTTCACTCAAGTATATATATGAGATATTTGAAAAGAGTTCACTCATATTAAAATATAAATTGTCATTATCATATGTTTGCTCAAAAATCAAATCTCCACCACTAAAGAGGATAACTCATGCATAAATCCAAATCTCTTTCTTTTGGTTGTAACGTGGCTTTGGTTATGGGTAGGAGAAAGGAAAAATTATGAGGTTTGCTAGCCAAGATCAATCATGAATTTAGATGCGTTACAACTCTTACAAATAACAATCCACATAGCCTCTTTTGCCATAAAAGATCTCAAACCATCATTACCAAGTTATTCTATACTTCTCCAAAGTAATTAAATATCCATTTGACAAGGTCATACTCTTGTGTAAGAAAAAGTATGTCGATAGATCCTTTGGAAAGAATTATGTAAAACTCAATAGATAGTTCAAGTGCTATTTTATGTATACATAGTAATGATTTTCGCACTTGAACTCCTTTTCTTATAATATATTTTTTTTAAATTTTTTTGGCCTTTGGCCTTTAGTTACATTTCTCTTTTATTTGGTCCAATACTCCAATGTACTTCACACCCTTTGAGTTTCAATGAAAGCTCATCATCCCCACAATACTCTTGTGAATTTCGATCCCTATTTATCACACATCTAGTTCACAATCAAATATTTGACCAGAGGGTGCAAATGGACATGTTATCAACAAGAACGGATAATGGCTAAAGTAATGTGCTTGATCAAAGAAATTGGCTAAGGCTCAATGGGGCTTCTAAGGATAAACTACGATGAGTGGGAAAATATAAGTCAAAAGGGTTAACCTTAATTACCTCCATCATCTTAATCCTAAAGCTTATAATTATAGTCTCGAAATGTATAAAAGAGCAAGTTCTAGAATGAACACAATATGTTTGACCACAAAAAATATAAAGCGTATGTCCTGCTCTAAGGCTCAAAATTCACGAAAACGGTGTTGTGTATTGAATCTCATACACCTTCATCCAAGTCCATTATCAAAACCAGTGAAACATCCCATAATGATTTTGTTCACTAATATTTTCTCATGAAAATGGTGCCATGATTTGCAACTCTTATT
The DNA here is from genome assembly GCA_033398695.1 of Orobanche coerulescens. Taxonomy (NCBI): domain Eukaryota; kingdom Viridiplantae; phylum Streptophyta; class Magnoliopsida; order Lamiales; family Orobanchaceae; genus Orobanche; species Orobanche coerulescens. The sequence goes on from CM065814.1 coordinate 89,133,192, forward strand.
AATATTATTATTAATATATATATATATATATACCGAGAGAGAGACATATACACAATTCCTCCATACTTAATGATAAATAATGACCTTATTTTGTAAAAAGAATAATGGAGTAAGGGTTTAAAGAAGGCTTCCCTGTTATGAAAGATGATTCTTAACTTCAGCTGTTTTGGACCTGCAAGAAAAATAAGTATAGGAAAACAACAAAAGAAAATATATACCCGAAAGTATAACACAAACAACCGAGGTGCGCTTCAAGAGAGTCCGAAGAGTCGCCTTATGCTGCCATTAATGCTTTTATTAAAAACAAACGAGAAAGATTACAGCAATAACAATACATAAATCGTGAATAGATGCGCGTCAAAAGATCAAAAAGAAACTCCATAAACTGTCATCATTTTTACGATTTTCTACACCCGCTAAAAAGTAAAAACAACAAGAGGAATGAAGTAAGATTTTAAAGGAAAAGCAATGAATCAATTTTGCATTTTCACCTAATAAAATCTTCCATCCAAACAACATTAGCTAGAGCTGGATCTGGTTTAGTAACAAATGCAATAATTTTTTTGGTCAGCTCTTCTGGTGTTGTTGCAAGGACTATGATTCGTCTATCATGCTCAGAAGTAAAACATTTTTCAGAAGAGTAGTCGATGAAAGATAGGAAACCATTGAAGAAACCGTTGACATTTGGCAGACCTATTGGTTTCTTATGATCATTTAGCTGGGCTCTGGTAACCACATGAAAAAGTTCCTCAAGAGTGCCAAAACCACCAGGAAGGGTGATAAAGGCATCAGCACTATGTATCATATGAGTTAAGTAGTCTTACATATTCACAGCTCTGAACTCATCTCCAATGGTTGCTCCGGTGATTTTACTTTCAGCCAGAGGTTTTGGAATAATTCCCAACACTTTTACTCCTTCCATATAGGCAGAAGCAACAGCGCGTCCCATTAATCCTAGACTTCCTCCTTCCTAAACTACATGAATGCATTTTTCTCTTAAAGTACGATAAGTTGTTGGATGCTTCAGTAAAGCAAGCCTCTTTCCCATGAGTAGCTCCACCAAAAATGAAGATGGACTTAATCTTTTTGTGGAAGATGATGATTCCCTTTTTTTAAAAGAAAACTAGTTTGGAGAGAAAAGGAGAAAAATACAAGTTTGAGGGATGCAGAAAAGAAACAAATGCAATGTTTATTTATAGAAACAAAATGAAGTAAAAATATTTATCAAATTTGTGACTGCGTTAATTGCGCTTCAACTACTCATAGAATAATGAATGCATTTATTGCATATCAATTTTTTTATTCAGAAAATCTGACAGAACAACTAAAATTAAAGATACTCACGTGTATGTATAATAGTTGTGATCGTGACTCACATCTTCCTCTGACTTCACGTTCTGAAACGACTTAAACGCCTTCTATGAGTTGGGGAGAAGCTTCCCATCCAATTTTCTTACAAATTGGAAAACAAGATATTTTAACATCAGATTCACAAGACGTTTTTCATATTCTGGTTTGAATTTATTAGAGAAAAATCGAATCCCATAATGTACGATTCCACTAGGACGCGTGCCAAGAGAAATTTTATCATCTAAATTCCCCTTATTTAGACCATCCTTGATGAACCAAATTTTTTTTTCTCTGTTTGTGGAAGGAATTCCTGAAGATCGCCATTTTGAATCACAGTTCTATAACACCCCTGAGATATTCGGAGAATATCACAGCGTCGTGGATCCCTGCTTGGGACCTACTAGGCTAAAATTTTTAGCACGTGGCACATCCCATTTCACAATATCCACTTAAGGAATAATGAATCCGATACAGACAAGGAGATTCAAACCAATAACATCCAAGAACACGAGGAATTACAAGAAAGTTATACATCCACCGAAAAAAGGACTTTTCTAAGGTACTCGAGTACCATTTATTATTACAAGGATGAAACGTACCAAAGAGAATAATTCCCAAAATAAAGGGAACATGACTAGCCACAGTATCACGCCTCGCCATCATCATTGTACCGCCCCGGTGCTCGCTCGTAAGGATCCTTTGTCCTGAAAAACATAAAAGAGTTTTCCCCACACGAGAGGGGTTAGAGCAAGTATTACAAGTGAAATGTCACATCTTACATGTAAAAGCACATGCACTAAAGCTGTGATAATGATTTTCCGAAAAATGCAATTATCCAAACATATCTCAATAATGACAATATCTCTTGATTAACCATGGACTCGACAATGCGCGAATCCCTCCTCGACCCCGTTGGGTCATCTCGGAGTGGCTAACCCAAATGTTCTTGGAACCATCATAAGCGGAACCCTCCTCGGCCTCGTCAGGCCCTCTCGGATTGAACGAATATAACTCTCACACTCATATGCATTACTTTCCACATTTAAGAATATAACTTTCACAAGAATCACTTGCCTGGAATGAGAGAAAAGAGTATGAACGACAAAGTACCAAGATTGAAGGATTCGACAACTCCGAACCTAGTCAAATTCGTGATCAACCATCAATAATCTATCGGTAGGAAAATTTTCAAGTCATTCTAGTGACATAGAATTGTCTCGGACTTTGACACAGACAAACCGCATTTAAGTTATATTTCCCCTTTTATATGTTTTTTCCCCTTTCCCTCCCCTCTTTCTTTTTTCATCCCGTTTCCAACCCCTTTCTACTGTAACACCCCCAATCCGCTTGAGGATATTACACGCCGTAGAACCTTTCCTCAAGGATCTACCAGGCTGGTAAATACATCGAACAAAAAATGCCTTTAAGGCTAAAATGACTCAGTAGACCGATTTGGTCTTTCAATAAATACATACAACTCAAACACAATACATGCCCACGCAGGGGTCGAATACAACACACTCCCTTACAACGGGGAAAGAATACCGCAACAAAAATAAAATACAACTGAACCAATACCACAATGTACGTCTCCTCATGTAATTAATATCGATCATCTTTCATCATCCTTCGTGCCGACCCTGTGTTATGCTCCCAAGCCTGAATGCAAAAACAGACATCCAACCCCCGAATACTCGGGGGTTAGCAAAACTCCACTGTTTTGCTAGTGCAAGTACAAAGTGCAAATACGAGCCATACAATTCAAGTTCCAAGAATAACAATAATTAGGAATTCTCAAAGATTCAAATACAACGAAACGAATACTTCCCGAGGCAAGAGTTTGAGTAAAACTTTCCAAATCCGAAAGATCACAAATAACGAGAACGGTTTGCAAATTGGTTTAAAATACCCTCGGGAGTTTTAATAGAAAACAATTTAGGAATATCAAATCCTTCTCTTTCAAAAATCAACGGGGTCACAGCCCAAATGTTTTTGTTTTCACAAATAGAAAACCACTAACAATTCACAGGGTCAGAACCCATATCACGTGTCCTCGACGGACATAAAATCAACACAACGTAATCACGCACAAGCATCGCCTAGGACTGGGACAAAGCCACAAATCCCACTCGAGGCCTCTAAGGACCCTCCTGAGCTGGCTAGCGAAACACAAGTCACAACATCTCACGGTCGGATCAATCACTTGTTGCATCCTGGCCACATGATCGCATGCCATGTGCCACCGTAGATCATCTTTGGCACTCACGGTTGGATCAATCACTTGTTGCATCCTGGCCACATGATCGCATGCCATGTGCCACCGTAGTTTATCTTTGGCGCTCACGGTTGGATCAATCACTTGTTGCATCTTGGCCACATGATCGCATGCCATGTGCCACCGTAGTTTTTCTTAGGCTCTCACGGTTGGACCAATCGCTTATTGCATCCTGGCCACATGATCGCATACCATGTGCCACCGTAGGCCCCGCCCATATCCATACATTCACACACAGCACAATACAACACATATATTCAAACAATTCTCCCAGAGGAATCAAACACTTAGCAAAACACCACGTCAAACCACAATGCACCGAAATGAAATAATATACGTCCACACGCAATACCAAGTGCAACATCAACACCAAACATATCCATATAATTCACATAGTCATTCACAAACCACACCATTCACAAAACACACGCGTTTTGAAAGCAAGCCTTTAACAAGGCCAAACCGAATCTTTTGAAAGTTTAATTCAAACGACCAAACAACCACATTTAGACGATCACTAATTATCATATCCATAAAACAAGAATTGTATGGACAAGGTACTTGCCTCGAAATCGGTACGCAAGTATTCCGACGAACACAGCTCAACCGGGAAGCTTCGAAATGCTCGATGCTATCTAAAAGGAAGACGACGACGAACGGAAGGGTTCAACATGGTTTCTTCGCAAGAAACTCGACCCTAAAATCATATAATTAATAAATCAATGATCATACGAGTAAGAATAATCGTAGAACATCTGAAAACCCCTCTATGACATTCTACCAGACACCTTCAAGGCGTCGATCAAGAACTCGACCAAAACAACGAATCGATACGATCCAACCATGGAATAACAAGGGAAAAGATGAAATACATCTAAATAATCATCAATCCATCACAATCCTAAGTTAAATCGGATTAAACGGATGAAAACAACAAAAATACCCAAATTCCCCAAAACTAGATTTCTAGAAAATCTGACATGATTCGCTCGATCAAAGGATGTTATAGGATGGATGATTGATGATAGGAACTCCAAGACTTCATGGATTGATTGTCCAACAACATCTCTCCATGATTACCACACCTCCAGCCGCGGAAGAGAAGGAAAAGAATGAGAAAATGGGTGAAAAAACCCGTCTCCAAGGCCTTAAATAGGCTGCCTGCCGGTAGAGTTACGTACGTAACCGGCCAAGGGCTTACGTACGTAACCGGCCATGGCCGAGACACTGCCCAAAAATGCCGGCATCGTTACGTACATAACCGGTCAAGGCTTACGTACGTAACCGGCCTTACGTATGTAACTGCCGAGCACTACCGGCCAGTGCCGGCCTGGGCCCAGACTGCCCGACCATGACTCGGCCGGGACCAACTCCGACGGCATGGACGACCCCGAAACCCGAACCTGAATACAAAAAGAAGATACGTTCACAAAGACGAATTCGAGCACTAAGAGAACACACGATTCGGACCACCCGAAGGCTCGAAATTCGACAATGGAAAGTAATTACCCCAAACTTTGAGAAATTACGAAAACGGCCTAAAACTTCCGAAATACACGATACACGATCGAAACACCAAGACAAAGCTCGCAACATGAATAATAACATTAAATGAACTTACGAGAAACTCGAGACAACAATTTCAGATGAGATTCGCAAGAATCGAACCCAAGTGCGGAAAAATCACTTAAGTACACGAAACTCAACAAAACGATACCGAAACAAACTCGGACGTCAAAAAGTGCAGAATTAAATATTCTCAAAATGATGAAAAGGTCAGAATCGAGTCGTCAAAACGGACTCCTGCCGAAAAAAGAAAATCACCGAAATCCGAAATTGTGGATATTACATCTACATACCCCCTCCCCCTTTGAAAAACCCTAGCCGCCGAGATAACACTGGAGAGTTTCAATATTGTTTAATGACCTCCCTTAATGTTCATTTTGACCAAACTAATCACCTGCCAACAACCCGCAACCCGCACAACCTCTCTTTTGAGAGAGCAATTGAAGATTTGAAGGAGTTGATATTTGGAGTTAATCAAAATTAGAGCAAGAACAAGTGAAGATTCTGCATTACCATCGTCTTCAGTACTAGAGATTCAGACGCCTCACCATCCTCTTCATTTTCATCGGTATTATTTTTGACTTAATTCAATATTTGTGAGTTTTAATCATGGTTTAATTTTATACTTGTTTATATGCTGGAGTTTGAATATACACGAGCCCTAATAGAAACAGCATGTCTGAAGACTGATTCAGGAAACTAGGGTAATTTTGAAAGATTTTGAAATTGACTACTGGGGCTTTTTTGAAGATTCTGAAATTGACGAAAGAGGTATTGTTGAATTATTCTAAAGTTGATTACTATTTTATTTAAAAACCTAACTTGATTTATTGTAAGAATTTGATTATTTTTGAAAGATTCTATTTATGACAAGATGGTATTCTTGAAAATTTGATCAGTTCAGTACATTGTTCACTTATTAATTTATTTGAATGTTTGAATTATAGTCTTGGTTTAGTACAATTCATTTTCAAACTTACAGTAATTCATTTTTAAAATTATAAAATTATGTTTTATATTGGTAATTTGTAGATTATGTCATTTGGGAAAAGTGGTGGTTGTTGTATTCACAAGTATTATTTTTCTTAATCATGTGAAAAGTATTAAGTTTGATTCAACAAGTTATGTATTGTTTTTTGTATTCAAAATTTAAAAGGTATTGGTTTTTGTTCAACATGTTGAGTACTAGTGGTTGTATCTATTGATTTTTGACTGGAGAGGATGGCATCCATTTTAGTTATCGTTCGATTTTCTTAGAAATCAAGAACTTATGTTGTCTTATTGAACTACTAGTTTGTGTCCCATGGAAGTTTCAATCTCAGACATATTTTTGATAACTGGGATTTTTTATTACCTAACATGGAAGTTTCAATCTTAGACACTTATCTCTTATATTTTCTATCAACATAATGAAACTATCTTCTCTTAAATTATGTAGTGTATGATACTTTTGGTCTTATGAGTTAATATCATTATAGCATTTATAGTACATCACAGGTGTTCGGTATTCGCAAAACCAGTCATGTTGGGTGGATGAACAGGTCATTTTAGAAAAAAACCTCAATTTTTTTATTAGGGCTGACAGAAATTTCTATCTCCAATTGCCCCTTGGTGATTGGTCAAGAATGAATTTTCAAGAATATGAAGAAAACAGCTAATATCTTATTTCATTTCTATAGGTTTCTTGATGATGAAACTGTTAGGCGTATTTTTATACGCTTATTTATCATTATTTTATATTCATTTGAAGTGTAAATCTGCATAAATGAGCTTTTAATGCACTATTCTTTTATGTTTTGCAGGAAATTGGAGTTTGGAAGCTCAAACGACGAAAAACGGGCGAAAACAGTAATTTTTGGTCATGAGCCGCGGCACAAGGATGCTGAGCCGCGGCACACGCACGGCACACAGAAGCCCCAAGTGGACTGTACCGGGGGCCGCGGCACAAGGATGCTGAGCCGCGGCCCATGAGAGAAAATTAAGCGCCCAGGCATGGGGCACTGAACGTTGGGGCCGCGGCACAGATTAAGTGAGCCGCGGCCCATGGGGCGGTTTTGATGTGTTGGCCGCGGTTTTGGGCCGTTTTTGGAGCCTGTTCCCAACCTAATTCCCGGACGCGTTTTGGAGGCTAAGGATAGTTATAAATAAGCATTAAAGGTCAGAATTGAAGGGGGGATTGGAGAATTGAGGAGATTATCGCGAAAGCAAGAAGCAGCAGAAAACACCAAGGAGTATAGAGCGGAAGCTAGAGAATGGAGAAATCCGAGCTCTTCAACTGCATTTGATCTTTATGCTTTCTTTGATTATTTATGTATTTTTATTTTCTAGCATGTCAGGCTAAAACTCTGTTCTAGGATTTTGATGAAACTGAGGTTTTGACGAATTTACTTTTGATTATTAATATAATTCCCTTTTCTATTGAGTTTTTCCCAATTGTTTTTAATGCTTTCAATTGTGTGGCCTATAATTGAATTGATTTAACTACGCAACTCGAATCGGGAGAGGAGAGTTGGTAGGGAAAAATTGGTGAGAACCGTTTTATCTTGTGAGATAGGAATATACTCATAGGAACTACGTGGCCTTTCTGAAGATTTCGTGCGTTTTGCCTATTGTCGAATTAATTCACCTAGGAATAGAGTGCGTTATTCGCCTTAGAAAAATCTACTGACCTCGGGAGAGGCGGCAGAGTATTTTAGCAACCTTCGCCTTCAATAAATTGGGAAATCATTAAATTCATATAATCGACAGTAAATTCGGATAAACCGAGGTGGATTCACAATCCTAGATTTATTCATTATTTGATTTTCTTTCTTCAATCAATCGTCTTTACTATTTATTCTTTATTAATTTTCTTTAATTATTACTTGCATCTCAACTTTCGATAGTTCAAATAAAATTAGAATACGCATAAATCGGTAGTTGGTAAGTCAGTCCTCGTGGGAACGATATCTTACTCATCATTTTATTACTTGTCTACGATAACGTGCACTTGCGTTCACCGAATCAAGCAACAAGTTTTTGGCGCCGTTGCCGGGGACTGATTATTTTACTAATATCGATTTCAGTATTTCTAGTCTTAGTTTGAACAATTTTTTTGTTTTTTGTGTAATTTTATTTATTTGTTTTTCCTTTCAGGAGTTTCCGGTTAGTGCATGAGAAAATCCGGTAACGAAGGCCTACTACCTTTGGATACCGAACTCGAGCGCACTCTTCGGAGAAGCAAGAAAGAAAAGCGCGAGCTACCAGCAAAAGTCACCATGGCCGATAACACGGGAAATCATGAAGCAGACAACCCCATTCAGCAAGCTCAACCGGCATTAGCACTCCGTGATTATGCTATGCCACAAATCAATGCAAACTTTTTGGGAATTCGGCGTCCAACCATCCAAGCAAACAACTTCGAAATTAAGCCGGCTATTATTCAGATGGTGCAAGCAATCCAGTTTTGTGGATTGGCAAACGATGACCCCAACGCACACATCGCTTCGTTTCTCGAGATTTGTGACACCTTCAAAAATAACGGTGTCACTGATGATGCTATTCGTCTACGGCTTTTCCCTTTCTCTTTGAGGGACAAAGTGTAAAACCCCCTAAATTCGATAACTTATCACATGTACAATGTATCAAATCATGATGTAATTTAATAATAGTTATTTTATGTCATGATATAACCTACATCTATTTTATTTTATTCACTCTTTAACTTTGTAATTTACTTAATAAACCAAATAATAAAAATTAAAATAGTGTGTTGATTCACCTATTAGGCTAATTATCAACACCTAACTACATGTGGACTCACTAATGGACTCAACCCAACTTATTAAAAATCATAAGACTTGAAGTTACACTTCAAAGCCCAACCCAACTAAATAAATCCTTTACCATTTTAATTATACTCTTAATTTAACAAAAAAACAAATAAATAAATAAATATATATATACACATAGGGGCGGACATAAGGGAGTAAGAGAGTGTAGCTCTAGATTCTTTACTCATCACATGCAAAACTTGCATAAAACATCTTGACATATGTAACAAGTCTTCTACACATTTCACTTCCCAACCCTCCTTATCCCAACTTTAAATACTTACACCTTAACCTAACCCTCATTTTACACCTCCTACACAACCAAACAAATCTGTATTTGAGAGTCTTAGAGAGAGAGAGAAGGCCGAACCAAGAGGAAGAAGAAGGAGGAGGAAGAAAAATTTCAACAAGAAATAGGTAATCTCATCCCTTATAACTACTTCCATAATTTCTAATAAAATCCTCCATAATCTAACCTTAATCTCAATACATGCAAACATGATTCTCACCTTGGGGGTGCATGTGGATCGGCCAAACCATGTAGTAGTAGAGGAGAAGTCATTTTCCAACTTTCAAGACCTATAACCGACTAAATTCGACGAGATCGAGGTGGGTGAAAACTCTTTCAAACTTTAAAGTAGAAATCTATTCTTTTTCTTGTGATGCATGTGTTAAATCTGAAGTATTTCAAGATTTTTTTGATATGATCTATGTTAAAATCTTCATGTTATAATTTCATGTTATGATTTTATGTATAACTATGTGAAATTCGTTTTTCTTAAACATAATCATCAAATATTATGAAAAATATGAAAGTATGTACTAATCTGAAATTCTTGTATAAATGCATGTTTTTAAAGATGAATGTTATGGTTATAACAACATGCAATATGATTTATCGAATTTAAACGACAACCGATTTGGTAGTCGGGTGCCAATTTTGTGATAACTTGAAAGTTATATGTTTTCTTCTATGTGTTGTTGAAAACCTACCAAAATCTGAAATCTTGTGTTATATTATTATGTTATGATATATGGATAATTTATTTGCGGCCAAAACGGGACTTGAAACGAGTAAACGGAGCTTTTGGGCATAAATTGTAATTTCTTAAAGTTTGAGGACTAAACTGAAAATTTCGAAAATACAATATTCTGGACCTTGAACAGTACATATTATACCATGTATAGGCTGTCCATAAAGTTTCAAGTAATTCGGAGTTCGATATATAAACTTGATAGTCCAAATTGTAATTTTCAAATAATTTCGGGGTCAAAATGCAAGAATTCCAAACTTCTGGACCAGGTCCGAAATTTTCTGGAATTTTTACAAATATATAATTCCAGATTCATCACGAGTCATCTCATAAAATTTCATTAATTTCCGAGCTAAATTCATAGCTCTATATGCCTCGGAACGATTTCCTTGAGTTTTGGGGTAATATCGTAATTTCTGGAAATTTCAGTCCCGAAACTGGAAATTTTCGAATTTTCATTAAATCTGGAGTCGAGGAATTATTTTTGGCTTCCTCATAAAACTTCATAACCATCCGATTTCGTTTCATACTCCAACGCTTAGGTTTGAACCTAAGGGCAAAAACGTCCTTTCAAACTATTTACGAAACTCTCGTTTCGTTTCTTCGAACCTACCCATTTAATATATCTGATCTGAACCCATCAGACTATTAATAAATTATTGAGAATATTTTCGAGTTTATATACAAGTCCTATTCCGCATTACCAGTCAACAAATAAAATTAACCATATTCCATACTTAATCAAAGACGCTATTAACCTCACTGACCGAACATTTGCGTGATACTTGTGAAACGCTTCAAATTGATAAATGTGACTGTCCGGGAACTAAGTGATATACAAATAAAGTGCCACGGACGGGTCCGCCTCTAACCCTATCGGAACAAAGTGCCACGTCGACGGACGGGGGCCACCTCTTGAGTCCATATGAAACAGAGTGCCGACCTACAATCCGGGGCCACCTCTTGAGCTGTAGGAGCCACCTCTAGAGTCCCAAATCGTTTCAGGGACGGTTAGGCCGAGTCTTGGATCGAGCAGCGCGGCTGCGATTCATGAACAAGGCTACCGTTGTTTCCTATTCCCATAACCGAGGAACGGAGTGTTCCGAGGGACTTGGGTCGTAGACTTGGGGTATAATCGCAATTATGGTGTGATCCGGGTATTGACCCACAGCTAAGGACATACCGAGCCCTGATAAGAGATAAGGAAGCACACGCTAAGTGTGAGAGCGAAGGCTCAGCATCTTGGGGCGACGGTCCAAATCTTGGGACGACAGCCTATCTTGCTAGGAGTAATAAGGAGAGTCTAGAATCCAAAGTCCACATCGCGGATTCAAACCAATTGACCGATCGATGATCGATCGATCGCTTGACTTGATATCCGTCCACGGGGATAGGATTATAATATTACAACTACACAATGATTATTGTTTCTAAAATTTCGACATAATTATAATTGTTCTTATTTTTTTATAATTGATAAAACCATGCATCACTTAAAATTTTTTTAAAGGAAAGAGCCACACCCGCACACGATCACCCACTCACTGAGACCTTTTGTCTCACCCAACCGTTTTCCCTTTTAAACCAGAGAATGAGCAAACAGAAGAAGATGAAGAAGACTTCGAGGAAGAGGCCGAATAGAAGATTGTCTTCAAGATTTAGGATCTCTGTTCTTAGAATTTCTGTTGTTATCCCAACTTGTAATAGTTAACTATGCTTTGTACTTAACTCGTTTGGTATTTTTCCGCTGCAAACTTATGAACAGTGTAATTTCGATTTTCAGCTTTGTCACAGCGAATCTTAGTACATCGGGCTAAGATGGTTGTTTGAAATGTTATCCAATCTTTATTTTGCTTCTGCTATTTATTATCGCATTTTAATTGATTGATCGACCGATGTGTCGCGCCCTCGTCCTTCCCGATGTTGGGGGCGTGACAGGAGTGGTAGGGCATGACAGGAGTGGTATCGGAGCCCACTTTGTGAGAAGGACACTAACAACGGGCTAACCAGGATAAGATTCTTCGGACTTAGATGGGAATTCCACCTAAGACGAAGTGAACCATAGGATTGAGACCTAATGTAGACTTCTCGAGCTAATTCTCATTAAAGATCTCTTTCGACTTGTCGCTATTCACTTGGAATATGCATAGTCAAATTCAAAATTCCTAAGTCATTGGCTAAGGTACTTGATTAAGTATCCACGGCATTTCCCCGACTGAATTAATTCTTCTATCGAGCTCTTGAAACGGATATAGTTTATTTCACTTATCCATTTCTCAAAGTCGTGTCACTATTCATTCGAAATTGATGATGTTCCTTTAAACTCCACTAAACTTCATTGTCTTCTTAAAAATGGAGTATTATTGTTCCTTTGTCGTTAGTATTGTGTAAGCATATTTGTTGAATCATTAAGTTCACTTCCCTAATGATTATTCATGCTCAATTATGCGCTTAAATCTACATGACAACACAGAATACTAATAATTCCAGATAAGACCAAAAATCCTCACACATTCCCCTAACTTATAATAGATGGCTGACCGAAGATGCGGGCGTCCACGTGTGAACCGTGATGAACTCTTAAAACCATTAGCATTTCATAGGTTACTAATCCCTCAAAAACATCTTCATAAAATCTCGCCCTCGCATGAATCGTGAAGAGCAGCATCAACGCGATGATCGCTCACGCTCTCCTCTACGAGAAGGAATTGGGAATGATGCCATGGACCAAGCCCACACTCAACTGACGAACTTCCTACAACAACAGACTGCTAACTACGGGAACCATAATGAAACTCATGATCGTACCCTGGAAAGATTCTTACGTTTCAATCCGCCGACCTTTGACGGGGAACCTGACGATATCAAAGCTGAACTCTGGCTGAAGAGAATTGAGGGAATTTTCAACGCCCTTCAGTATACTGATGAACAATGGATATTGCTGGCTGCATTCCGACTCGAGGCCGCAGCTCATGACTGGTGGAGGAATGTCAACGAGCGCTAGACGAGAGAAAACAGTGTCAGAACATGGGCTAACTACCTGACCGACTTCCGAACTCAGTACGTGTCAGCAGCAGCCAGAGAGGCTAGACGAGATGAGTTCTACCACTTGAAGCAAGGAACCATGACAGTCGCTCAATATGAAGCCCAATTTAACAGATTGTCTAAATACGCACCGAGATTGATTACAACTGAGGAGGACAAGCTCTATAAGTTCACTAGAGGACTGAGGCAGTCGCTTCAACAGAGCCTTCTAACTGTTCAGCTGACGACACTTACCCAAGCAGTGGAAGCCGCTACCCGGATCGAGAGCGGAACTGTGAGGTTAGCTCAACAGCAAAGCCGTTTCTCCAACAAAGCCAAGAGGCCTGCTACCCGACCACATCAATGCCACCACAGAAGTTTAAGAGGAAGGGAACTCAAGGAAGTTCGAGTGGAACAAAGGCACCAGTTCTCAACAAACCAACAACGCCTTGCACCCACTGTGGAAGGAAAGGGCATAAATTAGAGTTATGTTGGAGGAAGCTCGGAAAGTGCCTACGTTGCGGTAGCCAAGATCACCGAATTCGAGAGTGCCCAGATATGAACACCCCGGAAATCAAACCAGCTATTGCAGCCAAACCAGGAAACAACAAAGGAAAAGCCCCAGCTCGAGTGTTCGCATTGACTGGTCAGGAGGCACCAGAGAACAACGATGTGGTGGAAGGTACACTCCTGATATCTAATCAACGTGCACGAACACTTATAGATCCAGGATCATCCCACTCGTTTGTTACACTGCACTTTTCTAAGAAACTTGATAGGCCGTTAGAATCTTTATCATTATGCCTAGAAGTATCTACCCCGATGGGAGTTAGTCAGCTAGCAGATAAAGTCCATTCTACGTGTGATGTGATCATCAGTGGTAACTATTACTCTACCGATTTAGTAGTGCTTCCAATATTAGAATATGACGTCATCCTAGGAATGGATTGGCTATCTAAACACTATGCACAATTGGATTGTCATTCTAAGATAGTTAGGTTTTGCGAACCTAACAAGCCAATTGTGGAATTAATTGGAGACGCTAGAATCAACCTAGCACCTATAATATCAACTATCAAAGCTAGTAAGGCAGTTGCCAAAGGGGCGACTGGATTTTTAGCCTTCATCATCAACAAACCCATGAGTAAGTCGGGCATAGAAAGTATACGTGTGGTATCCGAATACCCTGACGTATTTCCCGAAGAATTGACATCCCTACCACCTGACAGAGAAGTTTAATTCAATATCGAAATCATGCCTGGGAAGGCACCCATTACAAAGGCACCATACCGAATGGCACCACTGGAGCTGTAAGAGTTGAAGGTCCAATTGCAGAAGTTACTCGACGTGGGTTTTGTACAACCCAGTGTATCACCTTGGGGAGCTCCGGTATTGTTTGTTAAAAAGAAGGACGGAACATTGAGGCTTTGCATAGATTACCGTGAACTCAATAGTGTTACAGTTAAAAATAAGTATCCTCTCCCGAGGATAGATGAGTTGTTTGAACAACTCCAAGGAGCTACGGTGTATTCCAAGTTCGATCTTCAACAAGGATACTACCAGTTAAAGATTAGGAATGAAGATGTTCCTAAAACTGCATTCCAAACTAGATACGGCCACTATGTGTTCGTAGTGATGCCTTTTGGACTCACGAATGCTCCTTCGACATTTATGGATTTAATGCACAGAGTATTTCAACCATACCTCGATCAATTCGTAGTAATTTTTATCGATGACATACTCGTGTACTCTGAGTCGGAAAAAGGTCACGAGAGACATCTTAGACTAATGTTGGATATACTAAGACAGCACAAGTTGTACGCCAAGTACAGCAAGTGTGAATTTTGATTGAGGGAAGTGGCATTTCTAGGCCATATTATTTCTGGAGAAGGGATTGCCGTTGATCCATCTAAAATAGAGACTATTATGAATTGGAAGAGGCCAGAAAATGTAACTGAGATCCGAAGCATTCTTGGACTTACGGGCTACTACCGTAAATTCATCAAAGACTTCTCGAAGATAGTGGGACCCCTCACCCAGCTAACCCAGAAACAAGTAAAATTTGAATGGACAGATAAATGCGAGTCAAGTTTCCAGGAACTCAAGAAGAGACTTACCACCGCACCTATACTGACACTTCCAGAAAGAACCCAAGGATTTGTCGTATATAGTGACGCCTCAAAGGATGGCCTCGGTGCCATTCTAATGAAGAATGGTAAAGTTATTGCATACGCTTCCAGGCAACTCAAGACGCACGAGAATAATTATCCAACGCATGACCTCGAACTTGCTGCAATAGTATTCGCCTTAAAGAAATGGCGACATCATTTATACGGCGTTGAATTCACCGTGTTTACTGATCATAAAAGTCTGAAGTACCTATTTTCTCAGAAGGAACTTAATCTCCGACAGAGAAGATGGGTAGATCTTTTAAAAGATTACCATTGTGAAATTCAACACCACCCAGGGAAAGCGAATGTCGTGGCCGATGCCCTAAGTAGAAAGGCTAGAGTGGCCCGACTCATGGTTCGAGAATGGCAAGCTCTCAAGGAACTGAGCTACCTGAAACCCATTCATGAAGGTACTCGTTTAAATTGCGCCAACCTCACGGTTAAACCGAATCTATTGGACGATATTCGATTAGCCCAAGAGAGAGATCCAAAACTTCAAGAGTTTAAGGACAAGATCGCTAAGGGCGAAAAACCCGAGTTTACAATTACCGAGGATGGAATTGTAAGGTTTAAGGGACGATTATGCATACCTCACGACGGGGAGCTCAAAAGATGAATTCTTGAGGAAGCTCATTGCTCGAGATATACGATACACCCAGGAGGTAACAAGATGTACCGAGACTTGAAGAAACACTTTTGGTGGGTGAACATGAAGAACCAAGTGGCAGAATTCGTGGCACGATGCCTCACATGTCAGAGAGTCAAAGCTGAGCATCAGCGACCCTCAGGACTACTACATCCACTAGAAGTCCCTGAATGGAAATGGGAAATGGTAACCATGGATTTTATCACGGATTTACCGAACACAAGAGGAGGTTATAACACCATTTGGGTGATCGTCGACAGACTGAAGAAATCATCACATTTCGTGCCGGTTAAAAAGGACGACAGTTTGCAAAAGCTGGCTAGGACCGACATTAGAGAAATCGTTCGACTCCATGGAGTGCCAACAGACATAGTATCGGACAGAGATCCTAGATTCGAATCCCGTTTTTGGAAAGTCTTACATAAGGAATTAGGAACTTCCTTAAGCTTCAGCACAAGTGCGCATCCCCAGACCGACGGGCAATCTGAACGAACCATTCAAACCCTTGCAGACATGTTACGAGCTTGTGTACTGGACTTTCAAGGAAATTGGGATCACCACCTGCCATTAGCCGAGTTTGCATACAACAACAGTTTCCAAGCGACAATCGGAATGGCACCTTATGAAGCTCTGTATGGGAGGAGGTGTCGATCCCCGCTCCATTGGGAAATTGATGACCATTGGACGCCGAAGACTCAACGAACAGAACCTTAAGCAATGAACACATATTTGGTGAAGGAAGCCGTAGATAGAGTACGACTAATCAAGGATAGTATCCGCACAGCGCAAAGCAGACAGAAGAGTTACGCCGATCAACGTCGGAAGGATCTAGAATTTGAAGTAGGAGATCAAGTCTTCCTGAGGTTAACACCACGGAAAGGTTTGATAGTATCAAGAAAAGGAGGAATGTTAGTCCCCGATATGTAGGACCATTCAAAATCACGGAAAAGATTGGACGACTAGCGTACCGATTGGAACTACCACCCAATCTGTCTGGAATGCACGACGTTTTCCATGTTTCGAGATTAAAGAAGTATCATCTAGAGCCAACGCACATTCTTACTTCTGACATTCCGCCAATCAAGGATAACTTGTCTTATGAAGAGAAGCCAATCAAGATCCTCGACCAGGAAGTCCGCGAATTGAGGAAGAAGCGAATTCCTTTAGTTAAAGTCGTCTGGTCTAATCACAACAGAGAGGAAGATGCGACGTGGGAGGCTGAGGAAGAAATGAAGAAATCTTACCCCGAGTTGTTTAAATAGGAATTTGGGGACCAAATTCTTTTAAGGAGGGGAGGATGTAAAACCCCCTAAATTCGATAACTTATCACATGTACAATGTATCAAATCATGATGTAATTTAATAATAGTTATTTTATGTACATCTATTTTATTTTATTCACTATTTAACTTTGTAATTTACTTAATAAACCAAATAATAAAAATTTAAATAGTGTGTTGATTCACCTATTGGGCTAATTATCAACACCTAACTATATGTGGACTCACTAATGGACTCAACCCAACTTATTAAAAATCATAAGACTTGAAGTTACACTTCAAAGCCCAACCCAGCTAATAAAATCCTTTACCATTTTAATTATACTCTTAATTTAACAATATATATATATATATATATATATATGGGCGGCCATACGGGAGTAAGACAGTGTAGCTCTAGATTCTTCACTCATCACATGCAAGACTTGCATGAAACATCTTGACACATGTTACAAGTCTTCTACACATTTCACTTCCCAACCCTCCTTATCCCAACTTTAAATACTTACACCTTAACCTAGCCCTTATTTTACACCTCCTACAAAACCAAACAAATCCGCATTTGAGAGTCTAAGAGAGACAGAAGGCCGAACCAAGAGGAAGAAGAAGGAGGAAGAAAAATTTCAACAAGAAATAGGTAATCTCATCCCTTATAACTATTTCCATAATTTCTAATGAAATCCTCCATAATCTAACCTTAATCTCAATACATGCAAATATAATTCTCACCTTGGGGTGCATGTGGATCGGCCAAACCATGTAGTAGTAGAGGAGAAGTCATTTTCCAACTTTCAAGACCGATAACCGACTAAATCCGACGAGATCGAGGTGGGTGAAAACTCTTTCAAACTTTAAAGTAGAAATCTATTTTTTTTTCTTGTGATGCATGTGTTAAATCTGAAGTATTTCAAGATTCTTTTGATATGATCTATGTTAAAATCTTCATGTTATAATTTCATGTTATGATTTTATGTATAACTATGTGAAATTCGTTTTTCTTAAACATAATCATCAAATATTATGAAAAATATGAAAGTATGTACTAATCTGAAATTCTTGTATAAATGCATGTTTTTAAAGATGAATGTTATGGTTATAACAACATGCAATATGATTTATCGAATTTAAACGACAACTGATTTGGTAGTCGGGTGCCGATTTTGTGATAACTTGAAAGTTATACGTTTTCTTGTATGTGTTGTTGAAACCCTATCAAAATCTGAAATATTGTGTTATATGATTATGTTATGATATATGGATAATTTATTTGCGGCCAAAACGGGACTTGACATGAGTAAACGGAGCTTTTGGGCATAAATTGTAATTTCTTAAAGTTTGAGGACTAAACTGAAAATTTCGAAAATACAACATTCTGGACCTTGGACAGTACATACTATATCAGGTAAGGCTGTCCATAAAGTTTCAAGTGATTGGGAGTTCGATATATAAACTTGATAGTCCAAATTGTAATTTTCAAATAATTTCGGGGTCAAAATGCAAGAATTCCAAACTTCTGGACCAGGTCCGAAATTTTCTGGAATTTTCACAAATATGTAATTCCAGATTAATCACGAGTCATCTCGTAAAATTTCATTAAATTCCGAGCTAAATTCATAGCTCTATATGCCTCGGAACAATTTCCTTGAGTTTTGGGGCAATATCGTAATTTCTGGAAATTTCAGTCCCGAAACTAGAAATTTCCGAATTTTCATTAAATCTGGAGTCGAGGAATTATTTTTGGCTTCCTCATAAAATTTCATAACCATCCGATTTCGTTTCATACTCCAACGCTTAGGTTTGAACCTAAGGGCAAAAACGTCCTTTCAAACTATTTACGAAACTCTCGTTTCGTTTCTTCGAACCTACCCATTTAATATATCTGATCTGAACCCATCAGACCATTAATAAATTATTGAGAATATTTTCGAGTTTATATACAAGTCCTATTCCGCATTACCGGGCAACAAATAAAATTAACCATATTCCATACTTAATCAAAGACGCTATTAACCTCACTGACCGAACGTTTACGTGATACTTGTGAAACGCGTCAAATTGATAAATGTGACTGTCCGGGAACTAACTGCTATACAAACAAAGTGGCACGGACGGGTCCGCCTCTAACCCTATCAGAACAAAATGCCACGTCGACGGACGGGGGCCACCTCTTGAGTCTATATGAAACATAGTGCCACCTACAATCCGGGGGCCACCTATTGAGTTGTAGGAGCCACCTCTAGAGTCCCAAATCCTGTCAGGGACGGTTAGGCCGAGTCTTGGATCGAGCAGCGCGGCTGCGGTTCATGAACAAGGCTACCGTTGTTTCCTATTCCCATAACCGAGGAACGGAGTGTTCCGAGGGACCTAGGTCGTAGACTTGGGGTATAATCGCGATTATGGTGTGATCCGGGTATTGACCCACAGCTAAGGACATATAGAGCCCAGATAAGAGATAAGGAAGCACACGCTAAGTGTGAGAGCGAAGGCTTAGCATCTTGGGGCGACGGTCCAAATCTTGGGACGACGGTCCAAATCTTGGGGCGACGGCCTATCTTGCTAGGAGTAATAAGGAGAGTCTAGAATCCAAAGTCCACATCGCCAGGATTCGAAACTGAATTGACTGATCGACTGATTGACTGACTACTTGACTTGATATCCGTCCACGGGGACATGATTATAATATTACAACTACACAATGATTATTGTTTCTAAAATTTCGACATAATTGTAATTGTTCTTATTTTTTTATAATTGATAAAACCATGCATCACTTAAAAAATTTTCAAAGGAAAGAGCCACACCCGCACACGATCACCCACTCACTGAGACCTTTTGTCTCACCCCACCGTTTTTCCTTTTAAACCAGAGAATGAGTAAACAGCAGAAGATGAAGAAGACTTCGTGGAAGAGGCCGAATAGAAGATTGTCTTCAAGATTTAGGACTTCTGTTCTTAGAATTTCTGTTTTTATCCCAACTTGTAATAGTTAACTATGCTTTGTACTTAACTCGTTTGGTATTTTTCCGTTGCAAACTTATGAACAGTGTAATTTTGATTTTCAGCTTTGTCACAGCGAATCTTAGTACATTGGGCTAAGATGGTTGTTTGAAATGTTATCCAATCTTTATTTTGCTTCCGCTATTTATTATCGCATTTTAATTGATTGATCGACCGATGTGTCGCGCCCTCGTCCTTCCCGATGTTGGGGGTGTGACACAAAGCCAAATTTTGGTTGAATTCTTTATCTCCGGGTTCTATCACGACTTGGGCGGAATTAGCGCAAGCCTTCCTGGCTAAGTTCTTCCCACCATCAAACACGGCGAGGCTTAGGAACGAGATAACCACCTTTGGGCAATTTGATATGGAGTCGCTTCACGAGGCTTGGGAGCGATACAAGGATTTATTACGGAGATGCCCACACCATGGCTTACCGGATTGGCTACAGATCTAAACGTTCTATAACGGATTGAGTGCTTCTACACGCACTCTTGTTGATGCAGCCGCTGGGGGCGCCTTAATGGGAAAAACGATGGCCGAAGCACACTCTTTATTAGAGGCGATGGCTGCAAATGCTTATCAGTGGCCTTCCGAACGAGTGATTCCGAAGCGAGTTATGGAAATCTCCAATAACGATCCGATCTCTACATTATCAGCACAAGTCGCTGCACTGACTCAGCAACTTCAAGCCTTTTCACATGCTCCTTCCCCCGTTACCACTGAATCATGCAATTGGTGCAACGGATCTCATCCTAGCGCGGAATGCCAAGTCGGAACCCTTTCGAGCAACCTCCGATGGAATAAGCTCAGTTCGTGGGGAACGGGAATCGGCAAAACAATCCGTACTCCAACACGTATAACCCGGGGTGGCGTCATCATCCTAACTTTTCATGAAGAAACGGACAAAACCCAAACCAACCCCAGTTTGCTCAACACCAACAACAACCTCCTCCCGCTCCAAAAATCTCTCTAGAGGAAGCAATGGCGAAATTGGCAGCAAATACGAGTCAGTTCATGGCCCGTACGGAAGCGACCTTGCAAAACCATTCCGCTTCTATTTGCAACTTGGAAGTCTAATTGGGCCAAATTGCTAATGTATTAACAGCTCGCCCGGAGGGTACCTTGCCAAGTACGACCGAGACAAACCCTAGAGAGAGTATTAATGCCATTAGTTTGAGAAGCGGGAAGGAATTGTGTGAGCTGCCCGGGAAGAACAAAAAGAGAAGTGAGGATGAGGAGAAGAAAAATTCAGCGACTGAGGAATCACAAATGTCTAGACCCTCGAAATTGTTTCCGGATAATCCGACAGCATATGTGCCACCCATCCCGTTTCCACAGTGGTTGCAAAAGCAGAAATTGGACAAACAATTCTCCAAGTTTCTTTATGTTTTCAAGAAACTACACGTAAATATTCCATTTGCTGATGCCTTGGAACAAATGCCAAGCTATGTCAAGTTCATGAAAGAGATCTTATCTAACAAACGGAAGCTCGAGGAATATAAGACAGTGGCATTGACGGAGGAGTGCAGCGCTATTCTACAGAAGAAGTTCCCGCCAAAATTGAAGGATCCAGGAAGTTTTAATATACCGTGCACCATAGGAAACCTCTCTTTTGATAGGGCGTTATGTGATCTCGGCGCTAGTGTTAATCTCATGCCTCTTTCTATTTTCAAGAAGCTAGGAATTGGGGAAACGAAACCTACTACGGTCTCTTTACAACTAGCCGATAGATCCATCAAGTACCCGAGGGGGGGTAATAGAAGATGTTTTAGTCAAGGTAGATAAATTCATTTTTCCTGCCGATTTTATTGTGCTCGATATGGAGGAGGATCAAGACATCCCAATTATTTTGGGAAGACCATTCTTAGCTACCGGCCGAACTCTCATAGATGTGGAAAAAGGGAAACTAACTCTACGGGTTCAAGATGAGCAAGTCACTTTCCAAGTGTTTCAACCCTATCCGTGTCCAAGTAGTGTCGAAAAGAGTTCACAAATTGAAAGTGTAAATATCTTTGCAAGAGACGCACACCGGAAGAATTGTCGGTCGAAGTGTTCAGAATCCATTTCAGATGCTCCGACGTCTAAGAAAAATGTAGAACGAGTCGTATATCTTAGGCATTTGTACATGTCGTCTTCATCAACCGTTCATCCACCAACGAAAAATTCTAATGCTGCCATAAGTTCGTTCGTGAAAAAGGAGAATATGCCGGAAGTGAAACGGGTGCCAAGTCATGTGCAATATGGGTGTTTCGAAAAGTTGTTTTTGTTAAAATCTTTTCGCAAAGAACATTGGTTGTCCAAACCGAAAATCGAATTGTTAAAGACCAATGGTCAAAAATTTAAAACACATATTAATGGTTAGATGGACGGGGCGGAGTTCAAATGGTGTTTGCGAAAAGCGAACTGATTTTTAAAAAGTCCGGCTGAAGATTATAAACTTAGCGCTTCTCGGGAGGCAACCTGAGTATTAGTTGTAGATTTTTGTGTTTCAGTATTTTCTTGCATTTTTGGATCTTTATTTTTCGTCATTTTAGCTTGGATATGCTTATCTCTCACGCTCTTGATGTTTTCTTTTGAAAATTCTGTGCAGAAATTATCCAAGGGAAAAATTCAGCATTGGGCCGCGGCACAAGGATAGTGAGCCGCGGCACACATAAGTTGAAGGAAAAAGGCCAACCGAATTGTACTCTGTGCCGCGGCACGACCTTACTGAGCCGCGGCACACTCGATGCGCTGAGCCGCGGCACACCAGATGCACCAGATATGCCCAGGGACCTGTACTACGAGCCGCGGCACACTAACACTACGAGCCGCGGCACTCATATGCTGAGTAGCGGCACACGGCAAAACGAACCAACATGCCTAGGAGGCTGTACTCTGGGCCGCGGCTCACTTACGTTGTGCCGCGGCCCCCGTTTGGAAGTTCAAAGGCCCAGGTACCTTTATAACACAGATCGGCCAACACCCAGGTAAACTTCCCTATCTTCTTCGCACAGCGATCGGCCGACCCCCTTCTCAACTCTTCTTCTTCTTGCATACTTCGATCCAAGTAAGGTAATTCTCAATCCTTATTGCTACATAGTTTGAATTAAGGTGGTGTTTGTAATACCCGTCATTTTTATAATGCAATATTATTAATTTTAATAATATTATAATGCATTACATGTTATTTAATTTCATTTAGGGAATCATGAACATTTAGTTCGACGTATCACAAGTCCTAGCCCGAGTCAATTTCTCAAGTTAATTTCAGAACATTTAATATTAGTCATTTTTATGATAATTAAAGGTATTATTATTATTATAATATTTATAATAGGAACAATATTAATATTAATAGTATTAATATTTTTATCTTCATTATATTTATATATCATCATTTATATTACTTTCGATATTATTATTAGTATCGATATTATTAATTATTACCATTGTTATTATTAATTTTATAATAATAATTATTATTATTATTATTATTATTAGCATTATTATTATTGTTTTTATCATTGGCCCAAATACACATTGTGCTGACCCATAATAATATTACAAGCCCAGAAAATTAATTAAGCCCATAATCAACCTTAACCCTAAACCTACAAGATAAATATATAGCTTCTACCGTACAAATACACAAGATACGTAAATACACTTTTCTTCCCAAATACTGCTTTCTTCATCGTTCCAAAAAAAAAAAAAAAAAAAATACAGAAAAGAAGATACAAAACATCAATTCTCGCCCAATTTTCCCAGTCGATTTTCCCAGCCACCAGAGTTCCATCTTCTGCAAATCCCATCACTGTGAAGGGGTTCCCAGTCCAGTTCGGCCATCAAGTTTACAGGAGCATCCTTCCTAATTCCATCGAAAAAGAATTCGTCTTCTCAGTTCCTCCCCCCCAACAGAGGTAACTCCCATCCTCAAGTTCTTTAATTTCGAGTTCATATTCATATTGACTTCTGCAGTATTCAACCAAACAAATCAAAATTTCCAGAAAATTTAAAACATCAATAATCAAATAAAATCAGAACGTAATGCTTTCAACTTGCCCAAGGTAAGAATCCGGATTCGAGCCGTGCCCGAAACCATCCGAAATACGAAGCCCGTTTCACCACATCGAGTATTCTTTTTCAACCCATAGCCCGAATCCGACGAAAATTTGAAATGCAAACCGAAGCGAAGTTAAACACGAATCCGTAAATTTCACAAATCCAAAATCAAATTGGGAACCCAAAATATAAAACTATCAATTTACCCGATGAAGGGTCGAAATCGGGCCAAGCTTGAAAATTTAATCAAATCCGATTGCCCCATCGACGAAACCCTTCAACACGGACCAAATTGAACCCTCTTCCGCCACCCGACTTCAAAACCCTTATCTGCGCAAACCCACCGTAAGCCACCCACCACGGACTCAACAACCAGAAACATCTCGGTCTAACCTCGCCGACCTCACCACAGCGGTTTCAATCGCTGCCGGATCCGGAAACCTCCGCCGCCTCCGCCTGTCCTGAAGCCGCGACCTTCAAGGCCAGTCGTTCGATGTGTGTGTGTGGGTGTTTTCCGACCCCGAGTGTGTATGATTCCTGTGTGTGTGCGTCCGATTCAGTGTGTGTGTGTTTTTTTTTTCTCCCGGCCGAGAAGGTTAGAGAGAGAGAGAGGTAAGAGTGCAGAGAGGGAGAGAGTTTCACGGGAGAAAGAAATGAGAAATAGGTCGGCTGCAGTTAGGTTAAGGGTATATATACCCGCCAATTATTAGGGTTATTCAATTTAGCCCTCAGATTTTCCATCAGTGTTCAATTCAGCCCCAGCCAGTATGATTAATTCGATTTTAACCCATTCAACTTCTCAAGTTTTACAATCTGACCCCAGTCAACCTTCAAACTTAAATTAAATCCTAATTTTGACCGAAACATTTAAAATATTGACTTCCAATTAATATTAATAATTAATAAGAAATTATGCATAAGTGTTTTAATTTCAGTCATTAATAATGTTAACCCTTCGGTTAATATTAATTAGCAATTATAATTTATTTTCAGTTATTATATAGTGATATTCATATCCTTTTATCTATTATATAAATAATAAATTGTAAGGATTTTAATTAATATTATTATTATATGTAGACTTTGTCAAGGATTTACCGGCTTAGGACTGTGAGTCGAGCACATTCATTTCAGTCAGACATCATCATCATTTATTCAGGTGGGAATCTTCACTATCACTTTAATTGCTTTGATTGGACTGCATATGTGATATTCATTTCATGTTTATAAATTATGATACACGTTGTAAATCAGGCTCACCTGTATTCGTGTAAGAGGTTATCATGTTGTGTGGGGACACCTGCACAACCCAGTATTCACATATGAACTCGTTTCATGTTATATGTGGTATTGCGTGTATGTTTCATGTTGTGTGGGGACACCTGCTCAACCCAGTATTCACGTTATATGTGGTATTGCGTGTATGTTTCATGTTGTTGCGGGGGCACCTGCGCAACCTCAATATTCATGTTATGCGTGCTCGATTCATGCTGTACGTAATATTGTGAGTATGCATTCATGTTGAGAAAAAAATGTGATAATTTATTCATGTTATGTTTTCCATGAGATTGTATATTACTGTGATCAGTGTGATTTCCACGAGCTGAAGGAAGCTCACCCCCACCTTTATTGATCCCGCAGGTTGAGCCGGATGGATGAAGGAGCGAGCCGAGGGAGCATATGAAAAAGAATTTATTAAATGTTGTTTTCTTTTTGTCAACTGTTTGAAACTTTTGGGGAAACTTTGACTAGAAATATTAAATTACGATTTATTTTCTTCCGCCGCAAATTTTTACCTCGTATTTATGATGAAATGTTACCTTATTTAAAGGTATTTATTTTCACGACAGTGTAGCGACTCGACTTTGTAGGCGATAATTTTTATATTCTCAAGAAAATTATTTTTCTCAAAGTTTACCTTTTATTTATTTTTCCCCAATATTTACCCTAGAAAGTCGGGGCGTTACATAGTGGTATCAGAGCGGGTTTTACCTTTCTGTAGACTCGCTAAAATGTAAAAGTATCATATGCTCTCAGCTTCGCCACTTCGTCACTCCGTCTGAGGTACCAAATTTCAGTTATTATTCATGCATATGTCATTTCATTTTATTCACATAATTATTTATGCATGTACGAACTGTTAGAATGGCCAAACCTAGAATGACTCATGAGTTTTACAACTCGTTGGCAGACTCATGGCTAACCGCGGAAATCGCAATGCCCCACCCACACAAGATCAACTCTTGGCTGGATTGGCCACCTTGCTTCAAGGCGCGACTATCGTACCGCCTAATAACCCTGAGCAGGCTCAAGCTCAAGTTATTAAGAGGTTCAACCACTTCAAGCCGCCTGTCTTTCTTGGTCGTGAGGGACCAGCAGCCATAGAGGAATGGTTGATGAATCTAGATAGCATTTTTGACTACATGGCGTGCACCGACGCTCAGAAGGTGTCATGTGCCGTGTTCCAGCTTAAAGAAGATGCTCGGACATGGTGGATGGGAGTGTGGAGGCTCAAGACTCAAGACGAGAAAGACACATTCACTTGGGATCAGTTTAAGGAGACGATCATGGAAAAGTACTACCCAAGAGCATACAAGATCAAGATGCAGAAGGAGTTCCTTGATCTAACCCAAGGTGGAATGTCGGTAACCGAGTATGAGCGCAAGTTTAACCATATGTGCCGTTTCGCTCCCCACATGGTCGAGACGGATGATATGAAGTCTCAGAAATTCCGGGATGGACTTCGTGACCGGATTCGCCACCATTTGGCTGGTCATGGTCGTTTGAGCTACAATGAAGCCGTTTCAAGGGCCGAAGACATTTCTGCTAGTTTAGATGTGGAGAAGGCTAGGGCACCACCAGTTGCAACAAATAACAAGCGCAAGTGGCACGATCAAGGAGGTGGTAACAAGAAGATTGTTAAGACTGGACCTTCAGGGGTGAAACCCCAGTCAGCTAACCCCATGTGTACTACTTGTGGCAAAGGGCATAAAGGTGCGTGTATGCTTGGTCAGAGGCGGTGCTACTATTGCCATGAGGAAGGACACATGGCCTCAGCGTGCCCGAAGAAGGGACAAGGCCCAAGCAATTATGTGCAGGGTCAAGGCTCCGGAGGTAGAGCTCGAGTGTACAGCATGGCCGAGGCTGAAGCTGAGACTGAACCCCAAACCATGTCAGGTATGTTGTCAGTTGCAAATATTCCTGTTTTGGTGTTGTTTGATACGGGTGCGTCTCATTCATTCATCTCTAGGAAGCTTTGTACTATGACTGGTTGTAGAAGTAGTAAAGCCCCTAGATCCTTGTTAGTTAGCATGCCTGCGGGGGGAGTAGTGCGTGTGGACTCAATAACTAACAATGTGAAGATAGAGATTAACGAACATAGCTTCTTAGCCAACTTGCACATAGTGGAACTTAGCGATTTTGATGTTATTTTGGGTATGGATTGGTTGGACAAGCATAGAGCTGTAGTTGAATGCTCCGAAAGGAGAGTAACTTTATGTCCGTCTGTTGATGTCAAGACCGTATTCGAGGGAGTTAGACACAGTAGTACACCGAAGGTAATTTCTGCCATGAAAGCTGTGAAAATGTTGAAGAAGCGAAGTTGCCAAGGATTCTTGGTGAACGTGATGGGGAAAACAACTTTGGAGAATACGGTAGCTGATGTACCTATCGTCAAAGAGTATCCAGATGTCTTTCCCGAAGACTTGCCCGGAGTTCCACCGAATCGTCAAGTTGAGTTCTCGATTGATCTAGTGCCAGGAGCGGCACCAATATCGAAGGCTCCCTATAGGATGGCGCCTAAGGAGTTACAAGAGTTGAAGGTACAACTCCAGGAACTGCTCGACTCTGGATTCATCCGACCGAGTGTTTCGCCATGGGGTGCGCCAGTGCTCTTCGTGAAGAAAAAGGACGGAAGTTTGAGGATGTGCATTGACTATCGTGAACTTAATCGACTCACGATAAAGAATAAATATCCACTTCCTAGAATAGAGGACCTATTCGATCAACTTGGAGGGTCGGGAGTATTTTCGAAGATAGATTTGAGATCCGGATATCCCCAGCTGAGGATTAAGGGTGATGATATCCCGAAGACCGCATTTCGAACTCGTTATGGACACTATGAATTTATAGTGATGCCATTTGGTTTGACTAATGCGCCAGCGGTATTCATGGACCTCATGAATCGTGTATTTCAACCTTATTTGGATAAGTTTGTCATTGTGTTTATTGATGACATACTTGTATATTCAAAGACCAAGGTTGAACATGAGCAGCATCTTAGAACGGTATTGGGAATACTGCGCAAGGAGAAGTTATATGCGAAATTCAACAAGTGCGAATTTTGGCTTAACCGAGTTGCATTTTTGGGTCATGTGGTCACTTCTAAAGGAATCGAGGTTGACCCGATTAAAGTTGAGGCAGTCAATGATTGGAAAGTACCAAGTAATGCGAATGAAGTTCGAAGCTTCTTGGGATTAGCCGGTTATTATCGGAGATTCATCGAGGGATTTTCGAAGATAGCTGCACCGATGACTAAGTTGACTAGGAAGGGGGAAGCTTTCTTATGGAATGAGAAATGCGAAAGGAGTTTCCAAGAACTTAAGCAAAGATTAACTGCTGCACCAGTATTGACGATTCCCGATCCAACGAAAGAATTTGTCATCTACAGTGATGCATCCAAACAAGGTTTAGGATGTGTATTAATGCAAGAGGGCAAGGTAGTTGCCTATGCTTCGAGACAGTTGAAACCACACGAGCTGAACTATCCTACTCATGATTTGGAATTAGCAGCGGTAGTTCATGCCTTGAAGATTTGGAGGCATTACCTATATGGAGGTAAGTGTGAAATCTATACAGACCACAAAAGTCTGAAATATATTTTCACACAGAAGGAATTGAATATGAGGCAGCGCAGATGGCTTGAGTTGGTCAAAGACTACGATTGTACAATTCATTACCACCCCGGTAAAGCAAACGTAGTTGCTGATGCACTAAGCCGTAAGGCAAGAGGAGACCTAACTTGTTTGTTGACCAAGGAGGGAAGCTTGGTCAAGGAATTTGCAAGGATGAACCTTGAGATGGCTACACCATCGAGTCCAGTTGAGTCATTATTGGCTAGTTTGGTGGTACAACCAACCTTGAGAGAACAAATCAAAGAAGGTCAAGGACAGGACGACTTCTTGGTCAAGATGAAAGAACGTACTCTTTCAGGTGAGAATAAAGGCTTTAGCGTGTCCGATGATGGCACGATGTATTATGAAGGGAGGATTTGTGTGCCCAATATTGTTAAGTTGAGAGAAGCTATATTGAAGGAGGCACATAGTACTCCATATACAGCACACCCTGGGAGTACAAAGATGTATCAAGATCTTAAGGGGACATTTTGGTGGGAAGGTTTGAAGAGAGATGTGGCATACTTTGTCAGAAAGTGTATTGTTTGTCAGCAAGTGAAGGCGAACACCAACGCCCCTTTGGATTACTTAAGTCACTTCATATCCCTTAATGGAAATGGGAACACATTACGATGGACTTTGTGGTAGGTTTGCCTCGATCGGAATGAGGAAATCACGCTATTTGGGTTGTTGTCGTCCGACTCACACAAAGTCGACTCATTTTCTCCCGATTAAGATGAACTTTCGAATGGATCGGTATGCTCAACCGTATATCGGGAGATTATTAAGTTGCATGGAGTGCGGTCTCTATAGTATCCGATAGGGATACTGCTTTACATCGCGTTTTTGGGAGAGTTTGCAAGAAGCTTTGGGAACGCAGTTGAATTTTAGTACGGCTTATCATCCTCAAACTGATGGTCAGTCCGAGAGGACCATCCAGATCCTTGAGGATATGTTGCGAGCATGTGTGCTAGATATGGGAAATAATTGGGAACGACTGTTGCCTTTGGTAGAATTTGCTTACAACAACAGTTACCAGTCGACGATCGGTATGGCACCGTATGAAGCCCTATATGGTAGGAAGTGTCGATCACCACTGTATTGGGATGAGGTAGGAGAAAGGAGGATTTTGGGTCCCGAGATGATCGAGCAAACAGTTGGCATGGTGGATAAGATTCGTGAGAGGATCAAGATAGCCCAGGACCGTCAGAAGTCTTACGCCGACAAGCGTAGGAAAGATTTCGAATTCTGTGTTGGCGACAAAGTATTCCTGAAGGTATCTCCTACTAAGGAAATTGTTCGTTTTGGTCCGAGGAGCAAGTTGAGACCAAGGTATATTGGACCGTTCGAAATCCTCGAGCGGATTGGAAAGTTAGCTTACCGTTTGGCTTTACCCCTTAACTTTGGCATGCACAACGTCTTCCACGTATCATTGTTGAGGAAGTATGTGCACGATCTCAGCCACGTCATCAACTATACCTCCGTAGAGATGAACAAAGACCTTACCTATGAAGAACAACCAGAACTGATTCTCGATCGATCAGTCCGGCAATTGAGGAATAAAAAAAAGGTGTTCGTCAAGATCCAATGGCGTAACCACACCCAGGATGAAGCCACTTGGGAGCGCGAAGAGGAACTTCAAGCTCGTTATCCGAATTTCTTTAATCAAGGTATATCATTTATTTTCGAGGACAAAAATTTTTCTAAGAGGGGTAGGATGTAATACCCGTCATTTTTATAATGCAATATTATTAATTTTAATAATATTATAATGCATTTCATGTTATTTAATTTCATTTAGGGAATCATGAACATTTAGTTCGACGTATCACAAGTCCTAGCCCGAGTCAATTTCTCAAGTTAATTTCAGAACATTTAATATTAGTCATTTTTATGATAATTAAAGGTATTATTATTATTATAATATTTATAATAGGAACAATATTAATATTAATAGTATTAATATTTTTATCTTCATTATATTTATATATCATCATTTATATTACTTTCGATATTATTATTAGTATCGATATTATTAATTATTACCATTGTTATTATTAATTTTATAATAATAATTATTATTATTATTATTATTAGCATTATTATTATTGTTTTTATCATTGGCCCAAATACACATTGTCTTTGACCCATAATAATATTACAAGCCCGTAAAATTAATTAAGCCCATAATCAACCTTAACCCTAAACCTACAAGATAAATATATAGCTTCTACTGTACAAATACACAAGATACGTAAATACACTTTTCTTCCCAGCGCCGTTTTCTTCATCGTTCCAAAAAAAAAAAAAAAATACATAAAAGAAGATACAAGACATAAAATCTCGCCCAATTTTCCCAGGCGATTTTCCCCGCCACCCGTGTTCCATCTTATGCAAATCCCATCAATGTGAAGGGGTTCCCAGTCGATTCGGCCATCAAGTTTACAGGAGCATCCTTCCTAATTCCATCGAAAAAGAATTCGTCTTCTCAGTTCCTCCCCCCCAACAGAGGTAACTCCCATCCTCAAGTTCTTTAATTTCGAGTTCATATTCATATTGACTTCTGCAGTATTCAACCAAACAAATCAAAATTTCCAGAAAATTTAAAACATCAATAATCAAATAAAATCAGAACGTAATGCTTTCAACTTGCCCAAGCAGAAGAATCCCGGATTCGAGCCAGGCCCAGAAACCATCCGAAATACGAAGCCCGTTTCAGCTCACATCGAGTATTCTTTTTCAACCCATAGCCCGAATCCGACGAAAATTTGAAATGCAAACCGAAAGCGAAGTTAAACACGAATCCAGAAATTTCACAAATCCGAAAAATCAAATTCGGGAACCCAAAATATAAAACTTTCAATTTACCCGAACAGAAGGTTCAGGAAATCGGGCCAAGCTTGAAAATTTAACTGAAATCCGATTGCCCCATCAGACGAAACCCTTCAACACGGACCAAATTCGGAACCCTCTTCCGCCAGCCCGACTTCAAAACCCTTATCGGTGCAGCCCCACCGTAAGCCACCCACCACGGACTCAACAACCAGAAACATCTCGGTCTAACCTCGCCGACCTCACCACAGCGGTTTCAATCGCCGCCGGATCCGGAAACCTCCGCCGCCTCCGCCTGTCCTGAAGCCGCGACCTTCAAGGCCAGTCGTTCGATGTGTGTGTGTGGGTGTTTTCCGACCCCGAGTGTGTATGATTCCTGTGTGTGTGCGTCCGATTCAGTGTGTGTGTGTTTTTTTTTTCTCCCGGCCGAGAAGGTTAGAGAGAGAGAGAGGTAAGAGTGCAGAGAGGGAGAGAGTTTCACGGGAGAAAGAAATGAGAAATAGGTCGGCTGCAGTTAGGTTAAGGGTATATATACCCGCCAATTATTAGGGTTATTCAATTTAGCCTCGATTTTCCATCGTTGTTCAATTCATTTGACCAAGTATGATTAATTCGATTTTAACCCATTCAACTTCTCAAGTTTTACAATCTGACCCCAGTCAACCTTCAAACTTAAATTAAATCCTAATTTTGACCGAAACATTTAAAATATTGACTTCCAATTAATATTAATAATTAATAAGAAATTATGCATAAGTGTTTTAATTTCAGTCATTAATAATGTTAACCCTTCGGTTAATATTAATTAGCAATTATAATTTATTTTCAGTTATTATATAGTGATATTCATATCCTTTTATCTATTATATAAATAATAAATTGTAAGGATTTTAATTAATATTATTATTATATGTAGACTTTGTCAAGGATTTACCGGCTTAGGACTGTGAGTCGAGCACATTCATTTCAGTCAGACATCATCATCATTTATTCAGGTGGGAATCTTCACTATCACTTTAATTGCTTTGATTGGACTGCATATGTGATATTCATTTCATGTTTATAAATTATGATACACGTTGTAAATCGTGCTCACCTGTATTCGTGTAAGAGGTTATCATGTTGTGTGGGGACACCTGCACAACCCAGATTCACATATGAACTCGTTTCATGTTATATGTGGTATTGCGTGTATGTTTCATGTTGTGTGGGGACACCGCTCAACCCAAAGATTCACGTTATATGTGGTATTGCGTGTATGTTTCATGTTGTTGCGGGGGCACCTGCGCAACCTCAATATTCATGTTATGCGTGCTCGATTCATGCTGTACGTAATATTGTGAGTATGCATTCATGTTGAGAAAAAAATGTGATAATTTATTCATGTTATGTTTTCCATGAGATTGTATATTACTGTGATCAGTGTGATTTCCACGAGCTGAAGGAAGCTCACCCCCACCTTTATTGATCCCGCAGGTTGAACCGAGCCGGATGGATGAAGGAGCGAGCCGAGGGAGCATATGAAAAAGAATTTATTAAATGTTGTTTTCTTTTTGTCAACTGTTTGAAACTTTTGGGGAAACTTTGACTAGAAATATTAAATTACGATTTATTTTCTTCCGCCGCAAATTTTTACCTCGTATTTATGATGAAATGTTACCTTATTTAAAGGTATTTATTTTCACGACAGTGTAGCGACTCGACTTTGTAGGCGATAATTTTTATATTCTCAAGAAAATTATTTTTCTCAAAGTTTACCTTTTATTTATTTTTCCCCAATATTTACCCTAGAAAGTCGGGGCGTTACAGTGTTCTTCACCCAATCTTGAATATGATGTTTAGTTTTTCAAGTTCTATCAAAATTTGAATTGGGATATGAAATTTTTGATTGTATTATTGTTGGTATTTTTTGATCATGTATGAAGTTTTGATGTTAATTTTTCGTTCATCATGACTGTCGATTATTGTTGCTATTGTTGGGGAATGGGATTAAACCATTACAATGCTTGTTCTTCATTTGAACTCATGCAGTCAAGGTGTTTGATGAAATGCATAAATGAAAATTTTCTTTTGTTTTAGCCAACATTTTGAAACATTGTGCAACGAATGGGTTTATAGATTTACATTGTACCCCAACCCTTACGTCAAGTTCAAACATGAAAGCTCAATTTTAATTTTCCCTCACAACGGTGCACACTCGTTCAACTCTTTATTCACGTTTTGCATATCTTTAGTCAAGTGGTGTTGTTTTCCTTATAGCTTAAGTAATTTCCGGTGTTTATCTTTTCAGGAACTCGCCATGGCTAGAAAGAGAAAGGTTAGCACAAGGGCTAGGACGCAATCGTCCCCCACACGAGGGGAAACTTCAAAAAGCCGAGCCGAGTTGGAGTCGCACCAATTCTCCGACCCGGAAATTTATAAAATATTCAATGAAAAGATCCGTCCTCGACCTTTGATTCCGGAGCGGGGATTCACTCTCGCCCCCCAGGACGGTGAGCTTCTGACGATGATCGACGAGATGGGGTGGGCCCATTTCGTTGCGCCTCCCGAGCCGGCGGTGATCTCCATCGTACAGGAGTTTTATGCTAGCGCTCTGCTGAAGCATATCCGAGCAGGGTAGATGATACCGCAGTCAGATACTCGGACTCAGGTCGTCATCCGGGGCATCACTTGGATTTTTCAGTGGCTGCCATTCGGAGATTATTCGAGCTGCCTGTGGTGGACGATACGGCATATACGCGAGCTATGAGTGGCCTCACGAGGGAGGACCTGCTCGAGACACTCACACAGCCCGGTTCCGTCTGGGAGACTCGCGCCCCGGGTTCTTCGGCCTTCTACTTTAAGAGCTCGCGTCTCAGTCGGCTCGGGCGAGCCTGGTTGTATTTCATCTGCGCACGTATTAATCCTACCTCGCAGATCCGCTCTTTTTTACTCTCTCGTGCCCATATATTATATGCTATCACTTCCGGGCTTAGGTTCGATATGGCCCCTCTTCTGGTCTGATCTATTCTTCTATGCATTCAAGGAGGGGCCAAGATGGGGCTAAAGCACCCCTCTCTCATCTGCGCTCTATGCCGCCAGTCGGGCATGACTTGGTCGGATGATGAGCCGATGCTGGCCCCCCAGGGTCCGATTGATCATTGCATCATTTCTCACTTCGACCAGTGGGGAGGAGCACCGGCACACGCTCGGGGGCGAGGATTTCTTCTTGATAAGGCACACGAGCAGTCCCCCCAGCCTCTTCTTCTGATGCATGGGCAGGCGTAGTCCAGCCTGCCGCCCGATAGAGAGCACCTTTAGGCGATGTTCGATGGCCTAAGAGAGGAGATGAGGAGAGAGAGAGAGAGAGAGAGTCACTTAGCTGCTTGGAGAGAGGAGATGCGGACGGAGAGAGAGAGCATCCTCGCAGCCGTCCGAGATGAGATGAGAGAGTAGGCCCGCCGTGCCAACCGACGTGAGACGAGGCGCTTGGCAGCGAGGGATACTTACCACCAATACTACCTTGCTGCGTGGACGAGCCATATTATGCACCCGGACGGGCCTTTCATCCCACCAGTTCGTCCAGCCACGCCACCCTCCTCACCGGACGACGCTGGCACCAGTTCATGAGCAGGCAGTAGGGGAGTACTTGACCTTTTCTTTTATTGCATATTACATTTTGTGTACATTGAGGTCAATGTACATCCTAAGTTTGGGGGGGGGGGGTTACTTTCTGTTGCTGTACTTATTCGGTTGCATTTTTCATTTTTTTTTCGTTATTTTTTTTGTTTCTAGCCTTGCTTGTTGTGATATTATTTGCATTCGTGAGTTTTTCGTGCTTCTTTTTGTGTAAAACTGATGTTACGATACTGATTTCTCTATGAAGAAACGGTTGAGTTTTAGTCGAGTTGTAGTCAGCGATATATTTTTCTGTTGAGTATTCATTTAGGTCCGAAATTTTTTCGTTTTTGTAGAAATCTTAGCAGATAATAAAGGAGACATACGTGTTTTCAAATCGCCGTCTATACATTTGGTTACACTTTTCGCGTAGCTAGTTGTCCAGTAACATGAGTCGTGTTGGCACTTAATTTGAGTTTAGAGTCAGACAGTTTTTCCCAACAAAAAGTCGAAGATATTATTTGTTCTATGATGGGAAGTCTAGTAACCGGGGGTATTCACGTGACTCGTTGTTTACTCTCGCGTAAAACGAAAACCCTGATTAGACTAGTGGTTTAGAGATATCGCATGTGCCGATGATGGGGAGCCTAGTAATAGGGGTATTCGCGTGACCCGTTGTTTACTCTCGCGTAAAACAGCGACCTTGAAATCGGACATGCGGGAATAGCTATTCGAGTTTTTTCTCCGATGTGGAGGGGAACTTAGTAACTAGAAGCATCCATGTGCCCCATGAGTGTCTTTTACGTCAAACGGTTCCCCAATACATGAGAATGGAATTCCACCCTAGGATTATCCCGATGAAACATCCCAAGATCCGACTCGAATCATTTTATTGATCATATATAAGGGAATACTGTCCGAGGGTTATTTTTGATGATGAAACTCTTGAAATTTTTGCCACTAGACTGTGGGACTGGGCGAGTTGGCTTGTTTATTTTAACCCTTCATATTGGCGGTCGGTTAAACTGACGCTTCTTAATCTTTGAGCTTGATTTTCTTCATGAACGATTAATTAGCACTGAAATTAGTTACTTTGTGGAATCAGTGTCCTGGATATGACTCACTATTACGATACTTGTATTATTCTTTGAGAATTTCAGGGTAGTATTGATTAAGTTGAGCACTATGGATTTGCACAATCATTCACGATATTCTTTTATTTGAAATCGATTCTTTTTGCTTGAGGACAAGTAAAGGCTCAAGTTTGGGGGTATTTGTTAGGCGTATTTTTATACACTTATTTATCACTATTTTATATTCATTTGAAGTGTAAATCTGCATAAATGAGCTTTTAATGCACTATTCTTTTATGTTTTGCAGGAAATTGGAGTCCGGAAGCTCAAACGATGAAAAACGGGCGAAAACAGCAATTTTTGGTCATGAGCCGCGGCACAAGGATGCTGAGCCACGGCACACGCACGGCACACAGAAGCCCCGAGTGGACTGTACCGGGGGCCGCGGCACAAGGATGCTGAGCCGCGGAACATGAGAGAAAATTAAGCGCCCAGGCATGGGGCGCTGAACGTTGGGGCCACGGCACAGATTAAGTGAGCTGCGGCCCACGGGGCAGTTTTGATGTGTTGGCTGCGGTTTTGGGCCGTTTTTGGAGCCTGTTCCCAACCTAATTTCCGGACGCATTTTGGAGGCTAAGGATAGTTATAAATAAGCATTAAAGGTCATAATTGAATGGGGGATTGGAGAATTGAGGAGAAGAAGAAGCATAAAACACCAAGGAGCAGAGAGCGGAAGCTAGAGAATGGAGGGATCCGAACTCTTCAACTGCGTTTGATCTTTATGCTTTCTTTGATTAATTCTGTATTTTTATTTTCTAGCATGTCAGGCTAAAACCCTGTTCTAGGATTTTGATGAAACTGAGGTTTTGACGAATTTACTTTTGATTATTAATATAATTCCCTTTTCTATTGAGTTTTTCCCAATTGTTTTTAATGCTTTCAATTGTGTGGCCTATAATTGAATTGATTTAACTACGCAACTCGAATCGGGAGAGGGGAGTTGGTAGGGAAAAATTGGTGAGAACCATTTTATCTTGTGAGATAGGAATATACTCATAGGAACTACGTGGCCTTTCTGAAGATTTCGTGCATTTTGCTTATTGTCGAATTAATTCACCTAGGAATAGAGTGCGTTATTCGCCTTAGAAAAATCTACTGACCTCGGGAGAGGCGGTAGAGTATTTTAGGAACTTTCGCCTTCAATAAATTGGGAAATCATTAAATTCATATAATCGAGAGTAAATTCGGATAAACCGAGGTGGATTCACAATCCTAGATTTATTCATTATTTGATTTTCTTTCTTCAATCAATCGTCTTTACTATTTATTCTTTATTAATTTTCTTTAATTATTACTTGCATCTCAACTTTCGGTAGTTGGTAAGTCAGTCCTCGTGGGAACGATATTTTACTCATCATTTTATTACTTGTCTACGATAACGTGCACTTGCGTTCACCGAATCAAGCAACAGAAACTTTTGTGCCATGTACTTGCTGATCTGTTGATACTTGATATCATAATGTAAATCTCTAACTTAAAGCGCACATCACATTGTCTAGTTATCTAATAGCTTCAATATCTTTTTGTAGCTAGTTCCTTATCAATTGTAGATGGAAGATGAGCCAATCTAAGGGCCCATGTTTGTAGAACTTTCTGTAAAATAGATCACATATTTAGATTTATATTCATGTCTATAAGGGTAGGTCTGTGTAATTTAGTACTTGTAATTTGTACTTATGACGTATTATCTTCTCGTATACATACTGGAACACTGTGTTCTGTAACTGTTATCAGAATGAGAATTCTGTAAATTTGAATTACTAGCTGTAGTATTTCATGTGTTACATGTCTTATGTCCTTGAATTGATGACCAGTGTAGACTTACAACTCAGTTAAAGACGCCTTAGTATGTAAATGAAGATCCATTTACTAGTTTTAGGAAGTGGTATTCCTGAGTTATGCAGGAGCTAACTGCTAACCTCCTTAATTGTTAATTTTACCCAATAGTGCCATCTCACCTCTTTTTAGCCGTTGCGCTTTTTGATATCCACCAAACTTTTTTGTTTATAGTTCTGCAATTTTCTCTCTACTGTTAGTTCTTCAACATATACTGCATTTTGTTTGTATTTTCCTTTCGGGTTACTTTGAACTTTTCACTTTCTTCTAGAGAAATATTATTATACTGTATGTGTGATAGTTTAGTCTAACTAAGCTAAATGTGGTTTTATTTATAATGACAAAAGGAGCGAGTTGAAGCCAAGAATTTGTTTGCATCTGAAGCAGCTGAAGAAGAAATTAAAAGGGAATCTGCAAAGACTTTTGTACCCGGTGATATTCCTAGTACTCAAGATCTTGTGAAGGAGGAACAAACGGCTAAACCAGTAGCTCCTACTCCAGAGTAATAAAGGTATAAAGGTATAATGGTATGCACTTGTTTTTATGTTTTCATTTTTCTCATTACTATGAGCAAGACTAACAAGTTGCTACTACTCCATCTGTCCCTCTGAAGTTTCCACATTGTTGAATGGACAACTATTTATAGATTGCAAGGTACAATACACAAAAAAGCAATTTTGGTTACCATTTTCTGAAATTCATTACTGTGGTGTTTGAAATCTAGTTTTTTTTAATGACATAATTGGATTTTTGTAAGAATTTTAAAGACAACTGGATGCTTTTGAAAGTTTTGATATTGATTACTCGGGGGGTTTTAGAAATATTCTGAAATATTTTTTAGTTTAAAATTGATAGGATTTTCCTATCACGCACTAACAAGGTTCACTACTCTATATTATAACTTTTCCTCTTCATAAAGAATGGATGGGTGAATCTAGTAGAGTAGGTGATGTGTACCTCCAAGGAGTAGAAGAATTTATTCAATATGCTAGGAAGAGTTTACATAGTGACGAGTTCTCTTGTCCATGTAAAAACTATAGAAATGGAAAATGTTTGCATTTTAAAATGATCGAGCTACCCTTAGTTCAATGGGGTTTTCCTGGTGGGATATTGCTTCTCCCTACTTGTTTTAAGTTTCGGGACGAAACTTCTTTTAAGGAGGGTAGTATGTAATATCCGCAATTTCGATTTCCGGTAATTTTCTTTTTTTTCGGCGGGAGTCCGTTTCGACAACTTGCTCATGACCGTATCATCATTCTGAGAATGATTAATTCTGCACTTTTTGTCATCCGAGTTCGTTTCGGTATCGTTTTTTTGAGTTCCGTGTTCTTAAGCGACTTTTCCGTACTTGAGTTCGATTCTTGAGAATCTCGTCCGAAACTGTTGTTTCGAGTTTCTCGTAAGTTCATTTAATGTTATTATTCATGTTGCGAGCTTTGGTTTGGTGTTTCGATCGTGTATCGTGTATTTTGGACGTTTTGGGCCATTTTTGTAATTTCCCAAAGTTTGGGGTAATTACTTCCGTTGTCGAATTTCAAGCCTTCGGGTGATCGGAATCATATGTTCTCTTAGTGCTCTGATTCGTCTTTGCGAGTACGTCGTAACCGTACCTTTGATTTATATTTGGTTCGGGTTTCGGGGTCGTCTGGACCGTCGGAGTGGCCACGACCGAGCCACGGTCGGAGCAGGGCCTGGCCTGGCCGAGTTACGGCCGTAAGGTGCCGGTTACATCCGTACGTGCTCGGCAGACCTGGCTGGACGAAGGCCGGTTACGGCCGTAAGGCGTGATCCGTTATGGCCGTAAGTGGTCGGCAGGTGTTGGGCTGGTTTTTGACGAATGCCGGTTACGGCCGTAAGGGCCTGCTGAGTACGGCCGTATGGGCCGAGTTACGGCCGTAAGGCACTGCCGGTTACGGCCGTAAGCGTCTGGCAGTGTCCGGCTATATAAGGCCTAGCAGCGGGTTTTTGCTCATTTCTTCACTTTTTTTGCGGCTATCGGACGGGTGCGGCGGGAAATAGGGTTCTTGGTCGATTCTACTCAATTCCAAGGCATTTTGGAAGATTCTTGTTGATTATATCATCACTCAATCCGTGTTCTTCGTCGAATCAAGGTATATTTCTTGATTTTCCTTCAAGTTGACTTTTTGGGGAATTGTTCATGATTTCGATTCTAGTTCGATTTTGATACATCGGTTGGTGTAGTATGATGTTATTAATCATGTTTCACGGATTGTATATCCATATATCGAGTTTGTTTAACTCTATTGACGATTCGAGTGTTCTTAGGAATTATTGAACATTTAATGTTCGATTAAATGCCCCAATGAGTTCCTTTCGATAGTTTGTTGGGATTTCCGTTGTTTTCGGCCATGATTCTCGTCGTAATCATGTTTTATTGTTCCTTACGGAGGATTATAGGTGCTCGATGATTCCGATGTTGAATTCCGTTGGTGATTGATGATTCGTGTGGTGTTTTCCCGTAGTAATTTCGGTGCTATCGCGTTCTTGATAGTGTTCGGGAGTTCGAGGCTATTCGACCGCATTTCCATCCGTCGTCTTGTTACGATCGTGGTTCCTAGGCAAGTACCTTGTCCACACAATTCTTATTTTGTGGATATGATAATTAGTGATCGT
Source organism: Orobanche coerulescens (assembly GCA_033398695.1). Taxonomy (NCBI): domain Eukaryota; kingdom Viridiplantae; phylum Streptophyta; class Magnoliopsida; order Lamiales; family Orobanchaceae; genus Orobanche; species Orobanche coerulescens. The sequence goes on from CM065814.1 coordinate 89,174,314, forward strand.
CTCTATGTGTTTGTTTGATCGTTTGATTTGAACTTTCAAAAGATTCGGTTTAGCCTCGTTAAGGGCTCACTTTCAAAACGCGTGTGTTTTGTGAACGGTATGTTTTGGGGAATTGATTATGATTTGATTGTTTTGAACGTTGAGGGCTTTGGCGATACCCCTGTTGTTTAAAGTTATGGAATCATGTATTCCGCGTTAATCGTGTTGTGTTGTGATGAGTTTGATAACGGTGTCGAGTAAGTGGCCATCTCTAGTAAGTATTCTTGATGAGCTTACATTCTTAGCATATTAGTATTGCATCAGTAACGTGTGTGTGTATGCTCACTACGGGTTAGATACGACGGGGTCTCGGAAGGGGTCCACAGAGACGTGGATCGACGAGTGTTTTGATCAGTGATTTCATGATTTGCATGCATTGACTAAGTGTGTAATAGGTAAGTTGTTCATTGGCCTACTTGGCTAGGATGGCACTAGAGTATTTTGTCGTATGTGTTTTAGTCGTTTAATTGTAGGGTTTTGATGTTGGAAAACGAATCCTGCTATCGTTCTTGTGTACTGTGATTTGATGTAATTTGGGGCTAAAATCCCAACGGTTTTGTAAAGGTCATTTTACGGAAAATAAACCTTCGGGGTGGTGACCCCTTTCGTATTTCGAGTTTTGGAAAGAGTAGGATTCTATAAATCCTAAATTGTTTTCTACTAAAACTCTCGATGGCATTTTAATCCGTTTTATAAATTGTTTCCCTTGATTTGTGATCTTTCGGTTTTGGAATGTTTTACCCAAACTCTTGCCTCGGGAAGTACTTTTTGTTACGTTTGGATTTTTGAGGATTCCTGGTTATTGTTATTCGTGGAATGTGAATTGTATGACTCGTATTTTGCACTTTGTTCTTGCACTAGCAAAACAGTGGAGTTTTGCTAACCCCCGAGTATTTGGGGGGTGGATGTCTGTTTTTGCATTCAGGTTTTGAGAGCGTAACACAGGGTCGGCACGAAGGATGATGAAAGATGATCGATACTAATCACATGAGGAACTGTACGTTGTGTATTGGTTCAATTGTACTTTATTTTCCGCTGCTATATTTTTTTTCCCGTCGTACGGGAGTGGTTGTATTCTGACCCCTGGGTGGGCATGAATTGTAATTGAGTTGTATGTTTTTATTGAAAGACCAAATCGGTCTACTGAGTCATTTTTAGCCTTGAAAGCATTGTTGAGTTGTTCGATGTTATTACCAGCCTGGTAGATCCTTGAGGAAAGGTTCTACAGCGTGTAATATCCCTGAGCGGATTAGGGGTGTTACAGTTGCTTGGATCTTGTAAAGACACATATTGGCATAGCATATGAGACCTGGAGACATGTTCCTCAAGAAAAAAAAGACGACGTATTTGTACAACTTTAGGTTTGAGCTATTTTTATTCCTATTAAAGTCCTCATTATATTCTAAAATGAGCTCTCTTATACATACTTTGACATGCAAGGTATTTTAAGTATTTTTCTGGGTGTGTTTTTGAAATATTCTGAAATTTATGGCTGAGATATTTTTGAAATACTCTAAAATTTAAATCTAGGGTTTTTTGGTAGCCTAACTGGAGTTTATAAGAATTCGAAAGTTGGTGTTTGTAAGAATTTGAAAAGTCAATTAGGGTATATATGAAATATTCTCAAATTGATGAGGGGTATTTTTACAATATTCTAAAATGAAAAACTGAGTTTTTGGTAATCTAACTAAATTTTTATACGAATTTGAAAGACAATTGGGGTGTTTTTGATATATCTTGAAATTGATTACTTGGGTACTTTTGAAATATTCTGAAACTGATTACTGGAGTGTTACTTTAATTTTGTGTTTCAGAACAAGTTCAACTTTCCAGCGAATGAAAAGGATTCTATACTTAACTTACTACGCGATCAAGTTAAAACATGGAAGAAAAATATTAGAAACAAATACTTTGGAACTGTAATACCCGAGATTTCTGATATGTATTTGGAACTTGTGATATTGTAATTATTGTACTTTTGTCTGAGTACTATTCTCCGTATTTCATAATCCGATGTTGTTGAGCGTATGATTTCATGAATGTGATGAAAATTGTAATTTTGCGCATGTAGCGCACGCTATCGGCTTTGTGTAGCGTACGCTAACATGGATCCATAGCGCACGTTATGCGTGGTCAATTTGATTGAGACGTGTGGTAGGTGAGATCAGGCTGAGAATCTTGGTCGGATTGTGTCGGGATGAACCTGGACGGCTTTCGGGAAAAGCCAAGTCAACGCCTTAGCGCACGCTACAGGCATGTGAATAGCGCACGCTAAGTGCTGAGTACAGTGAAGTCAGTAAGACGTTAGCGCACGCTACGAGCAGGGACTAGCGTGCGCTAATAACCATTTCCTATAAATAGGACAGCATCCTTTTCGTATTTTCAGTCCTTTCTTCTCCCTCATCCGAATCCTTATACTTAGAGTATTACTCTCTACATCCTAAACACTTCATATCAACATCCTAGATCGTGATTGAGGATCGTATATCATTGGAGATTGGTGTTCAAGCCTTCGCTGTTGGATTGCTTCGAATTTCCTCCTTGTTCTTCACTACTTTGAGGTAGGTGATTCTTCACCAATATTAGTAGTGTTCTAAAGGACGTTTGATCATGTTTTGATAGTCTATTAGATTCGTTTATAGTCGAACATCATGTGTTAAAAGGATACTTTTGACGTATCGGCACTTAGTCTTCGTATAATCCTTCGGACCTTTTTAGTAGTTGGCCTCCTAGCATTTTCAAACCGATTTGTGATCAGTATATGGAGATTTTCAAGTTCTTATGCATTTATATAGAAGGATCGTACGTTTTGAGACTTATAATGGATTGAACTCAGGATATCCCTTGAAGATCTAAGATGAACTATGGTGTTGTGATGATTATACGTATCTTTGTATCTTATAGTCATTTAGTACGTATAGAACTTTCACAAACCTTATTAGCATGATATGCTCGGGGATGACTTGTTTTATCACCATAGAATTCATGAGTTCATCACCATTCAATCCAGTTTTCTACCGGTAGTAAACTGCCATGCACGGTTAGCGCACGCTAACATATGTTAGTTAACGTGCGCTATCGGGGATAAGTTAACGCACGCTATGTTTAGTACGTAACGTACGTTATGATATCAGCCGAGTCAGTTGACTGATCAGAGAGAACTGTCAGTCTATGGCTAGCGTACGCTAGGCTTAGACGATAGCGTACGCTAACAGGCAGGCTTAGCGCACGCTACGTAGAGTACGTAGCGTACGCTAAGTGGTTCAGGCAGACTGCATATTTTGAGCTTTTGGGCCGTAGACCGAATTGTTAGGCGATCGTTCGACTTGAGATGATTTGTATATCATTCCTTTTGTTAAGGTTCTAGCTTGCTACGTTGATCGAAGGAGGCGGCCTTCGGGTGTGTTGAGATCATTGAAGTGTTTCGTTCTTGCCATCTTCGAGGCAAGTATCGTAATATGTTAATATTGGTATTTTGAGCATGCGTGTGATTATTCATGTTGTTGAACATGAGATTTATTTGGTTGAATTGTCATGATATTCGTTATCTAGTGTTTGTATGTTCATATTGATGGACATGGTGATTTGGCATATATATATGCATGAGTTATGTTGTGTTTGTTGTGCGATCTATGCTGAGGGCGCTGGATCGGATGTCCACCTCGTGTTGGTCCGACGGGATCATCTTGGGATCTAGGCTGAGGGCGCTAGATCATTGGACGGGTTATTTCCACCTCGTGTTGGTCCGACAGGATCATCTTGGGATCTATGCTGAGGGCACTGGATCATTGGAATACCCATGCAGTGTTAATGGAATCTTGTGGATTCGCATTATCGGATTCCGGTAGCGGAAGTCCGTGTGATGTATCTTGTTATGTATTGTTGATGCAAATTTGATTCGTTTAAATGATACTTGTACTAGCATCGTTTTGCTAACCCCTTCGGGGGTGGACATTTGTTTTGATGTTCAGGTATCCGAGGAGCAGGAAAACAGCCACAGTACCGACGTGACAACGAAGGGGTTCAGTGATGTTTGTTGTTGTTGGTGATTTGTTTTCTTGGTTTGATTTCAGTACTCGAGTACGCGTGTCTTATTAATATCATTTCGATATGGTTGTATTAATTACTCGTTGAACCAGTTGTACGGTTTTGTAAACTTGAATTTCTGTGATGTTGATGTTCTATATTTACATTTCTTTTAAATTAGCCTTGTAAATCCTTACTTAAGGGGTTTACGGCGCTGTAATTATTCCGAATATCTCGGGGTGTTACAGAATATGGTATCGGAGCTAAGATTTATGGATATCTTGGCAGTCGGGTTTTAAGTTGGGTCAGTTTACGTTATTGATTTACGAGTCGCTCGTAACATCACTGCTCACCAAAAGTCGTCATGTGGACCGTGGTTGTAAGTCTCCTAATCTCTTATACTACCGTTTTACTTAATTACCGTTTTGTGAGTATTGACGGGCTTTATTTCGAATACTTTGTCCTGGATATTGAGGAATTGTGTTTACGTATGTTGAGAGGAGGACGTGGACGCGACGCGGTCGTGGACGCGGACGGGGTAACATGAGACAGGAGGATTCCGCAACTACCCCTGCATTATCGGCTAGTCGAACCGATTCCCATTCTGGAGGGCAGCAAGGATCAGCGAATGACGACGCAAATCCTAACATGCCGGGAGTGCTTCAACAGGTGGTGGCGTAGATAAACCAGTTCGCCCAGGTAGTCGACCGCATGCAGACGGCGATGGGACAGCAGCACCACGAGGATAACCGGGGAGACAGATGGCTTGCTGAGATGGTCAAATTGCACCCGCCAAAATTTGACGGATCTGCTGAGGCACTTACTTGGGATCACTGGATTAAGGAGTTAGAGAAGATATTCGTGGGTCTTAACTGTCCCGAGGACCGGAAGGTTCCCATTGCCCAGTATTTTCTGACCGGGGAGGCCTTTGATTGGTGGGAAGCTATCCGACCCGAAAATCATAATGCGGATTGGACGGAATTCAAAATAATGAGGGAAGCATAGTATTGTCCTCGTCCAGTTAGAGAGGCAAAGATCTGAGAGTTTTTCTCACCACAGAGTTCGGAAGCATCTGTGACAGATGTAATCAATGTAATACCCGTGATTTTGATTTCAGGTAATTTCTTTTTTTTCGGCGGAAGTCCGTTTTGACGACTCTCTCATGACCGTTTCATCATTCTGAGAATGATTAATTCTGCACTTTTTGTCATCCGAGTTCGTTTCGGTGTCGTTTTGTTGAGTTCCGTGCTTTTTAGCGGTTTTTCCGCACTTGAGTTCGATTCTTGCGAATCTCATCCGAAACTGTTGTTTCGACTTTCTCGTAAGTTCATTTAATGTTAATATTCATGTTGCGAGCTTTGGCTTGGTGTTTCGATCACGTATCGTGATTTTCGGGCGTTTTGGGCCATTTTCGTAATTTCCCAAAGTTTGGGGTAATTACTTTCCATTGTCGAGTTTCGAGCCTTCGGGTGGTCGGAATCGTGTGTTCTCTTAGTGCTCGGATTCGTCTTTGCGAGTACTTCGTAACCGTATCTTCGATTCATACTCAGGTTCGGGTTTCGGGGTCGTTCGGGCCGTCGGAGTTGGTCCCGGCCGAGTCATGGCCGCGCATGCTCGGGCCAGGCCAGCCCTGGCCGAGTAACGTGCGGTAGTGATCGGCAGTTACGTACGTAAGGCCGGTTACGAACGTAAGGCCCTGGCCGGTAACGTACGTAACGCTTCCGGCATTTCCAGGCAGTGCGTTCGGCCATGGCCGGTTACGTACGTAACCCGGCCGGCAGTCGGCCTATTTAAGGCCTCGCACCGTTTTTCTTCAGCCATTTCTCATTCTTTTTCTTCCCGTACGCGGCTGAGGGCGTGTGAATCATCTAGAGATGTTGTTGTACAATTAATCCATGAAGTGTTGAGGTTCATATCATCAATCATCCGTCCTATAACATCCTCCGATCTACCGAATCAGGTCAGATTTCCTAGAAATCTAGTTTTGGGGAATTTGGGTATTTTGGTTGTTTTCGTCCGATTAATCCGATTTAACTTAGGATTATGATGGATTGATGAATATTTAGATGTATTATATCATTTCCTTTATTATTCCATGGTTGGATCGTATCGGTTCGTTGTTTTGGTCGAGTTCTTGGTCGACGCCTTGAAGGTGTCCGGTAGAATGTCATAGAGGGGTGTCCGGTATATGTTGTTAGGGTCGAGTTTCTTGCGAAGAAACCAAGTTGAACCCTTCCGTTCGTTGTCGTTTTCCTTTTCGAAAACATCGGGCGTTTCGAAGCTTTCCGGTTGAGCCGTGTTCGTCGGGATACTTGCGTGCCGATTGTGTGGCAAGTACCTTGTCCATATAATTCTTGTTTTGTGGATATGATAATTGGTGATCTTCTAAATGTGTTTGTGTGGTCGTTTGAATTGAACTTTCAAAAGATTTGATTAGCCTTGTTAAAGGCCCTCTTTCAAAACGCGTGTGTTTTGTGAATAGTGTGGTTTGTGAACTATGTGAATTCTATGGATATGTTTGGTGTTGATGTTGCCCTTGGTATTGCGTGTGGACGTATATGGTTTCTTTTCGGTGCGTTACGGTTTGATGTGGTGTTTTGCTAAGTGTTGTTGGCATTAACTCATGATTTGACATATTTGTGATTGTGGAAAATGTGAAACCATTGTCGTTGTGAACTCTATGCATTGATGATTCGACCACAAGGTTATCAATTCGGGTAGGTCTGGAGAGGGCTCCGAGAATCGTCACTTGCGAGTGCGATGTCACGATAACTTGTGGTATATTCGATTGATGTTTACCGGGTAGGGACCCGTGAGGCCTCCGGCGGCGCGTTACTTGCGAGTACGGCCATTTGATATGATTTGACCATAAGGTTATCTAATCGGGTAGGTCTGGAGAGGGCTCCGAGAATCGGTACTTGCGAGTACGATGTCAAGATAACTTATGGTTGTGATATGTTGTGAATTGTTTCGCTAGCCAGCTTGGGAGGGTCCTTCGAGGCCTCAGGTGGGATGTCTGTGGTAGCATCCCGGTCCTAGGCGATGCGCGTGCGTGATTACGTTTCGTTGATTTTATGTCCGTTGAGGACACGTGATGTTGGGCTCTGGCCCTGTGAATTGTTGTCGGTTTTCTATTTGCGAAAATAAAACCTTTGGGCTGTGACCCTGTTGATTTTGGAAAGAGAAGGATTTGATAATCCTAATTTGTTTTCTATTAAAACTACCGAGGGTATTTTAAACCATTTTGCAAACCATTCTCGTTATTTGTGATCTTTCGGATTTGGAAAGTTTTACTCAAATTCTTGCCTCGGGAAGTATTCGTTTCGTGGTATTTTAATCTTTAAGGATTCCTGGTTATTGTGATTCGTGGAACTTGAATTATATGGCTCGTATTTGCACTTTGTATTTGCACTAGCAAAACAGTGGAGTTTTTCTAACCCCCGAGTATTCGGGGGGTGGATGTCTATTTTTGCATTAAGGTTTTGGAGCATAGCACAGGGTCGGCATGAAGGATGATGAAAGATGAACGATACTAATCACACGAGGATCCATTGATGTCGGATTGGTCTAGTTGTATCTTCTTTTCCGCTGCAGTATCTTTTCCCCGTTGTACGGGAGTTTATTGTATTTTGAATCCTGCGTGGGTATGTGTTTGGAATTGAGTTGTAAGTATTTATTGAAAGACCAAGTCGGTCTACTGAGTCATTTTAGCCTTAAAGGCGATGTTTAGATGTTTGATTTAGTTATCAGCCTGGTAGATCCTCGAGGAGAGGGTCTACGGCGTGTAATATCCCTGAGTGGATTGGGGGTGTTACAAAATGGTATCAGAGATTAGGTTGTGGAAACCTAGGCTGTCGGGTCAGTGGTGTCTATTGAGTTTTTGTCTCGTCGAATTTTGTCTGACTAAGTCGTGTCGCGACGCGTCGTCTGAGTTTGTTGGTCGTGATTAGTATCGTGGGCGATCATCATCTTCGTGCGACCTGTGGATGTAAGTCTCCCTTATTTGTGTTGAGCCTCGTGTGACACGAGCTATTTTTTTATGATTATTTGTTAAGTGACGGAATCCTCTTATGGATTTTGATTTTGTGATATGTGATTGTTTGACTCCCATTTTTCGTTCATATGAGGAGTAGTGTTGCTGTCTTGTGCATGTTTGACTTTATTTCTTTTATCCGCTGTGTGAGTTCTTTTGTAATGGATTTCGGTATTTTACCGACTGAGTTTTATTTCGAAAACCGATTCCTTAACCGAGTTTTTGGCATTACGACCATGATCGTTTTGGCGAAATTCTTATGACGGTATTTATTATTTTCTAAATGGCTTCTGTGAGTTTTTGAAATATTACCGTCATCAACTTTTTGACGTTTTTGTAAATGGTTTTTAGCCTGGTGGCTTCTGGCGTGAGGCCCACGGCGTTATAATGTTCCGCGTAATTACCTGAAATTTTTGGGCATTCTAGCCCATTGAATTATCCTTGAAAAACTTGAGTATCTTAGAAAATAAATTTCGAGACGTACTTTTAAAATGAATTATTTTCTCGTGGTACGTCCAAGGTGCCACAATATATTTCAAAATTCTTCTAACTCGAGGACCAAAATGTTTTGAGATATTTTCAATGTTTTATAAACACTTTTACTTAGACCCGAGGGTCGAATATTCTGAAAGTCTTTCACTAAGAGAAGGTGTCCTCATTTTTGTTCAAACACAAGACGATTTTCAAAGTCTCGATAACAATGTTTGCACTACTTTTTGTAAAGTGATACTCAAGATCAACTGGTGTTTCCAAACTATTTTCAAAAGGGTGGTTTTCGTTTTTAAAACCCATCATTTCGTGCTTGTGGTCGGAGAAGGTGTGTATGATATTGGTATTGTTGTTAGGGTGTTAGCCCTCCGAATTGTGATTGAATTGGTGGTGTGAACGTTGAGTCGTTCGCCACGCATATGTTTTGTTAGCCCATTGTGGGAGGTGTGATGATGATCATTATTGTTGCCATTTCGTGGTGGCCTGCGTGTTATCGCACCTGTGTCAGCTGTTAAAGCTTGGATTTTTATGCGTTTATGCACATTGGTGATCGTTTCATGATGTTTATGGTTGTGTGATGGCTATCGTTTGGGCCGTTGTAATCGTCGAATGATGCCGTTGTTGTGATTTTTGTATGCGTTGATATGTTATGCTGAGTTGGCATCTCCGGTATGTTGTTTTGCGGTGTTTTGTTCCATTGTATCGAGCATTTGTATTTTCGGTATGCCGAGCCGAGACGTTTCAACCGTGATGTGCCGGGGCATGCACGTGTATATTGTCCTCCTCGTCGGTAACACATTTCAAGTGTGGACTCGATGGACACCGAATTCAATTTTGCGAATTGGCTACCGAGACTTTCGGAATTCGTGCTCCAACGCAGTTATCAGAATCGGCTTTGAGAGGCCTTTGAAGGATGTTTCTGTCGGTTGCTTGTTATGTTGTCGCCTTGATTTTGTTGTTGTGAGTTTCGGGGACGACACTTCTCTTAGAAGAGGTCGAATATAATACCCGTATTATATTTGGCTCCTGCATTTTCTCTTTCTCAATTCTATCGGCTCGCTCGTGTTCGTTGATACTTTCTGAACTTGTCCTGTATTTCGGTTTCATCGTTCGAACGAGCTGTGATCTTGTTTTGGGTCGATCTGGTTATCGCTGTAACTTTTCCGAGTTCGGTTCGATTCTTGTGAACCTTGTTCGGAAGTAACATCCTTTGGTTCTACTAATTCTTTTATTGGAAGTGGATCGGATTTGGAACACTTGTGTTTTCGACTCTGTCGACTCGTTTATGTTCGTTGACATTTCTGAGCTTGTCCTGCCCCTTGCTTTTGTTGATCGAATGAGTGTGGTATTATTTCGGAATAACTCTTTGGCCTTGTGACTTTTCTATTGCTATTCCCTTTCCTGTGGATCTTATGTGAGTCACATCTTGTTGCTTTTACCGGATCATATATTGTCTCGAGCCAAGACGTGAACCTGAGAGTTGTTGTTTGAATTTTATTGTTCTTCGTGATTCGAACATGATTGTTCGATTTTTGTTGTCTCGACCGTTGTGGTTCGATCGTTTGATTGTTCGGTTTTTGTTGATTGTTGTGTCAAGAATTAACACTTTCCGACCGGCGATCGCCTCGGAGGTCGGGCGACCGAGTCACTGCCGAGCGGCCAAGGCAGAACTGCCGACCAGCGACCAGGCGACCGAGCCTTTACCCAGTGGACAAGCTAGACTGGCCAACCGAAGGTCCCAGGACGAATCCCGGTGCCGAGCGATCGACATCAATACGATCGCCTCTCGGTACTCGGCGACCGACTCCTGGCGACCGACTAGAGACGATCGGCTCTCGGTACTCGGCGACCGACCCTTGGTGACCGACTGGAGACGATCATCTCTCGGCACTTTCCGACCGACCCTTGGTGACCGACTGGAGACGATCATCTCTCGGCACTTGCCGACCGACCCTTGGTGACCGACCAATGCCGACCCTCAGCAACTGGCCGATGGCGACCTCTGATGACCAGCTAGGGACGACCGCCTCATGACGATCCGGGCCGATGGCTATCCAGTCGGCAAAGGCCGAGCCTCAAGACTGGCACCACGTGCAAGGGCCGAGACAAGATCCGCGAATCATGGGTCATTGACCACAGCCTGGCAGAATCTTTCCACCAGCCGACAAGCCGCCGAAAGCTGTCAGTAGGGCCGCATGTGACTGACTCCGGACGCGTCCGGCCCTCATTGACCGCCACCGGCCACTCTGGAGCTTTGGACTTTAGTGCAGATCGCCACCTCTTCCTCGACTTTAGCCCGACAATGGTGATCGCCCCATTATAATATTGGCCGCAGACGATCGCCACATTATTATAATGGCGGAAGGCGATCGCCCGCCGAGGACAGACCCACCGCCACTATAAATACAAGGCATCCTGCACTTGTCCGAGGGACCGAACTTTTACCGCACAAAAAGGCTCCGAACTTCAACTCCTTCGGATTTCACGCAAGACGAAGCAAAACATCAAGCACTTGGCTATCTCCAACTCTTGGCAACGGCTTTCATTCGGTCTTACTTCTCCCGCCTCTCTCATCAAAGTGCAGACGATCGGCGGGGACGAAGAACACCGAGCTTCGCAAGAGCCGGATTAACAGTATTTTACACTCATTGTATTTAGATTTCTCTCATTAATACTTGTATCCACGAATATTTGTATTAATATCATCTCGCGAGAGCATTCAAGCCCGGGCCTAACAAACCCGGCAAATCTTGTATTATTTATCTTCTCTCGGAAGTGCTCCCGCAATTGTTGTTTGTTGTCCGTCTTCCAGCAGTATTAATCTTCGGATAAATATTTTGGGCAACAACAATTGGCGCTAGAAGAAGGGGATCCAACCCTCGAATTTTTATACCTACCGTCCCGAAGAACACTCACTGTTCTCGGGGCAGATACTTGAAGTGACACTCACTGCACTTCAAAGAAATCCTTCAGAAATCATGTCTTCCGCCTCCGCGTCGAAGAAAGTCGCTGACCAGCCGGCCAGACCCCCCGTTCCGTCCCAGTCCGAGCCGCAGCCGATGGTGGAAGGCAGCCGCCGCGGTCAGAGACGCTTGATCCCGTCCCGGGACGGCGGCCCGAGCCTCTCGCTCGACCAGTTCCGAACTAATGAACAGATCGAAGAGGCCATAGCCGCCCTTCAGGAACGACGGAGTGCTCTCAACGCGCCTCCCTCTATCACCCCCTCGGCCTCCCGCCGGAAGTCCAAGCGGAAGCTCAAGGCGTTACTGGCCGAGCGATCGCCAGGAGGCTCTCGTCCGCAAGAAGAGGCGCTCGGCAGCCGGGGCACCTCTGTCTTCGATCGCCTGGGCAGTGACCCGACCTGGCGACCGGGGGAGTCCGGCCCCAGCTACGAGACGATGGAGTTTGAGTCCGTCACCAGGAGCTCGGCCTACCCGGCTCCCAGAAGGCAGCCCAACCGTCTGGATCCCCCTCGCCAAATTGCCGAGGTCGGCAGCAGCGGAGTCCGGAGATCGGTACACGATCGCCTCGGCTCCCGCCCCCAAAGCCGATCGGCAAGCGACCGAGCCACGACGATAGCTGCGATGCAACGTCAGATCGACGACATGAAGGCGCTCCTGCAATACGGGGCAGGCGCCATGAAGACGATCACCGAGCCGAGCGAGGCGCTCGCGATTGACATCGAGCTCGCCCCCGTGCAGCACAGGATCGCTCCCCCGCAAACACCCATGTACGAGGGGCGATCGGACCCCAGACGCACCTAAGGAAGTTCAACATCTACATGACCGGGTGTGGGGCATCGGACGCGACCCGGTGCCGAATGTTCCCTCTGACACTAGACGACCTCGCCCACCGGTGGTACACCTCATTGCCACCTCGGTCCATTGGCTCCTTTAACGAGCTGGTGCACGTCTTCACGGAACACTTCGCCACCAGGGTCGTCCGGCCAGAAGGTCGCCTTCGCATGATGCAAATCAAGCAGGGAGAAGAGAAGTCCGACTCGGACTACATCGACCGGGTAGACGTGATCATCCTCAACGGCGAGCCCGTAAACGATGAGACCGCCCTCTACGCGGTCCTAGGAGGTTTCCAGGGCTTCTCGCCTATGTTCAGGCATCTCACGAAGACCCAACCAACGACCTACGCAGCCTTCCGGTCTAGAGCCGTAGATTTCCTGTCCAGGCAGAGGTTTCTTCTTAGCCTAGGAGTAGAGCGATCGGCGCCAGCGCGACGACCTCCAGTCTCCCAGCCCGATCGCTACTATCCAGCAGTGCCGGAGGACTCGCTCACCGCCTACAGTCCACCATTTTAAATGAGGGACTAACTCCCGCCCGATCGCCGTTATCGACCTACGAATAAAGCGATCGGCTGCCGAGCGACGATCGCCAGTCTTCCGGCCCGATCGCCGATCATCACGCTACATCATCAGCAATCCGGAGGACACGATCGCCATCTACAGTCCAGCATTTAACATGAGGAACTAAGGCTCGCGATCTCCTCCACCGCACATCATAAAGCCATGGCCCTGGCAGTCGATGGAACCGGCTGCTTCGGCCATGCAAGGTCCCTTTCGGCCGAGATCGCCCGCCCTTCGTTTAAATACGAGGCCGGCGTAGTCTGAGGGCTCTCCAACAGTAATCAGTGGACCCATGCCACAACCCCCGTCTCAACGTACACCGTCGAGGTTGGCCATCTCCATGGCTGGCCGAGGTGGAAGCAGAGCTAACAAGCCGCGGAGGTGGAGTTGATTCATCCGACGCTGCCCCGCGCAAGGACTCCTCTAGACCGAGACCGCACGCCCTTCGTTTAAATACGAGGCGAGGCGCAGCCTAACAGAGGACCCTCATAATAAAGTGAGTCACGAGACACTCAATGTCTTCGCGCACCAAGACACGGTCATAGAGTCGGTCCATCGATCTCCGCGACTGTGCACGATTCCTCAAACAAGCGAAACCACCAAGTATCCGTGGGGGATCGGCCAATATTGTTTTTGCAGGTACAAGACCGAAAGATAGCTAGCCAATCGACCATGATAGCCCAAGTCCGAATCCTAAGTCAGCTCAGGAAGATCGCCCGTCCTCATCTTACACGATCGCCAGCAAGAACCACCTCGCCCCATGTCTTCAACATAGGAGCAAGCTGGGGGGCAATTGTTGTGTCAAGAATTAACACTTTCCGACCGGCGATCGGCTCGGAGGTCGGGCGACCGAGTCACTGCCGAGCGGCCAAGGCAGAACCGCCGACCAAATGACCAGCGGCCGAGCCTTTACCCGGACAAGCTAGATCAAGCAACCGAAGGTCCCAGGACGAATCCCGGTGCCGAGCGATCGACATCAATACGATCGCCTCTCGGTACTCGGCAACCGACTCCTGGCGACCGACTGGAGACGATCGGCTCTCGGTACTCGGCGACCGACCCTTGGTGACCGACTGGAGACGATCATCTCTCGGCACTTGCCGACCGACCCTTGGTGACCGACTGGAGACGATCATCTCTCGGCACTTGCCGACCGACCCTTGGTGACCGACCAATGCCGACCCTCAAGAATCGCCGATGGCGACCTCGATGACCGGCTAGGGACGACCGCCTCATGACGATCGGGCCGATGGCTATCCGGTCGGCAAAGGCCGAGCCTCAAGACTGGCACCACGTGCAAGGGCCGAGACAAGATCCGCGAATCACGGGTCATTGACCACAGCCTGGCAGAATCTTTCCACCAGCCGACAAGCCGCCGAAAGCTGTCAGTAGGGCCGCATGTGACTGACTCCGGACGCGTGCTGGCCCCTCATTGGACCGCCCAGCTGGCTGCCTGCTGGAGCTTTGGACTTTAGGCAGACTGCCAGCCTCTTCCTTGGACTTTAGCCCGACAGCCGGGTGATCGCCCCATTATAATATTGGCCGGCAGACGATCGCCACATTATTATAATGGCCGGAAGGCGATCGCCCGCCAGAGGACAGGACCCGGCTGCCACTATAAATACAAGGCATCCTGCACTTGTCCAGGGGACCGAACTTTTACCGCACAAAAAGGCTCCAGAACTTCAACTCCCTTCGGATTTCACGCAAGACAGAAGCAAAACATCAAGCACTTGGCTATCTCCAACTCTTGGCAACAGCTTTCATTCGGTCTTACTTCTCCCGGCCTCTCTCATCAGGCAGACGATCGGCGGGGACGAAGAACACCGAGCTTCGCTCAAGAGCCGGATTAACAGAGTATTTTTACACTCATTGTATTTAGATTTCTCTCATTAATACTTGTATCCACGAATATTTGTATTAATATCATCTCGCGAGAGCATTCAAGCCCGGGCCTAACAAACCCGGCAAATCTTGTATTATTTATCTTCTCTCGGAAGTGCTCCCGCAATTGTTGTTTGTTGTCCGTCTTCCAGCAGTATTAATCTTCGGATAAATATTTTGGGCAACAACAATTGGCGCTAGAAGAAGGGGATCCAACCCTCGAATTTTTTATACCTACCGTCCCGAAGAACACTCACTGTTCTCGGGGCAGATACTTGAAGTGACACTCACTGCACTTCAAAGAAATCCTTCGTAAATCATGTCTTAGCCTCCGCGTCGAAGAAAGCCGCCGACCACCGGCGGACCCTGCCTGTCCCTCCCGAGCCGCGGCCGATGGTGGAAGGCGGCCGCCGCGATCGAGACGCTTGATCCCGTCCCGGGACGGCGGCCCGAGCCTCTCGCTCGACGATTCGAACTAATGAACAGATCGAAGAGGCCATAGCCGCCCTTCAGAACGACGGAGTGCTCTCAACGCGCCTCCCTCTATCACCCCTCGGCCTCCCGCCGGAAGTCAGCGAAGCTCAAGGCGCATCGCCGAGCGATCGCCAGAGGCTCTCGTCCGCAAGAAGAGGCGCCTGGCACTGGGCACCTCCCTTCGATCGCTCAGGCGGTGACCCGACTCGCGGCCGGGAGTCCGGCCCGGCTACGAGAGACGACGGAGTTTGAGTCCGTCACCAGGAGCTTGGCCTACCCGGCTCCCAGAAGGCAGCCCAGCCGTCTGGCTCCCCCTCTCCAAATTGCCGAGGTCGGCAGCAGCGGAGTCCGGAGATCGGTACACGATCGCCTCGGCTCCCGCCCCCAAAGCCGATCGGCAAGCGACCGAGCCACGACGATAGCTGCGATGCAACGTCAGATCGACGACATGAAGGCGCTCCTGCAATACGGGGCAGGTGCCATGAAGACGATCGCCGAGCCGAGCGAGCCGCTCGCGATCGACATCGAGCTCGCCCCCGTGCAGCACAGGATCGCTCCCCTGCAAACACCCATGTACGAGGGGCGATCGGACCCCAGACGCACCTAAGGAAGTTCAACATCTACATGACCGGGTGTGGGGCATCGGACGCGACCCGGTGCCGAATGTTCCCTCTGACACTAGACGACCTCGCCCACCGGTGGTACACCTCATTGCCACCTCGGTCCATTGGCTCCTTTAACGAGCTGGCGCACGTCTTCACGGAACACTTCGCCACCAGGGTCGTCCGGCCAGAAGGTCGCCTTCGCATGATGCAAATCAAGCAGGGAGAAGAGGAGTCCGACTCGGACTACATCGACCGGGTAGACGTGATCATCCTCAACGGCGAGCCCGTAAACGATGAGACCGCCCTCTACGCGGTCCTAGGAGGTTTCCAGGGCTTCGCCTATGTTCGGGCATCTCACGAAGACCCAACCAACGACTCTACGCAGCCTTCCTGGTCTAGAGCCGTAGATTTCTGTCTGTGCAGAGGTTTCTTCTTAGCCTAGAGTAGAGCGATCGGCGCCCGGCGACGACCTCCGGGCCTCCCGGCCCGATCGCTACTATCCAAAGAAGGCCGGAGGACTCGCTCACCGCCTACATCCACCATTTTAAATGAGGACTAACTCCCGCCCGATCGCCGTTATCGACCTACGAATAAAGCGATCGGCCGCCGAGCGACGATCGCGCCTTGGCCCGATCGCCGATCATCACGCTACATCATCGGCAATCCGGAGGACACGATCGCCATCTACAGTCCAGCATTTAACATGAGGAACTAAGGCTCGCGATCTCCTCCACCGCACATCATAAAGCCATGGCCCTGGCAGTCGATGGAACCGGCTGCTTCGGCCATGCAAGGTCCCTTTCGGCCGAGATCGCCCGCCCTTCGTTTAAATACGAGGCCGGCGTAGTCTGAGGGCTCTCCAACGATGTCAGTGGACCCATGCCACAACCCCCGTCTCAACGTACACCGTCGAGGTTGGCCATCTCCATGGCTGGCCGAGGTGGAAGCAGAGCTAACAAGCCGCGGAGGTGGAGTTGATTCATCCGACGCTGCCCCGCGCAAGGACTCCTCTAGACCGAGACCGCACGCCCTTCGTTTAAATACGAGGCGAGGCGCAGCCTAACAGAGGACCCTCATAATAAAGTGAGTCACGAGACACTCAATGTCTTCGCGCACCAAGACACGGTCATAGAGTCGGTCCATCGATCTCTGCGACTGTGCACGATTCCTCAAACAAGCGAAACCACCAAGTATCCGTGGGGGATCGGCCAATATTGTTTTTGCATGTACAAGACCGAAAGATAGCTAGCCAATCGACCATGATAGCCCAAGTCCGAATCCTAAGTCAGCTCAAGAAGATCGCCCGTCCTCATCTTACACGATCGCCAGCAAGAACCACCTCGCCCCATGTCTTCAACATAGGAGCAAGCTGGGGGGCAATTGTTGTGTCAAGAATTAACACTTTCCGACCGGGGATCGGCTCGGAGGTCGGGCGACCGAGTCACTGCCGAGCGGCCAAGGCAGAACTACCGACCAGCGACCAGGCGACCGAGCCTTTACCCAGCGGACAAGCTAGATCAAGCAACCGAAGGTCCTGTGGCGAATCCGGTGCCGAGCGATCGACATCAATACGATCGCCTCTCGGTATCGCAAACCAAACTCTGGCGACCGACTGGAGACGATCGGCTCTCGGTACTCGGCGACCGACCCTTGGTGACCGACTGGAGACGATCATCTCTCGGCACTTGCCGACCGACCCTTGGTGACCGACTGGAGGCGATCATCTCTCGGCACTTGCCGACCGACCCTTGGTGACCGACCAATGCCGACCCTCAGCAACTGGCCGATGGCGACCTCTGATGACCAGCTAGGGACGACTGCCTCATGACGATCAGGGCCGATGGCCATCCAGTCGGAAAAGGCCGAGCCTCAAGACTGGCACCACGTGCAAGGGCCGAGACAAGATCCGCGAATCACGGGTCATTGACCACAACCTGGCAGAATCTTTCCACCAGCCGACAAGCCGCCGAAAGCTGTCAGTAGGGCCGCATGTGACTGACTCCGGACGCGTGCTGGCCCCTCATTGGACCGCCACCGGGTCACTGCTGGAGCTTTGGACTTTAGGCAGACTGCCAGCCTATTCCTTGGACTTTAGCCCGACAGCCGGGTGATCGCCCCATTATAATATTGGCCGGCAGACGATCGCCACATTATTATAATGGCCGGAAGGCGATCGCCCGCCAGAGGACAGGACCCAGCTGCCACTATAAATACAAGGCATCCTGCACTTGTCCAGGGGACCGAACTTTTACCGCACAAAAAGGCTCCAGAACTTCAACTCCCTTCGGATTTCACGCAAGACAGAAGCAAAACATCAAGCACTTGGCTATCTCCAACTCTTGGCAACAGCTTTCATTCAGTCTTACTTCTCCCGGCCTCTCTCATCAGGCAGACGATCGGCGGGGACAAAGAACACCGAGCTTCGCTCAAGAGCCGGATTAACAGAGTATTTTTACACTCATTGTATTTAGATTTCTCTCACTAATACTTGTATCCACGAATATTTGTATTAATATCATCTCGCGAGAGCATTCAAGCCCGGGCCTAACAAACCCGGCAAATCTTATATTATTTATCTTCTCTCGGAAGTGCTCCCGCAATTGTTGTTTGTTGTCCGTCTTCCAGCAGTATTAATCTTCGGATAAATATTTTGGGCAACAACATTGATCTCGTTTCGTGATTGTTGAGCGTTCAGACTCCTTCCTAATTTCCTTATATTCGGGAAATTTGTCTCGTTTTCAATCTTCCAACCCTTGGGCGGTGGAATTCCGTATTTCTTCAGCGATTGACTCGCGTTTTGATTGATGTACCGTTGGGGTGGTCAATCATATTGATTTTCGTTCGTTGTGTTTTGTGATTGTTCGGATAATCGACTTGGTTGTATTACCTGTTTGATGACGCTTGTCACTTGTTGGTTTTATTATTTCTCTATCGGTGGCGTTGTGTTGGTCGTCGTGGAGCGTGTTTTCATGCCGTATGTTCCTTTGCATTTCTTGCAGCGTTTCGCCGTCGGGCGCGAGTTTTCGGTTTTTGGGTATCTCGTCGAGTTTTCCTGACAGTGGATATTGCTTCTCCCTACTTATTTTAAGTTTCGGGACGAAACTTCTTTTAAGGAGGGTAGAATGTAATACTCGTGATTTTGATTTCCGGTAATTTCTTTTTTTTTTCGGCGTAAGTCCGTTTTGACGACTCGCTCATGACCGTTTCGTCATTCTGAGAATGATTAATTCTGCACTTTTTGTCATCCGAGTTCGTTTCGGTGTCGTTTTGTTGAGTTCCGTGCTTTTTAGCGGTTTTTTCGCACTTGAGTTCGATTCTTGCGAATCTCGTCCGAAACTGTTGTTTCGACTTTCTCGTAAGTTCATTTAATGTTAATATTAATGTTGCAAGCTTTGGCTTGGTGTTTCGATCACGTATCGTGATTTTCGGGCGTTTTGGGCCATTTTCGTAATTTCCCAAAGTTTGGGGTAATTACTTTCCGTTGTCGAATTTCGAGCCTTCGGGTGGTCGGAATCGTGTGTTCTCTTAGTGCTCGGATTCGTCTTTGCGAGTACTTCGTAACCGTATCTTCGATTCATACTCAGGTTCGGGTTTCGGGGTCGTTCAGGCCGTCGGAGTTGGTCCCGGCCGAGTCATGGCCGGGCATGCTCGCCAGCCACCGCCGAGTAACGTGCGGTAGTGATCGGCGATACGCACGTAAGGCCGATTACGAACGTAAGGCCCTGGCCGATAACGTCACGTAACGCTTCCGCATTTGTGGAGTGCGTTCGGCCATGGCCGGTTACGTACGTAAGCCATGGCCGGTTACGTACGTAACCCGGCCGGCAGTCGGCCTATTTAAGGCCTGGCAGCGTTATTCTTCAGCCATTTCTCATTCTTTTTCTTCCCGTACGCGGCTGAGGGTGTGTGAATCATCTAGAGATGTTGTTGGACAATTAATCCATGAAGTGTTGAGGTTCATATCATCAATCATCCGTCCTATAACATCCTCCGATCTACCGAATCAGGTCAGATTTCCTAGAAATCTAGTTTTGGGGAATTTGGGTATTTTGGTTGTTTTCGTCCGATTAATCCGATTTAACTTAGTATTATGATGCATTGATGAATATTTAGATGTATTATATCATTTCCTTTATTATTCCATGGTTGGATCGTATCGGTTCGTTGTTTTGGTCGAGTTCTTGGTCGACGCCTTGAAGGTGTCCGGTAGAATGTCATAGACGGGTTTTCGGGCGTTCTACGATTATCCTTCCTCGTATGATTGTTGATTTATGGATTATATGTTGTTAGGGTCGAGTTTCTTGCGAAGAAACCAAGTTCAACCCTTCCGTTCATTGTCGTTTTCCTTTTCGAAAACATCGGGCGTTTCGAAGCTTTCCGGTTGAGCCGTGTTCGTCGGGATACTTGCGTGCCGATTGTGAGGCAAGTACCTTGTCCATATAATTCTTGTTTTGTGGATATGATAATTGGTGATCTTCTAAATGTGTTTGTGTGGTCGTTTGAATTGAACTTTCAAAAGACTTGATTAGCCTTGTTAAAGGCCCTCTTTCAAAACGCGTGTGTTTTGTGAATAGTGTGGTTTGTAAACTATGTAAATTCTATGGATATGTTTGGTGTTGATGTTGCCCTTGGTATTGCGTGTGGACGTATATGGTTTCTTTTCGGTGCGTTACGGTTTGACGTGGTGTTTTGCTAAGTGTTGTTGGCATTAACTCATGATTTGACATATTTGTGATTGTGGAAAATGTGAAACCATTGTCGTTGTGAACTCTATGCATTGATGATTCGACCACAAGGTTATCAATTCGGGTAGGTCTGGAGAGGGCTCCGAGAATCGTCACTTGCGAGTGCGATGTCACGATAACTTGTGGGTATATTCGATTGATGTTTACCGGGTAGGGACCCGTGAGGCCTCCGGCTGCGCGTTACTTGCGAGTACGGCCAATTGATATGATTTGACCATAAGGTTATCTAATCGGGTAGGTCTGGAGAGGGCTCCGAGAATCGGTACTTGCGAGTACGATGTCAAGATAACTTATGGTTGTGATATGTTGTGAATTGTTTCGCTAGCCGACTGGGAGGGTCCTTCGAGGCCTCGGGTGGGATGTCCGTGGTAGCGTCCGGTCTAGGCGATGCGCGTGCGTGATTACGTTTCGTTGATTTTATGTCCGTTGAGGACACGTGATGTTGGGCTCTGGCCCTGTGAATTGTTGTCGGTTTTCTATTTGCGAAAATAAAACCTTTGGGCTGTGACCCTGTTGATTTTGGAAAGAGAAGGATTTGATAATCCTAATTTGTTTTCTATTAAAACTCCCGAGGGTATTTTAAACCATTTTGCAAACTATTCTCGTTATTTGTGATCTTTCGGATTTGGAAAGTTTTACTCAAATTCTTGCCTCGGGAAGTATTCGTTTTGTGGTATTTTAATCTTTAAGGATTCCTGGTTATTGTGATTCGTGGAACTTGAATTATATGGCTCGTATTTGCACTTTGTATTTGCACTAGCAAAACAGTGGAGTTTTGCTAACCCCCGAGTATTCGGGGGGTGGATGTCTATTTTTGCATTCAGGTTTTGGAGCATAGCACAGGGTCGGCATGAAGGATGATGAAAGATGAACGATACTAATCACACGAGGATCCATTGATGTCGGATTGGTCTAGTTGTATCTTCTTTTCCGCTGCAGTATCTTTTCCCCGTTGTACGGGAGTTTATTGTATTTTGACCCCTGCGTGGGTATGTGTTTGGAATTGAGTTGTAAGTATTTATTGAAAGACCAAGTCGGTCTACTGAGTCATTTTAGCCTTAAAGGAGATGTTTAGATGTTTGATTTAGTTATCAGCCTGGTAGATCCTCGAGGAGAGGGTCTACGGCGTGTAATATCCCTGAGTGGATTGGGGGTGTTACAATCAAAACTTTTAATCATCAGCTGACTTGTGTGCGACACTTGGTCAGAATGGAGGCAGAAAAGATTTTTCATTTCGATATTCGGATGAAGCCGGAGATTCAGCAGTACATGTCCGGGTACGAGTGTACTACGTTGCGACAGTATCAAGACAAAGCGCTGGCCTACGACATGAAAGAGGCGACGGTGGAGAAATCAGTGGAGGCAAAGAAGCAGAAGGTGACCGGCAAATTTTCAGAAAACAAGAGTGGTGGGCCCCGCAAGGGCCAGTCTTCCTTTTATTCAGCTAGGAAACCTCCACAACCTTCTAGAGGCGGAAAGAAGTTCCGAACTACATCAGCGGTTTCGGACGCATCCAAGAAATGCTACAATTGTGGTCGAGCAGGGCATATTCGACGTGATTGCCCCGCATCTTCTGTGACTTGTTACAATTGTGGACAAGAAGGGCCCCGTGCGGCCTTCTGTGGAGTTGCTACTAGATCTTTTGGTACTCGCACTCCAGCGCCAGTTCCGAAGGAGACAAGTGTGAACCAGACGCAGCAGAGTAGATTTCAGCAGCAGAACGTTGGGAAGAGAGAGACATCCAGTGCTGGGTCCGTTCCTCCGCACCTGTACGAGATGAGGAAATCTGATGATCAGAACACTGCTGTTGCATCAAGTACAATTCAGATCCTTTTGCAACCAGTTAGTGTTTTATTCGATTCCGGAGCTACACATTCTTTCATATCATTGAACTGTGTAAAACATTTAAGAATCTCGTGCTTATTTGATTGTGAACCATATGTTGTGGGTTTTCCGAGTGTAGAGAGAATTGTGGGAACCCTAGAGGCTAGAGATTTTCCAGTGTCTATAGGAGGGAGAGATTAGCCATCGAATCTTACTGTAGTTGACATCTACGGTGACGATTTAATTCTCGGAGACGATTGGCTCAACCGTTATGGAGATATTCTGAATTACCGAGAGAGAGTCATTTCTATCATTGCTGATGACGGATCTGAACACTTATTCCGAGGATGGAGACCAGGAAGCTCGGGAAAATTGATCAAAGCAATGAAAGTCGTGAAATTACTGAAGCAGGGATGTCACGGACTTTGGTGCTATGCCATGAGGAAAGAGGAAGGAGTAGAGCTCTCGTCTATTTCAGTTGTGAATGAGTTCTCAGATGTATTTCCTGACGAACTACCTGGGTTACCTCCGCAGAGAGAAGTGGAATTCACTATCGAATTAGAGCCTGGAGCAGCTCCTATTTCCAGAGCACCATACCGCATGGCGCCAACCGAGATGTATGAACTCAAGAAGCAACTGGAGGAATTTTCACAGAAGGGCTATATTCAACCTAGCGTTTCTCCTTGGGGAGCGCCCGTTCTCTTTGTCCGGAAGAAAGACGGATCCCTCCGACTGTGTATTGATTATAGGGAGCTCAACAAGATGACAATCAAGAATAAGTATCCTATACCTCGGATCGACGACTTGTTTGATCAACTGCAAGGGGCAAGGGTATTCTCGAAGATTGACTTACGATCAGGATACCATCAGTTGAGGATTAAGGAATCGGATATACCAAAGTCTGCTTTCAGGTCCCGGTACGGGCATTATGAATTCGTAGTGATGCCGTTTGGACTTACCAATGCTCCTGCGGTATTCATGAAATTGATGAATCGGGTATTCTTGGAATACTTGGATAAATTTGTGGTCGTCTTCATTGATAACATCTTGATATATTCAAAGGACGCAGAGGAGCATGCCGAACATTTACGTGTGGTTTTGAGCACCTTGAGGAAGGAACAGCTGTATGCAAAGCTTTCAAAATGCGAGTTTTGGCTTAGGGAAGTAACTTTCCTTGGGCATGTGATATCAGCTGACGGAGTTCAGGTGGACCCAAAGAAAGTCGAAGCAATCTTGGAATGGGAAGATCCTAATAACGTGAATGAAGTCCGGAGTTTCTTAGGACTTGCTGGATATTATCGCCGCTTTGTAGAGGGATTTTCCAAAATTGCTCGTTCGCTCACTCAGCTGTTACAGAAAACTCAAAAGTTCACGTGGAATGAGAAATGTTAGGCTGGTTTTGATGAACTTAAGAAGAGACTAACGACAGCAGCTATATTAGCGTTACCAGATGGAACTGATGGATTCATGGTGTACAGCGACGCTTCAAATCAGGGTCTGGGATGTGTGTTGATGCAAAGAGATAAGGTGATTGCCTATGCTTCTCGGCAGCTGAAACCATACGAGGTCAATTACCCGACTCATGATCTGGAGTTAGCAGCTGTAGTCTGTGCATTGAAAATTTGGAGACATTATTTGTACGTCACTCATTGTCAGATCTTTACCGATCATAAGAGCCTCAAGTACATTTTCAGTCAGAAAGAATTAAACATGAGGCAGAGAAGGTGGCTGGAATTGATCAAGGATTACGACTTGGAGATTCTCTATCATCCGGGAAAAGAAAACGTAGTAGCCGATGCCTTGAGCCGTAAACCTGTTTCTCTTCGAGTGTTGGAAGCACTTACATCCCAAACCAGTATTCAACGGGAACTGATCCGCGAGGGGATTGAAGTATGGGCACCAGGAATCCAAGGGCAACTTTATGTGATGGAACTGACTTCATCACTAGTCGAGGAGATCAAGTCTAAGCAGTTGGACGATTCTCTGATCCTTCGATTATGTGATGAAGTAAAGAAAGGAAAGGCCCCAGGATTCGTGATACAATATGATGGAGTTCTGAGATTTCAGAGTCGATTTTGCGTTCCCGATGATGATGATTTGAGACGAACAATTCTGAAGGAAGCTCACAGTGCGCCCTATTCTATTCACCCGGGCAGCAATAAAATGTATAAAGATCTTAAACATAACTTCTGGTGGGGGAATATGAATAAGGACGTAGCAGAGTACGTTTCGAAGTGTTTGACATGTCAGCAGGTTAAGATTGAACATCAGCGACCTGCCGGAATGTTAAAACCACTTCCGATCCTTGAGTGGAAGTGGTAGGATATCTCGATGGATTTCATCACCAGTATGCCAAGGACTAGAACGGGAATGAACATGATTTGGGTTATAGTTGATCGACTAACCAAGTCGGCTCATTTCCTAGGAATTAAAGATACATGGGGACCCGAGAGATTGGCGCGAGTATTTATTGCGGAGATAGTCAGATTGCATTGGACGCCGAAGACCATTATTTCGGATCGAGATGGTCGCTTCGTGTCGCACTTCTGGAAAGCAGTTCACAGGGCTTTGGGGACTGAGCTCAACTTTAGTACGGCTTATCATCCCCAGACGGACGGTCAGTCCGAAAGGACTATTCAAACAGTAGAAGACATGCTTAGAGCTTGTGCATTGGATTGGTCAACTGATTGGGAAGTTCACTTGCCCTTGATCGAATTCACCTATAACAATAGTTGGCATGCTTCAATTAAGATGGCACCATTTGAAGCTTTATACGGGAGAAGATGTCGATCGCCCCTGTGCTGGGATGATTCTTCGGACTTGATCGGGATGGAACCGAAATTGATAATTCAGACTCAAGAGAAGATAGCTTTGATTCGAGAAAGACTGTTGGCTGCCCAGAGTCGACAAAAGTCTTACGCAGACATACGTCGTCGTCCTCTAGAGTTCGACGTTGGGGAACATGTACTATTGAATGTGTCTCCTACACGAGGGATTTTCCGTTTTGGGAGGAGAGGTAAGCTTAGTCCGAGATATATCGGACCATTCGAGATCCTCGAGAGAGTTGGAGATTTAGCATACAGGTTGGCCTTACCGCCATCGCTGAGTCACGTTCACAATATGTTTCACGTATCCCAATTGCGGAAGTATGTACCGGACCCCAGTCACGTCATTGAGTTCGATGAGATCGAAATAGCTAATGACGGCACCTTCGAGGAGAGACCAATCAAGATACTTGAGAGTCGGATCAAACAGTTGAGGAATAAACCAATACACTTGGTTAAGGTACAATGGTCGCGACACGAAATTGAAGAGGCCACTTGGGAGACGGAGGACAGTATGAAGAATAGATATCCGGAGTTGTTTTCATCTTAAGTTTCGGGACGAAACTTCTTTTTAGGGAGGAAGGATGTAATATCCGAGATTTCTGATATGTATTTGGAACTTGTGATATTGTAATTATTGTACTTTTGTCTGAGTACTATTCTCCGTATTTCATAATCCGATGTTGTTGAGCGTATGATTTCATGAATGTGATGAAAATTGTAATTTTGCGCATGTAGCGCACGGTATCGGCTATGTGTAGCGTACGCTAACATGGATCCATAGCGCACGCTACAAAGGAACATTAGCGCACGCTATGCGTGGTCAATTTGATTGAGACGTGTGGTAGGTGAGATCAGGCCAAGAATCTTGGTCGGATTGTGTCGGGATGAACCTGGACGGCTTTCGGGAAAAGCCAAGTCAACGCCTTAGCGCACGCTACAGGCATGTGAATAGCGCACGCTAAGTGCTGAGTACAGTGAAGTCAGTAAGACGTTAGCGCACGCTACGAGCAGGGACTAGCGCGCGCTAATAACCATTTCCTATAAATAGGACAACATCCTTTTCGTATTTTCAGTCCTTTCTTCTCCCTCATCCGAATCCTTATACTTAGAGTATTACTCTCTACATCCTAAACACTTCATATCAACATCCTAGCTCGTGATTGAGGATCGTATATCATTGGAGATTGGTGTTCAAGCCTTCGGTGTTGGATTGCTTCGAATTTCCTCCTTGTTCTTCACTACTTTGAGGTAGGTGATTCTTCACCAATATTAGTAGTGTTCTAAAGGACGTTTGATCATGTTTTGATAGTCTATTAGATTAGTTTATAGTCGAACATCATGTGTTAAAAGGATACTTTTGACGTATCGGCACTTAGTCTTCGTATAATCCTTCGAACCTTTTTAGTAGTTGGACTCCTAGCATTTTCAAACCGATTTGTGATCAGTATATGGAGATTTTCAAGTTCTTATGCGTTTATTCGTACGTTTTGAGACTTATAATGGATTGAACTCAAGATATCGATCCCTTGAAGATCTAAGATGAACTATGGTGTTGTGATGATTATACGTATCTTTGTATCTCATAGTCATTTAGTACGTATAGAACTTTCACAAACCTTATTAGCATGATATGCTCGGGGATGACTTGTTTTATCACCATAGAATTCATGAGTTCATCACCATTCAATCCAGTTTTCTACCGGTAGTAATCTGCCATGCACGGTTAGCGCACGCTAACATACGTTAGTTAACGTGCGCTATCGGGGATAAGTTAACGCACGCTACGTTTAGTACGTAACGTACGTTATGATATCAGCCGAGTCAGTCGACTGATCAGAGAGAACTGTCAGTCTATGGCTAGCGTACGCTAGGCTTAGACGATAGCGTACGCTAACAGGCAGGCTTAGCGCACGCTACGTAGAGTACGTAGCGTACGCTAAGTGGTTCAGGCAGACTGCATATTTTGAGCTTTTGGGCCGTAGACCGAATTGTTAGGCGATCGTTCGACTTGAGATGATTTGTATATCATTCCTTTTGTTAAGGTTCTAGCTTGCTACGTTGATCGAAGGAGGCGGCCTTCGGGTGTGTTGAGATCATTGAAGTGCTTCGTTCTTGCCATCTTCGAGGCAAGTATCGTAATATGTTAATATTGGTATTTTGAGCATGCGTGTGATTATTCATGTTGTTGAACATGAAATTTATTTCGTTGAATTGTCATGATATTCGTTATCTAGTGTTTGTATGTTCATATTGATGGACATGGTGATTTGGCATATATGTATGCATGAGTTATGTTGTGTTTGTTGTGCGATCTATGATGAGGGCGCTGGATCGGATGTCCACCTCGTGTTGGTCCGACGGGATCATCTTGGGATCTAGGCTGAGGGCGCTGGATCATTGGACGGGTTATTTCTACCTCGTGTTGGTCCGACGGGATCATCTTGGGATCTATGTTGAGGGCGCTGGATCATTGGAATACCCATGCGGTGTTAATGGAATCTTGTGGATTCGCATTATCGGATTCCGGTAGCGGAAGTCCGTGTGATGTATCTTGTTATGTATTGTTGATGCATATTTGATTCGTTTAAATGATACTTGTACTAGCATCGTTTTGCTAACCCCTTCGGGGGTGGACATTTGTTTTGATGTTCAGGTAGCCAAGGAGCAGAAAATGTACCACAAGCGACGTGACGCATTTAAGGGGTTCAGTGATGTTTGTTGTTGTTGGTGATTTGTTTTCTTGGTTTGATTTCAGTACTCGAGTACGCGTGTTTTATTAATATTATTTCGATATGGTTGTATTAATTACTCGTTGAACCAGTTGTACGGTTTTGTAAACTTGAATTTCCGTGATGTTGATGTTCTATATTTACATTTCTTTTAAATTAGCCTTGTAAATCCTTACTTAAGGGGTTTACGGCGCTGTAATTATTCCGAATATCTCGGGGTGTTACAGGAACGACAAGAGAATCAGTTTTGGCATATAAAAACAAGGTACCGAAGAAGGTTCTAGTTTCAGTGAGTACGTGGAATACATTTTTTGAACGCGAGTCAACAACGGAGAAGCTCAATCAGAGGTTAAAAGCACAAGAGAACAGGAGCCAACAAAAAGATGCTCATTATTTGGGCCAAACATCGTATGCTGAAAAAGAAGCCCAAGCACAGGTAGTTTTAATAACACTTAGATATATTGCTAAATTGCATCATACCGTTTGAAACTGCCATGTTTTTACATAATGATCATAATTATTGTTACATTTATGCCTTTTGAGATGCTGAAATTTCTGTATTAGCTAGCTAATATTGTAATCTTGATTTTTCAGGGAGAAAAACGTAAGTCAGATTGTGTAGTGCTGTATGTCGATGCTCGCCAGAATCCAAAGACAAATGAAATTCATCCCAGAGCTGTCTCTGATGTGGTTCGTTAAATCATTCAATTATAATATGGATGAAATATTTATAATGACATTAATTAATTGAGTTTTTATTTGATATAGGAAAAATTACTTGAAATAAGAAGTCATCAAGATGAAGACACAGGGAAAAATATTAATGCAGATGCATTGGCGGTTCATTTTGGTAAGGATAGAAAAGGACGTGTACGTGGAGTGAGTAGTACAGTATCTCGAACAAAGATGAAAGCTACATCAAATTTACGTGATGAGCTAGAAGCGGAGAGAGCATCTAAGTTGTCGACAGATGATAAGCTAAATGACATGCTCGAAATATTGAAAACTCTCCAGGTACATTCTTGAAGAATTTATTTAATAATGCTCTTGGGGTTTGACATAATTACCAAAAAATCCAGCTACCTTTCAAAATTAGAAAACTACCCCTGGTGTTTTGTAAATATGTGAAGGGGATCATTTTTGTAATACGAGGGGTCATTTTTGTGTAATGTGTACAACTATGTTGCACTGAAACGCTATTTTACATAGAAAACACGTTTATGAAATGTGAGAAATAGCAAAATGCACTTGAAACTTGCGTGAAACGCGTTTTTGAAATCCCGAAACCATCAATATTTCCTTCACCGTGTACTTAAGGAAACGCAGCATTTCAGATGGCGTTTTGGGAGTTTCTAGAAAGCTTCAGGTGTTTTTTTAGAAATAGTCAAATTAAGTTAAATTTGGACTTGATGTTTTTGCTTTGAACTTATTATGTTGTTTTGAACTTGACGATTTGCTGGTTTGAAGTTTGAACTTGATGATGATGTTGGTCTCAAATCATGTAATGTTGTTCTTTTGAACTTTAAGTTATTAATGTTATTCTTATCTATATCTTTAAAATAACATATTATTTATGAAGCCGTTTCCTTGGCGTTTCGTTTTTTAGAAATTTTAGGATTGCCGTTTCGTGATTTGCGTTTCAGAGTTTCACATTTCAGTGCACCGTTGGTGTACAGGGGTCATTTTCTGTCTAATGTGTCAAAAAATCCAACTACCATTCAAAATTAGAAAACTACCCTCATGAAATGTGTACAGGGTTCGTTTTTTTGTACAAGGATAGTTTGCACATCCAACCTCTATCAAATCTCAAGGTTATTTTTGTAATTTTCAAAATTAGATGGATTTTTATGTACAGGCAGACTTATAGATATATAACCATGGCTTAATTTGATTGTTTGATATACCTTTTTTTGTCTAGAATTCTAACAACACTTTTATTCCGAGTAATGAAAGTCGAGGCTCCCATACGGTTCTGGAGAAATCTTACACTATCCCAAGCCTAAGCACGCCTACTTCCGGAGACAAAAAATATATAACGTAATGAAGTTAGATGGTTCTAAGAAGATTTCTACAGCGACGATAGTGAGAACACCACCTTCATTAGAGACCGATGCTACCATTTGAAGTTAAACTTAGTGTATTTCACATGGAGCCCGGGATGGAGAATGAGCCAATATGGAAAGGTATTCAAGGAGGCGAAGATAATATTGCCAGATTTGTAGGAGGCTATCTTGTTTGGCCT
The DNA here is from genome assembly GCA_033398695.1 of Orobanche coerulescens. NCBI lineage: Eukaryota > Viridiplantae > Streptophyta > Magnoliopsida > Lamiales > Orobanchaceae > Orobanche > Orobanche coerulescens. The sequence goes on from CM065814.1 coordinate 89,204,589, forward strand.
AAGTATCTTTTAGAAGAAGTTTCTGATGATGTTGATCCATAAAACAAGAAGTTTTAGCTTAGTACATTTGGTTTCAATTTTTGTATTGTTGGATTGGAGATTTTTCTCATTAAGTACTTCTAGTTAGAATACTCTTTTATATGTTCTTTTTTTTTTGGATTAACAAGGATATTTTTGGTGTTAATTTGAGTATTGAGGAGTTATTATATTTTTGTTTGCTGTTTTGGTTGCTCTCATTAACTATTTCTAGTTGGAATAATGTTTTGGTGGTTGTTTTGTTGGATAAATGTGTAGGTAATAAATAATGGAATTTGTAAGATTTTGGATTTTTTATGAATCTGACAATGCTCTAATTTTTCATGGTCTAAATCCGTGACAAGGTAGTAAATATTAATCAGGGTGATAAAACCGTGACAGGAATTGTCACGGTCTGGAACCGTAACGAACGAATAACCCTAAATTAATTTAATTACGTTGTCGCGGTCTATGGCCCTGATAAAAAAATGGATGTTTGCCACGGTTGATAACCGTGACAAAGCTGAGGTTAGTCACGGTCGGCGGGCGTGACGATACAAAAACAACAGTGACAAATTTTGAGAAAAAGACCGTGACAAATCGTGTATGTCACGGACGTAGACTATGACACAATAATTTGCCACTCCAGTATTTGTCATGGCTCATGACTGAGACAAGGTCGTTTTGTCACGGATCTGGACTGTGACAACTCGGCAGATTTGTTGTAGTGGAAGGAGAAATGAGAGGAAATGAGCTCCTCTTCCAAAAATCACGCTGATAAAAGGGGTGATCTGACTCACGTGCCGCGGCGTGGACTGAGTGTGCCATGGCCCGCGGCTGAAATTCGCGAGCATCTCCCAGCTTAGTGCCGCGGCATGGCCAGTAGAGGGCTGCGTTGTGCGGTACAGCCGCTGCCAGATTGAGTATGCAAGGTACGTGCCGTGGCGCGCAACCCCTTGTGCCACGGCGTACACTCTTCGGGACCAAAAAGTGACGAAAACGACCCAGGAAGTGAGTAAACGTAATAGATCTCCAAACTTGGGAATAATAACACGAAATGGAATTACGGGAACCCCAAAATGGCGGTTTCGAGCAGTGATTACGAGAATTGGTTCAAAGTCGCACGATCCGAACAAGAAAGAGTAAATTTGAAATAATATGAACTCCAAGATCAACATCAACTCACTAAAGCCTTACAGCGAGTGTTAAAATACAGGAGCACCAAAACAGAAAAATTTACAAAAAAGTACGGGTATTACATCCTCTCCCTCTAAAAGAAAGTTTCATCCCGAAACTTAAGAAAGGAATAACTTTGGGTATCGGGCATGCATGCTCTCTTCGGTTTCCTATGTCGCTTCCTCAACTCCGTGCTTCGACCACTGCACTTTAACCAACAGGATACTTTTATGCCGGAGTTGCTTTACACGATGCTCCAGGACTTTCACTAACCTCTCTTCAAATGTGACGTCATCTGCTACCTCGATATCCCCGTATTCAATGATATGGCTTGAGTCTGGGACATACTTTCTCAACTGAGATACGTGAAAAACATTGTGAACGTGGATAAGGGCTGGAGGTAACGCCAACCGATAGGCCAACTCACCAACTCTATCGAGAATCTCAAATGGTCCAATATACCTCGGGTTAAGCTTGCCTTTCTTCCCGAACCTGTAGACTCCTCTCGTCGGTGATACCTTGAGTAGAACGTGATATCCCACATCAAATTCTAAGGGCTGACAACGAGTGTCAGCGTAAGATTTTTGTCGACTCTGAGCAGTCAACAATCTATCTCGTATGATAGAGATCTTCTCTTTGGTTTCCATCAACATATCAGGCTCCATCCCGACTAAATCTGAAGCTTCGTCCCAACAAAGTGGGGATCTACACCGCCTACCATACAATGCCTTAAAAGGTGCCATTTTGATCGATGCATGCCAACTGTTATTGTAAGTGAACTCGATCAACGACAGGTGTATTTCCCAATCGCTACTCCAGTCCAGGGCACACACCCTCAGCATATCTTCCAATGTCTGGATCGTCCGCTCAGTCTGACCGTCAGACTGCGGATGGAAAGAAGTACTCAACCTCAACTCGGTGCCCAAAACCTGATGGACCGACCTCCAAAAATACAACACGAAACGACCATCTCGATCGGAAACAATAGACTTTGGCATACCGTGTAATCTCACGATCTCTGATATAAAAATCCGGGACAATCGCTCCGGTCCCCACGTATCCTTAATGCCAAGAAAATATGCTGACTTAGTCAATCGGTCAACAATAACCCAAATCATATTCATCCTCATCTTAGTCCTCGGCATCCCGGTGATGATGTCCATGGTAATATCTTCCCACTTCCATTTGGGAATAGGGAGAGGCTTCAACAGCCCGGCCGGCCATTGATGTTCAATTGTGACTTGTTGACATGCCAAACACCTTGATAAAAACTCGGTGACATCTCTCTTCATGTTATTCCACCAAAAATTTCCCTTAAGATCTTTTTACATCTTACTCGTCCCAGGATGGATCGAGTAGGTGTAGCATGAGCTTCTCGGAGTATTCTCTGCCTCATCTCCGAGTCATTCGGAACACAAAGCCTATCTTGAAATCGCAAGGTGCCATCCTCGTGGATCATAAAACCAGGGGCTTTCCCTTTCTCAACATCCACCTTCAGTTGGACAACCACTGGGTCATTGCCCTGTTTCTCCCCGATGTCATCGACCAAGGATGGAAAGATCTCAAGAGTACGCATCTGACCCTGAGTCCGTTGGATCTATACTTCGACTCCTTGCTCAATCAACTCCCGTCTGATCTTAACTTAAGGTGTAAGGACCTCAAGCATCTGAAGAGATACCGACTTCCGGCTCAATGCGTCAGCTACAACGTTGGTCTTTCCTGGATGGTAAAGGATCTCCAAGTCGTAATCCTTTATTAACTCCAACTAATGACGCTGTCTCATATTCAGTTCCTTCTAGCTAAAAATGTACTTTAGGCTCTTGTGGTCGGTATAAATTCGACATGAAGAACTGTACAAATAGTGATGCCAGATCTTCAATGCAAACTCTACGGAAGCTAACTCCAAATCATGGGTAGGATAATTCAACTCATACGGTTTAAGTTTCCGTGAAGCATAGGCGATAGTCTTATCATGCTACAAGAGTACGCACCCAAGTCCTTGTCCTGATGTGTCGCAATAAACCAAATACCCACCGATTCCCTGGGGCAGGGCTAAAAACGGCGCCGTAGTCAGACGCCTTTTCAGCTCTTCGAAACTTCATTGTCTCTCTTCGTTCCATTCGAACTTTTTGGACTTTTGGAGTAATTGAGTAAGTGGTTGAGCAAGTTTAGAGAACCCCTCGACGAACCTTCAGTAATACCTAGCCAGACCCAAAAAGCTACAAACTTCATTCACGTTCTTAGGCGGTGCCCAATCTAACACTGCCTCAATCTTCTGAGGATCTACTCGGACCCCTTCCTCTGAAATCACATGCTCGAGAAACATGACTTCCTTCAACCAAAATTCACACTTAGAAAACTTTGCATAGAGGTGTTGAGTCCTCATAATCTCCAACACTAATCGCAAATGCCGAGCGTGTTCCTCATCATCACGAGAATAGACCAGAATATCGTCGATAAAAATGGCTACACAATTATCAAGATGCTCAATAAATATCTTATTCATCAATTGCATAAATATTGCCGATGCGTTGGTTAATCCAAAAGGCATAACCACAAACTCATAATGCCCGTACCTCGTACGGAAAGCAGTTTTAGAAATGTCGGATTCCTTTATCCGAAGTTGATAGTACCCAAACCTCAAGTCGATTTTTGAGAACACCGCAACTCCCTACAATTGATCAAAAAAATCATCGATACATGGTAAAGGGTATTTATTCTTAATTGTCACTTTGTTTAGCTCCCGATAATCGATACACAAACACAGTGAACCATCTTCCTTTCTTACGAACAAGACCAGCATACCCCAAGGTAAAGCACTAGGTCTAATATACCCCTTATCCAACAACTCTCCCAACTATCTTTTCAACTCTTGCATTTTTGAAGGTGCCATACGGTACGGTGCCTTAGAAATCGGGGTTGCACTTGATTCCAAATCAATTATAAATTCAACCTCCCACTCCGGTGGTAGTCCCGGTAAATCATCTGGGAAAACATCTGGCAATTCATTTACTACAAGAATCAAGGGAAGTTCGACTTTCCCATACACAACTTTTGCGGCAGAACACCAATACCCAACACAACCTTCCCTAATAAGTTTTGACGCCTTCAAGGCGTTAACTAAGAATTTATGACACCCCCTCTTGTACCCTGTAAAAGAATGCTCGGTACCGTCTTTGGCCAACATCGATATGACCTTCGTGATATAGTTCATTACCGCTCCGTGTCTATCAAGCCAGTCGTCGCCGAGGATTAAGTCTTCATCAACGATATCCACGACGATCAAATTCGAAGGCCACACCTTCTCTGCGAGTATCACCGGACAATCTCTAACTTCCTTGTTCCCCATGATTCTATCCCCGCTGGGCAGCTTAACCACAAAGGACTCACAAGGAGACAAACACTCAATATTCAATCGATGCACACAATCGAAAGAGATGAATGAATGAGAAGCACCGAATCAAAAAGCACTCTAACTAGATGAGACAAAAGATAAACGATACCTGTCGCCATGGTAGCCTCTGGATCTCCAGCTCTCCTCATCTCATAGACACGAGGTTGCACCGAACCAGCACTTGCGACTCCCCTTCTAATGGACTGGACCCGGACTCTGCCCCGATCGTAACTCTGAGATGGCTGACCTACGGATGATTTCTGATTAACACTTGGTTCTACAGGCGCAGGAACTGATGCTTGAGCCCCAAGTGTATTTTCCTCTTCCGTACAATACATAGCTCTGTGGCCTTCTTGGCCACAATTAAAACACTTCAAAGGAGGTAGACTGCAATCACGATTAAGATGACCTTGTTGGCCATAATTAAAACATGTCACAACCCGGTTGGACACACTAGTACCAACTCTGAAATTTTGTTTTCCTCCCGACGCACAAGAAGACCCTCTAACTGGATAATTTGCCGACTGAGACCCCCGTTGATTGCCACCTCTACTGCTAGAAAACTCGCCGGAGGTCTTCTGCTTCTTACTGTCACTTGCCGCTTCGGTAGTAGTGAAGGACATATCATATGCTAATGCTTTGTCTTGATACTCCTTCAGGGTGGTGCACGCAAATCCCGACATATAATTTCGAACTTTTGGTTTCATCCGCATCTCAAAATGACGTATTTTATCTCTCTCTTCCTTCACTTGACTCTTCACATGATTGAGCTGACGATTGTATTCAACGATCGCCTGAGATACAGGGATATCCTGGGGTTTAGCCTCGTAAAAGGCTCGAATCCTGGCCTCCTGAACAGGCCACGGGCAAAACACGGCCTCCATCAATTCCTTAAACTCGTCCCATGAAACCACACGATCCTGAGGTGCGACAGCTTGCCACCAACTAGCCGTATTCCTTGATAGAAAGTACTGAGCAACTGGCACCTGACGTGCCTCTGGACAATTTACGGCCATGAAAACCTTATTCATCTCATTAAGCAAATCTTCCCAGCCAATCGGATCATTTGCGCCAATAAATTGGGGAGGGCGCATACGGATCACATCTTGTAACCATTTCTGTGCCCCAGTATCAATTGCAGGAGGTGGTTGGTTGTGCTGAACCGTTTGGGTCTAAAGAGCCATTTGGTTTGCCACTTGTTGCAGTATGGTGGCAATGCCCACATCTGGGTGACTCCCTGCGGAAGTTCCCAGACTGGCCGACAGTTCCTGATGGCTACCGATACTAGGCTGAACCGAATCCAACAAGTTAGGCATAGCCGAGCCTTCTACAGAGCTGAGGGATATGGCCGCCCCACCGGCTGCACCACGCCCTCGGACACGACCACGGTCGCGTCCACGTCCTCTACCAGTTGACATTCTAAAGAGAAGAAAGGGAAGTAAACTCATAAGTATAACTTGTAACATTCCCTTCATATATGGATTTCCCATGTCCCGAAATCGAATTGCAATGAGGAAATAAAGAAAATAAAGGAGATAAGGAACTTACGAGTACCGATCGTACGAAATAATGGCAGTGCAATGATACTGTGCTCTTGGAACAATACAAAATAGACTCAACAGACCGACATCCTAGGTATCCATAAACCTAAGATCTGATACCAAATTCTGTAACACCCCCGAGATATTCGGAGAATATCACAGCGCCGTGGATCCCTGCCTGGGACCCACTAGGCTAAAATTTTTATCACGTGACACATCCCATTTCACAATATCTACTTAGGGAATATGAATCCGATACAGACAAGGAGATTCAAACCAATAACATCCAAGAACACGAGGAATTACAAGAAAGTTATACATCCACCGAAAAAAAGGACTTTTCTAAGGTAATAGAGCACCATTTATTATTACAAGGATGAAACGGACTAAAGAGAATAATGCCCAAAACAAAGGGAACACGACTAGCCACAGTATCACGCCTCGCCATCATCATCGTACCGCCCCGGTTCTCGCTCGTTAGGATCCTTAGAACCTGAAAAACACAAAAGAGTTTTTCCCACACGAGAGGGGTTAGAGCAAGTATGACAAGTGAAACGTCACATCTTACACGTAAAAGCATATGCACTAATTCTAAAGCCATGATAATGATTTTCCGTAAAATGCAATTATCCAAACATATCTCAATAATGATAATATCTCTTGATTAACCATGGACTCGACAATGTGCGAATCCCTCCTCGACCCCTTCGTGTCATCTCAGAGTCTTTAACCCAAATGTTCAGGGAACCATTATAAGAGGAACCCTCCTCGGCCTCGTCAGGCCCTCTCGGAGTGAACGAATATAACTCTCACACTCATATGCATTACTTTCCACATTTAAGAATATAACTCTCACAAGAATCACTTGCCTGGAATGAGAGAAAAGGGTATGAATGACAAAGTACCAAGATTGAAGGATTCGACAACTCCGAACCTAGACAAATTCGTGATCAACCATCAATAATCTATCGGTAGGAAAATAAGTAGGAATCTACCCGAATTTACTTCCCACGATACATGTATTCCGGGAATAAAACTCTTAAATGGTGAATCGCAAGTCAACTAACCCAAACACCCAATAATTCTGGAAATACACCAATAAACCCATAGGAAAACATGTATCCAAGGTAGACAATTCATACTCGATATATTCCATCATAACAACAAGCTGAATCGAAAAGATCGGAAGGAAAAACCCCCAAATCTCGAAAATCTAGGGTTATGTGTAGTTTACCTTGGCTTTAGGATGAATATCTCAAGTAGATTATGTTAATCTACACCAAGAACTCGAGGAGAATGAAATCTCTGAGATTGAAGATGCCAAATCGCCCAAAAATTCGCCCGGAAGTCGCCCACGGAGAGAAGGAAGGAGAAATGAGAGGAAATGAGCTCCTCTTCCAAAAATCACACTGATAAAAGGGGTGATCTGACTCGTGTGCCGCAGCGTGGACTGAGTGTGCCCCGGCCTGCGGCTGAAATTCGCAAGCAGCTCCCAGCTTAGTGCCGCGGAACGGCCAGCAGAGGGCTGCGGCGCGCGGTACAGCCGCTGTCAGGTTGAGTCTGCAAGGTGCGTGCCGCGGCGAGCAACCCCTTGTGCCGCGGCGCACACTATTCGGGACCAAAAAATGACGACAAATGACCCAGGAAGAGAATAAATGTAATAGAACTCCAAACTTGGGAATAATAACATGAAATGGAATTGCGGGAAGCCCAAAATGGCGGTTCCGAGCAGTGATTATGAGAATTGGTTCAAAGTCGCACGATCCGAACAAGAAAGAGTAAATTCGAAATAATATGAACTCCAAGATCAACATCAACTCACTAAAGCCTTACAATGAGTGTTAAAATACAGGAGCACCAAAATGAAAAATTTTACAAAAAGTACGGGTATTACAAGTTCCACCTGGCACATTGTAGCAAACGACCATTTTCTTTGCTCATCATTTCTTGGCATATGATCTTTTTCCAAGCCCTGGTAAAAATCTAGTAGGTGCTTCTGTGAATTCATATGCTATTCTAACTTTGCCTTCAATAATGAATCGAATATCAAAAGGTATGTCTTTATTCATAAGAAACCTCATCCTTTCAAGTATGGCTTTGTAAATTTTTAAATGACTTTTTTTCTAAGAAAGGTAAATCTTTTTTCAATAGTTTTCAAAGTTTCTTCTATAATTAAAAAGAAATATAAAAGAAAATATCTACAAAATCAGCTGTTATGGGAAACTGAAAAATACGACTTTAATAGCCACGGCATACCGTTATCTTCCACTTGACCGGACAAGCACAATAGAGTATTAATTCACAATATCGGGGTCCTTATGAAGAACCTCTTCTACCTCAAAGGATCTTAATTCCAAATATGGTTTCAATCGTTGACTATTTACTTTAAAAATATTACCATTTTTTGGATTTTCAATTTCTACAACTCTGTGAGGATTTACCAGGAATAATAAATGGGCCAGACCATCGTGAATGCAACTTGTCTGGAAATAATAACAAGCGAGAGTTAAAAAGAAGGGCTTTTCACCAGGAGAAAAAAGTTTTTCTCAAGATGATCACATTTGATGGGAAAGTTGTTCATGGATCCACTTTCTTTCGGTATCTTGGATCTATTATCTAAAAGGATGGAGAGCTAGATGGCGATGTGGCTCACAAAATAAAGGCAGGGTGGGTGAATTGGAAGAGTGCCACAGGGGTTTTATGTGATCCTGACATGCCTCATAGATTAAAGGGTAAATTTTACCGCACGTCAATTAGGCCTGCGCTGTTATATGGCACCGAGTGTTGGACTGTAAAACATTGTCATGTTCAAAACATGAATATGGCGGAGATGCATATGCTACGATGGATGTGTGGTCATACAAAAAAGGATCGGCTCAAAAATGAGGTGATTAGAGAGAAGGTAAGAGTTGCGTCTATAGAAGACAAGATGATGGAGAATCGATTATGATGGTTTGGTCATATGAGAAGAAGACCTGTTGATGCCCCAGTGAGGAGGCTAGAAAGTTGCGGAACAAGTAATGTTGTGAAAGGTAGAGGAAGGCCTAAGAAAACTTGGATAAAGATGATTGAAAATGATATGCGGTTTCTTGGAATTGGAGAAAGTATGGCGATGGAGAGGCAAATGTGGCGGGAAAGAATACGGATGGTGGATGGAATCTGATTCTTTTTTTTATCTGTATTTTTATTCCTATTTTCTTTTATTCCATGTTATCTTTTAATTTATTTTTCAGGATTTTTCATTTTTTTAACATTCATTCTCTTTTTTTATTTGCTTTTTTCTCTATTTTTTCCCTCTTTTTTCCTTTTATGTTATTTATGTAACGATTATTGACGGTTTCAAAGTTTGATTCATGTTAGCCGACCCCAAATCATTTTGGGACTAAGGCTTAGATGTTGTTGTTGTTGTGTTTATCAATAAAAAATTCCAGTTTGTCCTTATATTTCCTTGCACAATCGTAAGCATCATTCCTAATTTCCTCCAATTCATTTAGTTGAAGTTTTCTATGAATTCCAGCTAAATCTAATGAAAAATTTAATCTTTTATGGCCCAGTATGCTCTATGTTCTAATTCAACACGCAAATGACATGACTTCCCAAAGACGAGCCTAAATGAAGATACTTCGATGGGAGTTTTGAAATCGGCATGGTAAGCCCATAATGCATCATTCAATCATAAAGACCTATCTTTCCTTGTAGGATTAACAGTTTTTTCAAGAATATATTTGATTTCTCTGTTTGAAATTTCAACTTGTCCACTTGTTTGAGGGTGATAATGAGTAGCAACATTATGTATAACACCATAGTTTTAAATAAATAATGCAAAACTTGGTTACGAAAATATTTTTATCTATCACTTATAATTGCTCGTGGTGTTCCAAAAAAATGGAAAAATATTTTCTTTCAAAAATTTTACCACAAATTTGTGGTCATTTGTTCTGCAAGCAATTGCTTCTACCCATTTTGAAACATAATCAACATCCACAAGAATATAAAGATTGCCAAAAGAATATGGAAAAGATCTCATAAAATCGATGCCTCAAAAACATCAATATTTCAATAATTAAAATTGGGTTTAAAGGTATCAAATTTCTTTTAAAAATTCGACCTAATCTTTAACATCTATCACATGTGATGCAATATGAATGTGTATCTTTAAAAAGTGTTGGCCAATAAAAACCACATTGCAGAATTTTAGCAGTTATTTTCTTTGAGCTAAAATGACCTCCACATGCATGATCATGACAAAAGGCAGTGATATTTTGTTGTCCATGTCCAGGCACACATCTCCTAATGATTTGACCAGGACAATATTTGAACAAGTATGGATCATCCCAAAAGAATTTATTTACTTCATTTAAAAATTTTGTTTTATCTTGATTATTCTAATGAGATGGCATGTTACCAGTGACAAGATAATGACAATGTCTGCATACCAAGATATGTGAGAAACAGATAGGAGTTGTTCATCAGGGAAAATTTCATCAATGAGAGGTTCTTAAAATTCATGATTAGACTAGACAAATGATCAGCAACAATATTTTCAGATCCCTTTCTATCTCGGATTTATAAATGAAGCTTTTGTAACAATAGAATCCAACAGAACAAGCTGTAATACCCACGATTTTCGTTCCGGTTATTTTGGATTTTTTTGGATATTTCCCGGTTGTCGAGTTCCGGTATTATTTTCTCGACAACTGATTTTGGCGTTTAAGACCATAGGTAGTGATTTTTTATCCGTTGTTTTCATTTCGGACCAATGATGTTGTCCCCGAGTATTTTGTCGTGTTCGTTCCGTGCGATTTCGGAAAATCGAGTCGTCGAATCATGGTGGTCGGACACTGGCCGGACGGTTGGGGACGGTGGCCGGACGGCTGCAGGCATCGCCGGGCGAGTGCAAGCATGGCCGGGCGAGTGCAAGCACTGGCCGGGCGGTTGCGGCGAGCCGCGTAGCGCACGCTTCTGGTGGCCGTCTGGCAGACGCCTTCTGGCCGAGCGAAGTCTCTGGATTGTGGCTGGGCCGACAACGCACGTGTTCGGCGCATGATGGCGGGCCCGGCCGAACATTCTCGACCATGACCGCCGCTAGCGCACGCTAGCTCGGCAGCCTAGCGCACGCTAGGTGCACCGAGATAAATATGACCGAGCAATCTTGTTTGCACTCATTATTCAATTTCTCCCTATCTCATCCGCGGCAGGAATCTTGGAGGTGACGAAGGCATGTTATTATACAACTAATCCACGAAGTTTGGGAGCTGATAACATCGATTAATCACTCCTTAACATCCTTCAATCCAGCGAATCAAGGTTAGTTTTCCTAAAATCATAGTTTTGGGAAAAATTAGGGATTTTGTTGATTTCGTCCGTTTGATTCGTTATAGCTTAGAATAGTGATGGTTTGATGATTATTAAGTTGTTTTATGTCGAATCCCTTGTTTTTCCACGGTTGGATTGCCGAGGATTCGTCGTTTTATTGAGTTTCAAATCGACACCTTGAAAGTGTTCGATAAAATGTCACAAAGGGGATTCGGGCGTTCTACGATTATTCTTCCTTGTTCGATCGTCGATTTATTCATGGTATGATGTTGGGGTCAGGTTCCTTGCGAAGAACTCGAGCCGGAACCCTTCCGTTCGCCGTTTTCCGATCGGTGGTGTTACCATCGTTTCCGCCGGAGAGTTGTGGGCATTCGAGGTTTTCCGGTTAATCCACGTCGTCGGAGTGTGCGGTATCAACTACCGAGGCAAGTATCTTGCCCATACACTTCGTATTCCGTATACATAATAAATTGGTGATTGTCTATGTGGAAAATTGAATGTTATTTAACTTTCAAAAGAATCAATATATATAAGTATATTCCCGATAAAGGTCTTCTTCAAATTAACTTGAGTGTTCAAGAACGAATGTGTCATTCTGAGAATGGGTACTAGTATTTTATGTTGTGCCCGGTTTTCGTGTGGTACTGTTAGATGACTGTCGTCACGATGATGTGTGATGTTGTGTGATTTTCCATTGGGTTTTTCACTCGGGGATGTCTCAAGGAGGCTCCGAGGTCCGTGGCTTACTAGCACGGGATGCGAATAACCCTTGGGAGGATGTCGATGTGAGTATTTGGGTCTTGGACCCTGTGATTTGTGATTGGAATTGTATTTTGGAAATAACCTTGGGTTGTGTCCCAAAATGGGTTCCGTAAGGCTGTGAATTCTTTAAAACATTTTACTTGTTGTTTACCTCGTTTCATTCCTACCTTTCATAGTTTGTAGATTATATTGTTAATCTTGCATGTGTCCGATTGGGGAGGCCATTCTGGTGAGTACTCTGAGTATATGGTTTATAGTCCTTTGCATTGGAAGTCGGATATTACTTCTGAGTGTGAGAGGTATATTTGTTCACTCCGAGAGGGCCTGACGGGGCCGAGGAGGGTTCCGCTTATGACGGTTCCGCGAACATTTGGGTTAGCAACTCCGAGAGGGCCCGAAGGGGTCGAGGAGGGATTCGCGTATTGTCGGATCCACGGTTAACCAGGAGTATTTTTAACCTTGTGACTTGATGCATTTTTGTGATATGTCCGGAGTATCACGATGTTTTGACTTGCCATAATGCTTGGGATGTAAAACATATTCATCAGAGGTGCTTGGACTAGAATGGCTTATGGATGATGTGTTGTGTGTAATTGGTTCACCGTTGTGAATTGATGTATGGCTATAGGTTTTGTGATTATTTTCCAATCAAAAACTCCCGGGATTCGGAGTTGTTTTCAAAGTGCTTACTTGTTCAATTCTACTTTCAAGACTTGAACTATTTTAACTAAATGAAACATCTCGGGAAGTCTTTCTAAATTAATCAAGTTATTGTATTCCCAGAATATGATATGTATGGCTTGTATTTATATTTTATACTTGCACTAGCAAAACAGTGGAGTTTTGCTAACCCCCGAGTATTCGGGGTGGATGTCTGATTGCGTCCGGTATTTGCGGGTTCTTGGGAGCGAATCACAGGATCGATACGAAGGATGATGGAAGACGACGATACTAATCACATGAAGACCAATCGTTGAGTATGTTGAATAGTCTTGTTGGTTATTTCTACGATGTATTGTTATCCCGATTTATGGGAGCGTTATTGTATTCCAGCCCCTGCGCGGGTATGAGTTTTGGGAAAGAATCATGTATGTAATGTTGTGTGTTGTGATAAAAGACCAAATCGGTTTAATGGTCCTTTACGTAGCCATGTCGGCATGTGAAGTGATGCATTGTATTGTATTTAGCCTGGTAGATCCTCGCGGAGAGGGTCTGCGGCGCTGTAATATTCCCGAGTGGTTTGGGGTGTTACAGAATATGGTATCAGAGCTTAGGTTGCGGAAACCTAGGCAGTCGGGTCCAGTCAGGTATTGTCGTGTCTTGTCCTGTCAGATTGTGTTTGTCTAAGTCGTGTCGCGACGCGTCGTCTGTGATGTCGGCCGTGATTAGTATCGAGGTGCAACCATCATCTTCGTGCGACCTGTGGATGTAAGTCTCCCTACTATATTGTGCCTTGTGATATACGAGCTTGTATGATTTTGTGTTATGATGTGGAGTTTAAAGGTGATTTGTGATTATGTGGCCTATGTTGTTCGGTCCTCGTATGATGTTAGGATAAAAGTGGTACCAACGTATATGTATATATACACACATCCTGATATAAGTCGTTTTTACAAGAATAATGGCCTTGGTGTGGTTACGCAAGGAAGAATTCATCAATGTGATATTTTAAAACTTTACATGTTTTGAGGAGTTACGTATATTTTGTTTTAAAACATCCTCCAAAGGGAGGAAAAAGTTTGATTTTCGTATTATGACCTCAAGGCCAAATTTTTTTTTTAAGAAGTCAAACTACCGATATTTTATTTTCATTTTGTATTATAAGTTTTCAGAACACGTTTTTTGAACCCAAGTGAAGTTTACAAAATGTAGACAAGACGTGACTCGTTTTCAACTTATCGGTTTATGGTCATTAGTCGAGAAAGACGTGATGATGTTCTTGTTGTTCGGGCAGTGTTGCCAGTTTTAGATTAAAACAGTGATGTGAATGCTAAGTCGTTCGGTATGAGTTAAGACAGCTCTCTTTATTAATAGACGAGATTTCGATTTTTGATGACAGTTGTCCTTTTATGGTTGTTCGCGAAGTGTTGTAAGCATGTGAATCGATGGCATTTAGATTCATATGATGCCGTTGTTCATTTGTAACTATCGGTTTTAGTAATGTCGTATATATGTTCGTAATCACGTGCTGAATTCGAGCTGTTAGCGCACGCTAAGTACAAGCTAGTGCGCGCTAATGTGGCATGAGTAGCGCACGCTAATGTTGTTGTAACACGCGCTAATGCAGCATGAATAGCGAACGCTAAATAATGGTTGTAGCGTGCGCTAGTTCGCTGGGACTGAGGATGTGGAACCGCATTTTTGCCGTTAGGTCTAACTTTCTGCGGATCGATCAAATGCATGTTGTATTCTATGTGTGTTGTCTAGTGATGACAACTGTTTTGTGTGAACGTGTGTTGTGACCTTTCATTCGCGCTAAGTGATAATTGATTTTGTTCGGTGAATTGATAAATTATGTCTGATGTATGTGTGTGTTCGAAAATGTTTTCCTGAAACTTTCATAAGTTTGTGCAAGTTGTGGAAATCAATTTTTTTTAATCTAATTTGACATTTCGATTAATTCGGCGGCTTCGTATGAACTTTGAAAACTGTTTGAAATTTGCGAGCCGGCCTAGGATTCTCAAATAAAACCTCGACGGTATTGAAAGAGTTGTTTTAAAATACCTTGAACATCTTGTAAAATGTTACCATCGTTGATTCTTGTGTAGTATTGGGAGAATTTTCAGAAATGACTTTAACATACTATTGTATTTTCGAATAATTCGAGTACATGATTTTCAAAAATCTTTCACATCATAAAATATTTTTTCAAAAACCAGTACGATTTCCTTTTCAAAAATATATAGTGAAAGATAAAAAAAGAAATCTCACGCGATGTAAAGTTCAAACTCGGATTTGGAAATGTTAGAGTATGTAAGAATGGTTTGATGATCTTGCATGGTGAACTTGTTGTTTGTTAACTGTGATGATGATGCGTAGAGGCATGACGATTTTGATAACGCCGGTTACACAGAAATATTATTTTGGCAAATGATTTCAAATGAAACGGTTAGAGTATGTTGTTTACAAGTTTTGATGAAACAACCCGAGGTACCAAAAGTACTTTTAAAGTTTATTTTTAATAGCATACAAATCCAAGGATTTTCAAAAGATTTCCTTTAAAAGGATACCTCGTGGATTTTCTTTCTGAGTTGTTATTGGTTACCTTATGTGATATGTCATGCTAAGTTTGTACTTTAGCATATTTATTTTTGCGAAGTGGTGCAATCGTATTGAGTGAGAATCCGCTTAGTATGCCGAGGGACAGAGGACGCGACCGTGACCACAGTACAGTTGGTTATGGAGATTAAATGCGGGACCAAGAGGATATGGCCGGGAAGGTTGATATTCAAGCACTTCGTTTTCGTTATTTAGGTTTCGGGGACGAAACCTCTTTTAAAGGCGATATGATGTAATACCCATTTTTTTTTTCTTCTTCTCATTTCCGTTTCGTTCGACCGTATTGAGGCGATTGTGTTCGTTAATGCTTCTGACCTTATGTTGTTTCTCACATTTGTCATTCGAGCGAGTTCTGATATTGTTCCAAATTGATGTGCATATCGTTGTGATCTTTCCAAGTTCGGATCGATTTCTTGTGAACCGTGTTCGAAACTAACACCTCGTGCTTCCTACAAGTTATTGATGTCTTGATTTGAGGTATGAACTTCAAAGGTTATCGTTGTTGTTCGATCATTGCTATTCGTTCGTCGTTGTCCAATCATTATCGTTTGACCTCGAAATCGTGATGATTGTACATCTGGGCCATTTTGCGATTTCCATAAGTGTTGGGAAATTTTCTTCATATTCGATCTTCCAAATCTGTGAGTTACTGGAATTTCATACCTTTCAGCGTTGGAATCGTGACTTGATTTTTGTATTGCTCGGTTTTATCAACCGCAACGATTCATGCTCGTTGCTTTTCGTAAGCATTCTTGCGTATTGAATCGGATCGTAGTGGCTTTATACTGCATGGAGTTCTGGTGTGTTGTCGAGAGTCTCCTTGCTTTTGGTTTTAAGTTTCGGGACGAAACTTATTTTTAGGGGGGTAGAATGTAATACCCACGATTTTTGTTCCGGTTATTTTGGATTTTTTTTGGATATTTCCCGGTTGTCGAGTTCCGGTATTATTTTCTCGACAACTGATTTTGGCGTTTAAGACCAGAGGTAGTGATTTGTTATCCGTTGTTTTCATTTCGGACCAATGATGTTGTCCCCGAGTATTTTGTCGTGTTCGTTCCGTGCGGTTTCGGAAAATCGAGTCGTCGAATCATGGTGGTCGGACACTGGCCGGACGGTTGGGGACGGTGGCCGGACGGCTCCAGGCACTGGCCGGGCGAGTGCAAGCACTGGCCGGGCGAGTCTGGCTGCTTGGCCGGCGGTTGCAGCGAGAACCGGCGTAGCGCACGCCTTCGGCCGGAAAGTAGCGCACGCCTTCGGCCGGGAGGCGGCGCACGCTATGGCCGGTTGGCTGCACGCGCTAGTCGGCCGAGGCGTAAGGGCGAAAGGTTACGGATGGGAGGATCGGCGGGTAGCGCACGCTCTTTGCGGACACTGCACGCCTTCTGGCCGGTAGCGCACGCTACGGCCGGAAGGCTGCGCACCCTACCTGGCCGAGCCAGGAAGTATCTGGATTGTGGCTGGGCCGACAACGCACGTGGTCAGCGCATGATGGCGGGCCCGACCGAACATTCTCGACCATGACCGCCTGCTAGCGCACGCTAGCTCGGCAGTCTAGCGCACGCTAAGTGCACTGATATAAATATGACCAAGCGATCTTGTTTGCACTCATTTTCATTTTCTCCCTTTCTCTTCCGCCATTTGGATTCTTGGAGGTGACGAAGGCATGTTATTATACAACTAATCCACGAAGTTTGGGAGCTGATAACATCGATTAATCACTCCTTAACATCCTTCAATCCAGCGAATCAAGGTTAGTTTTCCTAAAATCATAGTTTTGGGAAAAATTGGGGATTTTGTTGATTTCGTCCGTTTGATTCGTTATAACTTAGAATAGTGATGGTTTGATGATTATTAAGTTGTTTTATATCGAATCCCTTGTTTTTCCACGGTTGGATTGCCGAGGATTCGTCGTTTTATTGAGTTTCAAATCGACACCTTGAAAGTGTTCGATAAAATGTCACAAAGGGGATTCGGGCGTTCTACGATTATTCTTCCTTGTTCGATCGTCGATTTATTCATGGTATGATGTTGGGGTCAGGTTCCTTGCGAAGAACTCGAGCCGGAACCCTTCCGTTCGCCGTTTTCTGATCGGTGGTGTTACCGTCGTTTCCGCCGGAGAGTTGTGGGCATTCGAGGTTTTCCGGTTAATCCACGTCGTCGGAGTGTGCGGTATCAACTACCGAGGCAAGTATCTTTCCCATACACTTCGTATTCCGTATACATAATAAATTGGTGATTGTCTATGTGGAAAATTGAATGTTATTTAACTTTCAAAAGAATCAATATATATAAGTATATTCCCGATAAAGGTCTTCTTCAAATTAACTTGAGTGTTCAAGAACGAATGTGTCATTCTGAGAATGGGTACTAGTATTTTATGTTGTGCCCGGTTTTAGGTGGTATCTTGTTAGATGGTATCGTCACGATGATGTGTGATGTTGTGTGATTTTCCATTGGGTTTTTCACTCGGGGATGTCTCAAGGAGGCTCCGAGGTCCGTGGCTTACTAGCACGGGATGCGAATAACCCTTGGGAGGATGTCGATGTGAGTATTTGGGTCTTGGACCCTATGATTTGTGATTGGAATTGTATTTTGGAAATAACCTTGGGTTGTGTCCCAAAATGGGTTCCGTAAGGCATGAATTCTTTAAAACATTTTACTTGTTGTTTACCTCGTTTCATTCCTACCTTTCATAGTTTGTAGATTATATTGTTAATCTTGCATGTGTCCGATTGGGGAGGCCATTCTGGTGAGTACTCTGAGTATATGGTTTATAGTCCTTTGCATTGGAAGTCGGATATTACTTCTGAGTGTGAGAGGTATATTTGTTCACTCCGAGAGGGCCTGACGGGGCCGAGGAGGGTTCCGCTTATGACGGTTCCGCGAACATTTGGGTTAGCCACTCCGAGAGGGCCCGACGGGGTCGAGGAGGGATTCGCGTATTGTCGGATCCACGGTTAACCAGGAGTATTTTTAACCTTGTGACTTGATGCATTTTTGTGATATGTCCGGAGTATCACGATGTTTTGACTTGCCATAATGCTTGGGATGTAAAACATATTCATCAGAGGTGCTTGGACTAGAATGGCTTATGGATGATGTGTTGTGTGTAATTGGTTCACCGTTGTGAATTGATGTATGGCTATAGGTTTTGTGATTATTTTCCAATCAAAAACTCTCGGGATTCGGAGTTGTTTTCAAAGTGCTTACTTGTTCAATTCTACTTTCAAGACTTGAACTATTTTAACTAAATGAAACATCTCGGGAAGTCTTTCTAAATTAATCAAGTTATTGTATTCCCAGAATATGATATGTATGGCTTGTATTTATATTTTATACTTGCACTAGCAAAAGCAGTGGAGTTTGCTAACCCCAGTATTCGGGGGTGGATGTCATTGCGTCCGGTATTTGCGGAGTTCTTTGGGAGCGAATCACGGGATCGATACGAAGGATGATGGAAGACGACGATACTAATCACATGAAGACCAATCGTTGAGTATGTTGAATAGTCTTGTTGGTTATTTCTACGATGTATTGTTATCCCGATTTATGGGAGCGTTGTTGTATTCCAGCCCCTGCGCGGGTATGAGTTTTGGGAAAGAATCATGTATGTAATGTTGTGTGTTGTGATAAAAGACCAAATCGGTTTAATGGTCATTTACGTAGCCATGTCGGCATGTGAAGTGATGCATTGTATTGTATTTAGCCTGGTAGATCCTCGCGGAGAGGGTCTGCGGCGCTGTAATATTCCCGAGTGGTTTGGGGGTGTTACACAAGCAAGGTTTAGCATCTTTCTTGGAAAGAAGATATTTTAGTGCAACATGATCAGAGTAAATTATGACTTTCGAACCAATCAAGTAAAGTCGAAATTTGTTAAAGGCAAAAACAACTGCAAGTAATTCTTTTTCAGTCGTAGAGTAATTTAATTGGGAATCATTTAGAGTTCTA
The DNA here is from genome assembly GCA_033398695.1 of Orobanche coerulescens. Classification (NCBI taxonomy): domain Eukaryota; kingdom Viridiplantae; phylum Streptophyta; class Magnoliopsida; order Lamiales; family Orobanchaceae; genus Orobanche; species Orobanche coerulescens. The sequence goes on from CM065814.1 coordinate 89,224,020, forward strand.
CTTGCAGAATATATTACAATTGACAATTTGTTTTTTCTTTGACCCAATACTACACCAAAGACATAGTCAAATGCATCGCACATTATTCCAAAAGGAAGATTCCATTTTGGAGATTTGATGATGGGTGCAGAGCTCAACATAGATTTGAGTGTCTTAAAAGCTTTTAGACAATGATCAACAAATACAAAAGGTGTCTCTTTTGAAAGTAAATTACATAAAGGTCTTGAGATTTTGCTAAAATCGTTGCGGATTTCTTTAATCATTCATGGAGGTGGAAGACTAGATATTAAGTCAACTTTAGATTTATCCACCTCGATTCCTTTTTCAGAAATCATATGTCCTAAGACAATTTCTTTTTTAACTATAAACTGACATTTTTTCCAGTTTAGTACAAGATTTTTCTCCTTACACCTAACCCACACTAGGGTTAAGTGGTTTAAACATTCATCAAAGCTAGACCCGAATATAGAAAAATAATCCATAAAATTTCTAAAAACCGCTCAACCATGTCAGAGAAAATGCTCATCAACCATGGCATTCGTCGGCAAGCAAAAGTGCCGAAAGGACAGGTAAAAGTAGTTTTTCCTTGATCTTCAGGAGCAATGGAAACTTGATTATAGCCGGAATATCCATCAAGAAAACAACAATAAGCATGACCAGCTAACCTTTGTAGCATTTGATCAATAAAAGAAAGTGGAAAGTGATCTTTTCTTGCAATAAAGTTCAATTTTCTGTAATCATTACAGACTCTATTCAGTTTGAATTCTAGTTGGAACAATTTTTCATTTTATTCATTCGTGATTACAGTTATGCCAGATTTCATTGGAACCATATGAGCAGTACTGACCGAGGAGCTATCAAAAATAGGATAGATGATTTTTACATCTAAGAGTTTGATTATTTCAGCTCTTACAACTTCTTTCAGATTAAGATTTAGTCTTCCTTGAAATCATATAGATCTTTTTGCATTTTCTTCAAGATGTATACTCTCCATGCATATAGAAGGACTAATACTTTTAATGGAGATGGTCCAACCTATTGCTTTTTTTATGTTCTTTAAGGACATTGATTAACTTATCTGCTCGTTCTTCGTCTAAATCAGATGCTAGGATGACATGTAGGGTTTCTGATAATCCTAAAATGCATATTTTAGAGACTCATGTAATGGATTGAGCTCTATATTTAAACTTTTAATAGGTACTTCCTTATTCGTTTGGCTTTCAAGTGGTTCAGTTTTAGCTTTTTATTTATCATTATCCAATAATGGTGCAGACTCTAGTAAAGAATGTACTTCATTAATTGAACTATTGATGTCAAAATCTGAGCTAAAATGAGCAAGATATCTTTCAAAATGATCACCATCATTAATTTTTGAAAAAAATAAGGACTCATGCTCTCTATCATATTTACCTCTATGTATTTTTACGGATCTATCAACTAGTTGGAGTATCACAGATATTGATTTAAGATCTCCTAAGCCAAGCTACGTATAAACAGAATATTGTAATAAATTTACAGATCTATCAGCTAGTTGGAGTATCATAGATGTTGATTTAAGCTCTCATAATCCAAGTTGTGTATAAACAGAATATTGTAATAAATTTATACGGGCTCTTAAATCAAGAAAAGCTCTTTTAATGATGTGATCTCTAATGCCACAAGATATTGTAGGACAACCAGGATCTTTATACTTAACAGAAGTTTTATTCTAGATTATTGAGCTAACATGTTCAGCTAAAAATGCCTTTCTTGGAACTTTTTTTTACGGTGCAATGATCTTTCAAGAACTTAGAATAAGCGGGCACTTGTTTAATAGCATAAAAAATAGAATATTTATACGAACTTGTTTAAATATTTTCAATATATCTTTTTATTGCACACTTGTATCTTTTGGAATAAGTCTTTGAGGAAATGGGGCTTTTGGAACATAAGAGTTTTGTTTTTCCTCAGAATCTTTTGATTGTGAAATGTGTGGTTCACTTGATTTTTCTTCCGGTGATGAGATAAAAATACAACTAGAAGGGGGGTTGAATAGTGGTGTTGTGGATAAATAAAATTTCTCGCGAAGGAATAATTAAATGTGCTGAAAGTAAATGACACAGCGATATATAGAGGTTCGGCAACTTGACTACGTCCTCTATTCGTTTCCTTTTTCTATTGGCTTAAGGATAAACCACACTTCACTTTGCCTCATCTTCTATTGGTCCGGGCACAACCGATACAGTTTGCTTATCTTCTATTGGTCCAAACACAACCGACTACAATTATTACAATTCTTTTTCTAGTATTCAATCGGAACTAGAATAAACTCACTATGAATCTAAAAATTCAATCCTAAAAATGCCATATCAAGGATCTTAATAACACCGGATTGAACTTCCAGATTCGACTTGTGAAAGAATGCTGCAACACTCTAACACAATGAAAAAGACACAATATATAATTGAAAAATATAAGCAAAATGCTTTGTATCTTTTTCATACACAACTCGATAGAATAAACTTGCTTGAGAGTAATAACAATATTTTGAGCTCAGATGTATGTAGGATTTCTTGAAGTTGTGTGTCTTTGAGATACCCAAGGTGTGGGTACTTATAGCCACCAACCTCCTTTGATGTCTTGAAAAACGACACTATTAGTGTGCACTAATAGTACCCTTAGCATGCGCTAACAGTAAGTTGACTCAAAGATGCTGAATGGTCTACTTATGCCCAACAGTAAAATATCATGTTTAGCGCGCGCTAAGCAATATACTTAGCGTGCGTTATCGACTTGGTCAACCATCTTTTATTTTTGACTTTGACAAGGGAACGGTTTTGTCTCTAACGTCTCTTGCCAATGGATAAATTTCGAATGTAGCATGCGCGAATGATCATTCTTAGTGTGCACTAGATGGTCCAACTTTGCTCTTCGGATTGAGCATGATTTCCATGTTGAATTTGTTGTCCAACGGTTAAATGACCAATGGATATATTTTGAACTTAACGTGCGCTAATTGTAGGTATTAGCGTGCATTACTTCCTCAACTTAGCGTACGTTGATATACCATTTGCGTGCGTTTCCTGCTATCATGTCTGAATTCCAGAACCCTTTGTCTTGAGGCTTTAGCATGCGCTATGAACACATTTACGTGCGTTACTAGCTTCGCTTAGCGTGTGTTATTGCACCATTAACGTGCGTTTCCTGCTTTCATGTATGAATTCAACAACCTGTATTAGCATGTGCTAGGAACTCATTTGCGTGCGTTAATTGACCCATATAACATGCGTTGTTTCTCCATTAGCGTGCGCTAACCAACCTGACTGAGTTTTCTGACTTGGCTTGTTAACGTACGTTATTTACACCATAGCATGCACTAAATATCTCTCTGACCTTACTGCCTTGAATCCTGAATTCTAGCGTGCGCTAATATGATATGTAGCGTGCATTAACTGATTTGTCTTTGGAGTAGCCATAGCACGCGCTACTTTACTTCGAAGTGAATCCTCGATAGTGTGCGCTAACATATATGTGTAGCGTGCGTGATTGTTGATTTCTAGAAATTTTGTCTTTGATGTGATTCATGTCGTTTAAGTCTTGATGTCTTTCATTAAATGTTTTGAAAAAGTTCATCATAAAAATAATTTGTTCAACAATCTCCCCCTTTTTGTTGATGTCAAAACATTTAATACATACCTGCAAAAACTATTTAGAAAAAAAATTCGAATCAAAATGCTTTGTTCGATGGAGTTAGTATTTTCAGTTTTTGAGTGTTTTCTCCCCCTTTTTTACATAAACAAAAAGGTACTCTCCCCCTGAATCGAAACTTTCCTTGTATAGATAAGAATAAGACAAATCGAAGGACATTAATCAGAATTAAACAACGGAAAAACCAACTTCATTGATAAGCATAAGTCCAAACGTCAACAAGTGCAAGCAAGATCATAAAACACAGATACTGTAAAACCAACATAAGCAAGCAAAACATATAAGTTCTTTGTTTTTCAAAGTTAATCGACACAAGAATTTATGGGAGGTCAGGCGAAGGTATCGGAAAAGGAAATAGGGATGGGTATATCGGATGAAATCTTCTAGCAAGCTTTTGACTGAATGGATTTCGTCCTTTGCCTCTTTCATTTCAGTCTGTAGGGCACGAAGGTCATCTCGGCTTTCCACTTGATTAGTTTCCAGACCGTGCATCTACACAACAAGGTCATCCTCCTCTTTCTTGCTGGATGCCTCTCCCATTGGCCGCTTTCCTTTCGACTGGGATTTTCGGATAAAAGTCCCAGTTTGTAATTCTCTCAGCGTTTCAGGGCCTCTTCTTGTAATACGTTCTTCTGAAGTCGGTATTCGAGTTCCTTTGCTAACCCTGTCGTATTCCCATAAATACGAGAATAATATCCAGCCGCGATTCAAGGTTTGAACATAATGCATTGCATTGAGGGAGTAGTCGGATATTCCGTGGCCTCAAGAAACAGGAACAGCAGTATCTTTGGAAAGATCAATGTCGCAGTATTTGAATATTGCCTTCAGAATAGAACCATATGGCATTTCAGCCTTCCTAGACCGAGAAGCATATTTCCTTGATCGAAACAACTCAGCTTGGCAATCATCCAATGATACACGAGATAGAAAAGTCAACCTCTTCATCATTCAGCATGTTATACACGACTTGTTTGTCAACACTGACTAACTTGTGCTGTGTGTTCACTTTTGGCATGATGCATTTGGTAAGTGCAACCAACAAAAGAGGCATTTCATTACCGAAATTATTGTTCTCAAAAGCATCATCCGTGATATCAATAACAGATTTGGAACTCAGAAATTCTTTGATTTTAAGATCATTAACATCATCATCATCATCATCATTTGGTTTTTTCGAGCACATGTATCCCTCATTCTTAAGCCCGAATAACTCTTTCAAGAATTCAAATGAAACAAAAACAGGAGTACCACCAACAAAGGAATTAATAACTGAAGATTCAGACAGAGTATGATTCCCGACAGTAATATTTGCATAAAACTCACGAACAAGATTTGGATAAGTGTCTTCCTTACATTCAACAAATTTATCGATTCCTAATCTAGAAAAAGTTTCACGAATATTCACACCAACCCTTCCAAACTGTTCAAGTTGAAGTAATAGCAATCGGTAAGGTGTTCTTGTGGTAAGATTCCACAGTATACCTTTTCTGCCTCAGAAGATATGAATTAGGATGCGTCGAATTCAGAGTTGTGCGGGCATTTAACGGATTTCTTCGTGGATGACTTCGAACCACTGGCCATTGGTAATAGAAAATGGGCAAGGATTGAATGGAATGATGTTTCGTTGGATGATTTTGAGTTTTGGGCGAGAATTTGAGAGGTTTCCGATCGATAGGTGAAGGGTTTGTGGAGAGGTGAAAAGGGGATCTGTCGATTAAATAGGTTTGACTCAAGTTAGCGTGCTGTCACGGGGTTATACTTGCGCCTCGCTAAGTCCTCGCCGTGCGACACTCTTAGGTTGTCTCAAGCCTAAGTAGTAAGCCTACTAATGAACAAGACTGCTAGGAAGGAAAGTAAGAAATGCTTTGGGGAAGGTTTTCTCTTATTACACTGTAGAAAATCAGATTTCTCAAGATGAGTTACAAATGAGCCCCAAGGGGGTATTTATACTAATCCTCCTAGGCTAACAAATTACCAACAAAACATTACTATTCCAAGTATTTACAAGAACGCCATCATCTAGAATGATCTATACAATTCTAAACAATTCTAAGAAGTCTTCTTGGAGTCCCCAGACCCCTCTGGAACGTCCGGCCCGATCCGGCCGAAGTGTCCCGGCCCGGCCCGGCCAAGGCCCGATTCGGCCCGTAGCAATCTGACCCGATTTCTGACCTTCTGGAACCCTCTTTGACATTCTGGAATTGATTGGTCTCCATCTTGAAGCTTCTAGGGTCTTCTTTCTGAATAGTGGATTCCTCGGCTTTTCAATGTCTACTGCTGTCACAAGGCTTTTTCCGTCTAAGCCTATTATAGGGGGGGTAGTCCCCTGTGAGCTTGGCCCGGTCCATGCACGTGCGCGAGCATGCTGCGCGCCCGTCCGGCAGGCTTCGGCCGGATGCTGTGCGATGCCTGCTGCCTTAAGGTGGGGCGTGACATTCTCCCCCACCAAAGTCGTGACCGTCCTCGGCACGATGCTGTCCCGCTATTCTTCAATCTTCTGCCGGAATTGCCATAGGTGATCCTCGTGTTCCCAGCTATTTTCAGCGTCTGGGAGTCCTTTCCAATGCACAAAGAATTCGGTGTATGGGGCCACGCCCCTTCGTCGAACGTCCCGATGCGAAATGATCTCGGCTACTTCCTTGTCGAAGGAAGTAATCACGGCAGTCGGTGCTCGATGTGACTGAGCTCGGCCCGGATCCTCCATGGCCTGATGGTAAGGCTTCAGTTGGCTAACATGGAAGACCGGGTGTATCGTCATCTTCGGCGGAAGTTCCACTCGATATGAAACTGTCCCAACACGCCGCTCGATCTTGTAGGGTCCCTCGTATCTTCGGATGAGTCCCTTATGCACAGCCCGAAATGCTTTAAATTGCTGCGGGAGAAGTTTCACCATAACTAAGTCGCCTTCGTTGAACTCGACCGCTCGTCGCTTGAGATCGGCCCATTTCTTCATCTTCTTGGTTGCCTTATCCAAAGATGCTCGAGCCAAGTCCGATTCCTCCTGTAATGACTTCGAAAAGTTATATGCTGCGGGACTCTATCCCGAGTATCCGGTGGCAATGTTATTCGTTGTCGCCGGTTGTCTCCCAGTGGCAAACTCGAATGGGTTGCGTCCTGTTGATTCACTCTTCTGCAAGTTGTATGAGAATTGGGCCGTGTCTAAGAGTTTGGCCCAGTCCCACTGATTGGCACTCACATAGTGCCGCAAGTAGCACTCAAGCAGTGCGTTAACTCGTTCTGTCTGCCCGTCCGTCTGTGGGTGGAAACTTGTTGAGAATGCTAAATTCGAGCCCAATATCTTGAAAAGTCCTGACCAAAACTTTCCTGTGAAACGTGGGTCTCGGTCACTCACGATTGTCCTTGGAATGCCCCAATGTTTTACCACATGTTTTAAGAACAACTTGGCCGTCTCCAGAGCCGTTACGTCCGCCGGTGCTGGAATAAAGGTTGCGTATTTTGAGAACCTGTCCACCACAACTATGATCGACCCGTACCCATCCGATTTAGGTAAAGCCGAAATAAAGTCCATTGAAACGCTTTCAAAAGGATGTTCCGGTATGGGTAATGGTTGAAGTAGTCCACCAGGTTGTTGTTGTTCCACCTTATCTTGTTGGCACACAAGACATGTCCGGACGTATGCCTCGACGTCCTCCCGTATCCTGGGCCAAAAGTAAGAATTGTCAATTAAAGCCATTGTACGGTGCATACCTGGGTGTCCAGCCCATAGTGTATCGTGGCATTCCTTCATGATGTCCCTCCGTAAGTTTCCCCATTTGGGCACGTACAAACGATTGCCTTTGGTAAAGAGTAGCTCGTCTCGTTCTTAGAACCGTCTTGTCTTGCCGCTCCTGGCAAGTTGCATGATGTTTTCTGCGAAAGGGTCCTGCCTCAGTCCCTCGCGTATGCGGTCCTTGATGCTTCCTTCGGCCTTGGTCAAGGCTGCAAGCTCGGCCTTCCGGCTTAATGCATCGGCTACTCGGTTAAGTACTCCAGGCTTATACTCCAGGGTATAATCGAACTCAGCTAGGAATTCCTGCCATCTTGCTTGCTTTGGCGTGAGCTTCTTCTGGGTTTGAAAATAACTTGTGGCTACGTTATGCATTCGTACCACAAACTTGCTCCCAAGTAAATAATGCCTCCAGGCTCTATGGCAATGAACCACGGCGGTCATTTCCTTCTCATGTACCGAGTACCGTCTCTCGGTGTCATTCAATTTTCTGCTCTCATAGGCAACGGGATGCCCTAGCTGCATCAAAACTCCTCCGATGGCATAATCAGATGCATCGGTATGAACCTCATATGCCTTGGCATGGTCTGGCAAGCCAAGAACTGGCTGCTCCGTCACTTTGCCTTTGAGTCGCTCAAAGGCCTCTCGGCACTTATCCGTCCACTCCCATTTGTGGTCCTTCTTCAATAGGTTCGTTAATGGTGCTGCTATCCGAGAGTATCCCTCGATGAACTTCCGGTAGTAGTTCACGAGTCCCAGAAATGATCGGAGTTGGGTTACGCTGGTCGGCGGTTCCCAATCTCGAACGGATTTCACTTTGGCCTCATCCATCATTATGCGGCCATCTTTGATACGGTGCCCCAGAAAAGTCACTTCCTGGTGGGCAAATGAGCACTTTTCCAACTTTGCATAAAGTTCATTGTCCCGCAATGCTTGGAACACATGTCGCAAGTGTTCTACATGCTCCTCCATCGATGATGAGTAAATGACAATATCATCCAAATAAACGACAACAAACTTGTCTATGTATGGTTGAAATACCTTGTTCATCAGTGTGCAAAAAGTTGCTAGGGCGTTTGTAAGCCCGAACGGCATCACAAGGAAATCAAACAAACCATACCTGGTTGCCATAGCGGTTTTGGGTTCGTCTCCTTCGGCTATCCGGACCTGCCAATATCCGGATCTTAGGTCGATCTTTGAAAAGTATTTGGCACCTCCCAGTTGGTCAAACAGCTCTCCAATGAGTGGAATGGGATATTTGTTGCGAACCGTCAGTTTGTTGAGCACCCTATAGTCCACGCACATACGTAAGGATCCATCATGCTTCTTTTGGAACAAAGCAGGGGATCCATAAGGATATTTGGATGGTTGGATCATTTTGGAATCCAACAACTCTTTCAATTGCTTCTGCAGCTCCTTAAGTTCGGGTGGTGACATCCTATAAGGTGTCCTCGAAGGTGGCTTCGCATCGGAAATAAGTTCAATTTTGTGGTCCACATCCCGTCTGGGCGGCAACTTCTTAGGTAGTTCCGCGGGCATCACGTCCTGGAATTCCTCCAAAACGGCTTGAACTTCCTTTGGTACATCCTTGCCTTCAATATCGTTTCCATCATCAGGAACGTAAAATGCAGCGAAGGTCTCTTCACCTTAGAAGGCCTCGACTAAGTTGCATGGCTGAAAGGGTGCCTGTCCCCTTCGCTTCCCTCTTGGCCGGAATGGCCTGTGTCCTGTCGGAGTCCAAAATGACTAAGGAATCAGAAAATGGAAGAATGCAAGCCCGTACCTGATCGAACCATTGTAACCCAAGAACCAAATCGTAGTCATCCATGGTCACTACAGTGAAGGTGATCATTCCCTGCCAGTCACCTATCTTTGCTTTCACTCCTCGTGCTTCGCCGGTCACCGGTTTAGCATGGGTGTTCACTGTCTTAATCGATCCATTAGTTGGAGTGACGGTAAGTCGCAAGGCTTTAGCTACGCCGTCCCGCATGAAGTTGTGCGTAGCTCCTGTATCCACTAAGGCTTTGATGTGTGTGCCTCCGATCAAGGCATCCACGAACATAGACCCCTTTCTGGGTCCCTTCGCCGGCTCCACAACGGCTTTCACAGCATTGAGAAAACTCAATGAGCCCATGTGCGCACCATCCGCATCCTCGGTCTCCGTGGTCTCTTGAATGGCTGCGACCTTCTTCCTCCGAAATGGGCAATCGTACTTCAGGTGAGAGGTACTATGACAAATGTGACAACCTCTCGGCTTATCGGTCTCGTCTACTGGTTGCTTGCCCGAGTATTTGTTTGGCCTGAACCTTGATGGGCAGTCTCCCCCACCTTTGCCTTTATCTGTGCGGAAAGTCCTTGGCTTATCGCTGGTTTTCAACTCCCTTAAGCCCTCGGCCACAGCAATGGCAGTCGCCACGTCCTGAACATTGCGCCTTTCCAACTCTTGCCTTGCGAAAGGATTGAGTCCGTCCATAAATGCGAACAGCTTGTCGGTCGCCGTCAAGCTTGGTATCTCTAGTACAATTTCTTGGAACTCCTTGACATAGTCTTTGATAGTACGAGTGTGGCTAAGTCTCTTTAGCCTGCCCCGAGCCTCGAACCCCACATTCTCGGGATAGAATTGCCTCTTCAATTCGGCCTTGAAGTCTTCCCAGGAAGCCATCCTGCACGCACCACTCTCAATGTCGCCCTGCTTGGTCCGCCACCACAGTACGGCTGTGTCGGCTAAGTATAAGGGCGCCGTCCGTAACTTGGTGTCATCATCTCGAATGTTTGAGGCACCAAAGTACTGCTCCAGGTTCCACAAGAAATTGTCAATCTCCTTGGCGTTTCTCGATCCGTTGAACTTCCCAGGTCTTGAGATGTCAATTTGTGCGGGTGTCGCACCCACATATCCATCTCCATTGGAAATCGCCCTCTTCACTGTTGCCATCTCCGTCTTGAGAACTTCCATGCCCTCTTGCATGGCCAAGATCATGGCCCGAAAATCGGCCAACTCCTGCTTCATGTCCCCTTCACAAGCATTGATAGTAGAAAGAACCTGGTTGTGCAGCTCCTCACCAGCTTCTTCTAAGTCATCCACCATCTTCGCAACCTCATCGTAGACCTCTTCCATTCGAGTCACTCGGCTGTCCATGGCAGCAATCCGGTTGACAAACTTGTCTCTGCCCTTCTTGGTCTTCTCGGCCTGAGTGTTGGGTTGGGTAACGTCGGATGATTGTGCCATCTTACTCCTTGCACGATCAGCTAGCAATCTTCAAAAAATCCGCCTTGGTTGTCTCAACCTGTCTCTGATACCAACTGTCACGGGGTTATACTTGTGCCTCGCTAAGTCCTCGCCGTGCGGCACTCTTAGGTTGTCTCAAGCCTAAGTAGTAAGCCTACTAATGAACAAGACTGCTAGGAAGGAAAGTAAGAAATGCTTTGGGGAAGGTTTTCTCTTATTACACTGTAGCAAATCAGATTTCTCAAGGTGAGTTACAAATGAGCCCCAAGGGGGTATTTATACTAATCCTCCTAGGCTAACAAATTACCAACAAAACATTACTATTCCAAGTATTTACAAGAATGCCATCATCTAGAATGATCTATACAATTCTAAACAATTCTAAGAAGTCTTCTTGGAGTCCCCAGACCCCTCTGGAACGTCCGGCCCGAAGTGTCCCGGCCCGGCCCGGCCAAGGTCCGATTCGGACCGTAGCAATCCGACCCGATTTCTGACCTTCTGGAACCCTCTTTGACATTCTGGAATTGATTGGTCTCCATCTTGAAGCTTCTAGGGTCTTCTTTCTAAAGAGTGGATTCCTCGGCTTTTCAATGTCTACTGCTGTCACAAGGCTTTTTCCGTCTAAGCCTATTATAGGGGGGGTAGTCCTCTGTGAGCTTGGCCCGGTCCATGCACGCGTGCGAGCATGCTGCGCGCCCGTCCGGCAGGCTTCGGCCGGATGCTGTGCGATGCCTGCTGCCTTAAGGTGGGGCGTGACAGTGCGCTATTTTATGGAATAGCGTGCGCTATCAAAATAATTTTAGAGCTGTGAATATAGTCCAGTAGCAGGTCGGCTTTCTGTGATGTACATTAGCGTGCGCCATTACATGTATAGCGTGCACTATTGGTTTGAGATTGGGAGCCAGAATAACCTGTTCAGTGACTGGGGATTTTTATGAAGGCTTATTTAGCTCGCGCTACTAGGAGAGCTAGTGTGCGCTAAGAAGAAAGAATTTTGTGCCGATTTTTCTTCCAAAAACAATATAATAAAAATACCTATTAAAAATTATCGATATGTCCCATACCGAGTTGTAATCGAATAGCGTTAAAAGATTCCTCAGGTAAGGGTTTTGTAAAAATATCTGCAAGTTGGTCTTTTGTACCAACAAAGATTAAACAAATATCTTTCCTTTGAACATGATCACGTAAGAAATGATGTCTAATGTCTATATGCTTGGTTCTACTATGCGGAACAGAATTTATACTGAGATCAATAGCAGTAGTGTTATCACATAGAATATGAGTATTTTCAAAACAAATACTATAATCTCGGAGTTGATTTTTGATCCATAACACTTGCGCACAAGCGCTACCTGCGGCCACATACTCGGATTTAGCTGTATACATTGCTACACTTGTCTGTTTTTTACTTCCCCAAGTGATTAGGCATGAACCAATAAAATGACATGTGCCGCTAGTACTTTTCTTGTCAATTTTATAGCCACCAAAATCGGCGTCACTGTATGCAACTAATTTAAAATACAGACATGATGGATACCGTGTTGTTGCCCAAAATATTTATCCGAAGATTAATACTGCTGGATGACGGACAACAAACAACAATTATGGGAGCACTTCCGAGAGAAGATAAATAATACAAGATTTGCCGGGTTTGTTAGGCCCGAGCTTGAATGCTCTCGCGAGATGATATTAATACAAATATTCGTGGATACAAGTATTAATGAGAGAAATCTAAATACAATGAGTGTAAAAAGACTCTGTTAATCCGGCTCTTGAGCGAAGCTCGGTGTTCTTCGTCCCCGCCGATCGTATTCCTGATGAGAGAGGCCGGGAGAATTAAGACCGAATGATAGCTGTTGCCAAGAGTTGGAGATAGCCAAGTGCTGGGTGTTTTGCTTCTGTATTGCCTGAAATCCCAAGGAAGTTGAAGAAGAATCCAAGTGCAGGGAGCCTTGTATATATAGTGGCAGTTGGGTCCTGTCCTTTTGTGGGCGATCGCCTTCCGGCCATTATAATAATGGGGCGATCGTCCGCCGGCCAATATTATAATGGGGCGATCACCGTACATCGGGCAAAAGTCGAAAGAGAGGTGGCGATCTGCCTAAAGTCCAAAGCTTCTGATGGCGGCCAGTGGCGGTCAATGAGGGCCGGCCACGCGTCAAGAGTCAGTCACATGCGGCCCTACTGACAACTTTCGGCGGCTTGTCGGCTGGTGGAAAGATCCTGCCAGGCTGTGGTCAATGGCCCGAGATTCGCGGATCTTGTCTCGGCTCTTGCACGTGGTGCCAGTCTTGAGGCTCGGCCTTTGCCGACTGGATGGCCATCGGCGCTCATCGACATGAGGCGGTCGTCTCTAGCTGGTCATCAGAGGTCGCCATCGGCCATTTGATGAGGGTCGGCAATGGTCGGTCACCATGGGTCGGTCGGCAGGTGCCGAGGGATGGTCGTCCGCTTGTCGGTCGCCAGGAGTCGGTCGCCGAGTACCGAGAGGCGATCGTATTGATGTCGATCGCTCGGCACCGGGACTGGTCCTGGGACCTTCGGTTGGCCGATTTAGCTTGTCCGCTGGGTTAAGGCTCGGCCGCCTGGTCGCTGGTCGGCAGATCTGCCTTGGCCGCTCGGCAGTGACTCGGTCGCCCGACCTCCGAGGCGATCGCCGGTCGGAAAGTGTTAATTCTTGACACAACAATTGCCCCCCCAGCTTGCTCCTATGTTGAAGACATGGGGCGAGGTGGTTCTTGCTGGCGATCGTGTAAGGAAGAGGACGGGCGATCTTGCTGAGCTGACTTAGGATTCGACCTTGGGCTATCATGGTCGATTGGCTAGCTATCTTTCGGTCTTGTACCTGCAAAAACAATATTGGCCGATCCCCCTTGGAAACTTGGTGGTTTCGCTTTGTTTGAGGAATCGTGCACAGTCGCGGAGATCGATGGACCGACTCTATGACCGTGTCTTGGTGCGCGAAGACATTGAGTGTCTCGTGACTCACTTTATTATGAGGGTCCTCTGTTAGGCTGCGCCTCGCCTCGTATTTAAACGAAGGGCGTGCGGTCTCGGTCTAGAGGAGTCCTTACGCGGGGCAGCGTCGGATGAATCAACTCCACGCCCGCGGCTTGTTAGCTCTGCTTACACCTCGGCCAGCCATGGAGATGGCCGACCTCGACGGTGTACGTTGAGACGGGGTTGTGCATGGGTCCACTGATTAATGTTGGAGAGCCCTCAGACTACGCCGGCCTCGTATTTAAACGAAGGGCGGGCGATCTCGGCTGAAAGGGACCTTGCATGGCCGAAGCTGCCGGTTCCATCGACTGCCAGGACCATGGCTTTATGATGCGCGGTGGAGGCGATCGCGAGCCGAAGTCCCTCATGTTAAATGCTGGATAGTAGATGGCGATCGTGTCCTCCGGGTTGCTGATGATGTAGCGTGATGATCGGCGATCGGGCCGGAAGACTGGCGATCGTCGCTCGGCAGTTGATCGCTTTATCCGTAGGTCGATATCGGTGATCGGGCGGGAGTTAGTCCCTCATTTAAATGGTGGACTGTAGGCGGTGAGCGAGTCCTCCGGCTCTGCTGGATAGTAGCGATCGGGCTGGGAGACTGGAGGTCGTCGCGCGGGCGCCGATCGCTCTACTCCTAGGCTAAGAAGAAACCTCTGCCTGGACAGGAAATCTGCGGCTCTAGCCCGGAAGGCTGCGTAGGTCGTCGGTTGGGTCTTCGTGAGATGCCTGAACATAGGCGAGAAGCCCTGAAAACCTCCTAGGACCGCGTAGAGGGCGGTCTCATCGTTTACGGGCTCGCCGTTGAGGATGATTACGTCTACCCGGTCGATGTAGTCCGAGTCGGACTCCTCTTCTCCCTACTTGATTTGCATCATGCGAAGGCGACCTTCTGGGCGGACGACCCTGGTGGCGAAGTGTTCCGTCAAGACGTGCGCCAGCTCGTTAATGGAGCCAATGGACCGAGGTGGCAATGAGGTGTACCACCGGTGGGCGAGGTCGTCCAGCGTCAGAGGGAACATTCGGCACCGGGTCGCGTCCGATGCCCCACACCCGGTCATGTAGATGTTGAACTTCCTCAGGTGCGTCTGGGGGTCCGATCGCCCCTCGTACACGGGTGTTTGCGGGGGAGCAATCCTGTGCTGTACGGGGGCGAGCTCGATGTCGATCGCGAGCGGCTCGCTTGGCTCGGCGATCGTCTTCATGGCGCCTGCCACAGATTCGGGAGCGCTTTCACGTCGTCGGCGACGTTGCAATGCGGCAATTGCCGTGGCTCGGCCGCTTATATCGGCTTTGGGAGCGGGAGCCGAGGCGATCGTGTGCGATCTCGGACTCACGCTACCGACCTCGGCAATTTGGCGGCGGGAGCCAGCGGCTGGGTTGCCTTCGGGAGCCGGGTAGGCCGAGCTCGGTGACGGACTCAAACTCCGTCGTCTCGTAGCCGGGCCGGACTGCCCGGTCGCCAGGTCGGGTCACTGCCCAGGCGATCGAAGACAGAGGTGCCCCGGCTGCCGAGCGCCTCTTCTTGCGGACGAGAGCCTCCTGGCGATCGCTCGGCCAGTAACGCCTTGAGCTTCCGCTTGGACTTCCGGCGGGAGGCCGAGGGGGTGATAGCAGGAGGCACGTTGAGAGCACTCCGTCGTTCCTGAAGGGCGGCTATGGCCTCTTCGATCTGTTCATTGGTTCGGAACTGATCGAGCGAGAGGCTTGGGCCGCCGTCCAGGGTCGGTATCGAGCGTCTCGACGCGGCGGGCGCCTTCCACCATCGGGTGTGGCTCGGGCCCAGGGCCAGGCAGAGTGCATCTGCTGGCCGTCGGCTTTCTTGACGGAGGCAGAAGACATGATTTCTGAAAGATTTCTTTGAAGTGCAGTGAGTGTCACTTCAAGTATCTGCCCCGAGAACAGTGAGTGTTCTTCGGGACGGTAGGTGTAAAAATGTGAGGGTTGGATCCCCTTCTTCTAGCGCCAATTGTTGTTGCCCAAAATATTTATCCGAAGATTAATACTGCTGGATGATGGACAACAAACAACAATTGCGGGAGCACTTCCGAGAGAAGATAAATAATACAAGATTTGCCGGGTTTGTTAGGCCCGGGCTTGAATGCTCTCGCGAGATGATATTAATACAAATATTCGTGGATACAAGTATTAATGAGAGAAATCTAAATACAATGTTGGCCACTTAAGTATACTGGATACAGTTTGGAAAATCGTTTAAACAACAAACTGTATGGAATCTAAATCTGAGTGCGTAGCGGAAGTCTTGGATACAGTTAGTTGCCGTGGATACAGCAACGACGTATTTGGTGTATACTTAATATATCACAGTAATTTCAAATAGTAAAAGCTGAAGGTAAATGACACAGTAATTTAAGTGGTTCGAGGTAAACCCCTCTACGTCCACTGGTCCTCCACACAGGAGTAAAAGTTTATTATATAATTCACGTACACAACTACGTAATTATAAACAAACCTATCCTTGTATCGTTCACACAGATTGATACAAAGAACGTCACTTTCAACCGTTCACACAGATTGGTTAAAGCTTCCTTCTTGACTAGCTTCTTCACACACAGTTCCAAAGCTTCGTCCTTATTCGTCCCACACAGGTCAGAATAGCTTGTTGAGTTCACACAGAGCTCGGTTTTTACACAGAGGTAAAAGGGTAGGTAACCAGGTAAGAACAGCAGCTTTGAATATCAAGTTCTTGAGCTAATGATAGCTGTTCTTGATGTTGAGCACTGTATATCTCTTTTGTTCTAACTTACAGTATGCTTTGGAGATATGTTTGCTCAGATGATAACTTTGATAGCTTGAGTATTAGATTACTTGGGTTGGTTCGTTCGTGTTATATGATCTTCAATGTCTTCAAGGATATATATATAGTCTCTGAAGAAAGTATCCGTTGAGATATATCCGTTTGAATAAGATTTCCTTCAACGGGAATATGATATGATCCAGTTTTCGGGATTCAAGATCGAAGATCTCGATATTTAAATACTTTATCCTTGAGTATTTAAATACTTCTTTGTTCAACGGAACTTGACTTGTGTTCTTTCTTGTCCTTTTGTGAACTGTATGGAAGATGACTGTATTAAGAGCATCGAGACAGTTTCCATACTTGATCTTTTTACAAGTCTTCTTGCTGTACAGATGAGCTTCACTGATGCTGATTCGAGGCAGGTCTTCGATATAGGATAAGTCCTTAAGCCTCGATACAGTTTCCTTTACTGTATTTGGCATATATGTCAAAACCTTCTCAATAACAAATAACAATCGATACAGGGATCGGGTATCCCGGCTGATTCGATACAGGGTGTTTGTTTTTCCCAACAATTTCCCCCTTTTTGACAATTTGCCAAGACTAACTTACTTCAACTCTTCGAGTCTTCTTGATGATTCCGGATCGGGCTTCCGCTAACGTCTTATAATTTTTGAAGATGGCGGATTCCCTGATGAGTCTGACAAAATATCTCATCAGTTCATTCTTCCTCCAGTGCTTCACTTCGTCGGCAGTTGGGTTGCGGTTGGTCGGCAGACGTATTTCCGAAGGTCTTTGGATAAGATTTTGCCAAGGGACATTTGGGTCATGGAATTCCGGTCTGGAGCCTGAAATTTTAAAGCTTTGGGGTTGAGGTGCTAGCTTGTTCAATTCGGCAGCGATACTGCTCTGAGCAGCCTCAAATTCCCTTTCCTGTTGCAGTCTTATTCTCCTTGTAGCTTCTCGTGCCTCTTCCCCCTTTTTGGCTTCATCAAGACTTTGCAGGATTTCAAGAGCGGCGTCCTGTTTGGTCTCGATGCTGGTTATTCTTTCAACAAGGGAGGAAAGAGTCTGCGACATATCTTTAATGCTTTTGTCGTGAGCACGCGATTGAGAGTCATTCTCAATCATTTCACGGGCGGTCTTGGCCCAGCAATCCTTGTCTTTGTAGCTTCCTCCTTGGGTTGCTCTGTTTATCTTCCATGATCTTCAAGGCTTGCTTGAAAACTTCTGGCAGAAGAATGAATGCGTCGACAACTCGAGATACTTCGTGTTGAAGAGTGGTCATTTCTTCTACGGCAGAGGTGTGCATCCAATTCAGTGCCTTTTCAACGGAAGATAGAGCGTTTACTGCATCTTGGATAAATACAGTCTGAAGGCCAAGAGCTCGCAGGCGCTCTTTACGTGCAGCAGAGATCGGAGAGTCAGGCTGGGCGAAGTCTTCAGTGCCGTTCAACCTCCTTACATTCACGGATGGACGTGAAGTAAGTTGGACATCCTCGGGTTGATCTGCGTCCTCGGATTCCAAGGTTGCGGGCGGGCGGCTTCTTGTGGTTTGGCGATTGGTTCGAAGCGTCCCGTGGCGAAGGTTCTTGGCGAGATATGGATGCGGGAGAGGACCGAATCCTACCGTTGGTTGGCGAGAATGGCTTCTTGATGCAATGAGGCTCGGGTGCCTGTTCCAAAATTTCTTGATCTTCCGCGACTGGAGGGACTGATTCCTCCTGGTCGGGAATGTTCTCCGGCTGTGGCGAAGGGGGATTGGCTTGATTAGAAGGGCCTTCGTCGTTTCTGGGTGGAGAGGCGGCTCGGGCTTCAGCCTCTTCACGGCTCATTCTCAGACCTGCTTGAAGAGCATCGTCGTCGTCGTCTGAGTCATGATCGCCGTCATCTTTTGGATTGATGGGAGAGTCCTCTGACTTCTTCTTTCCTTTTCTTCTGGCGTCAGATTTGTGCAGCAGGTGGCTTTCAATGAGATCTTTGCAAGAAGCGTTGTCCCATCGAAGCAGGGCCTCAATTTGATTGAGTGCATTACTTCGGAGACAAATCGCTCTTCGTGGCTCCATTCGCTCCAGTTGTACAGTGTGTCGTACGGAGCTAGCCTATAGCCTTTCCATTGCAGAAATCTTTCGTACGCTTGATCAATTTGAACCGAAAGAAGTGTTTGATTTATAATTGAGTCAGGGGAGGGACTTCGAATCACGTCTGGATACGCTGTTTCGAGGGATTCCGATACAGGTATGGGATCCTGCACGGAAGATGGACTCCTTGCAGGGGATGGTGCCCCGAAGGAAATTGGATCCTGCACGGGTGTGGGATCCCGTAGAGGAAAGGTAGCTTTTGGCTCCGAATGGGCAGCCGACGTGCTAACGTCTTGAGCGTTGGCAGATGTCTCTATATCCGTCGTAGCCGCCAAAGGCTCGGGATCTACTGTCGATGCAGTAGGAGACACCTCTTCCACAGGGGTTGGGCCCTGGGGTTCTTCAGTGGGTTGCGCCACGGGCGAGACATCCTCGGAGTGCTTGGTTTTGATTTTTGAGAGCCTCCTTAGTCTTTTCTTGGACTTCTCACCAGCAGAGTGATTCTTGCTGTGAGAGCGCTTGCGCTTCTTCTTTGAAGATTCCATTTCTGGGACCTTCACGGTTTCATCTCTTGGGTTGTCAGAAATAGGCATGTGCCTGGTTCTCGGGTGATTGGCATGCATGGTGCTCTGGTTATAAGCAGTGGGCTTGACGCCTCCTAAATATATCCTGGAGCTATTTTTCTTGGCGTCGGCGGATTGCGTCACTCCGCACCTTGTCAGAATGTAGTTCAGCATTAAACCAAATGATTTCTTTTGGGTGGCAGGCTTGCACACCTCTTCTTGAAGACGTTTCAGAATGATTTGGCACCAATTGACCTTTTCACAGGTCAAAATAGCTACCATCATTCTGAACCTTAGATTCGTGCACATCTCGAACGCACCGGTTCGATTTTCAATGATCCTGGAACAGAAGTCATGCAGATAAACGAAATGAAGAAGAAATTTTTTCTTGTGACAAGTGGTTGTCACCATATCAACCACTTTTGACCCTGTAAAAAGTCCATAAAACTTGGTAATCAGCTCTTGAGACCCGAACGTCTCAAGCTGGTCCATGGTCAGGCCGTCGGCGGGCAGCCTGTAGATTTTCTGGAGTAGGTCGCTATTGATGCAGATTTGCACTCCTTGGGTATTGCGGTGATGTCGGCAACGTGTCCTCCACAGGCTAGTGACGAGAAAACGAACGGCGGCGTTGAGGTAGAATTCTTCAACCGGATGGGCGTCGTATTTGTCGGTTTTGCTCCGACGATAGAGACCTTGTTGTTCAAGACGAGTAATAATATACTCCATTGGTTCGGTGTCATTGATTTTCGAGATGATACGCTCGATGATGACAGGTTTCGAGAAGATCCGGCCATCAATGATGTTGGAGGTTTTCTTCAGAACGGGGGAAGAAGATTGACTAGCCATGGATGTTTTCTTAAAACGAAGGTGGAAGAAAGCATTAGAAATTCGCAGATGAATATGCGAGAAAATATGTAGTCATTTGCTTGAGATCTCTTGTAATTGCGTAAAGCGTAAAGAGTCTCTAATGGCGAATCTGATCCTTTTATACTTAGGCGCGAAATAGGGTTTTGCAGTACGAATGGTCGATTTTAAGGGATGGGAACCGGTTTTGAAATCAACGGTCAAGATGGATTCAGTAATCTGTACGCTAATCCATTAAAAGGTTTTAAAATACTGTTGGGTCCCACTTCGACATAGGTTGATACCTAAATGCCTAAAGCGGCGGTTTAAAAATAATAAACAATTTAAAAACATCGCGGCTTTTGAGATTCAATTGTCCGGATGTCGTGTAAGGCATTTAATGAACATGACGTTTGACGTAAAAGCAGGCACGTGGACAAAAATTATTTTAAAAAGGAAATAATATTATATTATATCTTGAATTGAAATCCTATAGTATGTCTTTGTTCTCCGTCGTCTGACGTTCCCCCTTAAAATGGTACTAATAGGTTTTAAATTCCATACAGCAATATTTGGATTAATGCTGTATTCATGGGTCCTACAGTATTCCCCCTTAATTATTGCACACATCAGCTGTAGGATTCATATGCCTTCGTTCGCTACAGTACTGTATTGATGATTCTGAGTGTACAGATAATTAATGTTGGATACTGTATTCACGGGTCTTACAGCATTCCCCTCAATTGTTGAGTAAGAACAGTAAATTTACTTACAGGGAGTCTGGCTGTAGTATTCCCAATTCTTTTCTTAGCATGTTGAATCTTGCTGTGTCGAGAGGCTTGGTGAAAATGTCGGCCAGCTGGATGTTTGTATGAACTTTTTCCAGGCGAACATCCTTGTTCTCGACATGATTCCTGATGAAATGATGCTTCATGTTGATATGCTTAGTGCGCGAGTGCAGAATAAGATTGTGCGTGATTGCGATTGCACTCGTGCTATCACACATGATTGGAGTCTCTCTAGCATCGATTCCATAATCTGACAGTTGTTGCTGCATCCAAAGGATCTGCATACAAGGCCTACCAATGACATAGTACTGATTCGGCCGTGGAAAGAGAATTAGCCAATTGCTTCTTCGAACCAAGATACGAGTCTAGGTCCGAGAAAGTGACAAGTTCCACTTGTACTCTTCCTATCTAGCTTGCGACCTCCGAGATCCGAGTCATTTGTATCCAACTAAATCGAATCCGCCTTCCTTAGGATACCACGATCTGCATCGCTGTTCCTTTAATGTACTTGAGATTCGTTTGTTGTATTGAAGTGTGATTCCTTAGGTGCAACTTGGTATCTCGCACACACTCCAACAAAGCTGGATATCGGGCCTGCTAGCCGTTAGGTACAGGAGCGAACCAATGAGCTTCCTGTAGAGTGATTGGTCAAACGGCTTTCCGGCTTCATCAGCACTAATTTGCACGGAAGTGCTCATGGGGGTTGGCGAGGATTTGGAATTGTTCATTCCAAATTTGTTGAGAAGCTCCTTGCTGTATTTCTCCTGGTTGATGAATATACCTGTAGGCAACTGCTTCACCTGCAAACCTAGGAAATAACTAAGTTCCCCCATCATACTCATTTCAAATTTGCTTTGCATGAGATGTGAGAACCTTTGACATAGAGCAAGGTTAGTTGAACCAAAAATAATATCATCGACATAGATTTGTACCATTAGAAGGTCATCACCTTCCTGTATTTTGAACAATGTTTTGTCGACAGCACCCTTCTCAAATCCGTTGTTGGTTAGATACTGGGACAGGGTTTCGTACCAGGCTCTAGGGGCTTGTTTAAGTCCGTACAGCGCTTTCCTTAGCCTGTAAACTAGATCGATACCGTCCGTGTTGGCAAACCCTGGTGGTTGTTCAACATAAACTTCTTCTGCAAGCTCTCCATTCAGGAAAGCACTCTTGACGTCCATTTGGTATACGATAAAACTCTTATGGGCGGCAAAGGCTAAAAATATCCTAATGGCTTCTAGTCTCGCTACAGGGGCGAAGGTTTCATCATAGTCGATTCCTTCTTCCTGACAATAGCCTTGTGCTACTAGTCTGGATTTGTTCCTAATGACAAGTCCATTTACATCCTTTTTGTTTCGAAATACCCATTTGGTTCCTATAACCGATTGGTGTGTCGGTCTGGGTACAAGATACCATACATTGTTTCTTTCGAAACCGTTAAGCTCTTCTTCCATAGATGTTATCCAATGAGAGTTGTTAAGAGCGTCTATGGTCGAAACAGTTCGGATTTGGGCTAAGAATACGGCGATAGTGCACATATTGAGTCTCCTAAGTTCGGATTGAGATTTCCATTCGAAGCGTGAGACTTGACATTAGATTCTTCTTGTGCACAAAGTACATTTCCTTGTGTACTCTGTATTCTCCTACAGTAGAAACACACCGCATTAATGTTTCCAATGATCGGCTCTTGCGGGTGATCTCTCAACCATCTTCGGTCGGGTTCTAGTTCGGGATCCGTCTTGTATCGAAAGTTTACGTGGGTGCGGCTTGACATGCAGCGTCGACTTCATCCACATCGATTCTTACAGTGCGGGGTTGATTTCTAAATCAACTACGGGTTCTATGGGTGTAGGTGGATCCAAGATAGATAGATGGTGAATGTCTGAGTGATATCATCTACTCCTGTAGGGTCATGGTGTGGTTCGTCGAACACTACATGAATCGATTCCTCGATCGTCGACTTCCTTTTATTAAAGATTAAAGCTTTCTTTGACGGAAGAGTATCCTACGAATATTCCTTCATCTGATTTTTCATCAAAGGTTCTAAGTTGGTCTTTCCCATTGTTCAATACGTAACACCTGCATCCAAAAATGTGAAAATACGAAACTAATGGAGTTTTGTTATTCCATACCTCGTAAGCTGTTTTGTTGTGGTGCTTGTTGGACGATCTGACGGTTTTGAGTGTAGCACGCTGTATTGGTTGCTTCACCCCAGAAACGATGCGGCAATTTGCTTGCGGCAATCATTGTCCTTGTTGCTTCTTTCAACGTCCTATTCTTTCGCTCGGCAACACCATTTTGTTGAGGTGTACGGGCAGCTGAGTATTCGTGTTGTATTCCATTCTCCGAACAGTATTGCTCTATAAAGCGGTTAGTAAATTCAGTACCTCTGTCAGAACGAATGCACACGATACTCGATGCTTTTTCATTCTGCAACTTTCTCAGGAGCTCGGGCAGCCTTGATGTTGTTTCCTTCTTCTTGCTAAGAAAGATCGTCCAAGCATACCTGGAATAATCATCAACAACAACCATGCAATATTTCTTACCTCCCAAACTTCTTGGGTCTGAGGACCGTAGAGATCCATGTGTAGCATTTCCAACACTCTTTGGGTTGAAAGGTAGGATTTGCTTTTCGGGGTTGACTTGATTTGCTTGCCTTTACGGCATGGTCCATGAACCTTGTCCTTCTTGAATGACACATCGGCAAACCTCTAACCATACCACTGTCTTGAAAGCTTGTTGATCGTCTTTAAGTTGACTAGAGACATCCTCTTGTGCCATAGCCGACTAAGATCTGCGGTGCCTTTGGCAACAAAACACGGAATTGAGGAGCTCATAGGCTTCCCGATCGGAATGTACATATTACACGATCTGCTTCCTGTAAGCACAACTTCCTTGGTTTGGGTGTTCTTGACTCTCAACGATCTATATAGAACTTCACCGAGAAGCTGTTTATCACGTAATCGGCTAATACTAAGTAGATTATACTGTAAGCCTTCAACATATGCAACATCGGTGACCTTGAATTTCCCGACAAGTAGGTTTCCTTTCCCTCTTGTTCTTCCTTTAGACTTATCACCGAAGCGAACTTTCGGACCGCGACCTTCTACAAAATCGAGATAGCTTGCTCCTGTCTCCGAGTCATGTGGCGAGCATCCACTATCGAAGTACCAGGTATCCTCCTCTAGAATGTCCTGTAACAAAGAAATTAGGTAGATTTAGGTCCCCTTTGATTTTTGGGTCCATATATGTTAGTTCCTTTAGGTACCCAGATTTTCCTGACAGCAATTGGTTTACTGTAGGATGTACTCGGTACAGTATTGCGATATCTACGGGGGGCATATCCGTAGTTGTTATAATCATGATAATTATTATGCATGTGTAATTCAGGATTATTGTTATTGTTCCAGTACGAGTGCCGTCTAGGAGGTGGAGCCATTTTCCTAGGCCTAACAGCTTGTATTCTGGGTCTCCAGTTGGATCCCCAATCTTTGTTGTTGATCTTTGATCGCATCTGCTGTCTTGAGGGATAACGGGGCTCCTGTATCCAATACCTAGGCGCCTTTGTCTTGAGTGTATACATGCGGGCCTTTGGTGGTTGGATACCGTCTTCTTTCTGAATGACTGTCGGCTTTGATGATATGCTTGTGGAGCATGCTTTAGATTACGCCTTCTGAGTGGTTGTTGGTTCCACTGTCTCGAATAGTAGAGTTGAGGGGGCGGAATTGCAGCCTTCGGTTTTCTCGGTACAGCAGGTTCCTTTATAGGACTAGGAGTATCTTCCGATTCTGGAATGTGTTCCACACTCTTGACGAACACAGTACTAGTTTTACCTTTATTCGAACATGAGCTGTATCCTAAGCCATTTTTATCATGAGCATGTTGCCCAGTGCTCAGAATTTCTTCCATTCTTTTGGACGATTTTTCAAAAGACTTCAGAATGGTCTCAAGTTCAGTTTCTCGCTTCTCGAGAGTTGTAATTTTGGTTTGTAGTAGAACCAAATCATTTGTCTTGCTCTCATTATGGGTTTTAACCTCATTTAGTTCATGAGCAAGTTGATGATTGCTCTCCATGAGTTTTTAAAAATCGACCTTGCTGGTTTCACAATCAAAAGACATATTTTCATAGTTTATTTTCAGCAAGTCATTTTCATCTTTCAGCTCTAGATTTGTTAATTGAAGCTGTATGTTCTCAGTTTTTAGAGTCTCATGGGCCTTTTGAATGTTTTTGAATTCATTCATCATATTTTCGAAAGTATGAGATGCATTAGGTGGAATAACTGAGGTTGAACTTACCTCATCGTCATCTTCACCTTACGGAACATCTTTGGCCATAAAGCACATGTATGCTTTATCATCGAACTCATCGTCGGATGAATCACTTTCATGACCACTGAAGACATTCTGCGATTTGGATGGTGTGGGGAGGCTTCGATTCTCCAATCGGGGCCTTGAGCTTGTCTTTCCAAGCACGTCTTCTTTCATCTCTCTCTTGTTGCTCGGCCTCAAGCAATCTTTGGACTTTGGGATGAGGACATTTGTTTGCATAATGGCACAGTTTCCTGTGATTATAACACGAGTTAGCATCACCGGATGATGTTTGGTACTTACCTTGTTGACGAGTTTGGGCACATGAGGAGTCTTTCAGTTGTTTAATGAACTTTTGAATTTATGCATTAGAAGCGCCATTTCATCTTGTGACGGGATGTCGTCACTTATCGGCATTCTTGTGACCGGGTTTCGGCAGGCTAGGCATCTTTGTGTCGACGGTTCGATACTGGCGGCGAGTCGTGACCTTTGAAGGAGATTCTTGACTTTCTCTCTTCACAATGTCATACTCAAAAGCTTTAAGGTCGGAGAAGAGATCAAAAGTGGATATTTCATTAAGATTACAGGAGACACGCATAGTGTGGTCTTAATGTCCCATCGAGTGGGAGAGATCTGAAAATTTTAAGTTCTTCTCCTTTTGGGTGTAAATCTTGCCCAACGCTTCAAGTTCACCAACAATACCGGTAAATCGAGGTCAAGTTCCTCAAGTGTTTCCGTTGGTTTCATTTCAAAAGATTCAAATTGCTGAGTAAGTTTTGAAATCTTGTTTTCTTTTGAGAGCTCAGTTCCCTCACAAATTAACTTGAGTTTATCCTAGATTTCTTTGGCTGTTTTGCAGCTCTTTACCTTTGAGAACGTGCCTTTGTCAAGAGTGACAAATAACGCGTTCTTAGCCACGTTGTCGAGATTGGCTCGCTTCCTTTCATCGGTTGTCCATTGCTCGCGTTCTTTCTCGAGCATTTCAGCATGGGCTTGGCCCTCAATCCTTGCGGTTGGATTGACCTTCATGATCTTGATCGGACCATCCTGTATAACAAAAATCATCTCTTCGTGCATTGCTGCAAGATGAGCTTCCATTCTAATTCTCCAGTCGTCAAATTCGTTAATAGAGAACATAGGGACTTTGTTAATCATAGAAGTATCCATATTGATAATATAGGAATGAAAGAGACTGTTTTGAAAATAAGTGATTTGAATCTGATTCGGTTAAAAAGAAATACGACTGATTCTTTTTAGAATCAACCGCTCCGATACCACTTGTTGGCCACTTAAGTATACTGGATATAGTTTGGAAAATCGTTTAAACAACAAACTGTATGGAATCTAAATCTGAGTGCGTAGCGGAAGTCTTGGATACAGTTAGTTGCCGTGGATACAGCAGCGACGTATTTGGTGTATACTTAAAATATCACAGTAATTTCAAACAAGAAAAGTGAAGGTAAATGACACGATAATTTAAGTGGTTCGAGGTAAACCCCTCTATGTCCACTGGTCCTCCACACAGGAGTAAAAAGTATATTATATAATTACTGCGTACACAACTACGTAATTATAAACAAACCTATCCTTGTATCGTTCACACAGATTGATACAAAGAACGTCACTTTCAACCGTTCACACAGATTGGTTAAAGCTTCCTTCTTGACTAGCTTCTTCACACACAGTTCCAAAGCTTCGTCCTTATTCGTCCCACACAGGTCAGAATAGCTTGTTGAGTTCACACAGAGCTCGGTTTTTACACAGAGGTAAAAGGGTAGGTAACCAGGTAAGAACATCAGCTTTGAATATCAAGTTCTTGAGCTGATGATAGCTATTCTTGATGTTGAGCACTGTATATCTCTTTCGTTCTAACTTGCAGTATGCTTTGGAGATATGTTTGCTCAGATGATAACTTTGATAGCTTGAGTATTAGATTACTTGGGTTGGTTCGTTTGTGTTATATGATCTTCAATGTCTTCAAGGATATATATATATAGTCTCTGAAGAAAGTATCCGTTGAGATATATCCGTTTGAATAAGATTTCCTTCAACGGGAATATGACATGATCCGGATTTCGCGGGATTCTGAAGATCGAAGGCGCGGTATTTAAATACTTTATCCTTGAGTATTTAAATACTTCTTTGTTCAACGGAACTTGACTTGTGTTCTTTCTTGTCCTTTTGTGAACTGTATGGAAGATGACTGTATTAAGAGCATCGAGACAGTTTCCATACTTGATCTTTTTACAAGTCTTCTTGTTGTACAGATGAGCTTCACTGATGCTGATTCGAGGCAGGTCTTCGATATAGGATAAATCCTTAAGCCTCGATACAGTTTCCTTTACTGTATTTGGCATATATGTCAAAACCTTCTCAATAACAAATAACAATCGATACAGGGATCGGGTATCCCGGCTGATTCGACACAGGGTGTTTGTTTTTCCCAACATACAATGAGTGTAAAAAGTCTCTGTTAATCCGGCTCTTGAGCGAAGCTCGGTGTTCTTCGTCCCTGCCGATCGTCTTCCTGATGAGAGAGGCCGGGAGAATTAAGACCGAATGATAGCTGTTGCCAAGAGTTGGAGATAGCCAAGTGCTGGGTGTTTTGCTTCTGTATTGCCTGAAATCCCAAGGAAGTTGAAGAAGAATCCAAGTGCAGGGAGCCTTGTATATATAGTGGCAGCCGGGTCCTGTCCTTTTGTGGGCGATCGCCTTCCGGCCATTATAATAATGGGGCGATCGTCCGCCGGCCAATATTATAATGGGGCGATCACCCGGGCTGTCGGGCAAAAGTCCAAGAAAGAGGCTGTCAATCTGCCTAAAGTCCAAAGCTACAGTAGGCAGCCAGCTGGGCGGTCCAATGAGGGGCCAGCACGCGTCCGGAGTCAGTCACATGCGGCCCTACTGACAACTTTCGGCGGCTTGTCGGCTGGTGGAATGATCCTGCCAGGCTATGGTCAATGGCCCGAGATTCGCGGATCTTGTCTCGGCTCTTGCACGTGGTGCCAGTCTTGAGGCTCGGCCTTTGCCGACTGGATGGCCATCGGCGCTGATCGACATGAGGCGGTCGTCTCTAGCTGGTCATCAGAGGTCGCCATCGGCCATTTGATGAGGGTCGGCAATGGTCGGTCACCAAGGGTCGGTCGGCAGGTGCCGAGGGATGGTCGTCCGCTTGTCGGTCGCCAGGAGTTGGTCGCCGAGTATCGAGAGGCGATCGTATTGATGTCGATCGCTCGGCACCGGGACTGGTCCTGGGACCTTCGGTTGGCCGATTTAGCTTGTCCGCTGGGTTAAGGCTCGGCCGCCTGGTCGCTGGTCGGCAGATCTGCCTTGGCCGCTCGGTAGTGACTCGGTCGCCTGACCTCCGAAGCGATCGCCGGTCGGAAAGTGTTAATTCTTGACACAACATACCGTAGTCCTAGAATAATAGTTCCATTTAAATAACGAAAATACGTTTGCAAGCAGTCAAATGGGATTCCTTTGGATTTGATTGAAATCTAGCACATAAGCATGTAGCAAAAATTATATCTGGTCTAGATGCAGTCAAATATAGCAGACATCCGATCATACCTCGATATAGCTTTTGATCGACAAATTTTCCATTTTTGTCTTTGTCCAATTTTAATGTAGAAGACATTGGAGTTGAAATAGCTTTGATACTTTCCATCTTGAACTTTTTGAGGAGATCATGAGTATACTTGGTTTGATGGATGAAAATCCCATCTTCACATTGTTTAATTTGAAGCCCGAGGAAGAATGTTAATTCTCCCATCATACTCATCTCGAATTCTCCCTTCATTAGGTTAGAAAAATCCCAGCAAAGAGGTTCGTTAGTAGCACCAAAAATAATATCGTCTACATAGGTTTGACAAATAAGCATATCATTATTTGAAACTTCGACAAATAAAGTGTTGTCAATTTTACCTCTTCTGTAGCCATTTTCAATAAGAAATTGACTTAAACGATCCTACTAGGCTCGTGGTGCTTGCTTCAAACCGTAGAGGGCTTTGTTGAGCTTGTAGACGTAGTCCGGAAATTTATAATCTTCAAAGCCTGGAGGTTGCTTGACATAGACTTCTTCTTGAATAATGCCATTTAAGAAAGCACTTTCAACATCCATTTTGGAAGAGTTTAATCTTCTTATGAGAGGCAAAGGCATAGAGTAGGCGAATGGATTCAAGATAAGCCACGGGTGCGAAACTTTCCTCATAATCGAGACCCTCTTCTTGATTATAACCTTGTGCAACTAAACGAGACTTATTTCTCACTGGGTACTTGTCTTCGTCACACTTGATTTTATGTACCCATTTAGTTCCGATAATGGTTTTATCTTTACGATTGTCTTTGTTCTTGATATACAAGTTCTTCGAATAGCTCTTTGGTGCCACACATGTACCTCGAAAAACTGCTATCTATGTACCACTTGTTTTTCTTTGACATTTATACCTTGATAGCATTATCCGATTCAAGCGCCATAAATGCGAGATTTGCATCTAAGGATCTTTTGAGTTCTTCCTCGTCGTCACTCTAAGAAGCGATTAACACTTCCTTCTTTTTGAATCTTTCGACTAGAAGTTTAAAAGTAGATCTTCGGCATTCTTTGGCATAATACCGGCTTGACCGCATTTTCGACAATTGTTGTCGTTCTTTGTAGGAATAGACGTATTTTTATTTTGTTCCGTCTTACCATCCCGACCAAGGAAGCTCCGCATTTTTTGAATTAAGTTTTTGTATCTTCTAAAATTCTTGGCGTATAGAGCAACTATCTCGTCATCTTCATCTTCAGGAACCTCTTCCTCAATATCGTTATCTGCTTTGTAAGTGACTACTTTTTCACGAGGCTTTGGTTTGAAGCCTATAGATTTAAGAATGATTTTGTAATTGATAACTGACCTGATGAGGGCGCTGAATTCAAGCTTGTTGAGATCTTTGGATTCCATGATTGCGGTAACCTTGGTATATCATTCATGAGGTAAAGAGCGAAGAATTTTCACAGCTATACTAGATCACCTTGTACGGGTGTAATGCCGGGGCTTGGGGTCGTGTTAAATTCTGTAATCCCCGACTGTCTGATTCTTCCTTCCACGGTTATTGATCATAAGTCCATTTAAGACTTATTGTTTGTGACCGATCTTTGTGGACACAACTGCAATTGTTTCATGGTAAGTTAATGAACTAAGTGTGGTTAAAAATGCGACATAAAATTTGTTATGCAGATTATCAGGACAGCGAGAATTCACATCATCATTAATTTAAAATTTTAAACCTACGGGTACTCAAATAATCATTGAGGGCTTGTTAAGTTGTTTTTGGTTCCATTTGAGACATGAAACATGAGAACATATCCATTCCCATTGGCTCTCTAGATTTCCTGATCTTGACTCCATCAGTTAGGTTCTCAATGATTTGTTGGATGGGATGATCTTTCATCCATTTGGGAGTGTAGTCTTCATCTTATGCTTTTTGTTGTAGATCATCATTGTTTATTCCCCCTGTTGAGTTACCTAGAGAGTTTGTTGTATCTGTCTGTGCTTCAACTGGGTATTGTTAATATGCAACTGTGTCTGGTTCAGCTTTATGTGAATCAGCTCCATTTGGTAGAACTGTGTTTAGTCCAGCTATGTCTGGATCGTATGCGACTATAGATCCTGGCTGATCTTCAGTTGGGTCTTCATCATCTAAGTCTATCATCCTTGTGTCATTGACATCAATTCTTCTAGAGTGTTGGCTTTGAGTTTTTTTCTCAATTTGTTCCCGTGTTCATGTACTCAGCAATATATTCATCAAATACAACATGGATGCTTCTTCCAGAACTAATGTTCTTTTCTTAAAGACTCGGTATGCCTTGCTTATCTGAGAGTTCCCATAAAGAGACTGTAACACCTCAAACTAGGTAAATATTACAGTGCCGTGGACCCCCGACTAGGACCCACTAGGCGAATGAAATTTTATGAATTAAGTGATATAATTGTAGTACCGAACCACAGTATATCAATAATTACTACGATGAGGAGTTTCATTACAGCACACCCAAGATAATACCGAATACATGTATATTTTATATGAAGATAAAATATACAACACTGAATGAAATGAATATCCAAATGGAAATCTGCAGCGGAAATAAAATAAAGTAAACACGAGTGAATGAAAAGGACTGGGGGCCCCTGCTAGTATCACTGGGACTCCTCATCGTCAACGTTCTCTTCCCGTGCTTTAGCCTTGCCATGACCTGAAAACAATATCCGCCAACGAGGTCAGTTACACAGAACAGCAATCCTCAAGAGTTGAATAAACACAAACATGATATAACTTAATTATGAAATGAAGCTGAAGAGAGGCATCATAGTACACCCGTAATGGAATGTGCACGTGCACAAGACGAATGTCCGGACACACCCGCCATTGTACCTAATTAGTCTCACGGAGGTACATTACCGTGTGCACAGTCCAATGTGTCGGTGAACCCAACACATGACCATCACGTGCCCGACTAAAAATCCCACACATCCACACCCGGCCGCGCAATATGAACCCACAAGGTCATATGAACAAGAATGACCATGAAGAATAATAATTAATAACAATCCGACAAAGTCAAGAATGACTCACCGAGATGAAATGATAGTGAAATGAATGATAGCTCAATGAAATGATTGGAACCGTCGTTCCTCGTGAATGAAGTGATTAAATGACAATTACAAGTCTCAAAACGATTAATACATTATGAATGAATTATGATTATGAATGAACAACAACGAAAGGAATGAAAATCCTTTTAACCGAGTAAGAATTAACTTACACAACCGGTGAAGAATGTCATTCCTCGAACAAACGTCCTACAATGAGATGTCGGTCGCTCGAACAACCTTGAATGACAATTACCAACAAATGCTCAATATACGTATCAACCACGATTATAATCAACTCAAACGTTGATACAACAATATCCGAACTCATTGAGGCATTCTAGCGAACACTTAGGAAACACACAACCTTTGAAAATATCCAATCCCGAATATATCGAAACCAACACCAAAATGAGTATTTCAAACCATCAAAACACTTTCAATGATATCAATAATCCCATAGGAATCCACAATTCGAGTTAACGACAACATCTAATCGAAAACCCCTAAAGTGCTCTTGAATCAAACCTCAACAATTCATGAAATCCGAAATATACACTGAATAATCTATGGGAAAACATTTATCCAAGGTAGATAATCCATATCTAATATATTCCAACAACAATCCAAGCTTATACGAAGAAATCGGAAGGAAAAACCCAAAATCCAAAATTCTAGATCCAAGAAGATTATTACCTTGATTTGATGTGATGGGGATGATGAAATGATGATTAATCCGAATGATAAGCTTGAAGGTGATGATTGATGATTGCACCTCGAAGAATACTCTCCAAAACGCCTGGAATCGTCCAAAATCGTCGAAGGAATGAAAAGAAATGGCAAATGATGAAGGAAGGACTGGACTGTCCTATATATAGCAAGTCCCAGTTAGCGTGCGCTAGTTCCTGTGCGTAGCGTGCGCTAACGGGTGCACTGGGTAGTCCAGTACCCTCTGCTCGCAACGGTAGTGTGCGCTACGTACCATTTGTAGCGTGCGCTACAACCATTTAATTAGCGTGCGTTAACACAAATGGTTAGCGTGCGCTAACGAATTATCTGATGCCCAGTACTGGAGTCCAGAACCTCCTGTTCTCTGATCTAATTGCGGTAGCGTGCTACACACAAGCTTCAGCGTGCTCTACTTACACCGATTAGCATTCGCTAATCTACTCGTAGCATGCGCTAGGCATTTATCCAATGCAGTCCAGTAGCCACTGGACTCTGCCGGATCCGTCCTTAGCGCGCGCTACATCGGATGCATCGCGTGCGCTACTCTGACCTACTAGCACGCGCTACTTACCATTCATAGCGTGCGCTACTTATAACCCAACTGCAGTCCAGTGCCTTCTGGACGGCCTGCTTGAAACATACTCGCGTGCGCTAGTGTTGAGAGGTAGCGTGCGCTACCCGTACTCAATTAGCGCACGGTAAAGAGAGTACGTAGCGTGTGCTACTCCTCACACACAGCACACTAGGAAAATGACAACGATGATAAACACCGCACGATTCACCAACTATATTGATGATGAATGACGATTGATACACGATACAATTACTCTGAACGATGAATACAATGATTGAATATGAGTGACAAATGATCATTAATGAGTGAAAACTACTGAGTGACAATTACAGAATGATAAATACTGAATGATAATGACTGAATTACAACCGGGTATTACATACACCCCCCTTAAAAGAGCTTCATCCCCTAAACTAAGGGTCAAACAACTCGGGATAACTCTCCCGCATGCTATCCTCGGTTTCCCAAGTAGCCTCTTCGACTCTGTGTCTAGACCACTGAATTTCAACCAAAGGAATCGTCTTGTTCCTCAACTGTTTGATTCGCCGCTCTAAAACTCGTATAGGATGCTCCTCATATGAATGATCATCGGCGATCTTGATTTCGTCGAACTGAAGTATGTGACTCGGGTCGGCAACATACCTCCGTAACTGAGAGACGTGAAACACATATGAATTCGGCTCAACGCCGGAGGTAGGGCCAATCGATAAGCTAACTCGCCTACTCGATCCAAAATCTCAAACGGTCCAATGAATCTCGGACTCAACTTCCCCCTCTTCCCAAAACGGAAGATACCACGACTCGGGGATACCTTGACCAAAACATGGTCACCTGTCTCGAACTCTAATGGCCAACGACGGTTATCTGCATAAGATTTCTGTCGACTCTGAGCGGTCAACA
This sequence comes from Orobanche coerulescens, assembly GCA_033398695.1. NCBI lineage: Eukaryota > Viridiplantae > Streptophyta > Magnoliopsida > Lamiales > Orobanchaceae > Orobanche > Orobanche coerulescens. The sequence goes on from CM065814.1 coordinate 89,257,833, forward strand.
AACGACTCCTGATCAAAGCTACCTTCTCACGGGCAGCTAAAAGCATATCGGGCTCGGTGCCGATTGATTCTAATAAGTCATCCCAACACAAAGGAGATCGACAACGACGACCGTACAAGGCCTCGTAAGGTGCCATCTTAATCGAAGAATACCAACTATTATTGTATGTGAACTCGATCAACGGTAGTTGGGCTTCCCAATCATCTTTCCAATCGAGGACACATGCCCTCAACATGTCCTATAAAGTCTGAATAGTCCTCTCTGATTGCCCGTCGGACTGAGGATGAAAAGCTGTACTGAGATTAAGCTGAGTTCCCATAGCACGGTGAACTGATTTCCAAAAATGAGACACGAATCGTCCGTCACGATCGGAAACGATACTTTTGGGAGTACCGTGCAGTCTCACTATCTCTTTGATAAACAACTGGGCAAGTCTCTCGGGACCCCACATATCCTTAATCTCAAGGAAATGAGCTGATTTGATTAAGCGGTCCACAATTACCCAGATTGTATTCATGCCACGACGACTCGTCGGCAAACTCGTGATGAAGTACATTGAAATATCTTCCCACTTCCACTCTGGAATAGGGAGAGGTTTCAGCATACCCGCCGGTCACTGATGTTCTATCTTGACTTGCTGATAGGTCAAACATCTCGAAACAAATTCCGCGACTTCTCGCTTCATATTACTCCACCAGTAATTTTGTTTCAAGTCTTTGTACATCTTGCTAGACCCCGGATGAACGGAATAAGGGGTAGCATGAGCTTCTCTCAAAATCGAGTTTTTCAACTCGTCGTTCCCCGGTACGCACAACCGATTCTTAAATCTCAAAAGTCCATCCTCGTGGACCACAAATCCAGGGGCTTTCCCCTGAGTCATATCATCTCGAATGTGCAACAAAAATGGGTCCGAACCCTGATTCTCCCTGATTGCCTCCTCAAGTAGCGATGAAATCTCTAACGTACAAAGTTGCCTTGTACTAGCTGTAACCAGACCTCGATCTCGGGTATCAGAAATTCCTACTGAAGTTCCTTCTGAACTGTTAATCGAGCAAGCATCTGCTCCTGAACGGACTTACGACTCAAGGCGTCGGCGACAACGTTCGCCTTGCCTGGGTGGTAAAGTATCTCAATATCATAATCTTTAATTAGTTCCAACCACCATCTCTGTCGCATATTTAACTCCTTCTAAGTAAATATATACTTTAAACTCTTATGATCGGTGAATATCTTACAGGTAACGCCATAAAGATAATGACGCCAAATCTTCAATGCGCCGTGGGTCAGATAATTAACCTCGTAAGGTCTCAATTGCCGCGAAGCATAAGCAATAACTCTACCATTCTGCATTAGTACACATCTGAGACCCTGTCCGGACGCATCACTATAAACCACAAATCCTTCCGTCCCTTATGGTAAAGAAAGGACAAGTGCTGAAGTTAACCGGCTCATGAGTTCCTCAAAACTATGTGGACACGTGTCGGACCACGTGTATTTCTTATCCTTCCGTAAAAGGTTCGTCATGGGTTGAGCGATTTTAGAAAATCCCTCCACAAATCACCGATAATAACCCGCTAATCCGAGGAAACTTCGGATTTCCTTAACATTCTTCGGAGGTATCCAGTCACGGATAGCCTCTGCCTTTTGAGGGTCGACACGAACTCCGTATGATGAAATTACATATCCGAGAAACGTCACTTCGGACATCCAGAACTCACATTTAGAAAACTTTCCAAAAAGTTGCTCTCGTCTCAACACGTCGAGCACCTGATGAAGGTGAAACTCGTGTTCCTCCCATCGCGAGAATAAATTAAAATGTCATCAACAAATACAACCACGAACTGATCCAAATAGTCGATGAAAACCCGATTCATTAACTCCATGAATACCGCAGGTGCATTAGTCAACCCAAACGGCATAACCATAAACTCATAATGACCATAGCGTGTTCGGAACGCCGTCCTTACGATATCCGACTCTCGAATTCGCAACTGATGATATCCAGATCTTAAGTCGATCTTGGAAAATACGTAATCTCCCTGAAGTTGATCCAAAAGGTCATCGATATGCGGTAGAGGATACTTATTCTTGATCGTCACTCGGTTCAATTCCCGATAATCAATACACAAGCGGAACGAACCATTTTTCTTCTTGACGAATAACACTAGTGCTCGCCACGGGGACGCACTCGTTCGAATATAACCCTTCTCGGTCAAATCCTCTAATTGATTCTTCAACTCCTGCATTTCGGTCGGGGCCATCCGGTACGGTGCCTTCGATATAGGGGACGTACCGGGCTCCAACTCAATCGTGAATTCCACATCTCTCTGTGGAGGCAACCCAGGTAACTCGTCTGGAAATACATCGGCATATTCTCTCACCATAGGAATATCCGTCAACATTACTGATGGTTCCTCGGTCTTGGTCATATAGCACCAATAACCGACACACCCCTGATTGAGTAATCTCACTGCTTTCATCAAGTTAATGACTCTCCCAGAATAGCTGGGATTACCTCCCTGAAATACATATTCGACCCCATCGTCTGAAATGATAGTGACCATACGCTTACGGACACTAATGACAGCATCGTGACGATCCATCCAATCAATACCCAAGATGACGTCGTCTCTCGGTAAATCCACCACGATTAAGTCTGCTAACCAATCACGGCCATGAAGCTGAATCGAACAAACCTTAATATCACGATTCCCGATAATTCTTCTACCACTAGGTAGACCAATGACATAAGGCTCACAACTAGTAGCACTACCCAGACGTAGTCTACTCAAGCATGACTCGAAAATGAATGAATGCGATGTACCAGTATCAAAAAGGGTACACACAGGTTGAAACAGGTGATAGCCGAACTGGCTGCTCGTGACTGAGATTCCGCGGGTCTAGGCGCCATAGGGGGTCGCTCAGAAAAAGTAGAGCCCACACGAGGTTTCTTGAAAGTGGCCAGACAGCTGTCAGACTGATTACGATTCTTAGACTTCTTGCCAGCAGATGAAGGTTGTTGCTTGGCAATTTCCTTAGCAGTAAGCTCATAAGTAAGAGATTTCTCAATGAATTTGGCCAGGGTGGTGCAATTGTGATTAAGCAACTGCATCCGCATACGAGGCTTCAACCTCTTGCTGAAATACTTGATCTTGTCCGCCTCGGAGTGAATAATGGACGAGGCGAACGGAAGTAGCTCCTGAAATTTCTCGGCGATGGCGAGAACATCATCGTCCGCTGGGAGGTCGGGAGTGAGTAATTCTTACAACTTGGCCTCCCTGAGTGGGGCCGGATAATACCTCTCCATCATGAGAGTCCTGAATTGATCCCATGTATAAGATCCTACGGTGGGCTTCAACAACAACCACCATGAATGTGCGCCCTTACCCAGATAGTAAGCCGCAACTGAAACTTTGTATCCCTCAGGACAGTCCACCATAGCAAACAGTTTCTCGAAATATTCAAGCCAGTGAATGATATCTGCCGGCTCAGATGAGCCCTCGAAGGTAGGTGGCCTCTGGCGAGAGATGTCGCCAATGATACTGCTCACACCCCTCTCTTGCCTCTGAGGTGGCGGCGGAGGAGCCTGCTGATTTTGAGTAGTTGAGTTATGCATTGTCTCCATTAGTTATGCCATCTGAGTCAATTGGGCCATCATGCCCTCCAGAAAAGCGAGTGGATCAACCAGAACACCTTCTGACTGAGCTGTGTCCTAGGTACGAATCCCTGATAGTGAATGATTACGTCCAGGTGAATGAGTGGCAGCGTCACTGCTCGATGAGTTAGTATTATTCCTGGCATTAGTGCGCGTATTCACACGAGCTCTCGGGTTTCGGCCTGCACCACGGCCTCTTCCCCCGCGTCCTCTGCCAGCTCTTTCCATACTGAAGTGGAAAGTCATATGATGATTATATATCTCGCATGAATATCACATTATGATTACATTATGAAATGATGAAAATGAGCATACGCGCTCAAACACAATGATTACATGAATGATCAACTGAAGTGAAGTGATTATTTGATGAAATTCTTGAAATGATTATCTTGAACAAGTTAACAAGATTAATGATATGATCCTCAAGATCAACAATTGAACAATGAAATGAACTGAGTGATTAATGAATTAACATGATCGACTTGATCAAAAATGAAAATGATGAAAGAGGATTGTTGACTGTTGAATGATGAATGAGTGATTCTATATCCAGAAATTATACCATGGCGTCAAAAATCTTACTGTTCTTAGGTTTGAGGGGCTCGGCTCTTGCACAGGTCACACGTGACGCGAAAGTCCAATGATACTAGTCTGATGAACGATGATTTCAAATGAGACATGACTCGGAAGGTAGTATTCAAAACCACGCTCCGATACCAACTCTGTAACACCCCAAACTAGGCGAATATTACAGTGCCGTGGACCCCCGACTGGGACCCACTAGGCGAATGAAATTTTATGAATTAAGTGATATAATTGTAGTACCGAACCACAGTATATCAATAATTACTCCGATGAGGAGTTTCATTACAACACACCCAAGATAATACTGAATACATGTATATTTTATATGAAGATAAAATATACAACACTGAATGAAATGAATATCCAAATGGATGTCTGCAGCGGAAATAAAATAAAGAAAACACGAGTGAATGAAAAGGACTGGGGGCCCCTGCTAGTATCACTGGGACTCCTCACCGTCAACGTTCTCTTCCCGTGCTTTAGCCTTGCCATGACTTGAAAACAATATCCCCCAACGGGGTCAGTTACACAGAACAACAATCCTCAAGAGTTGAATAAACACAAACATGATATAACTTAATTATGAAATGAAGCTGAAGAGAGGCATCATAGTACACCCGTAATAGAATGTGCACGTGCACAAGACGGATGTGTGGACACACCCGCCATTGTACCTAATTAGTCTCACGTAGGTACATTACCGTGTGCACAGTCTAATGTGTCGGTGAACCCAACACATGACCATTATGTGCCCGACTAACATCCACACCCAGCCGCGCAATATGAACCCAGAAGGTCATATGAACAAGAATGACCATGAAGAATAATAATGAATAACAATCTGAAAAAGTCAAAAATGACTCACCGAGATCAAATGATAGTGAAATGAATGATAGCTCAATGAAATGATTGGAAACATCATTCCTCGTGAATGAAGTGATTAATTGACAATTACAAGTCTCAAAACGATTAATACGTTGTGAATGAATTATGATTAGGAATGAACAACAACGAAAGGAATGAAAATCCTTTTAACCGAGTAAGAATTAACTTACACAACCGGTGAAGAATGTCCTTCCTCGAACAAACGTCCTACAATTAGATGTCGGTCGCTCGAACAACCTTGAATGACAATTACCAACAAACGCTCAATATACGTATCAACCATGATTATAATCAACTCAAACGTTGATACAACAATATCCGAACTCATTGAGGCATTCTAGCGAACACTTAGGAAACACACAACCTTTGAAAATATCCAATCCCGAATATATCGAAACCAACACCAAAATGAGTATTTCAAACCATAAAAACACTTTCAATGATATCAATAATCCCATAGGAATCCACAATTCGAGTTAACGACAACATCTAATCGAAAACACCTAAAGTGTTCTTGAATCAAACCTCAACAATTCATGAAATCCGAAATATACACTGAATAATCCGTGGGAAAACATTTATCCAAGGTAGATAATCAATATCTAACATATTCCAACAACAATCCAAGCTTACATGAAGAAATCGGAAGGAAAAACCCAAAATCCAAAGTTCTAGATCCAAGAAGATTATTACCTTGATTTGATGTGATGGGGATGATGAAATGATGATTAATCCGAATGATAAGCTTGAAGGTGATGATTGATGATTGCACCTCGAAGAATACTCTGCAAAACGCCCGGAATGGTCCAAAATCGTCGAAGGAATGAAAAGAAATGGCAAATGATGAAGGAAGGACTGGACTGCCCTATATATAGCAAGTCCCAGTTAGCGTGCGCTAGTTCCTGTGCGTAGCGTGCGCTAACGGGTGCACTGGGTAGTCCAGTACCCTCTGCTCGCAACGGTAGCGTGTGATACGTACCTTTTGTAGCGTGCGCTACAACCATTTAATTAGCATGCGTTAACACAAATGGTTAGCGTGCCCAGTACTGGAGTCCAGAACCTCCTGTTCTCTGATATGATTGCGGTAGCGCGCTACACACAAGCTTCAGCATGCGCTACTTACACCGATTAGTGCATGCTAATCTACTCGTAGCGTGCGCTAAGCATTTATCCAATGCAGTCCAGTAGCCACTGGACTCTGCCTGATCCATCCTTAGCACGCGCTACACCGGCTGCATAGCGTGCACTACTCCGACCTACTAGCGCGCGCTACTTACCATTCGTAGCATGCGCTACTTATAACCCAACTGCAGTCCAGTTCCTTCTGGACTGCCTGCTTGAAACATACTCGCGTGCGCTAGTGTTGAGAGGTAGCGTGCGCTACCCGTACTCAATTAGCGCACGCTAAAGAGAGTACGTAGCGTGCGCTACTTCTCACACACAGCACACTATGAAAATGACAACGATGATAAACACCGCACGATTCTCCAACTAGATTGATAATGAATGATGATTGATACACGATACAATTACTCTGAACGATGAATACAATGATTGAATATGAGTGACAAATGATCATTAATGAGTGAAAACTACTGAGTGACAATTACCGAATGATAAATACTTAATGATAATGACTAAATTACAACCGAGTATTACAGAGACCATCATCAGTATTTGCATCAAATGCATTAAGTTGGGTTTTACCATTATTGTGGATAAAATAATTACAAGCAAAAATATGTAAGTATGCAACATTTGGTAATCTGTTATTCCAAACCTCATAGGGAGTTTTACCGTGTCTTTATACTATCATACTCCTGTTTTGAGTATTACATGCTGTGTTCACATATTCAGCCCAGAGTCTTGTAGGAAGGTCTATTTCAGCAATCATAGTCCTGATTGCTTCCTTGAGGGTTTTGTTCGTTCTTTCAACTGCACCATTTTGTTGTGGTGTTCTTGCAGTTGAAACTTCGTGTTGAATTCCATTCTGATCACTATATTCTGTGATTACTTTTTTGAAAAGTTCTCCTCCTTTACCGATCTGATCTTTATGATGGATAAGCTTGGTTAGTGTTTCACTCTTCTTATAGAGGAAAACTATCTAAGTATATCTTGAGTAGTCACATAGAACTACTATGCCATGTTTTCTTCTACTAAAAGTCCTTGGCTTGATAGGACCAAATAGATCCATGTATAGCAGTTATAGTACCCTGCTGGTTAGAGTTTTAGGTTAAACTAATTTGAAAGAAGCTTTGGTCTGCTTTCCTTTTTGGCATGCATCACATAGGGTTTCCTTCTTGAATATTCCTTCAGGAAGACTTCTGACCACTTTTTGTGAGCTTATCTTATTGAGAGGTTTGGAGTTTATATGGCTTATCTTTTGTGCCACAACCATCCATTTTCAGCTACTGTCTTTGATATGAAATATGCATTTAGTATGCCTATTTTCCAGTCTATCACATAGATATCCCTTCTTATACAGTCTTATAGCTTCACTTCTCCAGTTAGGAGATCCATCGCCAAACATTTCCATTTGGTGAAGACTACTAGATTGTTCTCATCATAGAATTGTCTGATGCTCAAAAGATTGTATTTGAGTCCTTTGACATACTGCACCTTTGTAATGGCAATGTTTCCTCTGTGCAGTTTTCCATACCCTTTGGTCCGTCCACTTGCGTTATCTCTTAAGGTTAAATCTGGGCTTCATTCTTTGGTGTAGTTTGACAGAATCTTCTCATTTCCTATCGTGTGCCTTGAGCAACCGGAGTCCACAAACCATTTTTCACTTCCTACTAGTGATTTTGTGGCAATTTCATACTAATCATCCCATTTATTCTGCAATCATTCAAGAAAGATTTAGGTACCCAGATCTGAGTGGGGCCTCTAGGGTTTAGAAAATTTCCTGGAGAATTGATTTCTTCTGGTGGTATGAAAATTATTCTTATATCCGTTACATATGCATAGTTATTGTTATCCCGTGTTTGGATTGTACATATGATAAGGTCTATAATTTATTTGATGTGTTAAATGTTAGCTGATAATTCTTTGTGTTTTCCACACATTTTGAAAGTTTGAAATCCATTGTGGTTTCAATTGACCTCTCCTATTTTAAAATTGTTTTGTGGGAACTTTTGGTATTAATAATTTTGTGAATGGTGTCTCAACTGCTGATTCTTATTTGTCCATTGACTAGTCCTTTGTCTCAGCAGAGTCCTAAACTGTCCTAGCTGCCCCTAGATTGTCTTGGCTGTTGCCTAAACTGTCTTGGTTGCTGCATAGACTATCTCATTCTTTGCTGAACTATCTCGGCCTTGGTGAGCCTTTTACTGAGTTGTTGCCGGTTTTGATTAGCTTGATTCGGTTTGTTGTACATTTGTTTCTCCCTTAACAAATGTTATTTGAAAATAGGAGCAATATTTGGATCATATCCAAGACCCGATTTCAAATATAGAGGTCTTTAATTGGTGCATAATTCCTCTAATGTTTTTGATGCTTTAAGAGATGCTATTTTTTTAGCTTGAGCATCATTTAACTATTTGAGCTTTGTAAGCTCAACCTCAATATGAGTGAGTGCACTTGATCTTTCATTTTTTAAAAATGTTAACCTGTTTATTTCAGCTATGGCCATGTTGCTTTCATCTTCAGCCTGATTGGTTTTAAAATTGACTGTATCTTGGATAAGTTTATCTAGATTGTTTTTCAGCTGCAGTTTCTCATTTTTCAGTTGTATGTTCTCAGCTGTCACGGCCAGGTGTGCTGTTTTTAGTGTTTTAAAATCTTTTATCAATTGATTGAGAGATCTATGTAAATCATTATCTTTATATATGTCTGAGCTGAAACATTCTGAAGGTTAAGATTTAGATGACACCTCTTCATCAACAATGTTGGCCATCAGGCAATAATAATCATCATCATCTTCAGAGAGGAATCCAGTGCTTCATCCTACAGTCTCTGGAGCATGATCTTCTCCAATCAGAGCTTTCCTTTTTATCTTCTATTTTGCCCATGTCCTAATTTTATTCCTCTTTCTTTAGGTCAGGGTAGTCATATTGAATATGACCTGTCTTATGACAGTTATAGCATTCGACCATCCACTTCCCCACTTTTTGATTTCTACTAGGATTCTCCTTGTAGGTCTTCTTGTACTTCGAGTAATTCTTTCTGAAATTACCGAGTCTTTGCATTATGAATACCATTTCTTCCTCAAAATTCAAAGGGCTTGGAGGTATGACATCAGCTGGGTTCTTTGTAGTGGACTCAGATGCAAAAGCAATTCCCTTCTGAGCTGGCTCATTACATGATGAGCAAGGAAGTTCGAACTCGAACGGCATGAGGTCTGAGAATATCTATTGGATCTTTATTTTGTTAAGATCCTTTGATTCCCTCATGGCTATGGCCTTCGTGTTCCATTATAGGGTAATAGACCTTAAAACTTCAGAGCCATCTCTCAGTTGACACATATCTTCCCGCGAGAGTTGATTTCGTTTATGATCTCTGTGAATTTGGTAGCCACGTGATAAATGGTCTCTCCCTTCTTCATTTTGAAATTTTCAAACTTTTGTGTTGCATTTGACAACTTCTTTTCCTTTATCAGATCAGTTCCCTAACACGTTACTGCTAAGGTGTCCCAGATTTCTTTGGCATATTTTGCAATTCTTAATTTTCACCATGGTGGATTTATTAAGAGTTTGATTAGGATATCTCTGGCTCGATTTTCAAGGTTGGCCAACTTCCTTTCATCTGTGGTTAACTCGGATCTGGTCTTTGGAATCTGCTTTGGTTTTCTAACTGTGATCTCCTCAGCAGTGTTGTCCTTCATGTAGATGATATTACCTTCTTCAATAATGCTCCACATGTCATCGTGGATGGATGACAAATATTCCTGCATTTTTATCTTCCATAGATCATAATCATCAACGGAGAAAAACCAGGAGTCTAGACTGTATGTGCTCTATAATAGAATGAGAGATTAGTGAAATATATATGAGTATATGGATATGGTGCGGTGACTACCGAACAACCTCTCTTATACCACTTGTAGGTTACAAGTACGTATGGTAAAAGTCTAGGGGGTGTGAATAAACTTTTATTAACTGAAACAGTTAAGATGGATGCAAAAATTAAGTATGATGTAAAAAGCAATAAATCACACAACACTTAGTGGTTTTAAAGGTGGGATGATCCTCTACTTGTACATTTTTCTCCAATATACTTGGATATACACTCACTATAACTTTTGATGGTTACAAAGAATTAGTTACAGCAGCTTTCAACCCGTGAAAACCCATGGCCGCAGTAACTCCTTCCCTTTGGTTGCTTGTCACCTCTTGATCGAAAACCCATGGATGTCTCACAACTCTCATGTTGTTTATCACCTTCCAATCAAGAATCCATGAATGTCGCGCAATCCAACTTCCACGAAACTCGTTCAAGAAAGTACCACTACTCAAATATCAAAGACAAGAGTTTAGTTTTCCCAACATTAAGATCTTCTTTAAAATCTTGGATCTCAGTTTCTCATGCTTAGTACGTTGAGTGTATATCTTTGATTACCTGTTCACTTTGTAAGTGTTAATAGCGTCGTACTTCTGCTCATTAATTCTTCAGATATTTATAGTGCGATTCTTGAGCTCTTCATAGCCATTGCATCTTTTGAACAAATTGGTCCGTTGTAGAGTGACCTCTTTGTTTATCATTATCTTTTTGCAAGGCTTGTGGCGTTTTCTTCATATGTGTCCATTTGAAAGTCTTCTTTTAATATAAAATGTTTGAGCCGCATTATTTGATTTCTCTAATGAGGAACGTCTCTTGGGGTTGAATCTAGAGGAATTTCATATTCCTTAACTTGCTGAATCATTCAGTTTGTTTCATTGTTTTATTCACATCTACATGTGACATGTTGTTTTTGTTGAGTTCTCAACATTTGCTGACGTGGACACAGTTGATTGATACTTGGTAATTTTCTAAGTATCAAGTGTTTCTTGTTGTGCATACGTGGCTTGTCTGACTTAGCTTGGTCATACCCGACTGACTTAGCTTGGTCATACCCAGTTGACTGACTTAGCTTGGCCATACCTGGCTGACTGACTTGGCTTGCCCATACCTGGCTGACTGACTTGGCTTGATCATACTTGCTGACATTCTTGGTTGTCTTCATACTCAGCTGGGTTTCCCGGTTGTTCATACATATCTTATTCTGCACTTAGTTGTATGAACCTAACTGATCAATACTTAGCTTTAAGAGCCTGACTGATCAATACTTCGCTTGAAAATTTAAAGGCCTGTAGAGGATACTCATTTGGTTCTTCTTTACAATGCCAAATACTTAGAGAATACATTTGAATTAAACTTTTAATACAGGGATGACATCATCAAAATTGTAAATGTATTCCTAACAATCCTTTTGTGCCATAGTCATCTTTGATCTGCAGTGCCTTTGGCAACAAAGCAATGAAATACAACACTTGTAGGTTTCCAATCAACAACATACATTGTTGGGAAAGATAATACCCCGTGTTTTGATAAATGCACCCTGCAGCCTGTCCCTACAAAACAAAATCATACAGCAGCCCAAGAAGATAAATCATACAGCTAAGCCTTCAGAATACAACAAAAGGAGACGTTGGCTACAACAAACAATGTTGTAGGTGTTTTTCTTAGGAAAAGTAAAACACAAAACCAACAGGACTGATTTAAACCGTTGTGAAGCAACCTTTCATTATTCATAAAGTATTCACGGTTTTATAGTATCATTTAATGCTGACAGGACAGCATTTAATACAGTCGAAGAGACTATAGACTAATAGCATTTAACGAGGATCAAATAGTTAGTCTGAAGCATTAAATGTAAAACACCTTCAATTAAAACATTCTGAAGCCGCCAATCAGAGTTGTCTAAATCTCACCAACCGGTCAATGACTGCATTTATAAGGGATTTATTTCCATTGATATAAATAGCCCAAGCAATAGGACATTGCTAACCACTGAACAATTGAAAACTGAACATTTGAATCATCTAAAGAGCAACATACTTCGTCAAGTATACAACGTATGTTCGAAAAAATTATATTTTAATAAATGCAACACACAACCTATCCACACAGTTTGTCCATATAGCTTGTCCATACTGCCTGTCCATATAGCACAAGATCATACAGTGAGCCTAAAGTCAAATCCTACAGCTAAACTTTCAAGATACAACAAGATGAGACGTTGGCTATAGCAAACAATGCTGTAGGTGTTTTACTTAGAAAAGTAAAACACAAAACCAACAGGACTGAGATGATAGGACAACATTTAATGCGGCCGAAGAGACTACAGACAGAAGAGCATTTAATGCGGGTCAAAGAGAATGTCTGAAGTATTAAATGTGGATCACCTTTAATTCAAATATTCTGAAGGCACCAATCAGAGCTGTCTCAATCTCACCAACTGGCCAATGGCTACATTTATAACAGATCTATTTCTAAGGTTATAAATAGCCCAAGCAAGAGGACATGCTCACAATAACCAAGAACACATGAAAATTCTGGAGAACTGGAAGCTGACCATCAAGCTTATAAGAGCAATATATTTCTTCAAGCATACAGAGATATCTTAAGTGAATAAATTTACAAGTCCTCAACAACGAAAAGCACATCTACAGCAAAAGCTTACCAAGTCTACAACTGCTGTTCGACTCATGATAATCCAAAAATACTTACTGCTGATATACGTAGCCCTGTGTGGTCTACGAAAAGTGGGATGAATAGAGTCCAGGATGAAGCTTCAATCTGTGTGAGAAGAAGCAAACGAAGAAGCACAAGTCAATATGTGTGAACAGACAAAGCTACTGTCGGTTGTATCAATCTGTATGAATGATACATCGACGAGTTTAGTTGAAATCATACAATTGTATACGCCTTGATTTTAAAATCTATTTACTCCTATGTGGAGGACCTATGGACGTAGATGGATTTACCTCGAACCATATTAAATCGTGTGTCTTTACTTATTGTCTTTATTGTTTTCTTACTGCCTGTATGATTTTAGTATACTTATCCTGAAAACCCTCTAAGCACCAAGCTACGGGAGACCACCCAGTTGATGTATTTACAGTGTCAGTAACTTAGTTTTGGACTTTCACTATGCAAACAAACTTAAAAAAAGAATACAACTTATTCGACCCCTCTTTCTAAGCTGTATAATTGTATACTGTGACCAACAGGTGGTATCGGATCAATTGATTATACAAAGAACTAGTCAATTTTTAACCTAAATCAGATCCACAGAATCACTAGCTTTTAAAAATTTCATTTTTATATCTTTATCATCCATTCTACTTTTGATATGGATACATCTATGCTCTACAAAGTTTCCATGTTTTCTATTAACAAATTTTATGATTTAAGAATCAAGATGGAAGCCCATCTTGCTGCAATACACGAAGAGATGATTTTTGTCATCCAAGAAAGACCTATCAAGATCATGAAGACCAACCCAGCTGCCAGAATAGAAGGACAATCTCATGCAGAAATGCTTGAGAATGAAGGGGAACAGTGGACAACTGATGATCGGAAGTGTGCGAACCTAGACAACATCACCAATAATGCACTATTTGTCACTCTTGACAAAGACACATTCTCCAAGGTAAAGAGCTGGAAGACAGCCAAAGAAATCTGGGAGAAACTCAAGTTGATATGTGAGGTAACTGAGGTCTCAAAAGAAAACAAGATTTCAAAACTAACTTAGCAATTTGAATCCTTTTCAATGATATCTTCCGAAACACTTGAGTAACTTGACCTCAGATTTACCGATATTATCGGCGAACTCGAAGCATTAGGTAAAGTGTATACCCAAAAGGAGAAAAATCTTAAAATCTTTTTATCACCCGATGGGACATTAAGACAATAACTATGTGTGTGTCTTGCAAATTAAATGATATATCTACTTTTTATCTATTCTGTGACCTTAAAAATTTGGAGTACAATATTAACAGGAGAGAGAAGACCAAAGAGTCACCATATAAGACTACAGCACTCGTTGCTCTATCCGGCAGGAGTCACAGATCTGCCCCTAGTGCATCCAAATCCGCATTCAAGGCAGCTTAGAGAAATGATGACATCCTGTATAACACCCCCTAACCTAGCAGCTGAACTGCAAAGAGGTATGTGGAAACTCCCCTCGCAAGCATCAGTCCAAACAAACTTTGTATTCTTCCTTGTCAACAATGTCAATGGGGTTGCAATCTTTGAGAATCCATGTATAACCCGTCGGTAGTAGCCATTTAGTCCTAAGAAATTTCGAACCTCTGATATATTCGTTGGTGTTGGCCAGTTACTCACCGCCTATACCTTGTTTGGATAAACTGAAATGCCATCCTTAGATACCACATGCCCTAAAAGTACCACTTGTTCTATCCAGAATTCACATTTCTTGAATTTAGCATACAACCATTTTTATTTGAGAATTTGAAGCACAATTATGAGGTGCTCTTTATGCTCATCTCTATCATGTGAATAGATAAGGATATCATTCATAAAAACCACCACAAATTTATCAAGGAACTCTTTGAATACCCAATTCATCAGATCCATAAATGTTGCTGGAGCATTTGTCAAACCAAAAGGCATCACTAAAAAGTGATAGTTACCATATCGCGTTCTATATGATGTCTTTTGGATATCTTCTTCTTTGACCTCCAGTTGATGATATCCTAAATGTAAATCAATCTTTTAGAATACTAATGCTCCTTGCAACTGATCAAATAAATCATCTATGCTTGGAAAAGGATATTTGTTCTTGATGGTCGCCTTATTCAGTTCTCTATAGTGTATGCATAATCACAATGAGCCATCTTTCTTTTTCACAAATACGACAGGTGCTCCCCAAGGTGAACAACTAGGACGGATGAATCCCTTATCAAGTAATTCTTGTAGATGAACTTTTGATTCTTTCAATTTTGTTGGTGCCATTCTGTATGAGGCTTTAGAAATAGGGCTAGTCCCTGGCATAATATCGATTGCAAACTCAATTTCCCGATCTGGCGGCAATCCTGGTAGATCATCTGGAAACACCTCAGGAAATTCTCTAACCACATCTACATCTTCAAGCTTCAATTTCATTTCAAGAGAGGTGTCCAAAACATTAGCAAAATAGCCAGTACACCCCTTATTTAACATCTTACTAGATTTTAGTGCAGTTATAATTGGCAAAGAGCACAAATATGAATTACCTCTAAAAATAAACCGTCCTCTATTTGCTGGTTGAAAGGCCACAATCTTCTTATTACAATCGACATTTGCACAATATTTAGCTAGCCAGTCCATACCAAGGATAACATCAAAATTAGATATTGGTAGGACAACAAGGTCGGCGTATAGTACCCTCAACATTTGGCCAGAATCCATATTTTCTCCAAACGGAGCAGCCACATTATAACCAACTGTGAGTAGTTCTGGTTTAATGCCAAATTTTCTCATAAATGCATATGATGCAAATGAATGTGTGGAACCTGGGTCTATCAATGTAAATGCAGGAATTCCTGAGATCAGAATGGTACCTGAGAATACGTAAGCATCTGCATCATCTTATTCTCGTGTCATTGCAAACACCTTTCCTTGAACTTTATTCTCTGGGTTTGGGCAATCTCTCGCCATATGTCCGGGATTCTTGCATGTGAAATAATTATTCGACCCGACAAAACATTCTCCAAAGTGATTTTTCCCACATTTAGTACACATAGGCTTCTCAGTTGTATTTGGAGCATGTCTCGTTGTAGGATGGTTCTGATTGGCTTTGCCTGGTTTTTGCTCCGGTTTCTTCCAATGTGCGGAATTTTTTGAAGCAGATGCTTGCCTCTTCTGCTGATAAGACCTTTGTATCTCCTTTTCGTCAGCTTCTGCGAGCAGCGCTTTGTCAACTATTTCTCTGAACTCAGTTAATGTAGACATTCTCACATCTCTTCTAATTTCAGGTCAGAGGCCTCTTAGGAAATGATCCATCTTCTCAAAATTATCCCTAGCAATATAGGGAACATACCTGCAGCCTTCTTCAAATTTCCGGATATATTCACAAATAGACATATCCCCTTGCTTCAGCTCCAAAAAAATCTTTAACCTTGAGAGACCGTGCATCCCTAGTGAAGTATTTATCATAGAATATTACTTTAAATCTCTCCCACGTTAGCTCTTACATGTTGACTACAAGTTTGGCTCCTTCCTACCTAGTTATGGCATCTTTTTTGTGTTGAAAGACCGCACAAGTATCTTCTCAGCATCATCGATGTGCATGTAATCAAAGATAACATCAAGTGATTTGACCCATTCCTCTACAACCATAGGATCAGACCCACCATGAAAATCAGGAGGTTCCTGTTGGTCCCAAGAATGATGAAGAATATCCTCACTGTACCAATACGAGTCTTTTCTAGCGCGCTCACGCGCACCTGGGAAACTTTTCAGGGGGTCACCCATCCCATAACTACTCCAGGCTGAGCACGCTTAACTTTGGAGTCTCTATAAGATGGATACCAGAAAAGAAGATGTATCTTGTTGGTATGAGTAGTCCAAATCAATTCATTTAACCACTTTCTAGCGTAGATCTTACAGGTCGAATCGCAAGCCGCGCCTCGCGCATTTTTAAGCCCATGCAGGCAGGATGCTGGACTGAATTCCAACAATCCCCATCCCAGTACCTGCCAGCATCTCAGCCCCATAGTTTGGAAACCTCCGTGAACTAGATTTGATCACACAGTCCTCTAGCGGATGGATTCATTCACACAGTCCTCCAACACTTGACATCAGCATCTGTTCCAGCTCCGTTTACTTTTGCTGCGCCAGTATCTCAGTTCCAGCATACTATATTTTATCACATAGCTCTCCAGCACCTGACAATCTCCACAGCGCCAACATCTTAGTTCCGGCCAACTAGCAACATTTGTTGCATGCCCGCCTCTTAGTTCCAACACTCTAGCAGCCTCCACTGTAGGATACTTCGAGGGAATTTGCACCCGTGACCTGCTCCGATACCAATTGTTGGTCCCAAGAATGATGAAGAACATCCTCACTATACCAATACGAGTCTTTTCTAGCGCGCTTAGTCCTCACTCTCGCGCACCTGGGAAACTTCCCAGGGGGTTACCCATCTCATAATTACTCCAGGCCGAGCACGCTTAACTTTGGAGTTTCTATAAGATGGATACCAGAAAAGAAGATGCATCTTGTTGGTATGAGTAGTCCAAATCAATTCATTTAACCACTTTCTAGCGCAGATCTCACAGGTCGAATCGCAAGTCGCGCCTCGCGTATTTTTAAGCTCCTGCAGGCATGATGCTGGACTGTATTCTAATAGTTCTATTTTCCTAACTTTCTCATACACTGCTGGTCCATTATTGTTTATTTTTGTGCATAATAAGTTGCAAACAAAAAGAATGCGATAATCCTGGATGTAACAATACATGAGCAGAGTGGTGTTGATACAAGAAATGTACCTTCCACCACGTCGGTAGCGTTTGGGGCTTCTTATTTGGCTAAGGCGAAGACTCTTGCCGGTGCCTTCCCTTTGATGTCCTTGCGATTTCCTTGCTTACCACATTTCACACTGACTGTTGCCCAGCGGTTTTGCGCTGAAATTTTTTGAGTGGCCTAGATGATTGATTTGATGTAGATCTCTTGAATTTCCCCAGCGTCCGATCCTTCTTCTGTCCCAAACGGGTCATTCCACTCTCGGTTAGGCTTGCAGCCTCGACCGCTTCTGCCATGGTTGTCACTCTCACTTGCAGCAAGCTTTGCTGTAGAGCAAATCTCAAACCTTTCATAAACTTGTAGAGTTTATTCTCCTCTATGCTCACTAGTCCTGGCGCGTACTTGGAGAATCAATTGAATTGACACTGGTACTGGGCTACCCTCGTTGCCCCTTGCTTAAGATGGTAAAACTCCTCACCTCGAGCTTCACGAGCGGACTGGGATATATACTGGTCACGAAAAGCCTTCACAAAATTATCCCATGTTTAGTCAGTAGCTTCCTTTGTCCATTTATTGTCGATAACTCTACACCAGTCGTGAGCAGCCAACTCCAATCGAAAAGTTGACGGTGTTAGCTTCTGTTCCAGTAAGTATTGCAGGGTGGAAAATATGCTTTTTATTCTCTCAAGCCAGTGGGGGGTTAAATCGAAGAAACTGTTCTAGCACTCTACCATGTGGTACAGGTGCATTCGGCTTTGGAGCGATATGTCATTGCAGGAAATTTACTAGTTGAGCAATGACCTGAAGAGTGTTATTGTATCCTCGGAATGTCTTTCATTTCTTCTATGTGGCTCTTCGTTGTCCACGTTGGACAAGAGGTCTTCCATATCTACGACGTTCAGCCATATAGAGATGCCCAGAACACCCGGACCTGACGGGTCGACCCGTCGACCCAGACCCGTGTAGGACTCGGACCCAGCCAACCCATCAGACCGGGGAACTCGGACCCATGGTATACACCGGTGGGCTCCGGGTCCTACATTTCGAGACCCGTCGACTCGCCGGGTCCCACCCGGATGACCCAGCGGGGTAATTAAAAGAAAAAAATTAAAAAGTGACCGTTGGACCCAGCGGGTCGGACCCGTGACCCGGCCGGTCCAACGGATTGATTTTCAAAGTTTTTAAAAAAAATCAAAAATTCTATCTATAAATACTCCTCCAACTTCTCTCATTTTCTCGCACTCACTCATTCTAATCTATCTATCTCTCAACTGTTAATGTTATAATCTTTAATCTCTTTCTTTTTACTATCATTTAGCCATTATGTCGAATTCTAGCAAGGGAAAAGGTATTGATGTGTCTCCCAAAAATCCAAAATATCCAAGTTTGTACGAATGGCTCTTTGGGGCAAATCGAAGGTAAGTTAGGTAAGTAAAAAGAACTACGTAGGGCTTTGATTCATCACGAGGATACATAGGAAATTTAATTTTAAGTGAAAACTTAAAATTAAATAAAAGCCTATTTTTTTAATTCTATGTTAAGTAAAATAACTACGGAGAGCTTTAATTCCTCACGAGGATATATAGGCAATTTAATTTTAAGTGAAAACTTAAAATTAAATACAAGCCTATTTTTTTAATTCCCTTATAAGTAAAATAACTACGGAGAGCTTTGATTCCTCACGAGGATATGTAGGCAATTTAGTTTTAAGTGAAAACTTAAAATTAACTACAAGCTTATTTTTTTCAATTATTTTTTTTGTTCATTAGTTATTTTCATGTATAAAATAGTAATAAATAAAACTTTATAAACACTTTTTCAAAAAAAAATACCGGTCGGACCCATGACCCGGCGGGTCGGACCCAGACCCGGACCGGACCTGTGGCCGGACCGTGAACCCGCCAACCCGTGCATCTCGTATGTACGGGTGGGGTCCGGTCCCGGCCAACCGACCCGTGGACCCGGCGGGTCGGACCCGGAACCGTGGCTAGACACCTCTACAGCCATTTATAGTTAGTGATTGTTGAAGTCAGCATTATATTGTGGAATTTAAAGGTACTCATATCCGGGTAACTAAATATCATGAAACATTATCATCATGCAATATTGTTATTATATCCACAAATGTGGTGTCATGGAAAATTACAGCACTAGGTGAGGAAAAGTAGGTTTTTCGTGGTCACACTCGCCTCCTGTATAGCTCTAGTAAGCTCTCCGGTCAGGGTCTGGATCTGCTGCTCAAGGGTCTCAAAACAGCTGTAATACCCGAGATTCTCGGTTCCGGTTATTTTTGAATTTTTGTCGGTTGCGCCGGTCATTTTGCTCTGTTGGTGATTTCTTGAGATTTTCCCCTATGTTGGGTACGACATGATGTACCGTGTTGTGGTGTTATCGGGTACGACTTATCATTGCGCAAGTCGAGCTAATAGTATGTCGTGCTTTGTTATTTGTTTGTTTTCAATTTAGATCGTTGGTGTTGTCCGTTAGTGTTTCGTTGCATGTTGAATAATCATTGTTTTGTCGAGGAGTATCATTGTTGTACATTTAGTCGGCTTTGTAAGATCACCAACGACACTTATAAAGTCTAAAAATTCTTAGACTTTGCAATGTGATAGAGCATCAAATTAGCTTTCCAATGATTCAAACGGCGAGTCAATCAGAGTCCGGACGAAGGAGTTATCGTCGTAATGACAAAGTCTACACTGTCAGAATACGGCCCTGGAACACGGCGCTGTTTGCACCATTTTAGCTGAGTCGCTTATAACACGGCGCTAATTTGGGCAGTGTTCTGAGCCGTTTTGTCCAGTTGTATAAATAGGACAGTCGCGTTTTTCAGCCCATTTTCACTTCTCTCTCTCGGTTTTTGGGCGATTTGATGGGGATTTCAATCCCTGAGTAGATTATCATCATATTGTTGAAGTCTTGATCATGTTTAACATCATCTAATCCATTGTTCTTCGTCGGATTGAGGTAATTCTTCGAAAATCCCTTTTTTCAACTATTTTGGGGTTTTCCTCTTGATTTCAATTCTGGGCTGATTATGATGAATTGGTCATGTAATTCTTATTGTAATCTACGGATTAGAAACTTGTTTATCAATTTTGTTTCACTCGGAACATGATTTTGGATTTCTTGTAACAAACCCTTGAACCCTTGTAGTTTCTTAGTATCGATTGGGATTTCGTTTACTGTTGTTGATTCGTAGCAGTGTTATTCTCGTAGTGATTGTGTTGTTATTGATTTCTCGCGAAGGTGGTCGGTTTTGAAATTTTATTTGGCCTGCGTTAAATCGGAGTATTCACAAATTGATTTCGAGGCAAGTATCTTGCCCATACATTACGTGTTGTGCGGATTTAATAGTTGGTAATCGATGATACGTGCTGAATGAATGTCTATAATTAACTTTCAAAGGAATCGATATGCTTTTCAATATTTCCTTAAAGATGACTTGTATGATTTCGTTGTTAAATGTGCTTGTCTAAGTATGTGTATTATTGTTGAGTATAGGAATACCTTACTTTCGTGGGGTATCATTTTGTGTGATTATATCGTTTGTAGATTTAAAATTTAACCTTTCGTTGAGGTACGTGTGGGGGAACGTGTGTTTATTCATGATCATGTGACATTGTGTGATAAAGATGGTAACTCCTTTATGAGGAGGTTGTGCCGTTCGGCGTGGTTAGAAAGGTATTTTATCTCGTTGCTATGTTATTGGTACTAGCTGCATCGTTGAATTCCAGTGTTAATGGTATTGTTACTTGGTCTTGAGTATGTGTTGGATGAACTGGCCATTCTAGTAAGGTACATCGACTATATATACTGTGATTGACTTTCGAGGCTTGTGGTTTGCAACTATGAATTATGATCTTTTGGGTGTTTGAGTTGTTGTCCTTCCACCCGGAGCATTCGACGGGACGTTTGGGGGTCGATACTAAGGGGTACGGCCACGGAAGTGGACTTAGGTGCGTGTCGTTGATCTTCCACCCGGAATGTTCGACGGGGCGTTTGGGGGCCGATACTAAGGGGTACGGCCGTGGAAGTGGTTTCCCACTCGGAGCATTCGACGGGGCGTCTGCGAGCCGATGCTAAGGGGCACGGCCGTGGGTTACCAAGTGTGATTTCTGTGATATTGATGTTGATGTTTTCGTTAATTGTAATATTATCCGGAGTATCACAATGCTTTGTGCTTGGGGTCGAGAGACATTATATATCGAGTCTTGGTGCTTGGCTAGAATGGCATAAGAATAATGTATTATGTGTAATATGTCCTTGTAGTAAATTGAAGTGGATGATCGGATCATGGACCCTGTGTTTTGTGACCGGAATGGTTGGGTCGTGGACCTCGTGTTTTGTTAGAGGATTTGCATTTTGGAAAATGTACTTTGGGACTCTGACCCTAAGTGGCTTTCCAGGAATTAAGAACTTTTCAATTTCAAATGTTTTCAAAACTCCTGAGATTTGGAAGTGTTTTCAAAGTGCTTACTTTTCTCGTTTATACTTTCAAGACTTGAACTATTTTAACTAAATAATATATCTCGGGAAGTCTTTCGTTGTATTCTCGGAATGTGTTGTGTATGGCTCGTATTTGCATTTTATACTTGTACTAGCAAAACAGTGGAGTTTTGCTATCCTCCAAGTATTCGGGGAGTGTATGTTTGTTCTGCGTCCAGGTACATGTAGGTTTTGGGAGGAAAACATAGGATCGGTGCGAAGGATGATGGAAGATGAATGATACTAATCACATGAAGGCTAGTTTTTAGTATAGTCGGTCGGAGTTCGTTGTATGGTCTTTTCCGCTGTCGTACTTTTGTTTGTGAGTGTATTTTACCCTTGCATGGGTATGAGTCGAGATAGAAATGTATACTTTGATTTGTATGTTAGTGATAAAAGACCAAATCGGTTTATTTTTTTGTTACGTCGGTATGTAATATAATGTGTTGTTTCGATGTCTAGCCTGGTGGATCCTCACAGAGAGGGTCTGCGGCGTGTAATATTCCCGGTTTGATTTCGGGGGTGTTACAACATCAAGGTCTAGATTTCACGCCATTTGGATGGCTCGAATATAATTGAATAATTCCCTGCAACATAAGTTATACGCCTTCTGAATGAATAACGTAGCTAAGTCAACTACGACTGGTTATTTGATACAAAAAGAAATATTCAAGTGTACATTAGATTATTACATCAAAGTACGAGTACAGCAGAAATAAGAGTACATGTTTGACATATGAATAAAAGAAATGCTAAATAAAGCTTCACAAAAAATATGTCCTGTTGGCAATACTCAAGGTCAGACTTCACTTCGCGTCTGCATCTTCCTCCTCTGCCTCTTTGATCTCTTCATCTAGTGGGGTTTTAGAAAATCAAGCGGGGTGAGAATAAAGGATTCTCAATAAGTTTGAAGTTTGAATAATTTACAAGTTTATTTTTCAAGGATATATAAAATATTTTTTCTCCCACTTTCGAAAATTAATATTGTTTAATATTTCATGCATGTTTTCAAAATAATGTCATGCCTTTGTGCTACTTGTAAGTGTTATGAATTATATCATGAATTTACAGTCAAACTCCATAGATTGTTATTGAATTTGATTAATTTATGGTGTCGAGCACCTAGAGAGTATTTAGCTTTGGGAGATCATCTCTGTGACTAATTCCCTTAGCCTCCTTATAACGTCTTAGGCTGTTATCAGTGTTTGGCCTTAGACTTACGCCACAACCTTTGTTTTAAAACCCGTAGTCTTGGACGTTTGTCGGACCGTCACTATAATATTGGCATTTGATTAGTATCGCTCACACACTTGGTGACATGCTGCCTTATCTCTTAACCGGGCTCGATATGTTCTTAGCTTTAGGTATATGCCCGCATCATATCATAATCGCGACTATACTCAAATCTATGACCCAGTCACCTTAGGATCACACTGTCTCCCGGCTTCAAAGGGAATATGATACGACGGTAGCTTTGCTTAGAACCGCAACCATGCTGCTCGATTTATGACGTAGACTAACTGCCCCTCAATGCATATATAGATAGAAAATGGACTCTAGAGGTGTATAGATTCTAGAGGTAATTTGCACCCAAAGGTTTTGTATTACTTAGTTCCGCACAATATTTACTCCCAATTGTTATCGAATAATTATTATTGTCGTGACTAACGACGATCATGCATATCATAAGATGCAAATGTATTATTTGATAATAAATGGACTTGGGTAATTTAGATAAATTAACTCAATCGGTTGGTAATTAGATGGCTATTGCAAGAGTTTTATCTTATTTTAATGATAACCTTATAAACTTGAATAATTCGGGATGAATATTTATATGTCCGAAATTACGAACTTTATTGTGAGAAGACCATTATGATTTGAGTATTAAAGGTCATAAGTTGCATGAAAGTCTTACTTTACAGAAATTACAATTTTGCCCCTCCGAATTTTAAGTATTATTAATATTTTTACTATAATTACATGAATTTGAATGATTCGGTACGTATTGGCTGTATGTCCAAATATTATGAACTTTATGGCGAACAATCCATTATGATATGGGATTGAAGGTCAGAAGTTGTATGAAAGTCTTACCTTTTGGAATTATGATTCCGTCCTTCCAAATTTTAAGTTTTATTAATATTTTTGCTATAATTACATGAATTTGAATAATTCAGCACGAATTGGTTATACATCCGAATTATGAATGTTAAACCCAATAATCCTAGATTGCACGTAATTAAACGTGTTCGTAATAAAATTAATAAGTTAACCCAAGTCGTATTCTTAAGGAAAGCTTAAGAGGGCAATTGTTCGTATTGTGAAAAAGAAAAGAAAAGAAAAGCAATAAAAATAGGGTTTGATTGTTGTTTAACTAAGAGAACTGAAAGGCGAATTAATGTAGATGGAAAGGTAAACCCTAATCTAAGAATGCAAATCAACCATGATCATAAACATAATAAAAACAGAAAAGCAATAACTCACAACTTGAATGCAAAGAAATTGAACTTGTATTGAATCCGTGGTGGAAGTCATCACAAATCCATACGAATATTGCGTAATAGAAAGCTATTTAATAGTCTATGAGAAACTAGGAGTAAAATCTGGAAAATAGAAGGTTTTTATGTTTTTCGCCATGTTGCCGTCACAATGTGGATACCCTAAAATAAACTAAGTCTGACTCGTCGCATATTTATAGCGGTTTTGCACCGCCTTCAGCTCAGTGATCTCCTTGAATGAGCGACCACTGTCTTGACTCTCTATTCCAAATTACTTTGCCCTCGTGGGAGACCGCCTTGGGTGAGCGACTACTATCTTGGCTCTCTATTCCGAATTACTTCGCCCTCGTCGGCGACCGCCTTGGGTGGGCGACCACTGTCTTGGCTAGCTGTCCCTAACTCATACCCCCGTTGCGCGGTCTCTTGGTAAGAGCGAGTGCTTCTTGAGTTTCTTTCATACACACACAAAGCGGTCTCTTCCTCTAAGCGATCACCTAGATAGGTTTCTGACTTGCTCTCAGCTTTCACCGCACCTACACATGGCGAGCTCCTTGTCCAAGCCTCCGCTCTGGCCGAGCTTGCTTCTGTAATATCCGACGGAAATTCTTACTTACTGTTGTATTATTCGGATAATTCAATACTATTGAAGTCTTCTTGCATTTGTTTATGTTTATTGATGTTAGAATATATCATAATAGATTTAATAATAACTATCACTCGCACTATGATTGATTTCTCAGCGTTGTATAGATAAGTGCATTTTTGGGCTAGTAATTCTGTACTTAACGTACTCTAACCCTTTAGCATAACATACGCTATATTGTGGGATTTACGTACGTAAAGAGGTGCCTTTTACGTACGTAACACTTGTAGTCGTATCCGATCTCAACTTTCGGCGTGTGGGGTCGGGCGTGATTTGAATATCTGATCTTTTGGAGGCAACCTAGTTGACCTACATTACGTACGTAAGGCTTAAAGCCATAACATACGTAATGATATTCATATTTTAGTTCAGTAACTTGTGATAGTGTATTACGTACGTAACACATAATTGTGTAACATACGTAATGAAGCTAACGTACGTTATCTGCATGTGGTAACGTACGTAGTGAACTGTGCTGTTATAAAAAGAAAACTTGTGTCTTTCATTTTGCACGTCCAACTTCGATATATCTCCAGTATAAACATCCCCCTGCCTCCCTATATCACTTCTACCTTCTTTCAACTTGTGTTTGAGCTTTGCATCTTGATTGGGAGCTTGTTGGTTGAATTAATCAAGATAAACATGGTTGTAGTTAAGTTTTCAACAACTTAATGATGAATATGGAGATCAAAGGTTTGATATGATGTATTCTTGATGTTTTAAATGGTAGTAATCATGGCTAATAGAAACTCACTCTTCTTGCTGAACTATTAACATAACTAAGACAATAATAATCATTACTTTTATTTTAGATAGGTTAATTTGTAGAATTTTATCATTATATTGAATCAACTATCATGCTTAAAGAGATTTTGAACTAGATGAACTTAGGTTCCTCATTATAATTGGTTGAACCTTGAATTACATCAATATAAGATTATAGTTCAGAGATGTTAATTCACCTTAATGATGATTTCGTAATGATCTTGTGATGAATAACTCAACTATATCATTAAACTAACTTGATGAACTCATAATCGATGAACATAGTATTAATTTTACAAACTCATGATTCGTTGAACAATGATAATCACCGAGTAACCTTTGTTTTAATCAATGTTTTATAAAACGTAGTTGTTCGGATTATATCTTTCAAAATATTGATGTTGATTTTAAGAAATTCTATCGGCATATCAATTTTGGCAATTTCTCCTTGAGGATTGTTCTTGATAAATTCTCATTCGTTTGAACCACATGAATAATCGAGAACACCTTCAATGGTAACCGAAAATGATAATAAATTGAAGTTAGTGTGAATCCTTGAAATGGAATTATGATACATAGACGGTTGAACTAAGCAAAATGAATTTAGGATATCGATTCGCTGAACTAGATATCGATAGTTATGAGAATGTGTTATTGAATGGATTGTATCCCTTACAAGGTTAATTGTTCGAGTAACCGATATTAAGTCGAGGATCGTTCGTTCGTTCGACAAGGAAGGATTATTTTCATCTCCGTATTGAGGCAAGTTATCTTGCTTGGTTATAATGATGTTTGGATTCTTGTGATGATTATGCGTTTCGTGTATATGAAACACTTATGAAACTGTGATCCGTGAATTGATATTATTTTTGATGATGTCCCGTTTTCATCGTCGGATTGCATTCCCAAGTTCTTCATTTTAAACCGTTGATATCATTGATCCTTATTGTCATTTCGGTGAGTTTATTGATCCTTAATCGCATATGTGATTTATTGAATTCGTTGTTGTATCGTGTCATATCTGGAATCATATCTGCGTTCCGACTGGTTATTGTGTAGGATTTTTAGCCATGCACATATATAGTCATGCGTGGATGTTTCCATATTGGACTGTGCACATGAGATGTAGTTCGTGAGGCTAATTAGGTACATTGTCCCACGTATATCCTGGATTCCGTATACGGAGTGGACATGTGCACTAACACATTTCCAGATCGGGCGTACTGTGATGTCCATCTTGAGCCGTACTATATTGGTCGTTCATAGTCCATTTATATATTTGGATGTGTTCGACGTTTTGTGACTAAGCGTTCATACGCCCGAGGGGTATGTTCGTTAGTCGGGTAGTTTTCCTTGAAATCTAATATATGTGAATTGTATATATCTTGAGAAACTATTTATCATGTATATCTGACCCTGTGTTGGGCGAAATACTTGTGTTGTATTTTAGGTCGAGGAAAAGTCAAGGCACGGGAAGATCATGGTGATGGCGAAGGGTTCGAAGGATACTAGTTCGGGGACCCCAAGTCTTTTGTTGTCCGGTCTTGTTCGAAACGTGTAATGTTATCTTTCTGCTTTATTTTAATTATGGACAAATGTATTATTATTTAAAGTATATTCCATCCCCATATGGATTATACTTGTATTTTGGATCCTGTGTATAATAAGGCTGTTGGCCATACTACTGTGAATTCCTAATCGGAGTAAGTACTATGTATTGTGGTTCGGTATCACATGTATTGTGTATTTAATCTGTATTTTGGGTATCGCCTGGTGGGTCCCAGTGTGGGGTCCACGGCACTGTAATGGCCGCCTTTTTGGGGTGTTACTGAAGATGGTATCAGAGAGTCGATTTTTTTTAGAGTCTTTGTGTATTGAACTAGTATCAAAAGACCTTCGTGTCACGTGTGACCCGTGCAAGCGCCTGATCCTAAGAGCCAAATGCGGTACGCACTTTATGAGCCATGATTTAATTACTGGCATGATATTGATATCGGAATGGATCTCTTTGTTGATCTTGACATTTTGAGGATTTGTGGCAGGATTTATCTGATTGATAATTCGAAGTAAATTCTGGATTGATTATATGATTGAAATTGTTCGACTCAACGTCGATATGATATTCTGTGTGACCCTCGTAGTGTCGATAATTCATTATGAACTGTTTTCTTGAATATGTAATTTCTTGTTGCTATTAACTTAGCATGATGTTTGATTGGTATCATGAACTGTACTTATGGTTATCTTTACGAATTGATTCTTTCAGTATGGAAAGAAATTTAAGAGGCCGTGGCAGAGGGGGACGAGGCCGCGGAAGGGGCCGAATCCCGATACCACGAGCCAACAGGCATGCGAATGCAGAGTGTTGTGTCGAGAATTATACTCTCCGACCGGCGATCGCCTCGGAGATCGGGCGACCTAGCCATTGCCGAGCAGCGGAGGCAGAACTGCCGAGCAGCGGAGGCAGAACTGCCGACCAGCGATCGGGCGACCTAGCCATAGCCGAGCAGCCGAGGTAGATCGACCGACCGAAGGTCCCAGGACAAGTCCCGGTGCCGAGCGATCGACATCTAAGACGATCGTCTCTCGGTACTTGGCGATCGATTCCTGGTGGCCGACTAGCGGACGATCATCTCTCGGCACTTGGCGATCGACCCTTGGTGATCGACCGATGCCGACCCCTGGTGACCGACCAATGACGATCGCCTCATGCCGCTCAAAGCCGATGGTCATCCAGTCGGCAAAGGCCGAAGCCCAGGACAGAACCCACGTGCAGTGCCGAGACAAGATCCGCATTTCATGGATCGTTGACCACAGCCTGTCAGCATCCGTCCACCAGCCGACAGGCCCGCCGAAAGGTGTCCGTGGGACCGCTCGTGACAGTGACCCCGAACGCGTGCTGGCTCCTCATTGGACCGCACAGCTGGCTTCCAGCAGCTGCCTTGGACTTTAGGCAAACAGGCCATGTGACTTGAAGACGATCGCCCCATTATTATATTGGCCGAAAGGCGATCGCCCGCTAGGAAACAAGGCATCTCAGCCCTATATATAAAAGGCTCCCTGCACTTGGATTTCTGTCGGCCATTACCGCGATTCACGCACAATACAGAAGCAATACACACAACTTGGCTTTCTCCTACTCTTGGCAACAGCTATCTCTCGGTCCATTCTTCTCTCTCAGCCTCTCTCACATAGAAGACGATCGCCCGAGAGCAAGAACACCAAGGCTTCGTTCAAGAGCTGGATTAACAGGATCTTTTTACACTCATTGTACTTAGATTCTCACATTAATACTTGTATCCACGAATATTTGTATTAATAACATCTCGCGAGAGCATTCAAGCCCGGGCCTAACAAACCCGGCAAATCTTGTGTTATTTATCTTCTCTCGGAAGTGCTCCCGCAACCTTGTTTGTTGTCTGTCCATTCCAGCAGTATTTCATCTTCGGATAAATATTTCGGGCAACAACACAGAGCATAGTTCCGCAGGCAGTGATTCGCGTTCTAGGGACCAATCGCACCACACTGGACGCGAGGATGCTCGTGTCGATCCTTACGCTGTGATGTAGGGCATGATGGCTCAGATGACCCAGATGAGTCAGTTAATGGAAACTATGCAGAGTCACTCACGGCAACGAGGCCACCTCCGTACATGGCGGACCGGTGAGTCGGATCATCAACGACATCTCTCGCCATGACCCCGATTTTTGAAGGTTCCTCGAGCTCGCGATATCGTGCATTGGATTGAACACTTCGAGAAATTATTCGATATGGTAGACATCCCGTGAGAGAATCGCGTCTCGTGTGACTTACTACAGGCAAGGGCGCCGACACCTGGTGGCTTTCGGTGAGGCCAGCTGATGGCGTATGTACTTGGGAGGAATTTTAGAATCTCATGCTAGACCGTTACTATCCGGGTCCTCTCCGCGAGGCCAAATTATTTGAATTGCTGAATCCAGACCCGTCCGAAGATGATGATGTACTATCTGTTGCCGAGAAATTCCAGGCACTTCTTCCTTTTGCCTCGACGATTGTCAGAACGGAGGCTGATAAGATCAAATATTTTCTCAAGAGGCTTAAACCCCGAATGAGAATGCAACTGCTGAATCACCACTGTATGACCCCACCGGAGTTCATTGAGAAAGCTCTGGAGTATGAATTAACCACGAAAGAAATTTCTAAGAAGCAACCGCAGTCCAACAACAAGAAATTCAGGAACCAGAACCAGACAGACAGCAACCGGGGAACATTCAAGAGGCCCGAACCAGTGCCAAATCCTTCTGAACGGAAACGCATGGCGTTGAAGCCAACCGGATCGCAACCTCGAGCAGCCAGCCTATCTGTAGTGTGCTATAACTGTGGAGACCAGGGGCACATCAATTCGAAATGCCCGAGGCCGGCCGTTGCATGCCATACTTGTGGGAAGAATGGACATCGTGCTCGTTATTGTAGGAGTGGACCAGGACGTACTCTAGCAGCACCTCATGCTCCAGTTC
The DNA here is from genome assembly GCA_033398695.1 of Orobanche coerulescens. NCBI lineage: Eukaryota > Viridiplantae > Streptophyta > Magnoliopsida > Lamiales > Orobanchaceae > Orobanche > Orobanche coerulescens. The sequence continues at coordinate 89,288,304 of CM065814.1, forward strand.
AGTCTTTCGTCCAGGACCGTGTACCCCCGTTTGCTTCTAATCAGACTACCGGGGCAAACAGAGGGATGGGCCGCGGAAATCAAGTTGGTGCATCTAGTACCGGGGCTGCAAAACCCAGAGTTTACGAGATGAAGAAGGACGACGATCCCGAAGCCAGCATGATTGCAGGTACTTTCGAGATCCGATCTCAGCCTGTATGTGTTCTTTTGATACTGGTGCTTCACACTCCTTTTTACCTGCTTCTTGTTTGAGCCGTTTGCAATTAGATCATGTTACCAATTGTGAACCTTATATAATTGGTCTACCCGATGGTAGAAGAATTGTTGGGAATCGTGAAGTGAAGAACTGTCCGATTCGCATGAACGACCGTGAGTGGTTGTCGAATTTAATTGTGGTCGATTTACCTAAAGATGATGTAATCTTGGGTATCGATTGGATGGATCGTCATGATGCCATACTTAGTGTCCGCAAGCGAATAGTGACTGTCACATCTGACGATGGTGTTGAGTGTACTTTCCAGGGTGACAATCCCAGCCGTTCTGGGAGAGTCATCAATGCTATGAAAGCAGTGAAACTGCTTAATCAGGGGTGTATTGGCTATTGGTGTTTCATGACCAAAGCAGCGGATCGACCAGTCGAATTGGCCAATATTCCGGTAGTCCGAGACTACCCAGACGTATTTCCAGACGAGTTGCCAGGCTTACCTCCACATCGTGATGTAGAGTTCAATATTGAGTTAGAGCCAAGTACGTCCCCGCTCTCGAAAGCACCGTATCATATGGCTCCGACCGAGATGCAGGAGCTGAAGAGCCAACTTGAGGATTTGACCGAGAAGGGCTATATTAGACCTAGTGCATCCCCTTGGGGAGCACCAGTGCTATTTGTACGGAAGAAAGACGGATCCCTATGTCTGTGTATTGATTATCGTGAGCTGAACAGGGTAACCATGAAGAACAAATATCCATTGCCGCGTATTGATGATTTATTGGATCAGCTTCAGGGGACTGCTGTGTTTTCTAAGATCGACTTGAGGTCTGGTTACCATCAGTTGAGAATTCATGAGTCTGACATTTCGAAGACCGCTTTTCATACTCGCTATGGGAATTATGAGTTCGTAGTTGTAATATCCGGAATTTCTACTACTGTGGTTTAATATTATTTTATCCGAGTTATGTTGTACAACGTGGAATCTGTACAGTATGGATAAAATAAATGAAGGACTAAGACATCTGTATTGGTATTATTACCGCACTTGGTTGACAGTTGTATTGGAAGACATTGTGTGTCGGGCTTACCGTATGAGAATATTGCTGGAAGGAGTATACGTATTCAGTATGTCGTATGTTCGTATATAGTATGTTGAGACTTTGGACAAGAGTAGCTGAAAATGGCTAAGTGTAACATTACTAGCGCACGCTAATGTACATGCCTAGCGCACGCTATCGTGCTAGTTTAGCGCACGCTATAAGGAAAAGATAGCGCACGCTAGAACAGACTAGATCAGAAGGAATCTATGTGTGGACCAGGCCACTTTCGGCGCATGTTCTGATAAGTCAACGGATGTTGTAATGTAGTAATAGCGCACGCTAAACCCTAAGGTTAGCGCACGCTAACTGTAGATTGGACAAAAAGGAATCTTATCCTCATCAGTGCTTTCGGCGTGTGGACCCATCTTCGGAGCATACGGACAAACGAGTCAACTATGATTAGCGCACGCTATGGTTTAACACTTGCGCACGCTAAGTGTAGGCATTTACGTACGCTATTGCATGGGCATTACGTACGTAAATCATTGTACAAAGCAAAACAGTCGCCTCTGGACCACGATAGCGCACGCTACTAAAGAAAAATAGCGCACGCTAATAACAGTAAATATATATATATATATATATATATATATATATATATGATTGTAGATGTGAATTATGTTCATTCGGCCATTCCTTCATTTATTTCGAGAGAGAGTTTGTAGAGAGAAGTTTCAGATTCCAAACACTGAGAGATGATGATCTTTAACAAGATTAAGCTGAGGAACATGGATTAAAGTCTTCTTCTTGAAGTTATTGATGATTCTTGGAATGAAGTTGATTGTTCTCCTTCATGGTTCGTCTATACAAGGTAATAGTTCTTCACATTTGGATTTCATTTTGGATTGAAGATTGAAGTTCTTGAGTTAATGATTATCATATAAACAAGTTGATAAGCATGATTATGAGACTGATTACCGGAGTATGATGATATTAATGTGATTCGTATGGTTTGAATCGTGTTGTTCGTCTTCTTGAGATAAGTTGGTTAATTTTCTCCTCAGTTTCGGATATTGATGTTATTGTTGATAATTACTCCCTGTAATGATAGATTATGGAAGTGTTGTTATGTTCTTAATGTTTCATGATGTTAATGAGGAAGATGATATATGGATATAGGACTTGGATTATAAGTTAAATGATTGTTTATATGTTAAAGGATATCGGATTTCGTTGTTTTGATAGCTATGAACATGGTTTAGAATCACTTAGTGTTCTTGATAATCGCCATATGTTGATCGATATCTGAAAAACATGCATCTGTACAGCATTAGCGCACGCTAAGCTTACTGGCTAGCGCGCGCTAACGGGAGCAACTTAGCGCACGCTACGTTAAGTGATTAACGTGCGCTAAAGTAGGCAGACAGTGCAGTATTTTCATGTTGTGGTTGTGAATTCGTGCTGGTTTGAGTTGGATTGATCAGCAAAGTGGTTAATCGAGATATTGTTGAGTCGTTGGGTTTATGAATTGGTTTTATCGATTGTTGATTGTTGTCGAACTTGTTGTTTATCGATTATTGTAATAGGTTGAGATTATTGATCGGTGATTAGAACTATGCATTGCAGTCATGTTCGAGAATGTTCGTGAATTGCATTGATTGGGGCCGAGGGACTTGTAGATGACGGCAATGTGATTGGTAATGGCTTCATCGGTATCAAGGCAAGTTATTACTTGCTCAGTTTATAATATTTAATGAATGGTTTCAGTTTCATTCGTTTATAATTCATATAGCAATGTTTATAATCGTAATCACAGGAGATTTGGGATTATAGGTTGTATTCGAGTTTTGGGAATTAAATCATAAGGTATATGATTTATATTTATTGTTGGTATACTTGGTATCGAGGATACATTGTGGTATGGACAAAGACGTGAATTATTTACCGTCCGTGGTATTTTGTACCGTCAAGTATTAAGGATAATTGTTCGTGATGGTTTGGACATCGAGATTGCTCTCGAAGGACTCGGGACAAGTACTCTAATCATTTTTATCATTCTGTGTCGATCATGTTGTGATACATTCGTGTATCGTTGTTGTCATGCATTTGTACACGGTTGTTGTCGTGCATTGTGTACTGTTGTTTTGTGCAGTTGTGCATTGTTGTCATATGTCCACCATGCGTTGGCCCGACGGGATAAACATGGGATATCTATAGCTGTGTGCGCTGGATCGCTGGACAGGTAATGCCACCATGCGTTGGTCCGATGGGATAATCATGGGGATCTATAGCTGTGCGCGCTGGATCGTTGGATTACCATATGTTTTGTTGTTATTGTGCATATGTATATTATGGGTTGCCATAAGTATACATTGTTGTTATTTATGTGAGCATATTGACGTTGTCCTATGAGTATGCATTTGTAGGTCTTGTGTTAGGACCGTGTCCGTATGTTGTGTTGATCTGATCTTGGATTAGATTGATGGGGTTTCGTTGTAGCAGTTCATATCTGGAGGTATGTGCCGTGTTTCCTTTGATATATGTCTTTGATGGACAATCGGTTTCGTGTTGAGATTTGATAATGATACCCGATGGATTGGGTTTGACAGAGTTAGTGAATTTCGTAACAGTGAGTTATGATAATGTTTTGAGAACCTCGGGTATTGTTGAGATACAATACAGATATTTCGGTATGAGCTTATTGTGTTGTTGAAAGGATACGAGATGTGAACTTTGGTGATTATTATCACGAGTTGGTAAAGTTGTGGCAGTAAGATTACATTGGTCATATTCTTACTTAGCATTTTCATTGGTATGTAATTATTGACGAGATGTGATGATTATCATTGTTGGATATTATGGCTCACCCCGTCGTGGGCTTTCTTTTTAGGTTCTTTGGATATCGAGCTGGTAGCGATCGTGAAGAGATGAGCTTCCCGGAGGATACTGGCCAGGGCATGTATTTGTGTATTAAGTTTCCTGATCAGTTATTGTAATTCCGCTGCGTGAGTATTTTAATTGGCCTGTTGGTATCTGGTAACTTAGGTTACTTTGGCAATTATTTTCTAAACCATTTTGTTGATACGTGTAAGCGATAGCTTAACGTATGTTTCTAAACTGTTGACTTTTGACATTTCGGGCCTTGTGGTTTCAAATGAGATTTTACGACGGTTTGATAAATGGATTTTATTAAGTCTTCGAATGTGTTTAAAGATAGTATCGTCTTTCGCCTCTTAGGCGTTTGTAAAATGTTTGCAAGAATTTCCTTCAGCCTTGTGGGTCGCATCTCGGGGCCCACGGTGCTGTAGTATTCCTGGATGGCTCTAGGGGTGTTACAAAATATGATATCAGAGCTTAGGTTGTGAAAACCTAGGCAGTCGCGTCGAGTTGGGTCGTGCTTTTTTCGTGTCATTCGAGTTGTCAGTTGACAAGTGTTTGAACTGTGAGTTTTTGTTGTTCACTCGGGCTTATGCGTAATGTGATGTACCAGTGTGGTACTGGGGTTGTTGTAACTTTTCCAAATGGTATTAACGTGTTTCTTCAGATAGAGTTGTGTTGTGTTTTCGAGTTGAACTGAGTTTGCAAAATGTGTGTTTTGAAAATATCTGTGTCGAGTATTCTCTTGAGTCGAGACATGTGCCAGTATCATGGGGAATCGTCGGCTTCACGATCTGAAAGTATTTGGATTTTTCAATTGCATTGAGATTTGTTGTCGTTCTAAGTCGATATGCTTTGAGATTCAGCAGAATATTATTCGTTACAGTGCGAGATGACGAAGTTGGGACAGGATTGATGATCTTGAGAAGTTATGATTTTGGAAATCAATATGTCGGTTAAATTTTGAAAATGGAGTTGTGCATTTGGGAGGAATGTTGGGAATGGTTGAGAAGAACATGTAGTCATGTTAATTCATTTTGAGATATATGAAACTGTTTTTGAGCATTTGAAAATAATATTTTTCGAAATGAATGTTTTACGAAAAATGATTTTGGGCCGAGACCCAATCGATTTTGAAATAGTTTTATAACTCAGGACTTGAAGTCCAGAAGAGTTTCCTACTTTTTAAACTTCTTGTAATGCAGAACGAGATACGGGCTGAGACCCTAATGTTTCAAAAGGCTTTCTTGTTTTCTTAACACTCCCGAGATTTGTAAAACACTTTATCAATCGTTTATCTACTTTATTACTACCTTTCGGGGTTTTGATTTATTTGTTCAAATGAAACTTTTCGGGAAGTCTTTCGCTGTGTTGATTTGTTTCAATGTATTGTCATAGCATAGTGGAGGTGATCCACGATGGGATAATGGTTGATGTTGCGAGTCATATGTGGAAAAGAAGTTTTTGGTCGGAGTTTATATATTGAGATTTTGGAACTCTATCGTGTGGTTTTCCGATGGAATATCAATGGAATTGGTGACGAACCGAATTGGTATACAGAAGTACGGATGTGGTCAATCATTTGCATAGTTTTCATTTTAAAACTTCGAAATCGTGTGGATTCGAAGGAAACTGTCATCGAATACTGGGCACCAGCAAGCCAGTTTAACTTTTTGAAAATTAATTTCGTGGTCTTACGAAAATTTTTGTTTTGGAGTTTTGAAATTTTTGAAAGAACTTTCGAAAAGTTGTCTTTTTAACGAGACTATATGATTTCAAACTGGTTTTGAAAATGTGACTGATATACATACGCATTTATTGCATAGTGCATATCATGGTGAAGTTCTGAGTGAGACTCACAAACTGGATAACACACTAATGGTACGAGGAAAAGAGATTCGAACTTTAGTATGGTAGTTTGATTGTCCAGGGATGATCGATAGATTTATCGAATAAGAGAAATATGTTGCGTATTGTAGATTCGGGTACAGAATATGATTTTGGAACTTTGGATTTTAAGAAACTGGAGAATATGTGCTATGTGATTCAATTGGTATGGTAGTAGCGCGATTTTACCATAGTGATTTTTGAATGATTTCTTTGTAAGTGTAGATTTGGGGATGGTAGCCCCATGCTGGTTGTTTTGGATATTGAGTGGTCGTTCCCACTCCATGTATGATTTGGTATGTTCGTTGGTTTGTGATTGGTTGTTCGTATGCCGAGGAGTATGTTCACCAGTCAGGTATGTTTATTGAGATCCACTGTATGTGATTGGTGTATTGTTTTGAGAACTTTATTCGTTTGTATATCGGTTTCTGTAGTTATGTGTTGATCGTGTTAGAGTTTACCGTGTGAGGGTATTCTTGATTATCGTTGATCGTTCGTTGGTTATATTGGAGTTTATCATGTGGATGATATTCTCGACTGTGTTTTGACCTCTGGATGGTCATATTGGAGTTTATCATGATGATGATATTTTCGATTGTGTTTTGACCTCTGGTCGGTCATATTGGAGTTTATCATGTCGGTGATATTCTCGGTTAATTTATTGGTTGATCATTGCTGGTGATCATCTGAACGTTCAGATTTTGTGTCGATGTTTTGAGATTCATTGCCATTGTGTTGGGCAGTTGTTTCACAGATGTATCGTTTATTATTGAGTTGTATCAGGATTGGGACTCGATTATGTAATCAGGCAGACAGGATTTAACACGGATAGATTATTTCATCCTAAGATGATATATTTTGTTGAGACTCATGAAATTGTGATTGTAAGTGCGATGAGGCTTTACAGTGAAGTCACTTGCTAGTATCTCAGTAGATCGTCGACTTTGCGCATTTGTAAGTGTACTATTTTGGTTATTCGTTAATGATGATGATTGATCGTTGTTGTGATGGTTTCGGAATATGTGATAACCGAGCCTAACACTACTCACTTGGTCAATATGATTCATGCATAACTTGTTAATTATGTGTTATTTGGATTACTTGATGTTTCATGGTTCATTTGATCTTATAGTTAATTTCACTACATAGAAATATGCTAAACATATGAACTAAAGTCTAAAACACTATCGTGGCATATGTTACGGAACTAAGTTACGTTATTCATATTATTTCTAATACGAAAATAAAATATATGTAAAGATCCTATAAAACTCTGAGTACACGTGGTAAGCCTAGAAGTCATAAAGGTGTCACTAACGTGTCTATCGGAGGTTAACTAGTTTATCTCGAGATTTTAGTTGGCGCGTGTAGTGGGTCACTTTAAATTGACGATTCAAGTGGATAAACATCATTCAATAAACTAACACGTGTCAAGGGCCTTTGATTCTTGTCAATACCTAATAGGATACAATTTATGATTGTATCTGATAACGTCTGTAAAATACTGTGATCTGTCTATACCTCATTCGTTCCAACTGCGGTAGGAATTGAACTTATCTTTTAGTTTATCATATTAATTATATTTTTATAAATGATTCCTTCCATTCTTACCTACAGTGTCGCATTTGTGAAGTTTTAGAAAGTTTGACAATAAAGTCCTTCACTAGCATTTTCAACATTGTTCGCATGGGTAATCGAGTTTAAGCTATAAAAATACACCCTAAAATTCTACTAAACCATTTTAAAGATCATCCATACCCTAAATGAGATCAATTTCTACTAGGAACCGGTTCAAACACTCCAAGAGCCAGATCATAACTACTTGAATCGATCAATTATTTCAAACCTAGTCTTTAGTAGTCATTCGAGGGTATTTTGGACATTTCACCTTCATAACCGACTTAACACACTTGGTTGATGGATAAATACGACCCTAAACCCTCATTTACAGTCTTAACATTATCAAGAAGCTTCACACTTCGAAAATTCACCAAAAATTCAAGAAGAAATCACCAAAACATCAACACCTCAACTCCTTTGACAATCAAGGTGAGTTTCCTTTGTTTCTTCCTTATTCTTGCTAAGTTTCTTAGCTATTTCGAAGGTGTGAGAGCTTTTATATGTTCTTAGACATGTTATAATGATATTAAGAATTCATCCATGGCTAAACCTTGTGTTAAATATGGATTTATGAGTCTTAAAACTCACTAAGGCAATAAAGGAATCAATTCTGCCACCTTTTGGAATTAATAGTATATGTTACTTGATCCGTATGTTTCAGGGTTAGGAGTTTCATCATAATCATTCTTAAGTATCTTAGGGATATTATGTCAAAAATTGGTACAAATTCAACTTATATTATAGTGGTTATAAGCAAATCAAAATCTGATTATGACAAGACTTTGATAAACTCTCTTAATCAAGTGTTTGTTATAAAACCTTGAAATTTTAAGTTGTGAGAGTTGAATGAACTTTATAAACAGAGACTAATGGATTTATTAATGATTTATAAGTCGAAAATTGATTGGTTAATGGGCTGGTATACATCGATAAACCGACATAAAGTACGTAGTACACCGGTTATGCGAAGTGGTAAACCCTTTCGATATGAAGAGAGTTAAACCTTGCGTGTGGTATGTAAATCCTTGAAACAGGTTCTGAAGATATATCATCACAACCACTCATATTGGTATAAATGTAAGGGTATTACCCGATCAAGGTAAGTAGAAATCCATCTGCAACTACAATGCATAAACATAGTATTGTTTGTAAACTTGATGATATCTTGAGAGTGTATTGTATTGGATGATTGATCTGTATTATGCTTAAAGTGTTTGGTTGCACCTTACATGATCATAACATCCATTAGCATCTCCACATACATGCATAACAGGATACTCACTAGTGTCTGCATGCATGGTACGATCATGGAAAGAAAGAAAGAAAAATGTTTTGTTGGCCGCTGCTAGAGCACCGAGGCATGGTAGATGCATGCTTTTACGATATGTTTAGCATGGTTGATGCGTGCTTATATCATGGGTGAGACATGGTAGATGCATGTTCTCACGATATATTTGGTGTGGTAGATGCATGCCTTATATGTTTGGCATGGTAGATGCATGCCTCATGATATGATATGATATTGAGTTCATTCCGGGGCCTAGTACGTGGTTCAACGGGCCCAAGGATAAGAAAATAATTTTGAGAGATTCTCATTGATAATCATATGTCATATGTTGCATCAGACACGATACATAACATGCATGATTTCTACTTATTTGGGCTTTAGCTCACGTAGTTTATGCATTGTAGGTAATTCTGATGCTTGAGTATGTTCCCTCGCTGGATGAGTTGGAGTTCCACTGTTGCTGAGGGTCGACGTACATGGATGACGACCTGTCGGGCTTAACCATGGGCTTAACTGTAATATCCGGATTTATTACAGTGTATTTCATCTGTATTCAAACCATGTATTATTTCGGATTGGTGATTTTGATTATTGGAGTATGATATTTAGTGCATTGATATCATTATACATAAGTATAGAAACTTGCAAAATTGCTCAAGCAACCTCGTGATAGCGCACGCTAAGAATGTATCTTAACGCGCGCTATCGGGCCAATATTAGCGCACGCTATAAGGATAGGAGTTGCGTGCGCTAAGAACTCAATTATTGAGCGGGACGGCTAACACATGCGCCAGCCGGGACATGGGTCCGGATAAGATTCCCGCTGACGCACCCGGACAAATTCTGAAGTCAACCATTATTAGCGCACGCTAAGGGATGCTTAGTAGCGTGCGCTAACTTGTTAATAATGCAGAATATTATAAATGGGACATCAATCGTTTTGGCTTTCATTTCTTTCGCCCATTCCTCAACCTTGAGAGTTCAGAGAGGTGTAGTAATACTCCTATACACTTAGAACACATATTGTTGGTGTTATACATCGGTTATCACTTGGGAATGTTCATGGAAATGGAATAGCACCTTGGAGTGGCATACAACCAACTGGAGTGGGATTCTACCTTACGGTTCAGTGATTTTCGTCATTTTAAGGTATGTTCAATCTATCTCCAGACTTAGAGTTGGATTCTAACGATTTGGATGATCATGTTAACAAGATATGGATTTTCATAGATGAATTATCCAAGTATATCATGTTTGGAATAGTGAGATGAATAAGCCTTAAATACCTTGATTATAATCATCATGATTCGAATCTTAGTACACTGAATATGTGAAGAGAAGCTTCTATCATTGGTAAACCGAATCTAATAGATGATTTCATAGTAATCTTGGACTAGACGTTAACATCCTTATTGTTAGATAAATCTAAAGATTTGATCATGGAAGGATTTATCTAGTATATATAGGACGCTTATCAACTTCAAGATGATAATATGGATTGATATAGAGGTGTTGATATCAACCGTTAAGCTTTTCAATTGTCGTATGAAGATTTGAAGTCGGAATGGAATATGGTTTTATATTGGTATGCATATCCTTGAATCCGAAGTTGTCTTTATCCGTAAAATCATTCATAAGGGTATGAACATGGTATTCATGGAAGTAACATGAATTATCACGCAAGATTTCATTGTTTCGATCATGGCAAGAAGCATCTTGCTCATCGAAATCGCCATGCGAAGATAGCGCACGCTATGCTATGCGCTTTAACGTCGCTATCGAGTACTAGTTAGCGTGCGCTACGTTTGGTACATAACGACGCTAGACCATCGACGAAGTCACTGGGTCGTCGGTGAAATCGACCATGCATAGTTAGCGACGCTAGTCTTTGTTGTTTGCGTGCGCTATCGGCGGACTTAACGCACGCTACAGAGTACTTAGCGTGCGCTAAGCGATTCGGCGTAATGCATTTTATGAACTTTTGGCCGTGAATCGAATTGTTAAACATTCATACGACGTGAGATAAATCCTATATCATTTCTTTTGTTAAGGTTTGGTCTCGTTACGTGATTGATTGAGGAGGACGATCTTCGAGTGGTCATTTTCGTGGAAGTGTTGTTATTGTCTTCAAAATCGAGGCAAGTACCTTAATTGTTTTATGTATTGTTGTTATACATATTGTCGTGCATGTATGTCGTTATTGTATGTCCACCTCGTGTTGGTCCGACGATCATCGGGGATCTATGCTAGCGTCATACTGGATCATCGGACGGGTTTTCCACCACGGGTTGGTCAGCGGGATCATCGTGGGTTCTAGTCAGTGAACGCTGGATCGATGGAATTACCATGTGTATGTATTGATATCATGTTGTGATTATCAGTTGTGTTTGTTATGTTTGAGTTTCTCGTAGGAGAAGACTCGTTGGTATTTTGTCGTTTACGTTATTATTATTCTTCGTGAGATATGAATAATATGTTGTGGTACTTGTACTAGCATCGTTGTGCTAACCCCTTCGGGGTGAACATTTTGTTTGTGTTCGGGATCCGGAGAACGGGAAACAACCACCGGCTGTATGACGACGAGGGTGCAGAGTGATGTCCCGACCGGTTTATTTATCATTGTTTATTCGTTATTTCAATAAGTACTCGAGTACGAAGTCGTTTGTGATGATTTGAATTTGGTGATGTATTATTGAGTTGTTGAACAATTGTACTATTTACGTATTTGGTCGAATCGATGTCTTGTAATTCCGTTATTTCCATTCGTCGTACCCTTTTATACTTGTTCAATTCTTGACCTTGTAAATCCTTATGTAAAGGATTTACTACTGTAATATACCCAAATATATCGGGGTGTTACGAATATGGTATCGGAGCTAAGATTATGGATATCTAGGCCGTTGGGTTAAAATAGGGGTCATTTATGTCTTTTGAGGTAACCGGCCGTGAATGACATCACTGCACTGCCTACGTCTTCATGCGGACAGTGGTTGTAAGTTCCTAAACTCTATCTTGTTCTTTACATGTTGTGTCTCTTTATACTCGAATATTAGAACGATGTTGTTTCCTGTATATTGAGTATTTATGCTTACGTATGTTGAGAGGCGGACGTGGACGTGGTCGCGGTCGTGGGCCTTGAGACGCGAGAAATGCCGAAAGGAAGCGTCGCCTTCTAACCGGGCACCATAGCTCAAGCGAGCCACAACAATCTATTAATAATGAACCAGATCTGCTTGTACAGAGATCCTTCATCAAGTGGTGAACCGGATGACTCGGTTCGCTCAGTCGTTGACCGAATGCAAGTGGCGGTGGGACTACGGCGGAGAGAGAGGCAAGGGATCCCGGACATGGGAAATCGAGGTGACCGGTGGTCGCAAGAGGTGGCAAAGATGCAACCACCCAAATTCGACAGTATTTGAGACTCCCACAGGATCATTGGTTGAAAGAACTGGAGAAAATCTTTGCCGAATTAATCGCCCAGGGCAATGGAGAGCCTCTATCGCTCAATATTTTCTCGATAGGGAAGCGTCGAATGGTGGGAAGCCATCCTACTGTAGACCATGATGCCGATTGACAGAGTTTAGATTGATGATGGAAGCTCAGTGTGCCCTCGTCTGTGAGGAAGCCAAAGTTCGGGAGTTTTCTCGCTCGGCCTTTCCGATGTGCGGTATCCTGTGCGATCAAGACGTTTAACCAACAGCTGGCATTTGTTCGACATCTGGTCAGAACAGATGTAGAAATGATGATCCATTTCGATATGAGAATGAAACCAGAAGTTCAGAGGTACATGTCCGGATTCGAATGTACCACACTCCGCCAATACCAGGATAAGGTGTTGGCATATGAGATCAAGGAAGCAGCCATGGAGAAATTTGCGGAAAACAAGAAACAGAAAGTCTCTGGTACTTTTACAGAGCACAAGAACAGTGGGGCCCGTAAGGCCCAGTCATCCTTTCACTCTTTCAAGAAACCTCCGCACCCAGCTAGGAGCGGAAAGAACTTCGGAGCGACATCGACTATTACTGATATTACCAGGAAATGCTTTAACTGCGCCCAGACGGGGCACTATCGACGGAATTGCCCCCTTCCTGCCGTGACTTGTTTTGATTGTGGACGAGAGGGACATCGGGCGGTGTTTTGTGAAGAGGCTGCAAAGTCTTTTAGAGCCCGTACACCACAGCCAGTCCAGAAGGAGGCCAGTATTCCACAGACGCAGCAAAGTGTTCAGATGCCTCAGAATTTTGGCCGCGGGCGAGGCAGAGGACAATGGGACCGAAAAGGGACATCAAGTGCCGGATCTGCTCCCCCACGTCTGTACGAGATGAGGAGGACAGACGATCGTGATCTTCTTTGTCGCATCGTCTTGTCCGAGATCCTTTCCCGGCCGATTAGCGTTTTATTCGATACAGGAGCTACACATTCTTTCATATCTTTGTCTTGTGTAAATCGTTTGAATATTTCCGGTTTTCATGCTTGTGAACCTTATGTTGTTGGTTTACCGAGTGGAGAGAGGATTGTCGGAAATTTAGAAACTAGAAATTTCCCTGTATCATTTGGAGGCAGAGAATGGCTCTCAAATCTGATCGTGATAGAAATGCAAGGAGATGACCTGATACTCGAAGACGATTGGCTTAATCGGTATGGAGCAATTGTGAACTACCGAAGGAGGAATATCTTGCTGATCGCTGACGATGGTTCCGAGATTCTGTTTGAGGGATGGAAACCGGGAAGCTCAGGAAAATTGATCAAGGCGATGAAAGCTGTCAAATTGTTGAAACAGTATCTGCATCGGGTGTTACGCGATGAAGAAAGAAGACGAAATTGTGAAACTTTCATCCATTCCTGTTGTGAACGAATTTCCAGATGTATTTCCTGACGAGTTACCTGGACTACCTCCACGAAGGGGTGTGGAATTTACTATTAAACTGGAACCCGGAGCTACACCGATTTCCAAGGCGCCGTATCGTATGGCACCTACTGAGATGTACGAACTGAAGAAGCAGCTAGAGGAGTTACTGGATAAGGGCTATATTCAGCCAAGCGTTTCACCACAGGAGCGCCGATTCTTTTGTCCGAAAGAAGGATGGATCACTCCGACTGTGTATTGACTATCGAGAGCTGAACAAAATGACGATTAAGAACAAGTATCCGTTGCCACGGATTGATGATCTGTTTGACCAGCTGCAAGGGGCAACGGTATTTTCTAAAATTGACCTGAGATCAGGATACCATCAGCTGGGGATTAAGGAGTCTGATGTTCCAAATCGCTCGTAACTCGCTACGGGCATTATGAGTTTGTAGTGATGCCGTTTGGTCTCACTAACGCACTTTCTTGTATTTATGCAATTGATGAACAGAGTGTTCATTGAATTTTTGGACAAATTTGTGGTCGTGTTTATTGACGACATCCTGGTGTATTCTAAGAGTCCTAAGAACATGCGCAGATTTGCGGATTGTATTGGAGCTTTTGAGAAACGAGCAATTGTACGCCAAACTTTCTAAGTGTGAATTCTAGCTAAAGGAAGTAATGTTCCTCGGCCATGTGGTGTCACTAGAGGAGTCCGAGTAGATCCTCGAAGATCGAAGCAATATTGGATTGGAAGCCTCCAAAGAACGTGAAAGAGGTCCAAGCTTCTTAGGACTTGCCGGATACTATCGTCGATTCGTGGAAGGGTTTTCTAAAGTCTCCCGCCCACTTACTCGACTCTGCAGAAAACTCAAAGGTTTGAGTGGAATGAATTATGTCAGATTAGCTTTGATGAATTGAAGAAGAGATTGACGACGGCACCGATTCTATCACTTCCGCAGGGAACTGAAGGATTCATAGTTTACAGTGATGCTTCGAACCAAGGACTTGGGTGCGTGTTGATGCAGAATGATAAGGTGATCGCTTATGCGTCGCGACAACTGAAACCGTATGAAGTGAATTACCCGACACATGATTTGGAGCTAACAGCAGTGGTTTTTGCCTTGAAGATCTGGAGGCATTATCTGTACGGGACTCACTGTCAGATCTTTACGGATCATAAGAGTCTCAAGTACATATTTAGTCAGAAAGAGTTGAATATGCGGCAAAGAAGATGGTTGGAACTGATTAAGGACTATGACTTGGAGATTTTATATCATCCAGGCAAAGCGAATGTAGTGGCCAATGCACTTAGCCGCAAGCCCGTCTCTATTCAGATGCTGGAGACGCTGACCTCCCAACTTAGCCTTCAGCGAGAGATGATTCGTGAAGGAATTGAAGTATGGTTACAAAGAGTCCAGGGACAGCTGTGCGTGATGGAGATAACTTCATCATTAACCGAAGAAATCAAATCTAGACAGGCAGATGATCCTCTGATGATTCGGTTACATGATGAAGTGATCAAAGGAAAGGCCCCCGGATTCATAATTCATGACGATGGAGTTTTGAGATTTCAGAACCGACTCTGCGTTCCCGATGTTGATATTCTGAAACAGACGATTATGAAGGAAGCTCATAGTTCGCCCTATTCTATCCACCCGGCACCAAAAAATGTATAATGACTTGAAGCAGAATTTTTGGTGGGGCAACATGAAGAAAGACGTAGCGGACTATGTTTCGAAATGCTTGACTTGTCAGCAGGTTAAGATCGAGCATCAACGGCCTGTTGGAATGTTGAAGCCGCTCCCGATTCCTGAATGGAAGTGGGAGGACATATCGATGGACTTTATCACTAATATGCCGAAAACCAGGACAGGAATGAACATGATTTGGGTGATAGTTGATCGTTTAACCAAATCGGCTCATTTTCTAGGCATTAAGGATACGTGGGGACCAGAGAGGTTGGCACGAGTATTTATTTCGGAGATAGTTCGATTGCATGGTACGCCAAAAACCATTGTTTCTGATCGAGACGGCCGTTTTGTGTCTCACTTTTGGAAAGCAGTTCATAAGGCCTTGGGGACCGAATTGAACTTCAGTACAGCTTATCACCCGCAGACTGACGGACAATCTGAGAGAACTATACAAACGGTGGAAGACATGCTAAGGGCCTGTGCCTTAGATTGGTCAAACGATTGGGAAGTTCATCTACCGTTGATTGAATTTACCTACAACAATAGTTGGCATGCTTCCATTAAGATGGCACCGTTTGAGGCATTATACGGGAGGAGGTGCAGGTCGCCCCTATGCTGGGACGATTCGTCAGACTTGATCGGAACAGAACCAGAGTTGATCGTACAGAGTCGAGAGAAGATAGACTTGATTCGTGAAAGGCTATTGACCGCCCAGAGTCGCCAAAAATCCTATGCGGACGTACGTCGTCGTCCATTGGAGTTCACTACTGGAGACCATGTACTTTTGAAGGTTTCTCCTACTCGGGGAATCTTTCGTTTCGGAAGAAAAGGAAAGCTGAGTCCGAGATATATCGGACCATTTGAGATCCTCGAGAGAGTTGGGGAGTTGGCATACAGATTAGCATTGCCGCCGTCATTGTGCCATGTTCATAACGTGTTCCACGTATCCCAGTTACGGAGGTATATACCAGATCCCAGTCATATCATTGATTTCGGCGAGATCGAAGTCGAGCAGGATGGGACGTTTGAAGAAAGACCAGTCAAGATACTCGAGAGTCGAGTTAAGCAACTGAGGAACAAGTCAATCGTTTTGGTCAAAGTTTAGTGGTCACGTCACGGAATGGAAGAAGCCACCTGGGAAACGGAAGCTGATATGAAGTCTAGATATCCCGAGTTATTTTCCTCTTGAGTTTCGGGACGAAACTCCTTTTTAGTAGGAGAGTATGTAATATCCGGATTTATTACAGTGTATTTCATCTGTATTCAAACCATGTATTATTTCGGATTGGTGATTTTGATTATTGGAGTATGATATTTAGTGCATTGATATCATTATACATAAGTATAGAAACTTGCAAAATTGCTCAAGCAACCTCGTGATAGCGCACGCTAAGAATGTATCTTAACGCGCGCTATCGGGCCATTATTAGCACACGCTATAAGGATAGGAGTTGCGTGCGCTAAGAACTCAATTATTGAGCGGGACGGCTAACACATGCGTCAGCCGGGACATGGGTCCGGATAAGATTCCCGCTGACGCACCCGGACAAATTCTGAAGTCAACCATTATTAGCGCACGCTAAGGGATGCTTAGTAGCGTGCGCTAACTTGTTAATAATGCAGAATATTATAAATGGGACATCAATCGTTTTGGCTTTCATTTCTTTCGCCCATTCCTCAACCTTGAGAGTTCAGAGAGTTGTAGTAATACTCCTATACACTTAGAACACATATTGTTGGTGTTATACATCGGTTATCACTTGGGAATGTTCATGGAAATGGAATAGCACCTTGGAGTGGCATACAACCAACCGGAGTGGGATTCTACCTTACGGTTCAGTGATTTTCGTCATTTTAAATTATGTTCAATCTATCTCCAGACTTAGAGTTGGATTCTAACAATTTGGATGATCATGTTAACAAGATATGGATTTTCATAGATGAATTATCCAAGTATATCATGTTTGGAATAGTGAGATGAATAAGCCTTAAATACCTTGATTATAATCATCATGATTCGAATCTTAGTACACAGAATATGTGAAGAGAAGCTTCTATCATTGGTAAACCGAATCTAATAGATGATTTCATAGTAATCTTGGACTAGACGTTAACATCCTTATTGTTAGATAAATCTAAAGATTTGATCCTGGAAGGATTTATCTAGTATATATAGGACGCTTATCAACTTCAGTATGATAATATGGATTGATATAGAGGTGTTGATGTCAACCGTTAAGCTTTTCGAATTGTCGTATGAAGATTTGAAGTCGGAATGGAATATGGTTTTATATTGGTATGCATATCCTTGAATCCGAAGTTGTCTTTATCCGTAAAATCATTCATAAGGGTATGAACATGGTATTCATGGAAGTAACATGAATTATCACGCAAGATTTCATTGTTTCGATCATGGCAAGAACAGTTTACTGCTCATCAGTAAACTGCCATGCAGAGATAGCGCACGCTATGCTATGCAGTTTAACGTGCGCTATCGAGTACTAGTTAGCGTGCGCTACGTTTGGTACATAACGTACGCTAGACCATCAGACGAGTCACTGGGCCGTCGCTGAAGTAATCGACCATGCATAGTTAGCGACGCTAGTCTTTGTTGTTTGCGTGCGCTATCGGGCAGACTTAACGCACGCTACATAGTGTACTTAGCGTGCGCTAAGCAGTTCGGGCAGTATGCATTTTATGAACTTTTGGCCGTGAATCGAATTGTTAAACATTCATACGACGTGAGATAAATCCTATATCATTTCTTTTGTTAAGGTTTGGTCTCGTTACGTGATTGATTGAGGAGGACGATCTTCGAGTGGTCATTTTCGTGGAAGTGTTGTTATTGTCTTCAAAATCGAGGCAAGTACCTTAATTGTTTTATGTATTGTTGTTATACATATTGTCATGCATGTATGTCGTTATTGTATGTCCACCTCGTGTTGGTCCGACGATCATCGGGATCTATGCTAGCGTCTGTTGGATCATCGGACGGGTTTTTCCACCACGGTTGGTCTGACGGGATCATCGTGGGTTCTAGGCAGTGAACGCTGGATCGATGGAATTACCATGTGTATGTATTGATATCATGTTGTGATTATCAGTTGTGTTTGTTATGTTTGAGTTTCTCGTAAGAGAAGACTCGTTGGTATTTTGTCGTTTACGTTATTATTATTCTTCGTGAGATATGAATAATATGTTGTGGTACTTGTACTAGCATCGTTGTGCTAACCCCTTCGGGGGTGAACATTTTGTTTGTGTTCAGGATCCAGGAGAACGGGGAAACAACCACTGGAACTGTATGACGACGAGGGTGCAGAGTGATGTCCCGACCGGGTTTATTTATCTGTTGTTTATTCGTTATTTCAATAAGTACTCGAGTACGAAGTCGTTTGTGATGATTTGAATTTGGTGATGTATTATTGAGTTCTGTTGAACAATTGTACTATTTCTGTATTTGGTCAGAACTGATGTACTGTAATTCCGTTATTTCCATTCGTCAGTACCCTTTTATACTTGTTCAATTCTTCAGCCTTGTAAATCCTTATGTAAAGGATTTACGGCGCTGTAATATTTCCAAATATATTGGGGGTGTTACATTAACATATTTTCGTTCTTGTTTGTGAACCTTACTTTATAAATATGTATTGCAGTAATGTACTCATATGTTCGAGTGTTATTGATGGTGTGATGGGTACTTTAAGTTCACTTAATATGTTTGTTTAACCTATGAGGTTGTTTAAATATCGTAATGTAAAATAAATGAGTGATTTGGGAAGCTCAAATTTTTGTTGTTTACTAATCTCTTGTAGTTATAGCTATGGGGATATTGATGTCAGGAGTTTGATTCGGATTGAGACTAGATGTCTCTATATGATACTTGTGTTGGTTTTATGTCACAGGTTTGGGATAGGTACTAGTTTAAGGGAAACTCTGTCGAAATTTCACCGTAATTTATAAGTACTAATATGATATAAGATAGTGTAAGTTAGGTAGTTAGTGCGGGTCGTTTCAGAATATGTTGGTTGAATGGTTTGTTGGTTTTCTATGATGGATTGCAAGTTTCGAGGACGAAACTTATTTTAAGTGGTGTAGTATGTAATATCCAGAATTTCTACTACTGTGGTTTAATATTATGTTATCCGAGTTATGTTGTACAGCGTAGAATCTGTACAGTATGGATAAAATAAATGAAGGACTAAGACATCTATATTGGTATTATTACCGCACTTGGCTGACAGTTGTATTGGAAGACATTGTGTGTCGGGCTTACCGTATGAGAATATTGTTGGAAGGAGTATACGTATTCAGTATGCCGTATGTTCGTATATAGTATGTTGAGACGTTTGACAAGAGTAGCTGAAAATGGCTAAGTGTAACATTACTAGCGCACGCTAATGTACATGCCCAGCGCACGCTATCGTGCTAGTTTAGCTCACGCTAGAAGGAAAAGATAGCGCACGCTAGAACAGACCAGATCAGAAGGAATCTATGTGTGGACCAGGCCACTTTCGACGCATGTTCTGATAAGTCAACAGATGTTGTAATGTAGTACTAGCGCACGCTAAACCCTAAGGTTAGCGCACGCTAACTGTAGATCGGACAAAAAGGAATCTTATTCTCGTCAGTGCTTTCGGCGTGTGGACCCGTCTTCGGAGCATACGGACAAATGAGTCAACTATGATTAGCGCACGATATGGTTTAGCACTTGCGCACGCTAAGTGTAGGCATTTACGTACGCTATTGCATTGGCATTATGTACGTAAATCAGTGTACGAAGCAAAACAGTCGCCTCTGGACCACGATAGCGCACGCTACTAAGGAAAACTAGCGCACGCTAATAACAGTCAATATATATGATTGCAGATGTGAATTATGTTCATTAGGCCATTCCTTCCTTTATTTCGAGAGAGAGAGTTTTTAGAGAGAAGTTTCAGGTTCCAAACACTGAGAGATGATGATCTTTAACAAGATTAAGATGAGGAACATGGATTAAAGTCTTGTTCTTAAAGTTAATGATGATTCTTGGAATGAAGTTGATTGTTCTCCTTCATGGTTCGTCTATACAAGGTAATAGTTCTTCACATTTGGATTTCGTTTTGGATTGAAGATTGAAGTTCTTGAGTTAATGATTATCATATAAACAAGTTGATAAGCATGATTATGAGACGGATTACCGGAGTATGATGATATTAATGTGATTCGTATGGTTTGAATCGTGTTGTTCGTGTTCTTGAGATAAGTTGTTTAATTTTCTCCTCATGAGTTTCGGATATTTATGTTATTGTTAATAATTACTCCCTGTAATGATAGATTATGGAAGTGTTGTTACGTTCTTAATGTTTCATGATGTTAATATTGAGGAAGATGATATATGGATATAGGACTTGGATTATAAGTTGAATGATTATTTATATGTTAAAGGATATCGGATTTCGTTGTTTTGATAGCTATGAACATGGTTTAGAATCACTTAGTGTTCTTGATAATCGCCATATGTTGATCGGAATCTAAAAAACATGCATGTGTATAGCATTAGCGCACATTAAGCTTACTAGCTAGCACGCGCTAACGGGAGCAACTTAGCTCACACTACGTTAAGTGATTAACGTGTGCTAAAGTAGGCAGACAGTGCAGTATTTTCATGTTGTGGTTGTGAATTCGTGCTGTTTGAGTTGGATTGATCAGCAAAGTGGTTAATCGAGATATTGTTGAGTCGTTGGGTTTGTGAATTGGTTTTATCGATTGTTGATTGTTGTCGAACTTGTTGTTTATCGATTATTGTAATAGGTTGAGATTATTGATCGGTGATTAGAACTATGCGTTGCGGTCATGTTCGTGAATTGCATTGATTGGGGCCGAGGGACTTGTAGATGACGGCAATGGAATTGGTAACGGCTTCATCGGTATCGAGGCAAGTTATTACTTGCTCAGTTTATAATATTTAATGAATAGTTTCAATTTCATTCGTTTATAATTCATATAGCAATGTTTATAATCGTAATCACAGGAGATTTGGGATTATATGTTGTATTCGAGTTTTGGGAATTGAATCATAAGGTATATGATTTACATTTATTGTTGGTATACTTGGTATCGAGGATACATTGTGGTATAGACAAAGACGTGAATTATTTACCGTCCATGGTATTTTGTACCGACGAGTATTGTCGATAATTGTTCGTGATGGTTTGGACATCGAGATTGCTCTCGAAGGACTCGGGACAAGTACTCTAATCATTTTTGTCATTTTGTGTCGATCATGTTCTGATACATTCATGTATCGTTGTTGTCATGCATTTGTGCACGGTTGTTGTCGTGCATTGTGTACCGTTGTTTTGTGCAGTTGTGCATTGTTGTCATATGTCCACCATGCGTTGGCCCGACGGGATCAACATGGGATATCTATAGCTGTGTGCGCTGGATCGCTGGACAGGTAATGCCACCATGCGTTGGTCTGATGGGATCATCATGGGGATCTATAGCTGTGTGCGCTGGATCGTTGGATTACCATATGTGTTGTTGTTATTGTGCATATGTATATTATGGGTTGCCATAAGTATACAGTGTTGTTATTGATGTGAGCATATTGACGTTCTCCTATGAGTATGCATTTTTAGGTCTTGTGTTAGGGCCGTGTCCGTATGTTGTGTTGATGTGATCTTGGATTAGATTGACGTGGTTTCATTGTGGCAGTTCCTATCTTGAGGTATGTGCCGTGTTTCCTTTGATATATGTCTTTGATGGACAATCGGTTTCGTGTTGAGATTTGATAATGATACCCGACGGATTGGGTTTGACAGAGTTAGTGAATTTCGTAACAGTGAGTTATGATAATGTTTTGAGAACCTTGGGTATTGTTGAGATACAATACAGATACTTCGGTATGAGCTTATTGTGTTGTTGAAAGGATACGAGATGTGAACTTTGGTGATTATTATCACGAGTTGGTAAAGTTGTGGCAGTAAGATTACATTGGTCGTATTCTTACTTAGCATTTTCATTGGTATGTAATTATTGACGAGATGTGATGATTATCATTGTTGGATATTATGGCTGACCCCGTCGTGGGCTTTCTTTTTAGGTTCTTTGGATATTGAGCTAGTAGCGGTCGTGAAGAGATGAGCTTCCCGGAGGATACTGGCTAGGGCATGTATTTGTGTATTAAGTTTCCTGATCAGTTATTGTAATTCCGCTGCGTGAGTATTTTAATTGGCCTGTTGGTATCTGGTAACTTAGGTTACTTTGGCAATCGTTTTCTAAACCATTTTGTTGATACGTGTAAGCGATAGCTTAACGTATGTTTCTAAACTGTTGAGTTTTGACATTTCGGGCCTTGTGGTTTCAAATGAGATTTTACGATGGTTTGATAAATGGATTTTATTAAGTCATCGAATGTTTTTAAAGATAGTATCGTCGTTCGCCTCTTAGACGTTTGTAAAATGTTTGCGAAAATTTCCTTCAGCCTTGTGGGTTCCATCTCGGGGCCCACGACGCTGTATTATTCCTGGATGGCTCTGGGGTGTTACAGTAGTGATGCCTTTTGGACTGACTAATGCACCGGCAGTATTCATGGAGTTGATGAATCGAGTCTTTATTAATTATCTGGATCACTTTGTAGTCGTTTTTATTGACGACATTCTGATCTACTCTCGTGATCATGAAGAGCATGAGCGTCATCTCCATCAAGTTCTCGAGGAGTTAAGACGGGAGCAGCTTTAAGGAAAATTTTTCTAAATGTGAGTTCTGGATGCGTGAAGTTATTTTTCTCAGCCATGTGATATCAGCTGATGGAGTGAGAGTAGACCCTCAAAAGACAGAAGCTATCCGAGACTGGCTACCACCAAAGAACATTATGGAAGTACGGAGTTTCTTGGGACTAGCAGGTTATTATCGACGGTTCGCGGAAGGTTTTTCCAAAATTACCCAACCAATGACTAATTTGCTGAGGAAGGATAAGAAGTATTTATGGTCAGAGTCATGTCAGCGGAGTTTTGATGAACTCAAGAGTCGGTTGATTTCGGCACCTATTTTGGTTCTACCGAAAGGAACGGAAAGATTCGTGGTGTATAGTGACGCGTCTAAACAGGGCCTTGGATGTGTATTAATGCAGAACGGGAAGGTGATCTCCTATGCATCGAGGCATCTACGACCTTACGAGGTCAACTACCCCACCCATGATTTAGAACTTGCAGCCGTGGTATTTGCTTTAAAAATCTGGCGTCATTATCTGTATGGAGTTACCTGTCAGATTTTTACCGATCATAAGAGCCTGAAGTACATTTTTACTCAGAAGGAGTTAAACATGAGGCAGAGAAGGTGGATAGAACTCATCAAAGATTATGATATCGAGATCCTTTATCATCCGGGCAAAATAAATGTAGTTGTCGACGCTTTGAGTCGCAAAACAGTACAGGAGCAGATGCTTGCCCGCTTGACAGTTCAGCGAAAATTGCAGTTAGAGTTGGTGAGGCCAGAAATTGAAGTCTGGTTACAGCGTATTCAAGGACAACTCTGCACTCTTGAGATTTCATCATTCCTCGAGGATATAATTAGATCGAAGCAGGTTACGGACCCATTCTTATCTCGAGTTCGGGACGAAGTAACTCAAGGGAAAGCGCCTGGATTTATGATCCACGAGGATGGATTGATACGCTTCAGGAATCGAGTTTGTGTACCCGCAGACGACGAATTGAGGAACTCTATCCTGAGAGAAGCTCATGCTACCCCGTACTCCATTCACCTGGGGTCTAGCAAAATGTATAAGGATTTGAAACAGTATTATTGGTGGGGGAGTATGAAACGTGAAGTTGCAGAGTTCGTTTCAAGGTGTTTAACCTGTCAGCAAGTTAAGATTGAGCATCAGCGACCTACAGGAATGCTGAAACCACTTCCGATCCCCGAGTAGAAATGGGAGGACACATCGATGAATTTTATCACCAGCTTGCCGACGAGTCGACGAGGGATGAATACGATTTGGGTGATTGTGGATCGTCTGACCAAATCAGCCCACTTTCTGGATATTAAAGACACATGGGGACCCGAGAGATTGGCCTAGCTGTTTATCAAAGAGATTGTGAGGTTACATAGTACCCCTAAGAGTATTGTATCCGATCGTGACGGGCGATTCGTGTCACATTTCTGGAAAGCAGTTCATCGTGCGATGGGGATGAATTGAACTTCAGCACAGCTTTTCATCCACAGACTAATGGTCAAACTGAGAGGACTATCCAGACTCTAGAGGATATGTTGAGGGCGTGCGTACTTGATTGGAAGGATGATTGGGAGGCCCAACTACCTTTGGTGGAATTCACTTATAATAATAGCTGGCACGCTTCGATTTAGATGGCACCTTATGAAGCATTGTATGGCCGTCGTTGTAGATCCCCTCTGTGTTGGGACGATCTGTCTGAATCTTTGGGTACGGAACCCGATATGTTAGCAGCCCGTGAGAAGATCGCTCTGATTAAGAGTCGTTTGTTGACAGGTCCAAGCCGACAGAAGTCTTGCGCAGACAACCGTCAACGACCACTTGAGTTTGAGGTCGGCGACCATGTGCTAATGAAGGTCTCCCCTACTCGAGGTGTTTTTCGCTTTGGGAAGAGAGGTAAGCTGAGTCCGAGGTATGTCGGGCCGTTTGAGGTTTTGGAACGAGTAGGCGATCTAGCCTATCGCCTGGCGTTGCCACCAGCTCTGAGCTGGATTCATAATGTGTTCCATGTCTCCCAGTTAAGGAAATATATTGCTGATCCTAGTCATATACTTCAGTTCAACGAGATCAATATAGCGGAGGATCATTCGTACGAGGAGCGCCCCATACGGATACTTGAGAGGAGGATCAAAGAGTTGCGGAACAAGACGATTCCCCTACTGAAGGTTCAGTGGTCACGACACGGAGTCGAGGAGGCCACGCGGGAGACGGAGAGCAGCATGCAAGAGAGGTATCCCGAATTGTTTACCCCTTAGTTTCGAGGTCGAAACTCCTTTTAAGGGGGGAGTATGTAATATCCGATGGAAATTCTTACTTACTGTTGTATTATTCGGATAATTCAATACTATTGTAGTCTTGTTGCATTTGTTTAATGTTTATTGATGTTAGAGTATATCATAATAGACTTAATAATAACTATCACTCGCACTATGATTGATTTCTCAGCGTTGTATAGATAAGTGCATTTTTGGGCTAGTAATTCTGTACTTAACGTACGCTAACCCTTTAGCATAACGTATGTTATATTATGGGATTTACATACGTAAAAAGGTGCCTTTTACATACGTAATGCTTGTAGTCGTATCCGATCTCAACTTTCGGCGTGTGGGGTTGGGCGTGATTCGAATATCTGATCTTTTGGAGGCAACCTAGTTGACCTACATTACGTACGTAAGGCTTAAAGCCATAACGTACGTAATGATGTTCATATTTTAGTTCAGTAACCTGTGATAGTGTATTACGTACGTAACGCATAATTGTGTAGCGTACGTAATGAAGCTAACATACGTTATTTGCATGTGGTAACGTACGTAGTGAACTGTGCTGTTATAAAAACACAACTTATGCCTTTCATTTTGCACATCCAACTTCGATATTTCTCCAGTATAAACATCCCCCTGCCTCCCTAGATCACTTCTACCTTCTTCCAACTTGTGTTTGAGCTTTGCATCTTGATTGGGAGCTTGTTGGTTGGAAGTTTGGAGTTATTCTTGAAGCTTAGAGTGTGTTCTTGTGGTTTTGTTGTAGTGTTCTTCATTTCTGAAGGTATGTTATATGAATTCACTCTATAATTTTGTAGTTATAATGTTAGTGATGATATATACTCCACCTAATGTTGAATTAATCAAGATAAACATGGTTGTAGTTAAGTTTTAAACAACTTAATGATGAATATGGAGATCAAGGGTTTGATATGATGTATTCTTGATGTTTTAAATGGTAGTAATCATGGCTAATAGAAACTCACTCTTCTTGTTGAACTATTAACATTACTAAGACAATAATAATCATTAGTTTTATTTTAGATAGGTTAATTTGTAGAATTTTTATCATTATATTGAATCAACTATCATGCTTAGAGAGATTTTGAACTAGATGAACTTAGGTTCCTCATTAGAATTGGTTGAACCTTGAATTACATCAACATAAGATTATAGTTCAGAGATGTTAATTCACCTTGATGATGATTTCGTAATGATCTTGTGATGAATAACTCAACTATATCATTAAACTAACTTGATGAACTCATAATCGATGAACATAGTATTAATTTTACAAACTCATGATTCGTTGAACAATGATAATCACCGAGTAACCTTCGTTTTAATCAATGTTTTATGAAACGTAATTGTTCGGATTATATCTTTCAAAATATTGATGTTGATTTTAAGAAATTCTATCGGCATATCAATTTTGGCAAGTTCTCCTTGAGGATTGTTCTTGATAAATTCGTTTGAACCATCGTGGGGTTGCATTCCCAAGTTCGTCATTTTGAACCATTGATATCATTGATCCTTATTCGGTGAGTTTCTTGATCCTTAATCTGATATGTGATTTATTGAATTCGTTGTCATGTTGTATCGTGACATATCCAGAATCATATTTGCTTTCCGATTGGTTATTGTGTAGGATTTTTAGCCAGGCACATATATAGTCATGCATGGATGTTTTCGTATTGGACTGTGCACACGAGACATAGTTCGTGATGCTAATTAGGTAAATTGTCCCACGTATATCCTGGATTCCGTATACGGGGTGAACATGTGCACTGACACATTTCAAGATCGGGCGTACTGTGATGTCCATCTTGAGTCGTACTATATTAGTCGTTCATAGTCCATTTATATATTTATATGTGTTCGATGTTTTGTGACTAAGCGTTCATACGCCCGAGGGGTAGGTTCGTTAGTCGGGTTGTTTTCCTTGAAATCTAATATATGCGAATTGTATAATATCTTGAGAAATTATTTATCATGTATATCTGACCCTGTGTTGGGCGAAATACTTGTGTTGTATTTTAGGTCGAGGAAAAAGGCAAGGCACGAGAAGATCATGGTGATGGCGAAGGGTTCGAAGGATACTAGTTCGGGGGGCCCAAGTCTTTTGTTGTCCGGTCTTGTTCGAACCGTGTAATGTTATCTTTCTGCTTTATTTTAATTATGGACAAATGTATTGTTATTTAAATTATATTCCATCTCCATATAGATTATACTTGTATTTTGGATCCCGTGTATAATAAGGTCGTTGGTCATACTACTGTGAACTCCTAATCGGAGTAAGTACTATGTATTGTGGTTCGGTATCACATGTATTGTGTATTTAATCTGTATTTTGGGTATCGCCTGGTGGATCCCAGTGTGGGGTCCACGACACTGTAATGACCGCCTTTTTGGGGTGTTACAGCTTCCGGCAAGTCTTCTCCATCTCTTCGATTCCAAGCAAATGACCTATGTTTTGGGGACAAAACCTGCACTTTTTGCACAATACTTGATCGATAAGATTAGTGCATTTTTAACTTTAAAACAATACGTTCCAAGTCAAAAACTATCCAAAATGCACCCTTAAACATATTCACATTATGACCAAAAACAGGTGAAACAACCCCTCCACACACAAAACCTTGCTTGTCAAGCAAATCTCAATTCAAATCAAGATGAAAAAGTCAAAAATTAAACCAAACATTTCATACTTCAACATACTCTCAATCACAAGATAATTTTATCAAGCGTTGATAAATACAATACATCACATAACAATTGAGTTGCCCTCCACACATGAACTCAATAAACTTAACATCTAAATGCAAGATCAGGGTGAGAAAATATCAACAAATTTGAGTATCCCAAAGTTCATGCCTTTTCATATATTATGATGAATATTAAGTAAATTCGGGGCAATGTTCACTAGGTTTAGTCACGGAAAGATTACGCATCCTAGCGTGGTTTCCCATACCCATTTCTCGTATAGTATATTCTTTTCTTTTGAACAGACGAGAAAGAGGGGTAGAACCCTTCAAAACACAACAGTTTCATACCACATGGCTTTACAAATAAGTTCTCAAGTCAAGTCGTTATATGGCCATAATTCATGAGGTGTGAACCTTTAGAGGTCATCTAAACTAAAGTATCCTCATGTGGTTTCCCATGCTCATGGTTTCCAGTGGAGCCAAGGCCTCCCAATTGACTACCGGATTATAGTAATTAAAGGCTCAAATATATGGAATACAATTATTTTAATTTCAATTTTCTCACCCATCACCCACATTCAAACATCAAGCCTCAATCATTCAAGTACAAAATGCCCCACAATTACTATGCAATAGCCATACCAATCAACTCATAATAAAACCATCTCAATCAATCCAATCTATCAAAGCATGAACTATAAACTTCAATCTTAACTTCCATTTCTTAATTCAAAACAAGATCTAAATGAAGACATCCAAGATTAACATTCCAAAACAGACACACCATTAACATTCCAAAACAGACACACACCCCAACAAGAAAAGAAGACAATGTCCCCATTATCATAAAATGAAGCTGGAGAAAGTAAAAGAGGGTGATACAAGGGGTCAAACCTGATAATAGTTGAGGGCAGAGAATTCACAAACCCCAGCATCGCGAAAACAACCCAACACGAAGCAATACCAAAACACATAAAATAACCAAACAAAATAACAACTACCATCACCATAATTGAAGAAAAATAAAAGAAAGGCGTACACTGTCAACAGTGAGAATCACTATTGATCAGGTAGTGGGTGTGAAGGTCCTCCAGGTGGCAAATTTCAACGAGCAATATGCTGCTCCAGAGCATCTAATTGTCAGTTCTGCGCGGCCATTTACTGCCGTTGTTGTTCCCAATGATGACCTTGTGTTTCCCAACACTGCGCTTGTTGAAGGTGAGCGGGCGCACGAGCGCTGAGGTATGAGCGATGGTTTGGTGGAGATGGTGATATTGTGGTGGTGGTTTGTCCGTCGGATTGGTGGAGATGGTGATATTTTGATGGTGGTTTGTATTGGGGGAGTTGGAATGTGAGTGATGGCTAGGGTTGGGATCGGAGGGTATTTATAATGAGGAGAGGGAGGGCGACCGCCTTAGTGTCACGAGGTGCCCGCGACCCTAGGCGGTATTACCTAATCAACGGTCATTCATGGACCCACTTGCAGCTTTGTGGGATGCCGAGCCTCATCGCACTTCAAGTTATCATCTATAGTGTAGGGCTTTACTTTATTTTTCCTTGTAATGTTGTAATAGTTAGTTAGTGCTTGTTCAGCTTTTCAATATCTACTGTTGTCATTAGCCTTTATTTTTCTAAGCCTATTATAGGGGGGATGAGTGTACTGAAGAGTTGTAGTACGAATTGGCTAGTATGCTGAGACCCTCCTATCCGTGTATGCTTGTAATCGTTGTTGCCTATTGTAATCGTTCATTGTATTAATACAAATCGATTTTCATCTTCAATTTTACTGTGCCACTAAAACGCCTCGGCGTGATTGCGTCGCATTAGCACCAACTCTCGAACGAGTTAGGCGGACGTAATCGGGTAAATTGACTACTAGCCGCACGGTGCGCGTACATTCTATACAAACTATAAGCGCCCCGTGATAGGTGGTATCGGAGACCGGTTAAGGTCGAAAGAATGGAATCGGGTAACGAGACGGAAGTCCCTAGAAGGCAGGGCAAGAAAAAGGATGACGAAAAGAAGAAAGAGGCCGAGGCCTCTAAAGCCCAATTCGATAATCTAGAGCAAGAGTGCTCTAGATTGAAATATGTTGTCGAGACCTTGGAGGAGAAGGTCGAGACCCTCGAGGCGGAGAATGAAGACCTCCGAGCCCAGTTGGGCGAATGCAGAGAAGTCTGCCAAACCCTTGCAGAAGCAATGGGAGCCAACAATACGGCTGAAATGAGACGCGAGATGGAAGCAATGAGTATCCAGATTGGATTGCTTCAAAGAGCAGTGAACAACACACCCCATGTTGCTCAAGAACCTATTACGAGAATTCAGATCCCCGAACCAAGTTCCTATAGTGGAACCCGAGATGCCAAGGAAGTTGAGAACTTCTTATTCAACATGGAACAATACTTCCATGCCGCTAATGTTTTGGACGAAGCGAGAAAGCTGTCAACCGCCACAATGTATTTGATCGATGATGCCAAATTGTGGTGGCGCACCAAATATGCGGACATTCAGGCTCAACGAGTAAGAATTGACACTTGGGAACAACTGCGAGAAGCCATCAGGCAACAATTCTTCCCAGAGAATGTTAAGTACAACGCAAGAAGGGCCTTGCAAGATTTGAAGCACACCGATCTTATTCGAGATTACGTGAAGGCATTTTCGACACATATGTTACACATTAGTGATATGTCGGAGAATGACCGATTGTTTACGTTCCTGGAAGGGTTGAAACCATTTGCTCGTACGGAGCTTCTGCGCCAACGAGTCACAGACCTCAGTACCGCCATGGGAGCGGCAGAAAGATTAATGGATTATGTTAGGCGTATTTTTATACGCTTATTTATCATTATTTTGTATTATTTTGGCGAGTAAATTTGCATAAATGAGCTTTTAATGCCTTATCCTTGTATGTCTGACAGGAGATTGGAGTTCGGAAGCTAAAACGAGGCGAAACGGGCGAGAACGGGGATTTTTGGCCTGGGGCCGCGGCACGTACCAAGTGGGCCGCGGCACACGAAGAGGACCAGCAGGCATCAGAGTAAACTGTACTCTGAGCCGCGGCACAGTTATGGTGAGCCGCGGCCCAGAAGAAATTATAATGCCCAGGTTTTTAATCTGCGCGCCGTGTGCCGCGGCACAGATTAAGTGAGTCGCAGCACACGAGGCGGTTTTGGTGTACTCCGCACGGGTTTGGGCCGTCTTGAAGGCAATTCTCGACCTAATCACATGGATGCGATTTGGAGGCTGCTGGGAGCTATAAATAATGGTTTAAGGCCATAATTAAGGGGGCTTTGATCTTAGATCTTGGGGATTATCTTGGAGGAGGAATATCGCAGAAGAGAAGGATAAGCAGAAGACATCAAGAGCAGAGGGAGGAAGCCAGAAGAACGGAGGAATCCGAGCTCTTCATCTGCGTTTGATTTTCATTCTTTCATTCATTATTTCTGTATTTTTATCTTTTAGCATGTCAGGCTAAAACCCTGTTCTAGGATTTTGATGAACCCTAAGTTTTGACGGATTTGCTTTAGATTATCTATATAATTCCCTTTTATGTTGAGTTTTCCCAATCGATTTTAATGCTTTCAATTGTCTGGCCAATAATTGGATTGTTTTAATTACCTTACTCAAATCGGGAGAGGAGAGTTGGTGAGGAACTATTGGTGAGAACCGTTTTATCTTGTGAGATAGGAATATACTCATAGGAACTACGTGGCCTTTTGAGGATTTTGTGCTTTTTGCCTATTGACGAATTAATTCACCTAGGGATAGAGTGCGTTATTCGCCTTTAGGAAAATCTATTGACCTCGGGAGAGGCGGTAGAGTATATTAGCAATCTTCGCCTTCAATAAATTGGGGAAATCATTAATTTCAGATAATCGAGAGTAAATTCGGATAAACCAAGGTGGATTCAGAATCCTAGACTTATTCATCATTTGATTTTCCTTCTTCAAGCGATCCTTTTTTTACTGTTAGTCTTTTATTGATTTTATTTAGTTATTAATTGCAACCTAAAATTCGACTGTTCTAATAAAATTAGAATACACAAAAATCGGTGCTTAGTAATTCAGTCCTCGTGGGAACGATACTCACTCATCACTTTATTACTTTTCAACGATAACGTGCACTTGCATTAACGAAATACTGCAACAAGTTTTTGGCGCCGTTGCCGGGGACTGAAATTTTTACTAATATCGATTTCAGTATTTCTAGTCTTAGTTTGAACATTTTTTTTATTATTGTTTTTGTGTTATTTTATTTATTTGTTTGTTTTTCCTTTCAGGATTGTTCGGTTAGTGCATGAAAAAATTCGGTAATGAAGGCCCACTACCTTTGGATACCGAACTCGAGCGCACTCTTCGGAGAAACAAAAAGGAGAAACGAGAGTTACCAACCACAGTCACCATGACCGAAAATATCGAAATTCACGGAGGTGAGAATCTTGTACAGCAAGTTCAACCGGCACTAGCACTTCGCGATTATGCTATGCCGCAAATCAACGCGAACTTTTCGGGGATTCGGCGTCCCACCATTCAGGCGAACAACTTCGAAATCAAGCCTGCTATAATTCAGACGGTACAAGCGAGCCAGTTCTGTGGATTGCAGAATGATGACCCCAACGCACACATTGTGTCGTTTCTCGAGATTTGTGACACGTTCAAGAACAACGGTGTCACCGATGATGCCATCCGACTAAGGCTTTTCCCTTTCTCTTTGAGGGACAAAGCAAAATTTTGGCTAAATTCTTTACCGCCGGGCTCGATCACGACATGGGCGGAATTAGCGCAAGCCTTCCTTGCTAAATTCTTCCCACCATCAAAGACGGCGAGGTTACGGAACGAGATCACTACTTTTGGTCAATTTGATATGGAGTCGCTTCACGAGGCGTGGGAGCGATACAAGGATTTACTGAGGAGATTTCCACATCACGGCTTACCGGATTGGCTCCAAATTCAGACGTTCTATAATGGATTGAGTGCCTCTACACGACTCTAGTGGATGCAGCCGCTGGAGGAGCCTTAATGGGAAAAACTATGGCCGAGGCACACTCTTTGTTGGAAGCTATGGCCGTAAATGCATATCAATGGCCGTCCGAACGAGTACACCCGAAGCGAGTAATGGAAATCTCCAATAATGATCCGATCTCTACACTTTCAGCTCAAGTCGCCGCTTTGACGCAACAACTTCAAGCCTTTTCGCATGCTCCTTCCCCCGTTACCATTGAATCGTGCAATTGGTATAATGGATCTCATCCTAGCGTAGAATGCCAAGTGGAAACCCTTTCGAGCAACATCCAATGGAGCAAGCTCAATTCGTGGGAAACGGAAATCGACAAAATAATCCTTACCCAGCACTTATAATCAAGGGTGGCGAAATCATCAAAAATTTTCGTGGAGGAACGGGCAAGCTTTAAAACCTCCACAAGCTCAATTTGCGCAGCCCACACAGCAGCCCCCTCAATCACCAAAGGTATCCTTGGAAGATGCTCTTGCTCAATTGGCGGCTAACACGAGCCAATTCATGACCCGCACCGAGACTACCCTCCAAAATCATTCTACCTCCATCCGAAACTTAGAAACACAAATGGGGCAGATTGCTAATCTATTGTCCTCTCGGTCTCAAGTTGCATTGCCCAGCGCAACCGAAATGAACTCCAAAGAAAACGTGCAGGCAATCGAATTATGAAGTGGAAAGGAGTTGAAAGAGCAGCCTATCAATAACAAGGACAAGATCGACCAAAGTGAGAAAGAAAAGGACGAGGCGCCCAAGCCAAAGGAAGTATCAACTACTCACCCCACTCCTCAAATTCCATTCCCTCAGCGTTTCCAAAAGCAAAAACTAGACAAGCAATTTTCAAAGTTCCTCGACGTCTTCAAGAAACTGCACATAAACAT
Source organism: Orobanche coerulescens (assembly GCA_033398695.1). NCBI lineage: Eukaryota > Viridiplantae > Streptophyta > Magnoliopsida > Lamiales > Orobanchaceae > Orobanche > Orobanche coerulescens. The sequence continues at coordinate 89,322,331 of CM065814.1, forward strand.
TCCATTTGCCGACGCGTTGGAACAAATGCTGAGTTATGTAAAATTTATGAAAGAAGTCTTGTCAAACAAAAGAAAGCTCGAGGAGTATGAGACGGTCGCATTGACGGGGGAGTGCAGCGCTATTCTTCAGAAAAAGCTTCCGCCAAAGTTGAAGGATCCGGGAAGTTTTAACATACCTTGCACGATGGGAAATCTGACTTTTGAAAGGGCATTGTGCGATATCGGCGCTAGTGTTAATCTCATGCCTCTGTCTATTTTCAAGAAACTTGGAATTGGAGAAGCGAAACCGACGACTGTCTCCTTACAATTAGCTGATAGATCCATTAAGTATCCGAGGGGAATAATCGAGGACGTCTTGGTAAAAGTTGATAAATTCATCTTTCCGGCCGATTTCATTGTGCTTGACATGGAGGAGGACTACGACATCCCAATTATCTTGGGAAGACCGTTTTTGGCAACCGACCGAACTTTAATCGACGTGGAAAAAGGGGAACTAACTCTAAGGGTTCAAGACGAGCATGTCACTTTTCAAGTATTTAAATCCTTTCCATGTCCGGGTGGTGTTGAGAAGAGCTCGCAAATTGAAAGTGTGGATGCCATTGCGAGAGACACACACCGGAAGAATAGCCGGTCGAAAAAGTCAGAATCTGTTTCAGCCGCCCCAACGCCTAATAAAGAGCAAGTCGCGTGTTTTAGGCATTTGAATATGTCGCCATCCGTTCAGCCACAATCGGACAAGTCTCATTCTATCCTACGTTCGTTCGTGACAGAGGAAAATAAGTTGGACGTAAAACGGAGGCCAAATCATGAGAAAAATGGATGCTTCGGGAAGTTGTTTGTGTCAAAACCTTTTCGCAAACAACATTTGGTGTCTGAACCGAAAATGGAATCGTTAAAGACCAATGGTCAAAATTTTAAAACACATATTAACGGTTCGATGAACGGGGCAGAGTCCAAATGGAGTTTGCGAAAAGCGAACCGATTTCCAATAGGTCCGGCTGAAGACTATAAACTTAGCACTTCTCGGGAGGCAACCCAAGTTTTAGTAGTAGATTTTAGTGTTTTAGTATTTTCTTGCATTTTTGAACATTTATTTTTCATCATTTTTGCTTTGATTTGCTTATCCCTCTCGTTCTTGACGTGTTCCTTTTAAAATTATGTGCAGAAAGAGTCCCAGGGGAAAAATTTATGCCTAAGCCGCGGCACAAGGCTTGTGAGCCACGGCACACACAAATCGAACCAGAAGGCTGAACATTCTGTACTATGTGCCGCGGCACACATGATCGCTGAGCTGCGGCACGTTGCTTCTGAGCCGCGGCATAAAAGATGCACCAGATATGCCCAGGACGCTGTACTCTGTGCCGCGGCACATCAACACTCTGAGCCACAGCACATGTCGACATAACATCCACATCCAGGCACGTTGTACTCTGTGCCGCGGCTCACTTAAGCTGTGCCGCAGCACACCGTGCGGAATTTGAACAGCCAGATAGATTATAACACGCATTCGGCCGGCACCCCAGGTACTTCCTTCCCCTCTTTTCCTTCCCCTGCACAAGCGATCGGCCAAGAAATTTTCTTCTTCTTCTTGCTTTCTTCTTGCATCTCTCAAAGCTAATCAAGGTAATTCTCAATCCTTTGTATTAATTACTTCATGACTTGCGAAATGAGATGTTGTTATTCATGAAGTATTGATTATGTTGTTAGTTTTCAAAGTCTTATTAAGATTGGGGAATATGAAGTTTTGATCGATTTTGATGATTATTTTTTATTATGAATGAATTGAATATGTCGTTTGTCATGACGAATGATTCGTGTTGTTGTTTATGGGGGATTTAATGAAGTTATAGTCATATTTGTTCTTCAATTATAAGGATGCACTCAAGGTGTTTGATGAAATGCCTGAATGAAGTTTTTAATGAATGTTAAAGCAATGCTTTAAGCTATGTGCAACGAATTCGTTTCTGGATTTACAGCAGCCCCAACCCTTACGTCAATGTTAAACGTTAAAGCTTAAATTTTAGTTCTCTCTCACGGCGGTGCTAGCTCGTTAAATTCTTGATTTATGTTGGATATCCTTAGACGAGTAATGGTATTCTCATTATTGCTTAAGTAAGTAAACTCCGGTGTTTATTTTTTTCAGGACTCGCTATGGCTAGAACCAAAAAGCTCAGCAAAAGGGCCAGGACTCAGTCGTCCCCCACACGAGGGGAAACTTCTCATAGTCGGGCCGAGTCGGAGGCGCATCAATTATCTGACCCGGAAATCCATAAAATCTTCAACGAGAAGATTCGCCCTCGACCTCTGATCCCGGAGAGGGGATTCACCCCATCCCCCCAGGACGGGGAACTTCTGACCATGATCAACGAGATGGGGTGGGCCCGCTTTGCTGCACCTCCTGAGCCGGCAGTGATATCTATTGTGCAGGAGTTTTATGCGAGCGCCTTGTTGAAGCACATTCGGGCGGGGCAGATGTTACAGTAGTTAGACACTCGAACTCAGGTCGTAGTCCGAGGCATTACGATGGATTTTTATGTAGCTGCTATTCGGAGGTTATTTGAGCTGCCGGTGGTTGATGAGTCGGCTTATGCGCGAGTTATGGATAGCCTCACGAAGGAGGCTCTACTCGAGACTCTTACACAGCCCGACTCCGACTAGGAGCGGCGCGCACCGGCTTCTTCCACTTTCTACTTTAAGAGCTCGTGCCTCAGCCGGTTCGGGCGTGCCTGGCTGTATTTTATTTGCGCTCGTATAGACCCCACTTCACAGATCCGCACTGTTTTTCTCTCTCGAGCCCGTACATTATATGCTATCACCTCCGGGCTGCGATTCGATGTGGCTCCTCTCTTGGTCAGATCTATCTTCCAGTGTATTCAGGGAGGGGCCAAGACGGGGCTGAAGCATCCCTCGCTTATTTGCGCTCTGTGCCGGCAGTCGGGGATGACGTGGTCGGACGACGAGCCGTTGCTAGCTCCCCAAGGCCCGATTGATCACCGCATCATTTCGCATTTCGACCAGTGGGGAGGAGCTCCGGCACACGCTCAGGGGCGAGGATTTTTACTTGACGAGGCACACGAGCAGTCCCCCGAGCCTCTTCTTCTGACGCAGGAGCAGATGGAGTCCAGCCCGCCGCCCGACAGAGAGCACTTTCAGGCGATGTTCGGCGGGCTGAGAGAGGATATGAGGAGAGAGAGAGGAGATGAAGAGAGAGAGAGAGAGAGCCTTCTGGCTGAGATGAGAGAGGAGAGGCGGACGGAGAGGGAGAGCATCATTGCTACCGTCCGAGATGAGATGCGAGAGCAGGCCCACCGGGCCAACCGGCGTGAGACGAGGCGTTTGGCAGCGAGAGATGCCTACCACCAGGAGCACCTTGCTGCATGGACGACCCACATTATGCACCCGGATGGGCCATTCATTCCACCTGCTCGGCCAGCCACACCACCCTCCTCGCCGGACGACGCTGGCAACAGTTCGTGAGCAGACTAGAGGGGAGTACTTGACCTTTCACTTTTATTGCATATTATTCTTTTTTGTCCATTGAGGTCAATGTACGTCCTAAGTTTGGTGAGGGGGGGTTACTTTATGTTGCTACATTTATTGCTGTACTTATTTCGTTTGCACTTTCGTTATTTTTAGTTATCTTTTTTGTTGCTAGCCTTGCTTGTCATGATTTTACTTATTCGTGAATTTTTCGTGCTTCTATTTGTGTAAAACTGATGTTACGATACTGATTTCTCTCTGAAGAAATGGTTGAGTTTTAGTCGAGTTGTAGTCAATGATATCTGTTTCTGTTAAGTCTTCATTTAGGTCCGAAATTTTATCATTTTTGTAGAGGTCTTAGCGGATAAGAGAGAAGACATACGTGTTTTAAAATCGCCGTCGATACGTTTGGTTACATTTTTCGCGTAGCTAGTTGTCCAGTAACATAAGTCGTGTTGGCACATAATTTGAGTTTAGAGTCGGACAATTTTTTCCCAAAAGTCGTGATATTAATTTGTTCTATGACGGGAAGTCTAGTAACCGGGGGTATTCACGTGACCCGTTGTTTACTCTCGCGTAAAACGACAACCCGGATTAGACTAGTGGTTTAGAGATTTCGCATGTGCCGATGACGGGGAGCCTAGTAACCGGGGGTATTCGCGTGACCCGTTGTTTACTCTCGCGTAAAACAGCGACCTTTGTTAGGCGTATTTTTATACGCTTATTTATCATTATTTTGTATTATTTTGGCGAGTAAATTTGCATAAATGAGCTTTTAATGCCTTATTCTTGTATGTCTGACAGGAGATTGGAGTCCAGAAGCTAAAACGAGGCGAAACGGGCGAAAATGGCAATTTTTGGCCTGCGGCCGCGGCACGTACCAAGTGGGCCGCGGCACACGAAGAGGACCAGCAGGCATCAGAGTAAATTGTACTCTGAGCCGCGGCACAGTTATGGTGAGCCGCGGCCCAGAAGAAATTATAACGCCCAGGTTTTTAATCTGCGCGCCGTGTGCCGCGGCACAGATTAAGTGAGCCGCGGCACACGAGGCGGTTTTGGTGTACTCCGCGCGGGTTTGGGCCGTTTTGAAGCCAGTTCTCGACCTAATCACACGGATGCGATTTGGAGGCTGCTGGGAGCTATAAATAAGGGTTTAAGGCCATAATTAAGGGAGCTTTGATCTTAGATCTTGGGGATTATCTTGGAGGAGGAATATCGCAGAAGAGAAGGATAAGCAGAAGACATCAAGAGCAGAGGGCGGAAGCCAGAAGAACGGAGGAATCCGAGCTCTTCATCTGCGTTTGATTTTCATGCTTTCATTCATTATTTCTGTATTTTTATCTTTTAGCATGTTAGGCTAAAAACCTGTTCTAGGATTTTGATGAAACCTAATTTTTGACGGATTTGCTTTAGATTATCTATATAATTCCCTTAGTTTTCCCAATCGATTTTAATGCTTTCAATTGTTTGGCCAATAATTGGATTGTTTTAATTACCTTACTCGAATTGGGAGAGGAGAGTTGGTGAGGAACTATTGGTGAGAACCGTTTTATCTTGTGATATAGGAATATACTCATAGGAACTACGTGGCCTTTTGAGGATTTTGTGCTTTTTGCCTATTGACGAATTAATTCACCTAGGGATAGAGTGCGTTATTCGCCTTTAGAAAAATCTATTGACCTAGGGGGAGGCGGTAGAGTATATTAGCAATCTTCGCCTTCAATAAATTAGGGAAATCATTAATTTCAGATAATCGAGAGTAAATTCGGATAAACCAGGGTGGATTCAGAATCCTAGACTTATTCATCATTTGATTTTCCTTCTTCAAGCGATCGTTTTTTTACTGTTAGTCTTTTATTAATTTTATTTAGTTATTAATTGCAACCCAAAATTCGACTAATCAAATAAAATTAGAATACACAAAAATCCGTACTTAGTAATTCAGTCCTCATGGGAACGATACTCACTCATCACTTTATTACTTGTCAACGATAACGTGCACTTGCGTTAACGAAATACTGCAACAGATTACACGTCGGAACCTCGAAAGGATCGTCCCGTACCAACAAACATGGCACCGTCCCGAAGTGTAATGCCAAGACCGTTCAAACCTAACTTGAGTTGGAGTGTAGGTGATCGGCAAACCTATACTCAATGAAGTTCATATGGGAGCACGAATCGTAGCAAACCTACAGAAGGTCAGCAGGCCCCTTCCCAACGAATCGTTAAATGTTTCCTATGTGATGGGCCTCATTTTCTCAGTAATTGTCCGAAGAGACAACATTTGAGCGCCTTAACAAGCGCCGCAGAATCGAGTTCGCAACCGAAAGAAGAGTTGCAAGTAGCAGATGATGAAGGAAGATCTGAAGATGAGGAAAACCTTGGGGCCATCAATCAATGGTGCAACTCGTTAACCCATCAGGTGACAGCTAAGGCAAGAGTGCCGACAAAAGCTAGAAAACCCGTACCTGCTCTCACGACAGGTGGTCCCGATAAGAGAAAGAAGGGATTAATGTTTGTTGATGTTAAAATCAATGGGAAAAATATTCGTGCTATGATAGACTCGGGTGCCACCCATAATTATCTGGCGAGCACCGAAGTGGGGAGACTTGGACTGTTGTTAGAGAAAGGAGTGGGTCGGGTTAAAGCCATCAACTCTCCGGCAAAACCAATAGCGGGGATTGCCAAGGCTGTTCGAATTAAGGTAGGAGCCTTCGAAGGTAGGGCCGACCTATCTGTTGTGGAAATGGATGACTTCAAATTAATACTCAGGCTCGAGTACATGCGTGACACTCAAACCCTAGTCATGCCGTATGCTGATGCACTCTTGGTTTTGGGGGATAAACCACATATTATCCCAACAATTAGCGCAACCCAAGGGCAAAGTAACCTATCCGCATTACAATTCGAGAAGGGATGCAAGCATGGGGAACCATCCTTCCTGTGCGCCTTGCAATTCGACGAAGTAGAGGAGTTGTCAGGTCCTATTCCTGATGCTGTGAAGCACCTCCTAAACGAATTTGAAGATGTTATGCCCAACGAACTGCCTCGGAAGCTTCCACCTAAGAGGGCAGATGATCATGAGATTGAGTTGGTGCCGGGCACAAAACCTCCTGCCCGAGCCCTTATCGTATGTCGCAACCTGAGCTTGTAGAGCTAAGAAAGTAGTTAAAAGAGATGTTGGAATGTGGTATGATCCAACCGGCGAAATCACCATATGAAGCTCCTATTCTCTTTCAGAAAAAGTCGGACGGAACTCTGCGATTGTGTTGTGATTATCGTGCTCTAAATAAAATTATGGTGAAGAATGTGTATCCTATTCCGCTCGTAGCAGATTGCTTCGACCGACTCAGTGGAGCGGAATACTACACAAAGATCGATCTGAGATCAGGTTATTGGCAAGTTCGCATCAAGGAGGGAGATGAGGTAAAAACGACGATTGTCACACGTTATGGGGCCTTCGTATTTTTGGTCATGCCCTTTGGCCTAACAAACGCCCCAGCAACTTTCAGCACCTTGATGAATCAAGTTCTCCAAGGGTTCTTGGACGAGTTTGTCGTGGTATACCTGGATGATATTGTTATATACAGCCGAACCTTAGAAGAACATGTGGAACATTTGAGAATGGTTCTTACTAGGCTTCGTGAGCACGAACTATATGTTAAGCTGTCGAAGTGCTCATTTGCCCAGAAGCGGATCAGTTTCTTGGGTCATATCGTTGAGTGTTGCAATATTCGTATGGATCCGAGAAAAATACGAGCAATTCAAGAATGGAAACCACCAACCAATGTACATGAAGTACGGTTATTTCTCGGGTTGGCAAATTACTATAGAAGATTTGTGATGGGGTATGCCGGAATAGCAAGACCCCTAACCGATTTGACAAGAAAGACGGAAGTTTGGAATTGGTCACCGAAATGCCAAAATGCCTTCGACAACTTAAATAAGGCCATCCTAACAGACCCGGTCCTCGCACTACCAGATATATCCAAACCTTTTGTTGTTGAAACGGATGCTTCAGATATTGCACTATGAGGAGTTTTAGTGCAAGATGGCCATCCTGTTGCCTTCGAGAGTAAGAAACTTAAGGATGTCGAGAGGCGTTACACGGTGCATGAGAAAGAGCTTTTAGCAGTGGTCCATTGCCTTCGACTTTGGAGACATTACTTATTGGGGTTGCCGTTTATTGTAAAAACTGACAACACTGATGTTAGTTACTTTCTGTCCCAGCCAAAGCTTACTGGGAAACAAGCGAGATAGCAGGAACTATTGTCCGAGTTCAACTTTGTGATTGAGTATCGTGCCGGTTCTAGTAATCAGGTGGCGGATGCCCTGAGCCATAGATCCGACCTAGCTGTTCTACAAGTGCTGGCAGCGCTTTCCTCGAGTCAGGTGACCACTCCATTAAAAGATCAAATACGAGAACTAATGGGAGCCGATGCAGTGGATCAATGTTTGGTAAATCTTGTCTGCCAGGGTACAACACGAAGATTTTGGCTAGAGGATGGCCTCTTATGGACCAAAGGGAGACGACTCTATGTACCTATAGGCGGCGATATGAGGAAAACTATTATTGCGGAATGTCACGACACTCTTTGGGTGGGCCAGCCAGGAGAGGAGCACACTGTGGCCTTAGTTCAACGAGCTTACTATTGGCCCCAAATGCGGGACGACATTGAGATGTTTGTCCGCACCTGCTTGGTGTGCCAACAAGATAAACCTGATCGACAAAAGAAGGCAGGCTTGCTGGAACCACTACTCATTCCTGTCAGGGCTTGGGAATTTGTTTCAATGGATTTTATCACCAGTCTACCAAAATTTGGGGATCTTGATGCCATTATTGTTGTGGTAGACCGGTTCTCCAAATATGCTACATTTATAGCAGCACCCAAGACAGTTTCGACGGAAGAGACAGCTCAGCTCTTTTTCAAGCATATTGTTAAGTATTGGGGACTGCCGAGGGACATTGTTAGTGACCGAGACCCCCAGTTTACTAGTAACTTTTGGACCGAGCTCTTCAAACTACTCGGCTCTAAGTTGAATATGAGCTCTAGCTTCCACCCACAATCTGATGGCCAAACTGAAAGATTTAACTCGATGTTGGAGGAATATCTTCGACATTTTGTGAGTACTAATCAGAAGGACTGGGTGAAGCTTTTAGATGTTGCTCAACTGTGTTTCAATGCTCAAAAATGCTTTACCACCAATAAGAGTGCTTTTGAAATTTGTAATGGGCAGCAGCCACTCCTCCCGCACAATATTGATACTGTTCCACAAAACGCCAGGTCTACTTCGGCGCAAACATTTTCCCTTGAATGGGAACAAAACCTTGATTTGGCCAGTGGCTACCTGGAGAAGGCTCAAAAGAGGATGAAAAAACATGCTGATCTTAAACGCCGCTTTGTTGAATACTGTGTGGGTTACAAGGTAATGGTGAAGGTCCCGAACCAGAGTTCCTCCAGGGCAACACGGGGGATAGATTCTCGGCTAATGCAAAAATATATTGGGCCCCTAACCATCCTTAAAAGAGTCGGAAAGGTAGCCTACAAGCTAGAGTTGCCCCAATGGTGACGCATTCATAATGTCTTTCATGTCAGCCAACTCAAGCCATATCAGGCAGACAAAGAGGACACCACACGCAACCTACCCAACCGTCCACAACTGAAACTACGCAACTTGGGGAAGAGAGTGGCCGAAGCTATTATCGACCACCGTGATGCAGCACCGAGAAAGAAGCTATACAAAGAATATTTGGTGAAATGGCAGGGCTGTAGTATGGAGGAAAACACTTGGGAGAGGGCGACAACACTTAAAGCTTTTCAACCACTACTGGATGCTTATCTCACATGTATGGCGCCGGGGATGTCACCAACTCAGAGGGGGGAGTGCTGTCACGAGGTGCCCGCGACCCCAGGCAGTATTACCTGATCAACGGCCATTCATGGGCCCACTTGCAGCTTTGTGGGATGCCGAGCCTCATCGCACTTCAAGTTATCATCTATAGTGTAGGGCTTTACTTTATTTTTCCTTGTAATGTTGTAATAGCTAGTTAGTGCTTGTTCAGCTTTTCAATATCTACTGTTGTCATTAGCCTTTATTTTTCTAAGCCTATTATAGGGGGGAAGAGTGTACTGAAGAGTTGTAGTACGAATTGGCTAGTTTGCTGAGACCCTCCTATCCGTGTATGCTTGTAATCGTTGTTGCCTATTGTAATCGTTCATTGTATTAATACAAATCGATTTTCATCTTCAATTTTGCTGTGCCACTAAAACGCCTCTGCATGATTGCATCGCATTAGCACCAACTCTCGAACGAGTTAGGCGGACGTAGTCGGGTAAATTGACTACTAGTCGCACGGTGCGCGTACATTCTATACAAACTATAAGCGCCCCGTGACACTTAGGTAGGCAACCGCACGAGGCGCTCGCCTTGGCACAGCGCTCGCTGTGCTCGGTATCTGGATGGGATAACCGCGCCACGCATAGTCTGAGCGCTCGTCGTCCCATCCTGCTTTGCTTTTTAACTAACAGGTTCATCCCCCACCTCTATTGAGTAGATGTTTTCCCAACCTACTGTTCCCAGTTTCTTTCGGACAAATTCGTCTTCTGCAAAACAAACACAATACCCAACGAAGCACAAAATAAAAACAACAAAAAGGAAAAGTATGAAAATTAAACTAACTACATACCAACTTGTGGGTTGCCTCCCATACAGCGCTTGTTTAATGTCATTAGCTTGACTAGAGATGAGTCTTCAAAATTCTGGATCGATGATCCGTAATGGCTACACCAATTGAGCTTCGACTTGCCTTTCTATGTATGGCTTCACATGATGCCCATTCGCCGGAAAGGACTCACACTACTAGAAAATAACCACCGTAGTTACACTTTTTTTTGTCATGTTTTTAAAGAAGTGTCATAATATATACTTGTAGTGACACTGAATTCCTAGATTTTATTTTTGGTATATTTAGTGACATTTTTTATTTTATTTAGGGAAGATGGCGTGCATTTTTCCTAATTGTTATTCTTTTCTCTTCTCGATGCCACCATAACTTGTGCTTTTCTTCTCTTCTCTGCTTTCTTCTTCTCGCGATGCTGAATATCGATTATGGTTTTGGGAGGTTGCTTTTAACTCTATCGAAATCCTGAAGAATCAAAATCCTAAAATCAAGAAAATATTGTCGGGCGGCAAGAATCCCCTCCACTAGTGATTCCGACTTGTACCAACCCAATGCTCATGATTCCGATAGTGATTCCGGTGAAACCCACGAGTATTACATCAGTGGAAAGAAAAGGTACCCTTCGTTTTTATGTGATGTTTATCTTCTTCTTTTTTATATATAAAAAACAAATTTTTATGGTTTTTCAGTAGCTTTGAATCATAATATGTTTTTTTTTTGTTCATGTCTTGATTTAACATCACGATTGTTTATTTAACTCGACATGGGATGTCTAAATTTTCTATTTGTGTGTGTAATTGTCTTCATACTGTTACGATGTAGGTTTAGTATATTTGTTTGCATTTCTCGATCAGAGTCGACTACTTTCAAGTTATTTGGCGATTTGTTGCGTTATGTTCTTGGATTTCAGACTATGATTATGCATCTTTTGAGTTTTTACGTACCATGATTTGTTTGACATTTAAACTACTGATCACTTTCATTCTTCTGGACAATACGAGCAGATTTGACGACTCAACTAAAGAATATATACTTCCAGAAAGAATTTGATTTAATAACACTTGAGTTTTGGCTAGTACAAAGTCCAGTTACGTATCGATCTGTAGAATGCTAATTACGTATAAGTATTCCAGTCATTGTGAAAGTGGATATGTATCTATGTTCAATTTTTTATCCAATTATTTACTGATTGGAATTCTATTAGACTATAGTAGTCCAAACGTTTGTTCATTACTTGACGCTAACTATTTGCGATTCTTATTCACTTGTGCTACTCCTTTCTCCAAGATATACACTAATTGCAATCTTGTAACTTTGGGATTGAATAACCTATATGTGGTTGGACTTTATTACTGATTCTATCTTTTATTGAGTTGACAATATCAGACTTGGGTCATGTGGCCATATTTGTCAACTGAATAATTTTATTTTTAGGCAGTCCAGCGCTGGGAACAATTGGGCAAAGGGGAATTACACTGAGGGGGCAGAGCTGATAGATTCTTTCTTCGATGTAACGAGGAAAGAGGTGGAGAATTGTGATAAGGCAAGTTGTTTAGATTTGTGCGTGGGCAGAGCTGATAGATTCTTTCTTCGATGTTTATGGAAATGACTTCATATTAGTAATCATCATTATTATTATTATTATTATTATTATTATTTCAGTGTTGACTTACTAGATATAAGGGATTTGATGGTATTTTAGTTCGATTGATCTATTTTTGACAATTCATTGTGGATATGATTGAACTTCTGTTGATAGATTATTTACAGTAACTGAGAATTTGCAACTTATGCTTCTTAATGAAATTACCATTGAGAAAAAAGACATTAGAACTTGAAGAGGAAGTTGTTGATCATCATGCTTCTAGGAAGGTAAAACTTTGTTTCTACTTAAGCTTGGATTTTCTTTGTTTAAATTCGCATCATAATAATAAAAGTTCTTCTCTTTCTATTACTTGGCTAAGGTTGTTGAATTTGGCAGACAAGCTTGAGATGGCCCAATTTGAAAAGAAAATATGGTAGAAATAGTTTGCAAGAGAACTCTTTCCTTCTACATGGTATTCTCGTAATGTAAGAGATTAAGTTTTCTTCCGTATATTTTACAAAGTTATTTTATTGCATATTTTTGTTTGCTCTCTTATTTGTTTCTTATAAGTGAGCCTAGTAGACCTAATATTTCCAATCGTACATTGAGGCTTGCCTTTTTGATGCATACAATTCATTTTAGCTTAAGGGCTTGTGTTAGACGTATATTTATGCGCTTATTTATCATTATTTTATACCCATTTTAAGTTTAAATCTGCAAAAATGAGCTTTTAATGCACTATCTTTATATGTTCTGAAGGAAATTGGAGTCCGGAAGCTTGAACGACGAAAAACGGACCAAAACGACAATTTTTGGTGAAGGGCCGCGGCACAATGAAGCTGAGCCGCGACACACACACAGCACAGCAAGAGGCGGTGCACACTGTACCGGGGGCCGCGACACGTGTGTTGAGCCGTGGCCCGTGAAGAAAATGGCGCCCAGGGCTACGCGCAGCACAACTGGGGCCGCGGCACACTAAAGCCGGGCCGCGGCCCCCGGCGCGGGTTTGCTGATCCAGCCCTCATTTCTGGACTGTTCTGAAGCCTGTTTTTGACCTAATTCCCGGACGCGTTTTGGTGGCTGGCATTGAAGGTCAGAAGAAATGGGCATCAAAGAGAAGGAGAAAAACACCGATCAAGCAGAGAGCAGAAGCTAGAGAACGGAGGAATCCAAGTTCTTCAACTGTGTTTGATTTCTTTTATGCTTTCTTCAATTCTTTCTGTATTATTTTCTAGCATGTCGGGCTAGAACCCTATTCGAGGATTTTGATGAAACCGAGGTTTTGACGAACTAACTTTTGATTTTGCATTATTAAAATATATTTCCCTTTCTAATTGAGTTTTCCCAATTGTTTTAATTACTATCAATTATGTGGCCTATGATTGATTTGTTTTGATTACGCAACTCGAATCGAGAGAGGAGAGTTGGTAGGAAAAATTGGTGAGAACATTTTATCTTGTGAGATAGGAATATACTCATAGGAATTACGTGGCTTGTCTGAAGATTTCGTACTTTTTGCCTATTGTCGAATTAATTCACCTAGGAATAGAGTGTAATATTCGCCTTAGAAAATTCTATTGACCTCGGGAGAGGCGGTAGAGTATTTTAGCAACCTTCGCCTTCAATAAATTGGGAAATCATTTAATTCATATAAATCAAGAGTAATTCGGATTAACCGAGGTAGATTCACAATCCTAGATTAATTCCCTATTTGATCTTCTTTCTTCGAACAATCGATTTTACTATTTATTCTTAGTTCATTCTTTTATTATTACTTGCACCTCTAATTTCGATAGTTCAAATAAAATTAGAATACGCATAAATCGGTAATTAGTGAGTCAGTCCTCGAGGGAACGATAAATTTCTTACCACTTTATTACTTGCTTACGACAACGTGCACTTGCGTTCACCAAAATTCGCAACAAGTTTTTGGCGCGGTTGTCGGGGACTGATTGTTTTACTAATATCTATTTCAGTATTTCTAGTCTTAATTTGAACATTATTTTATTTTTGTGTAATTTGTTTATTTGTTTTCCTTTCAGGAAGTTCTGGTTAGTGCATGAGAAAATTCGTTAACGAAGGCCTATTACCTTTGGATACTGAACTCGAGCGCACTCTTCGGAAAAACAAGAAGGAAAAGCATGAGCTACCGATAAAAGACACCATGGCCGATAACACAGAAAATCACGGAGTAGACAATCCTATGCAGCAAGCTCAACCGGCATTGGTACTCCGTGATTATGCAATGCCACAAATCAATTCAAACTTTTCGGGGATTCGGCATCCAACCATCCAAGAGAACAACTTCGAGATTAAGATGGCTATTATTCAGATGGTACAAGCAAGCCAATTTTGTGGACTGGCGAACGATGATCCCAACGCACACATCGCTTCATTTCTCGAGATTTGTGACACCTTCAAGAATAACGGTGTTACCGATGATGCTATTCGTCTGCGGATTTTCCCTTTCTCTCTAAAGGACAAAGCCAAGTTTTGGTTGAATTCACTACCGCCGGGCTCTATCACGACTTGGGCGGAATTAACACAAGCCTTTCTAGCTAAGTTCTTTCCACCGTCGAAGACAGCGAGACTGAGGAACGATATAACTACCTTTGGAAAATTTGAGATGGAATCGCTTCATGAAGATTGGGAGCGATACAAGGATTTACTACGGAGATGCCCACACCATGGCTTACTAGATTGGCTACAAATTCAGACCTTTTATAATGGACTAAGTGCATCTACACGCACTTTTGTTGATGCTGCCGCTGGAGGAGCTTTAATGGGAAAAACGATGGCAGAAGCTTATTCTTTATTGGAAGCAATGGCTGCAAACGCTTATCAGTGGCCCTCCGAACGTGTGAATCCAAAGCGAGTTATGGGAGTTTCCGACAACGATCCGATCTCTACACTATCAGCCCAAGTCGCGGCGTTGACTCAACAATTGCAAGCTTTTTCACATGCTCTTTCTACCGTTACCACAGAATCATGTAATTGGTGTAATGGGTCTCATCCTAGCACAGAGTGCCAAGTTGGAAATCCTTTCGAGCAACCTCCGATGGAACAAGCTCAGTTTGTGGGGAACAGGAATCGGCAGAACAATCCATATTCCAACACATACAATCAAGGGTGGCGAAATCACCCAAATTTTTCGTGGAAGAACGTGCAAGCTTTAAAACCTCCGCAAGATCAATTCGCGCAGCCCCCACAGCAGCCCCCTCAACCACCAAAGGTATCCTTGGAAGATGCTCTTGCCCAAATGACGGCTAATACGAGTCAATTCATGACCCGCACTGAGACCACTTTACAAAATCATTCCGCCTCCATCCGAAACTTGGAAGTACAAATGGGGCAGATCGCAAATCTATTATCCTCTCGACCTCAAGGTGTATTACCCAGCACCACCGAAATAAACCCCAAGGAAAACGTGCAAGCAATCGAGCTACGAAGCGGAAAGGAGCTGAAAGAGCAGCCGACAAATCGCAAGGACAAGAGCAACCACAGTGAGAAAGAAAAGGACAAGGAGCCCAAGCCAAAAGTAGTGTCGACTAATCATCCCACTCCACAAATTCCATTCCCACAACGTCTGCAAAAGCACAAATTGGACAAGCAATTCTCCAAGTTTCTTGACGTCTTCAAGAAACTACATATCAATATTCCATTTGCCGACGCCTTAGAACAAATGCCGAGCTATGTGAAGTTTATGAAGGAAATCTTATCTAACAAAAAGAAGCTAGAGGAATATGAAACGGTGGCACTAACTGAAGAGTGCAGGGCAATCTTGCAGAGAAAGCTCCCGCCTAAATTGAAGGATCCAGGAAGCTTCACTATATTGTGCACTATTGGAAACTTGTCTTTTGATAGAGCGTTGTGTGATCTCGGCGCCAGCGTTAATCTCATGCCTCTTTCTATTTTCAAGAAGCTAGGGATTGGGGAAGCGAAACCCACTACGGTCTCTTTACAACTAGCCGATAGATCCATCAAGTAACCGAGAGGGGTAATAGAAGATGTCTTGGTCAATGTCGATAAATTCATTTTCCCTGCTGATTTCATTGTGCTTGATATGGAAGAAGACCATGAGATTCCGATTATTTTGGGTAGACCGTTCTTAGCTACCGGAAGGACCCTTATTGATGTTCAGAAGGGTGAATTAATACTTCGGGTTGAAGATGAGCAAGTCACATTCAAAGTGTTTCGATCTCTCCCGTGTCCAAGCAAGGTCGAGAAGTGTTCACAAATTGATATCTTTGAGAAAGACACACACCGGGAGAGTTGTCGGTCGAAATGTTCAGAATCTGCTTTAGCTGCTCCAACGTCTAAGAAAAATGAAGAAAGAATCGTGTATCTTAAGCATTTGAATATGTCGTCTTCAACATCCGTTCATCCACCGTCGAAAATTCTTATGCTGTCATAAGTTCGCCCGTGAAATTAAAAACTAAGCCGGAAGTCAAACGAGTGCCAAGTCAGTTGCAAAATGGTTGTTTTGGGAGGTTACTATTGTTTAAGCCATTTCGCAAAGAACGTTGGATGTCCAAACCAAAAGTCAAATGGTTGAAAACTAATGGTCAAAAATTTAAATCACGTAATAACGATTCAATGGACTGTGCGGAGTCCAAATGGTCTTTGCGAAATGCAAACTGATTTTCAATAAGTCCGGCTGAAGACTATAAACTTAGCGCTACTCGGGAGGCAACCAGAGTTTTAGTTGTAGATTTTAATTTTTCATTGTTTTCATTCATTTTAGGAGTCTATTTTTTTCGTCATTTTTGCTTAGATATGCTTATCTCTCATGTTCTAGGTGTTTTCCTTTAAAATTTCTATGCAAGAACCTTCCAGGGGGTTTGGGCCACGACACAATGATAGCGAGCCGCGGCATATACAAGTCAAGAAATCGTGCCAACTTTTCTGTACTCTGTGCCGCGGCACGAACTTACTGAGCCGCGGCACACTCGACCCCTGTGCCTCGGCACGTTGAAGCTGAGCCGCGGCGTGCCAAGACCCAGAAAAACAGCCCAGGAAACTGTACTCCATCCCGCGGCACGCACTCAATGAGCCGCGACACATTAACTCTCTGAGCCACGGCACCCGTATGTTGAGCCGCGGCACATGGCGAAATAACAAATACGCCCAGGCAGGCTGTACTCTGGGCCGCGGCTCACTTAAGATGTGCCGCGGCCCCTGTTGCGAAGTTCAAACGCCCATAACTCCTTCATAAAATCGATCGGCCGACACATACAGGTACACTTCATTCCCTTCTTCGCGCAGCGCTCGGACAACTTCTATTCAATTCTTCTTCTTCTTGCCTTCTTCAATCCAAAGCAAGGAACCTCGCCATGGCTAGAAAAAGGAAGATGAGTACGAGGGATAGGACACAATCATCCCCCACAAGAGGGGAGACATCACAAAACCGAGCCGATTTGGAATCTCACCAATTCTCCGACCCAGACATTCACAGAATATTCAACGAGAAAATCCGGCCTCGACCAATAATCCCGGAGCGGGGATTCACTCCCGCCCCCCAGGACGATGACCTTTTGGCTATGATCAACGAGATGGAATGGACTCGTTTCACTGCACCACCCGAGCCGGCTGTGATTTCTATCGTCCAGGAGTTCTATGCCAGTGCTCTATTGCGACATATTCAGGCGGGGCAGATGATGGGGCGACCCGATACACAGACTGAGGTCGTCGTCCGAGGCCAAACTGTGGATGTTTCGGTGGCCGCAATTCGGAGACTATACGAGCTGCCAGAGGTGGACGAGACGGAGTATACGTGGATTATGAATAGGCTCACAAGGGAGGCTCTGCTGGAGGCACTCGCTCAGCCCAGTTCCATCTGGGAGACGTGCGTCCTGGGTTCTTCATCCTTCTATTTTAAGAGTTCTCGCCTCAGTTGACTCGGGCGAGCATGGCTCTACTTCCTCTGCGCACGAGTCGACCCTACATCACAGATCCGCTCGGTCTTACTTTCTCGTGCCCGACATCTGTATGCTATCACGACGGGGCTGCAGTTCGATGTGGCCCCTTATCTGGTCCGATCTATCCTTCAGTGCATTCAAGGAGGGGCCAAGACGGGGCTGAAGCACCCCTCTCTCATTTGTGCTCTATGCCGCCAATCGGGCATGACTTGGTCGGATGACGAGCCAACGCTAGCACCCCAGGGTCCGATAGATCATCGCATTATTTCTCACTTTGACCAGTGGGGTGGAGCGCGGGCACACGCGCGGGGGTGAGGATTTCTGATTGATGAGCCACACGAGCACTCTTCCGAGCCACTTCTCCTTACACATGAGCCGACGGCGGATGCTGATGATCAGACTGAGTCCACTCCACCGCCAGCGAGAGAACACCTTCAGGCGATGTTTGACGGCCTGAGTGAGGAGATTCGGGCAGAGAGAGAGAGAGTGTCCTAGCAGCCGTTCGAGAGGAGATCCACCGGGCCAACCGGCATGCTGAGAGATGCTTGGCCGCGAGGGATGCTTATCATCAGGACTACCTTGCTGGGTGGACGAGCCATATACTCCATCCGGACGGGCCCTTTATTCCACCAGTGAGACCATCTACACCACCCTCCTCGCCGGACGAGGTCGGCACTAGTTCCTGAGCTGATATTAGGGGAGTACTTGACCTTTTTTCATATTGCATGCTACTTTCTGTTTCCATTGAGGTCAATGTACGTCCTAAGTTTGGGGGGTTACTTTCAGTTGCTATTTAGTCATTCGTTGTTATTTTTTGTTGTTATTAACTCTAGCCTTGCTTGTCTACGATTTTATTTGCATTTGTGGATTTTTCGTGTTTCCTTGTGTAAAACTGATGATATGACACTAATTTCATTTTGAAGAAACGGCTGAGTCTTGGTCGAGTTGCAGTCTACGATATTTGTTTCCGTTGAGTATTCATCTAGGTCTGGAATTTTTTTCGTTATTGTAGAAATCTTAGCGTATAAGAAATGAGACATAAGTGTTTTCGAACCGTCGTCTATAAGTGTGATTACACTTTTCACGTAGCTAGTCGTCCAGTAACATGAGTCTTGTTGGCAGTCATATTTGAGTTTAGAGTCGGACAGTCTTTCCCAAAAAGTCGAGATATTATACATGTTCTATGATGGGAAGTCTAGTAACCGGGGGTATTCACGTGACCCGTTGTTTACTCTCGCGTAAAACGACAACCCTGAATAGACTAAGAGTTTAGAGATATCGCATTGCGGATGATGGGAAGCCTAGTAACCGGGGGTATTCACGGGACCCGTTGTTCACTCTCGCGTAAAACAGCAACCTTGAATCGGAAGTGCGGGAATAGCTATTCGAGTTTTTTCTCCGCTGTAGAGGGAAACTTAGTAACTAGAAGCATCCATGTGCCCCATGAGTGTCTTTTACATCAAACGGTTCCCCGATACATGAGAATGGAAATCCACCCTAGGGTTACTCTGATGAAACATAAGTCGGAACCTAGTGGTTAACTCGAATCATTTTAATGATCATACATAAGGGAATGTTGTCTGAGGATTATTATTGACGATGAAACTCTTTAACTTTTTCCACGAGACTGTGGGACTGGGTGAGTTGGCTTGCTTAATCTAACCCTTCATATGGCGGTCGGTTAAATTCACGCTTGTTAATCTTTGAGCTTCGATATTCTTCATGACCGATAGTTCAGCACTAAAAATGATTGCTTTGTGGAATCTTTATCCGTGATGTGACTCACTAAAACGATACGTGTATTTTTCTTTGAGATTTTCAAGGGAGTATTAATCAGTTGAACACTGTGGATATTGCACGGTTACCCACGATACTTGTCATCTCACTTGAAATAAATTTTTGCTTGAGGACAAGCAAAGGCTTAAGTTTGGGGGTATTTGTTAGACGTCTATTTATGCACTTATTTATCATTATTTTATACCCATTTTAAGTTTAAATCTTCAAAAATAAGCTTTTAATGCACTATCTTTATAAGTTCTGAAGGAAATTGGAGTCCGGAAGCTTGAACGACGAAAAACGGACCAAAACGACAATTTTTGGTGAAGGGTCGCGGCATAATGAAGCTGAGCCGCGACACACACACAGCACAGCAAGAGGCGGTACACACTGTACCGGGGGCCGTGGCACGAAGATGCTGAGCCGCGGCCTGTGAATAAAATGGCGCCCAGGGCTACGCGCAGCACAACTGGGGCCACGGCACACTAAAGCCGGGCCGCGTACCCCGGCGCGGGTTTGCTAATCCAGCCCTCGTTTTTGGATTGTTCTGAAGCCCGTTTTCGACCTAATTCCCGGACGCGTTTTGGTGGCTGGTGAAAAATTATAAATAGGCATTGAAGGTCAGAAGAAATGGGCATCGAAGAGAAGGAGAAAAACATCGATCAAGCAGAGAGCAGAAGCTAGAGAACGGAGGAATCCAAGTTCTTCAACTGTGTTTGATTTCTTTTATGCTTTCTTCAATTCTTTCTGTATTATTTTCTAGCATGTCGGGCTAGAACCCTATCCTAGGATTTTGATGAAACCGAGGTTTTGACGAGCTAACTTTTGATTTCGCATTATTAAAATATATTTCCCTTTCTTATTGAGTTTTCCCAATTGTTTTAATTACTATCAATTATGTGGCCTATGATTGATTTGTTTTGATTACGCAACTCGAATCGTGAGAGGAGAGCTGGTAGGAAAAATTGGTGAGAACCATTTTATCTTGTGAGATAGAAATATACTCATAGGAATTACGTGGCCTGTCTGAAGATTTCGTACTTTTTGCCTATTGTCGAATTAATTCACCTAGGAATAGAGTGTGTTATTCGCCTTAGAAAATTCTATTGACCACGGGAGAGGCGGTAGAGTATTTTAGCAACCTTCGCCTTCAATAAATTGGGAAATCATTTAATTCATATAAATCAAGAGTAATTCGGATTAACCGAGGTGGATTCACAATCCTAGATTAATTCCCTATTGATCTTCTTTCTTCGAACAATCGATTTTACTATTTATTCTTAGTTCATTCTTTTATTATTACTTGCACCTCTAAGTTCGATAGTTCAAATAAAATTAGAATACGCATAAATCGGTAATTAGTGAGCCAGTCCTCGAGGGAACGATAACATTCTTACCACTTTATTACTTGCTTACGACAACGTGCACTTGCGTTCACCAAAATTCGCAACAGCTTGAAGGATGTTTGCAGGGGTTTTGTCGTTTTTAGTGTAGTTATATATTTCATGTTTAGTTGATTTCTCTACTTCCTCATCATATTATAGTTCATTTGTGTCTTTATTGTCCATGTAATTATGATTTTTAGTTCCCGGCCTTCAAACTTCCTTAACAAGATTCTACAAGCGGCTAAGAAAGCTTTTATGAGGAGCTGAAAGTATGCTATTGTGTTATCTTTTGATTCGAGTTATATTAATATACACACTGCTCATTTGTGCCATGGCCAGTATTAGTAGAAGATAATGCATATTGGTTAGGGTGGTAAAATGCTTACTTATCATTGCTCAACTAGTAAACTAACGCAATCTCTTATATAAACTCCTTTCTCTAGGTTTGTTTCATCTAAAGCATCTTTTACATGGTTAATTCGTTTTAAACTAAATAGGATTTCAGGCATATGTTTGTAGAAAAGATAAAGGTTTATTTTCTTACATAACTCCGTAGATATGTTCCTTGTATAATTGATGGTGGAGATATTGGTGTATAACTTTGGCAAAATTTTAAATGTGCACTCGTATTAAATTATATTTGATGACAATGGTCTTTTATTTATGGAAAAATGTGTTTTTGGGTGATTTTATATTATTCATCATTAAGAATTGATCAAATATATTGAACAAGAGAACTTTCATTCTGGGTTTCAACTCCTTGTGCAAGATTCGGCTATCGTGAAGCGTCTCCACACGATCCTTATAAATTTTTGCATTGTCATATGCCTCATTACGCAACTGATCAAGCTCTAACATCTATAACTGTTAGGAGTATGCCCTCGAATGCCACTCAGAGGATGTTGAGTGAGGGCATTGTACCTAGAATTATGTAAATCATTTATATAAGAAAATGAATGTTTCTTTATTTACTGGAAGTTACTGGCATTCCTAACTCGTAAATAAACATATAGAAACTAGTCCGTGTATATGAGAGCAAAACGTTCCACTCCTTATTGGATAACGGGGTCGGCACTGGAAAGGTTTATAGCTCAAATACTTAATCGTTCGCAAGTCGATGAAACTTGACTGGGCATTAAGTTTATGTGAAGACTTGTATAACGTGTTCTTTGACATGGAGAGTGCCTGTTGAACTCTAATGGTTAGTGGGAGCACACGTTATAGGTATGCTAATTGGATTAGCATACTCGAACTGACTCACCGTCGATTCGTCGCACGGATTTCACTTCGGGACAGTAAATGATGGAATCGAAAGGTTGTGATAGGTATTCGTGAACCTTCGACTTGAGGATTTAGTAGGGATGTGCTTGTGACGTCAAGATTTTCATTAGAGTAGTTCGACCCTGTAAAACTGGGAGGCGGGGGTCAACCTCGACGTGCAGCTTGACGGGCAAGTAGCAGGTCCTACTGAATACCAAGATAGAATTATTTCTCCCATTAGTGAGCGGGTTATATGTCCTATGCGGTTATTGGCCAATGAGATCATAAGTCTTTGGACAAAGCATTGGAGCTAGTTGTATTGGATACACGAGAGCTCGATGATCTCGATATGCATTAACGC
Organism: Orobanche coerulescens; assembly: GCA_033398695.1. Classification (NCBI taxonomy): domain Eukaryota; kingdom Viridiplantae; phylum Streptophyta; class Magnoliopsida; order Lamiales; family Orobanchaceae; genus Orobanche; species Orobanche coerulescens. Next base: position 89,344,778 of record CM065814.1, read on the forward strand.
ATGCATAGCGTCAAATACAGATAGGGTTTGACTGACCGTGACCCTATAACTTGATCGGGATATTTGAAAGAAGAGTTTATACGTATACTAGTATTCACGACATAATGGTTCTTGAATGATCACATCATTCGTTCTCAGTTGGGGTACAGTGTAGACCGCCATGCTGGCTAGGTGGTGCTACTACTCTTTGGTTCCTCCCATTGCTAACTGAGACGGACCTACCGAGTCGCGCAATAGGATTGACGACAGAATGAATCTAGCTTATTCTCTCATTATGAATATTAGATATTAGATATCTAATTAATTGGGACATTGGATCTCTAAATTGATTTATTGGATAAATTTATTTACGGCCAAATGAATTAAATAAATTACTGGGTGATTAATTTAATTCATAAATATAATTATTTCCTGGAGAAATTAATTATGTCGTTATGTATTTGATATGATTAATTGGATTAATTAATTAATATAAATACATCGGAATAGAATCAGAGTTTATCTGTTTGGACTCACGGGAGTCCGAAACGAACCAAACTCATATTCCCCTTCTATATGACCGCCCCCCTCACCTAACCTCTCTTGGTCTTTGTCTCCATTTTATAATGGAAGACAAAAGACTTTAAGAGATATGGTATCTCTTGTTTTATGAAAAAGTGGATTTGATGTGTTGGGATGAAGAATAAATTGAAGACAACTCTTGACACCAACAGTGTGTGATTATTTCCATCCGTGAAAGAGAGAGAGAGAGAGAAAGCACAACTGCTCTTGGTCTTAGAGATAATTGTGAGAAAATATTGAGAGATATATATTATACACTTGGAGTGTTATAATCAAGCAAGCTTCATCATCAAGCTCTAGCTGTATCCTTAGAAGATAGCAAGGTGATAGTCATCCCGTTCGTTTCTCCGGCGCGTGGCAAGTAGAGACGCGGTATTTTCGGCGTTGGATCATCCAAGGGCTTGGAGCACTTTGGATCGTAGCTTGGGGAATAGCTCAAGATAAGAACACCATATAATCAACGGACTACGAGGGTATGATTTCGAATCTTCCTTTGTTTATTCTATATTCATATATACGTAGCTCGATCGATCCTCGTAGGGATTCAGATCGAATTATTTTTCATTTTACCGCTTTCGATGGGCCTTCGTTTTAGGCACGGAATCCTAACAGTGGTATCGGAGCGAGGTCTTGCGATCGTATATACGATATTTAGCATTTGGAATGCTTGTTTTGTGATTTAGAATCACTTTGATAATCATAGATATTTTATTGTTCGTCGTAGTGTTGTTTTTCTGTGATTTTATGTTATGGTATAAATCAGTTTTTTCTTGGAAATATGATTTATATTAATAATATATAGATCAGGAATAACAGGATTTTAAAAATCTGCCCGAAAACGAGCTGTATGCAATCGTTGGACGATATACCATATAGCTGCCTGACAGTGGCCGAGCGCGTTGCTGTATGCGGCGGAGCATTGCTATAGGCTGCCGAGTCAGTGCCGATTAGGTCCTGTAGGCGGCCGAGCACTTTGCTGCATGCGGCCGAGCGTTGCTGTATGCGGACGAGCGTGTTGCTGTATCCGGCCGAGTGCTTGCTGGATCCAGTCGAGCGCTTGCTGTATCCGGACGAGTGCTTGCTGTATCCGGCCGAGTGCTTGCTGTATTCTGCCGGGCGTGTCCTGACAGTGGCCGAGTGTGTGCTGTATTCTGCCGGGCGCGTCCTGTAGGCTCTGCGGCGGGGTGCACAGTCTTTGCTTAGCGGTTTCAGTGTCGGGCACTGGGTCTCGTTCTTCAGTATATTTTCGATAATTGATTTTCCCAGTATTAAAATCATTAATCTGGAATTTTTGATGAGGGAAATTCAAAGAAAATATTGTAAGGGTACACTACGGACGAAAATTAAAATTGTCGATTATTGATGAATTGATTGGATCAATTCTATTTATTGTTGATTATATATATTGATTGGATCAATGTAATCTTCTCGATATCCATTTATTTCGTATTTATTGGATGGATGCTTTTGAATGGGGATGTGGCTCGTGGACTTAGTTTTTGAATCGTTCGTTTTATTCGATTGGGTTGTAAAGGCCGTTTTGAGCCTATTTATTTTACTAGAAATATTTGTATCTAGGATGCAATTTTCAATGTAAAATTTATATATAATGACGAAGACCGGAGGAAGATCCGTTTCGAGAAGACGAAGATTCAAGACGAAGACTTGTAATTAGATTACGGAGTTTTTGTTTTCTAGGAACGATCCATGAACCACATGTTGGTAGCAACTAGGTTGTGAATGGTTGTTTCATATTATATGAATGCCTCAAACGCGCTTAAATGAATTAATATACAAAGTGTAACATTAATCGCGATAATTCTCCCACAACAAATTATTAAGTTTATAAGGTTTCAAAGTTTTCCTTCCCTCCATCGAGTTTTTGGGAAATTGAAATCCAAACCGGATGTGCTATGCTTCCGAGTTATCGGGGTAGTCGTTTGGGGAGGATAGATAAATTACTGGGAGCTCATTGGATGCCTTCGGTTGGAGCAAATTTTATCCCTAGAAACCTGATAGGTTGCCGGATAAGATTCAATTGTGAAATTGATTTGCGTTGATGGTGTAAACTTAACTTGTTCCCGAACCATAGAAACCGTATAGGTTGAGGGGAATGAACAAGGGGAAAAAGAAGATTGAATCATCCATTAGATGGGTTGGACACCACTTTATGAAAATTAATAGACTAGAAACCTATTCGGTTGCCCTCTATTAAGATTTATAAAGAACTCGATCAGCACTATGAAGTAGAGCGACGATACTTCCGGATTTCACATGGGAGTGTGTTATTCCGATAAAAATAGTGGGAGCTGGGTAACAAGAATAGAAAGACCTTAATTCTATACTTAGATAATAATTAAACAAGTCACTAATTAATCTGTTATACTTAATGCAGACATAACTCTAAATATGACAATAAATCCACTCGCAATTCTACTCGAGAAGAACACCCTGATTGGACCTAGCTTTGTGGATTGGCTCCACAATCTAATGATTGTCCTCAGTATAGAGGCACTGGAATATGTCTTGGAGACGGACATTCCAGCGCCTCCTGTGCGGACCAGAGCCAATCAGGAAGAGATTGAAAACCACGAAAAGTGGGTTAAGGATGACGTAAAAGTCCGTGCTTACATGATGGTTTCTATGTCTAATGAGCTTCAGAGAGCTCATGAGAAAATGACTTCTGCTAGGCAGATTCTATCTCACTTAACCGAACTTTATGGTGAGCACATCAGAACTACTAGATATGAGATTTCCAAGCAACTGTTCGGTGCAAGGATGAAGGAAGGTGAGAAGGTTGGGGAACACATCCTCAAAATGATATCCATGATCGAGAGATTGGAGGCTCTTGATTTTAAAATGGATACTTCTCTCCAAACCGACCTTATCCTACAGTCTCTCCCTGATTCCTTCTCACAGTTTGTTATGAACTTCAACTGCAATGATATTGCATGTAATTTAACTGGGCTAATGAACAAACTTGTGACTGATCAGTCTCAGATGAAGACTCCGCGGATGAAGGATTCTGCTCTTATGATTTCTTCTGGACCTCGGAGGTCTAAGAACAAGAAGAAAAAGACCAAGAAGCAGACTGGACCACATGTCAAGGACTTCAAGGGAAAGGGCAAGGCCCCAACGGTTCCGAAGAACAAGAAGAAGGATGCTTGTCTCAAGTGCGGTGAGCTGGGCCACTGGGCTAGAGACTGTCCGATTCTTCATGGCACTTCAGGTACAGAACTTTTAGTTTTGGAAACAAATTGTTCTGCTACTGTATTTTCTACTTCCTCGATACTAGATTCTGGTGCTAGTTCTCATATTTGTACCGTGAAACAGGATCAGGAACAAAGTAGGAAGCTTGGAGCTGGAGAAGTTATAATCACAGTCGGAAGCGGGCATAGTGTCGAGGCGACCGACATAGGATCACTTCTTTTGGGTTTAGAATCCGGTTTTGTTTTGACTTTAGAAGATGTACTTGTTTTGCCCAAGGGGCACAAAAACATTGTATCCATTCCGGTCATGGACCGAAAAGGCTTTTTATTTTTCATTGGTGATGGTTCCTGCAAAATTTATTTCATAAATAAACTAGTGGGTACTGCTACATTGTTAAATGGATTGTATCATCTAAATCTCAACAACAAAGTAGTTGTGAATACTATGACTAGAAAACATGGTAGGGATGAAACCAATCAAGTTTTGAAATGGCATCTTAGACTTGGTCATGTTGGTCAGATCAAGGTTTAGAAGATGGAAAAAGATGGACTTATGGGTCCATTGGGATCGGATCCCTTTCCTACTTGTGAATCTTGCCTTAAAGGAAAAATGACTAAGTCCCCCTTCACAGGGACTTTTCAAAGAGCCGCTGATAAACTAGGATTAATCCATACCGACGTATGTGGTGCTTTGGAAGCAGCACGTGACAGATATCAATATTTCATTACGTTTACAGATGATGATAGTAGGTATGGTTATGTATACTTAATGAAACATAAATCCGAGGCCTTTGAGAAATTCCAGGAATTCAAGGCCCTAGTCGAGAAACAAACTGGTAATCATATCAAAGCACTTCAGTCGGACCGAGGTGGCGAGTATATGAGTACGGAGTTTGACGAGTTCCTTAAGGAACATGGAATAGTTTCATAACTAACACCTCCAGGCACTCCTCAGTTAAATGGTGTGTCAGAAAGAAGGAACCGGACCTTGTTGAACATGGTCCGTTCCATGCTGGGCTATACTAACTTATCGATTTACCTATGGGGGTATGCACTCCTGACTGACGCTTACATCTTGAACAAATGTCCTTCCAAATCTATTCCTAAAACTCCACATGAGATGTGGGAGGGCAGGAAACCAAGTCTTAATCATATTAGGATTTGGGGGTGTCCCGCCTATGTCAAGAAGACTAAGGTGGAGAAGTTGGAAGCTAGGTCTACAAAGGGACGTTTCATTGAATTCCCATCTGGGACGATGGGATATCTATTCTACATGCCCGAAGATCAAAAGATCGTTGTTGCTTTACAAGCACACTTCATGGAAGATGAGTTCATTCCGAAAGGCGGAGCAGGTAGAAGTATTTCTTTAGAAGAATACAATGAAACTCCTTGGGAGACACCTGTGCAAGAAACTGGAATCGAACCTTCTGAAACACAAGTACAACCACCTCGTAGGTCTAGTAGGCTGTCTCATTTACCTGAGGGTATGGGCTTGTGAACTTGGAGGAACTAGGTCTCCATGAGGTTCCAAGTGATATCCAAGAGACCGACCCAACGACCTATGACCAAGCGATGGTGGATGTAGACTCCGCGAAATGGCGTGAAGCTATGGAAGCTGAGATAGACTCGGTGCATGTCAATCAGGTCTGGACTCTAGTAGACCGCCCAAAGGGCATAGTGCCTATTGGGAACAAGTGTATCTACAAGTGAAAGACTGATGGTGATGGCAAGGTTGACGCCTATAAGGCCAGGCTTGTGGCAAAGGGTTACACCCAGAAAGAATGGATCGACTACCACGATACCTTCTCGCCCGTAGCTATGATCAAGTCTATTCGCATGATGCTTGCTATAGCTGCCTACCACGATTATGAGATATGGCAAATGGACGTAAAGAAGGCTTTCCTTAATGGGTTCCTCGAGGAGGAAATCTATATAGAGCAGCCTAAAGGCTTTGTGTCCGAGGTCGGTATTCAGAAAGTGTCCAAGCTTCATCATTCCATTTATGGACTGAAGCAAGCATCGCGTAGTTGGAACCTTCATTTTGAAAAGGCCGTCAAAGAGTTTGACTTCGTGCAAAATGAAGAGAAACCTTGTTTATACAAGAGGGTTAGTGGGAGCAAGATCGCATTCTTAGTACTATATGTAGATGACATTCTACTAATAGGAAATGATGTGGGAATGCTCAGTTCTGTGAAAGCTTGGCTTTCGAGTAATTTCTCCATGAAAGACTTGGGAGAAGCAACCTATATTCTTGGAAATCGGCTCTATTGGGATAGAGCGAAGAGAACGATAGGTCTTTCCCAAGCCCTCTATATAGATAAAATCTTAAAGCGATTTAAGATGGATGATTCTAAAAGAGGGTTCCTACCGATGCAACATGGAATAAAACTCTCCTTGAAGATGTGTCTTCAAAGTGAGGAACAACGAAAGGAAATGAGTAATATACCATATGCTTCGGCCGTGGGTAGCCTTATATATGCTATGTTGTGTACAAGACCTGTCATTGCGCATGCTGTAAGCGTGGTGAGTAGGTTTCAGGCAAACCCATATAGGGAACATTGGACTGCCGTAAGGAACGTTCTCAAGTACTAAAGAAGGACTAGAGATATGGTTCTGATGTATGGCGGTGGAGAATTGGATGTGGTGGGATTCACTGATTCGGAATTCCAAGGACTGAAGGACAATTCGATGTCTACTTCTGGCTACATATTTACTATTAATGGAGGAGCAGTATCTTGGCGTAGCGCCAAGCAAAGCGCAACTGCTGATTCCACCTGTCAGGCTGAGTATCAAGCAGCCTCGGAGGCTTCCAAGGAAGGGTTCTGAATTAAGAAGTTTCTGGGGGAACTTCAAGTGATACCATGTGCTGAGCTTCCTGTTCCGCTGTACTGCGACAACGACGGAGCTGTAGCACAGGCCAAGGAGCCGAGGTTTTACAACATCACCAAACATATTGAGAGAAAGTATCATCTCGTAAGAGAATTTGTTCGCAAGGGATATATTGTGCTGCACAGAGTAGACTCGATCGACAACGTCGCTGACCTACTGACCAAGCCACTTTCTCAGACTAGCTTGGAGCGTCATCTGGAGAACATAGGTATTAGATACCATAGTGAGTGGCATTGAGTGCAAGTGGGAGATTGTTAGGACTATGCCCTCGAATGCCACTCAGGGGATGTTGAGTGAGGGCATTGTACTTGTAATTATGTAACTCATTTATATAAGGCAATGAATGTTTCTTTATTTAATGGTAGTTACTGGCATTCCTAACTCATAAATAAACATATAGAAACTAGTCCGTGTATTTGAGAGCAAAATGTTCCACTCATTATTGGATAAGGGGGTTGACATTGGAAAGGTTTATAGCTCAAATACTTAATCGTTCGCAAGTCGATGAAACTTGACTGGGAATTAAGTTTATGTGAAGACTTGTATAACATGTTCTTTGACATGGAGAGTGCCTGTTGAACACTAATGGTTAGTGGGAGCACACGTTATATGTATGCTAAATGGATTAATATACTCGAACCGACTCACCCTCGATTCGTCGCACGGATTTCACTCCGAGACAGTCAATGATGGAATCGAAAGGTTGTGATAGGTATTCATGAACCTTTGACTTGAGGATTTAGTAGGGATGTGCTTGTGACGTCAAGATTTTCATTAGAGTAGTTCGACCCTGTAAACCAGGAGGCGGGGGTCAACATCGACGTGCATCTTGACGGGCAAGTAGCAGGTCCTACTGAATACCAAGATAGAATTCTTTCTCCCGTTAGTGAGCGAGTTACATGTCCTATGCGGTTATTGGCCGATGAGATCATAAGTCTTTGGACAAAGTATTGGAGCTAATTGTATTGGATACACGAGAGCTCAATGATCTCGATTTGCATTAATGCATGTATAGCGTCAAGTACAGATAGGGTTTGACTGACCGTGACCCTATAACTTGATCGGGACATTTGAAAGAAGGGTTTTTATGTATACTGGTATTCACGGAAGAATGGTTCTTTAATGATCCCATCATTCGTTCTTAGTTGGGGTACAGTGTAGGCCGCTAGGCTGGCTAGGTGGTGCTACTACTCTTTGGTTCCTCCCATTGCTAACTGAGACGTACCTACCGAGTTGCGCAATAGGATTGACGATGGAATGAATCTAGCTTATTCTCTCATTATGAATATTAGATATTGGATATCTGATTAATTGGGACATTGGATATCTAAATTGATTTATTGGATAAATTGATTTACGGTCAAATGAATTAAATAAGTTACTGGGTGATTAATTTAATTCATAAATATAATTATTTCTTGGAGAAATTAATTATGTTCTTATGTATTTGATATGATTAATTGGATTAATTAATTAATATAAATACATCGGAACGGAATCAGAGTTTATCTGTTTGGACTCACGGGAGTCCGAAACGAACCAAACTCATATTCCCCTTCTATATGGCCGCCCCCTTCACCTAACCCCTCTTGGTCTTTGTCTCCATTTTATAATGGAAGACAAAAGACTTTAAGAGATATGGTATCTCTTATTTTATGAAAAAGTGGATTTGATGTGTTGGGATGAAGAATAAATTGAAGACAACTCTTGACACCAACAGTGTGTGATTATTTCCATCCATGAAAGAGAGAGAGAGAAAGCACAACTGCTCTTGGTCTTCTTCACCATTATTATTCTTCATTCATTTTCTACATAATTTTCTTAGAGATAAATTGTGAGAAAATATTGAGAGATATAGATTATACACTTGGAGTGTTATAATCAAACAAGCTTCATCATCAAGCTCTAGCTGTATCCTTAGAAGATAGCAAGGTGATAGTCATCCCGTTCGTTTCTCCGGCGCGTGGCAAGTAGAGACGCGGTATTTTCGGCGTTGGATCATCCAAGGGCTTGGAGCACTTTGGATCGTAGCTTGGTGAATAGCTCAAGAGAAGAACATCATATAATCAACAGACTACGAGGGTATGATTTCGAATCTTCCTTTGTTTATTTTATATTCGTATATACGTAGCTTGATCGATCCTCGTAGGGATTCGGATCAAATTAATTTTTGTTTTACCCTTCCGCTGGGCCTTCGTTTTAGGCCCCAAATCCCAACAATAACATCCTATGCTTCGCAGAATCACCTAAATCGAAGTTAGCCGCTTTGATCGCCTAATATGCCTTGTGCTCAATTTCAAGCAATAAGTGACAATTCTTTCCAAACACAAGACGATACGGGCTCATCACCAAGATGCTTTTGTAAGTTGTGCAGTATGCCCATAGTGCATCGTTCAACTTTGAGGACCACTCATTTCGATACGGCTGCAAATCTTTCTAGAATTCCCTTGATTTGCTTGTTGCTCGTCTCGGCTTGTCCCGAAGTTTGCGGATGGTAGAAGGTAGCAATCTTGTGCGTTATCCCATTATTTTCCATCAACTTCTCAAAAACCTTGTTGCAGAAACGCTTCCCATCACCACTAATGATCGCCCTTGGAAATCCGAACCTATAAAGAATATTCCCCTACACAAACCTTAGCACGACATAAGAGTCACAAGTTATAGTGGGGATTGCCTCAACCCACTTGGACACATAATCAACAGCTGATAAAATGTATTTGTACCCAAAGAAATTGAGAAACGGCCCCATGAAATCAATGTCCCAAACATCAAAGATCTCAAAAACAAGAATATTGGTAAGGGGCATTTCATTTCTTCGACCAATAGACCAAACTCTTTGGCATCGATACAAGAGATAAAATGCATGGGAATATTTAAACAATGTTGGCCAGAATAAACATAATTGGAGCACCTTGTGTGCCATTTTCTGTCCTCCAAAATACCCACCGCAGTGAGTCTCATGGAAAAGTTGTAACACCTTAGCTTGCTCGTCATCGGGCACACACCTTCGGATTACATCATCCTTACCAATCTTGAACAAGTAAGGATCTTCCCAAAAAAATGCCTGCATACAGATAAGAAACGCTTCCTTTCTTGGGAAGTAAGATCAAGCCTCAATTCAGCACAAGCAATGTAGTTAACAATGTCAGCATACCAAGGCACAATCCCTGAACTCAAAGCTTGTTCAAAGGGAAAAGTCTCAAGCAAATTATCAGATATCAATGGTGTAGGCAGATTATCAAGACGAGACAAATGGTCGGCCACGGCATTCTCACTATCCTTCCTATCTCTAATCTCAATATCAAACTCTTGCAATAGAAGCACCCAACGAATGAGCCTAGGCTTAGCTTGGGGTTTAGTCAAAAGATAACGAAGTGCAGAATGATCACTATGGATGATGACCTTATACCCTGTGATGTATGCACGAATATATAGGGAAAACACAACAACAAACATTTCTTTTTCAGTAGTAGTGTAATTTACTTGAGCAGCACGTTAATTTGGAATGCAACTTTCCGCCATTGAATTGTCACACTTGCGGACAGATGGGATATAGAGCGGCTTATTGTTCCGAACCAAATCAGACTTTGGACACTCGGGCTTCTGCCCCAGCACCACTTGACCAAGGCGTTAATCAGCGGCAATCTTTTGGTCAATCTCAGCAGAATTTCGGCAGGGGCCGGGGAAGGGGTCAGAACGCTGGAGGGGGAAACTCTAGCATCGGTTTGGTACAACCACGGGTCTATAAGATGCGTCGATCAGAAGAACCCGATGCAGCGGTGGCTTCAGGTACCATTAATATTTTATCTCATCCAGTCCGTGTGATTTTTGATACGGGTGCTACGCATTCTTTTATTTCCTTGGAGTGTGTACGCCGTTTGAATATAACTTGTATGACTGCTTGCGATCCCTTCATTGTGAAACTACCTAGCGGGGGTAGAATTGTAGAAAACCGGGAGATTAAAGATTTTCCAGTGATTATATCCGGTATGGAATGGTTATCGAATCTGATTGTAGTGGATATGGTAGGCGAGGACGTGATCCTCGGCGAGGATTGGCTTGATAGTCACCAAGCGATTATGAATTACCGTACTAAAGTTATCACCATGATGACTAAAGACGGAACCGAATACTCATTTTTGGGATGTAAGTCGGGCCAATCCAAGTTACTTATCAGTGCCATGAAGGCCGTAAAACTTTTAAATAAAGGTTGTACGGGCTATTGGTGTTATGCCTTGAAAATGGAAGGGAACGAAGTCGATTTCTCTTCGATCCCAATTGTTAATGAGTATCCCGATGTTTTTCCGGACGATCTCCTGGGATTACCGCTAGATCTGGAGATAGAATTTTCTGTGGACTTAGAGCCAGATGCGGCTCCGATTTCTAAGGCACCTTATCGAATGGCACCTTCTGAGATGCAAGAATTAAAGAATCAGTTGGGAGAACTTCTGGAAAGAGGGTACATCAGACCGAGCGCTTCGCTTTGGGGCGCACCTATTCTTTTTGTGAGAAAGAAGGATGGTTCACTAGGTTTGTGCATTGACTACCGTCATCTGAACAAAGTGACCATCAAGAACAAGTACCCTTTGCCTCACATAGATGATTTATTTGATCAGTTACAGGGGGCTGCAATTTTCTCAAAAATTGATTTAAGATCAGGGTATTATCAACTTAGGGTGAGAGAGTCCGACGTTCCGAAGACGACATTTTGGACGAGATATGGGCATTATGAATTTGTAGTTATGCCTTTTGGGTTGACTAATGCACCGGCAGTATTCATGCAATTAATGAATAAGATTTTCATTGAGTATCTCGACAAGTGTGTAGTTGTCTTTATTGACAAAATTTTGATATATTCTCGAGATAAAGAGGATCATGCCCGACACTTGCGTTTGGTACTAGATATTTTGAGAACCGAGCACCTCTATGTAAAATTCTCAAAATGTGAGTTCTGGTTGGAAGAAGTTATGTTTCTCGGCCATGTGATTTCGGCCGAAGGGGTTCGTGTAGATCCGCAGAAGATTGAGGCAGTGCTAGATTGGGCACCGCCTAAAATGTTAAGGAAGTTCGTAGCTTCTTGGGCCTTGCTAGGTATTACCGTCGGTTTGTCGATGGGTTCTCGAAACTCACTCGGCCGCTTACGAAATTATTCCAGAAGACCGAAAAGTTTGTTTGGTCGGATGAGAGACAACAGAGCTTCGATGAGCTGAAGAGATGTTTGACTTCAGCGCCGATTTTAACTTTACCACATGGTAGTGAGGGCTTTGCAGTTTATAGTGACGCTTCGGGTCAAGGTCTTGGCTGTGTGCTTATGCAGCATGATAAGATGATATCTTTTGCGTCACGACAACTAAAGCCGTATGAGATGAATTATCCTACTCATGATTTGGAATTGGCCGCAATTGTCTTCGCACTCAAGATTTGGCGGCATTATTTGTATGGTTCTCCGTGTCGGATTTATACTGATCACAAGAGCCTGAAGTATATTTTCAGATAGAAGGAGATGAATATGAGACAGAGACGTTGGTTAGAGTTGATAAAGGATTACGATTTGGAAATTCTTTACAACCCCAGAAAAGCCAATGTTGTCGCGGATGCATTGAGCTGCAAATCGGCATCTCCTCAAATGCTCGAGGTTCTTACATCTCAGATGAAAATTCGTCAGGATTTAATTGAGCAATGGATAGAAGTTTGGCTTCAACGAGTACAGGGACAGTTGTGTACTCTTGAAATTACTTCGTCCTTGGTTGACGACATCAAAGGAAGCAGTGGAGTGACCCAATGATTTCTCAACTGAAGGAAGATGTAATTAAAGGAAAAGCTCCTGGCTTTATGGTTCACGAGAATAGTATTCTGAGATTTCAGGGCAGGCTTTGTGTTCCGAATGGTCTTGATTTGAGGCGGAGAATTCTCCGAGAATCCCATGCTACGCCTTACTCAATCCACCCCGGGACGAGTAAGATGTATAAGGACTTGAAACGAAATTTTTGGTGGAACAACATGAATAAGAATGTCACGGAATTTGTACTACGGTGTTTGATGTGTCAACAAGTTAAGATCGAACATCAATGACCAGTGGGGTTGTTGAAACAGCTTCCCATTCCCGAGTGGAAGTGGGAAGACATCTCTATGAATTTATCACTGGCATACCGAGAACTCGGGCCAGAATGAATATGATTCGGGTAATTGTCGATCGGTTGACCAAGTCTGCACACTTCTTGGGTATTAAGGATACTTGGGGACCGGATAGATTGGCTCGAACTTTTATAGCTGAGATCGTAAGGTTGCACGGTGCCCCCAAGACCATTGTTTCTGATCGAGACGGCCATTTCGTATCGCATTTTTGGCAGGCCGTTCATCAGGCTTTGGGTACTGAGTTGAGACTGAGCACTTCCTTTCATCCTCAGTCGGACGGTCAGACAGAGAGGACGATTCAGACGTTGGAAGATATGTTGCGAGCTTGTGCCTTAGACTGGAGTAATGATTGGGAACTTCACTTACCGTTGATCGAGTTTGCCTATAATAATAGTTGGCATGCGTCGATAAAAATGGCACCCTTCGAGGCACTTTATGGTAGGCGATGTAGGTCACCATTATGTTGGGACGAGGATTCGGAACTAGTCGGAACGGAACCGGATATGCTGTTGGAAACTAAAGAGAAGATTTCCATTATTCGGGATCGGTTGTTGACCGCCTAGAGCCGTCAGAAATTTTATGCTGATACTCGTCGTTGACCTTTGGAATTCGAAGTGGGAGACCACGTTCTACTCAAAGTGTCTCCGACCAGAGGAGTTTTCCGCTTCGGGAAAAAGGGGAAACTTAGTCCGAGGTATATCGGACCATTCGAGATTTTGGACAGGGTTGGAGATTTAGTTTATCGCTTGGCGTTGCCCTCAGCCTTGAGTCATGTCCATAGTGTTTTTCATGTATCTCAGTTGAGTAAATACGTGCCGGACCCAAGTCATGTTATCGACTATAGTGAGATTGACGTAGCTGAGGATGTTACCTTTCCGGAGATGCCGATAAAGACCCTTGAACGTCGTGAGAAGCAACTTCGGCACAAAACCATTCCATTAGTTAAAGTGAAATGGTCGAGACATGGGGTCGAGGAAATGACTTGGGATACGGAATAGAAGATGCGATCGAAATACCCCGAACTTTTTATTTCTTAAGTTTCGGGACGAAACTATTTTTAGAAGGGGAGAATGTAATACCCGTACTTTTATTGACTGTTTGACCTTACTGTTCTTCCTATTGTTGTCGCTCTGGAAACTCTGAATGTTTTTGTCGATATTGTCGTTGAGCTTCGTACCTTGTTTGGATCATGATTTGGGTTGTTTAGACCTTTCGGTACTGTTCTGGTCAGTGGAAATAGCACATGATAGGCCTAGACTAACGTACGCTAATTATGCCTGAGTAGCGCACGCTAGCTTTGAGCTGTAGCGCGCGCTAACGGGCCAGACAGGGGAGAGTCAGTAAGTTATACTACTCTCTAGACTAGCAGTTAGCGCACGCTAGGAGTTTGTTAGCGCACGCTATTCGTGGGTATTAGTGCGCGCTAACACCATCCGTAGCGCATGCTAACGGGCTGGGTCGGCAGAGACAATGAGGTTGTCTGACTGACTAGACTGTCAGGTAATGTACGCTAGGCTTCGGCTAGCGCACGCTACAAGCATTTCGTAGCACACGCTATGCTGGCACAGCAGCGCACGCTAGGACTCGAGCAGGGCAGAGGACAATAGGTACTGGACTCCAATTTATGGATATCAACTCCCAGTTAGCGCATGTTAACTATCGGCTAGCGCGCGCTAAGAATAGTTGAGTACTGCACGCAGCGGATCATCTAGCGCACGCTAGCAAGACTGTCAGGAGCCGTTGGACTGACCGGTGACCCCGTTAGCGCACGCTAATTCTTAAGCATAGCGGGCGCTAGACTGGGCGGATATATATTGGACAGTTGACTTCCATTTCGTCATTTTTCATCCATTTTAACTTATTTTCGATGGGAGAAGCTCGGGAGTGGCGATTTTGTGCGATTGGAAGCGATTCTTCATCAAACAACACATATTTGGTTGGAGAACAAGGATTTCACAACATCTAATCCATCCTAACGTCCAAATCAAGGTAAAAATCCTTAGAACCCTATTTTTGGGAATTTTGGGGTTTTTCCTAGATTCGTCCGACGTATTCGTTTTGAAGCTTGAGAACCTTGAGATTATGATGTGTCTATTCCATATACATGCTTTTCCTATGATTTTACGGATTGGATTGTGCCGTTTTCGGACTTGTGAGAGTTTGGGCGATTTTCCAACCTCTAATTGTTTATACGTGTATTTTCGTGAATCGTAGACGGGTTTCGGGAGTTTCTTCATGAATTATGAGTATAGATTATTGATTATCATATCCCTTATGAATCGTTTAGGTGCCGGAAGGACGTTATTGGACCTACCGAACTCATACTCTTTTCCGTTCAATTTCTCGATGTCTCAAAGGCAAGTATATATTTATGATTGTAAGTTCTCGACTTTGAAAGTAAGATATATGAATGGCATGTTTATTTATATCCACTCTGGGGCAGGCCGACAGGTCCCCTGAGGGTTTCGTAGCCTTTGGTGCGATTCTACGGATAATTTGGGTTAACCACTCTGGGGCGGACCGACGGGTCCCTTGAGGGTTCCGTAGCCTTTGGTGCGGTTCCATGGTTGATCATGTATGCATTGTTGTGATGCTATGAGATTTTGTTATTCCAGAATACTAGTCTTGAATTGATGAATTGATGGTTACCTTTACTTTATTGTCGAGTAGTATTGTGTTTCATATATGATATACTTGCACTAGCTATTCGACGGCTAACCCCTTTATGGGGGAAATACTTTTTATGCATTTCAGGTTCCAGGAGGGCAGATAGGCAGGTATCAGGTAGGCACGAAGATGATGGGCAAGCGTGATACTGTGTTTTATCTCCAGTCATGTCTTGTGTTCCTCCATTCAGTGTTGTTGTACTGGAATGGTTATTGAATACTCGAGTATTGTTTATTTTCAGTCTTTCTTGGTATTCCGGCCTGTGTTGCCGAGGTCTTGATTTTGTACTGTGATGTATTTGGATACATTGGACTGTAGGTCACAAGTCGTCCAGGAATAAGTCCAGAGGGGGGGTGAATAGACTTATTGAAACTCTTAAACTCTTTTTCACGAAGAGTAAGTTTCTTCAGCTGATAGATATGCAAATGACTTAGAGTCGTTTGTTGTCAATACGTGCAGAAGTCAGCTGATGACAAATACAAAAATAACTAATGAAACACTTAACAATGAATGCACCAGTTAGAGTATGATGCTATAAAACAGTAAAATATGCAGGCAGCTATAGTGGTCTCAGAGGTGGGGTAATCCTATACTAATCCACTTTTATCCAAACCAGTTGGAGATGAATTGACTATAATTATCAATCAGTGATAAAGATTACAGTAATTCAACCAAATTACAACAGCTTCCAACCAGTGGAAATCCTTGCCGTTGCAATTCCCTTGACTGCCTTGCACCTCTTGATCCGCGATACTTGGATGCCTTTACAGTCTTGAACTTCAACCAGTGAAGTACCCCGAACTCAGGATTAAATACACGAGTTTTTGTCTTCTCCAACTAAGAGCTTCTTCAAGTATGAACTTTTGAGAACTGCTCTTTTCACGATGCTTATAGTTCGCTTTTAGATTGCTTTGAATGCTTTGATTGCTTGAGATTATGTTCGCACCGGTAGTTGCTCAACTTCAAATCTTCGGATATATATAGGTTTTGATCCTTGAGCATTCTTCATAGCCGTTGCAAATCTTGTAACAAATCCGTCCGTTGGAGAAAGACTTCTTTGTTTATTCTTTTCTGAACGTTGCAAGGCTGGATTCCAATATTTTAATCCATCGATCGACCGTTGTGAAGACTTTACATGTGAGGCGCCGAATCTTTTGAATAAAGTAAGATTAAAGTCTTCAGTGGTAGGCCTGGATGAATTATTTAATTTATATCCTTTGCGGGAATCTCTCCAATATGTCTCTTCACGCTTGCTTGTGACTCAGTAATATTTGACTTTTCAACGCATGATGACGTGGACTTGGAGTACTTGGCTGATATCAAGTTGGCTGATGTACAGTCATCTTCTCTGCAGTCTGGACTTCTCTGATGGTGGTTGTTTGGGACTCGCCTGATCAGATGACTTGTCTGAGGTTACTTGATTGCAGTCTGGTCAAACATCTCTGATGAATTTTTGTTGACCAGAACTTCTCTGACTTGACTCGGCTGTACCTCTCTGATGAACTCAGCTGTACATTTGTACTTAGCCGATTTGAGCCTAACTTATTTTGGCCTATATGGGATACTCATTTGGTTCTTCTTTATATTTTGCCAAGTATCAAACTTAACATAATTTGGCCTATGGAAGATACTCATTTGGTTCTTCCTTACATTTTGTCAAGTAATAAGTATTTGAATTATATTAATGACATCATCAAAATCTAACAAGTATTCCTAACATGGATATGGTTTGAATACCCTTTGTATCGTCTTTCATCTCATTGTATTTGGACCTTCTCGGTCAAGTTTGATAGTTCCGTGTATGATTAGCCTTATAGGTCCCTCGGTGGGGTTCACGGCGCTGTAATATACCCTGAATAACTTGGGGGCGTTACATTAACATCTAAGGAGAAGACGATCCAAATGGCGTTTCAACTTGCCCCGGTCGAAGGTCTTGCCTTAAACCGGCCACCATTCTTCGATGGATCTAACTTCATGTCATGGAAGAAGAAGATGTCAATATTCATCCGAGCTTATGACATCGAGCTATGGAAAGTGATATGTATTGGTCCAAAAACTCCAATCAAATCCGACGGTACGCTTAAATCTTTTGAAGAATATGATGATTCTGATTGGAAAACCGACAACTATACTTGCAAACTCACACAATTATTATATTGTGCTTTAAATCCGAAAGAACACAACTGGATATCTTCGTGTGATAGTGCCAAAGAGATATGGAAAATGCTAGAAGTCATACATGAAGGAACGTATCAAGTCAAGGAGATGAAATTAAATATGCTCCTACATGGATACGAGCTATTTATGATGAAAAGTGAAGAATCCATCACGAACATGCTCGATCATTTTTCGCTCATTTCTAATGGATTAGCTTGTTTTGGGAAACCATTAACAAGTAGTGAAAAAGTAAAGAAAATCTTAAGATAACTACCTGCTGAATGGGACAGCACCGTGACAGCAATAATGGAATCTAAAGATCTCAATACGCTCGACTTTAGCACCCTCGTTGGTTTGCTAATTAATTATGAGATTGTTCTAAAATCACGGAACAACAAGCCGAAATTGAAGGAAAGAACAATAGTTTTAAAAGCTAAGATGCCTCGCAAAGAAGAAATCCCGGTGGACGAAATTGACGAAGAATCGGCATATTATGCCAAGAATATTAATAAGTTTCAAAACTTATTAAACCGGAGAAAGAAAGACATCAAGACGGGCGAATCTAAGAAATTCGACAATAACTGTCGAATCTGTGGTAAACCAGGCCACTTCGCGAAGAATTGCAGAGCAAATCAAAAGAAAGAAGTTCTAATTGCCACGTGGAGTGACGAAGACGAGGACGAAGATTTCATCAATAAAAAAACCTCGCACTCATGGCAAGAAGTTCATTCGACGATAGCGACGTCGAAAGCCAGGTTAGTACGTCATAGACAAATTATTTGAAGCATTCGAATTATTGCATATCGATTTTCAAAATGCTTTATCCGAAATAAAATCCCTCCAATCTAAAAATCAATTATTGGAAATTGAAATTTCCAAATTCTTGAAAAAAGGAAAATTGTCGAGACCGATCATTCAGAATGCCTTGAAAATGAGATTATTTTAAAGAATGATCTTTTGAAAGTTCAAGACGAACTTAAAGGTTTAACAAAGAAATTTTCGTGTGAAAACGAAAAATTTGAACAAATGCTATTGGTTCAAAAATTCACTTTGAATAAATAGGGATTAGTATTCAAACTTCGTATTAAAACCGAATCCGTAAATTTGAAAATACCCCATTGCGATAAATATTGAAAATTAGGCATCATATTTCAAATTATAAAAGCCCACGTCGGACGATTAAAATTAAAAAGATTTGGATTCCAAAAGGAACCACCATTCCGAACATCGTTTATGTTAATGAAAAACGACCCACTTTCGGTTGGATCCCTAAAAAGTAAGTTTCATCAATTCGTATTTTACTCAGGGGAGTATTATATTTTTTAAAAAGGTGGAGATTTTTGTCTAGGGGAGATTACCCGTTTTTGCATACATTTTATGCATATTTATGAATATTTATCATGATGTTATTATCATCTATATACACTTTTTGCTGATAATAAAAAGGGGGAGAAACTAGTTGAATGGGATAAAAAGAAGAATGACATAAGGAGGAGAAGAAGTTGAAAACTAAAAAGAAGAAGTCGAAAAGGAGAAAAAAAAAGATGGGAGAACTAACAAAATGATCAAAGCCAAAAACTTTGATTCGTACAAATATATATATATTATTTTATTTTGCAGGTTTTATCCAATTCAAGTTGTTGTTTTGTAATCATCAAAAGGGGGAGATTGTTGGAATATATTGTTCCAAATATTTATTAATCGAGTTTTGATGATTAGTTAAACAAAGAAAAACAACAAGGAAGCAAAACAAAACAACAAGAAGAAAAATCATGTGATTAGCCAAGATGAGAAAAGTCATCTGATCAGCCAAGATGAGAAAAGTCACCTGATCAGTCGCGAACAAAGTTATCTGATCATAAAGTCACCTGATAGAGCATAACGTACGTAACGCAGAGGAGATAACGTACGCTACCTGATCAGATGAGTGAAAGTTGACTGCAGATAGACAAGCTTAACGCACGCTACATGCAATGCATAGCGCACGCTATCGAAGGCAATTTAACGTACGTAACACAGACAAGTTAACGTATGTAATGAGTTGTTTTAGAATTCAAACAAGATGAACATTGGGAAAAGTCTGGGTCAAAGTCACGGAATCAAACTGATAGTTTGACAAAAGCATGCAACGGATATATGAGTTAACGCACGCTATTGCACAAAGTTAACGTACGCTAAATATGGAATTTAACGTACATAATGAAAAGACAACGTACGAAAAGGAAGAAACGAAAGCCAATTGACTGAATCTGGAAGCAGATAACATATGCTACAGGACATCTATAACGTACGTAATGAGCTTAACGTACGCTACGTGAGAAAGCTAGCGCACGCTAAAGAGTCAAATGGAGCTAATGGCTAGTTGGAGAAAAATGGCTATAAATACCAAACCATTTGGTATCAAACCACACAACAACTTCAAGCAATCAAGATATTGATCATATATTATTATACATTCTGTTGTTGTTGCAATTGTGCTTATATTGATAAGAGTTTGAGTGTGATACATGAAAACTCATACACGAGAAAAAAAGAAAGGATATGGTGTTATTAGAATCAAATATTCTGCATTATTAGAATCACAATCTATATTCACTTGAGGTTTATCTTGTACCCATAAAAAACTAGATTGGTTAACTCCTTGTCCGATAAAAAAGGAAAACGGTTTAATTTGGACCGACAAAAAGACAAGTGATTGAATGGTTTACTCGGACTAATAGAAGACGAGTTTGTAACGGTTATCCCTCGACCGATAGAAGAGAGGTGCATAGGTTGATCTTTAGCCTATAGAAGAAGATAAGAAGAGATGATGTAGGCACGTTTTGCTGGACCTCTATAAATCCTATGTCGATTTATTTTTTGCACCTTTAAATGCACTTCCGTACAATAGCGCGTATACCGAATACTGCCCCAACAATGTCAGCTCCCCTATTCGTTGACACTCGTCAGTATGGTGTCCTATTTTGACACAAATACCGCATGACCCAGCAACTATCTCTTGTCTAACAGTTTCCCGTTGAGGTGGAAGGGCAACAGATTTGCTCGTCTTCAAATCCTGCAGCTCTCTCATCATGTTGGCTAGTTGCTTTTTCATATCCGGGCTCTCTGAATCTGCATTCACTTCAACATCTCGTGTGCGGGTAGATTTCTGCTGTGAACTAGCTACCAGGGTATCGAAAATCTCCTTCAGTTGGTCAGTTGTCTCTACTGCTTTGTTCCCTCCAGCTGTGCTATCCACCATAAAGAGAGGTCTGATGCAGCCCATCATGGAAAACTTGCCAAAGCATCTATGGCGCCATATGATTATGAGGACATTGTTGAATCAGATCTCTAAACCTTTCCCATGCCTCATGGAGGAGTTCATCTACAACTAGAGTGATGTTCATGATTTTTGTCCTCACTTCCTGTGTATTCTGGTTTGGATAATACTTCAGCATGAACTTCTCCCACACATCCTTCCAAGTAGTCAGAGAATTTGGTGGAAATGATAGGTACCACTTGGCTTTGTCCTTCAGAGTGTGCGGAAAACATTGTTGGTATAAATTGGATATTTGCGCCGTTTGTGCAGAAGCGTAAATAAAATGCGGAAAATAAATCACACAAGGATTTATAGAGGTTCGGCTATTAACGAATCCTACGTCCTCTCTCGATGTATCTTTTTCTTAGGGTTAAGATCAAAACCTCTACACCTCTCTTCTATCGGTCGAGGGATTACCGTTTATAAGCTCGTCTTCTATCGGTCTGAGTAAAACCATTTTTCCTTTTCTATTGGATAAGGAATAAACCACTCTAGCTTTCTATGGGTACTAGATAAACCTCACTTAGATATCGATTGCGATTCTAACAATGCCGGATACTTGATCCTAATAACACCGAATCCAATCGTATCTTTTCTTTTACCTCTCGTGTATAATGTTGAATATATAAACACTCAAACTAACAATATAAGCTCAATATTACAACAACAATGTAAGTATATGAATATAAGATCAATGTCTTGAGAGTTATTGTATGGAATAATACCAAAGATGTGGTATTTATAGCCTTCCTTCCTTAAACTAGCCGTTAGTCTATTTTGACTAATTAGCATGCACTAGACCTTTCTTAATAGCGTGCGCTAATCTCATTAGCGTGCCTGTAGCATGTGCTAGCGTGTTCCCAGTTTCAGTCATGTGGCTTCGTTTCTTCCCTTACGTACGTTATGCCTTCTGTGTTACGTACGTAACCATCTTGTATTAGCGTGCGTTAATATTACAATGTAGCGTGCGCTAATCCAATATATCCATTTTTTGATTTGTCAAACTGACTGTTCCACTTTTGACTTGTTTCAGATTCTCTCCAACGGATTGATTGACTTGTATTTAAACTTCTTTAGCTTGCGCGATTCCTTATTTGTAGCGTGCGCTATGCTTACTTCACTGCATACGTCATTCTGAGTTTGAATATCCTCACCACGGTAACAAGCCCTCGATAGCGTGCATTAATGAACATGAGTAGCGTGTGGTATCTCGTCAGATGACTTCAATTCAGGTTATTTCGAACTAGGCTGATCTGCAGAGAACTTCCGTTAGCGTGCGCTAACATATATGTCTTAGCGTGCGCTACACATGCATTTTGCTCAGCTTTTTGCGTCTTCGTCTGCTTCGCTGTTTTGCTTCGCCTTGATGTTGTTTTGTTGTTTAGCAACTTTAATCATCAAAACACAAATTAAATACTGTGTGGAATAAATATTCCAACAATCTCCCCCTTTTTGATGATTACAAAACAACTCTTGAATTGGATAAAATCTGTAAAAATAAAATATATGTATATATATACGAATCAAAGTTTTCGGCTTTGATCGTTTCGTTAGTTTCTCCAAATTCTCTTTTCTTTTCGACATCTCCCTTATTTTTCAACTCCTTCGTTTTATCTCCCCCTTTTTGTATGCTTTCTTTTTCTCTTCGACTTCTTCGATTTTTCTCAATTTTTATCAATTCATCTCCTTCTCCCCCTTTTTGTCTTCATCAAAAAGTGTAAAATAATATAGAGAATATCAATTATCAAATAATATGCATGATATGGGTAAAACTCCCCCTGAAAATATTATCTCCCCTTAAAAAAAATTAAGTTTTGGGGATCCAACCTATAGTTGATTTTTGTTTCGAGATGTGAACGATATTTGAAATGTTTGTTCCTTTAGGAACCCAAATTTTTTTATTTTTTATCGTTCGTCTTGGGCTTCTACAGTTTGAGATATGATGCCCGATGTTTAAACATTTTTCACAATGGGGTATTTTGAAATTTACGGATTCGTTTTTGAAACGTGGTTTGAATCCTAACCCCTCTTTATTTAAAGTATATTTTTGAACCAAGAGCATATTTTCAAATTTCTCGTTTCCGAGAGAAAATTTCTTCGTCAAATTCTTGAGCTCGGTTTGAACTTTAACAAGATCATTTTTTAAAATATTCTCGTTTTCAATGCATTTTGAATGATCGATCTCGACAAATTTTCCCTTTTCTAGGATTTTGGAATTTTCATTTTCCAAAGATTTTTATTTAGTTTGAAGGGATTTAATTTCTTTTAAAGCATTTTGATAATCGGTATGTAATAACTCGAATGCTTCAAAAAGTTCATCGTAAGAATTACTTACTTGGCTTTCGACGTCGCTGTCGTCGAATGAACTCCGGGCCATGAGCGCGAGATTATTTTGATTCATTAAATCTTCATCGGGATCTTCGTCGCTCCATGTTGCAACTAAAACCTCCTTGGGTTTTACACGGCAATTTTTCGCAAAGTGGCCTGGTTTACCACATAATCGACAGGAATTGTCGAATTTCTTAGATTCGCCCGCTTGGATGTCTTTCTTTCTCCGGTTTAATAAGTGTTGGAACTTATTAATATTCTTGGCATAATATGCCGATTCTTCGTCGCTTTCGTCCACCGGAATTTCTTTTTTCTTTCTCGGCACCTTAGCCTTGAAGGCTATCGATTTTTCCTTCGGTTTTGGTTTGGCATTCCGATATTTTAGAACAATCTCATAGTTGATAAGAGAACCAACGAGAGCACTAAAATCGAGAATATTTAAATCTTTTGATTCCATTATTGCCGTAACCGTACCGTCCCATTCTCGAGGTAGTGATCGGAGAATTTTCTTTACTTTCTCACTACTCGAAAGTGGTTTTCCGAAACATGCTAATCCATTGGTGATGACCGAAAATCGGTCGGGCATAATCGAGATGGATTCGTCGTCCTTCATTTGGAATAATTCATAATCGTGAAGGAGCATGTTTATCTTCGTCTCTTTGACTTGAGACGTACCTTCGTGTGTTACCTCAAGCATTTTTCAGATTTCTTTGGCACTATCACACGATGATATCCGGTTGTGTTCTTCCGGATTTAAAGCACAGTATAATAATTGCGTGGCTTTGCAACTATAATGGTCGTTTTTCCAATCCGCATCGTCATACTCTTCAAATGTTTTGAGAGTTCCGCTTGAGTTCGTCGGAATTTTGGGACCAAGGCAAATCACCTTCCATAATTCGATATCGTAAGATCGGATGAAAATAGACATTTTCTTCTTCCAAGTCATGAAATTCGATCCATCAAAAAATGGTGTTCGGTTGAGCGCAAGTCCTTCGACGGGAGCAAGTCGCCATTTTGGATCTTCTCCTCGGATGTTAAGCCGCGTATCGGAGCACATTGATCTTATATTAATATTCTTACATTGTTGTTGTAATATTGAGCTTATATTGTTAATTTGAGTGTTTATACATTCAACATTATACACGAGAGGTAAAAAAAGATACGATTGGATTCGGTGTTATTAGGATCAAGTATCCGGCATTGTTAGAATCGCAATCGATATCTAAGTGAGGTTTATCTAGTACCCATAGAAAGCTAGAGTGGTTTATTCCTTATCCAATAGAAAAGGAAAAATGGTTTTACTCGTACCGATAGAAGACGAGCTTGTAAACGGTAATCCCTCGACCGATAGAAGAGAGGCATAGAGGTTTTGATCTTAATCCTAAGAAAATGATACATCGAGAGAGGACGTAGGCTTCGTTAATAGCCGAACCTCTATAAATCCTTGTGCGATTTATTTTACGCATTTTATTTACGCTTCCGCACAAACGGCGAAATATCCGATTTATACCAACAAACATTTCAGCTTTAGTTGATCCTCAGTAATTTCCTTAGAGGAAAGGATTGGACAGCCATACAGAATTCTCGGATGAATTGAAGTACATCCTCATTCGCCATCCCAAAGTATGACGGCAGCAGATTCAAATGGTTGTGCTTCAGCTCATAGTTCCTTGCTGCAGTGGGTAGGGCAATAGCTGAAGCAGTGGTCTCAATAGTCGATCGAGAAAAATCTCCCGTAACTTTCTGCGCCTTCTCGACAACTACAACTTCTTCTTCTGAAGAATCACTCACAAATTCGTCTGATTGTTTACTAAAAATTTTCCCAAACAAAGCTTCTTTTTCAACTTTGTCCGGGCTCAGTCCGGTTACCGCCTTAGCTTTTTCCAGAATTATACTTCTCCGGTTGATGTTGTTAATGCACGGCGTTAATTTCTTTTTCTGACTTCTGTGACCTTGCATACACAACACTAGCAGAACTACACGCACTGGAGGGAGAAAAATAACAAAACAAAAAGACAAATAAAAACAAAAATAATGCAATACAAATAATCGCCTAAAGCTTTCCCCGGCAATGGTGCCAAATTTGTTCAATCCACTAATCCTAGATTGCACACAATTAAACGTGTTTGTAATAGAATTAATAAGGTAACCCAAGTCATATTCTAAAGGAAAGCTTAACAGGGCAATTGTTCGTATTGTGAAAAAGAAAAGAAAACGAAAGCAATAAAAATAGGATTTGATTGTTGTTTAACTAAGATAATTGAAAGGTGAATTAATCTAGACGAAAAAGTAAACCTTAATCCCAGAATGCAAATAAACCATGATCATAAACATAATAAAAAGAGAAGCAATAACTCACAACTTGAATGAAAAGAAATTGAACTTGAATTGAATCCGTGGTGGAAGTCATCACAAATCATTACGAATATTGTGTAATTGAAAGCGATTTAATAGTCTATGAGAAACTAGGAGTAAGATCTTGAAAATAAAAAGGTTTCTGTGTTTTTTTCCATGTACCCGTCACGACGTGGATACCCTAAAATAAAATAACTCTGGCTCGTCACATATTTATAGCGGTTTTGCACCGCCTTTAGCTCAGCGGTGGCCTTGAGTGAGCGACCGCTGTCTTGACTCTCTATTCCGTATTACTTCGCCCTCGTCGGTGCCCGCCTTGGGTGAGTTTCTGCCTTGCTCTCAACTTTCACCGCACCTACACATGGCGAGATCCTTGTCCAAGCCCCCGTTCTGTCCGAGCTTGCTTCCGGCAAGTCTTGTCCAGCTGTTTGATTCCAAGCAAATGACTTATGTTTTTGGGACAAAACCTGCACTTTTCGCACAATACATGATCGAGAAGATATGTGCATTTTTAACTTTAAAACAATACGTTCCTAGTCTAAAACTATCTAAAATGAACCCTTAAATATATTCACATTATGACCAAAAACAAGTGAAACAATGAACTTTATTGCGAAAATTCTGTTATGATATAAGGATTGAAGGTCACAAGTTTTATAAGAGTTTTTTATGCCCTTCCGAATTTTAAGTATTATTATTATTATTACTATAATTACATGAATTTGAATAATTTGGTACGGATTGGTTATACGACAAAAATTATGAGCTTTATGAAAAAAATTCTGGTATGATATGAAGATTTGAGATTAGAAGTTGTATGGAGGTTTTACCTTTCAGAAATTACCATCCTGCTCTTTCGAACTTTAAGTACTATTATAATTATTTTTATTAAGTTTTGTCTTACAACTTTGAGTAATTTGTTTGGAGTCATTTTAGCTCTGAAATTGTAAATCTAGTTGCGTTTTGATCCTTAGGACTTTCTTAAGTACTATTATAATTATTTTTATTAAGTTTTGTCTTATAACTTTGATTAATTTGTTTGGAGTCGCTTTAGATCTGAAAATTGTAAATATAGTTGCCTTTTGATCCTTAGGACTTGTACTTTCAGGTTCAATTGAGTTTCGAATTTTATTCTTTCACAAATTAAAATTTTACCCCTTAATTTAGTCTTAATTGGAATTTTAGTAATTGGGTCAAAACTCTTTTGTTTCTTGTCGTATCGACCTCAAATTTTAGGGGAAAGTTTATTATGGTCTTATGAGTCTAGAGAGTTCATAGTTTCTGGAATTTTATCTTGAAATAGTAAGTTTGCTAAATTATAGTTTTAGTCCCAAATTCTTTAAAATTATATTTTTGCCTAGACTTACTATCTAAATGAATTCTGATTTAGGTGAAAATTTATAGATAACTTATTTATGATATATTAATACTAATTTTTAAATTTAAAGTCCGGATTTAATGATTTCATCAAATTTATCCATATTCATCCCTGTTTTGGCCATTTTTGTTAACTCTTCGAGTCTTGGTTCGGTTAGTAAATTTTCGTGATTAATTGCTATCATACCCTAGTCCGGTATTATATTCATATATTTTTGAGATTTTTAAGTCCCAAAGGTCATATTTTGTTAGGAATACGCCATCGAATGCCACTCAGAGGATGAGAGAGTGAGAGCATTGTATTGTAATTATGAGCATTAATTGAATAAGGTACTTATTATTGCTATATTATTGTATATCATTGGCATCGTGATTTGGTACATAGAATGTTGGCCACTAAGTATACAATATACATCTTGGAAAGAGATAGTACTACAAGCTGTACGATTTTCTAAAGTGAGTTTGCGTAGCGGAAATTTAAGTAAGTTGCTGTAAATACAGCAATTAGGCGTTCTCCTGTTTGCTTAGTGCGTACAGGTTTTTAACAGTGTATACTTGTATAAATCACAGTTACGAAAACAATAAAGACAGAATTTAAATAACACACAATTTAAAGTGGTTCTAGGTAAACCCCTCTACGTCCACTGGTCCTCCACACAAGAGTAAAATGTTTATTATAATCACTATGTACACAACTACATGACTATAACTAAACCTTGTCTCTGATCGTTCACACAGATGATACAGGTACTGAAGCTTTTTGCCGTTCACACAGATTGGCTGGAGCTCTTTCTTGACTTGCTTCTTCACACACAGTTTGAAGCTTCGTATACAGTGCTATTCTTTCCACACAGGTCAGAATACGCAAGGATCTACAGTCCACATGGGGCTGATGATTATCTCAACGTAAAGGTAGAATTCTCTCAACACCAGCTTGATCTTTGATATACGTTTGCTATATGTTATGTTGTTCACATTTAAGACTTGTATATTTCTTCACTTGAATAGTTGCTGTATGCTCACGAAATATACTGTGTTGTAATCGCTAGAATGTCAGACTGATTTGTCAGAGCTTTTGCGATATATGAATTCTTCGTCTGTATGTTTCCTCAGCTTGGGGGTATTTATAATCTTTGAAAAATGCATCCATTATAAATGTAGTCGTTGCAAGTAGGTGAGATGTTGATGTCTCTGATTGGCGGCTTACTGAATATTTAAATTAAAGCAGATTGCATTTAATGCTTCGGACATTCTTTTTGACTTCGCATTAAATGCTTGTCAGTGCATTCACACTTGTCTCACTTCGACTGCATTAAATGTTGTCCTATCAACAATAAATGTTGCTTTAACCGTGAATACTTTATGAATAAAGTGTATTTCACTTTGTTTATTCGGCCGTCTTTTGCTGTAGCTGTAGGCTCTGTAGGATAGACTGTATGAGATCTTAAGTGATGTATGGAGGGGGCTGTATGGAGATTCCAGATAGCTTCCATACTAAGCAGCATTTCAGTTCTTTCGGCTTTTTTGCTGTATGATGGACATTATCAAAACAGGATACATGATCGTTTATCCCAATAATTTCTCCCCTTTTGATAATGCTAAAACTTCTTCAAGATAACTTCTTGATTCAGAGAGGCTGACTCTTGGTATTCTATCGAATGATCTGATCTTCAGTACTTAGTCTAAAAATGTGAACTGCTTGCAGGCAAGTTCTAAGAAATTGAGAACATCTACAGGGATGTGTATTACAACTTTAAACTTATGATTGGCGCGTAGGCACAATCTTACAGTGTTTGTCTAGGTTGAATAGAACTTAACTTATGAACTGTTCGCAGACAAGTTCTTACAGCTTTAAGACATATTCTATACTTATTCATTTGCAGTAAATAAATTCGTAATCAAACAGTAAAATAGTAAACGTAGATTCCGAGCTGTAATCTTTCAAGAGAGTAAATTTTTATTCAAAATCTAGAAAAAATTACAAGTTCTCGAAATAGAAAATATACATAGAAAGTGCATATTGCAATAATGAGCCTAGTGAACAGATATAGTGAGAAGTGTCGGACAAGATAATTCTTTTACTGAGAATGCCTTCTCCTGTCAGGATCATTCTCAGTCCCTTTCCACTAATTGACTAGTGAATCATTGACTCGATCATGGTAGATAGCTCTTCCTTCAGCGGATTGGTCGAAAGCAAGTATCCACTCATCTGGGTGTGTGAGCCAATCACCTTTTTGGTGCCTTGATTTCATCAGTAATTGCATAGGAAGCTTTCTTTCTGCTAGAATCCTCGTGAATTCGTCTGCAGCATCCGCCAGCATCTTGAACTTGTTGAACATGGAGGACTCCCTGATGAGTTTAACGAAGTATCTCATTAGCTCTTTTTTCCTCCAGTCGTTTATCTCATCAGTTGTAGGCTATCAGTTGGTGGGCAGAGGAATCTCGGATGGTTCATGCACGCTATTCTTCCAAGTAATGTTGGGATCATAGAACTCTAGACGAGAACCAGATACCCTGTATCCTCTTGTAGGCACAGCCAGACGGCCTATTGCAGTAGCAACACTTTCTTCGAGAGCAGCCTCCATCTCTTTCTCTTTTTCCAGCCTCCATCTCCTTTCAGCCTCTCTGGATTCTTTCCCCTTTTTGACATCATCAATCTCTGACACCTTAGAATGAATCTCCTCAAGGATTTTCATTGCATTGTCCTGTTTGGTCTCCAGAGAATTGATTTTTTCGACTAGAGTATCGAGCACCATAGACATGTTATCAATCATAGTATCATGGTCTGTCAGTCTGGTACCGGTCTCCTTAAGGGCAGCGACCATCTTAGCTTCGGAAATTCTAAGCTTATCCTGTTCTTGCTTAAGGATTCTCTCCTGATGCACCTGTAGCTGATTGAGTGCTTTCCATAATGCATTAGGCATTAGGCGGAACGCGTCCTCGATGTTAGATATTGCATTCTTCAGGCTAGATAGCTCATCCTGAGATATCTCTCGCATCTAATCGAGCTCTTTTCCGACATCATACAGTGCCTTCACTGCGTCTTGCATGAATACAGTCTGTTGTTCGACTGCGTGGAGTTGCTCGATCCGGGCCTCGGTGTGAGGGGATCCAAGACGTGAGATTTTGGAATCCTCTGGTTCGTTGAGTTGATGAAGAACCACATTGCGATGTGGGCATCGTGGTCTGTCATCTGGCAGAAAACCATCATCGGAACCAGATTTGGAGTATGCAGAGGAGGGAGATGTTGGGCCATCTTGAGGTGGAACAGCAGAGGGTGCTGTTGGTTCAGTCTCGGCGACAGCAGGGACGGATTCCTCCTGTTTGGAATGATCATCAGTAGTTGGAGGTACAGGAGGGACTGAATCCTCCTGCCGAATCTCATCTTATACCTGCTCCGAAGAGGGACTGATTCCTCTTGGCGGATGGTGCAAGCTTCTTCTTCTTCATCCGAGACAGGCTGGGCTGCCTGTTCGGGAACTGTTTACTGTACAGGAGGGATTGAATCCTTCTGTTTGTCTTGGGCAACTTCCTGTTGAGGGGAAGGGGACTGATGTCTTTCATAGGTCCCCTGACCCTGTTGGCCTTGCATACGAGCTATTTCTCCTTCCCTTTCCTCTTCGTGGCTGATCCATAGACCGACCTATAGAGCATCGTCATCAGCGTCAGAGTCGGGTCGGACTTTTGGCTGTTAGAAGGATCTCTATCATTGGATTAGGACTTCCCTTTTCAATTGAGCCTTTTCTTTTGCCAGGTAGAAATTTGTAATCATTTCTCGGCAAAATTGATTCTCCCACTGAATCAAGACTTCAATATTCTGGGTGTCCATGACCTCCAAAACGAAAATTCTTCCTCCTTCCACTCTTCCCAGTTGTATAGGTCGTCGTATGGGGCAACCCTGTATCTTTTCCAAGTTACAAAGCGCTCGTAGGCTTTTTCAATTTGTACCTGGAGAAGAGTTTCGTTGATTAGCGCCGATGGGGAGGGGCTCCTTATAGTAGTTGGGTCTACGGATTGGATCCGCAACAGGTGTGGAAGCCTGTATTGGAGAGGGAATCCTAATAGGGTTTGGTACTCTGATGAGAGATGGATCCCTAATAGGTGATGGAACCCGGTTGGGAGAGGGATCTTGTATGGGTGTGGATTCCCTTACAGAAGAGGTGATCCTTGGCTCCGTAGGGGCAGTCGACTCGCCAGAGCCCTCTATCTTGGCAAATAGTTGTTCATCCGTCATAGCCGCCACTGGCTCGGGATCTGCTGTATGTGCAACAACTATTTCTTCTGAAGGGGTTGCGCCCTTGGGGATTTGAACAACGGGTTGAACCATCGGGACATCTAAGTGACCGTTGTAGCCACTGTAGGCTTAGTCTTGGAAGCTTTCTTGAGCTTCTTCTTCGCCTTCTCTCCAACATGTGGTGACTTGCTGTTAGAGATACTCCTATTTCGCTTCTTCTTCTCCTCACGCACAGCCTTGATAGTAACATCCATGGGATCATCAGAAATAAGCATAGTCCAGGGATGGGCCTGCTAGAGATCAATCCGTCTCTGTTAAAGACAGTGGGCTTGCTCCCACCGATGAATTTGCTTGGGCCAATCTTCTTGGCACTTCGAGACTGCGGATATAATACCACCAGTATTACATGCTGTTTCACGATGAGTACTTCATTTTCTTTCTATTATATGATTGAATAAATGTACTCCATCGTGATAAATGTATTTTTATATGTTACGTTTGGACCGTATTATCACGAATAAAGCTTGTCCGCACCTATTTTTTTGTGATGTGATTATGTGATGATTGATGATATGTAGGTGACATACCTTGATGTCGGTGGGCAATTATCGGTGCGAATATGACGGTGGCCAACGTCTTGTTCCCCAAGAAATTGCTCGACGAGTCTATAAGGGAGTCGCCTAATAAGGAATTAATGTGATAATAACTTAGTGAGCAACTAAACATTACGTACATTATTCTCTAAGCATTGCGTACATTAAGTGTTGTGACATTACGTACGCTAAGGGGTATACCTTACATACGTAACGCAGTCTTCGGTCTTCGGATGGGAATCTTCGTCGGATGGTCCGTGCGGTCAGGACAACTTTCGGAGCGACAGCGACAGGGAAGCCAACAGGTGCTACGTACGTTAACTAATCCATCGTTACGTACGTAATGATAGGTGTTATTTCGGACAGTAAGCTCTGGATTTTCTTTATGTACGTTAACCATTCCACGTAACGTACGTAACAAGGCTTACGTACGTAAAGCTTTAGGCCTAACGTACATAAAGCCATCCTGATTTTATAAAAGGACACATTCCCTTTCATTTCTCCCGACCCAAAAATCATCCCTTCCCCTTGTATACTGTCCTCCACCTCCCCTAAACAGATTTTATCCTCCCTAATCAAGTGCTATCCTAGTAGAGTGGGTTGATCAAGCTCCGGAGAAGGTTTTGAAGGTGTTGCCCTCCCATTTTTCATCGTCCTTCGTCGTTCTTCTTCGTTTCTTGTCAATTAAGGTAAGTTTATCGAATCTTGAATTTATATCAGTGTTGTTAGATGAGTCGTACTAGATTTCAGATGCCTTGGGTAGTTTAGAACTTTCGATAATAATCGGACCAGCGAAAAGCTATCACAATTGTTAATCGAAACCTATCAAGCTAGTAATTTGAATGAATTATAGTAATACTCGTAGTTGGATTGTAAAACTCATAATCGAATTTGTAAATCACCAACACCATAGAATCGTCTTGTTGTAGATTTCAATTATAATCCGAATATCATATTGTAAACCCGTTGATAATTCCTTAATGAACTAATTAACGATTATCTAGTCTGATAGGTTATCGAATACATTAGGATTTTGGAAGATTGGTGCTTAATCATTTTATTCTAGAACTTCGAATCTGAGTAAGTAATGAAATTACTGTGGCTATTAGTCATACTCGTAACGTAGAAGTGTTGTGCTAGAACATTATTGTTTAACGAGATGATAAATTGTAAATTGGCGGACCGAGGAATTTAGTAATTCGCATTGTGATAAAAACATAAAATTTTGGTCTCGACGTCATAAACAAACTAGGTTTAGAATCCTAACGGGACGGGTAAATTGTTGTTAATTATCATTATCACCATAAGGTATTAATCAACGAACATGTAATAGGTTGAGCTCTCGGGTGTGGTCATTCGAGCTGTTGTGTTATCAAGGGAGTAACTCTCGTCGGACTTGAGGCAAGTGAATCTTGCTCGGACTGTGTTATATTAAAATTCTAGAATTTTATGTATGTCACTGTCTGTGGAACTGTGCTCGTTTTAATTATCTTGTCCGGAGTATTCCTGAGTAGATACTTCTGTGACCCTTGGTTGTGATCTTCGGAGTTTATATATTGATATACCTTATAGAACTGTGTTGCGGGATAAAACCTGAATGGTACCCACGTCCGGAGTATGTGTAGATGCTTCTGTGACCCTTGGTTGCGACCTTGGGAGTTTATGTGCTGATAAAAGAGATAACGTTGAATATTCGGTGATAACATTGTTCTCTGGATTTATCTGATTCTATCAATGAGTTTGGTTCGTTTTGTCTGACATAGGTTGAATGTCACGATGCATCGTGTCAGGCAAATTTGTTGAATATGTGCAGGATGTTCCCGAAGGTTCCGGTCAGGCTTGAGCAGTGTCGGGAGGAAGCCCTATTATTTTCTTAAATAGAATTTTGAACATTCCACATTATGTAATAACCGTGTGTACGGACGTTACTTTTCTTTTGTATTTCAGTTCGTACGAATGCTATCATGAGAATACTTCCGCAAACTACTTGTTAAATAAATTGTTTTTAAAACTCTTTTAAAACTTGCCTTTGGGTCCTACACGGGATTCACGGCATTGTGGCATCCTGGTTAATTTTAGGGGCGTTACAGCGGCACACCACAGTGCATCAGGATGTAGTTGAGGATGACCCGTTCGCCGGACATGATGTCTACCATCATCCTAAAGCGAAGGTTCGTGCACATTTCAAATGCTCCAGTCCAGCTTTCAATAACTCGGCAGCAAAAATCATGCAGATACACGTATAGTAGGCAAAAAACTTTCTTATAGCATGATGGGTAAACTTTCTTGTCCGAGCCGTCACCTGTGAACAGCCCTAGTAGGCCGTCAACAGTTCTTCCGACCCGAAGGTCTCAAGGTCCTCTATTATCAGGCTTTCTGACGACTGCCTGAATAAGTTTTCCAGCAGCTCTTGGTTCACAGAAACTTCAATACCGCGAACGGTAGCAGTGATGTCAGAGACATCTCCTCCTATTTTAAGGGAAAAGAACATGATAGAGGCATCAAGGTAAAATTCTTCAACAATACGATCATCGTAGAGCTCAATGTGTTTACTTCCAAGGGGGTACAAGCCTTGTTGCTTGATTCTGGAAACGACAACTTCCATACCATCAGTGTCTTCAGTTTCAACGCGGATGCTTTCCATGACAACAGATCTGGCGAAGAGTCGCCCGTCGATGATGGATTCCTTCTTCTTCAGAGATTGAGAGGAAGTCTGCGAAGTTGCCATTGATTTGCAGAGAAAGGATTTGAAGAAACACAAAGGAAAAGTGCAGAAAATTTGCAAAGTATGTAGGTTGTTTGCTTTGAACTCGTTTAATTTTGCAGAAAGCATAAAGAGTTAAAGGGAGCAAGATACAGTCCTTTAATAGTGTGCATGGAGGATTAAGGTTACATACAGTGAACGATCAGATTTAAGAGATGGGAACCGTCTTTTAAAAGAACGAACATGATGAACTTAGAGTAACTGGTACATCTTATCTATCCATTTTTTAAATGACAATTGGTCCCACTTTTGACAGCTCTTCTCCCTCATTGCACGAAACTACAGTTTTGAGATTATTAATATCGCGGTGTTTGAGGTACTAAAGTCCGTATGTCATATAAATCACTAAAGATAAAATGTTTGAATTTTAAAATAGGGCATGTGGACTAAAAATGTTTTCAGTATGAGTAGAATAATAATATAAGTTTAATTGATGTCCTACAGTGTAAGTGCGGTATCCGCGAATAATACAGCGTTCCCCCTTAAAAGATATATACTGGATTCAATTCTTACATCAATGTTTGGATTAATACTGTATTCATGGGTCATACTGTATTCCTCCTTAATTGATGCACACGTCAGTTGTAAGAAGGTTTTGTACCTTTTTCTTACAGTAAGATCTGACTTGTTCTGAGTGTATAGTTAATTAATGTGGATACTGTACTCTTGGGTCTTACAGCATTGCCCCTGAATTGATGAGTAAAAGCATAAAACTTATAGGGAGTCAGGCTGTAGCATTCCCAATTCTTTTCGAAGCCAACTGAATATCTGTATGAACTTTCTCGATCCGAACATCCTAATTCTCAACATGATTCCTGATAAAGTGATGCTTCATATCAATATTATTAGTTCACGAGTGTAATATAGGATTATACATTATTGCCATTGCGCTTGTGCTATCGCACATGATCGGTGTTTCTTTGACAATGATTCCATAATCTGATAACTGCTGTTGCATCTAGAGTATCTGCATACAGCAACTTCCAGCAGCATAGTATTCCGATTCAGCTGTTGAAAGCGAGTTGGCCAATTGATTCTTACTGAACTAGGACACAAGTCTAGGTCCAAGAAAGTGACAAGTACCGCTTGTACTCTTCCTATCCAACTTCCAACCTCCAATATCCGAGTCGCTGTAGCCAACCAAATCGAATCCTCCTTCCTTAGGGTACCACAGTTCTGCATCAATTGTTCCTTTGACGTACTTAAGGATACGTTTGGCTGTTGTGAAGTGTGATTCATTAGGTGCTACTTGATACCGAGCACACACTCCTATAGCAAACTGGATATCGAGCCTTCTAGCCGTTAGTTACATGAGTGAGCCAATTAGATTTCTGTAGAGTGATTGATCAACCGGCTTTCCAGCTTCATTAGCACTAATTTACACGGAAGTGTTCATGGGGGTTGACGAGGATTTGGAGTTATTCATCCCAAACTTGTTTAGTAGCTCCTTGTTGTACTTCTCTTGATTGATGAAGATTCTTGTAGGCAACTGCTTTACCTGCAATCCTAGGAAATAACTAAGTTCCCCCATCATACTCATTTCAAATTTACTTTGCATGAGATGAGAGAACCTTTGACACAGAGCAAGGTTAGTAGAACCAAATATAATATCATCGACATATATTTGTACCATTACAGGTCATCACCTTCCTGTATCTTAAATAGAGTCTTGTCCACAACACCTTCTTCAAATCTATTATTGGTAAGGTACAGGGACAGGGTTTCATACCACGCTCTAGGTGCTTGCTTAAGTCCATACAGAGCTTTCCGTAGTCTGTATATTAGGTCTCTGCCTTCAATGTTTATAAACCCTGGTGGTTGTTTAACATAGACTTCTTCGGAGAGATCTCCATTCAGGAATGCACTCTTAATGTCCATTTGATATACTATAAAGCTTTTATGGGCGGCAAAAGCTAGAAATATCCTGATGGCTTCTAATCTGGCTACAGGGGCAAATGTCTCATCATAGTTTATGCCTTCTTCCTGTCTATAGCCTTGTGCGACTAGACAGAATTTATTCCTAATAACAACTCCATTCTCATCCTTCTTGTTTCTAAATACCCATTTGGTTCCAATTACAGCTTGATGATTAGGTCTGGGTACTAGATACCATACATTGTTTCTTTTGAAACAGTTAAGCTCTTCTTCCATAGAAGTGATCCATTGAGAGTTAGATAAAGCTTCATTGGTTGAAACAGGTTCGGATTGAGCTAAGAATACGGTTAGGGTGCACATAGCTAGTATCCTAAGTTCAGCTTGAGATTTCCATACAAGAAATGGAAATTTCTCAGATTCAGATTCTTCTTGCGCGCACAGTCCAGTTCCTTGTGTACTATGTATTCTTCTTCGGGTATCTACACCAGCATCAATGTCTCTTATGATTAATTCCTGTGGGTGATCTTTCAACCATCTCCTGTCAGGTTCTAGTTCGGTGTCCCATACTTTATCTTGTGGTGCTGTAGTTTCGGCTTCAGCTTGTACAACATCAGCTTCAACTACCTCTGTTCTTACAGCTGCGGGGTTGATTTCTAAGTCTACGACATGCTCTATTGGAGTTTGAGGGTCATTGATGGAGAGTGTTTGGATATTCTGGGTTAGGTCTTCTACTCCTCTAGGATCATGGCGAGGTTCATCGAACACTACATATACAGATTCCTCGATTGTCAGCTTCTTTTTGTTAAAGATTCTGAAAGCCTTGCTGACAGAGGAATATCCTACAAATATCCCCTCATCCGACTTTTTGTCGAAAGTCTTGAGTTGATCTCTTCCATTATTCAGGACATAACACCGACATCTAAAGATGTGAAAATATGAAACTAATAGAGTTCTATAATTCCATACCTCAAAGGCTGTTTTGTTGTGATGCTTTTTGAGAATATAGCAGTTTTGTGTATAGCAGGCTGTATTTGTTGCTTCGCCCCAGAATCGCTGCGGAAACTTTCTTGCGGCGATCATGGTTCTTGTGGCTTCCTTGAGTGTCCTGTTCTTTCGCTCAGCAACACCATTTTGTTGAGGAGTCCGGGCTGCTGAGTATTCGTGATGTATTCCATTGTCCGAACAGTATTGCTCTATAAATTGGTTAGTGAATTCAGTACCTCTCTCGGAACAAATGGACACGATACTCAACCCTTTCTCATTCTGAAGCTTTCTCAGGTGCTCATGCGATTTTGTTGTGGTTTCTTTCTTCTTGCTTAGAAAGATTGTCCAAGCATACCTGAAGAAATCATCAACAATAACTAGACAATATTTCTTACCTCCCAAACTTACAGGGTCTACATGACCATAGAGATCCATATGTAGCATATCCAGAACTTTGTGAGTGAACAGGTATGATTTTCTTTTAGGGTGGATTTGACTTGTTTGCCATTCTGACAGGGTGTACAGATGCTATCTTTTTGGAATGACACATCAGGCAAGCCTCTAACCATGCCATGTCGGGCGAGTTTGTTGATCGTCTTGAAGTTGATGTGTGACATCCTGATCTTGTGCCATAGCCAGCTTTGCCATGCCTTTGGCAACAAAACACGGAATAGTGGAGCTCACAGGCTTCCAGTCAGCAATATACATATTACCTGACCTGCTTCCTGTGAGAACAACTTCTTTGGTCAAGATGTTCTTAACTCTACAGCGATCTATATAGAATTTCACCGAGAACTATTTATCACAGAACTGGCTAATACTAAGTAGATTGTACAGTAAGCCTTCAACATAATCTATGTCGATGACTTTGAACTTTCCTACAAGAAGGTTCCCCTTCCCTCTTGTTCTTCAATTGGACTTGTCACCGAAGTCCACTTTTGGACCGCGGCCTTCTACATAGTGTGACAACTTTCTAATATCTCATGTCATGTGCCAAGAACATCCGCTGTCAAAGTACCAGATGTCCTCTTCTTTGAAATCCTGCAGGTACATAATTTAAGTAGATTTAGGTCCACTTTGATTGTTGGGTCCATGAATGTTAGTGCCTTTTGGTACCCAATTTTGCCTAACAACAATTGGTTTACTGTATGTTACTTTTGGTCCAGTTTTGCGATGTCTACGTGGGGCAGACACATAGTCACTGTAACCTTTGAGATTATGCATGTAAAATTGAGGGTTATTATTATTATTCCAGTACGCTTGCCATCTCGGAGGTGGAGCCATTTTCTTAGGCCTTACAGCTTGCCTTCTGGGTCTCTAGTTGGATTCCCATAGATGTTGATTATACTGCATGGTGACCTGCTTTCTGGATGGATATTGGGGCTCTTGTATCCAATATCTAGGCACACTGTACTGTTGTATGTATTGTTGTGCAGGCCTTTGATATTTAGATACAATCTTCTTTCTGAACGGCTGTTGGCGCTTTTGATATGCTCTGGGAGCATGATGTTGGTTACGCCTTACAGGTCCTTGAGACTGAGGTTTCCGCTGTATGTTATATGAATCTGGTGGCGGAATGACAGCCTTTGCTGTACGTGAGGCTACTGTTACCTTTGCGGGACTTGGGGTCTCTTCAAGTACAGGAATAGGTTCCACACCCTTGAAGAATACCGTACTAGTTTTTCTTTCATTGGAGAATGAGTTATATCCTAAGCCACTTTTATCATGAGCATGTTGCCCGGTGATTAGAATCTCTTCCATCTGTTTAGAGGATTTCTCGAATGATTTCAAGATAGTCTCTAATTCTCCTTCTCGCTTTTGAGAGTTTTTACTTTGGCTTCGAGCAAAGCATAATCATTTGTCTTGCTTTCATTATGTGAATTGGTCTCATTTAGATCTTTAGCAAGTTGATGATTGCTTTCCATGAGTTTTTGAAATGTAACCTTGCTATTTTCGCAATCAATAGACATGTTTTCGTAGTTATCTTTCAGCAAGTGATTTTCTTGTTTTAGCTCCAAGTTTGAAAGTTCGAGCTGTATGTTTTCTCGTTTCAGAGTCTCATGGACCTTTTGAATGCTTTTGAATTCATTCATCATGTTTTCAAAAG
The DNA here is from genome assembly GCA_033398695.1 of Orobanche coerulescens. Taxonomy (NCBI): domain Eukaryota; kingdom Viridiplantae; phylum Streptophyta; class Magnoliopsida; order Lamiales; family Orobanchaceae; genus Orobanche; species Orobanche coerulescens. Next base: position 89,384,311 of record CM065814.1, read on the forward strand.
TATGAGATTTACAGGAGCATTTGATGTTGAGCTCACCTCATCATCGCTATCTTCGTCGCCTTGTATTTCTTTGGCCATAAATCACATATAGGCTTTATCTTCGATTTCATCATCAGACGAGTCACTGTCAGTGACTGCTTGACGACACTCATCGGTTTTGGTTGATGCACGCGAGGCTTCTGATTCACCAATCAGAGCCTTGAGCTTGTTTTTCCAAACACGACTCTTTTCATCCTTCTCTTGTTGCTCGACTACCGGAAACTTTTGCACTTTCGGATGCGGACACTTATTCGCATAGTACCCTGGTTTCCTACAGTTGTAGCACAAGTTAGAATCACCAGACGGAGAAGATTCGGAACTTACCTTGTGAAATGGCTTGGGCCTGAAGGAAGTCTTTCCAGACTGTTTGATTAACTTTTGAATTTATGCATAAGAAAGGCCACTTCATCTCGTGACAGGATATCATGGTCACTGTCAGCAGTCTTGTGGGCGAACTTGGAAGTGCTAGGTACGGAGCTATGTCTCCTGTCAGATAGAGCAGCCAGTGCTGAGTCTTGTAAGGTGACTCTTCGGCCTTCTCTCTCCTGTCAATATCGTTCTCGAAAGCCGTAACACCCCCAAGAAATCTCGGGAATGTAACAGCGATGTGGACCCCTACATGGGACCCACCAGACTAGGTAATCAACTTCACTCACCGACTCACGGAGTCGATGCAACAAAACCACATCACAAAGACGCAAAACAATAAAAATCCACCCGGTTCGACCGGTCAATCAAGCAACACAATACTCCACTGAAAACATAACAGACAACCACACTTTGTAAAATCAAAAGCCCCTAAGTACTCGAGTACGTCTATTAGTTCACAAGTTGGAAAACAACCATACTGAAATGGACAACGGAAAATAAAGAAACTCGCTTGCACATGTCAGCAACCCTGGCCAGCATCCTCGTACTGTCCCAATGCCTGCTCTTCCGGCTGAACATAACCTAAAATTCATAAAACGAATTTCCCCAAAAAGGGTCCCCAAAGGGGTTAGCAATTATGCTAGTACAAGTAACCAAATGAACAAGTTACACCTTACACATATAGTCAAAGCATGCAAATCATAAAACATCAGTTTGAAATACACATTTCCGGAAATGCCATAATCCAAAACACATTTATAAAATGCACCATAATTAACCATCGATCCACGTCTCTGTGGACCCCTACCGAGACCCTGTCGGATCTAACCCGTAGTGGTTAAAGGAAAAGCTCGTCGATCCATGCCTCTATGGACCCCTACCGAGATCCCGTCAGATCTAACCCGTAGTGAGCATACACACACATTACTCATGCTATACTACCATGTTAAGAGTGTAAGTTCATAAGAGTACTTACCTCGATTAAACGCCGACGAGGAACGGAAAATATTCCGATCGCGGTTGCGAGAAATCAAACACCGAACCTAAAAGATTCGTCAAACACGATTACAACAACTCGACAAAACAACAATAATGGAAAATACCCAGAAACCCACCTACGATTCATGTAATTTCATACGACAAAATCGACGAGGGCGGACAACAACCCCAAACCCTCTCGATTTCAAGAATACACCGAAATTCACCATAATTTCGTAGGAAACACATGAATACTACTAAGATTAATCATACCCATCATGGATAAATCAACAATACGGAACGAAACGGATAAAAACCCCAAAACCCACAAATCTCCCAAAATAGGGTTCTAGGATAATACCTTTATATTAAGGACAGAGAAAGAGGATTAAGATGATGATAAAATTCACTTGGGACACAACAATCAATCTCTCAACGAACTCCACGGACAAAACTTAAAGAATCGCTCAAAACCTCACCTGGAACGCAGCTCTCGGTCGGAGGAAGAAAATGAAGGAATGACGAAGTGAAGGTCAACCCATATTTATAAAACTTGTTCCTTCGTTACGTATGTTAACATGCTGATGTTAACGTACGTTAAACTCATTACGTACATAACACTCAAGTGTTAGTGTATGTAATGGCTCGGTAGAACAATCTGTCCAAATCACTGGGTTCGAAAGCGTACGTTACAATGGAGCTTTACGGACGTAACACGAAGGAGTTGGCGTACGTAATGGCTCGGCAGAACAATTTGCCCAATATGCTGAAGGCCATAGCGTACGTTAACGCTAAGGTATAACATACGTTATGAAGGTGCCGATAGCGCACGCAAGAAAGCATGCATAACGTACGTTATGCATTCAGCAGTTCAATACTGCTGAATGAAGTTAACTGCACTGGGCGGTACGAAGTCGAGACGCATCACAGGGACAGAACCCAAAGCGTAGATACGAAATATGCACGACGACGAAGCTGAGTGTAGAAGGAAAGTACAATTCCGACTACCGGGGAATCCAAAATACGACAAAGAAAGTAAAATTCCCTAAACTTATAAGAAATTACAAAACAACCCAAACATCCGAAAATCACGATACGATGTTGGATTAACAAACCGAAACTCACAACATGAACAACTCAACCATACGAACTCGTGTAATCGAAGAAATTACGAAGTCTAACAAGTTTTACGAGAATCGAATGTTCATGCAACAACGCATAACATAAAACGAAATTACATCAAAAAATCTCCGAAACTCGTCCAAAAGGAAAAACTCCAAGAATAAAATAGATTCAGAACATCGAGACGGTTACAAGCGAGTCGTTAAAAACAGAAAAGATACACAAAAATGAGAATACTGGAAAAAGGAAAAATGCGGATATTACATTCTACCCTCTAAAAATAAGTTTCGTCCCACAAGTTAAGAAACAAACAACTCGACACCATGCCTCGACCACTGCACCTTGACCAAAGGAATGGTATTATGCCTCAATCGCTTCTCATGGTGCTCCAAAATATTCAAGGGGCGCTCCTCGAAGGTGATATCCTCGGCGATATCAATCTCACCATAGTCGATGACGTGACTAGGATCCGGAACACATTTCCTCAGCTGGGAAATATGGAAAACTCTATGAACGTGACTCAAGGCCGGAGGCAACGCCAGGCGGTATGCCAACTCACCGACTCTCTCGAGAATCTCAAAGGGCCCAATAAATCTCAGACTCAACTTTCCCTTCTTTCCGAAGCAGAAAACTCCCCTCGTCGGTGACACCTTTAGCAAAACGTGGTCTCCCACCTCGAACTACAAAGGTCAAAGACGGACGTCGGCATATGACTTCTGTCGACTCTGAGCAGTCAACATCCTCTCCCGAATCAATTCCACCTTCCGCCTCGTCTCCATAGCGATATCCAGTTCGGTCCCAACCAAATAGGATGCCTCGTTCTAGCAAATCGTCGATCGACATCGCCGCCCATAAAGCGCCTCAGACGGTGCCATTCAAATCGATGCGTGCCAAATATTGTTGTATGTAAATTCGATCAACGGCAAATGCTCCTCCCAATCACTGCTTCAATCGAGAGCACAAGCACGCAACACATCCTCAAATGTATGGATAGTGCGTTCCGACTGCCCATCGGACTGAGGATGAAAAGAAGTACTTGGACGCAAACGAGTGCCCAACACCTTATGTACCGCCTGCCAAAAGTGCGATACAAAACGGCCATCATGATCTGAAACAATAGACTTCGGAATACCGTGCGGCCTCACAATCTGCACAATAAACACACGAGCCAACCTCTCCGGGCCCTAAGTATCCTTGATGCCCAGAAAGTGTGCCGACTTGGTAAGACAATCCACAATCACCAAAACCACATTTATACCAGACTTAGATCTCGGTAAGCTCGTGATAAAGTCCATCGAAATATCTTTCCATTTCCATTCCGAAAAAGGAAGCGACTGTAGTAACCCGGCCGGTCGCTGATGCTCGATTTTGACCTGCTGACAAGTCAAACACCTCGCTATAAACCGTGCGACCTCCTTCTTTATGTCGTTCCACCAAAAACTCCTCCTTAGGTCCTTGTACATCTTACTCGAACCAGGATGAACTGAGTAAGGCGTAACATAGGCCTCTCGCAAAATACTCTGCCTCAATTCCAAGTCGTTCGGTACACAAAGCCGACTTTGGAATCTCAACACACCATCCTCATGAATCACAAACGTGGGAGACTTCCCCTTAAGAACATTCTCTCGGATTTGAGTAATCATCGGATCCTCCAATTGCTTCAGCTTAATTTCATCGATCAACGACGACGAACTCTTCAAAGTGCAAAGTTTCCTGGCAGCTCCTAGCAACAAAATCTCAACAATCAACTCGATCAAATCCCCCTGAAGCTCAGATTGAGATGTAAGTATCTCAAGCGTCCGCAATGAAACCGGTTTCTGACTCAAGGCATATGCCACGACATTCGCCTTGCCCGGATGATAAAGGATTTCAAGGTCATAATCCTTAATCAACTCCAACCACCTCCTCTGCCTCATATTCAACTCCCGCTGAGTAAATATGTACTTCAGACTTTTATGATCGGTAAAAATCTGACATGCAAAGCCGAAAAGATAGTGACGCCAAATCTTGAGGGCAAAGACAACTGCCGCTAACTCCAAATCGTGAGTAGGGTAATTGAGCTCATACGGGCTCAACTGCCTGGATGCATACGCAATAGTCTTGCCGTGCTGCATCAACACACACCCAAGACCCTGATCCAAAGCATCACTATAGACGGCAAAACCCTCGTTGCCACACAGCGACGCTAAAATCGGGGCTGAAGTCTAACGCCTCTTCATCTCCTCAAAACTCAACTATCTCTCGTCATAACAGACGAACTTCTCGGATTTCTGGAGTAACTGAGTAAGTGCCCGAGCTAGTTTCGAAAACCCCTCGACAAACCTACGATAGTAGCCAGCCAAACCCAAGAAACTAAGGACCTCCTTCACATTCTTAGGCGGTGCCCAATCCAAAACTGCCTCAATCTTCTGTGGATCCACCCGGACCCCCTCGGCTGAAATCACGTGGCTCTGAAACATCACCTCTTTCAGCCAGAACTCACATTTCGAGAAATTCGCGTAGATTCGTTCGGTCCTAAAAATGTCTAACGCCACACGCAGATGATGTGCATGCTCCTCCTCGTTATTCAAATAGATAAGAATGTCGTCAATGAAGACGACGACACACTTATCCAAATACTCAATGAAGACCTTGTTCATCAACTGCATGAACACTGCCGGCGCGTCAGTCAACCCGAATGGCATAACCACAAACTCATCAAGTATATCTCGTCCAAAAAGCTGTTTTCGGGACATCAGACTCCTTCACCCGAAGCTGATAGTACCCCGATCTCAAGTCAATATTCGAGAATACCACAGCTCCCTGCAACTGATCAAACAAGTCATCAATCCTCGGCAAGAGATACTTATTCTTGATGGTCATCTTGTTTAGCTCGCGGTAGTCGATATATAAACGCAGTGAACCATCCTTCTTCCGCACAAACAGAACCGGTGCGCCTCAAGGTGAAGCGCTCGGTCGAATATACCCTGACTCAAGAAGCTCACTCAACTGCTTCTTCAACTCGGCCATCTCTGAAGGTGCCATGCAATACGGCGCCTTCGAAATCGAAGCCGCACCTGGCTCTGAACTCAACCTCACGGTCCGGTGGCAACCCCGGTAACTCGTCACGAAAGACATTAGGGAACTCACTAATGACTGGAATTGATGAAAACTTGACTCCACCATCCCCATCCTTCAAGGAATAACACCAATAACCAGTACACCCCTTCCTCAAGAGTCTCATCGCCTTCAAGGCATTAATCACGAACTTCTGTTTCTCTTTCGCCCCGCGAAAGAGTGCTTGGTGCCGTCCTCGGCAAACATGGTTATGATCCTCGTGTGGTAATTCATGATTGCACCATGCCGCTTGAGCTAATCATCCCCGAGAATCAAATCCTCACCCTTAATACTCACAACAAAAAGATTAGAGAGCCAAGCCCTCTCACAAATAAACACAGAACAGTCTCGGACCTCCTGATCACCAACGATCCTATCACCGCTAGGAAGCTTAACAATGAAAGGCTCACAAGGCGTCAAACAGTCGAGACTCAAACCGCGCACACACTCCCGAGATATGAATGAATGCGTAACACCCGAATCAAAAAGCACACTGACAGGATGAGACTGGATATGAACGGTACCTGTGGCCAAGGTGGCTGCTGGATCATCGGCTCTCCTCATCTCGTAAACTCGTGGATGAGCGGAGCCGACACTTGAAGCTCCCCCTCTAGCGGGCTGACCCCGACCTCTTCCTCGACTGTCACTTGGCGGAGGCTGCAGAGTAAACGACCCCTGGTTCACACTCGGTTCCCTAGGCGCTGGGAAAGAAGTCTGGGCGGTCTCTCAGCACAGAAAGCAGCCTTGTGGCCCGGCTGGCCACACCGATTATACGTCAGCAAAGGACTCAGACAAGTACGACTGACGTGGCCCGGTCGGCCACAGTTAAAACACTTCACATCACGGGAAGGAGTACTGGCTACCCCGTGGAAACCTCCAGTAGAACAAGCTGGACCACCACTAGCGGGAAAGTTATCAGACTAGGATTTCTGCTGACCTCCACCCTTGTGGCCCGAAAAATTTCCGACGGACTTCTGGTTCTTTCTCTCACGAGCCGCCTCACTGGCCGTCAGAGACATATCATATGCAAGATCTCTACTCTAATAATCCTTCAAGGTGGTAGTGGTGAGCCTAGACATGCAGTCACGAATCTTCAGTTTCATCCATCTGGAAAAATGGAAAATCTTGTCGCTCTCCTCTCTAACTTGGGCCTTCACGAAGCCCAACTCCCTGTTGTAATCAGCAATAGCCTGGGAAACAGGAATATCCCGAGGCTGAGCATCATAGAAAGCATGGACTCGAGCCTGTTTAACTAGCCATGGGCAATATTCGGTCTCTATCAGATCTTTGAACTCGACCCATGAAGCAGCATGGTCCTTAGGCTCAACAGCCTCCCACCAGTCAGTAGCGTCCCCAGTGCGAAAGTACTGGGCAATAGGGAACTTGCGATCCTCGGGACACTTGGTGGCAACAAAGACCTTGGATATCTCTTTGATCCACCCCTCCCAACCAATTGGGTCTAAAGTCCCCGAAAACTGAGAAGGAGGCATCTTGATGACATCCTGAGGCCATCGGTCTGCTCCGCCCCGAGTAGCATGGGCCGAAGTCGGGTTCTGAACTGCCTGAGCTATCGCAGCCATCTAGTTCACCATTTGTTGCATCACAGCTGCAACACCAAGATCGGCATTACCGCTGGTTGCGCCCTCCTGAGTAGCACTATGGCTCTGATGACCATCAGTACTACCAGCCCCAGAATTGTGTGACGTGGCCGCCTCACTGGCTGCCCCACGTCCACGACCACGGCCGCGACCCCTACCTCAGCCTCTCTCAGCATCCATACTGAAGATAAGAGGTAGAAAAAACAATTCGATGATAAGTACGAGAGGAAAAACAGTCACAATTCAAGAATCGAAAGTATGATACAAGGAAACAAGGAATTGAGTAAGGAAAACTTACGAGCATGGGAAGTACGGAGATGATGGCAGCGGGGTGACAATGTGCAAAACAAAACACAACTAGACCCAATTAACCGATAAGCCTAGGTATCCATAAACCTAGTTCTCTGATACCATTTTCTGTAACACCCCCAAGAAATCCCGGGAATGTAACAGCACCATGGACCTCTACATGGGACCCACCAGGCTAGGTAATCAACTTCACTCACCGACTCACGGAGTCGACGCAACAACACCACATCACAAAGACGCAAAACAATAAAATTACACCCGGTTCGACCGGTCAATCAATCAACACAATACTCCAACGAAAACATAACGGACAACTCAGCACACTTTGCAAAATCAAAAGGTCCTAAGTACTCGAGTACGTCTATTAGTTCACAAGTTTGAAAACAACCATATTGAAATGGACAACGGAAAATAAAGAAACTCGCTTGCACATGTCAACAACCCTGGCCAGCATCCTCGTACTGTCCCAATGCCCGCTCGTCTGGCTGAACATAACATGAAATTCATGAAACAAATTTCCCCAAAAAGGGTCCCAAAAGGGTTAGCAATTATGCTAGTACAAGTAACCAAATGAAAAACTTACACCTTACACATATAGTCAAAGCATGCAAATTGAAAAACATCAGTTTGAAACACACATTTTCGGAAACGCCATAACCCAAAACACATTTATAGAATGCACCACAATTAATCGTCGATCCACATCTCTGTGGACCCCTACCGAGACCCCGTTGGATCTAACCCGTAGTGGTTAAAAGCAAAGCTCATTGATCCACGCCTCTGTGGACCCCTACCGAGACCCTGTCGGATCTAACCCGTAGTGAGCATACACACACGTTACTCATGCTATACTACCATGTTAAGAGTGTAAGTTTATAAGAGTACTTGCCTCGATTAAACGATGACGAGAAACAGGAAAGATTACGACCGCAGTTGCGAGCAACCGAACACCAAACCTAGACGATTCGTCAAACACGATTACAACAACTAAACAAAACAACGGTAATGGAAAAAACCCGGAAACCCACCTACGAATCATGTAATTTCATACGAGAAAATCGATGAGGGCGGACAACAACCCCAAACCCTCTCGATTTCAAGAACACACTGAAATTCACCATAATTTCGTAGGAAACACATGAATACTACTAAGATTAATCATACCCATCATGGATAAATCAACAATACGGAACGAAACGGACAAAAACCCAATAAACCCCAAATCTCCCAAAATAGGGTTCTAGGATAATACCTTTAGATTAAGGACGGAGAAAGAGGATTAAGCTGATGATAAACTTCACTTGGGACACAACAATCAATCTCTCAAGAACTCCATGGACAAAAATTGAAGAATCGCTCAAAACCTCACTTGGAATGCAGATCTCGGTCGGAGGAAGAAATTGAAGAAATGACGAAGTGAAGGTCAACCCATGTTTATAAAACTTGTTCCTTCATTACATACATTAACATGCTGATGCTAACGTACGTTAAACTCATTACGTATGTAACACTCAAGTGTTAGCGCACGTAATGGCTCGGCAGAACAATCTATCCAAATTGCTTGGTTCGATAGCGTACGCTACATCGGACAGTTAGCGTACGCTACAATGGAGTTTTACGTACGTAACACACAGGAGTTAGCGTACGAAATGGCTCAGCAGAACAATCTGCCCAATCTGCTGAAGGCCATAGCGTACGTTAACGCTAAGGTATAACGTACATTATGAAGGTGCCGATAGCGCATGCAAGAAAGCATGCATAACGTACGTTAGGCATGTAGTAGTTCAATACTACTGAATGAAGTTAACTGCACCGGGCGGTCCGAAGTCGAGACGCATCACAAGGACAGAACCCAAAGCGCAGATACGAAATATGTACGATGACGAAGCTGAGTGCCGAAGGAAAGTACAATTCCGACTATTGCTACCCAAAATATTATCCGAAGATAGATATTGCTCGAATTGTCGATTAGCAGACAAAGTGCGAGAGCACTTCCTTAGAGAAGGTAAATAACACAAGATTTGCTGGGGTTGTTAGTCTCGGGCTTGAATGCTCTCGCGAGATGTTATTAATACAAATATTCTGGGGTACAAGTATTAATGCTAGAGTACAATTACAATGAGTGTAAAGACCCTAGTTATCTTAGTATTGAGCGTGAAGATTGCCGGAAGAACCAGATATGATGCTCTGTGAGTTCTTGTAACAACGTTGATGAGCTGTGATGACCGTGAGAAATCGACAGTCTCTGACGGTGTATATTAGCTATATGTTTGAGCTCTTAGGCTTGTGAGTCTCATTGAATCTATACTGCAAAGAGTTCTTGCCTCTGCCGACCGTCTTCTGGATGAGAGGTGCTGAGAGAGAAATCCTGAGGTAGATCCAAGAGAGGAAGCCGAGAGCATGAAGGAATGTATGTATTCTGATTGTGATTATCCACTGAGAGGGAATCAGAAGAGGAACCTTTTTCCAGTTGCTGGAGGTTCTATATTTATAGGACTGGGAGATGTCGGACGATCGCCTCTGCTGTATTATAATAAGCGGGCGATCGTCTTTTGCACATAGGCTGGTCTCCTCAAAGTCTGCAGGAGTTACTGGCAGCCAGCTGTGCGGTCCAATGAGAAGTCTGCACGCGTCTAAGTCGCTGTCACGGGCGGTCCCACCTCGTACCTTTCGGCGGATCTATCGGTAGGTGAGAAGGTGGTGACAGGTTGTGGTCAACGATCCGGGTTCTGCGGCGCCTTTCACGGATCTGCACATGGGCGCTGCTTTGAGATCCAGTCTTCGTAGACTTTGACGGACGAAGGTCTTGCTCGTGGCACAGGACGGTCATTCTTGGTCGGGCACCAGGGTCGATTGCTAGGTGCCAAAAGGCGATCGCCTTAGGAGTCGATCGTGGGATGCTTTTAAGGTGGACTGTTATCTTTGTTTAGGCGAGTTCGCCGAAGCTTGATTGGTTGAAGACTCGGTCGCTCATCCCTTATACCGATCGCCATAGAGGCGTACAAATTGCCGCACAACAATTGCCCCCCAGCTCGCTCCGATGTTGGTAACGTGGGGTGAGGTGGTTCTGCTGGCGATCGCTGAATTATGACGAGTGACTCTGCATTTCACGGAACTGGCGATCGTATTTGAGCGGATTGGTTTTGAACTTGGACGACCTGGTTGGTCGCTGAAATGAGCGGGAAATGACATCGGTCATGGAAAAGTCTCCGGGGCACGTGTCGTGTTCCTGTTGGGGGAGACCGATGGTTGGATGCGACTCCTCGTCTGGCGTGCCCTCGAAATGATGTGTCGCGGGTTTCAAGGGAGTCATTAATTGCGACGGTTGCACTCTAATCCCTGAGATTCTCCTTAATTGCATAGAAGTCCCTGCCATCTCCTATAAAAGGGTGTCGGGTTTCAGGGTTAAGACCCTTACGCGCTCTTCTCGGAGAAGAAGGATAATATCGCCGAAGAATTTTCTGAAGATCTGATTTCCGATCGTCGATAGATTCAATCCTTGGTAAGAAAACACTCCTTTTCTCCTCTTCTTGTCGAAAATGTCTGGAGTACCTTCATCATCTGGAAAGGACGCCACCTCCGCCACGGGGGCTTCGACTGCCTGGGAAGGACCCTCTGCAGAATTCCATTTGGAGACGGCCGCCGAGGCTATCCGGGCCGGTATTGACCCCGCGGAAGTCGAGGTGCTTTTCAATGAAGCCGACGTCGCCAAGGAGGTGGTGGTTGAGCAAAGACGCTCGCAGATGGAGAGAGATTCGGCGGTGAGGGCCTACTGGGAGCATCATAGTGCCTTTGGCTGGGCCTATTTGGCCTTTGCTGAAATCATGGAGAGGTTGGCCGGTCCGTCTCCTAAATTCGATTACCGGGACTACTCGATTGCTCATCCTTATCAACCTGCTAAGCGGTTGCTGTTTCGGGCTGCACAACGATCTCTATGGTCCCTCGACCAGATAAGGAGCTCGGCAACCAGTAAGGACCTGGCCGTCTGGAGGACAAGGTATCACGTACCTTCAGATGTGAATCTTTTCATGCCGGTAGAGAATGAACGGGCCGATCAGCCTCTGGAGGGCATGGTCGCCGTAAATGAAGCGATTATGGAGGCCGGGCTGCGGTTTCCTCTGTCGTTCGCCGTCTCTCATTTGTTAGCCACCTGGAATGTGGCGCCGCTTCAGTTGACACCGAATGCCTGGCTCCAGGTCATATGTGCTTTTACCTTGTTCGGCGGTTCGCGCCCCTTGATGGCGTAGAAAATGTGGGCCGGAGCTCGGTTGAACGTGTGGAGGAGATGGGTTTCCACCTCCTCATAGGCCTTGAGATCGCCGGATGACTTGGCGACCGTCTTTTTGGTTTTAGCGATCGCCGTCTCTCGGACAGGAGGCAGCGTTCCCTCGCCTAGGCGGAGGGTGATTAGTCTTTGCCTGGCCAGAAAGTCAGCACCTTTAGCGTGGAAGATCGCGTAGGTTGGGGGGATGTCCTTCGTCAGATGTCTAAACATGGGTGAGTGACCGTAGAATCCCCCCAGGACTGAATAGAGAGCGAGCTCGTCGCTGATGGGCTTGCCGGTGAGGATGATTTCCTCCACCCAGTCGATATAATCTGCATCGGATTCGTCTTCCCCCTGCCTGATTTTCATCATGCGGCGGGGCCTTCTGGTCTGGAGACCTTGGCGGTGAAGTATGACGTGAAGTCATTCGCCAGTTTCTAAAAGGAGATGATCGATCGCGGTGGTAGTGAGATGTACCACCTGTGGGCCAGCTCGCCCAATGTTAACGGGAAGATTCGGCATTTGGTTGCGTCTTTTGCCCCACACCCAGTCATGTATATCCGGAACTTGCTTAGGTGGGTTTCGAGGTCCGATCTCCCTTCGTACAAAGGTGTCTTGGGAGGAGCGATCCTTGGTTGCACGGGAGCAAGCTCTATGTTGACCACGAGTGGTTCGGTCGGTCCGATGATCTTTCTACTGGTGCTTGCCCCAGTATCCAGGAGTGCTTTCATCTCGTCGAGCTGGCGTTGCATAGCAGCCATCGCCACGGTCTGGCTGCTCGCGGCTAGGCGCTCGGAGCGGGAGCCGAGACGATCAAGTGCTGACCCCCTGGCGTTCGAAGCGGGAGCCATACGGCTGACCTGTATTCGGCTGGGAGTCGGGTAGGCCGAACTCAGATTCCGTCGTCTCGTGGTTGGGGCCAGAATGCCCCAGTCGCCATGATAGATCGCTTCCCAGGCGAATGAATACGGAACCGTCCGACCTTACGAGAGCCTTTTCTCGCGAATCGGGGCTTTCTGACGATCGCTCGCCCAGTAGCCCCTTGAACTTCCGTTTGCCCACGCGGCGGATGGCCGAGGGAGTTATAGCGGGTGCCGCACATGCTCTCCGTCGCTCATTTAGGATGGCCATAGCCTCCTCGATCTGTTCTGCGGTTCGGAACTGGTCGAGTGATAGGCTGTGGCCACCCCTCAGGTGCGGGATCAAGAGTTTCGCGTCGCCGCGACTTCCCTCTGCCGTCTGTTGGGGCTTGGATCGAGCCGGGATATGATGTCCGGTGGTTCGGAGAGTAGCCCTCTTCGATGTAGTGGCGGACGTCATGATTCTGAAGACTTTCTTTGAAGATCAGTGAGTGTCACTTCAAGTATATGCCCCGAGAACAGTGAGTGTTCTTCAGGACGGTGGGAAAAAAAATGAAGGTTTAGATGCCCTCGTTCTCGCGCCAATTGTTGCTACCCAAAATATTATCCGGAGATAGAAATTGCTGGAATTGTCGAGTAGCAACCAAAGTGCGAGAGCACTTCCGTAGAGAAGGTAAATAACACAAGATTTGCCGAGGTTGTTAGTCCCGGGCTTGAATGCTCTCGCGAGATGTTATTAATACAAATATTCTGGGGTACAAGTATTAATGTTAGAGTACAATTACAATGAGTGTAAAGACCCTAGTTATCTTAGCTATTGAGCGTGACGATTGCCGGAAGAACCATATATGATGCTCTATGAGTTCTTGTAACAACGTTGATGAGCTGTGACGACCGTGAGAAATCGACAGTCTCTCACGGTGTGTATTAGCTGTATGTTTGAGCTCTTGGGCTTGTGAGTCTCGTTGAATTTGTACTGCAAATAGTTCTTGCCACTGCCGATCGTCTTCAGGATGAGAGGTGCTAAGAGAGAAATCCTGAGGTAGATCCAAGAGAGGAAGCCGAGAGCATAAAGGAATGTATGTATTCTGAATGTGATTATTCACTGAGAGGGAATCAGAAGAGGAACCTTTTTCCAATTGCTGGAGGTTCTATATTTATAGGACTGGGAGACGTCGGGCGATCGCCTCTACTGTATTATAATAAGCAGGCGATCATCTTTTGCACATGGGTTGGTCTCCTTAAAGTCCGCAGGAGTTGCTGGCAGCCAGCTGTGCGGTCCAATGAGAAGTCTGCACGCGTCTGAGTCGCTGTCACGGGCGGTCCCACCTCGTACCTTTCGGCGGATCTGTCGGTAGGTGAGAAGGTGGTGACAGGCTGTGGTCAGCGATCCGGGTTCTGCGGCGCCTTTCACGGATCTGTACATGGACGCTGCTTTGAGATCCAGTCTTCGTAGACTTTGACGGACGAAGGTCTTTCTCGTGGCAGAGGACGGTCGTTCTTGGTCGCGCACCAGGGTCGATCGCTAGGTACCAAAAGGCGATCGCCTTGGGAGTCGATCACGGGATGCTTTGAAGGTGGACTGTTATCTTCGTTTAGGAGAGTTCGCCGTAGCTTGATTGGTTGAAGACTCAGTCATTCGTCCCTTATACCGATCGCCGTCGAGGCGTATAAATCGCCGCACAACACCGACTACTGGGGAATCTGAAATACGACAAAGAAAGTAAAATTCCCTAAACTTATAGGAAATTACAAAACGGCCCAAATGTCCGAAAATCACGATACGATATCGGATTAACAAACCAAAACTCACAACACGAACAACTCGACCATACGAACTTGTGTAACCAAAGAAATTACAAAGTCGAACGAGTTTTATGAGAATCGAACGTTCATACAACAACACATAACATAAAATGGAATTACATCAAAACATCTCCAAAACTCGTCCAAAAGGAAAAACTCCAAGAATAAAATAGATTCAAACCGTCGAGACGGTTACAAGCGAGTCATTAAAAACAAAAAAAATACACAAAAATGAGAATACCGGAAAAATGAAAAATGCGGATATTACAAAAGCTCTGAGGTCAGAGAATAAGTCGAAATTAGAAATATCATTAAGATTACACAACACATGCATAGCAGTAGTCTTAATGTCCCATCGGGCAGGGAGTGATCTAAATATTTTCAAGTTTTCCTCCTTTTGGGTATATAATTTACCCAATGCTTCAAGTTCACCGACAATGCCAGTGAATCTCAGGTCAAGCTCATCAACAGTTTCGGAAGATTTCATTTCAAAGGATTCAAATTGTTGAGTAAGTTTTGAAATCATCTTGAGTTTCTCCTTGATTTTCTTGGCTGTCTTACATCTCTTTACCTTCGAGAATGTGCCTTTTTCAAGAGTGACAAACAGCACATTCTTAGCAATATTGTCGAGGTTCGCATGCTTGCGATCGTCGCTTGTCCATTGCTCACGCTCCTTCTCGAGCATTTCAGCATGAGGTTGTCCTTCTATCCTTGTGGTGGATTAACCTTCATTATCTTTATGGGACCTTCTTGGATGACAAATATCATCTCCTCGTGCATGGCAGCAAGATGGGCTTCCATCCTGATTCTCCAGTCATCAAATTCATTAATCGAAAACATAGGAACCTTGTTTATCATTGATGTATCCATTTGAGAAAATAGGAAAGATAAGACTGTTTTAAAAAATAAGTGATTTTTGGATCTTATTCGGTTAAAAATACGACTGATTCTTTTTAGAATCAACCTATGTGATACCACTTGTTGGTCACTAAGTATACAATATACAGCATGGAAAGAGATAGTACTACAAGCTATACAGTTTTCTAATGTGAGTTTGCATAGCGGAAATTTAGGTGAGTTCCTGTAAATACGGCAACTAGGCGTTCTCCTGTTTGCTTAGTGCGTACATGGTTTTAACATCGTATACTTGTATAAATCACAGTTATGAAAATAATAAAGACAAAAGGTAAATAACACATAATTTAAAGTGGTTCTAGGTAAACCCCTCTACATCCACTGGTCCTCCACATAGGAGTAAAACATTTATTATTATCACTACGTACACAACTACGTGACTATAACTAAACCTTGTCTCTGTATCGTTCACACAGATTGATACAAGGACCGAAGCTTTTTGCCGTTCAAACAGATTGCCTTGAGCTCTTTCTTGACTTGCTTCTTCACACACAGTTTGAAGCTTCGTCTACATTGATATTCTTCCCATATAGGTCGGAATACGCAAGGATCTACAGTCCATACAGGGATGATGATTATCTCAACGATAAAGGTAGAATTCTCTGAACAGCAGCTTGATCTTTGATATACTTTTGCTCTATGTTGTGTTGTTCGCATTGAGGACTTGTATATTTCTTCGCTTGAATACTTTCTGTATGCTCACGAAATATACTGTGTTGTAATCGCTAGAATGTCAGACTGATTTGTCAAAGCTTTTGCGATATATGAATTCTTCGTGTGTATATGTCCTCAGCTTGGAGGTATTTATAACCTTTGGAAAATGCATCCATTATAAATGTAGTCGTTGCAGGTAGGTGAGATGTTGATGTCTCTGATTGGCGGCTTGCTGAATATTTAAATTAAAGCAGATCGCATTTAATGCTTCACACATTCTTTTTGACTTCGCATTAAATGCTTTTCAGCACATTCAGACTTGTCTCACTTCGGCTGCATTAAATGCTATCCTATCAACAATAAATGCTTCTTTAACCGTGAATACTTTATGAATAAACAAAGTGTATTTCACAACGGTTTAAAGCTTTCTTTAATCAGGTCTGTCGGATGTGTTTTACTTTTCATAAGTAAAACATCTTACAGCTTGACTGCTGTATCCGACAGTCTTTTGCTGTAGCTGTAGGCTCTGTATGATAGACTGTATGAGATATTCAGTGCTGTATGGAGGGGGCTGTATGGATATTCTAGATAGCTTCCATACTTAGCGGCATTTCAGTTCTTTCAACTCCTTTGTTGTATGATGTGTTGTTGCCCGAAATATTTATCCGAAGATTAAATACTGCTGGAATGGACGGACAACAAACAAGGTTGCAGGAGCACTTCTGAGAGAATATGAATAAACACAAGATTTGCCGGGTTTGTTAGGCCCGGGCTTGAATGCTCTCGCGAGATGTTATTAATACAAATATTCGTGGATACAAGTATTAATGTGAGAATCTAAGTACAATGAGTGTAAAAAGATCCTATTATCCAGCTCTTGAACGAAGCCTTGGTGTTGTTGCTCTCGGTCGATCGTCTTCTGTGTGAGAGAGGCTGAGAGAGAAGAAGGAACCGAGAGATAGCTGTTGCCAAGAGTAGGAAAGCCAAGTTGCGAGTATTGCTTCTGTATTGTGCGTGAATCGCGGTGATGGCCGAGAGAAATGGACTTCAGTGAGTCAAAATTCGGTCTTTTGGACAAGTGCAGGCTGCCTTCTATTTATAGTGGCTGAGGAGCCTTGTTTCCTAGCAGGCGATCGCCTTTCGTCCAGTATAATAATGGGGCGATCGTCTTCAAGTCACATGGGCTGTTTGCCTAAAGTCCAAGGCAGCTGCTGGCAGCCAGCTGTGCGGTCCAATGAGGAGCCAGCACGCGACCGGAGTTGCTGTCACAAGTGGTCCTACTGACACCTTTTGGCGGGCCTGTCGACTGGTGGAAAGATGCTGACAGGCTATGGTCAACGATCCGTGAAATGCGGATCTTGTCTCGGCGTTGCACGTGGGTTGTCCTGGGCTTCGGCCTTTGCCGACTGGATGATCATTGGCTTCGATCGGCATGAGGCGGTCGCCAATGGTCGGTCACCAGGGGTCGTCATCAGTCGGTCACCAAGGGTCGGTCGGCAAGTGCCGAGAGATGATCGTCTGTCAGTCGGCCACCAGGAGTCGATCGCCAAGTACCGAGAGACGATCGTCTTAGATGTCGGTCGCTCAGCACCGGGACTTGTCCTGGGACCTTCGGTCGGCCGATCTGTCTCGGCTGCCCGACTATGACTAGGTCTCCCGATCTCTGGTCGGCAGTTCTGCCTTGGCTGCTCGGCTGCGACACGGTCGCCCGGCCTCTGAGGCGATCGCTGGTCGGAGAGTATAATTCTCGACACAACAATTGCCCCCCAGCTTGCTCCAATGTTGAAGACATGGGGCGGGGTGGTTCTTGCTGGCGATCGTGTAAGATGAGGACGGGCAACTCGTTGAGCTGACTTTGGATTCGGACTTGGGCGATCTGGTCGATTGGCTAGCTATCTTTCGGTCTTGTACCTGCAAAAAACAACATTGGCCGATCCCCCTCAGAAACTTTATGGTTTCGTCGTTTGAGGAATCGTGCACAGTCGCGGAGTTCGATGGACCGACTCCATGACCGTGTCTTGTGCGCGAACGACATTGACTGTCTCGTGACTCCTTTTATTGTGAGGGTCCTCTGTTAGGCTGCGCCTCGCCTCATATTTAAACGAAGGGCGTGTGGTCTTGGTCTAGAGGAGTCCTTGCGCGGGGCGTCGTCGGATTAATCAACTCCACTTCCGCGGCTTATTAGCTCTGCTTCCACCTCGGCCCACCATGAAGATGGCGAACCTCGACGGTGTACGTTGAGACGGGGGTAGTGACGCGTCGCATTGTCTGGGTTCACCATGTTAGATGATGAACCTTTGAGGGCGGGCGATCGTGTCCACTGATTAGTTTTGGAGGGCCCTCAGACTACGCCGGACTCGTATTTAAACGAAGGGAGGGAAATCTTGGCCCAAAGGGACCTTACATGGCCGAAGTAGCCGGTTCCATCGACAACCAGGACCATGGCTGTATGCTGGCGGTAGAGGCGATCGCGTGCCTTAGTCCATCATGTTAAATGGGGGACTGTAGATGGAGAGCGAGTCCTCCGGTTTGGTGATGTTCCTCGATGATGGTGATCGGGCTGGAAGACTGGTGATCGTCGTTCGGCTGCCGATCGCATTATTCATAGGTCGATACCAGCGATCGGGCGGGATATCGTCGTTCGGGTGCCGATCGCGCTGCTTACAGGCTAAGGAGAAACCTTTGCCTGGCCAGAAAGTCTGCGGCCTTAGCTTGGAAGATCGCGTAGGTCGGGGGTTGGTCCTTCGTAAGATGCCTGAACATATACGAAAGACCATGGAATCCTCCCAGGACCGAGTATAGGGCGATCTCATCGCTTACGGGTTCACCGTTGAGGATGATCTCGTCTACTCGGTCGATGTAGTCCGAATCAGACTCTTCTTCCCCTTGCTTGATTTGCATCATGCGAAGGGGAGCTTCCGTCCGAGCGACCCTGGTGGCGAAGTACTCTGTGAAGATGTTCGCCAGTTGATTAAAGGAGCCGATGGACTGAGGCGGCAATGAGGCGTACCACCTGTGGGAGAGGTCGTCCAGCGTCAGAGGGAACATTCGGCACCTGGTCGCGTCTGATTCCCCACACCCGGTCATGTAGATGTTGAACTTGTTCAGGTGTGTTTCGGGGTCCGATCTCCCCTCGTACAAGGGTGTTTGAGGAGGAGCGATCTTGTGCTGCATGGGGGCGAGCTCGATGTGGACCGCGAGCGGTTCGCTCGGCTCGGTGATCTTGTTCTTGGCGCCTGCCCCGGATTCCAGGAGTGCCTTCATGTCGTCGAGCTGGCGTTGCATCGCGGCCATCGCCGTGGCTCGGTCGCTCGCGGATCGGCTTTGGGAGCGGGAGCCGAGGCGATCGTGTACCGATCTCCTGACTCCGCTGCTGCCGACCTCGGCTATTTGGCGAGGGGTAGCCAGACGGCTGGTCGGCCTTCTGGGAGTCGGATAGGCCGAGCTCCTGGTGACGGACTCAAACTCCATCGTCTCGTGGCTGGGGCGGGACTGTCCCGGTCGCCAAGATGGGTCGCTGCCCAGGCGATCGAAAATAGAGGTGCCCCGGCTGGCGAGCGCCTCTTCTTGCGGATGGGAGCCTCCTGGCAATCGCACGGTCAACAATGCCTTGAACTTCCGTTTGGTCTTCCGGCGGATGGCCGAGGGGGTGATAGCGGGAGGCGCGTCGAGAGCACTCCGTCGCTCCTGTAGGACGGCCATGGCCTCCTCGATCTGTTCCACGGTTTGGAACTGATCGAGTGAGAGACTTGGGCCGCCGCCCAGGGGTGAGATCGAGCGTCTTGGACCGCGGCGGCTACCTTCCGCCATCGGCTGTGGCTCGAACTGAGACGGATCGAGGCGTCTGGCGGGCTGGCCAGCGGCTTTCTTCGACGCGGAGGCGGAAGACATGATTCTGAAAGCTTTCTCTAAAGAACAGTGAGTGTTTCTTCAGGTATATGCCTCGGAGAACAGTGAGTGTTCTTCGAGACGGTAGGGATAAAATTGAAGGTTAGATGCTCTCCTTCTAGCGCCAATTGTTGTTGCCTGAAATATTTATCCGAAGATGAAATACTGCTGGAATGGACGGACAACAAACAAGGTTGCAGGAGCACTTTCGAGAGAATATGAATAAACACAAGATTTGCCGGGTTTGTTAGGCTCGGGCTTGAATGCTCTCGCGAGATGTTATTAATACAAATATTTGTGGATACAAGTATTAATGTGAGAATATAAGTACAATGAGTGTAAAAAGATCCTATTATCCAGCTCTTGAGCGAAGCCTTGGTGTTCTTGCTCTCGGCCGATCGTCTTCTGTGTGAGAGAGGCTGAGAGAGAAGAAGGAACCGAGAGATAGCTGTTGCCAAGAGTAGGAAAGCCAAGTTGCGAGTATTGCTTCTGTATTGTGCGTGAATCGCGGTGATAGCCGAGAGAAATGGACTTCAGAGAGTCAAAAATTCGGTCTTTTGGACAAGTGCAAGCTGCCTTCTATTTATAGGGGCTGAGGAGCCTTGTTTCCTAGCGGGCGATCGCCTTTCGACCAGTATAATAATGGGGCGATCGTCTTCAAGTCACATGGGTTGTTTGCCTAAAGTCCAAGGCAGCTGCTGGCAGCCAGCTGTGCGGTCCAATGAGGAGCCAGCATGCGTCTGGAGTTGCTGTCACAAGCGGTCCTACTGACACCTTTCGGCGGGCACGGTGGTGGAAAGATCTTGTGGTGTGGTCAACGATCCGTGAAATGCGGATCTTGTCTCGGCGCTGCACGTGGGTTGTCCTGGGCTTCGGCCTTTGCCGACTGGATGATCATTGGCTTCGATCGGCATGAGGCGGTCGCCAATGGTCGGTCACCAGGGGTCGGCATCGGTCGGTCACCAAGGGTCGGTCGGCAAGTGCCGAGAGATGATCGTCTGCCAGTCGGCCACCAGGAGTCGATCGCTAAGTACCGAGAGACGATCATCTTAGATGTCGATCGCTCGGCACCGGGACTTGTCCTAGGACCTTCGGTCGGCCGATCTAGCTCGGCTGCCCGGCTATGACTAGGTCGCCCGATCTCTGGTCGGCAGTTCTGCCTTGGCTGCTCGGCTGCGACACGGTCGCCCGGTCTCTGAGGCGATCGCTGGTCGGAGAGTATAATTCTCAACACAACATGATGGCCATTATCAAAACAGGATACAGGATCGTTTATCCCAACATAGAATAATAGTCCTTGCATTTGAGAGAAAATATTCCACTTGTTGTGAAGAGAAGGAGATAGGCACTGGAATTTTTTAGGGATCAAATGCTTACCTAGTTCGCAAGTCGATAAAACTAAACTAGGCATTAAATTTAGACAAGACTTGTATAACGTGTACTTTGATATATTGAGTGTCTGTCCTTGCTAAAGATTAATGGGAGCACATGTTATAGGTATGCTAATGGGATTAACATACTTATACTCGACTCACCTCAATTCGATCACATAGATTTCACTCCGAGATAGTCAATGACTGAATCGAAAGGTTGTGATAGGTATACGTGAACCTTTAACTTGAGGATTCGGTAGGAGATGTGCTTGTGACATTATGTTAGTCATTAGAGTAGTTCGATCCAGTCACTGGTTGGCAGGGTCAACCTTGAAATACAACTTAATGGGTAAGTAGTAGTCTTTACCTTGTTTTGTATTCAGGTACAAGTCCAGGAGGCGAGACAGCACAGGGCGGACACGAGATTGGTGAACAGCATTAATATCATGCATCGTTTCGAGTATGTGGTTGTTTGGTCTTGAGAAGAGTTGTGGTTTGTTTTGTACTTGCGCGAGTACCATCGTGTATATGGTCTATGTATTGTTCAGTTGTTCTGGTACGGTTGGTTTGTTGGTCATAGTCCCATGGGACAATGTATCATTTGCTGTGGTGTTGTATTTGGTTCGAAGTTGAATGTTGTTAATATTTTATGTATATCTTGGTTTGTACTTGTTGAAGTTGTCTTATGTCGGTCTAAGCCTGGTAGATTCTCCAAAAAAGGATTTACGGCACTGTAATATCTCCGTATATCACGGGGGTGTTACAGAATATGGTATCAGAGCTTAGGTTTATGGATACCTAGGTTGTTGGTGTATTTGGGTCTGTTAAAGTTGAGTCGGTCGTCTGTTTATGATATCACTAGCTGCTACCACCTCGTGCTGTCTATGCTGGAAGTCTCTTCGGATGATAGTTATTCCTTCTCCTTGGGAGTAATTACTTATATGATCGGGTAATCTATTTTTGTAATCATTCCTTCATTGAATTGTTTGTTTCTCCAATATGCCGCGAGGTAGAGCTATTCGTCAACTCAGTCGAGGCTATGGTAGGGGAGCGGTACCCAAACAAGAGATGTCCGTTTCAGATTCGGCATCTCATTCTGTGACTAACCCAGACCCAATTCCTCCGGGAGGTGTGGGTGTGAGTGCGGAAGCAGAGGTGCCTAATGTGCTTCAGCAGGTCGTGACTCTGGTGCATCAACTGTCCCAAGTGGTGCCAAATATTTATATGTGGCAAAACTATTGATGATCGATGGCTTCAAGAATTCATGAAAATGAATCTCCCAGATTCGACGGCTCCAGCGATGCAGCTAATGGGGATCATTGGTTGGTCGAGTTAGAGAAGATATTGACGGTATTGGCTTCCCTGAGGCCAAGAAGGTCCCAGTTGCTCAGTATCTAATGGTTGATGACGCTTCTGATTGGTGGCGAGCTGTTAAGCCCAAGGATCGTGTTTCCACCTGGGAAGAATTCAAAGAGCTAATGGAGGCCCAGTATTGTCAGCGCCTATCCAAAAAGCTAGATTAAGTGTGTTCTTTAGGGTTCAACCCCAAGATATTCCTATATCCGAGGCGATTAAGACATTCAACAGGCATTTGATGCATGTCCAATGGTGCATGTCCAAGATCAAGTCAGAGATGAAGCAGCTAAGATACTTCATTTTGATGCGAGAATGAAGCCTAAGGTTTGAAAATATATGGCGGGTCTTGGGTGTACTACTTTAAGATAATATCAAGATAGAGTACTTGCTTACAAGATGGTGACAATCCCGGTCCACACTGCTCCCAGCTCGAAGAAACCGAAGTTTTTCGGTAGCTTCCGGGGAAGCGGATCGCATAAGCCTCAGTCTTATGTGCAGTCTTCTGTTGGTTCCCCTCAACCTAGTGGAGGACTGCGGGATTATAGTTATATACCCTCTACTACCTCTACGCATAGAGTTTGTTTTAATTGCAGAGTTGCAGGACATGTTAGTTCTTGTAGTTCGCCACGCCCCGTTAACTGTTTTAAGTGTGGGAAATAGGGACATCATGCGTCATATTGTGAGACAGCGAGTAGAGTCTTTGCTAGTCATTCTCCTACTCCAGCGGTTACAGTTACGGGTCAGCTAACTCTGAGTATTGGACGCGGCAGCAGCAGAGAAAGAACCGAGCGTAAAGATACCACAAGCACTGGATCAACTCCACCTCGACTGTATGAGATGAGAAGGACTGATTATGTATGGGTTGCGACTACGTCAGGTACTATTTATATTCATATGCATCTGGTAGATGTATTTTTTGATTCTGGAGCTACGCACTCCTTCATATCCTTGTCTTGTGTGCATTGTTTGGGTCTTAATGGCCTATCTATGTGTGAACCATACATTGTTGGACTTCCGAGTGGGGAAAGGATAGCTGGGGATTAGGAGATTATAAATTGTCCTATAACCATCGCCGGTAGAGATTGGCCATCCAACTTAATTGTGATTGATATGAAGGGGGAAGATTTGATTCTGGGTGACGATGGGTTAGATCGTCATGGGGCAGTGGTGATCGTCGAAGGATGATTTCGATCATCGCACTGGATGGTACCGAACATGTCTTTGAAGGACAGAAATCAGGTACTTCAGGAAAGATTATTCGAGCCATGAAGGTGATAAAGTTGTTGCGACAAGGATGTACCGGTTATTGGTGTTACATATTAAAGACAAAAACTGGCAAGGTTCAGTTATCCTCTATTCCAGTCGTGAAAGTTTCCAGACGTATTTCTAGATGATTTGCCTGGATTGCCGCCGCATCGTGATGTGGAGTTTACTATCGAACTAGAACCTAATGAAACACCAGTATCCAAGGCACCATATCGAATGGCCCCATCGGAAATGCAAGAGTTGAAGAAGCAACTAGGTGAACTGTTAGATAAAGGTTACATTCGACCAAGTGCTTCTCCATGGGGTGCACCGGTGCTATTTGTGCGGAAGAAAGATGGATCCTAATGATTATGCATTGATTATTGTAAGGTGAATAAACTTACTATTAAGAACAAGTATCCGTTTCCACGAATTGATGACTTATTCGATCAACTGCAAGGAGCCACGATTTTCTCAAAGATCAACTTGAGATCTGAGTATTATCAACTACAAATTCAGGATTCTGATATTCCGAAGACAGCCTTCTGAATGAGATACAGGCATGAATTCGTAGTTATGCCTTTTGGTCTGACTAATGCCCTGAAGGTGTTCATGCAGCTCATAAACAAGACTTTTATTGAATATCTTGATAAATTCGTGGTAGTGTTTATTGATGATATCTTAATTTATTCAAAGAGTGAAATAGAGCACGCTGAACACTTAGGAATAGTGTTGAATATTTTGAGTGCTAATAAGCTTTATGCTAAATTTCTTAAGTGCGAGTTCTAGCTGAAAGAAGTTGCTTTCCTTGGTCATATTATATCAGCCGAAGGTGTTCGAGTGGATCCTCAGAAAATTGAAGCAGTTTTAGCTTGGGAACCCCCGCAGAATGTCAAGGAATGAGTTTCCTGGGATTAGCTGGTTATTATCTTCGATTGGTCGAGGGTTTCTCGAAAATTGTTCGACCACTCACTCAGCTATTACAGAAAACCGAAAGGTTTGAATGGAATGACAAATGTTAGAAGAGCTTTGATGAGTTAAATAAGATGCTGTCTACATCACCGATTCTAGCCTTACCGCAAGGAACTGAAGGTTTCGTTATTTACAGTGATGCTTTTAACAAGGATTGGGTTGTGTATTAATGCAAAATGAGAGGGTACTTGCGTATGTATCTCAGCAGTTGAAGCCATATGAGATGAATTGCCCTACCCATGATCTTGTATTAGCTGCAGTGGTGTTTGCGTTGAAGATCTGGCGACATTATTTATATGGTTCCTCTTGTCAGGTTTACACGGATCATAAGAGTTTGAAATATATTTTCACTCAGAAAGAGCTTAATATGCACCAGCGGCGATGGTTGGAACAGATTAAGGATTATAATCTAGACATTCTTTACCATCCAGGTAAAGCAAATGTCATTGCCGATGCTCTGAGCCGTAAGCCAATCATATTACAGAGATTGGAATTACTTACCTCTCATGTTGGAACATTTTGTTCCATACATATATTAATAATGTTTTGATGATTAAAGTTGATAAACGAAACAAAACAACAAAGAGACGAAGCAAAATGCTGAAGTAAAACAAAGCTAATGTACGTAACAGGAACCGATTAACGTACGTAAAATTATAAGACTTACGTACGTAATGAATGTTTATTAACGTACGTAAAGGAGTTCAAACAAGTGAACGTTGGAGGAGTCAAAGTCAGAAAAGCATGCAACGGATATATGACATCATCAGTGATGTAATGTTAACGTATGTAATACAGAATTGCTAACGTACGTAACCCAAAATGACGAAACTTCCTGGAACTGCTTTGTGTAGAGACTAACGTACGTAACCAATGAAGGTTAACATACGTAAAGAAGCTTACGTATGTAATGGAGATCATATAGCGTACGTAATGAGCAGTCTGGCAGCTAACGGCTAGTTTGATGATGGAGCCTATAAATACCATCCCTATGGTATTGTTTGAGTACAACAACCTTGAGAAAATAGTCTATTCTTGTGATATTATTATACACATTCTTGTTGTTGATATTGAGCATAATTGTAAGTGTTTGAGTGAGAATTCACGAAAACATACACGAGTGGTAAAAGAAAAGGTACGATTGGATTCGATGTTATTAGGATCAAGGATCCGGCATTGTTAGAATCGCAATCGCTATCTTCGTGAGGTTTATCTAATACCCATAGAAAGCTAGAGAGGTTGATTCCTTGTCCTACGAAAAGGAAAACAGTTTAACTTGGACCGACACAAAGACAAGTACGAGTGGTTTATCACGGACCAATAGAAGACGTGATTGTAACGGTTATACCTCGACCGATAGAAGAGAGGAGAAGAGTTTTTTCTTTAGCCTATTGAAAAAGATACCGAGAGAGGACGTAGGATCGTTTATAGCCGAACCTCTATAAATCCTTGCATCATTTAATTTTCCGCACTTGATATTTACGCTTCCGCAACACGGCGCAATATCCGACCCCGTACCCAACAATTGGTATCAGAGCGGTACTCCAATACGCGGCTTAACATCCGAGGAGAAAAAGATCCAATGGCGTTTCAATTCTCTCCAGTCGAAGGCCTTGCTTTCAACCGACCACCATTCTTCGATGGCTCAAATTATTTGACATGGAAGAAAAAGATGTCAATCTTTATTCGTGCCTACGATATAGAGATTTGGAAGATTATTTGTCTCGGCCCAAAAGTTCCTATCAAATCCGACGGTACGCTCAAATCTTTTGAAGAATACAACGATGCCAATTGGAAAAATGACCATCTAAATTGTAAGGCCACCCAACTCTTATTCTGTGCCTTAAATCCTGAAGAGGTCAATCGAATCTCATCGTGTGAGAGTGTGAAAGAAATATGGAAAATTCTCGAAATCACACACGAAGGAACAACTCAAGTCAAAGAGACGAAAATCAATATGCTTCTCCATGACTTCGAGTTATTCATGATGAAAGGCGACGAGTCCATCACCAATATGCTCGACCGATTTTCGGTCATTACCAATGGACTTGCTTCGTTCGGAAATCCATTGTCTAGTAGTAAAAAAGTCAAGAAAATATTACGATCACTACCTAGCGAATGGGACAGCACCGTGACCGCGATTATGGAATCTAAAGATCTCAACACGCTTGATTTTAGCGCCCTCGTTGGTTCGCTAATTAATTATGAGATCGTGTTAAAATCACGAAGTGTCAAGCCAAAGCCGAAGGAACGATCATTAGCCATGAAGGCTAAGATGTCAAAAAAGAAAGAAGAAATCCCGGTGGAAGAAACGAACGAAGAAGCGGCATATTATGCCAAGAATATTAATAAATTCCAAACTTTATTAAACCAGAGGAAGAAGGATATCTCGAGCGAAACGAAGAAATTCGACAACTCTTGTCGACTATGTGGAAAACCAGGCCACTTCGCTAAGCATTGTCGTGCCAAACCCAAGAAGGAGGTTCTCGTGGCTACTTAGAGCGATGAAGACGAAGATGATGAATTCATCAATCAAAATAATCTCGCTCTAATGGCCCGGAGTTCGTTCGACGACAGCGACGTCGAAAGCGAGGTTAGTACATCCTCCCGTGATGAACTCTTTGATGCATTTGAATTACTACATACAGATTTTCAAAATGCATTATCCGAAATCAAATCCCTTAAGTCTAAAATTAAATCTTTGGAAATTGAAAATTCCAAAATTATCGAAATGGGAAAATTTGTTGAAATCGATCATTCAATGTGTGTTGAAAATGAAAATATTTTGAAGAATGATATCGCTAAAATTCAAACCGAGCTTAAATCTTTGACAAAGAAATTCTCGTGCGGAAACGAGAAATTTGAACAAATGTTATGTGTTCAAAAATATACTTTAAATAAAGAGGGGTTAGGATTCAAACCACGTTCGAGAAATGAATCCGTTAATTTTAAAATACCCTATTGCGAAAAGTATTTGAAAATCGGGCATCACGTTTCAAATTGCAAAAGCCTTCGCCGGACGATAAAAATTAAGAAAATTTGGGTTCCTAAAGGAACAAATATTTCAAATATTGTTTATGTCTCGAAATAAAAACCAACTATAGGTTGGATCCCCAAAAATTGATTTTTGTATTTTACTCAGGGGGAGTATTTTTTTTAAGGGGAGATATTATTCTCAGGCGGAGTTTTTACCCTTTATGCATTTATTCATAAATTGTATCATGCATATTTTATATTTTGGTATTACGTAATTTCAATTCATATTTTATCCACTTTTTGATGAAAACAAAAAGGGGGAGAGAATGGAGAAGGAGAAAAAGAAGTCGAAAATGTGATTAACCCTAAAAGGGGGAGAAAATCGAAAAATGAAAAGGATAAGTCGAAAATGACAGAAAAAGAAAAATGAGGAGACGTCGAAAAGATGATGAAAATTTGAAAAGTCGAAAAGAAAAAGAAAAGGAAATAAGGAGAAAGAAGAAGTCGAAAAACAAATGGGAGAAGAAACTAACGAAACGGACAAAGTCGAAAACTTTGGTTTGTACACATATACATATATTTGTATTTTTTGCAGGAAAATCCCATTGACGAAGTGTTGTTTTGTAATCATCAAAAAGGGGGAGATTGTTGGAATATTTTGTTCCATACATATATTAATAATGTTTTGATGATTAAAGTTGATAAACGAAACAAAACAACAAAGAGACGAAGCAAAATGCTGAAGTAAAACAAAGCTAACGTACGTAACAGGAACCGATTAACGTACGTAAAATTATAAGACTTATGTACGTAATGAATGTTTATTAACGTACGTAAAGGAGTTCAAACAAGTGAACATTGGAGGAGTCAAAGTCAGAAAAGCATGCAACGGATATATGACGTCATCAGTGATGTAATGTTAACGTACGTAATACAGAATTGCTAACGTACGTAACCCAAAATGACGAAACTCCCTGGAACTGCTTTATGTAGAGACTAACATACGTAACCAATGAAGGTTAACGTACGTAAATAAGCTTATGTATGTAATGGAGATCATATAGCGTACGTAATGAGCAGTCTGGCAGCTAACGGCTAGTTTGATGATGGAGCCTATAAATACGATCCCTATGGTATTGTTTGAGTACAACAACCTTGAGAAAATAGTCTATTCTTGTGATATTATTATACACATTCTTGTTGTTGATATTGAGATTAATTGTATGTGTTTGAGTGAGAATTCACGAGAACATACACGAGTGGTAAAAGAAAAGATACGATTGGATTTGATGTTATTAGGATCAAGGATCCGGCATTGTTAGAATCGCAATCGCTATCTTCGTGAGGTTTATCTAGTACCCATAGAAAGCTAGAGAGGTTGATTCCTTGTCCTACGAAAAGGAAAACGGTTTAACTTGGACCGACACAAAGACAAGTACGAGTGGTTTATCACGGACCAATAGAAGACGTGATTGTAATGGTTATACCTCGACCGATAGAAGAGAGGAGAAGAGGTTTTTCTTTAGCCTATTGAAAAAGATACCGAGAGAGGACGTAGGCTCGTTTATAGCCGAATCTCTATAAATCCTTGCGTCATTTAATTTTCCGCACTTGATATTTACGCTTCCGCAACACGGCGCAATATCCGACCCCATACCCAACATCTCAACCAAAGCTCAGGCGAGAGTTAATTGATTTGGAGATTGAAGTTTGGACTCAGATAACTCAAGGACAATTACATTTCCTTGAGATCACATCCTCAGTGATTGAAGATGTTAAGTCTAAACAATGGGACGACCCTTTATTAGTTCAGCTTCAAGAGGATGTTGTTAAAGGAAAAGCACCTGGATTCATCATCTATGAAGATGTAGTTCTTCGATTTCAAGGTAGGATTTGTGTACCTAACCAGGATAACCTTAAACAAGTAATTTTTAACGAAGCACATCTACTCCGTACTGGATTCATCCAGACACGAGTAAAATGTATAAAGATTCAAAGAGGAATTTTTGGTGGCCGAGTATGAAGAAGGATGTGACGGAGTACGTTTCAAAATGTCTAACTTGTCAGCAAGTTAGAGCTGAATATCAAAAACCTGCTAGAAAGTTACAACCATTACCGATTCCAGAATGGAAGTAGGAAGACATTGCAATGGATTTTATCGTGGGAATACCAAGAACATGAGCGGGGATGAATATAATTTGGGTAATCATTGATCTACTAACCAAATCAGCACACTTCCTAGGCATTTAAGACACTTGGGGACCAGAGAAATTGGCCCGTTTGTTCATTGCAGAGATTGTGAGACTACACGATGCCCCAAAGAGTATCATTTCAGATCGCGATGGATGATTTGTATCGCATTTCTGGAAAGCGGTACATCAAGCACTCGGTATTGAACTAAATTTTAGTACCGCTAATCATCCTTAGACTGATGGACAGTCGGAGAGAACTATCCAGACGTTGGAAGATATGTTAAGGGCTTGCGCTTTAGACTGGAAAGAAGATTGGGAGACTCATTTGCCATTAATTGAATTTGCGTATAATAACAGCCGGCATAGTTCAATTGGCATGGCTCTATTTGAAGCATTATATGGAAGACGGTGTCTAATACCACTTTGTTGGGATGAACCGTATGAGTTGCTTAGAGTAGAACCAGATTTGTTAACCCAAATGAGGGAGAAGATTGCTTTAACCCGACAAAAATAGCCCAGAGTCGACAGAAGTCATACGCCGATGTTCGATGTCGACCATTAGAGTTTTAGGCGGGAGATCATGTATTGTTGAAGGCATCTCCAACTTGTGGAGTCCTTCGGTTTGGTAAGAAAGGGAAGCTTAGTCCTCGTTACATTGGTCCTTTTGAGATTCTGGAGAAAATAGGTGAAGTAGCTTATCGAATAGCGTTACCTCCAACGATTAGTCATGTTCATAATGTGTTCCATGTTTCACAATTACGTAAGTATGTTTCCTATCCCAGCCACATTATTTATTATGAGGAGATTGAGGTAACTGATAATATTTCGTATGAAGAGCAACCAATAGCAATATTGGAACATCGGGTGAGACAATTGCGATGAAAGGCGGTTCCGTTAGTGAAGGTTCAGTGGTAAAAACATGGAATTGAGGAGGCTACTTGGGAAACCGAAGATAGTATGAGAGCCCGATACCCCGAACTTTTTGAATCTTATTCGGGATGGAACTTCATTTTAGAGGGTAAGGATGTAATATCCGTGTACTATATTACTAATGTATTTTATTTTTAGGCGTATTCCATTGGGAATTTGGTTTGAAATATCCATATTATACTGTTTGGTATCTGGAATCGTGTGTATATTGGAGTTGGAACTGGCATGTTGATCGTTAGTAATTATCTAGCTCTGTATCTCACGAGATGTGTTCGTTCTGACCATACTTCACAATTTAAATGCTGAAAAGAAGCAGCTAATGCACGCTAAATTATGTAGCTAGCGCGCACTAATCATGCATGAGTAGCGCATGCTATTGGCGATGGTAGCGCATGCTAATTCGGCCGATCAGTAGATGCAGAAGGTTTCTATATTTTTGAAAGGAACACGTAGCGCGTGATAACCCTTACAGTAGCGCTCGCTAACGGGGTCGTGCAGAGGTTCTGGACTGTACTTTCAGCCCGTTAGCGCATGCTACACCTGCCCGTAGTGCGCGCGAATCTCAGACAGTATATATCAGACTGCATGCCTAGACTTTTGTCATTTCTTCCTCTCCTCTCTTCTTCTCCGGCGGTTGGGCAACCTTGAGCATATGGAAGTGTAGATTTTGGCCGGATATCTTCATCCATCAATGTTCTTGAGTTACTAGTACAAATTTAGCATCATCTCATCAACTCTTACCGTTCGGATCAAGGTAATTTTCGGTTTTAGCCTTGAATTGTGTTAGATTATGATGTTCTAATCATAATATTTTGTTTTTCCTCGAAGTTTATGGATTAAATTCCCAGTTTTCTTCCATAAATTGAGTATGATCCATGTTGTCCCTACAGTGTTCCATTGATTGTCCCTAAGGGTAGAACTTAGGGTGATTCCTTCCATTTTCGTTGTATTGTGTTAGATGTAGTGTTGTGTTGTGCTAGGATCAAATTGTTGAGCAGGTCCTTCCGTTCACCGTTTCTTGTGTTGTTTGAATTGAGGCAATTACTTTGATTATGTTTAATGTACTTCATGTGAATGAATATGTAAAAATGTGATTTCAGTGAAATGTGCTAATTTCAGAAAATGTGATTTCTGTGGTTTGTGACATGTGGTCACTGAGTGTGTGTGAGCCAAGTAAAACCAGCGAGGGTCCCCTGGGATTCGTAAGATTGCGATTTATACGGATCACTTGGTTGGGCTATACAACCAGAGAGGGCCTGAAGAGGACTCCTGGGGTGTGTATCTCGTGTGAGGCACAGGGCCACTATAGCTCGGGAAGTTGCTTTACGTTTGGTTGTGGTACTATATTCCAAAATATAAGTGATGTGGTTTGGTTTTATTGTTTTATTCAATTTGTGGTACATATTCATGAATTGTTGTACTTGCACCAGCTATTTGCTGATCCCTTCGGGGGTGAATACTTGTTTTGTATTCAAGTATAGGTCCAGGAGGCGAGACAGCACAGGGCGTACACGAGCTTGGTGAACAGTATTGATATCATATATCGTTTCGAGTCTATGGTTGTTTGGTCTTGATAAGAGTTGTGGTTTGTTTTGTACTCGTGTGAGTACCATCGTGTATATGGTCTATGTATTGTTCAGTTGTTCTGGTATAATTGGTATGTTGGTTGTAGTCCCACGGGACAATGTATCGTTTGTTGTGGTGTTGTATTTGGTTTAAAGTTGAATGTTGTTAACGTTTTATGTATATCTTGGTTTGTACTTGTTTAAGTTGTTTTATGTTGGTTTAAGCCTGATAGGTTCTCCAAAAAGAATCTGCGGTGCTGTAATATCTCCGTATATCATGGGAGTGTTACTCACAGGACCCTCCAATTCACATAAATGGAAAGTTGGATGATAAAGCACTTCAGAGGGAAATAAAGAATATATACATAAAGAACAAGTATACCTCCCCTGAAGATCAGAGATTTGCATCCACTATAGTGAAGAATAAGTATGGGTTAATCCTAGTGGTACAGAAGCCCATTAGAGCAAATCCATTGAAGTCTCTCCCTCCAGCAAGGATCAGAGGAAGAGCAATAGGAAGAGGGAGAACCTAAGTTTTTTTTCGACCACTTGTAATTTTTACTTGTAATTTTTCTAAGGATTGTATTGTAACCTCAAATATTGAAAGTTTATTACAATCGACCTGAATGACAACCTCTAGTTATCTCAAACAGACCAAGTCTTTACATTTCAGTTATTTTACTTGTCTGTGTGATGATTTTACTACATTTGAACATTAGGTTTTGCCATCATCAAAATAGGGAGAATTTGTTAGAAATATAATTTGAAGATTTTGATGATGTCATACATGTATTCAAAGATTACTTCTAATGTATGTACTTGGCATTGTAAAGAAGAACCATATGAGTATCTTCTACAGGCCTTTAAAAATTAGGCCAAGTAGCACTACCTAAAATAACACTCTAACCGACGACTAGCCGGAGAACGACCGACGACAAGCGGAAGTCGTCGGCTAAAGGGCGAAGGTTTAGTCGACGGCCTCTTTGTTGTCGGCTAAATATGTTTAGCCGACGAATTTTCTTTTGGTCGTTGGCTAAAGTTATGTTAGTCGTCGGCTAAAGTTTTGTAGTTTAGCCGATGACGGCGATACTTTAGCCAACGACTTTGTAACATTTAGCCGAAGACTACTAGACTTTAGCCGATGGTTTGTCGTCGGCTAAAGTCTTACATGTTTTTTTGTGCAAAATACATCATCATCTTACACTTCAACACACCATTTACAACACACTCAAAAGTTACAAATAAAAACACGAAAAACAACAATTTCTCTGGTTTGATCAAGAAATCATATTATAAGGTATGTTTATTGAACTTTAATATTAATTATAATTATATTATGCATATAATATATCTATTTTGATGATTATTAACGTGTTTAAGAATTAGTTTGTTTTCTTGAAGATTTCTTGGTGTATGTAACACACACACACACACACATATATATATATATATATATATAGTGATGATTATATGATCCAAGTATTATTTTTTTTGAATAATATGTATATATATGGGTTTGACATCTTGAATTCGTGCTATGATGATTGTAGTCGTAATTTTTGTATGTTCTTGATAAATACGAATTATGATTGTGTAATATATTGTTGTTATTGTTGCTATAGGATGGATAAAAGTTGGATTGGTCTACAAAAATGGGATCCAAGAGTCATAGATGGAATGAGAGGGTTTATTAGATTTGTGAAGGAGCATGATAGTGATAGTATAATTCATTACTATCCATGCAATAAATGCAAATGTCGCAGCGATATGTACCGTTTTACACTTGATGTCGTATGGGAGCACTTGAAAAAGAATGGATTTTGGGATGAATACACATGTTGGATTTACCACGGTGAAAGATCAAATTCAATTATTCCTCATGATCACAGACAGTACATTGGTAGCACATCCAATAACCCCACAAGAAGGTTGATTGACAACGTGTTTGGTTATTACGAGAGAGACATATCAGTTGAAGGTCAAGAATAACATATAGCTGATCGACCAGTCATCTGAATGCCTACATTGATACCCGTTAACACTATTTCTGTTGATAGATACAACAAGCTAATATAGAGATCCAACAGACTCTTTTTTATCCTGGGTGTCACATGACGGTCCTTGATAGTCATAGAGACTATGAGAGTCAAGATGGAGAACACAAACTCGATTAAAGCTGTGGATGATTATTTGGAACTTACAGGGAAAATGCTCCCAGAAGGTCATCATCTTCCTAGTAATCACAGTAAAATGAGATCTATCCTAAAAGGTCTTGGGCTATCGTACATCAAGATCCACGTATACATATATGATTGTGCTTTATTTTGGGGAAAGCCTAGTGAAGACCAAAAGAGATGTCCGGTATGTGACACAGAGAGTATAAGTTCACTCCTTCTGGTAAAGAGAAATCTATGAAGGTTCTTTGGTATTTCCCTCTGAAGGATAGATTGGAGAGGATTTTCATGTCTCCTCACACAGCTAAGGCGATGAGATGGCACGTCGAGCCTCGCGTCACTGACGAGGATACTATGATACACCCTTCTGATGGAGAGGCTTGGAAGCATATATATAAGGAGTTTCCAGAGTTTGCATCAGATGTCCGAAATGTAAGACTTGGACTTGCATCCGATAGATTCAACCTTGATGAACAAATTAAAAACTCGCAAGTGTACGAATCGCTTTTGTAGGAAGCGGCAAGTAACTCCGAGGTCGATCTCTCGAGGAGTTGGAAACAGTTTGAAATTCAATAATATTCGGCAAACAGTCGAATTAATGGAAGTAAAATAA
The DNA here is from genome assembly GCA_033398695.1 of Orobanche coerulescens. NCBI lineage: Eukaryota > Viridiplantae > Streptophyta > Magnoliopsida > Lamiales > Orobanchaceae > Orobanche > Orobanche coerulescens. The sequence goes on from CM065814.1 coordinate 89,419,605, forward strand.
AGTAAAATACACCAAAGATTTGATAGGATTACAATCAAAACGCAGAAAATTAGAATAAACGAAATGTTAACAATACCGAATTAAAGGTTGGATAATTAAGAGATTACAATTATGAGAATGATATGGGAGTTTAGAATCACCGACACACACGTAATCAATTATTAGTTTCGATACTCAAATAAAAAAGGTTTGGAATTATCGATTGCTCACGATTAAAAGAAATCCGTTTGATGGCGGTAATTCTAAAAATCACGATTGTTCTTATCGAAAATAAGGGAAACTCCTTTGATGGGGATGAATCTCTACTAACAATCGACTAGCAAATACCTATGATGGGGTAATTCGCTAAAAGATCAGGAAAAAGGATTAGAACATTCACAATCGCTTTTATCGGGTCGTTTGATGGTGAACACCGACAAAAACCCTAGATTTTACAATAATAACAACTATGAAATAGGTTTGATGATCTGAATTAAAAGTTCTTATGCGAAGAATAAACAAAGAGGAACAATCTCAAACTCTACACGGAAAATCAATTGAAACTAATAATCGACAACATGTGTGTGGCTCAATCTAAAAACCCATATGAAAAGATTAGCTACACATGATTATTTCAACAATAATAATTGAAATTGTAAAACAAAACATAGTAGAAACTTCCCTTGTAAAATCCGAAATCTAATTCCCGATAAAGATTTGATGATCTTCCTTCAAGAACTCACAACAAATGATAGAAGGACTTATAATCACTCACAAAATATATTCTTCCAAATAATGAACATACAATGAAGATCATGAAAAATCTCTCTTTTCCTCCCTTTTTGGTGTTTTCTCCCTAAATCATGTGTTTTTCCACACCATATCCACACAAGATAAGAATCTGGCTCTTAAGGTACCCCAAGACCTTTTTATAAAGTCAAAAAGCCAATAAAATCCCTCCAAATCGTGTAAAATTGTCAATGAAAGGTCATGCACCGAAAAATGACACGACCCGTGTCCTGTGACACTGCCCGTGTCAAACTATCCTGGAAAACGCAAAAGTTCACTGTCCAATGGACCCGGCCATGTCCTGGGCCACTGACCGTGTCGAACTACTCTAGAAATGAAAATGTCACTAGATGCTTGACCCGGCCGTGTCCTGTGACACTGCCCATGTCGAAGTGCTCTTGTTTGGTCTACTTCGGCTTGATCTTTCATTTTTGCATCAATACACCTCGGAATTTAGCGTATGATATACCGTTTCGAAGCTAATTTCAGGAGGAATTTTTATCGATAGATAACACATCCAAATTCAGAGTGATGATTCTGGGATTTAGAAAATACGACCGATGTTGCTTCGTTTTTCATCGCCCGACCTATGTTTTTGCTCCCGACTTGCTATTGATCGTCATAAACTCCAATATTGGAAATAAAAGCACATATTTCACCACAATCCTCGTCCGGTTACCTACAAAACAAAAACACAACATACCACGCGTAAAAAGAGCAAAAATACTTAAAAACAAATGAAAGCGCGACTCGAAAGAATGGAATGAGACGATCAAAAATCGACACATCAAATCCCCCCAAACCTAAACTTTGCTTGCCCTCAAGCAAAAAGAAATAAAACACATGACAAAGAAACGAGGAGGATTGAATAATCAAGTTAATCATCGGGTATACATACAATCAACTAAGAATGTAAAAGTATCGTAAAGTCTCATAATTCGTCATGGAAGCCTAAACTCACAAATGAGTGGAAAGCAATGGCATTTGATCGAACATGCAAGAAAACAAGTCTTAGTAGTCCCTCACAGAATTGTATCGATTCACTCATCTCTCAAGTGTTTAGATAGGTCAATACACTCAATTCGATTCGAATAGAAATTTCTACTATATGCTTGCACTTCTTCTCTTCATCAAACGCATTAATATTCACAAAACATGAGTCATAGGGTCTTACTTTTGGTTGTAACAGGGATGTGGCTCAGGTTGGGAAAATTTGGCTAGTAGTTACAAGTTCAGTCCAAGTAGAGCATATACGATCCTCACATAAACACTCAAAGCGATCATTCTACTTCAATTCTCCCGTTAATATATATATATATATATATATATATATATATATATATATATATATATATATATATATATCTTTTTTTCTAGGCCTTTTTAAGCGCAATTCTTATGATATTGGCCTATTCTCACAACCCAACAGCTTCCCTTTATTTTTCTTAGGATCACTCCTCTCCTACCCTATCTTTTCTATTCCATTATTATTATTAGGATCGCCCCATTTTTTTTCTATGTGTGGGGCTTATTATTTTTAGGGGAATGGGAGAGAAGATTTTTGCCTCTATACACCACAAACTTTGCACACCTTCGTTTTTCAAATGTACCCTCTCATGCTCTTACGTGGACCAATACTTGGGTAAGTTATGGCTTTTGGATATGGAGCTATAAGATGCAGGGTTTTCGAACAAAATTACGGCTAAAGGCTCAACGGGGCTAACAAAGGATATTGACATGGAATTGTGGGTATTTTAAGATAAGTAGGTTCAAGACAAAAAAATGGGTAGCCCTACTCGTGTATGTAAATATCAACACATCATCCGACAGAATCATGCACGTTCTAAAGAAATCAATCCATAAGAAGAAAAATCACACATGAAAGAATTTTACCGCTAAAAGTTAACGGTTCAATTAGGCACAAGAACTCACGGCTTTTGGGCTACCATACTCATTTCTTACACGTCAAATCAAGTAACCAAAACTTTACATTCACACACAAGGTCAAATAATCAATTAGATTTATAAAATTCTACGAGCCAAGTACAAACACGATTAATCATCCATATACCCAATAGTTAAAGGCCATCGAACGGTCTAGCACTTGACGCATATGTTTCAAATAATGACCATCACAAGATAGCAGTAGATGAAAAGTATAGACGACCCATTTTGGCTTCGGATGCTTGTACGACATATTGTCGTAATGTTGGGTTTGTCATACGCAATAGGGTTCCGGTATCTGTGGGATGAGTGGAAGGATGTGCCACAATGTGTGAATGATGCATTGAACAATGCTATGTTGGTAAGTTTATCTCACTTCCAAACGCTGCTTTGTGTAAATTCAGAAAAAATTTAGTAATATATATTATATGCTAATTATAGGTCTGGTTTGATGTTTCTTATTTCCTACTACATACTTGGTGCGATGAGGTGCAAACAATCAAGTAAGTAATTTTTACAATACGTAGTTGAGTAAAATAAACTGTACACACACAACAGATTATTTATGAATAACATAATAAACTAATAATATTATTAATTAGAATAAACAATAACACAAAACCACAATAAATAAATACATAAAATTTACAAAATACTTTACAAATATATTTGACTAATGTTTGATTATTATTTATAAATGTTTGTTATAGGTACAAATCTTGGAAAAATGAGCTACACATGTTTTGTCAGCTTGGGGTAATTCTCGCGACGCTACTCCCGAGGAGTTCAAGTATCGGGAGTATGAGTGGAAGTGGCTATGCGTACATTTTAGCGACCCGGACTATATTGTATGTAATCGAGCTCTAAATATTGTCGTATTATTATTGTTGTTTAAATATATGTAACGTATATGAAACTTACTTGTGGTAATTTTGTTCCTTGTTAAATGAAAATTATATGTTTCTATGTGTAGGCGAGCAGTTCAACCAACACTGTTAACCGTAAGGGTTTGATGGAGTACCACAGCTTAGGTTCGCGGTCTTTAACGATAGTTTCGCACGAGGCCACTTCTGATGAAAATGTGGCGAAACCTTTGTCTATTTGACTCAGAAGGCATATCCGAACTATCCGGATAGACTTGTAAGTTGTAAATTTATCCTAACCATTTTAATATTGCTATCAGTCTTTACCTCTGAACTTTATTAATATTCGATTACTTTTTTGTTCCCACTTAATTAGGAGAGAGTACCTGAGGAGACTGAGAGGATATTGACAGAGATGGTGAGGGAGGAGCATTCGGATTTGGACGAGACTGGCCTCGAGTTAGCACGCCGAGAGATCGATCAAGACGATCCCTACATTAAGGCAAGGGTGTGGGCTAACATTTACCCTCCTAAAGGGAGTCATCATCGGATGCCGATGATGGGAGATGAAGCAATCGATTATTGAAGAATACCATAGGGTTTCAGCATAATCAAAGGGACGAAACTCAAAAGGCCTATCTGGAGGAGCAATTGAGGATCGAGAGGGAGCTCCGAGCTGAGGAGCAAAGGAAGTCTCAAGACGAGTTCCAGAAATTCCAAAAGGAACAAAGGAAGGTTCAACAATCCATGATGCAGTATATGATATCATTGAGTCAGACCGTGGCTCAGTCCGGAATTCCAGTACCACCACCACCTCAATTCTTTGATTCACAAACACCCCCTCTTCTTCACAGCCTCGGGATGATAACATGCAAGACGATAGTAATCCTTCTTCTATCTTTAAGAATTTGACGGATCTTTGAGGATTTTAGTTATCATTGTAGTAGTTCTTTTGCTATATAAACATATTATTAATGCTAAATATTTTTTATTTAGACTCGTGCTCGTTAACGTTGGTGTTTATAGTGATTTTGTTGATGTTGCTACATGACATGTAGATATGGTGTGATTTTTATACTGTTGGTGTATAAATTATGCTTTTCGCACATTGATGTCTGTTGATTGTGATGTATGGTGGTGTATTGTACATTTGGAATAACAGGTTATCTGAACAGATTTGGGGACCAAAATCTGAATATTTATTTTCTTTTTAATAGACTTTAGCTGATGGCATTTTCACAAACCGTCGGCTAAAGTTTATATTTAAAACTAAATAAAAAAACTATAGCCGACGACTTTCAGGTCGTCGGCTAAAATTTAGACATTTTAGCCCACAACAAGTAGATCGTCGGCTAAAATGTGTAATAATTTAGCCGACAACATACGGGCCATCGGCTAAAACCTAAATATTTTAGCCGACAACTTTCACGTCATCGGCTAAAGTTGTACTTTAGCCGACGACCTTTTATACTTGTCGTCGGCTAAAGTTTAGCGGACCAACTTCGGTCGACTGACTTTTAGCCGACAACTGGCCACTTTAGCCGACGGTTTCTGACTTTAGCCGACGACTTTTTGCTGGCTGCTAAAGTCTAAACATTGGTAGTGTATTGATCATGTTGATCAGGTAGAAATTTGACTAAGTATAGAACAGGCGTATATCAGGCGAGTTTTAGTCAACGCAAGATATCAGCTAAGGTTGACTGATAAAACATCAGTCAGGTTTCGGTCAAATAAAAATATCAGCCGAGTTTGACCAAGTCAAAAGTGTAATATCCGCATTTTTCTTTCCATTGTATTTTCATTTTTGGTGTATTTCTCGGTCGTAGTGACCCTCGTGTACCTTTCAGTGTGTCCTTCCTGTCAACTGTTGAACTGCACTCTCGTTATTGTTGTGCTGAACCGCCGTTTCGGGGTTGCCGTGGATCCATTTCGTGTTATTGGTTCCCAAATATTGATTCCTATCGTTTTTATTCTCTTTCCGGATCATTTTTATCATTTTGGGACCCAAAGGGGGTGTGGGCCGCGGCACAAGATGTGTGTGCCGCGGCGCACAAATTTCTTCAGTAGTTGGTCGAGCAAACTGTACTGTGTGCCGCGGCACACCCATCCGGTGCCGCGGCACGATGCCGTCGATGCGCGGCACATCCGTCCGGTGCCGCGGCACACTCGTGTGGCATCCGCGACCAAAACCCGACTGTACCGGGTACCGCGGCACATGCAGGCCATGCCGCGGCACACTGCCGAACCCTGGGAGTAAATTTTGGCCTGTGCCGCGGCACACCTCAGCTGTGCCGCGGCACACAATGCGGTCAACCCTCTATAATTGTGCTTTTGAGCATGAACAACTCATTTTCTTCTTCATTCTTCACCTGCGCGAGAGAGAGTGAGAGAGGAGGAGAGCTTCTCATCATTATCATTTGGGGGGTTGATTTTCATCATTCTTCTTCGGTTGTATAGCCCGGTCAATCAATCCAACGCGTGTTCTACGAATCTAAATACTTGAATCCTCAAGGTAATATCTCTTGAAACCCTCCCTTTTGGATAATTGGGGATTTTGGGGTTTTTGTCTGATTCTTTCCGTTTTGTTGATGGATTCTTGATGAATATGATTAATCTTGTTGATATCATTAATTTTCCTTCGGATTCATGGTATATTTTCATAGTTTTGCGGAATCGAGAGGGTTTGGTTGTGGTCCGCCCTCGTTGTTATTTTGTGCGAATATACATGAATCGTAGGCGGGTTTTCGGGTGTATTCCATTTCCGTATTCGATTAGAGTTGGTTGTAATTATGTTCTTCGAATCGTTAGGTTCGGTTCCGTTGATTCCTAGTGTTCGTCGGTGATTATCCTTTCCGTTCTTTGCGTCATCAAAATATTCATGGCAAGTAATTCTTGGAAACCTTTATGCTTAACATGAAATGGTAATGTATATTGTGTGTGCTTTACTCACCTCGGGAGGGTGCGACGGGGCCTCGAGGGAATCTATGGCTTCGTCCTGGATTCATGAGTTTGATTCGCTAGCCAGCTCGGGAGGGTCCTCAGAGGCCTCGAGTGGGATTCGTGGCTTCGTCCCGGTCCTAGGTGACGTGTGGTGCTTGATTTGTTTTGTGAATGTGGCCAGCTCGGGAGGGTCCTTAGAGGCCTCGAGTGGGATTCGTGGCTTCGTCCCGGTCCTAGGCAAATTAATTGTGACTGTTTGTTTCCGGAAAAGACATGTCTAATTTTGGTTTTTGAAATGATATTGGTGCATGTACTATGAAATGTGTAAGCGATTGGTTTGCCTTGATTACCTGTACTAGCGTAATTGCTAACCCCTCTGGGGACCCGTTTTGGGGAAATTCTTGTTATGGATTTCAGGTTATGATTATCCGGACGAGCGAGCACCGGGACAGTACGAGGACGTTGGCCAGGGTCGTTGACATGTGCATATAGGTCGTCTTAATTCCTGTGTCTAATTTGATATGGTTGTTTCCTATATTTATAAACTGATAGACTGTACTCGCGAGTACTTAGGCTTTTCAAATTCAACTCCGTGTTGTACTACTTTTACATTGTTACATTGTTGGTTGATGTTCATTTCGCCGGTTGCTCCGGGCGTAATTTTTTTTTATGTATTATAATTAAATGTGTGTCCTCGCTAACCGGGATGGTTAGTCGAGTGGAGTTTTTCTTGTTTGTAGCCTGGTGGGTCCCATGTGGGGGTCCACGGCGCTGTAATATACTCTGAATATCTCGGAGTGTTACAGAAAATGGTATCAGAGCTCAAGGTTTATGGATACCTAGGCTTGTTGGTTATTTGGGTCTAGTCGTGTTTTGTTTTGCACATTGTCACACCGCTGCCAGCATCCCAGTACTTCCAGTGCTCGTAAGTTTTCTTATTCGGCTCTTTTTTTCTTGCATTGTATTTCCACTTTTGAATCGTAGCTGCTTTTCCTCCCTTACTCATCATCGATATACTTCTGTTATCTCTCAACATCAGTATGGATGCCGGAGGAAACCGTGGTCGTGGTCGTGGTCGTGGTCGTGGATGCGGCCGAGGACGTGGGGCAGCCGGTGGGGCGGCCACGTCGCATTCTTTGGCAGTCGGCAGTACCGGTGACCGTCACAGTCATGCTTCTTCTCAGGAGCACGCCGATCTTGGTATTGCGGCTGTTATGCAGCAAATGGTTAACCAGATGGTGGCTATAGCTCAGGTGGTCCAGAACCCCGATCAGGCCCATGCTAACCGGGGCGGAGCGGATCGCTGGCTTCAGGATGTCATCAAGATGCATCCTCCTCAGTTTTCGGGAGCTTCGGACCCGATCGGTTGGGAAGGGTGGATCAAGGAGATATCCAAAGTCTTCACTGCTACCAACTTCCCCGAGGACCGTACGGTCCCTATTGCTCAATACTTTCTCACGGGAGATGCTACGGATTGGTGGGAGGCCGTTGGTCCCAAAGATCATGTTGCTTTATGGGCCGAATTTCAAGAATTGATGGAGACCGAATATTGTCCGTAGCCGGTCAGACAGGCTCGAGTGCATGCTTTCTATGATGCTCAACCACGGGATATCCCCGTATCTCAGGCCATTGCCGACTTTAACAAGGAGTTGGGTTATGTGAAGACCCAAGTTGTCGAAGAGAGCGACAAGATTTTCCATTTTTCCAGGAGGATGAAACTGTCCATTCGGGACTATATGTCTGGGCTCGTCTGTACTACCTTGAAGGATTATCAGAGTCGAGCTCTTGCTTATGATATGTCGGTGACGGCTAGCGATTTGGCTCGTGAGAGCAAGAAGCAGAAGTCGGTCGGAAATTTTTCTGGTCCCAAGAGTGGAGGCCAGGAGAAATCTCAGGCTGCAAATATTTCTACGGGCGGTTCGGCTCGTTTCGCTGGGAGCTTTCGGAGTGCCGCCGGAACCGTCGTCCGGGACCCCAGATGCTTTAACTGTGGCAAGCTAGGCCACGTGAACCGGGACTGTCCTCGTCCACCTTTGACTTGTCATACTTGTGGTCAGTCGGGCAACAAGGCTTCTTTTTGCGAGAAACTCAGACAGTTTCGCGGCGCCCGTTCTTCGCACCCAGCACCTATGGAGCCGAGTGTGAACCAGGGCTCATTTGCTCCGCCGCCTCCACCGAGTGCCGGCCGAGGTAGGGGTCGGGGCCAGCCCGCTAGAGGAGGAGCTTCCAGCGTCGGCTCTGTAACACCCCCGATATATTCGGGAATATTACAGCGCCGTAAATCCTTTACGTAAGGATTTACAAGGCTGAAGAATTGAACAAGTATAAAAAGGTACTAATAAATGGAAATAACGGAATTTCGAAGACATCGATTCGACCCAATACAGGAATAGTACAATTGTTCAACAGAACTCAATAATACATTACCAAATTCAAAACATCACAACCGACTTCGTACTCGAGTACTTATTGAAATAACGAATAAACAACAGATAAATAAACCCGGTCGGGACATCACTCTGGACCCTCGTCGTCATACTGTTCCAGTGGTTGTTTCCCCGCTCTCCTGGATCCTGAACACAAACAAAATGTTCACCCCCGAAGGGGTTAGCACAACGATGCTAGTACAAGTACCACAGCATATTATTCATATCTCACGGTGAATAATAATAATAACGTAAACAACAAAATACCAACGAGTCTTCTCCTACGAGAAACTCAAACATAACATACACAACTGATAATCACAACATGATATCAATACATACACATGGTAATTCCATCGATCCAGCGTTCCGCCTAGAACCCACGATGATCCCGTCGGACCAACCCGTGGTGGAAAAACCCGTCCGATGATCCAGACGCTAGCATAGATCCCCGATGATCCCGCGACCAACACGAGGTGGACACACAATAACGACATACATGCACGACAATATGTATACATCAATACATAAAACAATTAAGGTACTTGCCTCGATATGAAGACAATAATAACACTTCCACGGAAATGAACACTCGACGATCGTCCTCCTCAATCAATCACGTAACTAGACCAAACCTTAACAAAAGAAATAATATAGGATTTATCTCACGTCGTACAAATGTTAAACAATTCGATTAACGGTCAAAAGTTCATAAACTGCAATCTGCCCGAATAGCTTAGCGCACGCTAAGTATTCTGTGTAGCGTGCGTTACGTCTGCCCGATAGCGCACGCAAACAACAAAGACTAGCGTACGCTAACTATGCATGGTCAATACTTCACTGATCAGCCAACTGACTCGACTGGTGGTCTAGCGTACGTTACGTACCAAACGTAGCGCACGCTAACTAGTACTCGATAGCGCACGTTAAACTGCATATCCTAGCGTGCGCTATCTCTGCATGGCGCTATTCACCGAGCAAGAAGTCGTTCTTGCCATGTTCGAAACAATGAAATCCTTCGTGATAATTCATGTTACTTCCATGAATACCAAGTTCTTACTCTTATGTATGATCTCCAGGATGATATCAACTTCAAGATGCAAATATACGTATAATCATCATGACACCATAATCCATCTTGATTACAATTTCTCATGCAAGGTTGGTTATCTCTGGTTGATGTATTAGATGCTACTATCATTATACATATTCAGACTTCATCTTGAGGTGAACTAACAATTCCGACTTATACGAAAGAATATTTCCTAAGATGATTCTTTCTTTAAGTTCTTATAACATCTTTTCCAAATCATGATCACAAAGATAACATAAATCATATGGATTGTTAACTTCCGAATATTCTCTCATCATTTGAAGTACTAGGATTCCAACTTCAAGGTTCCAACAATAATAACGTAATTGTAGACATCCCAATCTTCTAAACATGATGTTGTTGAAATAATTCACTAATGAAATTCAATATCTCGTTAACATGATCATCAAATCCATTGGAAATCCAAATCTAAGACTGGTGATAGGTTGAACATACCTTAATATGCTGAATTCACTGAACCACAAGGTGTAATTCGACTCCGGTTGGTTATGTGCCACTCCAAGGTGTTACTTCTCTTCAATGATCACTCACAAGTGATACTCAATTAGTCAATGATCACTCATAAACGTTCTAAGTGTTTAGAAGGGAGATTCTTGCTCTTTGGACTCTCAAAGATGAAGTAAAAACGAAGGAAATGAAAGTCCAAGCGGTTGTTGTCCCATTTATAATATTCTGCATTATTGACAAGTTAGCGCACGCTACTAAGCATCCCTTAGCGTGCGCTAATAGTGGTTGACTTCAGAATTTGTCCGGGTGCGTCAGTGGGATTCTTATCCGGACCCATGTCCCGCTGGCGCACGAGCCAGCTGCCCCGTTCAATAATTGAGTCCTTAGCGCACGTTACTCATACCTGAATAGCGTGCGCTAATAATGGCCCGATAGCGCGCGTTAAGATACATCCTTAGCGTGCGCTATCACAAGGTTGCTTGAGCAATTTTGCATGTTTCTATACTTATGCGTAATGATATTAATGCACTAAATATCATACTCCAATAATCAAAATCACCAATCCGAAATAATACATGGTTTGAATACAGATGAAATACACTGTAATAAATCCGGATATTACATACTCTCCTACTAAAAAGGAGTTTCGTCCCGAAACTCAAGACGAAAACAACTCGGGATATCTAGACTTCATATCAGCTTCTGTTTCCCAAGTGGCTTCTTCCGTTCCATGACGTGACCACTGAACTTTGACCAAAACGATTGACTTGTTCCTCAGTTGCCTAACTCGACTCTCGAGTATCTTGACTGGTCTTTCTTCAAATGACCCATCCTGTTCGACTTCGATCTCGCCGAAATCGATGATATGACTGGGATCTGGTATATATCTCCGCAACTGGGATACGTGGAACACGTTATGAACATGACACAATGACGGCGGTAATGCTAATCTGTATGCCAACTCCCCAACTCTCTCGAGGATCTCAAATGGTCCGATATATCTCGGACTCAACTTTCCTTTCCTACTGAAACGAAAGATTCCCCGGGTAGGAGAAACCTTCAAAAGTACGTGATCTCCAGTACTGAACTCCAATGGACGGCGGCGTACGTCCGCATAGGATTTCTGGCGACTCTGGGAAGTCAGCAGCCTTTCACGAATTAAGGCTATCTTCTCTCGAGTCTGCTCGATCAACTCGTTCTGCTCCGATCAAGTCGATGAATCGTCCCAAAGATAGGGCGATCTGCATCTCCTTCCGTATAATGCCTCAAACGGTGCCATCTTAATGGAAGCATGCCAACTATTGTTATAAGTAAATTCAATCAACGGTAGATGAACTTCCCAATCGTTTGACCAATCTAAGGCACAGGCCCTTAGCATGTCTTCCACCGTTTGTATAGTTCTCTCAGATTGTCCGTCGATCGGGTGATAAGTCAGATCTTGAAATTCAATTCGGTCCCCAAGGCCTTATGAATCGCCTTCCAAAAGTGAGACACAAAACGGCCGTCTCGATCGAAACAATGGTCTTCGGCGTACCATGTAATCGAACTATCTCTCAAATAAAGACTCGTGCCAACCTCTCTGGTCCCCACGTATCCTTAATGCCTAGAAAATGAGCCGATTTGGTTAAACGATCAACTATCACCCAAATCATGTTCATTCCTGTCCTGGTTTTCGGCATATTAGTGATGAAGTCCATCGATATGTCCTCCCACTTCCATTCAGAAATCGGGAGCGGCTTCAACATTCCAAAGCAGCCGTTGATGCTCGATCTTAACCTGCCGACAAGTCAAGCATTTCAAACATAGTCCGCTACGTCTTTCTTCATGTTGCCCCACCGAAGTTCTGCTTCAAGTCCTTATACATTTCTTGGTGCCGGGTGGATAGAATAGGGCGAACCATGTGCTTCCTTCATAATCGTCTGCTTGAACATCAACATCGGGAACGCAGAGTCGGTTCAAATCTCAAAACTCCATCGTCATGAATTATGAATCCGGGGCCTTTCCTTCGATCACTTCATCATGTAACCGAATCATCGAGAGGATCATCTGCTGCCTAGATTTGATTTCTTCGGTTAATGACGGTTATCTCCATCACGCATGTCCTTGGACTCTTTGTAACCATACCTCAATTCCCTCACGAATCATCTCTCGTTGAAGGCTAAGTTGGGATGTCGGCGTCTCCAGATCTCGAATAGAGACAGCTTGCGGCTAAGTGCATTGGCCACTACATTCGCTTTGCTGGATGATATAAAATCTCCAAGTCATAGTCCTTAATCGGTTCCAACCATCTTCTTTGCCGCATGTTCAACTCTTTCGATCGAATATGTACTTGAGACTCTTATGATCCGTAAAGATCCGATGTGAGTCCGCATGAGATAATGCCTCCAAATCTTCAAGGCAAAAACCACTGCCGCTAGTTCCAAATCATGTGTCGGGTAATTTACTTCATAAGGTTTCAGTTGTCGCGACGCATAAGCGATCACCTTATCGCTCGCATCAACACACACCCAAGTCCTTGGTTCAAGCATCACAGTAAACTATGAATCCTCGGTTCCTCGCGGAAGTGATAGAATCGGTGCCGTCGTCAATCTCTTCTTCAATTCATCAAAGCTAATCTGACACAATTCATTCCACTCAAACTTTTGAGTTTTCTGAAGGAGTTGAGTAAGTGGGCGGGAGATTTTAGAAAACCCTTCCACGAATCGACGATAGTATCCAGCAAGTCCTAAGAAGCTTCGGACCTCTTTCACGTTCTTTGGAGGCTTCCAATCCAATATTGCCTCGATCTTCTGAGGATCCACTCGGACTCCTCTAGCTGACACCACATGGCCGAGGAACATTACTTCTTTTAGCCAAACTTCACACTTAGATAGTTTGGCGTACAATTGCTCGTTTCTCAAAAGCTCCAATACAATCCGCAAATGCTGCGCATGTTCTTCCGGACTCTTAGAATACACCAGAATGTCATCAATAAATACGACCATAAATTTATCCAAAAATTCAATGAACACTCTGTTCATCAATTGCATAAATACAGCAGGTGCGTTAGTGAGACCAAACGGCATCACTACAAACTCATAATGCCCGTAGCGAGTTCTGAACGCTGATTTCGGAACATCAGACTCCTTAATCCTCAGTTGATGGTATCCTGATCTCAGATCGATTTTAGAAAATACCATTGCCCCTTGTAACTGGTCAAACAAATCATCAATCCGTGGCAACGGATACTTGTTCTTAATCGTCATCTTGTTCATCTCTCGATAGTCAATACACAGTCGGAGCGATCCATCCTTCTTTCGGACAAAAAGAACTGGCGCTCCCCAGGGTGAAACGCTTGGCTGAATATAGCCCTTGTCCAGTAACTCCTCCAGCTGCTTCTTCAGTTCGTACATCTCAGTAGGTACCATACGATACGGCGCCTTAGAAATTGGTGTCGCTCCAAGTTCCAGTTCAATAGTAAATTCCACATCCCTTCGTGGAGGTAGTCCAGGTAACTCGTCAGGAAACACATCTGGAAATTCGTTCACAACAGGAATGGATGAAAGTTCCACAATTTCTTCTTCTTTCTTCATTGCGTAGCACCAGCTTGCATCTGACCTTGTTTCAACAATTTGTGACTTTCATCGCCTTGATCAACTTTCCGAGCTTCCCGGTTTCCATCCTCAAATGAATCTCGGAACCATCGTCGGCGACAATGAGATATTCCTCCTTCGGTAATTTACAATTGCTCTGCACGATTAAGCCAATCGTCTCGAGTATCGTGTCATCTCCTTGCATTTCTATCATGATCGATTTGAGAGCCACTCTCGCCTCCAAATGATACAGGAAATTTCTAGTTTCTAAATTTCCGATAATCCTCTCTCCACTCGGTAAACCAACAACATAAGGTTCACAAGCATGAAAACCGAAATATTCAAACGATTTACACAAGACAAAGATATGAAAGAATGTGTAGCTCTGTATCGAATAAAACGCTAACGGCCGGGAAAGGATCGGGCGATGCACGATGCGACAAAGAAGATCCGATCGTCGTCTGTCCTCCTCATCTCGTACAGACGTGGGGGAGCAGATCCGCACTCGATGTCCCCTTTCGGTCCCATTGTCCTCTGCCTCGCCCGCGGCCAAAATTCCGAGGCATCCGAACACTTTGCCGCGTCTGTGGAATACCGGCCTCCTTCGGATCGGGCCGGTGTACGGGCTCTAAAAGACTTTGCAGCCTCTTCACAAAACACCGCCCGATGTCCCTCTCGTGCACAATCAAAACAAATCACGGCAGAATGGGGCAATTCCGTCGATAGTGCCCCGTCTGGGCGCAGCTTAAAGCATTTCCTGGTAACATCGTAAGAGTTGATGTCGCCCCGAAGTTCTTTCCGCTCCTAGCCGGGTGCGGAGGTTTCTGAAAAGAGTGAAAGGACGACTGGGCCTTACGGGCCCCACTGCTCTTGTGCTCTGTAAAAGTACCGAGACTTTCTGTTTCTTGGTTTCCGCAAATTTCTCCATGGCCGCTTCCTTGATCTCATATGCCAACGCCTTATCCTGGTATTGGCGGAGTGTGGTACATTCGAATCCGACATGTACCTCTGACTTCGGTTTTATTCTCATATCGAAGTGAATCATCATTTCGCATCATTACGACCGGATGTCGAACAAATGCCAACCGTTGGTTAAACGCCTTGATCGCTCGGGATACCGCACATCGTAAGGCCGAGCGGAGAAAAACTCCCGAACTTTGGCTTCCCTCACGGGACGAGGGCAATCGAGCTTCCATCATTAATCTAAACTCTGTCCAATCGGCATCATGGTCTACAAAGCCGGATGGCTTCCCACCATTCGGACGCTTCCCTATCGAGAAAATATTGAGCGATAGAGGCTTTCCGTCGTCTGGCAGTTGATTCCGCAAAGATTTTCTCCAGCTCCTTTAACCAATGATCCCTGTGGGAGTCTCGTAAATACCGTCGAATTTGGGTGGTTGCATCTTTGCCACTTCTTGCGACCACCCAATACCTCGATTTCCCATATCCGGGATCCCTTGCCGTCTCTCTCCCTACCGTAGTCCCACCGCCACTTGCATTCGATCCACGACACAGGCGAACCGAGTCATCCGGTTCACCACTTGACGAAGGATCTCTGCACAGCAGATCTCGGTTCATTATTAATAGATTGTTGCGGCTCGCCGAGCTATGATCGCCTGGTTAGAAGGCGACGCCTCCCTTTCGGCATTTCTTCGTCCGCGTCCACGACCGCGACCACGTCCACGTCCGCCTCTCAACATACCGTAAGCATAAATACTCAATATATAGAAAACAACATCGTTCTAATATCCGAGTATAAAGAGATACAATATGCAAAGAACGAGATAGAGTTTAGGAACTTACAACCACCGTTCGCATGAAGACGTAGGCAGTGCAGTGATGTCAATCACGGCCGGTTACCCCAAAAGACATAAATGACCCCTATTTTAACCCAACGGCCAAGATATCCATAATCTTAGCTCGATACCATATTCTCGTAACACCCCGATATATTCGGGAATATTACGCCGTAAATCCTTTACGTAAGGATTTACAAGGTCAAGAATTGAACAAGTATAAAAAGGTACTAATAAATGGAAATAACGGAATTTCAAGACATCGATTCGACCCAATATAGGAATAGTACAATTGTTCAATGTAACTCAATAATACATTACCAAATTCAAAACATCACAACCGACTTCGTACTCGAGTACTTATTGAAATAACGAATAAACAACAGATAAATAAACCCGGTCGGGACATCACTCTGCACCCTCGTCGTCATACTGTTCCAGTGGTTGTTTCCGCTCTCCGGATCCCGAACACAAACAAAATGTTCACCCCGAAGGGGTTAGCACAACGATGCTAGTACAAGTACCACAAAGATATTATTCATATCTCACGGGGAATAATAATAATAACGTAAACAACAAAATACCAACGAGTCTTCTCCTACGAGAAACTCAAACATAACATACACAACTGATAATCACAACATGATATCAATACATACACATGGTAATTCCATCGATCCAGCGTTCACTGCCTAGAACCCACGATGATCCCGTCAAACCAACCCGTGGTGGAAAAACCCGTCCGATGATCCAACATGCGCTAGCATAGATCCCCCGATGATCCCGTCGGACCAACACGAGGTGGACACACAATAACGACATACATGCACGACAATATGTATACATCAATACATAAAACAATTAAGGTACTTGCCTCGATATGAAGACAATAATAACACTTCCACGGAAATGAACACTCGACGATCGTCCTCCTCAATCAATCACGTAACTAGACCAAACCTTAACAAAAGAAATAATATAGGATTTATCTCACGTCGTACAAATGTTAAACAATTCGATTAACAGTCAAAAGTTCATAAACCGCACCGCCCGAATAGCTTAGCGCACGCTAAGTATTACGTGTAGCGTGCGTTAAATGCTCGCCCGATAGCGCACGCAAACAACAAAGACTAGCGTACGCTAACTATGCATGGTCAATACTTCACCGATCAGCCAATCGACTCGATGGTGGTCTAGCGTACGTTACGTAACAAACGTAGCGCACGCTAACTAGTACTCGATAGCGCACGTTAAACTGCATATCCTAGCGTGCGCTATCTTCGCATGGCGCTTTGCCGAGCAAGAAGTCGTTCTTGCCATGTTCGAAACAATGAAATCCTTCGTGATAATTCATGTTACTTCCATGAATACTAAGTTCTTACTCTTATGTATGATCTCCAGGATGATATCAACTTCAAGATGCAAATATACGTATAATCATCATGACACCATAATCCATCTTGATTACAATTTCTCATGCAAGGTTGGTTATCTCCGGTTGATGTATTAGATGCTACTATCATTATACATATTCAGACTTCATCTTGAGGTGAACTAACAATTCCGACTTATACGAAAGAATATTTCCTAAGATGATTCTTTCTTTAAGTTCTTATAACATCTTTTCCAAATCATGATCACAAAGATAACATAAATCATATGGATTGTTAACTTCCGAATATTCTCTCATCATTTGAAGTACTAGGATTCCAACTTCAAGGTTCCAACAATAATAACGTAATTGTAGACATCCCAATCTTCTAAACATGATGTTGTTGAAATAATTCACTAATGAAATTCAATATCTCGTTAACATGATCATCAAATCCATTGGAAATCCAAATCTAAGACTGGTGATAGGTTGAACATACCTTAATATGCTGAATTCACTGAACCACAAGGTGTAATTCGACTCCGGTTGGTTATGTGCCACTCCAAGGTGTTACTTCTCTTCAATGATCACTCACAAGTGATACTCAATTATTCAATGATCACTCATAAACGTTCTAAGTGTTTAGAAGGGAGATTCTTGCTCTCTGGACTCTCAAAGATGAAGTAAAAACGAAGGAAATGAAAGTCCAAGCGGTTGTTGTCCCATTTATAATATTCTGCATTATTGACAAGTTAGCGCACGCTACTAAGCATCCCTTAGCGTGCGCTAATAGTGGTTGACTTCAGAATTTGTCCGGGTGCGTCAGCGGGAATCTTATCCGACCCATGTCTCGCCGGGCGCACGAGCCACCGCCTGCTCAATAATTGAGTCCTTAGCGCACGTTACTCATACCTGAATAGCGTGCGCTAATAATGGCCCGATAGCGCGCGTTAAGATACATCCTTAGCGTGCGCTATCACAAGGTTGCTTGAGCAATTTTGCATGTTGCTATACTTATGCGTAATGATATTAATGCACTAAATATCATACTCCAATAATCAAAATCACCAATCCGAAATAATACATGGTTTGAATACAGATGAAATACACTGTAATAAATCCGGATATTACAGGCTCAGCCCACCCGCGTGTCTATGAGATGCGGAGAGCCGATGATCCAAAGATTCATCGTGGCGAAGTGCACTGCTCATATCCATTCCCATCCTGTCAGTGTGCTTTTTGATTCGGGTGCTACGCATTCATTCATTTCTATAGAGTGTGTACGCCGTTTGAGTCTCGACTGCTTGTCACCTTGCGAGCCTTTCATCGTTAAACTTCCTAGCGGCGATAAAATTGTCGGTGATCGAGAAGTCCGGGACTGTTCTGTGTCTATTTGTGAGAGGGATTGGCTCTCTAATCTTATTGTCGTGAGTATCGAGGGCGAGGATTTAATTCTCGAGAATGATTGGCTCGAGCGGCATGGTGTAATCATGAACTACCGCACGAGGATCATTACCATGTTAGCCGAGGACGGCACTGAACACTCTTTCGCGGGGCGAAAGAGAAACCAGAAGTTTGTTATTAACGCCCTGAAGGCGATGAAACTCCTGCGAAAGGGGTGTACTGGTTATTGGTGCTACGCCTTGAAGGCGGAGAATGGTGGAGTCGAGTTTTCGTCGATTCCAGTCGTTAGTGAGTTTCCTGATGTTTTCCCTGACGAGTTACCGGGATTGCCACCGGATCGTGAGGTCGAGTTTGCTATAGAGTTAGAGCCGGGCGCGGCTCCAATTTCGAAGGCGCCGTATCGCATGGCACCTTCAGAGATGTCAGAGTTGAAGAAGCAGTTGAGTGAGCTTCTTGAGTCAGGGTATGTCCGACCGAGCGCCTCGCCTTGGGGTGCACCGGTCCTGTTTGTGCGAAAGAAGGATGGTTCACTACGTTTGTGTATCGACTATCGTGAACTGAACAAGGTGACCATCAAGAACAAGTATCCTTTGCCGAGGATTGATGACTTGTTCGATCAGTTGCAGGGAGCGGCGGTATTCTCAAAGATTGATTTGAAATCGGGGTACTATCAGCTCCGGGTGAGGGAGTCCGACGTGCCGAAAATAGCTTTTCGGACGAGATACGGACATTACGAGTTTGTAGTTATGCCTTTCGGGTTAACTAATGCGCCGACGGTGTTCATGCAATTGATGAACAGAGTCTTTATCGAGTATCTGGATAAGTGTGTCGTCGTCTTCATTGACGATATTCTGATCTATTCGAGGAATGAGGTAGAGCATGTCCTGTTGGGATTCCGAAAATAAAACGAAATACGCAGCGGAAATTAATACGAATCCCAAATAGGATCGATCAAGTAACGTATATACGAAAATATAAATATGAAGATAAAGATCATACCCTTGAAGCCTTTGAAATAAATCTTTGTAAAAATGATGTTGATCACGAACCCCATCCCGAACACGAAATCCCTTTGTTCCAAGCATCGAAAGGTACGAAGCCTCTACTTCACACGCATCGGAAGTTGCCCGAAAAAATTCGATAGCAATCCGTTCTCCAAGAACACGGCTAGGAATTACTATAGGAATTTATCTCTTTTTTTCTTGATATTGTATCACCTCAAAGATGATAAATCTAAGAAAAGAAATTTTTTTTTCTCCCACTCTCACATCTGCTCTCGTCCAGGCAGACCTCAAAAAGGTGTATGAAAAAATTTTGTTTTTGCTCTCATGAAATGATGAGATATCAATATATAAAAATGGTCACACCAAACTCATAATAGAGATATAAAATAAAGATGGAATCTCATCATTATCATACACCAAATCACCATGTTATCACAAGACCATACATGTGAGGTGGGGTGAGGGGGGGTCCAAGGAAGTTTCCTATAAAACGAGCCGAGCTACTCGGCTCGTGTACCGGACGTTCGTCAAACGACTCCGTTAAAAAAAACACTCCGTTTAATCACCAATGTATTTATATAAATTAATTAATCAAATTAATTAATTATATCAAATACAAATATATTTATCTAAGAAATATAATTTATGAATTAAATTAATTACCCGGTAACTTAATTTTAATTTATAAGACCGCTATTTATGATTTATCCAATAAATCATAATTAGATATCCAATATCTAATATAATTAGAGAGATAATAAATTCACATTAATCCGTCAACGCTCCTAATGCGCGACTCCGTAGGTCCGTCTCAGCCGACATTGGGAGGAACCAATGAGTGCGGGCAAGACTTAGCCACTTAGCGAGCCGCATCAGAAACCCGATCGAGAACGAATGAAGGGATCATTCCGTAACCATTATGTCGTGAATACTATATACGTATAGACCCTTCATCGATGTCGGTCAAGTCTTCGGTCACGGTAAAGTCAAACCCTACTGTTGACTAAACTCTATACATGTGTTAATGCAAATCACGACCGACTGATTAATAGTGTATCTAATACGACTATATCGTAATGCTTTGGCCAAAGACTTATGATCTTATTTGCCATTAACCGTATAGGACATTCGCCTGTTCACTAACAGGAGATAAAATCCTTTCTTGGCGTACAGTAAAGACTGCTACCTGCCCGTATGGTCCGCACTTCGAGGTCGACTCAGCAATTAAGCAAATGAGTCTAACTACTCTAATGACAAACTAAACGTCACAGGCACATCTTCTACTGAACCCTCAAGTCAAAGGTCCACGTATACTATCACAACCTTTAGATTCGTCATCGACTCTCCGAGAGTGAATACCGTGTGACTGAATCGAGTATGAGTCATGTTCGAGTATACTGGTCCCACCAATATACTTATAACTATGCTATCAAGACGTGCACACGTCCTAGCATCAGTTATACAAGTCGTATTAAAACTTAATGCCCATTTTAAGTTTATTGACTTGCGAACAATTTACGTAAATAACCTTTAAACACTTCCAGTGCATTTTCTCTTATCCCATAACGAGAATGGAATGTTCGATTTATTTACATGGACTTCACTTCAATGTTTACCAAGTCAAGAATGCAATTGAAATACAATAAACAGTGAATGAATCACATTGCCTTTTTATTAATTATTCCATAATTACAAGTACAATGCCCTTACTCTCTCATCCCCTGAGTGGCATTCGAGGGCATATTCCTAAAAATCTCTCACTTGCACTCAATGCCACACATCATGGTATCCAATACCCATGTTCTTCAGATGTCTTTCTAAGACGGCCTGAGATAATGGCTTAGTCAGCGGGTCAGAGACATTGTCTTCTGAGTCTACTCTTTGCAATGAAACATATCCTTTTTTTACCATATCTCAAACGATGTGGTATTTTCTCTCTATATGCTTTGTGTTGTGGTAAGCCCTAGGCTCCTTGGCTTGGGCGACAGCTCCATCATTATCACAGAATAGTGATATAGGCAGCTCCGCATTAGGCACCACTTGAAGTTCTTGCATAAACTTCTGCATCCAAAATGCTTCTTTTCTAGCCTCTGAGGCAGCTTGATACTCTGCTTGGCAGGTGGAATCTGCAGTAGCAGTTTGCTTGGAGCTTCTCCAAGATACTGCTCCTCCATTGAGAGTAAACAAATACCCATATGTCGACTTAGAGTCGTCATTGTCTCCTTGAAAATCAGAATCAGTAAATCTAACCACCCTCAGTTCTCCACCACCGTAAGTAAGAACCAAATCTCTAGTTCTTCTCAAGTACTTAAGAATGTTCTTTACGGCAGTCCAGTGTTCCCTACCCGGGTTTGCTTGAAATCGGCTTACCATACTCACAGCGTAGGCTAAGTCCGGTCTCGTTCACAACATAGCGTACATGAGGCTACCCACTATCGAGGCATAGGGTACCTTACTCATCTCTCTTATCTTCCTCACTTTGAGGACACATTTTCATGGTGAGATGAATTCCATGTCGCATGGGAAGGAACCCTCTTTTAGATTCATCCATCTTGAATCTTCCCAGGATTTTATCTATATAGAGGGCTTGGGAAAGTCCTATCATTCTTCGAAGTCTATCTCTGTAAATACGGATCCCTTTAATATAGGAAGCTTCTCCCAAGTCTTTCATGGAGAACGTTTTAGAAAGCCAAGCTTTCACAGTGCTGAGCATTGCTACGTTATTTCCTATAAGTAGAATATCATCTACATATAGTACTAAGAACGCAATGTTGCTCCCACTGACCTTTTTGTAAACACACGGTTCCTTCTCATTTTGTACGAAGTCAAAGTCCTTGACTGCTTCGTCAAATCGAAGGTTCCAACTCCGAGAAGCTTGCTTCAGCCTATAAATGGCTCATTGTAGCTTACACACCTTATCAGACCTTCGAAGTGGAGGTTGTGTTACAATAGGTTCGGTTCCTTATCCCTGATCAGATGTCTCCTTAGGACCTTCATTATGCTCTTCCAAAGAGATATTTCTACCCGAGCCACCTTCCTGAATGAATTCATCCTCAAGGAAGTGCTCTTGAAATGCCGCAACGACCCTATGGTCTTCTGGCTTGTAGAATAGATAACCCATCGAGTCCTCTGGGTATCCAATGAAACGTCCTTTGATGGACCTTGCTTCCAGTTTGTCCACCTTAGCCTTCTAGACATATGCTGGATATCCCCAAATCCTTATGTGATTAAGGCTTGGTTTCTTACCATTCCACATCTCATGCGGAGTGATAGGAACGGATTTGGAAGGACATCTATTAAGTATATAGGCAGCGGTTAGTAAGGCATACCCCCACAGGTAAATAGGTAAATCAGTGTAATTTAACATAGAGCGAACCATGTCCAACAAAGTTCGATTTCTCCTTTCTGAAACACCATTTAACTGTGGGGTTCCTGGCAGCGTCAATTGTGAAACTATTCCATGTTCCTTGAGGAACTCATCAAACTCTGTGCTCATATATTCGCCACTTTGGTCCGACCGAAGTGCTTTGATATGACATCCAGTCTGTTTTTCAACTAGGGCCTTAAATTCTTTGAATTTAGTAAAGGCTTCGGATTTATGTTTCATTAAGTACACAATCCCATACCTAGTATGATCATCTGTGAACGTTATGAAATATTGATATCTCGGGCTACTTCTAAAGCACCACAAACATCGGTATGTACCAATCCAAGTTTATCGGCAGCCCTTTCAAAAGTCCCTGTGAAGGGGGACTTAGTCATTTTGCCTCTAAGCCAAGATTCACAAGTTGGATAGGGTTCTACACCCAATGGACTTAAAAATCCATCTTTCTCCATTTTCTAAATCTTGGTCTGACCAACATGACCAAGTCTAAGGTGCCATTTAAGAGCTTGATTAGTATCTTGCCTACCACGTTTCTTAGTTATAGTGTTCACTGCTGTTTTATTTTGCATGTTCAGATGATATAAACCATTCAACAATGTAGCTATGTCAACCAATTTATTTCGAAAATAAATTTTACAACTACCATTTCTAATGAAGAAACAAAATCCTTTCCGGTCCAAGACTGGAATGGATACAATGTTTGTATGCCCCTTGGGCAAAACAAGTACTTCATTTAATGTCAAAATAAAACCGGATTCTAAACCCAATAGGATTGATCTAATATCGGTTGCCTTGACACTTTGTCCGCTTCCGACAGTGATCATTATGTCCCCAGCTTCAAGTTTTCTACTTCGTTCTAGATCCTAATTCATAGTACAAATGTGAGAAGTGGCACCTGAATCCAGAATCCATGAAGCAGAATATACAGTAGCGGAACAATTTGTTTCAAAAACAAAAAGTTCTGTACCTGATGCGCCATTAATCTTAGGACAATTCCTTCGCCAGTGGCCCAGCTCACTGTTGCGATATTTCCTACACGCAAGTGCACGTCATCGTTTACAAGTAATAAAGTGATAAGTAGAGTATCGTTCCCATGAGGATTGAATCTCTAACTACCGATGTTTTCGTATTCCAATTTTATCTGAACAATCGAATTTTGGGTTTTGCGATTAATAACTAAAAGAAGTACTAAAATACTAAGCAGTAGAAAACAATATCTTGGATAAAAGAAATAAAATGATAAATAAGTCTAGGGTTCTGAATCCACCTTAGTTAATCCGAATTTACTCTCGATTATCCGTAATAAATAATTTTCCCAATTTATTGAAGGCGGAGATTGCTAATATATTCTACCGCCTCTCCCGAGGTCAATAGATTTATCTAACGGCGACTAACGCACTCTATCCCTAGGTGAATTATTTTGTCGATAGGCAAAAAGCATGAAATCTCCTAAATGCCACGTAGTTCCTATGAGTATATTCCTATCTCACAGAATAAAACGGTCCTCACCAATAGTTCCTCACCAAATCTCCTCTCCCGATTCGAAGTGAATGATTAAATCAATACAACTATTGGCCAGATAATTGCAAGCATTAAACATAATTGGGAAAACTCAATAAAAAGGTAATAAATTGGATAATCTCAATCAATTCGTCAAAACAAAGGTTTCATCAAAACCCTAGATTAGGGCTTTAGCCTGACATACTAAAAACTGAAAATACAGAATAAATAAACGAAAGCATAAAATTCAAACGCAGATGAAGCTCGGATTCCTCCGTTCTTCAGCTCCCGCCTTCTGCCCTTGAATTCTTCTGCTTTCCTCTTCTTCTGCCGTCTCCAAGCTTAAGCTCTCAAAAGTTAAGATCCAATGATTCCAAGATGATTTAATTAGGGTCTAAAACCCTATTTATAGCTCAGCACATCAGCAAATCGCGTCCGTATTAGTCGGTCGGCGGCAAAGCTTCTCAAAATCCGCGCAGACCTACCAAACCCGCTAAGTGTGCCGCGGCTCACTAAACCTGTGCCGCGGCACATCGCCCTCAGCTGAATGCCTGGGCGTTAATTAATTCTTCTGTGCCGCGGCTCACCTGGGATGTGCCGCGGCACAGAGTACAGGTTACTCTGCCCTTCGGTTGGTGTCTTCATGTGCCGCGGCTCAACTTCCTTGTGCTGCGGCTCAGAGTCCAGTTTTTGCCGTTTTCGCCCGTTTGCCTCGTTTTAGCTTCCGGACTTCAATTTCCTGTCAATCATACAAAATTAAGGCATTAAAAGCTCATTTAGACGATTTCACTCTCCAAAATATTACGAAATAATGATAAATAAGCGTATAAAAATACGCCTAACAAATACCCCCAAACTTAAGCCTTTGCTTGTCCTCAAGCAAAAAGAATTAAATTCAATAAAAGAATGTCGTGAATAATCGTGCAACTCATAGTGTTCAGCCTAATCAATACTATTCTGTGATTCTCTCTAAATAATACAAGTGTCATAAAAGCGAGCTGCACTCAGAATAATGATTCCGCAAAGTAATCAAATTCAGTCCTAATCACTCGTTCATGTAGAAACTTCAGCTCAAAGATCAACAAAACGTGAATCAAATCGACCGTCAATAAGAAAGGCTAACACAACCAAGCTAGTTCGTCCCGTTCCACAGTGGAAAGGCACAATTTTCACGAGTTTCATAACAATTAAACCTCGGACAGTATTCCCTTTTATATGCTCAATAATTTGATTCGAGTTGACCACTAGGTTAGGATCTCGGGATGTTTCATCGGGATAATCCTAGGGTGGAAACTCCATTCTCATGTATTGGAAAACCATTTGACGTAAAAGACACTCATGGGGCACATGGATGCTTCTAGTTACTAAGTTCCCGTCTACAGCGGAGAAACAACTCGAATACATAATTTCCGCATGTCCGAATCAAGGTTGCCGTTTTACGCGAGAGTAAACAGCGGGTCACGCGAATACCCCCGGTTACTAGGCTCCCTATCATTGGCACATGTGAAATATCTAAATCACTAGTCTAATCAAGGTCGTCGTTTTACGCGAGAGTAAACAACGGGTCACGCGAATACCCCCGATTACTAGACTTCCCTTCATAGAACACATTATCTCGACTTTTGGGAAAAACTGACCGACTCTAAACTCAATCTAAGTGCCAACACGACTAAAGAAACAGTACGACTCACTATCCGGAAAATGTAGCCAAACGTATTGATGGGGATTTAAAAACAAGTATGTATCGTCTCTTATCTGCCAAGACCTCTACAATCACGAAAAATTTCGGACCTAATTGAATACTAAGCAGAACAGAAATAACTGACTACAACTCCACTAGAACTCACCCGCTTCTTCAGAGATAAAGACAGTGTCGTAACATCAGTATCACACAAATAGAAGCACGAAAATTTACGAATAAAGAAAAACTACGACAAGCAAGGCTATCTAAAAAATTTTACGCAAAGAAATGAAAAGTGCAACGAAATAATGTACAGTAAGGAAATAAAGTACAGCAATGAATGTAGAAACTGAATGTAAATCCTGGTGTGGTGAGCGTGGAAATTTATGAAAAATTTATGAAAAATCCTGGCGGTAAATTTTATGAAAAATTTATGAAAAATACTGGCCCATCCCATCTCGTCAATCATGGTGAGCAATTCCCCGTCCTGAGGATCCGGAGTAAAACCCCTGTCTGGAATAAGTGGTCGTGGCCGGATCTTTTCATTAAATATCTTGTGAATTTCGGGGTCCGAAAATTGGTGCCCCTCCGCCTCGGCCCTACCACGAGAGGTCTCCCCTCGAGTAGGGGATGACTGTAGGTCACAAGTCGTCCAGGAACAAGTCTAGAGGGGGGGGGGTGAATAGACTTGTTGAAACTCTTAAACTCTTTTCGCGAAGAGTGAGTTTCTTGAGCTGATAGTTAAACAAATAACTTGGAGTCGTTTGTTCTTGGATAAGTGCGGAAGTCAGCTGATGACGAATATAAATTAACTTAATGAAACACTTAACAATGTATGCAGCAGTTAAGGTATGATGCAAATAAAACAAGAATGACACAGCAATTATAGTGGTCTCAGAGGTGGGGTAATCCTCTACTAATCCACTTTTCTCCAAACTACTGGAGATGAATTCACTATAATTTTCAACCAAGGATAAATATTACAGTGATTCAACCACAATACAACAGCTTCCAACCGGTGGAAATCCGTGCCGTTGTACACACACTTGATCGCCTTGCACCTCTTGATCCTCGATCCTCGGATGCCTTTGAGTCTCTTACTTCAACCAGTGAAGTACCCGTACTCAAGATTATAGACAAGAGTGTTTGTCTTCTCCAACTTAAGAGCTTCCTTAAATATGAACTTTTTGGATCTGCTCTTTTCACGATGCTATTTGATTGCTTGAGATTGCTTTGTTTGCTTTGATCTCTAGAATGTATGTTCGCACCGGTAGTTGCTCGTTCAAATCTTCGATATATATAGATCACGATCTCTCGAGCTTCTTCCTTGTAGCCGTTGCAAATCAACAAATCCGTCCGTTGGAGGGAGACTTCATTGTTTAATCTTTTCGAACGTTGCAAGGTGGATTCCCATTATTTAATTTTATCTTCCGACCGTTGTGAGGACTTCGCATGTGAGCGCCGAATCTTTTGAATATAAAAGAATTAAAGTCTTCACGGTGGGTCGATGATTTAATTAAATCATATCTCTTGCGGGAATCACTCCAATTTGTCTCTTCACGTTGCATGTGAGCTTTCCGTAATATTTGACTTTTCAAAGCATGCCGACGTGGACTTGGAGTACTAGGCAGTAGTTGAGTAGGCCGATGTGCACTTACATCTCTGCAGTAGGTCCTCTCGGCATTCCTTTGCTTGTGACTTGTCCAGTCGTGTGACTTCCGAGGTACCTCGGCTGCAGATGGTCAAACTTCTCTGATAAATTTAGTTGACCAGAGCTACTCGACTCGAATTAGGTCAGTACTTCTCGATGGACTAGGTGTACTTTAGTACTTAGCCTATTTTCACCTAACTAACTTTGGCCTACGTAAGACACTCATTTGGTTCTTCTTTACATTTTGCCAAGTTTTATACTTAACATATTTTGGCCTATGGAAGATACTCATTTGGTTCTTCCTTACATTTTGCCAAGTAATAAACATTTGATTTTAAATTAATGACATCATCAAAATCTAACAAGTATTCCTAACAAATTCCCCCTATTTTGATGATGGCAAAACTAAGTAAGAAATCAAATGGCCAAGTCTGCACTTAAGTGCGAGACAAAAGCAAATCGATCTAATATTGAGACAACTAGAAATTGTCATTCAACAGACTGTTTATAAACTTTTCTGACTTATCATTGAAATTTTACAAGAATGTTTTAAGTACAGAAAATAAAATTACAAGTAAGAGAAATAACTAAAATCATCTGCCTCTTCCTCTGCTTCTTCGATTAGGCTGCTTGGCAGGCTTGAATGGTTTGGCTCCGATAGGTCTTATCTTTACTGGAGCAAGACCATATTTTCTTTTCACCACAAGTGCTGCGAAATCCTGCTCTTGCTGAGATCTGAATCTGTTCTCGAGGCACACTAGCTTGATTTCCTTTTGAAGTTGTAGCTCATCAAGTTCACCATCCATGCGGATTGGTGCTTCTTCAGCTCTGAATAAGGGAATCATAGGAAAGGCATTTTGCTCTTTAGCGTGCTTCTTCAGAACAGCCCAAAGATTCGGATGGACTTCTTCCATGAAGTTTATGAAGATTTCCTGTGGGGAGAGTTTGTCATCTTGAAGTAGTTCCCAGACATAATAATCTTTGATGAACCTCTTCTTAGCAGCTCCCCACATTTCAAGTGCTTCAAATGGGATGAAATCCTCAACAAACCATAGCTCCAACCCTTCCCATTCAAGAGTAGGTTCAAAGCCGCTTCTGGTCCTTCTTCTTTTTCCTACAGGCTGGTCAGCCTGGTCATCTCGATCTACAGCTTCCTTTCTCTTTAGACTGAAGGGTCCTTCAATCTGAGGGACATCCTGCTTCTTCTTGCTTCTGATTTCTCTCTCTTCCCCCTGAATCCTCTCTTCCCCCTTTTTGCCAGCATCAATAAGGGTTTTAAACTGCTGTTCAATGCGGCTAATCCAATCAGACATGCCAAAAGGCATTCTGTTGTTTGTAGGAGGAGGAGGCCGAGGGATCTCTCTCAAGAAGAGTGTCAATCTTGGCATTTATGGTCTCAAGGTCGAGTGACCTGAGTTGATAGCAGCTCCCCAATAGTGTCTCGACAATTTGCTTCATCAGCTCGGTCATGGTAGGTGATAATCGAGCCGATGGAGAGTGCTCTCCCGAACCCTCTGCAAGAGAACCACTAGACTGCAGGCTCCTGGCCGCACTGTAGATCGATTGGGTTTTCTCCGGTCCCCGACTGAGTCTTCGCGCCTCTGCGTCTAGCCGTGTACCGGGCAGTACAACAATCCTATCTGCAGCTTCATGAGTAGCCTCTGGCTCTGGCTCTGGCTCTTTGGCTCCTTCTCTCTCTCCTTCTTTCCCTTCTTCTTCTCCAGATTTTTCTTTTTCTTCTCCCTTTTCTTCTTCTCCAGATTTTTCTTTTTCTTCTTCCTCATCCTTTTCTTTTTCATTTTCTGCTCCTCCTTCACCTCCATCATTATTATCATCATCATCATCATCATCATCATTTTTATCATCATCTTTCTCCTTCTCTTCTCCTTTATCATCCACATCATCTTTTTCTTTTTCATCTTTTTCCTGCTCTACTTCTTCTCCTTCTTCTTCATCTCCTTCATCAACCACTTCTTCTGTCTTCTCAATCTCCTCTGTTTGTTTTTCAACTGGTATATTTTCTTCAGATTCTTTCTCTTCTTCATCCTCTTCAGCCTCCAAGTTGATAATTTCATTCTCACCATCAACTTCTTCAATCCTAATCTCCTTTTCTACTTCCTCCTCCTCCTCTCCAAAAACACCATTAAAAATACTGAGCATTATAGAATGGATAAAGTGGTCCATGTTTGTCTTGAAATGTGACATGAACCAGTTATCCTGGAGGAGTAAAGCTAAATCTGAATCTTTGCAAAATTCAGTCAGAACATCCTCAGTGGCTTGGGGATATTCCCAACCACTAGTTTCAACAAAGGTTTGAAGATTTGTAAAAGACAGGGTTTTGAGAGTTTTCCACTCTTTAAAAATATTTACAAAAGAGTGTTTTTCTGCTTGTGGCTTGACAAGCTGAAGTTGTTCAATAGAGAGATTAAAAGTATTATTTTCTAAAAAGTTGAAAGTGTAATCTGCTTCAGGAATAGAGATAACAAGACCTGCTTCCTCTTCTTCGGATATGTACACTGGAGGTGTAATAACAGGTACAATCCGAGTTTCAGTGTCTGGTGCAGGCAAGTCTGGATGGATTGGTGATTGGACTGATGGGCTGGCGTGATGCTCAGACTGCTCTCCCTCGCTGAACTGCAGCTTCCTAGGCCTCTTAGGAGAGGGTTAAGGTGATGACTGCAGGTGAGAGGGTCCTTCTGGGGCTGGTCCCCGTCTCTTGAATCGGATAGCAATTGGTGTATCGTCAGACTCCTTCAACAACTGGGCTGCTCTCCCAGTGACTCCAACTTTCTTCTTGTCATGGTCCATGTGACCTAGCCTCTTGTTCGGGTGGAAAGGGTCAATGTTTTCTTTAGCCACTCCGGTTTTCTCCAACAACCAACTAAGATGCGTTCCGAACGCCAACTTAGTTTTGAATTTCTTCTCATCCTCGAGCCATTCGACTTTGTTCACCTCGCCAACAAGTTGTCTGAAAATATAGTCCGCCCAATCGATTTCCTCTTCTTGGATCAACGCACCCAACACCATGAATTTTGATGATGACAGTTGGTCATAGCTGCCTGCCATCCCCATGACTATCTTGTTTGTGATGTCTAAAGCAACTCGATAATCTTCTTCAACTCATTCCTCTTTGCTGTAAACTTCAATTTCTCTGGGATATTCTCAACTTTGATCGTTTTCCATGTTTCGGCGGGTGATTGTTTAAGAGCTTCGACCGCCAAACCGCGATGTTTCATCCCGAATACAGAACGAATCTTTTCTCGATCTATGGTGACTGGAATTCCGCCGACTGAGCTGTTAATCCCGTGCTGAATCAGAGAGGCATTATGATAAAATTCAACAACATCTTCCTTGAACAAATGTTGCGGGTTAATGTCGAGAAACGGGTAGATTCCGTTAAGCTTCATCGCCCGGATCAGATTGAGCATATCAAAGTCCTCTAGATTTTCTTCTAATAAACATTCGAAGTCGACGACCATGGAGAAGATGACTTGGTCCTTCACCGCCTTCAAGTTTACGCCTTCAAAAGATGCCATTTCTGCAAAAAGATTTTAGGATTTTTTAGTGTGTATTTTTGCTCTGTAAATTCTAGGGTTTCTGTAAGCGTAAAGAGTAAAGTGAAAAGTTTTCTTCCTTATAAAGAAGATGAAAAGACGTTTTGTATTAGTTTATTATAAATTTGAACGGTGGTACGCCTTTTGATATTCTTTTGAATTTCAAATTTGAATCGGTGGCTCAATTTAAAATTCGACGGTTGATTCTGATTGGCCATCGTAGAGGTTAATTAAATAGGCGTTTGACGCGTGTATTCAAATTGCCACTTGGCTTATAAAAATGTATTTTTAAATGCCATTTCGTTAGCCAAAATAATATTTATAAATGTGGCAGATAAAAATAGAAATCAGTTTAGAGAACTTAGCTGGTCTGATTTCGTTGACTGTTGACCACTCTGCAACAGGTGAGTTTGACTTCTCGCCTGGTATTCTGTACAGCTAAGTTGCTTCGTCTGGCCTTCGTCTTCTTGCCTGCATCAGCTTAGGCTGATTCTGAGTGTCCGTCCTTCCTTTAACTTGCTTCAGAACTAGATTCCCAATCTAGTAATCCAAGATCTCTGCTAAGCTCTAGGAATCTTTCTTCTGGCAGGGGTTTGGTGAAGATGTCAGCTATTTGGTAGTCTGTGCTAAATCTTTCAACTCTAACCCTTTTGTTAAGCACATGGTCTCGAATGAAATGGTGCTTAACGTCAATGTGCTTCGTCCTTGAGTGCAAAACCGGATTGTTGGTTATTGCAATAGCACTATTGTTGTCACACCAAATTGGAACTTCATTGGCAATAATATTATAGTCCCTTAACTGTTGTCTGATCCATAGAATCAGGCACAACAATACCTGCAGCTAGGTATTCTGACTCTGTAGTGGAGATAGAGTTAGAAACCTGCTTCTTGCTAAACCAGGATATCAGTCTGGTTCCTAGGAATTGACACGTTCCACTAGTGCTCTTCCTGTTGATTTTGCATCCTGCGAAATCCGCATCTGAGTATCCTGATAGCTCGAAGTTGTCATCCTTTGGGTACCACAGTCCAACATTAATTGTAGACTTTAGGTATTTAATTATTCTCTTGGCTGCATCTAGGTGTGATTGCTTCGGCTTGGACTGGAATCTTGCACACACTCCAACTGCATATGATATGTCCGGCACCTTGCAGTTAGGTACAGAAGAGATCCGATGAGTCCTCTGTAGTGGGTTGAGTCCACTGATATGCCTGCCTCGTCTGCATCCAGGTGAGTACTTGTGCTGATTGGAATTCTTGCGGGCTTGGCTGATTCCATTCCATATCTCTTGATAAGATCCCTCGTATACTTTGCTTGGTTGATGAAAATTCCTTTTTCCATCTGCTTAACTTGTAGTCCGAGAAAGAAGTTAAGCTTTCCCATCTTACTCATCTCAAATTCTCCTTGCATGAGGTTGGAGAATTTCTCGCATAGTTCTGGATTGGTTGACCCGAATATGATGTCATCCACATAAATCTGAACTATTAATATGTGGCCTTCGTGCTCCACTCTGAATAGGGTCTTGTCCACTTTTCCCTTGCAAAATCCATTTTTCTCAAGAAACACAGACAGTGTTTCATACCATGCTCTCGGTGCTTGCTTGAGTCCATACAGAGCTTTCAGCAGCTTATAGACTTTGTCTCCTTTGACAAAACCTGGGGGTTGCTCTACATAGACTTCTTCTTCTAGGATTCCATTCAGAAACGCACTTTTTACATCCATCTGGTAGACTTCAAAGTCCTTGAATGCAGCATATGCGAGGAATAGTCTGATGGCTTCTAATCTTGCAACAGGTGCATAAGTTTCATCAAAATCTATTCCCTCACACTGTGCATAACCTTCTGCTACAAGTCTGGCTTTATTCCTAACAACATCTCCGTCTTCATCACTCTTGTTTTTATACACCCATTTGGTGCCAATAACTTTCTTGTGATCAGGTCTGTCTGTTAGTTCCCAAACTTTGTTTCTTTCCATCTGCTCCAATTCCTCTTGCATTGCATTAATCCATGAATAATCTTCCAAGGCTTGTTCTGTCGTCTTGGGTTCAATTTGCGACATGAAACATGAGAACATCGCCATTCTGTGGTAGAGTTGATCGTCTTGTCTTGACTCCATCACCAACTTTCCGATAATTTGCTGAATTGGATGATCCTTGAGCCATTTGGGGATCTCGTCCTCTTCCGGTTTTGTTCCCCTGTTGGATTGCTCTGGTGGTTATCTCGCATCACTTTGGGTTACGTCTGCCATCGATCGGCTACGCCTTGTCATCTGCACTTGGTTACAGGCAGATGAGTCTTTGTCGACTCCGCATGGTCTTCTTCCGCAAAGAATCGGATCGGATAGGTTTGGTGATCTGTCGATCTGCATTGGGTCTTCATCACCGGTTGGGTCATCAGCCGATCTGCAGTGAGTCCACCATTCCAAAGGTCATGTATAATGACTTCTTCAAGGGTTGCCGACTTGAGCTTGTTCTCAATTTGCTCAAGTTGTTTCGTACTCACCCGGTAGATTCATCAAAAACAACATGGGGTGTTTCCTCCACAACTAAGGTTCTTTTGTTAAAAACTCTATATGCCTTGCTTCTTTGGGAATATCCCATAAATAGACCATCGTCGCTTTAGCATCAATGGCATTTAGCAGTGTTATACCGTTGTTGTGGATGAAAAACTTACAAACAAAAACATCAAAGTAAGCAAGAGTAGGAGTACTATT
Source organism: Orobanche coerulescens (assembly GCA_033398695.1). Taxonomy (NCBI): domain Eukaryota; kingdom Viridiplantae; phylum Streptophyta; class Magnoliopsida; order Lamiales; family Orobanchaceae; genus Orobanche; species Orobanche coerulescens. Next base: position 89,453,736 of record CM065814.1, read on the forward strand.
AATCCAAACCTCATAGCGAGTTATGCCATGTCTACATACTATCATACTCCTGTTGTGGGTGTGGCAGGCTGTGTTGACAGCTTAAGCCCAGATCCTTTTGGTTAGGTCTGCTTCGCAATCATGGACCTTGCCGCTTCCTTCGTAGTTCTGTTCCTTCTTTCAAGAACACCATTCTGCTGGGGCGTCCTGGCCGCAGAGAGCTCATGCTGGATCCCATTCGATCGCTGAAATCGCTTATCGCCTTGTTGAGAAACTCTCCTCCTCTATCTGATCTCGATCTTGATTATGGAGAGGGATTTCTCATTCGATCCTTCTCACAGCCTCGTAACTTGGTCAGGGTTTCACTTTTCTTGAATAGAAAAATGATCCAAGTGTACCTTGAATAATCATCTACTATTACAAGAGCATGCTTTCGGCCGCTCAAAGTCCTTGGTTTGATAGGACCAAATAGATCCATATGTAGTAGATCTAAGATCCTTGTTGTGAGCGTTGTAGGCTGAACTGGCTTGAACGATGCCTTGGTCTGCTTTCCCTTCTGACATGCATCACAGAGTGCTTCCTTTTTGAATGCTTCATTTGGAAGTCCTCTGACCAGCTTCTGAGAGCTAATCTTGTTGATGGCTTTGAAGTTCAGGTGACATAGTCTTTTGTGCCACAGCCATCCATTCTCAGCTACAGTCTTGGATAGAAAACAGGAGTTAGGTGTCCCTGTGTTCCAATCAATCATGTATACATCTCTTCTTCGGAAACCTTGTAGCTTTATTTCTCTAGATAAGATGTCTATCACCATACACTTCAAGATGGTGAAGACTACTAGGTTCTTCTCGTCACAGAACTGACTGATGCTCAGGAGGTTGTATTTGAGCCCTTTGACATAGTGAACTTTGGATATTACAATGTTTCCTCGGTGCAGCTCTCCAAAGCCTTTTGTCTGTCCTCTAGAGCTATCTCCAAAGGTTACATCGGGACCTCTTTCTTTGATATATTTGGTCAGCATCTTCTTGTTCCCGGTCATATGCCTCGAGCATCCAGAGTCTACAAACCATTCTTCACCTCCAAAATTTGAGCTTGAGGAGATGTGGTTGTAGTCCTTCCACCTTTTCTGCAATTAAACAAGCAGAGATTTAGGTACCCAAATTTGTGTGGGTCCTTTGGGGTTAGTTGGTTTCCTGGAGAATTGATTTCTCCTTGGATTATGGAAATTGTTATTATTATTATAACCCTTATAAGGTGCCTGTGGTCGAGGTCTAAATCTCCTGGTTGGATCAGATACCTGGATATTCCTCAAAATAGTGTGGGCCATTTCTAAATCTAGCCGAGACCATTTATTAAACCTTTGTGGTCTCCACACTTGTTCATTTTGGTAATTAGGATAACCTTGAGGTTTCCATCCGCCTCCCATTATGAAATCTATTTTTAGGGAGTTGTTGGTAATAGTGGGCATGTTGTCTGGCCGCTTTTGCTCAAGCCATCGCTTAGTCGCTGTCTAGGTGGTCATGCAGTGTAACCGATCACAGCCTCTAGACGCTTGACTTGGCCGTTGCCTGCTTTTTGAATATCGGTTTATGCACAAAGCTCAAGAATGAGACCATTGTTTCTCCCTTGATAAACTTGGTTTCGTAACTAGAGGGAGTGTGAGAATCATATCCAAGGCCCGATTTGGTATATAATGACCTTTATAAGTACACAATTCACCTGCAGTCGAAGACGCCTTCAGGAGGTTATTTCGCGCCCGAGTTTTATTTATCTGTGCTACTTAGTAAACTCACTTTGGCATGAGCAAGTGCAATGATTTTTCTTTAAGTAAAATATTTAGCCTCTATCTCAAATTAGATTGACACTTGCCTGGTTTTTAAAATCACCGTTGTTGTCTCAACCTTATTTAAATCTAGCCGAAGTTTTTCGAAATCATTTTTCACCGCTTATTCTCATCTTGCAAAGAGTCTTCTCACTGACATACTTGGTGTGCGATTTAAGTGTTTCAAAATCTTTGAATAACTCGATTTACCGATTCATGTAAATCCATATCTTGTGACATGGCCGAGCTATTATTTGAACCGAGGTTTAGAAGTTACCTCTTCATCGCCTAAGTTTGCCATCGTGCAATCATACTCCGCCTTCATCGTAAAAGAAACCGCCGCTTGATTCGACATGCTCCCGGTCTTCTCCGATGAGAGCTTTTCTTCGTCTTCCTTTCGCCCACCTCCTTCTTGGTTTCGTCTTCTGAGCTCGGGACAATCCATTGGATGTGTCCTATTTTGTGACAGCTTGTAGCATTCAACTTTCCAGCCTTCCAAATTTTCCTGGTTCCTTCTCGATTCTCCTTGTAGTTTTTCTTATACTGAGTAGTTCTTTCAAATTGCGAACCTTTGCATTATGAAAGCCATTTCTTCCTCAAAATCTAGTGGATTTGGAGGTTTCACATCGATAGGCTCTTAGCAGGGGACTCGGCCGCAAATGCGATTCCTTCTCTCGTGTGCTCGATTGAGGATGAGCTTGGAAGCTCGAACTCATAAGCCTTTAGATCGAGAACAGCCTCCGAATCTTTATCTTATTCAGGTCTTTGGACTCTCTCATGGCTACAGCCTTCATGCTCCATTCGGGATTGAGCGATCTGAGGACCTTAAGTGCCATTTCCCTGTTGCCATAGGTTTTGCCCAGGGAGTTGATTTCATTGATAATTTCAGTGAACCTTGTGTCCACTTGATCTATAGATTCACCATTCTTCATTTTAAAGTTGTCAAACTTTTGGATAGCTATTGACAACTTGTTTTCTTTGATTAGCTCCGTTCCTTCACACATTAGAGCTAATGTGTCCCAAATTTCTTTGGCATTCTTACAATTTTTGATCTTGACCATCGTGGATTTGTCAAGAGTTTGGTATAACACGTCTCTGGCCCTGTTGTCAAGATTGCGCCTTTCTCTTCGGGGGTCAGCCGTTCTCTTCTTAGGAATCTTTTCGGCCTCCCACCGCGATCTCCTACCGTGTTGTCCTTCTCGAAAATGAATGGACCGTCTTCAATGATGCACCACATGTCGTCATGGATTGAAGATAAGTGTGCCTGCATTCTTATCTTCCAGAGATCATACTCGTCAACTGAAAAGACAGGTAGTCTAGAGTGCATGTGTTCCATTATAAAGTGAGAGATAAGATATATATATATATATCTAGTATAGATCTGGTTCGTGAGAAAAAAATGAACCAACCGCTCCGATACCACTTGTAGGTCACAAGTCGTCCAGGAACAAGTCTAAAGGGGGGGGGTGAATAGACTTGTTGAAACTCTTAAACTCTTTTAGCGAAGAGTGAGTTTCTTCAGCTAATAGTTAAACAAATGACTTGGAGTCGTTTGTTCTTGGATAAGTGCGGAAGTCAGCTGATGACGAATATAAATTAACTTAATGAAACACTTAACAATGTATGCAGCAGTTAAGGTATGATGCAAGAAACAAAGAATGACACAGCAATTATAGTGGTCTCGGAGGTGGGGTAACCTCTACTAATCCACTTTTCTCCAAACTACTTGGAGATGAATTCACTATAATTTTCAACCAAAGGATAAATATTACGTTGATTCAACCACAATACAACAGCCTTCCAACCGGTGGAAATCCGTGCCGTTGTACACACACTGATCGCTTGCACCTCTTGATCCTCGATCCTCGGATGCCTTTACGCCTCTTACTTCAACCAAAGAAGTACCCCGTACTCAAGATTATAGACAAGAGTGTTTGTCTTCTCCAACTTAAGAGCTTCCTTAAATATGAACTTTTGGATCTCGCTCTTTTCACGATGCTATTTGATTGCTTGAGATTGCTTTGTTTGCTTTGATCGCTAGAATGTATGTTCGCACCCAGAGTTGCTCGCCAAATCTTCGTATATATAGATCACGATCTCTCGAGCTTCTTCCTTGTAGCCGTTGCAAATCCGAACAAATCCGTCTGCTGGAGGGAGACTTCATTGTTTAATCTTTTCTCAACGTTGCAAGGCTGGATTCCCATTATTTAATTTTATCTTCCGACCGTTGTGAGGACTTCTGCATGTGAGCGCCGAATCTTTTGAATATAAAAGGATTAAAGTCTTCACGGTGGGTCAGGATGATTTAATTAAATCATATCTCTTGCGGGAATCACTCCAATTTGTCTCTTCACGTTGCATGTGAGCTTTCCGTAATATTTGACTTTTCAAAGCATGCTGACGTGGACTTGGAGTACTAGGTCAGAGTTGAGTAGGCTGATGTGCAGCTTACATCTCTACAGGTAGGTCCTCTCGGCTGTTCACTGTTTGTGACTTGTCTGGTCAGGTGACTTCCCTGAGGTACCTCGGCTGCAGTCTGGTCAAACTTCCCTGATAAATTTAGTTGACCAGAGCTACTCTGACTGGAATCGGCTGTACTTCTCTGATGGACTAGGCTGTACTTTAGTACTTAGCCGATTTTCAGCCTAACTAACTTTGGCCTACATAAGACACTCATTTGGTTCTTCTTTACATTTTGCCAAGTTTTATACTTAACATATTTTGGCCTATGGAAGATACTCATTTGGTTCTTCCTTACATTTTGCCAAGTAATAAACATTTGATTTTAAATTAATGACATCATCAAAATCTAACAAGTATTCCTAACAATGACTCGGTCCTAGCACGCTTGCTCAACTTCTTTGTTCGCGCCATATGGTCCTGAAAAGTAAAACATGAGGGTTTATATACGCAACAATAATAACAATAATCTACGCTCGGCTAAGGATGTCCAGCCAGAAATTCCAAATTTAAGAAAATAGCGCATACGTGAGAGAAGGATGAAATTAGATTTAAACGTTTAGCCTGACTGTAAGGGGAGGGCTTGCTGTAAGTTTAAAACGTATACGTTGCACGAAAATTCAAAACGATTGCCTTTTCAAAGAAAATTTTTTCATTTAGGCAATTTATCAGACACCTTGAGGGCACAAGTTTACTTGAAGAATAAACATAGTTATAGCTTGATTCAACCCCCAAAAACTGAAACATATTTCAATCATCAGTAACTCGACACATTCAACTCATTTACATTCCAATTTAACCAAGAAAATTCGATGAAACTACCATGTTATTCTCTAAACAATCCTAAAACTTTTAAAGGAGAATAAGCATGTTCCATTCATTAAAAGCATAAAAAACTTCCAAATATAAACCATAAGCAAATAAAAATTAAAGATTGAAGCGTACCTTTTTGAAGATTGCAAGAAGAAATAGCAGGAAAAAATTTGGAAGAACTTGGTCTACTGTCGCTACTGGGGAGGGAAGGAAAAGGAGAAGGGAGCGTACTGATAATGCCGGCCGAATGAGTGTTATATGTTAGCTGGCCTATCGGATTCTCAAGATAGTGCAGCGCGCACGCCTAAAGTGAGCCGCGGCACAGGGTACAGTCCCTTTTGCCTGTGTTCTTGTTTTGTCGTGTGCCACGGCACAGATTTTGTGTGCCGCGGCTCATTGCTCAAGTGTGCCGCGGCTCATTTATGCAGTGTCGCGGCACATGGTACAGTTGGTTTAGCCTCCCCTGGCGATTGATGTGTGCCGCGGCTCACAATACCTGTGCCGCGGCTCATACTTCAGTTTCTTCCCGACTTTCCCCGCATGCAATTTTTAGAAGAAGACGTTAAAAACGGAGGAAGCAAATTGAAGCACAAAAATGATGAAAAATAAGAATCACGAATACAAGAAAAATAAAGAAATGCAAAAATCTACAACTACGAAATCGGGTTGCCTCCCGAGAAGCGCTAAGTTTATAGTCTTCAGCCGGACCTATTGGACAACATTAGTTCGCTTTTCGCAAACTCCATTTGGTTTCCGCCCCGTTCATCGAACTGTTTATATTTTGGTTAAGATTATGACCATTGGTCATCAGCGGTTCGACTTTCGGTTCGGTCATCAAATGTTGTTTGCGAAAAGGTTTCGACATGAATAACTTCCCGAAACACCCGGTTTCTCCATGACTAATTGTCCGCTTGGCTTTCGGCTCACTCTCCTCCTTCACAAACGAACTCACGACTGCAGCAGAGTTTTCCTCATGCTCGAGGAACGCCACTCGTTCTACATCCTTCTTAAAACTTGGGCCATTTAACACAAAATCTGAATTTTCCCACCGACGATGTTTTCGGTGCTTTACTTTTTCAACAACATCCACACCTTCAATTTGTGATCCTTTATCAGCACTTCCGGGACATGGGAACGATTTGAATACTTGAAAAGTAACTTGCTCGTCTTGGACCTCGTGAGTCAACTCCCCATTTCCACGCCTATAAGGGTTCGCCCGCCGCTAGAAATGGTCGTCCCAAGATGATTGGAATATTTTCATCTTCCTCCATGTCGAGTACGATGAAATCAGGAAAGATGAACTTATCAACTTTAACTAAAACATCCTCGATCACTCCTCGGATACTTTATCGATCGATCCGCCAATTGTAAGGAGATGTGGTTGGCTTGGCTTCCCAATATTCAGCTTTTTGAAAATCGACAGAGGCATGAGGTTGATACTCGCACCAAGATCGCATAGTGCCTTATTAAACGAAAGGTTCCCCATGGTGCACGGTATGTTGAAGCTTCCCGGATCTTTCAATTTAGGTGGGAGCTTCTTTTGAAGAATTGCACTACATTCCTCTGTCAAGGTGACCGTTTCAAACTCCTCAAGCTTTCTCTTCTTCGATAATATCTCTTTCATAAACTTGACATAACTCGGCATCTGTTCCAATGCGTCGGCGAACGGAATATTTATGTGAAGCTTTTTGAACACATCTAGGAACTTAGAAAATTGTTTGTCCGCCCTCCGTTGCTGTAATCTCTGCGGAAACGGAACGGGGGGGACACATGTCTTCACGTTATCCGGCTTCAAATCCTTCGACTCCTCTGGCTTTAAATCCATCTCTTCCTCAATCTCCTTCTTCTCTTTACCCCGCTCGGGCTGATCCAGCACCTCTCTCCCGCTTCTCAAGCTAATTGCATTTAGACTCTCTCTAGGATTTGTCTCTGTTGTACTCGGCAATGCTCCCTCCGGACGAGCTGTCAACACATTAGCGATTTGGCCCACTGACCTCCAAGTTCAATTGAAGCGTAATGATTTTGTAATGTAGCTTCCGTATGGGTCATAAATTGACTCGTATTTGCCGCCAATTTTGCAAGTGCTTCCTCGAGAGACACTTTGGGAGCGGGAGGGGGTCTGTTGATTCCGCGAACGGGGCCGGTGTGAGTTACGCCTGCTTCTCCATGAAAAGTTAGGATGATTGCGCCACCCCGGATTATAAGTATTGAGTATGGGTTATTCGGCCGATTCCCATTTCCTACGAATTGAGCCTCGCTCCATCCGATTTTGCTCGAACGGATTTCCAACTTGACATTCCGCGCTGGTGTGATCCGTTACACCAATTGCATGTCTCTATGGTAACGGGGCCGGTGCATGCGAAAATGTCTGAGTCATGTGTCAAAGCGGCGACTTGAGCCGACAAAGTGGAAATCGGGTCATTGCTTGAAACTTCCATGACTCTCTTCGATGTCAATCTTTCCGATGGCCATTGGTATGCTGCCATATTTTCCAAAAGCACGTGTGCCTCGGCCATAGATTTTCCCATGAAGGTCCCACCCGAGGCCGCATCCACGAGAGTGCGTGTAGAAGCACTCAAACCATTATAAAACGTATGAAGTCAAGCCAATCAGAATGCCGTGATGAGGGCATCTTCGTAGCAATTCTTTATATCGCTCCCACGCCTCGTGGAGCGATTCCATATCGTACCGGGCAAAAGTGGTTATTTCGTTTCTCAACCTTGCCGCCTTAGTGGTGGGAAAAATTTGGCAAGGAAGGCTTGCGCTAGCCTCTCCCATGTTGTAATCGACTCGGTAAGGAATTTAACCAGAATTTTGCTTTATCCCTCAAAGAGAAAGGGAAAAGCCTCAATCGGATGGCATCATCGGTGACGCCATTAGTCTTGAATGTGTCGCATATCTCAAGGAAAGAAGCAATATGAGTATTCGGGTCGTCCTTCGGCAGTCCACAGAATGGGCTCGCCTGCACCATCTGAATAATGGCGGGCTTGATCTCAAAATTATTAGCTTGGATAGTGGGACGCCGAATTCCCGAAAAATTAGCGTTGACCTGCGGCATGGCATAATCTCGAAGAGCGAGTTCCGGTTGAACTTTCCGCACTTGGTTATCTCCTCCTTGGACTTCCATATTCTCGGCCATGTTGACTGTCGTCTGCAACTCTCTTTTCTCCTTTTTGTTCCTTCTTAGCGTGCGCTCGAGCTCGGTATCCAAAGGTAGTAAGCCTTCTTTACCGAGTCTTCTCATGCACTACACGAAAGGTCCTGAAAGGAAAAATAAATAAACGAAATTAAATACAAAAATAAAAATAAAACGTTCAAATTAAGACTGGAAATACTTAAATTGATATTAGAAAATTTCAATCCCTGGCAACGGCGCCAAAAACTTGTTGCGATATTTCCTACACGCAAGTGCACGTCATCGTTTACAAGTAATAAAGTGATAAGTAGAGTATCGTTCCCACGAGGATTGAATCTCTAACTACCGATGTTTTCGTATTCCAATTTTATCTGAACAATCGAATTTTGGGTTTTGTGATTAATAACTAAAAGAAGTACTAAAAGACTAAGCAGTAGAAAACAATATCTTGGATAAAAGAAATCAAATGATAAATAAGTCTAGGGTTCTGAATCCACCTTAGTTAATCCGAATTTACTCTCGATTATCCGTAATAAATAATTTTTCCAATTTATTGAAGGCGGAGATTGCTAATATATTCTACCGCCTCTCCCGAGGTCAATAGATTTATCTAACGGCGACTAACGCACTCTATCCCTAGGTGAATCATTTCGTCGATAGGCAAAAAGCATGAAATCTCCTAAAGGCCACGTAGTTCCTATGAGTATATTCCTATCTCACGTAATAAACGGTCCTCACCAATAGTTCCTCACCAAATATCCTCTCCCTATTCGAAGTGAATGATTAAATCAATACAACTATTGGCCAGATAATTGCAAGCATTAAACATAATTGGGAAAACTCAATAAAAAGGTAATAAATTGGATAATCTCAATCAATTCGTCAAAACAAAGGTTTCATCAAAACCCTAGATTAGGGCTTTAGCCTGACATACTAAAAACTGAAAATACAGAATAAATAAACGAAAGCATAAAATTCAAACGCAGATGAAGCTCGGATTCCTCCGTTCTTCAGCTCCCGCCTTCTGCCCTTGAATTCTTCTGCTTTCCTCTTCTTCTGCCGTCTCCAAGCTTAAGCTCTCAAAAGTTAAGATCCAATGATTCCAAGATGATTTAATTAGGGTCTAAAACCCTATTTATAGCTCAGCACATCAGCAAATCGCTTCCGTATTAGTCGGTCGAAAACTGGCTTCGAAACAGCTCAAAATCTGCGCAGACCTACCAAACCCGCTAAGTGTGCCGCGGCTCACTAAACCTGTGCCGCGGCACATCGCCTTCACCAATGCCCGGGCGTTAATTAATTCTTCCGTGCCGCGGCTCACCTGGCCAGGCTGCACAGCAGTACAGTTACTCGCCTTCGGTTGGTGTCTTCATGTTCCGCGGCTCGCCTTCCTTGTGCCGCGGCTCGAGTCCAGATTTTGCCGCTACCGCTTTGCCTCGTTTTAGCTTCCGGACTTCAATTTCCTGTCAATCATACAAAATTAAGGCATTAAAAGCTCATTTAGACGATTTCACTCTCCAAAATATTACGAAATAATGATAAATAAGCGTATAAAAATACGCCTAACACTCACCGCATTCAAGGTATTTGTCCGTAGGTTTTGGACCATCTACCTTTTGAACCTTTTTGGGCCTTGTCCTTTCCTTTCTGTACCCCTTTATTGGGTTTGTACTGCTCGTAGGTATTTTTCTTATTGTTCTTGGACCTCCGAGGCCCAGAAGAAATCACAAGAACAACCTCTCTCAGTTTAGTCTTTATGTTAGACTGCGCCGTCACCAGTTTATTCATTAGCCCAGCTAATGTGAATGTAATTTCATTACAGTTGAAATTTATTACAAACTGCGTGAAAGAGTCAGGGAGAGATTGAAGGATGAGATCAATTTCAAGGGATAAATCCATATTAAAGTTGAGCACCTCGAGCCTCTCAATCATAGAGATCATCTTGAGGACGTGGTCTCCCACTTTCTCTCCTTCTTTCATCCTAGCACTGAACAACTGCTTTGATATCTCATATCTAGCAGTCCTAGTGTGCTCTCCATAAAGATCAGTCAAGTGTGCGAGAATCTGCCTAGCAGAAGTTATTTTCTCGTGCGCTCTCTGCAGCTCATTTGTCATTGAGCCCATCATAAAGCCACGGACTAGCATGTCATCCTTGACCCATTTTTCATGGACGTCAATATCTTCCTGATTACCCCTGGTTCGGATTGGAGTCGGTGGAATGTCCGCCTCCAAGACGTATCCCAGAGACTCCATACTGAGTACAATCATCGGATTCCGCAACCAGTCAACAAAATTGGGTCCAGTTAGGAGATTCTTTTCAAGTAGTATTGCAAGTGGGTTTTTAGCCATTTTTAGAGAGATTCAGTTTCATTTTCTGCAAAGATTTAGACAAGATTCAATTAGTGACTTGTTTAATTATGACCGAGTATAGAATTTAAGGGCTTGTATAATTCTTGTCTCGGCTCCCACTAATTTTATCGGAACTATACACTCCCATGTTATAATCCGGAAGTCATGGGTGACTTCATAGTGGTGATCGATTTCTTTACAAAATTTAATAGAGGGCAACCCATACGGTTTCTATTCTATTATTCTTTATAAAGTGGTGTCTAATACCAACCCATCTAATGGATGATTCGATCTTCTTTTACCCCTAATTCACTTGCCCTCAACCCATTCGGTTTCTATGGCTCGCTGAACTATCTAAGTTTAAACTGTCAACTCCTATTAGTCTGACAATTGAATCTTACCCGGCAACCCATACAGTTTATAGGGGTTTGATTTGTCACAACCAAAGGCATCTAATGCACTCTAGGAATTTATCAACTTTCCCCAAAAATATTACCCCGACATACTCGGAAGAATAATATTCCGGTTTAGATTTCAATTTTCCATGAGTTTGACGGAGGGTAGGAAACCTCGTAACCTTTATAACTTAGTGTGTTTGTAGTCGGGAGAATTTTGCGATTAATGTTACACTTTGCACATTAATTCATTTATACGCGCGTTTGTTGGTTTGTCAATCATTCAAAATGAAAATGTAAAACAAGAACCTAGTTACTACCAACATATAGCTCATGGACCTAATTCCTAAGTACCGCTGCGAATGACCCAATAAATAAAAACACGCTTCGAATCTTCGTCTTCTCGGTCGGTTGTCTTCGGTCTTCGTTATAGCCAAAATAATAATTACATCATTGAAAAATTGCATCCTATACAAATTTTCTAGTAAAAATAAATAGGCTCAAAACGGCCTTTACAACCCAATCGAATCGAACAAATCAAAAACTAAGTCCACGAGCTATATCACCATCACATAAGGATTCCATACAACATGTAATGGCAACGAAATTAAACAATTAATTTTAATATAAATTAATCTAATTAATCTATAAATTAATCTATTCAATTTCTACTATATTAATCCAATTAATATAAAGTGGCATTAAAATTAAATAATCAATTAAGATATTAATCCAATCAATATAAAATTAATCTATTCAATTTTAATGGTATTAATCCAATTAATACTAATAATCGTCATTTAAATTCATTCAAGTAATCCGCCAAAATAATATTTTCGTTTAATTTATTTCCTTTAACTAAAAATATTCCAAATATTAATTTAGTCAAATTAAAATCCAATTTAAATTTTGGGAAATAATTACAACAAAATATAAACTTAAAACGGAGTCCTGACAATCCGGTTTTAGGCCCACCGCTGCCCGATTCAAAATCGGGCCAAAAACCCGAGGGCCGCTGGCCGAACCACCGCTCGGCAAGTCAAGCCGATCATTCTCGGCCGTGGCCGATACATGGCCGATCATGGCCGAGCATGCTCGGCCTCGGGCAGTAGCAAAGCCGCCAGCACTCGCCGGCAGCCCCGTTTCTTCATTTTTCGGCCCGTTTCAAAAAACGTGATGCTACAACGAACAATTTAAAATCTATAATTATTCCAAACATGATTCTAAATCATAATCATCATCCAAAAGTATTCAAAATGCACAAATAATCGTATATACGGAAACATTGACCTTGCTCCGATACCACTGTTGGGATTCCGAAAATAAAACGAAATACGCAGCGGAAATAAATACGAATCCCAAACAGGATCGATCAAGTAACGTATATACGAAAATATAAATATGAAGATAAAGATCATACCCTTGAAGCCTTTGAAATAAATCTTCGTAAAAATGATGATGATCACGAACCCCGTCCCGAACACGAAATCCCTTTGTTCCAAGCATCGAAAGGTACGAAGCCTCTACTTCACACACGTCGGAAGTTGCCCGGAAAAATTCGATAGCAATCCGTTCTCCAAGAACACGGCTAGGAATTACTATAGGAATTTATATCTCTCTTTTTCTTGATATTGTATCACCTCAAAGATGATAAATCTAAGAAAAGAATTTTTTTTTCTCCCACTCTCACATCTGCTCTCGTCTAGGCAGACCTCAAAAAGGTGTATGAAAAAATTATGTTTTTGCTCTCATGAAATGATGAGATATCAATATATAAAAATGGTCACACCAAACTCATAATAGAGATATAAAATAAAGATGGAATCTCATCATTATCATACACCAAATCACCATGTTATCACAAGACCATACCATGTGAGATGGGGAGAGGGGGGGTCCAAGGAAGTTTCCTATAAAACGAGCCGAGCTACTCGGCCAGTACTGGACGTTCACAAACGACTCGTTAAAAAAACACTCCGTTTAATCACCAATGTATTTATATAAATTAATTAATCCAATTAATTAATTATATCAAATACAAATATATTTCTCTAAGAAATATAATTTATGAATTAAATTAATTACCCGGTAACTTAATTTTAATTTATAAGACCGCTATTTATGATTTATCCAATAAATCATAATTAGATATCCAACATCAAATATAATTAGAGAGATAATAAATTCACATTAATCCGTCAACGCTCCTAATGCGCGACTCCGTAGGTCCGTCTCAGCCGGCATTGGGAGGAACCAATGAGTGCGGGCAGCACTTAGCCAGCCTAGCGGGCCGCATCAGAAACCCCGATCGAGAACGAATGAAGGGATCATTCCGTAACCATTATGTCGTGAATACTATATACGTATAGACCCTTCATCGATGTACCGTCAAGTCTTCGGTCACGGTAAAGTCAAACCTCATCGTTGACTAAACTCTATACATGTGTTAATGCAAATCAAGACCGATTGATTAATAGTGTATCTAATACGACTATATCAGAATGCTTTGGCCAAAGACTTATGATCTTATTTGCCATTAACCGTATAGGACATTCGCCTGTTCACTAACAGGAGATAAAATCCTTTCTTGGCGTACAGTAAAGACTGCTACCTGCCCGTATAGTCCGCACTTCGAGGTCGACTCAGCAATTAAGCAAATGAGTCTAACTACTCTAATGACAAACTAAACGTCACAGGCACATCTTCTACTGAACCCTCAAGTCAAAGGTCCACGTATACTATCACAACCTTTCGATTCGTCATCGACTCTCCGAGAGTGAATACCGTGTGACTGAATCGAGTATGAGTCGTGTTCGAGTATACTGGTCCCACCAATATACTTATAACTATGCTATCAAGACGTGCACACGTCCTAGCATCAGTTATACAAGTCGTATTAAAACTTAATGCCCATTTTAAGTTTATTGACTTGCAAACAATTTACGTAAATATACTTTAAACACTTCCAGTGCATTTTCTCTTATCCCATAACGAGAATGGAATGTTCGATTTATTTACATGAACTTCACTTCAATGTTTACCAAGTCAAGAATGCAATTGAAATACAATAAACAGTGAATGAATCATATTGCCTTTTTATTAATTATTCCATAATTACAAGTACAATGCCCTTACTCTCTCATCCCCTGAGTGGCATTCGAGGGCATATTCCTAACATGCCCATCATTTGCGGATAGTGTTAGACATTTTGAGGGCCGAGCAACTCTATGCGAAGTTCTCGAAATGTGAGTTCTGGCTGAAGGAAGTGATGTTTTTGGGTCACGTGATTTCAGCCGAGGGAGTTCGAGTGGATCCACAGAAGATTGAGGAAGTGTTGGACTGGGCACCATCCACAAGTGTGAAGGAGGTCCGTAGTTTCTTGGGTTTGGCTGGCTACTACCGTAGGTTCGTCGAGGGTTTCTCAAAACTAGCTCGGCCACTTACACAGTTGCTCCAGAAATCCGAGAAGTTCATCTGGAATGACGAGAGGCAGTCCAGTTTTGAGGAGCTGAAGAAGCGTTTGACTTCAGCTCCGGTTTTGGCGTTGCCATGTAGCAACGAGGGATTCGCCATTTATAGCGATGCTTCGGGTCAGGGTCTTGGGTGCGTATTAATGCAGCACGGCAAGACCATTGCCTTTGCGTCGAGACAGTTGAGGCCATATGAGCTTAACTACCCTACTCATGATTTGGAGTTAGCGGCAGTCGTTTTCGCGTTCAAGATTTGGCGTCACTATCTCTTCGGCTCTGCATGTCAGATTTTTACCGATCATAAAAGTCTGAAATACATATTTACTCAGCGGGAATTGAATATGAGGCAGAGAAGGTGGTTAGAGCTGATTAAGGATTATGACCTTGAAATCCTTTATCATCCGGGCAAGGCGAACGTCGTGGCCGATGCCTTGGGTCGGAAACCGATTGCGTTGCGATCGCTTGAGATCCTTACGTCTCATTCTGAGCTTCGGCGAGCTTTGATCGAGTTAGATGTTGAGGTTCTGTTGCCGGGAACTATCGGGCAACTTTGTGCTTTGGAAATTTCGTCGTCTTTGATCGATGATATTAAGCTGAAGCAATTAGAGGATCCGATGATTACTCAAATCCGAGGGAACGTTCTTAAGGGAAAGTCTCCTGGGTTTGTGATTCACGAAGATGGTGTTTTGAGATTTCGGAGTCGGCTTTGTGTGCCGAATGACTTAGAATTGAGGCAGAGTATTCTGCGCGAGGCCCATGCTACACCTTACTCCGTTCATCCTGGTTCGAGTTAGATGTACAAGGACCTAAGGAGGAATTTCTGGTGGAATGATATGAAGGAGGAGGTCGCGCAGTTTGTAGCAAAATGTTTGACTTGTCAACAGGTCAAAATCGAGCATCAGCGACCGGCTGGGTTATTGCACTCACTTCCTGTTCCGGAATGGAAATGGGAAGATATATCGATGGATTTCATTACGAGTTTGCCGAGATCGAGATCGGGCATGAATATGGTTTGGGTGATTGTCGATCGCCTGACCAAGTCGGCACATTTTCTGGGCATCAAGGACACTTGGGGCCCAGAGAAGTTAGCTCGTGTATTTATCGCGCAGATTGTGAGGCTTCACGGTACTCCGAAGTCTATTGTTTCGGATCGTGATGGCCGTTTTGTATCGCACTTTTGGCAGGCGGTGCATAAGGCGTTGGGTACCCATTTGCATTTGAGTACCTCTTTCCATCCTTAGTCAGATGGACAGTCGGAACGCACTATCCAGACGTTCGAGGATATGTTGCGTGCGTGCGCTCTCGATTGGAGCAGTGACTGGGAGGAGCATTTGCCATTGATCGAATTCACGTACAACAATAGTTGGCACACGTCCATTCGGATGGCACCGTACTAGGCACTTTATGGGCGGCGATGTCGATCACCGATTTGTTGGAATGAGGCGTCCGATTTGGTCGGGACCGAGCCGGATGTCGTTTTAGAGACGAGGCGGAAGATAGAATTAATTCGGGAACGGATGTTGACGGCCCAGAGTCGACAGAAGTCATATGCCGATGTCCGTCGTCGACCTTTAGAATTCGAGGTGGGAGACCACGTTTTTCTGAAGGTGTCGCCGACGAGAGGAGTTTTCCGTTTCGGGAAGAAGGGGAAGTTGAGTCCGAGATTTATTGGACCCTTCGAGATTCTCGAGCGAGTCGGTGGGTTAGCATACCGTTTGGCGTTACCTCCGGCCTTGAGTCATGTTCATAGCGTTTTTCATGTTTCCCAGCTGAGGAAATATGTCTCGGATCCTAGTCACGTCATCGATTATGGCGAGATTGATATTGCTGAAGATATTACTTTTGAGGAGCGTCCTTTGAAGATTTTGGAGCATCGTGAGAAACGACTGAGGCATAAGACCATCCCTTTGGTCAAACTGCAGTGGTCGAGATACAGTGTCGAGGAGGCAACTTGGGAAACCGAGGATAGCATGCGTGCTAGGTACCCTGAGTTGTTTGTTTCTTAAGTTTCGGGACGAAACTTATTTTTAGAGTGGTAGAATGTAATATCCGCATTTTTCTTTCCCTTGTATTTTCATTTTTGGTGTATTTCTCGGTCGTAGTGACCCTCGTGTACCTTTCAGTGTGTCCTTCCTGTCAACTATTGAACTGCACTCTCGTTATTGTTGTGCGGAACCGCCGTTTCGGGGTTGCCATGGATCTATTTCGTGTTATTAGTTCCCAAATATTGATTCCTATCGTTTTTATTCTCTTTCCGGATCATTTTTATCATTTTGGGACCCAAAGGGAGTGTGGGCCGCGACACAAGATGTGTGTGCCGCGGCACACAAATTTCTTCAATAGTTGGTCGAGCGAACTGTACTATGTGCCGCGGCACACCCATCCGGTGCTGCGGCACAGTGCCGAGTCAGTGCCGCGGCACATCCGTCCGGTGCCGCGGCACACTCGTGTGGCATCCGCAACTAAAACCCGATCAGACGGTGCCGCGGCACACGCAGCGTGCCGCTGCACACGCAGCGTGGCCGCGCACACCGCCGAACCCCAGGAGTAAATTTGTCGTGCCGCGCACACCTCACCGTGCCGCGGCACACAATGCGGTCAACCTCTATAATTGTGCTTTTGAGCGTGAATGGCTCATTTTCTTCTTCATTCTTCACTGCGAGAGAGAGTGAGAGAGGAGGAGAGCTTCTCATCATTATCATTTGGGGGGTTGATTTTCATCATTCTTCTTCGGTTGTGAAGCCCGGTCAATCAATCCAACGCGTGTTCTACGAATCTAAATACTTGAATCCTCAAGGTAATATCTCTTGAAACCCTCCCTTTTGGATAATTGGGGATTTTCGGGTTTTTGTCCGATTCTTTCCGTTTTGTTGATGGATTCTTGATGAATATGATTAATCTTGTTGATATCATTAATTTTCCTACGGATTCATGGTATATTTTCATAGTTTTGCGGAATCGATAGGGTTTGGTTGTGGTCTGCCCTCGTTGTTATTTTGTGCGAATATACATGAATCGTAGGCGGGTTTTCGGGTGTATTCCATTTCCGTATTCGGTTAGAGTTGGTTGTAATTATGTTCTTCGAATCGTTAGGTTCGGTTCCGTTGATTCCTAGTGTTCGTCGGTGATTATCCTTTCCGTTCGTTGCGTCATCAAAATATTCAAGGCAAGTAATTCTTGGAAACCTTTATGCTTAACATGAAATGGTAATGTATATTGTGTGTGCTTTACTCACCTCGGGAGGGTCCGACGGGGCCTCGAGGGAATCTATGGCTTCGTCCTGGATTCATGAGTTTGATTCGCTAGCCAGCTCGGGAGGGTCCTTAGAGGCCTCGAGTGGGGTTCGTGGCTTCGTCCCGGTCCTAGGTGACGTGTGGTGCTTGATTTGTTTTGTGAATGTGGCCAGCTCGGGAGGGTCCTTAGAGTCCTCGAGTGGGATTCGTGGCTTCGTCCCGGTCCTAGGCAAATTAATTGTGACTGTTTGTTTCCGGAAAAGACATGTCTAATTTTGGTTTTTGAAATGATATTGGTGCATGTACTATGAAATGTGTAAGCGATTGGTTTGCCTTGATTACTTGTACTAGCGTAATTGCTAACCCTCCGGGACCCGCTTTGGGGAAATTCTTGTTATGGATTTCAGTTATGATTATCTCAAGCGGCGAGCACCGGACAAGATGCAGGACGTTAGCCAGGGTCGTTGACATGTGCATATGGGTCGTCTTAATTCCTGTGTCTAATTTGATATGGTTGTTTCCTATATTTATAAACTGATAGACTGTACTCGCGAGTACTTAGGCTTTTCAAATTCAACTCCGTGTTGTACTACTTTTACATTGTTACATTGTTGGTTGATGATCATTTCGCCGGTTGCTCCGGGCGTAATTTTTTTTTATGTCTTATAATTAATTGTGTGTCCTCGCTAATTGGGATGGTTAGTCGAGTTGAGTTTTTCTTGTTTGTAGCCTGGTGGGTCCCATGTGGAGGTCCACGGCGCTGTAATATACTCTGAATATCTCGGGGTGTTACAAAAAGTACAATTGAGTATCTCTGATTATAATTTTGTCTAAGTACAAATCAGCTAAAATAACAGCTGGGTTTGGACAAAGTGAGATTTCAGTTAAGGTTGACCAGACAGACATCAACCGTGTTTGGTCAAAACATAATATCAATTGAGGTTGACCAAGGGAAATAGGAGCCAACTTTCAAGACCGGATATCAGCCAGCTTTTGTCAAGGCAGAGCATCAACCGAGTTTGACCAACATATCAGCCAGGTTTGACCAAAAGAAAATATCAGTTGAGCTTTACTGAAGACGGAATATCAGCCAAGTTTCGACATCAACTAAGTCCACGTCAGCAAATGTTGAAAAGTCAGCAATGATGGAAAGTCACGTGCAGACTTAATTAAATCAAGGGACAAAATGATTGATTCCCGGAATTTAAGGAATATTTAATTCCTTAAGAATTCGCGCCTAGAAGTCTTAGTAATTGAAGAAAAGTAGCGCAACAACAACATACATCTTCAAATGGTCAGATTCGAAGAAAGAGACAAAGTGTTGCAAAGAGAAAATAAGATAAACAATGAAGTCCACTCTCCAACGGACAGAATTATTACAAGGTGCAACAGCTATGAAGAGCTCAAAGATCATACTATAAATATCTGAAGAACACTTGAGCAAAAGTATAATGCGAACAATACTTACAATGCAATCAAAGCAAATACAGAGCAAATCTATAGCATCGTGAAGAGCAAGATCTTAAAGCAAATACTGAGAAGCTCTTAAAGTTGGAGAAGACAACACTCTTGTCTTTAAGTTTGAGTACGGGGTTACTTTATTGAACGAGGTTCTTGAGAGTAAATTGGTTGTAAGACATCTACAAGTTCTTGATTGGAAGGTGATAGGCAGCTTGCGAGTTGTTGAGGCATCCACAGGTTTTCGATCAAGAGGTGTTAGGCAACCAAGAGAAGGATTTGCAACGGCCACGAGTTCCTACCGGTTGGAAGCTGTTGTAACTAAATTCATTGTAACAATAATTTCACTGGTTGACAGTCATAGTGAATTTATCTCCAACTGGTTTGGAGAGAAGTGGAATAGTAGAGGATTACCCCACCTATGAAACCACTATAAAATGCTGTTTGATTTACAATTTTAATGGTCATACTTAACTGTTGCATCCATATTAACTGTTGCATCAAATTCAGCTGTCATTCCATAAAACCATTTTACAGCTGACAAACGTTAACTACATTCATATCAGTTGAGTAACCTTAGCTGCATTTACTATAGCTGTGGTTATCTAACAGTTATTTGGAAAAGATTTTATAAGATTATTCACCCCCCATCTAGACTTTTACCTAACGTCTTGTGACCTACATCGTGGTCAATAGGTCGGATGGCCTTCCACCACTCGGACACTTCTCCAATGAGAAAATATTAGGCTATGAGGGTTTTTCGGTCATCCGGGAAGTTGATTCCCGCAAACACTTTCTCTAATTCCCTTAACAAGTGATCCCATATCAGCACTTCAGAAAAACCAGCAAACTTGGTGGATGAATCCCCGCCTCTTCTTAAATCCATTTGTCTCCTCGATGCCTCAGGTTTGGAACACTCTGATGTCTCTCCCCCGGTTGTAGACCTATCGCCACATACATTCTGTCCACCAGTTAAGGGAATTGGGTCATTTTGTTAACCGCTTGACGAATCACGTCGAGAACAGTAGGATTATCATTTGTCTCCACAGTTTGCTCTCGATTATTATTGACAGATTCCTGCCAGAATTGAGATCAGCCTGATTTGACAAAGAATCAGGGATATAGGGTGAAGCTTCCCTTCCAGCATTTCCACATCCCCATCCACGACCGTGACCATGTCCACGACCTCTTCTCAACATAATGTAAGCATACGTACTCAATATACGAGGAAAAATATCATTCTAAAGTTTAACTATCGTAAAAGGCATAACATTAAAGGACATTAATAAAGATTTAGGAAACTTACAACCACATCTCGCATGATGATGTAGGCAGTACAATGATATTATCCGCGGTTGGTTAACCAAAAGACACATCTGGACCCTAAATTAACCTGACTGCCAAGAAATCCATAAATCTTAGATTTGATACCATATTCTGTAACACCCTAAGATATTCAGGATTATTACAGCACCGTAATCCTTTATGTAAGGATTTACTAGGCTACGAATTCAAAATAACATTTATTAAGTACTAAAAGTGGAGTTATTATTACAAACCGGGTTTTTCTACATTAAAAGAAAATACCGAAAGGAATTCATTAATACAAGACCAACCAAAGACAACACAAGTAAACAATGTACTCGAGTACTTATTCAAACACGACACAACTGAAAGGACTCTATGGATCGTCAACATCACTATGCACCCTCGTCATCATGCTTCTCTTGTGGTTGTTTTCTAGCTCTCTTGGATCCTGAATATAAAACACATGTCAACCAACAAAGAGGTTAGCACAACGATGCTGTTCGCTATATTTTTAAACAATCCGCAAGTGTACGGAGAAAATGTAGAAAGCGGCGAGCAAGGTCGTATTCCACAGAGACTAATTATTCATATTGTGTTGAGTACTAGATTATAGTGATCCCGATTTTATCTAGACGATCGATAGGGTAGATGAATGGTTAATGAAATAAAATAAAATGATGACAATAAAAGAAAATATCCAAATTAAAGAGAATTGCAAGAGTTTAGAAAGGTAGATTCCAAGTCTAGGTTTCCGTTAATTACTAAGTTTAGTCGGGATTGATTCCAAAAAGTTCTAAGTGTGTTTCCAAAATGATAATCATAATAATATTCTAAAGTCTCTTTCGAGATGCATTGAAATGTAGATTAAACAACCTATAACAACGTCTCCGTCTATTATAAATTATCTAACTCCAAAATATTTATAAGATTAAACACCATCATAGCTCATCACCGATTTCTCAATCTCGTAATTTACTACGTCAAATACTCGAAACCTATTAATGCCTTCTTCTCTCGAATTATGAGCAATTAAGTTGAACATGTAAAAACATTGATCAAGTGTTCTAACATGAATTAAAACCAAGTATTTGATAAAGAAATCACACTAGATATATATAATCATCAATCCCTCAAAACCATAGCAAATCAACGTACTCCCGTGCCCGGAATCAAACGAGTTTAGCCGGACATGGTAATAAAAGAAAGATTAATAATCATCATTTTCATCATGTTCATGCTAAATAAAACAACAAAATGAATGAAAGATAGGAAAAGATAAAACTCGGATGGTGTCTTGAGTGAACTTGAATCAAGCCTTCAAATGTTCTTTGAGGTGTTCTTTCTTGGTTTCTTCAAATCTCCTTCTTTCTGGATGAAAAGCTCTCAATATTGTATTTGTTTTTTCTCTCCAATCTCTCCAAAACTCTTCAAAATCAGAATATCCTCCCAAGTCTAGCAAAAGATCCTTTTTATAAAGCCAAAATATCATTTTTTTCTTGTTCAAATATTGCAAAAATGTCAAAAAGTGATTTTTCTACCGAAAAGTGACACGGCTCGTGTCACACTGCTCTAGAAACCGCAGAAGCATCTGGCTAGGCAACCTGACCGTGTTGCATGACACGGTCGAGCTAGAGACACGGTCGTGTCAAATGACACGGCCCGTGTCGTAGTCTCTTCATTTGGCGAAATTGTCTGGGCGTGAAACCCGACCGTGTCACCTTGGCACGGTCAGCCTGTGACACGGCCCATGTCAAATGACACGGCCGATCCCGTGTTGGTCCTTTTTGACTCCGTTTTTCCTCCATTTTCGACTCGAACTCTCGTTTCCGCATTGGTTGATATGTATTGGGGTTTGAGACTTCGTTCTTGCTTGATAATGTCCTTGAAACACCTATAAAATCAATAAAACGTACCCAAGCGTGATCGAGTCCAATAAACACAATATGAGCATAAACGACATAAATCTACACATTTTAGGATCTTAAAATCCGGAAAAGCTTTGCAAAAGTATGTGTAAAAATGAGTGTTATCAAAATCCCCCAAACTTGAACGTTGATCGTCCCGAGCAATGCACTTCAAAATAACCACTCATAAGGGAACTCATCCCTCAACACACCTCAAAGGATCATTTTGAAAATTTATCAATGCGCCTCAAGAAATAAATAAGTCGAGTTCTATAAAGTATTTAAATCTCTGGGGTGCTTCTTTCTTAACATCATAGCTAATACTTGAATAATACGAACCTCACTGGTCAAGTGTATTCCCTCACTCTCAAAGTGTATAATGGGATAAGTGACGCTTAAAACTCATTCAATGAAATAAGAATCCCCATAGGCTTGCCAATCGTCTATATCTCTACCACTGGTTGTGCACGCAAATTTGGTGAATCAAAAAGGACTTTATTGATTGTAATGTAGGCTTTTTGGTCGGGGTAGGATAAATATGGCTTAAAGTGACTTAACTTGAGCAAATTAGAACATCATTTCAGTAATCACTTCGCTCAATTTGATCTTTAAAAAATTTGTTTCCCTTGGAATTTGCTTCCTTTAACCCCTTGAATCGCAATAAGCGCCCTTTTTTTTTGAAAGTAAAAATCGCAACCTCATTCCCCCTTATCGTTCTATTTATTTTATTTTCTCCTTATCGCTTCATTTAATTTTTTTTTCACCTCTCCATCTTTATTGCCCTTTATTCATGTAAACTCTGTGTGATTTTTCATAGAGCGGACAACATCATCATCACATCATTTCTACCTCACCGTTTATTTTGATAAATCATTTAGAACCAACTCCATCTTTGAACCATGATAATCGTTTCCATTCGTCTCCACACATACTATTCCATTTTTTTTACCAACTAGTTCTAACAAGCTCAAGTATAGGGAAAAAGAATTTATCGGAATGGAAAGCTCATAATGTGGCTAACAAGAAATAGGCTTTAAGCTCAATTGGGCTAACTAGGGAGTAAAAAAAATTTGTCGGGTAGTCCAAAAGGTTTGAATGGCTAATTATCAAAAAAATTGCCTAAAATCACTTTCACTAATTTGCACACACACTTGTAGTTTCGAATAAAATACCAAGGCAAGTTCTAGAGTCTTAAAACATGAATGGTACACTCGACAATGAAACTTGCATATTTAATGATGCATGAAAGCTCAAAAGCTCGCAAGTTAGAGTTGTTCACATTTCCAATGTATTAAACTATTTATTCAATTTCACACCCTTTTGATTATTCTATAATTTTTCCTCTTCAAATTATCCTCGATTTGCATATCAAAATAACAAAATAAATCCCGAGGCATCCAAGACAAGAGTTCATTCTTTCGAGTTTCATCCAAGTTCATGATACTCCAAACATACCGAGTTCAAAACAAAACTAAAACACACCAAAATTCCGAAAAAATCACTCCAAAAACGCAAATCAAAATCACACCAAAATCTAAAAGACAAAATAAAAAAAAAACAATATAAGTATTTCTTGACCCAATATATCCCCCCAGACTTGGATTAAAGAGTATACACATGAAGGGGGTATAGTATTTAAACAATAAAAACTTTGGGTCAAGAAATACTTACAACGGGTTTTACTGAGTTAGTGGAAGGTAGTGGCCATGTTGGACATGCCATTCGTGCATTTTTCGCATTAAGTCTAGCATCTCGTCTTGTTTCTTTCCCATCTCATCTTGTTTCTATCCAAGCTCATCTGGTTTCTGTCGGATTTCGTCATGTTTTTGTCGGGTCTCCTCTTGGAAGGCCTCAAATTCCGCTCTAAGTGATGACCGAGATGTGGCATGTCTTGATTCGGCCTATCTCGATGACTCGGGCCGTTCCCTCTCTCTTCCTTCTTCCTCTTTCGTCTCTCTTTCATCTTTTGGGCCTCTCTCATAGGTAAATTCCTCCTCCATTCTTTCCGCTCTATCTTCTTCTCACATTCTCTCGGCTCTATCCTTATTTTCTGTACGCCTAGGACGAACATTCCGAGCAAAGTGTCTATCACCAGGTGAGATCAATCGAGCTGCTTCCCGAGTCAATTTATATGCCTCCGTGGCCATTTGTATATTTCCTAAATCCCGAATACTATCACTCGTTGTCAGAGTTGTATTCGGGAGTAGGAAATAATCGCCGTCATTCTGGAGGAATATAACACGAGATTCGTAATATAAGATATTCATCAATTTCATGACTTGCACAGATAAGAGCATATTTCCTAGAAGGGGAGTTCGGTTTTCTAGTGATACATCAAGATGAAGTGCGATAGGGGTAATTAAACCCCCTATCCAAATCTCCCCTCTCGGTTTAGTAGCAACATCCTCAAAATGATCCATTAAAATAGCTCCGGTTGCTGGATCCATCCCGTCGTGCATATGAGATAGAACGTACAATTCTCGTTGAGTGATTGGCCCTGTTTCTTTTTGGCCGAAGATAGTGCTCGCAATTACTTTATGTAGATAGCGGAGGATAGGATTGCGAATTGAGGATCCTTTTGCCGACTTTGGGATATAGGGACGTGCATCGCTCCCCGGGTACTCAACCATTGCCCTCCAATATGTCTCACACTCGAACCGATTGATTCGTTATTCTCTGTACCTTCGAGTGTCGTATATAGCATCCAATTCGCCGGGAGATAGTTTTTCGTTCTTGTTGTCTAGACGGAATTCCAAAGTGGTCGGCTCATGGATGATCGGGTCTCTTTTAACAGTAAGCATGATAAGGAATTCTAATGTGAGGCAGCGGTAGGTGGCCCGATGTTGTGTCATTATCGTCGTCTAACTTATTCTTTCCAGCAGCTTCATGACATCGTCTTTTATTCCCATCTCCGTCATGCATTCTTCGTCCGGCCATCGAGTGGGGAGCATTTTTTTTCTGCCCCAACATCTCTCATCGTGCTAGGCGGCTTGGCGGGAGTTCAATTCCATAAGTTTCGGGCGTCTCAACAGCCCCTTGAGTCGGTATTCTCGCCGGTTGCTCAATTTCCATTGTGGGTCTTTCTCGTCCCCTTTGAGCCGCACCACGTCCCTATTGGGCATTTCCCCGTCCTCCACCTCTGGCCATTTCTCTGCAAGAAATTCATCGATTATCATTTGTTTCACAAAAGCTCAAAGTCACTATTTTTCGATAATATACGCTCCCCCAAACTTATATCCAATTGCACATTTGCCCAAAATATTCGTTTCTTCAAGAATACTCCAAATGTAAAGTTCAACACCAATCGTCATTGTATATAGCATCCCAATAATTTCAAACATGTCATTCAATCTCCCAATAATATAAGTCCCACATTTAATTCACGAGAATCGCAATCAAAAAATTCAACACATCAATACTCAGGAAAAAATCCAACAAAATTCAACTTAAGAACCCTAAATTGCTCAATAATTCATATTTCATATAATCTCAATGTAATGAAGAATTAAACCATCCAAAATCGTGAATCATACCTTGAATTCGGAGTAAGAATTGAAGAAAATTTCAAAAAATAATCGCGACCCAAAAACCGGATGAATTCGTCCGATTCCTGTAGGTCACAAGTCGTCCAGGAATTAGTCTAGAGGGGGGTGAATAGACTTATTGAAACTCTTAAACTCTTTTTCACGAAGAGTGAGTTTCTCAGCTGATAGATATGAGGAAATCAGCTGATGACGAAATCAAGACTAAGCAATGGAACAGTAATGTATGAATGCAACAGTTAAGTATGATGCTGAAAACAGTAAAACACGCAGGCAATTTATAGTGGTCTCAGAGATGGGGTAATCCTCTACTAATCCACTTTCTAAAAACTAGTTGGAGATGAATCCACTATAATTCTCAACCAGTGATAAATATTACAGTGATTCTACTACTTAGCTACAACAACTTCCAACCAGTGGAAATCACGTCGTTGCAACTCCTCTTTGACTACCTAGCACCACTTGATTCTTCAATTCCTCAGATACCTATCAGTCTCGCAACTTCAACCAGTGAAGTACCCCGAACTCAGGATTTAAGACAAGAGTGTGTGTCTTCTCCAACTCAGAGCTTTCTTCAAATAAGAACTTCGAGTACTGCTCTTTTCACGATGATATATGATTCGTTTGATTGCTTTGATAACTTTGATCGCTTGAGAGTTTTGTTCGCATCGTACTGCTCATCTTCAAATATTCGGATATATATAAGTGTCAATCCTTGAGCATTTTCTTCATAGTCGTTGCAAATCTTGTAACAAATCCATCCGTTGGAGAAATAGACTTCTTTGTTTATTTTTTCTGAACATTGCAAGGCTGGATTCCCATATTTTAATCCATCTTTCGACCGTTGTGAAGACTTTGCATGTGAGGCGCCGATTCTTTTAAATATAATAAGATTAAAGTCTTCAGTGGTAGGTCTGGATGAATTATTTAATTCATATCCTTGCGGGAATCTCTCCAATTTGTCTCTTCACACTTGCATGTGACTTTTCGTAATCTTTGACTATTCAACGCATGCTGATGTGGACATGGAGTACTTGGCTGATCTCTTATAAGTCAAGTTGGCTGATATACAGTCATCTTCTCTGCAGTTTGGACTTCTCTGTCGATGACTTCTCTGATGACTGTTGAGACTCGCCTGATCAAATGACTTGTCTGGAGTCTTTTGTCTTGATGAATTTTGACTTGTCTGATGGTCAGACTTCAGATGACTTAGTCTGCTGATCACTTGACTGCAGTCTGGTCAAACATCTCTGATGAATTTTTGTAGACCAGAACTTCTTTGATTTGACTCGGCTGTACTTCTCTGATGTGCTTATATATACCTTTGTACTTAGACGATTTGAGCCTAACTTATTTGGCCTATAGAAGATACTCATTTGGTTCTTCTTTACATTTTGCCAAGTATTTAACTTAACATAATTTGGCCTATGAAAGATACTCATCAGGTTCTTCCTTACATGTCTGCTACCTTCCCCCTGCATTCTATCTTCCCCTTTTGACTTCTCTTCCCCCTTAAACCTATCTTCCCCCTTTTTGCCAGCATCAACTAGAGAAGTTATCTGCTGCTCCATTCTATGCATCCAGTCTGACATGCCAAGCGGCATCCTGGAATTCGTAGGAGGAGGTGGTTGAGGGGCATTTCTCTACAGCAGGGTGTCAAGTTTGGAGTGGATTGACTGCAGATCAAGTGAAATCTCGGAGGTAAGCAGCTCTCCAACTGTCTCTCTGACGATTCGGCGAATCAGCTCCGACAGTATAGGTGAAATGTGAGATGCCTCTGGAGAGTGCTCACCTGAGCCTTCTTCGTCTGCAGGTAGGTGGGCATAGGACCGACCTAACTGCAGACTCCTTGAAATAGGCTGACAAGATGGGGTTGGCTCTGGAGTCCCCGATCTGTCTTCTTCCTCAGCTAGGCTGACATCAAGGCTGGTGTATTGGGCAGGAGCCCCAGCCTTATCTGCTTCAGCCTTGTCTCCTTCAGCTTCAGCTAGTTTCTCTTCTTCAGCCTGCCTCTCTTCTTCAGACTACCTCTCTTCTTCTCTCTCTTCTTCGACAGCTTTTTCTTCTTCTCTTATCACAGCCTCCTTTTCACCTCCATCACCTTTGTCATCATCTTCATCATTATCTTCATCATTATGTTTATCATCTTCATCTTCATCATCATCTTCTTTTTCTTCTTCTACTTCTTCTTGGTCCACCTCCTCTCCTTCTTCTTCTCTTTCATCCTCCAATTCTTCTGTTTTTTCAATATTTTTTTCTTCAGACTGTTTTTCAACTAGAATTTTTTATTCTTCTTTTTCCTTTTCTACTTCCTCCTTTTCTTTTTCTTCATCTTCTATTATAATAATTTCATCTTTTTCTTCTTCCTCCACCACTTCTTCGATTCTCACTTCTCTTTAAACTACATCTCCAGCTCCATTCAAAGTTCCATCAAAAACACTAGCCATAATAAGATGGAGGAGCTGGTCCATGTTTGTTTTAAAATTGGACATGAACCAGCCTTCCTGAAGTAGTAAACATAGATCTGTGTCACTTCAAAAGTGGGTGAGCATATCCTCTGTAGCCTGGGGATATTCCCAGCTACTCCTTTCAATAAAGTTTGAAGTTGAGAGAATGGAACAGTTTTGAGAGTTTTCCATACCTCAAAGATTTCAACAAAAGAGTGTTTTAGAGCATGAGTTTTTACAATTAAAAGTTGCTCTATAGACAGGTTACAAAGATTATGTTCAAGCTTGGCTTCTGGAATTAAGATAATTAAACCTGCTTCTTCTTCCTCTATTGCAAAAAGAGGGGTTAGAACTGGTACCATTTTGGTCTCCAGGCTGGAGGGAGCAGGCTGATCCTCCATGTGAATGGGTTCAAGTGTAGCAAACTGATCTGGATGCTCCTCCTCATCAAATAAGCGTCTGGGTCGTTTAGGAGAGGGTTCTGGTGAGGAGTGGATTACGGAAGGCTCACCAAGGGCTGGTCCCCTTCTCTTAAAACGGACAGCGATTGGGGTGTTGTCTGACTCTGTCTCAGACTGGGCTGCAGGTGAGTTGCGGGCTGCAGCCTGGTTGGACTCGTCTGAGCTTTCAGGGTATCTGTAGGGGGGTCCCTCTTCAGACAACTCTTTTAGAATCTGAGGTGCTCTCCTTTCGCCTCCTAGCCTCCTCAACGTTTCTTGGTCTAGATGACCAAGTCTCTTATTGATGTGGAAGGGGTCAGTCTTTTCCTTTGCCACACCAAGTTTCTCTAATATCCAACTGAGCTGCGTTCCGAACGCCAGCTTGGATTTAAATCTCTTATCTTCAACAAGCCACTCGGCCTTGTTAACCTCACGCACCAATTACTGTAGATGTAATCAGTCCTGTCAATTGGTTCGTTTTGAATCAGTGCTCCCAGCACCATAAACTTAGCTGATGACAATTGGTCGTAGCTACCTGCCATCCCCATAACTATCTTGTTGGTTATATCCAATGCATAGCGGCTCCTTCTTTATTTCGCTCCTCTTGGAGGTTAGCTTCAATTTATCCGGTTGGTCGACCGTCTTGATTTTCAGCCATGTATCGGCTGCGCTATGCTTTAGGGATTCGACCGCCATGCCGCAGTTTTTCATCCCAAAGGTTTTTTCGATTGTTTCCGGCGAGATATCCACTTGGATTCCACAGATTGTTCTCTGAATCCCCGATTCGATCACTCGAGCCTCTCGGAAAAAAGCAATAAGAGACTCCTTGAACAGATGCTTGGGGCTGATGTCCAAAAACGGGTAAATCCCATTCATTTTCATCGCTCTGATGAGGTTGCGCATGTCGTTGTTCTCCATATTTGCTTATAGGAGTCCTTCAAAATCGACGACCAGAGAAAATATGATCTGGTCCTTTACTGCCTTCAGATTTACGCCTTCAAAGTAGGATTCCATTTATGCAAAATAAGCGATTTCTTAGTGTATTGAGGGTTCGAAAGGATTTCTGCTTTGAAAATTAGGGTTTTGAAAGTTTGGTGAAAGTAAAGTGAAAAGGCTTTTCTCGTCCTTAAAAGGAAAATGAAACGACGTTTGTAATTAAATATTCATTTATTTTAGTGGTCCACCTTTTGAGGCTTTTTAAAATTCAAATTTAGTAATCGGTGGTCCAGGATTTGAGAATTTGAAAATGGACGGTTGGATTTTAATTGGTCACAGTGGAGGTCGATTAAACTCGTAGTTGCCACGTGTATTTTAAACATATAGTATTATGCCACTTGTGATCCAAATAGTAATATGATATTATACAAATAGCAAATAATAATATAATATTCAAAAGACGGTCAGGTACAGAAAACTTAGCTGGTTGACTGTTTGACTCTTGACTGCTCTGCATCAGGTGAGTTGACTCCTTTGACTTCTCCCATGTGGTTTGATCAGCCAAGTTCCTTCATCTGTCCTTTGTCTTCTTGTATGCATCCGGTAGGGTCTGATTCCTATGATGAACTTAGTCCGTCCTTCGTCTGATCTGCTTCAGCTAGCTTTTTCATCTGTACTAGATTCCCAATCTAGTAATCCAAGTTCCCTGCTCAGCTCCAAAAACCTTTCTTCTGGCAAAGGTTTGGTGAAAATGTCAGGTATTTGGTAGTCTGTGCTGACTCTTTCAACTCTGACTCTCTTGTTAAGCACGTGATCTCTTATGAAGTGATGCTTAACATCAATGTGCTTTGTCCTTGAATGCAATACCGGGTTGCTGGTTATTGCAATAGCACTATTGTTGTCACACCAAATTGGAACTTCATTGGCAATAATGTTGTAGTCCCTTAGCTGTTGTCTGATCCATAAGATCTGGGCGCAACAACTACCTGCAGCTAGGTATTCTGACTCTGTTGTGGAGATAGAGTTAGAAACCAGCTTCTTGCTAAACCAGGATATCAGTCTTGTTCCTAGAAATTGGCACGTTCCACTAGTGCTTTTCCTATTTATTTTGCATCCTGCGAAATCTGCATCTGAGTATCCTGATAGCTCGAAGTTGTCATCCTTAGGGTACCATAGTCCAACATTGACTGTAGACTTAAGGTATTTGATTATTCTCTTGGCTGCATCTTGGTGAGACTGCTTTGGCTTGGATTGAAATCGTGCGCATACTCCTACGGCATAAGATATATCTGGTTTGCTTGCAGTTAGGTATATCAATGATCCAATGAGTCCTCTATAGTGGGTTGAGTCCACTGATTTGCCTCCCTCATATGCATCTAGGTGAGTGCTTGTGCTCATAGGGATTTTTGCTGGTATAGCTGATTCCATTCCAAATCTCTTGATTACATCTCGGGTATATTTTGCTTGATTGATGAAAATTCCATTTTCCATATGCTTGACTTGTAATCCAAGAAAGAAGTTAAGCTTTCCCATCATACTCATCTCAAATTCTCCTTGCATGAGATTTAAGAATTTCTCACACAGCTCTGGGTTGGTTGAGCCAAATATGATGTCATCCACATATATCTGAACTAGTAATATGTGGCCTTCGTGCTCTACTCTGAATAGGGTTTTGTCCACTTTCCCTTTGCAGAAACCGTTCTTCTCAAGAAATACAGATAAGGTTTCATACCAAGCTCTTAGTGCCTTCTTGAGTCCATATAGAGCTTTCAATAGCTTGTAGACATTGTCTCCTTTGACAAATCCTGGGGTTGCTCCACATAGACTTCTTCTTCTAGAATTCCATTAAGAAAAGCAATCTTTACATCCATCTGATAGACTTCAAAATCCTTGAATGCAGCATATGCAAGGAATAGTCTGATGGCTTCTAATCTTGCAACAGGTGCATAGGTTTCATCAAAATCTATTCCTTCACACTGTGCATATCCTTTACGAACAAGTCTGGATTTATTCCTAACAATAGCTCCATCTTCGTCGCCTTTGTTTTTGTACACCCATTTGGTGCCAATAACCTTCTTATGATCTCGTATGTCTGTTAGTTCCCAAACATTGTTCCTTTCCATTTGTTCAAGCTCCTCTTGCATGACATTGATTCAAGAATAGTCTTCTAGGGCTTGCTCTGTTGTCTTGGGTTCTATTTGGGACATGAAGCATGAAAACATTGCCATTCCTGCGGGTAGAGTAAACTGTCTTGTCTTGACTCCATCAATCATCTTCCCAACGATCGGTTGAATAGGGTGATCTTTGAGCCACTTAGGAATGTCTTCTTCTTCAGGGTCTATTCCCCCTGTAAATTTGCTTTGGTGGATTTCCTCTCTGTCTGCATCAGCTTGGTTCTGATCTCCTTGGTCTGCAACTAGATCAGCTATCGTCTTGTCATCTGCAGGTTGGGATTTGGTCTGGTCTGCAGATGAGTCTTTATCAGCTACAGTTTGGTCTTTATCAGCACCAACTAGATCAGGTAGGTTTGGTGGTCCTGTCTGATCTGTAGTTGGGTCTTCATCAGCTACAGATGGGTCTTCAGGCTGATCTACAGGTGAGTCCACCATTCCTGTGTCATGAACAATGACTTCTTCTAGAGTTGCATATTTGAGCTTATCCTCAATTAGTTCCACTTGTTTCCTGTACTCAACGGTAGATTCATCAAATACAACATGAGGTGTTTCATCCAAAACTAATGTTCTTTTGTTAAAAACTCTATATGCCTTGCTTCTTTGTGAATGTCCCATAAAGTGACCGTCATCAGTTTTAGCATCAAAGGCATTTAGTTGGGTTTTACCATTGTTGTGGATGAAACACTTACAACCGAAAATATGAAAATAAGCAATTGTAGGTGTTCTGCCATTCCAAACCTCATAGGGAGTTTTTCCATGTCTCCCTACTATCATACTCCTGTTCTGAGTGTGGCATGCTGTGTTGACAGCTTCAGCCCAGAACCTCTTACGCAGGTCTGCTTCTGCAATCATGGACCTGGCTGCTTCCTTTAAGACTCTGTTTCTTCTTTCGGCAACACCATTCTGCTGGGGAGTCCTGGCTGCAGAGAGCTCATGCTGGATTCCATTCTGATCGCTGTAATTAGTGATCGCCTTGTTGAGAAATTCACCTCCTCTATCTGATATGATTTTGATGATTGAGATGGATTTCTCATTTTGGATCCTTCTCAGCAGCTCAGGTAACTTGGTCAAGGTTTCACTTTTCTTATACAAAAAGATAATCCATGTGTACCTTGAGTAGTCATCCACTACTACTAGAGCATGCTTTCCGCCACTTAGAGTCCTTGGCTTGATAGGGCCAAATAGATCCATATGAAGTAGATCTAAGATCCTTGATGTGAGAGTTGTAGGCTGGACTGGCTTAAATGATGTCTGGTCTGCTTTCCTTTCTGACACGCATCACAGAGAGCGTCCTTCATGAATGCTTCTTCTGGAAGTCCTCTGACCAGATTCTGAGAACTAATCTTGTTGATGGCTTTGAAATTTAGATGACATAATCTTTTATGCCACAGCCATCTATTCTCACCTACTGTCTTAGATAGAAAACAGGTATTAGGTGTTCCTGTGTTCCAATCTATCATGTAGACGTCTCTCCTTCTGAATCCTTGTAGCATCACCTCTCCAGATAGGATATCTATCACCATACATTTCCAAATGGTGAAGGCTACTAGATTCTTTTCATCACAAAACTGGCTTATGCTCAGGAGATTATACTTGAGCCCTTTAACATAATTAACTTTGGATATAGTGTATTTCCTCCGTGCAGCTCTCCAAAGCCTTTTGTTTGTCCTCTAGAGCTATCTCCAAAGGTTACGTCTGGACCTCTTTCTTTAGTATATTTTGTCAGCACCTTCTTGTTCCCGGTCATGTGCCTTGAGCATCCGGAGTCTACAAACCATTCTACACACCAAATGTTTGAATTTGTGGAGATGTGGTAGTAGTCCTTCCACCTTTTCTGCAATCATACAAGCAGAGATTTAGGTACCCAAATCTGTGTGGGTCCTCTAGGGTTAGATGGTTTCCTGGAGAATTGATTTCTCCTTAGATTGTGAAAACTAGATTGATTGCCCCTATAAGGTGTGTAAGGTCTGGGTCTATATCCTTTATTAGGATTGTATACCGGATATGCCTCATAATATTGGTAGTGTGGGCCATTTCTAAACATGGGCTGAGACCATTTATTAAATCTTTGAGGTCTCCACACTTGTTCATTTGGAAAATTAGGATAACCTTGAGGTTTCCATTTGCCCCTCCCATTTTGAAATCTGTTTTTGGCGAGTTTTTGATAATAGTGGGCATGTTGTCTGGGTTGTTGCTTCTGCCTTGGCCATTGCCTAGTCGCTTGTCTAGGTGGCTGCCTTGTGTACCTTGGTTGCAGCCTAGATTTGTGACTTGGTTGTTGCCTATTTTTAAATACAGGTTTGTATATAGGCTCAACAGACGAGACAATTGTTTCTCCCTTGATGAAAGTGGTTTTAGAACTAGATGGAGTGTGGGGGTCATATCCAAGGCCTGATCTGGAATATAGTGGACTTTTATTGGTATACAATTCGTCCAGAGTTAGAGACGCCTCCAGGGAGGTTATTTCCTTCGCCTGAGTCATACTTACCTGAGTCACTTTAGTAAATTCGGCTTTGACATGAGCAAGTGCAGTGGATTTGTCACTATTCAAAACAGTTAATCACTTTATCTCAGTTGTAGTGACATCATCCTGGTTTTTCAAGTTAACTGCAACCTGGTTTTCAAGATCAAATTTTACTTTATTCAATTCTAGGCTGAGTTTTTCAAAATCATTTTACACCAGCCTATTCTCATCTTGTAGCTGAGTCTTCTCGGCTGATACAGATAGGTGTGCAAATTTTAGTGTCTCAAAATCTTTAAGTAGCTGATTTACAGATTCGTGCAAGTCCATATGTTGTGACATGGCTGAACTATTATTTGAATTAGAGGGTTTTGATGTTACCTCTTCATCAGCTAGGTTGGCCATCAGGCAATCATACTCTTCATCATCATCAGAGAAGAATCTGCTGCTTGATTCTACTCGCTCTTGATCTTCTCCTTCGGTCTTCTTTTCTGCTCACCTCATTCTTGCTCTCGTCCTTGTTAAGATCACGACAGTCGATTTGAATGTGTCCTGTCTTATGGAAGTTTTAACACTCCACCTTCCAGCTTCCGGCTTTTTGGTTTCTTCTGGGATTCTCCTTATAATTCTTTTTACATTTAGAGTAATTCTTTCTGAAGTTGCTGAACCTTTGCATGATGAACGCCATTTCTTCCTCGAAATCGAGTGGATTTGGAGGTTTAACTTCAGATAGGCTTTTGGCAGGGGACTCGGCTGCAAACGCTATTCCCTTCTCTGCAGGCTCGTTTGATGATGAACTTGGGAGTTCGAATTCATAATCCTTAAGGTCAGAGAATAGTTCTTGAATCTTGATTTTATTGAGGTCTTTGGATTCCCTCATGGCTACCGCCTTCATATTCCACTCTGGGTTAAGTGATCTCAGAACCTTCAGGGCCATCTCCCCGTTGCCATAGGATTTTCCCAGTGAATTGATTTCGTTGATGATCTCTGTGAACCTTGTGTCCACCTGGTCTATGGATTCTCCGGTCTTCATCTTGAAGTTGTCAAACTTCTGGGTAGCGATTGACAACTTGTTTTCTTTTATTAGCTTGGTACCTTCGCACATCACAACAAGTGTATCCCAAATCTCTTTGGCATTTTTGCAATTTTTAATCTTGACCATTGTTGATTTGTCAAGGGTTTGGTATAGCACATCTCTGGCGCGGTTGTCTAGGTTGGCCAGCTTTCTTTCTTCTGGGGTCAGATCCATCCTCTTCTTTAGGATCTTTTCTGGCTTCCCAGCTGCAATCTCCTCAGGAGTGTTGTCCTTCTCGAATATGAACGGGTCGTCCTCTATGATACACCACATGTCGTCATGGATTGAAGATAAGTGTGCCTACATCCTTATCTTTCAAAGATCATACTCGTCAACTGAAAACACAGGTAATCTAGAATGCATATGTTGAATGTGTTCCATTTTAAAATGAGAGTGTAAAAAATATATATCCTTGATATATGGATCTGGTTCGTGAAATAAATGAACCAACCTCTCCGATACTACTTGTAGGTCACAAAGTCGTCCAGGAATAAGTCTAGATGGGAGGTGAATAGAATTATTGAAACTCTTAAACTCTTTTTCACGAAGAGTGAGTTTCTCAGCTGATAGATATGCGGAAATCTGCTGATGACGAAATCAAGACTAAGCAATGGAATAGTAATGTATGAATGCAACAGTTAAGTATGATGCTGAAAACAGTAAAACACGTAGGCAATTTATAGTGGTCTCAGAGGTGGGGTAATCCTATACTAATCCACTTTCTACAAACCAGTTGGAGATGAATCTACTATAATTCTCAACCAGTGATAAATATTACAGTGATTCTACTACTTAGCTACAACAACTTCCAACCAGTGGAAATCACGTCATTGCAACTCCTCTTTGACTGCCTAGCACCACTTGATTCTTTAAATCCTCGGATACCTATCAGTCTCGCAACTTCAACCAATGAAGTACCCCGAACTCAGGTTTTTATACAAGAGTGTTTGTCTTCTCCAACTCAGAGCTTTCTTCAAATAAGAACTTCGAGTACTGCTCTTTTCACGATGCTATATGATTGCTTTGATTGCTTTGATATCTTTGATCGCTTGAGAGTTTTGTTTGCATCGTATTGCTCATCTTCAAATCTTCGGATATATATATAAGTGTCGATCTTTGATCAATTTCTTCATAGCCGTTGCAAATCTTGTAACAAATCCGTCCGTTGGAGAAATAGACTTCTTTGTTTATATCCTTGTAGGAATCTCTACAATTTGTCTCTTCACGCTTGCATGTGACTTTCCGTAATCTTTGACTATTCAACGCATGCTGACGTGGATATAGAGTACTTGGCTGATCTCTTATAAGTCAAGTTTGCTGATATACAGTCATTTTCTCTGCAGTTTGGACTTCTCTGTCGATGACTTCTCTGATGACTGTTGAGACTCGCCTGATCAGATGACTTGTCTGGAGTCTTTTGTCTTGATGAATTTTGACTTGTATGATGGTCAAACTTCAGATGACTTAGTCTGCTGATCACTTGACTGCAGTCTGGTCAAACATCTCTGATGAATTTTTGTAGACCAGAACTTCTCTGATTTGACTCGGCTGTACTTCTCTGATGTGCTTATCTGTACCTTTGTCCTTAGCCGATTTGAGCCTAACTTATTTGGCCTATATAAGATACTCATTTGGTTCTTCTTTACATTTTGCCAAGTATTTAACTTAACATAATTTGATCTATGGAAGACACTCATCTGGTTCTTCCTTACATTTTTGCCAAGTAATAAACATTTGAATTACAATAATGACATCATCAAAATCTAACAAGTATTCCTAACAAATTCCCCCTATTTTGATGATGGCAAAACTCTAAGCAATTAATCAAATGTACAAGTCTGCACTTAAGTGCAAGACACAAACTCAAAATCAGTCTTTTTTTGAGACAACTAAGAGTTGTCATTCAAATGACTGTATATATTAATTTTTTGTTGATTACAAGTACATGGATTGAATAGAATAAATACAGAAAAATTAATCAATTACAAAAATTTCAATTACATCCAAAACCTATCTGCCCCTTCCTGCGAACAGTTTGCTTGGGAGGTCTAAATAGTTTTGCACTGATTGGTCTACTTTTGATGGGTGCAAGACCATATTTCCTCCTTATGACTAGGGCAGCAAAGTCTTGGTCTTCTTTTGAAGAGAACTTGTGCTCTTCACACAGCTTTCTAATTTTTTCTTGAAGTTCTAGCTCGTCAAGCTCACTATCCAAACGGGTCGGCGCTTCCACTACTCTGAATGGAGGAATCATAGGATAAGCAAGCCATTTGGCTGCATATTTAAGCATGATAGTCCACAGAGTAGGCCATCTAGCTTCCATGTAGTTGACGAATGACTGTTGGGGTGAGCATTCTTTGTCTTGGAGAATCTCCCAGAGGTAGAACTGCTCTGTGAATTGTTTCTTGGCATCCGCCCAACTGGTCATGAATTATGTTGGTAAGAATTCTTCAACATACCACAACTGCTTGCCTTCCCATTCGAATCTTTGTTCTTCTTTCTCTCTTGTTCTTCTCTTCTTCTCAACAGGATGCTCTTCAGGTTGGTTGGGGGCAGATATCTCCTTTCTTTTCAGACTTGATGGTCCTCCTTCAATTTGGAGAATATCTTGCCTCTTCTTCGATCTTAGCTCTTCAGCCTGAACAAAAACTTCCTCCTGTCTGCTACCTTCCCCCTGCATTCTATCTTCCCCCTTTGACTTCTCTTCCCCCTTAAACCTATCTTCCCCCTTTTTGCCAGCATCAAATAGAGAAGTTATCTACTGCTCCATTCTATGCATACAATATGACATGCCAAGCGGCATCCTGGAATTCGTAGGAGGAGGTGGTTTAGGGGCATTTCTCTATAGCAGTGTGTCAAGTTTGGAGTGGATTAACTGCAGATCAGGTGAAATCTCGGAGGTAAGCAGCTCTCCAGCTGTCTCTCTAATGATTCGGCGAATCAACTCCGACAGCATAGGTGAAATGTGAGATGCCTCTAGAGAGTGCTCACCTGAGCCTTCTTCGTCTGCATGTAGGTGGGCATAGGACCGACCTGACTGCAGAATCCTTGCAATAGGCTGACCAGATGGGGTTGGCTCTCGAGTCCCTGATCTGTCTTCTTCCTCAGCTAGGCTGACATAAAGGCTGGTGTATTGGGCAGGAGCCCTAGCCTTATCGGCTTCAGCCTTGTCTCCTTCAGCTTCAGCCTTTTTCTCTTCTTCAGCCTGCCTCTCTTCTTCAGGCTGCTTCTCTTCTTCTCTGTCTTCATCGACAGCTTTTTCTTCTTCTCTTATCACAGCCTCCTTTTCACCTCGATCACCTTTGGCATCATCTTCATCATCATCTTCATCATTATCTTCATCATTATGTTTATCATCTTCATCTTCATCATCATCTTATTTTTATTCTTCTACTTCTTCTTGGTCCACCTCCTCTCCTTCTTCTTCTCCTTCATCCTCCAATTCTTCTGTTTTTTCAATCTCTTTTTCTTCAGACTGTTTTTCAACTAGAATTTTTTCTTCTTCTTTTTCCTTTTCTACTTCCTCCTTTTATTTTTCTTCATCTTCTATTATAATAATTTCATATTTTTCTTCTTCCTCCACCACTTCTTTGATTCTCACTTCTTTTTCAACTACACCTCCATCTCCATTCAAAGTTCCATCAAAAACACTAGCCATAATAAGATGGATGAGCTGGTCCATGTTTGTTTTAAAATTGGACATGAACCAGCCTTCCTGAAGTAGTAAACACAGATCTGTCTCATTACAAAAGTGGGTGAGCAGATCCTCTGTAGCCTGGGGATATTCCCAGCTACTCCCTTCTATAAAGGTTTGAAGTTGAGAGAATGGAACAATTTTGAGAGTTTTCCATTCCTCAAAGATTTCAACAAAAGAGTGTTTTAGAGCATGAGTTTTTACAATTAAAAGTTGCTCTATAGACAGGTTAAAAAGATTATGTTCAAGCAGATTAAAAGAGTAATTGGCTTCTGGAATCAAGATAATTAAACCTGCTTCTTCTTCCTCCGTTGCAAAAAGAGGGGTTAGAACTGGTACCATTTGGGTCTCCAGGTTGGAAGGAGCAGGCTGATCCTCCATGTGAATGGGTTCATGTGTAGCAAACTTATCTGGCTGCTCCTCCTCATCAAATAAGCACCTGGGTCGTTTGGGAGAGGGTTCCAGTGAGGAGTGGATTATGGAAGGCTCACCAGGGGCTGTTCCCCTTCTCTTAAAACGGACAGTGATTGGGGTGTTGTCTGACTATGTCTCAGACTGGGCTACAGGTGAGTTGCGGGCTGCAGCCTGGTTAGACTCGTCTGAGCTTTCAGGGTATCTGTAGGGGGTCCCTCTTCAGACAACTCTTTTAGAATCTGAGCTGCTCTCCTTTCGCCTCCTAGCCTCCTCAGCGTTTCTTGGTCTAGATGACCAAGTCTCTTATTGATGTGGAAGGGGTCAGTGTTTCCCTTCGCCACGCCAAGTTTCTCCAATATCCAATGGAGCTGCGTTCCGAACGCCAGCTTGGATTTAAATCTCTTATCTTCAACAAGCCACTCGGCCTTGTTAACTTCACGCACCAATTACCTGTAGATGTAATCAGTCCAGTCAATTGGTTCATCTTGAATCAGTGTTCCCAGCACCATAAACTTAGCTGACGATAATTGGTCATAGCTACCTGCCATCCCCATAACTATCTTGTTGGTTATAACCAACGCATAGCGATACTCCTTCTTTATTTCGCTCCTCTTGGCGGTTAGCTTCAATTTCTCCGGTTGGTCGACCGCCTTGATTTTCAGCCATGTATCGGCTGCGCTCTGCTTTAAGGCTTCGACCGCCACACCACGGTTTTTCATCCCAAAGGTTTTTTCGATTGTTTCCGGCGAGATATCCACTTGGACTCCACAGATTGTGCTCCGAATCCCCAATTCGATCACTCGGGCCTCTCGGAAAAAAGCAACAACAGCCTCCTTGAACAGATGATTGGGGCTGATGTCCAAAAATGGGTAGATCCCATTCATTTTCATTGCTCTGATGAGGTTGCGTACGTTGTTGTTCTCCAGATTTTCTTCTAGGAGTCCTTCAAAATCGACGACCAGAGAAAAGATGATCTGGTCCTTTACTGCCTTCAGATTTACGCCTTAAAAGTAGGATTCCATTTCTTCAAAATAAGCGATTTCTTAGTGTATTGAGGGTTCGAAAGGATATCTATTTTGAAAATTAGGGTTTCAAAAGTTTGGTGAAGGTAAAGTGAAAAGACTTTTCTCGTCCTTAAAAGGAAAATGAAACGTCGTTTGTAATTAAATATTCATTTATTTTAAATGGTGGTCCACCTTTTGAGGCTTTTTAAAATTCAAATTTAGTAATTGGTGGTCCAGGTTTTGAGAATTTGAAAATAGACGGTGGGATTTTAATTGGTCACAATGGAGGTCGATTGAACTCGTAGTTGCCACGTGTATTTTAAACATATAGTATTATGCCACTTGTGATCCAAATAGTAATATGATATTATACAAATAGCAGATAGTAATATAATATTCAGAAGTCGGTCAGGTATAGAAAACTTAGATGGTTGACTGTTTGACTCTTGACTGCTCTGCATCAGGTGAGTTGACTCCTTTGACTTCTCCCCTATGGTTTGATCAGCCAAGTTCCTTCATCTGTCCTTCGTCTTCTTGTCTGCATCAGGTAGGGTCGGATTCCTATGATCAACTTAGTTCATCCTTCGTCTGATCTGCTTCAGCTAGCTTTTTCATCTGTACTAGATTCCCAATCTAGTAATCCAAGTTCCCTGCTCAGCTCCAAAATCCTTTCTTCTGGCAAAGGTTTGGTGAAAATGTCAGCTATTCGGTAGTTTGTGCTGACTCTTTCAACTCTGAATCTCTTGTTAAGCACGTGATCTCTTATGAAGTGATGCTTAACATCAATGTGCTTTGTCCTTGAATGCAATACCGGGTTGTTGGTTATTGCAATAGCACTATTGTTGTCACACCAAATTGGAACTTCATTGGCAATAATGTTGTAGTCCCTTAGCTGTTGTCTGATCCATATGATCTGGACGCAACAACTACCTGCTGCTAGGTATTATGAATCTGTTGTGGAGATAGAGGTAGAAACCTGCTTCTTTCTAAACCAGTATATCAGTCTGGTTCCTAGGAATTGGCACGTTCCACTAGTGTTTTTCCTATTTATTTTGCATCCTGCGAAATCTGCATCTGAGTATCCTGATAGCTCGAACTTATCATCTTGGTGAGACTGCTTTGGCTTGGATTGAAATCGTGCAC
Organism: Orobanche coerulescens; assembly: GCA_033398695.1. Taxonomy (NCBI): domain Eukaryota; kingdom Viridiplantae; phylum Streptophyta; class Magnoliopsida; order Lamiales; family Orobanchaceae; genus Orobanche; species Orobanche coerulescens. The sequence continues at coordinate 89,495,390 of CM065814.1, forward strand.
ATACTCATATGACATAAGATATATCTGGTCTGCTTGCAGTGAGGTATATCAATGATCCAATGAGTCCTCTGTAGTGGGTTGAGTCCACTGATATGCCTCCCTCATCTGCATCTAGGTGAGTGCTTGTGCTCATAGGGATTCTTGCTGGTTTGGCTGATTCCATTCCAAATCTCTTGATTAGATCTCGGGTATATTTGGCTTGATTGATGAAAATTCCATTTTCCATCTGCTTGACTTGTAATCCAAGAAAGAAGTTAAGCTTTCCCATCATACTCATCTCAAATTCTCCTTGCATGAGATTTGAGAATTTCTCACACAGCTCTGGGTTCGTTGAGCCAAATATGATGTCATCCACATATATCTGAACTAGTAATATGTGGCCTTCATGCTCTACTCTGAATAGGGTTTTGTCCACTTTCCCTTTGCAGAAACCGTTCTTCTCAAGAAATATAGATAAGGTTTCATACCAAGCTCTCAGTGCCTGCTTGAGTCCATATAGAGCTTTCAATAGCTTGTAGACTTTGTCTCCTTTGACAAATCCTGGGGGTTGCTCCACATAGACTTCTTCTTCTAGAATTCCATTAAGAAAAGCACTCTTTACAACCATCTGATAGAATTCAAAATCCTTGAATGCAGCATATGCGAGGAATAGTCTGATGGCTTCTAATCTTGCAACAGGTGCATAGGCTTCATCAAAATCTATTCCTTCACACTGTGCATATCCTTTAGCAACAAGTCTGGATTTATTCCTAACAACAACTCCATCTTCGTCGCTTTTGTTTTTGTATACCCATTTGGTGCCAATAACCTTCTTATGATCTGGTTTGTCTGTTGGTTCCCAAACATTGTTCCTTTCCATTTGTTCAAGCTCCTCTTGCATGGCATTGATCCAAGAATAGTCTTCCAGGGCTTGCTCTGTTGTCTTGGGTTCTATTTGGGACATGAAGCATGAAAACATTGCCATTCTTGCGGGTAGAGTAGACTGTCTTGTCTTGACTCCATCAGTCAGCTTCCCAATGATCTGTTGAATAGGGTGATCTTTGAGCCACTTAGGAATGTCTTCTTCTTCAGGGTCTGTTCCCCCTGTAGATTTGCTTTGGTGGATTTCCTCTCTATCTGCATCAGCTTGGTTCTGATCTTCTTGGTCTTCAACTGGATCAGCTATCGTCTTGTCATCTACAGGTTGGGATCTGGTCTGGTCTGCGGATGAGCCTTTATCAGCTACAGTTTGGACTTTATCAGCAGCAACTGGATCAGGTAGGTTTGGTGGTCCTGTCTGATCTGCAGTTGAGTCTTTATCAGCTATAGTTTGGCCTTTATCAGCAGCAACTGGATCAGGTAGGTTTGGTGGTCCTGTCTGCTGCAGTTGGGTCTTCATCAGCTACAGATGGGTCTTCAGGCTGATCTGTAGGTGAGTCCACCATTCCTGTGTCATGAACAATGACTTATTCTAGAGTTGCGTATTTGATCTTATCCTCAATTAGTTCCACTTGTTTCCTGTACTCAACGGTAGATTCATCAAATACAACATGAGTTGTTTCCTCCACGACTAAGGTTCTTTTATTAAAAACTCTATATGCCTTGCTTCTTTGTGAATATCCCATAAAGAGACCGTCATCAGTTTTAGCATCAAAGGCATTTAGTTGGGTTTTACAATTGTTGTGGATGAAACACTTACAACCAAAAATATGAAAATAAGCAACTGTAGGTGTTCTGCCATACCAAACCTCATAGGGACTTTTTCCATGTCTCTCTACTATCATACTCCTGTTCTGAGTGTGGCATGCTATGTTGACAGCTTCAGCCCAGAACCTCTTTGGCAGGTCTGCTTCTGCAATCATGGACCTGGCTGCTTCCTTTAAGGTTCTGTTTCTTCTTTCGGCAACACCATTCTGCTGGGGGGTCCTGGCTGCAGAGAGCTCATGCTGGATTCTATTCTGATCGTTGTAATTAGTGATCACCTTATTGAGAAATTCAACTCCTCTATCTGATCCGATCTTGATGATTGAGAGGGATTTCTCATTTTGGATCCTTCTCAGCAGCTCAGGTAACTTGGTCAAGGTTTCACTCTTCTTATACAAAAAGATCATCCATGTGTACCTTGAGTAGTCATCCAGTACTACTAGAGCATGCTTTCTGCCACTTAGAGTCCTTGGCTTGATAGGGCTAAATAGATCCATATGAAGTAGATCTAAGATCCTTGATGTGAGAGTTGTAGGCTGGACTGGCTTGAATGATTCTCTGGTCTGCTTTACTTTCTGACACGCATCACAGAGAGATTCCTTCTTGAATGCTTCTTTTGTGCCACAGCCATCCATTCTCAGCTATTGTCTTATATAGAAAACAGGTATTAGGTGTTCCTGTGTTCCAATCTATCATGTATACGTCTCTCCTTCTGAATCCTTGTAGCTTCACCTCTCCAGATAGGATATCTATCACCATACATTTCCAAATAGTGAAGACTACTAGATTCTTTTCATCACAAAACTGGCTTATGCTCAGGAGATTATACTTGAGCCCTTTGACATAATGAACTTTGGATATAGTGATATTTCCTCGGTGCAGCTCTCCAAAGCCTTTTGTTTGTCCTCTAGAGCTATCTCCAAAGGTTACGTCTGGACCTCTTTCTTTGGTATATTTTGTCAGCACCTTCTTGTTCTCGGTCATGTGCCTTGAGCATCCGGAATATACAAACCATTCTTTACCTCTAAGGTTTGAATTTGTGGAGATGTGGTAGTAGTCCTTCCACCTTTTCTGCAATCATACAAGCAGAGATTTAGGTACCCAAATCTGTGTGGGTCCTTTAGGGTTAGATGGTTTCCTGGAGAATTGATTTCTCCTTGGATTGTGAAAACTAGATTGATTGCCCCTATAAGGTGTGTAAGATCTGGGTCTATATACTCTGTTAGGATTGTATACTGGATATGCCTCATAATATTAGTAGTGTGGGCTATTTCTAAACCTTGGCTGAGACCATTTATTAAATCTTTGAGGTCTCCACACTTGTTCATTTTGAAAATTAGGATAACCTTGAGGTTTCCATTTGCCCCTCCCATTTTGAAATCTGTTTTTGGGGAGTTTTTGATAATAGTGGGCATGTTGTCAGGGCTGCTGCTTCTGCCTTAGCCATTGCCTAGTCGCTTGTCTAGGTGGCTGCCTTGTGTACCTTGGCTGCAGCCTAGACTTGTGACTTGGCTGTTGCCTATTTTTAAATACAGGTTTGTATATAGGCTCAACAAACGAGACAATTGTTTCTCCCTTGATGAAAGTGGTTTTAGAACTAGAGGGAGTGTGGGGGTCATATCCAAGGCCTGATCTGGAATATAGTGGCCTTTTATTGGAACACAATTCGTCCAGAGTTAGAGACGCCTTCAGGGAGGTTATTTCCTGCGCCTGAGTCTTACTTACCTGAGTCAGTTTAGTAAATTCGGCTTTGACATGAGCAAGTGCAGCTGATTTGTCACTATTCAAAATAGTTAATCGCTTTATCTCAGTTGTAGTGACATCAGCCTGGTTTTTCAAGTTAACCGCAACCTGGTTTTCAAGATCAGATTTTACTTTATTCAATTCTAGGCTGAGTTTTTCAAAATCATTTTTCAGCTGTCTATTATCATCTTGCAGCTGAGTCTTCTCGGCTGATACAGATAGGTGTGCAGATTTTAGTGTCTCAAAATCTTTAAGTAGCTGATTTATAGATTCGTGCAAGTCCATATGTTGTGACATGGTTGAACTATTATTTGAATTAGAGGGTTTTGATGTTACCTCTTCATCAGCTAGGTTGGCCATCAGGCAATCATACTCTTCATCATCATCAGAGAAGAATCCGTTGCTTGATTCTACTCGCTCTTGACCTTCTCCTTCAGTCTTCTTTTCTGCTCACCTCCTTCTTGCTCTTGTCCTTGTTAAGATCAGGACAGTCGATTTGAATATGTCCTGTCTTATGGCAGTTGTAACACTCCACCTTCCACTTAGGCTTTTGGTTTCTTAAGGATTCTCCTTATAATTCTTTTTATATTTGGAGTAATTCTTTCTGAATTTGCTGAACCTTTGCATGATGAACTCCATTTCTTCCTCGAAATCGAGTGGATTTGGAGGTTTAACTTCAGATAGGCTTTTGGTGGGGGACTCGGCTGCAAACGCTATTCCCTTCTCTGCAGGCTCGTTTGATGATGAACTTGGGAGTTCGAACTCATAAGCCTTCAGGTCAGACAATAGTTCTTGAATCTTGATTTTATTGAGGTCTTTGGATTCCCTCATGGCTACCGCCTTTATAATCCACTATGGGTTAAGTGATCTGAGAACCTTTAGGGCCATCTCCCCGTTGCCATAGGATTTTCCCAGTGAATTAATTTCGTTGATGATCTCTGTCAACCTTGTGTCCACCTGGTCTATGGATTCTCCGGTCTTCATCTTGAAGTTGTCAAAATTCTGGGTAGCGATTGACAACTTGTTTTCTTTTATTAGCTCGGTACCTTCGCACATCACAGCAAGGGTATCCCAAATCTCTTTGGCATTTTTGCAATTTTTAATCTTGACCATTGTTGATTTGCCAAGGATTTGGTATAGCACATCTCTGGCGCGGTTGTCTAGGTTGTCCAGCTTTCTTTCTTCTGGGGTCAGCTCCATCCTCTTCTTTGGGATCTTTTCCGGCCTCCCAGCTGCGATCTCCTCAGGAGTGTTGCCCTTCTCGAATATGAACGGGACGTCCTTTATGATACACCACATGTCGTCATGGATTGAAGATATGTGTGCCTGCATCCTTATCTTCCAAAGATCATACTCGTCAACTGAAAACACAGGTAATCTATAATGCATGTGTTGCATGTGTTCCATTTTAAAATGAGAGTTTGAAAAATATATATCCTTGATATATGGATCTGGTTCGTGAAATAAATGAACCAACCTCTCCGATACCACTTGTAGGTCACAAGTCGTCCAGAAATAAGTCTAGAGGGGGGGTGAATAGACTTATTGAAACTCTTAAACTCTTTTTCACGAAGAGTGAGTTTCTCAGCTGATAGATATGCGGAAATCAGTTGATGACGAAATCAGGACTAAGCAATGGAACAGTAATATATGAATGCAATAGTTATGATGCTGAAAACAGTAAAACACGCAGGCAATTTATAGTGGTCTCAGAGGTGGGGTAATCCTCTACTAATCCACTAACTCCAAACCAGTTGGAGATGAATCCACTATAATTCTCAACCAGTGATAAATATTACAGTGATTCTACTACTTAGCTACAACAACTTCCAACCAGTGGAAATCACATCGTTGCAACTCCTCTTTGACTGCCTAGCACCACTTGATTCTTCAAATCCTTGGATGCCTATCAGTCTCGCAACTTCAACCAGTGAAGTACCCTGAACTCAAGTTTTAAGACAAGAGTGTTTGTCTTCTCCAACTCAGAGCTTTCTTGAAATAAGAACTTTGAGTACTGCTCTTTTCACGATGCTATATGATTGCTTTGATTGCTTTGATAACTTTGATTGCTTGAGAGTTTTGTTCGCATCGTACTGCTCATCTTCAAATCTTCGGATATATATAAGTTTCGATCCTTGAGCATTTTCTTCATAACCGTTGCAAATCTTGTAACAAATCCATCCGTTGGAGAAATAAACTTCTTTATTTATTTTTTCTGAATGTTGCAAGGCTGGATTCCCATATTTTAATCCATCTTTCGACCGTTGTGAAGACTTTGCATGTGAGGCGCCGATTCTTTTGAATATAATAAGATTAAAGTCTTCAGTGGTAGGTCTGGATAAATTATTTAATTCATATCCTTGCGGGAATCTCTCCAATTTGTCTCTTCACGCTTGCATGTGACTTTCCGTAATCTTTGACTATTCAGCGCATGCTGACATGGACATGGAGTACTTGGCTGATCTCTTATAAGTCAAGTTGGCTGATATACAGTCATCTTCTGTGCAGTTTGGACTTCTCTATCGATGACTTCTCTGATGACTGTTGAGACTCGCCTGATCAGATGACTCGTCTGGAGTATTTTTTCTTGATGAATTTTGACTTGTCTGATGGTCAGACTTCAGATGACTTAGTCTGCTGATCACTTGACTGCAGTCTGGTCAAACATCTCTCATGAATTTTGTAGACCAGAACTTCTCTGATTTGACTTGGCTGTACTTCTCTGATGTGCTTATCTGTACCTTTGTACTTAGCCGATTTGAGCCTAACTTATTTGGCCTATAGAAGATACTCATTTTGGTTCTTCTTTACATTTTGCCAAGTATTTAACTTAACATAATTTGGCCTATGGAAGATACTCATCTGGTTCTTCCTTACATTTTTGCCAAGTAATAAACATTTCAATTACAATAATGACATCATCAAATCTAACAAGTATTCCTAACAATTCCTACCCTTTGAAGCTCTTGGATTGTGGAATAATGATGAAAACCTTGTTTCTATGTAAGATTTACCACGATTTTTGCTTGATTTTGACGGATTGTAGGGGATTCGGGGCTAAGGTTTCGGATTGGGGAAGAAAGGAAAAAAATACGTTTTCGGGGAAGAAGATGAGACTGAAGTCAGTCGTGTCCAGCTATTTATACTGCCCGACTGACACAGCCCGTGTCTAATGACACGGCCTGTGTCATACCTGTTCAGAAAGCCAAGTTTCGCCTGGATCCCCGACCCGACCGTGTCATATGACACGGCCTGTGTCGTACTAGCGTGGAATGTGAAAATCGACTAGGCAACTGACTCGAACGTGTCGTATGACACGGCCCGTGTCGTACCTGTGCAGAAAATGAGGTATGATCTGCCTGCGTGACTCGACCGTGTCAAATGACACGGCCCATGTCATGCAGGTCTCGAAAGTACAGTTTTGTCCTCGGTTCTTTTTCCTGTGAATTGAACACCGATAGTTGAACCGGTTAGTTCTACAACAAGTAAGAATATAAAGAAAGTGCGAAAAAGAACAAAGCATAAAAATAAAAACTATTGGGTTGCCTCCTAATTAGCGCTAAGTTTAACGTCTTCAGTCGGACGTCTTCAACTGGAAGTTTTATGGCTCGATCAAAGTTATTATGGATACGGCTTACTTTTGATTTGGATGATAATAGTGTTTGACTCGTTGTCCATTAAATTTAAATATCTCTTTGTCTCTGCTCATGAGCTCGACTACTCTGGGTGGAAGTACTTTCTTGATCACGAATGGCCCTGACCATCTTTATTTTAATTTTCCGGGAAACAATTTTAATCTTGAGTTATAGAGAAGTACTTGTTGCCCCAGCATAAATTCACGTTTTACGATCATCTTGTCGTGCCATCTTTTAGATCTCTCTTTGTAGATTCGAGAGTTTTCATAGCATTCATCCCAGAATTCTTCCAACTCGTTTAGCTCTAGCAATCTTTTCTTTCCGGCGGCCTCAAAATCCAGATTTATTCTTTTTACCGCCCACATCGCCTTATGCTCCAATTCCAAAGGTAGGTGACATGATTTCCCAAATATGAGTTGATAAGGAGATGTTCCCAAAGGAGTTTTATAGGTCGTACGATAAGCCCAAAGTGCATCGTCGAGCTTGGACGACCAATCTTTTCGAGATGTACTCACCGTCTTTTCCAGGATTAATTTGATCTCTTTGTTAGCCGCTTCGGCTTGTCCATTTGCTTGGGGATGATAGGCCAATGATTTCTTTGATCGGACCCCATATTTCTGAAGGAGTTTATCCATGATTTTGTTGACAAAGTGCGATCCCCGATCACTGATTAACGCTCTTGGAGTTCCAAATCAACAAAAAATGTTCTTCTTTAAAAATTTCATTACTACTTGAGCATCATTTGTTGGGGAAGAAATTGCCTCGACCCATCGAGATTCATACTCGACCGCTAGTAGAATGTACTTATTCCCAAATGATGAGGAAAATGGACCCATGAAGTCGATGCCCCAAATGTCAAATAGTTCTACCTCAATTACGTTGGTCATGGGCATCTCATGATACCTTGAAATATTCCCCACTCGTTGACATCTATCGCATTGTTGAATGAAGAGGTAGCAATCTTTGTATAACGTAGGCCAATAAAATCTGCTTTGCAAGACCTTTGCAGCAGTCCGTGTTGCTCCGAAATGTCCTCCAGTTGGTGAAGAATGGCATTGTTGAAGAATTTCATCCCATTCCTCTTGCGGCACACAGCTCCTCACTATCATGTCGGCGCATCTCTTAAAAAGTAGTGGATCATCCCACATATAAAACTTGATATCATGGAGGAATTTCTTCTTTTGATAATGAGATAAATCCGGGGGTAGCACACCTACGACCAAAAAATTAACAATGTCAGCAAACCACATATATTTACCTTCTATCATAAAAAGTCGCTCGTCCGGAAACTCTTCTTTAATCCCTTCGATCTCGGGTTCCTCCTCCTTCTTGTACTCAAGGGGAGATAAGTGGTCAGCCACCACATTCTCACAACCTTTCCTGTCTCGAACTTCCATGTCAAACTCTTGTAAAAGAAGGATCCATCGAATTAGGTGAGGTTTAGAATCTTTCTTTTCGAACAAGTACTTGATAGCTGCGTGGTCCGTGTGTACTATCGTCTTTGTCCCAATTAAGTATGATCGTAACTTATCAAACGCAAATACCACGACAAGCATTTCTTTTTCCGTTGTTGTGTAATTTTGTTGGGCTCTGTCCAATGTTTTGCTTGCATAATAAATAGCCCGAAAGAGTTTCTCACGACGTTGTCCCAACAGAGCTCTGACCGCATAATCACTTGCATCACACATGATCTCAAAAGGTTGAGACCAATCCGGTACCACGAGGATATGAGCACTCACTAATGCCTTCTTTAGAGTCTCAAATGGCTGCAAACACTCGTTAGAAAGAATGAAAGCAATATCTTTTTCTAACAATTTACTCAAAGGTTTAGTGGTTTTTGAAAAATCTTTTATGAATCTCCTATAAAAACCCGCGTGCCCAAGAAAAATCCTAATCGCCTTTTCATTCTTCGGTGGGGGAAGTTTCTCAATGGCAATAATTTTCGCCCTATCAACCTCCAAACCAGCGGCGGACACTCTATGGCCTAGGAAAATTCCTTCTTGCACCATAAAGTGACATTTCTACCAATTTAGCACGATATTAGTATCTTCACATCGCTGCAAAACTAAAGTGAGATTATGCAAGCAATGATCAAACGAATTTCCAAACACCGAAAAATCATCCATGAATACTTCCATTATATTTTCGATCAAACCATGAAAGATAGCCATCATGCAACATTGAAAAGTAGATGGGGCATTACATAAGCCAAACGGCATTCTACGATAAGCATAAATTCCATAAGGACATGTAACAGCCGTTTTTTCTTGATCATCCGGTGTTATGTAGATTTGATTATACCCTGAATATCCATCAAGAAAACAGAAAAATTCATGCCCCGCCAATCTATCAAGCATTTGATCAATGAAGGGAAGGGGAAAATGGTCTTTGCGAGTAGCCGCGTTCAAAGCCCTATAGTCTATACACACTCGCCATCCCGTAACTACCCTCATAGCAATTAATTCATCTTTCTCGTCTTTGGTTATAGTCATTCCTCCCTTTTTTTATACAACTTGCGTAGGACTCACCCACTCACTATCGGAAATTGGATATATCATTCCGGCATCTAATCGTTTGAGTACTTCCTTTTTCACCACTTCTTTCATTATGGGATTCAGTCTTCGTTGATTTTGCACTTTAGGTTTAAAATTTTCTTCAAGCAAAATCCTATGCATGCATATGGAAGGGCTAATTCCCTTCAAATATGAGATATACCATCATATAGCCGACTTATGTGCTCTCAATACACGAATCAATTTATCTAGTTGAGTAGATGAAAGTGAAGAGGATACGATTACCGGATTGGTATTGTTATCATCTAGAAATGCATACTTGAGGTGTTCCGGGGGGGGCTTTAAGGTCCAATCTTGGTTGAGAAACATCCGATTGAGATGATACAGACCCAAAATTTTGAACCGTGTCATTCGACATGGTCGAGTCGTCCGTCAGCTTGATTTCCGCAACTACTTCATGCTCCTCTTTGTCAAAATCATCAGATTTATTGATTTGTGGTTCTTTCTGTAGAGAATTCAATTCACAAACATAATCAAACAAGTCAGCATCATCAAACTCCAAAGTTGAATCACTAGAAAAACATGAGTTTGTAAGAGCGAACTCTAACGGATCCGAAGACAATGGGTGTAAGGTTTTTTTCTTTCCATACGAGCTTATATGGTCAATAACATTGCAATATTCCATATCATCATGAAATTTCATAGCTTTAAATATAGAAAATAGAACATGCTCATCGTTAACACGTAGTGTTAATTTTCCCCGTTCAACATCAATAAGAGCCTTTCCCATTGCTAAAAACGGACGTCCAATGATAAGTGGTAGGTCTTCATCTTCTTCCATGTCAAGCACTACAAAATCTACTGGAGATATAAATTTGTCGACTTTTACAATCCCCTTGGGGTGTGTTATGGATCGATCCGCCAATTGTAGCATAACCGTTGTGGCTTTCATTTCTCCGACACCTAATTTCATGAAAATAGATAAAGGCATAAGGTTAATCGAAGCACCTAAATCACACAAAGCTTTATCTGAATGAGACGTTTCCAATGGTGCATGGAACAGTAAAGCTTCCGGGATCCTTAAGATTTTGAGGTAATTTGCGTTGGATAATAGCGCTACATTCTTCGGTTAGTTTAACCATCTTATGCTCTTCCATCTTTCTTTTTCTTGACATCACATCCTTCAAGAATTTTACATAGTTAGGCATTTGTTCCAAAGCGTCTGCAAAAGAAATATTTATATTAATTTTCTTGAAAGATATCTAAAAACTTTGCGAATTGTGCATCTAACTTTTTCTTTTTGAAACGTTGAGGAAAAGGGAGAGGAACGTTAGGAGGAGAGTTAGAAGTTATTTTAGGCTTCTCAGCCCCCTTGGATGTATCATGCTTCCCTTCTTCCTCTACAATTTCGATTTGATCCCCCTTGACTCCCTCTTTTTGTTGCACCATTGGCATCTTTGGCCCTTCATAATTTGTACCGCTTCTTAAGGTGATCGCTTGACAAGACTCTTTTGGATTCACTTCGGTATTGCTCGGAAATTGTCCCCGATGATGTTGACTCCCGACAACTTTAGCCAATTGTCTAATTTGAGTTTCGAGATTTTTCATTTGAGCTCCCATGGTGGTAGCTAATTGAGTGACATGGCCTTCGATTTTGTCTAATTTTTCTTCATCTCGACTAATTCGGCTTTTTATCTCCATCATGAAGGTAGCTAGAATATTCTCGAGATTTGACGTCGGCTTTGCTTCTTCAATTATCTCACCATTTGACACTTTGAATCCGGCCGGTGGTTGCAAGGCATTCTTTGGATTAACATAGCTAAAATTTTCATGATTTCGGTTGGAGGGATGGTAGAAGCCCGGTGGTGGATTTTTCGGGAAATTGTTGTAATTCCGGTTATTAATGTAATGTGCCTCCTCCGATGGGTCGGACGGTAGTGAACTTGAACTTCCTTGAGAATCTACCTTCGAATCACCTCCTTTTGTTAGATCTCCCAATTGAGTAGTTAACATTGTAATTTGCGCGGTTAGTGCCTTGATAGGATCCGAATCGAATATCTCAGCCACCCTTTTAATATATGCTCCTTCCATCGGCCATTGACACTATCCATTTCTTCTATCAATCCATACGTTTCTTCAGCGCTCCTTGCTAGTAATGCTCCTCCCGCAGAAGCATCAATAAAATTTCTTGTTTCTCCCATAAGACCATTGTAGAAGAAACACATTTGTTGGCCTTCGGGGAAACCATGTCGAGGGCATCGCCTTAGTAGATCTTTGAAACGTTCCCAAGCTTCATATAACGGTTCAGAGTCTAATTGATGAAATTGAGTAATCTCACTTTTTAGCTTCATTGTCTTGTTGGGTGGGAAAAATTTGAACAAAAATTTTTCGCTCAATTCTTCTCATGTCTTTATACTTCCGGGAGCTAAAGTTCCAAGCCAATTTCTTGCCTTCTCTCTCAAAGAGAATCGAAACAATCGTAAGCGTATTGCATCATCCGAGACTCCATTCATTTTGATAGTATCACATATTTGCATGAAATGAGTGAGATGGGCATGTGGATCCTCGACAGAAAATCCTCCAAATTGATTTTGTTGAACCATTGAAATTAAGACGGGCTTCAACTCGAAATTTAGGGCATTGATTGGAACATGAGTGATTCCTCCAAAGTTTCGGTCCAGTTTTGGTCAGAATCCATCCCGAATTGATTGCACCCTAGTTGTTGTACAATCCTTCCGCCCTCATTGTCTTGGATTATTGCATTCTCGTTCGTGTTGTCCCTTCCCACATTATCTCCCGCTCTCTCCATGTCTTCAAAAGGATCCCTTCTTAGTTTCCTTGCGGTAACACTTTTTTTTCGGGCAAATGCTTCTACTTCTGGTATGAAAGTTTCTAAAGGCACTAGAGATGAACGAGTGTTCATGCACTCCATTAGTAAGATTTAAAAATGTACGACATAAGTTAAGTAAAATGTCTAAAGTACGACTAGAAACACTTATCATAATATCAACACTAATATAAATTAATTAGTCCCCAGCAACGGTGCCAAAAACTTGTTCGCTATATTTTTAAACAATCCGTAAGTGTACGCAGAAAATGTAGAAAGCGGCGAGCAAGGTTGTATTCCACAGAGACTAATTGTTCATATTGTGTTGAGTACTAGATTATAGTGATCCCGATTTTATCTTGACGATCGATAGGGTGGATGAATGGTTAATGAAATAAAATAAAATGATGACAATAAAAGAAATATCTAAATTAAAGAGAATTGCAATAGTTTAGAAAGGTAGATTCCAAGGCTAGGTTTCCGTTGATTACTAAGTTTAGTCGGGATTGGTTCCAAAAAGTTCTAAGTGTGTTTCCAAAATGATAATCACAATAATATTCTAAAGTCTCTCTCGAGATGCATTAAAACGTAGATTAAACAACCTATAACAATGTCTCCGTCTATTATAAATTATCTAACTCCAAAATGTTCATAAGATTAAACACCATCATAGCTCATCACCGATTTCTCAATCTGGTAATTTACAACATCAAATATTCGAAACCTATTAATGCCCTCTTCTCTCGAATTATGAGCAATTAATTAAACATGTAAAAACATTGATCAAATGTTCTAACATGAATTAAAACCAAGTATTTGATAAAGAAATCATACTAGATATATATAATCGCCAATCCCTCAAAACCATAGCAAATCAACGTACTCCCATGCCCGTAATCAAACGAGTTTAGCCGGACATGGTAATAAAAGAAAGATTAATAATCATCATGTTCATTATGTTCATGCTAAATAAAACAACAAAATGAATAAAAGATAGGAAGAAGATAAAACTCGGATGCTGTCTTGAGTGAACTCGAATCAAGCCTTCAAATGTTCTTGAGGTGTTCTTCCTTGGTTTCTTCAAATCTCTTTCTTTTTGGATGAAAAGCTCTCAATCTTGTGTTTGTTTTCTCTCTCCAATCTCTCCAAAACTCTTCAAAATTAGAATATCCTCCCAAGTCCAGCAAAAGATCCTTTTTAAAAGCCCAAATATCATTTTTTCTTGTTCAAATCTTGCAAAAATGTCAAAAAGTGATTTTTCCACCGAAAAGTGACACGGCCCGTGTCAAATGACACGGCCCGTGTCACACTGCTCTAGAAACCGCAGCAGCATCTGGCTAGGCAACCCGACCGTGTTGCATGACACGGTCGAGCCAGAGACATGGCCGTGTCAAATGACATGGCCTGTGTCGTAGTCTCTTCATTTGGCGAAATTGTCTGGGCGTGAAACCCGACCATGTCACCTTGGCACAGTTAAGCCTGTTACACGACCCGTGTCAAATGACATGGCCGAGCCCGTGTTGGTCCTTTTTGACTCCGTTTTTCCTCCATTTTCGGCTCGAACTCTCGTTTCCGTATTGCTTGATATGTATTGGGGTTTGAGACTTCGTTCTTGCTTGATAATGTCCTTAAAACACCTATAAAATCAATAAAATGTACCCAAGCGTGATCGAGTCCAATAAACACAATATGAGCATAAACGACACAAATCTACACATTTTAGGATCTTAAAATTCGGAAAAGCTTTGCAAAAATATGTGTAAAAATGAGTGTTATCAGATGCTAGTACAAGTACGATAATTTATACAACAATTGATTATTCAACAATTCATGAAGAATAACAACAACTTACAGGCCTCTCCTACGATAAGTCCTACAATGCGTTTCACAACATGACAGTCACAACATACACATGGTAATACGATGATCCAGCGTTCAATGCATAGATACCCAATATGATCCCGTCGGACGAACACGAGGTGGAAAACCGTCCAATGATCCAGCACACGCTAGCATAAATCCCAAGATGATCTCGTCGGATCAACACGAGGTAGACAAACGACAATGATACATATGCACGGCAATATGAATGACATTAATACGGAAAACATAATTAAAGTACTTGCTATAATACCCCTCTTTTTCCCGTTTTCGTATATCTTGATTGTTGTGATTCGTTTATGCCGATGTATTATTATTATTACCCTCCGTTTTCTTTTCTCTCGCCACGTTTTCTCTCGGTTCATTAAAAATTTGAATTTTGGATTGAGACTCTTACCGAGCATTTCGTCATGCTCGTTTCCATGCGATTTCGGGAAATCGAGCCGCCGAGTCATGACGGCTGGACAATGGCTGGCCAGATGTGGCAGGAACCATCCAGGTGCGGCAGGATGTGTCTGGAAGGTTCTCGGGCGTGTCCAGAAGGCGGCGGGTCGGTCGTGTCCGGAAGGTTCTTGAGCGTGTCCGGAAGGCGGCGGGCCGGTCTTGTCCGGAAGGTTCTGGAGCGTGTCCAGAGGGTGGCGGGTCAGTCGTGTCTGGAAGATTCTCGAGCATGTCTGGAAGCCGGTAGTTCGGTCGTGTACGGAAGGTTCTCGAGCATGTCCAGAAGGCGATGGGCAGGTCGTGTCAGGAAGGTTCTTGGGCATGTCCGGAAGGCGGCGGGCCGGTCGTGTCCGGAAGGTTCTCGGGAGTGTCCGGCAGGCGGGGGGCAGGACTATAAAGATGATCGAGCAGTCGGGTTTTTCGCACGTTTTCTCATTTCTCTTCTTTTCTTTCCACGGCTGGGACTTGGAGCACGCAAAAGCATGTTGTTAAACTATCAATACATAAGGTTTTCCTAAAATCCTAGTTTGGGGAGATTCGGGTATTTTGAATGATTTGGTCCGTCTATTCTAAATTAGCCTAGATTATTGAAGGATTATTAATAATCTAGAGGTATTCTACCAATTTTATTATTTTTCCGAGGTTTAATTTGCCGCGATTCATCGTTTTGTTAAGTTTTAAACCCACGCCTGCAAGGTATCCAGTAGAATGTCGTAGAGGGAATTCGGGCGTTCGACCATGTTTTTCCCCATGTGATTGCTATTTTTCCTCATGTGATCGCTCGTCGTCTTCATCAAGATTACGAAATTTCCAATCGATCGTGTTCTTCGGAGTATTCAGGAGAGATTTCCGAGGTCGGGAGTCTGGTTAATCGCCAATTTCGTCTTCATGTCAGTCAAACTTCTCCATTCGTAGGAAGGACAGACAAGTATTTGATCGTGCTTTATGTATAAATTGCTATTGAATACGTATATACTATGATTTTTGTATGGTTTTGTTCATACTCTGAATTCAGAAACTCTACTATGATATTTTGAAAAATATTTTGAAAAAGATTTCTCAAAATAAACTATGTTTCGAAAGGATTTCGAAAATATTTTTGAAAATGATTTCGAAAGTATTTCGAGAAAGATTTTCTATAAATACTGGATGACTAATCTTAGTTATTTCACACTTGATTGAAAAGCCGAGTTGCTGAAAGTTTTGGATAATATTTTGAGATTTGCATCGGCAAAGTTATGTAACAACGTACTGTGAAATGTGGAATGATATGTTGAAGTTATACCAATGTTGAGATATTTTGAGACTTATGGACCGGGTAAATCCAGGGATTGCCTAGACGAGGGCTCTGGGTACATGTTAGTGTTCAGGTAGTCCGGCCGACTCCTGACGTGGTATGTTCCACTCGGAGGGTAATCCAACCAAGGATGTCCGGACGGGGACTCTAGGGTATATATTGGGACGTGGTATATACTTGTATGCCCAGTGGTTTAATGATGGGCGTATTATTTCGAAATAATAACGTGATGTGGTACTGCTTATGTAATACCCCCGGAAATCCACCTAGAGTATCACACGCCGTAGACCCTTTGGGCAAGGATCTACCAGGCTAACCACCACAAGAGAATAAATGTTTGACCAACCGAGGTCAAACTACGTAATGGTATGGACCGAAAGAGTTAAATATGTAAAATATATTGACCGGCAAGGTTACAACAACTTATTTAAAGCGAAACAAACCTTCTTACAATATATACCCACATAGGGTCGAAATACAATACAGTGGAAGATTGTATACAACTCAAACAGTACAACGACATCAGACTGAAATCTGACTCTTGATTATTATCGCAGCCCATC
Organism: Orobanche coerulescens; assembly: GCA_033398695.1. NCBI lineage: Eukaryota > Viridiplantae > Streptophyta > Magnoliopsida > Lamiales > Orobanchaceae > Orobanche > Orobanche coerulescens. The sequence continues at coordinate 89,511,973 of CM065814.1, forward strand.
ATCTTCCATGCCTATCCTGTGACTGCTCCCATGAACTAAGCATACCTGAAATGCATGGAACGCATTTCCCCTAGTTAAGGGGTTAGCAATTCGAATTTGCCAGTACAAGTATCATAACCATATGATATGTAGCAAGCAAACAAAAATCAGGATCAGATACAATAACCATTCACCAAGTATTCCCGAGGGATTTTAGTAATTAGAAAACAAGCTACGAAGCATTTGAAAATGAAATCATCATCTCGGGAATTTTAGAAACACAAAACCTTTAGGACCTCGAGTCCTAAGTTACAAAAAACCATTTTCGAAAATATTAGGATCTTAGACCAAATCTCATTTCACATCTCAATACTTTACAACACGGATTACATTTTTCTATTTCATTTGGGTCTCAGCCCAACATTCATTTCATAAAACGTCCTTTTCAAAAACTTTGTTCATCAAAACGTGCTCATGACCCCGTGATCTCTTGCCACATGTTTCCGTAGATTCAACAAACCATACGTATTGAGCCAAAATAGTAAATCAACATCAATTATGCTCGTGACCCCGTGATCTCTTGCCACGTGTCTCCGTAGGTTCAACAACCCACAGGGATTGATCCAACACAACAATCACAACCACCAGTTTCGGCTCCATGATCTCTTGCCATGATCTCCACACGGGTGGACGTACTGTGTACTGACCCCATGATTCCTTGCCATGTGTCATTGTAAGCCACGTCAGACTCGCACGATTGGACCTCAGCACCACATTCTAAGTTCTGATCCCATGGTCCCTTGCCATGAATCCTCGTAGGTCCCATCGAACCCACACGAATGAACTTAGTAACAAAGCACACAACATTTACAATCAAGACACCACATTATACGATCGACAGTATAATACACCATAACGTTATCACAACCATCATCATAAGCAATACACAGTCGACTCAACATATTCAACGATCACACACAAGACAATACACATCCAAGTGTATCACAAACCAGCAAAATTACCACAACCAACACAATTCCTCAACAATAAACGTTCGAGGATAACATAAAAACCACATTAAGTTCATTTCAAGTAGATCATAACCATTTTATACGAAATATATTCACGAAGGTAAACCAATCATCATAAACCAAACACATAATCTCTATTCACAAGATACAAGTCGTATAAGCAAGATACCTACCTCGATAATCGACGCGAATCCTCCGAAGAACACGGTTCGATCGGATAGCCCCGAAAACCTACAACCTCTGCAAAAGACAATGGTAACATAATCACTACGAGGATGAGGACCAATAACAACAGAAATCACAACCAACAATTGAAGAAAACTCGTTGAAATATTTAATCGAACATTACATGTCTATGGTTCTTCAAGAACACCCAAAATCATCAGAATGAACCGAAGATACGGATATACAATCCATAGAACATGATCAATAATAATGTTTAACACCAATCGATTTACCAAAACTAGATTGAAATCGGAATCAAGAACAATTCCCTCAAATCGTCAATTTTAGGGAAATCAAGAAAGTACCTCGATCTGACGACGAACAAGGGTTAGATGTTGTTAATCCACACCAAAACCTTGATGATTATGTTGAAGGATGAAAGATTGATGAACTCTCGACAAAACTTCATCTGGAAATTGCCCAAATTAACCACACTTGAAACAGTTAACCTGCGGCGAATGACATTTCTTCTATGTATGGCCCACACGGCTACAGTTTAAACACGTCTTCATACCGCTCACATTATTCACTACAGCAGTAAGGTTCTTGGACTGATCAAATGAGTGAGGATCCCTTTCAGAAGAATGATACGAAACGATAGACTCATGGAACTCACTTCTCTGACCCTTTGAGAAGCTACCCGTAATCTTCTGTTTCTTACTTTCTGGACCCGCCTCCGTTACAGAAATGGCCAATGGCTAAAGCTCGATCCTGATACTCTCCTAAAGTAGTACACATGAGAGAAGCCACGCTCTGTCGTATACGGGGTTTCATCCGCATGTCAAAGTAACGAATCTTATCCACTTCGCTTCTCACTTGTTCACGAACATAACACAACTGCTGATTATAATCGACTATAGCCAGGGATATCGACATATCCTGGGGCGTAGCTGAGAAAAACTAAACAATCCTACGCTCTCGAACAGGCGGCGGACAATACTCGACCTCCATGATAGTCTTGAATTCAGCCCAAGTAGCTGTACAGTCACTAGGCGCTACGGCCTCTCACCACTATGCAGTTTCTTTGTCGAGGAGGTACCGAGCAATAAGAACTCTTCTATCATCCGGACAAGCTACAACATCAAACGTTCTTCCCAACTGTAAGAGCCAGTCCTCCCAACCTATTGAATCTGAGGAACCTACAAAACGAGGCGGATGCAATCTCATCACGTCTCGTAGGAACTTGCTAGCTCCTTCGCTCCCATCTGAATGCTCAGTCCGGTGCATACCCTGATTCATCTGTGCCAACTGGTTTGCCATCTGTTGAAGGATGGCGGTGGCGCCAACATCAACATTACCTCTAGTTATTTGCCCCTGATCACGCGACTAGTCATCCCGACCATATGTACTGGGCGGATTGGTGCTTGACAATGAACGAGTCACCTCAACACGATCCTGCCTATGTCCACGACTACGAGCACTGCCTCGACCTCGGCCCCTCGGCATACTAAAAAGGCAACCATTCAATACAATGAAATACCACATCACAAAACAACATATCTAAATGCCAACTCAGTACAAAACCCCCGAAAGACAACAAAAATTAACACAACAAAAATATCCGCTCCGGATAATTATACAAATTCAAGAACTACGACCGCAACAAATGGAACTTACAGTCGTAACCAACAAATCACATGACCATATCAACAGAAAACTTACGACCATTACGTTGCGAATACAGCCGTAACAAACCACATATCATGGTAGTATATCATTGATAACATACTTTTACAAATCCATGAGGTATTTGTTTAAATAATAACATTTTAAATTCTTGAGTTCGTACGATTTTCTAAAATAAGAATTGAAAATACTTTTGATACCTCAGGCTGTTTTACTAAAAATATAACCCATAGGTCGTAACCGTCTCGTTTTGAAATCATTTGCAAAATAGTATTCCGGAATATCAAATTGTCTTCGAAACAACATCATCAAGATAAACATGTCATCACGAATCATCATCGCAAATAACAAAACACAAGGTAACAACATGTTACCACGCAACATCATCACAATTAACAACACACAGGATAATCCGCGACCATGCTCCCTTTGCATCTACCCCCAGAGGTTTCACCAAACCGTCACCGGGTGGACAAACCGTTCATACTCACACTATCCATTTATACAAATCAACAATCACATCCAAATAACATCATACAAGCCACAAAGAAAATCCAACCCTTACAACATAACAATTGGGCACTCACCCAAAATTCGTCAACAAGAACGGTAGTATGACAAATATGTCACAACGGATTGACACCTCACGATTAACTCTAGTCGATCGGCTTAAGCGATAAATTTACATCGCGCACACGCTGTGGCTTAATGCGCGCTAGGCCTATGATTACCGTCCGTTATTGAGATAAAATAATCAAACATTCTATCCAGGTTCGTTATCGTGCGCTAATGACGAAATTAGCCTGCACTAACTGACTCATCTCATAAATCTTTTTCCAAATCAGAATTTAAAGTTTAAGTCGAGGAAGATTCTCCATCTTTCACTATTTATTTTTGAAAGTGAAAGTCATATTTTTATATTAAAATTTTATGGTGTGAAAGATTTTTAAAATCGCATACTCGAGTTATTTGCAAATAAAATCGATAAGTAAAAAAAATCATTTTTTTAAATCCTTTTCAAACACGACAAAAGATCAGCGACAGTAACATTTTACAAAATGTCCAAAATACTTGAAAACACATCTTTCAAGTACCATCGCAAGGTTGTATTCGAAGATACAAGTCCGACTTGCCAAAATTCAAACAACCTTTTTATCCACAATAAACCACTGTTTGACCGCACCGTCAAAATATTTCCGAAATTTGATTTTCCACAAAATATTCAAGTCTATGAAGGTTTAGTAAACCATTTTCAAACGCACACGTAACATATATAATTACTAATAGGAGTTCACATTTGTAGCAAATAAGAACAATTATCCAAACATAATCGATTCTCAAACATATGCCTATATGGCATTCAAAATCACGAGTTCAATAAACACAACTTACGAACGCTGAATTAGAACACATGTCGAACCATATATTTGAGTTATCAACAAACACTAACACCAATACGCTTTCCAAAACACATCAATTCTCAAAGTTTCATAACACAATACACCACTCGGTGTTCAATCCATCAATATATCCATCTCATTACACACGTAATATACCACATGTATCGAATATGAATTCCATCTCATAACATGCATATAAACAAGGTCACTAAACACGAGATATAAAGAGGAGACTTACATCCACAGGTCGCACGAAGATGACGGTCGCCCACGATACTAATCTCAACCGACAACATAGACGACATCATATGACAATGCAAAACTTAACTCGTCAATCGACAACTCGAATGACGTGACAAAAACATAACTCAACTCGACCCGACATCCTAGGTTTCCACAACCTAAGCTCTGATACCATAAATGTAACACCCCCAAAATCCACCGGGAATATCATACGTCGTAGACCCTTTAGGCAAGGATCTACCAGGCTAACCACTACAAGACGACAAATGTTTGACCGATCGGGGTCAAACTATGTAATGACACGAATCAAAAAAGTCAAATATTTAAAATATATTGACCGGTAAGGTCACAACGACTCATTCAAACCGGAACAAAACTTCTTACAATACATACCCACATAGGGTCGAAATACAATACAGCGGAAGACTGTATACAACTCAAAAGTACAAGGACATCAGACTGAACTCTGAATCTTGATTAGTATCACAGCCCATCATCTTCCATGCCAATCCTGTGACTGCTCCCATGAACCAAGCATACCTAAAATGCATGAAAAGCATTTCCCCCATTTAAGGGGTTAGCAATTCGAATTTGCCAGTACAAGTATCATAACCATACGAAATGTATCAAGCAAACAACAATCACGGATCAGATACGACAACCATTCACCAAGTATTCCCAGGAGGTTTTAGTAATTAGAAAACAAGCTACGAAGCATTTGAAAATAAAATCATCATCGCGGGAATTTAGAAACACAAAACCTTTCGGACCTCGAGCCCTAAGTTACAAAAAACCATTTTCAAAAATATCAGGGTCTTAGCTCATATCTCATTTCACATCTCAATACTTTACAACACCGATGGAATTTTTCCAATTCATTTGGGTCTCAGCCCAACATTCATTTCATAAAACATCCTTTTCAAAAATTGTTTTCATCAAAACGTGCTCATGACCCTGTGATCTCTTGCCACGTATCTCCATATATTCAACAAGCCACACGTATTGAGGTAAAACAGTACATCAACATCAATCATGCTCGTGACCCCGTGATCTCTTTCCACGTGTCTCCGTAGGTTCAATAACCCACACGGATTGAGCCAAGACAACAATCACAACAACCAGTCCCAACTCCATGATCTCTTTCCATGAGTCACCGTAGGCCCAGTCGAGCCCACACAAGTGGATGTACTGTGTCCTGACCACATGATTCCTTGCCATGTGTCATTGTAGGCCTTGTCACACTCGCACGATTGGACCTCAGCACCACATACTAAGTTCCGATCCCATGGTCCCTTGCCATGAATTCTCGTAGGTCCCGTCGAACCCACACGAGTGAACTTAGCAACAAAGCACACAACATTTACAATCAACACACCGGATTATACAATCGACCGTATAATACACCATAACGTTATCACAACCATCATCATAAGCAATACACAGTCGACTCAACATATTCAACGATCACACACAAGACAATACACATCCAAGTGTATCACAAACCAGCACAATTACCACAACCAAAATAATTCCTCAACAATTAATGTTCGAGGATAACATAAACACCATATTATATTCATTTCAAGTAGTTCAGAACCATTTTAAATGAAAGGTAAACCAATCATCGTAAACCAAACACGTAATCTCTATTCACAAGATACAAGTCGTATAAGCAAGATACTTGCCTCGATCATCGACGCGAATCCTCCGAAGAACACAGTTCGATTGGATAGCCCCAAAAACCTAGAACCTCCGCGACGAGGATGAGCACCAATAACAATGGAAATCCCAACCAACAATTGAAGGAAACTCATTGAAACATTTAATCGAACAGTAAATGTTCAAGGTTCTTCAAGAACACCCAAAATAATCGACCGGGTTTAATGAACGGAAGATATAGATATACAATCCATAGAACATGATCAATAACAATGTTTAACACCAATGGATTTACCAAAAGTGTATTGAAATCGGAATCAAGAACAATTCCCGCAAAAAAGTCAATTTTAGGGAAATCAAGAAAATACCTCGACCCGATGAAGAACAAGAATTAGATGTTGTTAATCCACACCAAAACCTTGATGATTATGTTGAAGGATGAAAGATTGATGAACTTTCGACCAAACTTCATCTGGAAATTGCCCAAATCGCCAAATGAAGAGGAAGAGTGAAGAAATGGGCTAAGAAACCCGTTCTTCATGATTTGACACGGTCGAGTTCCATGGGCAGAATGGCCGTGTCTAGGAACGGATTAGATAGCTTTCACTAGTATGACCATAACTTTCTTATCCGAACTCGGATTGACTCTTCGTTTGAACCATTAGAAAGCTAACTTAATGATCTATCATACTACAAAGTCACAGAATTTTTGAAATTTCTGAGAATTGATGGTGATCATACAAAGTCGAACCTAAATATGGAAAAGTCGAAATAGTATGCCGATTAATCCGAGGCAATATCAAAACTCGCTTGAATGACGAAAAATGCTGAACAAAACATATCCAAAATGTGTCAATGAACAGAAGCAAGTCGCTAAAATTAAAAAATATGGGTATTACATCTTATGCGTTCGGATTGTGATGTTGTTGGTGCATTTTTGCACAACGATGTCGTTGTCTACTTGGTGAGAATATTCTTCTTGATACACTAATATGATCAGTCATCACACTATTTCTATTATTGCATGTTATACATATTCTTGTTATCAAGTACTTGCACCGACCGTTGGCTGACCCCTTCGGTGTGGATACCTTTTTGTGTATTCAGGTACAGGTCTTAATGGCGAGCCAGCGCAGGAAGGGCACGAGGATGACGAGCAGTAGTGATATTCTCTTGAGTTGCCGATGTTCTCTTAGTTGTTTTGGTTATGCCTGTGTAAGTACTCGCGAGTGCTGTTTATCGATGTTTCGCCCGTGTATGGGCTTGGGTATTGTCTTTAAGTTTGTTATCTATATGCTGAGTTGGTTTTGACCGTGGTCATGTTCGACCTTGCCGGTCGTGATGTCGCGGATGTGTTGTGTAGTCAACCTTGCTGGTTGATGTCTATTGTTTTAGCTTTTCGTTTGAACGGTTTGGTCGTTGTGTGAGTGGCTATATGTTAAACAGGTCTTGCTTGGTGGATTCTCGAAATGGATCCACGACGCTGTAACAGTTCCGACCCGGGATGGAGTTGTTACACTTGCCTTAGAATGACGACAAAAATTTAATACTTTTGGCGAACTTAACACACTCGAAGGATGTCCCTTCGATCAATCTATTGCACGTACCTTAACTAATAAAGTAATGCCATAATGACTAACAGTTCAGATAATCATATGATAACATTATAATCATAAGTTCAATACACATTTACGAACACAAATACCGGAGTTCTTTCAATATGTGTATATATATGTGTACCATTCAGCCATATTAAACAAACATACAACACTTATGAATGAATCATCCAATCGCTCTCATGATTAACTTGTCCGCTTGATTGAAGGGTTTAATCATATCTCCACTTATAATTTAATTCCCCATTATGGTAATCCCTCTTTCAAGGGTTCTAACGGTCTAGCATGTCAATACGTCCATTATATTCTAGTAACCAACATAGAAGGAGAAATAAAATGAAACCAATTCTAAAAGGAATGATCATGTTTTGGTAAGAAAACCTAATATCCATTATTATGATTTGTTTACCAAGAACAACATCATTCTCAAGTCATCAATCAATTCTTCAACCCGTGATTATCAACCTGAAGCATATGTTTCATCATTTTTACTGTTCTTATCAAGCACATATTCAAAGCATGAAGCCTAAGAATGCCGGTTCCACGATCCCAATAACGCTTAATCAAATCTACAATCCTTTATTTCCTCTCGTGTATTATTGAGTGAACTAAACACTCAAACTCCTATCAGTTAATCTCGAGTATACAGTAACAATAATGTATAAAATAATCTTATATGTATATAGAAGTTCCTTGAAGTTATTGTATGTTGAATACCAGATGAAGTATTTATAGACACCAAAGTCTCAACTAGCCATTTATGCCTGCTCCTTCATAGTGTTCGTTATGTTTTCCCCTTAGCGTATATTAGGTTTATTGCATACGTTAACCATGCTTGGTTGCGTACATTATGATCCGTCCAATATAGTCCAATAGCAATTTTTCCTCCTTTGCGTAGGTTAAGTATAACGGGCATATGAACATTGTACAAGTTGACCTTCTAGATTTCTCCAACGAACTATTTGAATTTGCATTTCAAACATTCATAGCATACGTTAAGCTCAATATATTACGTACGTTAAGCCATATTTGTTGCGTGTATTAACCTTTTTCATTACGCGAGTTAACATGCCCGAATGTCATCATCCAGTTTCTTCTGTTTGCATCATTGCGTACATTAACTTGAGTAGTTACTACACGTTAATCTTGCTTTTATTTCACTTCTTTATTTTCAGTTCAGCTAGTGTGTCTTCGATTACTTGTTGATTAATTATTGTTTTTCTTTGATCATCAACACATCATCAAAATCTTTTAATATATTTGTGTGGAATAAAATGTTCCAACAATCTCCCCCTTTTTGATGATGACAGAACAACAATTCTTGATTGGAGCAAAAAAGTATGTGAAACAAAAAATACATATCAAAGTTTCGACTTTGTCCGTGCTTGTTAGTTTCCACATCTTAAAATCATGATGTATAAATCTACCTCACTTCTCCCTTCTCCTACTTGTTCTCCCCCTTTTTGTCATTAGCAAAAAGTATAAAAATATATATGAGTAAAAATAATGAAACATATTTTACAAAAAATGGTTATTCTCCCCCTAAATAACTTACTCCCCCTGAAAATAATAACTTCCCCTGAGTTTAATACCAAAATAATAAGCAATTAACTTTGAATTTTGGGGATCCAACTGACTCTACGTCGTTTCTAATTTGGCAAATAAATGATATTCGGCACTATGGTTCCTTTTGGATCCATATTTTCTTAATTTTGATCATTCGTCTAGGACTTTTGCAATTTAAAATATGATGCCCGATTTTCAAATATTTATTGGATTCATTTTTATCACATAATTCGAATACAATTTCTTGTTTATTTAACGAAGATTTTAGAATATAAAGTAATTTTTAAAAATTTCCATATGCTCATGAAAATTTATTCGTTAAATCTTTAAGTTCATTTTGAACTTTTAACAAATCAATCTTTAATTTATTTTCTTTTTCTAAGCACAAAAAATGATCATTTTCGGTTGATTTCCCTTTTCTCGTATATGGGAATTTCATCTTCCAAAGTTTTATTTCTTTATTTAAGGGATTTATTATCTTTCAACGAATTTTGAAAATTCATATGTAAAGCATTAAAAAGTTCATCTTGAGGCGAAGTACTTACTTGGCTTTCATTGTTGCTATCATCGTATGAGCCTCTGGCCATGAGTGCAAGATTATTTTGATTATTTTCATATTCTTCGTCTTCGTCACTCCAGGTAGCTATATAAACCTCCTTTTTGGAAGTCGAGCCACATCGGTTTTTTGTAAAATGATTGGATTTCCGCAATTTTGATAGTTATTGTCGAATCTTTTTTACTCATTTCGGGCTTGCGCATTGATGTCTTTTCTTCTTCGATTTAAATTTTTTTGATATTTATTAATATTTTGGCATAGAATGCTGATTCTTCATCATTTACATCAACATCATATCCGACATCTTCTTAGCTTTCAAAGCAATGATTTTTCTTTAGGCTTTGGTTTGACATTTCTTGATTTTACCACGGTCTTGTAGTTTATTATCGAACCGAAAAGGAAACTAATATCTAATGTGTTTAGATCTTTCGACACCATAATAGTCGTGACAGTTCCATCCCATTCACGAGGTAGTTATCGTCATATTATCTTAACTTTTTCACTACTCGATAATGGTTTCCCCAAAACAAGCTAGCCATTAGTGATAACCGAGAATCGGTCGAGCATGTTTGATATGGACTCGTCATATTTAATCATGAATAACTCGTAGGCGTGGAGAAGCATATTTATCTTCATCTCATTGACTTGAGTTTTTCCGTCGTGAGTTACTTTGAGTATTTTCCTAATTTCTTTGGCACTTTCACATGAAGAGATACGATTATATTCTTCCGGATTAAGAGCACAATATAGCAATTGTGTTGCTTTACATTTTTAATGGTCACTTTCTAACCTTCATCGTTAAATTCTTCAAAGCTATTGAGTGAACCATCTGATTTTGTAGGGATTTTTGGACCAAGGCAAATTACCTTCCAAACCTCGATATCGTAAGCTGGGATTGTAATACCCGGTTGTAATTCATTCATTTTCATTCAGTAATTATCAGTTTGTAATTGTCACTCAGTGTATTTTCACTCAATTATAATCATTCATCAATCATGTTCATTCACCGTGTTCACCGTTCGGAAAAACTTCGAGTTGTGTATCGTTATTGTTCATTGTTTCAACTTTCCTCATATGAGTTCGACTTTGTTAGATCACCATTAATTTTTGGTATCTCCAAAAATTCTAAATCTTTGAAATATTATAGAGCATCGAGTTATCTTTCCAATGGTTCAAACGGTGAATCAATCGAGTCCGGACGAGAGAGTTATGGTCGTTTTAGCTCACCCGCTCATTTTTCAGCTTTTGGCCGATCACTGCCGACCGAACTCGGTCGTGTCGTCCGACACGGCCCGTGCCGTACTCGTCCGGAAATTCCGAAGTCTCTGCCCACAGGACTCGACCGTGTCGTCTGGCATGGCCGAGTCGAACTCTTCCGGATAAGCCAGAACCGACTGCCCACACGCCCGACCGTGTTCCAGGACACGGTCGAGTCATGCCGAGTCGCTGTCGGACGGGTCACTATCGGAAGGCCCTCCGCGCCGCGACCGTGTCAAGCAGGACACGGTCGAGTCCCCTCGCCGCCACCAGGCGACACGACCGTGCCGATCGGCACGGGCCGTGTCCGGCAGGGCAGTCAACCCCTATAAATTCGTTTTTTGAGCATTTCAGCCCATTCCTTCCATTTTTTTTCCACCTTCATACGAGAGAGAGAGAGGCTTGAGGGAGAAAATTCTCTTCACCTATCACTTGAGTGTGGTTTTTAATCATTTTCATTCGGTTGTGAAGCTTGGATAGTTGTTTTTACACGTTTTCATCGGATCGAATTGGTTGGATCTTCAAGAGGTAAATTCTTCAACATCTTGGATTTCGATTTTGTGTTGAGAAATGATGTTTTGGACGCGATAATCATGTTATATGAAGGGATATGTATATGATTATGAGTTTGTATAAGAATTCATTGGATTATTGAGGGATTATTCAAGAACACTTTGAATATCGAGTTGAAATTGGGGGTTTTCGATTAATTGTCGTTATAATCACGTTTTCGGATATTCGTCTTGGATTATTAATCATATTGAAGATGTTTTGTTGGTTTGAAACACTTCTTGGGGGATTTGATATTGGTATATTGAGGTTTGATTGTAAACAATCGGAGTTTGGCCGCAACGTGTTTGATTTAATGCCTCAATGAACTTGGTTTATTCGTATCGACGTTTCGAGTTCGTTATATTCGTGTTTGTTTCGTGTATTGAACGGATTGTTGGTAATTGTATTTATTCAAGGTTGTTCGAGCGACCGATATCTCAATTAGGAGGTTGTTCGTGGATGGACATTCTTCATCGTTGTTGAGTAAGTTAATTCTTACTCGGTTAAAAGGATATCCATTCCTTTTTGTTGTTGATTACTCATAATCATAATTCATTCATCATAATATTAATCATTTTGAGACCTGTAATTGTCGAATAATCATTTCATTCACGAGGAACGACGGTTCCAAATCATTTCATTGGGTTATCAATCACTTCACTATTTACTTTCATATCGGTGAGATCTTGGCCTTGTCTAATTATTATTCATTGATATTCATCATGGTCTTTCTCGTTCATGTGACATTCCGGGTTCATATTGCGTGGCCGGGTGTGGCTGTGTGGAATTTTTAGTTGGGCACACGATGGTCATGTATTGGGTTCACCGATGCATCGGACCGTGCACACGGTAACGCTTACCTCCGTGAGACTAATTAGGTACAAGGACGGGTGTGTCCGGTCATTCATCTTCTACACTTGCACAGAACATTACGGGCGTACTATGATACTCCTCTTCAGCGTAATTCATAATTAAGAATATTTCATAACTTCAGTTAATTCATGATTGTGTAATTTCAACTCTTGAGGATTGTTGTTCAGTAATCGACTCCCGTTGGGGATTTTGTTTTCGTGTCACGGCAAGGCAAAGGCACGGAAGAGCATGTTGGCGGCGAGTCCTGATGATACTAGTAGGGGGCCCTACCATTCCGTTTGTTCAGTCATCTTAAGTCATTTTAGTTATTCCGTCATTTGTATTTTCCGCTGCAAATTCCGTTTGAGATGTTTATTTATTCAGGGTGGTGTATTTTATCTTCATATAAAATATACTAGTATTCGGTATTGTCCTGGTGTGTTGTACTTAAACTCCTCATCGGAGTACTTGGTAATATAATGTGGTTCGGTACTACAATTATATTAGTTAATTCATCATTTTCATTCGCCTGGTGGGTCCCAGTCGGGGATTCACGGCACTGTAATATCCGCCTAGTTCGGGGTGTTACAGAGTTGGTATCGGAGAGTGGTTTTGAATACTACCTTCTGAGTCATGTCTCATTTGAAATCATCGTCATCGGACTAGTATCATTGGACTTTCGCGTCACGTGTGACCTGTGCAGATGCCGAGCCAATCAGACCGAAAGAACTGTAAGATTTCTAACGCCATGGTATAATTTCTGGCAATAGTCATTCATTCATCATTCATCAATTAACAATCCTCAAACATCATCATTCATTGTGATCAGGACGATCATATTAACTCATTAATCGCTTAACTCATTTCAATACTCAGTTAATGATCAGGACGATCATATTAACTCATTAATCACTTAATTCATTCATTACTCAGTTAATGATCAGGACGATCATGTTAACTCATTAATTACTCAATTCATTTCATTACTCAGTTGTCGATCTGGATGGCCATATTATCATTCTTATTAAGTTATTCAAGATAATCATTTCAAGAATTTTATCAGATAATCATGTCACTTCAGTAAATCATTCATATAATCACTAAGTTAGAACATGTATACTTATTTTCATCATCTCATGACATAATCATAACGTATTATTCATGCGGTGAATATAATCATCATGTGACTTTCCTCCTTCAGTATGGAAAGGGCAAGAAGAGGACGTGGAGGACGAGGCCGTGGAGCGGGCCGAATCCCGAGAGCTCGTGTGAATACACGTGCGAATGCGAGGAATAATGCTAATTCATCTAGCAGCGACGCTGCTACTCATTCACCTGGACGTGATCATTCTCTATCAGGGAGTCGTACTCGGGACACCGCTCAGTCAGAAGTTGTTCGGGTTGACCCACTCGCTTTTATGCAAGGCATGATGGCCCAAATGACCCAGATGACACAGCTGATGCAGACGATGCATAACTCAGTCAATCAAAATCAACAGGCTCCTCCGCCGCCACCTCAGAGGCAAGAGAAGAATGTGAGCAATATCATCGGCGACATCTCTCGCCAGAGGCCACCTACATTTGAGGGCTCGTCTGAGCCGGCGGATATTATTCATTGGCTCGAGCATTTCGAGAAGTTGTTTGCTATGGTAGAGTGTCCCGAAGGACATAAAGTTTCTGTTGCGGCTTACTACCTGGGTAAGAGCGCACATTCTTCGTGGTTGTCGTTGAAGCCCACCGAAGGATCATGTACTTGGGTGCAGTTCAAGACTCTCATGATGGAGAGATATTATCCGGCCCCACTCAGAGAGGCCAAGCTTTCAGAATTACTCACCCCCGACCCCTCAGCAGACGAGGATGTTCTCGCCATTGCCGAGAAATTTCAGGAACTTCTTCCTTTCGCCTCATCCATCATTCATTCAGAGGCGGATAAGATCAAGTATTTCAGCAAGAGGCTGAAACCCCGTATGAGACTTCAGTTACTTAATCATAATTGCACCACGTTGGCCGAATTCATTGAGAAAGCTCTCACCTACGAGCTTACTGCTAAGAAAATTGCTAAGCAGCAACCTTCGTCTGCTAGCAAGAAATCGAAGAATCGTAATCAGTCTGAAGGCGGTCAGACAACCTTCAAGAAACCCCGTGCGGGCTCTGCTTTTTCTGAGCGACCTCCTGTGTCGTCTAAACCCGCGGAATCTCAGTCTCGAGCGGCCAGTTCGGCCATCACCTGTTTTAACTGTGGGGATCTTGGTCACCTCAGTACCAAGTGTCCGAGACAGACTATCACATGTCATAATTGTGGAATTGCTGGGCATAAGGCCCGTTTTTGCCGTAGGGACTCCAAACCTACTCAGACGTCATCTCAGGCACCTAAGCAGTCAGCTCGTAATCAAGGCCACTCAATCAGCGTCGTTTAAAACGACATGAGCGACTAAAGGTGGAGCTTTTAGCCGCCAGACGGAGCGTCGGTGCGGGACTAGCAAGCCCGGATTTATGAGATGAAGAAGACCGATGATCCAGAGGCCCGAATGATCTCGAGTACACTCGATATTCTATCTCAACCTTGTGTGTACCCTTTTGATACCGGTGCATCGCATTCATTCATTTCCGAGTCATGTTTGAGTAGACTACGCCCAGGTAGTGCTACTAGTTGTGAGCCTTATGTCATTGTCCTACCCGATGGTAGACGAATTATCGTGTCGTGAGATTCAGAATTGTCCGATTCGGGCCATGGTCGTGTATGGCCAGCGGACCTAATCGTGGTAGATTTGCCGAGGGACGACGTGAACTTGGGTATTGATTGGATGGATCGTCATGATGCCCTCATTAGTGTCCGTAAGCGTATGGTCACTATCATTTCAGACGATGGGGTTGAATGTGTGTTTTAGGGAGGTAATCCCGGCTGTTCTGGTAAGGTCATTAATTTGATGAAAGCAGTAAGGTTACTCAATCAGGGATGTGTCGGTTATTGGTGCTATATGGCCAAAACCGAGAAGTCATCAGTAATGTTAACGGATATTCCGGTGGTGAGGGAATATGCCGATGTTTTTCCGCATTTAGTTACGGTTTGCCTCCACAGAGAGATGTGGAATTCACGATTGAGTTGGAGCCTGGTACGTCTCCGATATCGAAGGCACCGTACCGGATGGCCCCGACCAAAATGCAGGAGTTGAAGAATCAACTTGAGGAATTGTTCGAGAAAGGTTATATCCGACCGAGTGCGTCCCCATGGGGAGCACCAGTGCTGTTTGTCAAAAAGAAGGATGGTTCTTTTCGCTTGTGTATCGATTATCGGGAGTTGAATAGGGTGACAATCAAGAATAAGTATCCTTTACCCCGTATCGATGACCTTTTGGATCAACTTCAGGGAGCTTCAGTATTTTCCAAGATCGACTTAAGATCTGGATATCATCAGCTGCGGATTCGAGAGTCGGATATCGCGAGGACGGCGTTTCGAACACGCTATGGTCATTATGAGTTCGTAGTTATGCCGTTCGGGCTAACTAATGCACCTGCGGTATTCATGGAGCTAATGAATCGGGTCTTCATCGACTTTTTGGATCGGTTTGTTGTTGTCTTCATCGATGATATTTTGATTTATTCTCGTAACCGAGAGGAACACGAGACTCATCTTCATCAGGTTCTCGACGTGTTGAGACGAGAGCAACTTTATGGGAAGTTTTCCAAATGTGAGTTCTGGATGTCCGAAGTGACTTTTCTCGGACATGTAATTTCATCAGACGGAGTTCGTGTCGACCCTCAGAAGACGGAGGCTATTCGAGATTGGCTACCTCCTAAGAACGTTAAGGAAATCCGAAGTTTCCTCAGATTAGCGAGTTATTATCGGCGATTTGTAGAGGGATTTTCTAAAATCGCTCAAACCTTGACGAACCTTTTGCGAAAGGATAAGAAATACACGTGGTCCGACGCGTGTCAACGGAGTTTTGAGGAACTCAAGAACCGGTTAATGTCAGCACCTGTACTTTCCTTGCCGCAGGGGACGGAAGGATTTGTGGTCTATAGTGATGCGTCCGGACAGGGTCTCGGATGTGTACTCATGCAGAGCGGGAATGTTATTGCCTATGCTTCACGGCAATTGAGACCTTACGAGGTTAATTATCCGACACACGACCTGGAGCTAACAGCCGTGGTGTTCACTTTGAAAATTTGGCGTCATTATCTTTATGGCGTTACCTGTCAGATATTCACCGATCATAAGAGTTTAAAGTATATATTTACTCAGAAGGAGTTAAATATGCGTCAGAGACGGTGGTTGGAATTAATCAAAGATTATGATATCGAGATCCTCTACCACCCGGGAAAGGCGAACGTTGTCGCCGACGCCTTGAGTCGTAAGTCCGTTCAGGAGCAGATGCTTGCCCGTTTAACAGTTCAAAAGGAGCTTCAGCAGGAATTCCTTAGACCCGAGATCGAGGTCTGGCTTCAGCGAGTGGGGCAGCTTTATATGTTAGAGATTTCATCGTCACTCGAGGAGGCAATCTGAGAGAATCAGGGTTCGGACCCATCATTGTTGCGCATCCGAGAGGATGTGGCTCAGGGGAAAGCCCCTGGATTTGTGGTCCACGAGGATGGACTTTTGAGGTTTAAGAATCGGTTGTGCGTACCGGCGATTGTCGAGTTGAAAAACTCGATTTTGAAAGAATCTCATGCTACCCCTTATTCTGTTCATCCGGGGTCTAGCAAGATGTACAAGGACTTGAAACAAAATTACTGGTGGAGTAATATGAAGCGAGAAGTCGCAGAATTTGTTTCGAGATGCTTAACCTGTCAACAAGTTAAGATTGAACATCGGCCGTGGGTATGTGAAACCTCTTCCTATTCCCGAATGGAAGTGGGAAGACATTTCTATGGATTTCATCACGAGTTTGCCGACGAGTCGTCGTGGCATGAATACGATCTGGGTGATCGTGGACCGCTTAACTAAATCAGCTCATTTCCTTGAGATCAAGGAGACGTGGGGTCCCGAGAGACTTGCTCAACTGTTCATCAAAGAGATAGTCAGACTGCACGGTACTCCTAAAAGTATCGTTTCCGATCATGACGGACGGTTTGTGTCTCATTTTTGGAAATCAGTTCATCGTGCTATGGGAACCCAGCTTAATCTCGATCAAGCTTTTCATCCTCAAAGACGGACAATCAGAGAGGACCATTCAGACATTAGAGGTCATGTTGAGGGCATGCGTCCTCGATTGGAAAGACGATTGGGAAGCCCAACTACCATTGATCGAGTTCACGTATAATAATAGTTGGCATGCTTCGATCAAGATGGCACCTTACGAGGCCTTGTATGGTCGTCGTTGTCGATCTCCGTTGTGTTGGGACGACTTATCAGAATCAATCGGCACCGAGCCCGATATGCTTATAGCCGCCCGTGAGAAGGTAACTTTGATCAGGAGTCGTTTGTTGACAGCTCAGAGTCGACAGAAATCATACGCAGATAACCGTCGTCGACCATTAGAGTTCGAGGCTGGTGACCATGTGTTGGTCAAGGTATCCCCGAGTCGTGGTATCTTCCGTTTTGAGAAGAGGGGAAAGTTGAGTCCGAGATTCATTGGACCGTTTGAGATTCTGGATCGAGTAGGCGAGTTAGCTTATCGACTGGCTTTACCTCCGGCGTTGAGCCAAATTCATAATGTGTTTCATGTCTCTTAGTTGCGGAAGTATGTTACCGACCCGAGTCACATACTTCAGTTTGACGAAATCGAGATCGCCGATGACCATTCTTATGAGGAGCGTCCTATACGAGTCTTAGAGCGGCGAATCAAACAGTTGAGAAATAAGTCGATTCCTTTGGTCAAGATTCAGTGGTCCAAACACGGAGTCGAAGAGGCTACTTGGGAAACCGAGGATAGTATGCGGGAGAGTTATCCCGAGTTGTTTGACCCTTAGTTTCGGGGACGAAACTCTTTTAAGGGGGGTGTATGTAATACCCGGTTGTAATTCATTCATTTTAATTCAGTAATTATCAGTCTGTAATTGTCACTCAGTGTATTTTCACTCAATTATAATCATTCATCAATCATGTTCATTCACCGTGTTCACCGTTCGGAAAAACTTCGAGTTGTGTATCGTTATTGTTCATTGTTTCAACTTTCCTCATATGAGTTCGACTTTGTTAGATCACCATTAATTTTTGGTAACTCCAAAAATTCTAAATCTTTGCAATATTATAGAGCATCTAGTTAGATTTCCAATGGTTCAAACGGTGAGTCAATCGGAGTCCAGACGAGAGAGTTATGGTCGTTTTAGCTCACCCGCTCATTTTGACTTTTGGCGATCACTGCCGACCGAACTCGGTCGTGTCGTCCGACACGGCCCGTGCCGTACTCGTACGGAAATGCCGAAGTCTCTGCCCACAGGACTCGACCGTGTCGTCAGGCACGGCCGAGTCGAACTCTTCCGGATAAGCGAACCGATGCACACGCCCACCGTGTTCCGTGACACGGCCGAGTCATGCCGAGTCGTTGTCGGACGGGTCACTATCGGAAGGCCCTCGCGCGCGACCGTGTCAAGCGAGGACACGGTCGAGTCCCCTGTCGGCCAGGTTATGCGACACGGCCGTGCCGATCGGCACGGCCGTGTCCGGAGGCGATCAACCCCTATAAATTCGTTTTTGAGCATTTCAGCCCATTCCTTCCATTTTTTTCCACCTTCATACGAGAGAGAGAGGCTTGAGGGAGAAAATTCTCTTCACCTATCACTTGAGTGTGGTTTTTAATCATTTTCATTCGGTTGTGAAGCTTGGATAGTCGTTTTTACACGTTTTCATCGGATCGAATTGGTTGGATCTTCAAGAGGTAAATTCTTCAACATCTTGGATTTCGATTTTGTGTTGAGAAATGATGTTTTGGACGCGATAATCATGTTATATGAAGGGATATGTATATGATTATGAGTTTGTATAAGAATTCATTGGATTATTGAGGGATTATTCAAGAACACTTTGAATATCGAGTTGAAATTGGGGGTTTTCGATTAATTGTCGTTATAATCACGTTTTCGGATATTCGTCTTGGATTATTAATCATATTGAAGATGTTTTGTTGGTTTGAAACACTTCTTGGGGGATTTGATATTGGTATATTGAGGTTTGATTGTAAACAATCGGAGTTTGGCCGCAACGTGTTTGATTTAATGCCTCAATGAACTTGGTTTATTCGTATCGACGTTTCGAGTTCGTTATATTCGTGTTTGTTTCATGTATTAAACGGATTGTTGGTAATTGTATTTATTCAAGGTTGTTCGAGCGACCGATATCTCAATTAGGACGTTTTTCGTGGACGGACATTCTTCATCGTTGTTGAGTAAGTTAATTCTTACTCGGTTAAAAGGATATTCATTCCTTTTTGTTGTTGATTACTCATAATCATAATTCATTCATCATAATATTAATCATTTTGAGACCTTTAATTGTCGAATAATCATTTCATTCACGAGGAACGACGGTTCCAAATCATTTCATTGGGTTATCAATCACGTCACTATTTACTTTCATATCGGTGAGTCATCTTGGCCTTGTCTAATTATTATTCATTGATATTCATCATGGTCATTCTCGTTCATGTGACCTTCCGGGTTCATATTGCGTGGCCGGGTGTGGCTGTGTGGAATTTTTAGTCGGGCACACGATGGTCATGTATTGGGTTCACCGATGCATCGGACCGTGCACACGGTAACGCTTACCTCCGTGAGACTAATTAGGTACAAGGACGGGTGTGTCCGGTCATTCGTCTTCTACACTTGCACAGAACATTACGGGCGTACTATGATACTCCTCTTCAGCGTAATTCATAATTAAGAATATTTCATAACTTCAGTTAATTCATGATTGTGTAATTTCAACTCTTGAGGATTGTTGTTCTGTGTAACTGACCCCGTTGGGGGATTTTGTTTTCAGGTCACGGCAAGGCAAAGGCACGGGAAGAGCATATTGACGGCGATGAGTCCCAGTGATACTAGTAGGGGGGCCCAGTCATTCCGTTTGTTCAGTCATCTTCAGTCATTTTAGTTATTCCGTCATTTGTATTTTCCGCTGCAAATTCCGTTTGAGATGTTTATTTATTCAGGGTGGTGTATTTTATCTTCATATAAAATATACTAGTATTCGGTATTGTCCTGGTGTGTTGTACTTGAACTCCTCATCGGAGTACTTGGTAATATAATGTGGTTCGGTACTACAATTATATTAGTTAATTCATCATTTTCATTCGCCTGGTGGGTCCCAGTCGGGGATTCACGGCACTGTAATATCCGCCTAGTTCGGGGTGTTACAGAGTTGGTATCGGAGAGTGGTTTTGAATACTACCTTCCGAGTCATGTCTCATTTGAAATCATCGTCATCGGACTAGTATCATTGGACTTTCGCGTCACGTGTGACCTCTGCAGATGCCGAGCCAATCAGACCGAAAGAACTGTAAGATTTCTAACGCCATGGTATAATTTCTTAGTCATTCATTCATCATTCATCAATTAACAATCCTCAAACATCATCATTCATTGTGATCAGGACGATCATATTAACTCATTAATCACTTAACTCATTTCAATACTCAGTTAATGATCAGGACGATCATATTAACTCATTAATCACTTAATTCATTCATTACTCAGTTAATGATCAGGACGATCATGTTAACTCATTAATTACTCAATTCATTTCATTACTCAGTTGTCGATCTGGATGTCCATATTATCATTCTTATTAAGTTATTCAAGATAATCATTTCAAGAATTTTATCAGATAATCATGTCACTTCAGTAAATCATTCATATAATCACTAAGTTAGAACATGTATACTTATTTTCATCATCTCATGACATAATCATAACGTATTATTCATGCGGTGAATATTATCATCATGTGACTTTCCTCCTTCAGTATGGAAAGGGCAAGAAGAGGACGTGGAGGACGAGGCCGTGGAGCGGGCCGAATCCCGAGAGCTTGTGTGAATACACGTGCGAATGCGAGGAATAATGCTAATTCATCTAGCAGCGACGCTGCTACTCATTCACCTGGACGTGATCATTCTCTATTAGGGAGTCGTACTCGGGACACCGCTCAGTCAGAAGGTGTTCGGGTTGACCCACTCGCTTTTATGCAAGGCATGATGGCCCAAATGACCCAGATGACACAGCTGATGCAGACGATGCATAACTCAGTCAATCAAAATCAACAGGCTCCTCCGCCGCCACCTCAGAGGCAAGAGAGGAATGTGAGCAATATCATCGGCGACATCTCTCGCCAGAGGCCACCTACTTTTGAGGGCTCTGCGAGCCGGCGGATATTATTCATTGGCTCGAGCATTTCGAGAAGTTGTTTGCTATGGTAGAGTGTCCTAAGGACATAAAGTTTCATTGCGGCTTACTACTCCAGGTAAGAGCGCACATTCTTGGTGGTTGTCGTTGAAGCCCACCGAAGGATCATGTACTTGGGAGCGATTCAAGACTCTCATGATGGAGAGATATTATCCGACCCCACTCGAGAGGCCAAGTGCCGTAATTACTCACCCCGACCACTCGTGACGAGGATGTTCTCGCCATTGCCGAGAAATTTCAGAACTTCTTCCTTTCGCCTCATCCATCATTGATTCGAGGCGAATAAGATCAAGTATTTCAGAAGAGGTCAAAACCCCGTATGAGACTTCGCCACTTAATCATAATTGCACCACGTTGGCCGAATTCATTGAGAAAGCTCTCACCTACGAGCTTACTGCTAAGGAAATTGCTAAGCAGCAACCTTCGTCTGCTAGCAAGAAATCGAAGAATCGTAATCAGTCTGAAGGCGGTCAGACAACCTTCAAGAAACCCCGTGCGGGCTCTGCTTTTTCTGAGCGACCTCCTGTGTCGTCCAAACCAGCGGAATCTCAGTCTCGAGCGGCCAGTTCGGCCATCACCTGTTTTCACTGTGGGGATCTTGGTCACCTCAGTACCAAGTGTCCGAGACAGACTATCACATGTCATAATTGTGGAATTGCTGGGCATAAGGCCCGTTTTTGCCGTAGGGACTCCAAACCTACTCAGACGTCATCTCGTGCACCTAAGCAACACTGCTCGTAATCGAGCCACTCAATCGGCGTCGTTTAAAACGACAGAGCGACTAAAGGTGGAGCTTTTAGCCAGCCAGACGGAGCGTCGGTCGGGACTAGCAAGCCCGGATTTATGAGATGAAGAAGACCGATGATCCAGAGGCCCGAATGATCTCGTGTACACTCGATATTCTATCTCAACCCGTGTGTACCCTTTTTGATACCGTGCATCGCATTCATTCATTTCCGAGTCATGTTTGAGTAGACTACGTGCGGGTAGTGCTACTAGTTGTGAGCCTTATGTCATTGGCCTACCCGATGGTAGACGAATTATCGTAATCGTGAGATTCGTAATTGTCCGATTGGCCATGGTCATATATGGCCGGACCTAATCGTGGTAGATTTGCCGAGGGACGACGTCATCTTGGGTATTGATTGGATGGATCGTCATGATGCCCTCATTAGTGTCCGTAAGCGTATGGTCACTATCATTTGACGATGGGGTTGAATGTGTGTTTCAGGAGGTAATCCCTACTGCTCGTAAGGTCATTAATTTGATGAAAGCGAAGGTTACTCAATCGGATGTGTCGGTTATTGGTGCTATATGGCCAAAACCGAGAAGTCATCGATAATGTTAACGGATATTCCGGTGGTGAGGGAATATGCCGATGTTTTTCCGCATTTAGTTACGGTTTGCCTCCACAGAGAGATGTGGAATTCACGATTGAGTTGGAGCACAGTACGTCTCCGATATCGAAGGCACCGTGCGGATGGCCCCGACCGAAATGCAGGAGTTGAAGAATCAACTTGAGGAATTGTTCGAGAAAGGTTATATCCGACCGAAAAGCGTCCCCGTGGGGAGCACCGATCTTGTTGTCAAAAAGAAGGATGGTTCTTTTCGCTTGTGTATCGATTATCGGGAGTTGAATAGGGTGACAATCAAGAATAAGTATCCTTTACCCCGTATCGATGACCTTTTGGATCAACTTCAGGGAGCTTCAGTATTTTCCAAGATCGACTTAAGATCTGGATATCATCAGCTGCGGATTGGAGAGTCGGATATCGCGAGGACGGCGTTTCGAACACGCTATGGTCATTATGAGTTCTTAGTTATGCCGTTCGGGATAACTAATGCACCTGCGGTATTCATGGAGCTAATGAATCGGGTCTTCATCGACTTTTTGGATCGGTTTGTTGTTGTCTTCATCGATGACATTTTGATTTATTCTCGTAACCGAGAGGAACACGAGATTCATCTTCATTAGGTTCTCGACGTGTTGAGACGAGAGCAACTTTATGGGAAGTTTTCCAAATGTGAGTTCTGGATGTCCGAAGTGACTTTTCTCGGACATATAATTTCATCAGACGGAGTTCATGTCGACCCTCAGAAGACGGAGGCTATTCGAGATTGGCTACCTCCGAAGAACGTTAAGGAAATCCGAAGTTTCCTCGGATTAGCGGGTTATTATCGGCGATTTGTAGAGGGATTTTCTAAAATCGCTCAACCCTTGACGAACCTTTTGCGAAAGGATAAGAAATACACGTGGTCCGACACGTGTCAACGGAGTTTTGAGGAACTCAAGAGCCGGTTAATGTCAGCACCTGTACTTTCCTTGCCGCAGGGGACGGAAGGATTTGTGGTCTATAGTGATGCATCCGGACAGGGTCTCGGATGTGTACTCATGCAGAGCGGGAAGGTTATTGCCTATGATTCACGGCAATTGAGACCTTACGAGGTTAATTATCCGACACACGACCTGGAGCTAGCAGCAGCGGTGTTCGCTTTGAAAATTTTGCGTCATTATCTTTATGGCGTTACCTGTCAGATATTCACCGATCATAAGAGTTTAAAGTATATATTTACTCAGAAGGAGTTAAATATGCGTCAGAGACGGTGGTTGGAATTAATCAAAGATTATGATATCGAGATCCTCTACCACCCGGGCAAGGCAAACGTTGTCGCCGACGCCTTGAGTCGTAAGTCCGTTCAGGAGCAGATGCTTGCCCGTTTAACAGTTCAGAAGGAGCTTCAGCAGGAATTCCTTAGACCCGAGATTGAGGTCTGGCTTCAGCGAGTTCAGGGGCAGCTTTATATGTTCGAGATTTCATCGTCACTCGAGGAGGCAATCCGAGAGAATCAGGGTTCGGACCCATCATTGTTGCGCATCCGAGAGGATGTGGCTCAGGGGAAAGCCCCTGGATTTGTGGTCCACGAGGATGGACTTTTGAGGTTTAAGAATCGGTTGTGCGTACCGGCGATTGTCGAGTTGAAAAACTCGATTTTGAAAGAAGCTCATGCTACCCCTTATTCTGTTCATCCGGGGTCTAGCAAGATGTACAAGGACTTGAAACAAAATTACTGGTGGAGTAATATGAAGCGAGAAGTCGCAGAATTTGTTTCGAGATGCTTAACCTGTCAACAAGTTAAGATTGAACATCAGCGACCAGCGGGTATGCTGAAACCTCTTCCTATTCCCGAATGGAAGTGGGAAGACATTTCTATGGATTTCATCACGAGTTTGCCGACGAGTCGTCGTGGCATGAATACGATCTGGGTGATCGTGGACCGCTTAACTAAATCAGCTCATTTCCTTGAGATCAAGGAGATGTGGGGTCCCGAGAGACTTGCTCAACTGTTCATCAAAGAGATAGTCAGACTGCACGGTACTCCTAAAAGTATCGTTTCCGATCGTGACGGACGGTTTGTGTCTCATTTTTGGAAATCAGTTCATCGTGCTATGGGAACCCAGCTTAATCTCGATCGCTTTTCATCCTCAGTCCGACGGACAATCAGAGAGGACCATTCAGACATTAGAGGACATGTTGAGGGCATGCGTCCTCGATTGGAAAGACGATTGGGAAGCCCAACTACCATTGATCGAGTTCACGTATAATAATAGTTGGCATGCTTCGATCAAGATGGCACCTTACGAGGCCTTGTATGGTCGTCGTTGTCGATCTCCGTTGTGTTGGGACGACTTATCAGAATCAATCGGCACCGAGCCCGATATGCTTATAGCCGCCCGTGAGAAGGTAACTTTGATCAGGAGTCGTTTGTTGATAGCTCAGAGTCGACAGAAATCATACGCAGATAACCGTCGTCGACCATTAGAGTTCGAGGCTGGTGACCATGTGTTGGTCAAGGTATCCCCGAGTCGTGGTATCTTCCGTTTTGGGAAGAGGGGAAAGTTGAGTCCGAGATTCATTGGACCGTTTGAGATTCTGGATCGAGTAGGCGGGTTATCTTGTCGACTGGCTTTACCTCCGGCGTTGAGCCGAATTCATAATGTGTTTCATGTCTCTCAGTTGCGGAAGTATGTTACCGACCCGAGTCACATACTTCAGTTCGACGAAATCGAGATCGCCGACGACCATTCTTATGAGGAGCGTCCTATACGAGTCTTAGAGCGGCGAATCAAACAGTTGAGAAATAAGTCGATTCCTTTGGTCAAGATTCAGTGGTCCAGACACGTAGTCGAAGAGGCTACTTGGGAAACCGAGGATAGTATGCGGGAGAGTTATCCCGAGTTGTTTGACCCTTAGTTTCGGGGACGAAACTCTTTTAAGGGGGGGTGTATGTAATACCCGGTTGTAATTCATTCATTTTCATTCAGTAATTATCAGTCTGTAATTGTCACTCAGTGTATTTTCACTCAATTATAATCATTCATCAATCATGTTCATTCACCGTGTTCACCGTTCGGAAAAACTTCGAGTTGTGTATCGTTATTGTTCATTGTTTCAACTTTCCTCATATGAGTTCGACTTTGTTAGATCACCATTAATTTTTGGTAACTCCAAAAATTCTAAATCTTTGCAATATTATAGAGCATCGAGTTATCTTTCCAATGGTTCAAACGGTGAGTCAATCGGAGTCCGGACGAGAGAGTTATGGTCGTTTTATCTCACCCGCTCATTTTTCAGCTTTTGGCCGATCACTGCCGACCGAACTCGGTCGTGTCGTCCGACACGGCCCGTGCCGT
Organism: Orobanche coerulescens; assembly: GCA_033398695.1. Classification (NCBI taxonomy): domain Eukaryota; kingdom Viridiplantae; phylum Streptophyta; class Magnoliopsida; order Lamiales; family Orobanchaceae; genus Orobanche; species Orobanche coerulescens. The sequence goes on from CM065814.1 coordinate 89,538,564, forward strand.
ACTCGTCCGGAAATGCCGAAGTCTCTGCCCACAGGACTCGACCGTGTCGTCTGGCACGGCCGAGTCGAACTCTTCCGGATAAGCCAGAACCGACTGCCCACACGCCCGACCGTGTTCCAGGACACGGTCGAGTCATGCCGAGTCGCTGTCGGACGGGTCACTATCGGAAGGCCCTCCGCGCCGCGACCGTGTCAAGCAGGACACGGTCGAGTCCCTGTCGGCCAGTTGTGCGACACGACCGTGCCGATCGGCACGGGCCGTGTCCGGCAGGGCAGTCAACCCCTATAAATTCGTTTTTTGAGCATTTCAGCCCATTCCTTCCATTTTTTTTCAACCTTCATACGAAAAAAGAGGCTTGAGGGAGAAAATTCTCTTCACCTATCACTTGAGTGTGGTTTTTAATCATTTTCATTCGGTTGTGGAGCTTGGATAGTCGTTTTTACACGTTTTCATCGGATCGAATTGGTTGGATCTTCAAGAGGTAAATTCTTCAACATCTTGGATTTCGATTTTGTGTTGAGAAATGATGTTTTGGATGCGATAATCATGTTATATGAAGGGATATGTATATGATTATGAGTTTGTATAAGAATTCATTGGATTATTGAGGGATTATTCAAGAACACTTTGAATATCGAGTTGAAATTAGGGGTTTTCGATTAATTGTCGTTATAATCACGTTTTCGGATATTCGTCTTGGATTATTAATCATATTGAAGATGTTTTGTTGGTTTGAAACACTTCTTGGGGGATTTGATATTGGTATATTGAGGTTTGATTGTAAACAATCGGAGTTTGGCCGCAACGTGTTTGATTTAATGCCTCAATGAACTTGGTTTATTCATATCGACGTTTCGAGTTCGTTATATTCGTGTTTGTTTCGTGTATTGAACGGATTGTTGGTAATTGTATTTATTCAAGGTTGTTCGAGCGACCGATATCTCAATTAGGACGTTGTTCGTGGACGGACATTCTTCATCGTTGTTGAGTAAGTTAATTCTTACTCGGTTAAAAGGATATTCATTCCTTTTTGTTGTTGATTACTCATAATCATAATTCATTCATCATAATATTAATCATTTTGAGACCTGTAATTGTCGAATAATCATTTCATTCACGAGGAACGACGGTTCCAAATCATTTCATTGGGTTATCAATCACGTCACTATTTACTTTCATATCGGTGAGTCATCTTGGCCTTGTCTAATTATTATTCATTGATATTCATCATGGTCATTCTCGTTCATGTGACCTTCCGGGTTCATATTGCGTGGCCGGGTGTGGCTGTGTGGAATTTTTAGTCGGGCACACGATGGTCATGTATTGGGTTCACCGATGCATCGGACCGTGCACACGGTAACGCTTAACTCCGTGAGACTAATTAGGTACAAGGATGGGTGTGTCCGGTCATTCGTCTTCTACACTTGCACAGAACATTACGGGCGTACTATGATACTCCTCTTCAGCGTAATTCATAATTAAGAATATTTCATAACTTCAGTTAATTCATGATTGTGTAATTTCAACTCTTGAGGATTGTTGTTAATATTAACAGACCCCGTTGGGGGATTTTGTTTTCAGGTCACGGCAAGGCAAAGGCACGGGAAGAGCATGTTGACGGCGACGAGTCCCAGTGATACTAGTAGGGGGCCCCAGTCATTCCGTTTGTTCAGTCATCTTCAGTCATTTTAGTTATTCCGTCATTTGTATTTTCCGCTGCAAATTCCGTTTGAGATGTTTATTTATTCAGGGTGGTGTATTTTATCTTCATATAAAATATACTAGTATTCGGTATTGTCCTGGTGTGTTGTACATAAACTCCTCATCGGAGTACTTGGTAATATAATGTGGTTCGGTACTACAATTATATTAGTTAATTCATCATTTTCATTCGCCTGGTGGGTCCCAGTCGGGGATTCACGGCACTGTAATATCCGCCTAGTTCGGGGTGTTACAGGGATAAAGATTGACATCTTTTTCTTCCATATCATGAAATTCGTACGCCATCGAATCTTTCTCTCCTCGGATGTTAAGATGACTATTATAAAAGACCTGCTCCGATACCAATTGTTGGGTTGATACCACCACTAAAAGGGGGGTTGAATATTGCGGTGTAGAGTATTGAACTCCTTTCGCCTGCGGAAGCAATAGATAAGGGCAGAATATAAATGACACAAAGATTTATAGAGGTTATGCAACGTGCCTACATGTAATACGCGACTGTAAATTCATTCATTATTATTCAGTATATTGTCACTCAGTAATTTTTCACTCATTAATAATCATTCATCATTCATATTCATTCATTGTATTCACCGTTCAGAGTAATTTGTATCGTGTATCAGTTATTACACGTCATTCAACCCGGTTGGAGAGTCGGGCCGAGCGTATCATCGTTGTCATCTTTGTAGTGGGCTGTGTGTGAGGAGTAGCGCACGCTACGTACTCTCCTTAGCGCGCGCTAATTGAGTACGGGTAGCGCACGCTACCTCTCAGCATTAGCGCACGCTAATGTGGTTCAGGCAGACAGTCGAGAAGGCACTGGACTGAATTTTAGTTGTAGTAGCGCACGCTACGAATGGTAAGTAGCGCGCGCTAGTAGTTTGGATAGCGCACGCTAAGCAATCAGTGTAGCGCGCGCTAAGGTCAAACAGGCAGAGTCCAGTGGGTACTGGACTGAAATGGAATAATTCACAGCACACGCTACGAGTGGATCATAACATGCGCTAGTGATAAGTGTAGCGCACGCTTAGTTTTGGGTGTAGTGCACGCTATCGTGAGCAGGTCAGAGGACAGGAGGTTCTGGACTACATTTACTGGGTATCAAACATCAGTTAGCGCATGCTAACATTTGGGTTAACGCACGCTATCGGGAAGGCGTTAGCGCACATTACCAAGTTCGTAGCGCACGCTAACGAGGCAACCAGAGCTCACTAGACTGCCCGGTTAACCGCTAGCGCACGCTAAATATCAGGGCTTAGCGTGCGCTAAGCTGGGATCAGTATATATAGGACAGTTTAGCCACATTTCGTCATTTCTTCATTTCTCCTCCTCCTCTCGACGGTTTTGGGCGATTTCGGACGATTTGGAGAGATCTCTTCGAGCTGCATCCACCTATCAACATCTTCAAGCTTATAATTCGGATTAATCATTATTTCATCCTCTCCAATACATCAAATCAAGGTAAACAATTCTTGAATCTAGAATTTCGGAATTTGAGTGTTTTCCTTCCGATCTCTTTGTGTAAACATGCTATTATGTTGGAATATGTTATATAAGGATTATCTACCTTGGATATATGTATTCCTATGGATTTATTGGTTTATATTTCAGATTTCATGAATATTTGGAGAATTATTCAAGAACCCTTGATGTTTGACTTTGGTTATTTTTGGGGGTTTCCAATTAAAGTTGTCGTAACCTTGAGTTGTGGTTTCCTATTGGATTATTGATATCATTGAAGGTGTTTTGTTGGATAGAACTACTCATTTTGGAGTTTGGTTTTGATATATTTGGGATTAGTTATAATCAAAGGATGAACGTTTGCAACGTATTTGTTCGAATGCCTCAATGAGTTTGGATATTGTTGTATCGACCTTTGAGTTGGTCCTGATTCATGTTTGATATGTATATTAAGCGTTTGTTGGTAATTATGTTATTCAAGGTTGTTCGAGCGACCGATATTTTCCACTTAGGACGTTTGTTCGAGGAAGGACTTTTCACCACCGGTATTGTGTAAGTTAATTCTTACTCGGTTAAAATGATACTCATTCCTTTCGTTGTTGTTCATTCATATTCATAATTCATTCATAACGTATTAATCGTATTGAGACTTGTAATTGTCAGCTAATCATTCAAATCACGAGGAACGACGGTTCAAATCATTTCAATGAGCTATCATTCATTTCATTATTAGTTCATCTCGGTGAGTCACTCTTGACCCTTGTTGGATTGTTATTCATTAATACTCATCATGGTCATTTTTGTTCATGTGACCTTCTGGGTTCATATTGCGTGGATGGGTGGTTATGTGTGGAATTTTTAGTCGGGCACACGATAGTCATGTGAAGGGTTCACCGACATAATGGACTGTACACACGGTAACGTGCCTCCGTGAGACTAATTAGGTACATGTTCGGGTGTGTCCGAACACTCGTCTTGTGCACTTGCACGTCCCATTACGGGCATACTATGATGCCACTCTTCATCTTAATTTCATAATTATGATATATAATGATTGTGTTTATTCAACTCTTGAGGATTATTGTTCTGTGTAACTGACCCCGTTGGGGAATAGATGTTAGGAGTATGCCCTCGAATGCCACTCAGAGGTTGTTGAGTGAGGGCATTGTACTTGTAATTATGTAAACCATTGATATAAGGCAAATGAATGTTTCTTTATTTACTGGTAGTTACTGGCATTCCTAACTCGTAAATAAACATATAGAAACTAGTCCGTGTATTTGAGAGCAAAACGTTCCACTCCTTATTGGATAAGGGGGTCGGCACTGGAATGGTTATAGCTCAAATACTTAATCGTTCGCAAGTCGATGAAACTTGACTGGGCGTTAAGTTTATGTGAAGACTTGTATGACGTGTTCTTTGACATGGAGAGTGCCTGTCGAACACTAATGGTTAGTGGGAGCACACGTTATAGGTATGCTAATTGGATTAGTATACTCGAACCGACTCACCCTCGATTCGTCACATGGATTTCACTCAGGACGATCGGTGACGGAATCGAAAGGTTGTGATAGGTATTCGTGAACCTTCGACTTGAGGATTTAGTAGGGATGTGCTTGTGACGTCAAGATTTTCATTAGAGTAGTTCGACCACATGGCGGAAGGCGGGGTCAACCTCGGCGTGCATCTTGACGGGCAAGTAGCGAGTCTGCGAATACCAAGATAGAATTCTTTCTCCCGTTAGTGAGCGGGTTATATGTCCTATGCGGTTATTGGCAGATGAGATCATAAGTCTTTGGCCAAAGCATTGGAGCTAGTTGTATTAGATACACGACAGCTCGATGATCTTGATTTGCATTAACGCATGCATAGCGTCAAGTACAGATAGGGTTTGACTAACCGTGACCTTATAACTTGATCGGGACATTTGAAAGAAGGGTTTATCATTATCTTGGTATTCACGAGAATGGTTCTTGAATGATCCCAATCATTCGTTCTCGATCGAGTGCAGTGTAGGCCACCAGGCTGGCTAGGTGGTGCTACTACTCTTTGGTTCCTCCCATTGCTGACTGAGACGGACCTACCGAGTCGCGCATTAGGATTGACGACGGAATGAATCGAGCTAATTCTCTCATTATGAATATTAGATATTGGATATCTAATTTTGGAACATTGGATGTTTAAATCGATTTATTGGATAAATTTATTTACGGCCTAATGAATATAATTACTGGGTGATTAATTTAATTCATGAATATAATTATTTCTTGTAGAAATTAATTATGTTATTTTGTATTTGATATGTTTAATTAATTGGATTAATTAAACGACATAAATACATCGGAACGGAATAGGAGTTTATCTGTTTGGACTCACGGGAGTCCGAAACGAACCGAACTCGTCCGTTTTCTAGCATGGGCCGCCCCCCCACTTATTACCATGTGTGTGTATTGACTTGTCCCCATCATGGTTTTGGAATCTCATGTGATTGAGGGGACAAGTATCACATACATTATATGGGGAATCAATCATGATATATGTATTTGTTTTCATGTGGGTTGAATAAGGATATATAGAAGACTTTGATCTCTCATCCTCACTTCACTCTTGGCATCATACGTATAAGTGAGATAAAGAGAGAGAATTGTTTTCTCATATAGTCTTCCTTTTCCTTCTTCATCTTCATCACAAGTTCTTGGTTTTTCTTGGAGAAAACATCAAGACATAAAAGAGAGATTGTGAGTTATATACTTGCAGTGTTATAATTTCATATTGGAAGCTTCATCACTTAGCTCTAGACGTATCCTCGGAGGATAGCAAGGTGATTGTTGTTCCGGTTGTTTCTCCGGCGCGTGGCAAGTAGAGACGCGGTGTTTTCGGCGTTGGATCGTTCAAGAGCTTGGGGAATAGCTCAAGAGAAGGTTATCCATTTAATCAACGGACTACGAGGGTATGTTTCTCGTATCTCTTGTATTTCATTTTGATATTCGTATATTCGTAGCTCGATCGATCCTCGTAGGGATTCGGATCGAATTAATTTTCGTTTTACCGCTTCCGCTGGGCCTTCGTTTTAGGCACCGAATCCCAACAGTGGTATCGGAGTGTAGGTCTTGCGATCGTATATATGATATTGGCATTTGGAATGCTCGATTAGATGGTGAATGATTTGGAATCATTTTAGTCATAATCGTGGTATATGTTTTTCGTTTGTAATAATTGTATTTTTCGTAAGTTTATGTCTAAATATAAATCTTAAATTTCTAGGAAATATGATTTATATTGAAGATATGAAAGTCGGAAAATATTGATATTGGATATCCGGTCGAAAATCTAGCCCCGAATCGTCGTCGGACGACTTTTTGGACAAAAATGGTAATCTGGCCGAGAGTGACTCGACCGTGTCCTGGGTGACACGGTCGTGTCCGCGATCTGGCCGAGCATCGCTTGGAGACCCGGCCGTGTCGGCGACACGGGCGTGTCTGGCCTAAGGCCAGGAAGTGACTCGGCCGTGTCGGGCGACACGGCCGTGTCTGGCGAGAATGTGCAGGACACTGCCGGCATGACCCGGCCGTGTCTGGCGACACGGGCCGTGTCTGGCCGGCCGGCCGATGACTTCGGCCAGCAGCCATTTTACCCGGCTCGATTTTTTCGTGTATTCTTAAAAATTAATCTCCCGTATGTTAAATTGGATTTAATATGATTAAAATGATTTATAGTATTTCATTTTATAAGGGAAATTTGATTAATTGGAATATTTAATAGTCGACCGAATTATTTTGAACATTATCATATTACCGATTGTGTGAATCGATTGGATCGGTTCGTATTGTTGATTGGATCAATGTATCTCTACGCTTTCCATTTATATAGTATTTATTGGATGAATGCTTTTTGAATGGGGATGTGGTTCGTGGACTTAGATTTGAATCGTTCGTTTTATTCGATTGGGTTGTAAAGGCCGTTTTGAGCCTATTTATTTTACTAGAAATGTTTGTATCTAGGATGCAATTTTCGATGTAAAATTTATATGTAATGACGAAGACCGGAGGAAGATCCATTTCGAGAAGACGAAGATTCAAGACGAAGACTTGTAATTAGATTACGAAGTTTTTTATTTTCTAGGAACGGTCCATGAACCACATGTTGGTAGCAACTAGGTTGTGAATGGTTGTTTCATATTGTATGAATGCCACAAACGCGCTAATATGATTAATGTGCAAAGTGTAACGTTAATCGCGAAAATTCTCCCACGATAAATTATTAAGTTTATAAGGTTTCAAGGTTTTCCTTCCCTCCATCGAGTTTTCGGGAAATTGAAATCCAAACCGAATGTGCTATGCTTAGAGTTATCGGGGTAGTCGTTCGGGAGGACGGATAAATTCGGGAGCGCATTGGATGCCTTCGGTTGGAGCAAATTTTATCCCTAGAAACCCGATAGGTTGCGGATAAAATTCAATTGTGAAACCGATTTGCGTCGATGGTATAAACTTAACTTGTTCACGAACCATAGAAATCGTATAGGTTGAGGGAGTGAACAAGGGGAAAAAGAAGATCGAATCATCCATTAGATGGGTTGGTGTTGGACACCACTTTATGAAAATTAATAGACTAGAAACATTCGGTTGCCCTCTATTAAGATTTATAAAGAACTCGATCACCACTATGAAGTAGAGCGACGATACTTAGGATATCACATGGGAGTGTGTTATTCCGATAAAAATAGTGGGAGCCGGGTAACAAGAATAGAAAAGACCTTAAATTCTATACTCGAACATAATTGAATGAGTCACTAATTAATGCTATACTTAATGCGAGACAAATCTCAATATGACAATGAATCCACTCGCAATTCTACTCGAAAAGAACACCTTAATGGGACCTAACTGCGGATTGGCTCCATGTCGATGGTTGTCCTCGGTATAGAGGCACCTTGGATACGTCTTGGAGACGGACATTCAGCGCCTCCTGTGCGGACTCGAGCCAATCAGGAAGAGATTGAAAACCACGAAAAGTGGGTTAAGGATGACGTGAAAGTCCGTGCTTATATGATGGCTTCCATGTCTAATGAGCTTCAGAGAGCTCATGAGAAAATGACTTCTGCTAGGCAGATTCTATCTCACTTAACCAAGCTTTATGGTGAGCACATCAGAACTGCTAGATATGAGATATCCAAGCAACTGTTCGGTGCAAGGATGAAGGAAGGTGAGAAGGTTGGGGAACAAGTCCTCAAAATGATATCCATGATCGAGAGATTGGAGGCTCTTGATTTTAAAATGGATACTTCTCTCCAAACCGACCTTATCCTACAGTCTCTCCCTGATTCCTTCTCACAGTTTGTTATGAACTTCAACTGCAATGAGATTGCATGTAACTTAGTTGGGCTAATGAACAAACTGGTGACCGCTCAGTCTCAGATGAAGACCCCGCGGATGAAGGAGTCTGCACTTGTGATTTCTTCTGGACTTCGAAAGTCTAAGAATAAGAAGAAAAAGACCAAGAAGAGGACTAGACCACAAGCAAAGGACCTTAAGGGTAAGGGCAAGGCCCCGATGGTTCCGAAGAACAAGAAGAAGAAGGATACTTGTCTCAAGTGCGGTGAGCTGGGCCACTGGGCTAGAGACTGTCCGATTCTTCATGGCACTTGGTCTGAGAACTTTTAGTTTTGGAAACAAATTATTACGCTCTTGTATTTTCTACTTCTGGATCTGGATTACGGTGCTAGTTCTCATATTTGTACCGTGAATCAGGATCTAGAACAAAGTAGGAAGCTTGGAGCTGGAGAAGTTATGATCACAGTCGGAAGCGGGCATAGTGTCGAGGCGACCGACATAGGATCACTTCTTTTGGGTTTAGAATCCGGATTTGTTCTGACTTTAGAAGATGTACTTGTTTTGCCCAAGGGGCACAAAAACATTGTATCCATTCCGGTCATGGACCGAAAAGGCTTTTCATTTTTCATTGGTGATGATTCCTGCAAAATTTATTTTAGAAATAAACTAGTGGGTACTGCTACATTGTTGAATGGATTGTATCATCTAAATCTCAGCAACAAAGTAGTTGTGAATACTATGACAAGAAAACGTGGTAGGGATGAAACCAACCAAGTTTTGAAATGGCATATTAGACTTGGTCATGTTGGTCAGACCAAGGTTTACAAGATGGAAAAATATGGACTTATGGGTCCATTGGGATCCGATCCCTTTCCTACTTGTGAATCTTGCCTTAAAGGCAAAATGACTAAGTCCCCCTTCACAGGGACTTTTGAAAGAGCCCGATAAAGCCGGGATTAATCCATCGACGCGTTTGTGGTGCTTTGGAAGCGAGACGTGATGGATATCAATATTTCATTACGTTCTGAGATGATCATACTAGGTATGGTTATGTATACCTAATGAAACATAAATCGAGGCCTTTGAGAAATTCTAGGAATTCAAGGCCCTAGTCGAAACAAAGCGGTAATCATATCAAAGCACTTGGTCGGACCGAGGTGGCGAGTATATGAGTACGGAGTTTGACGAGTTCCTTAAGGAACATGGAATAGTTTCACAACTAACACCTCCAGGTACTCCTCAGTTAAATGGTGTGTCAGAAAGAAGGAACCGGACCCTGTTGAACATGGTCCGTTCCATCTTGAGCTATCTTGACTTGCCGATTTACTGTGGGGTATGCACTCTGTCGCCATGTATATCTTGAACAGATGTCCTTCCAAATCCGTTCCTAAAACTCCACATGAGATGCGGGGAAGGAAGGAAACCAAGTCTTAATCATATTAGGATTTGGGGATGTCCCGCTTATGTCAAGAAGACTTAAGGTGGAAAAGTTGGAAGCTAGGTCTGCGAAGGGACGTTTCATTGGATTCCCGTCTGGGACGATGGGATATCTATTCTACATGCCCGAAGATCGAAGGATCATTGTGGCTTTACAAGCACACTTCCTGGAAGATGAGTTCATTCAGGAAGGCGGAGCAGGTAGAAGTATTTCTTTAGAAGAATACAATGAAACTCCTCGAGAGACACCTGTGCAAGAAACTGGAACCGAACTTTCTGAAACACAAGTACAACCACCTCGTAGGTCTAGTAGGGTGTCTCATTTACCTGAGAGGTATGGTCTTGTGCACTTGGAGGAGCTGGGTCTCCATGAGGTTCCAAGTGATAGCCAAGAGACCGACCCGACGACCTATGACCAAGGGATGGTGGATGTAGACTCCGCGAAATGGCGTGAAGCTATGGAAGCTGAGATAGACTCGATGCATGTAAATCAGGTCTGGACTCTAGTAGACCGCCCTAAGGGCATAGTGCCCATTGGGAATAAGTGGATCTACAAGAGAAAGACTGATGGTGATGGCAAGGTTGACGCCTATAAGGCCAGGCTTGTGGCAAAGGGTTATACCCAAAAGGAAGGGATCGATTACCACGATACCTTCTCGCCCGTAGCCATGATCACGTCTATTCGCATGATGCTTGCTATAGCTGCCTACCACGATTATGAGATATGGCAAATGGACGTAAAGACGGCTTTCCTTAATAGATTCCTCGGGGAGGAAATCTATATGGAGCTGCCTAAAGGCTTTGTGTCCAAAGTCGATATTCAGAAAGTGTGCAAGCTTCAGCGTTCCATTTATGGACTGAAGCAAGCGTCGCGTAGTTGGAACCTTCGTTTTGTCGAGGCGGTCAAATAGTTTGACTTCATGCAAAACGAAGAGGAACCTTGTGTATACAAGAAGGTTAGTGGGAGCAAGATCGCATTCTTAGTACTACATGTAGACGACATTCTACTAATAGGAAATTATGTGGGAATGCTCAGTTCTATGAAAGCTTGGCTTTCGAGTAATTTCTCCATGAAAGACATGGGAGAAGCAACCTATATTCTTGGTATTCGGCTCTACCGGGATAGAGCGAAGAGAACAATAGGCCTTTCCCAAGCCCTCTATATAGATAAGATCTTAAAGCGATTTAAGATGGATGATTCTAAAAGAGGGTTCCTACCGATGCAACATGGAATAAAACTCACCTTGAAGATGTGTCCTCAAAGTGAGGAACAACGCAAGGAAATGAGTAATATACCATATACTTCGGCCGTGGGTATACTTATGTATGCTATGTTGTGTACAGGACCTGACATCGTGCATGCTGTAAGCGTGGTGAGTAGGTTTCAGGCAAACCCAGGTAGGGAACATTGGACTGCTGTAAAGAACGTTCTCAAGTACTTGAGAAGAACGAGAGATATGGTTCTTATGTATGGCGGTGGAGATTTGGATGTGGTGGGATTCACTGATTCGGACTTCCAAGGACTGAAGGACGACTCGATGTCCACTTCTGGCTACGTATTTACTCTTAATGGAGTAGCAGTATCTTGGCGTAGTGCCAAGCAAAGCGCGACTGCTGATTCCACCTGTCAGGCTGAGTATCAAGCAGCCTCGGAGGCTTCCAAGGAAGGGTTCTGGATTAAGAAGTTTCTGGGAGAACTTCAAATGATACCATGTCTTTGAGCTACATTCATTGTCTTGCGACAACGGCAGTATGGCGCATGCCAAGGAGCCGAGGTTTCACAACAGACCAAACATATTGAGAGGAAGTATCATCTCGTAAGAGAATTTGTTCGCAAGGGATACATTGTCTTTGCCGCGAGTAGACTCGGCCGACAACGTCGCCGATCCATCGACCAAGCCACTTTCTCGGACTAGCTTGGGCGTCATCGGAGAACATGGGTATTAGATACCATAGTGTGTGGCATTGAGTGCAAGTGGGAGATTGTTAGGAGTATGCCCTCGAATGCCACTCGGAGGTTGTTGAGTGAGGGCATTGTACTTGTAATTATGTAAACCATTGATATAAGGCAAATGAATGTTTCTTTATTTCTTGGTAGTTCTTGGCATTCCTAACTCGTAAATAAACATATAGAAACTAGTCCGTGTATTTGAGAGCAAAGCGTTCCACTCCTTATTGGATAAGGGGGTCGACCTTTGAAAGGTTATAGCTCAAATACTTAATCGTTCGCAAGTCGATGAAACTTGGTAGGCGTTAAGTTTATGTGAAGACTTGTATGACGTGTTCTTTGACATGGAGAGTGCTGTCGAACACTAATGGTTAGTCGGAGCACACGTTATAGGTATGCTAATCGGATTAGTATATTCGAACCGACTCACCCTCGATTCGTCACAGGGATTTCACTCCGGGACAATCAATGACGGAATCGAAAGGTTGTGATAGGTATTCGTGAACCTTCGACTTGAGGATTTAGTAGGGATGTGCTTGTGACGTCAAGATTTTCATTAGAGTAGTTCGACCCTATAAACCGGAAGGCGGGGTCAACCTCGACGTGCATCTTGGACGGGCAAGTAGCGAGTCTCTTGAATACCAAGATAGAATTCTTTCTCCCGTTAGTGAGCGGGTTATATGTCCTATGCGGTTATTGGCGAGATGAGATCATAAGTCTTTGGCCAAAGCATTGGAGCTAGTTGTATTAGATACGGCGGCTCGATGATCTCGATTTGCATTAACGCATGCATAGCGTCAAGTACGGATAGGGTTTGGTGACCGTGAACCTATAACTTGATCGGGACATTTGAAAGAAGGGTTTATACATTATCTTGGTATTCACGACAGAATGGTTCTTGAATGATCCCAATCATTCGTTCTCGATCGAGTACAGTGTAGGCCACCAGTGGCTAGGTGGTGTTACTACTCTTTGGTTCCTCCCATTCTTGATCGAGACAGACCTACAGTCGCGCATTAGGATTGACGACGGAATGAATCGAGCTAATTCTCTCATTATGAATATTAGATATTGGATATCTAATTTTGGAACATTGGATGTTTAAATCGATTTATTGGATAAATTGATTTACGGCCTAATGAATTAAATAAATTACTGGGTGATTAATTTAATTCATGAATATAATTATCTCTTGGAGAAATTAATTATGTTATTTTGTATTTGATATGTTTAATTAATTGGATTAATTAAACAACATAAATACATCGGAACGGAATAGGAGTTTATCTGTTTGGACTCACGGGAGTCCGAAACGAACCGAACTCGTCCGTTTTCTAGCATGGGCCGCCCCCCCACTTATTACCATGTGTGTGTATTGACTTGTCCCCATCATGGTTTTGGAATCTCATGTGATTGAGGGGACAAGTATCATATACATTATATGGGGAATCAATCATGATATATGTATTTGTTTTCATGTGGGTTGAATAAGGATATATAGAAGACTTTGATCTCTCATCCTCACTTCACTCTTGGCATCATACGTATAAGTGAGATAAAGAGAGAGAATTGTTTTCTCATATAGTCTTCCTTTTCCTTCTTCATCTTCATCACAAGTTCTTGGTTTTTCTTGGAGAAAACATCAAGACATAAAAGAGAGATTGTGAGTTATATACTTAGAGTGTTATAATTTCATATTGGAAGATTCATCACTTAGCTCTAGCCGTATCCTCGGAGGATAGCAAGGTGATTGTTGTTCCGGTCATTTCTCCGGCGTGTGGCAAGTAGAGACGCGATGTTTTCGGCGTTGGATCGTTCAAGAGCTTGGGGAATAGCTCAAGAGAAGGTTATCTATTTAATCAACGGACTACGAGGGTATGTTTCTCATATCTCTTGTATTTCATTTTGATATTCGTATATTCGTAGCTCGATCGATCCTCATAGGGATTCGGATCGAATTAATTTTCGTTTTACCGCTTCCGCTGGGCCTTCATTTTAGGCACCGAATCCCAACAAGAGAACGTTGACTGCGAGGTGTCCCAGTGATACTAGTAGGGGGTCCAGTCCTTTTCAGTCATTTATGTTTCTTCATTTTTATTTCCGCTGCAGATTTTTGTTTAGATATTCCTTTTTATTTAGTGTTGTATATTTTAGCTTCATATAAAATATACATGTATTCTGTATTTCATGGGTGTGTTGTACTTGAAACTCCTCATCGGAGTAATTAATGATATAATGTGATTCTGTACTACAATTATATTATTTAATTTTTTAATTTTCATTCGCCTGGTGGGTCCCAGTTGGAGGTCCACGGCACTGTAATATCTGTCTAATTTGGGGTGTTATAGAGTTGGTATCGGAGCGTGGTTTTGAATACTACCTACCGAGTCATATCTCATTGAAATCATCGTTCATCAAACTAGTATCATTGGACTTTCGCGTCACGTGTGACCTGTGCAAGAGCCAAGCCCCTCAGACCAAAGAACAGTAAGATTTCTGACGCCATGGTATAATTTCTGGCAATAAGAATCACTCATTCATTATTCAATAGTCAACAATCCTCAATCATCATTTTCATTTTGATCATGTCGATCATGTTAACTCATTAATCACTCAGTTCATTTCATTGCTCAGTTGTTGATCTTAAGGATCGTATCATTAATCTTGTTAACTTGTTCAAGATAATCATTTCAAGAATTTCATCAGATAATAATGTCACCTCAGTTGATCCTTCATTTAATCATTGTGTTAGAGCGCGTATGCTCATTATCATCATTTCATAACGTAATCATAATGTGATATTCATGCGAGATCTATAATTATCATGTGAATTTCCTACTTCAGTATGGAAAGAGCTGTCAGAGGACGAAGGGGAAGAGGCCGCGGTACGGGCCGAAACACGGGAGCTCGTTTGAATACACACGCGAACGCGAGGAATAATGCTAATTCATCGAGCAGCGATGCTGGCTGCCACTCATTCACCTGGAAATAATCATTCACTATCAGGGAGTCGTACCTGGGACGCAGCTCAATCAGAAGGTGTTCAGGTTGATCCACTCGCCTTTATGCGGGGCATGATGGCCCAAATGACTAAGATGGCACATCTGATGGAGACGATGCAGAACTTAACTGCTCATAATCAACAGGCTCCTCTGACTCCACCTCAGAGGCAACAGAGGAGTGTGAGCAGTATTATTGGCGACATCTCTCACCAAAGACCACCTACTTCTGAGCCGGCGTATATTGTTCACTGGCTTGAGCATTTCGAGAAGTTGTTTGCTATGGTGGAGTGTCCCGAAGGGCACAAAGTTTCAGTCGCGGCTTACTATCTAGGTAAGAGCGCTCACTCTTGGTGGCTATCTCTGAAGCCCACTGACGGACCTTGTACTTGGGACCAATTCAAGACCCTCATGATGGAGAGATATTATCCGGCTCCACTCAGGGAGGCTAAGTTATCAGAATTACTCATTCTCGACCCCTCCGCGGATGATGATGTTCTCACCATCGCTGAGAAATTTCAGGAACTTCTTCCTTTCAACTCATCTATTATCCACTCCGAGGCGGATAAGATCAAGAACTTCAGTAAGATGTTGAAACCTCGTATGCGGATGAAGTTGCTTAATCACAATTGCACCACCCTAGCCGAATTCATCGAGAAACCTCTTACTTATGAGCTTACTGCTAAGGAGATTGCTAAGCAACAACCTTCATCTCCTAGCAAGAAGTCAAAGAATTGTAATCAGTCTGAAGGCAGTCAGGCAACCTTCAAGAAGCCTCGTGCGGGCTCTACTTTTTCTGAGCGACCTCCTATGGTGCCGAAACCCGCGAAATCTCAGTCCCGAGTGGCCAGTTCGGCCATCACCTATTTCAACTGTAGAGAACAGGGTCATTTCAGCACTAAATGTCCAAGGTAGACTATCACGTGCAACAACTGTGGAATTGCTGGGCATAAGGCTAGTTTTGCCGAAGAGATTCCAGGCCTGCTCCGACGGCATCTCAGGCCTCGAAGCAGTCAGCTGTTCAGAATCAGGCTGCTCAGTCGGCATCGTTTAAAATGACGGGAGCTAATAAAGGCGGAGCCCATAGTCATCAGACAGGAGCATCCGGTGCGGGGACTAGCAAGCCCCGAATTTATGAGATGAAGAGGACCGACGATCTGGAGGCCCGGATGATCTCAGGTACACTCGAAATTCTATCTCAACCTGTGTATACCCTTTTTGATACTGGTGCATCACATTCATTCATTTTCGAGTCATGTTTGAGTAGACTACGTCGGGGTAGTGCTACTAGTTGTGAGCCATATGGTAGAAGAATTGTCGAAGATTGTGAGATTAAGAATTGTCGGATTCAGCTTCATGGCCGTGATTGGTTAGCAGACCTAATCGTGGTGTATTTACCTAGATATGAGGTTATTTTGGGTACTGATTAGATAGATCGTCACGATGCCATCATTAGTGTCCGTAAGCGTATGGTCACTATCATTTCATACGATGGAGTCGAATATGTATTTTAGGGGGGTAATCCCACCTGTTCCAGAAGAATCATTAATAAGATGACAGCAGTGAAATTACTCAATTAGGGGTGTGTCGGTTATTGGTGCTATATGACCAAAACTGAGAAATCATCAGTGATGTTGGCGGATATTCCTGTAGTGAGAGAATATGCCGACGTATTTCCAGACGAGTTACCTGGTTTGCCTCCACAGATAGATGTGGAATTCATGATAGAGTTGGAGCCTGGTACGTCCCCATTATCGAAGGCACCATATCGGATGGCCCCGACCGAAATGCAGGAACTGAAGAATCAATTGGAGGATTTGACCGAGAAAGGTTATATCCGACCGAGTGCGTCCCCGTGGGGAGCACCTGTGTTATTTGTCAAGAAGAATGATGGTTCTTTTCGCTTGTGTTTTGATTATCGGGAGTTGAACAGGGTGACGATCAAGAATAAATATCCCCTACCCTGCATCGATGATCTTTTGGATCAACTTCAGGGATCTTCAGTATTTTCCAAGATCGATTTAAGATCTGGGTATCATCAGTTGCGAATTAGAGAGTTGAATATCGCTAGAATGGCGTTTCGAACACGCTATGGTCATTACGAGTTTGTGGTGATGCCGTTTGGGTTAACTAATGCACCTGCTGTATTCATGGAATTGATGAACCGAGTTTTCATCGACTATTTAGATCAGTTCGTGGTTGTTTTCATAGATGACATTTTGATTTATTCGCGTGACTGAGAGGAGCACGAATTTCACCTTCATCAGGCTCTCGACGTGTTGAGACGAGAGCAACTCTATGGAAAGTTTTCCAAATGTAAATTATGGATGTCTGAAGTGACATTTCTCGGACATGTAATTTCATCAGACGGAGTACGTGTCGACCCTCAGAAGACGGAGGCTATCCGAGATTGGCAACCTCTGAAGTATGTTAAGGAAGTCCGAAGCTTTCTCGGATTAGCAGGATATTACAGGCGATTTGTGGAAGGATCTTCTAAAATCGCTCAACCTATGACGAACCTTTTGCGGAAGGATAAGAAATACACGTGGTCTGATACGTGTCAACAGAGTTTTGAAGAACTCAAGAGCCATTTAATTTCAGCACCTGTCCTTTCTTTACCGCAAAGGACGGAAGGATTCGTGGTTTATAGTGATGCGTCCGGACACGGTCTTGGATGTATATTAATGCAGAACGGGAAAGTGATTGCCTATGTTTTGTGGCAACTTAGACCTTACGAGGTCAATTATCTGACCGACGACTTGGAACTAGCAGTCGTGGTCTTCGCGTTGAAGATTTGGCGTCATTACCTTTATGGCGTCACCTATCAGATTTTCACTGATCATAAGAGTTTGAAGTATATATTTACTCAGAAGGAGTTAAATATACGACAGATAAGGTGGTTGGAACTAATCAAAGATTATGATATTGAGATTCAATACCACTCGGGTAAGGCGAATGTGGTCGCCGATGACTTGAGTCGTAAATTCGTTCAGGAACAAATGCTTGCTCGTTTAACGGTTCAGAAGGAACTTCAATAGGAATTTCTGAGACCCGAGATCGAGGTCTAGTTATAGCGAGTGCAAGGGCAACTTTGCATGCTAGAGATTTCATCGCCACTTGAGGAAGCAATCAGAGTGAATCAGGGGTCAGACCCATTTTTGTTGCGCATCCGAGAGGATGTGGCTCAGGAGAAAGTCCCTGGATTTGTGGTCCACGAGGATGGACTTGTGCGATTTAAGAATCAGTTATGCGTACCGGCGACGAGTTGAAAAATTCGATTTTGAGAGAAGATCATGCTACCCCTTATTCCATTCATCCGGGGTCTAACAAGATGTACAAAGACTTGAAACAAAATTACTGGTGGAGTAATATGAAGCGAGAAGTCGCAGAATTTGTTTCGAGATGTTTAACCTGCTAGCAAGTCAAGATAGAACATCAGCAACCGACGGGTGTGCTGAAACCTCTCCCTATTCCAGAGTGGAAGTGGGAAGATATTTCTATGGACTTCATCACAAGTTTGCCGACGAGTCGTCGTGGCATGAATACAATTTGGGTAATTGTGGACCATTTAACTAAGTCAGCTCATTTCCTTGAAATTAAGGATAAGTGGGGTCGTGAGAGACTTGCCCAGTTTTTCATCAAAGAGATCGTGAGATTGCACGGTACTCCTAAGAGTATCGTTTCTAACTGTGACGGGCAATTCGTGTTACATTTTTGGAAATCAATTCATCGTGCAATAGGAAGTGAGCTTAATCTCAGCACAACTTTTCATCCTCAGTCCGATGGACAATCAGAGAGGACTATTCAGACATTGGAGGACATGCGTCCTTGATGGGAAAGATGATTGGGAAGCCCAACTACCGTTGATCGAGTTCACGTACAATAACAGATGGCATGCTTCGATTAAGATGGTACCTTATGAGGCCTTGTACGGTCGTCATTGTCAATCTCCTTTGTATTGGTACGACTTATCAGAATCAATCAGCACCGAGCCCGATATGCTTATAGCCGCCCGCGAGAAGGTAGCTTTGATCAGGAGTCGTTTGTTAACCACTCAGAGTCGACAAAAGTCATATAAAGAGAATCGTCATCGACCACTAGAGTTTGAGGCAGGTGACCACGTTTTGGTCAAGGTATCCCCGAGTCGAGGTATCTTCCGTTTCGGGAAACGAGGGAAGTTGAGTCCGAGATTCATTGGACCGTTTGAGATTTTGGATCGAGTAGGCATTCTGGCTTATCGATTGGCCTTACCTCCGGCGTTGAGCCTAATTCATAATGTGTTTCACGTCTCTCAGTTGTGGAAGTATGTTGCCGACCCGAGTCACATACTTCAGTTCGATGAAATTGAGATCGCGGATGATCATTCGTATGAGGAGCGTCCTGTACGAGTCTTAGAGCGGCGAATCAAGCAGTTGAGCAACAAGACGATTCCTTTGGTTAAAATTCAGTGGTCTAGACAGGGAGTCGAAGAGGCTACTTAGGAAACCGAGGATAGTATGCGGGGGAGTTATCCCGAATTGTTTGACCCTTAGTTTCGGGGACGAAACTCTTTTAAGGGGGTGTATGTAATACCCGACTGTAAATTCATTCATTATTATTCATTATATTATCACTCAGTAATTTTTCAATCATTAATAATCATTCATCATTCATATTCATTCATTGTATTCACAGTTTAGAGTAATGTATCGTGTATCAGTTATTATTCGTCATTCAACCCAGTTGGAGAGTCGGGCCGAGTGTATCATCATTATCATCTTTGCAGTGGGATGTGTGTGAGGAGTAGTGCATGCTACGTACTCTTCTTAGCGCGCGCTAATTGAGTATGGGTATAGCAGGCTACCTCTCAGCATTAGCGCACGCTAATGTGGTTCAGGCAGACAGTCCATAAGGCACTGGACTGAATTTGAGTTGCAGTAGTGCACGCTACGAATGGTAAGTAGCGCGGGCTAGTAGTTTGGATAGCGCACGCTAAGCAATCAGTGTAGCGCGCGCTAAGGTCAAACAGGTAGAGTACAGTGGGTACTGGACTGAAATGGAATAATTCATAGCGCACGCTACGAGCGGATCATAAAGTGCGCTAGTGGTAAGTGTAGCGCACGCTAAGTCTTGGGTGTAGCGCCCGCTATCGCGAGCTCATCCTCTCCAATACATCAAATCAAGGTAAACAATTCTTGAATCTAGAATTTCGGAATTTGAGTGTTTTCCTTCTGATCTCTTCGTGTAAACTTGCTATTATGTTGGAATATGTTAGATATGGATTATCTACCTTAGATACATGTATTCCTATGGATTTATTGGTGTATATTTCGGATTTGATGAATATTTGGAGAATTATTCAAGAACCCTTGATGTTTGACTTTGGTTATTTTTAGGGGTTTCCGATTAAAGTTGTAGTAACCTTGAGTTGTGGTTTCCTATTGGATTATTGATATCATTGAAGGAGTTTTGTTGGATTGAACTACTCATTTTTGAGTTTGGTTTCGAATGCCTCAATGAGTTTGGATATTGTTGTATCGACCTTTGAGTTGATCATGGTTCATGCTTGATACGTATATTGAGCGTTTGTTGGTAATTATGTTATTCAAGGTTGTTCGAGCGACCGGTATTTTCCACTTAGGACGTTTGTTCGAGGAAGGACTTTTCACCACCGGTATTGTGTAAGTTAATTCTTACTCGGTTAAAAGGATACTCATTCCTTTCGTTGTTGTTCATTCATATTCATAATTCATTCATAACGTATTAATCGTATTGAGACTTGTAATTGTCAACTAATCATTCAAATCACGAGGAACGACAGTTCAAATCATTTCAATGAGCTATCACTCATTTCATTATTAGTTCATCTCGGTGAGTCACTCTTGACCCTTGTTGGATTGTTATTCATTAATACTCATCATGGCCATTTTTGATCATGTGACCTTCTGGGTTCATATTGCGTGGCTGGGTGGTTATGTGTGGAATTTTTAGTCGGACACACGATAGTCATGTAAAGGGTTCACCGACATAATGGATTGTGCACACGTTAATGTGTATCCGTGAGACTAATTAGGTACAAGTTCGGGTGTGTCCGAACACTCATCTTGTGCACTTGCACGTCCCATTACGGGCGTACTATGATGCCCCTCTTCAGCTTAATTTCATAATTATGATATATAATGATTGTGTTCATTCAACTCTTGAGGATTATTGTTCTGTGTAACTGACCCCGTTGGGGGATATTGTTTTCAGGTCATGGTAAGGCTAAAGCATGGGAAGAGAACGTTGACGGCGAGGAGTCCCAGTGATACTAGTAGGGGGCCCCAGTCCTTTTCAGTCATTCATGTTTCTTCATTTTTATTTCCGCTACAGATTTCTGTTTGGATATTCCTTTTTATTCAGTGTTGTATATTTTATCTTCTTATAAAATATACATGTATTCTGTATTTCCTGGGTGTGTTGTACTTGAAACTCCTCATCGAAGTAATTAATAATATAATGTGGTTCGGTACTACAATAATATTAATGGGTGTGTCCACGACACTGTAATATCTGCCTAATTTGCGGTGTTACAGAGTTGGTATCGGAGCGTGGTTTTGAGTACTACCTTTCGAGTCATTTCTCATTGAAATCATCGTTCATCAAAGTAGTATCATTGGACTTTCGCGTCACGTGTGACCTGTGCAAGAGCCAAGCCCCTCAGACCAAAGAACAGTAAGATTTCTGACGCCATGGTATAATTTCTGGGAATAAGAATCACTCATTCATTATTCAACAGTCAACAAACCTCAATCATCATTTTCATTTTGATCATGTCGATCATGTTAACTCATTAATCTCTCAGTTCATTTCATTGCTCAGTTGTTGTTCTTAAGGATCGTATCATTAATTTTGTTAACTTGTTCAAGATAATCATTTCAAGAATTTCATCAGATTATAATGTCACCTCAGTTGATCCTTCATTTAATCATTGTGTTAGAGCGCGTATGCTCATTATCATCATTTCATAACGTAATCATAATGTGATATTCATGCAAGATCTATAATTATCATGTGAATTTCCTACTTCAGTATGGAAAGAGCTGTCAGAGGACGAAGGGGAAGAGGCCGCGGTACGGGCCGAAACCTGGGAGCTCGTGTGAATACACACGCAAACGCGAGGAATAATGCTAATTCATCGAGCAGCGATGCTGGCTGCCACTCATTCACCTGGAAATAATCATTCACTATCAGGGAGTCGTACCTGGGACACGGCTCAATCAGAAGGTGTTCAGGTTGATCCACTCGCCTTTATGCGGGGCATGATGGCCCAAATGACTCAGATGGCACATCTGATGGAGACGATGCAGAACTTAACTGCTCATAATCAACAGGCTCCTCCGACTCCACCTCAGAGGCAACAGAGGAGTGTGAGCAGTATTATTGGCGACATCTCTCACCAAAGACCACCTACTTCTGAGCCGGCGTATATTGTTCACTGGCTTGAGCATTTCGAGAAGTTGTTTGCTATGGTGGAGTGTCCCGAAGGGCACAAAGTTTCAGTCGCGGCTTACTATCTGGGTAAGAGTGCTCACTCTTGGTGGCTATCTTTGAAGCCCACTGACGGACCTTGTACTTGGGACCAATTCGAGACCCTCATGATGGACAGATATTATCCGGCTCCACTCAGGGAGGCTAAGTTATCATAATTACTCATTCCCGACCCCTCAGCGGATGATGATGTTCTCACCATCGCTGAGAAATTTCAGGAACTTCTTCCTTTCACCTCATCTATTATCCACTCCGAGGCGGATAATATCAAGTACTTCAGTAAGAGGTTGAAACCTCGTATGCGGATGAAGTTGCTTAATCACAATTGCACCACCCTAGCCGAATTCATCGAGAAACCTCTTACTTATGAGCTTACTGCTAAGGAGATTGCTAAGCAACAACCTTCATCTGCTAGCAAGAAATCAAAGAATTGTAATCAGTCTGAAGGCAGTCAGGCAACCTTCAAGAAGCCTCGTGCGGGCTCTACTTTTTCTGAGTGACCCCCTATGGTGCCGAAACCCGCGAAATCTCAGTCCTGAGTGGCCAGTTCGGCCATCACCTATTTCTACTGTAGAGAACAGGGTCATTTCAGCACTAAATGTCCTAGGCAGACCATCACGTGCAACAACTGTGGAATTGCTTGGCATAAGGCCCGTTTTGCCGAAGAGATTCCAGACCTGCTCTGACGGCATCTCAGGCCCCGAAGCAGTCAGCTGTTCAGAATCAGGCTGCTCAGTCGGCATCGTTTAAAATGATGGGAGCGAATAAAGGCGGAGCCTATAGTCATCAGACAGGAGCATCCGGTGCGGGGACTAGCAAGCCCCGAATTTATGAGATGAAGAGGACCGACGATCTGGAGGCCCGGATGATCTCAGGTACACTCGAAATTCTATCTCAACCTGTGTATACCCTTTTTGATACTGGTGCATCACATTCATTCATTTCTGAGTCATGTTTGAGTAGACTACGTCGGGGTAGTGCTACTAGTTGTGAGCCTTATGTCATTGGTCTATCAGATGGTAGAGGAATTATCGGAGATTGTGAGATTAAGAATTGTCCGATTCATCTTCATGGTCGTGATTGGTTAGCATACCTAATCGTGGTGGATTTACCTAGAGATGAGGTTATTTTGGGTACTGATTGGATGGATCGTCACGATGACATCGTTAGTGTCCGTAAGCATATGGTCACTATCATTTCAGACGATGGAGTCGAATACATATATTGAGCGTTTGTTGGTAATTATGTTATTCAAGATTGTTCGAGCGACCGGTATTTTCCACTTAGGACGTTTGTTCGAGGAAGGACTTTTCACCACCGGTATTGTGTAAGTTAATTCTTACTCGGTTAAAAGGATACTCATTCCTTTCGTTGTTGTTCATTCATATTCATAATTCATTCATAACGTATTAATCGTATTGAGACTTGTAATTGTCAACTAATCATTCAAATCACGAGGAACGACAGTTCAAATCATTTCAATGAGCTATCATTCATTTCATTATTAGTTCATCTCGGTGAGTCACTCTTGACCCTTGTTGGATTGTTATTCATTAATACTCATCAGGGTCATTTTTGTTCATGTGACCTTCTGGGTTCATATTGCGTGGCTGGGTGGTTATGTGTGGAATTTCTAGTCGGGCACACGATAGTCATGTAAAGGGTTCACCGACACAATGGATTGTGCACACGTTAATGTGTATCCGTGAGACTAATTAGGTACAAGTTCGGGTGTGTCCGAACACTCGTCTTGTGCACTTGCACGTCCCATTACGGGCGTACTATGATGCCCCTCTTCAGCTTAATTTCATAATTTTGATATATAATGATTGTGTTCATTCAACTCTTGAGGATTATTGTTATGTGTAACTGACCCCGTTGGGGGATATTGTTTTCAGGTCACGGCAAGGCTAAAGCACGGGAAGAGAACGTTGATGGCGAGGAGTCCTAGTGATACTAGTAGGGGGGCCCAGTCCTTTTCAGTCATTCATGTTTCTTCATTTTTATTTCCGCTACAGATTTCTGTTTGGATATTCCTTTTTATTCAGTGTTGTATATTTTATCTTCATATAAAATATACATGTATTCTGTATTTCCTGGGTGTGTTGTACTTGAAACTCCTCATCGAAGTAATTAATAATATAATGTGGTTCGGTACTACAATTATATTATTTAATTCTTTAATTTTCATTCGTCTGGTGGGTCCTAGTTTGGGGTCCACGACACTGTAATATCTGCCTAATTTGCGGTGTTACAGAGTTGGTATCGGAGCGTGGTTTTGAGTACTACCTTTCGAGTCATTTCTCATTGAAATCATCGTTCATCAAACTAGTATCATTGGACTTTTGCGTCACGTGTGACTTGTGCAAGAGCCAAGCCCCTCAGACCAAAGAACAGTAAGATTTCTGACGCCATGGTATAATTTCTGGCAATAAGAATCACTCATTCATTATTCAACAGTCAACAATCCTCAATCATCATTTTCATTTTGATCATGTCGATCATTTTAACTCATTAATCACTCAGTTCATTTCATTGCCCAGTTGTTGATCTTAAGGATCGTATCATTAATTTTGTTAACTTGTTCAAGATAATCATTTCAAGAATTTCATGAGATAATCATGTCACCCCAGTTGATCCTTCATGTAATCATTGTGTTAGAGCGCGTATGCTCATTATCATCATTTCATAACGTAATCATAATGTGATATTCATGCGAGATCTATAATTATCATGTGAATTTCCTACTTCAGTATGGAAAGAACTGTCAGAGGATGAAGGGGAAGAGGCCGCGGTGCGGGACGAAACCCGGGAGCTCGTGTGAATACAAGCGTGAATGCGAGGAATAATGCTAATTCATCGAGCAGCGACGCTGCCACTCATTAACCTGGAAATAATCATTCACTGTCAGGGAGTCATACCCGGGACACAGCTCAATCAGAAGGTGTTCGGGTTGATCCACTCGCCTTTATGCAGGGCATGATAGCCCAAATGACTCATATGGCACGTCTGATGGAGACGATGCAGAACTCAACTGCTCAGAATCAACAGGTCCTCCGCCGCCACCTCAGAGGCAAGAGAGGAGTGTGAGCAGTATTATTGGCGACATCTCTCGCCAAAGACAACCTACTTTTGAGGGCTCGTCTGAGCCGGCGGATATTGTTAACTGGCTTGAGCATTTCGATAAGTTGTTTGCTATGGTGGAGTGTCCCAAAGGGCACAAAGTTTCAGTCGCGGCATACTATCTGGGTAAGAGGGCTCACTCTTGGTGGCTATCTCTGAAGCCCACTGACGGACCTTGTACTTGGGACTAATTCAAGACCCTCATGATGAAGAGATATTATCCGGCCCCACTCAGGGAGGCCAAGTTATCATAATTACTCATTCCCGACCCCTCAGCGGACGATGATGTTCTCAACAACGCTGAGAAATTTCAGGAACTTCTTCCTTTCACTTCAGTAAGAGGTTGAAACCTCGTATGCGGATGCAGTTGCTTAATCAGAATTGCACCACCCTGGCCGAATTCATCGAGAAAGCTCTTACTTATGAGCTTACTGCTAAGGAGATTTCTAAGCAACAACCTTCATCTACTAGCAAGAAGTCAAAGAATCGTAATCAGTCTGAAGGCAGTCAGGAAACCTTCAAGAAGCCTCATGCGGGCTCTACTTTTTCTGAGCGACCTCCTATGGTGCCGAAACCCGCGGAATCTCAGTCCCGAGTGGCCAGTTCGGCCTTCACCTGTTTCGACTGTGGAGAATAGGGTCATTTCAGCACTAAATGTCCGAGGCAGACTATCACGTCAAACAACTGTGGAATTGCTGGGCATAAGGCCCGTTTTTGCCGAAGAGATTCCAGACCTGCTCCGATGGCATCTGAGGCCCTGAAGCAGTCAGCTGTTTAGAATTAGGCTGCTTAGTCAGCGTCGTTTAAAACTATGTGAGCGAATAAAGACGGAGCCCATAGTCATCAAACAGGAGCGTCCGGTGCGGGGACTAGCAAGCCCTGAATTTATGAGATGAAGATGACCGACGATACGGAGGCCCGGATGATCTCAGATACACTCGAAATTCTATCTCAACCTATGTATACCCTTTTTGATACTAGTGCATCACATTCATTCATTTCCGAGTCATGTTTGAGTAGACTACGTGTGGGTAGTGCTACTAGTTGTGAGCCTTATGTCATTGGTCTACCAGATTGTAGAAGAATTATCGGAGATCGTGAGATTAAGAATTGTCCGATTCAGCTTCATGGCCGTGATTGGTTAGTAGACCTAATCGTGGTGGATTTACCTAGAGATGACGTTATTTTGGGTATTGATTGGATGGATCGTCACGATGCCATCATTAGTGTCCGTAAGCGTATGGTCACTATCATTTCAGAAGATGGAGTCGAATATATATTTTAGGGGGGTAATCCCAGCTGTTTCGGAAGAATCATTAATATGATGAAAGTAATGAAATTACTCAATCAGGGGTGTGTCGGTTATTGGTACTATATGACCAAAACCGAGAAATCACCAGTGATGTTGGCAGATATTCCTGTAGTAAGAGAATATGCCGACGTATTTCCAGAAGAGTTACCTAGTTTGACTCCACAGAGAGATGTGGAATTCATGATAGAGTTGGAGCCTGGTACGTCCCCATTATCGAAGGCACCATATCAGATGGCCCCGACTGAAATGTAGGAACTGAAGAATCAATTGGAGTATTTGACCGAGAATGGTTATATCCGACCTAGTGCGTCCCCGTGGGGAGCACCTGTGTTATTTGACAAGAAGAAGGATGGTTCTTTTCGCTTGTGTATTGATCATCGGGAGTTGAATAGGGTGACGATCAAGAATAAATATCCCCTACCCTGCATCGATGATCTTTTGGATCAACTTCAGGGATCTTCAGTAATTTCCAAGATCGATTTAAGATCTGGGTATCAACAGTTGCGAATTCGAGAGTCGAATATCGCTAGAACGGCATTTCAAACACGCTATGGTCATTACGAGTTTGTGGTGATGCCGTTTGGGTTAACTAATGCACCTGCTGTATTCATGGAATTGATGAACCGAGTTTTCATCGACTATTTAGATCAGTTCGTGGTTTCTTTCATAGACGACATTTTGATTTATTCTCGTGACCGAGAGGAGCATGAATTTCACCTTCATCAGGCTCTCGAGAGCAACTCTATGGAAAGTTTTCCAAATGTGAATTCTGGATGCATGAAGTGACATTTCTCGGACATGTAATTTCATCAGACGGAGTACGTGTCGACCCTCAAAAGACGGAGGCTATCCGAGATTGGCAACCTTCGAAGAATGTTAAGGAAGTCCGAAGCTTTCTCGGATTAGGAGGATATTACAGGCGATTTGTGGAAGGATTTTCTAAAATCGCTCAACCTATGACGAACCCTTTGCAGAAGGATAAGAAATACACGGGGTCTGATACGTGTCAACAGAGTTTTGAAGAACTCAAGAGCCGTTTAATTTTAG
Organism: Orobanche coerulescens; assembly: GCA_033398695.1. Taxonomy (NCBI): domain Eukaryota; kingdom Viridiplantae; phylum Streptophyta; class Magnoliopsida; order Lamiales; family Orobanchaceae; genus Orobanche; species Orobanche coerulescens. The sequence goes on from CM065814.1 coordinate 89,566,452, forward strand.
CACCTGTCCTTTCTTTACCGTAAGGGACGGAAGGATTCCTGATTTATAGTGATGCGTCCGGACACGGTCTTGGATGTGTATTAATGCAGAACGGGAAAGTGATTGCCTATGGTTCGTGGCAACTTAGACCTTACGAGTTCAATTATCTGACCCACGACCTGGAACTAGCAGCTGTGGTCTTCGCGTTGAAGATTTGGCATCATTACCTTTATGGCATCACCTGTTAGATTTTCACCGATCATAAGAGTTTGAAGTATATATTTACTCAGAAGGAGTTAAATATGCGACAGAGAAGGTGGTTGGAACTAATCAAATATTATGATATTGAGATTCAATACCACCCGGGTAAGGCGAACGTGGTCGCTGATGCCTTGAGTCGTAAATCTGTTCAGGAGCAAATGCTTGCTCATTTATCAGTTCAGAAGGAACTTCAAAAGGAATTTTTGAGACCCGAGATCGAGGTCTGGTTACAGCAAGTGCAGGGGAAACTTTGCATGCTAGAGATTTCATTGCCACTTGAGAAAGCAATCAGAGTGAATCAGGGTTCAGACCCATTTTTGTTGCGCATCCGAGAGGATGTGGCTCAGGGGAAAGCCCCTGGATTTGTGGTCCACGAGGATGGACTTGTGCGATTTAAGAATCGGTTATGCGTACCGGCGAATGACGAGTTGAAAAATTTGATTTTGAGAGAAGCGCATGCTACCCCTGATTCCATTCATCCGGGGTCTAGCAAGATGTACAAAGACTTGAAACAAAATTACTGGTGGAGTAATATGAAGCGAGAAGTCACAGAATTTGTTTCGAGATGTTTAACCTATTAGCAAGTCAAGATAGAACACCAGCGATCGACGGGTATGCTGAAACCTCTCCCTATTCCATAGTGGAAGTGGGAAGATATTTCTATGGACTTCATCACAAGTTTGCTGAAGAGTCGTCATGGCATGAATACAATTTGGGTAATTGTGGACCGTTTAACTAAGTCAGCTCATTTCCTTGAAATTAAGGATACCTGGGGTCCTGAGAGACGGGAGATTCGTGTCACATTTTTGGAAATCATTTTATCGTGTAATGGGAACTCAGCTTAATTTCAGCACAACTTTTCATCCTCAGTCCGACGGACAATCAGGGAGGACTATTCAGATATTGGAGGACATGTTGAGGGCATGCGTCCTCGATTGGAAAGATGATTGGGAAGCCCAACTACCGTTGATCGAGTTCACGTACAATAACATATGGCATGCTTCGATTAATATGGCATCTTACGAGGCCTTATATGGTCGTCATTGTCGATCTTCTTTGTGTTGGGACGACTTATCAGAATCAATCGACACCGAGCCCGATATGCTTATAGCCGCCTGCGAGAAGGTAGATTTTATCAGGAGTCGTTTGTTGACCGCTCAGATACGACAAAAGTCATATGCAGATAATCATCGTCGACCACTAGGGTTCGAGGCAGGTGACCACGTTTTGGTCAAGGTATCCCCGAGTCGAGGTATCTTCCATTTCGAGAAACAAGGGAAGTTGAGTCCGAGATTCATTGGACTGTTTGAGATTTTGGATCGAGTAGGCAGTCTGGCTTATCGATTGGCCTTACCTCCGGCCTTGAGCCGAATTCATTATGTGTTTCACGTCTCTCAGTTGCGGAAGTATGTTGCCGACCCGAGTCACATACTTCAGTTCAATAAAATCGAGATTGAGGATGATCATTCGTATGAGGAGCGTCCTGTATGAGTCTTAGAGCGGCGAATCAAGCAGTTGAGGAACAAGACGATTCCTTTGGTTAAAATTCAGTGGTCTAGACACGAAGTCGAAGAGGATACTTGGGAAACTGGGGATAGTATGCGGGAGAGTTATCTCGAATTGTTTGACCCTTAGTTTCGGGGACAAAACTCTTTTAAGGAGGGGTGTATGTAATACTCGGTTGTAGATTCATTCATTATTATTCAGTATATTATCACTCAGTAATTTTTCACTCATTAATAATCATTCATCATTCATATTCATTCATTGTATTCACCGTTCAAAGTAATTTATATCGTGTATCAGTTATTATTCGTCATTCAACCCGATTGGAGAGTCGGTCTGAGCGTATCATCACTGTCATCTTTGTAGTGGGCTGTGTGTAAGGAGTAGCGCACGCTACGTACTCTCCTTAGCGTGCGCTATTTGAGTACGGGTAGCGCACCCTACCTCTCAGCATTAGCGCACGCTAATGTGGTTCAGGCAGACAGTCCAGAAGGAACTGGACTGAATTTGAGTTGTAGTAGCGCATGCTACGAATGGTAAGTAGCGCGTGCTAGTAGTTTGAATAGCACACGCTAAGCAATCAGTGTAGCGCGTGCTAGTGTCAAACAGGCAGAGTCCAGTGGGTACTGGACTGAAATGGAATAATTCATAGCACACGCTACGAATGGATCATAACGTGTGCTAGTGGTAAGTGTAGCGCACGCTGAGTTTTAGGTGTAGCGCACGCTATCGCGAGCAGGTCAGAGGACAGGAGGTTCTGGACTTTAGTTGCTGGGTATCAAACATCAGTTAGCACACGCTAACATTCGGGTTAACGCACACTATCAGGAAGGCGTTATCGCACGCTACCAAGTTCGTAGCACACGCTAACGAGGCATCCAGAGCTCACTGGACTTCCCGGTTAATCGCTAGCGCACGCTAAATATCAGGGCTTAGCGTGCGCTAAGATGGAATCAGTATATATAGGACACTTTAGCCACATTTCGTCATTTCTTCATTTCTCTTCCTCCTCTCGACGGTTTTGGGCGATTTCGGACGATTTGGAGAGATCTCTTCGACCTGCATCCACCTATCAACATCTTCAAGCTTATAATTCGGATTAATCATCATTTCATCCTCTCCAATACATCAAATCAAGGTAAACAATTCTTGAATCTAGAATTTCGGAATTTGAGTGTTTTCCTTCCGATCTCTTCGTGTAAACTTTCTATTATGTTGGAATATGTTATATATGGATTATCTACCTTGGATTATTCCTATGGATTTATTGGTGTATATTTCAGATTTGATGAATATTTGGAGAATTATTCAAGAACCCTTGATGTTTGACTTTGGTTATTTTTGGGGGTTTCCGATTAAAGTTGTCGTAACCTTGAGTTGTGGTTTCCTATTGGATTACTTATATCATTGAAGGTGTTTTGTTGGATTGAACTACTAATTTTGGAGTTTGGTTTCGATATATCTGGGATTGGTTATAATCAAAGGATGAATGTTTGCAACATATTTGTTCGAATGCCTCAATGAGTTTGGATATTGTTGTATCGACCTTTGATTTGGTCGTGATTCATGATTGATATGTATATTGAGCGTTTGTTGGTAATTATGTTTTTCAAGGTTGTTCTTGCGACCGGTATTTTCCACTTAGGACGTTTGTTCGAGGAAGGACTTTTCGCCACCGGTATTGTGTAAGTTAATTCTTACTCGGTTTAAAGGATACTCATTCCTTTCGTTGTTGTTCATTCATATTCATAATTCATTCATAACGTATTATCGTATTGAGACTTGTAATTGTCAACTAATCATTCAATTCACGAGGAACGACGGTTCCAATCATTTCAAGGAGCTATCATTCATTTCATTATTAGTTCATCTCGGTGAGTCACTCTTGACTCTTGTTAGATTGTTATTCATTAATACTCATCATGGTCATTTTTGTTCATGTGACCTTCTGGGTTCATATTGTGTGGCCGGGTGATTTTGTGTGGAATTTTTAGTCGGGCACACGATAGTCATGTGAAGGGTTCACCGACACAATGGACTGTGCACACGGTAACGTGCCTCCGTTAGACTAATTAGGTACAAGTTCGGGTGTGTCCGGACACTCATCTTGTGCACTTGCACGTCGCATTACGGGCGTACTATGATGCCCCTCTCCAGCATAATTTCATAATTATGATATATAATGATTGTGTTTATTCAACTCTTGAGGATTGTTGTTACGTAAATCGACCCGTTGGGGATCTTTGTTTCGTCATGGCAAGGCTAAAGCACGGGAAGAGAATGTTGACGGCGAGGATTCCCAGTGATATGAGTAGGGGGCCCCAGTCCTTTTCAGTCATTCATAATTCTTCATTTTTATTTCCGCTGCAGATTTCCGTTTGGATATTCCATTTTATTCAGTGTTGTATATTTTATCTTCATATAAAATATACATGTATTCTGTATTTCCTGGGTGTGTTGTACTTGAAACTCCTCATCGGAGTAATTAATGATATAATGTGGTTCGGTACTACAATTACATTATTTAATTCTTTAATTTTCATTCGCCTGGTGGGTCCCAGTTGGGGGTCCACTATCTTTTTCTATAAAATCAATATAAACCTTTACGCCTTGACTTCGATCGGTACAAGGTAAACCATTATAATCTTGTCTTCAATATGTCCAAGCTAAACCGTTATAGTTTTGTCTTTTTATCGGTCCAAGATAAACCGTTTTTTTCTTTTCTATCGGATAAGGAAACAACCTTTCTAACTTTCTATCGGTACTTGAAAAACCTCACTTCGATTTAGAGTATGTATCTAATAATATCGGATCCATGATCCTAATAACACCAAATCAAATTTATAATCCTTTCTTTTCTCTCGTGTAAGATTGAGTGAATTAAATACTCAAACTCTTATTAGTTAAGCTCGATTACAACAAAGATAATGTATACACACTACACCATATATGGGTTTCAGCAACACCTGAAAAACTGTGTTCAAAAGTCCAAAAAGTGTTGCTGAAGGTAGAAAAACAAGCTATGACTACACTTTGACCAAATTCGAAAGTGTTACAAAAACGGCCGCAACCATAGGGGTCTAAGGTAACACTTTTCTTTTTTTTGGTAACATGTTAAAAAAGTGTAGCAATAGACCCCTATGCCAACACTTTTATTGTCTCTGGCTACACTAGATTTTGTGTTGTTGTAGACTTAAGGCCACACTTTTATATATTTAGTGACACCAAGATTTGTGTAGCCGTAGACCTATGCCAACACTCATGAGGTCTAATGTAACATTAAATTGTGAAACATTTTGACATCTTTACCAACAACTTTAACACTATGGCTACACTTATATATGAACAGTTCTAACTTTTGCCAACACAATTTTAATCTTTGCCAACACAATTTTCATATTTTGCCAACAGAAAGAATTACAAATTATAGTCTATGGCTACATTTTTGCAGATTTTTACCAACATTTTTCATGCTAAAAAGCAAAATGTTATATTGGAAAATAAATATTACCATAAAACAGTCAATACCATTAAAACAATGTCAACCATAACAACATCCAAAATACATGACTGCTAATCTTCAATCCATAATAGCTAAGAACAAGTTACGATCGCAATCCACAAATATAACAAAACTACTTGAGTCACTTAGCTAGCATAATATAAAATGATGAGATCAGTCAAGGAGTGACATTGTCACCGCCATAGGACTCCTCGACTGATTTCTGAGAGTCATCAATCTTTAAGTTCAAATCTGGATTCTTCTCGGCCAACATTTTCATCATTTCTCGAACTTTTTGGTCAAGTTTTTCATTCATATCTTGTTGAAGTTGAGCCCTGATCTTAGCAGTTAGGTCCGCCACGTACTGATCAGCAACTTGAACGGATGGTGATGCTGAAGACTTCGATTTTGGTTGCTCTGTAATATACTCTTCTTGACTATATATATACACTTACTGGTAAGAAGAATGAGAATATGTCACATTATGTTAAGAAGGAGATAGTTGAATTTCACAAGGAAGAGATGATAAAGTATAGGGTAAGATAAACTGCAAAATCAATGTTAAACCTTTTCTGCATAAGGTAGCATAGACTCCCTGACCATTTACATAAGGTAGCATAAATTGCTTAGTATACCGAAGAATACATATTACTCGAAACTTACAGGCAATATGAATGGGTAAAAAGAAAACTGAAATCCAGAAACCTGATAACCAAGTTGAGCAGCTAGAACAAGTGTTGGGCCCCAAAATATTCACATCTGTTCTTACTTGAACATTTATCTGTATAACTGTATACCTGTATAACCAGAATCGGCATGGATACACAAATTTACACACAGAATTTACTTTTTCGTCCAGCAAAACTACAAAAAAATAAGATGTTAATCAGGATAGATACCTAACACATGATTTCCATCTGCCAGAATTCAACTATGGAGCCTCAGGTTTTGCTTTGCTTTCAGGCAAGAAGTTATCAATATTTCGCACATCCTAACCCAAAGATTTCGAAAAACAACAAGTGCATAAGTCATGCAATTAAATGGTAGATAACAAAAAAAAAAAAAGAAAATTGATCATAAAACACAGACATCTAAAAATGCCTAATGGTAAGTCGGAGATCTAAACCCAACACCCATCTTCAAGCCAGATTAAACGCATTTTCCCTTGCAGCAATAGACTAGTTGTGTCAGTTAGAACTTGCTCACGAATGTAATATTCGACTCCTGATTTAAGCGAGTTGCTTCATCAGCATCACCATAAGTTCTCACAGGTGATTGTTCCTGCCCGACATCTCTCACAGAATTAACATATTCATTTGCCTCTTTGATAGCTATTTGGAAATCACTTGGCTTACTACCATACAACTTAGTCTGCCCCTGAAATCTAATCGTCAAACAAAATCAAATGCGCAACTTCCGTAACTTAGAATACATTATTACAACATAAGCCAAAGATAACATTCACCTATCCATGTAAGCGTGAAAGGGAAAAACCATTCCAGATTTTATCCACCCATAGTCCTGTGAATAATATGTATACATATAAGATACCTTTAAAAGAGATAACTTGTATGCTAATGCAGGTATAGAGGATAGTAGCAATCACAAATTCTCTCTTGTCCAACTTTAGGTTTGCTTTGGTTACTTGAAAGCATTGGTTTCTTTTGACCACCTGAGGGGGCAGCTACTCGGCCAGGATTACTCACTACCTGTTTGTTACCCCTAGGCGGTTGTTGTGGAGCAGGTCGTCCATCTTCAAGTCCACCAAAAAACCTGTATAAGTTTTCTTAAGAGAAAATAAACATGTTGTGTGCTTTTAAGACGGCAAACCAGAGAAGATAGAGCAATTTGCACACCAGTCTTTAGGGCTGATACGTTTCTTGGTGGCTGACTTTTCAAAGAGGCTGGAACCTCGGCATCATCGGATAAGAAAGAATAGTCCCTCACGTTCTTTAGATTTTCAACCTTTTTCTTCAACTGTGTCAGTTATTAGGAAAGTGAAAAAAGGGGTGAAAAAAAGTTATAAACCACCAACTACCAATCGGAGTATCAGATAAGTCAACAGTAATTACCCCGTTTGTGACTCTTGGTGGATGGTCAACGCTGGATCTTGACTTGACATGGTCAGTTGAGAGTTTTCACTATACTCAAGTAGAAAAAATAAATATAAATAAATCAATGAAAGTAAAAGGATATCCAATGGCAATGACATCTTTCACCCCCCTTCCCCCCTCCCCAAAAAAAAGAAAGAGAGAGGAACACATTGAAAAATAAACAACAAGAGAAACAATAAGTGCATTTTAGTTGGTGTAATATAAACTATTAATTCTGACCTTCGGATAAATATCTTCAGTCACATAAAAGGAGCTCGAATTCAGTTCAGATATAGTAAACGGAGGATCAAGTTCTGTGTGAAGATACTTTAGTCCCCGAGCAATACCAATAATAATTTTCTTGTGTCGTGTCCAAGAAAATTGGCATCTTTCTCCGTCTGCAATGTTCAATCGAAAAACCCAAAAAAACAAAAAAACTCTTGCATTCAGCTTTCTGAAAATGCAAAAGAAAAAAAAAAGAAGGGGAAATATTGCATCGATCAACGCACAATGAAGGTGCTCATCGAGTGTTCCGTTCGACGCATATTCGAAGGCAAGCATCCTCGTAAATGGATTGCTCTCTACGCAATAGCCTAGCAATTTCCCGGTGTTCTCATGATTTAATCATGCCATGTCTCACACTGAACATGTACATCGTTATTCATAGTCGAAACCTCATTGGTAGTTTATATAATTATACAACCCTAAATGTTTATGAAAAATAAGAAAGATGTATACCCCCACCTTTCAAAGTTGCCTTGTACACGAGGCTATCCGGTGAGGAACCAATGATATTCTTGAAATCTTCACAAAGCTACCTCTAGTTCTTGTCTCATTATATCTCACTACATCCTTCATTGCCTCGTAATGCACAAGTATAGAAACTTGTATCGGGCGTAAAGGTTTCACGATATATTTAGTTCGAATAAGATATACTCTATATTTTAAGAGAATAACCAACCAATGTAAATCGTCATGTAGTCCGTGCGGTTCGGACTTCTTCCATGGAATAATGATGGAAGTTTTCCTCTTCCACTTCAAGTGCAGAAAAGAGCGACGACAAAGAGCACGCCGATCATAATTCCCGTTACGATCTCGAGAGCCAACACCATGCAAGTCCCCTCGAATCACTAGACTCGTGATTAGATTTATCTTCAATAGACGGCGCTTGTGACTTGGATGAGTTTTAACAAAGTGACGAGCTGTCCCTCGTTATCAAAATTATATCACTTTTCACCGCATCAATGAAAATTTAGTAACTTACACTCATAGGCTTAATGTAATTAAATTTAGGAAGGATTAAACCGAAAAATTAAAGAACTCGAGCTGTCATATCTTCGGAAAACATCAATATGGACTCGCATTATGCATATCATTGTATATGTTCGTTTTTTTTATCATTTACTTTCATGTAAGAAAACAGAATTCAAAAAAATATTCCACCTTCTTTTCTGTACTTTTCGTTTTCATATAATTAAAAAAACTGCCGAAGTTTTGGCCAAAAATAATAGAATTTAACTTTGAGAATTACAAAAAAAAAAACCCCGGCTTCTGAGGTTAAATTCACCATACATTTTGCACTTGCCATCAATGGAGCTAAAGGTGACATCATCAAATACTTTTACTGTTCCATCACCCTAAATGTTTACAATCAACACAGTATTTTGGCACATTTTCATATATCACCTTTTGCCTAACAATCTCAGAATTAGTGCTCAACAACACAAATTATTGTCTATCTTCCAACAAATCAATCTCAGCTGATTAGGGATTAGGGATTACCTCATATTTTTTAGGCAAGGCGTGGGGCGTGTTAACAGCCGTGGCAGGTATTTGCGGTGGGCGCAGGAACGATTTTTAAACCTTCCATGTCAAATTCTCACAGCAAACTTGTTCATTCCTCTCAATTGAAGCCCTATCACCGAAGGGATTTATGTCTTTCCTATGGACACCGAGTCCCATTTCTGATTCCGAAAGTCACACACACATACACACACGAGTCAGAAACAGGAACCTAACTTCCTCAAATCACTCAATACCAAAAATCCGTTTTTGTTTTAGAACAGAAACCGAAAGAAACAAACCTGAAAAAATAAATCCTTGAAGGTCTGTGGCCGTCTTCATCCCTCAGCCACCTTCAATTCATACTGCAGAACCGCCGCCACCGCCGCACCGAGCACCTTGCAAGCCAAGATCCACCTCCTTCCTTAATTCCGTCGGGAGTCGAATCGAGATTTGTGGGGAGATTCAATTCGTATCCTTGGAATAAGGTTAGCAGGCAACCACCACTCGAGAACTTAGAAACCACTGCCGACATTTTCGCCGGCCGACAGTGAGACGGGATGTAGAGAGGGAGAGAGAGTCGTGGGAGGAGGGACAGAAGCAGATGATTTTTCTCTTTCTTTGGGTTATGAACGGGAGGGGGGTATGGGATTATGTTAATCGATTAAACCTTGGTTCAGTTGGGCCATTGCCTCTGTGTAGTAAAAGGCGAAATCCCTCGCTCCCAGGGCCTCCACCCCCGGCCCGACAGGGATTGATGAAGAAATTAAATCATGGTGACTCAACGGCCCACTAGGTGGGAGGAACAGTGACTGGTGCCCACAAGGATCTATCCCCCACATTGGAGGTATAAAACTCCCGGGTGCCCACGTGTTATCATGGAAATTAGAGTAAAAAATTTGAGGGAGGAAATAATGGAAACCAATATTTGCTAAGTGTTTTTTTGGAGTCCAAACGAAAAAAATTGAACCTCAAAATACTAATTCTCGGTCTCAAGACATACACTTCGCTATTGTAAAAGTTTTTTGGTAAAAAATAAAATTTCACACTTTTTACTTCATTAATTATCAAATTAGCGAAGTCTTTATAACTTAAAATTTCTAATTAGCTCCTGCTTTTTTGTTTGGTACCATTTACTGAAGTCTATGTGAATTTTTTACTTCAGTAATTGAAAAGCGAAGTTGTTGTTTGTTTTTACTTTGCTAATATACATTACCGAAGTAAGACGTACCGAAGTCTTTGATGTTTATTCTACTAGTGTATGTTCATATAGAAAAGGAGCTAAAATAAATAATTACTCCATCTGGTCCAAAATAACTGTAGCTTTTTGACTATTCACATGTTTTAAGAAAGATAATTATTTCTCCAATTTAATGATCAAAGTACCAATATTTCCTCTTATTTAATGCTCATCTCTCTTAGATTACTCCCTCCGATTTGGACGATTCATAAAATACCTTAAAAAAATTAGGTCGTTATAGTTGAAAATAATTTATTTGGACCGCCTAAAATATTTTAGCAAGTCCGCCTATTTCTTTTAGTGTTTAGTTACACTTTTTCTAAATAGCAATGGCTACACCAAAGTTTGTGTTAGCGTAGATATTCAATTTGGTCTACGGTAACACTAATTTATATCAATAATAACGTTAGAAAAATGTGTAGTCTTAAATCAAATTTGACCAATTTTAAGGCATCTAAGGCTACACTTTTGCTTGTAACATCAAAAAAAATGTTGTTGAAAGTCATATATGGTGTAGTGACAATAATCTCAGATGTATATAGAAGTTCCTTGAAGTTGTTATATGTTGAATACCAAATGAAGTGGTATTTATAGGCACTAAAGCCTCAACTAGTCGATGTTGCCTGCTCCTTCATAACATACGTTATGATGTCCTCTTAGTGTACATTACGCTCATTGCGTACGTTAACCATGATTGGTTATATACATTAGGATCTGTCTAATATAGTCCAGTAGTTATCTTTCCTCCTTTTTGTATGTTATATCTTCATATTGCTATGTTAAGTACAATGGGCATATGAACGTTGTACAAGTTGACCTTCTAGATTTCTACAATGGACTGATATTTGAATTTACCTTTGAAAATTTCATAGCTTATGACAAGATCACTGTCTTACATACGTTAAGCCGTCTTTGTGCGTGCGTTAATCTTCTTTAGTGCGTGGGTTAACATTCCTAAATGCCATTGCCCAGATGATTGTGTTTGAATTATTGCGTATAATAACTTGGGTAGTTAGTGTACGTTAAGATTGATTTTGTTTCACTTCCTTATTTTCAGTTTAGCTCGTGCATCTTCGACTGCTTGTTGATTAATTATTGTTTTTCTTTGATCATCAACACATCACCAAAATCATTTAACATATTTGTGTGGAATAAAATGTTCCAACAATCTTCCACTTTTTGATGATGACGAAAAAAAATCTTGATTGGATTTATACCTGCAAAAATATATGTTAAACAAAAAATATAGATAAAAGTTTTTGACTTTCTCCGTTCTTGTTGATTATCCCATCTTCAAATCATGACATATAAATCTACATCACTTCTTCCTTCTCCTACTTGTTCTCCCCATTTTTGTCATTAGAAAAATAAAATAAAAATATATATGAGCAAAAATAATGAAACACATTTTACGAAAAATGGGTATTCTCCCCCTGAATAATTTACTTCCCCTGGAAATAGTAACTCCCCCTGAGTTTAATACCAAAATAATAAGCAATTAATTTTGATATTAGGGATCCAACCAACTCTGGGTCGTTTTTGATTTGGCAAATAAATGATATTCGACACTATGGTTCCTTCTGTAATTCATATTTTCTTAATTTTGATCGTTCGTCTAGGGCTTTTACAATTTAAAATATGATGCCCGATTTTCATATATTTTCCAGAATGGGATATTTTTAAAATTTAAAGATTTATGGGATTCATTTTTACCACACAGTTCGAATATAATATCTTGTTTATTTAACGAAAACTTTAGAATAGAAAGTAATTTTTTAAATTTTTTATTTCCACATGAAAATTTATTCGTTAAATCTTTAAGTTCATTTTGAACTTTTAACAAATCATTGTTTAACAAATCAGTCCGTTAGAGAGTGGACTTCATTGTTTTCCTCTTTATCTCTTGCACGACTTTGTCTCTTTCTCCAAATCCGACAATTTGAAGATGTATAGTAGTTTGCGCCATTTTATATTGATTACTATAATTAGAAAGTCTTTTGGGCGCGAATAACAAGGAATACTTTATTCCTTAACTTCCAGAAATCAATCAGTTTGTCTGCTTGTCTTTCTTTACGTCTACATGTGATTTTCCGTCTTTATTGACTTTTCAACGTTTGCTGACGTGGACAAAGCTGATGTCTAAACTCGGCTGATATTCCTTCTTAATTAAATCTTGGCTGATTTTCTGTTTTGGTTAAACCTGGTTGATGTATTGATCAAACTCGGCTGATATTTCATCGTGATAAAAGTCGGCTAATATTTGGCTGTTCCATACTTGGTCATAATCTTGTCTTCGAAAAACTCAGTTGTACTTATGACTTAGTAAAATTCGGTTGATGTTTTGTCTTGACCGAAAACCCGACTCATGTTTCATCTGGTCAGACTTAGCTGATATTTGCTTTGACCAAAACTCAACTGATATTTTATCTGGTCAAACTCAGCTGATACTGGCCTTTGACCAAAACCGACTCTTGATTGATTGTTCTATACTTAGCCAAAATTTTATTTGATCAACATGATCAATACATAGCTTAATCTAATTAAAAGCTTATAGAAGATACTCATTCGATTCTTCTTTACAATTCCAAGTACTTAAACATACATTTGAAATAAACTTGAATACAGGGAAGACATCATCAAAATCTCAAAAAATAGTCCTAACAAATTCCCCATATTTTGATGATGGCAAAACTTAAAGTTTCAAATGTAATTAATTCATCACACATAGCAACAAAAGAGGCTGAAATAAAATAAACTCAGTCTGTTTGAGACAACTAAAGAGTGTCAGTCAGACCGACTGTATATACTTTCAGACTTTGAAGTTCAATACAATACAGTTTTTTTTAAATAAAATATTACAAGTAATTGATAACAAAATCCAAATCTCACTCGTTCCTATTCCTCTTCTTCTTCCCCTGAAACTTGCTGGAGGGAGTGATTTCAAGGATTTAGCTCTAATGTGTCATTCTACCACTGGGATCAGCCCATACTTTTTTACTATGGTTGATGAAAATTATTGATCTTCAGGGGAAATGTACTTGTTCTTGGTGCAAACTTCCTTTATTTACTCCTGAAGTGCATCATCATCCATCTTTCCATTCATATCTGTGGGTGGATCTTGTATTCTGAAAGAAGGAATCCTTGGGTATGCATTAAAGTCTTCTTCAGATACCTTCTTCTGAATTTCTCACAAGTTTGTCCCGTTCATCTCCATGTAGTCAACAAAGATTTGTTGAGGGGTATAGCTGGGATCTTGAAGGATTTCCCAAATATAATATTTTTCAATAAAGTCTTTCTTTGCAATACCCCACTTATCTCCAGCTTCTTATGGGATGAACTCCTCCACATAGTACAACTCTTTTCTTTCCCACCTCAGAGGTGGTCCAGATTCCTGCCTGATTCTCTTCTTTGCAGGAGCATCTCTTGGTTCAGCTATGCTTTTCCTCTTTAATTTGTGAGAGCTTTAAGATTCTGGGAAGTTAATGTTTGTTGGAGGTGCACTTCTAGGAATTATGGGAAGGGATTCCTATCTCCATTTAGTTCTCATTTCTTTCCCTTTTTTTCCGGCATCAATAAGCTGAGCTAGCTTTTCCCCTACCTTGGAAATAATGTCCTGCATACCAAGGGTCATTCTGACATAAACAGGTGATGGGGAGGGTTAATTTCTGGTGAGCAGTCAATCCATCTTGTTATTAAGAGCTAGCAGGTGCGGTTCAACTTTGGTGGCCAGGAGTCTTTCAACCGTTTCTTCCACCATCTTCCGGACCAGTTCAGTTAAGTTGGAGGGTAGCTGAACTACAGGTGCTTGTCTGATCATCCTTCTTTTCTTACTCTTTTTCTTTTTTCTTCTTATTTTTCTACTTCAGCTTCTTCTTTTTCAACCCCAACAATCTTTTCATATTCAACTTCTTCTTCATCAAAAGTTTTGACTTCTAGTACCCCATCCATAATGTATAGAATGAATTGGTTCGTATTTGATTTTAAATTATTGATAAACCAATTTTCACCTAATAACAAACTCATTTTAGTTTCATTACATAAAACTTGAATGAGCTGCTCAGTGGTACGGGGATAGTCCCAACCACTTCTCTCAACCAATTCCTTCAGAGCACTGAAACTAAGTGTCTCCAATCTCTTCCAGTCTTTATAGGCATAAACAATAGAAAGCTTACTGATGTGCTTTCTTGCAATTTTGAGTTGTTCTTTTATGAGGTGAAATGGGTTGTTGTCCTTGGATTGGATCTATAGTGAATGTCTGCTTCCTAAATGGCTTCTTCAGTTTCCTCCTCCTCAGGGATGCTAGCGATTCAGGAAGTGGTGCTTTAGGAATGTCTTCCTATTCTTCAAGAACGATCAGCTCTGTAGACTAATCTGTGGGTGTTACAGATGTAATAATTGGAATTGTAGCTTGGGTGGAGGTGACTTCAGGACTCTCAACTGAGTGAACTTCAGTCATGTTCTTATCTGATGACTCAGATAAGTAATCGACCAGTCGTTTGTGTTTCTTGAAGAAAGATTCAGGTGATGAAACTTGAATGATATCTTCCTTTTTAGGTGACTTTCTGTTCCTAAAGACTGTAGATAGGGGAGATGGTCACTGTCTTCATTCTCCTCATTTGTAGGTGGTGCAGCTGGAATTTCTTCAGGTGTAGTTAACTTTTTAGATAAAATGTTTGCTGATGTAATCCAGTTGGGGTCAAGTCAGATATGGAAATCTCAGCTGCAGGTTGAATGGCTGCAACTGATCCCACTTCATTTTCATCCTTTGATTCCGTTGCTTGTTTATAAGATGATGTTCCTGATTTCATCTTAGCAAGCATTTCTACGGCTCTTGGTTACTGAGTTGAATACTGAGCCAGTGCAGCTAGGTCCAGATGTCCATGTCATTTGCTGCTGTAGAAGGTCTCTGCTTTTCCTTTGGCTTTTTCCCAAAAAATCAAGAATCGAGCTAATTTGTGTGCCGAAGGTTAATTTCTGGACGAATTTCTTGTTAGTGGAATCCCAGCTAGCTGTATTCACTTCCCTGACTAACTGCCTGAAGATGTTATCAGACCAGTTAATCCTCTGCTTCTTCGCCATTTCCCCCCATCACAGTGTACTTAGATGAGGACATATGATCGAAACTTCCTGACATGCCCATGACAATTTTATTAGTCATGTCCATAAGGTATTTGAACTCCTTCTGAACATCAAACTTCTTGGCAATATTCTTCAGCTTCATTGGTTGATTAGGTAACTTCATCCACTACCAGATGTCCATAGGATTTTGTTTCATAGCTTCAACCGCTTCTACGATTCTCCAGTCCAAATGTATTTGGTACGGTTTGTTGGGTTATGATGATGGGTTCACCAAAAATTGAGCTTATGATGCCCCGTTCAGTCACCTCGGCTTCTTTGTAATAGCAGATGACGGCTTCTTTGTAAAGCTCGGAGGGGTTGATGTCCAAATAATGGTAGATACCATTTTTCTTCATATAATGGATTAAATCGGCCATTAACAGTGAGTTGTTTGCCTCTAGGAGTCCGAGGAAATCCACCACTATGCTGAATATTATTTCTTCCTTCACGACTCTCGGGTTGATGTTCTTGAAGTCTGTTTTCGTGTCTATTTTTGCTACTTTTTGAGTTTTTAGTGTAGGGAAATTCGAATTTGTGCTTTACGTGAAACAAGGGTTCTTGCTTGAGAACTTTTGAAGACGATAAGTTTTGTCAAGTGATTTCAATCGCTTTATGTATATAATTTTTGAAGTCGGTTTTTAAAATAATTAATTGCAGAAGTGGCGGTTCGTGTGACATGATTGGACAACATCATGTAGATGTGGGGTTACTGGGATCGTGCATTTTAATCCACGTGTGATATTTAAATAAATAGATATTTAAAGAGATTGGGAACGTATGGATCTCAGCTGTGTTTTCCTCTTAGCTGTGTTTGGATCTCAACTATGTTCTCATCTTGGATGTGTTTTGATCTCAGCTGTGTTTTGATCTCAGCTGACTTCTCCGATCCTGGCTGAGTTTCTGAGCAGCTAGGTTCTTTCCATCCTAGATGAGATTTGGATCGACGTGGTTCTTTATTCCTGGTTGAGGTTTGGATCAACTAGGTTTCTTCCATCCGGGATGAGATTTTGATCAGCTAGGTTTCTTCCATCATGGCTGAGATTCGATCAACTAGGTTTCTGCATTAGTTAGGTACTTGATTCCCAATCTAGGAGCCCAAGTTCCCTAATTAGTTCGAGAAACCTTTCTTCTGGCAAGGGCTTTGTGAAAATATCAACTATTTGGTATTCAATGCTGACTCTTTCCACCTTTACTCTTTTATTAATCATGTGGTCTCTGATGAAATGATGCTTAACATGTATATGCTTTGTTCTTGAGTGCAAGACTGAAGTTTTTGTGATAGCAATTGCGCTATTGTTGTCACACCATATTGGAACTTCATTTGCAATAAGGTTGTAGTCCCTTAGTTGTTGTTGATCCATAGTATTTGAGCACAACAGCTACCTGAAGCTTGGTATTCTGACTCAGTTGTGGATATTGAGTTGGAGACCTGCTTCTTGCTGAACCAAAATATCGGTCTGGTTCCAAGAAATTGACATGTTCCACTAGTGCTTTCCCTGTTAATATTACAGCCTAAAAAATCAGCATCAGAATAACCTGATAGTTCAAAATTATCATCTTTTGGATACCATAATCCAACATTGATTGTGGACTTTATGTATTTGATTATTCTTTTTACTGCTTGCTGATAGGACTGCTTCGGTTTGGATTGAAATCTTGCACACACTCCTACTGCATATGATATGTCAGGTTTTCTTGCGACGAGGTATAATAATGATCCATTTAATCCTCTGTAGTGTGTTGGCTCCACTGGTATGCCTCAATCATCTGAGTCAATGTGGGAAGATGTGCTCATTGGTACTCTCAAGGGCTTGGCTGACTCCATGCCAAATCTTCTGATCAGCTCCCTTGTATATTTTTCTTGGTTGATGAAAATACTGTAACACCCCCAGAATCAAACCGGGAATATTACACGCCGCAGACCCTCTACGTGAGGATCCACCAGGCTAGACATCGAAACAACACATTACATTACATACCAACCTAATTAAAAGAACGAACCAATAGACCGATTTGGTTTTACATCATTATCAAACAACTCTAATATACATAACTATGTCTGGACTCTTACCCATGCAAGGGTAAAATATACTCACAAACCAAAAAGTACAACAGCGGAAAAGACCATACGACGAACTCCGACTGACTGCACCCAAAACTGGCATTTGGGTGAATAATATCATTCGTCTTCCATTATCCTTCGCACCGATCCTTTGTTTTGCTCCCAAAACCTGCATGTACCTGTACGCAGAATAGACATCCACACCCTAATACTCGGGGGTTAGCAAAACTCCACTGTTTTGCTAGTGCAAGTATAAAATACAAGTACGAGCCATACACAACACATTCCGAGAATACAACGAAAGGCTTCCCGAGATATTTTGATTAATTCAAATAGTTCAAGTCGTGAAAGTAGAAATGAAACAAGTAAGAACATTGAAAACACTTCCAAGTCTCTCGAGTTTTGAAAATATTTGAAATTGAAAAGATCTTAATTCCTCGAAAGCCACTTACGGTCACAGCCTCAAAGTTCATTTTTCAAAATGCAAATCCGTTAACAGAACACGGGGTCCACGACCCAACCATTCCGGTCACAAAACACAGGGTCCACGACTCGATCATCCACTTCAATTCACTTACAAGGACACATTACACATAATATGTTATTCTTATGCCATTCTAGTCAAACACCAAGACTCGATATATAATGTATCTCGACCCCGAGCACAAAGCATTGTGATACTCCGAATACTATCACAATTAACGAAAACATCAACATCATCCTCAAGATGAAAACCACACCTGGTAACCCGCGACCGTACCCCTTAGTATCGGCCCCCAGACACCCCGTCGAACGCTCCAGGTGGAAGTTCAACCACACACGCACCCAAGTCCACTTCCGTGGCTGTACCCCTTAGTATCGACCCGCAGACATCCCGTCGAAATCTCCGGGAGGAAGGACAACAACACACACACACACGTTCCACAACTCCTAGTTGCAAACCACAAGCATCGAAAGTCAATCACAGTATATATAGTCGAGGTATCTTACTAGAATGGCCAGTTCATCCAACACATACTCACGACCAAGTAACGATATAATTAACACTAGAATTCAACGATGCAGCTAGTACCGTTCACATAGCAACGAGAGAAAGTACCTTTCCAACCACGCTGAACGGCAAAACCTCCTCATAAGGGAGTTACCATCTTTATCTCACAATGACATATGATCATCAATAAACACATGATTCCCCACACATACCTCAACGAAAGGTTAAACTTTAAAATATACAAACGACATAATCACACAAAACGATACCCTACGAAAGTAAGGTATTTTTATACTCAGCACTAATACACATACTTAGACAAGCACATTTAACAACGAAAACATATGAGTCATCTTTAAGAAAATATTGAAAAACATATTGATTCCTTTGAAAGTTAATTTTAGACATTCATTCAGCACATATCGTCGATTACCAACTATTAAATCCACAAAACACGTAATGTATGAGCAAGATACTTGCCTCGATAACCATGATCGAAACGAGACGATGAACGGACACGAACAAGCAACCACGGAACCTCCAATTCTGACGAGCAAAGCGGAAGCCCCAAGACTACGAGAACAACATCACAACAAATTAACAATACTCCTCGAAACCCAACTCGACAATAACAACGACAAGGATCAAAGGGGGTTTCTCAAGAGATCCAAAATCATTCTTCAGATGAACGAAATAGACAAACGAGATTGTAATCCTTAGATTACAATTAAAACAACGAGAATCACTTAACTGAATCATCAATTTCGGTTTAGATAGCAAAGTCAACAGAAATCCCAAAAATATCTCAAGAGCATAAATCGACCTGAAAAGAACATCCAAACGTATTTCCAAACCGGGGGTTAAGATCAACAAGACTAGATAACAACAAAGGAATCAACAATTTCGGATTAGAATCACGAAATCACGACAAACCCCTAATTTCAAGATACTAGGATTCTAAGAAGAGATTACCTTGATTTGCGCAAAGGAGATAATTAGATGTTGTTAATCACCTACAAAGCCGCTCCAAGATGAAGCTTAATGAAGAAGATCGCCCAAAATCTCCCTTAGAGACGCTTCCCGACGGCTAGGAATAAAAAGGAGAGAAAAAGGGGAAGGAAAGCCTGCTGTCCGGTATTTATACTGGACATTTATTCGCGTGCGCTAACCGGACAGTATTAGCGCGCGCTAACGAGGTCAATGCCCAGAACTTACCGCATGTAACACTGTTAGCGTGCGGTAGCCTATAAGCGTAGCGTGCGCTAATGGGTCACGGATCCAGTCCAGTAGCTCCTGGACAGATCTGCACCTACCAGGTAGCGTGCGCTGGAACGAAAATATAACGTGCGCTTAACAGATAATAGCGTGCGCTAGCTACCAACCATAGCGTGCGCTAGCGAGATTCCAGTCCCAGTCCAGTAACTTATGGACTGTCTATGGACTGCCAATTAGCGTGCGCTATACACCAGGTAGCATGCGCTAATCACAACACAGTAGCACGCGCTACACCACAAGCGGTAGAGTGCGCTACACTAAAATGAGTCAAAACTCAAGAAATGATCTGGAATGGAAATTAAACACGTGTCAACTCATGACACAACCATACGTGGCACAACAATCCATAGACATGGGCAACGCCAAATCGATATCTCGCAGAAAAACTCAACAAAATTGGAACGAAGATCTCGGGTATTACATTCTACCCCTCTTAAAAGAAGTTTCGGCCCCGAAACTTAAAACAAGAAACAATCAGAGCAAGGCGACCCTAGATAACACATGTTATCTTCTTCTGATAGCGTACAAAGATCCATGTAGTACAGAACTGTTGCGGTCCGATTCGATACGCACGAATGTTTACGAAAAGCATCGAACATGAGTTATTGTGGTTGATAAAACCGAGCAGCATAAAAATCAGATCACGAATACAACGCTGAAAGGTATGAAATTCCAGTAACTCAAGGATTTGGAAGATCAAATACGAAGACAATTCCCCAACACTTATGGAATTTACGAAGTGGCCCAAATGTTCAGTAAACACAATTACGAGATCAAACAATAATGACTGAACAATGACGAACGAATAGCAATGATCGAACGACAATGATCAACTCTGAAGTTCACACCTCAAATCAAGACATCAATAAACTTGTAGGAACCACGAGGTTTTAATTTCGTACACGGTTTACAGGAAATCGATCCGAACTTGGAAAGATCACAATGATATACAAATCAATTTGGGACAATATCAGAACTCGCTCAAATGACAAAGGTGAGAAACAACACAAGGTCAGAAGCATCAACGAACACAATCGAGTCGATACAGTTGAACGAAATGGAAGGGAAAGAAAAAAAAATATGGGTATTACATCATATCACCTTTAAAAGAGGTTTCATCCCGAAACCTAAACAATGAGAACGAAGTGCTGGAATAGCAACCTTCCCGGCTATATCCTCTTGGTCCCGCATCTGATCTCCATAACCAACTGTACCGCGGTCACGACTGTGTTCTTTGTCCCTCGACATACTAAGTGGATTCTCACTCAATACGATGGCACAAATTTGCAAAAATAATATGCTATGGTACCAACTCAGCACGACATATCACATAAGGTAACTAATAACAACTCGATAAGAAAATCTACAAGGTATCCTTTTAAATGATATCATTTGAAAATCCTTGGATTTGTATGCTATTCAAAATAAAACTTTAAAAGTATTTTTGGTACCTCGGATTGTTTCATCAAAACTTGTAAACAACCGACTTTAACCGTCTCATTTTGAGATCATTTGCAAAATAATATCTTCTGTGCAACCGGCACTGTCAAAATCACCATGCCACTACACACCAGCATCACCGTTAATAACAAACAAGGTAACCACACAAGGTCATCAAACCATTCGTACATACTTTAATTAGTACAGGAAACTTTTCCAAAACTGAGTTTTAAGTTTAAATCGAGTGAGATTTTTCATCTTTCACTATATATTTTTGAAAATAAAAATCGTATTGGTTTTTTTTTTTAAATAAAAATTTTATGGTGCGAAAGATTTTTGAAAATCATGTACTCGAATTGTTTGAAAATACAACAATACGTTAAAAATCATTTCCGAAAAATCCTCTTCAAAGATCAACGACGGTAACATTTTACAAAATGTCCAAAGGCACTCTAAAACAAGTCTTTCAAATACCGTCGAGGTTTTATTTGAGAATCCTAGGCTGGCTCGCACATTCCAAACAATTTCCAAAGTTCATACGAAGCCGCTGATTAATCGCACGGTCAAAGTTGTTTCAAAAATTGATTTTCCACAACTTGCACAAACTTATGAAAGTTTCAGGAAAGCGTTTTTGAACACACACACAGCAGACATAATTTATCAATTTACTGAACAAAATCAATTATCACTTAGCGCAACGAAAAGTCATAACACACTTTCATACAAAACAGTTGTCATTACTAGACAACACACATAGAATACAGTCATGGGTGATTGACTGCAAAGGTTAGGCCTAAAGGCTAAAATAAATGCGGTTCTCAAGCCTCTGTCCAGGCTAACTAACTAGCGCTACAATAAATATTTAGCGTGCGCTACCCATGCTGCATTAGCGCGCGCTAGCCTCACACTTAGCGTGCGCTAACTGTTCTATTTCAGCAACATGATTGCGAACATATATACGACATTACTAGAATCGAAGGTCACAAATAAACAACAACAACATTCGAATCTCAAAGCCATCGATTCACATAATTTCAACACCTCATGAGTAACCATCAAAAGGCAATTGTCATTCAAAACCGAAAAGTTAAAAGCAAGAGTCACATCTTGAGTACATTTGTAGACCTCATTTGAGTGTTTAAAAAAAATCGTGTTTTGAAAACTTATAATACAAATTGCAAATGAAATATCGGTAGTTCGAATTCTCCAAAAAAAAAAAATTCGACCTTGAGGTCATCATACGAAAGTCAAACTTTTTCCTCCCTTTAGAGGATGTTTTAAGCCAAAACTTACGTGACTCACCAAAAACATGTAAAGCTTTAAAATATCACATTGACAAATTTTTCTTTGCGTAACCACACCAAGGCCATTACCCTTGTAAAAACGACTTATACCAGGATGTGTATATATACATATATATATATATATATATGTTGGCACCACTTTCATTCTAGCACTATACGAGGATCAAACAAGCATAGGCCACATAATCACGAATCACCTTTAAACTCCACGTCATAACACAAAATCATACAAGCTCGTATCACATAAGGCACAATATAGTAGGGAGACTTACATCCACATATCGCACGAAGATGATGGCTGCACCTTGATACTAATCATGGCCGACACCTCAGATGATGCGTCGACGACTTAGGCAGACACAATCTGACAGGACAAGACACGACAATGCCCGACTGGACCCGACAGCCTAGGTTTCCGCAACCTAAGGCTCTGATACCATAAATGTAACACCCCCAGAATTAAACTGGGAATATTACACGCCGCAGACCCTCTCCGTGAGGATCCACCAGGCTAGACATCGAAACAACACATTACATTAGATACCAACCTAATTAAAAGAATGAACCAATAGACCAATTTGGTCTTACATCATTATCAAACAACTCTAATATACATAACTCTGTCTGGACTCCTACCCGTGCAAGGGTAAAATACACTCACAAACCAAAAAGTACGACAGCGGAAAAGACTATGCGACGAACTCCGACTGACTGCACCCAAAACTGGCCTTCGGGTGAATAGTATCATTCATCTTCCATCATCCTTCGCACCGATCCTGTGTTTTGCTCCCAAAACCTGCATGTACCTGTACGCAGAACAGACATCCACCCCCGAATACTCGGTGGTTAGCAACACTCCACTGTTTTGCTAGTGCAAATATAAAATACAAGTATGAACCATACACAATACATTCCGAGAATACAACGAAAGACTTCCCATGATATTTTGATTCATTCAAATAGTTCAAGTCTTGAAAGTAGAAATGAAACAAGTAAGCACTTTGAAAACACTTCCAAGTCTCGGGAGTTTTGAAAATATTTGAAATTGAAAAGATCTTAATTCCTAGAAAGCCACTTAGGGTCACAGCCCTGAAGTTCATATTCCAAAATGCAAATCAGTTAACAAAACACGGGGTCCACGACCCAACCATTCCAGTCACAAAACACAGGGTCCACGACCCGATCATCCACTTCAATTCACTTACAAGGACACATTACACATACGTTATTCTTATGCCATTCTAGACAAACACCAAGACTCGATATATAATGTATCTCGACCCCGAGCACAAATCATTGAGATACTCCGGATACTATCACAATTAATGAAAACATCAACATCATCCTCAAGATGAAAACCACACCTGGTAACCCGCGACTGTACCCCTTAGTATCGGCCCCCAGATGCCCCGTCGAACGCTCCAGGTGGGAAACCACTTCCGTAGCCGTACCCCTTAGTATCGGCCCCCAAACGCCCCATCGAACGCTCGAGGTGGAAGTTCAACCACACACGCACCCAAGTCCACTTCTGTGGCCGTACCCCTTAGTATCGACCCCCAGACGTCCCGTCGAACGCTCCAGGTGGAAGGACAACAACACACACACACACACACATTCCACAATTCATAGTTGCAAACCACAAGCATCGAAAGTCAATCACGGTATATATAGTCGAGGTATCTTACTAGAATGGCCAGTTCATCCAACACATACTCACGACCAAGTAACGATACAATTAACACTAGAATTCAATGATGCAGCTATTACCGTTCACATAGCAACGAGAGAAAGTACCTTTCCAACCACGCCGAACGGAACAATCTCCTCATAAGGGAGTTACCATCTTTATCTCACAATGACACATGATCATCAATAAACACATGATTCCCCACACATACCTCAACGAAAGGTTAAACTTTAAAATATACAAATGACATAATCACACAAAACGATACCCTACAAAAGTAAGGTATTCTTATACTCAGCACTAATACACATACTTAGACAAGCACATTTAACAACGAAAACATACGAGTCATCTTTAAGGAAATATTGAAAAACATATTGATTCCTTTGAAAGTTAATTTTAGACATTCATTCAGCACATATCGTCGATTACCAACTATTAAATCCACAAAACACGTAATGTATGGGCAAGATACTTGCCTCGATAACCACGATCGAAACGAGATGATGAACGGACGCGAACGAGCAACCATGAAACCTCCAATTATGACAAGCAAAGCGGCAGCCCCAAGACTACGAGAACAACATCACAACGAATTAACAATACTCCTCGAAACCCAACTTGACAATAACAACGACAAGGATCAAAGGGGGTTTCTCAAGAGATCCGAAATCATGCTCCGGATGAACGAAATCGACAAACGAGATTGTAATCCGTAGATTACAATTAAAACAATGAGAATCACTTAACCGAATCATCAATTTCGGTTTAGATAGCAATGTCAACGGAAATCCCAAAAATATCTCAAGAACATAAATCAACCAGACAAAAACATCAAACCGAATTTCCAAACCAGGGGTTAAGATCAACAAGACTAGATAACAACAAAGGAATCAACAATTTCGGATTAGAATCACACAATCACGACAGCCCCCAATTTCAAGAAACTGGGGTTCTAAGAAGAGATTACCTTGATTTGCGCAAAGGAGATGATTACATGTTGTTAAACACCTAAAAATCCGCTCCAAGATGAAGCTTAATGAAGAAGATCGCCCAAAATATCCCTTAGAGACGCTTCCCGATGGCAGGGAATGAAAAGGAGAGAAAAAGGAATAAAATGGGGAAGGAAATCCTGTTGTCCAGTATTTATACTGGACAGTTATTAGCGTGCGCTAACCAGACAGTATTAGCGCGTGCTAATGAGGTCAACGCCCAAAACCTACCGCATGTAACACTGTTAGCGTGCGCTAGCCTATAAGCGTAGCGTGCGCTAACGGGATCCAGTCCAGTAGCTCCTGGACAGATCTGCACCTACCAGGTAGCGTGCGCTGGAACGAAAAAATAACGTGCGCTAAACAGACAATAGCCTGCGCTAGCGAGACTCCAGTCCTAGTCCAGTAACTCCTGGACTGTCTCTGGACTGCCAATTAGTGCGCGCTACACACCAGGTAGCGTGCGCTAATCACAACATAGTAGCGCGCGCTACACCACAAGCGGTAGCGTGCGCTACACTGAAATGAGTCAAAATTTAAGAAATGATCTGGAATGGAAATTAAACACGTGTCAAATCATGACACAACCATACGTGGCACAACAATCCAAAGACATGGGCAATGCCAAACCGATATCTCGCAGAAAAACTCAACAAAACTGGAAAGAAGATCTCGGGTATTACAAATACCAGTTTCAACCTGTTTGACTTGTAAACCAAGAAAGAAGTTGAGTTTAGCCATCATGCTCATTTCAAATTCTCCTTGCATGAGGTTTGAGAATTTTTCACATAGTTCAGGATTTGTTGAGCCAAAGATAATATCATCCACATGTACTTGAACTAGTAATATGTGGTCTTCATGTTAAGTTTTGAATAAGGTTTTGTCCATCTTTCCCTTGCATAATCTATTTTTCTCAAGGAATATGGATATTGTCTCATACCAGGCTCTTGGTGCTTGTTTGAGTCCATATAAGGGTTTCAATAGCTTGTACGCCTTGTCTCCTTTGACAAATCCAGGAGGTTGCTCAACATATACTTGTTTTTCTAGTACTCCATTGAGGAAGGCACTTTTCACGTCCATTTGATACACCTCAAATTTCTTGAAGGCTGCATAAGCAAGAAATAATCTAATTGCTTCTAATCTTACTACTGGTGCGTAGGTTTCATCAAAATCTATTCCTTCACATTGAGCATATCATTTAGCAACTAATCTGGCTTTGTTCCTAACAACAACCCCCTATTCATCACATTTATTCTTGTAAACCCATTTGGTGCCAATGACCTTCTTGTGATTTGGTCTTTCAATCAGTTCCCGCACATTGTTCCTTTCTATTTGATTAAATTCTTCTTGCATTGCAATTACCAATGTGTAGTCATCCAGATCTTGTTCTGTTGTTTTGTGCTCCATTTGAGACATGAAACATGAGAGCATTGCCATTCCTATTCTATTGACTTTATGGTCTTGACCTTCAGATAGGTTTCTAATTATTTGTTGAATGGGATGATCTTTTAACATTTGGGAGTATCATCTTCAGCATCTGCTTTTAGTTGTTAATTATAATTGCTTGTTCCTTCTGTTGGATTGAGCTGAGGATTTCTTGAGTCTGACTGTCCTTCAGCTAGGTCTTGATGGATTTCAACTATGTCTGGTTCAGCTGTGATTGGATCATCTTCAGCTTTGGTAGGATCAGCTAAGATTGGTGAACCTGGTTGATCTTCAGTTGGGTCTTCATCATCCTGGTCCATCAACCTTGTATCATTTATAATGACTTCTTTTAGAGAGGTGGTTTTGAGCCTTTTTTCAATTTGTTCCACCTGTTTCCTATACTCAGCAGTAGATTCATCAAATACAACATGAGGTGTTTCTTCCATAACTAATGTTCTTTTATTAAAGACTCTGTATGCCTTGCTTATATGTGAGTATCCCATAAAGAGACCATCATCAGTTTTTGCATCATATGCATTCAGTTGGGTTTTGCTATTGTTGTGGATAAAACACTTACAACCAAAAATATGAAAGTATGAAACAGTTGGTAATCTGCCATTCCAAACCTTATAGGGAGTTTTACAGTGTTTTCCTACAATCATACTTCTGTTCTGAGTATGACATGATGTGTTGACAGCTTCAGCCCAGAACCTTTTAGAAAGATCAGTCTGAGCAATCATTATCCTGGCTGCTTCCTTGAGGGTTCTGTTTTTTCTTTTAGCAACACCATTTTGTTGTGGTGTTCTTGCAGCTGACAATTCATGTTGAATCCCATTCTGATCACAATATTCAGTTAGGCTTTGTTGAGAAATTCTCCTCCTTTGTATGATCTTATTTTTATGATGGATAGGGATTTCTCATTTTGAAACTTTCTCATAAGCTCAGGCAGCTTGGTTAGAGTTTCACTCTTCTTGTAGAGCAAAAATATCCAAGTGAATCTTGAGTAATCTTCCACAACTACTAAAACATGCTTCCTTCCACTTAGTTATCTTGGCTTGATAGGACCAAAAATATCCATGTGAAGTAGATCCAGTACCCTGTTGGTTAGACTGGTAGGCTGAACAAACTTGAATGAGGTTATGGTTTGCTTTTCTTTCTAGCATGCATCACAGAGAGTCTCCTTGAAAATTCCTTCTCGAAGACCTCTCACCAATTTTTGTGAGCTTAACTTGTTGAGAGCCTTGAAGTTCAGGTGCGTTAGTCTTTTGTGCCAGAGCCATCCATTTTCAGCTACTGTCTTTGATATGAAACAAGCATTTGGTGTGCCTGTTTTCCACTCTATCATATAGACAGTCCTTCTTTTGTAGCCTTGGAGTTTCACTTCTTCAGATAAGAGATCAATTACCATGCATTTCCAAATAGTGAAAACCACTAGGTTATTTTCATCACAGAACTGGATTATGCTCAATAGGTTGTATTTGAGTTCTTTAACATATTGTACTTTTGAGATGATAATGGTCCCTCTGTGCAGCTCCCCATAGCCTTTTATTTGTTCGCAAGATCTATCCCCAAAGGTTACATCTGGACCTCTTTTTTTATGTAGTTTAACAGAACCTTCTTGTTTCCTGTCATGTGTCTTGAGCATCCTGAGTCCACAAACCATTCTTCACCTCCTACGGTTGAATTTGAGGTGACTTTATGGTACTCCTTCCACCTTTTCTGCAATTAGACAAGCAAATATTTAGGTACCCAAATTTAAGTGGGTCCTTTAGGGTTAATGGATTTACTGGAGAGTTGATTTCTCCTAGTATTATGAAAATGGTGTTGGTTATTCCCATGCTCAAGAGATCAATCACCATACATTTCAATTTAGTGAGAACTACTAGATTATTCTCATCACAGAACTGGGTTATTCTTAAGAGATTGTACTTGAGTCCTTTGACATACTACACCTTTGAAATGACAATGTTCCCTCTATGCATCTTTCCATAACCTTTGGTTTGTACACTTGAGCTATCCCCAAAGGTTACATCTGGGCCTCTTTCTTTAGTATAGCTTGACAAAACTTTCTTATTTCCTGTCATATGTATTAAGCACCCAGAGCCCACAAACCATTCTTCACCTCCTACTGGTGATCTTCAGGTAACTTGATTGTAATCCTTCCATCTCTTCTGTGATCATTAAGAAAAGATTCTGGTACTATATTTGAGTGGGTCCTCTAGGGTTAGTGGTTTTCTTGGAGAAGTGGTTTCTCCTGTGTTTGTGAAACTCATTTTGATATGCATTCTTTTGCTTTCTATATCCCATGTTTGAATTATATATAGGGTATGACTTATAATTTGTTGGTATGAGATATTGTTAACTCTTGGCTGAGACCAATGATTAATATTTTGGAGTCTCCATACCTGACAATTTTGAAGATTTGGATTACCTTGAGGTTTCCATTTTTCTCTCCCATTTTGAATATATTTGTGGGAGTCTTTGGTAATATCTAGACTAATAATGTCTTGACTGTTGATGCTGTTTTGGCCATTGCCTAGTTCTTTGTCTAGGCTGCTGTTTTGACAATCTTGGCTGCTGCCTAAACTTTTGACTGAGTCGCTGCCTATTTTTAAATATAGGTTTGTTGATAGGCTCAGCAGTCTAGACAATTGTTTCTCCCTTTATGAAAGTAGTTTTTGAACTTGAAGGAGTATTGGGATCATATCCAAGGCCTGATTTTAAATAAAGTATCCTTTGATTTATACATAATCCATCTAGGGTTAGATTCTTTCAGAGATGTTATCTCCTTAGCTTGTGCATTGCTCAACTGTGTTATCTTTGAAAACTCAATTTCAGTATGAGTTAGTACGCCTGATTTCTCATTGTTTAAAATAGTCAGATTGATTTACTATATCTATTCAACCCTTTGAGCGAAGGCGGCAAAATAAAAGGAAGGAAAATCCATGGACCGACCCCATCATCTCCATCCGTAGGAACTAAGAGATCACCCCAAGGGCGTCTTCGACATCCAGGGGTCACGGACCGACCATAGAACCCTGTTAATCTCAGCTGCAGCTGTATGAATTTCAGCTATGTTCTTTAAGTTTAGTTTATAGAGCTTTCAAACTTAGCTCTGTTGTTTTCAATAGTGGCTGACTCTTGGCTGAGTTTGTCCAAGTCATTTTTCAGCTGTCTTTTCTCATTTCTCAGTTGAGTATTCTCAGCTGACACAGCTAGGTGTGCTGTTTTAAGAATTTCAAAGTCTTTTAGCAGTTGGTTTAGAGACTTGTGTAAATAAAGATCTTCAGACATGTCTGAGCTAGAACATTCTGAAGTTTGGGATTCAGAGCATACGTCTTCATCAGTTATGTTGGCCATTAAGCAGTTGTAGCCATCTTCTTCTTCAGAGAAGAATACAATGCTTGATTCTGCAGTCTGTAGCATCTGGTCTTGTCCAATTAGGGCTTTCCTTTTGTATTATATTTTGCCCATGTCCTTCTATTCTCATATTTCTTGAGGTCAGGACAATCATATTTGATATATCCTGTCTTATGACAGTTGTAGCATTCCACATTCTAGTTTCCAGCTTTTTGGTTCCTTGTGGGATTCTCTTTGTTGTTCTTCTTGTACCTTGAGTAATTCATCATAAAATTACAGAATCTTTACATTATAAATGCCATATCTTCCTCAAAGTTTAGAGGGCTTGGAGGAATAGTTTCAGCTAGGTTCTTTACGGGTGACTCGGCTGGTAAGGCAATTCTTTTTTCTACTGGTTCATTTGATGATGAGCAAGGAAGTTCAAACTCAAATGCCTTCAGGTCTGAGAACAGTTCTTGGATATCTGTTTTGTTAAGATCCTTGGATTCCCTCATGGTTACTGCCTTCATGCTCCATTATGGATTAAGGGACCTCAAAACTTTCAGGGCCATCTCTCGGTTGCTATAGGTCTTTCCGAGAGAGTTGATTGCATTGATGATTTCTGTGAACCTGGTATACACATCATCAATGGTCTCTCCAGTATTCATCTTGAAGTTGTCAAATTTCTGAGTAGCAATTGACAGTTTGTTCTCCGTGGTCAGCTCGGTTCCCTCACACATTACTGCTAATATGTCCCATATCTCCTTGGCATTCTTGCAATTCTTGATTTTTACCATGGTTTTATCAAGGGTTTGGTATAAAATATCTCTGGCCCGGTTGTCAAGGTTGGCCAGCTTCCTTTCCTCAGTGGTCAGCTCTGATCTTTTCTTGGGACTCTGTTTAGATTTCTTGGCTGCAATTTCTTCATCTGTATTATCCTTTAGATAGGTGAAGGGACCTTCTTCTATTATGCACCACATGTCGTCATGAATGGATGATAAATGTGCTTTCATACGTATCTTCCAAAGATCATATTCATCAACAGAAAAAAGAGGAAGTCTAGAGTGCATGTGTTGCATGTGTTCCATTTTAATGAGAGATTTGATTAAATATACTCAAGTATATGGATCTCGTTCGGTATTTTTAAACCAACCTCTCTGATAACACTTTTAGGTCACAAGTACAAGTCGATAAGGGGGTGAATAGACTTGTAAAAATCATTACTGAAAATAACCTGTTGAAAACACCCGGCTGTCATTTAGTGCATCTAAGTTCACTTGCCTATTTTAATACAATTAGGTTCAGTTGAAATATCAGCTGTAAAAATATTTTGTGGAAGACAGCTGACTTTGAATGTAACAGTTAAGATGAATGCAGCAGTTAAGTATGATGTCCAAAGCAGTAAATCACAGTACTTATAGTGGTTTCAGAGGTGGGGTAATCCCCTACTAATCCACTTCTCTCCAATCCACTTGGAGATAAATTCACTCTAACTTTCAACCAGTGAAACTTAATTGAAATGAATCTAGTTGCACCATCTTTCAACGAGTGAAAACCTGTTGCCATTGCAAATACTTTCCATGGTTGCTTAACACCTCTTGATCGAAAACCCTTGGATGCCTCAACAACTCTCAAGTTGCCTATCACCTTCCATTCAAGAACCTTTGGATGCTTTACAACCTTTTACTCTTACGAAGCTCGTTCAAGAAAGTACCTTCTCAAACTTTAAGACAAGAGTTTATGTCTTCCCCAACTTCAAAGAACTTTTGATGATTCGTATATTTATGATCTTTGTTCTTTCATGATGCTTAGCACAGTGTATTGCTTGTTTGCTCTGTTTGCTTGAGAATGTTAATCGCATCGTACTTCTGCTCAAGTGTTCTTCAGATATTTATAGTATGATTCTTGAGCTCTTCATATCCATTGCATCTTTAAACAAATCAGTTTATTGGAGAGTGGACTTCATTATTTTCCTCTTTATCTCTTACACGACTTTTGTCTCTTTCTTGAAATACGACGGTTTGAAGATATATAGTAGTGTGCGCCATTTTCTTTTGATTACTATAATTGAAAAGTCTTCTGGGTGCGAATCTCAAGACTTCCAGAAATCAATCAGCCTGTCTCATTGTCTTTCACTACGTATGCATGTGATTTGCCGTCTTTGTTACTTTTCAATGTTCGCAGATGTGGACAAAGCTGATGTCTAAACTCGGCTGATATTCTGTCTTAATTAAATCTTGGCTGATTTTCTGCCTTGGTCAAACCCGGCTGATGTATCGGTCAAACTTGGCTGATATTTCATCCTAATAAAATTAGGCTGATATTTGGTTGTTCTATACTTGGTCATAATCTTGTCTTCGAAAAACTCAGTTGTACTTCTTACTTAGTAAAACCCGAATGATGTTTTGTCTTGACCGAAAACCCAACTGATGTTTCATCTGGTCAGACTTAGCTGACATTTGCTTTGACCAAAACTCGACTTATATTTTATCTGGTCAAAATCAGCTGATATTGGCCTTTGACCAAACCCGGCTCTTGATTGATTGTTCTATACTTAGCCAACATTTTATCTGATCAAAATGATCAATACATAGCATAATCTAATCAAAAAACCTATAGAAGATACTCATTTGGTTCTTTTTTACAATACCAAGTACTTAAACATACATTTGAAATAGATCTGAATATAGGGAAGACATCATCAAAATCTTAAAAAAGTATTCCTAACATAACTCTCTTATTACAATTATGACGATCTTTTAAGATAAGTGGTTTCATACTAATGATATTGATCGAGGAATTTTCGACTTATTGTACCCGAGAAAAATACATGTACTATAACGTGTATTCATATAAGTAACGAGGATGGATACAGGGTTATAAAAATTTATAACTCACGAGGGATCAACATGGTAAAAAGTGGAGAGCAGGAGATATTAGCTAAAACAAGGTGATTAAGTGAAGTAAATCTAAACTCTGACAAGTAGTACCAAACGGACTTATATTATATACAGGTTATACAACTACAAGTACTAATGGAATTAGTATTGACATATTGTTGTTATTTCATAACAGTTGGTCGGTCGTAAAGAAGAGTTGAGGATAAATGGATCGTAATTTAGTACGAATTACCACCCACAGACATACGAACAAATGGTGCATACATTATAAGATAAGTAAAAATCATGTGTGCTTGATTGGGAAAGGGATGGGGTAAGACATCTCGGTTTAATCGAGTTATCTTATAATATAACAGCCGGTATGTGAATATTTTGGCATGGCACCTCTCAAAGTCTTATATGGGATGAGATATCGTTCGCTAATATTGGTATGATGCATCATACATGGTCGGAACTGAGCTAGATTTAGTCAAAGAATTGATTGAAAAGGTTTATGTGACAAGAAAGTCCATGTTGGCAGCTTAGAACCAACAGAACTCATATGTTAAGAGTTGACATGTTCGTTGGAGTTTTCAGTTGGCGATCATGTCTGGGTAAAATTATCAATATTGCATGGAGTATGTTGTTTTAGTTGAGCCCTAGATCTATCATTCCGTTCGATATTTTAGATCAAGTTGGGAACCTCTTGTACCGTCTAGCATTACCGCTATCTTTAGACGGAATATATAAATTTTTTTCTTGTTTCTAAGTTAAGGAAGTAGGTTTACAATCAGAGTCATGAACTCAATTTTAAGGAACTAAAAATTTCTTGTGATGCTACCTTCATAAAGGTACCAATAGAAACTCTGGAGCAACGTATGAAACCGAGGATTTGATGTGTAGTCATTATTCTAATTTATTCATAAGTTTCGGGACGAAACTTATTTTTAAGGGAGAGAGTATGTAATGATCAAGTATTTGATAGGGTTTGTTGTCTTTATTTTGACTATGTATTTCGATAAATAAAAGCTATATTCTGATGACTTGTGGCTCTACTGGTGCGGTAGTACTGTGCTATTAGAAAAGTGATTTTTGACTTTTGAGTCAAACTGGATTTTTTTCTAAAAATATGATGTTTTTGAATAATTTCTTAGCAAAGTGTGGATTTGGGAATTGAATGTGCGTCCGATGTGGACGAATGCGAAGGAGCGGCTTCTTGTGGGAAGTGTATGTCGGTGGTACAGGCATGTATCAAGGAGCGGCTTCTATCGGACTTTTAAGCAAAGGAGACATGAAATCCCAAATCTAATACTGAACTAGTTATTATGATGCGATGACTTGTGGTACATGCGAATGCGTTTGTAATATTCAGATAATATTTCTGGTCTCATCAGATAATCCACGATAGAATAAGGTGGCGCGCGACGTCGTATTCTCTGAGGGATTCTTCAGCGAAGCATTGGAAAAAATTATCCGAATTGAAACTTGTGAAATATGAAAATTGCATATGAGTGGGAAAAGTTCGTGTTTTTCGTTGACCCAGGAATGCCCAACCGAGCATATGGGGATCTATGGTAAGTGGATAGATCATGAATGACCATGAGTGATGTGCATTGTTTTTTCGGTCGAGAACCCTTGTTATTGAAAAACATTATTCGAATTGAAACATGTTATGTTTTAAGTTTCGGCACGAAACTTATTTTGAGAGGAAGAATATGTAAAATACCAATATTTTACTACCGGTGAGTTGAAACTTGTTATGTTTTAAGTTTCGGGACAAAATTTATTTTGAGAGGAAGAATATGTAAATACCAGTATTTTACTACCTATAATTAAATAAAGAAAAATATTATTACAAGCCATTGTGGGTTGTAATAAGACAAAAATATGTTTTAATTAATTATAATATGCTCTGGTATTTTTGCCGAAGAATTTTGGAAATAAAAATTATGAAAATATATCTATAAAAAATTTAGGACTTGTACTCCAATCTATACGAGATGCCTTTGTGGTATTGGATCATTTAGAATAATAAAGGGGTACCGAAAATATTAATGGATATGTAGTTGCACATTTTTCTGGGGAAGTATCACGCACAATAATCGACTTTGGAAAATCACCATCGATTTTTTAGATGTTTAAAAATTCTGAAAATTAACAGTATTTTAGGGGATCTCTCTATACATATAAAATGGCATATAGATTGAGTTAGCTTTCCAACGGTCCATACGGTACGTTGTCTGGAGTCCGGACGAAGAAGTTATGATCGAATAAGTGGAGACTGCCAATTGCCAAGCATCGTGTATCACTTCATACGTCAGTTGTCGGCAGATGGAATCTTCTGCATAGAGTCGTCGAGCATGACGCATGAGTTTCGATCGAAAGTCTCCTAGCGTGACGCACAGCCTGATGTCAGGTCCGTTGATGTATGGCCTTATGTCATGTCGCGTAGTTGATTGAACATCTGTTTTGTGGCCTACAAATACACCCTTCTCGATTTCATTTCTTCACCCTATCCTGGCTAAGTCTGCTAGCTGTCCAACGAATTGTCTGAAAGATATTTTTGTTAATTTTTCAACGGGAAGACATGAGGTTTCCCCTTTTTGAAATATTAACTTTAGGTAGGTGTTCAAACTCCATATTAGTTGTAGTTTGGTACTTTTTCCTATTTTAGAAGGATTACTGATATTATTAAAATTGTTATAAATTCTTAAACACTTGGAAACGTCGATTTTATTGGCTTATTACTATATAAAAAATTAAGTTATTTAATGTATGGATATTCGTAAATATTTAAAAAAAAAAGTTTATAATTTTGCCTTTTGAAATTCCTTAGTAATTATATTCTAGTGGAATAATCATAAAATTAATATTTATTAAGATACGAATAAATATTAATGATGAGATCTTAAGTACATATGCAAATGATTATTTAGATGTTTTAATATTAACTTTTGGAATTGTGAATGATGTTTTAAAATGATTAAATTTAATTGGTTATTCGAAATAATAAATATATGGATTTAAAAAAATCCGGAATTTATTTGTGCGACAATAGTCGAACTTCATAAATATTTTGATTGAAATAGTGGTGATATTCAATAGAAGTATTTAAAATAATCAAGATATGAATTTGTATATAATTATTTAACGGCGTTAGTGTTTATTAAAGACTTTTATCAAAAATATAAGATTTGGTTGTGATGGTTGAATACAAAAATAATTATGATTTAAACTTAGATAAGTATTTACTAAGTGATGATAATCGAATATTGATCTAATGGCTAATTAAATTATAACGTTGATTTAGTATTGATTATTGAGATAAAGAAATATTAGTTGTAGTGCTTTAGAATCTTAAATGATGATTATTAAAATATAATAGTAATGAAATGTTGAGTTCTAATCAAATATTTTGACATGTTAATTAAGTAATATTTGATTATTAAGTATGTTGTGCGGCGATTAATACTCCTGGACGGCAATCGGCGTAAGGGTCGAGCGACCAAAGACAGCATCAAATAAATCCAAGGTAGACTTGCCAAAGCGAAGAGTCCAGACCGAAATCAGGTACCGAGCGATCGACGTCCGGGGTGATCGCCTTTTGGCACCAAGCGATCGACAACGACCGTCCTATGCCACGTATAAGGCCATCAACCGTCAAATCTACGAAGACTGGATCACGGAGCGAGGACCCATGTGCAGATCCACGAATGGCGCCACAAAATAAGGATCGTTGACTCCAGCCCATAAGCAGTTGTCTGTCACAAGGACGGCATCACCTACCGACAGACCCGCCGAAAGGTCCTAGGTGGGGCCTCCCAAGACAGCGACATAGACGCGTATTGGCTTTTCATTG
The DNA here is from genome assembly GCA_033398695.1 of Orobanche coerulescens. Classification (NCBI taxonomy): domain Eukaryota; kingdom Viridiplantae; phylum Streptophyta; class Magnoliopsida; order Lamiales; family Orobanchaceae; genus Orobanche; species Orobanche coerulescens. Next base: position 89,603,186 of record CM065814.1, read on the forward strand.
GTTCGCACATCCGGCTGCCAGCAGCTGCTGCGGACTTTAAGGAGACCAACCCATGTGCTAAACACGATCGCCCGCTTATTATAATACAGCAGAGGCGATCGCCCAGCGACTCACAGTCCTATAAATAGAGAGCCTCCAGCACTTGGAAATCTCTCGGCTTTTCTCTTGACTCTATCTAGAATTTCTCTCTCAGAACCTCTTAACCAAAAGACGGTCGGCAGAAACGAGAACTCCCTACAGCTCAGAAGTTCAGAGAAGTTCAGAAGTTCAGACATTCAGCCAAAGAACTTAGCACTCCATCGTTGTTACAATAACTTACAGAGCATCATCTCTAGTTCTCCCGGCAATCTTCAGCACTCAAGAGCTAAGATAACTAGGGTCTTTATACTCATTGTAATTGTACTCTAACATTAATATTTGTACTCCCAAGTATTCGTATTAATAATATCTCACGAGAGCATTCAAGCCCGGGACTAACAACCCCGGCAAATCTTGTGTTATTTACTTCCCCACTGTTGTGAGGAAATCCCTCACACTATGCCGCAAGTGCACGGTGTCAACAAGTAATAAAGTGATGAATAAGATATCGTTCCCTCGAGGACTGATTTCACTAAGTACCAAAATATAGTCGACTCACAATTTTATTTGAAGAACAATTCTACGGAATTTATACCTAAACTAATTGCAGAAAATAAATAATAGTACTAATAATAATAATAATACTAATAAGGGCGTAGGATTATGATTTTCACCTCAAACAATCAGGAATGATATTTATTCAATTCAATTCACTTTTATTCAATTGATTGTAAGCCAGGAATTCCTAAATTATTCTAAAGCCTTTCCCAAGGTCGATAGAAAATACTACGAATTATTAACTCGATATATCCTTATTCGAATTAGATAATTAATAGCTAAAACAGTTCAAGAATCCCCACAATAAAAAGGCTTCACAATTCCCATGAGTATATCCATATCTCACGAAAATCATGATTATTCTCACAAGAATTATGCCTAAATTTCATCTCTCGAATCCATAAAGACATTCAAAACAGTTCAACTGTTGGCCAGACAATTAAAAAGCATTAAGCACAGTAAGAAGAATCCAATTCAATAGAATAACGAATGAAGTGAAATAATAATAAATAAATCAAACCGTCATGTAATCGGCTACAATCAAAATCCTACTCGAATAGATCTAGAAACTAAGATGCGAAAAAACTAAGAAAAACCGTAGGGATCCGTGGTCTTGTCGTCGCCCACAAATCTCCTCCTTGTGTTCTTCGCCCTATCTATCGATCTTCCTCCTGATCTCCCCTCCTACTTTTTTCAGCCCTTCAATGCTTGTTTATAACTGTCCTAAGCCTCCAAAATGCATCCGTGTGATTAGGTCGAGAACAGGCTCCAAAACGGCGAATAAACGCAGAAGGCTCAGCCAAAACCGCCCTGTGGGCCGCGACTCACTTAAGCTGTGCCGCGGCCCCTACTGCTCAGCGCCTGATGCCTGGGCGCATATTTTCCTCCTGGGCCGCGGCTCACTTAGGCTGTGCCGCGGCTCACGGTACAGTCCACTCGAGGCTCGCTGGTTGTCTTCGTGTGTCGCGGCTCACTTGGTTTGTGCCGCGGCTCATGACCAAAAACTGCTGTTTTCGCCTGTTTTTCATCGTTTCGGCTTCCAGACTCTGATTTCCTGCAAAATATATAAAAATAGTGCATTAAAAGCTCATTTATGCTGATTTAGGCTCAAGATGGATATAAAATAATGATATAAAAGCGCATAAAAATACGCCTAACAAATACCCCCAAACTTGAGCCTTTGCTTGTCCTCAAGCAAAAATTATCAATTTTAAACAAAATGTATCGTGAATAATGATGTAAGTCCATAGTGCTCAACTTGATCAATACTACCCTGAAAATCTCAAAGAATAGTACAAGTATCGTAATAGCGAGTCACATCCAGGATACTGATTCCACTAAGTAACCAATTTCAGTCCTAATCAATCGTTCATGAAGAAAATCAATCTCAAAAATTAACAAGCGTGAATTTAACCGACCGTCAATATGAAGGGTTAGAATAAACAAGCCAATTCTCCCAGTCCCACAGTCTAGTGGCAAAATTCAAGAGTTTCGTTATCAAAATTACTCCTAGGACAGCATTCCCTTATGTATGATCAATAATATGATTCGAGTTAACCACTAGGTTTCGGCTCTCGGGATATTTCATCGGGATGATCCTAGGGTGGATTTCCATTCTCATGTATCGGGGAACCGTTTGACGTAAAAGACACTCGTGGGGCACATGGATGCTTCTAGTTACTAAGCCCCCCTCTACAGCGAAGAAAAAACTCGAATAGCAATTCTCGCATGTCAAGGTTGCTGTTTTACGCGAGAGTAAACAACGGGTCACGTGAATACCCCCGGTTACTAGGCTTCCCATCATCGGTAATGCGATATTTCTAAATTATTAATCTATTCAGGGTCATCATTTTACGCGAGAGTAAACAACGGATCACGTGAATACCCCCGGTTACTAAACTTCTCATCATAGAATAAGCATAATATCACGTCTTTTTGGAAAAACTGACCGACTCTAAACTCAATTCAAGTACCAACAAGACTCATATTACTGGACGACTAGCTATGCGAAAACTTTAACCAAACGTATAAACGGTGATTTGAAAACACGTATGTCTCCTTTCTTATCTGCTAAAATTTCTACAAAAACGATAAAATTTCGGACCTAATTGAATGCTCAACAGAAGCAGATATCGCTGACTGCAACTCGACCAAAAGTCAACCGTTTCTTCCAAGAGAAATTAGTATTGTAACATCAGTTTTACACATGGAAGCACGAAAAATTCACGAAAAATTCACGTTTTTAAACAAAACCATCAACAGCATGCAAGGAAAATAAAGCAATCGTAATTTATACCCAAGCAAAATTAAGAAAATTATCGCATGCTTCAATTTATTCCACTACACATAACATCATCAATAATAAAACTCAAGTGAAAATAAAAGAGATAAGGAACAGTGAAACTTATTCAAAATGTCTTCTTGAACACCAGCACATGTCTGGGTGGAAACGTCGGTCAATCTATACTTCAAATAACGCTCAGCATCACGAGGGACCCCCAAACTTAGTCTCTAGTCATGAGATAACAATAGACATTAAATCAAGAAAGACTAGAATATGAAGAATAATAACTCATTTGGGGTTAAAATATTAGAGAGATAAGGGCCAACAAGAATCCGAATCCAAAAGAAATAACAAAACAAAGAAAAATTTGATAACTAAAAATCAAATAAAAACAACTAACTAGAAAGCAAGTAAAAATGATGGGTTGCCTCCCATCAAGCGCTCTATTTTACATCTTGAGCACGACGTGGCAAAAAGAGTTTAACGTGGCTTCTTTCTAGGGAGATTGCCAAATGCCCCCTTCTTGCAATCTATAAGCCTCTTATTCCATAGGAGAGGCTTTGGTTCATGCCCGGTTGCCACAAATAATGAGTAAGAATAATTATGAGGACAACCAAAATATGATGGAAGAATATAATAATGATAAGACATGAAAAAATAAGCAGAGTTCGAATGGGTAGATAATAAAGACATATCATGAACAACCTCATTAGAACTCATGGTATCATCCTCAACAAAATCAAAAATAATGGGGTCAATCTCTCCCATTATGGATTTAGGAAAAATTATGCGTGGCACCGTTAATAAAATTTTTGGCACAAAAGTGTTCACCTTATTAGTCGAAGTTTGATGACAATTTAATGAAATTTCTTTGGAAACATCATCAATGGTAACTTCTTCTATAGGTTCATCACACTTTATGTAATTATCGGGTGCTGGGGGATCGACCCTAAAACTTAGCATGTCTTTCTTCTCAACCTCACCCTCAACTTCACTACTAAATATATGAGCTGGAAAATAACCATAGTGAATCTCAAGACCACGACTTGCACATTCTCGCTCAAAAAGGGTACTATCAGGATTTTTGAGAACGTCTAAACATTGTTCAAGCATGGTCTTTTGTTTTGGGGGAGGGGGCTGACTGACCCTATTTGGCAAATTATTAAGAACATCGAAATTTATGAAATGCCAAGGGCCACGATACTCAAAGGAAAACATAATGAAGAAAATAAAAATATAGAGACTAAAGAAAGAAAAAAAAACTTCAAATTAAAATTAGAGTCGCTAGGTATTGATATTAGCGAAAAATCAGTCCCCGGCAACGGCGCCAAAAACTTGTTGTGAGGAAATCCCTCACACTATGCCGCAAGTGCACGGTGTCAACAAGTAATAAAGTGATGAATAAGATATCGTTCCCTCGAGGACTGATTTCACTAAGTACCAAAATATAGTCGACTCACAATTTTATTTGAAGAACAATTATACAGAATTTATACCTAAACTAATTGCAGAAAATAAATAATAGTACTAATAATAATAATAATACTAATAAGGGCGTAGGATTATGATTTTCACCTCAAACAATCAGGAATGATATTTATTCAATTTAATTCACTTTTATTCAATTGATTGTAAGCTAGGAATTCCTAAATTATTCTAAAGCCTTTCCCAAGGTCGATAGAAAATACTACGAATTATTAACTCGATATATCCCTATTCGAATTAGATAATTAATAGCTAAAACAGTTCAAGAATCCCCACAATAAAAAGGCTTCACAATTCCCATGAGTATATCCCTATCTCACGAAAATCATGATTATTCTCACAAGAACTATGCCTAAATTTCATCTCCCGAATCAATAAAGACATTCAAAACAGTTCAACTGTTGGCCAGAAAATTAAAAAGCATTAAGCACAGTAAGAAGAATCCAATTCAATAGAATAAGGAATGAAGTGAAATAATAATAAATAAATCAAACCGTCATGTAATCGGCTACAATCAAAATCCTACTCAAATAGATCTAGAAACTAAGATGCGGGAACACTAAGAAAACCCGTAGGGATCCGTGGTCTTGTCGTCGCCCACAAATCTCCTCCTTGTGTTCTTCGCCCTATCTATCAATCTTCCTCCTGATCTCCCCTCCTACTTTTTTCAGCCCTTCAATGCTTATTTATAACTGTCCTAAGCCTCCAAAACGCGTCCGTGTGATTAGGTCGAGAATAGGCTCGAAAACGGTGAAGAAACGCGGAAGGCTCAGCCAAAACCGCCCTGTGGGCCGCGGCTCACTTAGGTTGTGCCGCGGCCCCTACTGCTCAGCGCCTGATGCCTGGGTGCATATTTTCCTCCTGGGCCGCGGCTCACTTAGGCTGTGCCTCGGCTCACGGTACAGTCCACTCGGGGCTCGCTGGTTGTCTTCGTGTTCCGCGGCTCACTTGGTTTGTGCCGCGGCTCATGACCAAAAACTGCTGTTTTCGCCCGTTTTTAATCGTTTCGGCTTCCAGACTCCGATTTCCTGCAAAACATATAAAAATAGTGCATTAAAAGCTCATTTATGCTTATTTAGGCTCAAGATGGATATAAAATAATGATATAAAAGCGCATAAAAATACGCCTAACACCCACGGACGTGCTCTCGCATTTTGTTTGTTACTCGTCCATTCCAACATATCATTTCCGGATAATATTTTGGGTAACAACAATTAGCGCAAGAATAAGGGGGCTCTCTTAACCTTCATTTTTATTCCGACCATCTCGAACAACACTCACTGTTCTCTGGGGCATATACTTGAAGAAACACTCACTGTTCTTCAACGAAAAACCTTCAGAATAATGGTGTTTGCCACCACAGCGAAGAGAGCCACTCTCAGAACCGCCGGACATCATATTCCGGCTCAATACGAGCCTCAGCCTACGGCAGAGGGTAGCCACGGCGACACGAGACTCTCGATCCCGCCCCTGAGGGACGGCCCTAGCCTCTCGCTTGAGACCAGTTCCAAACTGCGGAACAGATCGAGTAGGCTATGGCCATCCTAAGGGAGCGACGGAGAGCATGCGCAGCCCCCGCTATAACCCCGTCGGCCATCCGCCGCGCGGGCAAACGGAATCTCAAGGGGTTACTGGTCGAGCGATCGTCAGAAAGCCCCGATTCACGAGAAAAGGCTCTCGCGAGGCAGGACGGTTCCGTCTTCAGCCGCCTAGGAAGCGATCCATCGTGGCGACCGGGACATTCTGGCCCCAACCACGAGACGACGGAATCCGAGTCCGTCACCAGTAGTTCGGCATACCCAACTCCGAACCAAATACAGGTCAGCCGTTTGGCCCCCACCTGCCGAAGAGTCGAGCCACATGGCAACGACATCATCGACATCAGAGCCAGGGGATCAATGCTTGATCGCCTCGGCTTCTGCTCCGAGCGCATAGCCGCGAGCATCCAGGCCGCGGCGATGGCCGCTATGCAACTCAGCTCGACGAGATGTAAGCGCTCATGGAAACCGGGGCAAACGCCAGTAGAAAGATCATCGGACCGACTGAGCCACTAGCGGTCCACATCGAGCTTGCCCCCGTGCAACCAAGGATCGCTCCTCCCAAAACACCTTTGTATGAAGGGAGATCGGACCCCGAGACTCACTTAAGCAAGTTCCGGATTTACATGACCGGGTGCGGGGCTTCAGATACGACCAGGTGCCGAATATTCCCGTTAACGTTGGGCGAGTTGGCCCATAGGTGGTACATCTCACTACCACCGCGATCAATCATTTTCTTTGAGAAACTGGCAAGCGACTTCACATCATTCTTCGCCGCAAAGGTCGCCAGACCAAAAGGCCCCCACCGCATGATGAAAATCAGGCAGGGGGAAGACGAGACCGACGCAGATTACATCGACCGGGTGGATGAAATAGTCCTCACCGGCGAGCCCATCAGCGACGAGCTCACTTTCTACTCAGTCCTGGGGGGATTATATGGTCATTCACCAATGTTTAGGCACCTCACAAAGGACATCCCCCCGACCTACGCGATCTTCCGCACTAAGGCTGCCGATTTTCTATCCAGGCAGAGGCTGCTCACCCTCCGCCTAGGCGAGGGGATGCCGCCTCCCATCCGAAAGACGGCGATCGTCAAAACCAACAAGGCGGTCTCCAAGCCATCCGGTAATTTCAAGGCCTTCGAGGATGTGGAAGCCCATGTCCTCCACAAGTTCAACCGAACTCCGGCCCACATTTTTTACGCCATCATGGGGCGCGAACCGCTAAGCAAGCCAAAAGCGATAAGGGACAATGGTCATCTGGACCTCAATAAATATTTTGCATATCACAAGAGTCCCGGTCACAGCACCAACCAATGCCGCGACCTCCTCAGACAACTCTGGAGATTGTTCGAGGAGGGCAATATGGACAGGTTGTTGGCTTAGCCGGAGCCCCATTAATCTCTCGATACGGTCGCCAGAGTCGAACGCGACAGGCCGGAGAGCTCATACGTGTCGACCCCTCAATCAACCTCGGTGGCCGGATCTATATGCTTCAATCAAGAGGTGGGAACTTTGGAAGTCTTTCCCCGTTTCCCACCACGTCAAACCAAAGGCTACTGCCTGAGCAACGCTTCGAAAAAGAGGACGACCCGCTCACCCTCTAAAGTTCGTCATTTAACATGATGGACCTAGGCACCGATCGCCTCCCTTAGCACAATGTATACCATCGAGAATCGCCATCTAGCATGATGGTCCGAGGTAGAAAAGTGCCGCCATGGTCGCGAAGGTCGATGAAACCGACGATCCGTCCATGCAAGGTTCCTTTGGGCAGCGATCACTTGCCCTTCGTTTAAATACGAGGCGGGCATAGCCGAAGGACCTTCCAAAACAAATCAGAGGATGACTCACTCGCCCTCTAAAGTTCATCATCAAACATGATGGGCCTAGGCAGTAATCGCCTCCCCTTACACAATGTATACCGTCGAAGATCGTCATCTGACATGACGGTCCGAGGTAGAAGAGTGCCGACATGGCTGTGGAGGACGATGGAACCATTCTCTGTGCCCGTGCAAGGTCCCTTTGGGCAGCGATCACTCGCTCTTCGTTTAAATACGAGGTGGGCGTAGCCAAGGGGCTCTCCAAACCAGATCTGTGGACGCGATCGCCCGCCCTCAAAAGGTCCATCACCTAACATGGTGGATCCGGACAATGCGACGCGTCCCTCCCCCCATCACAACGTATACCGTCGAGGGTTGCCATCTAACATGACTGTCCGAGGTAGAAAAGTGCTAACAAGCCGCGGTCGTGGAGTCGATTAATCCGACGATGCCCCGTGCAAGGACTCCTCCAGACCAAGACCGCACGCCCTTCGTTTAAATACGAGGCGGGCGCAGCCTACGGAGGACCCTCACAATTAAGTGAGTTACGAGAAGTTGTCCATCAGACGGAATGTCGCTCGTGCACAATACATGGTCGTGGAGGTCGGTTCCATCTAATTCCGCGATCGTGCACGGTTCCACTAGGCCGGGATGCTCGGACTTCCTCGAGGAATCTGCAAAATTGAAGACCGCTCACTCAACGATTTATTTTCATCCCCTTACTTTCACTAAGTAAACAAAAACAAGGGGGAAGGGCGGAGCTATGTATACCATGATCGTCTCTACTCAGATACATGTACGGCGATCGACATTGTTCATATGTATGTGTAGCGATCGATTTTGTTGTAAGAGTTATCAATATGAGTTTATCAATTCACTTGGAGTTGTACACACAATGATCGTTCCTCACACACTTGTATAAAGTCATGCAAAAGACTCAGAAAGACAATCATACAAGCAAGAAATCAGAAAAGCGAACATTTATTTCATCACTTGGAATAAAAATACAAACACGGTCGCCCGAAGGTTAAAGTACAACGAAAGTTGTTGAATTGGTTGGGAGCCGAGTCTGCTTCGCAAAAATTACAAGTAAAAAAAAGGAGAAAAAGCTCAAGGATCGGCGCCCGTTCCATCGCCAGCTGCAGGCTCTGAACCCCCATCCTCCGAGGCACCCGGATGAACAAGGTTGTCCGGCAGCGGGTACCAGCTCAAGTCGATTCCGAGATCCACGGAAAGGTCGAGGATCGGCACTGTGAAGTCAGGCTGCAGACGATGCTCCAGCGCATAGGCTTTGAAATTTTCAGCCAAAGGGCCGACCTCAAGCCCTCCCTTCTTAGCGGCACGGATGGCGTCAGCATAAGCCATGTAATAGGAGAATTCGCTTATGTACTCCAGGTTAACGAAGGGATCGGCCTCAATCGCCTTCATCTTTTCCTTCAAATCCACAACCGTTTGGCTAGCGCCCTCAAGCTCGGTAGTTTTGGCGGCCTCCCCTTCCCTCGAGGATGCAAGCTCGCTGGTCAGTATTACGACAGTCACCTTCGGGTGGTCGGCCTCCTTCTGTGCGGCCGCGTGCGACCTGCGGGATTCTGTCATTTGGTCCCGCATCCGGTCATTCGTCGCCCGCACCCGGTCAACATCCTGCTTCGCCTGCTTTTTCGCCTCCGCGGAGCTCTTCTCCATGGCCGCGAGCCGATCGCGAAATTCAATGACTTGTCTCCGTGCAGCTTCGAGGTATGCATGGAGACGGGAAGTGGACGGCCGCCCCTCATAGTCCCGCACGGACTGGGCAGCCATCGTCGCCGTCTGGAGGGCCAGCGCAAAGGTAGCCTGCATCGCATCAGCAGATCGCCGGCACGCGATCGCAGCCAGATCGATCGTCCAGGCCTTCAGGAGGGAAGCGGTAGCCCGAGCAACATAAGATGGGATATCGCTGACCTCACGAGGAGCTTTGCTCGACAGAAAGTCCAGCACCATCGGCGAGCAACTCGGGTCGGAATGGCGTATCCTGCACAAATGACAAAAGAGTTAAGTGTGTTTCCTACAAAGGTTTCATAACTTGGCAAAACAACCAGGCTTACCTCTCGACCTTCTCTGGGTCACGACCGAAGAACGGCTTGCGACGCAAAGTATCGACCTCAGCAGTCGCCATGGACTGAAGAAAAGCCGAATATGGCGTAGACCCCTCTGCTAGAGGAATCACAGAAATCGGTGGCACAGAGCTCGGCATCTCATCTGCAGTAACAGGAGCCGAGGCCTCCATAGTCCTCCATTTCTTACGGATAAGCCGAAGTTGCTCCTCCTCCCGAGGCTCCCGCCCTTCGGCGATAGGCTCCTAGAGAGGTCGTGCCTCCGGTGTCGGTCGCGGCGGAGCAGAAGGAGCTCGACTCACCTTTTTCCCTTGGCGAAGACGGTTCATAACCCCAGAATTAGACATGGCAATCGCAGCAGGAGGCTCTGGGAAGCAAGGGAAACGGTCTTCTGCAAAAGAAAACAAATGACGAAGTTAGTAATCTTCCTCAGTCGAGTAGATCGGCATATCAAAGAAGATCGCGAAAGTTCATACCTAGAACCTTTAGATGCCGAGGGTAGCGAAACAGCCGAGCTGCCAACCAGCAGGCTTCGTTGTTAATTTGGCGTGCTTCTATACGGTCGTAAGTAAGACTCCGTATCTTCTCCCAGACGATCGCAAAGTCAAAAGCAAGGTCGCCCGCTGCCGGAACAATGACACCTACAGAAAGAAAACCAAAATCAGATCAGTTCAGAACCGAACAAAGGGAGAGTCTAAATCCTTACTCGGACTCCTCTCCCGAAAGCCAGTGGGAATATCCAACTCGTCGGTCGGATTGTCACTCGTTGCCGATTTCCAAGCACCGCCGACCCAGAACCACTTTAACGGATCACCCCTCAATTTATTCGGGACTCCAAGAATCACCCGGCCCGAGCGACCTTGGATATGATATCCACCGACCGTGCCTTTTTGAGCAGTCAACTTAAAGTGATGGTTCATCTCCAGCGGCGAAGGAAGACGGTATAACCGATGGCCGCCAAACAGAGTGAAGGTGTAAATGATTTGCAGCCATGCATTCGGCGTCAATTGAAGCGGCGCCAAGTTCCAGGCGGTCAACATATAGGAGATAGCGAACGGCAGTAGGAATCGCAGTCTGGCCTCCATTATCGCCTTATTGACAGCGACCATGCCCTCGGGAGGTTGATCGGCTCGCCCATTCTCGGCAGGCACGTGGAGGCTGACATCAGAAGGAACATGGAACCTCGCCCTCCAACGGTCCAGATCCTTCTTGGTCGCCGAGCTCCCGATCTGTCCAAGGGTCCACGGAGAGCGGCGGGCAGCCCGGAACAACGACCTCCTTACAGGTTCATAAGGATAGGCGACTGAATATTCATTGAAGTTAAATTTGAGAAGAGGGTCGGCCAATCTCTCCATGAGTTCGGCAAAATCTGTGAAGGCTTTGCCGAACGCACTGTCCCGCTCCCTGAGCACCGTCGCATCCGCCTCCTCTCGTTTCAGTGAACGTATCCAATCGGCCTCCACCTTCTTGTCCGCGTCAGCCTCATTAAAAAGTTCCTCGATCTCCTTGGGCTCAATCCCGGCACGGATGGCCTCGACAGCGGTGTCAACATGAAATTCCGCAGAAGGTTCATCCCGGGCGGTCAAAGCCCCGGCAGTGGAAGTACTACCCGACTCATACACATATGATCTTGCTCCGGACATATTCAAAGAAAGGAGGGAGAAGGAATTTTTCGTTCTTACCTAAGGTCTGAGTAGAATGATGATCGTCACACAGAGCTTCAAGAGAAATCGGCTATGTCTTCTCCTCAGGCAGAAACGTATAAGGTTTTTAACCTTGTAACCCCAGTCCTTTTTATAAGCAGGAGTGGGGAATTCTGAGCAATAAGTGGAGTGTCGAGGACCGAAGTGCAACCGCTAGATAGGCTGCGTTTAATGTTGTCCTCGAATCCCGCATTCACGTCGTTTCGAGGGCACGCTAAAGGACAGCCCAACAAAACTACCGGACTCCCCCAACAGGAGCCCGACACGTGCCCTGGTGATGTTTCCACAACTGCTGCCATTTCCCGCTCATTTCAGCGATCGACCAGGTCGTCCAATTTCAAAATCAGTCCGTTCAAAGACGATCGTCTGTTCCGTAAAATCCTGAGTCGCTCGTCTAAGTTAAGCGATCTCCAGTAGAACCACCTCACCCCATGTCTCCAACATCGGAGCGATCTGGGGGGCAATTGTTATGTGGCGATTAATACGCCTGGACGGCAATCGGCATAAGGGTCGAGCGACCAAAGACAGCATCAAATAAATCCAAGGCAGACTTGCCAAAGCGAAGAGTCCAGACCGAAATAAGGTACCGAGCGATCGACATCCGGGGCGATCGCCTTTTGGCACCTAGCGATCGACTCTGGTGCCCGACCAAGGACGACCGTCCTATGCCACGTATAAGGCCATCAACCGTCAAGTCTACGAAGACTGGATCACGGAGCGAGGACCCATGTGCAGATCCGCGAATGGCACCACAAAATAAGGATCGTTGACTCCAGCCCATCAGCAGCTGTCAGTGACAATACCGACAGACCTGCCGAAAGGTCCTAGGTGGGGCCTCCCAAGACAGCAACATAGACGCATGTTGGCTTCTCATTAGTTTACACATCCGGCTGCCAGCAGCTGCTGCGGACTTTAAGGAGACCAACCCATGTGCTAAAAACGATCGCCCAGCAACTCCCAGTCCTATAAATATAGAGCCTCCGGCACTTGAAAATCTCTCGGCTTTTCTCTTGACCCTATCTAGGATTTCTCTCTCAAAATCTCTTAACCAAAAGACGGTCGGCAGAAACGAGAACTCCCTACAGCTCAGAAGTTCAGAGAAGTTCAGAAGTTCAGAAGTTCAGACATTCAGCCAAAGAACTTAGCACTCCATCGTTGTTACAAGAAATCACAGAGCATCATCTCTGGTTCTTCCGGCAATCTTCAGCACTCAAGAGCTAAGATAACTAGGGTCTTTACATTCATTATAATTGTACTCTAACATTAATATTTGTACTCCCAAGTATTCGTATTAATAATATCTCGCGAGAGCATTCAAGCCCGGGACTAACAACCTCGGAAAATCTTGTGTTATTTACTTCCCCACGGACGTGCTCTCACATTTTGTTTGTTACTCGTCCATTCCAGCATATCATCTCCGAATAATATTTTGGGTAACAACAAAGTATAAATCAATTACAAAGACTCGTTGTAATAAATTCAAGAATGTTGATTTTGAACTAAATTGATTTGTATAAGATAATCGAATATTATTCGATATGTTTGATCAAGATATATAGACGACATTATAATATCGAAAAGTAGGATTAAGTGTGTTGAATAGAATTCTCGTAGTAAATCAACCATTGATATTAGAATATAAAATTCGCAAGGTTCAAATCTTAGATTGTCGGACCTAGTGAGAGACGTTTTCTACAAAGACGGTGATTAAGGCAGGTTTTCTTTGACTTGCTCGGTTATGGATTTTGCAAAATGTGTGTTGATGTTATATTGACCGAACGGATGTTTATTGTTGGAATGGATTTTAGGATATGTATACATGATGTGTAAAATGTGATCCGTGAAAGCTGAGAATAGTCCTTGTGGGGACATAATAAAGGTTCATTTTGGCATTCGGATATTGGGGATGTGCACCCGGATATTGGGTGTGGTAGATTGATATACTATCCGAATATTGGGGATATGTGCTTATGATTATTGATTGGTACATTATCCGAAAATTGGGGATATGTGTTGTGATTATTTACGCTGAGATAGATACATCCAGCGAGATTCTTTCCAATTGATCAAACGTATAAGAGGAACATATTGATTTGTGATATGTGTGACTGACCCGATTAGGAGCTGTTGTTTTTCAGTCGCAGGTACTTCTGGGTGTAGGCTTGGGGTCATGAGGTCGAGGAAAATGCTTGACGACAGGGATCAAGAGAAAAGTGTTACTCCCTCCGTCCAGTTTTTAAAGTCCCATTTGCTCTCAAATATTTGTCCACAATTTAAAGTCTCACTCTACTTTTTGTACCATATTACCCTCTTTTCTTTATTTAATTACTACCTTTTCACTAATGGACCCACTACTTTTTTCTCCAAACCACTACCTTTTTCTTTAAACCACTACCTTTTTCTTCCAAACCACTAACTTTTTCTTCCAACCACTACCTTTTTCTTTCACTCACTTTACCTTTATCATTTTTTCTTAACCTCCGCGCCCAACATCAAATGGGACTTTAAAAAGTGGACGGAGGGAGTATTTTATTTTAACCCTAATTTTTATTTTTAACATCCGATGTAATAAACAAAACTGTGTGTACATTGACTTTCCTTCTGGATGGTTGTTAAATAATCAAACTCTTCTTAAAATTTATACTTGCATTAATTCTGATTAACATAGCCTTGTGGGTCCGTTAAGGGATTCACGGCGCTGTAACTACCCATAGTTTTGGATGTTACATAATATGGTACCAGAGAGAGGTTAACCAAGTTACACACGTATTTTTTAGAAAATAAATTTTTTCAAAGTCAACAAAATTTACTCCTAACGCGTCGAGCATCCACCGATCTCATGGGACCTGCACCATTAAGTGTTAAAGATTACGTGTTGTATTTATATGCTGCTAAATTGATGATCATCATTGCTCTAGTAAGCTGCAAAGATATACTAAATAAAAAGTAGGTACTTCTGTTATAAAAGAAAATATTATGCGATCGCTGAAATTATAGTGAAATTTATCGAGGTCGAGAATCTATTTTATTTTAAAAGAGATCAATGTTGTAACGACCCCGTCCCAGGTCGGACTTGTTACAGCGTCGTGGATTCATTTCGGGAATCCACAAGGCAAGACATGTTAACAACATACATACACCCAATGACCAATCAGGTCGAGTATAAAACCAAAACAACAAACATCAACCGGAAAGGTCGACAATACAACACATCCATAACACGACCGACAAGGTCGAATATGACCATAGTCACAACCAGCTCAACATAGAGATAACAACCCTAAGACAGTTCCCAAGCCCACACACGGGCATAACATCAACAATAATAGTACTCGCGAGTACATATACAAACCAAGACCAAAACACACGAATAAAAAGAAAATAGTAACCTGAGGCAATCTCACAGCTGCTCATCATCCTCGTGCCCCTCATGCGCCTGCTCACCATGACGATCTGTACCTGAATGCACAAAAAGGTATTTCACCCCTGAAGGGGTCAGTAACCAGCTGGTGCAAGTACTTGATAACATGAATATGTATAACGTCCAATAAAAGAATTATTATATGACTGGTTATATTAGTATAGCAAGAAGGAGGATATTCTCACCAAGTACCAGCGCCTCAATAGTATTGTGACAACGACATCATTGCACAAAAATGCATCAACAACATCACAATCCAAAAGCATAAGCAGTACCATGTCACGCCATTTGTTGGGATAACAATCCTTGTATCGAAAGATTTGATAGAATGTTTTGACAATGTGCCAATCCAGCATACAACAAACAACTGTATCGAAAAGATGATCAAAGGTGTCAACCTGTATCGAAGACTTCTTGTAGTTCCAGCATATAGTGAATCAATGATACAGCAAAGGAGTCTCATAAGACTAAGTATGGAAGCTGTCTCGAATCGACAATACAGCTATCATTCCATACAGTATCCAAACAGGACAAGAAGGAATCTTTGTTATTCGCTAAAGTCAAAGTCCCGTTTAAGAAGATATATTTAAATACTAAAGGATAAAGTATTTAAATAATAAACCGTCAGATATCTTCAATCAAGCGCAAAATCCGGATCGTGTTTTATTCAAACACATCATCCCGTTGGAACGAACTTTTGCTCAATAGATCTATCTCAACGGATATATTCAAGAAGGCTATATATCCCCAGACTTTGAAGATCTACATATGAAAGCAAACGAAGTTATCATCATATACATCTGAGCAAACATATCTCCCAAAGCATACTGCTATTCTGAAAGAAGAGATATACAAGTGCTCAAACCGTGAACAACACATCATCAGCTAAAAGCTCAGAAAGTCAAAGTTGTTGTTCAAACATTGTTCTATCCTTGAACAAAACCCATCAGCCCTGTATGGACTGAGGAACCTTGCTATTCCTGAACTATGTGTGATGGACTTGCATTGAAGAGACGAAGCTTCGGAACTGTGTGTGAAGAATCCAGTCAAGTAAAAGCTTAAACCAATCTGTGCGAACGGTTGAAGGCTAAGATCATTATATCAATCTGTGTGAACAATATATTGATTAGGTTTGATTATAAATACGTAGTTGTGTACGTAGTATTTATAATAAACATTTTCACTCCTGTGTGGAGGACCAGTGGACGTAGAGGGGTTTACCTCGAACCACTTTAATTACTGTGTCAACTACCTTTTACATTTACTGTTTTAAAATCTGTGATTAATTTTAAGTATACACTTCATTTCTAGTTGCTGTATTTATAGCAACTTAATCTAAACAAGACTTCCGCTACGCACTCAGATTTAAAAACCGTACAGCTTATTGTTTAAAACACTTTCCAAGCTGTATCCTGTATACTTAGTGGCCAACAAGTGGTATCGGAGCAGTTGATTCTAAAAAGAATTAGTCGTATTTTTTATTGAATAAGATCCTTAAATCACTTATTTTTGAAAAACATTCTTTTCCTTCCTTATACTTCTCATATGGATTCATCATTGATCAATAAAGTTCTTATGTTTTCTAGTAACGATTTGATGATTGGAGAATTAGGATGGAGGCTCATCTTGCAGCAATGCACGAAGAGATGATTTTTGTCATACAGGATGGCCCCATAAAGATCATGAAGGTAAATCCGGCCCCAAGGATTGAAGGCTAGGCTCATGCAGAGATGCTCGAAAAAGAGCGCGAGCAATGGACTTCTGACGAAAGAAAGCGCGCCAACCTCGACAATATCGTGAAGAATGCGCTATTTATCACTCTTGACAAAGGCACGTTCTCTAAGGTAAAGAGCTGCAAATCAGCCAAGGATATCTGGGATAAACTCAAGTTAATTTGTGAGGGAACTAAGCTCTCAAAAGAAAACAAGATTTCAAAATTAACTCAGCAATTTGAATCTTTTGAAATGAAACCAACTGAAACACTTGAGGAACTTGACCTGAGATTCACTGGCATTGTTGGTGAACTTGAAGCATTAGGCAAGATTTATACCCAAAGGGAGAAAAAACTAAAAAATTTCAGATCACTCCCTGCCCGATGGGACATTAAAACCACAACTATGCGTGTGTCGTGCAATCTTAGTGAAATATCTACTTTTGATCTCTTTTCTGACCTCAAAGCAATTGAGTACGATATACACAGGAGATAGAAAGCTGAAGAATCTCCCGCCATGACTACAGCCTTAGATGCTGTATCCAACCGAAGACACAGCATGCCGAGTTCATCAAAGCCCATTCATAAGAATGCTGACAGCAACGACGACATCCTGTCGCAAGACGAAATGGCGCTCCTCATGCATAAGTTCAAGAAGTTTATTAAGCAGTCAGGAAAGACTCCATACAGGCCCAAGCCTGTATACAAAGTAAGTACTGAAACTTCCTCTGGTGATGCTACCTGTGTTATAATTGCAGGAAACCAGGGCATTATGCAAATAAATGTCCTCATACTAAAGTTCAAAGGTTGCCGGAAGCCGAGCAACAAGAAAAGGATGAAAGAAGATGTGCTTCGAAAAACAAGATCAAGTCCCTGATTGGTGAATCAGAAGCCTCCCCCGCACCATCAAAATCCGAAGAATGTCTTTAGGTAGTCACTGACAGTGATTCATCTTATGATGGTTTCGAAGATAAAGCCTATATGTGCTTTATGGCCAAGGACATTCCGGAAGATGAAGATGGCAATGATGAGGTAAGATCAACCTCAGCTATTCCTACCAATGCATCTCATACTTTTGCAAACATGATGAATGAGTTTAAGAACATTCAAATGGCCCATGAGACATTGAAAAATGAAAATATACAGCTCCAACTTTCTAACTTAGAGCTGAAAGAAGAAAACTACTTGCTGAAAGTAAATTACGAAAATATGTCTGTTGATTGTGAAAACAGCAAAGTCGAGTATGAAAAACTCATTGAGAGCAATCATCAACTTGCTCATGAACTAAGTGAGACTAAATCTCATAGTGAAAGCAATACAAATGATTTTGTTCTGCTTCAAGCCAATGTAAAAACTCTCAAAAAACAAGAAGGAGAACTTGAGACCATTCTAAAATCTTTCGAGAAATCATCTAAAAGAATGGAAGAAATTCTAAGCACTGGGCAACATGCTCATGATAAAAGTTGCTTAGGATACAGCTCATTTTCCAATAAAGGGAAAACTAGTATTGTGTTCGTCAGGGGTGTGGAACCTGTTCCTGTATCGGAAGAAGTTTCGAGTCATGTGAAGGATCTCGTTGCACCGCAAACAGCAAAAGATGCCATTCCGCCACCACAGTCATATTCCAGACAGCGGAATCGCCAGCCATTCAGACCTGTAAGGCGTACCCAACAGCATGCTCCCCGAGTATATGAACAGCGCCAGCAGCTGTTCATAAAGAAGGTTGTATCCAAATATCAAGGGCCCGCACGGCAGTACTTTCAGTACAGCATGCCTAGGTATTGGATACAGGAGCCGCGGTATCCCTTGCGAAAGCAAGTGTCCTCACAGTATCAACAACAGCTTTGGGAATCCAACTGGAGACCCAGAAGGCAAGCTGTAAGGCTGAAGAAAATGGCTCCACCTCCAAGACGGCATTTGTACTGGACAAATAATAACCCTGAATTTTACATGCATAATAACTATCATGGTTATAGCAACTACGTACATGCCCTACATAGAAATCGCAATTATGGACCTAAACCATCCTACAGTAAACCTATTGCTATCAGGAAAATCTGGGTACCTAAAGGCACTAACATCCATGGACCCAACAATCAAAGGGGACCTAAATCTACCTAATCTATTTGCATATAGGACAATTTGGAGAAGGACATCTGGTACTTCGACAGCGGATGTTCCCAGCACATGATAGGAGATAAAATCAAGCTGTCAGATTACGTACAAGGTCACGGTCCAAAAGTGTGCTTCGGTGATAAATTTAAAGGAAGAACAAGAGGGAAGGAAACCCTACTTGTAGGAAAATTCAAAGTCACCGATATAGCTTATGTTGAAGGCTTACAGTACAATCTACTTAGTATTAGCCAGTTCTGTGACAAACAGTTCTCGGTGAAGTTCTATATAGATCAATGTAGAGTCAAGAACATCCTGACCAAATAAGTTGTGCTCACAGGAAGCAGATCAGGTAATATGTATATTTCTGACTGGATGCCTACGAGCTCCACAATTCCTTGTTTTGTTGCCAAAGGCACTGCAGATCTAAGTTGGCTATGGCACAAGAGGATGTCACACGTCAACTTCAAGACTATCAACAAACTCTCCAGACAGGGAATGGTTAGAGGATTGCCAAACGTTTCATTCCAAAAAGACAGCGTATGTGGACCCTGTCAGAAAGGCAAGCAAATCAAGACCACCCTGAAAACCAAATCCTACCTTTCCACCCACAGAGTTTTGGAAATGCTACATATGGATCTATATGGTCCTGTAGACCTGGTAAGTTTGGGAGGTAAGAAATACTATCTCGTTATTGTTGATGATTATTCCAGGTACGCTTGGACAATTTTCCTAAGTAAGAAGAAGGAAACAACATCAAAGCTGCCCGAGCACCTGAGAAAGCTTCAAAATGAAAAGGGTAGAGTATCGTGTCCATTCATTCTGACAGAGGTATGGAATTTACTAACCGCTTTATTGAGCTATAATGTTCGGAAATGGGATACAGCATGAATACTCAGCTGTCCGAACACCTCAACAAAATGGTGTTGCCGAGCGAAAGAACAGGACGCTGAAGGAAGCAACAAGAACAATGACTGCCGCAAGCAAATTGCCATAACGTTTCTGGGGTGAAGCCACCAATACAGCGTGCTATACACAAAACCGCTGTATCATCAACAAGCATCACAACAAAACAACATACGAGGTATGGAACAACAAAACTCCGTTGGTTTCATACTTTCACATATTTGGATGCAGGTGTTACGTTTTGAACAACGGTAAGGATCAACTTAGAACCTTCGATGAGAAATAGGATGAAGGGATATTTGTAGGATATTCCTCTGTTAGCAAAGCTTACAGGATCTTCAATAAAAGGAAGCTAACAATTGAGGAATCAGTTCATGTAGTGTTCGATGAACCTCACCATGATCCTCCAGGAGTAGAAGACATTACTCAGAATATCCAACAATTGTCCATCATAGATCCACCAACTCCATTAGAACCTGTAGTTGATCTAGAAATCAACCCCGCGGCTGTAAGAACTGATGTAGATGAATCCGATGCTGTACAAGCTGAAGCCGAAACTACAGCAACTCAAGATACAGTACGGGACCCCGAATTAAAACCTGACAGAAGATGGTTGATAGATCACCCACAAGAGTTGATAATAGGAAACATTGATGCTGGTGTTTCTACCTGTAGGAGAATACAGAGTACACAAGGAAATGTACTATGTGCGCAAGAAGACCCCGAGTCAGAGATATCTCCATTTCCTGAATGGAAATCTCTATCCGAGCTTAGAAGACTTAATATGTGCACTATTGCTGTATTCTTAGCCCAATCCGAACCTGTTTCTACCAAAGAAGCTCTCAACAATTCTCATTGGATCACATCTATGGAAGAAGAGCTTAACGGTTTCGAAAGAAACAACGTATGGTATCTTGTACCCAGACCTACGCATAAATCAGTAATTGGAACCAAATAGGTATTTAGAAATAAGAAGGATAGAAATGGACTCATTATCAGGAATAAATCCCGACTAGTCACCTAAGTCTATAGATAGGAAGAAGGCATAGACTACGATGAGACATTTGCCCCTGTATCTAGACTAGAAGCCATTAGGATATTTTTAGACTTTGCTGCCCATAAAAGCTTCATTATATACCAAATGGACGTCAAAAGTGCATTCCTGAACGGAGACCTTGCTGAAGAAGTATATGTTGAACAACCACCAGGTTTTGTCATTCCAGAAGGCGAAGACCTAGTATACAGGCTAAGGAAAGCACTGTATGGACTTAAGCAAGCCCCTAGAGCATGGTATGAGACTTTGTCCCAATATCTAACCTAAAATAGATTTGAGAAAGGTGTTGTGGACAAGACCTTATTCAAAATACAGGAAGGTGATGACCTTCTGATGGTTCAAATATATGTAGACGATATAATATTTGGTTCAACTAACCTTGCTTTATGTCAAAGATTCTCTCATATCATGCAAAGTAAATTTGAAATGAGTATGATGGGAGAACTTAGTTATTTCCTAGGGTTGCAGGTAAAGCAATTGCCTACAGGGATTTTCATCAACCAGGAAAAATACAGCAATGAGCTTCTCAACAAGTTTGGAATGAATACTTCCAAATCATCATCAACCCCCATGAGCACTTCCGTGCAAATTAGTGTTGGTGAAGCTGAAAAGTCGGTTGATCAATCACTCTACAGGAAGCTTATTGGCTCACTCTTGTACCTAACAGCTAGCAGGCCCGATATCCAGTTTGCTGTGGGAGTGTGTGCGCGATATCAAGTATCACCTAAAGAATCACACTTCACAATAGCTAAACGAATCCTGAAATACATCAAAGGAATAGTCGATGTAGGACTGTGGTATCCTAAAGAAGGCGGATTCAATTTAGTTGGCTACAGCGACTCGGATCTCGGAGGTTGCAAGCTAGATAGGAAGAGTACAAGTGGAACTTGTCACTTTCTTGGACCTAGACTTGTGTCTTGGTTTAGCAAGAAACAATTGGCAAAGTCGCTTTCAACAGCTGAATCAGAATACTATGCTGATGGTAGTGGGAGTCTGCAGATCCTTTGGATGCAACAACAGCTGTCACACTATGGAATTGAAGCCAAAGAAACACCGATTATGTTCGATAGCACGAGTGCAATTGCTATCACTCACAACCCTGTATTTCACTCGCGCACCAAGCATATTAACATGAAGCATCACTTCATTAGGAATCATGTTGAGAACAAGGATGTTCGGATGGAAAAAGTTCATACAAATATCCAGTTAGCCGACATCTTTACCAAGCCTCTCGACATAGCAAGATTCTGCATGCTTCGACATAAATTGGGATTGCTACAGCCTAACTCCCTGTAAGTTTTTAATGCTTTTACTCGGCAAATTGAGGGGGAATGATGTAAGACCCAAGAAACCGTTAGTTATATGTACACTCAGTCCATCAAAACAGCACGGTAGGAACAAAGAGATATAAATTATCCTACAGCTGACGTGTGCAATAATTAAGGGGGAATACAGTACGAACCAAGAATACAGCATTAATCCGAAAGCTGCTGTATCGAATTGAAACCCGTATGTACCTTTTAAGGGGGAACGCTGTATTTTCGCGGATACAGCACATACTATGGGAAATCAATTATCATATTAGTTATTTTAAAACGATCTTTATGTCCACGTGCCCTGTCATAATCATTGTAACACCCCCGATATATTCGGGAATATTACAGCGCCGTAAATCCTTTACATAAGGATTTACAAGGCTGAAGAATTGAACAAGTATAAAAAGGTACTAATAAATGGAAATAACGGAATTACAGTACATCAGTTCTGACCCAATACAGAAATAGTACAATTGTTCAACAGAACTTAATAATACATCACCAAATTCAAAATATCACAACCGACTTCGTACTCGAGTACTTATTGAAATAACGAATAAACAACAGATAAGTAAACCCGGTCGGGACATCACTCTGCACCCTCGTCGTCATACTGTCCCAGTGGTTGTTTCCCAGCTCTCCTGGATCCTGAACACAAACAAAATGTTCACCCCCGAAGGGGTTAGCACAACGATGCTAGTACAAGTACCATAGCATATTATTCATATCTCACGGTGAATAATAATGATAACGTAAACGACAAAATACCAACGAGTCTTCTCCTACGAGAAACTCAAACATAACATACACAATTGATAATCACAACATGATATCAATACATACACATGGTAATTCCATCGATCCAGCGTTCACTGCCTAGAACCCACGATGATCCCGTCAGACCAACCCGTGGTGGAAAAACCCGTCCGATGATCCAGTATGCGCTAGCATAGATCCCCCGATGATCCCGTCGGACCAACACGAGGTGGACACACAATAACGACATACATGCACGACAATATGTATACAACAATACATAAAACAATTAAGGTACTTGCCTCGATATGAAGACAATAATAACACTTCCACGGAAATGAACACTCGACGATCGTCCTCCTCGATCAATCACGTAACTAGACCAAACCTTAACAAAAGAAATAATATAGGATTTATCTCGCGTCGTACAAATGTTAAACAATTCGATTAACGGTCAAAAATTCATAAACTGCAATCTGCCCGAATAGCTTAGCGCACGCTAAGTACTCTGTGTAGCGTGCGTTACGTGCATCGATAGCGCACGCAAACAACAAAGCCTAGCGCACGCTAACGATGCATGGTCGTACCTCGCGGCCGGCCAATTGACTTCGTCGATGGTCTAGCGTCGTTACGTACCAAGCGTAGCGCACGCTAACAAGCTGACCGATAGCGCCACGTTACATTGCATAGCATAGCGTGCGCTATCTATGCATGGCGATTTCTTGGTGAGCGATGGCTGTTCTTGCCATGTTTGAAACAACGAAATCTTGCGTGATAATTCATGTTACTTCCATGAATACTATGTCTACACCCTCATGAATGATTATACGGATAAAGACAACTTGGATTCAAGGATATGCATGCCAATATAAAACCATATTCTTTTCCGACTTCAAATCTTCATACGATAATACGAAAAACTAAATGGTTGATATCAACACCTCTATATCATCCATATTATCCTACGAAGTTGATAAACGTCCTATATATACTAGATAAATCCTTCCATGATCAAACCTTTAGATTTATCTAACAATAAGGATGTTAACGTCTAGTCCAAGATTACTATGAAATCATCTATTAGATTCGGTTAACCAATGATAGAAGCTTCTCTTCACATATCCAGTGTACTAAGATTTGAATCATGATGATTATAATCAAGGTATTCCAGGCTTATACAACTCACTATTCCAAACATGATATACTTGGATAATTCATCTATGAAAATCCATATCTTGTTAACATGATCATCCAAATCGTTAGAATCCAACTCTAAGTCTGGAGATAGATTGAACATACCTTAAAATGACGAAATCACTGAACCGTAAGGTAGAATCCAACTCCGGTTGGTTGTATGCCCTTCCAAGGTGCTATTCCACTTCCATGAACATTCCACGTGGTAACCAATGTATAAACATCAACAATATGTGCTCTAAGTGTATAAGAGTATTTCTACGACTCTCTGAACTCTCAAGATTGAGGAAAGTGCGAAAGAAATGCAAGCCAACACGGTTGATGTCCCATTTATAATTTCTGCATTATTGGTAAGTTAGCGCACGCTACTAAGCATCCCTTAGCGTGCGCTAATAATGGTTGACTTGAATTTGTCCGGGTGCGTCGGCGGGAATCTTATCCGACCCACGTCCCATTGGCGCCACGAGCCAGTGCCCGCCAATAATTGAGTCCTTAGCGCACGTTACTCATACCTGCATAGCGTGCGCTAATAATGGCCCGATAGCGCGCGTTAAGATACATTATTAACGTGCGCTATCACGAGGTTGTTTGAGCAATTTTGCAAGTTGCTATACTTATGTATAATGATATTAATGCACTAAATATCATACTCCAATAATCAAAATCACCAATCCGAAATAATACATGGTTTGAATACAGCTGAAATACACTGTAATAAATCCGGATATTACATACTCTCCTACTAAAAAGGAGTTTCGTCCCGAAACTCAAGGCGAAATAACTCGGGATATCTAGACTTCATATCACACATTTCCCAAGTGGCTTCTTCCGTTCCATGACGTGACCCGAACTTTGACCAAAAGCGATTGACTTGTTCCTCGGTTGCTTAACTCGATTCTCGAGTATCTTGGTAGTCTTTCTTCAAACGTCCCATCTGTTAGCTCGACTTCGATCTCGCCAAATCGATGATATGGTAGGATCTGGTATATATCTCATGGCCAGGATACGTGGAACACGTTATGAACATGACACAATGACGGCGGTAATGCTAATCGTATGCCAACTCCCCAACTCTCTCGAGGATCTCAAATGGTCCGATATATCTCGGACTCGGCTTTCCTTTCCTACCGAAACGAAAGATTCCCCGGGTAGGAGAAACCTTCAAAAGTACGTGATCTCCAAGATCGAACTCCAATGGACGGCGGCGTACGTCCGCATAGGATTCTGGCGACTGCAGGCGGTCAGCGGCCTTTCACGAATCAAGGCTATCTTCTCTCGAGTCTGCTCGATCAACTATGGTTCTGTTCCGATCAAGTCCGATGAATCGTCCCAACATAAGGGCGATCTGCATCTCCTTCCGTATAATGCCTCAAACGGTGCCATCTTAATGGAAGCATGCCAACTATTGTTGTAAGTAAATTCAATCAATGGTAGATGAACTTCCCAATCGTTTGACCAATCTAAGGCACAGGCCCTTAGCATATCTTCCACCGTTTGTATAGTTCTCTCAGATTGTCCATCAGACTGCGGGTGATAAGCTGTACTGAAGTTCAATTCGGTCCCCAAGGCCTTATGAACTGCCTTCCAAAAGTGAGACACAAAACGGCCATCTCGATCAGAAACAATGGTCTTCGGCGTACCATGTAATCGAACTATCTCTGAAATAAAGACTCGTGCCAACCTCTCTGGTCCCCACGTATCCTTAATGCCTAGAAAATGAGCCGATTTGGTTAAACGATCAACTATCACCCAAATCATGTTCATTCCTGTCCTGGTTTTCGGCATATTAGTGATGAAGTCCATCGATATGTCCTCCCACTTCCATTCAGGAATCGGGAGCGGCTTCAACATTCCAGCAGGCCGTTGATGCTCGATCTTAACCTGCTGACAAGTCAAGCATTTCGAAACATAGTCCGTTACGTCTTTCTTCATGTTGCCCCACCGAAGTTACGCTTCAAGTCCTTATACATCTTCTTGGTGCCGGGTGGATAGAATAGGGCGAACCATGTGCTTCCTTCATAATCGTCTGTTTGAACATCAACATCGGGAACGCAGTCGGTTACGAAATCTCAAAACTCCATCGTCATGAATTATGAATCCGGGGCCTTTCCTTGGATCACTTCATCATGTAACCGAATCATCGAGGATCATCTGCTGTCTAGATTTGATTTCTTCGGTTAATGACGAAGTTATCTCCATCACGCCAGTGTCCTTGGACTCTTTGTAACCATACCTCAATTCCCTCACGAATCATCTCTCGTTGAAGGCTAAGTTGGGATGTCGGCGTCTCGGCATCTCGAATAGAGACAGCTTGCGGCTAAGTGCATCGGCCACTACATTCGCTTTGCTGGATGATATAAAATCTCCAAGTCATAGTCCTTAATCGGTTCCAACCATCTTCTTTGCCGCATGTTCAACTCTTTCATGAATATGTACTTGAGACTCTTATGATCCATAAAGATCGACGGTGAGTCCCGTCAGATAATGCCTCCAAATCTTCAAGGCAAAAACCACTGCCGCTAGTTCCAAATCATGTGTCGGGTAATTTACTTCATAAGGTTTCGGTTGTCGCGACGCATAGCGATCACCTTATCGTTCGCATCAACACACACCCAAGTCCTTGGTTCAAGCATCACTGTAAACTATGAATCCCTCGGTTCCACTGCGGAAGTGATAGAATCGGTGCCGTCGTCAATCTCTTCTTCAATTCATCAAAGCTAATCGACACAATTCATTCCACTCAAACTTTTGAGTTTTCTCAAGGAGTCGAGTAAGTGGGCGGGAGATTTTGAAAACCCTTCCACGAATCGACGATAGTATCCAGCAAGTCCTAAGAAGCTTCGGACCTCTTTCACGTTCTTTGGAGGCTTCCAATCCAATATTGCCTCGATCTTCTGAGGATCCACTCGGACTCCTCTAGCTGACACCACATGGCCGAGGAACATTACTTCTTTTAGCCAAAATTCACACTTAGATAGTTTGGCGTACAATTACTCGTTTCTCAAAAGCTCCAATACAATCCGCAAATGCTGCGCATGTTCTTCCGGACTCTTAGAATACACCAGAATGTCATCAATAAATACGACCACAAATTTATCCAAAAATTCAATGAACACTCTGTTCATCAATTGCATAAATACAGCAGGTGTGTTAGTGAGACCAAACGGCATCACTACAAACTCATAATGCCCATAGTGGGTTCTGAACGCTGATTTCGGAACATCGGACTCCTTAATCCTCAGTTGATGGTATCCTGATCTCAGATCGATTTTAGAAAATACCGTTGCCCCTTGTAACTGGTCAAACAAATCATCAATCCGTGGCAACGGATACTTGTTCTTAATCGTCATCTTGTTCAGCTCTCGATAGTCAATACACAGTCGGAGCGATCCATCCTTCTTTCGGACAAAAGAAGCGGCGCTCCCGGGGTGGCAGCTTGGCTGAATATAGCCCTTGTCCAGTAACTCCTCCAGCTGCTTCTTCAGTTCGTACATCTCAGTAGGTGCCATACGATACGGCGCCTTAGAAATTGGTGTCGCTCCAGGTTCCAGTTCAATAGTAAATTCCACATCCCTTCGTGGAGGTAGTCCAGGTAACTCGTCAGGAAACACATCTGGAAATTCGTTCACAACAGGAATGGATGAAAGTTCCACAATTTCTTCTTCTTTCTTCATTGCGTAGCACCAGTACCCGGTACAGCCTTGTTTCAACAATTTGACAACTTTCATCGCCTTGATCAACTTTCCTGAGCTTCCCGGTTTCCATCCCTCAAACAGAATCTCGGAACCATCGTCAGCGACTAGCGAGATATTCCTCCTTCGGTAATTTACAATTGCTCCGTACCGATTAAGCCAATCGTCTCCGAGTATCAGGTCATCTCCTTGCATTTCTATCATGATCATATTTGAGAGCCACTCTCTGCCTCCAAATGATACAGGGAAATTTCTAGTTTCTAAATTTCCGACAATCCTCTCTCCACTCGGTAAACCAACAACATAAGGTTCACAAGCATGAAAACCGGAAATATTCAAACGATTTACACAAGACAAAGATATGAAAGAATGTGTAGCTCCTGTATCGAATAAAACGCTAGCGGGCGGGAAAGGATGCGGGCGATTGCACGATGCGGCAATGACATCACGATCGTCTGTCCTCCTCATCTCGTCATGACGTGGGGAGCAGATCCGGCACTCGATGTCCCCTTTCGGTCCCATTGTCCTCTACCTCGCCGCGGCCAAATTCGAGGCATCGAACACTTTGCTGCGTCTGTGGAATCTTGGCCTCCTTACGGGTATTTGTGGTGTACGGGCTCTAAAAGACTTTGACCTCTTCACAAAACACCGCCCGATGTCCCTCTCGTCCACAATCAAAACAAATCACGACGGGAAGGGGGCAATTCCGTCGATAGTGCCCCGTCTGGGCGCAGTTAAAGCATTTCTGGTAACATCGGTAAAGTTGATGTCGCCCCGAAGTTCTTTCCGCTCCTAGTAGGTGCGGAAATTTCTGAAAAGAGTGAAAGGATGACTGGGCCTTACGGGCCCCACTGTTCTTGTGCTCTGTAAAAGTACCAGAGACTTTCTGTTTCTTGGTTTCCGCAAATTTCTCCATGGCTGCTTCCTTGATCTCATATGCCAACGCCTTATCCTGGTATTGGCGGAGTGTGGTACATTCGAATCCGGACATGTACCTCTGGACTTCTGGTTTCATTCTCATATCAAAGTGAATCATCATTTCTGCATCTGTTCTGACCAGATGTCGAACAAATGCCAACTGTTGGTTAAACGTCTTGATCGCACAGGATACGGCACATCGGAAGGCCGAGCGGAGAAAAACTCCCGAACTTTGGCTTCCCTCACGGGACGAGGGCAATACGAGCTTCCATCATTAATCTAAACTCTGTCAATCGGCATCATGGTCTACAGGCCGGATGGCTTCCCACCATTCGGACGCTTCCCTATCGAGAAAATATTGAGCGATAGAGGCTTTCCGGTCGTCTGGGCCGTTGATTCCGGCAAAGATTTTCTCTAGCTCCTTTAACCAATGATCCCAGGTGGGAGTCTCAGAAATACCGTCGAATTTGGGTGGTTGCATCTTTGCCACTTCTTGCAGCCACCGGTCACCTCGATTTCCCATATCTGGGATCCCTTGCTGTCTCTCTCCCTACTGTAGTCCCACCGCCACTTGCATTCGGTCCACGACACAGGCGGCCCAGGTCATCTGGTTCACCACTTGACGAAGGATCTGCAGTCTGACGGGATCTGGTTCATTATTAATAGATTGTTGCGGCTCGCCGGAGCTATGACTGGCCTGGTTAGAAGGCGACGCCTCCCTTTCGGCATTTCTTCGTCCGAGTCCACGACCGCGACCACTTCCACGTCCGCCTCTCAACATACTGTAAGCATAAATACTCAATATACAGAAAACAACATCGTTCTAATATCCGAGTATAAAGAGATACAATATGCAAAGAACGAGATAGAGTTTAGGAACTTACAACCACTATTCGCATGAAGACGTAGGCAGTGCAGTGATGTCATTCACGGCCGGTTACCCCAAAAGACATAAATGACCCCTATTTTAACCCAACGGCCAAGATATCCATAATCTTAGCTCTGATACCATATTCTGTAACACCCCCGATATATTCGGGAATATTATAGCGCCGTAAATCCTTTACGTAAGGATTTACAAGGCTGAAGAATTGAACAAGTATAAAAAGGTACTAATAAATGGAAATAACGGAATTACAGTACATCAGTTCTGACCTAATACAGAAATAGTACAATTGTTCAACAGAACTTAATAATACATCACCAAATTCAAAATATCACAACCGACTTCGTACTCGAGTACTTATTGAAATAACGAATAAACAACAGATAAGTAAACCCGGTCGGGACATCACTCTGCACCCTCGTCGTCATACTGTTCCAGTGGTTGTTTCCCAGCTCTCCTGGATCCTGAACACAAACAAAATGTTCACCCCCGAAGGGGTTAGCACAACGATGCTAGTACAAGTACCATAGCATATTATTCATATCTCACGGTGAATAATAATGATAACGTAAACGACAAAATACCAACGAGTCTTATCCTACGAGAAACTCAAAAATAACATACACATATGATAATCACAAAATGATATCAATACATACACATGGTAATTCCATCGATCCAGCGTTCACGCCTAGAACCCACGATGATCCCGTCGGACCAACCCGTGGTGGAAAAACCCGTCCGATGATCCAGTAGACGCTAGCATAGATCCCCCGATGATCCCGTCGGACCAACACGAGGTGGACACACAATAACGACATACATGCACGACAATATGTATACAACAATACATAAAACAATTAAGGTACTTGCCTCGATATGAAGACAATAATAACACTTCCACGGAAATGAACACTCGACGATCGTCCTCCTCGATCAATCACGTAACTAGACCAAACCTTAACAAAAGAAATAATATAGGATTTATCTCACGTCGTACAAATGTTAAACAATTCGATTAACGGTCAAAAGTTCATAAACTGCAATCTGCCCGAATAGCTTAGCGCACGCTAAGTACTCTGTGTAGCGCGCGTTACGTCATCGATAGCGCACGCAAACAACAAAGCCTAGCGCACGCTAACGATGCATGGTCAGTACCTCACTGACCAGCCAATTGACTCGTCTGATGGTCTAGCGTACGTTACGTACCAAACGTAGCGCACGCTAACAACTGCTCGATAGCGCACGTTACATTGCATAGCATAGCGTGCGCTATCTATGCATGGCAGTTTACTGGTGAGCAGTAAACTGTTCTTGCCATGTTTGAAACAACGAAATCTTGCGTGATAATTCATGTTACTTCCATGAATACTATATCTACACCCTCATGAATGATTATACGGATAAAGACAACTTCGGATTCAAGGATATGCATGCCAATATAAAACCATATTCTTTTCCGACTTCAAATCTTCATACGATAATACGAAAAACTAAATGGTTGATATCAACACCTCTATATCAGTCCATATTATCCTACTGAAGTTGATAAACGTCCTATATATACTAGATAAATCCTTCCATGATCAAACCTTTAGATTTATCTAACAATAAGGATGTTAACGTCTAGTCCAAGATTACTATGAAATCATCTATTAGATTCGGTTAACCAATGATAGAAGCTTCTCTTCACATATCCAGTGTACTAAGATTCGAATCATGATGATTATAATCAAGGTATTCCAGGCTTATACAACTCACTATTCCAAACATGATATACTTGGATAATTCATCTATGAAAATCCATATCTTGTTAACATGATCATCCAAATCATTGGAATCCAACTCTAAGTCTGGAGATAGATTGAACATACCTTAAAATGACGAAATCACTGAACCGTAAGGTAGAATCCAACTCCGGTTGGTTGTATGCCCTTCCAAGGTGCTATTCCACTTCCATGAACATTCCACGTGGTAACCAATGTATAAACATCAACAATATGTGCTCTAAGTGTATAAGAGTATTTCTACAACTCTCTGAACTCTCAAGATTGAGGAAAGTGCGAAAGAAATGCAAGCCAACACGGTTGATGTCCCATTTATAATTTCTGCATTATTGGTAAGTTAGCGCACGCTACTAAGCATCCCTTAGCGTGCGCTAATAATGGTTGACTTCAGAATTTGTCCGGGTGCGTCAGCGGGAATCTTATCCGGACCCACGTCCCGCTGGCGCACGAGCCAGCTGCCCCGCTCAATAATTGAGTCCTTAGCGCACGTTACTCATACCTGCATAGCGTGCGCTAATAATGGCCCGATAGCGCGCGTTAAGATACATTCTTAACGTGCGCTATCACGAGGTTGTTTGAGCAATTTTTCAAGTTGCTATACTTATGTATAATGATATTAATGCACTAAATATCATACTCCAATAATCAAAATCACCAATCCGAAATAATACATGGTTTGAATACAGCTGAAATACACTGTAATAAATCCGGATATTACAATCATAAAGTTTTTGCATTAAATGCTTTACACGACATCTGTACATTGGTATCTTCAAAGGCGCGATGTTTCATATTATCATATTAATTTTTACACCGCCGTTTCGGGCAATAAGGGTAATTTGATAAGTCAGAAGTGGGACCCGGTATTATTTCAAAATAGATGGATTAGCTGTACCGGTTACACTCAGTCCATTGTGGTCGTTCATTTTAAACAAACGATTCCCATCCCTTAAATCTGACCGTTCATTATCTGTAAACCCTTCTTCGCCGCCCAATATAAAAGGACTGTAAATGCCATTTGAGACACGTTACGCTTTCTGCATATTGAACGAGTTCTTGAGCATACAGCCTACAAGTGTATTTGTATTTTCACTGCATTTCTCTTTGAATCCTCTTCACTTTTCTTCAAGAATCATCATGGCATCTTCGAGAAATGTATTCATTGCTAAGCAACTGTTCAGTTTATGTCATGAGCTCCTCAAGCAGCAAGACTCAGACCTCTTCCATCTCTCTCAAGAAATCCTCCAACATCATCGACGGATAGATCTTTTCTAGATCTATCGTGCTTGAACGTGTTCGTTCCGAAGGTGATGACGTCGAATCGATGGAGTTCGTCATTACTAGGATTCGTCAGCAAGGCCTTTATCGCCTTGGAAGTCACACCACTGAATGCTTTGATGTTCACCTGGTTGAGGAATTCTACCTCAATGCTGCTGTTCGATTCCTTTCGCTGGCTCAGGGAGGACATGTTGCTGACATAACTGTTGTCATTCGTGGAGTCGAGATCCGTGTTAACCAAGAGCTACTTCAAAATCTCTACAAGCTTCCTGCTGATGGCCTGACAATGGAAGATCTTGAGACCTTTGGGTCCCAAGAACTCTTGACCGAAAACTATGGGTTGTTCACCAGTTCAGCATCGGTTTAAATGGTTCACACCTCTTGCCACAAGAAAAACTTTTGCTTACCTTTTGTTTATTTACACGATTTTTGTTGCCGTGTTATTGAGAATAGAACAGGTGCGTTCGAGATGTGCACCAATCTAAGGTTCAGAATGATGGTTGCTATCATGACTTGTGAAAAGGTCAACTGGTGTCAAATCATCCTCAAACGGTTGCAGGAAGAAGTTTCTAAGCCTGCCTCGCAGAAGAAATCCTTTGGTTTTCTCTTGAATTACATTCTGACGAAATACGATGTTCCGCAAGACGATAGAACAAAGAAGATCACTTCTCGGATTTATATGGGAAGCATCAGACCCACCGTTTTCAAGAAAGGACCCTTGCTTGCAAAAAGACCTTTCGTTCATAAATTGTCCCTGTCTGCCGATCTGAGAGATGTATCTTCGAAGTCCCAGAGCGAGGAGACTTCAAGGAAGAGAAAAAGATCTCACAGCAAAACTCCCGTTGCTGTTGAGAAGACGAAAAGGAAGCTAAGGAGGCTTTCAAAAGTTAAGGATACAGAAACCTCCAAGGATGATCCTTCAATGGCCCATCCCACTGTATCGAGCCCCCAGGGCGCAGCCCCTGTGGAATAGATGACTGATACTATCGCGATAGTAGATCCCGAGCCTTT
This sequence comes from Orobanche coerulescens, assembly GCA_033398695.1. Lineage (NCBI taxonomy): Eukaryota > Viridiplantae > Streptophyta > Magnoliopsida > Lamiales > Orobanchaceae > Orobanche > Orobanche coerulescens. The sequence goes on from CM065814.1 coordinate 89,636,784, forward strand.
GGCGGCTATGACAGATGCTCAGACATCTGCCAACTTTCAAGACTCTGGCGAGTCGGCTGCCACTTTGGAGCCAAAAGCTACTTCTCCTCTTCGGGATTCCACACCCATTAAGGGTCCATCTCCCATCAGGGTACCAACCCCTGTAAGGGATCCCTCTACGATACTGGATCCCATATCTATCGAGGAACCCGTGCATACAGCGGACCCAAGCGCTGTACGCAGTCCCTTCCCAGACACCATTATCAATAAGACTTTGCTCTCCGTGCAGATAGAGCAAGCTTATGATCGCTTCGTACAATGGAAAGCCGACAGGCTCGCTCCATACAGCATACTGTACAACTGGAGCGATTGGTGCAAAGAAGAACGATTTGTGTTGGAAGTGACGGACTCACCAGACGTTGAAGTCCTGATCCAATGGGACAACCTTATCTACAAAGAATTGATCACGAGCCACCTGATGGACAAAGCAGATGCTCGTCAGAAAGGAAAAGCTAAATCCGACGATCAAGCTCCTGAAAGTCCAAAATCAGATCCCGACTCGGACGATGATGACGACGCCCTTCAGGCTGGTCTAAGAATGAGTTGTGAGGAATTTGAATCTCAGATGGGCGCAGGAACTTCTAATCAACACCAAACTCCTCCCCATCAACAAGACTATGTTCCCAACAGTGAGGATTCAGTTTCTCCTATAGCGGAGGAACAACCGGCTACCCAACAGGCACCTGAGCCTATCGCCGCCCAAGCCGAAGAAGAACCCAACACCATCCCGCACGAGGAATCAGTCCCTCTGCCGGAGCAGGCGGAAGCTGAGAGACAGAAGGAGGAATCAGTCCCCCCTGTACCTTTGTCTTCAGAACCCACTGCCGAACAAGAGAAATCATCAACCCCTGCCACCGAGCCCGCTTTTGATGCTCCCGAAACCTCAACTGTTTTGGAATCCGACGATGGTATAAAACCTGAGGATGTCCAACTAAAATCACGTCCCAATGTGAACTTGAGACGGTTGAATGGATTTGAAGATTTCGCCTAGCCAGACTCTCCAAGGACTGCCACAAGGAAAGAGCGACTACATGCTCTTGGCCTTCAAACAGTTTTTATCTGGGACGCCGTCAACGACCTATATTCTGTCGAAAAAGATATTGATTGGATGCACCAATTAGACATTGAAGAGATGACACGCCTAAGGCACAAAGTTTTCCGAGTGGAAGAAACCTTCAGAATCTTGCCATCAGTCTTCAAGCAGGCCCTAAGCCAATTGCAAGAACGATAGGAGTAGATCCTAAGAGAAGAACAATCTAAGCTACGCGTGTTCGAGGCAGGGATGCTCATGAGAACTGGTGTAAAAATACCAAGAATGACCGCAAAAGGCCGTGGAGACACTCAGATTACAGGAGTTGAATTCCTTGTTGTATTATTATTTTTTTGTAATTTTTTTTTCAAAACCGCAAAATGTTGTACTCTTTGTTTCAATATCAATAAAATATTTACCTATATTGAAATATTACAACTCATAATCTACTGTGTTCTTGTATGTTTACAAACACTTAATTTATTCTTGCTGCATACAAGTATGAAACTTGTTTTAATACATAAGCTGTAAAGAACTTGTCTGCGAACAGTTCATAGTTTAAGTTGTATGTATCTAGAATACAATGTAAGATTGTGCCTGCGTGCCAATCATAAGTATAAAGATGTAATACTCGTTTGATAAAATCTGAACTTGCCTGCGAGCAGTTCTGAGTATTAGGCTAATTGCTGAAGGCCAGAACATTCGAATAGAAGACCAAGAAGTCTGCCCTCCTTCAAGATATTAAGTGTCAAAGTTTTGGCATCATCAAGTATGTTTAGATAACATCAAAAGGTTTTAAAAGGAAGACTTGGAAGGACTTGGCAAATTATCAAAAAGGGGGAAATTGTTGGGATAACAATCCCTGTATGGAAAGATTTGATAGAATGTTTTGACAATGTGCCAATCCAGCATACAGCAAACAGCTGTATCGAAAAGCTGATCAAAGGTGTCAACCTGTATCGAAGACTTCTCGTAGTTCCAGCATACAGTGAAACAATCATACAGCAAAGGAGTCTCATAAAACTAAGTATGGAAGCTGTCTCGAATCGAAAATACAGCTATCATTCCATACAGTATCCAAACAGGACAAGAAGGAATCTTTGTTATTCGCTAAAGTCAAAGTCCCGTTTAAGAAGATATATTTAAATACTAAAGAATAAAGTATTTAAATATTAAGCCATCAGAGATCTTCAATCAAGTGCAAAATCCGGATCATGTTTTATTCAAACACATCATCCCGTTGGAACAAACTTTTGCTCAACGGATCTATCTCAACGGATATATTCAAGAAGGCTATATATATCCCCAGACTTTGAAGATCGACATATGAAAGCAAACGAAGTTATCATCATATACATCTGAGCAGACATATCTCCCAAAGCATACTGCTATTCTGAAAGAAGAGATATACAAGTGCTCAAACCGTGAACAACACATCATCAGCTAAAAGCTCAGAAAGTCAAAGTTGTTGTTCAAACATTATTCTATCCTTGAACAAAAACCCATCAGCCCTGTGTGGACTGAAAAAACTTGCTATTCCTGAACTGTGTATGACGGACTTGCATTGAAGAGACAAAGCTTCAGAACTGTGTGTGAAGAAGCTAGTCAAGTGAAAGCTTAAACCAATCTATGTGAATGGTTGAAGGATAAGATCATTATATCAATCTGTGTGAACGATATATTGATTAGGTTTGATTATAAATACGTAGTTTTGCACGTAGTATTTATAATAAACATTTTCGCTCCTGTGTGGAGGACCAGTCGACGTAGAGGGGTTTACCTCGAACCACTTTAATTACCGTGTCGGTTACCTTCTGCATTTATTGTTTTAATATGTGTCATTAATTTTAAGTATACACTTCATTTATAGTTGCTGTATTTACATCAACTTATTCTAAACAAAAGACTTCCGCTACGCACTCAGATTTGAAAACCGTATAGCTTGTTGTTTAAAACACTTTCCAAGTTTTATCCTGTATACTTAGTGGCCAACACCATTATTCTAGAATAATACGTATGTCACGCCGATACGAGGTTCGCACCCAATGGTATCCCAGAGCCCTCGTCAGGGTGCTCCCCGGTTGTATAACCCATTGAGTGGTACGTGGTTCGCACCCCAACATACCCCAGAGCCCTCGTCAGGACAGTCCTTGGCTTTACTCGACCCGTCGAGTGATACGAGGTTTGCACCCCATCGTATCCCAGAGCCCTCGCAAGGGCAGTTTCCGGCTTTACTCGACCATAAAGCACAATTTCACAACATTGGTATAGCTTCGAAAATATTATATTCCAATCATATCTTTCACATTTCACAGCACGTTGTCACATAACTTTGACGACGCAAGTCTCAAATTTTTATCCAAAACTTTCAGCTGTAACACCCCGAGATATTCGGAATAATTACAGCGCCGTAAACCCTTTAGGTAAGGATTTACAAGGCTAATTTTAAGAAGTGTGTAAATATAAACCAATCGTACAACTGAAGTTTAAAGACATATTTGATTCAACCGATCAAAGAGTTAATTTATACAACCATATCGAAAGGACATTATCAAAACAGACGTACTCGAGTACTGAACGAAACAAGAAAAACAACTCTCGACAACAATAACAACAACCACATCACTGAGCCATCTCATCGTCCTGTCGGTACTGTGGCTGCCTCCCCGCTCCTCGGCTACCTGAACATCAAAACAATGTCCACCCCCGAAGGGGTTAGCAAAACGATGCTAGTACAAGTATCATGTTAAACAATTCGAATATGCATCAGTAATACATAACAAGATACACCACACGGACTTCCGCTACCGGAATCCGACAATGCAAACCCACAAGATTTCATTATACAGCATGGGTATTCCAATGATCCAGCGCCCTCAGCATAGATCCCAAGATGATCCCGTCGGACCAACACGAGGTGGAAATAACCCGTCCAATGATCCAGCGCCCTCAGCATAGATCCCAAGATGATCCCGTCGGACCAACACGAGGTGAACATCCGATCCAGCGCCCTCAGCATAGATCGTTCAATGTATACAACACAACTCATGCATACACATATGCCAAATCATTATGTTCATCAACATAAACATATAAACACTATATAACGGATATCATGACAAATCAATGAAGTAAATGTCATGTTCAACAACGTGCATAATCATACGCATACTCCAAAATACCGATATTAACATATCACGATACTTGCCTCGAAGATGGAAAGAACGATACACTTCAATGCTCTCGACGCACTCGAAGGCCGCCTCCTCCGATCAACGTAACAAGCTCGGACCTTAACAAAAGGAACGATATACAAATCATCTCAAGTCGAACGATGGCCTAACAATTCGGTCTACGGCCGAAAGACTCAAAATAAACAATCTGCCCAGAATGCTTAGCGCGCGCTACGTACCCTACGTAACGTGCGCTAAGACGGACTGTTAGCGTACGCTAACTTATAAGACTAGCGTGCGCTAGCCACGGTCTGGCGATCGACTCGGCTGGTCTCATAACGCGCGCTACGTGCGTTTCGGGCGTTAATCGACCCGATAGCGCACGTTAACTCACATGTGTTAGCGTGCGCTAACATTGCATGGTAAATCGCAAGCCGCCGGGTTGAATGGTGAAGAACTCCAGAATCCTACCGTGATAATACAAGTTATCCTCGGGCAAATCATGCTAATAAGGTTTGAGGAAGATTTATGATTATGAAATACCAATATACGGATAGTCATCTTAATATCATAATCCAATACGATCTTTAAGAAGCAATCTAAGTTCCGATCGTCTTATGTTTCAAAACACCTGATTTCAACGTATACGACTCAACAACTGGGTACTACCCGATTACTTGATCATAAATCGTTTTAAACATGCTGAGGAGTCCTTATAATAAGGTGGTTCAAAGGTTCATTCGATATCTAGCATCTATACGTCAAAAGTATCCTTCTAACATGCGATGACCGATAAAAATGAAATACTTGCTATCCAAACATGGTTCAAACTTCCTTAGGAACCTTACTAATCATTGGTGAAAAATCACCTACCTCAAAGTAACGAAGAACACGGATGAAAATGAAGCAATCCAACACCAAAGGCTTGAACGCCAATCTCCAATGATATAAGATCTTCAATCTCGAACTAAGTGGTTGATACGAAGTGTTTAGGACGAATGGAGTTATGTTTCAAGTGCAAGAGTTCGGGTTATGTGGGAAGAAAGGATGAAATCACGAATAGGATCTTTGTCTATTTATAATAAATGGCTATTAGCGCGCGCTACACACTGTTCGTAGCGTGCGCTAACGGCTCACGATCTAAATCAGTACTCGGCACTTAGCGTACGCTACGCATATACCTGTAGCGTGCGCTAAGGCGTTGACCCGGCTTTTCCCGAAAGCCGTCCAGGTACATCCGACACGATCCGACAGGGGTCCCCCGGCCAGATCTCACCTACCGCACGTCTCAATCAGTCTGACCACGCATAGCGTACGCTAATTACACTCGGTAGCGTGCGCTATAAAACCATGCTAGCGTACGCTACCCTTAGCCTGTAGCGTGCGCTACATGCACAGAATTTCAACCTTTAAATCACATACACGAAATTATATGCTCGGCGATATCGGAATATGAAATACGGAGAATAGTATTCAGACAAAAGTACAATCATTACAATATCGCAAGTTCCAATTACATAACAGAAATCTCGGGTATTACATCCTTCCTCCCTAAAAAGAAGTTTCGTCCCGAAACTTAGGATGAAAACAACTCCGGATATTTAGCCTTCATACCGTCCTCCGTTTCCCAAGTGGCCTCTTCGACTCCATGTCGTGACCATTGTACTTTAACCAAATGTATTGGTTTATTCCTTAATTGTTTGATCCGGCTCTCAAGTATCTTGATTGGTCTCTCTTCGAAAGTGCCATCATTAGCTATCTCGATCTCGTCGAAATCAATGACGTGGTGGGTCCGGTATATACTTCAGCATTGGGATACGTGAAATACACTGTGAACATGACTCGGCGATGGCGGTAAGGCCAACTCGTATGCTAAATCCCCAACTCTCTCTAGGATCTCAAATGGTCCGATATATCTTGGACTAAGCTTGCCTCTTCTCCCAAAACGGAAAATCCCTCGTGTAGGAGACACCTTCAATAGTACGTGGTCCCCAACGTCGAACTCTAGAGGGCGACGTACATCTGCATAAGACTTGTCGACTGGGCGTCAGCGGTCTCTCTCGAATCAAGGCTATCTTCTCTTGAGTCTGAATAATCAATTCGGTTCCGTCCGATCAAATCCAAGAATCATCCCAAAGACAGGCGATCGGCATCTTCTTCCGTATAAAGCTTCAAATGGGGCCATCTTAATAGAAGCATGCCAATTTATTATAGGTGAACTCGATCAAGGGCAAGTGAACCTCCCAATCGATCGACCAATCTAATGCACAAGCTCTAAGCATGTCCTCTCTGTCTGAATAGTCCTTTGACCGTCCGTTTGGGAATGATAAGTCACTAAAGTTTAGCTCGGTCCCCAAAGCCACGTGAATCGCTTTCCGAAGTGCGACACGAAACGACCATCTCGATCCGAAATAATGGTCTTCGGCGTCCCATGCAATCGACTATCTCCGCAATAAATACTCGCGCCAATCTTTCGGGTCCCCAAGTATCTTTGATCCCTAGGAAATGAGCCGACTTGGTTAGTCGATCAACTATAACCCAAATCATGTTCATTCCGTTTTAGTCCTTGGCATCTTGGTGATGAAATCCATCGAGATATCCTCCCACTTCCATTCGGGGATCTAAGCGGCTTTAACATCCCTAGGTCGCCGATGCTCAATTTTGACCTGTGACAAGTCAAACACTTCGCAACGTACTGCCACGTCCTTCTTCATATTCCCCACTAGAAGTTTTGTTTAAGATCCTTATACATCTTATCACGCCCGGGTGAATAGAATAGGGCGCGCTATGAGCTTCTTTCGTAATAGTCCGTCTCAAATCATCATCTTCGGGAACGCAAAGTCGATTCTGAAATCTCGAACTCCATCATCTTGTATCACGTATCCGGGCTTTTCCTTTCTTTACTTCATCACATAATCGAAGGATCGGAGAATCGTCCAACTGCTTGGACTTGATCTTCTCGACTAGTGATGAAGTCAGCTCCATCACATAAAGTCGCCCTTGGATTCCTGGTGCCCATACTTCAATCCCTTCGCGGATCAGTTCTCGTTGAATGCTGGTCTGGGGCGTAAGAGCTTCCAACATTCGAAGAGAAACAGGTTTACGACTCAAAGCATCGGCTACTACATTTGCTTTCCCCGGATGATAGAGAATCTCCAAGTCGTAATCCTTGATCAATTCCAGCCACCTTCTCTGCCTCATGTTTAACTCTTTACATTGAAAATGTACTTGAGGCTCTTATGGTCTGTAAATATCGACAATGAGTGCCGTACAAATAATGTCGCTTGATTTTCAAGGCAAAGACTACATTTGCTAGCTCCGGATCATGAGTCGGATAATTAACTTCGTACGGTTTCAATTGCCGAGAAGCAAAAGCAATTACTAAATCCTTAAGCATCAACACACAACCCAAACCACGATTCGAGCGTCAGATATGCAAAAATCCGTCGGTTCCTTTCTCGGCGCTAATATAGGTGCTGTCGTCAGTCTCTTCTTAAGTTCGTCAAAACCAGCCTGGCACTTCTCATTCCACGCGAACTTTTGAGTTTTCTGTAACAGCTGGGTGAGCGGACGAGCAATTTTGGAAAATCCCTCTACAAAGCGGCGATAATATCCAGCTAGTCCTAAGAAGCTTCGGACTTCTTTCACGTTTTTAGGGGCTTCCCATTCCAAGATTGCTTCGACTTTCTTCGGGTCCACCTGAACTCCGTCGGATGATATCACATGCCCAAGGAAAGTTACTTCCTTAAGCCAGAACTCACATTTGGAAAGCTTAGCATACAGCTGTTCCTTTCTCAAGATGCTCAAAACCATACGTAAATGTTCAGCATGTTCCTCTGCGTCCCTCGAATAAATCAAGATGTCGTCAATGAAGACCACCACAAATTTATCCAAGTACTCTAAGAATACCCGATTCATCAATTGCATGAATACCGCAGGAGCATTTGTAAGTCCAAATGGCATCACTACAAATTCATAATGCCCGTACCGGGATCTAAAGCGATTTCGGTATGTCCGATTCCTTAATTCTCAGTTGGTGGTATCCTGATCGCAAGTCGATCTTCGAGAATACCCTCGCCCCTTGCAGTTGGTCAAACAAGTCGTCGATCCGAGGTATAGGATACTTATTCTTGATCGTCATCTTGTTAAGCTCCCTGTAATCAATACACAGTCGGAGGGATCCGTCTTTCTTCCGGACAAAGAGAACGGGCGCTCCCCAAGGGGAAACGCTCGGTTGAATATAGCCCTTCTGTAACAATTCCTCCAGTTGCTTCTTGAGTTCATACATCTCGGTTGGCGCCATGCGGTATGGTGCCCTGGAAATAGGGGTTGCTCCCGGCTCTAATTCGATGGTGAATTCCACTTCTCTTTGTGGAGGTAACCCTGGTAGCTCGTTAGGAAATATATCTGAGAACTCATTCACAACTGGAATAGACGAGAGCTCTACTCCTTCCTCTTTCCTCATGGCATAACACCAAAGTCCATGACATCCCTGTTTCAGTAATTTTACTGCTTTCATTGCTTTGATCACTTTCCCCGAGCTTCCCGGTCTCCATCCCCGGAACAAGTGTTCAGATCCGTCATCAGCAATGACGGAAATGACTCTCTCTCGGTAATTCAGCACAGCTCCATAACGGTTGAGCCAATCATCTCCGAGAATTAAATCGTCACCGCAGATGTCAACTACAATAAGATTCGATGGCCAATCTCTTCCTTCTATAGATACTGGGAAATCCCTAGCTTCAAGTGTTCCCATAATTCTCTCTCCACTCGGCAATCCCACAACATACGGTTCACAATCAATTAAGCACGAGATTTTCAAACGATTAACACAGTTCAAAGATATAAAAGAATGTGTGGCTCCGGAATCGAATAAAACACTAACTGGTTGCAAAAGAATCTGAATCGTACCTGATGCAACCGCAGTGTTCTGGTCGTCAGATCTCCTCATTTCGTACAGGCGCGGAGGGACGGACCCAGCACTGGATGTCTCTCTCTTCCCAGCGTTCTGCTGCTGGAATCCACTCTGCTGTGTCTGGTTCACACTTATGTCCTTAGGAACTGGTGCTGGAGTGCGGGTACCAAAAGATCTAGTAGCGGCTCCACAGAAGGCCGCACGGTGCCCTTCTTGCCCACAGTCGTAACAAGTCACAGAAGATGCGGGGCAATCACGTCGAACATGCCCTGCTCGACCACAATTGTAACATTTCTTTGATGCGTCCGAAACTGCTGATGCTGTCCGGAACTTCTTTCCTCCTCGACTAGGATGCGGAGGTCTCCTGGATGAGTGAAAAGAGGACTGACCCCGGCAGGGCCCGCTATTCTTATTCTCTGTGAAGTTTCCCGACACCTTCTGTTTCTTTGCTTCCGTCGATTTCTCTACCGCCGCCTCTTTCATGTCGTAGGCCAGCGCTTTGTCTTGATACTGTCGCAACGTAGTACACTCGAATCCGGACATGTACTGCTGAATCTCCGGCTTCATCCGCATATCAAAATGAAAAATCTTTTCTGCCTCCGTTCTGACCAAGTGTCGCACACAAGTCAGCTGATGATTAAAAGCTTTAATTACATCTGTCACAGATGCCTCCGAACTCTGTGGTGAGAAAAACTTTCGGATTTTCGCCTCTCTTACTGGACGGGGACAATACTGTGCTTCCATCATTTGTTTGAATTCCGTCCAATCCGCATTATGATCCTCGGGTCGAACAGCTTCCCACCAATCAAAGGCCTCCCCAGTCAGAAAATACTGGGCGATGGGAACCTTCCGGTCCTCGGGACAGTTAAGACCCGCGAATATTTTCTCCAACTCCTTGAGCCAGTGATCCCAAACAAGTGCCTCAGCAGATCCGTCAAATTTTGGCGGGTGCAATTTAACCACCTCAGCAAGCCATCTGTCACCCCGGTTATCCTCGTGGTGCTGCTGTCCCATCGCTGTCTGCATGCGATCAACGACCTGGGCGAACTGGTTTATCTGCGCCACCACCTGTTGAAGCACTCCTGGCATGTTAGGATTTGCGTCATCATTCGCTGATCCTTGCTGTCCTCCAGAATGGGAATCCGTTTGGCTAACGGCTATCTCAGGAGTAGATACCGATTCTTCTTGCCTCGCATTTCCACGTCCGCGTCCACGACCGCGTCCGCGTCCACGACCTCCCCTCAACATACTGTAAACATAAATACTCAATATCCATGGCAACGCGTTCTAAAAGTACTTCCATCTATGTTTTCAAGTCAAGAATTAAATAGAACAATAGTATTCGAGATTAGGAAACTTACAACCACAAATTAATTGGCGATCTTTGGCTCAGCAGTTGATGTTACGAGCGACCAATAATCAATAACGTAAATGCACTAACTAACCCGATTGCCAAGATATCCATAAATCTTAGCTCCGATACCATATTACGTAACACCCGAGATATTCGAATAATTACAGCCGTAAACCCTTTAGGTAAGGATTTACAAGGCTAATGTTAAGAAGTGTGTAAATATAAACCAATCGTACAACTGAAGTTTAAAGACATATTTGATTCAACCGATCAAAGAGTTAATTTATACAACCATATCGAAAGGACATTATCAACACGGACGTACTCGAGTACCGAGCGAAACAAGAAAAAACAACTCGACAACAATAACAACAACCACATCACCGAGCCATCTCATCGTCCCTGCGGCATCGTGGTCGCCTCCCGCTCCTCGGCTACCTGAACATCAAAACAATGTCCACCCCCGAAGGGGTTAGCAAAACGATGCTAGTACAAGTATCATGTTAAACAATTCGAATATGCATCAGTAATACATAACAAGATACACCACACGGACTTCCGCTACCGGAATCCGACAATGAAAACCCACAAGATTTCATTATACAGCATGGGTATTCCAATGATCCAGCGCCCTCAGCATAGATCCCAAGATGATCCCGTCGGACCAACACGAGGTGGAAATAACCCGTCCAATGATCCAGCGCCCTCAGCATAGATCCCAAGATGATCCCGTCGGACCAACACGAGGTGGACATCCGATCCAGCGCCCTCAGCATAGATCGTTCAACGTATACAACACAACTCATGCATACACATATGCCAAATCATTATGTTCATCAACATAAACATATAAACACTATATAACGGATATCATGACAAATCAATGAAGTAAATGTCATGTTCAACAACGTGCATAATCATACGCATACTCCAAAAATACCGATATTAACATATCACGATACTTGCCTCGAAGATGGCAAGAACGATACACTTCAATGCTCTCGACGCACTCGAAGGCCGCCTCCTCCGATCAACGTAACAAGCTCGGACCTTAACAAAAGGAACAATATACAAATCATCTCAAGTCGAACGATGGCCTAACAATTCGGTCTACGGCCGAAAGACTCAAAATAAACAATCTGCCCGATGCTTAGCGCGCTCGTACCTACGTAACGCGTGCGCTAAGACTGATAGCGTCACGCTAACTTATAAGACTAGCGTGCGCTAGCCACGGTCTGGCGCCGACTCGGCTGGTCTCATAACGCGCTACGTGCGTTTCGGGCGTTAATCGACCCGATAGCGCACGTTAACTCACATGTGTTAGCGTGCGCTAACATTGCATGGCTGAAATCGCAAGCCGAAATCGGGTTGAATGGTGAAGAACTCCGTAATCCTACCGTGATAATACAAGTTATCCTCGGGCAAATCATGCTAATAAGGTTTGAGGAAGATTTATGATTATGAAATACCAATATACGGATAGTCATCTTAATATCATAATCCAATACGATCTTCAAGAAGCAATCTAAGTTCCGATCGTCTTATGTTTCAAAACACCTGATTTCAACGTATACGACTCAACAACTGGGTACTACCCGATTACTTGATCATAAATCGTTTTAAACATCTTTGAGGAGTCCTTATAATAAGGTGGTTCAAAGGTTCATTCGATATCTAGCATCTATACGTCAAAAGTATCCTTCTAACATGCGATGACCGATAAAAATGAAATACTTACTATCCAAACATGGTTCAAACTTCCTTAGGAACCTTACTAATCATTGGTGAAAAATCACCTACCTCAAAGTAACGAAGAACACGGATGAAAATGAAGCAATCCAACACCAAAGGCTTGAACGCCAATCTCCAATGATATAAGATCTTCAATCTCGAACTAAGTGGTTGATACGAAGTGTTTAGGACGAATGGAGTTATGTTTCAAGTACAAGAGTTCGGGTTATGTGGGAAGAAAGGACTGAAATCACGAATAGGATGCTGTCCTATTTATAATAAATGGCTATTAGCGCGCGCTACACCCTGTTCGTAGCGTGCGCTAACGGCTCACAGTCTAAACTGTACTCGGCACTTAGCGTACGCTACGCATATACCTGTAGCGTGCGCTAAGGCGTTGACCCGGCTTTTCCCGAAAGCCGTCCAGGTACATCCGACACGATCCGACAGGGGTCCCCCGTCCAGATCTCACCTACCGCACGTCTCAATCAGTCTGACCACGCATAGCGTACGCTAATTACACTCGGTAGCGTGCGCTATAAAACCATGCTAGCGTACGCTACCCTTAGCCTGTAGCGTGCGCTACATGCACAGAATTTCAACCTTTAAATCACATACACGAAATTATATGCTCGGCGATATTGGAATATGAAATACGGAGAATAGTATTCAGACAAAAGTACAATCATTACAATATCGCAAGTTCCAATTACATAACAGAAATCTCGGGTATTACATCAGCAACTTTGCTTTTCAATATCATTCGAAATACCAAAAACATAGTTCTAGGGCTGAATTGAAGATTTAGGAAATTTCAATCAAGTCCATATTTATTTCTAGTTTCAAAAAGCCTAGCCCTAACCTTTCAAAAATTTATGGTTTCACCCTAAAACTTTCAAAAATTTATGTTTTCACCCCAAAATTTTCTGCCGCCATCTAATCGTCGTTTTAACTTCTCTCGTCTATCGTAACCTCATCGGGAGCTTCTTTATCATCGACTAATATAAAGACATACTGATACCCCAAGTTGGCAAAGCCCGCACACACACCCATTTCCCTTACACACCACTCACACATACGAACACACACACCCAACACACACATACAGACATACGAGCACACACACAACACACACACATGCACACACAACAACACACACGGCAACACACACACCCACAGCAACACACACACACACATGCACACACATAACACAGCGACACACACACGCACACACACAACCACTTACATACGAACACACACAGTATATACATATATATACAACACACACAAACCCACATCAACACCTATATGGCATACAAACACTTACTGAAACATAAAATAAAAATTTGAAACATGTTATTTATAACAATAGATTCACAACGGTATAAGGTTTGTAAAATTACGATAGCCGAAGAACCTGTACGGGCAAACCAAAGGCAAATGATGTTTTTGCCCCGTTCCGATGATTCCGGTATCTGTTTGAAAAACTGAACATAAGATTCATGTTCTACTCATCGAGACGAACCTAATGGTATAAAGATTGTAAAGTTCTGATAACCCAAGTAGTCATACGGGGCCTCGACACTGAGCGGCGACTCCTAGACCGTTTCGACTATTGGCATCGGTTGTAACAACCGCATATGTATTCGTGGTCTACTCGTTACAATGAACAATTTGATATAAAAACTATAAAAAGTTACCTACTCGTAGATGGAGACTTATATGGACGAAACTTCCCTATCATTTTCTCTCTGTCCTGTTTTCTTCTTCTCCTCCTATTCTCTTCTATAGGAAACTGCCCTGTACTTATCATTAAAGTTATCATTATTACTATCTTGTTATAAAACCGAAATATTATAGAAAGGGTTTAGAGAGAGAATAGAGAGAATGATTCTGAAGTATATGTTTCATTAATAACTGAAGTCCTATTTATAGGAAAACTTCAGATGGCACAATCGTAATTACATAATTACATCAGGGGCATAATAGTCATTCACATATTATAATACATTATCTTGTTACGCATTACGAGAAGTGATATACTTCAACAATTCTTAACACTCTCCCTTGAATGACTATTTACATAAATATCTGCCGAACTAGTTTGAAGAAAAACCCAATGGGAGAAAAACTCTCAAACTATTTATATTGAAGCGTGTGACAATCATATCACGTTGCATCATAACGTTGGTAGGAAATCTTTGTTAGATAAAACTTCAGCAATCTGTAATCTCGTAAATTTGCTCCCCCTTATCTTGATAGTTCTTGTATGAGTATTCTTGTGCCGTCTCAGTAAAACCTCGTGGGACAAAAACTGAGTGAATCTGTCATATATATCATTCGTTGTTGGAGTATCCACGTGTTGCCTCATTAAAACCTTGTCAAGAAAACCCAGTGGGAAAAACTTGATCGAAGAAAAAAGAGTACAACTACTCCTTCTGTTTTCAAATCTTTGAGGAATAATCTTGATCTTTATAATTTTCCTCATTATGCTATGAATATGCCTCGTTAAAACCTTATTAGGAAAAACCCAATGGGAAAAATCCTAATGAAGGAAAAAGAGTACAGTATTCACACTATTACGCCATTCCAGTTGTCTCGTTAAAAACCTTGCTAGGAAAACCCAATGGGACAAAACCTTAGTCAAGGGAAAAAGAGTGCAACACATATTTTATAAATATGTCCCAGGCATTTCAATAATCCTCCAAGGATTAGTACGAATATCGTATTCAGTGCAATTTGTAACCCCGCACTCATATTCTTTGCAGTACGTTTCAAATCTCTTTGGAGATTCCATATTAGTTGTAATTAAGCTGTCTCGTTAAAAACCTTGCTAGGAAAACCCAGTGGGATAAAACCTCAGCCAAGGAAAAGAGTACAGCATATAATTTCCTTTCACAACGCCTTATTTTGGGTGATTGCACGTACTGATAATACTTTCAAAATCTCTTCAGGAGTCACTTTCAGTAAGCCCATATGTTTCATTTTGTTATAAGGGCATATATTTCAATTTTGATGAATTTCAATATCCTCATTCCAATATCCATATTTCACAATCATGGATTGCAATATCCTCATTTCATTCATACCGCTGTATTGTGTCGACAATTTCAACATTTATTCCCTATAGCAACATAACTTGCCGAGATATCTCATTATCTTCCTTTATAGTTATGTCTATATACTTCAAAAGTATATGCCTCCTTTTATCATTTACTTTGATTTATATTCGGGAAATTATTATGTGTTTATCAAAGCAGTTGTAGTTGGTACCAAAGATTAATAATTTATCATGCATCTTTGAACTTCAAGTTTATATAGTTGTGAGGATATAGTGTGATGCATTTCACATATTTCCAACTACTAATACTCCCCCTCATGCTAATTTCTCGAGCACCAAACTCATATGCCAATACCTCAGTATTCATCTTCAGTCATGGGGGTTTGTATATTATGTTCTCGTTATTGGCAGGAGGACTTCGAATAGTATGCCAATTAATATCCCACTTGTATGCGCATATCTTGATCCTTTCTGGGATCTATTCAAGTTTATTTGGGATATATTACTAGCTTAATCTGATATGGAATATATGCTCCAACCATGAGCAAATCATCTCGTAAGTTTCCGATTACGAGTCATATACACATGTGACTATCTAGTGGATCCATAATATCTAATAGTTCACATATAGAGGAAGTGGGCCCATACTCCCCCTTAATATATCCCAGATTTATTAGGAATTCATTCCCAACACTGGCTAGTATTGATATTAATCGAGAACAAATATTTGAAGACATGATGTGTCTATATCATCATATAGATATTTTAACAAAATATCACATCATCTTTCGGTGCCATTATTGCACATCATTATCAACATGGAGTCGCCGCTCCTACATGTCATATTATGTTTATTATTCAAATATAGAACTGTAGTTCATACGCTTCGGGATATGAACTATTGAAACGCGGAGTCAAATCTCATACGCGTAATTTCAATCTATAAATAGATTAGCATTGTATTCACAATCACCCATATCGAGGGTTTGATTATCATAATGGATTCAATGCTTTCTAGTCTTCACAAATATTACCCGTGAATATCATAAAAAGAATTTATCGAGCTCGACTCGAAAGATATTCGATGGTTGATCGAAGCACAAGTTCGATTATCTGGCGAATTTTCAAATTCATTTAAGTACATGCCAGGTACAGGTAGGAGTAATTTTACAGAGAAACGAAGAGCAAAAAGATTAGGTGGATGCTATAAATATGCTCGGTGGACATGTGACACACAGTGCAAATCGGTGGGGTTTGTATCCAATGGATCACGATATCCAACAAATTCTTGATACACATCCCAATGGATACGTTCATCGTGAACTATTGGCTCTGTGGACACAATTTAAGGACGAACTGTAACGCTATAGTCATGAAAAATTAGTCTCAAAAGATCCAGTTTGTTAGTCCGTTCTGTCAAAGTTGGTATAAGGTAAATAGCAAAAAATGCAACTTGATGAATATTGTTCCCCAATATTTAAATCTCTCAGCTGCCGATAGATAACGTCATTTTCATTGAAAAATATCATATCTTTCGCTTTCTTCTGCAATTTTTTCAAAAAGAAAATAGTAAAAGTAGTGACTTATCTGCTGCTCGTTTTTCAATGAAAATAGTGAAGCCATTTGTCTTCTAGTAAGAAGTTTGTTCTTTAAATTTGGGATCCACAAATCAGAAATTGTATATCTCATAAAAGTACTTTGAAAATATAGTGTAGAGGGATGGAGTTCTCAGAATCCTCATACAGATCTCATCCTATTAAAACCATATGTATTTTAGGTGGATCCAAACTTATAGGTCATATCCAGCATATAGATATGTCGTATCAATTCGTAAAAGAATTAGGAAAACATAAAATCGATATATTATATGGTGTGAGTAATCATAGATTTTTGGGTTGCCTTTTAGAGGCTGCACAAAATGGGAAAATAAGAGTAAGAAGTGTCTTACACTCTCCCACAGTTAGAACCAGTGGTATAGGAGGTTCAATTGGGTTGATGCTTCAAACACAGTCTGTGCATGATGGTATGATATATATGGTGAATAATAGTGATGCCTTTATTGTACTTCCAGATGGCTATGTCACACTCAATGAGATATTCAATATCACGTCATGGGCGGAGCGGGACTTCCATACAAAACCTATTTGCTGAATATTAATAATTTCTTCAGCAATTTGCTTGCCTTTCTGGATCAAGGAGTAGACCACAAGTTTATCTCTCAACCATCAAGAGATATTCTTATATGTGCCGACACATTTGTTGATCTACTTATAAAGTTTCAAGCAAATATTACAATTAAGAATTTGGAAGTCAAAGCCCATCAGCCACAAACTATTGACGCCAAACGAAAAATAAGTTTAGATCCTTTGAATCTTTCATTATGAACCCTAATGCCAGGGGGTGGCATAGTTACGAAGTTTTATACTCTCGAAACGCACCCCTTTTTATGGGTTTCATATGTATTCTCCTTTTCGCATATTGTCGAGTGTTTATTATCTTTTTGGCTAGTTTCAATATTTTCCACTTCGACTGTTTTGTGCTTTTTCCAGCAATAATAAGATCATCTTTTTGCCTCTATGCAAATACATTATTCTCATGAATATGTGATATATGCTTCTCTATTGTGATATTGATATGATTTCAATGATCCCACCATGTGATATAATCAATATGAGATTTATTGAGCAATTATTTTCCGGTGATAGTTTTTCATATCACTTGTCAGATGATCTCACCATGTGGTCTATTTGCATGGGATAGTCTTTGATTAATCGATGATAGCTTCTGGTATCACTTGCTCAATTTTATCCGTTCGTGTTTAATAATCTTGGAGATCGAACATTATTTCCCATCAATTGCTTCTTCTTCGAGAGCATGATTTGAATCATTGATCAACTACTTCTTCAGAGTAGGATTTATTTTTATCAACTGCTTCTTCAAGAGCATGATAATCGATCAACTACTTTTTCAGAGTAGGATTTATTTTTATCAACTACATCTTCGGGAGCAGTATTTATGAACCATTCATATGGTATAACCAACCATGATGGTAATATATAATATATAAATTGCATATATGTAAAACCATCCGTCTTGTGATAATTGAACTCATCACATAGGAGGTATAATAAATATGTAAAATTATCCGTCTTGTGACAATTACATTTATCATATAGGTGGCATCGCCATCCATCTTGTTATAATTAAACTTGTCACATAGGAGGTATAGTAAATATGTAAAACCATCCGTCTTGTGACAATTACATTTATCATATAGGAGGCATCGCCATCCATCTTGTGATAATTAAACTTGTCACATAGGAGGTATAGTAAATATGTAAATCCATCCGTCTTGTGACAATTACATTTATCATATAGGAGGCATCGCCATCCATCTTGTGATAATTAAACTTGTCACATAGGAGGTATAGTAAATATGTAAAACCATCCGTCTTGTGACAATTACATTTATCATATAGGAGGCATCGCCATCCATCTTGTGATAATTAAATTTGTCACATAGGATGTATAGTAATATTTACATAATATAAGCTCAACAAATAGATGGTTTCAACCACCACTTGGAGATAATTATAATAAAGTCAGGAATTAGATTAGTAAATATTTAACTGCTTCTTCTGGAGCAGGTTCGTCCAACCATTTTCTCAAAGTATAATCATGTGTTATTAGGTTGGATCATTAAAAGTCATCATCGACCCCAGCTGTCGGCATTAGTGCCGCCTGGTCATTCCGTAATATTACACATACCACTTTATAAATTTCCACAGTACAAGGACATATATCCACAAGTCCTTTCAATATTTTGGAGGAAATCAATGTACTAATTTATATATTTTAATAAATTTTGATAATGACAGATATTAAAAGGATTATAATCAACATGTCAATATTAGTGTCAAATTGAAGCTCTCGTGAAATGGGTCACGGTGGTATCAAGAAAAATTAATTCTGATAATGTATACTTATTATAATTTAAAAAATCTAAATATATGATTTAATAAATTAAAATGAAATATTTTATTATTTTATATTTTATTTTATTATCTAATATTTTTTTTTTTACCTCTCATCTTGACCATCTTTATCCTGACCATCTTTCATCTTCCGCCCATGTCTTGAAGAGCTTTACCGACGCGTCCACCGCCGACTATGATGGCCGGCGCCACCTGCTCCACCGTGGACACCAGGGATGAAGAAGAAGTCGATAGAGATGCTCCGTTTTTTTTTTTTAATTTGAGACCTATTCTTGAAATGGGTTTTTTGAAGATGTGCAAAAAAAAAAAGATGAGCTAGAGAGAGAAAGCGTGGTGGCCATGGATGCAGCAGTTGGGAGATTGAGAGGAAGACATCTTGGATAATCGTTGGTGTGTGTTGGTGATTGACATGGAAGAGGATGATGGATGAACTACAATTAGCCGTAAAATTTTAGTGAGAGAGTGAACAAGGTTTGTTTGTAATAATTAGATTTCTAATACAAAACTTGTATACACGATGTAACTGTAGAGCATATTATTATCATATTACTCAAATGGCTAGAGTCGTGCTGATAACGTGTTATAAAACCGAAATATTATAGAAAGGGTTTAGAGAGAGAATAGAGAGAATGATTCTGAAGTATATGTTTCATTAATAACTGAAGTCCTATTTATAGGAAAACTTCAGATGGCACAATCGTAATTACATAATTACATCAGGGGCATAATAGTCATTCACATATTGTAATACATTATCTTGTTACGCATTACGAGAAGTGATATACTTCAACAATTCTTAACATATCTCTATTTTTCATCCAGAAATTTCGTCAGAAGGGGTGATATATATATATATATATATATATATATTTATGTATATATATATATTATATATATTATTATATATATAATATATATTATATATATATATGTTATATATATATATATATTATATATATATAATATCGTATGCAAAATATATAGTGATATACTGTACCGTAATTACGAAAATTCACATTCATCATACTAAACAACGCGAGGTGGTATAACTCTCAAGTCCGACTTAATAACCAAATTTATTCGATGGTTCAGAAAATATAAAATCTCCCCTAAAAAGAAGTTTCGTCCGTGAAACATGGAGCAGAACAGAGGAAGTTAGAAAATATTAGGATTATAAATCACCGTCCACTCGTCGACTAGTGTCTAATGCACTATAACCTTGATCATGTCCACAAGTAATTTTATTTTTAAGCAGAAATATCACATCGGTATAAAACAGTGGGGAAACATTATATTAATATATTATTAGTGACAACCTGTGAAAATATTTACATCTACGTCTGTTATACCCATGATATGCCTTGAAAGATATACTTTATAGGTTAATTACGATAGGGTATTCCTCAATCTCTTCTTTGGGGTCTTCTTGGGGATCTTCTTCAACCTTTTCGGCCTCGCGCAGCATTATCAGAGCCGGGGCAGCCGGGAGGATAGTGAGAACTTCTTCCGCGTTTGCTCATATCATCGCCCCTTCTTGGTGGAGCTGATCTTGAAAGGCCTCCCTTGCCTGGTTGTACCGGGTCTCTCTATCCTAAAGAGCGTGCTGCATCGTAGCCAGTTGGGCTTCTAGCTGCACGATGCGCTCATGTTCCCGTGCAGCCTCACTTGCATCCCGATGAAGTTGTGCCAGTACTTCTAAGTAGATAATATGTTCCTGGCGACGAGTATGCTTGGTTGGATTCATTCCTATAAATTATTCTATCCCCTCTTTTTATTTACGTGTCAAGTTTTGAAAGAAATACTGTCGGGGTCTTATATATATATATAAGACCCCGGCAGTACTTCTTTCAAAACTTTATATATATATATATATATATATATATATGTTAAGCCGACTTTGATCGGTGGCCTTATCGGCGTTATAAAGGCTTCTTAACGGCCGTTATAATTATGGCGATTTCATGGTTCCCAAAGTCGGTCAACCGTTATACATAGCGGCCGTTATTATAATTCTGGTGGTTCTACTTTTAAAATATTTCCACGAAAAGAATATTGTCTACGTCAGCTTATAAGAATAAGTTCGCAGTCAATCTGGGATATTAAACCAATTCTATTTTGATTAAAATCAACACATTACATTTTCAACATCTAGAACTCTCATCTTTATTCAAACTACAGAATATCTCGATTTACCCGTGACATAGAATAAAACACCTTAAGCTCTTGTTTAAAATGTACGCCATCGATATACATTTTAATATCAACCTTATTCATCCATTCAAAGTTCAAGAGTGTCATTCTTGAATAATATTTTTCTTTACTTAAATGACTAAAAACATTACCTCTCCCCCCTTCTTTTTTTTTCTACGTGACATACCTGTAGTAAAGGGCTCACGGAAAAATATGTCATCGATATTCAACTCGATGCACATAAGACAAGTATACCAATGAGTGGGTGGTATATTAACAAGAGTTGATTCAGATTTAAATATTCGAATCAAGTATAAATAACGAGATGGGCTTCACATGCAAGGCAATGTCGGAATACGTTTAAACCATGAAAGAAAAATTCATACTCAATGGGTTGGAATGCCAATATATGGTATTTCAGTTGGAATGGTCAGGTCACAAAATTCGGATTACGAACTCGTTCTTATGATTGCTAAGCGTCAATAACATCGCTCGTGAATAATGCTTGCATGACCATTCGCATGATTCTCCTTTATTCTACAGCTATACTGAATGCTTACTCTCCGGTACATAGGCTTGTATATTTGTCTCTTTTTATAGAACTCTTTTACAATTACATGTTACCTTATATGTACACACTCCCTTCGAGGAATTTCTAACATAGAAATCTATTTTCTTCAGACCTGAGACCATCAGATCTAAAAAGTATAAAACCTTTTTGTTTATCCTGAAAATACCAACGTCTTCTCAAAAAAAGAGCCATTTTCCGGCTCCCACTGTTCTCAAAGAAAATTACAACATACATTTAGCCGAAATCAAGTTGCAAAAGAACTTATTTTGCATGATAAATATCCACGTCATGCATCTGAATCTAAAATTCAAAATTAAATCTACAGTCTTTCATAAGAATGTTAGATCATAATTTCAGAATTAATTTTTGTTTTGAAGAACAACTCAAGTCCACCGTGCAGGACCAAGTTGGGCACGTACAGGGGGAATGAGTTCCACCTATACCATAAACTGAAGAAGTCGTGGAATACCAGCAGTAGGAATCAGTCCTTCCTGAGCCCATGCGAGAAGAGGAAGTAGCATCCTACAGGAGGAATCTATACCTCCTAAGCAAACCAAACAAGCTGAGAGTCAGCAGGAGGAATCAGTATTTCTTGTACATCAGACTAGAGAACCCAAAATCCAATAGGAGGAATTAGTCCCTTCTATCCCATAGCCAGATGGACCTGTTCAGCCGACAGAAGCTCCAAAATAGGAATGTGTATATGTTCCCCTCCCTACATGTTCCTAGCAATCCATCCCTAGTGATGATTTCCTTCCTGAGATCAATCCACACAGGCCTCAAAGCTCTATCGTCATTGGTCAACATGACGAATACCTTCCTGCCACTCCATTTTCCCATCAAATAGAATATCGCTAATCCCATATGGTAGATCTTGCCGAGCAAATGATATTCATAGAGGATGATGTCAAAGCCCTCTACAAAGTTGGTAAGGAACTTGATTGGATACGAGTAGGCAAGGCATGGCACTTGATGAATTCACTGCTCTACGATGGGAAGTACAAGATTTTGACTACCAACATAGGGGGTTTAGCCGACAACTTTAAGTCGTCGGCTAAAGGTCAATGTCGTCTGCTAATCCTCTCAGTCGTCGGCTAAAAAACCGTCGGCCGATATTCCTCGGCCAAGGTTTAGCCGATGACTTTTTTTAGTAGTCGTCGGCTAAACTTTGAGGTTTAGACGACGGTTTTTAACCGTCGGCTAAAGTTTAGACGACGATTTTTATAGATGTCGGCTAAAGTATAGCCGACGACTTAATGTCGTCGGCTAAACCTCTAATCTTTAGCCGACGACTTGAAGTCATAGGCTAAACCCATTTTTAAAAAAAAAAACAGAATTTGTAAGTCCTGTATTTCGTAACCTGCAATTTCAGTATCCACAACAACACAATACACAACTCATGCCAATTGCACCAAAACCATAATACATAACAACACAAAACTCGTAGACGTACGCCTCCTCAGGGCTAATAAATCGAACGGGAATTCGTACTCCGTCTCATCGACCTCCGGAATATTCAGAACCATCGGAGGCATGAATACTCTCGATGGCGGACCATGGGGCACCGCGGACAAGGAAATCCGTACATCTTCTGATATAGGAGGGTTGGACGTGGGTCGGTGTATGGGAGGCATACAAGTCTCCGTCTGCGAGGGGGTCGACCGTGGTGTCTAAAAGGATAAACGCTGCGCTAGTGCAGCGGGCTCATCGGTCGACCGCTGCATATGAATGGATGACCGTCTCGCTTCGACAGCGTGGTCATCTATCGCGCTCACAAAATCGTCAGCGTTCATGCCGGTAGCTTCTAGTATCTGGCGGGCACGTGCGCTACTCTGAGATATGTAGTGAGTAGCATGATCCGCCCTACTAGAGGCTGCCGAACTCCCCCCCGAATTAGGAGTGGTCGACTTTGTCAACTTCTTTCCCAAGGCTCTCTTTATTCTCTCCATCTTCAAATAATGCGCATACAACAAAATTAAAGAAACATACAGATATTCAAAAATTTGACAGAGTTTCCACAGCATATTAAACAATCACACAACAGTAATTATCAATGTCATACCACATTAATCTTTCGATTAACGCCGGCTATACAATCCCTTCCTCCTCAAACAAATTCATCAAATATTTCATCAATTCACAACTCATCAAATAATTTACCTAATTCATCACACAATTCATCATATTTCATCCAATTCACAAATTCATCAAATATTTCATCAATTCACAACTAACAATTGATGAAAACTAAATTAAACACAAAATATGGAAAATACTAAATTCATCAAATAATCTAAATAAATACATCAAACAAATACAATAAATTCATCAAACAAATGAAAACTAAATAAAATACAAAATTCTAAAAACTAAATAAAACCTAACCTAATAAACTAAAAAATAATAAAAACTACATGAAAAACAACCTAATTACAGATAAAATTAATACACTAAAAATGCACAAAAAAAACGGGTTACCTATGGGATGGCCGGATGGTCGGGCGGCGGGCGGCGGGTGGGCGGGCGGGGGGCGGTCGGACGTCGGGCGGTCGGGCGGGCGGGCTGTCTGGTGTCTTGAATCGCAGGTGGGGGAAGAAAAAAGAAGAAAAGAAAGAAGAAAGAAGAGAAGAATGTACATATATTTTGAGGTTTAGCCGACGACTAGATCTAAGTCATCGGCTAAACCCCAATTTTTTTTGTTTTTTGTTTCCGGGTGCCGATGAGAACTCGGTCCAGCAGTGTAAGTACTCGGTCGAGTACTTATATGTTGGGACCGAGTACTCCTCGGTACCAATTGTATTTTTTTATTAATATTATGTTAATATTTTGATTATTATTACTATCTTTTTGTTTCCAAAAATGCAAAAACAATCATTATATATAACGTATGAAAATAAACATCTAATAAATTTATGGCTCATAGTCTGAGTCATCACTATAGTCTATCTCATTATCTGAGTTGATATCCGGAAACATATGCCTCAAGTCGTCCACATTATCGTCATCAGAATTTTCAAGTAATTCGTCTATATCAACGTCAACGTACCCGCGAGCATCACCACGGTGTCGGACGATTCATCCTTCAGGAACATTATTCATCGTAATTGTCATTTATGGTGGAATATTTGCTGCATTTGGCTCTTGATAAGCATCATCGTCATCAGTTCCTGTTGTTTCTCCCTGTGTAGCAGCACTATAAATATTCCTTGTTGTCACAACATTCACTATCTTCCATGTGCCTTTCTTCACCAAGTCGTCCAAATAATACACCGACTTTGCTTTTGTTGCAAATACAAAAGGATCGGTTTCATATCATGTAGTGGAAGTGTCAACGGATAATAGCCGTAGTCGTCTTGCATATCGGTTCCAAGACTGGTGTCGTACCATCGACACTTAAACAAGTAAATTATCATGCCTTCCCCATAAATTAGTTCTACCACTTCCATAAGAACACCATAATGTCCACCATATACCATAATCCCATAATTTTGACATCTTCTTTTTTGGTCTCTCTCAAGGCATACGAATGTGACACTGTTGACTTTGGCCATCGAATAAATTCTTGACATAACCGGCTTCATAGAAAGAAGCATAAGTTCACGCGACCAGTTAGGGTGTCCGTCATCTTGTATATGGGTCATCTGTTGTAAATATACTTTTTATGTAAAAAAATATCTCAAGTCCAAAATCAATAGCAATTGAATGTATACGTACCCACTCTGCAAAATAGTCGGCAAAAGTGTCATTGTGGAATGTAGTGTCACCTCGCACCATATCGCATGACAAGTGGATGTCTTTCCAGTACTGAACTTCTGGACAATTGAGCAATATCCACCAATGTGCAATTCATGACTCGTACGGGTCTAATTGTCTTCCTGGCAACCACCCATAGACGTCAACCTCATTGGAGATGATAGAAAGATTGAATTGTCTTTCATCTGCTGGAATAGAGCGGGAAGGGGGCTCGAAGGTGCCCAAATACAACTTGATATACGTAAGACACTCCGATGCAAGGTATGATTCTGCAATGCATCCTTCCGGTGCAGAGTAATTGGCCACGGAGTATTTGTAATCACCGAGTTGCCTGTAATATTGTCATTGTGTTATAAATCATATTTAATTTCACAATATTTTATATATATATATATAATACAAAATTACGTTACCTTTCAACCGGGTACATCCACGTGTAGTGCACTGGACCAGTGAGCAATAACTGCCGGGGAAGGTGGATCATGAGTTGAGGCATGAGGTCAAAAAAGTTTGGAGGAAATATTCGCTCAAACTTGCACAAGATATAGATGATCTCATCTTGCATTTGATGCAAATCAGATCTCTTCACTTCTCTCGTAAATGGGATCACAACAGACAATCAATATAACGTCTACAACGAATATTATAATTGAATCTCAAGACACCCAAAAAGTTCCTTATTCCTTAAATTCATTAAGACACTTTTTTCTTAATCTATTCGATACACCTCAATGTATATGAATCATAATGATTATCATCACAAAAATTAAGGGTTATACAGAAAAGCTTTCGAACCTACAACATGAATAATTCAAAGTTTCGAAATCACAATCAAAAATACAATAAAATACCTTAATCGAATTGGTGATTATAGCAACCGGTAGAAACCTTCGTCACTCCAGCTAGCACAACTCAAAGTAGCAACATAAACTCAAAAAATACACAAAATCAAGGTTTTTTCGCCTGAAAATAACTGAGGACTATATAATTTTAAATTGGAGGTTTAGTCGATGACTTGATCTGGGTCGTCGGCTAAATCGTTACAAAAGTCGTCAGCTAAAGTGTTAAACTTTAGCCGATGACTACGTTGTAGTTTATCCAACGATGTGGACAAAAGTTGTCGGCTAAAACATTTTAGCCGACGAAAGTGTGGGTCGTCGGCTAAAGTCCAAAGTTTAGCCAACGACACTTAAAAGTCGTCGGCCATTTTTTTAAGTGTCGTCGGATAAAGTCATTTTTTGGTAGTGTGATGCCTTCATGTTACTTACGAATGTTATTCATCATGCCCTTGCCCTCTTCAACGACCTTTAAGAGTTTGTTCCCAAAAAGGAACAAGAGAAAATTAGAGTAGGTGAAGCTACAATGGTTGCCGCTCTCGAGCAAACCAAAGACAATCTGGCCGGTCTTGACCACAAAATTGATGATCTGTCCACAGTGGTCACCAACTTTATTGGCTTGGTTAAAGACCTACAGGAGAAAGGAACCGAATTGATGTATATGATTTGTGATATTCATTACAACGTCACTGAGCTTGACAATACCAAGAAGGGGGAACAGGCCCAGGAAGCTGGTAGGAGATGGAGTGTGTAAAAAAAGAACTTGAAAGTGTTATGAAGGATACAGTTGCTCAAGCAATCGTCCATCTGGAAGGACCAGGCGTAGGCCAAGGAGCGAGAGGATACAGGGTGAATGAAGCAAGAGCTGAATTCTAGGATCCTAACTTTCCCTAGAAGAACACAGTACAGAAGCCTATAGAGATCCCTTTGCCGAAGACATCCAACTCCGGATGAATTTAAAGCCTCGATGAAGAATGATCTCATGATCTACTTATGCGTACTTATCAAGGAATCACCCATCTTCAACCACTACAAAACGCATGATGCTGTGACAAACGAGTTCTCAAGGCTTCTTGCTGAAGCAAAGTTGCCCCTATAAATTGCGGTTAAGGGGAGATTCATGAAGGGTGATTGACCAAGTCTGTAACACCCCAAACTAGGCGGCTATTACAGTGCCGTGGACCCCCAACTGGGACCCACTAAATGAATGAAAATTAATGATTTAAATAATATAATTGTAGTACCGAACCACATTATAGTACCAAATTACTCCGATGAGGAGTTTCAAGTACAATACAATACACCCAGGAATACAGAATACATATATATTTCATATGAAGATGAAATATACAACACTGGATAAAATGAAAATCCAAACGGAAACTGCAGCGGAAAATACATATGAAGAAAACATGAATAACTGAAAAGGACTGGGGGGGCCTACTAGTATCGCTGGGACTCCTCGCCGTCAACGTTCTCTGCTCGTGCCTTTGCCTTGCCATGACCTAAAAACAACATCCCTAATGAGGTCAGTTACATAAAACAACAATCCTCAAGAGTTGAACAGATACAATAATCACATGTCTTAGTTATGAAATTAGGGCTCAAAGAGGGGCATCATAGTACGCTCGAGGTGGGACGTGCAAGTGCACAAGTAGTCGAGTGTCCGGAAATCTGCATATACACACGTACTTGGCCTAATTAGTCTCACGGAGGCACATTACCGTGTGCACAGTCCAATGTGCCCGGATTACCCGCATAAACACATTACCATAGTGTGCCCGACTAAAAATTCCACACGTATACCACCCGGAAAGCAATACGATCCCAGAAGGTCACAAGAACAAAAGCGACCACAATGAATGATAATGAATAAAAATTCGACAAGGGTCAAGAATGACTCACCGTGGTGAATTAATAACGCAATGAGTGATAGCTCAAATGAAATGATTGGAACCGTCGTTACTCGTGAATTAAATGATTAGTTTGATAATTACAAGCCTCAACATGATTGATATACTATGAATGAATTATATGTAAGAATGAACAACAACGAAAGGAATGATTATCCTTTTAATCGAGCAAGAACTTACTTACCTCAATACCGGTGATGAAATGTCCTTCCTCGAACAAACGTCCTTGATGGAAATATCTGTCGCTTGAACAAACTTGAATAACACAATTACCAATAACTCGCTTAATAAACGAATCAAGCATGAACACAACCAACTCAAAAGGTCAATACAACAATGCCCAACTCATTGGGGCAATTTGACAAACACGTTGTAAACAATCTTCAATTGTTTACAACTAATCTCAATTATATCGATACCACGCCTCCAATGAGTGATTCAATCCAACAAAACATCATCAATACCATCAATAATCCTATAGGGATACACAATCCGAAATTTCGATAACATCTAATCGAAACTCCCAATTCCAAAACCAACATCCAAAGTATTCTTGAATAATTCTCCAATAATCCAAAGATAGTTCATAAAAACTCATAATCATATGTATATACCTTCATAGATCACGATTATAACATCTGAAACATTATACTCCATCTCAAAATCGAAATATAAGGTTTTGGAGAAAATTACCTTTAAAGATCCAAACTCTTCGATCCGTCGAACTCGTGGACAATCGGCTATCCAAGCTCCACAATCGCACGAAGATGGTTAGAAAAAGAACACACAACTATTTGATGATGAAAATTCCTCTCCCAAGAACCTCTCTCTCGGACTCAAATGAAGAAATGAACACAAAAGTCACGTCCATATCCTTAAATACTGCGCAGAGTTATGGTCGTAACTCTGCCACCTTACAGCCGTAACTTTCCAAAGTCAATGGCCTTACGGCCGTAACAACCTTTACTTACGGCCGTAACTCCAACTCATCGAAAAATCCAAATGTCCATCTCCCGGCCTTATGGCCGTAACACTACCACACTTACGGGCGTAACTACACTTCGTCGGAAACACCCAAAACACAAGGATCATTTCTTACGGCCGTATCCTACAACACTTACGGCCGTAAGTTGGCTTCGTCGAAAACGTCCTTAAACCAACGAACGCATGTTACGACTGTAATATAACATCAGTTACGGCCGTAATTCTCTGCTGGAGCAATAATGCAACAATTCTGCCTTCACGTTACGAATGATGAATGATTCGACATACATAACTTGCATGAGCATGATTAAGTCCAGTAACACGCAATAAACAGTACTTCCAATACAAAACTACCAAACACGATGAAATGCAGTCGAAGGGAAAGGAATGACGAATGATCAATAATGAGTGAAAATTACTGAGTGACAATTAATGAATGATACTAAATGAATTCACGACCGGGTATTACATACTCCTCCCCTTAAAAAGAGTTTCGTCCTCGAAACTAAGGGTCAAACAATTCGGGATAACCCTCCCGCATACTATCCTCGATTTCCCATGTATCCTCTTCGACTCCGTGTCTAGACCACTGAATTTTAACCAAAGGAATCTCCTTGTTTCTCAACTGTTTGATTCGCCGCTCTAAGACTCGTACAGGATGCTCCTCGTATGTATGATCATCCGCGATCTCGATTTCATCGAACTGGAGTATGTGACTCGGGTCGGCAACATACTTCCGCAACTGAGAGACGTGAAGCACATTATGAACTCTGCTCAAATCCGGAGGTAAAGCCAATCGATAAGCCAGATTGTCTACTCGATCCAAAATCTTAAATACCTCGGTTCGGGGATACCTTGACCAAAACATGGTTGTCTGCCTCGAACTCCAATGGTCGACGACGATTATCTGCATATGATTTTTGTCGACTCTGAGTGGTCAACAAACGACTCCTGATCAATGCTATATTCTCGCGGGCGGCTATTAGCATATCGGGCTCAGTGCCAATTGATTCTGATAAGTCATCCCAACACAAGGGAGATCGACAGCGACGACCATATAAGGCCTCGTAAGGTGCCATCTTAATCGAATCATGCCAACAGTTGTTATATGTGAATTCAATCAACGGTACTTGGGCTTCCCAATCATCTTTTCAATCGAGAACACATGGCCTCAACATGTCCTCCAATGTTTGAATTGTTCGCTCTGATTTTCTGTCGGACTGAGGGTGAAAAGTTGTGCTAAAATTTAGCTGAGTTCCTATGGCACGATGAACGGATTTCCAAAAATGTGACACGAATCGCCCGTCACGATCAGAAACGATACTCTTAGGGGTACCGTGCAATCTTACGATCTCTTTAATGAATAACTGCACAAGTCTCTCGGGACCCCATATATCCTTAATCTCAAGAAAATGAGCTGAACTGGTTAAACGATCCATAATTACCCAAATTGTATTCATGCCACGATGACTCGTTGGCAAACTCGTGATGAAGTCCATTGAAATATCCTCCCACTTCCATTCTGGAATAGGGAGCGGTTTAAGCATTCCCGCCGGTCGCTGATGTTCTATCTTGACTTGCTGATAGGTCAAACATCTCGAAACAAATTCTGCGACGTCTCGCTTCATATTACTCCACCAATAATTTTGTTTCAAGTCTTTGTACATTTTGCTAGACCCCGGATGAATGGAATAAGGGGTAGCGTGACCTTCTCTCAAAATAGAGCTTTTCAACTCGTCGTCCGCCGGAATGCATAAGCGGTTCCTAAATCGCAAAAGTCCATCCTCGTGAACCACAAATCCATGGGCTTTCCCCTAAGCCACATCCTCTCGAATGCACAATAAAGACCGGTTTGAACCCTGTTTCATTCTGATCGCCTCCTGCAGTGGCGATGAAATCTCAAACATACAAAGTTGCCCCTGCACTCGCTGTAACCAGACCTCGATCTCGGGTCTTAGTAATTCCTGTTGAAGTTCCTTCTGATTAGTCAAATGAGCAATCATCTACTCCTGAACGGACTTACGACTCAAGGCATCGGCGACAACGTTCGCCTTACCTGGGGGGTATTGTATCTCAATATCATAATCTTTAATCAGTTCTAACCACCATATCTGTCGCATGTTTAACTCCTTCTGAGTAAATATATATTTCAAACTCTTATGATCGGTGAAAATCTAACAAGTGACGCCTTAAAGATAATGACGCTAAATATTTAATGAGAATACAATGGCCACTAGCTCCACATTGTCGGTCGGATAATTGACCTCATAAGGCCTCAGTTTCCGCGAAGCATAGGCAATCACTCTTCCGTTCTGCATTAGTACATATCCAAGACCATATCCGGACACGTCACTATAAACCACGAATCCTTCCGTCCCTTACGGTAAAGAAAGGACAGGCACTGAAATTAAACGGATCTTGAGTTCCTCAAAACTCTGCTGACACGCGTCAGGCCATGTGTATTTCTTATCCTTCCGCAAAAGGCTCTTCATAGGTTGAGCTATTTTAGAAAATCCTTCAATTGCCGGTAATAGCCTGCTAATCCGAGAAAGCTTCGGATTTCCTGAACATTCTTCGGAGGTTGCCAACCTCGGATAGCCTCCATCTTCTGAGGGTCGACACGTACCCCATCTGATGAAATCACATGTCCAAGAAATGTCACCTCGGACATCTAGAACTCGCATATGGAAAGTTTCCCATATAATTGCTCTCGTCTCAACACGTCGAGAACCTGATGAAGGTGAAGTTCGTGCTCCTTTGGTCGAGAATAAATCAAAATGTCATCTATGAAATCAACAACGAACTGATCCAAATAGTTGATGAAAACTCGGTTCATTAGCTCCATGAATACCGCGGGTGCATTAGTTAACCCAAATAGCATCACTACAAACTCGTAGTGCCCATAGCGTGTTCGAAACGCCGTCCTAGCGATATCCAACTCTCGAATTCGCAATTGATGATACCCAGATCTTAAATCGATCTTGGAAATACTGAATCTCTCTGAAGTTGATCTTAGAGATCATAGATGCGGGGTAGGGGATATTTATTCTTTATCGTCACTCTATTCAGTTCCCGATAATCAATGCACAAGCGAAATGAACCATTATTCTTCTTAACAAATAACACTGGTGCTCCCCACGGGGATGCACTCGGTCGGATATAACCTTTCTCGGTCAATTCCTCCAGTTGATTCTTCAGTTCCTGCATTTCGGTCAGGGCCATACGATATGGTGCTTTCGATATTGGGCACGTACCATGATCCAACTCTAACTCATCTGGAAACACATCGGCGTATTCTCTCACTACAGGAATATCCGCCAACGTCACTGGTGATTTCTCGATCTTGGTCATATAGCACCAATAATCGACACACCCCTGATTGAGTAACTTAACTGCTTTCATCATATTAATGACTCTTCCGGAACGGTTGGGGTTACCCCGCTGAAATACACACTCGACTCCATCGTCTGAAATAATAGTGACCATATGCTTACGGACACTAAGGATGGCATCATGACGATCCATCCAATCAATACCCAAAATCACATCGTCTTTAGGTAAGTCCACCACGATTAGGTCTGCCAACCATTCACAGCCCTCTAGATGAATCGCACAGTTCTTAACTTCACGATTTCGGATAATTCTTCTACCGTCTGGTAGGCCCATGACATCAGGTTCGCAACTAGTAGCACTATCCAGATGTAGTCTACTCAAACATGACTCGGAAATAAATGAATGCGATGCGCCAGTATCAAAAAGGGTACACACAGGTTGAGATAAAATTTTGAGTGTACCTGAGATCATTCGGGCCTCCGGATCGTCGGTCATCTTCATCTCATAAATTCGGGGCTTGCCGGCCCCTGAACCGGATGCTCCTGTCTTATAAGTATGGGCTCTACCTTTATTTTCTCCCGTCGTCTTAAACGATCTTTGAGAAGCTTGATTACGAGCAGCTAATCGCCGGGTCCGAGATGCCGTCGGGCAGTGCAGAATCTCTTCGAGAAACGGGCCTTATGCCCGGCAATCCCACAGACGTTGCACGTGATAGTCTGTTTCGGACACTTAGTGCTGTAATGACCCTGTTCACCATAGTTGAAATAGGTAATGGCCGAAATTGCCACTCGGTACTGAGATTCTGCTGGTTTAGGCACCATAGGAGGTCTCTCTTTAAAAGTAGAACCCGTCTGAGGCTTCTTGAAGGTTGCCCGACTACCTTCGGACTGATTATGATTTTTTGATTTATTGCTAGCAGATGAAGTCTGTTGCTTAGCAATTTCCTTAGCAATGAGCTTATAGGTAAGAGCTTTCTCGATGAATTCAGACAGGGTGGCACAATGATGATTAAGCAATTGCATCCGCATACGAGGTTTCAACCTCTTACTGAAATACTTGGTTTTATCCGCTTCGGAGTGAACAACGGATGAGGCAAATGGAAGTAGCTCTTGAAACTTCTCGGCGATGGCGAGAACATCTTCCTCCGCTGAGGGGTCGGTACTGAGTAATTCTGTAAACTTGGCCTCCCTGAGTGGGGCCGTGTAATATCTTTCCAACATTAGGGTCTTAAATTGGTCCCAAGTGCAAAATCCGTCGTTGGGCTTCAAGGATAGCCACCATGAGTGAGCGCTCTTACCCAGATAGTAAGCCGCAACTGAAACTTTGTGCCCTTCGGGACACTCCGCCATAGCAAATAGTTTCTCAAAATGTTCAAGCCAGTGAATAATATCAGCCGGCTCAGATGAGCCCTCAAAAGTAGGTGGCCTATGGCGAGAGATGTCGCCGATTATACTGCTCACACTCCTCTCTTGCCTCTAAGGTGGCGGAGGAGGAGCCTGTTGAGTCTGAGCAGTTGAATTCTGCATCGTCTCCATCAGACGTGCCATCTGAGTCATTTGGGCCATGATGCCCTGCATAAATATGAATAGTTCAACCCGAACACCTTCCGATTGGGCTGCATCTCGGGTACGACTCCCTAACAGCGAATGATTATCGACTGGTGAATGAGTAGCATCGTCAGCTAAATCGGCAGCATCACTGCCTGTTGAACTGATGACTTCCCTCGCGTTCGCGCGGGTATTCACACGAGCTCCCAAGTTACGGCCCGCACCGCGGCCTCTTCCCCTGCGTCCTCTGACAGCTCTGTCCATACTGAAGTAGGAAAATCACATGATAATTATAGATATCGCATTATGATTACGTTATGGAATGATAATAATGAGCCTATACGCTCTAACACATTGAACGCATTAATAATCCAATAAAATGATCGTCGACATTACGCCGGAATATGGTAAGGTGGCATGAAGGATCAACTGATTATGTTATGAAATTCTTGAAATGATTATCTTGAACAAGTTAACAAGATTGATAATACGATCCACAAGATCAACAACTGAATATTGAGATTGACTGAGTGATTAATGAGTTTACATGAATTGCCAAGATCCAAAAGTGAATGATGAATGAGGATTGTTGTCCTATGAATGATGAATGAGTTGATTCTTATTGCAGAAACTATACCATAGCATCATAAATCATACTGTTCTTTCGGTTTGAGGGTCTTGGTGCTTGCACAGGTCACACGTGACGCGAAAGTCCAATAATACTAGTCTGATGAACGATGATTTTCAATGAGACATGACTTGGAAGGGTAGTATTAAAAACCACGCTCTGATACCAACTCTGTAACACCCCAAACTAGGCGGCTATTACAGTGCCGTGGACCCCCAACTGGGACCCACCAGATGAATGAAAATTAATGACTTAAATAATATAATTGTAGTACCGAACCACATTATAGTACCAAATTACTCCGATGAGGAGTTTCAAGTACAATACAATACACCCAGGAATACAGAATACATATATATTTCATATGAAGATGAAATATACAACACTGGATAAAATGAAAATCCAAACGGAAACTGCAGCGGAAAATACATATGAAGAAAACATGAATAACCGAAAAGGACTGGGGGGCCCTACGAATATCACTGGGACTCCTTGCCGTCATCGTTCTCTTCCCGTGCCTTTACCTTGCCATGACCTAAAACCAACATCCCCAACGGGGTCAGTTACACAAAACAACAATCCTCAAGAGTTGAACATATACAATAATCACATGTCTTAGTTATGAAATGAGGGCTGAAAGAGAAACATCATAGTACGCCCGAGGTGGAACGTGCAAGTGCACAAGTAGCCGAGTGTCTGGAAATCCGCATATACACACGTATTTGGCCTAATTAGTCTAACGGGGGCACATTACCGTTTGCACAGTCCAATGTGCCCGGATTACCCGCATAAACATATGACCATAGTGTGCCCGACTAAAAATTCCACACGTATACCACCCGGAACACAATACAATACCGGAAGGTCACAAGAACAAAAGCGACCACAATGAATGATAATGAATAAAAATCCGACAAGGGTCAAGAATGACTCACCGTGGTGAATTAATAATGCAATGAGTGATAGCTCAAATGAAATGATTGGAACTGTCGTTCCTCGTGAATTATATGATTAGTTTGATAAATACAAGCCTCAACATGATTGATATACTATTAATGAATTATATGTAAGAATGAACAACAACGAAACGAATGATTATCCTTTTAACTGAGCAAGAATTTACCTGCCTCAATACCGGTGATGAAATGTCCTTTCTCGAACAAACGTCCCTGATGGAAATATCGGTCGCTCAAACAACCTTGAATAACATAATTACCAATAACTCGCTTAATAAACGAATCAAGCATGAACACAACCAACTCAAAAGGTCAATACAACAATGCCCAACTCATTGGGGCAATTTGACAAACACGTTGTAAACAATCTTTAATTGTATACAACCAATCTCAATTATATCGATACCACGCCTCCAATGAGTTATTCAATCCAACAAAACATCATCAATACTATCAATAATCCAATAGGGATACACAATCCAGAATTTCTATAACATCTAATCGAAACCCCTAATTCCAAAACCAACATCCAAAGTATTCTTGAATAATTCTCCAATGATCCAAAGATAGTTCATAAAAACTCATAATCCTATGTATATCCCTTCATAGATCACGATTATAACATCCAAAACATTATACTCCATCTCAAAATCGAAATCTACGGTTTTGGAGAAAATTACCTTTGAAGATCCAAACTCTTCGATCCGTCGAATTCGTGGACAATCGGCTATCCAAACTCCACAATCGCACGAAGATGGTTAGAACAAGAAAACACAAGTGTTTGATGATGAAAAATCCTCTCCCAAGAACCTCCCTATCGGACTCAAATGAAGAAATGAGCACAAAACTCCCGTCCATATCCTTAAATACTGCGCAGAGTTACGACCATAACTCTGTCATCTTACGGCCGTAACTTTCCAAAGTCAACGGCCTTACGGCCGTAACAACCTTTACTTATGGTCGTAACTCCACCTCGTCAAAAAACCAAATTGTCCATCTCCTGGCCTTATGGCCATAACACTACCACACTTACGGGCGTAACTACACTTCGTCGGCAGCACCCAAAACACAAGGATCATTTCTTACGGTCGTATCCTGCAAAACTTACGGCCGTAAGTTGGATTCGTCGAAAACGTCCTTAAACCAACGAACGCATGTTACGCCGTAATGTAACATCAGTTACGGCCGTAACTCTCTGCTGGAGCAATAATGCAACAATTCTGCCTTCTCGTTACGAATGATGAATGATTCGACATACATCACTTGCATGAGCATGATTAAGTCCAGTAACACACAATAAATGGTACTTCCAATACAAAACTACCAAACACGATCAAATGCAGTCGAAGGGAAAGGAACGATGAATGATCATTAATGAGTGAAAAATACTGAGTGGCAATTAATGAATGATAATAAATGAATTCACGACCGGGTATTACATACTCCTCCCCTTAAAAAGAGTTTCATCCTCAAAACTAAGGGTCAAACAATTCGGGATAACCCTCCCGCATACTATCCTCGATTTCCCAAGTATCCTCTTCGACTCCGTGTCTAGACCACTGAATTTTAACCAAAGGAATCACCTTGTTCCTCAACTGTTTGATTCACCGCTCTAAGACTCGTACAAGATGCTCGTCGTACGTATGATTATCCGTGATCTTGATTTCATCGAACTGAAGTATGTGACTCGGGTTGGCAACATACTTCCGCAACTGAGAGACGTGAAGCACATTATGAACTCTGCTCAAATCCGGAGGTAAAGCCAATCGATAAGCCAGATTGCCTACTCGATCCAAAATCTTAAATGGCCCAATGAATCTCAGACTCAACTTTCCCCTCTTCCCAAAATGGAAAATACCTCGGCTCGGGGATACCTTGACCAAAACATGGTCGTCTGCCTCGAACTCCAATGGTCGAGGATGGTTATCTGCATATGATTTTTGTCAACTCTGAGCGGTCAAAAAACGACTCCTGATCAACGCTACCTTCTCGCGGGCGGCTATTAGCATATCGGGCTCAGTGCCGATTGATTCTGATAAGTCATCCCAACACAAGGGAGGTCGACAACGACGACCATATAAGGCCTCGTAAGGTGCCATCTTAATCGAATCATGCCAACTGTTGTTGTATGTGAATTCAATCAATGGTAGTTGGGCTTCCCAATCATCTTTCTAATCGAGAACACATGGCCTCAACATGTCCTCCAATGTTTGAATAGTTCGCTCTGATTGTCTGTTGGACTGAGGGTGAAAAGCTGTGCTGAAATTTAGCTGAGTTCCCATGGCACGATGAACGGATTCCCAAAAATGTGACACAAATCGCCCGTCACGATCAGAAACGATACCCTTAGGGATACCGTGCAATCTTACGATCTCTTTAATGAACAACTGCGCAAGTCTCTCGGGACCCCACGTATCCTTAATCTCAAGGAAATGAGTTGACTTATTTAAACGGTCCACAATTACCCAAATTGAATTCATGCCGTGATGACTCGTTGGCAAACTCGTGATGAAGTCCATTGAAATATCCTCCCACTTCCACTCTGGAATATGGAGCGGTTTAAGCATACCCGCCGGTCACTGATGTTCTATCTTGACTTGCTGACAGGTCAAACATCTCGAAACAAATTCTGCGACGTCTCGCTTCATATTACTCCACCAATAATTTTGTTTAAAGTCTTTGTACATTTTGCTAAACCCCGGATGAATGGAATAAGCGGTAGCATAAGCTTCTCTCAAAATAGAGATTTTCAACTCGTCGTCCGCCGGAATGCATAACCGGTTCTTAAATCGCAAAAGTCCATCCTCGTGAACCACAAATCCAGGGGCTTTCCCCTGAGCCACATCCTCTCGAATGCGCAATAAAAACGGGTCTGAACCCTATTTCATTCTGATCGCCTCCTACAGTGGCGATGAAATATCTAACATGCAAAGTTGCCCCTGCACTCGCTGTAACCACACCTAGATCTCGGGTTTTAGGAATTCCTGTTGAAGTTCCTTCTGAGCAGTCAAATGAGCAAGCATCTGCTCTGGAACGGACTTGCGACTCAAGGCGTCGGCGGCAATGTTCACCTTACCTAGGAGTTATTGTAACTCAATATCATAATCTTTAGTCAGTTCTAACCACCATATCGGTCGCATGTTTAACTCCTTCTGAGTAAATATATATTTCAAACTCTTATGATCGGTGAAAATCTGACAAGTGACACCATAAAGATAATGACGCCAAATCTTCAACGCGAATACCACGGCCCCTAGCTCCAGGTCATGGGTCGGATAATTGACCTCATAAGGCCTCAGTTGCCACGAAGCATAGGCAATCACTTTTCCGTTCTGCATTAGTACACATCCAGGACCGTGTCCGGACGCGTCACTATAAACCACGAATCCTTCCATCCCTTACGGTAAAGAAAGGACAGGCGCTGAAATTAAACGGCTCTTGAGTTCCTCAAAACTCTGTTGACACGCTTCAGACCACGTGTATTTATTATCCTTCCGCAAAAGGCTCGTCATAGGTTGAGCGATTTTAGAAAATCCTTCCACAAATTTCCGGTAATAGCCTGCTAATCCGAGAAAGCTTCGGATTTCCTAAACATTCTTCGGAGGTTGCCAACCTCGGATAGCCTCCGTCTTCTGAGGGTCAACACATATCCCATCTGATGAAATCACATGTCCGAGAAATGTCACCTCGAACATCTAGAACTCACATATGGAAAGTTTCCCATATAGTTGCTCTCATCTCAACACGTCGAGAACCTGATGAAGGTGAAGTTCGTGCTCCTCTTGGTCGAGAATAAATCAAAATGTCATCTATGAAAACAACCTCGAACTGATCCAATTAGTTGATGAAAACTCGGTTCATTAC
This sequence comes from Orobanche coerulescens, assembly GCA_033398695.1. Taxonomy (NCBI): domain Eukaryota; kingdom Viridiplantae; phylum Streptophyta; class Magnoliopsida; order Lamiales; family Orobanchaceae; genus Orobanche; species Orobanche coerulescens. The sequence goes on from CM065814.1 coordinate 89,676,657, forward strand.
CTCCATGAATACCGCGGGTGCATTAGTTAACCCAAATGGCATCACTACAAACTCGTAGTGCCCATAGCGTGTTCGAAACGCCGTCCTTGCGATATCCAACTCTCCAATTCGCAACTGATGATACCTAGATCTTAAATCGATCTTGGAAAATACTGAAGATCCCTGAAGTTTATCTGAGAGATCATAGATGTGGGGTAGGGGATATTTATTCTTTATCGTCACTCTATTCAGTTCCCGATAATCAATGCACAAGCAAAATGAACCATTATTCTTCTTGACAAATAACACTGGTGCTCCCACGGGGATGCACTAGGTCCTATATAACCTTTATCGGTTAATTCCTCTAGTTGATTCTTCAGTTCCTGCATTTATGTCAGGGCCATACGATATGGGGCACGTACTAGGATCCAACTCTATCGTGAATTCAACAGCTCACTGTGGAGGTAAACCAGGTAACTCGTCTGGAAACACATAGGCGTATTCTCTCACTACAGGAATATCCGCCAATGTCACTGGTGATTTCTCGATCTTGGTCATATAGCACTAATACTCGACACACCCCTGATTGAGTAACTTCGCTGTTTTCATCATATTAATAACTCTTCCAGAACGGTTGGGGTTACCCCCCTGAAATACACACTCGACTCCATCGTCTGAAATGATAGTGACCATATGCTTACGGACACTAAGGATGTCATCATGACAATCCATCCAATTAGTACCCAAAATTACATCGTCTTTAGGTAAGTCCACCACGATTAGGTCTGCCAGCCATTCACAGCCCTCTAGCTGAATCGGACAGTTCTTAACTTCATGATTTCCAACAATTCTTCTACCGTCTGGTAGGCCAATGACATAAGGTTTGCAACTAGTAGCACTATCCAGATGTAGTCTACTCAAACATGGCTCGGAAATGAATGAATGTGATGCGCCAGTATCAAAAAGGTTACACACAAGTTGAGATAAAATTTCGAGTGTACCTGAGATCATTCGGTCCTCCGGATCATCGGTCCTCTTCATCTCATAAATTCGGGGCTTGCCGGCCCCTGAACCGGATGCTCCTGTCTGATAAGTATGGGCTCCGCCTTTATTTGCTCCCATCGTATTAAATGATGCTGACTGAGTAGCCTGATTCTGAGTAGCTGACTGCTTCGGGGTCTGAGATGCCGTCGGAGTAGGTCTGGAATCTCTTCGGCAGAATGGGCCTTATGCCCGGCAATCCCACAGACGTTGCACGTGATAGTCTGTTTCGGATACTTAGTGCTGTAATGATCTTGTTCACCACAGTTGAAACAGGTGATGGCCGAACTGGCCACTCGGTACTGACATTTTGCAGGTTTAGGGGCCATAGTAGGTCTCTCAGAAAAAGTAGAACCCGTGCGAGGCTTCTTGAAGGTTGCCCGAATACCTTCGGACTGATTATGATTCTTTGATTTCTTGCCAGCAGATGAAGTCTGTTGCTTAGCAATTTCCTTAGCAGTGAGCTCATAGGTAAGAGCTTTCTCGATGAATTTAAATAGGGTGGCGCAATGATGATTAAGCAAGTGCATCCGCATACGAGATTTCAACCTCTTACTGAAATACTTGATTTTATCCGCTTCGGAGTGAACAACGGATGAGGCAAATGGAAATGGCTCCTGAAACTTCTCGCCGGTGGCGAGAACATCTTCCTCCGCTGAGGGGTCAGGACTGAGTAATTCTGTAAACTTGGCCGCCCTGAGTGGGGCCAGGTAATATCTTTCCAACATGAGGGTCTTAAACTGGTCCTAAGTGCAAGATCCGTCGTTGGGCTTCAAGGATAGCCACCATGAGTGAGCGCTCTTACCCAAATAGTAAGCCGCAACTGAAACTTTGTGCCCTTCGGGACACTCTGCCATAGCAAATAGTTTCTCAAAATGTTCAAGCCAGTGAATAATATCCGCCGACTCAGATGAGCCCTCAAAAGTAGGTGGCCTCTGGCGAGAGATGTCGCCGATTATACTCCTCACACTCCTCTCTTGCCGCTAAGGTGGCGGCGGAGAAGCCTGTTGAGTCTGAGCGGTTGAATTATGTATCGTCTCCATCAGACGTGCCATCTAAGTCGTTTGGGCCATGATGCCCTGCATAAATATGAATGGGTCAACCCGAACACCTTCTGATTGGGCTGCATCTCGGGTACGATTCCCTGACAGCAAATGATTATCGACTGGTGAATGAGTAGCATCGTCAGCTGAATTGGCAGCATCACTGCCTGTTGAACTGATGACTTCCCTCGCGTTCGCGCGGGTATTCACACGAGATCCCGGGTTTCGGCCCGCACCGCGGCCTCTTCCCCTGCATCCGCTGACAGCTGAAGTAGGAAAATCACATGATAATTATAGATATCGCATGAATATCGCATTATGATTACGTTATGGAATGATAATAATGAGCCTACGCGCTCTAACAAAATGAACGCATTAATAATGCAGTAAAATGATCGTCGACATTACGCCGGAATATGGTAAGGTCGCATGAAGGATCAACTGATTATGTTATGAAATTCTTGAAATGATTATCTTGAACAAGTTAACAAGATTGATAATACGATCCACAAGATCAACAACTGAATATTGAGATTGACTGAGTGATTAATGAGTTTACATGAATTGCCAAGATCCAAAAGTGAATGATGAATGAGGATTGTTGTCCTATGAATGATGAATGAGTTGATTCTTATTGCAGAAACTATACCATAGCATCATAAATCATACCGTTCTTTCGGTTTGAGGGTCTTGGTGCTTGCACAGGTCACACGTGACGCGAAAGTCCAATAATACCAGTCTGATGAACGATGATTTTCAATGAGACATGACTTGGAAGGGTAGTATTAAAAACCACGCTCTGATACCAACTCTGTAACACCCCAAACTAGGCGGCTATTACAGTGTCGTGGACCCCCAACTGGGACCCACCAGATGAATGAAAATTAATAATTTAAATAATATAATTGTAGTACCGAACCATATTATAGTACCAAATTACTCCGATGAGGAGTTTCAAGTACAATACAATACACCCAGGAATACAGAATACAAATATATTTCATATGAAGATGAAATATACAACACTAGATAAAATGAAAATCCAAACGGAAACTGCAGCGGAAAATACATATGAAGAAAACATGAATAACCGAAAAGGACTGGGGGCCCCTACTTGTATCACTGGGACTCCTCTCCCTCATCGTTCTCTTACCGTGCCTTTGCCTTTCCATGACCTAAAAACAACATCCCCAATGGGGTTAGTTACACAAAACAACAATCCTCAAGAATTGAACAAATACAATAATCACATGTCTTAGTTATGAAATGAGGGCTGAAAGAGGGGCATCATAGTATGCCCGAGGTGGGACATGCAAGTGCACAAGTATCCGAGTGCCCGGAAATCCGCATATACACATGTACTTGGCCTAATTAGTCTCACAGAGGTACGTTACCGTGTGCATAGTCCAATGTGCCCGGATTACCTGCATAAACATATGACCATAGTGTGCCCTACTAAAAATTCCACACGTATACCACCCGGAATGCAATACGATACCGGAAGGTCATAAGAACAAAAGCGACCACAATGAATGATAATGAATAAAAATCCAACAAGGGTCAAGAATGACTCACCGTGGTGAATTAATAACGCAATGAGTGATAGCTCAAATGAAATGATTGGAACTGTCGTTCCTCATAAATTAAATGATTAGTTTGATAATTACAAGCCTCAACATGATTGATATACTATGAATAAATTATATGTAAGAATGAACAACAACGCAAGGAATGATTATCCTTTCAACCGAGCAAGAATTTACTTGCCTCAATATCGGTGATGAAATGTCCTTCCTCGAACAAACATCCTTGATGGAAATATCGGTCGCTCGAACAACCTTGAATAACACAATTACCAATAACTCGCTTAATAAATGAATCAAGCATGAACAGAACCAACTCAAAAGGTCAATACAACAATGCCCAACTCATTGGGGCAATTTGACAAACACATTGTAAACAATCTTCAATTGTTTACAACCAATTTCAATTATATCGATACCACGCCTCGAATGAATGATTCAATCCAACAAAACATCATCAATACCATCAATAATCCAATAGGGATACACAATCCGAAATTTCGATAACATCTAATCGAAACCCCCAATTCCAAAACCAACATCCAAAGCATTCTTGAATAATTCTCCAAGAATCCAAAGATAGTTCATAAAAACTCATAATCATATGTATATCCCTTCATAGATCATGATTATAACATCCAAAACATTATACTCCATCTCAAAATAGAAATCTAAGCATTTGGAGAAAATTACCTTTGAAGATCCAAACTCTTCGATCCGTCGAACTCGTGGACAATCGGCTATCCAAGCTCCATAATTGCACGAAGATGGTTAGAACAAGAAAACACAAGTGTTTGATGTTGAAAAATCCTCTCCCAAGAACCTATCTCTCGGACTCAAATGAAGAAATGAAGAAATGAGCACAAAAGTCCCGTCCATATCCTTAAATACTGTGCAGAGTTACGGCCATAACTCTGCCATCTTACGGCCGTAACTTTCTAAAGTTAACGGCCTTACAGCCGTAACAACCTTTACTTACGGCCATAACTCCACCTCGTCGAAAAACCAAAATGTCCATATCCCGGCCTTACGGCCGTAACACTACCACACTTACGGGCGTAACTACACTTCGTCGGCAACACCCAAAACATAAGGATCATTTCTTACGGCCGTATCCTGCAAAACATACGGTCGTAAGTTGGCTTCATCGAAAATGTCCTTAAACCAACGAATGCATGTTACGGACGTAATGTAACATCAGTTACGGCCGTAACTCTCTGCTGGAGCAATAATGCAACAATTCCGCCTTCTCATTACGAATAATGAATTATTCAACATACATAACTTGCATGAGTATGATTAAGTCTAGTAACACACAATAAACAATACTTCCAATACAAAACGACCAAACACGATGAAAAGCAGTCGAAGGGAAAGGAATGATGAACGATCATTAATGAGTGATAATTATTGAATGATAATAAATGAATTCACGACCGGGTATTACACAACCCACCCAGAGGATTGGACTCTTGGCTAAGACAAGACTCCTGAAGAAAAGAGTCACCACATGTAATTCATGACTTTTTACTATAGTTGTTTCACATTATCTATACAGTATGGATAAAGTATTGTGAGGACTAAGATAGTTTTATTGATATAATCTGCATAGTTGGTCGACAATGTATTTGAAGATATTGTGTATCAGGTATATCGTATGGGAATATTATTGGAACATGTATATGTATTCAGTATGTCCATTCGACGACTGACGAGGACAGTTGGAATGTGGTTAAGTGTATCTTATATGACGTACCTTAATATACATACCTTACATATGATAACATGCAAAGCACATTGTATATTAATGGTGTAGATAACGTATGTAAGATCATATCGGACAGGATCCAGGTTGTGGCTGGCAGGTGGGTTCTGTGCTCCACAACTTTTAGTGTGCGTATGCATGGCTGAGTTAATAGCACTTAACGTACTCTCTAAAAAGGTGCCCACGTAAATTAGTAGAGTAAGGTTACATACGCAATGATGGTCTTACGTACGTGACATTTAGATCAGTCTAAGGGATATTTCGTGTGGTCCTGACTGCTTCCGGTGCATGATTAAATGAAGTCAATGAGGTGATTATGTATGTTGCAGGCTTGCGTATGTTAAGTTGTTTATGTACGCTCGTCCGGGAGCATTGCGGATGTAAGGCATTATAATGAAATGAGGTAGTAGCCTCTGGAGTGGTGTTGCGGACGCTATCAAGGTCGGATAGCTTGCGTAAGAGGCTTTTGCGTATGTGATTTTGGAGTGGTGGTGACCGTTAAGAATTCTACAAGTTATAAAGTGAGAATTAGTCTCTCATTTCCCCATGGATCAAGTTGAGGGTTCCTCTCCTAAAATCATCCCTCTGCATATGTAGATCATATTGAGCCTCTTCTAACTTGGTTATGAGTTAGGGGCATGGATTGAAGCTTTATACTTATAGTCGATGATGATTCTTGGAAGGAGTTCGATTGGGGGGCATGGATTGCAGCTTTATACTTATAGTCGATGATGATTCTTGGAAGGAGTTCGATTGTTCTTTGCCATAGTTCATGAATACAATGTAATATTCATGTGCCTCTGACTATAACTCGACTTTTGGAAGGATTTTAACATCTTAGGATGCATATTAGTCTATCCTGTTATTTATGATGGAATTATATATGATTAACTTCAGTTTTGACTAAGAGATTGAAGACATAGGTTAAAGTTATTCATGTTGAAGTATTTTGATTCGTTCAAACATGTTCGTAAGATGGATTATCGAAGTATGTTCATGTTGTTGCTGATAACTACTTCATATAATGATGGATGGTTGAAGTGTTGATTTGATGCGGTACTTTATGAAGTTTGTGTTGAGGACATGATGTTATTTTGATGTTCATTGAATTATGAAATAAGAATATCGACTAGATGTTAGAAAATATCTTTTTTATGTTAGTTTGTTGTATTATGAGTTAAGATGGTGGTTTAGATGTTGGAAAACATATTAGATTATGTTGTTTTGATCATTATGAACAAAGTGATGTTAATTGAACATGGTTATGATTTAATTCGTGTTATTGACTAAGTTCTTGGTGTATATATATATCATGATAAGATGAAAATTTATAAGGTGTTGATGTTTTGGATATGAACATTTAATGTTCATACCTATAATTAGATTATGGTGATTGGCGATGTGATTTTTGTATGATCTCTTTGAAATAAGAATAATGATTATGAGCTTGATGAGATTATTATTCATATTTGAGTATATATGTCCATGCGTATAGAACGAATGTTCAAATTTGGAGGTTAAGATTATAGGATTATTTAGTTACCTTTGAATTGTGATTGTTATGAATTTGATGGATATAAACAAGGCATGACCACATTATTTAGCAAATGGATCTAGTTGGCTACAGCTAAACGTTGTATGCATTTTCCCAAGGAAAAGTAAAGTGCAAATCTAACAGAAAAATACTTATACTTTAAACCGTTTTGTGATAAGTCATTTTCTTTATTCACAAAGTAGTCATGGTTTTGATGTGCATATAATGCTGATGGAAACAACATTTAATGCTGCAAAAGAATGTGGACTGCAGAGCATATAATGAAGGTCAAAAGAGTGTCTGGAGAATTTAATGCTGACATTTTAACATTCATTAGCCACCAATTTGAAGTGTCCACATCTCACCAACCAGCCAAAAGCTACATTTATAATAGGTCTATTTTCGAGATTATAAGTAACCCAGTCCTAAGGTCTTGCTCATTTACTGATCAACAGACCAACTTACTGATTGAACAACTAATCTTATCATAACATCAAAAAGAGAAAGCACTCTTTTGAAGCTTACATCGCCATTCTTGTTGAAGAGACAGTCAATCTTCAAGCAAGTGAACAGCACATTAAAGCAAGGAACAGCAAAACCAAGTGAACAGTCAATCTTCAGCTACGCATTTAACTTCAAAAAGAGTACAACTTATTTACCCCCTCTAAGTTGTTATTTAAGTATACCGTGACCAACAACCAACTATGACAATTATATCAGTATAGCTGTCTTAATCTTCAAATTAATTTATCCATACTATACAGACTCCACATTGTCCAATACAATTCGATAAAATAAAACAAAAAGTACTTATTAAATTTCACGATATTACATCTGGTCTGACTACTTTTACAGCCTTTGATGAAATATCCATATGAGAATACAACATTGCTCACCGATGGATTATATTGAGGATTGTTCGACGAAGCTATAACATCTAATTTGGATCATAGTTTACACCAACTCAATCTAACAACTAACGCTAACAATAATCTATGCTAGCAACATATGATATTTTGCACATGATATATTAACTTATACAACACATCATCAACAACTCGAAATATTTCTATCTGATTTCTCAATAATCAATATGGCTCTTAATCAAATAACTCGTACCAAAAATATATTATTCTCAAGTTAATCCGATTATTGAAAATTTTATACTATAAATTTTGGATATTAGATTATACGTATATAAGACACTCTTTCTTATGTATGTAAGGGCAGTCGAACTTACACAATTAAATATATCCTAAACATACACAATTAAATATATCCAAAACTGAATGGAAAGAAAACATATAAATACTTAATATCCGAACATATTCAGTAAAAACCTCGATAATGAGTACTCTTGGGAATAGAAAAAATATTCGTTTAGTGAGGTTATTTACTTATCTATAAATGAATATACTATTTGCTTATCGGTAAATGAATTTGTATTCATTTAGATAGTATTTTTATATGTTTATTTTTTGTATGATTAATTATTTTACATCTAATGTACAAATATGTATATAGATTAAGTACATGTATCATGTACTAATAAGATTCTATGTATGGAATACTTAGAGTCTGTATTAGAAATACATGCACCATATAGTGTATATAGAAAGTACATGCACCATGTAGTAATAAGATTTTATGTATGAAATACAAAGAGACTAAGAAAATGTACCTAACCTACACTACAAACTACATATATAGTTCTAAAGCATTTGATTGGTAAATAATTCATTCTACTGTATCTTTCTTAATATTCAATTTGATGGCTTCCAATCACTAGTCAGCACCATCAACAAAAATAACTTTGACTGACCAGATTAAGAGGGCCATATGTGAGCATAAGAAGGAACATCCAAGTCTTACGCAAAAGGATACGCAAGCATGGCTGAAGTAAAAGCTGGATTTAGATACTAGCCAAAACACAATATCAAATACTCTTAAAAGTTCAGCAAAGTATTTGTCGAAGAAGATGAAAAATAGTAATGCAAAGAGGCACAAGTCAGCTAAGTACCCTGACTTAGAGAAAGTTTTATATGAATAGTTTCTTCAAAGACAAGAGAAAGTGAATTTGTCAGTAGAAATGATCCAAAGTAAAGCAAAAGAGTTTTTCAGAAAATGTGTGGTGAATTAATCAAGAATTCAGCTTTTCGAGTGGATGGTTAGGACGTTTCAAGGAAAGATATTCAATCAAGTCCTACTGACGATTCGGTGAAAGCGGTTCCATAAACATGGAGCACATTAAAAATGCTTCACCTATAATATTTACAATAAGGATGAAACTGGATTATTTTATCGATTAGAAGCCGACCCTTCACTTGCCAAAAAATAGCGTGAAGGATGAAAGAAAGATAAGAAGAGGACCACTATTACGGTTTTCTGTAATGGTGATGGATCCGATAATTTGAGAATCACTGTTGCAGTTTGCTGTAATGGTGGAGGATCCGAAAAAGTACCCCTTTGGGTTAGTAGCAAGTATGCAAAACCTAGATGCTTTAAAAATGTGAATATAACCAATCTTAGTTGTGAGTATCGCTTCAACAAGAAAGCTTGGATGACTGGTGATGAGCCCGAACTAATCGGTCACCAAGAAACGGGTTGATCTCAGAAGTTTATTTGAAACAACCCTCAAGTATATAAAATGCCTTTTTCCCTTTAAGATTAGGGGTGAAAAAGGATCGGATATGGGCGGATAGTGCTCTTCCCGTATCCTAACCCATATTTTTCTCTCGAATTCGGAGTCGGATACGGGGAGGCCGGATACGGATACAAATTCGAATTATTCGGGATACGGACATGGGACGGATACAGGACGGATTCGGTCCAGATTTGAATAAATATAGTCAGATAATATGTTTCATACAAAAATCGTTTGGAAGTGATTGCAGCATATAAAAAACGACCTACATAATATTTCATAAAAGTTCTAATGCAAACTACAGTAATTTTTTTAAAAATCGTTCCATAATAAGGTTCCCTCATTTTTACTTATTCAGTCTTTCCCATCAAAAATATAACCTCCATACTTAGCAAAGAGAATTCAATTAGCAAAGAGAATTTAAGCAAAACCTATTCAATGTATTAAACAAAACAACAACAACAACCAGAATCCAACTTATAATCCAATAGTCTGTCTGAATTTAGTGAAATCACATAAAAACTAAAATAATACTATGATAATGAGATAATCTATTAGAGAACCATCTTCCGGATAAACATGAAATGGAGGCTTCAACTATCGGATCCTCATCAATCCTCATCACTGTCAATTTCTTCTTCAACCTATATTTTTTTAATAAGCACTTAGTATTTCATTAATGATCAAGACTCGTGGAAAAAAAGCAAGTATGGAGAAAAATAGAGAAGAATTGTTAACAATAAAGTAACGCATACCAAATAAATGCATTAGCTAAAATTAGATATTTTTCTAATAATATCCAAGATAATAACCGAATAACCATATGATGGCTCCACAATTTCCCGTCCTGCATATTAAGAAAAAAAGATAAAGGACTCAATATCCATTTTGAATATGATTAATTATCTATTGTGTCAGACTACTGACAATGTCTTAACTCTTACAGATGCATGATTTTTATATGAATTAATAAAAAACGATGTCCCATGCCTGTAAATATTGTGAACTTAATATTTTTTGATTGTAGGCTTGCAGCTACTGACTAGACATGCCTATACATGAGAAACTTCTGGAGTAAGGGCTTGAAAGAAATGTAAAATTAAATTGTCTAAAGTGCAAAGCAATATATCATTTTCTGGACTACTTTAACCACAAAAACAGCACAGTATATTTAATCATAAAACATGAATAAATATACTAGCTTCTCATGCATTTAAAAGACGTTCAAGATCACTCTTAACAAGTGTTCTCTATTCAAATCCCATGTCAATCCCACATAAGTACTGCATGGCCATAAAAATACTTGGCAAGTTAAAAAACTGATGAGAAAATGCCAAAATACTTCCATTTCGAAAAAAATCTCCCCTGTACAACTCAGCAAGTACTATGCAATATAGCTATAAATAATAGTAACCAGCGCAAAATAATCATAATTGCAAGCTAATATGTGCAAATAATCAGTGAAATACTTCCAGCAATACTAAGCATTGATAGCAATTATTTAAGAAGTGATAATGATAAACCTGATCCACCATATTTGCTGCAAGTGCTTCTAAAACCTCAAGATCACCAACAATGGATGAAATATTTTTTTGAGAACCTGAAATTTTTAAAAGAAAATTCATAAGAGGATGATGAGTAATAATTATAATATAAAATGACAATAAATTTAAAAAATAACCTTGTTTGGATGCAGCTAGCCAATCCTTAGTACAAACTAGTGCTTCTACCATCTCATGATCCAAACGACTACGGAATGGATCTATAACACGACCACCAGCACTGAATGCAGATTCGGAAGCAACATTTGATACTTGCATGGCTAACATATCACGAGCAAGTCGTGAGAGAATAGGGTATACATATTGATGAGCCTTCCACCAGGACAAAATATCAAATTTTTGAGATTTAGGCACCATGAACGGTGGTTCTATCATGTATTTCTTCAAGTCATTTGCTGCACCAGTTGTATAAGTAACTATCAAGTTCATCGTTTTCTTTTTCCATAAAGAATTCACAAGTTTCACCATGACTAGAAACAATAGCAGAACTTCTTATGACATTCGATGCATCACAAGCATACTGTTGATATAGTTGTTTCACAATCGTCATCAGCTTTTCCATTTCAGCTTGATATGCAAGCTCACCATGAAACTTCCTCATGAAAAATTCTATGATCCTTTTCTTGAATCTAGGATCAAGAAAACTAGCCATAGCAAGAGCAACATTTGACTTCTTCCAATACTTATCAAACTTGGAAGTAGATATTGCCATTGTCCTAATGGTGATATCATCACTAACATGCCACTCTCTTAGCAAAAGCTTAATCTCACAAAAGTTCCGATAAAATAGATTTGCAGTTGGATACAATGTGCCAGACAAAAGCTCAGTAATATCATTGAATTTCTTCAAGCATTTGCAAAGAGATAAAGCCTTACCCCATCCTTCATTTGATGGTGCAATATTCTCTTACCTGTGGCGCTCCAAGAAAAGAAGCCTCTGAAAAGCATTCTTGTAATATAAAGCATCCATCAACATTAGGTAGGTGGAGTTCCACCTTGTAGCTACATCTAGTGCAACACCTTTCTTTGTATCCAATTGACATTGAGTTGCACACTTCATAAACTCCTCCCACTGTAATGGAGAGCTCTTTATAGCTACAACAAAAGCACGAATATTCTTTATTGTACTTGCAATTGCAGCAAGACCATCTCCAGCAACAAGATTGAGTATGTGATTAGCACATCTCACATGAAAGAACATGCCATCACAAATGAGGGGGCATATTTTTTCAAGCTCGGAAATAACATCCTTAACACAAACTTCATTTGCAGAGGCATTGTCAAGAGTTAGAGAAAACAACTTCTTCTCAATAAACCATTTCATAACACTAGCAACGAATGCTTCTGAAAACCTTGCACCTGTATGTCGTCCTCCTACATGCATGAATTTTATGATTCTCTTCTGAATGTGCCAATCTTCATCAATCCAATGTTTAGTGACAAACATATAGCCCTTGTTTTGATTTGATGTCCACATGTCCATAGTTGTGCTAAAGCAACATTTCACAGATTTGAAATATTCATAGAGCTTTTCTTTTTCTTGTGTAAAGATTTCCTATATTTCTTTCCTAACGGTGATTCGGCTCTTCATTGGAAAACTTGGACGCAAGGACTTGATGAACTCCACAAAGTATTCATGCTCAACTATATTGAAAGGGTACTCATGCATGATTATTGCTAAATGAAATTTTCTAGAGCTAGCTTCTTGATCGTACCTGTAAGGTTCAACACTTGCGACAATGTCTTTATTTTCCACTTTCAGTTGTTGACTGGACATAATATTGTGTTTTTTCTTCAAGTGGTTCCAGAATATCTTTGTTCCATTTGTACTCTCACCTCTAGCGTTGTATTTGCATTTATTTCAATGTGCCCAAAGTATCACGGTTTTCTTGCCATTCTCCTCAATGGTCTGGCGCACCTTAGTGAAGTGATTCCAAACCCTTGATGTAGTCCTCTTTTGTCTCTTTTCTTGAGGCTCGTTGTAACACCGCGAGATATTCGGAATAATTACAGCGCCGTAAACCCTTTAAGTAAGGATTTACAAGGCTAATTTAAAAGAAATGTAAATAGAAGACATCAATACTGCGGAAATTCAAGTTTACAAAACCATTCAACTGGTTCAACGAGTAATTAATACAACCATATCTAAATGATATTAGTAAGATACGCGTACTCGAGTACTGAAATCAAACCAAGAAAACAAATCACCAACAACAAACAAACATCACTGAACCCCTTCGTCGTCACGCTGCATCGTGGTCGCTTTCGCTCCTCGGCTACCTGAACATCAAAACAAATGTCCACCCCCGAAGGGGTTAGCAAAACGATGCTAGTACAAGTATCATTTAAACAAATCAAATATGCATCAACAATACATAACAAGATACACCACACGGACTTCCGCTACCGGAATCCGATAATGCGAATCCACAAGATTCCATTAACATAGCATGGGTATTCCAATGATCCAGCGCCCTCAGCATAGATCCCAAGATGATCCCGTTGGACCAACACGAGGTGGAAATAACCCGTCCAATGATCCAGCGCCCTCATCCTAGATCCCATAATGATCCCGTCGGACCAACACGAGGTGGACATCCGATCCAGCGCCCTCAGCATAGATCGCTCAACAAACACAAACATAACTCATGCATACATATATGCCAAATCGCCATGTCCATCAACATGAAAATACAAACACTAGATAACGAATATCATGACAATTCAACGAAATAAATATCATGTTCAACAACATGAATAATCACACGCATGCTCAAAATACCAATATTAACATATTACGATACTTGCCTCGAAGATGGCAAGAACGAAACACTTCAATGATCTCAACACACTCGAAGGCCGCCTCCTTCGATCAACGTAGCAAGCTCGAACCTTAACAAAAGAAATGATATACAAATCATCTCAAGTCGAACGATTGCCTAGCAATTCGGTCTATGGCCAAAAGCTCAAAATATACAATCTGCCTGAACCACTTAGCGTACGCATTTTCTACATAACGTGCGCTAAGCTCGTTAGCGTACGCTATCGCCTAAGCTTCAGCGTCGCTAGCCATGGATCGACAGCTTCGATCACCGATCGACTCGGCTGATATCATAACATACGTTACGTAACAAACGTAGCGTGCGTTAGCTTATCCCCGATAGCGCACGTTAACTTACGTATGTTAGCGTGCGCTAACCGTGCATGGCAGATTACTACTGGCAGAAAACTAGATCTAATGGTGATGAACTCATGGATTCTATGGTGATAATACATGTCATCCCCGTGCATATCATGCTCATAAGGTTTGTGAAAGTTCTATACGGATTAAACGACTACGAGATATAAGGCTACGTATAATCATCACAACATCATGATTCATCTTTGATCTTCAAGGAATATCCTAAGTTCAATCCGTTATATGTCCCAAAACGTATGATTCTTAACGTAAAACATACGAACTAGGTAATCTTCATATACTGGTCATGATCGGTTGAAGATACATAAAATGCTTAGGAGTCCAAACACCAAAAAGGTTCAAAGGATTATACGAAGAATAAGTGCCGATACGTCAAAAGTATCCTTCTAACACGTGATTATCGATTATAAACGAAATAACTGACTATCAAAACATGATCAAACGTCCTTTAGAACACTACTAATATTGGTGAAGAATCACCTACCTCAAAGTAGTGAAGAACAAGGAGGAAATCGAAGCAATCCAACGTCGAAGGCTCGAACACCAATCCTCAATGATCTACAATCTTCAACACGAGCTAGGATACTCTAAGTATAAGGATTCGGATGTGGGAGAAGAAAGGACTGAAAATACGAAAAGGATGCTGTCCTATTTATAGGAAATGGTTATTAGCGCGCGCTAGTCCATGCTCGTAGCGTGCGCTAACGGCTTCGACTTCATCAGACTCGACTTAGCGTGCGCTATTCTCATCTCAGTAGCGTGCGCTAAGGCGCTGACTTGGCTTTTCCCGAAAGCCGTCCAGGTTCATCCCGACACAATCCGACCAAGATCCCCGGCCTGATCTCACCTACCACACGTCTCAATCATGCTGACTACGTATAGCGCGCGCTAAGGTCATGCACAGCGTGCGCTATGGATCCAACTTAGCGTACGCTACACATAGTCGATAGCGTGCGCTACATGCGCAGAATCACCATTTTCATCACATTCATGAAATCATACGCTCAACAACATCGGATTATGAAATACGGAGAATAATACTCAGATAAAAGTGCAACAATAACAATGTCATAAGTTCTAAATACATAACAAAAATCTCGGGTATTACATCCTTCCTTCCTAAAGAGAAGTTTCGTCCCGAAACTTAAAATGAAAACAACTCCGGATATCTAGTCTTCATACTGTCCTCTGTTTCCCAAGTGGCCTCTTCGACTCTGTGTCGTGACCATTGTACTTTAACCAAGTGTATTGGTTTATTCCTCAACTGTTTGATCCGACTCTCAAGTATCTTGATTGGTCTCTCTTCGAAGTTGCCATCATTAGCTATCTCAATCTCGTCGAAATCAATGACGTGACTGGGGTCCGGTACATACTTCCGCAATTGGGATACGTGAAACACATTGTGAACATGACTCAGCGATGGCGGTAAGGCCAACCTGTATGCTAAATCTCCAACCCTCTCGAGGATCTCGAATGGTCCGATATATCTCGGACTTAGCTTACCCTTTTTCCCAAAACGGAAAATCCCTCGTGTAGGAGACACCTTCAATAGTACATGTTCCCCAACGTCGAACTCTAGAGGACGATGACGTACGTCTGCGTAAGACTTTTGTCGACTCTGGGCAGTCAACAGTCTTTCTCGAATCAAAGTTATCTTCTCTTGAGTCTGAACTATCAATTTCGGTTCCGTCCCGATCAAGTCCGAAGAATCATTCCAGCACAAGGGTGATCGGCATCTTCTCCCGTACAAAGCTTCAAATGGTGCCATCTTAATAGAAGCATGCCAACTATTGTTATAGGTGAACTCGATCAAGGGCAAGTGAACCTCCCAATCAGTTGATCAATCCAATACACAAGCTCTAAGCATGTCTTCTACGGTTTGTATAGTCCTTTCGGACTGACCGTCCATTTGGGGATGATAAGCTGTGCTAAAGTGGATCTCAGTCCCCAAAGCCCTGTGAACTGCCTTCCAGAAATGTGACACGAAGCGACCATCTCGATCCGAAATAATGGTCTTCGGCGTCCCATGCAATCTGACTATCTCCGCAATAAATACTCGCGCTAATCTCTCGGGTCCCCATGTATCTTTAATTCCTAGGAAATGAGCCGACTTGGTTAGTCGATCAACTATAACCCAAATCATGTTCATTCCCGTTCTAGTCCTTGGCATACTGGTGATGAAATCCATCGAGATGTCCTCCCACTTCCATTCAGGGATCAGAAGCGGCTTTAACATTCCGGCAGGTCGCTGATGTTCAATCTTAACTTGCTGACAAGTCAAGCACCTCGAAACGTACTCTGCTATGTCCTTCTTCATATTCCCCCACCAGAAGTTTTGTTTTAAATCCTTATACATCTTATCACGCCGGGTGAATAGAATAGGGCGCACTGTGAGCTTCCTTCAGAATAGTCCGTCTCAAATCATCATCATCGGGAACGCAAAGTCGACTCTGAAATCTCAGAACTCCATCATCTTGTATCACGAATCCTGGGGCTTTTCCCTTCTTTACTTCATCACATAATCGAAGGGTCAGAGAATAATCCAACTGCTTAGATTTGATCTCCTCGACTAGTGATGAAGTCAGTTCCATCACATATAGTTGCCCTTGGATTCCTGGTGCCCATACTTCAATCCCTTCGCGGATCAGTTCCCGTTGAATGCTGGTTTGGGATGTAAGTGCTTCCAACACTCGAAGAGAAACAGGTTTACGGCTCAAAGCATCGGCTACTACGTTTGCTTTCCCCGGATGATAGAGAATCTCCAAGTCGTAATCCTTGATCAATTCCAGCCACCTTCTCTGCCTCATGTTTAATTCTTTCTGACTGAAAATGTACTTGAGGCTCTTATGATCGGTAAAGATCCGACAATGAGTGCCATACAAATAATGTCTCTAAATTTTCAAATCAAAGACTACAGCTGCTAGCTCCAGATCATGAGTCGGGTAGTTAACCTCGTATGGTTTCAACTGACGAGAAGCATAGGCAATCACCTTGTCTCTTTGCATCAACACACATCCCAAACCCTGATTTGAAGCGTCGTTGTACACCATGAATCCATCAGTTCCATCTGGTAATGCTAATATAGGTGCTGTCGTTAGTCTCTTCTTAAGTTCATCAAAACCGGCCTGGCATTTCTCATCCCACGTGAACTTTTGAGTTTTTTGTAATAGCTGAGTGAGCGGACGAGCAATTTTGGAAAATCCCTCTATAAAGCGGCGATAATATCCAGCAAGTCCTAAGAAACTCCAGACTTCTTTCACGTTATTAGGAGCTTCCCATTCCAAGATTACTTCGAGTTTCTTCGGGTCCACCTGAACTCCGTCAGCTGATATCACATGCCCAAGGAAAGTTACCTCCCTGAGCCAGAACTCGCATTTTGAAAGCTTTGCATACAGCTGTTCCTTTCTCAAGGTGCTCAAAACCACACGCAAATGTTCGGCATGCTCCTTTGCGTCCTTCGAATATATCAAGATGTCATCAATGAAGACGACCACAAATTTATCCAAGTATTCCAAGAATACCCGATTCATCAATTGCATGAATACCGCAGGAGCATTGGTAAGTCCAAACGGCATCACTACGAATTCATAATGCCCGTCCGGGAGCTGAAAGCAGATTTCGGTATATCCGATTCCTTAATTCTCAACTGATGGTATCCTGATCGTAAGTCAATCTTCGAGAATACCCTTGCCCCTTGCAGTTGATCAAACAAGTCGTCGATCCGAGGTATAGGATACTTATTCTTGATCGTCATCTTGTTTAGATCCCTGTAATCAATACACAGTCGGAGGGATCCGTCTTTCTTCCGGACAAAGAGAACGGGCGCTCCCCAAGGAGAAACAATAGGTTGAATATAGCCCTTCTGTAACAATTCCTCCAGTTGCTTCTTGAGTTCATACATCTCGGTTGGCGCCATGCGGTATGGTGCTCTGGAAATAGGAGCTGCTCCAGGCTCTAATTCGATAGTGAACTCCACTTCTCTCTGCGGAGGTAACCCAGGTAGCTCGTCAGGAAATACATCTGAGAACTCATTCACAACTGAAATAGACGAGAGCTCTACTCCTTCCTCTTTCCTCATGGCATAGCACCAGAGTCCATGACATCCCTGCTTCAGTAATTTCACGGCTTTCATTGCTTTGATCAATTTTCCCGAGCGTCCCGGTCTCCATCCTCGGAAAAAGTGTTCAGATCTGTCATCAGCAATGATAGAAATGACTCTCTCTCGGTAATTCAGAATAGCTCCATAACGGTTAATCATCTCCGAGAATTAAATTGTCACCGTAGATGTCAACTACAATAAGATTCGATGGCCAATCTCTCCCTCCTATAGACACTAGAAAATCTCTAGCCTCTAGGGTTCCCACAATTCTCTCTCCACTCGGCAAACCCACAACATATGGTTCACAATCAAATAAGCACGAGATTTTTAAACGATTTACACAGTTCAATGATATGAAAGAATGTGTAGCTCCGGAATCGAATAAGACACTAACTGGTTGCAAAAGAATCTGAATCGTACCTGATGCAACAGCAGTGTTCTGATCGTCAGATTTTCTCATCTCGTACAGGCGCGGAGGAATGGACCCAGCACTGGATGTCTCTCTCTTCCCAATATTCTGTTGCGGAAATCCACTATGTTGCGTCTAGTTCACACTTATCTCCTTTGGAACTGGCGCTGGAGTGCGAGTACCAAAAGATCTAGTAGCAACTCCACAGAAATCCGCACGGTGCCCTTCTTGTCCAAAATCGTAACAAGTCACAGAAGATGCGGGGCAGTCACGTCGAATATGCCCTGCTCGACCACAATTGTAGCATTTCTTTGATGCGTCTGAAACTGCTGATGTAGTCCGGAACTTCTTTCCGCCTCTAGAAGGTTGTGGAGGTTTCCTAGCCGAATAAATGGAAGACTGGCCCTTGCGGGTCCCACCACTCTTGTTTTCTGAAAAGTTGTCGGTCACCTTCTGCTTCTTTACCTCCACTAATTTCTCCACCGCCGCCTCTTTCATGTCGTAGGCCAGCGCTTTGTCTTGATACTATCGCAACGTAGTACACTCGAACCCGGACATGTACTGCTGAATCTCCGGCTTCATCCGCATATCGAAATGAAAAATCTTTTCTGCCTCCGTTCTGACCAAGTGTCGCACACAAGTCAGCTGATGATTAAAAGTTTTGATTACATCCGTCAGAGATGCTTCCGAACTCTGTGGTGAGAAAAACTCTCGGATCTTTGCCTCTCTAACTGGACGAGGACAATACTGTGCTTCCATCATTAGATTGAATTCCATCCAGTCCGCATTATGATCCTCGGGTCGAATAGCTTCCCACTAGTCAAAGGCCTCCCTAGTCAGAAAATACTGGGCAATGGGAACCTTCCGGTCCTCGGGACAGTTAAGACCCGCAAATATCTTCTCTAACTCCTTAAGCCCGTGATCCCAAGTAAGTGCCTCAGCGGATCCGTCAAATTTTGGCGGGTGTAATTTGACCATCTCAACAAGCCATCTGTCTCCCCGGTTATCCTCGTGGTGCTGCTGTCCCATCGCCGTCTGCATGCGGTCAACGACCTGAGCGAACTGGTTTATCTGCGCCACCACCTGTTGAAGCACTCCCGGCATGTTAGGATTTGCATCGTCATTCGCTGATCCTTGCTGCCCTCCAGAATGGGAATCGGTTCGACTAGCTGATAATTCTGGGGTAGTTGCGGAATCCTCCTGTCTCATGTTACCCCGTCCGCGTCCACGACCGCGTGCGCGTCCACGTCCTCCTCTCAACATACTGTAAACACAATTCCTCAATATCCAGACAAAGTTTTCAAATAAAGCCCGTCAATACTCACAAAACAAGAATTAAGTAAAACGGTAGTATAAGAGATTAGAGACTTACAACCACGGTCCACATGACGACTTTTGGTGAACAGGTGATGTTACGAACGACTCGTAAATCAATAACGTAAAATGCACTCCAACTTAAAACCCATCGCCAAGATATCCATGAATCTTAGCTCGATACCATATTCGTAACACCCCGAGATATTCGGAATAATTACGCCGTAAACCCTTTAAGTAAGGATTTACAAGGCTAATTTAAAAGAAATGTAAATATAAGACATCAATATCATGCGGAAATTCAAGTTTACAAAACCATTCAACGGTTCAACGAGTAATTAATACAACCATATCGAAATGATATTAGTAAGACACGCGTACTCGAGTATCGAAATCAAACCAAGAAAACAAATCACCAACAACAAACAAACATCACCGAACCCCTTCGTCGTCACGCTCAGCATCGTGGTCGCTTTCCCGCTCCTCGGCTACCCGAACATCAAAACAAATGTCCACCCTCAAGGGGTTAGCAAAACGATGCTAGTACAAGTATCATTTAAACAAATCAAATATGCATCAACAATACATAACAAGATACACCACACGGACTTCCGCTACCGGACCGATAATGCGAATCCACAAGATTCCATTAACACAAAGACGGGTATTCCAATGATCCAGCGCCCTCAGCATAGATCCCAAGATGATCCCGTCGGACCAACACGAGGTGGAAATAACCCGTCCAATGATCCAGCGCCCTCAGCCTAGATCCCAAGATGATCCCGTCGGACCAACACGAGGTGGACATCCAATCCAGCGCCCTCAGCATAGATCGCTCAACAAACACAAACATAACTCATGCATACATATATGCCAAATCGCCATGTCCATCAACATGAACATACAAACACTAGATAACGAATATCATGACAATTCAACGAAATAAATCTCATGTTCAACAACATGAATAATCACACGCATGCTCAAAATACCAATATTAACATATTACGATACTTGCCTCGAAGATGGCAAGAACGAAACACTTCAATGATCTCAACACACTCGAAGGCCACCTCCTTCGATCAACATAGCAAGCTCGAACCTTAACAAAAGAAATGATATACAAATCATCTCAAGTCGAACGATTGCCTAGCAATTCGGTCTACGGCCAAAAGCTCAAAATATACAATCTTCCTGAACCACTTAGCGTACGCTACGTACTCTACGTAACATGCGCTAAGCCTGCCTGTTAGCGTACGCTATCGTCTAAGCCTAGCGTACGCTAGCCATGGACTGACAGTTCTCTCTGATCATCCGACTGACTCGGATGATATCATAACGTAAGTTACGTACCAAACGTAGCGTGCGTTAGCTTATCCCCGATAGCGCACGTTAACTTACGTATGTTAGCGTGCGCTAACCGTGCATGGCGACACACCGCGTAAAACTAGATCTAATGGTGATGAACTCATGAATTCTATGGTGATAATACATGTCATCCCCGTGCATATCATGCTCATAAGGTTTGTGAAAGTTCTATACGGATTAAACGACTACGAGATATAAGGCTACGTATAATCATCACAACATCATGATTCATCTTTGATCTTCAAGGAATATCCTAAGTCAATCCGTTATATGTCCCAAAATGTATGATTCTTAACGTAAAACATACGAACTAGGTAATCTTCATATACTGGTCATGATCGGTTGAAGATACATAAAATGCTTAGGAGCCCAAACACCACAAAGGTTCAAAGGATTATACGAAGAATAAGTGTCGATACGTCAAAAGTATCCTTCTAACACGTGATGATCGATTATAAAGGAAATAACTGACTATCAAAACATGATCAAACGTCCTTTAGAACACTACTAATATTGGTGAAGAATCACCTACCTCAAAGTAGTGAAGAACAAGGAGGAAATCGAAGCAATCCAACGTCGAAGGCTCGAACACCAATCCTCAATGATCTACAATCTTCAACACGAGCTAGGATGCTGATATGAAGTGTTTAGGATGTAGAGAGTAATACTCTAAGTATAAGGATTCGGATGTGGGAGAAGAAAGGACTGAAAATACGAAAAGGATGATGTCCTATTTATAGGAAATAGTTATTAGCGCGCGCTAGTCCATGCTCGTAGGGTGCGCTAACGGCTTACTGACTTCACTGTACTCAGCACTTAGCGTGCGCTATTCTCATGTCAGTAGCGTGCGCTAAGGCGTTGACTTGGCTTTTTCCGAAAGCCGTCCAGGTTCATCCCGACACAATCCGACCAAGATCCCCGGCCTGATCTCATCTACCACACGTCTCAATCATGCTGACTACGTATAGCGCGCGCTAAGGTCATGCACAGCGTGCGCTATGGATCCAACTTAGCGTACGCTACACATAGTCGATAGCGTGCGCTACATGCGCAGAATCACCATTTTCATCACATTCATGAAATCATACGCTCAACAACATCGGATTATGAAATACGGAGAATAATACTTAGATAAAAGTGCAACAATAAGTTCTAAATACATAACAGAAATCTCGGGTATTACACTCGTCATCCACTTCTTTTGTATACGGATCAACATCAACAGTTCCAATATTAACATTTTCTGCTGTGGATGATACACCGAGACTTGCACTTTCCCTGCATAGAAAATCTCAGAATTCAGATGGGAAAAAGGATTTAAGCACTTAAAATACTGAGTAGCAGAGTGTGGATGGAAAATGTTGCCGTGTGCTAATACAATGCGATTAATTAGTAAAAATGTCTTCAATGATACTATAGGTAATGGACAAAAGAATACTCCAAAGTATAATTATTCATATTATAAGGTTCTGTTAAATAGAAATCCATTGCATCCTAGCTTGAAGAAAGTTTACACTATCACCAAAAGAGGAATGAGCTAAATTCAAAATAGGTTTTTATAGTAGCAATGTAGCATACTGTTGAGCTCTTAGGCAAGGACAGAAGCCATAATCATTGCAAAGGACATCACAAATATTCTCATATTTTAGTTGCAGCCAATAGAGCTTTACCTACATCCAACTAAAAAGCTCAAACCAACTAAAAAGCTCATATACACAAATACGGTCAAACTACAAGAAATAGTTAATCAACAGAAGATAAGGCTTATAACTTTGCACAAAAACACAATTTTACAATGCCCTAATCTTGCAAAATACCCAAACTTATTGCTAACCTAATTTCTTGGATGGTTGTGCTGGGTTTGGGAAGGAGACTCGGGGGCTGTAAAGTGTAAGCGGTGTCGAGCATCTCACCGACGGCAAAGTTGATCGGAGACGATGAGTCTTCTTCCATTTGCGAGCTGCCGAGCGGGTTCTGAGATTTCAGGGTAGAGAGGTTCCAAGTTCGTGTGTTTCTGAGACTGGGTTTGGGAAGGAGACTAAAGAGTGTTAATTTAATTTTTTTTAACAATATATATATATATCCTAATTAGTCCGCTTTTGTGCTCTCCGCAGAAGGCTAGTAAACGTAGTGAGAACGGGTGTTGGTTGCTCTGCAGCTCTGTTGCCCCGCAGCCTTATCCATGTGCCTCTGCAATAAAATAACCCAAATTCTAACCTGTATCCGAATTCAACTATCCGGATTCGTATCCAAATCCGACCGAATACCTATTTTTCATCCCGAATTCGATCCCGACCGGATATGGCTCCGGATATCGGGCGGAAAATATCCGCCCAGTTTTCACCCCTATCTAAGATGTTTCTCTCTCTCTAGAATATTTCCCTCTCTATTATGCTAGAATGCTTGCCTTCGGAAAGAGAGGCTTCTCCCTTATTTATAGAAGGGAGGAGCCGCCTTTTCTTTGAGTCCTTTTCCTGATTTCAGGGAAGATCCCAGATATTCAGCAATTTAGGCTGCGGCTTCGCATCCCTGGATATCCGGGATTTGGGCTGCAGCTTATCCGCCCCTGGATTTCTGGGATTCTGTCAGGTAGGTCAAAACCTAACCTTTCGGGGGCCTGATCTTCATGAGCCCAGACGCTCCCGACCTCGGGTTGGGGTTCTGTAGGTAGGTCTATTCTATGGGGGGGCCTAGGTCGGGATATTCCTTTTTTGTCAAATAGGTCGTCAAGTTTGTTAATCTTTGCGGGTATTCTAGTTTACCGACCTCGGGATGGGGCCAGTCGGGTCGGACTAACTCTGCTTGGGCCTCTCCTTTATACCTCGACGTCGATATGTCGGTTCATTTTGGGCTTCTTTAGACCGAGCTTTTAAGAGGTCTACATTTATCGTCCTATCAACCAGTTTTCCCTACTCTAGTCGAGCTGTAAGACCGAGTAGAGTAAGATTTATTTTAGATTGGCGACTTTGGTGCGATAATCCCTGGGGATTAAGTTTCCAGATAACGAGGATTCTCCTCTAGATTCGTGCGCATTTATGCCTGTGCCGTTTCCTTTCCCCAATCTCGCCTCCCAACCATCATACCCCTACACTTAGGCCTAGGTGTCAACCTACTATAGGTCGGCTAGGGCGGTGTTGGATCTAGGCCGTCCTTTCGAGTAGGGTATCGGATGCTCCAGATCATCCTTATTCTTCTTGGTTTTTGTCCCTCCCTCCTATAAAAGGAGGTCTTCTGCTTCATTTATCACTTTCGCATTTTTACTTCCTTAAACTCTAGTGCGAAAATTCTCCGGCGACATTAGCGATCACAACTATCTGCTTCCGGCTACGCTCTTGCTCTCCACCTCCGGCGATCTTCCTTCCACCCAATTCATGGGTATGTCTATCTAAGTACTTTCACTCTTTTTTTACATATATATATTTTTTTTCTTCTTTCTCTCCCCTTTTTCCTCTTTCTACGATGTCTTCCGCCTCCGATTCCCAAAATATCTCCGGTCAATCGGATGTGGACTGTTTTTTGGAAGGTTTTTCTTCTTCTGATGGAGATTTGGGGGTAGGTCGGAGCGAGCTATGGGCTCATCCCTTTGTCTTAGAGACGAACCTCTAGGTAATATAGACTGGTCCGAGCTAGGCGATATTCCTCCTAATCTTCCCTCTAGCATCTCTTTGATTATCGTAGATCTCCTATCTCTTCCTCCTTCGGGTGCGATGACTATTACCGGCCTATTAGCCGACCTTACCAAGCGAGCACAGGGGCTACATGCATTCTTCCTCCCCATCCTTTATCTAGGACCAGCCCCGCCGCGCTAGGAAGTTTCATAAGGTTTCTCAGGCTTCCTCCGGGCTGGGATTTTGTCACACCTCAGGCTTTTGACACCCCCAATCACCCCTCTCCAGGTTATATTACTTGGTTTGTGGATCAGGTGAATAGCGGTCTTCGCTTTCCTCTTAACCCCTTCCTTGTTTCCCTTTCTACTAAATATAACCTCCCTCTTAATCAATTTTCCCCAAATTCCTTTCGTTATATGGTCGGTTTTCTTGTATTATGTCATTATAGACACGAGGAACCCGACCTGGATTTTTTTACTTTGGCTTCGGACTAAAGAGCTTTAAAGGTTCTTTTTATTTGACCTCCTGGAATGATGCCCATTTCTTTACGCATCTCCCTTCCAATGTAAAGTATTGGAGATCACGGTTCTTTTTTCTCCGTCTTCCTTCAGGTGACTCTTGGGGCTTTCCCAGGGAATGGGTACGGGCCACTCTGAGCTAACTCCAATTTCTAGACATAGCTCTATCCGAGCTGGGTGAGTTAATAAGATTCATGAATGGAATGACGTTTCCTATAATGCCTTCTAGTTGACACATTTTCATGACGTTCATTGCGGGCTGAGTTCGGATCCTTATTCAGGTATTCCCAATATTGGTAGGTTTTAATGGCTTTGTCTTATTATATTTCTGACATTATTATTATTATTTTTTTGTGTATACGGCTAATTTTCTGACCTTTTATATGGCTCTTTTATAGGTCTTTTTATGCGGGCCTACCAATACGATGCCTCCAAGCCCACTGAGCCTGCGAAGGACAAGGCCCCCAGGCCAGCGAATCCTCCTAAAGAGAGGACGGAGGGTCCCTCAAAACCAAGCAGAAGCCTGCGTCTAAACCTCAAGTTGGGGTAACCCTACCCTCTGACCTGGCTCCTCCCTTGACCATGGGGTGGGGCCCTACGAGCTCTTCCCTGTAGTTGAAAGTCACCAAGCGGGCCGGCTCTCCCAGCTCGTCGACTCCTTCTAAGCGGTCTAAGATTGCGGGTTCTTCTAGCTCGACCATGGATACCTTGTTGCGCTGCAAGGAGTTCGAGAAATTCCTCCCTTTCTTCAGCTCTGTGGTCCCAAATAGGGATGGCAGATACTACGCAACTCCCCACAGGACACCCGCCTAGATTTAATGATGATATGTTTTGGGAAGGTATTCCTCTTTTTTTTATTTTTTCTCTCTTCCATATTGTTTTTATCCTTGCTTATGTTCTGATGAAATTGCCTATTTTTCAGCTCTGCTCTACTTTAGTGAGTTTTGTAGAAGAGTAGAAGGGCGGAGCTTCGTCTTCTTCTTGGCCGAGGTGTCGGCTGAGCTTAAGGCCGCCCTGAAGGCGAAAGGAGATCTCGCTAGCTGGCTACAGGAGAGGGAATATCGCCTAGATATTGCCCTTAAGAATATTTTTGAGCGGGAGACGGTCTTGGAGCGAGCCTAGATGGCTAACATCCAACTGAACCAGGAGCTAGAGCTTTCAAGGGCTCATACTCAAGCTAAATCAGAGAAGGTCATCCCGCTCGAGGCCCAGCTTGCAGAGGCCAAGGCCGAATCTAAAAAGGTCACCCATCTCGAAGCTCAGCTCGCGGAAGCTAGATCTGTGGAGTACTCATCCTATGAGCGAGGAGTTTCAGATGGCCAACGCCGCTTCCTGACCAGTGACGTTGGTAAAACCTTTCTGGGGGCCTATCGATCAGCCCTCCTGGCCCGGTATCACAACTCTACCGCCTACCTGGTTCGTCTTGCTCCTGCTGCGACGCAGTACTTTGACTTTGCCCTATCCCATGTCTGCGAGCAGCTAGCGACCTTGGGTTTTACGGGCGAGCTGGATAGGGATGCTGCTTTGGAAGGAGCTCCTGTCCCCTCAGTTTGGTATGGCGACGTGAATGAGTCTCCTGATGCATCTTGGTGGGAAAGTACTCTCGGGGAGTCCATAACCGAGTCCCGCTTGGATTTGGAGCTGCCCGCTGTCCCCCTTGCTCTGACCGACAGGCCTGATGCTTCTGGTGCCCCAGCTGGAAAGACCGATCCTGAGGTTTCCTCCTCCCCAATCTCCCGAGTTGCACCCTATAGTTTAGTTTCATTTGTATTTCTACTTTATCTTTTTTTCGTTCTTTGTATTGGTGCTTATGTTCTTAGTGAATGTGTACAACTTCTTTTTTTATATATCGAGATGATTCGGCTGCTTCAAGCAACTCTTAGTTCGGCTATTCTATACAATCTTTTAAAGTTTAATAATCTTAACATAGCTAGGCTAAACAACTCCTCGAAGTAATTAACCTTTAAAAGTTAATATATCTCGGCTTCTTCAAATGACTTTTGAAGTAAACAATCCTTTAAAGTTAATATAGCTCGACTACTTCAAACAACTCTTTGAAGTTGACGTAGCTCGGCTTTTATCTACAACCTTAATATAGCTCGGATACTTCAAACAAATCTTTGAAGTTGATGTAGCTCGGCTTTTATCCACAACCTTAATATAGCTCGGCTACTTCAAACAACTCTTTGAAGTTGATGTAGCTCGGCTTTAATCCACAACCTTAATATAGCTCGGATATTTTAAATGACTCTTCACAGTTATCAATCCTTCAAAGTTAACATAGCTCGGCTACTTCAAACAACTCTTTGAAGTCGATGTAGCTTGGCTTTTATCCATAACCTTAATATAGCTCGGATCAAGATTTTAGGATGATTTTCTCCTTGCTTAGGTTTGAGGGTGTTTTTTCGAGTTAGGTTTTAGGGCAGTTTGCCTTTATCTAAATCCAAGGGCATTTTACCTAGTCAGATTTTCTAGGGCGGTTCACCCGTATTTGAATCTGAAGGTATTTCACCTAGTCAGATTTTCTAGGGCGGTTCACCCTTGTTTGAATATGAAGGTATTTCGCCTAGCCAGATTTTCTAGGGCGGTTCACCCTTGTTTGGATCTGAAGGTATTTCACCTGATCAGATTTTCTTGGGCGATTCGCCCTTGTTTGATTCTGAAGGTATTTCACCAGATTAGATTTTCTTGGGCGGTTCGCCCTTGTTTGAATCTGAAGGTATTTTATTTTCTTGGGTGGTTCACTCTTGTTTGATTTTGAAGGTATTCACCTGATCAAATTTTCTTGGGCGATTCACCCTTGTTTGAATCTGAAGGTATTTCACCTGATCAGATTTTCTTAGGCGGTTCACCCTTGTTTGAGTCTGAAGTTCACCTAAGTCAAATTTTCTTTCTAGCTCATTCGAACTGCATATTCAGATTCCCTTGGTAATGGACTTTTATTAAAACGTTACAAGCATTTCCCAATCTTTCTTCATACAAAATATTTTTTCAAATTGCATATGTTCCATACTCTCTTAATGTGATACCCATTCATATCTTCTAGCTCATAAGCTCCCCCTGCGTAGATTCGGATTACTTTATATGGACCTTCCCAGTTTGGCTCCAGCTTCCCCGTTCTTTTGAGAGCATCAGCTCGTCTGAGTACCAAGTCGCCTATCTGGAATTGTATTCTCTTTACCTTCTTATCATGAGATGCCTTTGTCAAATTCTTGTATCACTCAATTTGTGTCGCCACTATTTCCCTTCTTTCTTCTATGGTATCCAGCGCTTCCTTCATCAACTCTTCATTTTCTTCTTCATTGAACCATCGAACTCGGTGTGAAATTTCCCCGACCTCTGCCGGTATTACCACTTCGGACCCATATACCATACTAAAGGGTGTCTCACCAGTTGACGACCTTGGTGTGGTTCTGTAAGACAACAACACCGAGCTGAGCTCGTCAACCCATCCTCCCCCTGCTTTGTCCAAGCGGGTTTTTATCCCTTGTAAGTTGTTCTATTTGTTACCTCTAGTTGCCCGTTGTTCTGCATATGGGCTACCGCCATGAATCGTTGTTTGATATGCATTTCTTCGCACCAGGGTTGAGTTCTTTTTCCATTGAATTGTGTTCCATTGTCCGAGATGAGTATTTGGGGCACCCCATATCTGCAACAGATATTGTTAAATATAATATTATGATCCTTTGCTCCGTGATGGTGGCTACTGGCTGGGCCTCTACCCATTTACTGAAATAATCGATGGCTACCACCAAGAACTTCCTTCCTTCAGAGCTAGATGCGAACTGCCCCATAATATAGATCACCCAATTAGCAAATGGGTAGGGTGCTCCCATAGTAATCATGTTTTCTGTTGGGATGTGGTTTAATGGTGTATGCACCTGACACTTTTGGCAATGTTTAACCATCTTGACTGCTTTCTTGCTCATCGTCGGCCAGAAAAAACCAGCTCTTAATGTTTTGCTAATCAACGCTCTCCCCTTGGTGTGATCACCACTGTATCCCTCGTGAATTTCCTCTAGTATTCTTCCCCCTTCTTCCTTCGAGACACACCTTAGGTATGGTCCGAGGTATGATCTTTTGTATATCTCTCCATTATTGCAACCAAATTTGGCGGTCCTGCGCACGATTTTTGCCTTTTCCTACTTGTCCTTTGGCAGCTCCGCCCTGTTTAGGTATGCTAATAGGGGGCTCGCCAATCTGCTATTTCACTTATTTCCATCACCGGCTTGGCGGCTGCTCCTAAAATCTTTATTGCTCGTGAGCAACAATCCACCAAGGAACTCCCCATTTTTGCTAAATAATCGGCTCTTACATTTTCTACCCTAGGAATATGGATCAACTCTCGTTCCCCTAGTTTTTTAGCGGCCTCTTTTACTTCCTCGACGTATATCTTCATCCGCTCTTCATTTATTTCAAATTTTCCTCCTACTTGTTGTGTGACCAGCTGAGAATCAGAGTGAGCCACGAGTCGTCGTGCTCCTAAATCAATTCCTAGCTGCATTCTCTTAACTAGGGCTTCATACTCGGCTTCGTTGTTGGAAGCTTTAAAATCAAACTTCACGGCGTATTCCAACTGTTCTCCTTCCGGGGTAGTAAGAATTATTCCAGCTCCGGAGCCACCCGTCATGGCTGACCCATCAACATGTAAAAGCCATTGTCCCTATGGTAGTGACGGGGTAGCCTCTTCTTGCATGAAATCTGCCAAATCTTGAGCTTTAATTGTTGTTCTCGGCTCGTACTCTACGTCATATTCCCTCATTTCCACCGTCCATTTTACCAGGCGACCTGATGTATTGGGTCTACCCAATGTTACTATCAAGGGTAAGTTAGTTCGTAGCTTTATGCGGTGGGACAGAAAATACGGTCTCAGCGGTCGAGCTGTGACTACCAATGCCACCCTTTTCCAAGTCGGAATAGTTCCGCTCTGCTCCTTGTAGAATTCGGCTCGTATAATAGATAGGTTTTTGCTGGTTTGCTTTTTCCCTTAATAAGACCGAGTTGACCGCCCCTTTCCCAACAGATAAGTACAGTACTAGCTCCTCTCCTGGTATCCGCTTGGTGAGCAGGGGTAGTTCGTCTAGATACTCCTTCAATTTGTCAAAGGCCACTTGTGCTTCGGGGGTCCATTCGAATTTATTTCCCTTTCTTAGTAGCTTAAAAAATGGAAATCCCTTCTCAACTGAGCGAGAAATGAATCGGCTCAGACCTGCAATCCTTCCTGTTAATATCTGGATGTATTTGATATTTTTTGGAGGGCTCATTTGTAACTTCCCCGATTTCAACCCAAAATAGCACTTCGATGGGTTGAGCTTCATCCCATATGTGCGCATTAAACGTTTCTCTAGATCTTTTATGTGTTCCCCTTCTTTTACACATTTTACTAGCATGCCGTCAACATAGACCTCCATGTTCCTACCAATTTGAGATTTGAAAATTCTATCGACCATCCTTTGATACGTGGGCCCCGCATTTTTTAAACCAAAAGGCATGTGTCGTGCGGCGATTAATACGCCTCAATGGCGATCGGCCTAAACGATCAGAGAGCCAACCATAGAAGACATACTCTAGGCAAACGCCCAGCGATCGGCACATACGGCGATCGTCTTTTGGTACACAGCGATCGTCTTTTGGTACACGGCGATCGTCTTTTGGTACCCAGCGATCGCCTTTTGATATC
The DNA here is from genome assembly GCA_033398695.1 of Orobanche coerulescens. Lineage (NCBI taxonomy): Eukaryota > Viridiplantae > Streptophyta > Magnoliopsida > Lamiales > Orobanchaceae > Orobanche > Orobanche coerulescens. The sequence continues at coordinate 89,708,003 of CM065814.1, forward strand.
TGGCGTTCGTCTTTGATGTCCGAACTAGAGACGATTGTCTCGTGCCACGTATGGATCCAACATCCGTCAAAGTCGTCGAAGACAGAATCTCAGATGGTGGCCCACGTGCAGATCCACAAAGGGCGCTGACAGATAAGACATTTGACCCCAGCCTGTCACCTACCTCACCTACCGACAGGGCCGCCGAAAGGTACAAAGTGGGTCCTCCCCGGACAGTGATTCAGGACGCGTGCAGGCTTCCCATTGGCCCGCACAGCTGGTCGCCAACAGCAGCCCCAGACTTTAAGGGAACATCCTCACGTGATGGGACGATCGGCCATCTTATTATAATATAGCGATCGCCGGAGAGGGCCCAGCAACTTTGTCTCCTATAAATAGGAGGCTCACAACAAGTGTCCAGGGATGATGCGATTATTACTGTGAATACAGTGAAAAATACTCACAGAAAGAGAATCAAAGATTCATCTGGAAATCACTTATACATTCATAGTGATATTCATATACACTTATCATACATCCCAAGCAAGAACTCACAGATCTATATATCTGGTTCTTCCGGCAATCTCAACGCTCTACAGCTTAGATAACTAGAAGTCTTTACACTCATTGTAAGAGATTCTAACATTAATATTTGTACTCGATAGTATATTTATTAATAACATTTCGCGAGAGCATTCAAGCCCGGGATTAACAACCCCGGCAAATCTTGTGTTATCTATTTTATCACAGAAGTGTTCTCGCATTTGTTTGTTACTCAATCATTCCAGCAATACTATCTTCGGATAATATTTTGGGTAACAACAATTGGCGCTAGAAGGAGGGCATCTAAACCTTCATTTCTATTCCTACCGTCTCGAAGAACACTCACTGTTCTCCGGACATATACTTGAAGAAACACTCACTGTTCTTCAATAGAAAAGCCTTCAGAAAAATGACATCTGCTACGACTTCCAAGAGAGCCACCCTAAGATCCGCCAGAAATCTCATTCCGGCCCAGACCGAATACCAGCCCATGGCGGAAGGCGACCGTGGCGACGTTAGGCTCTCACTCCCGCCCCCGAGGGACAATTCTAGCCTCTCACTCGATCAGTTCCAAACCGCGGAACAGATTGAGGAGGCTATAGCCATCCTCAGGGAGCGACGGAGGGCCTGCGACTCGCCCACCATCACTCCGTCGGCCATCCGCCGGGCAGGCAAGCGGAAGCTTAAGGGGATCTATGTTGAGAAATCGACAGAAAGCCCCGAGCCGCAGGAGAAGGCTCTCGTGAGGCGGGATGATTCCGTCTTCAGCCGCCTAGGGAGCGATCCCTCATGGCGACCCGGGCAATCAGGCCCCAGCCGGGAGACATCGGAGTCCGAATCCTTTACCAGGAGTTCGGCATATCCGACTCCCAGGAGACAAGCCGGTCAGCGAGCCCCCGCTCGCCCAAGAAATGAACCCACTGGCAGGGAACTCGTCATTCACCACGGGGCCAGGGGATCAGTACACTATCGCCTTGGCTCGCGCTTTGGGAGCCAATCGGCGAGCAGTCAGGCGACGGCGATGGCCGCCATGCAACGCCAGCTCGACGAGATGAAGGCACTCCTGGAAAATGAGGCAGGCGCCAGGAGATCGATCGTTGGGCCAAGCGAACCACTCGCGGTTCAGATCGAGCTCGCCCTAGTCTAACCAACGATCAATCCCCCACAAACACCTCTATATGAGGGGAGATCGGATCCGGAAACCCACTTGAGCAAATTCCGGATCTATATGACCGGATGCGGAGCATCAGATGCGACCAAGTGTTGAATGTTCCCATTAACCCTGGGCGACCTCGCCCACAGGTGGTACATCTCACTACCACCTCGCTCAATCAACTGCTTTGAGAAGCTGGCGAAAGACTTCACGTCGTACTTCGCCGCCAAAGTCGCTCGCCCTGAAGGGCCCCACCGCATGATGAAAATCAGGCAGGGGAAGGACGAATCAGATAAAGATTACATCGACCGGGTAGACGAGATAGTCCTTACCGGCGAGCCCATCAGCGACGAGCTCGCCCTCTACTCAGTCCTGGGTGGATTCTGCGGGCACTCACCCATGTTCAGGCACCTCACCAAGGACATCCCTCCGACCTACTCGGTCTTCCGCGTCAGAGCCGCCGACTTCTTGGCCAGGCAGAAGATGCTCTCCCTCCGCTTAGACAAGAGACCGTCCAGAGAAGGAAAAGTGCCATCCCATGTCCAGAAGAAGGCGATCGCCAAGCCCAGAAAGGCGGTCGCCAAGCCGCTTGGCGAGTTCAAAGCCTTCGAGGATGTAGAGGTCCACCTTCTCCACAACCTCAACTTATCTCCGGCCCACATCTTCAATGCAATCAAGGGTCGCGAGTGGCTCTCCAAACCAAAGCCGATAAGGGACCACAGTCATCTAGACCGTAGCAAATTATGTGCCTACCACAAGAGTCCTGGCCACAACACCAGCCAATGCCGCGACCTCCTCAGACAGCTCTGGCGACTGTTTGAGGAAGGCAAACTGGACAACTTGGTCACCAAGCCAGAACCTAAGACGGAAAGGACCGGAGGGCGCGAGCGCCGACAAAACCAAAGAACTCCTCCCAATACGATCGCCAGGATAGAGCATGAGCCGGAGTACTCTCATGAATCGATCCCTCCGATCAACCCTGGCGGTCGGATTAATATGCTTCAAGCAGGAGGTGGAAACCTCGTGGGCCTTTCCCCGGTTTCCACCATGTCAAACAGGAAGCGAAAGGCCGAACTAAGGGCGTTCGCCGGGGTCCATATCGTGGTACCTCCAGAGTCGACCATCTCTAAGACGCACTCATCACCTTCTCCAACAAGGACAGTGAGGGAGTGCAATGCCCCAAAGAGGATGCACTGGTGATCTCTGCTTGTATCCTTGGGAAGATGGTCGATCGCGTGCTGGTCGACAATGGAAGCTTCTGCAATATAATATTTAAATCCGCCCTAGACCAGCTCGGAAACTTGACCAAATTCGTCAAGCCGTTCGACACTGTGCTCCGGCGAAAACACAGTCCAAGCCTACGGAAGGATCAAGCTCTCTGTCGAGCTAATATGCTTTTACGATCCCAAGGTTAGGATTACTAGGAACCTAAATTTTGTAATCATAGATAGGTCCAGAATCTATAATAGGTTCCTAGGTCGCCCCTTTCTAGAAACCATTGAGGCGGTCGCCTCGTCTTTCTTTTACTGTATCAAATTCCCCACTGCCGATGGGACGGTCGGTACTGTAAAAGGAAATCAGCTAATGGCAAAAAGATGTTTGTATTACTCCTATGTCGTTACTTCTTTCAATACTTCCCATGATATGTATAACACTGAAACGATCGACGATCAACCCATGGAGATCGACGAGCCAAGCACATCGTACCAACCCTACTCAGAGGACGCCATCTCGGTTCGATTAACGGACGACATCGAGCCAAGGATCGGTTTCGAGCCAAGTCTCGACATCGATCCGAGGATCGAGTCCGGAAATCGTTCTAAACGAGAGGCGACCGTCCCCATCGAAGAGTTAGAGAGTGTAACGATAGATCCGGTTCATCCAGAATGGGAAGTACAGATCGGCGCAAGCATCAACCGTGAATTAAAAGGGGATCTGATCAATTTGCTATGTAAGAACATCGGAGTCTTTGCCTGGTCGCATCAAGATATGGTTGGCATAAGTCCTGAGCACGCTTGCCACTATCTAAAGGTCGACCCGGCAATGAAGCCTGTTCACCAAAAACGTAGGAAATTCGGTCCCGAGAAATACGCGACGCTCGACATAGAAGTCCAAAAGTTACTCAACAACAAATTAATCGGGGTAGCTACTGACGAACCACAATGGGTCGCCAACGCGGTACTCGTCAAAAAGCCAACTGGTTCGTGGAGGTTATGCATCGACTTCACCGATCTCAACGCGGCATGTCCAAAAGATCACTTTCCGATGCCTCATATCGATCACTTGGTCGATAGTACGGTAGGTTGCGAAATGATGTCATTTATGGATGCCTTCACCGGATATCATCAAATCCCAATGGCGGAGAAAGACATAAAACACACATATTTCCACACGGAAAAAGACATATACTTTTGGGTCTGAATGCCGTTCGGCTTGAAAAACGCAGGGGCAACCTACCAGCGACTAGTCAACAGAATGTTCGCCAATAAAATCGGCAAGACCATGGAGGTCTACATTGACGACATCGTGGTCAAAAGCCTCAAGAAGGAAGACCACCTCAATGATCTCGCCGAGACGTTCGCCATCCTCGAGAAGTTCAACATGAAACTGATCCCCAAGAAATGCAACTTCGGGGTGGGCTCTGGAAAATTCCTGGGGCACATCGTGAGCCAAAGGGGGATCGAGGCGAACCCCACCAAGATTCAGGCGATCCTTGACATGCAGGAGCCGCAGAACGTCAAGCAGGTGCAACGCCTCACAGGTTGTTTAGCCGCCCTAAACCATTTCATATCTCGGCTCGGCGATAAAAGTAAGCCATTCTTCGCGACCATAAAGAACAAGAAGTTCGCATGGACGAAGGAGAGTCAGGTAGCGTTCGCCAAAATAAAGGAATATCTATCTAACCCCCAGATCCTGGCAAAGCCGATCCCCGGTGAGAAACTATTCCTTTACCTGGCAGCCTCGGAGGTCGAACTGAGTGCCGTATTGGTGCGAGCGGAGGGACAAGTCCACTTGCCGATCTACTATGTTATTTAAGCGCTCCATGACGCTAAAACACGTTATACACCATTGGAGAAGATCGCCTACGCCCTTGTCATGAGTGTTCGTAAGCTAAGAGCTTATTTCTTCGAACATCAAGTGGAAGTCCTCACAACTCTACCTCTAATGCAAGTTCTACACCGACCAGACACCAACGGGCGACTCCTCAAGTGGTCACTGGAGATCGCCCAATACGGTATCACATACGCTCCTCGCACGGCGATCAAAGGTCAAGCTCTGGCGGACTTCGTGGTGGAACTAACGTTCCCACACAGTCCAACCCAAATCGGCCGACCTGCCTGGAAGCTATATGTGGATGGCTCGGAGACCAATTCGCGAGCAGGGGCAGGGATTGTCCTCATCAGTCCCGACGGACAAAGTTTCACAAATGCTGTGCGTTTCGGTTTTCGTGCAACCAACAATGAAGCCGAATACGAAGCCTTGGTGGGCGGGCTCGATCTAGCCCTCACCCTGGATGTTCGTCGCCTCCATATCTTCATGGACTCCCTCTTGGTCGTGAACCAAGTCAAGGGAGAATATGAGGCGCGCGGCGAACAGATGGTCAAATACCAAGAGCTGGTCACCAAAATGTGCACGAAATTTGAGGAAGTGCTAATCGAACAGGTCCCGAGAGAGCACAACTCCCAGGCCGATGCCCTTTCCAAACTAGCATCATCGGAGGGGGCAGCCGATTTCTCTAACATCCAGATTACAAAATCAGCAAGACCGGCGATCGACAGAAACCTGGTTACCACGGTTGCTGTTGCCGAGGAGAACTGGATGACTTCTTTCATCAAATACTTAAAGGACGGAACGGTCCCTGACGACCGTGTTAAAGCTCGCCAGCTCCAGCTCCGTGCGACCAGATATACCCTATTGGACGACCGACTTTACAAGCGAGCTTTCAGCCTTCCCCTCCTCAAGTGTATTACACCGGAGGAAGGTCGGCTCGTTTTAGCCGAGATCCATGACGGGATTTGCGGAAACCATGCGGGCGGGCGAGCTCTCATCCATAAAACAACCAGGCAAGGTTTTTTCTGGCCATCACTTCAGAAGGATGCGATCGCCTATGCCAAATCGTGTCATAGGTGTCAAGTAATGGGACCAAACATTAAACTCTCCCCCGAACAGCTCACCTCCATGTACAGCCCTTGGTCATTCGCGCAATGGGGCATCGACCTTATAGGTCCCTTGCCGACGGCTCCAGGAGGCTGTAAGTTCGCCATCGTAGGGGTCGACTATTTCACCAAATGGGCTGAGGCCGAGCCGCTCAACAAGATCGGCCAAGAGCAAGTGATCAAGTTTATCTGGAGAAACATCATATGCCGATTCGGTCTGCCCCAGGCCATCATCTCCGACAACGGAAAGCAGTTCGACGGCTTAGAAGTCATGCAATTCTGTGATAAGTGGGGAATCAAAAAGTTGTGCTCGGCTCCCTATCACCCTCAGACGAACGGGCAGGTAGAGGCTGTGAACAAGATCCTCAAACACACAATCAAAGCGCGACTCGAATCCAGGCTAGGACGATGGGCAATCGAGCTCCCAGACGTTTTGTGGTCTTATCGAACGACGACCCGTAATTCAACCGGCGAAACCCCATTTGCCCTCGCCTTCAGAACAGAAGCGGTGATTCCCTCGGAGATCGCCGTCCTCAGCCATCGAACCGAACAAGAGATGATGATCGACAATGACGTGGCCCGGCGGATCGACCTCGACATGCTCGAAGAACGACGACTGACCTCAGAAATGAAGAACACTATCCATAAAAGGAGATCCGAGAAGTTCTTCAATTCAAAGGTCAAGGAGAGACGTTTTCAAGTCGGCGATCTCGTCCTCAAAAAGATCCAGACCCACACAGGTGTCTTTGGTCCGAACTGGGAAGGCCCCTTCATGATATCTAAGTGGCTAACTAAGGGAGCCTACGAACTTGAACATCCTGACGGTACTCCGGATCAATATCCCTGGAATGCCGTACATCTGAAGAAATACTACCAGTGAAAACTTTGTAGTCAGTTTCTACTATCCTATGTACAAGGAATGTAATGAGATTTTTTCCTATCCCATCTATTCTGGTGGTCGCCCCACCAGGCATATCGCATACCGCCGATGATCGTCGTTCATGATGATTCGAGGTAGAATCAATACAGCCATGGTCCTGGAGGTCGATGGAACTGACAGATTCACCCATGCAAGGTTCCTTTGGGCCAAGATCGCCCGCCCTTCGTTTAAATACAAGGCCGGCGTAGCCAAAGAACCCTCCAAAATGATCAGTGGACACGTTCGCACGTCCTCAAAGTACGTCATCTAACATGATGTACTCGGACAAAGCGACGCGTCCCTACCCCGTCACAACATATACCGTCGAGGGTCGTCATCTAACATGCCAACCCGAGGTAGAAAGGTGCTTACAAAGCCGCGGACGTGGAGTCGAATAAACCGACGACGCCCCGTGCAAGGACTCCTCCAGACCAAGATCGCCCGCCTTTCGTTTAAATACAAGGCAGGTGCAGCCTAACGGAGGACCCTCACAATAAAGTGAGTTGCGGGATAGGCAATGTCCCTCGCACACAAAGACACGGTTGAGGAGATCGGTCCATCGAACTCCGCGACCGTGCACGATCCCTCAGAGTCGGCAAAACTGAAGATAGCTCGCCTAACAAACTATTTTTTGTTCCCTTACTTACAATAAGTAAACAAAAACAAGGGGGCAGAGAAGGGGAGCTAATCCTAAATGCGATCGGACAGAAGGAACTGTACTCGATCGGCTTCGTTCAAACACAAGCTGGACGATCAATACTGTTCGACGACATTTACAAGTAAGAATTTCCAAACATGTCAATAGATTCAAACGTTCAGACAATCAGTCGGATAAACAAAGACTTCGGAAGCAATCATACACATACTTGTAAAAATTCGCATGCAAACATTCAAAGGCGATCGTGCATAAAAAGACACAAAGTGCGAAAAAAGAGTATTTTATTCATAACAAAGGGTTCATACATTACAAAGCCCGAAGGCAATACAAAGAGAAAGCAAAAAATTACAAGTGAAAGAAAACAAAGAGATCTCTCAGGGCCCCGCCGGCTGGTCTTCACCCTCAGGTGGCGGATCGGCACGAGCTCCCCCATCGGCTTCAGGGTAAATGAGTTTGTCCGGGAAAGGATACCAACTCAAGTCGATCCCCAAGTCGGCGAGGTCAAGGATCGGCAGGGAGAACTCCAGGTGCAGAGGGTGCTCGAGTGCATAAACTTTGAAGCTCTCCATCAAAGGACCGATTTCGATCCCTACCTTTTTTGCGGCTCGGGCAGCATCGGCATAGGCCACGTAATAAGCGAACTCGCCAACGAGTGCAACATTGAGGTATGGATCGATCTCGATCGCCTTTAGCTGCCCTCTCAGCTCAACGGTCGTCTTCTCAGCTTCTGCCAGTTCGACCACCTTAGCGGCCGTTTCCCCCTTGGCTTTCTCCAGCTCTCCTTTCGCCGCCTCCAGCTCACGGTTGAGCCGATCCACCGTCGCCTTCAGTTCGACTGCCTCCTCCTGCGAAGCCGCATGCTTCCGGCGAGCTTCTTTCTCCTGGTCACGGAACCGATCGGCCGCTTCCTTGGAGCGGCTCAGCTCTTGCTTCAGTCGGTCGACGTCCTGTTTAGCTCGTTTGGCCGTCTCTATGTACTCCTTCTCCATAGACTGGATCCGGGTGGCGTATTCAATGTTTATGTTCCGGGCGGCCTCGAGGTCGCTATGGAGGCGAGCAGTAGAGGGTCGCCCTTCAAAATCCCTGGCATCTTGGACGGCCATCGTCGCCGTCTGGAGAGCCAGGGCAATGGTCGCCTGCATGGTATCTCCAGATCGCCGACGAGCGATCGCATCAAGATCGGTCGTCCAAGCCTTGGGCAGTGAGGTGATGGCCTTCTGGACGTAAGTAGGGACGTTGAGGGACTTTTGCGGAGCCTTGCTCGACAAGAAATCTAGCACCATAGGAGCGACGTCCGGGTCAGTAAGACGGACCCTGCAGCGCAAACAAAAGAGACCAAGGAGTTAGTCTATACCTTACTCAAAATACCTACCTCGGAAAGTTCAAATCCAACCTTACCTGTTGACCAGCTCGGGATCGCGGCCGAAATAGGGCCTGCCCCGAGGAGTTTCAGCCTCGGCAATCGCCACCTTTTTCGAGAAGCCACCCGTTGACCTGGAGCCAGACGCCGAGGGCCTAGAGCCTGATCCCTCCACCATAGGAACGGTGGAGATAGGAGCCGCGGCAACCGGAAGCTCCAGAATAGACACGTCCGCCTCAGTAGTCGGCAGGGACTCCTCCGACCTCCGCCTCTTGCGGCGCTGAAGTTGTTCCTCTGCTTGAATTTCTGGCTCGGCGGTCGGCACCACAGCGGGCCACACCACGGGAACGGGGCGAGACGTCGTCGCAGGAACACGACCAGTCTTCTTACCCTGGTGAAGGCGACCGATAAGCCCTGGGTTAGACATGGCGATCTCTGGTGGTGGCTCGGAAAAAAGGGGAAAGTGAATCTCTGTCAAAGAAGAAGTACAAACAAGTTAGACAACTACTTAGACGTTGCGACCTCCTAGAGACGATCGTCAAACAAAGAAGAAGAAATAAAATTTATACCTAAAACTCAGAGATGACGAGGGAAGCGAAACAATCGAGCCCCCAACCGATGAAGTTCGCCACCGAGCGAGCGAACGTCTATGAAGGAATCCGGAAAGGCACGAATCCGCTCCCAAATGATCAGGAAATCGAAAGGGAGATCGCCGATCGCTGGAACAAGAGGTACTGCAAAAAGAAAGCGAAATTAGATCAGTCCAAGACAAGTCCGATCAAAGGGAGAGTTAAAACCCTTACTCGGATTCCTCTCCCGAAAATTAGTGGGAATCTCCAACTCCTCCTCCGGCCTGTCACTCAATGCCGATCGCCACGCCCCACCGACCGAGCACCACTTTGCCAGGTCGCCCTCGGTCTTGTTCGGCACACCAAGGACCACTCTTCCCATTCGACCCTGAATGTGATTGCCGCCGATCGACCTTTTCTGCGCAGCCAGCTTGAAGAGATAGTTCATCTCCATCGCAGAAAGAAGCCGGAACAACCGGTGACTGCCGAAGAGTTTCAAAGTGCAGATGACCTGTAGCCAGGCGTTCGGCGTCAGTTGGAGCGGCGCCAAATTCTAGGCGACCAATAAGTAGGAGACGGCGAACGGCAAAGGGAATCGCAGACCGGCCTCCATGATCATTTCACTAACGGCGACCAGACCCTCGGGCGGTTGATCGGCACGTTCATTCTCGGAGGGCACGTGCAGTGACACATCATAGGGAATATGATATTTGGTCCTCCAGCGGGTCAAATCTTTCCGGGTCGCCGAACTCCGAATCTGACCAAGAGTCCATTGAGAAGGGTCGGCGGCCCGAAACACCGTCCGCTTCACATGTTCGTAGGGATGAGCGGCGGAGTAAGCTTCGAAATTAAACTCTGGACAGGGCCCGGCAATCCCCTCCATAAGCTTAGCGAAAGCCATATAAGCGGGGCCGAAGACGCTATCCTTTTCCCAGGACAACCGCATCAGTTCGTCTTCTTCCACCAGCGATCCCCCTCGCTCCGCCGCCGCCGCAGATCTCGCCACTTCGGTCTCGTTAAAAATCTCCTCAAGCTTTGCGGGTGCAATCCCCGCACGAATAGCCTCAACGGCCGTCTCCATAGGGATTCCCATGGGAATCTCCTCCCGGTCCGGCGAAGCCGCAGCGGCGGAAGTGCTTCCGGCCTCGAAGGTCTTGGATCCTCCCGACATATTCTTAAAAAGTAAAAGGAGGAAGAAGATTGGTTTTATTACCTAAAAAGAAAAAGGAAGACGATCGGCACAAGAAGCTTCGGAAATTTCTGCAGAGTTTCAGCAAGAAGGCAAGGAAGCGTGAAGAGTAAAAATGGAGTAACCCTATCCCCTTTTATAGATGGAAGTGGGGGTCTCTATGCAAATGGGCGAAAGTACGAGGGCTGGAGTGCAACCGTCAGTGGGGGGACACATTAAATGCAGCCCTCGAATCCCGCGTACGCGTCTTTTCGAGGGCACGCCAGGCGACAAGTCTGACAGACCGTCGGACTCCCCTAATGGTAGTGCGACGCGTGTCTTTGCAACGTTTCGAGAGCCCGCCTTCGTTTCCCGCTGCTCCCAGCGTAAAAGGAAATCGTCCAAATTTGAAATCAGATCGCCTGATCGTCTAAACATTGGTGATCTCCAACAGTGCCCCCTCACCCTGTGTTTTCAAAACATCGAAGCGAGTTGGGGGCAATTGTCGTGCGGCGATTAATACGCCTCAATGGCGATCAGCCTAAATGATCAGGGAGCCAACCATAGAAGACATACTCTGGGCAAACGCCCAGCGATCGGCACATACGGCGATCGTCTTTTGGTACACAGCGATCATCTTTTGGTACACGGCGATCGTCTTTTGGTACCCAGCGATCGCCTTTTGATATCTGGCGTTCGTCTTTGATGTCCGAACTAGAGACGATCGTCTCGTGCCACGTGTGGATCCAACATCCGTCAAAGTCGTCGAAGACCGAATCTCAGATGGTGGCCCACGTGCAGATCCACAAAGGGCACCGATAGATAAGACATTTGACCCCAGCCTGTCACCTACCTCACCTACCGACAGGGCCGCCAAAAGGTACAAAGTGGGTCCTCCCCGTACAGCGATTCAGGACGCGTGCAGGCTTCCCATTGACCCGCACAGCTGGTCGCCAACAGCAGCCCCAGACTTTAAGGGAACAACCTCACGTGATGGGACGATCGGCCATCTTATTATAATATAGAAAACGGCGATCACCCGCGATCGCCGGAGAGGCCCCAGCAGCTTTGTCTCCTATAAATAGGAGGCTCACAACAAGTGTCCAGGGATGATGCGATTATTACTGTGAATACAGTGAAAAATACTCACAGAAAGAGAATCAAAGATTCATTTGGCAATCACTTATACATTCATAGTGATATTCATATACACTTATCATACATCCCAAGCAAGAACTCACAGATCTATATATCTGGTTCTTCCGGCAATCTAAATGCTATACAGCTTAGATAACTAGAAGTCTTTACACTCATTATAATAGATTCTAACATTAATATTTGTACTCGACAGTATATTTATTAATAACATCTCGCGAGAACATTCAAGCCCGGGATTAACAACCCCGGCAAATCTTGTGTTATCTATTTTCTCACGGAAGCATTCTCGCATTTGTTTGTTACTCAATCATTCCAGCAATACTATCTTCGGATAATATTTTGGGTAACAACAGCATGCATACATAACAAAAGGTTCCTTTTGATACCACGAAGCTGTCCCTCTTCCTGTCCTCGGGTACCAGGGGAATTTGATGATATCCCTGGGAGGCATCCATGATGCTGAGTAATTTGCATCCCGAAGTTGAATCAACCAGCTGATCTATGCGGGGCAATGGGTAGTGATGGTTGGGACACGCTTTGTTTAAGTCCTGAAAATCTATGCACATTCTCCATTTACCTTGGCTTTTTCCTACCATGACAGCATTAGATAGCCACTCCAGAAACTGAATTTTCGTTATGTGCCCAGCTCGGAGAAGCTTTTCGACCTCTTCTCCAATGATTCCGTCCATCTCAGATCCAAAGTGCCTCCTCTTCTAGTTCACCGGTCTTACAGTTGGGTCAATGTTTAATTTGTGCTCGGCAACTGCCGGGCTTATTCCTACTAGGTCCTCAGCCGCAAATGCGAAGATGTCCACAAATTTCCTTAACAAGTGAACCAGACTCTCTCTTAGCCCGCTATCCAGCCGACTTCCTACACGAGTTTTTGTCTCAGGCTTTCCTGGGACTAATTCTATTTCCATGAGTTCTTCGTTAGGCTTGACAGCCTCCTCTTGAGATCCCTCCACTGGTCTTAATTTCTTATCTCTTTTTTGTTCTGGATCTGGGCCTCTTAGCTCGGATGATCTTTTATTGCTTTGCACCCCCTGCTTTACTGTTGTTTGGTAGCAAGATCGGGAAACAAATTGATCTCCAGCTACCTCTCCTACCTCGTATCCCATAGGGAATTTTACTTTCATGTGGGAGGTAGATGTTACTACCTCAAATTTGTTGAGCTCGGGGCGTCCTAAAATGGCGTTATTGGCTGATTTAGTATCGACCACTAACAACCTGATCGTCTTAACCTTTCTATGAGGTACACGTCCCAATGCCACCGAAAGTACCACCTCCCCTACTGGATGCACCTCGGTCATGAAGAATCCGTAAAGTGCCGTATCCACCTTTCTTAATTCCACCTCGAGGTTCATTTGCTTGAAACGGTCGTAAAATATTATATCTATCGAGCTCTCTGTGTCGATGAAAACCCTCTGCACATCATAACTAGCAATCTCCACTGTGATGACAAGTGCGTCATTACGGGGAGCGTGTATCCCGTTATAGTCCGCTGGACCTAAGTGGATAACGGGTCCGCTGCCTATAGAGGTGACCTCGTTAAACTGGCGATATTTTGTTTTGCGTGTGGGCTTTCCGGGCCTGATTGGAATTTCCATCGGTCAGTCCTTTTGATATCATATGAATCACTCCTTTCTTAGCCGGGGGGTCAGGTGTCCTTCGAGGAGCTTCCCTTTTCACCCCTGTACCTCTTGGGGGTACGAGTGGCTTTTTCCGACCTCTATTTCTTTGTTGGTACGTGAACTCCATTAGATGTCCTGCTTGGACCAACCTCTCAATCTCATTCGTGAGATGCTTACACTCGTCCGTTTTATGCCCATAATCGTTGTGGAATCGTCAATAAAGTTCCGACTTTGGTTGAGTGGGTCCACTAAAATGGGATGTGGGTCAGTCAATAACCCGACCTATCTTGCCTTCGACCGCCTCTAGTACCTGTGCTCTTCTCATTGTCAGTTGGCTATATTGGTCGAACCTTGGCCGTCTTAGGTTAATCTCACCTTTCCTCCGATCTGCGCTTCGATCAGACTTCCCACGGGGCATTTCTTCCTGAGAGAGATTTCCTAAAAAGGTATACACCTCGTGTTGCACCACCCTACTGGCTCCTCCTTCCCCTTCATCGAGATTTTCCTGCAATCCCTCCATGTCGTTTTCGGCTTCTTCGATATTGATGTATTTGGAACATCGAGCTAGGAATTCATCATACATTCGGGCTGGTTTTTGCCGAGAGACGTACGAAGTAGTCCTGGATGTAGTCCTTGCGTTAGGGCGCTTGCTTTCACCTCCTCAGGTGATGAGGGTCGTTCTAGACATGCCTTTGTGAATCGAGTTACATAAGTTCTTAACGCTTCTCTAGGGTACTTCTTGATGCTGAATAAGGACATGAATGTTTTTTTATATGCTCTGGCGCTCGCGAAGTGGGTCAGGAACGCCGAGCTGAAAGCCTTGAAGCTAGTAATCGTCCCTGGTGGTATCTGGTGGAACTAATCCTGAGCTGATTCCGTCAATGTGGCCAAAAATGCTCTGCAGCTCACAGGGTCCGAGTATCGGTGGAGTACCGCCATATTTTCGAATCGATACAAATGTCGGGTGGGGTATGAGAGTCCGTCGTAAGTAATGGTGACCGCCCTGAATCCGTATGGAAGTTCGGACTGCAATATCTCCTCGGAGAAAGGATTGCTCAGATGGTTTTCTGAGTCCCTTCCCGCGACCTTTTGTCGTAACTCTTCTAGCTCGTCCTGCATATTAGATATAAGGGGATCCAGTACTCTCTCCTGTCTAGCTCATTCCCACGGCCTTGGATGGCTTTCCCCGTGCTCTTCTTGCTGACTGGTTTCATCTAGTCTGTCCGAGAGGATGGGTATTATTTTTCACGGCACTCTTTGCTTTTCGACCCCCCAGCTCTTTTGGATTGCACTAGCGATTATGTCGGCTAATGCTTCTTTCGTTAGGGTGATTGTGTTGGGCGTAGCTTTTTCTCCCGGGGTGACGGGTGTTTTTTCTGGAATTAATTCCCCCCCCCCCCCCCCGCAGCCGCTAGTTGTTCTTCCAAATTTCTGGGCGTTAGCTCTTCGATCTTCTTTTGGATTGTCTCCTCTGCCATTGTTAATCTCACGTCTCAACTCTTGTGCGACTCGATGTCACACGTTCCCACAGACAGCGCCACTTGATGAGCCCGAAATGATCGGTCACCAAGAACCGCGTTGATTAGAAATTATCTGAAACAACCCTCAAGTATATAAAATGTCTTTTTCCCTCTAAGATGTTTCTCTCTCTCTCTAGAATATTTCTCTCTCTATTATGCTAGAATGCTTGCCTTCGGGAAGAGAGGCTTCTCCCTTATTTATCGAATGGAGGAGCCGCCTTTTCTTTGAGGCCTTTTCCTGATTTCGGGGAAGATCCCAGATATTCAGGGATTTAGGCTGCGGCTTCCCATCCCTGGATATCCGGGATTTAGGTTGCAGCTTATCCGCCCCTGGATTTTCGGGATTCTATCAGGTAGGTCAAAAAACCTAACCTTCGGGAGCCTGATCTTCATGAGCTGAGACGCTCCCGATCTCGGGTTGGGGTTCTGTAGGTCGGTCTATTCTATGAGGGGGCCATAGGTCGGGACATTCCTCTCTTGTCAAAGAGGTCGGCAAGTTTGTTAATCTTTGCGGGTATTCTAGTTTACCGACCTCGGGATGGGGCCAGGACTAACTCTGCTTGGGCCTCTCCTTTATACCCGGAGGTCGGTATGTTGGTTCATTTTGGGCTTCTTTAGATCGGACTTTTAAGAGGTCTACATTTGTCGTCCTATCAACTGGTTTGCTTTTGCAACAATTTTGCCATTGGCTTGACAAGAGTGAATGACAAAAATGTTCTCTTGTTAGTAGATAATTGCCTAGCTCATCCAAATATTGTTGAAGGGTTGAAAAAGATAGAGTTATACTGAGATTATTCAGGCATTCAAACTTCATTATCGTCGTCATTTTTATTCTAACATCTTGCATGGGGTTTTTAAGGATTCACAAAAATTATACATGGGGTTTGTAACCCATATATATATTATGAGTTTTAATGATTATTCATTTATATTTACATGGGGTTTTTAAGGATTCACAAAAATTATACGTTAATGCACTTACCGAGTTTATTCATGTAGCCCCTTGCCCAAGTTGGGACCGGAGAAAATTGTTCATTTGGTGAGGTATTCGTTTATCGAACATTCATTTATCGAGGTTTTATTGTAACATAATAAATTCGGAATACAATCACTCAAACACAATTCTCATCAGTGAAACCTAAAATGTATATAATATACATAATAAATACCAACGTGTTAAAGGAATAATACTCTGTGTGCATTAGTTTGCAATTTATGGGTTTTCCTAGTTAGGGTAGGATTAAGCCTGTTTGCATGTAATCTCTTCCTCTATAGAGTATCGTTAATGAAAATACAACATCTTTTGCCTGATTTTTTGTCTCATATATTTTTCCTACAACACGTTAGCATGTAGTCTCTCAACTGAGCAAGAATTTTTTTCGTCCAAATTTATGATTATTCCAAAAAAAACAAAAGAAAAACAAATTTCTTTCCTGCAAATCCTGGCCCTGTTTAGTTCAGGAAAATTATTCCACTTTTCCAGAATAATATTCTAGAATACAAGAGAATTTGAAAAACCTGTTCACAAACAGTTCATTGGAAATAATTTGGAATAAGCGGTATTCCAATATTCCATTTTTCTGGAAAACAAGTCAAAATTTGAAAAATAATCTCAGCTTGTTTTCCAAATTTGAACTGGAGTATTCCAAAAATTTGGAATAATGGAATACCGCGTATTCCAAATTAGAAAACTGAACTATTTCTGAACATGTTTTCTCCAATTTTCCATATTTTTCTGAAAACGAAATATTTTAGAATACTCTTGAAAAATTTAGAATAAAATAATAAAATAATTTTCACCACCGCATTTACCCCTTCCCACCCAGAAACCCCCTCCGACCAAAACCCTAATTTCGAACAATTGTCGTCTTCCCCAATCTAAAGCCTAGTTCCTAGGTCTAGACAACCGTCGCTCATCACCTTCTTCTGTTGTCGGCACCGTCTAGCTAGTTCTCTCTTTATATTTTTTTTCTTCTACCTTTAAGTTGTTGCTACCCTCATTGCATCGTCTCTTCACTATATTACCCTCCAACAACATCCGACTCACCCTCATCTCGTGAATTGGTGCCTGAATCTACATGGCCAGCGAATTTGGTTTCCTGGTTTTCTCACGTCCGTTTGTGGGCCCCAAAATAATTAGTCAAAACTCGCCTAATTTTTTCAACTCGGGTTGCCCCAGATTCTTCAGCTCCTTCTTCGGTACTGTGCCTCACCTCACCAGCACGTCTCGCCTGCTTCAGACCCACCACCATCAGCTTTATGGGCTCACACCAACCAGCCCAGCGGCCTTCCCCCTTCACCCAGCACTGGACTACGCCGCCCACGTCCTCATTGGGCTCCACGCCAGGCCTTCTCCGCTGCAAATCAGCCCCCATCCCAACCCACGGATCTTTCTTCCCTTTTTCATATTATGAGACTTACTCAGGCTGACGACAACCGGTACTTGGACACAGGTCCAATTTTACGTGTTTTAATTTCTTTTGTTGTAAATTTATATTCCATAAATTTATTATATTTATGTATATTTAACTAATTAAAGCATGATGCATTAATAATTTTAATTAAATCAAAGTAAATTGCTTAAAGCAAATTGAATTAAAAATAATTCATGCGAACTAATTTATATTGCGATATAAAAAACCAGCTTGATTGCATATTATGTGTATAGATATATTCCTAAGGTTATATGTCTATATCTATTAATATAAATATATCTTGCATTCATTTATAGATATGGCATTCAATTTAGGTTTCATCATTAATAGAACTCAGAAGACTTATTTCTACTGCTTATAATACTAAGGCAATTTCATAGGTAATTCTCAAATAGCATTGAAAGTAATTTTGACCATTTCTTGGTTCCGAAAAATAATATGTTCCCATTAGTGAAATTTTATCATGAAAGTACTCGTGGTAAACTATGAAAAGTCATTTTTTTCTTTTCTTGTATTAAGATAGCTAATCCAACTCGTCTCAGATTTGATATCTTGCACTCAAAAGGGCATGAGTACCATATATGGGTATCCTATGTCGAGACCACATTTATCACTAAAGAATATAGTGGTACGCTCCTTAACACCACAGACCAAGTACTGTCTGATAAGATAAAAGCGAGTGCACTTATGTTCCTTATGTGACACATCGAACCCAGCTTGAGATGGAAATATCTACAGTTGAAATCCCAAAGAACGGTGGGATGACCTTAAGGGCCGATTTGGGAACATTCACAACACTTTTCTCCCGGAGTTGATCGTGCAGTGGAATGAAATCCGCTTACTTGACTATAAACGGATCAATGATTTCAACAAAGATATGATCCGCCTCAAGACACGCCTAAATTTTTCTGAGAAGGACATCACAGAAGTTGACATGATCTAGAAAACTTTTTCTACCTTCACTACTTCTGCCCTAATACTAGCGAACCAGTATAGGTTGGAGTACGATACCAAATATGTCACTACATTCAACAAGCTAATCAACCTACTGCAAGTGGCTGAGAGGCATAACAAAGTGTTAGTGAGCAATAATGTCAGGACGATTGGGACAAAAATATTGTGAAGACTTGGTGCTTTCGGCTCTACTAGCCAAGGGAACCAAAAAGCACTTACCCATCCTATCGCCTCTAAGACTCGAGTAATGAACCGTGTTATCATTATGGAGATGCTAGACATTAGTACAAGAATTGCCATGCAAGCAAGCAAATGACATCTCACTACAAGAAGTATAGAGAATCCAAAGAAAGGGAAACTTGGAGGAATATGATTTAGACAAGTCCCCCTCCCCCTATGTTAATTTCACAATCACCAATCTTCGTACGAGCCACAGTCTATATAGGCACCCCTTTATGACTGAATCCTAGTATTATGTTTACTTTCTCATTTCCATTTGGTATAGTTGCCTCAAGACGACTATGTTGGTGTTTTCTTTTCAATAATGCTGTGATGCAACGTTGTTTCACGAACAAGATATTAATAATGCTTACGTTAGATTCTTAGCTTTATTTCGAAATACTGAATATTGCTTGAATGCTTATGGTTCGAAATTTCACTTTCTTCTAAGGAATGAATCGAGGAGAATTAGAATGTTCTTAGAATTAGACTTTTATTCATCGAATAAGTCGCCTGCCAAACCTTGGTAACTACGTTGATTGGGTCCTCCCAATCCATCAAATGGCAAGGTAATGCCCAATTCTTGATGCCTAAATGGCACTCAATTACAAGTTATCGATGCCCTGTATGCCCCTAAATCCCTTCGAACCTTACTTAGCTTCAATTATATACGTAGCAATGGTTTCCATGTTGAAACCCACTGTGAGAATGGAATAGAGTTTCTTTTATTAACTCTAATAAATGTGGGCGTATACGCATTTTAGAAGAATTCATGAGTCGATCTAGTGGATGTACCTCACTATTATTAGGTTTTCAAATCCTATGTTGTCACCAACAATGTACTTTGGTACATAGACTCGTATAGGCTTTGGCACGATAGACTAGGTTATCCTGGTCAAAGTATGATGATTTATATGCTAAAGAACTTGTACGAACATCATTTCTTTTCCAGCAAAAAGGCGGCAACAACTCGGCATAAAGAACAATATTAATGTTAATCATGTTATATCATCCAAGGAACGGATGCATATCAAATGTGCACCACTCAGTTTTTCAAAGCCTGCTCCTTAGCCAAAGTTGGAGACCTTCCTACGTTAAAGAAATAAAAGCAAGTATTCCATTCTTATGCCGAATATAAAGAGATATTTGTGGACTCATCCACCTAATATGTGAACCATTTATGTATTTTATGGTTTTGGTGGATGTTCTGACAACTTGGTCACATGTCGCTCTCATGTCCACTCAAATTGCTGCAGAACTTCCATGATAACTTTATAAGGCTCACCTTTCTTATCACATCTAAAGGACTTGATGATGTTGGAGAGTTCACATCAAAAAGTACTTGATGTTTAGTGCATGATAGAGACCAAGGTATAGCATCTCGTATTATGTGCATATGCAAACTGTCTCACATAGCCCACCTTCAAAAGAATATGTATAGTGATTATGTCATTGGTTATGTGCACCAATTTGCATATCTTTGTCAGGAATTATGCAATATTACACGCAACTTTACTTAAATCTTTCATTCTTAGACCATCTGCTAACTAATTAGTTTATGTGTACCAGTTGGTAACTAGATAGCCTGATTTTTGTACTTTGGACCCAGACGGACTTGAGTGCTAATTGCCGCATATTTGGTTACGCATTATATTTGTCTTATGTGCCCTACAGCGCTTTGGTCTTTAGAAACGATTAGGTATTCACGATGGATACGAATCTCTAAATTTGTATCCGCAATTTGGAACCTTCGCAGGTGATCTTTTTACCGCATGGTTTGCAGATTGTCACTTTAATGAGACAATCTTCCCGTCATTAGGGGGAGGAGGGAAAATGTAATTTCTTGGGGACGGCAGGAATTTTCGTGGTGTCCACCCCACTTTATCTCATTATGATCTTCGAACTTCACAATGTTACCATGAAATACAAAGAAAATTCGATCTTCAAGATGTAGCAGATTCGATGCATGATGCTTTTACTGATATCGTAAAATGATAAGATATCACATTACAGCTGCAAATGTGCCTGTAAAGTTAGAAGTCCCATGTAAGGTGCACATCACCAATGAATAGGGTGAGGCAACTTCACCTGGTGGAGGTGTGTTGGGGTCGTGGATCCCTACGAAGGAAGGGTGTAAGCCTCATGGTTCGACTAAATACTCACCCAAGGAAGAGGTAGAGTATGGCACAAATTTACATATTAACCATCAATGAACTTATTTCATGAGATCATGCTTGATTTTATTATATCCATAAAATGTGAACCTTATATTGTGGGTTTACCAAGTGGGGATAGAATTGCGGGGGACTTTAAAGCTAGAAATTTTCCTATAACGATCGGAGGCAAAGATTGACCTTCAAACCTGATCGTAGTAGAGATTCAAGGGGATGATCTGATTCTTGGAGACGATTGGCTTAACCGTTACGGAGCTATTATTAACTACCGGAAGAGGAATATTTCGATGGTAGATGAAGACGGTTCTGAAATCTTATTTGAATGATGGAGGCCAAGTAGCTCAGGAAAAGTGATTAAAGCATTGAAGGCTATCAAGCTGCTGCAACAGGGTTGTGCCGGATATTGGTGTTATGCAATGAAGAAGGGAGAATGGAATTTTCATCTATTCATGTTGTAAATGAGTTTCCGGATGTATTTCCTGATGAATTACCTGAATTACCTCCACAACGAGATGTAGAGTTTCCCATCAAACTGGAACCGGGAGCTATCCCGATTTCCAAAGCGCCGTATCGAATGGCACCCACCGAGATGTATAAATTGAAAAGTCAACTTGAGGAATTGCTGGACAAAGGCTATATTCAACCAAGAGTTTCTCCCTGGGGTGCACCGGTTTTATTTGTTCGAAAGAAAGATGGATCACTTCGGTTGTGCATCGACTACCGAGAGCTAAATAAAATGACGATCAAGAATAAATACTCGTTGCCTCGAATCGGTGATTTCTTCGACCAGTTGCAAAGAGTGTCAGTATTCTCAAAGATCGATTTAAGATCAGGTTAGCATCAGCTGGGGATTAAAGCATCTGATGTTCCAAAGTCAGCATTTAGGACCCGCTACGGGCACTATGAATTTGTAGTAATGTCGTTCGGTCTCACCAATGCGCATGCAATATTTATGCAATTGATGAACCGAGTGTTCATATAGTACTTGGATAAATTCGTCGTTGTCTTTATCGATGATATTTTGGTTTAGTCAAAGAGCCCGGACGAGCATTTACGCCAAATTTTCTAAATGTGAATTTTAGTTGAAAGAAGTAATGTTCCTTGGTCATGTAGTATCAGTAGAAGGAGTCCGAGTAGATCCGCAGAAAGTCAAGGCGATCATGCAGTGGGAGTCTCCTAAGAATGTGAAAGAAGTCCGGAGTTTCTTAGGACTTGTTGGGTACTGTCGTCGGTTTGTGGAAGGATTTTCCAAAATCACCCGTCCACTTACTCAATTATTACAGAAAATCAAAAGGTTCGAATGGAATGAAAAGTGCCAAGTCATTTTTTAAGAACTCAAAAAGAGATTGACGATAGCCCCGATCTTATTACAACCACAGGGTACTGAAGGATTCATCATTTATAGTGAT
The DNA here is from genome assembly GCA_033398695.1 of Orobanche coerulescens. Lineage (NCBI taxonomy): Eukaryota > Viridiplantae > Streptophyta > Magnoliopsida > Lamiales > Orobanchaceae > Orobanche > Orobanche coerulescens. Next base: position 89,730,009 of record CM065814.1, read on the forward strand.
GCTTCAAATCAGGGTCTTAGTTGTGTACTAATGTAAAAAGATAGGGTAATCGCCTATGCTTCGCAACAGTTAAAACCGTATGAAGTTAATTACTCAAAACATGATTTCGAATTTGCAGCTGTTGTTTTTGCACTGAAATATGGCGACATTATTTGTACGGGACTCACAGTCAGATCTTCACAGATCATAAGAGTCTTAAATACATCTTTAGTCAGAAGGAATTGAATATGCGACATAGAAGATGGCTGGAATTGATTAAAGACTATGATTTGGAAATTCTTTATCATTCAGACAAAGCAAATGTGGTAGCTAATGCGCTGAGTCGTAAACCTGTTTCTATTCGAATGTTGGAGACACTCACGTCCCAGCCCAGTATTCAACAAGAGTTGATTCGAGGAGGAATCGAAATGTGGTTACAAGGAGTTCAAGGGCAACTGTGTGTGATAGAATTAACTTCGCCATTGACTGATGAAATCAAATCTAAACAATTAGATGATCCTCTGATGATTCGGTTGCGTGATGAAGTGAGCAAATGAAAAGCCCCAGGTTTTGTAATCCATGAAGATGGAGTTCTAAGATTTCGGAGTCGACTTTGTGTTCCGGATAGTGAGGTTCTGAAGCAAACAATCATGAAACAAGCTCATAGTACGCATTATTCAATTCACCCAGGCACCAGTAAAATGTATAAAGATCTGAAGCAAAAATTCTGGTGGGGTAACATGAAGAAAGAAGTGGCAGAATATGTTTCGAGATGTTTGACCTGTCAGCAAGTTAAAATCGAATATCAGCGCCCCGCCGGGATGTTGAAGCTGCTTCCAATCCCGGAATGAAAGTAGGAAGATATATCGGTGGATTTTATCACCAACAAGCCGAAGACCAGGACGGGAATGAATATGATCTGGGTGATAGTTGGCCGTTTAACCAAATCGACTCATTTCCTAGGCATTAAAGATACTTGGGGACCACAGAGATTGTCGCGAGTATTTATTGCGGAAATAGTCTGATTACACGGAACACCGAAAACCATCATTTCGGATCGGGATGGTCGTTTCGTGTCACATTTTTGGAAAGCCGTTCATAAGGCTTTGGGAACCGAGTTGAGATTCAGCATGGCTTATCATCCTCAAACTGATGGACAGTCCGAGAGAACTATTCAAACAGTAGAAGACATGTTAAGAGCTTGTGCCTTAGACTGGTCAACCGATTGGGAAACTCATCTGCCACTGATTGAGTTCACCTACAATAACAGCTGCCATGCTTCCATAAAGATGGCACCTTTCGAGGCATTTTACGGGAGAAGATGTAGATCGCCTCTATGTTGGGATGATTCTTTTGAATTTATCGGGACGGAACCAGAATTGATAATTCAGACTCATAAGAAGGTGTCCCTAATCCGTGAAAGATTGTTGACCGCCCAAAGTCTTCAGAAGTCTTATACAAATGTACGCTGTCGCCCGTTGGAATTTGATGTCGGGGACCACGTACTTTTAAAGGTTTCTCCTACTCAGGAAATTTTTCACTTTGGAAGGAAGGGAAAGTTGAGTTCGAGATATATCGGACCATTCGAGGTTCTTGAAAGAATTGGAGAATTGGCGTACAGGTTGGCCTTACCTCCATGATTGAGTCACGTCCATAACGTGTTTCATGTATCACAACTACAGAAATATATAGCAGATCCCAGTCACGTCATCGACTTTGGTGAGATTGAAATAGCTAACGATGGCACGTTTGAAGAGAAGCCAATCAAGATACTCAAGAGTCGAATCAAGCTACTGAGAAATAAACCAATCTCCTTGATTAAAATTCAGTGGTCACGACATGGAGTCGAAGAAGCAACTTGGGAGACGGAAGACAGTATGAAGGCTAGATACTCGGAATTATTTCTCTCTTAAGTTTTGGGATGAAACTTCTTTCTAGAGGAGGAGTATGTAATATCCGGATAATTGTTGTGTATTTTCATCTGTATTTGAACCTTGTGGTGTTTGATTATGACGTATCAACAATCGAAGTGTGATGTTTCCGTGTTCGTATTTCGATATTCATGATCATATTGTGTGGAGTTTGTCAATTCATACATGCTTCTGCCTGACAGTAACGTACGTTAAATGTTGTACATAGCATACCCTAAGAACTACAGGTAACGTACAGTACAATCGAAACATAGCGTACATAATAGGCGGTCAAGGCAGATAAAGTGTGGTCGGCGTGTAGGGCAAGATGAGGATATTGTCGGATCCCCCGCTTGAACCTGGACAATTTTTTGTTAAAGCAAGTCAACGAAGCATAGCGTACGTTAAGAGGGGTAGAATAACGTACGCTATGTTGGTCAAATTACGTACGTAACAGTGTTGTTAGCGTACGTTATGGAGGACATAAAACGAGACAGTGAGCTACTACCCGATGATAGCGTATGTAAGGATTTGTTGCTAGCGTACGTAGACCACTAACATACGTAATGTCTTGTGGATAACGTCCGTAAGGTTTAAAACTCTATTTATAGTCATCAACCTCTTTTCATTTCACCTCCACTCCTTGTCCGATTTCATCAAACTTGAGAGTTCCCTAGCCCTATAAATTCCTTGTACCAGCCTCTCAGCTTGGTTTTGAAGATCATAGACCTTTTTGGATTGGTGTTCAAGCTCCCAGTGTTGAGTTTCACCAAGTGTTTCGTCGTTCTCCTACATATTAAGGTATGTCGATGTTTTTCCAACCTCAAATTCTTGTTCTTAGAAATACTATGAACATGCTACTGAGATCATTGAATTTGTTAGTAACCCATTAGGTCGAACACCATGTTTTAGAGATTTTAGATGATCATGTTTAGAACTTTCCATGATTAAAGAAGATTTCAAGTTGATCCTTGATTATGCCAAACAATGGGATGAAGTTTTTCTGAGATTGTAACATGCCTTTGATGGTGATTTCGAGATATTCATATGATGAACAACTTGTTAATATTATCACCTATGTTAGGGGTATTCATGAAGATAAATGTAGTAGATGTCCTTCGAAGTATATCCATGTCTTGTAAGGATGGCTCGGATTCGATAATCTGCATATGGGTGGTTAGAACAATGAGATTCCGTTAGTGACCATCATTTTGAATGTGGAACCTTAGTATGAAGAACTTTTTCGCTGGAGAACGAAACCCTTGTGATGAATTAACCTAGAACTCGTTCGACTATATCCATTCTTATTGTGAATCATAGATTAATCGAACCATACTTTAGAGTTGATGATCGAGATTGGAATATGGATGATAATGACTTACATATCCTTGAATTGTCGACGCCACATTTTATCTCCATTATGATCATTTGATTCGCTTGAAGTATGTTATTAGTTCGACTTAGCGTTCGTCGAGTAGTTGAAACATGAACCGGCCATACGTGGGGCATTAACTTGGCCACAGTTAGGACGTTAGATGTTCGTACGTTGGTTATGTGACGTAAGTTGAACTCTTTGTTATTATTTTTGTATAAGGTCCGAGCTTTGCAAAGTGATTGATCGAAGGGACGACCTTCGAGTGTGTTGACGTTCCGTCGAAGTATTTAATCCTCATCGTCGTTCTAAGGCAAGTACTTTACATCATGTTTTCCGTATTGACGTCGTTCATATTGTTGTGCATATGTGTCATTGTCGTATGTCCACCTCGTGCTGATCTGGCGGGATCATCTTGGGATCTATGCTAGCATGCGCTGGATCATTGGACGGGATTTTCCACCTCGTATTGGTCCGACGGGATCATCTTGGGGTCTATGCAGTGAACGCTGGATCATCATCGTGGGTATGTCGTGATTATCATGTTGTGTTTTGCATTGTGTGTTCTCTCGTAGTAGAGATTATTGTCGTTGTCGTTGCTAATATTGTTATTTTTATCATTATTCTTCATGAGCTGTCGAATAATCTATTGTTGGATATTATCGTACTTGCACTAGCATCGTTTTGCTAACCCCTTCGGGGTGAACATTTAGTTTATGTTCAGGATCTAGAAGAGCCGGGAAACAACCATAGGAGTTGCATGACGGCAAGGGTATCAAGTGATGTTGTCGGCTCGGGGAGTTTTTTCATTTGAGTCGTGTTTTAATAAGTACTCGAGTACGCTATTGTTTTGTGTTGTTGGGATGGTATTGTATAACGTTGATTGGTGTCTTTTTATTGGTTTTGAAACTCGGCATGTAATAATAAATTTTACTATTGGTGTTTATTAACGTTGTTTTAAATTCTTAGCCTAGTAAATCCTTACATAAAGGATATACGGCGCTGTAATAATCCTGAATATCTCGGGGTGTTACAGGATCGATTACCCGAACTCAAAAAGTCCACTTACTACTTGATGCGATATGGTGCACTTGCGATAAGCTACACCAAACACGTGTCAGTTACTACGTATCTCTGTGGTGTTGGAATATTCTATTCCACATAATTATAAAATGGTTTTGATGATGAGTTATTGATGTGTTGTTGATCAAAGAAAACAACGATGGAATGAAGCAAACCACAAAGAATTAGTCGTAAACGAACTGGGTAGAAAATCAGATAGCGGACGCAAGTAAATCAGGCTAGCGCACGCTAAATTGAGCAAGCTAACGCACGCTATGTATATAGTGTAACGCACGCTAAGAAAGTCACCTGATGTCTCACCTGAGGTCACCTGATGGATAACGTACGCAACACAGTGTGAATAACGCACGCTAAATGACTGAGTTAGCGCACGCTACAGATAGAGATTAACGCACACTAACGAAGAAATATATCCATTGTGAAGACTTTCAACACAGAGATCACGCGGAATCTGAAAAGTGGAGTTTGAACTGAAAAAGTGAAGTTTGAACAGATAGAGCACACAACAAAAAAGAGCTTAGCGCATGCTAAGTTTGAAATATGTCCGTTGGACCGAAGACTTTCAATCATCAGACCGTTGTAATCGAAGACCAGGTAGCGCACGCTAAGAGTGAAAGTTAGCGCATGCTAACGAAAGAAGCAGAAGTTACTGGACTGAAGAAAAGAGCAGTTAACATACGTAACCATGCAACATTAACGTACGTAACATGGAGTAGCGCATGCTAAACAAGAAAGATAGCACACGCTAATAAAGACAGCAGCTAACGGCTAGTTGAGAGAATTTGCCTATATACCAAGTCATTTGGTATCATTAAATACAGCAACTCCAAGCAAAGTCTATACACTTCATATATTGTTATATTAATCTTTGTTGTTGCAGTTGTGCTAAATTGATAAGTGTTTGAGTGTTCATACACGAAAACATACATGAGAGGAAAGATATGGATTGTAGATTGATTCGGTGTTATTATGACGGTTGATCCGGCATTATTAGAATCATATCTAAATCCAAGAGAGATTTGTCTAGTACAAATAGAAAGCTAGATAGGTTGCTTCCTTGTCCGGTAGAAAAGGAAAACGGTTTATCTTGAACCGACATAAGGACAAGAGTGTAACAGTTTATCTCGGACTGATGGAAGACGAGATTGTAACGGTTTACCTCAGATCGATATAAGACAAGGCGGGAAAGGTTGATCTTGAGCCTATAGAAAAATATACGGAGAGAGGACGTAGGCACGTTTGGCCGAACCTCGATAAATCTTGTGTCATTTACATTCCGCAAAGTTAATTACGCTTCCGCAAGGTGCCAATTCCTCAACAATTGGTATCAGAGCGGTATCCCTAAAAACGTCTTAACATCTGGGGAGAAAAAGATCCTATGGCGCTCCAATTTGCACCGGTCGAATGTCTTGCCTTAAACCGACCTCCATTCTTTGATGGATCAAACTTCATGGCTTGGAAGAAGAAGATGTTGATATTCATCCGAGCTTATGATATCGAGCTTTGGAAAGTTATTTGCCTAGGTCCGAAAATTCTTACAAAACCGTACGGGTCTCTCAAAAGCTTTGAAGATTATAGTGATGAATATTGGAAAAACGGCCATTATAATTACAAAGCAACGCAATTATTATATTGTGCTTTAAATTCGGAAGAACACAACCGGATATCCTCGTGCAAAAGTGCCAAAGAAATTTGAAAAATGCTTGAGGTAACCCATGAAGGAACATCTCAAGTCAAGGAGACGAAAATAAATATGCCCCCCCACGACTACGAACTATTTATGATGAAAAATGATAAGTCCATAACGAACATGCTCGACCGATTTTCGGTTATCACTAATGGACTAGCTTGTTTGGGAAACCATTATCAAGTAGTGAAAAGTGAAGAAAATCTTACGATCACTACCTGTTGAATGGGATGGAACGGTTACGGCTATAATGGAATCTAAAGATCTCAACACTCTCGATTTAAGCACCCTCATTGGTTCACTAATAAATTACGAGATAGTTCTTAAATCTCGAAATGCCAAACCAAAATCGAAGGAAAAGTCAATAGCGTTCAAAGCTAAGATGTCAAGAAAAGAAGAAATCACGGTAGATGAGGACGATGAAGAATCGGCATATTATGCCAAAAATATTAATATGTACCAAAACTTATTAAACCGGCGAAGAAAATACATCAACTCGACCGAGTCAAAGAAATTCGACAATAATTATCGAAACTGTGGTAAATGAGGCCACTTTGCTAGAAATTATCGAGGCTCGACTTCCAAGAAGGAAGTTCTCATAGCTACATGCAGTGATGAAGAGGATGATGATGAATATATTCAAAATAATCTCGCACTCATGGTAAATAGTTCATTCGACGAAAGTGACGTCGAAAGTCAAGTAAGTACCTCATCTCAAGATGAATTATTTGAATCATCCGAACTTTTACATACCGATTTTCAAATTACTTTTATTGAAATTAAAACCCTCAAATCGAAAAATAAATTATTGGACCATGAAATCTCCAAAATTCAAAAAGAGAAATTTATTGAGACGATCATTCTAACTGTCTTGAAAATAAAAATAAATTAAAGAATGATCTTTTAAAAGTTCAAAACGAACTTGAGAATTTAACGAATAAATTCTCTTGTTGTAACGACAAATTTGAACAATTGCTTTTCGTTCAAAAATTTTCATTAAATAAACAGGGGTTAGGATTCAAACCGTGTAATAAAACTGAATCCTTAAATTTTAAAATACCCCGATGTGATAAATGTTTAAAAATTGGGCATCATATTTCGTTTTGCAAAAGACCAAGACGGGCGATCAAAATTAAAAAAGTTTGGATTCCCAAAGGAGCCACAATACCGAATATCGTCTCTGTTTCAAATGAAAAATCAACTATCGGTTGGATCCCAAAAAAACAAAATTGATATTTTCAAAATTGGTATTTAACTCAGGGGGAATTAATATAGTTTCTAAAATGAGGAGATCTATTTTTCAGGGGGAGTTTTACCCGTTGTCATATTTACTTTTATTGATTTTCTTATATTATTCCACTTTTTGATTATGACAAAAAGGGGGAGAAGAAGAGGAGAATAGGTGTCATGAAAGAATGAAATGAAATATAAAAACAATATACCGATCATGAAAGGGGGAGAAAAGATGAAGGAGAAGAAAGTCGAGAAACAAAAAGAAGAAGTTGAAATGAAAAGAAAAAAAATGAGAAGAAGTTAAAGAAAAATGGGGCGAAGAAAACTAACGAAACGGACAAAGCCGAAAACTTTGATCTGTATTATTTTATATTTTTGCTCCATCAAAAGGTTGTTGTTTTGTCATTATCAAAAATGGGGAGATTGTTGGAATATTCTATTCCAGATAAATATAAAATGGTTTTGATAATTTACTGATGTGTTGTTATCAAAGAAAACAACAAGAAGTAGTCGGAAACAAACTGGGCAGAAAAGCAGATAGGGCACGCAAGTAAATCAGGATAGCGCACGCTGAATTGAGCAAGCTAACGTACGTTATGTATATAGAGGTTAACGCACGCTAACGAAGGAATATATCCATTGTGAAGACTTTCAACACGGAGATCACGCGAAATCTGAAAAGTGGAGTTTGAACTGAAAGAGTGAAGTTTGAACAGATAGCGCACGCTATAGAAAAGAGCTTAGCGCATGCTAAGTTTGAAATATGTCCATTGGACCGAAGACTTTCAAGTATCGGACCGTTATCTTGGACAGACATAAAGACAAGAGTGTAACGGTTTATCTCGAACCGATAAAAGACGAGATTGTAACGGTTTACCTCGGACCGATAGAAGACAAGACGGAAAAGGTTGATCTTGAGCCTATAGAAAAAGATACGGAGAGAGGATGTAGGCACGTTTGGCCGAACCTCTACAACTCTTTTGTCATTTACATTCCGCAAAGTTAATTATGCTTCCGCAAAAGCAAAAGAGTTTGAAAACTCTATTCCACAATATTATCGATCATTCTAAGTGGGGTGCCAATTCCTCAACATGTGAGATTCTAGATAAGGAGATATATATGGAAATGCCCTATGGCATTTCGTTACCCAAATCAAGTAACTCTAGACCACGGAGTGCGTTTGCAATTAGATTGAAACACTCGAGTTTATGATTTTGAAGCAATCCCTAAAGATGTGGTATAACCGTCTAAATGACTACTTGATTGGAAGGGATATAAGAACGATGAACTGTGTCCCTGCGTCTTCACAACGAAAACAAGTTTTGGATTCACGATCATCGTAGTACACGTCGATAACAAGAACATAATCGGCACTCTTGATGAAATAAGAGAAACCATCGGATACTGGAAATCTAAATTTGAGATGAAAGATCTTGGTAGAACTAGGTTTTATCGAGGCATTGACATGGAACATTGAGTTTGTGGAATTCCTATCCACCGGTATGTATATGTCCAGAAGATTCTCAGGCACTTTAATATAGACAAGGTACACCTGACTAGCACTTCCATGATAGGTCGACCGTTTGGATGCAAAGAAAAATCTATTTCGTCTAAAGAAAAGTGAGGAAGAGCTTTGGGAGCTGAAATTCCCTACTTGAGTGCAATAGTGCATTATTATACTTGACTAAACGTACACGACCTGATATCACTCCTTAGTTCAGCATGGACGCAACATCAATGGAATGGTATCAAGAATATCTTCTGATACTTAAAAGAATTCATTGACTTAGGACTATTCTTTCCCTACAAGCAGGCAAATGAAGTTGCTTGCGAAAAGGCAAATGCCAAAGTAAATGGTGATGCCAAATCAACTACCCAATAGGATGTGTTGGTAGGATTTGCTGATATTTTAGAAACCAACTAAGCAAACCCCTTTGGCTACCTCCTCGAATCATGACAAGGTTATTGCTTTGCACGAATCAGTCTGTGAGTGTACATGATTAAGAACTATCATTATACACATGCGAGGAACTAGTGGTTGAGTACTACTGCTGATGAGCATACTTACATTTATGAATATAATGTAACTTGTTAATACCCTTGATTGATGGAGGGATCATAATGGAAAATATGTGAGATATAAGGGAACATAATCACATAGGTTGCACTCTTTTCCTTAGACCAATGTTTATTTTTCTCACTGTGTAAGCATTATGGGGAGTTGTAGGTTTTTCCAACTTCCTAGATTGATGTAAAAGATCACAAGGAAATTATGATTTATAAAGAAACTTAATCACATGTGTTGCACTCTTTTCTTTGACCAAGGTTCACTTTCTCCCATTGAGTTTTGTTACTTGGCGAAGTTTTTAATGAGGCAACAACTTCTTGATTGATATACAAATTAGGGGGAGAAGTAGACTTGAAGGGAAGTCTTACATCCACATCGTACGTTATACTCTTTTCCTTCCAAGGATCATTTTTCCCACAGGATTTTGTTTTAACGAGGTAACCAGATGTATCAATTTTAGGGATAGATGGAATGATCACTTTAGTAGCGCTAAGATTAATTGTAACGATCATATGAAATGATAGACTCAACGGGCGAAATTTAAAGTTGATGTGTATAGATGCTGTAATCTTTTCTCTACGATCAAGATATTTTTTCTACTGGATTTTTGCTTGACGAGGTTTTAATGAGGCAACATGACATGCGCTAATAGACTAGGCACAAGGGGGAGTGTTAAGGAATAATACTCTGTGTGCCTTCTTCTGCAATTTATGGGCTTTCCTAGTTAGAGTAGGATTAGGCATGTTTGTATGTAATATCTCTCTATGTATAGGGGTATCATTAATGAGAATACAAAATTTTTTGCTTTACTTTTTGGTTTCAGTTGTCTTCCCTTCAACACGACGGTATTATAGGTTCCATTTTTCAGCTCGTTAGATTTTGGGCAAAACGACCGCAAAATGCTAAACAGGCTAAGTAGTTGGACCATTAAATTGGTGAAAAGGTCTCAGATTTTGCATGCTTGGGCAAAACGACCGCAAATACTAAAGAGGCTACGTAGTTGAACCTATAACACCCAGCTGTGTTCAAAATCGGATATACAAATTATCGGATATCCGAAAATTCGAATAGTAAATATTGATATTCGATATTCGTATCCGAAATTTCGGATATCCAATTTTTGGATATCCAATATTTCATATACAGATATCGGATATCCGAAATATTTTTTTACTTAATTTATTTACAACAAATTAAATATAGGTTCGATCAATTGTTTATCTTAAATAAATAATACTACAATACCAATTCAAACCAATAAAAATAAATATATTCATATTATTTGCCAAATAAAGTGTATATCTTCATATTATTTAAAATATAAAAATTTTGAATCATAGATTTTTCGAATATTTCGGATATCCGAATATTCGAAAATTTTCAAAAGGCATATCCGATATCCGAATCCGAAAAGACGGATATCCGATTTTTGGATTTTCGGATCGGATAGTGGATATCGAATATTTTTTAACACCCCTAATAACACCAAGACACTTAAGGCTGACACAAATCAAATTGAACGAATGCATATTGGTAGTTACTTTTCATTTCGATTAATAATTAATCAGTATAGTTTATAACTTTTTTTTTGTATGTATGTGAAAATGTCTATCTAATTATTTAGGTTTTCTTTATCATCCAGGTACTATATTGACCACAAATTTATGGCTGATGAATCCTCAAGCATTTGTAATGGAGTAGCCTGTTTTAATCATGTTCTTCCAGACATTGTATTGAAACCTCCCTCAATCGTTGAGATAGTTCTAGTCAATATAATATGTTTATGTTTATTTACACGTCAAGATTTATTTTTTAACTAGAGAATCAACAGTCTTGTCGGGAGAAGATGGCTACATATACTCTTGATCTTGATTTGTTGCATGTTGAGTTGACTAAATTGAATAGAGAAGTTATTTGGCCTCTTGTTGTTTTTGGGACTTTTACTCTCTCCCTCTCACCTCACCTAAAGTGCAGTATTTGGTTCACAAAAGTATCCCTTTACAAATACAACATTTCATTAAATACCTCAAATCACATTAAAAAATAGGATCTCTCTTTTTTAGTACCAAAACATAAAAGTAACAAGTTATATATCCCCATTCATAAAACTATAAGTTTTTGATACCAAAATGTGTTAAAAGACTTTATTACCCTTAAAGTCTACCAATAAGAGAAAAAAAAAACTAAAAAAGAAAAAGGAAGATTATTAAAACGAAACAATAATAAAAAAACGGTCCCATAACTCAATATTTTCCTCTGCCAAAAAACTCTCCTCCTCTCTGCAAAAAAAGTCTCCCGTCGTGAAACCCTTCGCCGGCCAGAAAATGTCGACCTCCGACTACCACAGAGAATCTGAAGACGCCAGAAGTTCCGCTAGTGACACTCCATCTGAAGAGCAATTCGTCAATGAGCTGCCGGTTAGTGTATTTTCATTCACACACGATCGTGCCACGACGGTTGTTCATCTTCCCACGATCGTGCTGAAGAAGATGAGACCATCGTGTACATGATGGTCTTTCGTGGGCACGATGGCTACACACGACGGTCGTCGATCGTGTGTGCCGTCGTGTGCTAGAAGTGCAAAAGCTCCTGCCTTGCACACGATCGCAGGCACACGATCGTTTTCCGTCGTGTGGCACACGATGGTCTTCACACGACGGGCATCGATCGTGTGCATTGTAATATCCGTAATTTTCCCATTTTTAGCAGTTTCCATTTTTGGTGTATGTCTATTTTTATCGACTCGCTTGTAACCGTTTCGACATTTTGAATCTATTTTGTTCTTGGAGTTTTTCCATTTGGACGAGTTTTGATGATGTTTTCACGTAATTTCATTTTATGACATGTTTTGCCGTATGAACGTTCGATTCTTGTAAAACTCGTTCGTTTTCGTTATTTCTTGGGTTGTACAAGTTCGTATGGTTGAGTTGGTCTTGTGGATTCGGTTTGTAAATCCGACGTCGTTTCGTGATTTTTGGGCACTTGGGCCATTTTTGTAATTTCCTAATAGTTTAGGGAATCTCGTTTTCGTTGTCGCATTACGGACCCTTCGGTGGTCGGAATTGTATTTTTCTTTCAGCACTTAGCTCCGTCGTCTTGTATGCTTCGGCTCATGTTCCTGGATTCGGTCTCGTCGTGTGTATCGTATCGTACCCTCGGCAGCAGCCTTACCGCCGATATGACATCGCCAGCATCAATCGTTGTGTAGGTAGCGACGCTACCTCGCCGCTTTGCGTGCGCTATCAAGAACAGCTTAGCGACGCTAACCCTTATTGTTAGCGTCGCTAACGAATGTGGCAAGAGCCATCGGACTGCCGCGCCCCGTTAGCGCACGCTACATATGGCGCTAGCGTGCGCTAACTTCACACTATAAAAGCCCAATGCGCTTCGCAATGAGCTTTATTTCTTTTCTCTTCGTTTCTTCGACGTGCGACCTCAGAGACGATTTCCACAAGTTCTTTTCGGAGTTCTATCCAGATTCCATCACGGTAGAATCGAGCCACCATATCATAATCAACATAATCACCTTTCATCAGCCGAATTAAAGGTAATTCCTCAGGAACCCTAATTTTGACGAATTTGGGGGATTTCGGGATTTTAGGGTGTAGTTCCGAATTGTTCATCTATATTACGATATTCTTCACCGATTGTGATTATTGAATGATTCCAAATCCAGTTTCCTTGATTTTAATCCGCGAATTATCAATACGGGGAGATTTTGCGTAAACCCTCACCCGTATTGATTGAACGCCTATTGTCGTTATTTGTAATCGGGGTTTGGGGAGTATTCCTTTCGATTACTGATGTCCGTTGGGACTGAGTTATGCTAATTCTTCGTTTAGGAACCGTCGTTGTCCATTCGGATCATCCGTAGTCACGTTTCACTTCCGATCCTTCGAAGATGTCACAAAGCCAAGTACTTTACATTTGTTTACATGTTCTAGTATTTGAATTATGGCTATATGTGGTTGATGTGGGAAGATATGTGTATGTTCACCTAGGGACGGTCCGACGGGGCCTCTAGGGATACGTATTGCCGTGTGTGTGCGTATCACGAACTGTGGTTAGCCACCCAGGGATGTCCGACAGGGCTCTGCGGGGTACGGTGGCCGTGAGTCTCGTGCCAACGGTTAACTTTGAATTATGATTTGTTGGAGATAATGTGTTTTGTTTGTACATCATAAATATTCCGGAATATAAAATGTTTTCTAAAATGACTTTTTGGCGCATATATTCATCTGATTAGAATGTAGTTCAAATGGATTGTACTTGCACTAGCAGTTGTCGCTAACCCCTTAAATGGGGGAAATACTTTTTGTATTTCAGGTATTGATCGTGGGGATAAACGAGAACTCGGGACGTATGAGGATGATGGGCAAGCATGATATTGTCCAGTATTTGATTTTTGATGTTATGTCTGTCGGTTACTATTGATGTCTGATTTTGGGATTTATGTATTATAAAATTGGTTTAAGTACTCGAGTACTTCCTGTTTGAAATTGTTAATGTTGTGTCCCCGTTTTGGGAAATGGATTTGATGTCAGGTTTTAATTGTCGGTTTGTAGTCTTTCATTTGAATTGTCGTTTTATTCATAATAGTTTGTCGTCGTCGAATGTCTTGTTTAGTATGTTAGCCTGGTGGATTCCACAGTGTGGGGTCCACGGCGCTGTAATATGCCCTGAATGTCTTGGGGGTGTTACAGAATATGGTATCGGAGCTTAGGTTATGGATACCTAGGCTGTCGGTTATTTGGGTCTAGTTAAGTGTCGTTTTTGGGACAGTATCACTGCTATGCCATCATCTCAGTACGCCGGTGCTCGTAAGTTTTCCTAACTTGACTCGTTTCACGCTCGTTTCTATTCCCTGTCTTAGTATCTTTGCGTTTTGCGTTTGAATTGTACTTACCCGTTGCTTCTTCGTAATTCCCGCCGGTAGAGGACGCGACGCGGCCGCGACGCGTAGGGGACGTGGCGCACTGGGGCGGCCATGTCCGATCACTCGGGAACCGATTCGGCGATGCCCTCTTTGTCGACACCGGTGTTCCCCTAGTTCCGGAGGTCACAGGACTACCGCTAGCTCCGGTAATGCTCATGAGAATGTTGGAGTGGCCAACATATTACAGCAAGTAGCGAACCAGATGACGCCATCGACTCGGGCCGTTCTGGTCGGCCATGCTAATGCCAACCCGGTTCCGCCTACTGGATCCGGTAATGATAAGCTACTTCAGGACGTGATTCGTATGCGTCCTCCGCAGTTTGATGGTGCTTCCGACCCTTCTGGTTGGGAGAATTGGCTATTCGAGATAGAGAAAGTGTTTGAGGCTGCTAATTGTCCCGAGGAGAGGAAAGTACCCATTGCTCAGTACTTCCTCGCCAAGGAGGCAGCGACATGGTGGCAAGCGGTGAAACCGCGTGACCGGCAGCTACGTGGGCGAGTTCCGGATCGATGGAAGACGACTGCGTCCGTGGCCAGTGAAAGAGGGAAGGATCCGAGCCTTCTTTGAGGCTAAGCCCCAAGATGTTCCTATTTCTCAAGCTATCAAGGACTACAATCAACAGCTGCACTACGTGAGAAACCAAGTCCGAGATGAGCTAGACAAGATCCGCAACTTTGATATGCGGATGAAGCCGAGGGTGCGCCACTACATGTCGGGTCCAGGGTGCACGACTTTGAAAGATTATCGAATAAAGCGATGGCTTACGAGATGTCGTTTTCATGACAGAGACGGCACTGAAGGAAAGAAGCGAGAGACCTCCGGCCGGTTTCGGGAGGCAAGTCAGAGGGTATCCGAAGGCTCACTGGTTCGCGAGTCTTCGGAGTCGGCCGCCATCGGTTGGTCGAGGGAACGGTTCTAGGTCTGCTCCTGCTAGTTCCGTTCGTGGTCCTACATGCTTCAACTGTAGTCGTCCGGGCCACATGATGAGTGAGTGTGATAGGCCTCCGATTCAGTGTCTTGCTTGTGGTCGTATGGGTCACCGTGCTAAGTTTTGTACGGATGCACTGGCTCCAGCTACTCGGATATCTGCCCACTCAGGAGAGCCGAGTGTGAATCGAGCACCGACAGCTTCCTCACCAGCAGAGTTTTGGTAGAGGTCGAGGTCGTGGTCACCTTCTAGAGGGGAGCTTCTAGTGCGGGGTCTGCTCCGCCCGTGTGTATGAGATGAGGTGAGCCGAGATCCCGACGGCGGTGGCTACAGTGTACCGCCCACATCCTTGACCATCCTGCTTCCGTATTGTTCGATTCTCGTGCTACTCATTCTTTTATATCTATGGACTGTGCGTCGCCCGCATGTTGATTGCCTTGTTGCTTGTGAGCCTTTTGTTGTTAAACTTCCTAGCGGGATAGCATCGTGGGGATCGTGAGATTAGAGATTTTTCTCGTGAGTATCGCGGGAGGGATTGGCCTTCTAATCATCATGGTAGATATTAGAGATGAGGATTTGATTCTGGTGAGGATTGGGTGGACCGTCATGGGGCGATCATGAATTATAGAACGAGGATCAAGCTTTCGATGTTAGCCTCGATGGTACCGAGCATTCTTTGTGGGGCGTAAGCGGGGTAGCCGAGATTACCGATCGCGCTTTGAGGGCGGTGAGACTCCTTCGGGAGGTTGCACGGGCTATTGGTGTTACGCTTTGAGATCGGAAGAAGGGGAGTCGAGCTCTCGTCTATTCCGGTAGTATGTGAGTATCCCGACGTCTTTCCGATGAGTTGCGGTTTGCCGCCGGCCGAGAGGTTGAGTTTACCGTCGATTTAGAGCCGGGTGCAGACCTATCTCTAAGACGCCATACCGTAAGGCGCCCGCCGAGATGCTTGAGTTGAAGAAACAATTGGGAGAGTTGCTATACATGGGATAAATTCGACCGAGAGCTTCGCCTTGGGGCGCACCGGTCCTATTCAGAAGAAGAAGGATGGGTCACTTCGTTTGTGTATCGACTACCGAGAGTTAAACAAAGTGACCATCAAAAACAAATATCCACTCCGAGGATTGATGATTTGTTTGATCACCGCAAGGGGCAAATCGTATTTTCAAGATTGATTTGAGATCGGGGTATTATCAGCTCCGAGTGAAGGATACCGATATTCCGAAGACGGCCTTTCGGACGAGATACGGTCACTACGAGTTTGTGGTTATGCCTTTTGGGCTAACCAACGCACCAGCCGTGTTCATGCAGCTTATGAACAAAGTCTTTATCGAGTACCTCGATAAGTGTGTAGTCGTTTTTATCGATGACATCCTGATTTACTCGAGGAGCGAGGAGGAGCACGCCCGTCATTTGCATATTGTGTTAGATATTTTGAGAACTCAGCATCTTTTTGCGAAGTTCTCAAAGTGCGAGTTTTGGTTACGGGAGGTTATGTTTCTCGGTCATGTGATCTCGGCCGAGGGTGTTCGTGTGGACCCACATAAGGTAGAGGCAGTGTTGGATTGGGCGCCGCCCAAGAACGTGAAAGAGGTCCGCAGTTTTCTGGGATTAGCCGGGTATTACCGCAGATTCGTCGAGGGGTTCTCTAAGCTCGCTCGACCGCTGACTCAGTTGTTACAGAAGTCAGAGAAGTTTGTGTGGACCGATGAGAGGCAGAATAGTTTTGAGGAGTTGAAGAAGCGGTTGACGACCGCTCCGTGTTAGCTTTACCGAGTGGTAATGATGGTTTCTCCGTTTATAGTGATGCTTCGCCAAGGGCTCGGATGCGTACTTATGCAAAGACGGGAGGACGATTGCCTATGCTTCCCGTCGCTGAAACCGCATAAATTGAATTACCCTATGCACGATCTTGAGTTGGCCGCAGCTTGTGTTTGCGTTGAAAATCAAGGCCATTACTTGTATGGCTCGTCGTGTCGATTTTCACCGATCACAAGAGCCTCAAGTACATCTTCACGCAAAAGGAGCTTAATATGAGACAGAGGAGATGGTTGGAATTGATTAAGGATTACGATCTTGAGATCCTCTATCATCCGGCAAGGCTAATGTGGTAGCAGATGCCTTGAGCCGGAAATCGGTATCGCTTCGAGCGCTTGAGTTGCTTACGGCCCAGTCGGGACTTCAGCGAGAGTTTATGAGGTTGAGCATTGAGGTTGTACTGCCAGAGAGTTCCGGGCAGATACGTACTCTTGAGATTTCTTCATCTCTGGTCGAGGACATTAAATCGGGACAGTTGGAGGACCCGATGTTTATTCACTTCGGAGAGTGTAGAGAAGGGGAAAGCCCCGGGATTTGTTATTCATGAGGACGGAGTGTTGAGATTCCGAGGTCGGTTGTGTGTTCCGAACGACTCGGAATTGAGACAGAGCATTATGCGAGAGGCTCATGCGTCACCATACTCGACCCATCCGGCTCGAGTAAGATGTATAAAGATCCGAGGAAGAATTTTTGGTGGAACGATATGAAGAAGGAGGTAGTTCAGTTTGTAGCTAAGTGTTTGACTTGTCGCAAGTCAAGATTGAGCATCGGCGTCAAATGGATTATTGAAACCACTCCCGATTCCTGAATGGAAGTGGGAGGACATCTCTATGGATTTTGTCACGAGTTTACCGAGGACGAAGACTGGTATGAATATGGTATGGGTGATTGTAGACCGACTGACTAAGTCGGCACATTTTCTGGGCATCAAGGATACTTGGGGTCCAGAAAAGTTGGCTCGTATTTTTATCACTCAGATAGTGAGGCTTCATGGTACGCCGAGGACCATTATTTCAGACAGAGATGGCCGATTTGTATCGCATTTTTGGCAGGCAGTGCATAAAGCATTGGGGACTCAGCTACGTTTGAGCACTTGCTCCATCCCTGCATCGATGGGCCCGAACGTACCATTCGACGCTCGAGGATCCGCTGCGCGTGTGCGTTAGACTGGAGTAGTAACTGGGAGGATCATTTGGCCTTGATTGAGTTTACTTATAATAATAGCTGGCACGCGTCGATTAAGATGGCACCATATGAGGCACTTTATGGCCGATGTTGCCGATCACGGATATGTTGGGATGAACCGTCCGATTTGGTTGGCACTGAGCCGGACCTTGTGTTGGAGACGAGAGAGAAAATCGAATTGATTAGAAAGAGGATGTTGGCTGCTCAGAGTCGACAAAAGTCTTACGCGGATGTTAGGCGTAGACCTTTGGAGTTTGAGGTGGGGGATCATGTTCTGTTGAGAGTGTCTCCGACGAAGGGAGTCTTCCGTTTTGGGAAGAAGGGAAACTCACCGAGATATATTGGACCTTTCGAGGTATCGAGAGAGTCGGTGAGTTAGCGTACCGTTTGGCTTTACCTCCGTCGCTGAGTCATGTACATAGCGTATTTCACGTTTCCCAGTTGAGGAAGTACGTTCCGGACCCGTCCCACATTATTGACTTTGGGGACGTGGAGATCGAGAAGGATGTTACGTTTGAAGAGAGACCCGTTAGAATTTTGGAGCGTCGTGATAACCAGTTAAGGCACAAAACCATTCCTTTGATTAAAGTGCAATGGTCGAGGCACGGAGTAGAAGAAGCGACGTGGGAGTTAGAGGAGGATATGCGTTCGAGATACCCCGAGCTTTTTGATTCTTAAGTTTCGGGACGAAACTTTATTTTAGAGGGGGAGAATGTAATATCCGTAATTTTCCCATTTTTAGCAGTTTCCATTTTTGGTGTATGTCTATTTTTATCGACTCGCTTGTAACCGTTTCGACATTTTGAATCTATTTTGTTCTTGGAGTTTTTCCATTCGACGAGTTTTGATGATGTTTTCACGTAATTTCATTTTATGACATGTTTTGCCGTATGAACGTTCGATTCTTGTAAAACTCGTTCGTTTTCGTTATTTCTTGGGTTGTACAAGTTCGTATGGTTGAGTTGGTCTTGTGGAGACTTTCGGTTTGTAAATCCGACGTCGTTTCGTGATTTTCGGGCACTTGGGCCATTTTTGTAATTTCCTAATAGTTTAGGGAATCTCGTTTTCGTTGTCGCATTACGGACCCTTCGGTGGTCGGAATTGTATTTTTCTTTCAGCACTTAGCTCCGTCGTCTTGTATGCTTCGCGTTCATGTTCCTGGATTCTGGTCTCGTCGTGTGTATCGTGTATCGTACCTCGGCAGCCAGCTTCATCGCCGATATGACATCGCAGATCAATCGCTGTGTAGGTAGCGCACGCTACCCCGCCGCTTGCGTGCGCTATCAAGAACAGTTAGCGTCGCTAACCCTTATTGTTAGCGTACGCTAACGAATGTGGCGAGCCATCGGACTGCCGCGCCCCGTTAGCGCACGCTACATATGGCGATTAGCGTGCGCTAACTTCACAATTATAAAAGCCCAATGGCGCTTTGTAATGCCAGCTTTATTTCTTTTCTCTTCGTTTCTTCGACGTGCGACCTCGAGACGATTTCCACCAGTTCTTTTCGGAGTTCTATCCAGATTCCATCACGGTAGAATCGAGCCACCATATCATAATCAACATAATCACCTTTCATCACCGAATTAAAGGTAATTCCTCAGAACCCTAATTTTGACGAATTTGGGGATTTCGGGATTTTAGGGTGTAGTTCCGAATTGTTCATCTATATTACGATATTCTTCACCGATTATGATTATTGAATGATTCCAAATCCAGTTTCCTTGATTTTAATCCGCGAATTATCAATACGGGGAGATTTTGCGTAAACCCTCACCCGTATTGATTGAACGCCTATTGTCGTTATTTGTAATCGGGGTTTTGGGAGTATTCCTTTCGATTACTGATGTCCGTTGGGACTGAGTTATGCTAATTCTTCGTTTAGGAACCGTCGTTGTCCATTCGGATCATCCGTAGTCACGTTTCACTTCCGATCCTTCGAAGATGTCACAAAGGCAAGTACTTTACATTTGTTTACATGTTCTAGTATTTGAATTATGGCTATATGTGGTTGATGTGGGAAGATATGTGTATGTTCACCTAGGGACGGTCCGACGGGGCCTCTAGGGATACGTATTGCCGTGTGTGTGCGTATCACGAACTGTGGTTAGCCACCCAGGGATGTCCGACGGGGCTCTGCGGGGTACGGTGGCCGTGAGTCTCGTACAAGTTAACTTTGAATTATGATTTGTTGGAGATAATGTGTTTTGTGTGTACATCATAAATATTCCTAATATAAAATGTTTTCTAAAATGACTTTTTGGCGCATATATTCATCTCGATTAGAATGTAGTTCAAATGGATTGTACTTGCACTAGCGATTGTCGCTAACCCTTAAATGGGGAAATACTTTTGTATTTCGTATTGATCGTGGGGATAAACGAGCACTCGGGACGTATGAGGATGATGGGCAAGCATGATATTGTCCAGTATTTGATTTTTGATGTTATGTCTGTCGGTTACTATTGATGTCTGATTTTGGGATTTATGTATTATAAAATTGGTTTAAGTACTCGAGTACTTCCTGTTTGAAATTGTTAATGTTGTGTCCCCGTTTTGGGAAATGGATTTGATGTCAGGTTTTAATTGTCGGTTTGTAGTCTTTCATTTGAATTGTCGTTTTATTCATAATAGTTTGTCGTCGTCGAATGTCTTGTTTAGTATGTTAGCCTGGTGGATTCCACAGTGTGGGGTCCACGGCGCTGTAATATGCCCTGAATGTCTTGGGGGTGTTACATGCATGCGATCGTGTGCAAGGCAGAATTTTTTTTTTTTTCGTTCTCTTAAGCATTTTATCATATTCTTATGAGTTGTATGTCCATATTGCAGACTGGTTGCGTATGGAAGAGACCTACATTGTATTTTGTTACACGTCAAGTGAATCTTTACATACGGGAGGCGGTATTTAAAGAGATCATTGAGACATTAAGGAGTATGGGCCGCAATTCCGCTGTTGCTGATCGAGCTATCGAGAGCTTGACCGAGGGGGTCCTGGGGCGCTTGATTAAAGTTAGGAGGAATGGGAGTTCAAATACTGCCCTACATCACTTGATTGCTCGTCAATTGGAGGGTGATCAAATCCCCCCGGATGAGTCGTGGTTCCAGGTTTGCGGGAGGACCATTCGTTTTACGGCCCGTGATTTCGCCTTGATCACGGGACTCCATTTTGGAAACTCTACCTTCCATCCCCAGGACGACCATCTCCTTCCGTCCGACGGTATTTTCCACAGAATACTCCATGGCAAAAACATTAAGGTTAGTGTTCTGCGGAAGAGGTTCAATGCTCGAGATTTTGGTAGAGACATAAGAGATTATCTCAGGTTGCCAATTTGCTTATATACTACTACTTTATCCTATGCCGTGACGACATGATGGTCGAGACATGGGCATGGGCATTAGTGGAGGATTTCGAGCAGTGGGATATGTTTCCTTGGGGTTCTTATGCCTTTGGGTTTTATCTTACTACATAGGCAACGTTGCCATGAAGGAGGGACAAGAGCACAAGGACTATCACTTCTATGGTCCTGTTTGGGATTTACAAATATGGTCGTATGAGATGATTCCTGCATTGGGAGCATTGTGTGTTAGTCGAGATAAAACTGTCCAAGTCCCCCGGTGTTTGATGTGGACTACGAGGAAGATGTTTTGTGATTTCACTCATTTCTTCGACGATAAGGTACATAAATTTGTAAACGTATTTTCTCCTAACTTCACTCATCTCTTCAACATTATGTGATTGGCCATCTAATGGTATGCTTTAATGACTATTGTTGCAGCACAAAGTACTTCCCTCTTTACCGCATCTGGAGGAGGATGAGGCTGAGTACTACTACCTGAGCTTTGAGAATGGCTCGCCTTATGACGTTAAGTTCATTAAGCCTGTAAGAATAGCTGTGAGGAATAAGGAGGATGAGCCTGCGCCGATCCCGAGGAAGAAAGTTATGGATAGGTTGAAGAAGGCTGCTGGAAAATTGATTACATATGAGTCGGCACATAAAGTGTCGAAGCGACGCCGGCAGAGTACCCCACCAGTAGATGGTGCAGAGACATCGGACCGGGAGAGGCATCCAGAGAGGGTGTGTTGTGTCTACGGACTTCCTTGTCCGGACCACACCCAGGACACGAGCAGGGATGAGTACTTCGATCGCCGTTTGAAGACGATCTTGTACGACGATTCTGAGTCCGGATTTATTGCTCGAGTTTCTCGCCGGGTGCTTTCTGGGATCGTGGATTTCTTCGGACCTATGCATAGACGTTCTAGGAGCCCGGTACACTACTCAGCTGGGAGCCATGATAGGCCTCGTCATTCTGCATCTGTTAGCAGCGCCCGGCGGAGGATTCCTGACCCTCCACGTCACTCAGTCTCTGGCGCAGCACACAGTCACCATTCTCATCGTCAGCCTAGTCATCATTCTCAGCCTCAGCCGAGTCACCATTCTCAGCGTCAGCTGAGTCACCATTCTCGGCATCCGCCTACCCACCATTCCGAGGTCCAAGACAGTCACCATTCTCGATTCATCATTACGTTGAGCGGACTCGGCCCCTTGATTACGAGCATCAGTATGAGCCATTTGAGGCGCCGTTTCAGAAGTATGGGACGATGTTCGACTGGTTTCAGGACGAGCATCATTACAGTGCGATGTTTCGCAGTGAGGGTGGTGGTCCTGAGCAGCAACCTCCATTTCAGATCGAGCAGCCAGTTTTTGAGATCGAGCAGCCGACTGTACAGCTCTGTGATCGTTATAGTTGTGAGAAGGATGCTGAGGGTGACGAAGATGGTGAGAGTGTCGGAACGCAGCATTTGGGTGAGCGTAGTCTTCCACCGCAAGTGAGTCGACCATCTGCTGCTCTTCGAGAGCCTTTTGTGGTTGCGCCTCCCAGAGATAGCGAGGCTCTGAAGAAGTTATACCTACAGTTTAGGAGGGAGCATCCACGTGATGCTATTGTCCGGTGTTTGGAGACTGGGCATGCTCTCACCCAGGCGTTATTTGACCGGATAGAGTCTAGCCGTGAAGACTTTGATGCCGAGGTGATAGACTGTTATGTGCTTGCGACTCGAGCGAGGCTTCGGAGGGGAGTCCGTAGTGTTGGTGTCGGTAGAGTTGGCACTGTACTTGCCGGCTCCCTATTTTACGTAAGTTCTATAACCTACTCACTTGTATATCATTGGTTTGATATCGATATTTTTTAATTTTGTGGTTTGGCTTTTTGTAGTTAGTTTTGGCCAACGAGTTTGCAAGACTCCATCCGGATGATCCACTTGGCATCAAGGTGACGGGGAAGCCGGTTTACAAGGAGTGGAAAATTCCTAAATGCATCGAGGACTACATGACAGGTCTTGATACACCACATGCGGTTCCATGGTTAAATTGCAACGAAGTAAGTTTGAAATTTATATTTATAAATAATTGACGATTTGTTGCCATTTGAAATTTATATTTATAAATGATTTGCTATGTTTGATGTGATGATCTTATATGATTACATATTGTGTTTGAACAGATCATTGCCATTTTTTGCCTCGACCAAAGCCACTGGGTGACTATCAAGATTGACATCATAGCATGGACCGTGGAGTTGTACGATTCGTTGTCACACCACCACGAAGATGGTCGTTACCGATTCAACCAACTGCGACCGATTATGCGTCTGATGCCTCGTGTGCTAGCTCAATCCGGGTATTGGATGAACAACCAATCGAAAACGAAGTATGACACGGAGATGAGTTTCACAATTATGCCACGAGAGCTACAGTTCATACAAAACGACAATCACAGTTGTGGCCCCTTCGCGTGCATGTACTTGGATCGACTCGTCTCTGCAAACCCAGGAGCAAGGCACCAAATCAAGGAACTTAATGAAAAATATATTAAGAAATATCGATATGGTCTAGCTGCTAAAATCTTTATGTTGTCTTTAGACATGTAGAATGGTTTATGTTGTGTTGTACAATATTTATGTTGTATTTAGACAGTTTTGGATGAATGTGTTAGTGTTGTTAAATCTGAATGTGTTGGCTCTGTGTTACACACGATGGATGCACACGATCGTGGCCATCGTGTGTTACGATCGTGTGCAACCTACCCACGGTCATGCGTCTGATGTCGTGTGCGCACGATGGTCGGGCATGACCGTGTGCACACGGCAAGTGAGTACCATCGTGGGAACGGCCGTGCACACGATCGTGTGTTCAATCGTGGCCACGACCGTGTACACGATCGTGTGCATATGAACTTTTGGTATTTTTGCAAATTTGAACTATTGTGTTATCTAGAATGATGTTTTGTGATTCAAACATCGCTTGTTCAAACATTAATTACAATATGGCTTCTTATACGAACTCCTATTTGTCATTTCGTTGTAATTCATTAGTATATGAGGTAATTCATCCAGATGATTGAACTTATCCGTACGTACTAATAGAACAATTGGACGACACATGATATGCAATATATTATGGTAATTCAATCAATAACTTTTTATATAAGTGTATCATTAACAAATAATTGTTAATATATAAGTAACAACACCTAAATTGACGAGTAATTTGAGAAATTGGTGAAAATTCTTGACGTTCTTGTGCACACGATCGTGTGTTCAATCGTGGCCACGACCGTGTACACGATCGTGTGCATATGAACTTTTGGTATTTTTGCAAATTTGAACTATTGTGTTATCTAGAATGATGTTTTGTGATTCAAACATCGCTTGTTCAAACATTAATTACAATATGGCTTCTTATACGAACTCCTATTTGTCATTTCGTTGTAATTCATTAGTATATGAGGTAATTTATCCAGATGATTGAACTTATCCGTACGTACTAATAGAACAATTGGACGACACATGATATGCAATATATTATGGTAATTCAATCAATAACTTTTTATATAAGTGTATCATTAACAAATAATTGTTAATATATAAGTAACAACACCTAAATTAACGAGTAATTTGAGAAATTGGTGAAAATTCTTGACGTTCTTGTGCACACGATCGTGTGTTCAATCGTGGACACGACCGTGTACACGATCGTGTGCATATGAACTTTTGGTATTTTTGCAAATTTGAACTATTGTGTTATCTAGAATGATGTTTTGTGATTCAAACATCACTTGTTCAAACATTAATTACAATATGGCTTCTTATACGAACTCCTATTTGTCATTTCGTTGTAATTCATTAGTATATGAGGTAATTCATCCAGATGATTGAACTTATCCGTACGTACTAATAGAACAATTGGACGACACATGATATGCAATATATTATGGTAATTCAATCAATAACTTTTTATATAAGTGTATCATTAACAAATAATTGTTAATATATAAGAGAAATGAGCGGCCGATTACGAGAAACCGATTTAGTTAACATCAATTAACATCAGTTAAAATTCATTAAAATCAAATACGCGAAATGAGCGGCCGATTACGAGAAACCGATTTAGGAGGAAGCGAAGTACCACCACCAAAAAGAAGAAGGAGGATACCTACTCCCAACCCACCATACAGAACTAGACCTAGAGGAAGATACTCAATGCTCAGAGTAAGTTTTTTGATTTTGTTGTATGTGTAGTGACTATCATTGCAAATTAATGTGTTCCATGAAACAGGGCCTATTTAAAAACACTGCGAGCACTCCAGTCATACTAGATGGTGATGATGATAATGATTTGGAGATTTCTGAGAATAAAAGCAAAAAATTTATTTTGGAAGAGGAAGTTCATGAAGACGGTGATACAAGACTAAAGATACAGCAGCAGATTGGGGAAGACGGATCCAATTGATTGTTTTTTTTATGTTATTATTAGATATTTTGTGTGATGGTGATTAAATTTTGTTTTGTAAAGTTATATGCTTTGGAACTGTAAACTATTACTCTTTGAAGTGATCTACTTTGTTATGGTTAATGTTTGGCTCCATAATCACCTTTATTTGCTTTACATTACTGAACACTTAAATTT
Organism: Orobanche coerulescens; assembly: GCA_033398695.1. Taxonomy (NCBI): domain Eukaryota; kingdom Viridiplantae; phylum Streptophyta; class Magnoliopsida; order Lamiales; family Orobanchaceae; genus Orobanche; species Orobanche coerulescens. The sequence goes on from CM065814.1 coordinate 89,756,172, forward strand.
CAATTCAAAGGTAAAGAAAATAGACACAAAATTATGCATTTCAACTAATAATCAGAATACTGAATCAATACATGGTCCATCGAGGATCAAAATATCAACACATGATTGTTGCTAGTAAGTCACAAAATATAAAAATACATAAGCAATTTAAGTTTCACGGTATGGACATCCCCTTATGTCATGGTCATCATTACGGCAAATGCTACACCTCTTCTTCTGCCGGCGCCTTTGCCTCGGTTGTTCATCGATTTCTTGAGTTTCTTTAGGGATATTCAAATCCACACCCCCTATGGGAATGAATGCTTTGCAAGATTTTCTATTGTGGCCGGTTCCTTTACACCTACCGCACACTTGAGGCCGTCCACCTGCGTGCAAATTTTCAACAGCGGACCATGCGCGACTCATCCTTGGTCGGCCGGCTTGTCGTATCCCCTCTGGAGGTACGCAAACGATGGATGAGATCTCCGGTGGGACATTCCACTCATCAGGATGTGGGATGGGACTAATATGCTCCTTATAAGTCTCTCTAAGGCCTTGTTGCTTGAAATAACGACTAACAAAATCATACACGGACAAACCATTGTCGGCGCGCCTGTTACAATAAGCAATTATGTCAAGGATGTTGTATAGGATAATGTATTTTTTATATTGATGAGGTGATAAATCCAGACCATCCCTGTTTTGCAAACGATGGGAAAACACGATCGCGTCGATCGTGTGTTACGATCATGGGGATCGTGGGGTTACGATCGTGCCCATTGTGTTACGATCGTGCACATCGTGTGTCCCATCGTAGGTTACGATAAGGGCGATCGTGGGTTACGATCATGGCGACCGTGGGGTTACGATCGTGCCCATCATTGGTTACGTTCGTGCCCATCGTGGGTTACGATCGTGCCCATTGTGTTACGATCGTGCACATCGTGTGTCCCATCGTAGGTTACGATAAGGGCGATCGTGGGTTACGGTCATGGCGACCGTGGGGTTACGATCGTGCCCATCATTGGTTACGTTCGTGCCCATCGTGGGTTACGATCGTGCCCATCGTTGGTTACGATCGTGCCCATCGTGGGTTACGATCGTGCCCATCGTGGGTTACGATCGTGCCCATCGTGGGTTTCGATCGTGACCATCGTGGGTTACGATCGTGCCCATCGTGGGTAACGATCGTGCCCATCGTGGGTAACGATCGTGCACACAACAGCATAGACATGTACCTTATAGCGGCAGCGGCATGACGACATGGAATCTGATCCAAATCAAACTCACGACAACAACATGTCCATGTTCGAAGGTCGACCTCATAAGAAACTTTGTTTTCTTCGACTTTATAAACAAGTGGGGTGGTAGCTCGAACGGTAAGAGTCAGACTGGCTTGCACAGAGTTAGAAAGCTTTTCAAAAGTGTGCATTGTCAACTCATGGTCTCTTGACGTAGCTTCTCCCCGCTTCTCATCAAACCAATTCTCTAAAATTACGCGAAATATCTCAAGTAACGAGCAAACAGGAAAACGTCTAGCCCACACCATACGATTATTAAAGCATTCAACGAGATTGGATGTCAAGAAGTTATAGCGTCGTCTCGACACTTCGACATAGCCCACCTCTCTGGCCCAATTTCGAAAGGCGCCTGTGCGCCCCATTAGGGCTTTCGATATGTAGTTTTGAAAAGTAGTTTTCAAAAACTTCTTCTCGATGCGTGTAGGCGTGATTCTAAAGAGTCCTATAGCATGCGCACCATAGGAGGTCGATTTTTGCAAGATGGTGATAGCAAAACCCGTGGAATGCATTCGGATAGACGGCTCGAACAACATTCCGAATGCTCTTATGTTGGTCACTCACAATCCGCAAATCTTCCGTCGGATTGTAGCATCTGCCCGTGTTATACGTAAAATAAGTCCATGACTCGTCGTTCTCTATCGGACCGAGACCAACAAAGAAGAGGAAAACTTGCTCGTTCCTCACAAATGTGACGGCCGCAAATAGAGTTCCTTTATTCCTTCCCTTTAGGTGGGTCCCATCAACTATAATCACCGGCCGAAGGCACGTATCAAATGCCCTAATACTCGTCCGAGTGCAACGAACATGTGGCGAAACACTCCCTCACGAGTCGTCTGCAAATCATAAATTGTCCTCGGATTACGCTTTTTAACAAATACGATAAGATGGGAGCCTCTCGATACGACTCATCGAAGCCGCCATATGTATTCTCTATCGCTATATTCCTCGTCAGGAGAGCAAAGCGTATAGCATGTCAATACCATACTCCCTACACATCTCGCAATCATCTCCTTTGGCCTCAAAGTGACCTCACCGGCCAATCTTTTAGCAAAATAATGGGCGGCAACCTCGAAGTGACCGATCGTGCGGCAAAGACAATTCAAATCGTGGTAATAAATTGTGCTCCAATGTCAACTTAGTAATTCTCCAAATAGTTGCACCCTCAATAGCACACAACCTAAACCGACAATTTCTTCGCCCACTCTTACAGACAAACACTATACGTTTATCAATAGACGATCGGTGATACACTGTAGCATGTTTTCCAAATGATACATTCCTACAGCTTATCCTCAACTCTGTCTTGAACGAAAGGTGGACCCCACCTCTAGCCCGTGCTTAGGTGGAGACTGCTCGACCCAACCCAAAGTCCCGGCACTACCGGGGTCCGGAAATGGAATGATCCAGTTACGCATTGATTGTAGATGCTCATGATCGCTCGCAGATTGATGGTCGAATGAGAAGTTCCGACGACTAATAATCCTATCCATGTGGGCCGGTTGGCGAACCCAAGCAAGAAATTCCGCAGATAGTGACTCAAGCAAGTCTTTACAACAATCTTCATCTTCGGATGTATGCACCTCTTCATCTTCCTCATCTTCCTCGTCTTCCTCATCTTCCTCGTATTGATACTCTTTGGAAGGCATGTCATAATTTATGTTGCCGGGCTCTACTCTCGAGCTGCTACATCCCATATTAACCTCGGGAGTGGAGGAGCTGCTGTTCTCAACATAGACCTCAGGATCCTCCTTGTATTCTACTAGTAATCGAAGTATCCCGGTATCGCCCCTTAATAGGACTTTTACTTTGTTTCCTTTGGCCATGTGTGTCAAGTACCATAATTTGTAATCGGACTCATTTGGACCACCCAAACCCTCTCTGATAACCCCCACGAGGTTTGCACGACTAACTTTGCTCGTGTCGATATAGACAAAAAAAGAGTCCTCGTCTACATATGTCGATCGCTCCCAATGACCACCGTGATGTATCAAAATACGCTGCCACGACATCTGATTATAAAAAGATGAATAACTATTCAGAAAAATGAGCGAACAATATTACGGTCTGCCTTGGACACGACCGATGCACACGGTCGTATACTACCGTGCGGTGATCGTGTGCAAGTTTCTCGCCCATGAACACGATCGCCGCACACGATTTTATACGATCGTGTTAAGCGATCGTGTACACGCGTTAGTGCGCGCGATGTTAAGGTCGCTAAGCGATCGTTGCACACGATCGTTGCACACGCGCGGCTTCCCATCGCGGTGCGATCGATCGTCCGTAAGAACAGTCTGGAATTTTTTTCATCGCTCAAATAATGATACATACCTTCTTTATGAACTCAAGCGCGACAAATGAAGTCTATTTCAACGTCAACTTTTATTTTCGAACAATCTTGTGATTTCTATAAGATTTTTTGAGAGACCCTTTGTCAAAAATAAAATGGTTGTGTTGTTTTGATGTATATGTTTGTAGTTAAATTTTGGTTCTTGGACATTAATATCGATCGGAGGAGGAAAGTAAAAAAGAAAAAAGAGAAGAAGAGTAGTTTAAATTAAATAAATAAAAAAAAAGAGAGAGAAGTCAACAATACAACAAAAAGAGAGGACATTTTAGTCTTTTCAATCAAAATGGCACCAAAAACTTATAGTTTTATGAATGAGGATATAAAACTTATCAATTTTATGCTTTGGTATTAAAAAATTGATTCCCACTTAAAAAATCATTTTTTACTTTTCAATCTCTACTACACATTTACCATCAATATCTTCTATCTTTTAGTCAATACTAACAAAACTTACACATCTATCACATTCAATCATTCTCCTAAAATACACCAATTTTACTCCAAATGTTGCACTTCAGTGGGACGGATGGAGTATCAAACATCGGGATGTCTGCTTTCATTACTTCTCATATTCTTTTATAAGTTGAATTTTATTATGCTTTTATGGACCTGCAAATCCTCTTCTAACTGATCGCCAGACAAATAAAAATGGGATCTCCTGATGTTGGAAGTTGCTTCAAAACTCACGAGACTGAAGTAGACATTCGCCTACAATATGCAGTGAAAGGTATTTTCTTTATGTTATCTTTTAATCAAATGAACTGAATTAAGTACCGCAGTCACTGTTAGCAGGTTTATTTTATTTTTGTTTCACCTTTCGCTTTATAATATTTGCTTGGTAGAAATTATTTTGGGATAACTGTATTTTATGTTTTTCGGTCATTATTTGTTGAACTTTTGAATATTTTTTTTTTTTTTTGATAACTAGGTGATCCCAGCTTAGTCGGACTAATCCTAGTCCCTCAATGAACTCACTCCTAACCCATTGAGAGAAGTAAATCGCGAGTCGTTCGAGCAATTCCAGGGTTCCCAATGCCTTAATGCGCCGAGTTAAAGACAGCCTTTATAATAACATCGATCGGCTGAAGACCTCCGGTTCCCAAAGAAAATACTCCCACACCGCCGCTGACGCGAGATTAAACATTGATTAGCGGTCGGCTGAAATTTCTGGAGCTAGAGGATCATAAAGAGAAAAATTTCCCCTTTCACCTCATTGGTGGGGTTAGAACCCAAAACCTCTCCCAAAGGAGTGTCTTGAGAGTAGGCGTCCTACCACTGGACCATCAACCCTTCCCCCAACTTTTGAATATATTGCTCACTTTGAAGTTTGCTAATGTGTTGTTTATCCTGATCTTGTAGTGTATTGTGTTTATATATGGTCACTTATATCACGGCCTTTACCCCTGGATAAATTTATTCTGTTGTATCCATTGGCATTGGTAAGCATACTGTGGCATGTTGATCAATATTTTTTTTTACTTTTGGTTTGGTTGATAATGATATATGCCGCTGTTATATTTTAAAATTTAAATATCTTATCTATTTTTTTACTTTCTCCTTTTTTTACCATAAAATATTGCCAATAAAGTCTTCGTCTAGACTTTGAGCATGGTGAATGAAGAGAGCGTATTTAAAAACTTTTAGAGGCATATAGATTTGTTGTGATATTTCATGGTAAAATATTGTTATTTATTTGCTATTCTTTTTCATTTTAGATAGGTAGTGTATATTTGAGTTTTTACTGGATTATTATGGATAGTTTGATTTCTATTTTTTGATGTTTTTTGATCTATTTCTTAAGAGGGATGATACACCAACACCCCTACAATACCCTGCTTTGCAAGGTTGTACCGGGTTCTTTATAGGGAGTAAGGGTGTTAAATAATATTAATTAATATTATAATAAAAAATATATAAAGCACCCGGTACAACCCTGCAAAGCAGGGTATTGTAGGGGTATTGATAGTAGGGTGTTGGTATATCATTTCTCATTTCTTATTGTCCTCTTAATTTTGTGACGCATTTAGATTATAAAGCGGATGTTGTTCTATTATTTCACAGTAGTTGATGTTGATTTATTCTATCTTAAGTAGAAAAAAATGTTGAAATAAGTTGAAGGTTGTCGATTTTTTTTATTCTTCACTTCGCTCTTTAGATTTAGTGCTTTCCGGTCCTATTATTCTCAGAATTCTTATTATTTTTATGTTGGCATGTTTGCTTCTAGGAATGTGGTCGATGAGGCATTTGATGACAGAAAAGAGCTTTCACTTACTTTCAAATTTTTATAGAAATTTGTTTGAATTTTTTTATATCAATTATTGTTGTGAACCAAGAGGGTCACGTCACAACAGACCCACAATGTCATACAATCAAGACAACCAACCAACTATCCAAACCAATCAACCCAAATACTATCACAACCAAGGTACAAAGATAAAACAGCAACAAGCAGTAGCAAACCGGCAGTGTGAGAAGAATAATAATCACAAACAACACACACACACACACACAATTTATACGTGGAAAATTCCTTCTATATGAAGAGTAAAAACCACAGGACCATTTTGAGGAGTCCACCCTATACTTCTCTTATTGATAAAATAAAATGAGGGAACAAGAACCTCAAATCAGTCTACAAAGGATTCACAACCCAGCAACAATCTCCAAGCAATAAGAGATTGAAAATATAGAACAAAAGGTGTAGAATTCACCGAGAAAACAGCAGCTCTATCCAGAGGCGATTCCGACCAAACCAGAGCTCAAACGACGATCTCCACCGTCCAAAATGATGCCCTTGATGTTAGGAACAATCTGTCAAAATTAGAGCAAAATCGGACCACGGTTTAGCACCTCCAATCGTAGATTTGATCAAGCTATGTACCCAAAATCCAAAAGTTGAAACCCTTGTTTTCTCTCTGTTTTTGTGTTTCTATTCTGAAAAAAATTCTGCCCTCGTTTCTTTGGACAGCAAAATAAGCTCCATAAGCTTCTCTTGGAAGCCACAAGACTCATGCCAAAAATGAACCAAAAATAAGACATTAAAAGTCCATCATAAAAGCCCACATTACATGTGTCCAAAAGAAACATATAAATATTGCAAGATGGGCTGGACACCATAACAATCTCCCCATCCAGCCCAACACGGGGAAGATGAGCACGCTTCAATCACCACTTGAAGCTCATTCCCGAAAGCTTGCCACAAACATCAAGCTTGCTTCCAGGAACCACTTTGGTTAACATATCTGCACCATTCTCAACATCTTTTCTTCAATCACATTCCACAACCAATGATATCGAACATTAATATTCTTGGTGTGAGCGTGATACATAGAGTTTTTACTCAAATCCATAGCACTGACTATCACAGAATACAACATACTCACCTTGTTTCAAACCCAACTCTTGAAGGAACCTCTTCAACTAAAGCATTCTCTTACTTGCTTCCACAGATGCTATATACTCTGCCTCAGTAATCGACAAAGCCTAAGATTTGCTTTGCAGGACCCAAATCTTTCAGTCAAATGACCTGGACAAGTCTTTCTTCAAGTTGCTAACCATCTCTACATCTTGTCCAACTATTAGCATATCATCCACATACAAAAGAAGGATAATGAAGTTATCACCAGGGAATTTTCTTAAATACACACAAGGATCAACAAGAGTCCGCTTATAACCATTGCTTGTCATAAACGAATCAAATTTTTTGTACCACTTCCTTGGTGCCTATTTAAGCACATAAAGGCTCTTCTTCAACTTGCAAACAAGCTTCTTTCCCATTTTCTTCAATGCCTTCAGGTTGCTGCATGTAGATGTCACCATGTAAGAGATCAGTTTTTACGTCAAGCTGCTCCAACTCAAGATCAAGACTTGCAGCTAACCCCAAGACAGTTCTGATAGAAATCATCTTGACAATAGGAGAGAAGATCTCATCAAAATCAATGCCCTTTTCGGGTTGCATCCTTTGGCCACCAATCTGGCTTTCCTCTTCACTATCTTCTCACCATCTTTCTTATTCATGAAAACCCATTTGTTCTTCAAGACTTTCTTGCCCTTAGGAAGATACTTTGCACTCAGAAGATCTGCACCCTTTTCATGCTCAAAGAATAGTACATCTCTGCTTCTCACTAGCTTCTGTTTCTCGAGATCATAAAGCCTAAACCCATGCTCTTCATCACCATATCCAACAAGCACACATGGAGTAGTCTTGGAATGAAGCTTCAATCTCTGATCGTTCGGCACATGCATGTATGTCTTGCATCCAAGGACTTTAAGATGTGAATATGTGGGCTCACATCCCTTCCATGCTCTCTCAGGAATGTCAAGATCTAAAGGAATAGATGGAGAACAGTTGATCAAGTACACTGCAGCTTTTACTGCCTCGGCTCAAAATGACTTACGAAGATCTGACATATTCGACATGCATCTCATCTTCTCTACAATGATCTTGTTCATCCTTTCTGCTACACCATTATGTTGTAGAGTACCAGGAACTGTCTTCACGTGCCAAATGCCATGTCGTGCGCAATAGTTCTCAAACTCATGTGAAGTATACTCACCACCATTATCAGATCGAAGACACTTCAACTTTCTTTCCGTCTCCCTTTCCAACATAACATGAAATTTCTGAAATATTTCAAACACTTGGCTCTTTGTCTTCAACGTGTAGACCCAAGTTATCCTAGTAGCATCATCAATGAAAGTGACCAAGTATCTATTGCCACCATTAGACTCCACCACAATGGAATCACAAACATCAGAGTGAACAAGCTCAAGCTTAGCTTGCCTCCTAATATACTTCCTTGAAAAAGAAGCTCTATATTGCTTGCCTGCCAAACAATGATCACAAGGGTCAAGTGAAATTGTAGTATCAACGTTAATGAGAGTTTTACCTGCTAGACATTTTAAACCCTCGACGCTCATGTGTCCCAGTCTTTGATGCCACAAATTAGCAAAATTCTTCTCTTCCAGTACATTAAGCTCACCATAACATACACTCAAGTATGTCTTATACAAAGAGCAACACAGCTCGCCTCGTGTAACTGTCATAGAACCCTTGGATAACTTCCATTTACCATCTCCAAAGGCGCGTCTGAATCCTTCTTGATCAAGAACATTAGCAGACAACAAGTTAAGGCATAGATCAGGAATATGGCGCACATTCTTCAATGTAAGCATGCACCTAATACTGGTCTTCACACGAATATCACGTAACCCAATAATGCTTGCTGAGCTCTGGTTGACAGTGCCAAAATCACCAACTTGGTAATTCATGAAATACTCCCTTCTAGGAACACAATGGTATGAAGCACCTGTATCTACTACCCACTGTGTCTGAGCTATCAACATGATGACACTCACTAGTTGCACAAATCAAAGTGACCTCATCATCACTCTTAGAATTTATTGCTGCAGTATTTTTGTCATCTCCCTCTTTTTGTGAATCATGCTTCTCCCGTTGCCCTCTTACAATACTTCTTGATATGACCAGGCGTTTTGCAGTAATTACATGTATTTACATTTCCCCCATCACTGGATTTGGACCTACTTCTTGAGTTATCACGGCCTTTGGAACCCCTACTCTTGCTTCTTCCTCTATTCTCAACAACAAGAGCTGGTGAATTGTCAACTCCCATCTCCTTTCTTTGATTTCTTCATTGAACATGCTTTCTTTGATCACATCCAAAGATAGCACAGTATCTGGAGCAGAGTTACTAATAGTCACAACCAAGGTCTCCCAACTATCTGGCAAAGAACTCAATAAGAACAAAGCCTGCAACTCATCATCAAGAACAATCTTCACAGTAGACTTGTGAATAATATCCTAGAAGTTGCTAACATGCTCATAAACAGACTTCCCACCCTTCAATTTGAAATTAACAAGTCTAAAAATCAATGAAGCCAGCAGTCTTCCTTTCATAAAGACCTTCCAATTTCTTCCACAAATCATAAGGATCGGACTCTTGCGACAACATGGTTGAAAATGCTAATATCAACCCATTTCCTAATAGTCCCCAAAGTCTTTCTTTTCAACTTTACCAAATCTTTTTCTTCCATTTTATCTGGTTTAGATGGTTTAGTAACACTACCATCCGAATTGGTGACAGTTTCAATTGGGTCATACAAGTCCTTACAATATAACAAGTCTTCCATTATAGGTCTACAAATAGAATAATTGGTTGATGTCAATTTAATCATCGAGCTACCACTACTCGACTCCATAATGTGATTAATTTACCTTTGGCTTCGATACCATGTTGATGTCAATATAACAAGTCTTCCAACGACACTCACAATGTCACACAATCAAGACAACCAACCAACTATCAAACCAATCAACCCAGCTACTATCACAACCAAGGTACCAAGATTAAACAGCAACAAAGCAGTAGCAAACCAGCAATATAAGAAGAAGAAGAATCGCAAACAACACACACAATGTATACATGGAAAACCCCTCCTATGTGAAGAGTAAAAACCACAGGACCGTTTGAGGAGTCCACCCTATACTTATCTTATTGGTAAATTAAGGAAAAAGAAACCCCAAATCAGTCTACAAAGGATTCACAATCCATCAACAATCTCCAAGCAATAAGAGACTGAAAATAGAGAACAAAAGGTGTAGAATTCACCCAGAAAACAGCAGCTCTGCCCGAGGCGATTCCGACCAAACCAGTGTTCAAACAACGATCTCCACCGTCCAAAATGAGGCCCTTGACGTTATAAACAATCTGTCAAAATTTGAGCAAAATCAGACCACGGTAGCACCTCCAATCGTAGATTTGATCAAGTTGTGTACCCAAAATCCAAAAGTTGAAACACTTGTTTTCTCTCTCTGTTTTTGTGTGTTTCTATTCTGAAAAAAATGCTACCCTCCTCGTTTCTTTGAACAGCAAAATAAGCTCTATAAGCTTCTCTTGGAAGCCACAAAACTCATGCCAAAATGGACCAATTCCAAAACTCATGCCAAAATGGACCAAAAATAAGACATAACAAGTCCATCATAAGAGCCCACGTTACATGTGTCCAAAATAAACATATAAATATTGCAAGATGGGCTGGACACCACAACAATTATTTGGGAATAATTTAGTTTTATTGATTAGTTCTAGAATCAAAATGTGTCGTTTTTCTCATTTCAAAGATATTTTCTTGTGCACGTAGATTTGTTTTCATCAAAATGACAATTAGCAAATCGTGCAATAAGCAAATCACCCATTAAAGGTTCAATATACCTTATGATTGAGGGTGAATCAAATCCAACATATATCCCAAGTCTTCGTTGGGGACCCATTTTTGTTCGTTGTGGGGTAGCAATTGGGACTTGAACCATGCAATCAAAAGTTCGTAAGTGAGAAACATCAGGTTCTCGACCAAAAATAATCTGCATTGGGGAATATTCGTGATTGGCATATGGCCTTATGCGAACTAATGTTGCAGCATGTAATATGGCATGACCCCAAGCAGTAGTTGGGAGTTTTGACTTCATTAGTAATGGTCTAGCAATGATTTGAAGACGTTTAATAAATGATTCAGCTAAACCATTTTGAGTATGGACATGAGCGACAGAATGTTCAATCTCAATTCCAATAGCCATACAATAGTTTTGAAATGCTTGAGAAGTAATTTCACTAGCATTATCAAGGCGAATTCTTTTAATTGAATTGTTAGGAAATTGAGCTCTTAACCTGATGATTTGAGCAAGTAGTCTAGCAAATGTTGCATTTCTAGTAGAAAGCAAGCATACGTGTGACCATCTAGAAGAAGCGTCGATCAATACCATAAAGTATTGAAAAGATCCACTAGGTGGATCTTTTAGTCCACAAATATCTCCTTGAATTCTTTCTAAGAAATATGGAGTTCCATTATTAACCTTCGTACATGAAGGTCTAATGACTAACTTGCCTTGCGCACAAGCTTCACATGGGAATTCATTTGTAGAAAGAATATTTTAATTCTTTATGTTGTGCCCATATGAATTGTTTATTATTCGGCGCATCATAGTTGCTCCAAGATGTCCAAATCTATCATGCCAAAGCATAAAGCTTTTGTGTCATTGAACTTTATGTTCACGACATGGTTTGTCTCAATTGCTTTTATGAATTTATAATTCATTCCAGAAGCCGGTGTTGATAATTTTTCTTTTGTCAGCTTGTAGCCTGAAATAAAAGAGTTATGTAAAGAAATTCATTGCTACCTTCCACAATTATCTCGATGTGGTATCCATTATTGCGTATATCCTTGAAACTTAGTAAGTTCCTTTTAGACTTACTAGAATACAGGCATTTTCAATGTCTAATTTAGTATCATTTGGTAAAATGATACAAGCTCTTCCGAAGCCTTCAATAATGTTTGATGCACCTGATATTGTGTTAACATTATCCTCAACTAATGTCAACTTAAGAAAATATTTCTTCTTTTGAAGAATGGTGTGTGTAGTGGCACTATCAGCAAGACAAATATCACAAGATTCCATTTAATTTTCTGAAATATATTTTGGAAAAGAAGATCAATTTTTATTGCATAAGAATTTGATTGAAAGATAAGCAGATGTTTTTAAACAGAAACACAACCATGTGAAAGTAAATAACAGAAATAAGTAATGTTTTCTTATCAACTAGTAATAAAAGATAAAGTACTAAACAATGTCCATATTATTGTCTTCAAGCACACCACCACCGATCAACTGGTCCATATTTTCTCCACTTGGGTCATCAAAGAATTCGTAGATATATAAGTGAGTTGTGTCAATTGGACCGTCAAAGTCGACATTATTTGACTCTTTCTTGCCTTTTCCCTTGATCGAATCTTGATATAGATCCGCAAGGTGTTTTGCAGTTCGGAAAGTACGTGCCCAATGACCCGTCATGCCACACCTTTGGCATTCAACTTCCTTTTTGGATGGTTTCTGCTCATTGGATGCTTTATGCCTTTTGTTGCTTGAGGTTGTATCATTCGGTTTGTTGGCCACTAAGTATACTGGATACAGTTTGGGAAGTAGTTTAAACAACAAACTGTACTGATTTTAAATCTGAGTGCGTAGCGGAAGTCTTGGATGTAGTAAGTTGCTATGGATACAGCAACTAAATGTGCAGTGTATACTTAATTAATCACAATAGTTAAAACAGTAAAAACTGAAGGTAAATAACACTGTAATTAAAGTGGTTCGAGGTAAACCCCTCTACGTCCACTGATCCTCCACACAGGAGTAAAAAGTTTATTATAATTACTACGTACACAACTACGTAATTATAACAACACACAATCAATATATCGTTCACACAAATTGATATAAAGATCTTAGCTTCAACCGTTCACACAGATTGGTTTTGAGCTAATGCTTTGACTTGCTTCTTCACACACAGTTCTGAAGCTTCGTCTTATTCAATACAAATCCTTCACACACAGTTCAGGAGAAGCACAGATTACTCAGTCCACACAGGGCTGATCTGGGTTTGTTCAAAGTATAGAACAGAGGGTGAACAACAACTTTGACTTTAAGAGCTTTCAGCTGATGAAGTGTTGTTCAAGATGATGAGCACTGTATATCTCTTTAGATCTGAGTTGCAGTAAGCTTTGAAGATATGTTTTGCTCTGATGATAACTTTGATCGCTTGATAATTTCGTAGCTTGGGTAACTGATCTTCAGCATCTTGATGTGATATATATAGTCTCTGAAATATATATATCCTTTGAGATGTATCCGTTTGAGTGAGATTCCGTTCCAACGGGATTAAAAGCACGATCCGGATTTAGCGGGATTTGAAGATCTGTTGACTGACAGTACTTAAATACTTTATCCTTGAGTATTTAAATACTTCTTTATTCAACGGGACTTGACTTCTGAAGATTCCTTCTTTGTCCTGTTGTGAGTTGTATGGAAGATAACTGTATTGGTGATTCGAGACAGTTTACATACTTGGTCTGTAATACCCGGTTGTAATTCAGTCATTATCATTCAGTAATTTCATTCGGTGATTGTCACTCAGTGGATTTTCACTCATTTATAATCATTCATCAATCATGTTCATTCACCCGTGTTCACCGTTCGGAGAAACTTCGAGTTGTGTATCGTTATTGTCCATTGTTTCAACTTTCCGCATATGAGTTCGACTTTGTTAGATCACCATTAATTTTTGGTAACTCCAAAAATTCTGAATCTTTGCAATATTATAGAGCATCGAGTTAGCTTTCCAATGGTTCAAACGGTGAGTCAATCGGAGTCCGGACGAGAGAGTTATGGTCGTTTTAGCTCACCCGCTCATTTTTCAGCTTTTGGCCGATCACTGCCGACCGAACTCGGCCGTGTCGTCCGACACGGCCCGTGCTGTACTCGTCCGGAAATGCCGAAGTCTCTGCCCACAGGACTCGACCGTGTCGTCTGGCACGGCCGAGTCGAACTCTTCCGGATAAGCGAGCCATTGCCCCGGGCGCGGCCGTGTTCCAGGACACGGTCGAGTCAATGCTTAAGTCAGTCGGATAGGTCACTATCGGAAGGCCCTTCGCGCCGCGACCGTGTCAAGCAGGACACGGTCGAGTCCCTGCCGGCCAGTTGTGCGCCTCAACCGTGCCGATCGGCACGGGCCGTGTCCGACAGGGCAGTCAACCCTTATAAATTCGTTTTTTGAGCATTTCAGCCCATTCCTTCCATTTCTTCCACCTTCATACGAGAGAGAGAGGCTTGAGGGAGAAAATTCTCTTCACCTATCACTTGAGTGTGGTTTTTAATCATTTTCATTCGGTTGTGAAGCTTGGATACTCGATTAAACTCGTGTTCTTCGGATCGAAGTGGTTGGATCTTCTAGAGGTAATTTCTTCAACACCTTGGACTTCGATTTTGTGTTGAGATATGATGTTTTGGACGTTATAATCATGTTATAGGAAGGGATATGTATATGATTATGAGTTTGTATAAGGATACATTGGATTATTGAGGAATTATTCAAGAACACCTTGAATATCGGGTTGAAATTGGGGGTTTTCGATTAATTGTCGTTATAATCACGTTTTCGGATATTCATTTTGGATTATTGATCTTTTGGAAGATGTTTGTTGGTTTGAAAAACTTCTTGGGGGATTTGATGGTGGCTTATTGAGATTTGATTGTAAACAATCGGAGTTTGGCCACAACGTATTCGATATAATGCCCCAATGAATTTAGTTTAATCGTATCGACGTTTTGAGTTCGTTATATTCGTGTTTGATTCGTGTATTGAACGGGTTGTTGGATATTGTATAATTCAAGGTTGTTCGAGCGATCGATATCTCAATTAGGACGTCGTTCGTGGAAGGATAATTGTCACCGGTGTTGTGTAAGTTAATTCTTACTCGGTTAAAAGGATATTCATCCCTTTTGTTGTTGTTCATTCATAATCATAACTCATTCATCATTATATTAACCGTATCAAAACTTGTTGTTGTCAATTAATCACTTGATCATAAGGAACAGCGGTTCCAATCTTTTCATTAATGTCATTTATTTCATTACCATTCCACCTCGGTGAGTCATTATTCATTTTCGATGTCACTTTTGTTATATCGTGGCATTCGGTCATCTTGGCGTGCGGTTGGTATGTGTTGGATTTTCATGTCGGGCACGTTTAAGTCGTGTGTTGGTTGTTGGCCTCACATTGGGTGTGCACACGAGTCATATTGTCTCGTGAGGCGATTAGGTACAAGACCACGGGTATTCGATCGATACTCGTTGGTGGCTTGTGCACGGACACATTTCCATCCGGGCGTAGTTTGGCGCCACCCTTTGAGCCGTCTTGTTAGTTGATTCATACGGATGTTTGATTGCGTATGTTTTCAACAAGATTGGGTTATAATCTAACCGTTTCATTTTGATCGAACTTGTGGTTTATCCCACATATTATATGATTATGTTTATTCAACTCTGGAGGATTGTTGTTCTTTATGTGACCCGTTTGGGGATTTTGTTTTCGTGTCTTGGCAAGGCAAAAGTACGGGAGAACACGCGCGTCGAGGAGTCCAGTGATACTAGTAGGGGCCCCGATCTTTCGATTATTCATGTTATTGTCCTTTATTTTCATTGAGACTTTCATTTGAATACTCGTTTCATTCGGTGTTGTGTATTTTATCTTCATATAAAATACACTAGTATTGGTATTGTCTGGTGTGTTGTAACTAAACTCCTCATCGGAGTAATTATTGTTGTAATGTAGTTCGGTACTACATTTATCTGTGTAATTCATTCATTTTCATTTGCACAGTGGGTCCCGGTTGGGGATCTACGGCACCGTAATATCCGCCTAGTTGGGGTGTTACGAGTTGGTATCGGAGAGTGGTTTTGAATACTACCTTCCGAGTCATGTCTCATTTGAAATCATCGTCATCGGACTAGTATCATTGGACTTTCGCGTCACGTGTGACTGTGCAAATGCCGAGCCAATCGAATAGGAAGAAGCGTAAGATTTCTAACGCCATGGTATAATTTACGGCAATAGTCATTCATTCATCATTCATCAATTAACAATCCTCAAACATCATCATTCATTGTGATTAGGACGATCATGTTAACTCATTAATCACTTAATTCATTTCATTACTCGATTAATAATCGGGACGATCATGTTAACTCATTAATTATTCAATTCATTTCATTACTCGGTTGTCAATCTGGATGATCATATTATCGGTCTTGTTAAGTTATTCAAGATAATCATTTCAAGAATTTCATCGAGATAATCATGTAACTTGATAAATCATTCATATAATCACTAAGTTAGAGCATGTATACTCATTTTCATCATCTCATGACATAATCATAACGTGCTAATCATGCGGGTAATATAATCATTATGCGACCTTCCTACTTCGGTATGGAGAGAGGCATCGAGAGATGCACGGGGAGAGGCGCGGTGCGGACCGAAACGAGAAATAATCACTCATTGCCGGGAAATCGTGCCGTGACTCGGCTCGATCGAGAAGATGTTCGGGTTGATCCACTCACTTTTATGCGAGCCATGATGACCCATGTGCGGTTGCTCAATCATCATTGCGCCACTCGGCCGGATTAATCGAGAGAACTCTCCGTATGAGCAGTGCTAAGGAAAGTCTTGAACAACAACCTTCATTTGTCGGCAAGAAATCAACAAAGCGTAATCAATCGAAGGCGGTCAATCAACCTTCAAGAAGCCTCGTGTGAGTCCTATCGATTACGGCGACCTCTACGGCGCATAAACGTGCGGGATCTCATTCCCGGCGGCGATTCGGCCATCACTGTTTCAATTGTGGAATGCCGGGTCATTTCAAGACCGAGTGTCTCAAACCGTCTATCACATGCTATAATTGTGGGAATTTTGTGCTTAAGGCACTTTTTTTCCGAAAGGACTCCAAGTCGGCTCGGCGGCATCTCGAGCCCGAAGCAACCGGCGTTTGAATCGGATCGCTTTGTCATCGTCGTTTAAGACAATGGAAGCAAATAGAGTTGGGCTCGTATTTATCGGACGGAGCGTCGGTTCGGGACCGGCAAGTCCCATTCATATGATGAGGAGGATCGACGATCCGGTGGTCGAAACAGTATACTCGTAATTTTATTTCAACTTGTGTGTACCTTTTGATCTTTGGTACACCGCATTCATTCATTTTCGAATCATGCTTGAATAGACTTATTTCGGGATAGTCCTATTGCTTGTGGACCTCATACCATCGGTCTACCTGACGATGGAAGAATTTTCGGAATCATACCGAATTAAGCTTAATGACCGCGATTGGTTGATGTATCTAATCGTGGTGAATTTATCTTAGGACGATGTAATTTTCGGTATTAGTTGGTTTGATCGTCTTGATACTATCCTCAGTGTTTGTTAGCGTTGGTTCGCTATCTTTCTGTCGTTGGTTGTCGAATGTGTGCTTCAGGGAAGTAATCCCCGTTGTTCCAGAAGAAGTATTATTATGACGAAAGCAGAGAAATTCCGCAATCGAGTTATTCAAACATTCATTGTATCATCTTCATCGATTGGCCTTTCTAAGGCAATCGAGTTGTTCAATCATTATTGGTATCTCTTTTTATCGATTGACCATTCTAGGGCAATCGAAATGTTCAATCATTCGTGGTATCATTGTCATCGATTGACGATGTATTTCCAGACGAGTTATCTGGTTGCCTTCACATAGAGTAGGGGAATTCAGGAGTGAGTTGGAGCCGGTACGTCCCCTTTATCGAAGGCACCGTATCGAATGGCCCCGACCAGAATGCAGGAGTTGAAGATTCAACTTGAGGAGTAGTTCGAGAATGGTTATCTCCGACCGATTGCGTCCCCGTGAGGAGCACCAGTGTGATCTGTCAAGGAGAAGGATGGCTCGTCTCGTGTGTGTATTAATTACCAGGAGTTGAACAGGGTGATGATCAAGAGCAGTATCCCTTACCCCGTATTGATGATCTTTTAGATCAACTTCAGGGAGCCTCAGTATTTTCCAGGATCGACTTAAGGTCTGGATATCACCAGTTGCGGATTCGAGAGTCGGATATCGCGAGGACAGCGTTTCGTACACGCTATGGTCATTATGAGTTTGTAGTTATGCCGTTCGGGCTAACTATTGCACCTGCGGTATTCATGGAGTTAATGAATCGGGTTTTCATCGACTTTTTAGATCAGTTTGTTGTTGTCTTCATCGATGACATTTTGATTTATTCTCGTGACCAAGAGGAACACGAGGTTCATCTTCATCAGGTTCTCGACGTGTTGAGACGAGAGCAACTTTATGGAAAGTTTTCCAAATGTGAGTTCTGGATGTCCGAAGTGACTTTTCTCGGACATGTAATTTCATCAGACGGAGTCCGTGTCGACCCTCAGAAGACGGAGGCTATCCGAGATTGGTTACCTCCGAAGAATGTTAAAGAAATCCGAAGTTTTCTCGGATTAGCGGGCTATTATCGGCGATTTGTGGAAGGATTTTCTAAAATCGCTCAACCTTTGACGAGCCTTTTGCGAAAGGATAAGAAATACACATGGTCCGACGCGTGTCAACGGAGTTTCGAGGAACTCAAGATCCGGTTAATGTCAGCACCTGTACTTTCCTTGCCGCAGGGGACGGAGGGATTTGTGGTTTATAGTGATGCGTCCGGACAGGGTCTCGGGTGTGTGCTCATGCAGAATGGAAAGGTTATTGCCTATGCTTCACGGCAATTGAGACCTTACGAGGTTAATTATCCGACCCATGATCTGGAGCTAGCAGCCGTGGTGTTCGCTTTGAAAATTTGGCGTCATTATCTTTATGGCGTTACCTGTCAGATATTCACCGATCATAAGAGTTTAAAGTATATATTTACTCAGAAGGAGTTAAATATGCGACAGAGACGGTGGTTGGAATTAATCAAAGATTATGATATCAAGATCCTTTACCACCCGGGCAAGGCGAACGTTGTTGCCGACGCCTTGAGTCGTAAGTCCGTGCAGGAGCAGATGCTTACTCGTTTAACAGTTCAGAAGGAGCTTCAGTAGGAATTCCTTAGACCCGAGATCGAGTGCAGCCCCGGAGTCGGGGGACAGCTTTGTATGTTAGAGATTTCATCGTCACTTGAGGAGAAAATCAGGGAGGATCAGGGTTCAGACCCAGCATTGATGCGCATCCGTGAAGATGTGGCTCAGGGGAAAGCCCCTGGATTCGTGGTCCACGAGGATGGACTTTTGAGGTTTAAGAACCGGTTGTGCGTACCAGCGAATGACGAGTTGAAAAACTCTATTTTGAGAGAAGCTCATACTACCCCTTATTCTGTTCATCCGGGGTCCAGCAAGATGTACAAGGACTTAAAACAAAATTACTGGTGGAGTAATATGAAGCGAGAAGTCGCAGAATTTGTTTCGAGATGCTTAACCTGTCAACAAGTTAAGATTGAACATCAGCGACCGGCGGGTATGCTGAAACCTCTTCCTATTCCCGAATGGAAGTGGGAAGACATTTCTATGGATTTCATCACGAGCTTGCCTACGAGTCGTCGTGGCATGAATACGATCTGGGTGATTGTGGACCGCTTAACTAAATCAGCTCATTTTCTTGAGAATAAGGATACTTGGGGTCCCAAGAGACTTGCCCAGTTATTCATCAAAGAGATAGTTAGACTGCACGGTACTCCTAAAAGTATCGTTTCCGATCGTGACGGACGGTTTGTGTCACATTTTTGGAAATCAGTTCATCGTGCTATGGGAACTCAGCTTAATCTCAGTACTGCCTTTCATCCTCAGTCCTACGGACAATCAGAGAGGACTATTCAGACATTAGAGGACATGTTGAGAGCTTGCGTCCTCGATTGGAAGGACGATTGGGAAGCCCAACTACCGTTGATCGAGTTCACGTATAATAATAGTTGGCATGCTTCCATTAAGATGGCACCTTACGAGGCCTTGTACGGTCGTCATTGTCGATCTCCTTTGTGTTGGGATGACTTGTCAGAATCAATCGGCATCGAGCCCGATATGCTTATAGCCGCCCGGGAGAAGGTAGCTTTGATCAGGAGTCGTCTGCATTGCTCGTAGTCGGTGAAATTATATGCAGATAATCGTCGACCACTAGAGTTCGAGATGGGTGACCACGTTTTGGTCAAGGTATCCCCGAGTCGAGGTATCTTCCGTTTCGGAAAACGGGGGAAATTGAGTCCGAGATTCATTGGATCGTTTGAGATTCTGGATCGAATAGGCGAGTTAGCTTACCGTTTGGCTTTACCTCTGGCGTTGAGCCAAATTCATAATGTATTGCACGTCTCGCAATTGCGGAAGTATGTTGCCGATCCGGGTCACATACTTCAGTTCGACGAAATCGAGATCGCAGATGATCATTGTATGAGGAGCGTCCCATACGAGTGTTCGAGCGGCAAATCAAACAGTTGAGGAATAAGGCGATTCCTTTGGTCAAGATTCAGTGGTCTAGACACGGAGTCGAAGAGGCTACTTGGGAAACCGAGGATAGTATGCGGGAGAGTTATCCCGAGTTGTTTGACCCTTAGTTTCGGGGACGAAACTCTTTTAAGGGGGGGTGTATGTAATACCCGGTTGTAATTCAGTCATTATCATTCAGTAATTTCATTCGGTGATTGTCACTCAGTGGATTTTCACTCATTTATAATCATTCATCAATCATGTTCATTCACCCGTGTTCACCGTTCGGAGAAACTTCGAGTTGTGTATCGTTATTGTCCATTGTTTCAACTTTCCGCATATGAGTTCGACTTTGTTAGATCACCATTAATTTTTAGTAACTCCAAAAATTCTGAATCTTTGCAATATTATATAGCATCGAGTTAGCTTTCCAATGGTTCAAACGGTGAGTCAATCGGAGTCCGGACGAGAGAGTTATGGTCATTTTAGCTCACCCGCTCATTTTTCAGCTTTTGCCGATCACTGCCGACCGAACTCGGCCGTGTCGTCCGACACGGCCCGTGCTGTACTCGTCCGGAAATGCCGAAGTCTCTGCCCACAGGACTCGACCGTGTCGCCTGGCACGGCCGAGTCGAACTCTTCCGGATAAGCGGTATCGACGCGCGACGCGGCCGTGTTCGAGGACACGGTCGAGTCAATCTTAGTCATTGTCGGACGAGTCACTATCGGAAGGCCCTTCGCGTCGCGACCGTGTCAATCAGGACACGGTCAAGTCCCTGCCGGCGATTGCGCGCGCGGCCGTGCCCGATCGGCACGGCCGTGTCCGACAGGCGATCGACCTATAAATTCGTTTTTGAGCATTTCAGCCCATTCCTTCCATTTCTTCCACCTTCATACGAGAGAGAGAGGCTTGAGGGAGAAAATTCTCTTCACCTATCACTTGAGTGTGGTTTTTAATCATTTTCATTCGGTTGTGAAGTTTGGATACTCGATTAAACTCGTGTTCTTCGGATCGAAGTGGTTGGATCTTCTAGAGGTAATTTCTTCAACACCTTGGACTTCGATTTTGTGTTGAGATATGATGTTTTGGACGTTATAATCATGTTATAGGAAGGGATATGTATATGATTATGAGTTTGTATAAGGATTCATTGGATTATTGAGGAATTATTCAAGAACACCTTGAATATCGGGTTGAAATTGGGGGTTTTCGATTAATTGTCGTTATAATCACGTTTTCGGATATTCATTTTGGATTATTGATCTTTTGGAAGATGTTTGTTGGTTTGAAAAACTTCTTGGGGGATTTGATGGTGGCTTATTGAGATTTGATTGTAAACAATCGGAGTTTGGCCACAACGTATTCGATATAATGCCCCAATGAATTTAGTTTAATCGTATCGACGTTTTGAGTTCGTTATATTCGTGTTTGATTCGTGTATTGAACGGGTTGTTGGATATTTTATAATTCAAGGTTGTTCGAGCGATCGATATCTCAATTAGGACGTCGTTCGTGGAAGGATAATTGTCACCGGTGTTGTGTAAGTTAATTCTTACTCGGTTAAAAGGATATTCATCCCTTTTGTTGTTGTTCATTCATAATCATAACTCATTCATCATTATATTAACCGTATCAAAACTTGTTGTTGTCAATTAATAACTTGATCATAAGAGCAGCGGTTCCAATCTTTTCATTGAGCTGTCATTTATTTCATTACCATTCCACCTCGGTGAGTCATTATTCATTTTCGATGTCACTTTTGTTATATCGTGGCATTCCGGGTCATACTGGCGTGCCGGTTGGTATGTGTTGGATTTTCATGTCGGGCACGTTTAAGTCGTGTGTTGGTTGTTGGCCTCACATTGGACTATGCACACAAGTCATATTGTCTCGTGAGACTGATTAGGTACAAGACCACACGGGTATTCGATCGATACTCGTTGGTGGCTTGTGCACGGACACATTTCCATCCCGGGCGTAGTTTGGCGCCACCCTTTGAGCCGTACTGTTAGTTGATTCATACAGCATGTTTGATTGCGTATGTTTTCAACAAGATTGGGTTATAATCTAACCGTTTCATTTTGATCGAACTTGTGGTTTATCCCACATATTATATGATTATGTTTATTCAACTCTGGAGGATTGTTGTTCTTTGTAACTGACCCCGTTTGGGGATTTTGTTTTTCAGGTCTTGGCAAGGCAAAAGTACGGGGAGAACACGCTGACGTCGAGGAGTCCCAGTGATACTAGTAGGGGCCCCCGATCTTTCAGTTATTCATGTTATTGTCCTTTATTTTCCGCTGCAGACTTTCATTTGAATACTCCGTTTCATTCAGTGTTGTGTATTTTATCTTCATATAAAATACACTAGTATTCGGTATTGTCCTGGTGTGTTGTAACTAAACTCCTCATCGGAGTAATTATTGTTGTAATGTAGTTCGGTACTACATTTATCCTGTGTAATTCATTCATTTTCATTTGCCTGGTGGGTCCCAGTTGGGGATCTACGACACTGTAATATCCGCCTAGTTGGGGTGTTACATGGTCTTTATAAGACATCTTTGCTGTACTGAAGGGTTTCACTATTTGCTGGATTCGAGACAGTTCATCGATACAGGTTGACACTTTAACTCTTCGAGACAGTTTCCTTTACTGTATTGAGGATTGGTATATATGTCAAAACCTTTTATCAATATTATTCGATATAAGGATTAAGTATCCCGGCTGTTTCGATACAGCGCTCTTGTTTTCCCAACAATTTCCCCCGTTTTGACAATTTGCCAAGACTTCAACTTTCTAACTTTCAAGTCTTCTTGATGATGCCAAAACCTTCTTCATGAAATAATCTTCCTTGATGGCTTCTGGCGGATTTCTTGGTCTTCTGTCAAAAGGTCTGTCTTTTAGCAACTTAGTCTATTTAATGAATTGCTCGCAGGCGAATTCGATACAGCTAAGAGTTTTTACAACTTAAGCTTATGATTGGCGCGCAGGCACAATCTTACAATGTATTCTAAGCATACAACTGAAATTATGAACTGTTCGTAGACAAGTTCGTACAGCTTCATTTTCAATCAAGTTTCCTATACTTGAGATTGTTATCAAACAATTTAAGTAAACATATATCAACACAGTAGATTACGAGTTGTAATCTTTCAAGACAAACAAACACTTTTATTGATATTCAAAATAAATTGAGTACATGGTTTGCTGTTTCGAAGAAAAATTACAAATCAAAAATAATATACAAGGATTTCAGCTCTTATCTATAGTCCGCATGTCTCCATGGCTTTCTCCCTGGATCATTCTCGGTACCACGCCACCAGTTCTGTAAGGAATCATTGCCTCGATCCTGGTATATTGCTCTTCCTTCATAGGATCTGTCAAAGGCAAGAATCCAGTCATCTGGATGGGTGATCCGATCTCCTCTTCTGTGTTTGGATTTCATCTCGATTTGGAGAGGGGGTTTTCCATCTTCTAGCATCTTCGTGAATTTGTCTGCGGCCTCTGCTAAAGTCTTATAGCTCTTGAAGATGGCGGATTCCCTGATGAGTTTAACAAAGTATCTCATCAGTTCGTTCTTCCTCCATTGCTTCACTTCATCGGCAGTTGGATGGCGGTTGGTCGGCAGACGAATTTCAGAAGGTCTCTGGATTAGAGTTTGCCAGGGGACATTTGGATCATGAAATTTAGGTCGGGAGCCTGAAATCTTAAAACTCTGGGAGGGAGGGGCTAGCTTGTTTAATTCGGTAGTGATGCTGTCTTGAGCGGCCTCGAATTCCCTTTCGTGCTGTAACCTGATTCTTCTTGCAGCTTCTCTTGCCTCTTCCCCCTTTTTGGCGTCATCAAGACGTCCTAGGATCTCTAATGCAGCATCCTGTTTTGTCTCGATGTTTGACACTCTTTCGAGAAGGGTGGAAAGAACCTCCGACATATCCTTGATACATTTGTCGTGGGCGCGCAATTGAGAATTGTTTTCAATCATAGAACATGCGGTCTTGGCTTCAGCAATGCGTGTTTTGGTTGCCTCTTCCTTCAGGAGTTGCTCCTGCTTGTCTTCCATGATTTTCAGAGCTTGTTTGAATACTTCTGGCAAAATAACGAATGCCTCGACAACACGAGATACTTCATGCTGTAGAGTGGTCATCTCTTCCACGGCAGAAGTGTGCATCCAATTCAATGCTTTTTCAACTGAAGACAGAGCATTCACTGCATCCTGGATGAATACAGTTTGAAGACCAAGTGCACGCAGGCGCTCTTTCCTAGCGGCCGAAATCGGAGAAGCTGGTTGAGCAAAATCTTCAGAGCAGTTCAACCTCCTTAGGTTCACGGTTGGGCGTGAACTAAGTTGGACATCCTCAGGTATATTACCGTCCTTAGATTCCACGGTTGAAGGGGCGGGAGCAGCTTGTTCTGGTTCGGCGGCAGGCGGTTGTGTGTCCTCCTGTTGTGAAGTTTTGTCGGTAGACATGGATACAGGAGGGACTGAATCCTCCTGTTGTCTCTCAGTGACAACTTCTTCTTCTTGAGCGGCGGCAGGCTCGGGTGCCTGTTCCAGAACTGTTTCTACTTCCTCGACTTGAGGGACTGATTCCTCCTCGTCAGGAATTTTTTCTTGCTGTGGCGAAGGGGGCTTATTCTGGGTTGATGGCCCTTCGTCGTCTTTTGGTGGAGAGGCATCTCTGTCTTGAGCCTCTTCACGACTCATCCTCAGACCAGCTTGAAAGGCTTCGTCGTCGTCGTCTGAGTCATCATCATCGTCGTCTTTTGGATTAGGGGGAGAGTCCTCTGACTTGTCTTTACCTTTCCTCCTTGCGTCAGATTTCTGCAAAAGATGGCTTTCAATCAGTTCTTTGCAGAAGGGATTATCCCATCGGATCAGGGCCTCAATTTCCGTTGAGTCCGTCACTTCTTATACGAATCTTTCTTCTTGGCTCCATTCGCTCCAGTTGTACAATGTGTCGTACGGAGCTAGCCTGTAGCCTTTCCATGTAAGAAATCTTTCGTACGCATGTTCGATCTGAACAGAGAGAAGGGTCTTATTAATAATAGAGTCAGGGGAGAGACTGCGTACAACGTCTGGACACGCTGTAGCGAGGGATTCCTGTACAGGTATGGGATCTTGTATGGAAGTGGGATTCCTTACAGGGGATGGTGCCCCGAAGGAAGATTGATCCTGTACGGGTGTGGGATCCCGCAAAGGAGAAGTAGCTTTTGGCTCCAAATGGGCAGCCGACTCGCTAAAGTCTTTTTCGTTGGCAGATGTCTCATCATCCGTCCTAGCCGCCAAAGGCTCAGGATCTACTGTCGATACAGTAGTAGACACCTCTTCCACAGGGGTGGGGCCCTCGGGTTGTTCTTCAGTGGGTTGAGCCACGGTGGAAACTTCTTCGGAGGGCTTGGTAGATTTAGCTTTAGAAAGCCTCCTAAATTTCTTCTTCGGCTTCTCACCAGAAATGGGTTTCTTGCTGTGAGATCTTTTCCTCTTCTTTGAAGACTCCACGTCCTGGGACTTCAAAGATACATCTCTTGGGTTATCAGAAATTGGCATACTTTCGGTTTTCGGGTGGTTGCAGACCATAGTGGTTTGGTTATACGCAGTAGGCTTGACACCTCCTAGGTATATCCTGGAACTATTCTTCTTAGCATCAGCGGATTGCGACAGTCCGCATTTCATCAAGATATGGTTTAGCATTAAACCAAATGACTTCTTCTGGGTGGCAGGCTTGCATACTTCTTCTTGCAAGCATTTCAAGATTATCTGGCACCAGTTGACCTTCTCATAGGTCAGAATTTCCACCATCATCTTGAACCTCAGATTAGTACACATTTCGAACGCACCAGTTCGATTCTCAATGATCCTGCAGCAAAAATCATGTAAATACACATAAAGGAGACAAAAATTCTTCTTGTGACATGTGGTTTGAACCATGTCAACAACTTTTGAGCCTGTGAACAGTCCATAAAATTTAGTTAACAGCGCTTGAGACTCAAACGTCTCAAGTTGATCCATTGTCAGGCCATCAGCAGGTAGCCTGTAGATATTCTGGAGAAGATCGCTATCAACACAAATCTCAACTCCCTGAATGGTAGCGGTTATGTCAGCAACGTGACCTCCTTGGGCCAGCGACAAAAAGCGTACGGCGGCGTTGAGGTAAAATTCCTCAACCAGGTGAGCATCGTACTTCTCAGCGGTTTGACTTCCAAGGCGATAGAGGCCTTGTTGACGAAGACGAGTGATGATGTACTCCATGGGTTCGACATCATTGGTTTCAGCGAGAATGCGTTCAATGACAACAGATCTTGAAAAGATCCGTCCATCGATGATGTTAGCGGTTTTCTTCAGTGCGGGCGAAGAAGTTTGTCCAGCCATTTGATGATTTTTCAGGAAAAAGTGAAAGAGAATAACCGAAATTTGCAGTAAAATGCAGAAAAGTATGTAGGCTGTATTTGCTTGAGAACTCTTAAATTTGCAGAAGGCGTAAAGAGTCTCTAATGGCAGTATCAGTCCTTTTATATTGGGCGGCGAAGTAGGGTTTTGCAATGTACGAATGGTCAGATTTTAAGGGATGGGAACCGGTTTTTCAAATCAACGGTTAGGATGGACTGAGTGTAACTGGTACACTTATCCATTAAAAATGTTTAAAATATGAGCGGGTCCCACTTCTGACATTTGTTGTCACCCTAAATGCCTGAAACGGCGGTTTAAAAACAATAAACAATTTAAAACATCGCGGCTTTTGAGATTCAGTTGTCCAGATGTCGTGCAAGACATTTAATGTAAATGACGTTTGACATAAAAACAAGGGACGTGGACAAAAATCATTTTGAAAAGAAATAATATAATATAATATCATATATATACTGAATCGAAATCCTATAGTATGTGTTGTTTCCGCGTCGATACAGCGTTACCCCTTAAAAGGTAAATATAGGTTTTAGATTCCATACAGAAATTTTTGGATTAATGCTGTATTCATGGGTCATACTGTATTCCCCCTTAATTATTGCACACGTCAGCTGTAGGGTAAGTCATATGTCTTTGTTCACTACAGTGCTGTATTGACGGTTCTGAGTGTACAAATAATTAACGTTGGATACTGTATTCTTGGGTCTTACAGCATTCCCCCTCAATTGTTGAGTAAAAACAGTAAATTACTTACAGGGAGTCGGGCTGTAGCATTCCCAATTCTTGTCTAAGCATGTTGAATCTGGCTGTGTCGAGAGGCTTGGTGAAGATGTCGGCTAGCTGAATGTCTGTATGAACTTTTTCAAGGCGAACATCTTTGTTCTCGACGTGATTCCTTATAAAATGATGCTTCATGTTGATATGCTTAGTGCGCGAGTGCAGGACAGGATTGTGCGTGATTGCAATTGCACTCGTGCTATCACACATGATTGGAGTCTCTCTGGCATCAATTCCATAATCTGACAACTGTTGTTGCATCCAAAGGATCTGCATACAGCAGCTACCAGCAGCATAGTATTCTGATTCAGCCGTGAAAGGAGAGTTAGCCAATTGCTTCTTACTGAACCAAGAAACAAGTCTAGGTCCGAGAAAGTGACAAGTTCCACCTGTACTCTTCCTATCTAGCTTGCAGCCTCCGAGATCCGAGTCGCTGTATCCAACTAAATCGAATCTGCCTTCTTTAGGATACCATAGTCCTGCATCGACTGTTCCTTTAATGTACTTCAGGATTCCTTTAGCTGTATTGAAGTGTGATTCCTTTGGTGCTACTTGATATCTCGCACACACTCCAACAACAAACTGGATATCGGGCCTGCTAGCCGTTAGGTACAGGATCAAACCAATGAGCTTCCTGTAGAGTGATTGGTTAAACGGCTTTCCGGCTTCATCAGCACTAATTTGCACAGAAGTGCTCATGGGGGTTGGCGAAGATTTGGAAGTGTTCATTCCAAATTTGTTGAGAAGCTCCTTGCTGTATTTTTCCTGGTTGATGAAGATACCTGTAGGCAACTGCTTTACCTGCAAACCTAGGAAATAACTAAGTTCTCCCATCATACTCATTTAAAATTTGCTTTGCATGAGATGAGAGAACCTTTGACACAAAGCAAGGTTAATTGAACCAAAAATTATATCATCCACATAGATTTGCACCATAAGAAGGTCATCACCTTCCTGTATTTTGAATAAGGTCTTGTCCACAGCACCTTTCTCAAATCCATTGTCGGTTAGATACTGGGACAGGGTCTCATACCAGGCTCTAGGGGCTTGTTTAAGTCCATACAGTGCTTTCCTTAGCCTGTAAACTAGATCGATACCGTCTGTGTTGGCAAACCCTGGTGGTTGTTCAACATAAACTTCTTCTGCAAGGTCTCCATTCAGGAATGCACTCTTGACGTCCATTTGGTATACAATAAAGCTCTTATGGGTGGCAAAGGCTAAAAATGTCCTAATGGCTTCTAGTCTCGCTACAGGAGCGAAGGTTTCATCATAGTCTATGCCTTCTTCCTGACTATAGCCTTGTGCGACTAGTCTGGACTTGTTCCTTATAATAAGTCCATTTCGATCCTTTTTGTTTCGAAATACCCATTTGGTTCCTATGACCGATTGATGTGTAGGTCTGGTACAAGATACCATACATTGTTTCTTTCGAAACCGTTAAGCTCTTCTTCCATAGATGTTATCCAATGAGAATTATTAAGAGCGTCTATGGTCGAAACAGGTTCGGACTGGGCTAAGAATACAGCGATAGTGCACATATTGAGTCTTCTAAGCTCGGATTGAGATTTCCATTCAGGAAACTGTGATATCTCCGTATCAAGTTCTTCTTGTGCACAAAGTACATTTCCTTGTGTACTCTATATTCTCCTACGAGTAGAGACACCAGCATTTATGTTTCCAATGATCAGCTCTTGCGGGTGATCTCTCAACCATCTTCGGTCGGGTTCTAATTTAGGGTCCCGTACTGTATCGAGAGTTTTTGTAGATACGACTTGACATGCTGTGTCGGCTTCATCCACGTCGATTCTTACAGCTGCGGGATTGATTTCTAAATCAACGACAGGTTCTATGGGAATTGGAGGATCCAAGATAGAGAGTTGTTGGATGTTTTGGGTAACATCTTCTACTCCTGTAGGGTCATGGTGAGGTTCGTCGAACATTACATGAACTGATTCCTCGATCGTCAGCTTCCTTTTATTAAAGATTCTGAAAGCTTTGCTGACGGAGGAGTATCCTACGAATATTCCTTCATCTGATTTCTCATCAAAGGTTCTAAGTTGGTCCTTCCCATTATTTAACACATAACACCTGTATCCAAAAATGTGGAAATATGAAACTAACGGAGTTTTGTTGTTCCATACCTCATATGCTGTTTTGTTGTGATGTTTGTTGACGATACAGCGGTTTTGAGTGTAGCATGCTATATTGGTTGCTTCACCCCATAAACGCTGTGGTAACTTGCTTGCGGCAATCATTGTCCTTGTAGCTTCTTTCAGCGTCCTATTCTTTCGCTCAGCAACACCATTTTGTTGAGGTGTACGGGCAGCTGATTATTCGTGCGGTATTCCATTCTCCGAACAGTATTGCTCTATAAAGCGGTTAGTAAATTCTGTACCTCTGTCGGAATGAATGCACGCGATACTCGATGCCTTTTCATTTTGCAACTTTCTCAGGAGCTCGGGCAGCTTTGATGTTGTTTCCTTCTTCTTGCTAAGGAAAATCGTCCAAGCATACCTGGAATAATCATCAACAACAACCATGCAGTATTTCTTACCTCCCAAACTTACCGGGTCTACAGGACCGTAGAGATCCATGTGTAGCATCTCCAACACTCTTTGGGTTGAAAGGTAGGATTTGCTCTTCAGGGTTGACTTGATTTGCTTGCCTTTCTGACATGGTCCGCAGACGCTGTCTTTCTTGAATGACACATTTGGCAAACCTTCCATTCCTTGTCTTGAGAGCTTGTTGATCGTCTTGAAGTTGACGTGAGACATCCTCTTGTGCCATAACCAGCTAAGATCTGCAGTGCCTTTGGCAACAAAGCATGGAATTGAGGAGCTCATAGGCTTCCAGTCAGCAATATACATGTTACCTGATCTGCTTCCTGTAAGCACAACTTCCTTGGTCAGGATGTTCTTGACTCTACAGCGATATATATAGAACTTTATCGAGAACTGTTTATCACAGAACTGGCTAATACTAAGTAGATTATACTGTAAGCCTTCAACATATGCAACATCAGTGACTTTGAATTTTCCTACAAGAAGGGTTCCTTTCCCTCTTGTTCTTCCTTTTGATTTATCACCGAAGCGAACTTTTGGACCGAGACCTTCTACAAAATCTGATAGATTGCTTCTATCTCCGGTCATGTGCCGAGAGCATCCACTATCGAAGTACCAGGTGTCTTCCTCTAGAATGTCCTGTATGCAAAAGGATTAAGTAGTTTTAGGTCCCCTTTGATTTTTGGGTCCATGTGTGTTAGTGCCTTTAGGTACCCAAATTTTCCTGACAGCAATAGGTTTACTGTAGGTCACATTCGGTACAGTGTTGCGGTATCTACGTGGGGCATACACGTAGTCGCTATAACCATGATAGTTATTATGCATGAAAAATTCAGGGTTATTATTATTAATCCAGTACGAATGTCGTCTTGGAGGTGGAGCCATTTTCTTAGGCCTAACAGCTTGCCTTCTGGGTTTCCAGTTGGATTCCCAACGCTGTTTTTGATATTGAGCGGACATCTAGTACTGCCGTGCGGGCCTTTGGTAGTTGGATACAACCTTTCTTCTGAACGGCTGTTGGTGCTGTTGATATGCTCGGGGAGCATGCTGTTGAGTGCGCCTCACAGGTTGGAACAGCTTATGATTCTGCTGTCTGGAATAGGATTGTGGGGGCGGAATAGCAGCCTTCGATTTTCTCGGTGCAGAGGGTTCCTTCTCAGGACTTGAAGTTTCATTCGACACAGGAATGTGTTCCACACTCTTGACAAACACTGTACTAGTTTTCCCTTTGTATGAACATGAGCTGTATCCTAAGCCACTTTTATCATGAGCATATCGCCCAGTGCTCAGAATTTCTTCCATTCTTTTGGACGATTTCTCGAACGATTTCAGAATGGTCTCAAGTTCATCTTCTCGTATTTCGAGAGTTTTGACTTTGGCTTGAAGTAGAACCAAATCATTTGTCTTGCTCTCGTTGTGAGTTTTAACCTCACTTAGTTCATGAGCAAGTTGATGATTGCTCTCCATGAGTTTTTCAAAATCGACTTTGCTGGTTTCACAGTCAAGAGACATATTTTCATAATTTATCTTCAGCAAGTCATTTTCATCTTTCAGCTCTAGGTTAGACAGTTGGAGCTGTATATTCTCATTTTTCAATGTCTCATGGGCCTTTTGAATGTTTTTAAATTCATTCATCATGTTTTCAAAAGTATGAGATGCATTTAATGGAATAGCTGAGGTTGAGCTTACCTCATCGTCACTATCTTCACCTTCTGGAATGTCTTTGGCCATAAAGCATATATATGCTTTATCATCGAATTCATCATCAGATGAATCACTTTCAGTGACCACCTGAAGACATTCTTCTGATTTGGATGGTGTGGGGGAGGCTTCTTATTCTCCAATCAGGGCCTTGAGTAGACCCGGCAAAAGTGGCCCAGGCCCACGGGCCGGCCCAGCCCACCCATGAATAAATGGGCTTTGGGCTTTACTTTTTTAGCCCATAGAAACTTGGGCCTTTTTGGCCCGCCCAGATTTTGGCCCAGCCCAGGAAGGCCCAGCCCACGGGCGCCCAGAGGCCCATGAAAAATTTAATAATTAATAAATATTAATTAATTAGGCTAAGGTTAATGGGTATAACCTTACATCGTAACTTATTTCAATTTAAAGTTGATTTTATTTAGATTTTTGTATTGATATTTTGCTATCGAATACAGATAATGGACCAAGTGATGAGCTAAATTCCATACCAGGTTGTAGTGCAAGAATCTATGATTTTAATAGAATTGAAATGGATGTTTGAACTTTTTTAAATAGTTGAAATTTTTTTTCTATCATATTATTGATTCTTTTATTATTTTTTGGTTAATTAAGTTGGAAGCAAGAAAAATCAGAGCCCATGGGGTCAGGCTAGCCCGCCAAGATGGGCCACGGGCCTCAATATTTAGGCCCAAAATCCTGGGCCTTTTGGCCCGGCCCAAAATTTGACCCACCCATTGGCGGCCCACCCGTTTGGTGGCTTGCCGTTGCAGTATAGCCTTGAGCTTGTCTTTCCAAGCACGTCTTCTTTCATCTCTCTCTTGTTGCTCGGCCTCCGGCAACCTTTGGACTTGGGGATGAGGACATTTATTTGCATAATGCCCTGGTTTCCTGCAATTATAGCACAGGTTAGAATCACCAGATGATGTTTCGGTACCTACCTTGTGGACAGGTTTGGGCCTGTAGGGAGTCTTTCCAGACTGCTTGATGAACTTTTTGAATTTATGCATGAGAAGCGCCATTTCATCTTGAGACAGGATGTCGTCGTCACTGTCAGCATTCTTGTGACTAGGCTTCGACGAGCTGGGCATGCTGTGTCGACGATTCGATACAGCGGCTAGTGTTGTGACCTTTGCAGGGGATTCTTCAGCTTTCTCTCTTCTGTCAATATCATACTCAAAAGCTTTGAGGTCAGAGAAGAGATCAAAAGTAGATATTTCATTAAGATTGCAAGATACACGCATAGCTGTGGTCTTAATGTCCCATCGGGCTGGGAGAGATCTGAAAGTTTTTAAGTTCTTCTCCTTTTGAATATAAATTTTGCCCAATGGTTCAAGTTCACCAATAATACCAGTGAATCTGAGGGCAAGTTCCTCAAGTATCTCAGTTGGTTTCATTTCGAAAGATTCAAATTGCTGAATCAGTTTTGAAATCTTGTTTTCTTTTGAGAGCTCAATTCCCTCACAAATCAACTTGAGTTTATCCCAGATTTCTTTGGCTGTTTTGCAGCTCTTTATCTTTGAGAACGTGCCTTTGTCAAGAGTGACAAATAACGCGTTCTTAGCCACATTATCGAGATTAGCTCACTTTCTTTCATCTGTTGTCCATTGCTCGCGTTCCTTCTCGAGCATCTCATCATGGGCTTGGCCTTCAATCCTTGCGGCCGTGTTTACCTTCATGATCTTGATAGGGCCATCATGTATCACAAAAATCATCTCTTCGTGCATTGCTGCAAGATGAGCCTCCATCCTAATTCTCCAATCATCAAATTCGTTAATAGAGAACATAGGCACTTTGTTGATCATGGAAGTATCCATGTGATAATACAGAAATGAAAGAGACTGTTTTAAAGAGTAAGTGAGTTTGGATCTGATTCGGTTAAAAATACGACTGATTCTTTTTAGAATCAACCGCTCCGATACCACTTGTTGGCCACTAAGTATACTGGATACAGTTTGGGAAGTAGTTTAAACAACAAACTGTACTGATTTTAAATCTGAGTGCGTAGCGGAAGTCTTGGATGCAGTAAGTTGCTGTGGATACAGCAACTAAATGTGCAGTGTATACTTAATTAATCACAATAGTTAAAACAGTAAAAACTGAAGGTAAATAACACAGTAATTAAAGTGGTTCGAGGTAAACCCCTCTACGTCCACTGGTCCTCCACATAGGAGTAAAAAGTTTATTATAATTACTACGTACACAACTACGTAATTATAACAACACACAATCAATATATCGTTCACACAAATTGATATAAAGATCTTAGCTTCAACCGTTCACAGAGATTGGTTTTGAGCTAATGCTTTGACTTGCTTCTTCACACACAGTTCTGAAGCTTCGTCTTCTTCAATGCAAATCCTTCACACACAGTTCAGGAGAAGCACAGATTACTCAGTCCACACAGGGCTGATCTGGGTTTGTTCAAAGTATAGAACAAAGGGTGAACAACAACTTTGACTTTAAGAGCTTTCAGCTGATGATGTGTTGTTCAAGATGATGAGCACTGTATATCTCTTTAGATCTGAGTTGCAGTAAGCTTTGGAGATATGTTTTGCTCTGATGATAACTTTGATCGCTTGATAATTTCGTAGCTTGGGTAACTGATCTTCAGCATCTTGATGTGATATATATAGTCTCTGAAATATATATCCGTTGAGATGTATCCGTTTGAGTGAGATTCCGTTCCAACGGGATTAAAAGCACGATCCGAATTTAGCGGGATTTGAAGATCTGTTGACTGACAATATTTAAATACTTTATCCTTGAGTATTTAAATACTTCTTTATTCAACGGGACTTGACTTCTGAGATTCTTTCTTTGTCCTGTTGTGAGCTGTATGGAAGATAACTGTATTGGTGATTCGAGACAGTTTCCATACTTGGTCTTTATAAGACATCTTTGCTGTACTGAAGGGTTTCACTATTTGCTGGATTCGAGACAGTTCATCGATACAGGTTGACACTTTAACTCTTCGATACAGTTTCCTTTACTGTATTGAGTATTGGCATATATGTCAAAACCTTTTATCAATATTATTCGATACAGGGATTAAGTATCCCGGCTGTTTCGATACAGGGTTCTTGTTTTCCCAACACGGTTTACCGCGTCCACGACCGCAACCATATCCACGACCACGTCCGCGTCCATGTTGGTTCCCACGACCACGTCCATTGTCATGGTTGAAAGTTGCATTGGCTTCAGGCAATGCAGCGGAACCGGCGGGGCGGAGTTTGTGATTTTTCAAGAGGAACTCATTATTTTGCTCGGCAACCAATAAACAAGATAATAGTCCAGAATACTTTTTGAAAGCGTGCTCCCTATATTGTTGCTGTAACAGCACATTAGAAGCATGAAAGGTGGAAAAAGTTTTCTCAAGCATATCAGAATCACTAATATTCTCTCCACAAAGTTTCAGTTTAGAAGTAATTCTAAATAATTCAGAATTATAAGCACTCACAGACTTAAAGTCTTGCAGTCTACGGTGCATCCACTTGTAACGAGCTTTAGGAAGGACGACAGTCTTTTGATGGTCAAACCTTTCTTTTAGGTTCGCCCACAGCTCCCTTGGATCTTTGACAGTCAAATATTCTGTCTTTAGGTCATCATGAAGGTGATGACGAAGGAAAATTATTGCCTTAGTGCGATCCTGTTCAGATGATTTGTTTCCTTCTTTTATTGCCTCTCCTAAACCCCTTGAGATCAGGTGAACATCAGCATCAAGAGTCCATGACATGTAATTCTTGCCCAAGATGTCAAGGGCTAGGGGTGGCAATCGGATAATACGGATACGAATATGGCTATATCCGTATCCGAATCCGAAACTTGGAATCCGTATCCGAATCCGTATCCGAATCTGGGAATATCCGGGAAAACCTTATCTGTATCCGAATCCGGGAACAAGGGCGATGAACTCAAGTTTGTGTATGTTTGCCATTCGTGTAATTCTGCACAAAAGAATCAAGGATATGTTATTCAACTGTTTAATTTAGTTGTTCTAATTAGAGCATGTAATATTTTTCAGAAATATTACTTGTGCTACTTTAATAGCATCAATTTAAGATCTTGAATGTAATATTCTTCAGGAATACTACTTGTGCTACTCGAGTAGCAGCAATATTTTCAAGATTATATCACGAATCATGAAAAATAAACGAAAATTACACATGATATATTAAAGCAGATAAAAACAATTAATATAAGAATATTCTCATAACACTAATATCATTATACCAAGTCTAATATTAAAGTATGAATATAACAGAAATTTCGCAAATATCGATAGCAATGATTTTTTTTGGATGGGAATGGTTTAGCTGATATTAGATTAACCCGAAATCCCTCTTTTAATATAAATTATTGTGTAGATCTAATATACCTCTCTTACGAATGGTTTAGTCATTAGCATCTAATGACTCTTCTGGAATTTATAATATTGTGGTTTAAATCTAATATCTGTGATTTATAATATTGTGCCGGATGAAACATGAATCATGAATAATGATTAAATCAAAGTTTTGCAACTAGTAATATATTGTATCAATCGAAAGATTTATAAGAAAATAACGACGACACAACAAAAAAAACATGAAAGTTTTTGTGAAATCGAATAGAGATGAAGCTATTTAATTAACTACACTCTTATATGGTTCACAACGAAATAGGCAAAGAGGTTTAAAAAGAAACTACCTTCTTCGATTGAAGGGATCGAAGGGTGAATAAGGGGAGAAGGACTATCGTGCTGATAACGTGTTATGAACTAGAGAGATTGAGAGAATAGAGGAGGATGAGAATTCTGTGTGTATAATATGAGGGATAAATGCCTCTATTTATACAAGTAGTGAGCTAGGGTTTTAGGGTAGATTTCTTGGTCAACACACTAAGATATACCTAAAAGATATATTTACAACAATTATATATTTGTCTTTTTCTTATATATATATATATATATATATATATATATATATATATATATACCTAGACCCCATGAGTATTTGAAGATACAGTACTATAATTATCTTCAAGTTTTATAAATATATATATATATATATATACCTAGACCCCTTGAGTATTTGAAGATACAGTACTATAATTATCTTCAAGTTTTATAATATACTTTGAATGTATATCTTCCGTGCAATGCATGGGTAGGGCTCTGATCGGTTCATCACAACTAGGTATTACTATTGTTGTGAATGAGTATATTAAATATAAATTTAGAATTATTTAAGTACAAAAATTTTAAGTTGAGAAGAGAAATA
The DNA here is from genome assembly GCA_033398695.1 of Orobanche coerulescens. Lineage (NCBI taxonomy): Eukaryota > Viridiplantae > Streptophyta > Magnoliopsida > Lamiales > Orobanchaceae > Orobanche > Orobanche coerulescens. The sequence goes on from CM065814.1 coordinate 89,793,341, forward strand.
AATAAATAGAGATTTTTTCTTCTTTTATATATCCTTATACTACAATAGATTCTGTTAAATTATTTTTAAAATACAAATAAATTCAGAAAAATATGAATAAAATCTAAAAATAAATATTGTACCAATAAATTCTATATAATGCAAATGAATACTAAAGACTATAAATAGAAGCAATATCCTGATAATATAAATAAGTTTATCAAATTATAAATAAGATACTATAATTCTTATCATTTTTTAATAGATTTACAATTATTTAAATAAATTTTATACTTTAGAAACACAATTAAATTATGAAGAAGAGCAAATAGATGCAAAACTACGGAAAAATTCCAAATAAATAAAAACTAATTCTGAAATTAATAAATAAATCCGAAAAATTAGATATAAATCCTGAAAATAACATATATCCTTTCAAATATATTTGATTTAAAAATCTATAAATATATACATAAAATATAAGGACAAAAATATAAAAAATATCCTTTCAATTATTATAAATGAAATATGAATACACTCTAAAATTACAAATAATATTAGAAAGCTCTAAAAAACTACAATAAATTCTAAAAAATATAATAAAATATTGAAAAAATATAAATATATCCTTCAAACTAAAAATATTTTATAAATAAATCTAAAAAATACAGTGTGTTTCATGCATCCTACACTAGTTGACCAACATAGGTAAAATTAAATTAGATATATATATTATATTTACAAGCACAACAGACCTTGATTACAGATAAATTCATAAAGTTACACATAATCCAAAAACATTATATTCCAGAAACTATAAATAAATTTTAAAATATTTTAAAAAATAAACTAAATTTAGGAATACAAATTAATTCTACAAATTACAAATAAATATTAAAATATAATAGATTTTGAAAGCACTAGTTATTTCAATTTGTTTTCATATCTAGGCTACATATTTTATATTGTTGTTTTTGGCATTTATCTTTAATATTTCAAAATCTATTGAATTTTTCTGGAATTGGACTTTTATATTTTTTGTCCATATAGATATTACTCACTCCGTCCATGATCTGTTGACACTATTGCCTTATTTGGACGTCCACAATCTATTGAACCTTTTTTATTTTAGGAAATAGACCCCACAATAATCTTTATATTTATACTCTTCAATTATATAAATTATTACTAAAAATACATGATGGGCCCATAAATGGGACCCAAAAGAATCACTTTAACACATCACCTAACAATTAAAAATAGCTAATCTAATCTAACAAATGGGACTCAAAAAACCACTTTAACACATCATCACAATACATTAAATACCGTGCCCAGTATTTTGGGTCAAGAAATAATGAGGAGCTGGAAATATCGCCTTCGGACATAGTTAGGTGTATGTTTAAAAGGTGAGTTATCAAAAAAAAAACTTTACTATAATCACTCTCGCACGATTGTGTAAATCAGAAGATTGTGCGAACAAGCGATCTAAGGCTATGTTTATCAGCAACCGACCCAACCACCCAACTATCCAATTTTTCTAATATTTAATTAATTTCTCTCTATTCCACATCACCAATATCCATTCCAACCCAACCACATCTACTTTTTATAGTTTATCAATGACACTCCATTCATCCACCACAATATATTTATTTTTTATTATGTTAATCAAAATATAATTAATATATTACTAAACACCGCCCAAAATTACTAGCCACCGCCCTATAAGATTACCTTTTTATCCATTTCAAGTCTTTCATTATTTCTAAACACCACACCACACCAAAATCTTTCAAGCTCAAGTTTTTCGAATATAACACAATCAAATATATATCGTCAATATTATCGACAACTACGAAAATGGACGAGAATTCGCATCTGGAGGTAATTTTTCGGAGAAAATGACGCAGGCGTCTGATTATTCCGCCTGTTCCATGGTACAGGCATCCCCAAATTCCGCCTGGACCATGGTACAGGCGTCTGGTGCGGACGCTCCGTCCTAGGTCTAGGCGTCTAAACCAGACGCCTGAACCATGGTCGGGACGTCCGATTCAGATGCCTGTGCCATGGATAGGCGTCCGATTCAGACGCCTGTATCGTGGCCAGGCGTCCAAGCCAGACGCCTCGGCCATGGTCCAGGCGCAATTTTTGGACGCCTGGACCCTTTTTTTGCCTGATTTTAAATATTAATAATAATATTATTGGTAGTATTATTAACATTCTGTCAATTAAAAATTTCACGTTATATTGGAAGAATTTGAAGGCGACGGCGTTGATTATAGTGGTTATTTCGTTAATGACGAAATATTCGCTAGTGATTGTGATGCGATTGGTTGGGCGAAAGAAATTGCTCTTCAAATTGGTTTCGAGTTGATCATTTCATCGTACAAGAATAAAGGAAAGACAAAGCTATTGAGATGTAACCGTGGTGAACGGTACATGGGAGTATTAAGAGATTTGGATGTCGCTGTTCGAAAGGACATAAAGACGAAAGCATGCAAGTGTACATTTCAGATAAAGGCCGAATAATTGCATGACTTGAGTGGTTGGATAATCAGACCGATCTTTGGGAGTAAGGGTATGCACAATCACTCATTTATTGTTTATCCGGAGGGGCATCGTCAAATGAGTGGACTGAGTAAATCGTCCAAACAAGTTGTTCGTGAGATGAGTGCTACTCAAGCCAAGCCGTGTGCCACCTTGGCGGCCATTCAGAATAAATTTCCCGAGGACAAACCGACTAGACGACATATCGATAATTATAGAGACCACTTGAGGAAGCATGATTTTGAAGAAAGAGATGTCGTCGGTCAGTTTCACCATTTGGCTGTGACGAATAACTACGTACATTGACGCAGGCCGACCCGGTTACAAATGCTGTTACCCACGTGTTCATGGCACATCCAACATCAATCAACTTAATCCGGACCTACATATGGTTCATTGTCATGGATTCGACCTACAAAACGAATAAGTACAAGATGCCATTTCTCGAGATAGTCGGGATGACTCCATATAACAAGAACTTCCTAATCGCCTATGCAATTATGAAAGATGAGACCGAATCGAGCTATGCGTGGGTGTTACAGAAGTTGAAAATTTTGCTTGGGTTTGATGTTCATCCGACGGCTATTGTTACGGATCGCGAGTTGGGATTGATGCGTCCTATTGAAGTGATATTTCCACAGAGTGCCCACTTACTTTGCACATGGCATATTAATAAGGATGTTGAAGACAAGGTCTACAGAATTTGTGGAAAGATAAAGAAATGGGCCAAAGGTTTAAAAATGGGAAATGGAAGAATCATGGAAGCAGCGACCGAAGAGGAATATGATCAAGCGGTGCAACTCATGAAGGATACATGGAGATGGAATCCTAAGGTGATATCCTACGTTGAGGGTACATGGCTAAAATACAAGGAGATGTTCGTTGTTGCATGGACGAATAAAGTGCTTCATTTTGGAAACACAACCACTTGTAGAGTTGAGAGTGCACATGCCGAGTCAAAGCAATGGCTTAATTCTTCCACCGGAGCCCTCGATACCGTCTGGACCAAAGTGAACCAGGAGATTGAATCACAACTTACGCAGATCAGATACACACTTGAACAGTCTAGGTGTCGTACAGGCGTGGTGTATTCTGGGTTTCCGTTCAACTACTTGCGCTGTCGTGTTTCCCATCATTGTCTGCGATTACTGTCGAATGAATTGACATGTATGATAGAATTAAGTGATCAAGTGTACCATCGTTGCGGTTATTCACTCCAAACCACCCATCAGATTCCTTGTGCGTGTGAGCTCAAGAGACTTATGGAATCGCGTACCCCATGCAGTGTTAGTCGTCTTCACATATTTTGGCAAACACTTATTATTAGTGATGGTGGGGACACGACCGAATTTGTCGATCCTTATACCGGTGCTGAATCGGAGGACCAGCAATACTTTCAGGCCCTTGTCGATGAGGTCAGACAGAGCGATCCTGCAGTTGTCCGTAACGTATCACTTATGATCCACGATCATCTTCACCCTGATCAAACGCGTTACGTTGAACCACAAGTGAATACGGCAGTTAAGGGTCGACCAAGAGGAAGTTCATCGACTAGACGCGATCCTAGTGGTTGGGAGTATAGCCAAAGGGGTCGTGGTCGTTCCCGCTCATCCAGTGGTCGTGGCGCGGCTCTTACGCATCACCACAATGCCTCTTCATCAGGTATGAACAAATTTATTAATACCGTGTCTTTTTTATATTGGACTAGGATACTTATGTATTACATGTTAAATAAAAAGATAATTTTTATTAGAAACAAAAATAAAAATAGTCTTCTTGACTAATTTTTTATATTTATATGTTACAAGTTAAATAAAAAACGTTAGGAATAAAAATAAAAAAATCCAGTATGTAAATTGACTTTTGAATTTTTATATTTCTTTTAATATATTGCCGACATATAATAATTCCGTCAATTTATGAGAAATTTTTTTGTAGATGTATTATTTTTTGAAGTATTTCAATGAGTTGTATCTTTTTTAAGTTTGATATTATTTCGATAATATGTAATATATTGAATATGTGTTTGCAGATGGACACCACTGAGTGGAGATTGGTAACTATGACTATATCGACAAGATACCGGGAATTATTTTGCCGTTTGTTGAAGGTTATATCGATGTCCCCGGAGACGGTAATTGCGGATTTCGTGTTATCGCCGACTACATATTTGGCGACCAAGATAAATGGCGTATTGTACGTGTATGCATTGCAAATGAAATTATGGCTAACTGTACACTCTACCGATCGATCTACTATGATGGGATTGAACCTGAGGTTCGACGTATTACATGGGATGGTGGTGCGTGTGGATCGGATCATTGGATGGTCATTCAAGATTTATTCCCTATTGCTACTATTTTCAATGCCGCTGTCATACTATTCGGATTCGGAAACGGTAGATCTTTATTTGCATGTCTCACTGTGCTGCCGTTGAAAGCACCCTCAATGGCAACACGGCCTAGCCAAGAGACTGTCATTTGTCATTTAGGAGATACGTACAAATATTTTATTCGTCTAGATTTAATGCCTAATTTTCCTGTACCGCCCATAGCGAGTAACTGGTTTAGATTCCATGATAGTAGTGTTGGTGGCTGGGAGAATTTGTATACGAGCAGGAGAGAAAAATAGAATAGATTAGTCGGTAAAAATGTAAAACTTTATTTGTTGTATGTTCCTTAATTAATGAAATTTTCGTTTTTGTTGATCTTTATGGTTGATAGTTGATTTTCTTTTATGTTGATCTTGATAGTTGATAGAAAAATTTTCGTTTTTGTAAGCAGAAGAGAAAAAAACAAACAAAAGTAAAGTACCAAATGCAAAACGAAAGTGCCAATCAATATACAAAATACAAAAAAAAAAAAACGAAAACGCCAAACAAAATACCGTCTTACACAAAACAAACAAAATATAAAATACAAAATCAGTTGGCCAAATGCCAATCCCTCATGTACTCCTCGAGCATCGTCGTCGCTTCTTCCGCCTGGTGCAGGGAAGGTGTACGTCTGATCTTTGGGTAATAGCGACGGATCGACTCACCCACTGTAAAAAATAGAGACAATATAATACAATGAGTAATGTATGATGAAATCAAACAAAGTACAAAGTTAAAGAACATACGTAATCGGTGCTGGAACGAGAAGGGATCACTGATCCATGTGTTGCACCGTCGTTCAGTAGCTGAGGGTGCGAATACCGATAATACCACTCAATGTAATCATCGGCGCAAGCAGCCTGATCATGAGTAGCAGCCTGATAGTCAGCAAGAGGAAGCCTGTATGCACCCAGAAACATCATCCAAGCATCAGATGACATCCGAATGGGATAGTCAACTCGGTACAATCTGCTCGACCACGCCCGAACTGCTTTCTCCGGTCTGGTGATCGGGAAAAGGATGGTCTGCACATAACCGAGCTGCCGTAATGCCCGACCAGGCATGTATGGCTCGATAATATCCCGATATCGTAGCCATCCAATGAATGTGGTCCTCGGGACATCCCTCACCGGATCAGGGCCATAAGGCAACCACTGTATCTGCGTACATGTAATCAACAAGTTATACAAGTTATTTTTAAATGAATTGTGAGATTGTTAGAAGGAATCGTTGTACCTCTGCGGCTGTCATTAATCGATCAATGCGGCGACGCAAAGATCGGAGTTTGCTCGTCCCTACCCTCGGGCTGGACACTCCATGTAGAAGCTCGAGGCTGCGTGGAGTCAATAATCATACGCTCTCGATGAGGTCGAAAGCAGGGAAAATACTCATAAATCCAAGCCTGAACGAGGGTAAGGCATCCACAAATCCCCATGGAGTCGCCGCGACTAGCGATACCGAGCTGACGGTACATGAAAGCCAATGCGGCCGAACCCTATGAATACTGACCGGTAGTATCCATACCGTCCCTCACCTCCAATATGCAGGAAGGCCTAATCCGGTTACCACTCTTTTCAACAAACAAGATGGATCCAAATAACAACCACATCCAAGCTACGGCCTGGGTGCCCTCCACTCGACCTCCATCGCGACATGACCTGAAAATCGAGTCCATAAGTACGCCGCCACCCCCCCAGTGAGTACTCAGTAGCTCCAACCGCGATACTCCAAGAACCTCCATCACATCCACCTGCAACTGTGTAGATGTGCTATCGGCATCAACCAATCGCCCCTCGACAGGAATGCGAAGGATCTGCCACACATCATGTAACATGATGGTCATCTCTCCGAACGGCATGTGAAAAGAGTTCGTATCGGGCTGCCACCGCTCAACGAACGCAGAAATCAACGGGGAGTCAATATGTCTGAACATGGCGTCCGTCAGGTGGGATAACCTAGTCCCACTGATCCAACTCACTAAAGAGGGTGACATCACTGAGCGCCACTGACTCAAGCTCTGACAAGCGGCGATCTGGTGTGACACTTCACAAACCTCTCATATCTCCGGTCCAGATATGCGCGGCGACATGCCCACCGAAACTCGGGATAACGCCGCTGGCCGATAGGCTACTGTGCATCTCCTCGAAACCATCCAAGATGTCTCATCCTCTCGCCTCTACGCCGTTTACTACCGGTAGACCCGGAAGTCACAAACCTCCCCTCTCCCCTTCCTAACCCAAAGACGAAAATGAAGAAGAATCATCACCGCCTCCCGATCGTCGGCCTCATCGTGCGAATAATACTCGCCGAATCCTCGGCACCAAAATCGTATAAGGTACGTCCTCGAATCCCCTACGCCCGCCTCCCATTGCCTACGGACGGAAGCATCAACACCACGAGCTCGTGTGACGCGCTCCGTAACCCATCAACTCGTGACTAGCGGCATAGATTTGCCCGCTCCTCCTCTCATCCGTATTTAGCAAACAATACAACTAATAAGTAATAATCATACAAAGAATACACATTATTAATTATTAATTGAAAATTTTATTTTTTCCAAAAATATGATCAAGGCGTCCGGAGCAGACGCTTGAACCATGGCACAGCGCCCGTCTGACGCTACTCCATGGTCCAAGCGCCCGAGGCGTACGCTTATCCAGCTAGGCGTCAATCTGACGCTGGCATGGTTTCGACGCATTGTGGACGTCAGACCACAGCCGAGCGTCTGCTGTGGACGCTGCGCCATGGATAAAGCGGAATCGGCGGACGCTGTGCCATGGCTAAGGCGTCATCGCTTGACGCTGTCACAAAATAACGGCCGCGACTCTGCGTGCACTCGCACGGTGGCCGCGCTAATGAAACAAGAAACGAAAAAAAAGTTACCGGAGCTTTTCCTTTTCTGGTCATGGCGGCGGACTACGGCGGTGCGGCGACAGACGGCGGCGACGCGGCGGTAATATGGCGGCGGACGGCGGCTGTGCGGCGGCGGTTCGGTTGCATCGGGTGGGTTGTTTAGAGAGAAAAGTATTGTCAAATTAGGATCCAAAATCTAATTAATATGAATTAAGGGCAAAAAGGTAATATTCTAGGGCGGTGTCTAGTAATTTTGGGCGGTGTTTAGTAATCCAGTTAATAAAATTACCAATAAAAATTTAAAATTTATATAAATTATGTAAAAATTAAAAATTCACTAATTAATTAAAATTGAAAATAAGATAAACAAGAACAAAAATTACAGACTATGCCAATTTGGGTCTCCTTTTATAGAGAACAAGGACGGCTGCGAACCGCCGCGTTGCGGCGGGGCGATAACTATTCGTGTATACGTGTGTCGGGTTTTAGGCGGTTAGCTTGTTTCTGCATTACAGTTATAGTAGGAGCCTGAGTTTTGTTAGCCGTTCACTCTTTTAAACATTTGTTAAATTTAAAATTCTGTTTCTTATGGGCCATTGCTATTTTAAAAAGTTACAGGCCTATTTTTGCTACTTTTAAAAAGTTACGGTCCTACTTTTGTCGGCCCGAAAAGTTACAGTCCTACCTTTGTCGGCCCGAAAAGTTATAGTCCTACTTTTGCCACCCCTAAAATTTAAATTGCCCACGACAACATTAATGACATTAACACAAAATAAATATAATTAAAGTCCTCACCAGAAATTCCGATTGCTGTCATATTTGGTCATCTGAACATTTGCTATGGAGTCCCCAATTTCCTGCCAACTTCTCACGCTTTCTTGGCTTCAAAAGATATCTCGAGGTTTCTATTGTAGAATTCCCACCTCTTTTCCTCAGAATTTTCGCACTCGACTGAAGGTTTTTTTTTCTTTATATTCCTGGCCGCCCTCTTCGAGTTCATCGGAGTTGTCCTTCGATTCTTCTCGAAATGTTCTTCTTGATCAGAGTTATCCAATCGAATCGCCCCAGATTCCACATTTGAGAGTAGAGGCTCTCTGGAATTCATCGAAGCTTCGTCAGTCTCCATCGAAGAGATATCTGTGAACGATGCCTCAATCCGATCAGATATTCTTTGAATGGGCTTCCAGAAGTATCAGGATTAGTATCAGGATCAACTACCAATCGGGCCTCCATATTCTGTTGGGCTAAAGTAGAATTCTGCTGAATCGGGTCAAAATAGTTGGCCCATCTTTGATTAAATCCTGTACTGCGGTATGGGCCCCCATCCCACTAATCTTACCCGCCGCATTGAACAAACGACAATGCATGCGTCATTTGACGCTGCATTATATATATAGTAATGAAGAGACAAAAACTTTGGTATATATTTTATTATTATTTTTAAAAACATAATATATAAGATATATCAATTTTTAAATAATTTATAATAAAATTATAGCAGTCAATCATATTGTGACAAATGTCGCAGAATGATTGACTGTGACAAAAGGTGTTGGGTGGGCGGTCCCCTCCAGCTCTTGGGCGGTTGCCTTCAAGCATGCACAAATTTGTTTTCATTTTTTTTTTTTATAACTCAATTTTCTAGGTTTACATCTAATTAAATTTGAGAATAAATCCGCTTCATTCATTACCACCAAGTTAAATCGCGGATGTGCACGAATCGATGTCTTGTCGGGTCACGACGTACAACCAGATCCTCCCAGGTAAAAAGAGAACATAAAGTCTTCCCCCCAAATTGAATCCACACGGATAATATTCAGTATGAAGTCCTGTCAAAAACTTAATTAGAACGTATATATCCCAAGAAAAATTTTGAAAATGGAGGCAGGAGAGATAGAACCTCTGACCTCCCTCCACCCCATTTTTTTTGTTAATATGTGATGTGGTGGGGGACCAAGAGCCGAAAAAGGCATTTATTCAAATAAAAGAATACCAACCAATGTATTTATTCAAATAAAAAAAATACCAAAATGCGCCGCTGCACGATCGTGTAAGCTGAAAGGTCATAGGACGATCGTGCCATCAATATGCATAGGTTAAAATAAATATATACTACATAGTATTTATCCCCCTTAATTTAACGTGAAATGAATATTAAATTGTAATTTTTAATTGTAATATATGAAGAGACTATTTTAATTATAACTTTTAATTTAATAAATTAATTTAAATACAAAAGTTATGATAAACATCACAATGCAAATGCACCTTCTAATACACAAGGTGATTAAAATGAACTTTTAAATGATAGTATAAATTACAAGATGGTTAAATTTTAGCTATGAAATCTTAGATACAATCGGTGCATCACACGAGTTGAATAAACCAAAAATAACTCCGGAGCAACATACGGATTAGTAAAGCCTCATTTCATAGAACTAATTACATAGACTAAAATAAAAGAATAATAACAATAAAAAAACATATAAAGTTCTTTAAAAGGCATTTAAATTCTGACATCTGCTCATTCAACCGTCTACCCCAACATTACGTACAAAACACGTGCACCTTCTAATACACAAGGTGATTAAAATGAACTTTTAAATGATAGTATAAATTACAAGATAGTTAAATTTTAGCTATGAAATCTTAGATACAATCGGTGCATCGCACGTGTTGAATAAACCAAAAACAACTCCGGAGCAACATACGGGTTAGTAAAGCCTCATTTCATATAACTAATTACATAGACTAAAATAAAAAGGACAATAACAATAAAAAACATATAAACTTCTCTGAAAGGCATTTAAATTCTGCCATTGCTCATTCAATCGTCTGCCCCAACATTACGTACAAAACACGTAGATATTCAACCAAAGTCCATGCATCGCACGGGTTGAATAATGCCTCGTTGTTAGTAAAAATACACTTGCACGATTGGAATTAATGAATGTACTGTGCTGGTGCATGGTAGAACAAATCACGAATTAAAAAGCAAAAGGACAGTACAAAATAAATCTTATGAAAAGCAAAAGTATGAGATTGACATGATAATGTGCTTGGGAGAGACGAAAAAATATTTAATCATCAAAGGAGTAACAGTGCAATAAGACGATAAATTATAAATCAGGGTCTTGGTCCACTGGCTATGAAAGTCCACTTTAAGTGGAAAATCGAGTTTGAGTTCTTATGCTCTTGGTGAAAAAATTGAATATTAAGGATTTCAACCTGCTACGGAGCGGGACGACTCTTTATGTTGTTAAGAATATTTAAGAATTTGAGAATCGGATACACATCTCACAATTTATGAAGGACCCAAATTATTGTCATGAGAACTAGTCAAGTATAGATTTGAAATATCGGTATCAAAACTAAAATTATAACTGACGTACTCCCTTCGTCCCACGAAACTTGAGGCAAAACTTTTGGGCACGGAATTTAATGAGTTGAAAAGTAGTGTAAAATAGTGATATGAATATATATTATTAAAAGTTATATTAGTAATAAAAAATGTCTTAAAAAATGACGGAGGAAGTACAACATCTCGGGTATTTATGTTTGTCTTTATGGGGCATAAACGTGGCCGGAGGCAATAGACTTTTCATAAAAAAGGGTATGGAGACTGGGCGAAAAAGCGTAGGGATACCATTTTTTTGGCCAAAAGGACGATTTCCCGGACAATTTAGTCCATTTTGAAAGTGTCGCATATTATCTGCGAACTAGGATTTTATAAAATCTCTAAATAGCCCAAGAGTAAGGTGGTCATGGAACCCTGGTTGATTAGGAAACGTTTTTATTTTGAAAGGGAGTACAAAGTCTTTTTTGTCTTGACACAGCCCGTGTATATATATATATATATATATATATATATATCTACTGAACTTAAAAATAAATAAAATAATAATAATAAATAATAATAATAGTAATAATAATAGTAGTAACAAGACAAAGTAGCATATCATGTTAAGTTTAACAACACAACATAAATAACTAGTAGTTCTCCGTGGGATTCCCCGTTGCTCCACCACCACTAGCCTCATCCAATCCTGCGCGAGTAACAAGCCTCTCCACAGGAACTTTCAACACATCTCTCCTTACCCCAATATCAGAGACGATTCGACTAATACAATAAATGCCACAACCCACTACCGTCAAGCCAGCATAACCCGTAGTCATAAACCGAAGTGGTGACGACACAACTGCACTAGCGGCAGCCAGAAAAGACGAAGCCTGACCACTCCTTCCCACACTCACAGTGGTGAAGATTAGCAAACCCGTTTTGCAGTAGATTGCGAAATCCTCACAGTTGTTCTTGAAAATGTTGTATCCACCAAAACCATTCTCAAGTAGATATTCAGCACGTCGAATGACATCTTCGGGTTGATCTGGACGGGCGAGCGTGCACGTGCCCCCGCGAGCTTTAGCTATGAATACGGCTGGTGAGACACCGTATTGAAACAGATATAGGTATCCATCAGAAAGAAAGCATTCAAGGCAAGAAGAGATGACGCCTTCGGAATTTGATTGGTCACCGCAATTTGGGCAGGGGGAGCCTGACGGATTGGATGGGGACGAGCTGAAAATAAATCGGTCCAAGGCTGTTCCTGTCCCGATCTCATGCCCTGCCCCACGAGTGAAATGAATCACTTTCTCTTTCCCAACATATATTCCTGACATTTAGGGGAGCCAAGATAAAAAGTTACGCAACTGAACTATTCAGGAATATTCTCCTAGAGTATTATGGTAATAATGTATCCATCACAATATCCATTCTTATTCTTTTACCATGGCTTCAAAAAACAAGTGGCCAAAGGAAGCGGGCCATATACCTAAATAGATGGAGGAGTCTGCATAAACACTCAAAGAGTAAATTAATGGGAAATAACTTTACTATAACTCTGACTAGTATTTAGCACATAAATCCACATAACTTTGATATTCCTCACTCACAGCCCTTCTCTTTCATGAGGTCCTCGAACATTCGTGAAAGAAAGTACAGATATTTTGCTTAGTTAAAAAGTACTTGGGAACCAACTTTACGGATGATGTGGATTGAATATAAACAAATATAAAATACTATTTAGGAGAGATCTCCAGAGAAAACTCAAAGAAACAGGATGTAGAATAGCTGACTTGTACAGTAGATGCTGCTTTTTTTTCAAAGGATTAAATTGTTTCCTTAATGGTGCCCCAGGAGGACGCCTCCCATTAAACGACGACATTTTACGAACTCATACATGTCCATATATCATTCATGCATTTCGCATAAGCAATATAATTATCAAACTAAGCGCTTTTAAGTCCCTAAAAACGGAAAATACACTTTCCTTCAATGGATTCTATTTATTTTCCTTCAATCGTCTCATTCCCGTGCAAAACCAAAAAGAGAAATTAAACCTAGTTAAAAACAAAGAACTAATGAACTAACAGAAAAGCAAATATACGGAGTAGAAACAAAAGTAAAAATCTGTACGGATCAGATGCTTAGCAGTAACCGAGTTTTCCATACGTCGAAAATCAATTTCACAATCGCTTTTTGCATAACATAAATCACACAATTACTAGCAGGATAAAGCGGAGTGTCTTAGACTCAGTCTATTGCTACTCCGAATGTTGTGTTTTCAAAACTATTTTTGACGACAGAAAACATACAAACATTACAAAAAAAAAGGTTTTCTAGTGGAGCTTAAGGTTAGTTTCTCAGCATACGACATCTAATATTACAATTGTTTTTCAGTTTTGTAGCAGAAATATATCGCATATGAACATACTTTAACAGATCCTCGAACAAGAAAGGCAACAATTAGTAATGACTTAGTACTGTACTTCCGAGTATGGAATGAAATCATTGCAATTATGTACTCAAAAGATCTGCATTACACCCCTGGACTTGTCAACATAACTGGACACTGACAACCAATCCAAAGTATGTAAACTTTATAGTGAAGAAAAGCAGCTAATCAAAGTAGTAAAACACTCCCACAATCCTACCAAGCCAATAGATGGGAGGGTGATACAAACTTCCCCACCAAAATCTGTGACGTCAAATACAGGAATCACGAGAAGTCCAAGCTCATTTACGAGCATGTCAGTGCAAGAAAACTCTGATGCTATTTGTATGGACTCCAGTCAAACTCATCACCCAGTCACATTACTATGGCAGTTGGGCAGAATTTCGCCAAGCAATTCATGGCCACCATTTGACAACACTAAGGGTGAGCAAAACCAAACCGGGACCAAGAGACCGAACCAATTCGATTAATTAGGTGCACTACAGTTTGGATTTTTTAGGCAATTGGTGTCGGTTTTATTTTTAGGACTAAAACTGGTATAAGTTTCGGTCCGGATATGTTTGGGTCCAAATCACCCGGTTCGCGAATGAAGTCCCAACCGAACTGAAAGTATGGATTCTATTTTTTTGTTGTTGGCCCAGACCCAACCACCCAACTCTGTATTCACTTTCTTGTGTTTTAAACAGCAGCAGCCCCACTCCCATTATTCTTGGGGTCACTTTCTCGTATTTTCCTAACCCTTTTGACCTTTAAATTTTGTTAATCAATAGTTGCTTGTCAAAGTTAATGAAGTCTCTATCTATTAATGTTTTAAATAGCGACATTTTGGTTCCCATAGCGCGTAGTGCAAATAGCATAGCATATAGCGTAAGCCATTCGGGACTCCAAAAGCGAAATAAAAAATTATAATAAATAATTTTATTATTAAAAAATATTAGTTAATTATATATATTTACTAATATTAGTATATTACATTTATATTTACTATTTATATAATATACAACCAAGAAAATTAATAAAAACACATAAAAAGGTTCTAAAAATAATAAAAGTATACTACAAACAATAAAAGGGCTTATGTCCGGTCGATGGAGAAGAACAGCAGAGGAGCAGCGGTTGCAACCTAGGGTTCCTAAAGTTCAGAGGCAAGGTGGCGGTGACGTAGGGTTTCTCATTTCTGACATTCAGAGGTTTTTCGGGCATGGGTTTATGGTTTCAGAAGACAAAACGAACAGGCAGAGATATTAAGTGTTCTTCCCAGCAAATCTAACTGCCAAACAGCCAGTGTTTTCTTTTTTTCCGTCCAAAAGCAAAACAGGCACATGCAATAGCGCAAAAAAGTATGCCAGACCAGCATATTGCATGAGTTTTTTTGTTCCCAATGATTCTTGAGCACGCAATTCCGCGTTAAACGTTGCTCTTAAGACACCGTTATCAATATATGTAGATACACTTCTATTAATTATTTAGCTTGCTTTCCTTATAGTGATATGGACAAAATGACATTGTCAGCAATTCAGGCAGAATTATGTTGTGAAGAATAGGAAGTGTCCATGTGCTGAAGAAGCTACTTCAAAAAAGCTCTTATTCTGTATGGAGGTACTCTGCAGAATGTTAGAATTGATCATTGATGCAGTGAAGCAGAAAATAAAAGTGAAATTCCGTTGATTCTGAAAATACCTGGAAGAACACGATAACCCAAGAGAATAGGTGATTAAATACGAATATCCGTTGATTCAAAATGAATACAGGAAGAACACAAATAAAACAAGATAGAGAAGGGAATACCCCAAATTTTATTAATCCAATTTTTAACTCCCTAAAACAATATCAAAGATCCTTTTTTATACTAGTAGAATAACTTGGGCCCTAAGAATTTAATCCTAATTCTAATAGAAAACAAACCAAAATATATCATTAAAAATAAGAGATAAAAGCAATAACCATCCTAATTGATAAATATACCTAATGACTAAGGTCTATAATCGGAGAAAGAAAGGAGTAGGAAGTGTGGAAGCTGCTGATTAGTATTTAACTAGTTGTTTTATTAGTTATCTTTTCCTTTAATTAGTTGGAATTTATTAGTTAGTATCTCCTTTTCCTAGTAGGATTAGTTAGTATTTCCTTTTCTTAGTAGGACTCTTGAGTCAGTTTTGCAGGTTATTTAATCCCTGATTGCGGATGTTTAGAGACAGATTTGACACTATTTCTTAAGCAATATACAGAGTTATTCTGATAACTAGGATATTCCAGGGTTATACCTAAGGTTGCTAGGATTTCTCGCAGGAGATCTCAATTAGCCCAAAGAATTATCCTTGAATTTTTGGTGGTAATGAGCTAATCTTGTTGAAGGGAATTGGGTACTCACGCCTGCACCAATTGACATTGAAGGGTTGCAAGAAGAGTTGGCTTTGGGAGGTGAGTTGTATTTATTGATATCAGCAGATGCGAATGGCAAAGAAGATCGGCCGGGAATGGAAAAGAATGATGAAATAGCAAAGCTTTTGGCTGACTTTGAGCGGGTGACTAGTGCTCCTCTTTCATTGCCTCCTCCACGTGACTTCGACCATCGCATTCGATTCACTGATGAATCAAAACTAGTGAATGTGGGCCCCTATCGCTACGCACATTTTCAGAAAAAATGAAATTGAAAGGCAAATTTAGGAAATGATGGGCGCGAGTCTGGTGAGATACAGTACTAGTCCATTTTCTTCTCCGGTATTACTGGTTAAAAAGAAAGATGGAACATGGATATCTATACAGATTATAGGGCCCTTAATGAAGCAACTGTCAAAGATAGGTTCCCGATTCCAACAGTGGAAGATATGCTAGATGAATTGCATGGGGCCTCTTGCTTCTAAAAACTTGATTTGCGAGCTGGATATCATCACATTAGAGTGCATCCGGATGATGTGCATAAGACTGCTTTTCGAACTCATAATGGACACTACGAATATCTAGTAACGGCGTTTGGGTTATGCAATGCGCCCTCTACTTTCCAATCCATTATGAACCATATTTTTCGGCCCTATTTACGCAAGTTTGTTTTGGTATTTTTCGATGATATCTTAGTATATAGTAGAAATTGGGAGGAGCATCTGGATCATTTACGCAAGGTTTAAGAGATTTTAAAAGAGCACCAATTCATCATTAAACCTTCAAAGTGTTTCTTTGGTGTGCGAGAAGTGGAGTATCTCGGTCACTTTATCTCTAAGGAGGGAGTAAGAGTCGATGCGTGCAAAATTGAGGCAGTAGTCAAGTGACCAGTTTCGACTAATGTGACGGAGTTGCAAGATTTCCTCGGGTTGGCAGGGTATTATCGAAAATTTTGTCCAAAGTTTGGAGAAAAATCCAGAGCTCCCCACCAATTGACTAAGAAGAACAAGTTTAAGTGGTCAGATGAAGCACAACAGGCGTTCGAACAATTAAAAGAAGCTATATGTTCGACTCCTGATTTAGCTTTGCCAAATTTTGATAAGAGTTTGTCATTGAAACTGATGCACCCGGGTTTGGAATTGGGGCAGTCCTATCTCAAAACGGACGACCAATTTGCTTTCTTGAGTAAGGGAATTGCAGAATCAAAGAAATCTTGGTCCATTTATGAGAAGGAGATGTTGGCTATCTTAGAGGCTATTCGTTGTTGGAGGCCTTATTTGGTGGGATGAAAGTTCAAAACTATTACTGACCAACGAAGTCTACGCTATTTGTAGGAACAACGAATTACTACACCGGAGCAACAAAAGTGGATTGCTAAGTTGATGGGCTTTGATTACGAAATTATTTATCGGCCGGGAAAGGAAAATAGTGCAACTGATACATTGTCTGGAAGGGATGCAAGTACCGAATCAACGCTAATGACTATATATGCACCTGTTGTGGGAATTTGGGAGGAAATCGCTGCTGTAACAACAGTCGATGATGAGTTGGGTCCATTATTGCAGCATGTGAACAATGAAAATCAAGGTCAAGTGGGGTTTGAAGTCCGCCATGGGTGTTTGGCTAAAACTAATGTCCAGCATTCTCTCTGGGGTCGATACAATTCGTCCTCGAATCAGAAAGGAGCTTGTCAGCAAAAAATAGCCGAACCATGGAGGAGTGCGAGGAGGACGAGATAAGAAAAATCCATACTTTTGTAATGTTCTTTACTATCATGTCCGACTCACAAATTTCTGTTGCAATATTAAGCCAGTCCTGCTATCTTGAAACTTAGAGCTAATCTGACCCTTTCTGCTTCATTTTTGCCTTCATGAACTGATGCTGCCTTCCTACCTTCCGTTTGAAGCCTTGAAGCGGTCATACATGCTTCATATCCTTTCTTTAGATCCATGAATATCAATATTTTGCTGCCACACGTGATATCATCCAACAAGCTTACCAATCTGCCATATTTCCCATCTTCACACGATAAGTACATCATCTCTCATCAAAAAATTGGGGACAATCACAATCACCATCGGTGGACATCAAATCATCAAAAATATGACTTTTCTCGAAGAATAGGCCCACCTCTTAATCAAAAATCCTGGACCATCATAACCAATATCGACAATGTCCTCATGTTGAAATGCAAAGTTGTTAAAAAACAAATCATGAACAATGTTGGCATCCATATCAACATCATCCACTGAATCAGCATATCAGGATAGTGCAACGAAGCGTATAAATAAAAATGGAATTCCTTTGATTCTGAATACCCGGATGAACACGAGAATATTTGATTAAATGTGAGGATGCGTTGATTCAAGAAGAATAACGGAAGAGCACAAATAAAACACGAGAAAAAGATAAAACCCCAAATTTTATTAATCAATATTCAACTCCCTAAAACATGATCGAAGATCCTTAATCATACTTGTTGAACAACTTGGGCCCTAAGCAAGTAATCCTAATTCTAATAGGAAGCAACAACAACAACATCTAAGCCTTAGTCCCAAAATGATTTGGGGTCGGCTAACATGAATCAAACTTTGAAACCGTCAATGATCGTTACATAAATAACATAAAAGGAGAAAAAGAGGGAAAAAAGTAGAGAAAAAAGCAAATAAAAAAGAGAATGAATGTTAAAAAAAAATCCTGAAAAATAAATTAAAAGATAACATGGAATAAAAGAAAATAGGAATAAAAATACAGATAAAAAAAAAGAAAAAGGAATCAGATTCCGTATTCTTTCCCGCCACATTTGCCTCTCTATCGCCATACTTTCTCCAATTCCAAGAAACCGCATATCATTTTCAATCATCTTTATCCAAGTTTTCTTAGGTCTTCCTCTACCTTTCACAATATTATTTGTTCCCCAACTTTCTAGCCTCCTCACTGGGGCATCAACAGGTCTTCTTCTCACATGACCAAACCATCGTAATCGATTCTCCATCATCTTGTCTTCTATAGCCGCAACTCTTACCTTCTCTCTAATCACCTCATTTCTGAGCCGATCCTTTTTTGTATGACCACACATCCATCGTAGCATACGCATCTCCGCCACATTCATCTTTTGAACGTGACACTGTTTTACAGCCCAACACTCGGTGCCATATAACAGCGCAGGCCTAATTGCCGTGCGATAAAATTTACCCTTCAATCTATGAGGCATGTCAGGATCACATAAAACCCCTGTGACACTCTTCCACTTCAACCACCCGGCCTTTATTCTGTGAGCCACATCGTCATCTAGCTCTCCATCCTTTTGGATAATAAATCCAAGATACCGAAAGAAAGTGAATCCATGAACAACTTTTGTAATGCCCCGGTCTTTTCTATGCATGAATTATTATGACCTCAAGTGAGACATTAGAGTTTTGCATTCACAAATAATAAAATTCTAACTAATGGAGTAAGTTTAGAACTATTTACACGTTTTAAATTCAGAAATCAGATGTTCGGTTATCTGCTTGGGTTTATCTTCCGAATTTGATTTTTATGTTTCGATAGACAGAATCGTGATTCCGTCGACTTCTATATACACTACTTTTACGTTACGAGTACGATTTTCAAAAGTTTACTTTTTGAGTGTTCGGGTATATTTTATGACGAGTCGTTTTCTCGGATATTTCGTGCTCCGTAAATCGCGAAACTTTTCTCCGACTTTAAGCTGTAAGTGCGACACGATAATTTAAGTATATGTCATACATTTAATACCCGATTAATTTTATCTGTGGAGGAGCGAAACGTAAAATATTCTTCGACCGGTTTATGAAGACGTCTAGGGTTAACCTAGTATATAAAGGGACATCACCTCCCTTTCTTTCTCCTCCTCACTTCATCTTCTTCCCTCTTCTTCTGTACTTCAGCCACCCCCCCTTCACCATTGAAAAACACCAAAACACCATTGTTCTTCATTAAGAACTCAAGTTACAAGCTCACTTTGTGTTCCAAACTTGAATCCAAGTTCATATTCAAGTAAGTTACCTCATTCTCTTCATTTCTACCCAAATAAAAATAGGTTTTGGACCACTTTAAAATTTGGAAAATATATGAAGAGTTTAGGTTTTATGTTATAATGTTTTGTATGTTGTTTTTAAGTTGATTTTAAGGTTCTTGAAGTGTTTAGAACAAGTTGTAATCATGTCTTGATTTTCTTCATGTTGGCCGAAAAGTTTAGGGTTTCATAACCTAATCATGTGTTGTTTTTCTTATGATTTTGTTACACAATATGTTGTTATATGATGATATGATGCTATGATGAATTTATGGGATTTTTATAAAATGTTTGGTGTTTTGAAAGTAAGGAAGAATCATGCTTAGTTCTTGATATGTTGTTGTATGTTCAAAAGGGACTTGATAATTGTGATGAGGTATGAAAGGAGTACATGATATGTTTTTGTTAGATTTTTATAAAATGCTTTTGAAAATTTATTCGAAAACAAGAACATGAAGTTAGATTTATAAAGTTGGAAGATGTGTTGGTAATATTTGATCTAGTTAAGGAGCATGTTATGTATTGAGAATTTTAAAGTAATGTTTAGGTCATTTGTATGTTAGGATCAAGACTTTGATTATCAACATGAGTGTATGTTAAGTGTGTTGTTTGATGTTAATGATGTTTGAATGTTAATGTTGGAAAAATAAGAATGAGTAAGTAGTCATTTTGCAAAAGAAAAGATTATGAAATGGAGTTCGTGATGTCGAGAAGCATGCTTGTATGTCGACTCCTATATGTGTTATAAGTATGATATGTATGATTAGAGTTTACATCTTTAGGGTTTTCGTTGCTAGAAACGAGCTCTAGGTTAATATGATGTTTTTCCCATTTTCGTCGGATGTTGGCAGTTTCATTACACTTCACGGAAATGTCCATAACTTTCTCTACGTTTAATATTTTTGAGATCGGTAAAATGGACATGAAACTAGACTTCAGTGGCTTCCAGTGGTATAAGATACACTATCTAGTTCTTATTGTGCATTAACAGAATGCTTATTCTTTCCAGACTTGATGCACATTATTTTATGATTATGATTAAGTGTTTTATGATGTTTTTTTTTTTTAACCAAGGGACGTGTAACGGAATCGAGTATAGGTTACCGTTGTTAGTATCTTTATATGTTATGTGGTCAGTTAGGTTCTCTAAGAGAATCATAACTTTTATTATTAAACTTAAGTCGAATGCAAAACTCTAAAGTCCAAACATGTAGATCGAGTCCGTTGTCCGTTAGACTTCGTTAAGCTCGATTGACCGCTAAACTTAGTTGTTTCCGATGAAAGGTGGAGCAGCAGACTGAAGCGTAAGGAAGAGCCGAGAATCATTTTGCTTGCGTTTATTACTTGTCCAGGTGGGCTTTCTATACGAAAATGATTTGAGCTTTGCTCTATCTTGATGAAATGTTTTACAAGCAAATTATGATTTCAAATGATTATGATGCATAAAAACTTTTATGTGGATTCTTATGAACCTATCACTATTGGCTTGCCAACCTATGAAATGATCGGATCCTAAGCTAGACAAAGGTTGCTGGCCAGGGTTAGTGTACACAGTACTCGGGATTGTGAGCTCTCTTCGGAGTAGCCGATCTCGGGGAGTAACATTCGCGGGAGGTGGCCACCTTCCCCGGCGTAAATTATGGATATGGTGAATCTGATGATATATGCTATGAAATGAAATGATTTAGTAAACATGGGCTTTTTCCTAAAACTCCCGTGTGTTACTGTTTATATGCATGATGACAAGTACGAAAGTATGTTTTATGTTTTGGCAATATGTTCACGGAGTACGTTGTACTCAGCCCTGTATATCTTTTTAAATATGCAGGTTGAGCAAGGGATGTGACGGAGGGTGTTGAGTGGAAGTCTTTTGTTTACGATCAATGTTAAGCCCTGGTTACATATCTTCATATATATAACCAACCATGTTTTTCCGCTGCAAACACTCTTTATGATTATGCTTTCTATGTCTTCTTGATTGTAATATGCTATGAAGCCTTTTCCTAAACTTCAAGGCTAATGTTATGACTGTATATTCTACTTTGGATTCTAAGTCGTTCCCACGGGACTGACTCCCCTTCATGGTACCTTGATAGGTTATTCATGGTAATTCACCCATATGCCTTATGAAACGTATGTTTCTCCTTTTCTTCCCCGCTTCTTAATTCCTACCCCGGGTCACGCCCCGACTGAGCCGTCCTTAGGGATATGGGGCTGTGACAGAATGGTATCGGAGAGGTTCGTTCGCTCTGAGTCTATGTTCTTTCAAGCGAAGTTTAGTTCGATTCTCTCAACTGATTTAAGAATCAATTGTCAACTCAACACCCCGTCACATCATGCTCAACTGAAGAGTAAGGTAAAAGATTTACTAGTCTTTATGATTCAAACTTCTTTTGCCATGAAAATGTATCTCTTTACGAGCTTTTATGAAATGTTAATTATAAACCTAGGAAGCACGGGTGCGGGGATACGGGTGCGGGTGCGTAGTACGGGGATTCGGGAATTCGACAAATTTAAAAATATGGGGATTCGGGTGCGGGGGGATACGGCATATATAAAAATATTTAAATATATATATATATATATATACACACACACACACACAAATGATAGATCCAACAAAATTCATTAAAATGCAAGAGTTATACAACATTAAATTTTATTTATTTTTTACTCATAACATTATGTGTCAAAATAATAAAAATGTACTGTGAAAATTGAAATAACTGGGAAATGAATGTGGACACCATTAAGTCTAGGTTCATTCATTATGGACACACATGTATACATACATATCTACTACAGTAATATTACAGATCTGTAAAGTTTGACTTCATTCTTCATCTCCCCCGTCACAAATTCATCATTCTACTTTCGTTCCTTGTCTCTCCCACCACAAATCATCGTTCTAATTTCATCTATTCGTGAGTACATAGTATCCTGCAATCACAGACTCCAAAGCTCCTCCGGCGACCTGCAAAAGTTTCTCCGGCGACCTGCAAACGGAGGCGATGGAAGCAGCAGCCAGTCGGAAGTTTGACCGAAAATTACAGTCAATGCCCTTCCCGCACCCCCATTCCCGCACCCCTCCCCCAAAATTCGTGGATACGCCACGTGGCGTATCCCGTACGCATCCCGGCGTATCCCAGACGCACTCCCGAATCCCGACGAATCCCATGCGCAGTTCTTGAGGTAACTGGCGAATCCCTGCTACCCAGTTATAAACATATATGGAATGATATATGTAAGACGAAGCATGTGTTATATGAATTTTTATTTTGCGATTTACGCATGAATTGCTGCTGACGAAGAAACATGAAAGACGAGAACTTAGAAACTTCCTTAGTGTCTTCTATTACACGAACGAGAACTTATGTGCCTTAAGTATTTTAGCACATGTACGAATATGAAGGACGAACAATGACGATGTAATAACGAGGATCGACGACGTAGTGACGTCTCCAACGAATATGACTTAAGTACGAGTAATACGGGTATGGTTATTTTATCGGGATGCCCATTTATGGCGGAACCCGAATAACTTTCATAACATACCCCGTCAGGGAGTATATTATTAATTTTATGTTAGGTGTTTCTCAGAGTCCAGAGTTCGAGTCGAGAACTTAGGACGAGATTTATATCCTTCTTCTGAGACCCCTTTAGTAGAGTTGTTCTATTATGTCGAGAAGTTGATGTATTATACGTATACCTTCTTCATAGGATGGCGACCACGAAAACGACGCCGCGTAAACGAGGAGAAGGCGTACGCCGTGCGACCTTGTGGAGGCTTTCCGCAGCACGTATCGAGGCATAGGTGCCACCGTGGGTCAGTGCGTGGCAGACCTCGAGGTGACATGGCGCTTAGCTGCTCCTCATGGTGTCTCGGACTACAGGGCATTCAGCGCCTAATCGACCTCCTTCCGATCGAGTGGAGGGAGTGGGCTACTGCAGTCTCATGGTATTATATCTTTTTGCGTGAGCCCACTTTAGTACCGTCTGGAGAATTCATGGCCTTTGCTATCCGCATCACCACTCAGTACCTCCAGCATCGTGCACCTCCCCCTGGAGCTTACGTGTACCGACCTCATGCTAGGGGATCTTTGCCGGAGAGGCTAGCTACACCTCTACCGAGCCAGATGGTTCTTGTTGCGCCGTCTCATGCTCAGGATGGGTTAGACATGGAGGCAGGGACATCAGCACCTCGCCGCAGGGACATGAGGACCGAGCCTTTTATTCTCAAGAGGACGTCCCCACCACTTCGACCTATGCCAGTCATCGATCCAGTCCATCCACGACCGATCGCAGATGATGCTCATCTATTTCTCCCGAAGAAGCGCAGAGTTACTGAAGACCCTGTTGCAGTCTCTCCAGCTTTAGACGAGGAGTCAGAAGAAGATCCGGATGAGGATCCGGAAGAGTTGTCCGAAGAGGACAGCTCGACCGCCGAGTCGAGGACTTGAGATAGCTCAGGATGGTGCTAGCCATTTATTTTTTGTTTTGTATGCGGAACGTCACTTTTTTGTGCTTATACGTGTCGTTCCGATGTCTAGCACTTTCTTATGTTATGGACGGCAATGCTATTTGTTAGAGCATCCCGTATTTTCGTATATGTGTAGGCAGGTAGCCTATACCAGCTTATTTTGATAGTCAGTAAGACCTCGTTGAAGGCAATTGTACTATTATGATGCATATGATATATTGATATATATTTTGACCCTTCATGGGCTTTTCTTCTCATGAGTATGATGTTGTTATTTATGATTTCTTTCTCGACCTTGCCACGAGAGTTATCTCTGAGTATGTGTTGATGCGTTATGATTATGTAGTTTCGAACTCCTTTCTATGATCTAGTATGATGATAATTACGGACCAATGAGAATGAACTAATGATGATTATGTGCACCTCAGAATGCCACCCAGAGAGAAAGAAGGAGAGGAGGGCATGAACGCGCCCCTACACCACCTCCTCCTCCACCCCAACGGGCTATTGAAGAGCTTTTCCTCAAGCAGAATCCGCCCACTTTCGATGGGTCAGGAAACCCGAGCGATGCTGAGCTTTGGGTTAGAGCTATGGAACGAATTTTTAACTTCCTAAGGTGTACCAACCAAGAGCGTCTTTCTTGTGTGCTCTTCCAACTCACTGGATCTGCAGACTTCTGGTGGGAAGCGCGCAGGAAGATCCTGACGGCTGAGCAACTGGAAAACTACTCTTGGGAGGAATTCAAGGAGTCACTGTATGACAAGTATGTTCCAAAAACCTTCAAGGTCAAGAAGGAAGCTGAGTTCTATAATCTGAAGCAAGGAAGGATGTCAGTGACCGAGTATGATAAAATGTATTGTGAGTTATTAAGGTATGCTCCAGACCAAGTTGATACGGATGAGAAGATGGCCGGAAAATTTAGATCCTGAGACATGAGATAGGCATGTCCCTAGCTAGTCATGGAAGGCTGAGCTACACTAAATCGCTGAATGTAGCTCGATATTGAGGCGGAATGCCGAGAGAAGCGAGCACCCACAGTTACACCACCACCCACTCAGACAAATTTCCACGATTATAAGGGGAAGCGTAAGTGGGAAGGATGAAACAATGGTGGCAATGGGAACAGCTAGCAGGGAAATATATCTCATGGACATCCTCAGGCTCAAGGAGGCAACAACCAGGGACGGCAGATGGTTCCTACTCAGGGAGGCAATAATCAGGGACGAGTTGCAAACCCCGTATGTCCCAAGTATAACAAGCAGCATCATGATATTGTTACACGTGTGGTCAGAAAGGCCATATCATGAGAAATTATCCTAAGCAGCAGCAGCAGGGAGAGAGACCAAACCACCAGGGTTAACCCCAGCCACTGAGGGCACTGCAAGGACAGCCGCAACTGCCGCCACCACCTAAACAGCAGAATCAGAATGCTAGATCGTATGCCATCAATCAGAAGCAACCCGAGAAGGATAAGGGTAACTTGGCAGGTATGGGCAAACTTCTTAACCTACCTGTAATTGTTTTGTTTGATACTGGAGCATCGCATTCATTTATTGCTAGAGCATGTGTGGATAATCTTAGTATTATACCGGAACGTGCTAGTCATGTCATGAAAGTATCTTCACCACCAGGAGGAATTTCAACTACCACGCATGTTTGTTCTAATCTGGAATTAGAACTAGGGAATCTTAAAGTAGTAACTAATAATCTGAATGTTATGACGATGTGGGATGTTGATGTAATCCTAGGAATGGATTGGTTAGCTGAGAATTATGCCACAATTCTTTGTTATGAGAGGAAAATTTCCTTCAGTCCACCGGGAAAGGAGCCCACAGACTTTCACGGCATAAGAATGGGTAGAGGATCACCCGTTATCTCTGCTCTCCAAGCGATGAGAAAGAAGGATTACCAGGCTTTCCTTGTTTACCTTAATGGAGAAGCTGGAGAAGAGCAGACTATAGGAGATGTGCCAATTGTGCGGGAATTCGAGGATGTATTCCCAGAAGTGTTACCGGGTTTACCACCAGATCGACAAGTGGATTTCAACATCGACCTGGAGCCAGGGTCAGCCCCAGTGTCGAAAGCACCTTATAGGATGGCATCGAAGGAACTGCAAGAACTTAAGATCCAACTGCAAGAGCTATTGGATTTAGGTTTCATCAGACTGAGTGTTTCTCCATGGGGAGCACCTGTCCTTTTTGTGAAAAAGAAGGATGGTACACTGAGAATGTGTATAGATTACAGGGAGCTGAACAAGCTCACACTCAAGAACAAGTATCCTCTGCCAAGGATAGATGACTTGTTTGACCAACTCAAGGGAACAAGTGTGTTTTCTAAGATAGACCTTAGGTCTGGGTATCATCAGTTGAAGATTCGACCAGAGGATATACCCAAGACAGCTTTCCGAACAAGATATGGACACTATGAGTTTATAGTCATGCCATTTGGATTAACTAATGCCCCCGCAGTATTCATGGATCTTAGAGTTTTCCACCCGTACTTGGATAAGTTTGTATTGGTGTTCATAGATGATATTCTCATCTACTCTAGAAATGAGAAAGAGCATGAAGAACATCTCAGGAAAGTGTTGGAAACACTGAGAACAGAGAAACTCTTTGCCAAATTCAGTAAGTGCGAATTTTGGTTGAAAGAAGTAATGTTTCTTGGGCACATCAGGTCGCCAGATGGTATTAAGGTGGACCCGGCTAAAGTGGAAGCGATGCGTGATCGAAGTCACCAACCAACCCTAATGAGATTAGGAGTTTCTTGGGTCTAGCTGGGTACTATCGAAGGTTCATCGAAGGATTTTCCAAGATTGCTAGACCAATGACACAACTGTTGCGGAAAGGAATTAAGTATTTATGGACGGATGAATGTGATGAGAGTTTTCAGGAACTCAAGAGGAGATTGACTACTGCGCCAGTTTTAGCAGTACCAGAAGCGAACAAGGAGTATGTGGTTTACACGGATGCTTCTAAGAATGGGCTAGGTTGTGTATTGATGCAAGATGGGAAAGTGATAGCTTACGCATCAAGACAACTTAGGCCGCATAAGGTGAATTATCCTACGCATGATTTGGAACTAGCTGCAGTAGTGCACTCATTAAAGATATGGAGACATCACCTCTATGGGGTAAGATGTGAAATTTTCACGGATCACAAGAGTTTAAAGTACTTTTTCGAGCAGAAGGGCTTGAATATGAGACAGAGAAGATGGCTCGAATTGGTAAAGGATTATGATTGTGGTATTAACTACCACCACGACAAGGCTAATGTGGTAGCAGATGCCTTGAGTCGTAAGACTCAATCGCAATTAGGATACCTACTTACCACAGAAGGGGATCTAATCCAAGATTTTGAAGGAATGAGTTTAGAGGTGGTTCATCCACCGGAAACGATAATGGGTCGTGTCGCGACGTTAGTGACGACACCAGATCTGAGAGGACGAATAGTGAATGCGCAGAGGCGAGATGAAGCATTCGAGAAACTACGTATGAGAATTAGATCCGATAACCCAGGAAGTTACCGCGAAGCGGCTGATAACGCAATTATATTCGAAGAGAGAATATGTGTCCCACATGATGAGGAATTAAGGAATGAGATTATGAGCGAGGCTCATGATACTCCCTATACCGCTCACCCCGGAAGTACCAAGATGTACCAAGACCTGAAGAGAAATTTCTGGTGGGACGGTATGAAACGGGATGTAGCTTCTTTTGTCGAGCGGTGTTTGGCTTGTCAGCAAGTGAAAGCACTACACCAACGACCTTATGGGAAGTTACAGCCATTGACCATTCCAGAATGGAAGTGGGAAGGAATAGCGATTGGATTTTGTGACTAGTTTGCCGAGGACCAAACGAGGAAACACTGCTATATGGGCTATAGTAGACAGACTCACAAAATCAGCTCACTTTTTGCGTATCCCAATCACATACGGATCTGAGAAGTTGGCACAGTTGTATGTCCGTAAAATTGTACGTTTGCATGGAGTGCCGGTATCAATCACGTCAGATCGAGATCCAAAATTTACCTCTAGATTTTGGACGAGTCTACAGAAGGAATTGGGTACACATCTGAACTTTAGTACTGCTTTGCACCCACAGACCGATAGACAATCGGAAAGGACGATTCAAACACTAGAAGACATGTTAAGAACTGTAGTGTTGGATCAAGGTGCAAATTGGGAGCATGTTTTGCCATTAATCGAATTTGCTTGCAACAACAAGGCAACGATAGGTATGGCGCCTTATGAGGCCTTATACGGCAGAAAATGCAGATCACCACTTTATTGGGACGAAGTGGGTGAGAGGAATATTTTAGGGCCAGATACAGTCAGCGAGATGATCGAGATTATCCGCAAGATACGACAGAGAATACAAGAGGCCCAGACTCGACAGAAGTCATACGCCGATACACGCCGAACTGAATTGCATTTCGAAAGTGGGGATAAGGTTTTCCTCAAGGTTTCCCCTTCTAAGGGAATAATCAGGTTTGGCGTTAAAGGCAAGCTTAGGCCACGTTTTATAGGGCCATATGAGATTCTTGAGAGGATCGGCCCAGTTGCTTATAGGTTGGCTCTGCCACCTAGTCTTGGGAATGTTCACAATGTTTTCCATGTTTCTGAGCTGAGAAAGTATGTATTTAATCCCAAGCATGTGATTCATCAGAGTGACATAGTTCTTAGTCACGATACGAGTTATGTAGAGAGGCCTGAAGCTATTTTAGACCATAAAGTTCAAGAATTGAGGAATAAGTCGATTTCTTTGGTGAAAGTATTATGGAGTCACCACGGTCACGAAGAAGCTACGTGGGAACTCGAAAGCAAGATGAGGGAGAAATACCCAGAACTTTTTGATAAGGTATGTAAATTTCGGGACGAAATTTCTTGTTAGAGGGGTAGGATGTAATGCCGCAGTCTTTTCTATGCATGAATTATTATGACCTCAAGTGAGACATTAGAGTTTTGCATTCACAAATAATAAAATTCTGACTAATGGAGTAAGTTTAGAACTATTTACACGTTTTAAATTCAGAAATCAGATGTTCGGTTATCTGCTTGGGTTTATCTTCCGAATTTGATTTTTATGTTTCGGTAGACAGAATCGTGATTCCGTCGACTTCTATATACACTACTTTTACGTTACGAGTACGATTTTCAAAAGTTTACTTTTTGAGTTTTCGGGTATATTTTATATCGAGTCGTTTTCTCGGATTTTTCGTGTTCCGTAAATCGCGAAACTTTTCTCCGACTTTAAGCTGTAAGTGCGACACGATAATTTAAGTATATGTCATACATTTAATACCCGAGTAATTTGATCTGTGGAGGAGCGAAACGTAAAATATTCTTCGACCAGTTTATGACGACATTTAGGATTAACCTAATATATAAAGGGACATCACCTCCCTTTCTTTCTCCTCATCACTTCATCTTCTTCCCTCTTCTTCTTTACTTCCGCCCCCCCCCCCCCCCCTTCACCATTGAAGAACACCATTGTTCTTCATTAAGAACTCAAGTTACAAGCTCACTTTGTGTTCCAAACTTGAATCCAAGTTCATATTCAAGTAAGTTACCCCATTCTCTTCATTTCTACCCAAATAAAAATAGGTTTTGGACCACTTTAAAATTTGGAAAATATATGAAGAGTTTAGGTTTAATGTTATAATATTTTGTATGGTGTTTTTAAGTTGATTTTAAGGTTCTTTAAGTGTTTAGAACAAGTTGTAATCATGTCTTGATCTTCTTCATGTTGGCCGAAAATTTTAGGGTTTCATAACCTAATCATGTGTTGTTTTTCTTATGATTTTCTTACACAATATGTTGTTATATGATGATATGATGCTATGATGAATTTATGGGATTTTTATAAAATGTTTGGTGTTTTGAAAGTAAGGAAGAATCATGCTTAGTTCTTGATATGTTGTTGTATGTTCAAAAGTGACTTGATAATTGTGATGAGGTATGAAAGGAGTACATGATATGTTTTTGTTAGATTTTTATAAAATGCTTTTGAAAATTTATTTGAAAACAAGAACATGAAGTTAGATTTATAAAGTTGGAAGATGTGTTGGTAATATTTGATGTAGTTAAGGAGCATGTTATGTATTGAGAATTTTAAAGTAATGTTTAGGTCATTTGTATGTTAGGATCAAGACTTTGATTATCAACATGAGTGTATGTTAAGTGTGTTGTTTGATGTTAATGATGTTTGAATGTTAATGAAAAATAAGAATGAGTAAGTAGTGATTTTGCAAAAGAAAAGATTATGAAATGGAGTTCGTGATGTCGAGAAGCATGCTTGTATGTCGACTCCTATATGTGTTATAAGTATGATATGTATGATTAGAGTTTACATGTTTAGGGTTTTCGTTGCTAGAAACGAGCTCTAGGTTAATATGATGTTTTTCCCATTTTCGTCGGATGTTGGCAGTTTCATTACACTTCACGGAAATGTCCATAACTTTCTCTACGTTTAATATTTCTGAGATCTGTAAAATGGACATGAAACTAGACTTCAGTGGCTTTCCAGTGGTATAAGATACACTATCTAGTTCTTATTGTGCATTAACAGAATGCTAAATCTTTCCAGACTTGATGCACATTATTTTATGATTATGATTAAGTGTTTTATGATGGTTTTTTTTGAACCAAGGGACGTGTAACGGAATCGAGTATAGGTTACCGTTGTTAATATCTTTATATGTTATGTGGTCAGTTAGGTTCTCTAAGAGAATCATAGCTTTTATTATTAAACTTAAGTCGAATGCAAAACTCTAAAGTCCAAACATGTAGATCGAGTCCGTTGTCCGTTAGACTTCGTTAAGCTCGATCGATCGCTAAACTTAGTTGTTTCCGATGAAAGGTGGAGCAGCAGACTGAAGCGTAAGGAAGAGCCGAGAATCATTTTGCTTGCGTTTATTACTTGTCCAGGTGGGCTTTCTATACGAAAATGATTTGAGCTTTGCTCTATCTTGATGAAATGTTTCACAAGCAAATTATGATTTCAAATGATTATGATGCATAAAAACTTTTATGTGGATTCTTATGAACCTATCACTGTTGGCTTGCCAACCTATGAAATGATCGGATCCTGAGCTAGACAAAGGTTGCTGGCCAGAGTTAGTGTACACAGTACTCGGGATTGTGAGCTCTCTTCGGAGTGGCCTATCTCGGGGAGTAACGTTCGCGGGAGGTGGCCACCTTCCCCGGCGTAAATTATGGATATGGTGAATCTGATGATATATGCTATGAAATGAAATGATTTAGTAAACATGGGCTTTTTCCTAAAACCCCCGTGTGCTACTGCTTATATGCATGATGACAAGTATGAAAGTATGTTTTATGTTTTGGCAATATGTTCACGGAGTACGTTGTACTCAGCCCTATATATCTTTTTAAATATGCAGGTTGAGCAAGGGATGTGACGGAGGGTGTTGAGTGGAAGTCTTTTGTTTATGATCAATGTTAAGCCCTGGTTACATATCTTCACATATGTAACCAACCATGTTTTTCCGCTGCAAACACTCTTTATGATTATGCTTTCTATGTCTTCTTGATTGTAATATGCTATGAAGCCTTTTCCTAAACTCAAGGCTAATGTTATGACTGTATATTCTACTTTGGATTCTAAGTCGTTCCCACGGGACTGACTCCCCTTCATGATACCTTGATAGGTTATTCATGGTAATCTATGTAGCACGGACACGGACACGGACACGGACACGGACACGGACACGGGGACACGGAAAAACTCCAAAAAATAGGACTCGGACACGGCATAGGACTCGGCAAATTAAATAATATAAAAAATATATATATAATAGTAGAATCAATAGAAAATCATCACAATAACAAGACTTTCATAAACCATGAGTTCATCACACACAAAAAAAGGTTCAAAAAAATAATGAAACAAAGATAATGACATATTGTTCTTCAAGAAAATAAATGCTCAATCTTCATCAACTTCAAGGTTTTCATCCATGTTTTCGACCTCATCTCTTGTAAATAACATTGCTTCCATTTAGGTTCATCAAGTGAGAGATTTGCCACCTCAAGTATTCCAACACCATCCATAGTATCAAATGCATCACCACCAACATCCCACATTCTACTTTCACCCGTAGAATATTGTGGAGATTTCCTCGACAAAAGTCGTAAATTTGAATGAACAAATACCAAGTCTTCTCCTCGTTGTGGGGTGATCTTGTTTCTAATTAAAGAGTTAATGAAACTATATGTACTCCAATTCCTCTCACAACACGATGACGAAGATGGTTGACAAGCAATTTCAAAGCCACATTCCGGAGTAAAGGTGTTGAAGAACCATGTGTCACCCACCATAAGTCCTGGATCCATCAATCCTCTATCACTAATGAATCGACCGCAAACTCTCTTAGAGTAGAAAATTTGGCAAACTCCGTATTGACTTGCCTACGTTCAATCTCATTAGGAAAATATCTTTCCAAACACTTCAATCTCATAGCGAAATCTCATCATCTTTGTGGGGGAACATGTAAGGGAGATTCATCAAGCCATCAACGCTATAGTACCTACATAATTATACATTGTATTATTAAACTAAAGTTACTAAACTAACTACTAAAACTAACGATGTGTAAATTAAAAAAATGAAAGTGAGAAAGTAAAGAATTTATCACCTTGGATTCAAAGAGTGTGCCAAACAATGTAGAGGTGTGTTACTTTTTGTCCATCGATCTACTAATATTCGGTGCACAACGTTGTAAAAACCAGAAAACTCGTGATCAGACTTTCCTTCATGGCGGTAGATAACAATCTTCACCCTCTCAATCATAGTATCCCACATATCATAAATCAAATGAAGACAAGGCTTGTCGGTATCCGCTTTTCTTAGCATGTCATAGATAGGCTCAGTGAAAGCAAGAATATAATCTATCTTATCCCACCACAAATCATCCAAAATCTTCTCTTTTACTTGTGCGGCTTTAAGAACATCATCTTCTTTGTAATTTGCCCGATCAGGACTTATCACCATACTTAAGAGACTTTGTTTAATTGTCTAAATCTCTTAAGCATGATAATACTCGAAGCAAATCGGGTCTCACATCAAAGCATCTTGATGCGGAATGTTCATTGAACATTGACAATCTCATATTATGATTCACTATGAAGATCTTAAGCGACATCGCATCTCCTATGATTTACGTAATCCGGTGACATTCTTGAAATGTTTCGCATTTGATTCGAATTCTTTCTTTGCACATATATTTTTAAGAGCAAGGTTGAGGGTGTGCACGACACATGGAGTCCGTAAAATGTGGGGAAACCGACTCTCAATCAACAAACCGGCTCCTCTACACACCGGTGCATTATCGTAATAACTTGGACAACACTGGGTGTCAGCGGAATCAATGCACTCCTTAAGTAACTTAGCAATGAAGATTTTGTCTTTATATTCGCCTTCACAATTAATTGCTTTCAAGAACATAGGACCACTTTCACAGGCAGCCATCAAATTAATAATCGGTCTCCTTTGAGAATCCGTCCACCCGTCACTGACGAGACTCACGCCTTTCTCCTTCCATGAATTCTTAAGAGGAATTAGACAGCTCTCAACGTGTGCTCTCTCTTTAATCAACAATGAATTTCTCAGTGAGTTGTAACCCGTAGGGACATAACCAGAAAGATGTTTGCTATTGGCGGCTTTTGTGTACGAACTCACATAGTATGGATTCTTTGCTAGATTAAATGCAGCACCACTTGAATAAAACATCCTAGCAATCTCACTATCCAACTCATGCCGAGCTTCAAGATTAAATGCTTTCTCTAAAGGGGAGTCACCTGAGACTTTTTTCCTTTTTGATAAAAGAGGCTCAAATGCCGATTGTCTCATTGTGCTTGGAGTTGAAGCACTGGATGAACAACTCTTGCTTCTACTTGATGGTGGTAATGAAACTTGGCGAGCTTTTGAATTTTGCACCATTAAATCATAACCATCAGATTCTCTTTTCATGTTCATTAAATCAGTTGAAGTCACCTTAGAGCACTTTGAAACACCCATGTTAGCAATTTTCAAGAAATGTCCCTTAACTCTTGAATATGATCCCGTAACACACAATCCACAATAGTTACACACAAACTTCACATTTCCTCCCTTCCCAATTTTTTCTTGCACTTTTACATACTTCCATAGGGGCGGTTTATTTGTTGTTCCTTCATCTTGACTCATTCTAAAAATTAATTAAAAAAAATAATTAGTTTTCAAACCTGCTGGAATAAAAAAAATTGACACTTTTACTGACTCCTTCATTGCAGTGCACACATCGAATGCATACAAACCGATTAAAAAATTTGCTTTCAATTTGCACAGTGCACTCATGGACACGGAAGAGAGCTTGATTCACTTTTTTTTGCGGTGCGGTGGAAGCAAGAAATCAACGGAAAAAATGAGAAATAAAAGATAAGAAGACTAACTCTTTGGAAAGCCGCGGCCCGACGAGATGGAGGTGAGTCGCGTCGGTTCGTCGCGTCGGACCTAGGGTTTGCGTCGGATCTTTGCCGCGATTGGCTAGGGTTGGTCTTTGTCGCCCTCTTCTTTCCTGTTTTCTTTTTCTCTTGTTTCCGTTTTCTTTTTTTCTTTTTTTTATCCGGCCGTCCCCTTTTGTAACCCAAAAAAAAAAAAAAAAAAACCAAAAAAACACAACCGCGCGTCCGAACCGTGTCCTAGCCGCGTCCCAAACGCGTCCAAAATGCCACGTCAGCAGGACGCGGTCCGACCGCGTCGGACACGCACCCGAGCCGCGTCCGCGGCGAGTCCGAGTCCAAAACGCACTGGACTCGGACACTCTTCCTCTCCAGACGAGTCCGTGCTTTAGAGATGGTAATTCACCCATATGCCTTATGAAACGTATGTTTCCCCCTTTCTTCCCCGCTTCTTAATTCCTACCCCGGGTCAGGCCCCGGCTGAGCCGTCCTTAGGGATAAGGGGGCTGTGACAACTTTCCCATCAAATGTGATCATCCCGGCCTCTCTGATAGGAAGCAAATCAAAAGATATTAAAACAAATAAAAGATAAAAGCAATAACGGTCCTAATTTATAAATATACCTTAATAATTAATCTTATCCTCACAATTGATACTTATCGCCACGATCGTCATTTGGTGTATCGCAACCCCCTACGACCCCCAGGCAACCATACATCCGAACTATGGGAATTGGCAATTTTGTTATATTAAATGAAATATGTCTCCTAATAAGTAGACAAGCCTACTCCGAGATTGAATGAAAATAAGTGATTTGATGGCATGCAAAATGGCCTTTGACAGTCATGAAGGCACATACATCATCCCTGAGAAGCCATTCATATCAGCATAAGCAATATCGAGACCCATCTCACATTGATGGAGAAGATTCTAACCAACTGACTACATATCAAAGGTATCTTCTAAAATTCAGGAAGATTCATAAGATCCTTTTTTCCTCTTCAACAGCTTAAAAATGTTAATGTACTTGGCAACCTTCTGGTTTTATCATTACCTCTATTTTCCATATATCTTCATTGCCACATGACTCAAACAGAAAATTTAGTAGATCTATGAATCACCCACCTACAAATCAAAAAGTATGGAACCCATACTGAAAAATACAAATACAAATAAAATTCAGAGGAAAATATTTGCTAGAAATTTCTTACTTTTCAAATTTCGTATTCCCTAATCTATTTTCTCTAAATAAATACAAAGGCGAACAAGCTGAAATCCAGTAAGATCTTTTCTATCTTCTCTATCCACTCACATATATAACAAAATCAACCTTCCCATTCATCTAGAATTCCCAATAATCACATTGATCAAACAACAACCTGATGACCTAATCAACCACCGGAATCCAAAAAAAAAGGGAGTTTCGAGAAAGGATAAAAATTAATAGAAAATGATTCGTAAAGCATAAAATTGCGGCAAACATGAAACTCAAACTGACACACACAAACTAGATATTATATATAATATATATAGAATCTAGAGAGAGGGAAGGGGATGGACCATGGTGAGCGTAGAGATAGGAGTGCCTCCAAGAATAAATATGATCGCCGGGCTTGAGCTCAGCTTTTCCAATCTTGTTGGATAGCACTCCGACCATTGTTGCACGATTTCCTGTTTTTCTCTCTTCGAATGTGTTCTCCTCTCTCGTAAGCAAAGGGGAAGAAACTGACGCAATATTTTCAGATTTTAGATACTTAGTGATTCTTCACAAATTTGATAAAGGCAAAATAGTTTCACATGAAGTTTGCTATTTTTATCAGGAATTAAAGTTTAAAATGTATCAAATTAAGAGTTAAAGTTTAATTTATTACATTCGTTTCGGAACTCTATTATTTTAATCTCGCTAAATTTCAACGGATGTGACGTGGCTGTTATTTGACACGTGGGCTAATGGTGTTGTTTTTCTTCCTATTTAGCAATTAATTAATTAAAGTGATAAATGGTGTCGTAACTATTAAACCCTAATTAATCAAGTCTCTTCCTAATTCGGCTTGATGATCAGTATAATTGGGGATGCAACCAAGACTAGAGACAACACATGTTCTTTCTCTCTCTAGATTTTTTTCTCTATCTTCTCTCTAAATTTCTCCATCGTCTATTTTTCTTTTTTCGTCGCGTTTGTGAACGTTACTTACTGGTAACGTCTCTTTTCTAGAGTAGGCGGCGGTATTTTTTATTTTCATTTTGCCTTTTCCCATTAAAATGTCGGATAATATCAATATAATTAATGGGGCGCCTCCCCATTCATCAGAAAACCCTATCCCCACTCTCTCGGGGAATATTCACAACATATCGCAAACCTCAAACTCTCCATCTACAGAAAAATTGACAAACGATGATTCATCTGTGGGAAACGGGATTCTATCTGAAAACCCCATTGTGAAAGATGCGGATTTTTTCTAAGGCGAAAACCAACACGGGAGTGAATGGTATCTCCCTCGCTCCGAAGTTCCCGTTCAATCTCACGGCGAACTTCCAAAAGTACATATCTCCGAACCCTAAATCGGGAAGAAAAGTGGTGGGTCTGCCAAAACCTGCTTTGGGCCCTCCCGAATCTGCTCTCATGGCGGACTTTGAAGGCCCTTCCTCTTCTGCCCCCTTTTGGGAGGAAGTTTTTCAGATGGCAGACCGGCTGGAGGAGGGCGAAATCCCGGTGGTCGAGGAGGTTGTGCCAGATCCTGTAACTCCCGATTCTCAGATCCTCATACCTCGACAGGATGTGAACCGACCGTCTTTTGCGGAGGCAATCAATAAAGGACAGATCTCGAATAACCCCCTTGGTAAGACCGATTTTTCCGGATCTATCCCCACTGTAATTTTTTCCAGAGAGGAATGTGAACAAGTTTGTGGGGTTTTAAAAATGCATTAATTGGTATATTTTCATTCGGTAAACCGGCGAATGATGTGATTGTTAGGAACCTACAGAGTTTAGGTTTTGGTTCTTGCAAGGTCCAATTTCTTAATTTTAAGCATGTGCTTATCTCCTTACAAAATGAAGAACAATATGCTAAATTATGGTTAAAACGCGAAATAAACATCACTGGATTTCCGATGCGTGTTTTCAAATGGGACCCATTCTTTAATTTCAAACAAGAACCAGCTGTGGTTCCTATTTGGTTAAAAGTTTTAAATCTGCCTATTCAGTGGTTTGATATAAGAGCTCTTCATACAGTTGGATCTCTGGTAGGAACATTTATCAAAGCTGACCCCAACACGATAAATAGAGCCAGACTAAATTATGCTAGGATATGTGTTGAAGTGGATTTGAAAAATGTTCTTCCTAATTCGGTTGGTATTAGATGCAATGGTGTTCTAACTGAATTAGATATTGAGTATGAAAGATTGCCGAAATACTGTCACCATTATCATCATGTTGGCCACGACCATGAAGTGTGCTACGTTAAAAATCCAGGGTTGAAACCTAAGACCCTTTCTAATAAATTTCAAAACAAGAATATAATGGATAAAGGGAAAAATATAGAAGAATGGATTCCCGTTGGGAAGGTTAATGGGGCTTCAACGTCCAAACGGTTAAAGAAAATATAATCCTAGATAATAATGCTGCGAGTCTTAAGACTCCGGGGCAATTAGTGGTGGTTAACAAAGATGCTTCTATCTCTATTAATTCCCCTCCCCCGAGTACTAATGGTGTCATTGTGAAAGAAATAGTAGGAAACAAAATGCTTGAAGCGATTGAAGAAGATCCAGGGGTTCAAATTTGTAACACCCCCAAAACCATATGGGAATATTACACGCCGTAGACCCTTTCCACAAGGATCTACCAGGCTAAACATCCATAAACAACCAAATACTTGCCCGACCAGGGTCAAACAATAAAATAATACAGACCGTTATGGTCACTTACACGTGAATACACTAATCGATGAGGTCACACAACCCCAATCAACAAAACTGACTTAAATGACATTACCCACACAGGGGTCGAAATACAATACAGCGGAAGACTGGAATCGACTCTGACAACACAATAAAAATCAAACATCTCTCAACTCATGATTAGTATCGCAGCTCGTCATCCTCTTGTGCCAATCCTATGACTGCTCCCCTGAATCTGCATGTACCTGGACGCAAAACAGACATCCACCCCCCGATTACTCGGGGGTTAGTAAAACTCCACTGTTTTACTAGTGCAAGTATCAAATCATACGAAATATAACAAGCAAGTAATAATTGTGACTCAAATATAAC
Organism: Orobanche coerulescens; assembly: GCA_033398695.1. Lineage (NCBI taxonomy): Eukaryota > Viridiplantae > Streptophyta > Magnoliopsida > Lamiales > Orobanchaceae > Orobanche > Orobanche coerulescens. Next base: position 89,832,514 of record CM065814.1, read on the forward strand.
AATCAAGTGTCAAAATATCCCCGGGAGGTTTTCACAAGGAAAGATAAGCTATGAAGCATTCGAAAATAAGATTATCACCTCGGGAATTTTTAGAATTTCAAAACCTTTCGAAAATCTTAGGGTCTTAACCCAAATCTCAAAATTGTATTTCAACAATTTACAGTACGAAAATATTTCCATAAATCTCATGGGGCTCGGCCCAACATTCTTTTCTTAAAACTTTCTTACAAAAAGTTTGATTTACAAAACATGATTCGTGACACCGTGATCCCCTGTCACGTGTCTCCGTAGGTTCAACAACCCGCAGGGACTTAATCAATCACAACAATCAATTATGCTCATGACTCCGTGATCGCTTGCCACGAGTCTCTGTAGGTTCAACAACCACACGGATTGAGCAAACACAACAATCACAACAATCAATCATGCTCACGACTCTGTGATCGCTTGCCACGAGTCTCCGTAGGTTCAACAACCCACACGGATTGAGCAAACACAACAATCACAACAAACAGTCCCGACCCCGTGAACCTGTGTCACGTGTCACCGTAAGTTCCGTTGAACCCGCACGGTTGGACGTACCGTGTCCTGATTCAATGGAACTGTGCCATGAATCATCGTAGGCCTCGTTAGACCTGCACGATTGGACCTCAGCACCACACACTAAGTTCTGATCCCATGGACCTGTGCCATGAATCCTCATAGGCCCCGTCGAACCCGCACGAGTGAACTTAGCGTTCCAACATATCACATTCACATTCACATTACATACAACAATGAGCACAGTTAGTCAATCACGTTGATCACCACAAAATCGTACGTCACACGCACATAACACAATCTCAACACTCTCAACAACTATCATCAATCAACGACGTACAACCAACATAACACACGTTCGGTACGCAATGCATTGAACAACAACTAACACATATACTAATATAACACTACTGGTCACAAAGCCTTCAAATTTCGGAAAACACAAACAACTCAAACGGAACATATTTACGAAGGGAAGCAAAATCATCATTGATCTCATACGTGATTACTAGTTGCAAGATACAAGTCGTATAGTAAGATACTTGCCTAGATATCGGCACGCAAGTATTCCAACGAATGCGGTTCAACCGGAAAGCTTCGAAACGCCCGATGCTATCGAAAAGAAAGACGACAACGAACGGAAGGGTTCAACTTGGTTTCTTCGCAAGAAACTCGACCCTAACAACATATAATCAATAAATCATCGATCATACGAGGAAGAATAATCGTAGAACGCCCAAAAACCCCTCTAAGACATTATACCGGACACCTTCAAGGCGTTAACTAAGAACTCGACCAAAACAACAAACCGAAACGATCCAACCATGGAATAATAAAGGAAATGATATAATACATCTAAATAATCATTAATCCATCACAATCCTAAGTTAAATCGGATTAAATGGATGAAAACAACCAAAACACCCAAATTCCCCAAAACTAGATTTCTAGGAAATCTGACCTGATTCGGTAGATCGGAGGATGTTATAGGATGGATGATTGATGATATGAACTCCAAGACTTCATGGATTGATTGTCCAACAACATTTTTCCATGATTCCCACACCTCCAGCCGCGGAAGAGAAGGAAGAGAATGAGAAAAATGGGTGAAAAACACGCTGCCAGGCCTTAAATAGGCTGACTGCACAGTGTGCCTCGGCCCAGCCGAAGTGTGCCGCGACACAGGGCCGAATCTGCCCGCTGATCGGGCGGCCGCTGCCCGACGAGTGTGCCGCCTCACAAAGATGTGCCGCGCACAAGGTACATGACGGTCGTCCAAGATTGAAAAATGTGTGCGTGCCGCGGCTCGACCAAGTGTGCCGCTGCCCTTCCGGGCAGTCGCCGCCAAAATCGAACATGTGAGTGACTTAGCTATATCGACCATAACTCCTTCGTCCGGACTCCGATTGACTCACAGTTTGAACCATTGGAAAGCTAACTTGATGCTTTATAATATTGCAAAGATTCAGAATTTTTGGAGTTTCCAAAATTTAATGGTGATTTAACCAAGTCGAACTCATACGTGGAAAAGTCGCTAAAGAACACGGAATTCAACAGAACGACACCGAAACGAACTCGGATGACAAAAAGTGCAGAATTAATCATTCTCAGAATGACGAAACGGTCATGAGCGAGTCGTCAAAATGGACTTCTGCCGAAAATGGAAATTACCGGAAATCCGAAATTGCGGATATTACATTCTACCCTCCTTAAAAGAAGTTTCGCCCCGAAACTTAAAACAAGTAGGGAGGATCAATATCCCGTCAATAAAACTCAACGAGATACACAAGAAACGCGTAACTTTCGCCCATTGGCGAAACGTTACAAGCAACGCGAAAGAATATACAGCGTGAAAATACGCCGCACGACGACCATAACAACGCCACCGGCAATGATTCAAAACAATAACGATCAATTAACGACGCATCACATACCACATCATATGCACACATTTAGTCAAAGAAACGTACGCGACAACAAGTTGCACCCGACTAAAACGGCTATGCGATAGAAACAAATAGAGTATTACGATAGAAATCATTCCGATTCTCATCAACAAGAAAATGTCCGACGTCAAAACACAAACAATTCAAGATAACGGAAAACGAGGGTACCGGATATTACATTCTATCTCACAAAAAATAAGTTTCGTCCCGAAACTTAAAATAAAACATCAGGGTAGACTACAAACAAAACCAAAAAGTTCACGCAACAAATATCAATCTCTACTCGAATTACAACACAAATACAACACGCAACAATGCTACTGGGCACCACTGAGCTCTCCACGCATAGGGGCGGGATCTCGGCTCCCGAACATCTCAACGATGGTCTCGCAGTGTAGCGCCTGATGTCCCACATGTCCACATTTGAAACAGTTAACTTGCGGCGAGCGACAATTCTTACGAGTATGGCCCACACGGCTACAATTGAAACATAACTTCACGCCGCTTGTCTTACTCGGCTCGTGAGTAGGATTCTTAGACTGGTCAACCGAACGAGGAGTGCTCCCAGAAGGAAACTGTGAAGCAACAGGCTCACGGATCTCACTTCTCTGGCCTCTTGAAAAGTTACTCGAGGTCTTCTGTCTCTTACTCTCTGAACCAGATTCCGATACAAAAACGGCCATCTCAATGGCTAAAGCTCGGTCCTGATATTCCTTCAGGGTGGTACACATGAGCGGAGCCATACTCTCACGGATATGGGGTTTCATGCGCATATTGAAGTATCGGACCTTGTCCGCTTCACTTCTCACTTGATCACGAACATAAGCCAGCTGTCGATTAAAATCAACTATGGCCTGGGATATCGACACATCCTGGGGCACATCTGAGAAAAACTCAACGATCCTGCGTTCACGAATAGGCAACGGGCAATACCCTGCCTCCATAGCGGTCTTAAATTCAGCCCATGTAGGTGTACGATCTGCAGGCACTACAGCCTGCCACCAGTCTGCAGCTTCTTTGTCAAGCAAGTACTGAGCAATGGGTACCCTCTTCTCATCCGCACAAGCTACAGCATCAAATGTTCTGTCCAACTGGAAGAGCCAGCCTTCCCAACCTAACGAGTAAGATGAACCCACAAAACGGGGCGGCTGCATCCTCATCACATCTCGTAACCACTTACTAGCCCCGTTATCCCCATTCGGGTTTTCATTCCGATGTACGGCCTGATTCATCTGCACTAACTGATCAACCACCTGACGAAGGATGGTGGCGGCGCCAATGTCAACATTAACGCTAGTCGAATGTCCCTGATCTGTACTGAGCTGATCGGTACTCGGCAAGGAGGGAGTCGCCCTCTCACGCTCCTGATCACGACCACGACTACGACCACGTCCTCGGCCACGACCTCTCGGCATACTGAACGGACGACCAAACAGAATAACGCAACCATACAAACGTCACAACGTCAACATAGGACGATAATAGCAGCACGATAAAGCATCAACTCCAAGTCATCACACATGTGCATGAACTAACACTGTAATTTAAGAACTTCATTCAAAAATAATACGCACAGTCACATCAACAGAGGTGTTTGGATTTTACCCAACCAAACACAGTCAAAACTACACACGTATCGTAGGGATCAAACACTCGCAGCAAAAATAAAATATTTCCGGGGTATTATTAAAATTTTAAAATTCTCAAGTTTGAAAAATTTGGTGAAATGAAATTTTTGAAAACACTTTTAATACCCCGATCGTCCAATCAAAACCATGTACCTCAACATTTAGAAAGCACTGAAACATTCTCCGGCGAGCACAACAACACCACAAACTTATCACAACCACTTGCCCCAAGACGTGGACATAAGAAGTTCAAAATTCCAAAAACCAAAAATTATTCTGCAAAATAAAAATTTTCCAAAATCCTTTAGTTCATAACCAAAACGACGATAATATTTTACAATGTCCGAAGTACTTCAAAACACATTTTTCAAATACCGTTTGATGGTGTCATTTGAAAATACACGGCCCATTTGTCAAAATTTACAAATTTTAAAAATCCATATAAACCGTGGTTTGACCGCACCACCAAAATATTTTCCAAAAATCGATTTCTACAAAAATTCTCAAACTGTAAAGTCCTTCAGAAAATATTCTTAAACTTATCCATAGCGGACAAAAACTACAACATTCCAAAACAAATAATTTAAAACCACATACTCAAATGGCAACCACTACGCCAATTCAATCAAATGCATCTCGTGGTATCAAGTTTAAACGCACAGCAAGATCATTCATCGGAGTTTCTCACAAACTCTACCGTTGATATCTTCACAGAACCCATCAAGGTTTACAACTTTCACACCATACCACCCCACACGTTGGTTCAAAAGTAAAACAACAATACGCTCAGCTATACTCATACCATGTACCACAAGTATTAAACACAACTACATCACACAATGCTGTGTAAACAAAATCATGCACCGCAATTAACTAACTAAGATAAAATCGAGATACACAGGTATTACGCATAAAGGAGGAGACTTACATCCACAGGTCGCACGGAGGTGACATTCGCCCACGATACTAATCTCGTCCGACAACATAACCGACACGTTGTGACTACGCACAACTCAATTTGTCACTGACGACTCGAACGACAAGACAACACATTACTCGACAAATCACGACTTGACTCGACCCGATGGCCTAGGTTTCCGCAACCTAAGCTCCGATACCATAAATGTAACACCCCCAAAACCATATGGGAATATTACACGCCGTAGACCCTTTCCACAAGAATCTACCAGGCTAAACATCCATAAACAACCAAATACTTGCCCGACCAGAGTCAAACAATAAAATAATACAGACCGTTATGGTCACTTACACGTGAATACACTAATCGATGAGGTCACACAACCCAATCAACAAAACTGACTTAAACGACATTACCCACACAGGGGTCGAAATACAATACAGCGGAAGACTGGAATCGACTCTGACAACACAACAAAAATCAAACAACTCTCAACTCATGATTAGTATCGCAGCTCGTCATCCTCTTGTGCCAATCTCGTGGATCGCTCCCCGAACTGCATGTACCTGGACGCAAAACAGACATCCACCCTCCGATTACTCGGGAGTTAGTAAAACTCCACTGTTTTACTAGTGCAAGTATCAAATCATACGAAATATAACAAGCAAGTAATAATCGTGACTCAAATATAACAATCAAGTATCAAAATATCCCCGGGAGGTTTTCACAAGGAAAGATAAGCTATGAATCATTCGAAAATAAGATTATCACCTCGGGAATTTTTAGAATTTCAAAACCTTTCGAAAATCTTAGGGTCTTAACCCAAATCTCAAAATTGTATTTCAACAATTTACAGTACGAAAACATTTCCATAAATCTCATGGGGCTCGGCCCAACATCCTTTTCTTAACCAATCACAACAATCACAATAATCAATCATGCTCATGACTCCGTGATCGTTTGCCACGAGTCTCCGTAGGTTCAACAACCCACACGGATTGAAGAAACACAACAATCACAACAATCAATCATGCTCACGACTCCGTGATCGCTTGCCACGAGTCTCCGTAGGTTCAACAACCCACACGGATTGAGCAAACACAACAATCACAACAAACAGTCCCGACCCCGTGAACCTGTGTCACGTGTCACCGTAGGTTCCGTCGAACCCGCACGGTTGGACGTACCGTGTCCTGATTCAATGGACCTGTGCCATGAATCATCGTAGGCCTCGTCAGACCCGCACGATCGACCTCGACCACACACTAAGTTCTGATCCCATGGACCTGTGCCATGAATCCTCATAGGCCCCGTCGAACCCGCACGAGTGAACTTAGCGTTCCAACATATCACATTCACATTCACATTACATACAACAATGAGCACAGTTAGTCAATCACGTTGATCACCACAAAATCGTACGTCACACGCACATAACACAATCTCAACACTCTCAAAAACTATCATCAATCAACGACGTACAACCAACATAACACACGTTCGGTACGCAATGCATTGCACAGCAACTAACACATATACCAATATAACACTATTGGTCACAAAGCCTTCAAATTTCGGAAAACACAAACAACTCAAACGGAACATATTTACGAAGACAAGCAAAATCATCATAGATCTCATACGTGATTACTAGTCGCAAGATTCAATTCGTATAGTAAGATACTTGCCTCGATATCGGCACGCAAGTATTCCAACGAACGCGGTTCAACCGGAAAGCTTCGAAACGCCCAATGCTATCGAAAAGAAAGACGACAACGAACGGAAGGGTTCAACTTGGTTTCTTCGCAAGAAACTCGCCCCCTCACAACATATAATCAATAAATCATTGATCATACGAGGAAAAATAATCGTAGAACGCCCGAAAACCCCTCTATGACATTATACCGGACACCTTCAAGGCGTTGACTAAGAACTCGACCAAAACAACGAATCGAAACGATCCAACCATGGAATAATAAAGGAAATTATATAATACATCTAAATAATCATCAATCCATCACAATCCTAAGTTAAATCGGATTAAACGGATGAAAACAACCAAAACACCCAAATTCCCCAAAACTAGATTTCTAGGAAATCTGACCTGATTCGGTAGATCGGAGGATGTTATAGGATGGATGATTGATGATATGAACTCCAAGACTTCATGGATTGATTGTCCAACAACATTTTTCCATGATTCCCACACCTCCAGCCGCGGAAGAGAAGGAAGAGAATGAGAAAAATGGGTGAAAAACATGCTGCCAGGCCTTAAATAGGCTGACTGCACAGTGTGCCTCGGCCCAGCCGAAGTGTGCCGCGACACAGGGCCGAATATGCCCCCAGTGATCGGCAGCGTGCCGCGGCCCGGACGAGTGTGCCGCAGCCCTGCCGGCATGTGCCGCGGCACAAGGTACAGACGGGTCGTCCGAAGATTGAAAAATGTGTGCGTGCCGCGGCTCGACCAAGTGTGCCTCGACCCTTCCGGCAGGCTGCTCGGCCAAAACTGGAACATGTGAGTGACTTAGCTTTATCGACCATAACTCCTTCGTCCGGACTCCGATTGACTCACCGTTTGAACCATTGGAAAGCTAACTTGATGCTTTATAATATTGCAATGATTCAGAATTTTTGGAGTTTCCAAAATTTAATGGTGATTTAACCAAGTCGAACTCATACGTGGAAAAGTCGCTAAAGAACACGGAATTCAACAGAACGACACCGAAACGAACTCGGATGACAAAAAGTGCAGAATTAATCATTCTCAGAATGACGAAACGGTCATGAGCGAGTCGTCAAAATGGACTTCTGCCGAAAATGGAAATTACTGGAAATCCGAAATTGCGGATATTACATTATACCCTCCTTAAAAGAAGTTTCACCCCGAAACTTAAAACAAGTAGGGAGGATCAATATCCCGTCAGGAAAACTCAGCGAGATACACAAGAAACGCGTAACTTTCGCCCATTGGCGAAACGTTACAAGCAACGCAAAAGAATATACAGCGTGAAAACACGCCGCACGACGACCATAACAACGCCACTGGCAATGAATCAAAACAATAACGATCAATTAAAGACGCATCACATACCACATCATATGCACACATTTAGTCAAAGAAACGTACGCGACAACAAGTTGCACCGACTAAAACGGCTATGCGATAGAAACAAATAGACTATTACGATAGAAATTATTCCGATTCTCATCAACAAGAAAATGTCCGACGTCAAAACACAAACAATTCAAGATAACGGAAAACGAGGGTACCGGATATTACATTCTATCTCACAAAAAATAAGTTTTGTCCCGAAACTTAAAATAAAACATCAGGGTAGAATACAAACAAAACCAAAAAGTTCACGCAACAAATATCAATCTCTACTCGAATTACAACACAAATACAACACGCAACTATGCTACTGGGCACCACTGAGCTCTCCACGCGTAGGGGCGGGATCTCGGCTCCCGAAAATCTCAACGACGGTCTCGCAGTGTACCGCCTGATGTCCCACATGTCCACATTTGAAACAGTTAACTTGCGGCGAGCGACAATTCTTACGAGTATGGCCCACACGGCTACAATTGAAAGATAACTTCACGCCGCTTGTCTTACTCGGCTCGTGAGTAGGATTCTTAGACTGGTCAACCAAACGAGGAGTGCTCCCAGAAGGAAACTGGGAAGCAACAGGCTCACGGATCTCACTTCTCTGGCCTCTTGAAAAGTTACTCGAGGTCTTCTGTCTCTTACTCTCTAAACCAGATTCCGATACAGAAACGGCCATCTCAATGGCTAAAGCTCGGTCCTGATATTCCTTCAGGGTGGTACACATGAGCGGAGCCATACTCTCACGGATATGGGGTTACATGCGCATATTGAAGTATCGGACCTTGTCCGCTTCACTTCTCACTTGATCACGAACATAAGCCAGCTGTCGATTAAAATCAACTATGGCTTGGGATATCGACACATCCTGGAGCGCAGCTGAGAAAAACTCAACGATCCTGCGTTCACGAACAGGCAACGGGCAATACTCTGCCTCCATAGCGGTCTTAAACTCAGCCCATGTAGGTGTACGATCTGCAGGCACTACAGCCTGCCACCAGTCTGCAGCTTCTTTGTCAAGCAAGTACTGAGCAATGGGTACCCTCTTCTCATCCGGACAAGCTACAGCATCAAATGTTCTGTCCAACTGGAAGAGCCAGCCTTCCCAACCTAACGAGTCAGATGAACCCACAAAACGGGGCGGCTGCATCCTCATCACATCTCGTAACCACTTACTAGCCCTGTTATCCCCATCCGGGTTCTCATTCCGATGTACGGCCTGATTCATCTGCACTAACTGATCAACCACCTGACGAAGGATGGTGGCGGCGCCAATGTCAACATTAACGCTAGTCGAATGTCCCTGATCTGTACTAAGCTGATCGGTACTCGGCAAGGAGGGAGTCGCCCTCTCACGCTCCTGATCACGACCACGACTACGACCACGTCCTCGGCCATGACCTCTCGGCATACTGAACGGACGACCAAACAGAATAACGCAATCATACAAACGTCACAACATCAACATGGGACGATAATAGCAGCACGATAAAGCATCAACTCCAAGTCATCACACATGTGGATGAACTAACACTGTAATTTAAGAACTTCATTCAAAAATAATTCGCACAGTCACATCAAAAGAGGTGTTTGGATTTTACCCAACCAAACACAGTCAAAACCACACACGTATCGTAGGGATCAAACACTCGCAGCAAAAATAAAATATTTCCGGGGTATTATTCAAATCATAAAATTTTAAAATTCTCAAGTTTGAAAAATTTGGTGAAATGAAATTTTTGAAAACACTTTTAATACCCCGATCGTCCAATCAAAACCATGTACCTCAACATTTAGAAAGCACTGAAACATTCTCCGGCGAGCACAACAACAACACAAACTTATCACAACCACTTTCCCCAAGGCGTGGACATAAGAAGTTCAAAATTCCAAAAACCAAAAATTATTCTGCAAAATAAAAATTTTCCAAAATCCTTTAGTTCATATCCAAAACGATGGTAATATTTTACAATGTCCGAAGTACTTCAAAACACATTTTTCAAATACCGTCTGATGGTGTCAATTGAAAATACACGGCCCATTTGTCAAAATTTACAAATTTTAAAAATCCATATAAACCGTGGTTTGACCGCACCACCAAAATATTTTCCAAAAATTGATTTCTACGAAAATTCTCAAACTGTAAAGTCCTTCAGAAAATATTCTTAAACTTATCCATAGCGGACAAAAACTATAACATTCCAAAAACAGTCGAATTTAAAACCACATACTCAAATGGCAACCACGGCCGCCAATTCAATCAAATGCATCTCGTGGTATCAAGTTTAAACGCACAGCAAGATCATTCACCGGAGTTTCTCACAAACTCTACCGTTGATATCTTCACAGAACCCATCAAGGTTTACAACTTTCACACCATACCACCCCACACGGTGGTTCAAAAGTAAAACAACAATACGCTCAGCTATACTCATACCATGTACCACAAGTATTAAACACAACTACATCACACAATGCTGTGTAAACAAAATCATGCACCACAATTAACTCACTAAGATAAAATCGAGATACACATGTATTACGCATAAAGGAGGAGACTTACATCCACAGGTCGCACGGAGGTGACAGTCGCCCACGATACTAATCTCGTCCGACAACATAACTGACACGTTGTGACTATGCACAACTCAATTTGTCACTGACGACTCGAACGACAAGACAACACATTACTCGACAAATCACGACTTCACTCGACCCGAGGCCTAGGTTTGCGCAACCTAAGCACCGATACCATAAATGTAACACCCCCAAAACCATATGGGAATATTACACGCCGTAGACCCTTTCCACAAGGATCTACCAGGCTAAACATCCATAAACAACCAAATGCTTGCCCGACCAGGGTCAAACAATAAAATAATATAGACCGTTATGGTCACTTACACGTGAATACACTAACCGATGAGGTCACACAACCCCAATCAACAAAACTCACTTAAACGACATTACCCACATGTTGTTGCCCAAAACATTTATCCGAAGATTAATACTGCTGGAAGACGGACAACAAACAACAATTTGCGGGAGCACTTCCGAGAGAATATAAATAAACACTAGATTTGCCGGGTTTGTTAGGCCCGGGCTTGAATGCTCTCGCGAAATGTTATTAATACAAATATTCGTGGATACAGGTATTAATGTGAGAAATCTAGATACAATGAGTGTAAAAAGACTCTGTTAATCCGGCTCTTGAGCGAAGCTCGGTGTTCTTCGTCCCTGCCGATAGTCTGCTTGATGAGAGAGGCCGGGAGAAGTAAGTACCGAATGATAGCTGTTGCCAAGAGTTGGAGATAGCCAAGTGCTATATATTTTGCTTCTGTATTGCGTGTGAAATGCGAGAATGCCAGGGGGTTGGACGAGTGCAGGGAGCCTTGTATATATAGGGGCAGCCGGGTCTTGTCTTCTGGCGGGCGATCGCCTTCCGGCCATTATAATAATGGGGCGATCGTATGCCGGCCAATATTATAATGGGGCGACCGTCCTCGAGTCACACGGGCTGTCGGCCTAAAGTCCAAGGTAGGTGCTGGCAGTCTGCCTAAAGTCCAAAGCTACAGCCAGCTGCCAGCTGGGCGGTCCAATGAAGAGCCAGCACGCGTCCGGAGTCACTGTCACATATGGCCCTACTGACAACTTTCGGCGGGCCTGTCGGCTGGTGGACGGATGCTGACAGGCTGTGGTCAACGATCCGTGATATGCGGATCTTGTCTCGGCCCTTGCACGTGGTGTCTGTCCTAAGGCTCGGCCTTTGCCGACTGGATGACTATCGGCATGATGCAGTCGTCTCTAGCTGGTCATCAGAGGTCGCCATCGGCCAGTTGCTGAGGGTCGGCATTGGTCGGTCACCAAGGGTCGGTCGGTATGTGCCGAGAGATGATCGTCCGCTAGTCGGTCGCCAGGAGTCGGTCGTCGAGTACCGAGAGATGATCGTCTTTGATGTCGATCGCTCAGCACCGGGACTTATCCTGGGACCTTCGGTTGGCCGATACTTCTTGCTTGTGGGGCTAAGGCTAGGCCGCCTGGTCGCTGGTCGGCAGTTTTGCCTCGGCTGCTCGGCAGTGGCTAGGTCGCCCGATCTCCGAGGCGATCGCCGGTCGGAGAGTGTAATTCTCGACACAACAATTGCCGCCCAGCTTGCTCCTATGTTGAAGACATGTGGCGAGGTGGTTCTTGCTGGCGATCGTGTAAGATGAGGACGGGCGATCTTGCTGAGCTGACTTAGGATTCGTACTTGGGCTTATCATGGTCGATTGGCTAGCTATCTTTCGATCTTGTACCTGCAAAAACAACATTGGCCGATCCCCCTCGGAAACTTGATGGTTTCGTTTGTTTGAGGGATCGTGCACAGTCGCGAAGTTCGATGGACCGACTCCATGACCGTGTCTTGGTGCGCGAAGACATTGAGTGTCTCGTGACTCACTTTATTATGAGGGTCCTCTGTTAGGCTGCGCCTCGCCTCGTATTTAAACGAAGGGCGTGCGGTCTCAGTCTAGAGGAGTCCTTGCGCGGGGCAGCGTCGGATGAATCAACTCTACGCCCGCGGCTTGTTTGGCTCTGCTTCCACCTCGGCCCACCATGAAGATGGCGAACCTCAACGGTGTACGTTGAGACGGGGGTTGTGGCACGTGTTGCATTGTCCGGGTTCACCATGTTAGATAATGATACTTTGATGGCGCGCGATCGTGTCCACTGATTAATTTTGGAGGGCCCTCAGACTACGCCGGCCTCGTATTTAAACGAAGGGCGGGCGATCTCGGCCGAAAGGGACCTTGCATGGCCGAAGCAGCCTGTTCCATCGACTACCAGGACCATGGCTTTATGATGTGCGGTGGAGGCGATCTTATGCCTTAGTCCGTCATGTTAGATGCTGGACGGTAGATGGCGATCGTGTCCTCCGGGTTTTGGTGATGTAGCGTGATGATCGGCAATCGGGCTGGAAGACTGGCGATCGTCACTCGGCTGCCGATTGCTTTATTTGTAGGTTGATAACGGCGATCGGGCGGGAGATCATCGTCCGGGCGCCGATCGCGCTGCTCACAGGCTAAGAAGAAACCTTTGCCTGGCCAGAAAATCTGCGGCTCTAGCCCGGAAGGCTGCGTAGGTCGTGGGCTGGCTCTTCGTAAGATGCCTGAACATAGGCGAAAAGCCATTGAATCCTCCTAGGACCGCTTAGAGGGCGGTCTCATCGCTTACGGGCTCGCCGTTGAGGATGATCACATCTACCCGATCGATGTAGTCTGAGTCGGACTCTTCTCCTCCCTGCTTGATTTGCATCATACGAAGGGGACCTTCTGGTCGAGCGACCCTGGTGGCGAAGTACTCCGTGAACACGTGCGCCAGCTGGTTAAAGGAGCCAATGGACCAAGGTGGCAATGAGGTGTACCACCGGTGGGCGAGGTCGTCCAGCGTCATAGGAAACATTCGGCACCTGGTCGCGTCTGATGCCCCACACCCGGTCATGTAGATGTTGAACTTGCTCAGGTGTGTTTGGGGGTCTGATCTCCCCTCGTACAAAGGTGTTTGCCGGGGAGCGATCTTGTGCTGCACGAGGGCGAGCTCGATGTCGATCGCGAGTGGCTCGCTTGGCTCGGCGATCGTCTTCTTGGCGCCTGCCCTGGATTCCAGGAGCGCCTTCATGTCGTCAATCTGACGTTGTATCGCAGCCATTGCCGTGGCTCGGTTGCTTGCGGATCGGCTTTGGGAGCGGGAGCCGAGGCGATCGTGTACCGATCTCCGGACTCCGCTGTTGCCGACCTCGGCTATTTGGCGAGCGGGAGCCAGACGGCTGTGCTGCCTTCTGGGAGTCGGGTAGGCCGAGATCCAGGTGACGGATTCAAACTCCGTCGTCTCGTGGCTGGGGCCGGACTACCCCGGTCGCCAGGTCGGGTCACTGCCCAGGCGATCGAAGACAGAGGTGCCCCGGCTGGCGAGCGCCTCTTCTTGCGTACGAGAGCCTCCTGGCGATCGCTCGGCCAGTATCGCCTTGAGCTTCCGCTTAGACTTCCGGCGGACGACTGAGGGGGTGATAGCAGGAGGCGCGTCGAGAGCACTCCGTCGCTCCTGTAGGACAACCATGACCTCGTCGATCTGTTCCTTGGTTCGGAGCTGATCGGGCGAGAGGCTCGGGCCGTCGTCCAGGGACGGGATCGAGCGTCTCCGACCGCGGCGGCTACCTTCCACCATCGGCTGTGGCTCGGACTGGGACGGAATGGGGCGTCTGGCCGGCTGGCCAGCGGCTTTCTTCGACGCGGAGGCGGAAGACATGATTTCTAAAAGATTTCTTTGAAGCGCAGTGAGTGTCACTTCAAGTATATGCCCCGAGAACAGTGAGTGTTCTTCGGGACGGTAGGTATAAAAATTTGAGGGTTAGATCCCCTTCTTCTAGCGCCAATTGTTGTTGCCCAAAATATTTATCCGAAGATTAATACTGCTGGAAGACGGACAACAAACAACAATTTGCAGGAGCACTTCCGAGAGAATATAAATAAACACTAGATTTGCCGGGTTTGTTAGGCCCGGGCTTGAATGCTCTCGCGAGATGTTATTAATACAAATATTCGTGGATGCAGGTATTAATGTGAGAAATCTAGATACAATGAGTGTAAAAAGACTCTGTTAATCCGGCTCTTGAGCGAAGCTCGGTGTTCTTCGTCCCTGCCGATCGTCTGCTTGATGAGAGAGGCCGGGAGAAGTAAGTACCGAATGATAGCTGTTGCCAAGAGTTGGAGATAGCCAAGTGCTGTATATTTTGCTTCTGTATTACGTGTGAAATGCGAGAATGCCAGGGGGTTGGACGAGTGCAGGGAGCCTTGTATATATAGGGGCAACCGGGTCTTGTCTTCTGGTGGGCGATCGCCTTCCGGCCATTATAATAATGGGGCGATCGTCTGCCGGCCAATATTATAATGGGGCGACCGTCCTCGAGTCACACGGGCTGTCGGCCTAAAGTCCAAGGTAGGTGCTGGCAGTCTGCCTAAAGTCCAAAGCTACAGCCGGCTGCCAGCTGGGCGGTCCAATGAAGAGCCAGCACGCGTCCGGAGTCACTGTCACATGCGGCCCTACTGACAACTTTCGGCGGGCCTGTCGGCTGGTGGACGGATGCTGACAGGCTGTGGTCAACGATCCGTGATATGCGGATCTTGTCTCGTCCCTTGCACGTGGTGTCTGTCATGAGGCTCGGCCTTTGCCGACTGGATGACTATCGGCATGATGCGGTCGTCTCTAGCTGGTCATCAGAGGTCGCCATCGGCCAGTTGCTGAGGGTCGGCATTGGTCGGTCACCAAGGGTCGGTCGGCAGGTGCCGAGAGATGATCGTCCGCTAGTCGGTCGCCAGGAGTCGGTCGCCGAGTACCGAGAGACGATCGTCTTTGATGTCGATCGCTCGGCACCGGGACTTGTCCTGGGACCTTCGGTTGGCCGATACTTCTTGCTTGCGTGGCTAAGGCTAGGCCGCCTGGTCGCTGGTCGGCAGTTTTGCCTCGGCTGCTCGGCAGTGGCTAGGTCGCCCGATCTCCGAGGCGATCGCCGGACGGAGAGTGTAATTCTCGACATAACACCACACAAGGGTCGAAATACAATACAGCGGAAGACTGGAATCAACTCTGACAACACAACAAAAATCAAACAACTCTCAACTCATGATTAGTATCGCAGCTCGTCATCCTCTTGTGCCAATCCTGTGACTGCTCCCCTGAATCTGCATGTACCTGGACGCAAAACAGACATCCACCCCCTGATTACTTGGGGGTTAGTAAAACTCCACTGTTTTACTAGTGCAAGTATCAAATCATACGAAATATAACAAGCAAGTAATAATCGTGAATCAAATATAACAATCAAGTGTCAAAATATCCCCGGGAGGTTTTCACAAGGAAAGATAAGCTATGAAGCATTCGAAAATAAGATTATCACCTCGGGAATTTTTAGAATTTCAAAACCTTTCGAAAATCTTAGGGTCTTAACCCAAATCTTAAAATTGTATTTCAACAATTTACAGTACGAAAACATTTCCATAAATCTCATGGGGCTCGGCCCAACATTCTTTTCTTAAAACTTTCTTACAAAAAGTTTGATTTACAAAACATGATTCGTGACACCGTGAACCCCTGTCACGTGTCTCCGTAGGTTCAACAACCCGCACGAACTTAACCAATCACAACAATCAATCATGCTCATGACTCCGTGATCGCTTGCCATGAGTCTCCGTAGGTTCAACAACCCACACGGATTGAGCAAACACAACAATCACAACAATCAATCATGCTCACGACTCCGTGATCGCTTGCCACGAGTCTCCGCAGGTTCAACAACCCACACGGATTGAGCAAACACAACAATCACAACAAACAGTCCCGACCCCGTGAACCTGTGTCACGTGTCACCGTAGGTTCCGTCGAACCCGCACGGTTGGACGTACTGTGTCCTGATTCAATGGACCCGTGCTATGAATCATCGTAGGCCTCGTCAGACCCGCACAATTGGACCTCAGCACCACACACTAAGTTCTGATCCCATGGACCTGTGCCATGAATCCTCGTAGGCCCCGTCGAACCCGCACGAGTGAACTTAGCGTTCCAACATATCACATTCACATTCATATTACATACAACAATGAGCACAGTTAGTCAATCACGTTGATCACCACAAAATCGTACGTCACACGCACATAACACAATCTCAACACTCTCAACAACTATCATCAATCAACGACTTACAACCAACATAACACACGTTCGGTACGCAATGCATTGCACAACAACTAACACATATACCAATATAACACTATTGGTCACAAAGCCTTCAAATTTCGGAAAACACAAACAACTCAAACGGAACATATTTACGAAGGCAAGCAAAATCATCATAGATCTCATACGTGATTACTAGTCGCAAGATACAATTCGTATAGTAAGATACTTGCCACGATATCGGCACGCAAGTATTCCAACGAACGCGGTTCAACCGGAAAGCTTCGAAACGCCCGATGCTATCGAAAAGAAAGACGACAACGAACGGAAGGGTTCAACTTGGTTTCTTCGCAAGAAACTCGACCCTAACAACATATAATCAATAAATCATCGATCATACGAGGAAGAATAATCGCAGAACGCCCGAAAACCCCTCTATGACATTATACCGGACACCTTCAAGGCATTGACTAAGAACTCGACCAAAACAATGAATCGAAACGATCCAACCATGGAATAATAAAGGAAATGATATAATACATCTAAATAATCATCAATCCATCACAATCCTAAGTTAAATCGGATTAAACGGATGAAAACAACCAAAACACCCAAATTCCCCAAAACTACATTTCTAGGAAATCTGACCTGATTCGGTAGATAGGAGGATGTTATAGGATGGATGATTGATGATATGAACTCCAAGACTTCATGGATTGATTGTCCAACAACGTCTTTCCATGATTCCCACACCTCCAGCCGCGGAAGAGAAGGAAGAGAATGAGAAAAATGGGTGAAAAACACGCTGTCAGGCCTTAAATAGGCTGACTGCATAGTGTGCCGCGGCCCAGCCGAAGTGTGCCGCGGCACAGGGCCGAATCTGCCCCCAATGATCGGAAGCGTGCCGCGGCCCGGACGAGTGTGCCGCGGCAGTGACTGGGCAGTGTGCCGCGGCCCTGCCGGCATGTGCCGCGGCACAAGGTACAGATGGGTCGGCCTAAGATTAAAAAATGTGTGCGTGCCGTGGCTCGACCAAGTGTGCCGCGGCCCTTCCGGCAGGCTGCTCGGCCAAAACTGGAACATGTGAGTGACTTAGCTATATCGACCATAACTCCTTCGTCCGGACTCCGATTGACTCACCGTCTAAACCATTGGAAATATAACTTGATGCTTTATATTATTGAAAAGATTCAGAATTTTTGGAGTTTCCAAAATTTAATGGTGATTTAACCAAGTCGAACTCATACGTGGAAAAGTCGCTAAAGAACACGGAATTCAACAGAACGACACCGGAACGAACTCGAATGACAAAAAGTGCAGAATTAATCATTCTCAGAATGATGAAACGGTCATGAGCGAGTTGTCAAAACGGACTTCCGCCAAAAAATGGAAATTACCAGAAATCCGAAACTGCGGATATTACAAAATTGAAAATAGATTTGCGTTGCTCCAAAATTTTGACGAGCCTGATTTATCTAATGATAATTTTGTGCAGGATTTTAAAAATAATGATCCCCCAGGTCTCAAGCCTATGGCTGCCCCCAGTTGGAAAAATAAGGGAAAGAAGACCAGGGATCTTAGTCCCAACTCTGGTCTGCTCTTAAGCAGACAATTGGAAATGTTTTTTGTATCCCCCCAACCCCAATTCTTGATGATGTGGCCGATAATGGGATTAATGATTTGTGTGATAAGGTCACTTATGACCCAATGGAACAGGTACAAGAGGCTGGCCAAAAGGATAATAATGAGGAACACCATAACCTGGATTCAGGTCACAAACAGTCTGCCTTAAAGCAGACAACTTCCTCTACTTGCATCCCTCCCCTCGTTTTATTTAATAATTTTCCTGATGATGTGGTGGTTTATGAATGTGACGTGTATTCTAATAGTTCTGGCACCCAGCACTTACAAGAGAGTGATATCTGTAGGGGCATCACTCAAGATCCCCTAAAACTCCCCTTGATTCAGGATCAATTATCCTCGGATAATGAATCTGAACTTGCGGAAATTAAGGACGATGTTGATGATGGCAATTCGGAACCATCTTTTGACTCTAAGGAGGATATGTTTGAGCAATCCCTCTCGGACGGGTATGAATCTAATCAACCGGAAAATAAAAAGAAACTTGTGCTTGCCCCTTCGGTTGAAGTTGATATAAGACCGGAAGTGCCTAAATCATCTAAAAAATCTAAGAAAGAGAGCTCTATGTCACGGGATGGGAGTTCGCTATGCTCCTAAGCGCCGTGCGGCCTAGCAACCCTCTTGCTAGTCAGCCTTAAACCCTCCGAAATTGGCTAAGTATAAAGTTGGCACAACGAAAGAGAGGCAATGGGTTAATGGAAAGTTTTCTTCCACTAAGTTACAAAGAGTTTACAAAGTGTCTCTTACAAATGAATTCCCAAGGATGGCTGCAAATGAGCCCCAACTTCCCTCTTTATACTACCTCCTATCACTAGAACCTTCTTCCACCTCCTCATTTGGAGGCTTCTAGATCCTCCTACACTAGTACATGTTCTAGAGTATTCTAAGTACAATGTCTTTACACAATGTCTAGAAACATCTACCAAGTTACAAGTCTTTTGACTCATCCAAGAGTCTCCAGCACTTTCCATACGATTCTGGACCTTTCCGGTTTGCTCGACCCGACCCGGCCCGCTCGGCCCGACTCGGCCCGACTCCGTGTAACCTGGCCCGATCCGGCCTGGCCTTCCACACATGCCTCCGGATTAATCTTTGATGTTCTGGACCATTCCGGTCCGTTTCTGGAATGTTCCGAGTACAACTTCCGCACAGTGGACTCCTCAGCTTTCCAATGTCTAGTGCACTCGCAAGCCTTTATCCGTCTAAGCCTATTATTAGGGGTGGGCATGGTCCGGGACAGTTCGGGATTGGGTCGATCCCGGTCCCGGTCCCGATTAATATGAGCGGTCCGGGATCGGTCCGGGACAAGGGTGCTTCCCGTTTTGTTCTGGTATTTTCGGGACCGGAAGGTTTCGGGACGGGCCGGGACAAAACGGGACATTTTTTTGGTAAATATAAATAATAATAAATATATTTAAAAAATATTTTCTTGTATTTTTGGATATTTATTTGCAACTTTATAATCAAAAATTTATAAATATTGCATTATTTATCAATAATTTAGTAAGTTTAGGTATATTTGGCTAATTAATTTATGAGATAAAAATTAATTTATAAATTAAAATCTCATAAATCTAATATTAATTTTAAAAAATCCATATTTCGGGACAAACGGGACGGGGTGGGACAAAAATCACCGGTCCCGCTCCTGTCCCATTTTCGATCGGTCCGGGACCGGTTCGGGACAAAATTTGTCCATCCCAAATGGCCTGGGACACTTTTGGAACGGGACCGGAATGGTCCGGTTCGGCCAAACGGGAACCAATATTTGTGCCCACCCCTACCTATTATAGGGGGAGGGAGCTCCGTGTGTCCCTCGCGCGCCGCCCGCGCGCGCGCCCAGCGCCTCGTGCGCACCCCTCGCGGGTCTCCGTCGCCCGTGTTCGAGTCTCGGCCCTCGGATGTGCCTCATCTCGTCATCTTGTCCCGCGTTGTCCCAAAGCGGCGTGCCTGTCCGCTGCACTCATCCGTTCGGTTCCCGGCGTGCCTTGTCCCGCCGCCCAGGTGGTCCCGCATCTGGCCGAATGGCCTTGTCCCTCGGTTGGGCACTTTGTTGCCCGGATGGCCTGCTTGTTCGGCCATACATCCACGCATGCCGCACCACACGGCTAAGTCCCTCAGTCGGTTGTGCCGCTCCACACGGCCTTACAGTCCCGAACGTGCCCCGTGCATGTTGATCCGCTGGACCTCGCACCCCTCTGTGCGGGTCTGTCCGAGCACTCTGTCGGTCATTTCTCTCGGGGCGTGACATCTAGCTCTATCACCTCAAAAATGGTCACCCGTCAAAACCGTAATAATGGTTAATCTAATTATCTGGAATGTCAGAGGTATTGGGAATGATTCGGCCAAAAAATTGTTAAATTATTTAAAAGAGATCACCGCCTAAATATTTTGGCTCTGATTGAGCCCAAAGTGGATTTAAATGCTTCGTATTTTTGTCGTTTATTTGGTTATGATAGAGTTGTGGCTAACCGGAATAATCACATTTGGGTTTTTTCAGATGTGAACACTGATGTGATTAAGAGCACGGACCAAATGCTCCATATGTCGATTGTGCATAACTCTTCCCCTGACCCTTTTGTGCTTTTGGTGGTGTATGGTAAAAATACGAAAATTGAGAGGCGTGATTTATGGGAGGATTTAATTTCGGTTAGTCAAGTCTATATTCCGTGGATGGTGGGCGGTGATTTCAATATCGTCCTCCATCCTTGTGAAAAAAGAGGGGGAAACCCACCGATCCCATCGGAGACGGAGGAATTTAGGGACACTACCCTTGAATGTGGGCTCACCGATGGAGGGGTATGTGGGTTCTCCTTTCACTTGGTACAGAAATTCTATATGGCAAAGGTTGGATCATATTTTGTTCTCCTCCGAATGGTATAATAAATTTAATAATTGTGTTGTTAGGCACATTCCTAGACACACATCGGATCATCATGCTCTTCTTTGTGAATTTTCTTCCTCTTCTATTAAACATTCTACCTCTTTTCGTTTCCAAAATATGTGGACTAAACACCACAATTTTTTGGAAGTGGTTAGAGACTCTTGGTCCATTCCTATTCTTTTTACGGGCCTTTCTAAACTCTCCAAAAAACTTTCATGACTCAAACTTGCTCTTAAAGATTGGAATAGGAGTGTGTTTGGGAATATTTTTGTAAAAGTGGCCGAGGCTCAAAACCTTGCTACCAAAGCGGAGGAAAATTTTGACAAAGATCCTTCTGATGTCAATAAGGAACATCTAAAAAAAATGAATGAGAGTCTTCTTTGGACTCTTTCTCTTGAAGAGATGTTTTGGAAGCAAAAAACGAAAACAAAATAGATTATGGAAGGGGAGAGAAATAGCAAGTTCTTTCATAATCTAGTGAATAAGAAAAGGAAAACGAACTTTATTCATAATATTGTTGACAATGGCACCGCCTTCTCGGATCCTACGAGTATTGCCAACTCGGCGGTTCATTACATTGAAAATTGTTTCACTAAAGAGAATATCGATTATGAGAATGTGAGGCTTGACATCATTCCTAAAGGCGTTGACAACTTAGATAATAATATGCTTTGTGACCTTCCTTCGTTGGAAGAGGTTAAAGGAGTTGTGTTCGACATGGATAGTGAGAGTGTCGCCGGGTCGGATGGTTTTAATACGAAATTCTTTCAAGTGTGTTGGGAAATCATTCAATTTGATGTATTTGATGCGGTCATTGATTTCTTTAGGGGTGGAGTTAACTCAAGCATATGCGTCTACAACGTTATTTTTAATTCCTAAAATTCCATCCCCTAATTCTTGGAAAGATTTTAGGCCCATTAGCCTTTGAAACACATCATATAAGATATTGTCCAAAATTTTGAGCAAAAGGCTAAGTGGGCTTCTCCCTCGCATTATTAACCCCTCCCAATCGGCCTTCATCAAAGAGCGTCTCATTACGGACAACATCCTTACGGCATTAAAAGTTACTCATGATATATCCCGATCTAAACTTAACACCATTATTAAATTGGATATGGAGAAAGCCTACGATATTGGGACTTTTTGTTTAAAATTTTGGAGTTATTTAGTTTATCTTCTCGTGCTATATCGCTTATTAAACAATGTGTTTGCTCCCCTTGGTTTTCAATTCTTATTAATGGCTCTCCGGTGGGTTACTTCAAAAGTGAGAGAGGCCTCCGGCAAGGGGACCCGATCTCTCCTCTTTTGTCCTTGCGGCCGACTATTTTTCTAGACTCATTGATGACACATTCTCCAAAAATCAGAGTATGTTCTTTATTATTCGGAAAAATGTTCGGATTACCCATTTGGATTATGCGGATGATACCCTACTTTTTATTAAAGCCTCTAAATCTAATCTTCAGATTCTTAATCATTGTCTTCACCATTATGAAGGGACTTCGGGGCAAAAAATTAATAAGGCCAAAAGCCTTTTTGTTATGCATTGCCCGGTTGATGAAGACCGTCTCATGGTCAAGGAGATCACGGGTTTTGAACCTTCTTGCTTACCTATCCAATATCTTGGGGTTCCCCTTTGGAAAGGTAACCCGACTTTTGCTATGTTCCATAATGTGATCCTTAAAACCCAAAATAAAATTTCCATGTGGAATCATCTCCTCCTTTCTTTAGGAGGCAGAATCGAGTTTATCAAATCGGTTTTAAATTCGATCGTCTTTTATTGTTTACAAGTAATAAAACCGCCCGGTAATGTTATTATTCTTCTTGAGAGACTTTTTAACAAATTTTTGTGGGGATCTAATGAGCATCGACATAAAATCCATTGGGCTTCTTGGAATAAATTATGCTTTCCCACTAATGAGGGGGGGATTGGGTGTCGGTATCTTAATGACACCATTCGTGCTTCCGAAATTAAAATGTGGTGGAGATTTCGTACCACTAAGAATATTTGGTCGAATTTTTTAAATGCTAAGTATTGTAAAAGACTCCATCCGATGATCATTAAAAGTAATCCTTATGATTCTCCGATTTGGAAAAGGCTTTGTTCTATAAGAACCCATTTGGATGTTAATATTTGGTGGAGTAGTAGGGATGATGATGTCTCTTTTTGGCATGATCGATGGTATGATTTTAGCCCGCTCTCCACTATTTTCCTGAATATATCCAAAATGTGTCTTGCTTCTTTTTGGACTGGATTGAATTGGGATAGGGATAAACTTTTATCGTCTCTCCCTAGCCATTATTGTGATTATATTAGTGCTTTCCCAATTCATTCTCATTTTACTAAACCGTGTTGGAAACTCTCGTCCAATGGGACTTTCTCCTTCAAAAGTGCTTGGGAAAGTACTAGGCAATGTAAAATTGAGCATGTTTTTTTTTAAGAAATGTTGGAACCCTTTGATTACCCCAACTATTTCCTTTTTTATGGTTCACGTCTTTAATAGGTGGATTCCGACCTCGGATTGCCTTGTTCGGAGAGGGATGATCATTGATATCCCTTGTTTTTGTTGTGACAAGCTAGAAACTTTACCCCATCTTCTAATCAACGGTCATGTGGCTACTAAAGTTTGGGACATGTTCCACACCATTGCCGGTTTCAAGAGGCCAAACACCAACAATATCGCCATGGCGTTGGCGCCGTGGTTCAACAATGCAAGAGGTAAAATCCACATTTTCCATATCATCCCGATTCTTATTACTTGGTTTTTGTGGTGTTGCAGGAATGACAAAAGGGTGAAAGCCATCCCATTCACGGCCGAGAGGGTGTGCGGCCGGATTTGGAGCTATCTTCGGGCTCTTAAAATTCCCATCAAACTCCGTGGGACTTTTAGGCAGAGGGCGGCCAATTTTGCGACTCGGCTTGGAGGGGAGGCCGCCCCAAAGAAATGCTTAAATTTGATTGCGTTTAGATGGGCTAAACCGTGTTTGGGGTGGGTAAAATTAAATATGGATGGTGCGGCCAAGGGAAATTCGGGTTGTGCGGGGTCGGGTGGCATTGTCCGTAATCATTTTGGGGTCCCTATCTTCTACTTCTCGGAATTTATAGGGGACCAAAGTAACACTTATGCGGAACTTTATGCGATTTGGAGAGGAATTGATCTTTGTTTGGATAAAAATTTGGACAATATTTGGGTGGAAGTGGACTCTAAAGTGGCCATTAGGCTTATTAATGAGAATACCACTTGTCATTGGAAACTTCAAAGTTTGGTTTTGAAAATTCGTGCTTTTCTATCGAAGGCCAACATTCGTATCTCCCACATTTATAGAGAAGGAAATGGTGTTGCCGACATCGTAGCTAATCAAGGTTGCGATCGTCGGGATTATTTTTGCTCGAATGGCCATGATCTCAAGGGCAAAATTCTTGGTCTTATTAGGCTTGATAAAATTAGCTTCCCTTATATTAGATGTAAAAAAGTGTGATTTTGTTATTGGCCTTCTTTTTAGTTAATTCAATTGGCCGGGGCATTTATTTGTCTTTGAGATAGGTTTGGGCATGTAGAGGGGCTTGTCCTCCCTCAAACTTTTCGGGCGTGTAGTGGGTCTCGTCCCCCCACATTTCTGGTCCGTCTAATATTATCTGTTTTTTTTTTTAAAATGTCTCTTCCTAATTCGGACTCTTCTCCTTCCATGCGAGTTAGAGTGAGAAACAGCGCAGTGTTCTTCCTTGCGATTTGAAGTTCACGACGATCAACCTCGGCTTTAACCACCATACGAAGTGGTAGTGTTCAAGAAATCAGAGTAGCTTGTGTTCGTGCTTTGCCGTGGAGGAAAAATCAGAGTAGTGTTCAAGAACATTTAGGGCTTTTGCGATTCCAGATAAGTTATTCACTTCTGTTGCGCATTTGGAAGAATGATTGTAGGTTTATATAATAGTTGGATTCACTATTTCCAAAAAAAAGTAGGATTTTCTTCATACATCTCACTGTAAGCATCGTACGAAGTGATAATGGTCCCTTTGTTGATTAATATTTATTGAATTGTAGTTATTGAATATTATTTATTGAATAGTATTTATTGTTTCTAGGATATAATGTATAGTGTTATTACACTAGAAATACACCTAGTGGCACTTTTGCCGCACCATATGGTCTGTCTAACAAATTGCAAAAGGTTTATAATCGTGGGGAAATTAAAATAATCAGCAATATAGATGTGGACTTAGTTATTTGAGGTGCTAGGGTATGTTAAAGATTTGGGTTATACTGGTCTATGCAAGTTGCATTTCAAATCCCCTTTGAAGCCAATGGAATCAGGGTTGATGTTACTTTATAGTGATGATCAGATCCCCACACTATTAGGAGAGGCTAAATATGGAAACAGAATTAATATATATGTTGAAATGTGGATGATGAGTTAAACTTAGACCCAATTCAAACTAAAACAGTGGAGGTTCAGGGTGACATTGTAGATGAATTCTCCAATCCAACCTTAGAAGATGTAGTTGTTCCTAGTAATGATGTTAAGGAAGAAGTAGGGTTTGATAGTAACGAAGAACAAGAAGG
Source organism: Orobanche coerulescens (assembly GCA_033398695.1). NCBI lineage: Eukaryota > Viridiplantae > Streptophyta > Magnoliopsida > Lamiales > Orobanchaceae > Orobanche > Orobanche coerulescens. Next base: position 89,858,443 of record CM065814.1, read on the forward strand.
TATTGAAGATGACATGGAATTGGACTTTAATAGTATGAGAGATGTAAACAACATGGAACATTGCCCTAATGATGACAATGATGAGTTAAATGAAATAAGAAAGAGACTGTTAGCTATGAAAAAAGACATGGAAAAGATTAGGTTGGAATCTGAAAAGTTAAATACTTTAAATAAAGACTAAATTGTTCCTAATGATGTTGAAAACCCAATTGAGGAACCAAAATGTGGTGAAATAGGTGATGATAAGGTTCATAGCGAAATAGGTGAGGGTGTTGAAGCTGCTGGGTATGAGTCTGAACCCCTTGGTTCAAGTGACTATGATACTCAAACTAGCAGTGAAGATGAGGCAATAACTAAGAAGCCCAAAGTGTCTTACCCAACATTTAACCCTAAATATGACATGCATAAGATCAAGTTTGAGTTGGTTTGAGGTTTAGTAATCATAAACAGCTCAAGTAAGCTACAAGGAGTTATGTGGTAGCCAAGGGTTTGGGAATTAAATATTTAACAAACAAGCCAAACAAGATCCAAGATATTTGCAAGGAAGGGTGCCCATGATATTTATATGCTAGTTGGATGAAAAATGAAAAATTGTATCAAATTAAAACCCTTAAAGATGATCATAGATGCTGTAGAGAGGCTAAGGTTAGAATGGCAACTTCAAATTAGTTGGCTGAGATGTATGGGATAAGATTAGGGCTAACCCTACATGGAAGTCTAAAGATTTCAAGAAGGATGTGAATGACAAGTACAAGGTCACTATAACCAGACTACAATGTTATAGAGCCACGAAAAAAGCATTGTGTGAGGTTAAAAAAGGACTAGTTGAACATTACAGCTACTTGAGAAGCTATGGTAGGGAGATTTTAAAATCAGATGGGAGGAATACTGTGACGATCAGTGTGTTCAGGCAGGGGAGAAATGGACCAGCCACATTTGAAAGGATGTATATATGTTTTATGCATTGAATCTGGTCTGGAAAGATCCATGTAAACCAATGTTATGCTTGGATGGATCATTTCTTAAGTCTTGTTGCTGTGGAGAGATACTGTTGGGATTCGGTGCCTAAATCGAAGGCCCAGCGGAAACGGTAAAACGAAAATTAATTCGATCCGAATCCCTATGAGGATCGATCGAGCTATGTATATACGAATATAATACTTAACACAAGAGGATACGAGTAACATACCCTTATAGTCCGTTGATTAAATGGATTCATTCTCTTGAGCGATTCCCCAAGCTTTTGTTGATTTCCCTACGATCCAATCCGCTCCAAGCTCTTGGATGATCCAACGCCGAAAGGACCGCGTCTCTACTTGCCACGCGTCGGAGAAACGATTGGGATGACTAAACCTCGTTATCCTCCAAGGATACGGCTAGAATAAGATTGTAGAAGCTTGTTTATCAAGATTATAATACTCTAAGTATATAATCTTTGATCTCTCTATATCACTCTATTTTTCTCCAAGAAAAACTTATGATGAATATTTGAAGATGATGAAGAATATTGTGAAGCACTTGGAAAATTATTTTCCTATCTCTTCTTCTTGCCAAAACCGTATGGAATCAAGTGTAAGCCAAGGAGATATGGTCTTCCCATATATTCTCATCATATCTCCCCATATCAATCACCTTTTGACAAAATCACCCAAGGTGATATTTTGTCTCCTTGATAGGTCACAAGGTTTGAGCCCCACCGAGTGAAGACCAAGACCATGGAGGGTAGGTGATTGGGGCGGCCATCTAGAAGGAGCCGGGTGAGTTCGGTCCGTTTCGGACTCCCGTGAGTCCAAACAGATAAACTCTGATTCCGTTCCGATTTATTTATATCTATTAATTAATCCAATTAATTAGTCATATCAAATACATAATAACATTATTAATTTCTCCAAGAAATAATTATATTCATGAATTAATTAATCACCCAGTAATATATTTAATTCATTAAGCCATAAATCAATATATCCAATAAATCGATTTAGACATCCAATGTCCCAAATTAGATATCCAATATCTAATATTCATAATGAGATAATAAGCTTGAATTCCATCGTCAATCCTATTGCGCGACTCGGTAGGTCCGTCTCAGTCAGTAATAAGAGGAACTAACACCACCTAGCCAGCCTAGCGGCCTACACTGTACCCCAACTGAGAACGAAGGATGGGATCATTCAAGAACCATTCTGTCGTGAATACCAGTATACGTATAAACCCTTCTTTCAAATGTCCCGATCAAGTTATAGGGTCACGGTCAGTCAAACCCTATATGTACTTGACTTTATGCATGTGTTAATACAAATCGAGATCATCGAGCTCTTGTATATCCAATACAACTAGCTCTAATGCTTTGGCCAAAGACTTATGATCTCATATGCCAATAACCGCATAGGACATCATATAACCCGCTCAGTAACGGGAGAAAGAATTCTATCTTGGTATTCAGTAGGACCTGCTACTTGCCCATCAAGATGCATGTCGAGGTTGACCCCCGTCTTCCGGTTTACAGGGTCGAACTACTCTAATGAAAATCTTGACGTCACAAGCACATCCCTACTAAATCCTCAAGTCGAAGGTTCACGAATACTTATCACAAACTTTCGATTCCGTCATTGACTGTCCCAGAGTGAAATCCGTGTGACAAATTGAGGGTGAGTCGGTTCGAGTATACTAATCCAATTAGCATACCTATAACGTATGCTCCCACTAACCATTAGTGTTCGACAGACACTCTCCATGTCAAAGAACACGTCATACAAGTCTTCACATAAACTTAACGCCCAGTCAAGTTTCATCGACTTGCGAGCGATTAAGTATTTGAGCTATAAACCTTTCCAGTGCCGACTTATCCAATAAGGAGTGGAACGTTTTGCTCTCAAATACACGAACTAGTTTCTATATGTATATTTACGAGTTAGGAATACCAGTAAATACCAGTAAGTAAAGAAACATTCATTTTCAATATGATAATGAATTACATAATAACAAGTACAATGCCCTCACTCAACATCCTCTGAGTGGCATTCGAGGGCATACTCCTAATAATCTCCCACTTGCACTCAATGTGTAACACCCCCAAAACCATCAAGAATATTACAGCACCGTGGGTCCCGCGCCGGAACCCACCAGGCTAAAAACCATCTAAAAAATATTTAAAAACGCTAAAAGACCGATGACGGTAATATTTTAAATACCCAAAATATTTACCAAAACATAGTTCTCAAATACCATCATCAAATACTATTTGAAAATACAAGGCGAAATGCCAAATCTCAACAGTTTCAAAATGTACGATAAGCCACCATTTAAACGTACTGACAAAATAGTTTAGAAAAAAGGGTTTAACGAAATACCCCAAGTTTACGAAATACCCAAAAGGCCATTTTGAAATACACACGCAGCGGAAAAAGACACAGTTCAAAATATACATTTGCAGCGGAAATAAAACAACCAGAAAAGAATACTCAATACTCAAATACATGCCACAGCCAGTATCACCCGGGAAGCTCATCTCTTCACGACCGCTACTAGCTCAATCTCCTAGTACCTAAAGTTAAAGCCCACGACGGGGTTAAACACAATACTCAATAATGATATCGATCACATCATCATAAATAATTACATACCAATGTAATAGCAAAGTAAGAATACTACCAATGTAATCTTACCGTCATAACCTTACCAATCCATAGCAATCCATATCAAATCGATCCTTACCATAATCCACATTTCGCATCCTCAAATGACGAAATGAACTCAATTACAACCATCTGTACTATATTCAAACAATACCAAGAACCCTCAAAACATCATCATAACTCATAAGCATGATTCATCCGTGCCAAATCATGTCCGTCGGATTACACAATCAAATCTCAACATGGATAAACCAATAACACACAACATATCTATAGATCAACTACCACAAAACAATGATAACAAGTCCCGAAACATCAACGTACAGTCCGAATGATCATACAACCAAAAACCATGATCAACCAAAACATCGACCGAGAAAATCATCGACATGATAACTCCAATACGACCAACAAAAGATCAATGATAACCGAGAATATCATCAACATGATAACTCCAATACGACCAACAAAAGATCAGCAATAACCGAGAATATCATCAACATGATAAACTCCGACACGATTAACAAAGGATCAACGATAACCGAGAATACCATCAACAAGGTAAACTCCAAACGATCAATAGTAATGATCTCAAAGAAATAACCCCGACTGTCAAACATACCCCGTATAAACAACCAGTCGCAAACCGTCGAACATACCCAACCATAAATGGAGGATGAACGACCAAACAATATGGCTCAAAGATGGACGTCATAGTACGCCCGATCCGGAAATGTGTCCGTGCACATGTCCACCCCGTATACGGAATCCAGGATATGCGTGGGACATGTACCTAATTAGCCTCACGAACTACGTCTCGTGTGAACGGTCCAATGTGGAAATATCAACACATGACCATAGTGTGCCCAGCTAAAAATCCTACACAATAACCAATCGGCACGCAAATATAACTCCAGATATGTCACGATGCAACATGACAACGAAACTCAAAGAATCACATATCCAATAAGGATTAAAAAGACTCACCGAAGTGAACAATGCACACGGATAATGAAAGATCGACACGACCGACAATATCCAAAACAAACATCATGGGGTCACAATTCCCAAAGAATGATCAATGCGATCAATAATCTCAACACTACCGTCCTGGGATCAACATCCCTCAACGAACAACCAAATACAAACCTCATTATACGAAACCTCAACATATACAACAACTCAACATACTAATTATCCTCATAACTGAACAATGCTTAAATTACCTCAAAGCCGAAGACAATATCCTTTCCACGATCAAACCATCATCCCGACAATTTACATTTATAATATCATTGCTATATGAATTATAAATGAAATGAAAGTGAAACCATTCATTAAATATTATAAAGTGAACAAGTATAAACTTGCCTCGATACCGATACCACGAAGCCGTTACCAAAATCAATTGCCTTCGTCTACGAGCTCCTCAGCCCCGACCAAAAGCAATCTATGAACTCTTCAACCTCAACCGCAACACAATGGTCACAATCAACGATCAATTATTGCAACCTATTGCAATAATCGATTAACAACAAGTTTGATAACAATCAACAACCGATATACCCAACCAACAAACTCAACGGTTCAACAATACTTCGATCATATACACAAGACCAAATAATCCAACTCAGCAAATATGAACTCATATCCACAATACAAACCGCAACTTGACAATCAATATAACCGATCAATAAACCCAACGGTTCCACAATATCTCGATTAAACACAAATCCAACAATCCAAATCAATCAATCATGAACTCATAACCATAATAGGATTCATAATTTGATAATCATATCAATAATCAAATTAAACCAATAACAAGGGTCTGAACGTTATCGATTCCAAATTCAATCTTAAATACGAATACAAGTTTCCTCCTTGTAAATTTATAATAAAAACTAATTACCGATTATCATCATCAATCCGGTCAATCCAATTAGTTCAACATTATAAATAATCATATTCCAAGGGTTTCAAATAATTCAATCATTCGATTTGAACACTTGTTCGATATGTATGAACTTCCCAACTTAAAGATCAATAATAATCTCATCGAACTCGAAATCATATTCATATTCCTATATGAATATTGTACCAAAACTCATAACTTAGTTCTAGATATGAATATTCCATATTCATATCCAAAACACCATCTCTTCTTAAACACATTCATCATATCAATGATCAATTCATCTCGATATTAAGAATTTCATAACATGTTAGATTCTAACTACAACTTTAAACACGAATCAACAAGATTCCTTCTTGTTCATAGTTGTAAGTAATATTATCGGCATAATAGATAATCCAAACTACCCAAATAGTTCAATACTATTGATAATCTTGTTCTAAGGTTAACCATAATCTTTCCGGATTCAAACTTGTTATCATGATTCATATTTCGTCAAGAACATACGAATTCTACCACTACAATCAACATAGTATTGGTTTCAATCATCAAATCCAGGATTATACTTAAAACCATTATGTATCCTATCACACATTCCTCTTTGATGTGATATATATACCAAGAATACCAAGAACGTCAAGAACACCATGATTCCATAATCATGTTTATAACCAATAACATAATTGAAGATATAAACCATCGTATCCTTCAACATATAACTCATATAACCTGAAGAATCGTAACAACAACACCATAATCATCTTCATATGAATCATTCCATCAACAATCACATCAAAATCCAAATTCAAGGTGAGGATTATCCAACATACCTCTTAGAAGATGAAATACACAAGTAACCACCTCAAGAATCATCAATAGCTTCTCATCTCAAGCTCCAAATCCAAGCCCTTAACCTCAAAGTCGACTTAGAAGAGCTATTATTCATCTCTGAGTGTTGAAGGGCGAAAGAAATGAGATGAAATTTTGAAAAAACGAAGTAACGGGCATCTACTTATATAAACTTCTAACTGCTACGTACGTAACATGCAACTATTTACGTACATAAACACCCTTTACGTACGCTATCTGACTTTGGTAGCGTACGTAACAACAGTCCATAGGTTACTGACTCATTTTGTTCAGTGCCTTACGTACGTAACATTTGCTCCATAGCGTACGTAATACGTACGTTGACTTGCTACATTAAAATACACAATTAACGTACGTAACTTACCAATCATAACGTACGTTAACCAAGGGTTGACTCGCCCATGCACGTTCTCTACCGAAAGCTGCCGACCACAGGACCCACCTATCAGCCATATCTCGGATCCTGCCTGATACGAACTTTACGTACGTTAACTCATCCACTTAACGTACGTAATAGCTGTGCACCTTACGTACGTTAACTATCCTCCTTAACGTAGTAATTCTTATGCATTAGCGTACGGTAAGTATACATCGTAGCGTGCGCTATCGTGGCTGTACTTAGCCATTTTCAGCTATACTTGTCCAACGTCTCGACATACAGAATACGAACATACGGCATACTGAATACACATACTCCTCCCGAAAATATTCTCATACGATACCTCTGATACACGATATCCTCGTATATAATTGTCGACCAAGTACGACAATTATACAAATACAGTTGTCTCCGTCTTCAATTTATTTTATCCATACTGTATAGTCACCAAGCTATACAGTATATCTCATATAAAATAACGCGAAAAATTTATACTGAAAATTCGGGTATTACATACTACCCCCCTTAAAATAAGTTTCGTCCTCGAAACTTGCAACCCTGTCACAACAACAGATCAACCAAAAATTTCCAAATTCATCACAAAAGCAATCAATCGTCGCCACAAGCGAATAACCAAACCAACATACTTACAAGTGCGTGGAGCCGATGATCTCCCATGATACTAGCACATGACTCCCATACGAAGTCCCAACACAATACCAACACACACAAATATCACAAATAGCAATGTGAAAAGATCTCAAAAATTTTGGAACCTCCAAAAATCGGTTTGACTCAAAAGCCAGGAAAATCATTTTTAAAAGTCACGCTACTACTATACTGGTAGAGCCACATAACACACATGCCCCGGTTTCACAAAACCCAAGATCTGATACCATCTTCTGTAACACCCCCAAAACCATCCGGGATATTACAGCACCGTGGGTCCCGCGCCGGAACCCACCATGCTAAAAACCATCTAAAAAACTAGGGCTGAGAATCGGGACATCCCGAGGTCCCGATCCCGAGTCCTGAATGTCCCGGTCCCGAAATGCACCAATTTGGTGGTCCCGGTCCCGGTCCCGATCGGGATTTCGGGAGTCCCAATTCCCGAAATGGGATAAATTTAAGCCCCGGTCCCGGTCCCAATCCCGAGGATAATTTTTCGAAATGTACCGAAATGTCCCGAAATGTCCCGAAATTAGAAAAGGAAAAAAATTTATTGAAATTAGAAATTTCAATCGGGACTTCGGATAGTCCCGATCGGGATTTCGGGACTCCCGAGTCCCGAAATTACCAAAATTTAAGGTCCCGATCCCGGTCCCGGTCCCGTAAAATTCGGGACTCGGGGTCCCGTTTCCCGTTGGGACTCGGGACGGGACCGGGACTCGGGATTTCCCGATCCTAAATTCTCAGCCCTATAAAAAACGTTTAAAAACGCCAAAAGGCCGATGACGGTAATATTTTAAATACCCAAAATATTTACCAAAACATAGTTCTCAAATACCATCATCAAATACTATTTGAAAATACAAGGCGAAATGCCAAATCTCGACAGTTTCAAAATGCACGCTAAACCACCACTTAAACGTACTGACCAAATAGTTTAGGAAAAAGGGTTTAACGAAATACCCCAAGTTTACGAAATACCTAAAAAGGCCATTTTGAAATACACACGCAGCGGAAAAAGACACAGTTCAAATATACATTTGCAGCGGAAATAAAACAACCAGAAAAGAATACTCAATACTCAAATACATGCCACAGCCAGTATCACCCGGGAAGCTCATCTCTTCACGACCGCTACTAGATCGATCTCCTAGTACCTAAAGTTAAAGCCCATGACGGGGTCAGCCACAATACTCAATAATGATATCGATCACATCATCATAAATAATTACATACCAATGTAATAGCAAAGTAAGAATACTACCAATGTAATCTTACCGTCATAACCTTACCAATCCCTAGCAATCCATATCAAATCGATCCTTACCGTAATCCACATTTAGCATCCTCAAATGACGAAATGAACTCAACTACAACCATCTGTACTGTATTCAAACAATACTAAGAACCCTCAAAACATCATCATAACTCATAAGCATGAAATAATTCATCCGTGCCAAATCATGTCCGTCGGATTACACAATCAAATCTCAACCTCGATAAACCAATAACACACAACATATCTGTAGATCAACTAAGACAAAACAATGATAACAAGTCCCGAAACATCAACGTACAGTCCGAATGATCATACAACCAAAAACCATGATCAACCAAAACATCGGCCGAGAAAATCATCGACATGATAACTCCAATACGACCAACAAAAGATCAACGATAATCGAGAATATCATCAGCATGATAACTCCAATACAACCAACAAAATATCAGTAATAACCGAGAATATCATCAACATAATAAACTCCGACATGATCAACAAAGGATCAACGATAACCGAGAATACCATCAACAAGGTAAACTCCAAACGATCAACAATAATGGATCTCAAAGAAATAACCCCGACTGTCGAACATACCCCTCGGGCGTATGAACAACCAGTCGCAAACCGTCTAACATACCCAACCATAAATAGAGGATGAACGACCAAACAATATGGCTCAAAGATAGACGTCATAGTACGCCCGATCCGGAAATGTGTCCGAGCACATGTCCACCCTATATACGGAATCCAGGATATACGTGGGACATGTACCTAATTAGCCTCACGAACTACGTCTCGTGTGCACGGTCCAATGTGGAAATATCAACACATGACCATAGTGTGCCCAGCTAAAAATCCTACACAATAACCAATCGGCACGCAGATATGACTCCAGATATGTCACGATGCAACATGACAACGAAACTCAAAGAATCACATATCTAATAAGGATCAAAAAGACTCACCGAAGTGAACAACGACACACGGATAATGAAAGATCGACACGACCGACAATATCCAAAACAAACATCCTGGGGTCACAATTCCCAAAGAATGATCAACGCGATCAACAATCTCAACACTACCGTCCTGGGATCAACATCCCTCAACGAACAACCAAATACGAACCTCATTATACGAAACCTCAACATATACAACAACTTAACATACTAATTATCCTCATAACTAAACAATGTTTAAATTACCTCAAAGCCGAAGACAATATCCTTTCCACGATCAAACCATCATCCCGACAATTTACATTTATAATATCATTGCTATATGAATTATAAATGAAATGAAAGCGAAACCATTCATTAAATATTATAAACTGAACAAGTATAAACTTGCCTCAATACCGATACTACGGAGCCGTTACCAAAATCTATTGCCTTCTTCGACGAGCTCCTCAGCCCCGACCAAAAGCAATCTACGAACTCTTCAACCTCAACCGCAACACAATGGTCACAATCAACGATCAATTATCGCAACCTATTGCAATAATCGATTAACAACAAGTTTGATAACAATCAACAACTGATATACCCAACCAACAAACTCAATAGTTCAACAATACTTTGATCATATACACAAGACCAAATAATCCGACTCAGCAAGTATGAACTCATATCCACAATAAAAACCGCAACTCGAAAATCAATATAACCGATCAATAAACCCAACGGTTCCACAATATCTCGATTAAACACAAATCCAACAACCCAAATCAATGAATCATGAACTCATAACCATAATACGATTCATAATCCGATAATCATATCAATAATCAAATTAAATCAATAACAAGGGTCTGAACGTTATCGATTCCAAATTCAATCTTAAATACGAATACAAGTTTCCTCCTTGTAAATTTTTAATAAAAACCAATTACTGATTATCATCATCAATCCAGTCAATCCAATTAGTTCAACATTATAAATAATCATATTCCAAGGGTTTCAAATAATTCTATCATTCGATTTGAACACTTGTTCGATACGTATGAACTTTGTAACACCCTAAACTAGGCGGCTATTACAGTGCCGTGGACCCCGACTGGGACCCACCAGGCGAATGAAAATTAATGAATTAAATAATATAACCGTAGTACCAAACCACATTATATTACCAATTACTCCGATGAGGAGTTTTAAGTACAATACACCCAGGAAATACAGAATACCTGTATATTTTATATGAAGATAAAATATACAACACTGAATAAATGAACATCCAAACGGAAACTTGCAGCGGAAATAATAATGAAGAAACATGAATGACTGGGGCCCCTTACTAGTATCACTGGGACTCCTCACCGTCAACGTTCTCTTCCCGTGCTTTTGCCTTGCCATGACCTAAAAACAACATCCCCAACGGGGCCAGTTACACAGAACAACAATCCTCAAGAGTTGAATAAACACAATCATTATATATCTTAGTTATGAAATTGAGCTGAAGAGGGGCATCATAGTACGCCCGTAATGGGACGTGTAAGTGCACATGACGACTGTCCGGACACACCCGCACTTGTACCTAATTAGTCTCACGGAGGCACGTTACCGTGTGCACAGTCCATTGTGTCGGTGAACCCGCATCACATGACTATCGTGTGTCCGACTAAAAATTCCACACATAACCACCCGGCCACGTAATATGAACCCAGAAGGTCACAAGAACAAAAGTGACCATGATGAATATTAATGAATAACAATCCGACAAGGGTCAAGAATGACTCACCGAGATGAAATAATAATGAAATGAATGATAGCTCACTGAAATGATTGGAACCGTCGTTCCTCGTGAATTGAATGATTAGTTTGATAATTACAAGTATCAACATGATTAATACACTATGAATGAATTATGAATATGAATGAACAATAATGAAGGGAATGAGTATCCTTTTAACCGAGTAAGAATTAACTTACTCAATACCGGTGAAGATAGTCCTTCCTCGAACAAACGTCCTAAATAGAAGTGTCGGTCGCTCGAACAATCTTGAATAACACAATTACCAACAAACACTTAATATACGAATCAAGCATGATCACAACCAACTCAAAACGTCGATACAACAATCCCAAACTCATTGGGGCATTATAGCAAACACGTTGTAACCAATCTTCAATTCTTTACAACCAACCTCAATTATATCGATACCAAACCTCCAAGGAGTGATTCAATCCAACAAAACATCTTCAACATAATCAATATCCCAATACGAATACGTAATTCGAGATTCAACAACAACTAATCGAAACCCCCAAATCTAAAATCAACATTCAAAGTGTTCTTGAAATAATCCTTCAATAATCCAATGAATATTCATACAAACTCATAATCATATGTATATCTCTCCATATATCATGATTATCACATCCGAAACATCATATTCCATCTTACAATCGAAATATAAGGTTTGGAGAAAATTACCTTTGAAGATCCAACCTCTTCGATCTGTCGAAACTCGTGTTAATCGACTTCCCAAGCTCCACAAATGAATAAAGATGATTAAACCCGAACACACAAGTGCTTGACGATGAAAAACCTCTCCCAAAATATCTCTCTCTCGGAACCAAAATGAAGAAGTGATGAAATGAGCATAAAAATCCCGTTCATGTCTTTAAATACTACGCAGAGTTACGACCGTAACTCTGCCACCTTACAGCCGTAACTTCCCAAGTCAACAGCCTTACGGCCATAATATCCATTACATACGGCCGTAATAACGCTTCATTGAAAACACAACAATGCCCGCACTGTCCGAGTTACGGCCGTACCCGAACTACCTTACGGCTGTAACAACAACACTTACGGCCGTATCTGTAACACCCCCAAATCCTATTGGGTCATTACAGTGCTGTGGACCCCACGCTAGGAGATCCACCAGGCGAACATGACTAAATTACATCAAATTAACTAACAAGGGAAATCATAGTCCCTACTATGATATCCGACACAATATTCCGATCGGGAATTTCAACGACAAAAGTGGGCCTACATGGCCAAAAATGAAAATACAACCACACCCACGAGCTTTGCCCGGGTAATACATAATGATAATGACTGACAAACTGGAGAACACTCCGACTGACTGACCAACATGAAGAACTCGGACTAGTATCGCTCGAATGCCTCGTCGCCATCATCATGCCCCTGTGTCTCAACTCTCTCCTCGCAAGCACCTAAAACATGAAAACATGTTCCGCCCCCACGGGGTGAGTCATCCAGATAATGAACATCAAATACATGTATAACATGATATGCATCCAAAGGCAGAATGAAACGGTGAAATGATAATAATACGAGATGATCACAAACCAAGTTAAGAACCGAGCATTCATGAAACACTATGCCCACAACATATGAATAATACCTGCTCAACAGGTTAGAACATAAGTGCCCAACGGCGAATCATAACTTATAAAGCACCACAATGAATTACGCGACCTGAACCAAACCAGAACTGAATTAGATATGAGTCATAATTAGTTACATGAAGATGAATCACAATGAATGAATTAAGTATTAGAGTTGAATGATGAGTATCACAGTATGCCCGAATGAAATGTGTGAGTGCACAAGTAGCCGAGTGTCCGGAGCCCCGCATATACACTCGCAACTTGTCCTGATTAGTCTCACGGAGGTATTTTACCGTGTGCACAGTCTAAATGTGTCCAGAGTCCCGCATATACACATGACCATAGTAGAGTATCATAGTATGCCCGAATGAAATGTGTGAGTGCACAAGTAGTCGAGTGTCCGGAGCCCCGTATATACACTCGCAACTTGGCCTAATTAGTCTCACAGAGGTACTTTACCGTGTGCACAGTCTAAATGTGTTCAGAGTCCCGCATATACACATGACCATATTGTGCCCGACTAAAAATTCCTCACATACGCCACCCAGCCACGAAGCACAATCCCGGAAGGTCACAAAAACAAAAGCGAAAGATTACTGAATTCACGAGAATGATAGTGTGCTGCCTTGAGTCGGCCAACACGATAATGATGACTCACGAATGGGCACCATCCTCGGCAGTCCCAATTCAATACCTCGATTACCTTAGAATGGTCAATCGATAACAACGACACAACAGATGGGAACTATCCTCGACAGCCCCAATTCAATTCCTCGACTGCCTTAAAATGGCCAACCGATAACAATGATGCAGCGGATGATTCAATTCCTCGATTGCCTTAGAACGGCCAATCGATAAAAATGATACAATGAATTATTGAGTACCTCGATTGCCTTAGAACGGCCAATCGATAACAATGATACAATGAGTGATTGAGTACCTCGATTGCCTTAGAACGGCCAATCGATAACAATGATACAATGAATGATTGAGTACCTCGATTGCCTTAGAACGGCCAATCGATAACAACGATACAATGAGTGATTGAGTACCTCGATTGCCTTAGAACGGCCAATCGACAACAATGATACAATGAGTGATTGAGTACCTCGATTGCCTTAGAATGGCCAATCGATAACAATGATACAATGAGTGCCTCGGCAACTTTAATTGGTTACCGACGACGAAGATGAGAAATGAATACGTCAATGCCTTCAATCGGCCAACATAACATGAATGACAGGACGCCAACATTAATAACAATGATTACAACAATGTCTTAGATCGACATCAATATTAACAACAACAACCGATACATCGATACCGCGAATCAGCTATCGACAATAACATTAACAACGAGTAGCCCAATGCCTTGAGCCGGCCATTAATGAACATTTGGCATAATTTCCGAAGAGTATCGTATCGAACGATCCCCTACTATCAATGAACTTATGAAGAGACTAAGTCTCGGAATGATACAACATATTCATACACATATATGATAACATTAATCTCATTGACTAGTACAAGTATAAAACTTGCCTCAACCGAAGGCGAGAAAGTCCTTCCACGATCAACGTCCTTGAAGAATATCGGCCGCTCGGACAACCTTGAACAATACAAATACCAACAATTCGCTCAATATATGAATCAAGCATGATCACAACCATCTCAAAAGTCGAAACAACACTACCCGAAACTCATTGGGGCATTTAAACAAACACGTTGTAAACAATCTCCAATTGTTTTCAACCAAAACTCAATTATATCAAAACCAACCTCCAATGGATGATTCAATCTAACAAAACCTCATGAATACTATCAATAACCCAATAGGAATACTTAAATCGGGATTTCAACAACATCTAGTCGAAACCCCCCCAAAAATTCCAAAGTCAACACCAAGGTGTTCTTGAAAATTCCTCAATGGTTCACAAATTCCTAAAATTACATCAGTGAATCCGTAAGAATACAAGTATCCAAGATAGATAATCCATATCTAACATATTCCAACATAAATGCAAGCTAACTCAAAGAGATCGGGAATAAAACCTTCAAATCCCGAAATTCAAGCTGCAATGAAAAATTACCTTGATTTAGAGTGATGAAACTGATTAAATGATGATTAATCCAACTTAGGAGCTTGAAGATGATGATAGGTGAATGCAGCTCGAAAAGATCTCTCCAAAACATCCAAAATCACCCAAAACCGACGGAAGGAGGAGGAGAAAATGAAAAATGATGATTCTGGATCGAACTGTCCCATTTATAGTAATCCAGCTTAGCGCACGCTATGTCCTGATGTTTAGCGTGCGCTAGCGGTTTACTGGGCAGTCCAGTGAGTTCTGACTGCCTCGTTAGCGTGCGCTACGAACTTGGTAGCGTGACACCTTACCGATAGCGTGCGTTAAACCCAAATGTTAGCGTGCGCTAACTGATGTCTGATACTCAGAAACTGAAGTCGAGGACCTACTGTCCTCTGCATTGCTCGCGTTAGCGTGCATTACTAATATGACTTAGCATGCGTTAGCAGCACAATTAGCGTACGCTACTTATCACTCGTAGCGTGCGCTACGAATTTCCCAAATCAGCCCAGTACCTTCTGGACTGTCTGCCTCACTTGCGCTAGCGTGCGCTAATACTGAACCATAGCGTGTGCTACCTGCATCCCATTAGCGCGCGCTAACAAGAATACGTAGCATGCGCTACCTCTCAAACTGAATACCAAAATATGATAATGATGATGACAATAATCTCGGCTCGATCTCAAACAGTGATGAATGCCGAATAACAACTGATCTGCGATTCCAAAGTACGCCGAAAGGTGAACACAATTGAATGAATATGACTGATGAATGATTATTACTGAGTGGAAAAAATTTCTGAGTGACAATTACTGAATGATAATAGTGAATCCAAAGCCGGGCATTACATACTCCCCCCCTTAAAAGAGTTTCGTCCTCGAAACTAAGGGTAAACATCTCGGGATATGAACCACCCATCATGATCTGAAAACAACACTGTACAATTATTCCTTGGAACCATATCAATCGCACGCCCAAGTCTCCGTGACTAGACGTCTCGAAACTCAATGAACGATTACCCAGATAATCACGAAATCTCGGTTACAATACCAAAGTAACGCATAAATGATCTCAAAATCTCAATATTCTCAAATACGATCCTCATAAAATAGATCAACCATAAATGATTCACAACAATGATACACCACTACGGATTGGGTTACCCAGTCATCCGAAAAAACAAGGCCACATCTCAAATGTACCCAACATCGATATCCTTCATATCATCGATCTCCTCGATCCCAACTATTCAAGGAAGACTCAAATCTGAACTCATCGCTTAACATGACCCCGAAAGGTTACCAAAACGAGAGTGACTATGATGAATTATAAATGATTAGAAATCCAACAAGGATCAAGAATGACTCACCGAGGTGAACTAATAACGCAATGAGTGATAACTCAAAGGAAATGATTGGAACCATTGTTCCCCGTGAAATGAATGATTAGTTTGATAATTATAAGTCCCGACATGATTGATATATGATGAACGAATTATACGAATGAATGAACGACGATGAAATGAATGATTATCCTATTACCGAGCAAGAATTAATTTGTTCAAAACTGGTGATGAATGTCATACCTCTGGCTCTCGAAGCCTGATAGGACCCCTAGGATGATGCACGGGCTGGAGTAACAAAATCTCTCGAGGCCCGTGAACTCTATCGAGATCTACTGGCATTAGAACTCCTGCAGTATTTCCGTAGGTGTCTCGGGTTCCCACACAGAAAATAGACAATAGCTGACACCGTACACCGAGTACTCACGTGCCCTGCTGAATCACAATTAAATCAAACAACAGTCGAACTCGTCGTCTGAGAAGAAAATGCTCTCCCAACATAAAGACGACTAGAAAACAATCTCTTGGATGTCAGAGTCCGATGTCCCTCTGACAGCTTTTTCCATACCGAGGCAGGAAAGTCACATGATAATTACAGATCCCGTATGAAGATCGCATTATGATTACGTTACGGAATGATGATAATGAGCATACATGCTCTAACATAATGGATGTATTAATAATGTGGTAAAATGATCGTCCATATGATGCCGGAATATGATAAGATCACATGAAAGATCAAATGAGGTAACACGATTATCTGATGAAATTCCTGAAATGATTACCTTGAATAAGTTAACAAGGATGAAAATCCGATCCACAAGATCAACAACTGAACCGTGAGATGGACTGGATGATTAATGAATTAACTGAGCAATGAGATTGAATGAGTGATGAATGAATTAACTGAGCGATGAGATTGACTGAGTGATGAATGAATTAACTGAGCGATGAGATTGACTGAGTGATGAATGAATTAACTGAGTAATGAGATTGACTGAGTGATGAATAATTTAACTGAACAATGAGATTGACTGAGTGATGAATGAATTAACTGAACAATGAGATTGACTGAGTGATGAATGAATTAACATGATCGAAAAGATAAAAAATGATGATTGAGGATTGTTGACTGATGAATGAGTTGATCCTTAGCACTTACACAAGTCACACGTGCTCCAACACAGTTAGTCATGAATCAATCGTAATACTAATATCACATATAGTTTCAACAAAGCATGTATAATTAATGACATGATGAATGTATGAACATAAAGAGAATCGAGTCCTTACACAGGTCATACGAAGCTTCGAGGTCTCACGATACTAGTCTTCACTGACGACGACTCGATGAATGAATGACTCGTGCAGTCGTACAAATTTCACGAACAAAACCCGACTGTCCAGGTTGTCATAACCTGACAGTCCCACTACTACCGCATCGGTAGAGCCACACAACTCACATATCAGGGTATCTCACAACCCAAATCTCTGATACCATCTTCTGTAACACCCCCAAATCCTATTAGGTCATTACAGTGCCGTGGACCCACGCCAGGAGATCCACCAGGCGAACATGACTAAATTACATCAAATTAACTAACAATGGAGATCATAATCCCTACTATGATATCCGACACAATATTCCGATCGGGAATTTCAACGACAAAAGTGGGCCTACATGGCCAAAAATGAAAATACAACCACACCCACGAGCTTTGCCCGGGTAATACATAATGATAATGACTGACAAATTGGAGAACACTCCGACTGACTGACCAACATGAACAACTCGGACTAGTATCGCTCAAATGCCTCATCGCCATCATCATGCCCTTATGTCTCAACTCTCTCCTCGCAAGCACCTAAAACATGAAAACATGTTCCGCCCCCACGGGGTGAGTCATCCAGATAATGAACATCAAATACATGTATAACATGATATGCATCCAAAGGCAGAATGAAACGGTAAAATGATAATAATACGAGATGCTCACAAACCAAGTTAAGAACCAAGCATTCGTGAAACACTATGCCCACAGTATATGAATAATACCTGCTCAACAGGTTAGAACATAAGTGCCCAATGGCGAATCATAACTTATAAAGCACCACAATGAATTACGCGACATGAACCAAACCAGAACTGAATTAGATATGAGTCACAATTAATGACATGAAGATGAATCACAATGAATGAATTAAGTATTAGAGTTGAATGATGAGTATCACAGTACGCCCGAATGAAATGTGTGAGTGCACAAGTAGCCGAGTGTCCGGAGCCCCGCATATACACTCGCAACTTGGCCTGATTAGTCTCACGGAGGTATTTTACCGTGTGCACAGTCTAAATGTGTCCGGAGTCCCGCATATACATATGACCATAGTAGAGTATCGTAGTATGCCCGAATGAAATGTGTGAGTGCACAAGTAGCCGAGTGTCCGGAGCCCCGCATATACACTCGCAACTTGGTCTAATTAGTCTCACAGAGGTACTTTACCGTGTGCACAGTCTAAATGTGTCCGGAGTCCTGCATATACACATGACCATAGTGTGCCCGACTAAAAATTCCTCACATACGCCACCCGGCCACGAAGCACAATCCCGGAAGGTCACAAAAACAAAAGCGACCAAGATTATTGAATTCACGAGAATGATAGTGTGCTGCCTTGAGTCGGCCAACACGATAATGATGACTCACGAATGGGCACCATCCTCGGCAGTCCCAATTCAATACCTCGATTACCTTAGAATGGTCAATCGATAACAACGACACAACAGATGGGAACTATCCTCGACAGCCCCAATTCAATTCCTCGATCGCCTTAAAATGGCCAACCGATAACAATGATGTAGCGGATGATTCAATACCTCGATTACCTTAGAACGACCAATCGATAAAAATGATACAATGAATGATTGAGTACCTCGATTGCCTTAGAACGGCCAATCGATAACAATGATATAATGAGTGATTGAGTACCTCGATTGCCTTAGAACGGCCAATCGATAACAATGATACAATGAATGATTGAGTACCTCGATTGCCTTAGAACGGCCAATCGATAACAACGATATAATGAGTGATTGAGTACCTCGATTGCCTTAGAACGGCCAATCGATAACAATGATACAATGAGTGATTGAGTACCTCTATTGCCTTAGAATGGCCAATCGATAACAATGATACAATGAGTGCCTCGGCAACTTTAATTGGTTACCGACGACGAAAATGGGAAATGAATACGTCAATGCCTTCAATCGGCCAACATAACATGAATGACAGGACGCCAACATTAATGACAATGATTACAACAATGTCTTAGATCGACATCAATATTAACAACAACAACCGATACATCGATACCGCGAATCAGCTATCGACAATAACATTAACAACGAGTAACCCAATTAATAAATATTTGGCATAATTGCCGAAGAGTATCGTATCGAACGATCCCCTACTATCAATGAACTTATGAAGAGACTAAGTCTCGGAATGATACAACACATATGATAACATTAATCTCATTGACTAGTACAAGTATAAAACTTGCCTCAACCGAATGCGAGAAAGTCCTTCCACGATCAACGTCCTTGAAGAATATCGGCCGCTCGGACAACCTTGAACAATACAAATACCAACAATTCGCTCAATATATGAATCAAGCATGATCACAACCATCTCAAAAGTCGAAACAACACTACCCGAAACTCATTGGGGCATTTAAACAAACACGTTGTAAACAATCTCCAATTGTTTTCAACCAAAACTCAATTATATAAAAACCAACCTCCAATGGATGATTCAATCCAACAAAACCTCATGAATACTATTAATAATCTAATAGGAATACTTAAATCGGGATTTCAACAACATCTAGTCGAAACCTCCCCAAAAATTCCAAAGTCAACACCAAGGTGTTCTTGAAAATTCCTCGATGATTCACAAATTCCAAAAATTATATCAATGAATCCGTAAGAATACAAGTATCTAATATATATAATCCATATCTAACATATTCCAACATAAACACAAGCTAACTCAAAGAGATCGGGAATAATACCTTCAAATCCCGAAATTCAAGCTTCAATGAAAAATTATCTTGATTTAGAGTGATGAAACTGATTAAATGATGATTAATCCAACTTAGGAGCTTGAAGATGATGATAGGTGAATGCAGCTCGAAAAGATCTCTCCAAAACATCCAAAATCGCCCAAAACCGACGGAAGGAGGAGGAGAAAATGAAAAATGACGATTCTGGATCGAACTGTCCCATTTATAGTAATCCAGCTTAGCGCACGCTATGTCCTGATGTTTAGCGTGCGCTAGCGGTTTACTGGGCAGTCCAGTGAGTTCTGACTGCTTCGTTAGCATGCGCTACGAACTTGATAGCGTGCACTAACACCTTACCGATAGCGTGCGTTAAACCCAAATGTTAGCGTGCACTAACTAATGTCTGATACTCAGAAACTGAAGTCCAGGACCTACTGTACTCTGCCTTGCTCGTGTTAGCGTGCATTACTAATATGACTTAGCGTGCGTTAGCAGCACAATTAGCGTACGCTACTTATCACTCGTAGCGTGCGCTACGAATTTCCCAAATCAGCCCAGTACCTTCTGGACTGTCTGCCTCACTTGCGCTAGCATGCGCTAATACTGAACCATAGAGTGCGCTACCTGCATCCCATTAGCGCGCGCTAACAAGAATACGTAGCGTGCGCTACCTCTCAAACTGAATACCAAAATATGATAATGATAATGACAATAATCTCGGCTCGATCTCAAACAGTGATGAATGACGAATAACAACTGATCTGCGATTCCAAAGTACGCCGAAAGGTGAACACAGTTGAATGAATATGACTGATGAATGATTATTACTGAGTGAAAAAAATTTCTGAGTGACAATTACTGAATGATAATAGTGAATCCAAAGCCGGGCATTACAGTATCCTGCCGAACTTACGACCGTAAGTTGTCTTCGTTGACAACACCTCTTGCACCAATGAATGCATGCTACGTACGTAGCCTTCAAAACACATGGCCATACCTTCCTTCTTACGGCCGTATCTTGCCTGATTTACGGTCGTACGACGTCTTCATCCAGAAAATCTCAAATTCCACGAATGCATGTTACGGCCATAATGCATGATAAGTTACGACCGTAACTCACTACTGGAAATGACAAAAACCCGACAACTCCGTCTTCTCGATACAATGATGAATGATCCGACATAAAATACTTATATGGATGTAATTAAGTCCAATAACATACAATAGACGATACTTCTAACACAAGACTACCAATCACAATGATTATGATAATACTCTCGTCTCGGTTCTCAAACGGAGTTGAATGACGATCGGTAACTGATACACGGCTCCAAGTACGCCAATGATGAATATAAATGAATGAACGTGAATGATGAATGATTAATAATGAGTGAAAAACTTACTGAGTGACAATTACTGAATGATAATGAATGAATTTATAACCGGGTATTACATACTTCCCCCCTTAAAAAGAGTTTCGTCCTTGAAACTAAGGGTCAAACAATTCGGGATAACTCTCCCGCATACTATCCTCGGTTTCCCAA
This sequence comes from Orobanche coerulescens, assembly GCA_033398695.1. Classification (NCBI taxonomy): domain Eukaryota; kingdom Viridiplantae; phylum Streptophyta; class Magnoliopsida; order Lamiales; family Orobanchaceae; genus Orobanche; species Orobanche coerulescens. The sequence goes on from CM065814.1 coordinate 89,880,583, forward strand.
GTAGCCTCTTCGACTCCGTGTCTAGACCACTGAATTTTCACCAAAGGAATCGCCTTGTTCCTCAACTGTTTGATTCGTCGCTCTAGGACTCGTACAGGACGCTGCTCATACGAATGATCATCCGCGATCTCGATTTCATCGAACTAAAGTATGTGACTCGGGTCGGAAACATATTTCCGCAACTGAGAGATGTGAAACACATTATGAATTTGGCTCAACACCGTAGGTAAAGCCAATCGATAAGCCAGACTGCCTACTCGATCCAAAATTTCAAACGGTCCAATGAATCTCGGACTCGACTTTCCCCGCTTCCCAAAACGAAAGATACCTCGACTCGGGGATACCTTGACTAAAACGTGGTCACCTGCCTCGAACTCTAATGGTCGATGACGATTATCTGCATAAGATTTTTGTCGGCTCTGAGCGGTCAACAAACGACTCCTGATCAAAGCTACCTTCTCACGGGCAGCTATAAGTATATCGGGCTTGGTGCCGATTGATTCTGATAAGTCATACCAACATAAGGGAGATCGACAACGACGACCATATAAGGCCTCGTAAGGTGCCATCTTAATCGAAGCATACCAACTGTTATTATACGTGAACTCAATCAACGATAGTTGGGCTTCCCAATCATCTTTCTATTCAAGAACACATGCTCTCAACATGTCCTCTAACATCTGAATAGTTCGCTCTGATTGTCCGTCAGACTGAGGGTGAAAAGCTGTGCTGAGATTAAGCTGAGTTCCCATGGCACGATGAACTGATTTCCAAAAATGTGACACGAATCGCCCGTCACGATCAGAAATGATACTCTTAGGAGTACCATGCAATCTCACTATCTCTTTGATGAACAACTGGGCAAGTCTCTCGGGACCCCACGTATCCTTAGTCTCGAGGAAATGAGCTGACTTAGTCAAACGGTCCACAATTACCCAAATTATATTCATGCCACGACGACTCTTCGGCAAACTCGTGATGAAGTCCATTAAAATATCCTCCCACTTCCACTCTGGAATAGGGAGCGGCTTCTGTTAGGAATACTTATTAGATTTTGATGATGTCATCTTTATATATTCAAATGTATGTTAATTACTTGGCAAAATATAAGGAAGAACCAAATGAGTATCTTCCATAGGCCAAAATGTGATAAGTTAGATACTTGGCAAAATGTAAAGAAGAACCAAATGAGTATCTTCTATAGGCCATATAAGTTAGGCTTAAAAATCGGCTAAGTATAAATCAGATAAGTATCTATCAGTCGAGTCTTGGTCAACTCACTTGTTCAGATAAGGTTGCCACAGACGAGTCATATCAGGCAATCCTTATCAGAGAAGTTCTGGTCAAACAATTTAATCAGCGAAATTGGACCAGACTGCAGTCAAGAAGGAAAGTCAAGTCATCTGAAGTCTGACCATCAGATCAGTCAAATTCAATCAGGTCAGAAGACTACAGACAAGTCGGCACTTCAGAGAAGTCGACATCAGAGAAGGTTGACTGCACATCAGTCAGTTTGACCACAGAGAGGTCAGCCAAGTAATCAGCTAAGTACTCCAGTCCACGTCAGCATGCGTTGAATAGTCAATATTTACGGAAAGTCACATGCGGGCGATTAGAGACAGATTGGAGAGATTCCCGGAAAGGAAATGAATTAAGTAATTCATCCAGACCCACCACTGAAGACTTTAATCTTATTATATTCAAAAGATTCGGCGCCATCACATGGAAGTCTTCACAATGGTCGAAATTGGATTAAAATATAGGAATCCAGCCTTGCAACATTCAGAAAGAAAAACAAAGAAGTCTATTTCTCCAACGGACGAATTTGTTACAGATCTGCAACGGCTATGAAGAAATGCTCAAGGATCGACATTATATATATCCGAAGATTTGAAGTTGAGTAGTACGATGCGAACAACACTTACAAGAAATCAAAGCAAACAAAGCAATCAAAGCGAACAATAGCATCGTGAAAGAGCAAGAGTTCAAAAGTTCTTATTTGAAGAAGCTCTTAGTTGGAGAAGACAATCACTCGTGTCTTTAAAACCTGAGTTCGGGGTACTTCACTGGTTGAAGTTCGAGAGACTGTAAAGGCATCCAAGGATCGTAGATCAAGAGGTGCAAGGCAGTCAAAGGGAGTTGCAATGGCAAGGAATTCCACTAGTCGGAAGCTGTTGTAATTGGTTGAATCACTGTAATATTTATCACTGGTTGAAAATTATAGTGAATTCATCTCCAACTGGTTTGGAGAAAAGTGGATTAGCAGAGGACTACCCCACCTCTGAGACCACTATAATTGCTTGCGTGTTTTACTGCTTACATCATCATACTTAACTGCTGCATTCATACTTAAGTGTTCCATTGATTATTTCTGTATTCGTCATCACCTGACTTCCGCACTTACATTGACTACTTTGTGGAAAAGAGTTTCAATAAGTTTATTTACCCCACTCTAGACTTAATCCTGGATGACTTGTGACCTACAAGTGGTATCGGAGCGGTTGGTTCAATATTTCAAGAACCAGATCCATATATCGGGGATATATTTTAAGCGCATTTTAGAAATGGAATACATGCATTCTAGATTACCTGTTTTTTCAGTTGACGAGTATGATCTTTGAAAGATAAGGATGCATGCACACTTATCTTCAATCCATGACGACATGTGGTGCATCATAGTGGACGGTCCCTTCATCTTCGAGAAGGACAACACTCCTGAGGAGATTGCAGCCGGGAAGCCAGAGAAGATCCCAAAGAAGAGGAGGGAGCTGACCATTGAAGAAGGAAAGCTGGCCAACCTTGACAACCGGGCCAGAGACGTGCTGTACCAAACTCTTGACAAATCAACAATGGTCAAGATCAAGAACTACAAAAATGCCAAAGAAATCTGGGACACATTAGCTTTAATGTGTGAGGGAAAAGAGCTAATAAAAGAAAACAAGTTGTCAATTACTACCCAAAAATTTGACAACTTCAAAATGAAGAATGGCGAATCAATAGACCAAGTGGACACAAGGTTCACTGAAATCATCAATGAGATTAACTCCCTGGGAAAATCATATGGGAACAGGGAGATGGCGCTGAAGGTTTTAAGATCTCTCAATCCTGAATGGAGTATGAAGGCAGTGGCCATGAGAAAATCCAAGGATCTTAACAAAATAAAGATCCAAGAGCTGTTCTCTGATCTAAAGGCTTATGAGTTTGAGCTTCCAAGTTCATCATCAACCGAGCCTACAGAGAAGGGAATAGCCTTTGCAGCTGAGTCCCCCGGCAAAAGCTTATCTGAAGTCAAACCTCCAAATCCACTTGATTTTGAGGAAGAAATGGCGTTCATAATGCAAAGGTTCAGCAACTTCTGAAAGAATTACTCCAAATACAAGAAGAACTATAAGGAGAACCCCAGGAGAAATCAAAAGGCTAGAAGTTGGAAGATGGAGTGTTATAATTGCCACAAGACAAGACATATCCAAATTGACTATCCTGATCTCAAGAAAGATGATAGCAAGAAGGAGGTGAGCAGAAAAGAAGACCGAAGGAAAGCCCTCATTGGAGAAGACCAAGAGAGAGTAGAATCAAGCAGCGGATTCTTCTCTGATGATGATGATGAAGAATATGATTGTTTGATGGCCAACATAGCTGATGAAGAGGTAACATCTAAACCCTCAGTTTCAAATAATAACAGCTCAGACATGTCACAAGACATGGACTTACACGAGTCTGTAAATCAGCTCCTCAAAGATTTTGAGAGATTAAAAACTGCACACCAAACTGTATCAGCCGAGAGGACCCATCTGCAAGATGAGAATGGGCAGCTGAAAAATGACTTTGAAAAACTCAGCCTAGAATTTAATAAAACCAAAGCTGATCTTGCAAAACAGGCTGCAGATAACTCTACAAACCAGGCTGATAATACCACAGCTGAGATAAAACGATTAACTATTTTAAATAGTGAAAAATCAGCTGCACTTGCTCATGTCAAAGCTGAGTTTACTAAACTGACTCAGCTAAGTAAAAATTAGGCGAAGGAAATAACCTCCTTGAAGGCATCTCTAACCCTGGACGATTTTTTTACAAATAAAAGGCCATTATATTCCAGATCAGGCCTTGGATATGACCCACACACTCCCTCTAGTTCTAAAACCGCTTTCATCAAGGGAGAAATAATTGTCTCGTCTACTGAGACAATATACAAACCTGTATTTCAAAATAGGCAACAACCAAGTCACAGGTCTAGGCTGCAGCCAAGTTATACAAGGCATCCACCTAGACATGAGACTAGGCAATGGCTAAGGCAGAAGAAGCACCCTAGACAGCATGCCCACTATTATCAAAGACTCCCCAAAAGCAGATTTCAAAATGTGAGGGGCAAATGGAAACCTCAAGGTTATCATAATTTTCAAAACGAACAGGTATGGAGATCTCAAAGATTTAATAAATGGTCTCAGCCAATATTTAGGCATGGCCCACACCATCAGTTTTATGAGGCATATCCGGTACACAATCCCATTAGAGGATATAGGCCCAGACCTTACACACCTTTTAGGGGTAATAACAGCAACTTTCACAATCCCAGGAGAAACCAGTTCTCCAGGAAACCAACTAACCCCCGAGGATCCACACAGATTTGGGTACCTAAATCTCTGTTTGTCTGATTGCAAAAAAGGTGGAAGGACTACTACCACATCTCCACAAATTCAAACATTGGAGGTGAAGAATGGTTTGTAGATTCCAGATGCTCAAGGCACATGACCGGGAACAAGAAGGTGCTGATGAATTATACCAAAGAAAAAGGCCCAGATGTAACCTTTGGAGATAGTTCTAGAGGTCAGACTAAAGGTTTTGGAGAGCTGCACAGAGGAAACATCACCATATCCAAACTTCACTATGTCAAAGGACTCAAGTATAATCTTTTGAGCATAAGTCAGTTTTGTGATGAGAAGAATCTAGTAGTCTTCACTATTTGGAAATGAATGGTGATAGATATCCTATATGGAGAAGTGAAGCTACAAGGATTCAGAAGGAGAGATGTCTATATGATAGATTGGAACACAGGAACTCCTAATACCTGTTTTCTATCTAAGACAATAGCTGAGAATGGATGGCTGTGGCACAAGAGACCATGTCACCTGAATTTCAAAGCCATCAACAAGATTAGTTCTTAGAAGCTGGTCAGAGGACTTCCAGAAGAAGTATTCAAGAAGGAAGCCCTCTGTGATGCATGTCAGAAAGGGAAGCAAACAAGAGCATCATTCAAGCCAGTTCAACCTACCACTCTTACAACTAGGATCTTAGATCTATTTCACATGGATCTATTTGGTCCCATCAAGCCAAGGACCTTAAGTGGCAGAAAGCACGTTCTAGTAGTAGTAGACGACTACTCAAGATACACACGGGTTGTTTTTCTCTATAAAAAGAGTGAAACACTAACCAAGTTACCTGAGCTGCTAAGGAGGATCCAAAATGAGAAATCTATCTCAATAATCAAGATCAGGTCAGACAGAGGAGGAGAATTTCTCAACAAAGCAATCACTGATTACAGCGATTAGAATGGGATCCAGCATGAAGTCTCTGCGGCCAGGACCCCTCAGCAGAATGGTGTTGCTGAAAGAAGAAACAGAACCTTGAAAGAAGCTGCCAGGTCCATGATTGCAGAAGCAGACCTGCCCAAGAGGTTCTGGGCTGAAGCTGCCAACGCAACATGTTACACTCAGAATAGGAGTATGATAATAGGGAGACATGGCAAAACTTCCTATGAGGTTTGGAATGGCAGAACACCAACTGTTGCATATTTTCATATTTTTGGTTGTAAGTGTTTCATCCACAACAACGGTAAAACCCAACTAAATGCCTTTGATGCTAAAACTGACGATGGTCTCTTTATGGGATACTCACAAAGAAGCAAGACATATAGAGGTTTTAATAAAAGAACCTTAGTTGTGGAGGAAACACCTCATGTTGTATTTGATGAAACTACTGCTGAGTACAGGAAAAAGGTGGAGCTGATAGAGAATAAGCTCAAATATGCCACCCTAGAAGAAGTCATTGTTCATGACACAGGAATGGTGGACTCACCTGCAGACCAGCCTGAAGACCCATCTGTAGCTGATGAAGACCTAACTGCAGACCAGACAGGACCACAAAACCTACCTGATCCAGTTGCTGCTGATAAAGACCAATCTGTAGCTGATAAAGACCCATCTGCAGACCAGACCAAATCCCAGCCTGCATATGACAAGATGGTAGGTGATCCAGTTGCAGATCAAGGAGATCAGAACCAAGCTGATGCAGAGAGAGAAAAACCCCACCAAAGCAAATCTACAGGTGGAACAGACCCTGAAGAAGAAGACATTCCTAAGTGGCTCAAAGATCACCCTATCCAACAGATCATTGGGAAGCTTACTGATGGAGTCAAGACCAGACATTCTACTATACCCGTAGGAATGACAATGTTTTCATGCTTTATGTCTCAAATAGAACCCAAAACAACAGAGCAAGCCCTGGAAGACTACTCATGGATCAATGCAATGCAAGAAGAGCTTTATTTTTTTTATTATTTTTTTTTATGCAAGAAGAGCTTAATCACATGGAAAGGAACAATGTTTGGGAACTAACAGACAGACCAGATCATAAAAAGGTTATTGGCACCAAATGGGTGTACAAGAACAAATGCGATGAAGATGGAGCTGTTGTTAGGAATAAAGCCAGACTTGTTACCAAAGGTTATCCACAATGCGAAGGGATAGATTTTGATGAAACTTATGCACTTGTTGCACGATTAGAAGCCATCAGACTATTCCTTGCATATGCAGCATTCAATGATTTCATAATCTACCAGATGGATGTAAAGAGTGCCTTTCTCAATGGAATTCTAGAAGAAGAAGTCTATGTGGATCAACCCCTGTATTTGTCAAAGGAGACAAAGTCTACAAGCTTCTAAAGGCTCTATATGGACTCAAGCAGGCACCAAGAGCATGGTATGAAACATTATCCGTGTTTCTTGAGAAGAATGGTTTGAGCAAAGGCAAGGTGGATAAAACCCTATTCAGAGTGGAGCATGAAGACCACATATTGTTAATTCAAATATATGTGGATGATATCATATTTGTCTCAACCAATCCAGAGCTATGTGAGAAGTTCTCAAATCTCATGCAAGGATAATTTGAGATGAGTATGATGGGCAATCTTAATTTCTTTCTAGGACTGCAAGTTAAGTAGATGGAAAATGGAATCTTTATCAACCAGGCCAAATACACCAGAGATCTAATCAAGAGATTTGGAATGGAATCAGCCAAATTAGCAAAATTTCCTATGAGCACAAGCACACAGATGAAGAAAGCATATTAGTGGACTCAACTCACTACAGAGGACTCATTGGATCACTTCTTTATTTGACTGCAAGCAGGCCAGATATTTCGTATGCTGTATGAGTATGTGCATGATTCCAGTCTAAACCCAAGCAGTCACACCTGGAAGCAGCTAAGAGAATCATCAAATATCTTAAGTCTACCATTAATGTCGGTTTATGGTATCCTAAAGATGACAACTTTGAGCTCTCAGGATATTCAGATGCAGATTTCGCAGGATGTAAGATTAATAGGAAAAGCACTAGTGGGACGTGCCAATTCCTAGGAACCAGACTGATATCCTGGTTTAGCAAGAAGTAGATATCTAACTCTATCTCAACAACAGAGTCAGAGTATCTAGCTGCAGGTAGTTGTTGTGCCCAGATCTTGTGGATCAGACAACAGCTAAGGGATTACAACATAATTGCAGATGAAGTCCCAATTTGGTGCGACAACAATAGTGCAATTGCAATCACAAACAACCCCGTATTGCACTCAAGGACGAAGCACATGGATGTTAAGCATCATTTCATAAGAGACCACGTGCTTAATAAGAGAGTTAGAGTTGAAAGAGTCAGCACAGAATATCAGATTGCTGACATTTTCACCAAACCTTTACCAGAAGAAAGGTTTTTGGAGCTGAGCAGGGAGCTTGGACTACTAGATTGGGAATCTAGTACAGACGAGAAAGCTATCTGAAGACCAAATCAGAAGAGCAAAGGAAGTTACCTAATCAGACCAGACAAAAATACGAAGGACAGACTAAGCTGACCACAGGCATCAGAACCTACCTGGAGCAGATAAGGAGAGTTACCTGATGCAGAGCAGTCAAACAGTCAAACAGTCAACGGTCAACCAACTAAGTTTTTCAAATTTTGACCGACTACTGAATATTTTATTATTATTTAGTTACACGTGGCAATCCCACGTTCACGATTACACGATGACAAGCTATCACGCTTACACGTTCACACGACCCCACTAATTCAAAATTTGAACCGACTCAAAAATTAATTTAATATTCCAGACGTCGCTTCAATTTCTTTTTAAATACGGAAAAGTCGTTTCACTTTACCTTCTTCATGCTTACAAACCCTAATTTTCACAGAGCAAAATCCCATTTCGAATTTTCATACACTCAAAAGAAATTTTTCTTGCGCATAAATGGAAGCATACTTCAACGGAGTTAATCTGAAGGCGGTGAAGGACCAGATTATTTTTCCCTGGTCGTCGATTTCGAAGGATTACTCGAGGCAAACCTGGACAACGACGTGCGATGAAGGTAAATGGGATCTACCTATTTCTGGATATCAGCCCCAAATATCTTTTCAAGGAGGCTGTTATCGCTTTTTACGGAGAAGCCCGAGTCCTCAAATTAGGCATAAAGAGCTCAATTTGTGGAGTCCAAGTGGATATTACTCCAGAATCGATCGTGAAAATCTTTGGGATGAAGACTCATGGAATGGCTATCGAAGCCCTAAAACAGAACGCAGTCGACACGTGGCTGAAAATCAAGGTTGTTGACCAGCCGGAAAAGTTGAAGTTAACCGCAAAGAGGAGTGAGCTTCGAAAGGAATATCGTTATATGTTGAATATCACCAACAAGATAGTGATGGGTATGGCTGGCAGTTACGACCAACTGTCGTCAGCCAAATTCATGGTCTTGGGGGTCCTTATCCAAGATCAACTGATTGATTGGTCTGACTATATCTTCAGACAATTAGTACGTGAGGTGAACAAAGTCTAGCGGCTGGACGATGAGAAAAGATTCAAAAACAAGCTGGCGTTTGGAACGCAGCTTAGTTGGATGCTGGAGCAGCTTGGTGTGGCGAAGGGAAACCCTGACCCCTTCCACATCAACAAGAGGCTTGGTCACTTAGATTACGAGACCCTGAGGAGGCTAGGAGGAGAGAGGAAAGCAGCTCAGTTGCTAAGGTAAATGACTATAGCGCGAACTCCCTACAGATACCCTTCGAGCTCAAGAGAGTCAGCCGAAGATCAAGATGCAGCCAGGGATCAACCTGCAGCCAGGTTGGACTCAGACTCAGACGATACCCCTATTGCCATCCGTTTCAAGAGGAGGGGACCAGCCTCTGGTGAGCCATCCGTGATTCACTCCTCACAGAACCATCACCTAAAAGACCCAGGTGATTGTTTGACGAGGAGGAGCAGCCATATCATTTTTCTACCCTTGAACCGATTCATAGAGAGGATCAGCCTGCTCCATCCAGCCTGGAACCCCAACTTGTCCCTCTTCTCACTCCCCATTTGATTTAAGAATAAGAAGAAGAAGCAGGTTTGATCATTCACATTCCAGAGGCAAACTATTCTTTCAACCCGCTCGAGAATAATTTCTTAAATCTGTCTCTAGAGCAGCTTCAACTGGTAAAACCTCACGCTCTAAAACGTTCTTTTATACATATTTTTGAGGAATGGAAAACCTTGAAATCATTTTCATTCTCTCAACTGCAAATTTTTGTTGAAAACAGTAGCTGGGAGTATCCCCAGGCTACAGAGCAAGTACTCATGGAGTTTTGCAATGAGTCAGATCCTATTTTAATGCTACAGGAGAATTGGTTCATGTCTAATTTTAAAACCAACATGGATCAATTCATCCATTCTATTATGCAAAGTATTTTTGATGGAACTATCAATGAAAATGGAGTGGTTGAAGAAAAGGAAATCATGATAGAAGAAATTGTGGAGGAAGAAGAAAAGGAAGCTGAAAAAGAAGAAATTATTGTAATAGAAGAAAGAGGAGAGACAGGAGGAAGGAGAAAAAGAAAAAGAAGAAGAAAACATTTTAGTTGAAAAATAGAGTGAAGTCGAAAAAACAGAAGAGTTGGAAGAAGAAGAAGATGAGGAAGAAGGAGAAGAAGTTGACAAGGATGATGATGATGACAATGATGATAATGATGATGATGCTGATGATGATGATAAAAAGGGTGATAAGAGAGAAGAGAAAGATGATGATGATGAGGAAGAGAGGGATGAAGAGAAAAGGGAAGAAGAGAAAGAGGAAGAAAAGGAAGAGGAAGGAGAAAAGGAAAAAGAGGCTGAAGAAGAAAAAGAAGGCCAAGATGAATCCGGATCAGATAAGTCTGGGGCACCTACTCGCTACACCAGCCTAGATGCCAGCCTAGCTGAAGAAGAAGATGACAGGTCGGGGATCCCAGAGCAGACCCCACCTGATCAGCCGCCTGCAGACAGGAGTCTGCAGACAGGTAGGTTCAGCGCAAACCTACCTGCAGGCATAGAAAGCATCGGTGAGCACTTACCTCAGCCATCACCAATCTCCCCTGTGATGACTGAGCTGATCCGTATCATTGTGAAAGATTCATTTGAAGAGTTGCTCACCGCAAGAATCTCACCTGACCTGCAGTCGATCAATGCAAAGATTGACACCCTACTACAAAGGAATGCTCCTCAACCTCCTCCTCCCAACAATTCCAGAATGCCACTTGGCATGTCTGAATGGATGCAAAGAGTAGAGCATGATGAGGTAATATCGGTATTTGCGCCGTTTGTTCGGAAGCATAAATTAAGTGCGGAAATTAAATGACACGCGGATTTATAGAGGTTCGGCCAATCGTGCCTACGTCCTCTCTCGATGTATCTTTTTCAATAGGCTAAAGATCAAACCTCTGCACCTCTCTTCTATCGGTCGAGGGATAAATGTTACAAGCTCGTCTTCTATCGGTCCGAGTAAAACTGTTTTTCCTTTTCTATTGGATAAGGAATCAACCACTCTAGCTTTCTATTGGTACTATATAAACCTCACTAAGATATCGATTGTGATTCTAACAATGTCGGATCCTTGATCCTAGTTGTTGGGAGTATGCCCTCGAATGCCACTCAGAGCATGTTGAGTGAGGGCATTGTACTTGTTATTATGTAAATCATCAATATAAGGCAATGGATGTTTCTTTATTTACTAGTAGTTACTGTCATTCTTAACTCGTAAATATACATATAGAAACTAGTCCGTGTATTTGAGAGCAAAACGTTCCACTCCTTATTGGATAAGGGGGTCGGCACTGGAAAGGTTTATAGCTCAAATACTTAATCGTTCGCAAATCGATGAAACTTGACTGGGCGTTAAGTTTAAGTGAAGACTTGTATGACGTGTTCTTTGACAAGGAGAGTGCCTGTCGAACACTAATGGTTAGTGGGAGCACACGTTATACGTATGCTAATTGTATTAGTATACTTGAACCGACTCACCCTCGATTCGTCACACAGATTTCACTCCGGGACAGTCAATGATGGAATCGAAAGGTTTTGATAGGTATTCGTGAACCTTCGACTTGAGGATTTAGTAGGGATGTGCTTGTGACGTCATTAGAGTAGTTCGACCCTATAAACCGGAAGGCGGGGGTCAACCTCGTCGTGCATCTTGATGGGCAAGTAGCAGGTCTGTTGCAACCCAAAATATTATCCGGAGATAGATATTGCTGGAATGGATGGGATAGCAAACAAATGCGAGAACACTTCCGTGAGAAAGATAAATAACACAAGATTTGCCGGGGTTGTTAGTCCCGGTCTTGAATGCTCTCGCGGGATATTATTAATACTAATATTCGTGGATACAAGTACTAATGTAAGAATACAATTACAATGAGTGTAAAGATTCTTGTTATCTTAGCTAGTGAGCGTGTAGATTGCCGGAAGAACCAGATTTGATGCTCTGTGAGTTCTTGTAACAAAGGAGATGAACAGTCGCGGCGGTGAGAGATCGACCGTCTCTCACGGCGAGTATTTAGCTGGATGCTTGGGCTCCTAGGCTTATGAATCTCTTGGAATCTGTCTAGTGGAGACTTGCTGCCTCTGCCGATCGTCTTCTGGACGAGAGATTCGGAGGGAGAAGTCCTGAGATGGATTCCGGCGAGAAAGCAGGGAGCTTGATAATATGTATGTTCTACTGTATTTCTGTTGTTGGTGGAATGAATTCCGAACCGTAAGTCAAATGAATTGGGAACCTTTTTCCAGTAGGAGGAGGTTCTCTATTTATAGGACATGGATGTGCCGGGCGATCGCCTTTTCTGCATTATAATAATCGGGCGATCGTCTTTTAGCACGTGGGTAGGTCTCCTTAAAGTCTGCAGGAGTTCTTTGGCGATCAATCATGCGGTCGATGGGAGCTTGCACGCGTCCTGAGTTGCTGTCACGGGCGGTCCCACTGACAACTTTCGGCGCGCCTGCCGGTAGGTGAGGTAGGTGACAGGCTGTGGTCAAAGGTCTTGTCCGTCAGCAAAAGATCTTGTCTGTCAGCGAAGATCTCGTATGTCAGCGCCTTTTGTGGATCTGCACGTGGGTGCTTTTCTGAGACCCAATCCTCGATGACTTTGACGGGCAATCGTCTCTGCTCGGGGCGTAGGTCGATTGCCCTTAGCCGGTCACTAGAGTAGATCGCCAGATGCCAAAGGGCGATCGCCTTGGGAGTTGATCGCTAGGTACCTGATGGTGGTCTGATATCTTCGACTTGGCGAGCTAGCCATAGTTTGACTGGAGTTGACTTGGTCGCTCGGCCTTATAGTCGATCGCCTGTCGGGATGGATAAATCTTGACACAACAATTGCCCCCCAGCTCGCTCATACGTTGGAAACGTGGGGTGAGGTGGTTCTCTTGGCGATCGCTGAACTTTTGACGAGCGACTCTATGTTTAACTGAACTGGCGATCGTCTTTGAGTTGATATATTCTGAGTTCGGACGACCTGGTTGACCGCTGAACTGCGCGGGAAAAAGCAATGGGCGTGGAAAAGTCTCCGCGCACGTGTCGGGCTTCTATTGGAGGATGCCAATGGTCATTAATGACTCCTCGGCTGACGCGTCCTTGAAAAGGCGCGTACGCGGGTCTCGAGGGAGTCAATTAATGCGTCGTTTGAGATCCGACCCCTGAGGTTTTCCCTTATTGCAAACGAGTCCCTGCCTCCTCCTATAAAAGGGTGCGGTGCTGCAGTTTCATACTCACGCGTACTTTATTGGAGAAAGAAGGACTTGCTGTCGATTTTTCTGAAGATCTTAGTGCCGACCGTCGTTCGATTTTACTTTCGGGTAAGAAAAATCCTTTTCTCCTTATCTGTCTTTGAGAATGGCCGGAACCTCATCATCACGTGGAGTGGGTACCAGTTCTGCCGCCGGGACATCGACTGTCCGGGGAGAATCTTCTTCCGACTTCCACCTGGATACGGCCGCTGAAGCTATTCGGGCCGGAATCGACCCTGCTGAAGTCGAGGCTTTATTTAATGAAGCCGATGTTGCTAAGGAGGCGGCTGCTGAAGAAAGAGGATCGCAGATTGAGAGAGATCTGGCGATTAGGGCCTACTGGGAGCAGCATAGTGCTTTCGGCCGGGCCTATAAGGCCTTTGCTGAGATAATGGAGAAGTTGGCCGGTCCTACTCCGAGATTCGATTTCCGGGGATACTCGGTCGCCTACCCCTATGTGCTTCCCAAACGGTCGCAGATCGTCTGCGCAGTGATCGTTGTGGTCGCTTGGCCAAATACGGAGTTCGACGACCAGAAAGATCGCCGTCTGGAGGACAAGATTCCATGTTCCTTCAGATGTGGACATGTTCGCGCCGGCGGAGAATGAACGAGCCGACCAGCCTCCGATGGGTATGGTCGCCGTGAATGAGGCGATTATGGAGGCCGGGCTGCGCTTCCCTCTATCCTTTGCTGTCTCTCACCTGCTGGCCGCTTGGAATGTGGCGCCACTTCAGCTGACGCCGAACGCCTGGCTCCAAATTATCTGCACTCTCACCCTTTTCGGCGGTCACCGCCTGTACCGCCTCCCATCGCCGTTGGAGATGAACCATTTGTTCAAGCTGACGGCTCAAAAAGGGTCGGTCAGCGGTTACCATATTCAGGGCCGATCTGGTCGGGTAATTCATGGAGTCCCCAATAAGGCGCGGGGCGATCCGACGAAGTGGTTCTGGGTCGCCGGCAAGTGGAGGGCTTCCGCGAGCGACAATCCTTCGGGCGAGCTGGAGATCCCCACTGAGTTTCGGGAGAGGAATCCCGGTAAGGGTTTAGACTCTCCCTTCGTTCGGATGCGTTTTGGACTGATCTAATTTGATTTCGGTTTTGCAGGTTTTCACATTCCGGCGATCGAGGAGCTGCCTTTTGACTTCCTGGTTGTCTGGGAGCGGATAAGGAGCTTGTCGGACGACGACCTTGACGCCAACCGGATCAATAAGGAGAGTCGTTGGTTGTCGGCTCGGCTATTCCGCTTCCCGAGACATCTCTCGGTTCCTGGTATGTGTTTCTGCGACCTTCTCTTTCTAGGCGATCGCCTTACTTGAGGAAAGTGTCTGACTGTTGGTCGATCGTCTTAACTGCAGAGGTTCACTTTCCTCGCTTTTTGGAGCCTCCGACGGAGATCGCCATGTCGAATCCTGGAGTTCTAGGCCGTCTCCGCCATAAGAGGTCGTCTCGGGCCCCACATGTTGCGTTGCCAATAGTTCCGGAGGCGGAGCCTTGCGTGGAGCCGGTCGTGGCTGAGGAGGGAGTTCTGGAGGAGGGGATTCGAGCGAATCGCAAGAGGCCGAGGCCGGAAGAAACTTCGGTTCCTGCCCCGGGCGATGAAGTGTCGATCGCCGCACCTCCGATCACCATCGTTGCTCCGGAGAATGAGCCTCCCTCTGCGGCTTTTATGCGGGAGATGGCGATCGCGGATGCTGAGACCCCTCGAGGGAAACCGTATTTTGGTCGGGACCCCGAGAAGGCTGAGAGGTAGATTGCATTTTTGTGTTGAAAATTGCAACTGCGTAGGAGTTGTATTAACTTTGTTGTTTTGATGCAGGATCCATCGCGCAGATCCGTCTTGCCCGCCGATGGTCGTGGATTTCCTAGCGAGCCGATCTCCTCGCCAGTCCTGCGACATTCCTCCATACGTCAGCAAGGCTGCTTCTGCTCTACCGAAGGCATGGACGACCGATCTGGATGCGATCGCTAGTCAGCGATCGGGGAGTTCGATGCAGGCTGTTCTCGCCCTTTCTCTCCAGACGGCGACCATGGCTGTCCAGGCTGCTCAGGAGTTTGAGGGGCGGCCCTCCACTATTCGCCTGCAGGCGGATCTCGAGACGGCTCGGAAAGAGAACTCCGAGTTTGCCGATAAGATTGTGGCGATGGAGAAGGACTCTCTGGAGGCGGCCAGGCGGGCGAGCCACGAGCTTGAGCTGGCGAAGAAGGAAACTGAGCTGTCTCGTTTGGCGGTCGACTGATTTCGGGACCAGATGCTGAATGCCGTCCGGGCGCAGAAGGTTGCTGAAGAGGAGGCCGATCGCCAGAAGGTGACGATCGCTCGGTTGACCAGCGAGCTAGCGGAGGCGATGGGGAAGGTTGCTGCGAGGGAGGCCGAGCTCCAGGGGTCGCAACAGGCGATGGCGGAGCTGAAAGGAGAGGTAGAGGCGACCAAGGCCGATCCCTTTCAAAACTTGGAGTTTGTCAGCGAGTTCGCATATTATTTGGCGTTCGCTGACTCGATCCGAGCAGCTAAGAAGGGAGGTTTGGAGGTCGGGCCTCTTGCTGAGAACTTCAAGGCGTACGCGTTGGAGCATCCTCTCCATTCAGCTTTCTCCTTGCCGATCTTGGATCTTGCGGACCTCGGCGTTGATTTAAGCTGGTATCCGTCTCCGGCCAATCTTGCTCATCCCGACGCTCCGGAAGATGAGGGGACCGTGCCGGTACTGATGGCGAAGGCCAGACAGGGGCCTGAGGCACTTCATTTTTGATGCTTTAGCTTATTTCCTTGTAATTTGTAGCTTTCTTTTGTAGCATTTAGGCCTTCGGGCGACCATGTACTCCGTTTCATTCAAGTAATGAAATGAACGTTTGAATTTCTGACTTATCACTTGAATGATTGTTATTTTTGAGTCTTTGTTTGACTTTGTACAAATGTGTGAGGAGAGATCGTTGCGAGGGTAGTTCCAAATGAATTGATAAACTCATAAAGATAACTTTTACAACAAATTCGATTGCTGCCCAACATCTGGAAAAATGACGATCTCCGCATGTGGTTGAATAGCGACAATCGTCGTATAGGTAGTCCGCACTCTTATTGCCCCTTGTTTTTATTCGCTTAGTGGAAGTAAGGGGATGAAAATAATTCGTTGAGTGAGCGGTCTTCAACTTTGTCGAATCCTCGGGGACGGTCGTCCGTCTTGAGGAATCGTGCACGATCGCGGAGTTCGATGGACCGACTCCTTGATCATGTCTTGATGCGCGAAGACATTGAGTGTCTCGTGACTCACTTTATTATGAGGGTCCTCTGTTAGGCTGCGCCTCGCCTCGTATTTAAACGAAGGGCGTGCGGTCTCGGTCTAGAGGAGTCCTTGCGCGGGGCAGCGTCGGATGATTCAACTCCACGCCCGCGGCTTGTTTAGCTCTGCTTCCACCTCGGCCCACCATGAAGATGGCGAACCTCGACGGTATACGTTGAGACGGGGGTTGTGGCACGTTGCATTGTCCGGGTTCACCATGTTAGATGATGAACCTTTGAGGGCGAGCGATCGTGTCCACTGATCAATTTTGTAGGGCCCTCAGACTACGCCGGCCTCGTATTTAAACGAAGGGCGGGCGATCTTGGCCCGAAGGGACCTTGCATGGCCTAAGCAGTCGGTTCCATCGACCACCAGGACCATGGCTGCACTCTTCCACCTTGGATCGTCATGTAGATGCCGACCTTCGTCGGTGTACGTTGTGCGGGGGAGGCGATCTCGTGCCTTAGTCCATCATGTTAGATGGTGAACTGTAGATGGCGAGCGAGTCCTCCAGTTTCTTAAATAAGGAGGGAGATCGAGGAGACTTCCGAGATCTCCTTCTCTTGATTGAAGCATGTAGAGACGGTCGCCGAGGTTGATCTAGGGGTCGGCTCGTATGAGCTTTCCAGCCTGTTTTGTGTTCGACTCGGACGATCGTGTATAAAGATTGGTAGGGGCTTTGGCTAAACCAATAAGCTGTCCAACTTGCCTTCCTCGAATAATCTCCAGAGCTGTTTGAGGAGGTCGCGGCATTGGTTGGTGCTGTAGCCGGGACTCTTGTGGTAGGCACAATATTGATTGTTGTCCAGGTGACCGTGGTCCCTTATCGCCTTTGGATTTTTGAGCTCTTCGTGCCCCTTGATGGCATAGAAAATATGTGCCGGAGTTCGGTTGAACGTATGGAGGAGATGGGCTTCCATGTCCTCGAAAACCTTGAGATCTCCGGGTGGCTTGGCGATCGCCTCCTTTGCTTTGGCGATCGCTATCTTATGGACAGGAGGTGGCGTTTCCTCGCCTAGGTGGAGGGTGAGTAGCCGTTGCCTGGCCAGAAAGTTGGCAGCTTTAGCGCGGAAGATCGCGTAAGTTGGGGGAATATCTTTGGAGAGATGTCTAAACATGGGAGAGTGACCGTGGAATCCCCCCATGACCGAATAGAGAGCGACCTCGTCAGTGACGGGTTCGCCGGTGAGGATGATTTCGTCTACTCGGTCAATGTAATCTGCGTCGGTTTCGTCTTTCCCCTGCTTGATTTTTATCACGCGGTGGGGGCCTTCTGGTCTGGCGACCTTGCTGGCGAAGTATGACGTGAAGTCATTCGCCAGTTTCTTAAAGGAGGTGATTGATCGTGGTGGTAGTGAGACGTACCACCTATGGGCCAGCTCGCCCAATGTTAACGGGAAGATCCGGCACTTGGTTGCATCAGATGCCCCACACCCAGTCATGTAGATTCGGAATTTACTCAGGTGGGTTTCGGGGTCCGATTTCCCCTCATACAGAGGTGTTTTGGGAGGAGCGATCGTTGGTTGTATGGGGGCAAGCTCGATGTGGACCGCGAGTGGCTCGGTCGGCCCGGCAATCTTTTTGCTGGCGCTTGCCCCAGTGTCCAAGAGTGCTTTCATCTCGTCGAGCTGGCGTTGTATAGCGGCCATCGCCGTGGCCTGGCTGCTCGCGGCTCGGCGCTCGGAGCGGGTGCCGAGGCGATTGAGTACTGATCCCCTGGCGATCGGGGCGGGAATCAGATGGCTGACCTGCGTTCGGCTGTGAGGTGGGTAGGCCGAACTCCTGGTGACGGATTCGGATTCCGTCTTTTCAAGGTTGGAAACAGAATGCCCCGGTCGCCAGGATGGGTCGCGCCCCAAGCGATTGAATATGGATCCGTCCGATCGTGCGAGAGCCTTTCCTCGCGAATTGGGGCTTTCTGACGATCGCTCGGTCAGTAGCCCGTTGAATTTCCGTTTTCCCATGCGGCGGACGATCGAGGGAGTGATTGCGGGCGACGCGCGTGCTCTCCGTCGCTCCTCAAGGATGGCCATAGCCTCCTCGATCTGTTCCTCGGTTTGGAACTGATCGAGTGAGAGGTTGGGGCCATCTCTCGGATGCGGGATCGAGAGTCTCGCGTTGCCGCGGCTTCCCCCTGTCGTCGGCTGGGGTTCGGACTGAGCCAGGATATGGTGTCCGGTGGTTCGGAGAGCGGCTTTCTTCGATGTACCGGCGGATGTCATGATTTCTGAAGGTTTTCTTTGAAGTGCAGTGAGTGTCACTTCAAGTATATGCCCCGAGAATAGTGAGTGTTCTTCGGGATGGTAGGAATAAAAGTTTGAGGGTTAGATGGCCCCCTTCTTCTAGCGCCAATTGTTGCTACCTAAAATATTATCCGGAGATAGATATTGCTGGAATGGATGGGATAGCAAACAAATGCGAGAACACTTCCGTGAGAAAGATAAATAACACAAGATTTGTCGGGGTTGTTAGTCCCGGGCTTGAATGCTCTCGCGAGATATTATTAATACTAATATTCGGGGATACAATTACTAATGTAAGAATACAATTACAATGAGTGTAAAGATTCTTGTTATCTTAGCTAGTGAGCGTGTAGATTGCCGGAAGAACCAGATTTGATGCTCTGTGAGTTCTTGTAACAAAGGAGATGAACAGTCGCGGCGGTGAGAGATCGACCGTCTCTCACGGCGAGTATTTAGCTGGATGCTTGGGTTCCTGGGATTATGAATCTCTTGGAATCTGTCTAGTGGAGACTTGCTGCCTCTGCCGATCGTCTTCTGGACGAGAGATTCGGAGGGAGAAGTCCTGAGATGGATTCCGGCGAGAAAGCAGGGAGCTTGATAATATGTATGTTCTGTATTTCTGTTGTTGGTACAATGAATTCCGAACCGTAGGTCAAATGAATTGGGAACCTTTTTCCAGTAGGAGGAGGTTCTCTATTTATAGGACATGGATGTGCCGGGCGATCGCCTTTTCTGCATTATAATAATCGGGCGATCATCTTTTAGCACGTGGGCATGTCTCCTTAAAGTCTGCAGGAGTTGCAGGCAGTCAACTGTACGGTCCAATGGGGAGCTTGCACGCGTCCTGAGTTGCTGTCACGGGCGGTCCCACTGACATCTTTCGGCGCGCCTGCCGGTAGGTGAGGTAGGTGACAGGCTGTGGTCAAAGGTCTTGTCCGTCAGCAAAAGATCTTGTCTGTCAGCGAAGATCTCGTATGTCAGCGCCTTTTGTGGATCTGCACGTGGGTGCTTTTTTGAGACCCAATCCTCGATGACTTTGACGGGCGATCGTCTCTGCTCGGGGCGTAGGTCGATTGCCCTTAGCCGGTCACTAGAGTAGATCGCCAGATGCCAAAGGGCGATCGCCTTGGGAGTTGATCGCTAGGTACCTGATGGTGGTCTGCTATCTTCGACTTGGCGAGCTAGCCATAGTTTGACTGGAGTTGACTTGGTCGTTCGGCCTTATAGTCGATCGCCTTAAGCAATCATCAAAAGATGATCCAAATACTGAAAAGTCATCCATAAATACCTCAATAGAATCGTCGATCATATCTGAGAAAATTGACAACATGCACCTTTGAAAAGTTCCTGGTGCATTGCATAATCCAAAGGGCATTCTTCGACAAGCAAAAGTTCCAAAAGGGCATGTGAATGTGGTTTTTGATTGGTCTTCGAGTGCAATTGCCACTTGGTAATACCCTGAAAGGCCATCAAGAAAATAGTAGAATTTGTATCCTGCAAGTTATCAAGCATTTGGTCAATAAAAGGTAGAGGAAAATAATCCTTTTTGGTGGCGGCATTTAATTTTCGATAAGCAATGCACATCCGCCACCCGGTTGTTACCCTCGTTGGTACTAGCTCTCCCTTATTATTTTCAATCACTGTTATGCCACTTTTCTTTGGCACCACATGTATCGGGCTTACCCATTCACTATCCGCAATCGGATAAATAATTCCCTCAGCTAGCAATTTTAAAATTTCTTTTTTTACTACCTCTAGCATATTGGGATTTAATCTTCGTTGTGCTTCTCTTCTTGGTTTTTCTCCCTCTTCTAGGATTATTTTGTGCATACATGTTGAAGGGCTAATTCCCTTAATATCACTCAAACCCCATCCTATTGCCTCTTTGCATTTTTTCAAAACTTCTATTAAAAGAAATTCTTCATCTTTGCTCAATTCTGCATTAATAATTACGGGTTTTTTATTTTCCTCTTCAAGAAAAACATATTTTAAATTTTTAGGCAATTCTTTAAGCTCCGGTATTTCTTTTTCTTTGCTATCCATTAATGACTCTAGACTATCTATTTTAATCCCCTATAAGAGATTTTCTCACACTTCTCCTTCAACTTCCGGGTTAAGCTCTGAACATTCCATTACTTGTTCCTGTATAATGAGAGTTTCTACAGAATGGTCAATAATATCAACAAAAGCGCACTCCTCATATAAATCATAACTAGGAACAGGGGGCGAATTAAACACGGAAAATGTCACGGTTTCATTTAACACACTCATGATTAATTTTCCTCTTTTAACATCAATTATTGTTTCAGCGGTAGCCATGAAAGGTCTTCCCAATAAAATAGAATGATCTTTTCCATTTTCTAGACATTGTCCCATTTCTAAGACAACAAAATCTGCTAGAATAATAAGCCCCTCTATGTCTACCAAAATATCTTCGATAATTCCAACAGGATAACGAAGCGATCTATCGGCCAATTGTAAACATATTTTAGTTGGGCTAAGTTCACCAAGATCAAGTTGCTCAAAAATATATAATGGCATCAAATTTATACCTTCTCCAAGATCAAGCATACCAGTGGTCTTCTTACCGTTTCCCATAGCGATATTTATGATGAAGCTACCTGGATCACTTTGCTTGGGAGGTAATCGTTGTTGGAGCATTGCAGACATAACCTCTGAGACAATGATTTTTTCTCTATATCCAAACTTCTTTTTATCCGTAAGTAATTCTTTGAAAAATTTTCCGTATGCTGGGATACTTTTTATTACTTCCAATGAAGGAAGGTTTACATTTACTTTGGACAGCATATCAAAAAATTTTAGAAATTGCTTCTCAAGTTTTTCATTTTTTTGTCGGCTTGGAAAAGGTATTGGGGGTTTGTATGGATTTGTAGATTTGTGGAGTGTTGGGGTGGGGACTTCTTCTTTATAATTTTCATTTGATTCCTTATCTTTGTCCTCATTTCCTGCAGTAATTAAAATATCATTATTAGAAGGGGAATCAACTTGATTGTTATAAATCTTACCAGTTCTCAGCGTGGTGATAGCTTTAGCTTGTTCGGGTTGACTTTGTAACCTCCCTTTCTGGTTATTTTGCAGTTGATTTGCTAGTTGCCCGACTTGAGTTTCGACTCATTTCACCGATGCTTCCATTGCTTCAAATCTTCGATCCGAGTTTTGGATGAATGATTCAAGTGTTTCTTCTAATGAGGGTTTTCTGGGTTGGTTTGAGAATGACCCTTGGAATTGGTTTGGTCTTTGATATGGTTGTTGCAAATTTTGATGTTGAGGAGGTGGTGGTTGTTGGTGATGATTTCCACCCCAAGAGAAGTTAGGGTGATTTCGCCAACCGGGATTATAGGTTTCAGAAAAAGGGTAATTTCTGGGGCGTTGGTAAAAATTATTTAAAGCATTTACCTCTTCAGTGTTCATTGGGGGATTGATGTTGGGTGCATGACTATATTCACCACCGGCGAAAAATACTTCTTGAGACGGCATGACTGTGGGTGGTTGAGAAATTCCTTGAGTTGTAAGTCGTTGGACTTGTTTGGTTAGCTTGGCAATTTGCGCAGTGAGATCGCTGGTGGAATTTACTTCATTAGCTCCGACTCTCCTGCCTCGTGCACTCTTTTGCTGGGAGGATATAGAAAGTTTTTCAAATAAATCAAAAGCGGCTTGCTCCGTTAGTGTTCCTATATCTCCCCCAGCTGCATTATCAACAGAAAATTGGCAATTATGAGTTAGCCCATCATAAAAAGTTTGACTCAAACAGTGTAAAAGATAATGATGATGGGGGCATGCTAGTAAAAGAGTTTTGAAACGATCCCATGCTTCAAAAAATTGTTCACCCTCCGATTGCGTAAAAGCCGCAATTTTGGTCCTTAGATCCGCCGTTTTATGATGTGGATAAAATCTAGACATGAATTTATTGCACGCATCATCCCAAGTAGCCAATGAATTTGGTGGCAACGTCATAATCCATGGTTTTGCTCGATCTTTTAAAGTGTAAGGAAAACACCTCATTTTTAATTGATCCTCGGTCAATTGTTGTAATGGAACGGTATTGACAACCGAGTAAAAATCACGAATAAAACTTAAAGGATCCTCGTTTGGCATCCCATAAAAAGATGGGAGTTGGTTGAAATGAATGGATTTCAATTCATAATTCTGTGCTGTTTGGCCAAGTTGTATGCATGACGTTGTTGTACCGATCACCGGTCTAGCAAAATCTTTCAAAGTTTGTTGGTCTGCTATATGTTCTTCGTTTGACTTTTCTTCTTGATCGGAAGATTCAGTATTTTCTTCTGTCAAAAATTCTCCTTCACTGCTAATATCTTCCAGGCTATCTCCAACTCGATAATCGGGATGAATGTTTTCGTTGTATGGTACCAAAGTTCTTATAAGGTATAACACCCCCAAGATATTCGAGGTGTATTACAGCGCCGTGGACCCCTACATGGGACCCACCAGGCTAACACAAGAAAAACACCACTCGACTAACCGTCTCGGTTAGCAAGGAAACAACTGTTAACCACAAGAACATAAAACAACACGCCCGGTACAACCGGCATAATAAACATCAACCGACAAAAATAGTAACTCCAACGAAGACAAATCACAACCCGAAAGGAAAAACCTAAGTACTCGCGAGTACAATCTATAAGTTTACAATTTGGAAAACATCCACATCAAAAGAGACGGTAGAAATTAACAAGACTCGATTGCACATGTCAAAAACCTTGGCCGACATCCTCGTACCATCCCAGCGCCCGCTCGTCTGGCTGAACATAACCTGAAATCCATAACAAGAATTTCCCCGACAACGGGTCCCCAGAGGGGTTAGCAATTACGCTAGTACAAGTATTCAAGGCAAACCAATCGCTTACACATTTCATAGTACATGCACCAATATCATTTCAAAAACCAAAACCAGACATGTCTTTTCCGGAAACAAACAGTCAAACAATTTGCCCAGGACCGGGACGAAGCCACAAATCCCACCCGAGGCCTCTAAGGACCCTCCCGAGCTGGCCATTTCATAAAACAAATCACGCACAGGCATCGCCTAGGACCGGGACGAAGCCACGAATCCCACCCGAGGCCTCTAAGGACCCTCCCGGTGGCTAGCGAAACAAACTCATGAATCCAGAGTGAAGTCATAGATTCCCCCGAGGCCCCGTCGGACCCTCCCAGGGTGAGCAAAGCACACACAATATACATTACCATTTCATGTTAAGCATAAAGGTTTCCAAAAGAATACTTGCCTTGAATGTTGACGACGCAACGAACGGAAAGGAAAGTCACCGACGAACGCTAGGAACCAACGAAACCGAACCTAACGATTTGAAGAATACAATCACAACCATTTCTAAATGAATACGGAATTGGAATACACCTGAAAACCCGCCTACGATTCATGTATATTCGTATATAAACAACAACGAGGGCGGACCGCAACCAAACCCTCTCGATTCCGTAAAAATCACGAAATATACCATGAATCCGTAGGGAAACTAAGAATACCAACAAGATTAATCATATTCATCATGAATTAATCGACAAAACGGAACGAATCGGAAAAAAAACGTGAAAACCCCCAATTTTACCAAAAGTAGGGTTCTAAAGATCTAACCTTGATTCGCTGGATCAAGGGATGATATCGGACGAATGATTGATGATATAACCCAAAGAACTCCATGGATATGTTGTTAAACAACATGGCTTCAAGCTTAGAACACGCCCAGCTGCGGAAGAGGAGAAGAAGAAGGTGAAGAATGGCGAGAAAAACGTCTGCAGGGCCTTTTATAGAGCCGATCACGGCAGGTTACGACGTAATCGCCAAGGGTTACGACGAATCGAAGCATCACAGCGCGATCGTTACGCACGCACGGGGCCTTACGTCGTAATCGCCCTTACGCATTTAACGGCCGAGCGCTAACGCATTACTCGCCGGTGGCTTTGCCCGAGCATGCCCGGCCATGACTCGGCCGACCAATTCGACGGCCCAACGACCCGAAACCCGAACCTGAATACGAAGCGAAGATACGGTTACGAAATACTCGCAAAGACGAATCCGAGCACTAAGAGAACACACGATTCCGACCACCCGAAGGCTCAAAATTCGACAACGGAAAGTAATTACCCCAAACTTTGGGAAATTACGAAAATGGCCCAAAACGCCCGGAAATCACGATACGTGATCGAATAACCAAACCGAAGTTCACAACACGTATAACAAAGTTAAACGAACTTACGGAAACTCAAAAGCAGCCATTTCACCGAGATTCGCAAGAATCGAACACAAGTGCGGAAAAGTCGCTAAAAAGCACGGAACTCAACAAAACGACACCGAAACGAACTCGGATGTCAAAAAGTGTAGAATTAATCATTCTCAGAATAATGAAACGGTCATGAGTGAGTCGTCAAAACGGACTCCGGCCGAAAAAAGAAATTTACCGAAAATCGAAAATTGCGGATATTACATTCTACCCTCCTTAAAAGAAGTTTCGTCCCGAAACTTAAAACAAGTAGGGAGAAGAAATATCCCATCAGGAAAACTCAACGAGATACACAAAAACCGAAAACTCGCGCCCGACGGCGAAACGCTGCAAGAAACGCAAAGAGACATACGGCGTGAAAATACGCTCTAGGGCGGCTAACACAACGTCACCGGTAGAGACATAATAAAATCAACGAGTGACAAGCGTCATCAAATAGACAATACAATCGAGTCGATTATCCGAACAACCTCAAAACTCAACGAACGAAAATCAGTACGATTGACCAACCCAACGGTTCATCAACCAAAACGCGAGTCAACGCTGAACAAATACGGAAATTCCACCGCCCAAGGGTTGGAAGATCGAAAACGAGACTAATTTCCCGAACATGAGGAAATTAGGAAGGAGTCTTGAACGCTCAACAATCACGAAACGAGAACAAAAACTGAACAAACAAATGATTGAGACCACAAAAATTCGAACAATCATGTCCGAAACACGTAGGATAATAAAATTCAAACAACAACTCCCAGGATAACCTAGTGAGAACAGCAAGATGTGCATTCCCATAAGATCCACAGGAAAGGGAATAGCGATTGAAAAGCCACAACGGCAAACGAGTTATTCCGAAACAATACTACCCTCATTCGATCAACAAAAGCAAGGGATAGGGAAAGTTCAGAAATGTTAACGAGCATAAACGAGTTGATAGAGCCAAAAATACAGAAGTTCAAAATCCGATCCACTTGAATAAAAGAACTATTAGAACCAAAAGATGTTACTTCCGAACAAGGTTCACGATAGTCGAACCGAATTCGGAAAAGTCACAGCGATAACCAGATCGACTCAAAATCAGATTATAGCTCGTTCGAATGATGAAACCAAGGTATAGAACAAGTTCAGAAGGTATCCATGAACACGAGCGAATCGATAGACTGGAGAAAGAGAAGATATAGAGGTCAAAATAGTACGGGTATTACCTTTGACCTCGCCCCCGAAACTCACAACAACGGAACCAAGATAACAATATAACAAGCAATCGACACAACGCGGAACAATCACCGATGCACACAATCATACCAACCCGAGCTCTAACAGCTCGCATATATGCGATAACGCATAAACCGCTACGATGTGACAACATCCAATACCAATATCACACCCCTCACAGAGGCTACCACGACAACTGCGTGGCGAACTACTCAACGCTCACACCGCCAATTCAACAACAACTCGGGGGTTAACACCCTAACGAGAGCACGAACATCACACATATATTCCCGGACCACAAATAGGAATGATAGGTTTTGAAAACGAAAACCATCTTTTGAAAATAACTTGCACGCTACTGTTTATCTTGAGTATCATTTTTCAAAAAGTAGTACAAACATCGTCATCGAGACTTTTTTAAAAAAAATCATCTTGCGTTTGAAAAAAAAATGAAGACACCTTTCGTTAAATTAAAACTTTTCAGCTATATTCGTCCTTCGGGTCTAAGCGAATGCGTTTCTAAATCATTAGAAATATCTCCAAATATTTTGATCCCCAAAGTAGAATAATTTTGAAACATAGCGTGGCGCCAGTAGGCATCTTGAGAACACTGTGAGAAAATTATTCATTTTAAAAGTACGTCTCGAGGTTTATTTTCTAAGATACTCAAGGTTTTTCGTATACAATAGGCCAAAATGCCCAGAATTCACACTTGTCAACATTCACTTAAACACATCATAGCACACTCATTAAATCGTTCACAATCAAGACAGTGATATACAATCCCTAGGATATGTTTAACAACATCGTTAAAACAACGATCGGTTTATCAAAACCGGATGGAAAACGACATCAAGAACAAAACTCCAAAAAGTCAACTCTAGGGATTCAAGAAAAATACCTAGATTCAGCGAAGAACAATGGATTAGATGATGTTAAAAATCATCTAGGATACTCCAAAACACCTTTGGATGGAAGAAAAAAAATCAGCCCCAATGCGAAACCTAGTCGCTACGTCTCAATCTCATGGAGGAAGAAGAAAAATGAAGAAAAATGCAACTTCTAGACTGGTGTTCGGTATTTATACTGGACACAATTAGCGTGCGCTAATCATGGCACCAAACAAAACTCCTGACCAAAAATACACTGTTAGCGTGCGCTAACCCCAAGTGTTAGCGTGCGCTAACGAGAACTTCAGACCCAGTCCAGTAGCTCCTGGACTGCTCTGAACTACCAGGTAGCGTGCGCTATTCTCCCCTTAGCGTGCTACCAACGTACTCTCGCGCGCGTTAGCCGTAAAGCGTAGCGTGCGCTAACAATTCACAGAGACAACAACAGAACATATCAGAAAAATTACATGCCGTAAACCCTTCTCACAAGGATTTACCAGGCTAAGCATGATTTCCCACGTCATTTCGAAAATGCTAAAAAGACCAATGACGGTGATATTTTCCAAAACTCACAAACTCATTTGTCAAACCATCATGAAATATTCAAGGCCAAAATGCCAAAACTTGATTCAAGGAATCGGTTTTACGAAATAAAACTCAGTTTGCAAAATACCAAAAGCCGTTTGAAAGAACTCACGCAGCGGATAAAATACGGTACGAAAATACATCAGCAGTGACGACACTCCTCGTATAAACCAAATACGAGAGTCTAACAAACACATATCGTGAAATCAAAATCCACAGAAGGATTCCATCATTCAATCAACTAATCATACAAATAACTCGTGTCACATGAGGCACAACACAAGGAAGGGAGTTTTACATCCATAGGTCGCACGTAAGTGACGACCGCCCCTCGATACTAATCATGACCAATGATCTCAAATGACGCGTCGCGATGCGACTAAGTCAGACAAAATCCGACGAGACAAAACTCAACAAACACAACTTGACTCGACAGCCTAGGTTTCCCCAAGCTAATCTGATTTTTAAAATCGTATACTCTAGTTATTCGAAAATAAAACCGATAAGTTAAAAATCGTTCTCAAGACCCTTTTAAACACGACAAGGGCTTAACAGTGGTAGCATTTTATAAAATGTCCTAAACACTTTTATACACGACCTTTAAATACGACACAAGGTTTTATTTGAAAATACAAGGCTGGCTCGCCCAAATTCATGTCACTTTTCAAAAACTCACAATACGATCAAGCCTAAGAAATTTTCAAGCATGCACGCCACATGTATTATTATTAATAGAAACACATTGGTTGTAAATATTAATATTTAGCCAAGTACCATCAATTCCCGAACACACGCATACGGCATTCAAAATCACCACTCAACAAGCGCAATTTAAACACTAATTCTAAGCATATGTCAAACTTATCTCTTCAAGTTTAACAGCATAACTAATGAACATCGATTCGAACACATGTCGAAACCATCTAGGTGAGTTTCTCAACAAACTCTGCCATCGACACCTTTCCCGGAACATATCAATGTTCAAAACATTCACATCATACTGCACCCCTCGGTGTCCAAACCATCAGTACGTTCGGCTCAACATACATTTAGTATATCGCAATTATCAAACACAGATTCCATCATACAACAAAAGACTAGAGAGTCAAGCCCTCTCACAATATACCACGGAGCAATTCTCGAATCTTTCGATCACCAACGATCCCACCAACGCTAGGAAGTTTAGCGATGGAAGGATCGCAAAACGACAAACGGTCAAGCCCAGAATGGCGCACATACTCCAGAGAGATAAAGGACTGCACAATACTAGAATCAAAAGTACACGAACCGGATGGATCGGAAAACAACTCGACGATAAGTACGAGAGAGGCAATCACAGTTCAAGAAGTGGAAATACAATACGAGAAAACAAGAGGATCGAGTAAGGAAAACTTACAAGCGCTGGATGTACTGAGATGTCGGCAGCGGTGTGACAATGTGCAAAACAAAACGCAAATAGACCCAAATTAACCGACAAGCCTAGGTATCCATAAACCTAGAGCTCTGATACCATTTTCTGTAACACCCCCAAGATATTCGAGGTGTATTACAGCGCCGTGGACCCCTACATGGGACCCACCAGGCTAACACAAGAAAAACACCACTCGACTAACCGTCTCGGTTAGCAAGGAAACAACTGTTAACCACAAGAACATAAAACAACACGCCCGGTACAACCGGCATAATAAACATCAACCGACAAATACAGTAACTCCAACGAAGACAAATCACAACCCGAAAGGAAAAACCTAAGTACTCGCGAGTACAATCTATAAGTTTACAATTTGGAAAACATCCACATCAAAAGAGACGGTAGAAATTAACAAGACTCGATTGCACATGTCAAAAACCTTGGCCGACATCCTCGTACCATCCAGGGCCCGCTAAATGCCTGGCTGAACATAACCTGAAATCCATAACAAGAATTTCCCCGACAATGGGTCCCCAGAGGGGTTAGCAATTACGCTAGTACAAGTATTCAAGGCAAACCAATCGCTTACACATTTCATAGTACATGCACCAATATCATTTCAAAAACCAAAACCAGACATGTCTTTTCCGGAAACAAACAGTCAAACAATTTGCCCAGGACCGGGACGAAGCCACGAATCCCACCCGAGGCCTCTAAGGACCCTCCCCAGCTGGCCATTTCATAAAACAAATCACGCACAGGCATCGCCTAGGACCGGGACGAAGCCACGAATCCCACCCGATGCCTCTAAGGACCCTCCCGAGCTGGCTAGCGAAACAAACTCATGAATCCAGAGTGAAGTCATAGATTCCCCCGAGGCCCCGTCGGACCCTCTCAGGGTGAGCAAAGCACACACAATATACATTACCATTTCATGTTAAGCATAAAGGTTTCCAAAAGAATACTTGCCTTGAATGTTGACGACGCAACGAACGGAAAGGAAAGTCACCGACGAACGCTAGGAACCAACGAAACCGAACCTAACGATTCGAAGAATACAATCACAACCATTTCTAAATGAATACGGAATTGGAATACACCCGAAAACCCGCCTACGATTCATGTATATTCGTATATAAACAACAACGAGGGCGATCAACCAAACCCTCTCGATTCCGTAAAAATCACGAAATATACCATGAATCCGTAGGGAAACTAAGAATACCAACAAGATTAATCATATTCATCATGAATTAATCGACAAAACGGAACGAATCGGACAAAAATGCGAAAAACCCCAATTTTACCAAAAGTAGGGTTCTAAAGATCTAACCTTGATTCGCTGGATCAAGGGATGATATCGGACGAATGATTGATGATATAACCCAAAGAACTCCATGGATATGTTGTTAAACAACATGGCTTCAAGCTTAGAACACGCCCAGCTGTGGAAGAGGAGAAGAAGAAGGTGAAGAATGGCGAGAAAAACGTCTGCAGGGCCTTTTATAGCCGATTTGGCCGTAGGTTACGACGTAACCACCAAGGGTTACGTGACGAATCGAAGTCATCGCCGCAAATCGCCGCCCGTTACGTGCGTTATCGGCCGGGGCCTTACGACGTAATCGCCCTTACGCACGTAACGGCCGAGCGCTAACGCACGTTACTCGGCGAGGGCTCGCCCGAGCATGCCCGGCCATGACTCGCCGACCAATTCGACGGCCCAACGACCCGAACCCGAACCTGAATACGAAGCGAAGATACGGTTACGAAATACTCGCAAAGACGAATCCGAGCACTAAGAGAACACACGATTCTGACCACCCGAAGGCTCAAAATTCGACAACGGAAAGTAATTACCCCAAACTTTGGGAAATTACGAAAATGGCCCAAAACGCCCGGAAATCACGATACGTGATCGAATAACCAAATCGAAGTTCACAACACGTATAACAAAGTTAAACGAACTTACGGGAAACTCGAAACAGCAGTTTCGACCGAGATTCGCAAGAATCGAACTCAAGTGCGGAAAAGTCGCTAAAAAGCACGGAACTCAACAAAACGACACCGAAACGAACTCGGATGTCAAAAAGTGTAGAATTAATCATTCTCAGAATAATGAAATGGTCATGATCCAGTCGTCAAAACGGACTCCGGCCGAAAAAAGAAATTTACCGAAAATCGAAAATTGCGGATATTACATAAGGGACCTACGGCCCTGCATAGACTAGAAAACAGTTAAACGCACCTTATGTGAAAAAAAAATTAAGAAAAAGAAGAATAAAAGATGCAAAAATAAAGAAAGATAAAATCACAAGATATAAACAAAAGTATACAAAAATTATATTTGGCCTAAAACAATCCCCGGCAACGGCGCCAAAATTTGATCGGTCAAAAACTTATCCTAAAAATAGGAGTTTTTGAGTCGCTCGCAAATATATACGAGGTAGAAGTAGTTTGTGGTAAGTTCTACCAAGGTCTTTTCTCTCAAGGATTGCTCAGCAGGGCTTCGTATAATATTTTGTTACAAATTGCAAGAAATAAATACTAAAATATTCTAAAATAGATTATTGGATTTTTAAATATTAACTAAATTAAATGCACTATTTTTTTAAACCAAACTATTTTAATAAGACTATTTTTATTAGACTATTTATATTAGACTATTTTTAACTAGACTATTTGAATAGGATTAAAATGAGTTGGGAATTTATAAAATCTAGGGGATTACGGGTTCATTAAATTAGGTTTTTAATTAAGTATAGGAATTGATTTACACGGATATAAAAGAAAAATGAATGTTTATCGAGTAATCAACTTTTCACCTCATAACTTTCGTATTCAAAGGTGTCTTAACCACTTTCGCAATCTTAAGATGTTGATAACAAGATTAACACTTGATAGATTGAAAAGATATATTTCCAATTCACTCAACAATCAATCAAGGAGGTTTCATTAGTAGAAATAGGATATGATCAATCTCTATTTAAACCAATTAGTCCTTTTTAATCAAAATAGTGTAAATCAATCAAATACTCAATATATAACCTAATAGAAATCCCCCTTCCCCTAGGAAGAAAGATTAGCTACTCATTGGTTTATACAAACTAAAATTATAATAGAAATAATTGATATACATAATAATATATATATATATATATATATATATAAACTTTTAATTACTAGAACTTAATGACAATAGATAAAACTTATTTGAATATGATGAATCAAAGTGCAAGAAACAAACTTTAAAATATAACTTCAAATTTGTTTAAAGGTTACACGCTTACAAAAATTGAAAGTAAAATACTAAGTGCTTATTGATCAAGCACTTTTCAATTACAAACTAAATGAAAGAAAAACTTTAAACTAAAAATGAAATACAAAGTAAAGTGAGAGTTCAAAGGAGAAATATCTTGCTAAAAGAAACGGGAGTTTCTTTGCAAGAAGAGGAGATATTTTGCAATGGATGAAGATGTCCTTTTATAGGTGATTTTCAAGAATACAATTGATTATTTAATTTGTGGCATCTTTGATAAGTCTTTGGTGTTTGATTCACACTTGATCTTCCTTGCATGTCTTGATTTTCAGATCATTGACTTCTTACATAGTTGTTGAGCTCACAAGATGCTAAATGTGGAAAATTCCACAAATATCAGCCTGAAAACGGCGATGAAAAAGGCCCAGTTTGCCCCGTGTTGTGCGCCATTTTGTGGTGACTCGGTCTCTTCCGGAATACGTGCGAGGACACGGCGCTAAATGCCGGCCATGTGTGAAACGGCCCAAGACACGGCCCTTGTTGCGCCGTATGTGAAACGGCATACATAACACGGTCCTTTTTGCGCCGTGTTGTATGGTCGTTTTGCCTTGAAAATTCCCGTCGTTGGATTTGATCTTGTTTTCCGTCCTTTTTTATGCTTCATGTCAGTAATCTGTAAAATAACCATTTTTAGCTCATGTTTGGACATATCTGTAAAATATGTATTTTTAATCACAAATCAGTACGATTATGCCCGTAAAAGGAATATTTTGTATATGAATTTTTAGATCAATTATGCACTAATCACACGCGCTATGTTACCAAATAGCGTGCGCTAACCAACGTTCTAACCCAGTCCAGTAGCCTCTGGACTGTTTCTGCACCACCCGTTAGCGCGCGCTAACTACAATACTTACCGTGCGCTAACTATAGCACCTTAGCGCGCGCTAGCCAAAAAGCATAGCGTGCGCTATCGACTCAGAGAGACAACAACAGAACATCTCAGAAATGGGTATGACGACGGATACTCGCAACTTTGGGAAATTACAAAATGGTCCCAAATGTCCAAAAATCACGATACGACAATGAATAACCAAACCGAAGCTCACAACACGTATAACAATGTTAATTGAACTTACGAGAAACCCGAAACAACAGTTTCGAACGAGATTCGCAAGAATCAAACTCAAGCGCGGAAAAGTCGCTTAAGAACATGGAACTCAACAAAACGACACCAAAACGAACTCGGACGTCAAAGAGTGCAGAATTAAATACTCTCAGAATGACGAAACGGTAATGAGCGAGTCATCATAATGGACTCCCGCCGAAAAAAAGAAAATTACTGGAAATCGAAATTGCGGATATTACAATCATATGCTCTCAGCTTCGCCACTCTGTCACTCCGTCCAAGGTACCAAATTTCAACCATTATTCATGCATATATCATTTCATTTTATTTACATGCTTGTATATATATATATACGGATTGTTAGAATGGCCAAACCTAGGATGACGCCACGTAAGAGGGTTCCTGCTACATTTGACTTGCGTCTTCTGGCACGCAAATATTGGTGGGACGATCCAAGTTTATCAGAAAATGCACCACACTATGTTATCAACAGGCTGAGCAAGTGGTTGCAGTCTGGGAAACGAGGTTCCGTCACGCAATAGCTGGAACACCTAATGGAGAATTTACCCGAAGATTGGAGTTATTGCATCTTCCGACTTTGGAAAGAGTCCATCAAGAGATCACCAGAAGAGCAAGAAACCGCAGATGATTTCCAGTTCATAGCTGGACGCTTATTGGATATGTACACTCGAGAGGCGATACCAGCTGCAAATTGGAGTTCCGACTCTACGGATGAAGAAGACTCAGAAGAGGATCCCGAAGAAGACCCTGAGGAGGATCCTGAAGAAGATCCAGAGGAAGTCCCCGATGAGAGATCAAAGGTGGACCTCGCAGAGAATATGAAGGATGTTTTGATGGCAGACATCGGGTCTGATGATGACGTCACTTCCTGGATTGAGCCGCGACCCCGTATTCCTGTTATAGAGATTATTAGCAGTGACGATGAGTAATATTCGTAGGCTTAATTTATTTTATTTTATAACTATTATGTTGAGATTTCCAATGGATGTTTCGAGTTTCATTTCTTTCAAAACATATTATATAATGAATATCAGTTATTATATTGCCTTTATATTTTTTATGCGTTGTGACTATTACGTGCGTACTTCCTATATTCTTATTCTTTATTTTCTCGCACTGCGTCGACTAATACAACTCATTGGCAGACTCATGGCTAACCGAGGAAACCACAACGCTCAACCCACCCAAGATCATCTTTTGGATGGACTGGCCACTTTACTTCAAGGCGCAACCATTTTACCGCCTAATAATCCTGAGCAAGGTCAAGCTCAAGTTATCAAGCAGTTCAATCATTTCAAGCTGCCCATCTTTCTTGGTCGTGAGGGACCAGCAGCAATAGAAGAGTGGTTGTTGAACCTAGACAACATCTTCGACTACATGGCGTGCACCGATGCTCAGAAGGTGTCATGTGTCGTGTTCCAACTCAAGGAGGATGCTAGGACATGGTGGATTGGAGTGTGGCGACTCAAAACCCAAGACAAGAAGGATGCATTCACTTAAGACCAGTTCAAGGAAACAGTTATGGAAAAGTACTACCCGAGGGCGTACAAAACCAAGATGCAAAAGGAATTCCTCGATCTGACCAAAGGAGGAATGTCGGTCACTGATTATGAGCGCAAGTTCAAACACATGTGCCGTTTTGCTCCTCATATGGTCGAGACGGATGACATGAAGTCCAAGAAATTCTGAGATGGACTACGTGACCGGATTCTTCACCATTTGGATGGTCATGGGCGTCTGACCTATAATGAAGCAGTTGCAAGGGCCGAGGATATTTCTGCTGGTTTGGATGTGGAGAAGGCAAGAGCACCACCAGTTAGAGAAAATAACAAGCGCAAGTGGCACGATCAAGGAGGCGGTAGTAAGAAGAATGTTAAGACTGGATTTTCGGGGGCGAAACCCCAGTCCGATAAACCTACATGTGCTACTTGTGGTAAGGGACATAAAGGTACTTGCATGCTTGGTCAGAATCGGTGCTACTTTTGTCGTGAAGAAGGACACATGGCCTCAGTATGTATGAAGAAAGGAAAAGGCCCAGGAAATAGTGTGCAAGGTAAAGGCTCAGGAGGCAAAGCTCGAGTGTATAGCATAGCCGAGACCGAAGAAGAGACTGAACCCCAAACCATGTTAGGTATGTTGTTAGTTGCTAATATTCCTGCCTTAGTGTTGTTTGATACGGGTGCATCTCATTCATTCATCTCTAGGAAGCTTTAAACTATGATTGGTTGTATAAGTAGTAAAGCCCCTAGATCTCTGTTAGTTAGCATGCCCGTGGGGGGAGTAGTGCGTGTAGACTCGATAACTAACAATGTGAAGATAGATATTAACGAACATAGCTTCTTAGCCGACTTGCACATAGTTGAACTCAGTGATTTTGATGTTATTTTGGGTATGGATTGGTTGGACAAACATAGAGTTGTAGTCGAATGCTCCGAAAGGAGGGTAACCTTATGTCCGTCTGTTGATGTCAAGACCGTATTCAAGGGAAGACACTCTAGTACCCTGAAGGTGATTTCAGCCATGAAAGCTGTGAAGATGTTGAAGAAGCGTAGTTGCCAAGGATTCCTGGTGAATGTGATGGGAAAAACAACTTCGGAGAAGACAGTAGCTAATGTACCTATCATCAAGGAGTATCCATATGACTTTCCCGAAGACTTGCCCGGAGTTCCGTCGAGTCATCAAGTTGAGTTTTCGATTGATTTAGTGCCAGGAGCGGCACCAATATCGAAAGCTCTCAATAGAATGGCGCCCAAGGAATTACAAGAGGTGAATGCTGAAAGTCTTTTGTTCAACGAACATAATTTAAACTTAGTGTGCACTAAGTATTCTTCATAGCGTACAATATCTGTTCATCACTGCATACGTCACAAATGACCGTTTCATCTCCGTGTTGAAATTCTTTACAACAGATATATTCTTTCGTTAGCGTGCGTTAGCCTTCATCTGTATCGTGCGCTAACTCAATCATTTAGCATGCGTTGTTCTCACTGTGTTGCATACGTGATCCATCAGGTGACTCTTCAGGTAAGTCTCCAGGTGACCTTCTTAGCGTGCGTTAATCTTTCTCTGTAGCGTGCGCTAAGTCATCAGGTAACTTTTCAGGTCTGTTTTGAATGTCTTCGACTCCTTCATTGTTTTGCTTCGTCTTTTTGATTCCTTTGTTGTTTTAGATTGATCGAAAATTCATTATCAAAACCAATTTATGATTATATGGAATATAATACTCCAACACGATGGTCTGAACTTCTTCGTTCCACACGTCTCTCTCCTTTGAATTCCCTGCGATCATTAGAGCGAGGTACATATGGTTTGTTTGCATCATACTCCTCCCACTTGATTTGGGCCCATGCTTTAGCGAGTACGTCTCCCATGGTTCGACAAGGGAACTTGGTCAGCTCTTTATAAAGATCAGAATCGAATAGGAGGCCCTTCCTGAAGGTTGTGGTTGCTGTGTCGACGTTGCAATGCAGAATGGATATTTTTCCTTGTTGAAACTGCCAACAAAATCCCGTAGTGGCTCACCCATCCTTTTTCTTATTCGGTAGAGGTCGTCCGATAGTTTCTCCAATTTCCCGCTACTTGCAAACTGCTCTACAAAACAATCTGTTAGTTGTGCAAAAGAAGAGATATAATTATTTGGGAGGTTTGTGTACAACTGGAGGGCCGGTCCCATTAGACTAGAACCAAACCCTTTACACATGCATGCCTCTCAGAGGTCACGCAAGATGGCGTCTAGATCAGTCATTCCGTCATAGAGTTTCATGTTTGGGAAGCTGAACTTTTTGGCATCTCCACAAGAGCAATGGCATCCACAAATGGCGAATCTGCAAAACTGCTTGGTAGACTCTTCATGATCGGCGCCGGTACCCCGGGATTCTTTGGATCATAACTTCCATTTGAGATAACTTGAAGGCGAGCTCTTGATTAAGGTCCCCTGGATTCGGCATGTTCTCCGAAACCTGAATGTGTTGGGCCACCCGAGCATCTGATGTAGCATGATGGGAAGGTCTAGTCAGATTCGCCTTTTTGGTTTGGTCGGAGGGCTCGATAATGGTAATTGGATCCGCCGTAGATTGGGAGTTTGTGTTGTTGACAGCAATAGATAGAGCATCGAAAGACACACTCCTCTTGAGCCCGCTCGTCATAGGGGGCGGTCCATTGTTGGTTGTGTCTCTAGAGGCATCCGTTGGAGAAATCGGAATTATGGAGATTACGTCTTCTACATCGTCGAGTGATACTAGAGGCTTTCCAGTAGTCCGAGTCGACTGACCTCTGTGGTTGGCCTCTAGAGTCTGGACTCCCCCTACTTATAGGTGAGTTGGGACGAGTTCGGTTTGAGTGTATTTCGTAACCCTTCTCCGTATTCGGGGGTCATTGGAGTTTTTTTCGAGATCATGGACTTACTCTCACTTATCTCCATATGCGTGTTGACCAAGACGGCCCCTTTTGTGGTCCACGTGTAGAATCCATTGAGAGATTTACTCTCAACGTTCATGAGGCACATTCATCACGTGGATTGGGGAGGTACAGTTCAAGTTGACCAGGTCTACCGTCATATTCGTTGGTTTCGTATTGACTCTATGAGTCAGATGGTGCCTTTAAGTGGATTGGGTAGTCTGGGGCTAAGTGGGTAGGTCAACTTTGGGCTTGGTCTATCTTTAAGTTTTACTTTTAAGTAGAAGTCGGGTCATGGATTGAGACGCTTGATCCAATTAAGGGGGTTGGACTCGCGTAATCTTGAATCGCCTCTAGAATCTTTGTGAGGGAATTGTTCATGGTTTGGGCCTATAGACTATATCTTATGGTATCTGCCTCACTTCCAGGCTTGGGCCGACCTTCCTGTGCTCCAATAATATTTGGACTTTTTTTATTGGACTAAGATCTATTTTCTGCCAATACAATTAACGAAAAGGTGATGTATTTTTGAAACATAATTTTAAATTTGTGTGCAATTTGAGAAAGTGATGAAACATTGTGAATTTAGATGCAATTAACCCTTGATAGAAATAGGTGTTAAAACGACCTAAAAACGACGTAGTACTATTAAGTCTGTCGGCAAGTCCAACTTGGCAAGTCCGGTGCCACGCATGATACAATTTGAGAAAAAATGAGAACCATAGTAAAATTACCGAAAATTAAAAGGTAATTTATTTTTGAAATATAATTTTAAATCATGTACAATTTGAAAGTGCGGATACATTGTGAATTTAAGTTCAATTAACCCAAACAAAAATATTGCAACTAATATGAAACATTCTTTTTAAATAAGTATTGTAACTATTATTAAATGGGGAAAAATATATTAAGTATAAAAAAGTAATAGCTACAAGAAGAATGGGGACTAAAGAAAGAAGAAAACATCGAAAAAAAAAAGAGAAGAAAAACACAGAAAAGAGGAAAAGATAATGGAAGAATTAAAAACAAAGGAAAAAACAAAGAAAAAAGAAAACGAAGACAAACAAACAAAAGAAACGGTCGAAAAAAAGAAAAAAAAAAGAAAGAAGAAAAAAAGGAAAAGAAAAACTAAAGAAAGTAAGAAGGGAAATTCTTGGCATAGGTATGGCTTGTACTACCTACATATAGGTAGATAATAAGATTGTAGTATATTAATTAATAAAATTAAAAACAAAAAATTATTAATTACAAAACTAACCTTAACTTTACAAAATAAAAAAAAAAAATTAGCTTTTCTTTTTATGTTATTATTTACAATTTATCAAAAAAAAAAAATCCCATTTCTTTTTCTTTTCCTGTCTACATCGATTTAACCTCCTCCGATTTGCCCTAACCTCCCATCTTTTTCTACTTCTTCTTCAAAATCCATTCCATTTCTTTTTCTTTTCCTGTCTTCTCATCAATTTAACCTCCTTTTCTACTTCTTCTTCTTCCTCCGATTTGCCCTAACCGCCCATCCTTTTCTACTTCTTCTTCTTCCTCTGCCGATTCTTATTCCTATGGATATTTCCTAGTGAAGAAAAGAGAGTCTCGGTTCGAACAACTGCTAGTCAAAATCATAAGCCGAGCACAAGCCTACCTGCGGACGTCATTGTAGTTATATCAAAACCCAAGGGTTGTTCGGACTGGTACGATCTTGACTTCGACTCCGACCCCCGAAGTCAGGTATGACGCTCCTATAATCGATGAATGTTTTAGAGGATGGTCGTGAACGGGATAAGAAGGACCCTTGGTGAAAGGATTTTTTCTGACCTCCAGAAGAGTCTTCTTTTGAATGCCTTGAGGAGCTCCTCTTTTTATCAATCGGCAGAAATGATTTTGTCTTGTAGGGACGACCAACTTGGAATTGGAATGCGCATTTACATTCCCTTATTCAACTTCAGGGCTTTAGCGTTCCGGATTCCCATCCTTTTCTACTTCTTCTTCTTCTTCATCTGCCGGCTCACCACCCATGAAACTCCAGCTTCTTCTTCTTCTTCCGCCTTTTCATGAGCCAGCCCTTTGTTCATACTTTTTGATCGAACAAATCTGGATTACATGTTGCTACTATTGTTCGTGGCCGCGGCCTCGTTGGCAGAAATGATCTAATGATCTGGAATTTGAATTTTGCTGCACAACAACTCAATTGGCAGAAGTGCTCAAATCAAATGGGTAATTTTATATCACAACTCGAAATCCATCATACCTCCTTCTTTGTGTAGCAAACCGCAATCGATAACTCCGAGGTAAAGTCTGTTGTATTTCCATCTTATTGTTTTTCTTAAGAATTGATTGTATTGGGGATTGGTATGTTATCAAGGTTGACTGGTAATGCATTTTGGTAATGATTTTAAGCAATTGTTATCGATGTTTTGTTGAATCGTCCAGATTTGTCGCCTTCAAAGAGATTTCAATTCATTCTCAACATCAATGTACTATACTTTGCATTACCCGATTCGAGAAAATCTGAACAATCATGCGATTCATGATGACGTTTTTTGATCTGTATAATATTCTTCTTCATCCAGGTTTGGATGGCTTGAAGTGGATGGTATACATTGACCTTTTCGATGGCTTATATAAGCTCAACTTGATTAAATTCTGCTACTTTTTGCATGAATGTTTCATGGGTGGTATGTTTCTTTAGTTGATTGTGTTGATATTTTGATGAGTTGTGTTGATGATCTTCCCTTACAAAAGTACCATTTTTGACAATCTTTGGTCCTTTCTGGAAAATTTGAGGACAGA
This sequence comes from Orobanche coerulescens, assembly GCA_033398695.1. NCBI lineage: Eukaryota > Viridiplantae > Streptophyta > Magnoliopsida > Lamiales > Orobanchaceae > Orobanche > Orobanche coerulescens. The sequence goes on from CM065814.1 coordinate 89,921,393, forward strand.
ACATCCTCAACTGTTGTGTGAGTTATAGTTGTAGAACCTGTAATTAGGCGGCAGGTGCGAACCCATTTGCTGACATTGTTGGTGTGGAAATCCGGGTGACACTTTCCTCCCGCAGGTGACACACTTGTTGAAGTACCATGGTTTCATTGTGTCTATCCTTAGTATGACGGCTTGATTGTGAATCGCACATCCCGCATTAGATGGCCGATATTCGGATATCTTCGTGTTGCGTGTTGCCTGTGTAAACAAATGTATCTAATACCTTGTATTGTTTTGGATTTGCTTCAAAGACAGTGATCAGTTGTACTCTGTTCCTGAATTTTTCTTGTTTGAATTTCTAGGATTGGCGCAGGGTCGAGAAATTGTTTGTACCTATTGTATTAAATATCACCATTTAATGATACTGTCATCTTGCCTAGCGATTTATTTAACATAAAGTTTTGTACTTACACATCACCTATTTGCTGAGTTTCCGGTACACGAGGATTGTAGTAGTAATATGTTGCAGGAGTTGCTGAAAGTTGTAATCCTGCAGCTGGAAAAAAAGAGTTTGTAAATGGGGTGACAGAATGTATATGCAATTGGTTTATATTGGTGCCTTAACATTTACCTTTGATAAGCCACGGCATGTGACTAGGAAGAATTATATTGGTGCCTTAACATTCTGAGAGAATACAAAAAAAAGGTAGAACATGTGACTAGGAAGAATTATGTAAAGTGCTCCGAGTTTAATATGTCATCACAAACCTTGTCTCCTAGTGTATCATCAAAAAACCCAACTCCCAACTGACTTGCCAACAAAGGTATATATTCTATTATTGCAAGCCTAACTCTCCAGTTTATCCTCAGCAAGTTCAACAATTACTGGCAACAACGACTGGGATAGCAGATCAATTCCTATTACCTATATAGGAAATGATATTTAGTTCTATCCAGCGATGACACTGAACCTTGAAATGTGAAAGTCTCAATAACAGTTTCATAAAGTTTCAAAATGAAGCATTAGCGAAGCAGATGACCTGGTTAACTTGATCAAGCTTGCTGATAATATTCAAACGAACATCAGGAAATTCATCCTTCAAAAGAGATAAAAATATAGACAAAAGCTGTTCTAATGTTGCATCCTGCATTACCAAAATTAGGGGGACAAAAAGTTGTCACATGTAATGAAAAACTACTAAAACTACTAATACGCAGTAGGACATAAATGCATCGCACTATTCTCAATTTCAGGAGTCGGACATCCCAAATCGAACTGAAAGAAAAACCAGATCACTTTTACTTCTTCAAGAAGAAGAAAAAGAAGGAGAAAAAAACACAAGAATAAGGAAACCCAATAGTCACAATCATAAACGAAATTACATGGCAAACAAAACAAACTGAATAACAAAATAGTTGATATTGATATGGGATAATAGTTGAAGGATTAAATCGGGGCTCACCGTTGTTGACGGGTTTCTTCATCTCGTTCTTCTCATTCTATCGACTTTGTCCTCGTTCGTCTTCCTCTCGAATCTCCGCCCTTCTTTTCCGACTTCAAAAGAGGTGGTGGAATCTTCTACTCCGTTTGCCTGGTAAGGTGGTAGAACGAGAAGGATGAAGTTTTGATTTTTAGATTAGGGCACCAAGGGCATCAGATGTGTTAAAAGGATGAAATTTTGATTTTTTAATGTAAAAAATTAAGTAATTAATTAAAATAAAACAGTTCAATATACAAAACTAATTTTAAAGATAATCTGAATACATAATTTATAATCAATAAGGGCAATATAGGAATTATAATCTTATTTAATTATTTTAAAATAAAAAATAAAAAAAATGGGTACTACAATTTCAATATACTAAAAGTACAACCATCCATTGTAGTGGTTAAAATTCGACACTCATGATTGATTTGAACATAATTTAACGGTTACGATTGAATTACCTACAAACAGGTAACTACAAAGCTACCTGTTCCAAGAAACACCCAAGTAAGAAACGGAAACATTAAAGTTAACAAAATCTAGGCAACAAAAACCTTATAAAGTCTACATGGCAAAAAGGAGAGTTCCCATTGGTTGTACCAGCGTCATTTTGGCGCGTCAAAATTCGTCACAAATCCTACGGTTTTAGACACTTTCTAATCCTACAAGTACACGTTTTATGTCGGTCGAGTTTGATCACTACGCCCCACCAGGTCGATTGTGAATTTCCTCTGCCGCCAGACATCTTTACCCATCCTTACCCCGAGCTCGATATTTTTCTCGACATAGTCCCACATATTTCTGTAATTTACCTTTTACACTATAAAATGGCTCCGGTATTATGACACCCAAAAAAAAAAAAAAAAAATCAATCTCAATCCGTATACACCAAGAACTGGTAGAAGCTGATTCTCGTGTTGTACGGATTTTTTCTTGATGGGTTTTATGGATTGCTGAGGTTTTTGTATAGATACATATATTATATACATACATACATTAGAAGCGTTTTAAGTTAGTCGTGATGGTGGAAGCTAAATCTGTATTGGATGGTAATAAAATTAGGAACAAATCAATAGAGGAAAAGAGAGGCACTAGGAAATGGGCCAAGATAGGGGCAGTCTTGGTTTTGGTCTTAGCCATAGCCATAACATCTAAATACGCCCATAATCAGAAGTCTTGTCCATGTTCTCAGGTTTCGCACTATTCCCACTCTTGGATTTTTTTTTTTGGTTGAACTGCGATCTCGTTTCCTGTTTGTCTTGGGATTTTGATTGTGGGATGCATATTTGTTTGCACTGTTCTAAAAAAAAACTCACAGAGCCCAGCAGGCTGTTCACATTCTTCTTGGTGTGTGACCACATGCCTAATCCTATCTATACCCAACTGAATCCTCCCCAGAGCTGGTTGGACGCTAGACCCCTGTCTGCACTCGCCCGTATCCCCCTAATGCTTTTTAAAACACTGATTTGTTTGTATCATAATTCATATATATATATATATATATATATATATATATATATATATATATATATAGACACACACATATACATACATATAACATAATATAATATTTCTGTACATAATGGTATTCTGGGATTCTTGCATTGATGGCATATTGTGGTAGAGAGCACAGAAAAAGAAGTTTTGGATTGTGTTTTTTGCATGAAACTATGTCGATTGGGAGTTATGATTTATGAAACATGAGGATCTTCCAAGTAATTCAATGCCAATTATGCAACTGGCTGTTCTCGAAAGAATGCTGTGTCCACTTTATTCATTGCCAAAAGAACTACCAACTCTGGGCATTTCATTTTGCATAATCTTTCTGGCATTTACATCTATAGTAGTCTTTCATGTTTGCAATTAATTCTCATGTTTGCCATTGTGACTTTTCCTCATGCTAATGATCTTTAGATTCCAATAATAAGTATACTAGGTTTTACCTAGAGAATGTATACCTCGTTTTCACCGACCCCAACATAGTTGGGATTAAGGTGCATTTGATGAGTTGATGATGAATGTATACCTTGTTTTGAATGGTTCGCGTTCTGTTTGAATGCTGGGAAAGTACTTTTTATCGATTAGACATAAGCTGTTGCTTTATACGGTCCATGGATCAGCAGAGTCAAAGTTCCACATTCTTTTTCTTGCTTATGCAGGATTCTCGAAAATATACAGGCATAGTTGAGGATTGCTGTTGTGATTATGAGACAGTTGACAGTCTTAATGGTGCAGTACTCCATCCTCTACTTCAAGAGCTTGTTAGGACTCCGTTTTTCCGATACTTCAAGGTCAGTTATGATGGGTTAATTTAGGGTATTGTATAATATGCTGATGTAAAATATAGTTTATCATAGTGCATTAGTCTGGTTTAAGTAGGTCACAGCAGACAATAGTGATGTTTAGTGCAATAAGCTATTGTTTTTTCTATCAGTTGCGGTCATTCATAATGATTTAAGTTATTTGTCAGCAGTATCATAAGCAGCACTGAATAGGTTTTCTCTCCGGTGGCAAATTTGCGAGCAAGAATATGATAATATAAAATTCCACCTCAAATTTAAAATTTTAAGGTGGTTTAAACTAACTCTATCCTGACAGAGTGGGTCCGAAAGTGGAGATATTAACTGAACTTATTGGCATATAGGGTCCTATTAATTCCAGCAGAATGAAACCCTAAACTAGTTAGCTAAAAGTTTCAGTTAACACTAGCTAAAGACAAATATTATTTACAATTGATATGATGTTTTTGCCTTTATTAGGCAGCTGAAGGTTGAATCCTGTAAATTCGTTTGGCTTTTTGTACGTAATCCAACTACACCGTAAAAAAATATGTGAAGTAGTTATGATTGTAAATTATCATTCTACGTACCGAATACTCCTACTGAAACTGTTTGATCATGCTACATTTTTTGATGACCATGGAAACAATATCAAGATCATTTCCATTAATATAACTGAATGTAACTATAATTATCATTTCTGCATGGGTTGGTAATTTTCAGTTAAGGGTCCGTTTGATACTTGCAGTTTGACTCCTCAAATCTCATGTAACTTATGAAACATGGCAGGCTAAGTTGTGGTGTGATTGCCCTTTTTGGCCTGATGATGGTATGTGCAAGTTGCGAGACTGCAGTGTATGTGAATGTCCAGAAAATGAATTTCCCGAACTTTTTAAGAGGCCAGTGCAGCACGGGCTTGGATCTGATGATTTAATATGCCAAGAAGGAAAGCCACAGGCTGCTGTTGATCGCACTCTAGACTCAAAAGCCTTTAGGGGCTGGATTGAAGTGGATAATCCATGGACTCATGAAGACGAGACTGATAACAGTAGTTACTTGTCTCTTTCTTCTTGCTGCATATGACACTTAATCCATTAATCTCTTGAACACATTTAGTTTTTCATGTTCAACCTGTGGTTGCATTCAAACCAGCTCAGCTTAGTTGAGCTGCTATTAAGTCTCTTCTATTAGAGAGGTTTCAGGGTTCTAATCCTCTCTCCTCCCCTTATTATTCACTTTGTAAAAGGATTCACACAAAAAAGAACCCATGGTTGCATTCATTCTTTTTTTCTCGAGTCAGTGTTACTGTTGTGTTTGCACTGATTGTTGTCAAGTCATTCTAGATGTTTGTTCAAAGAATGATAAATGCCTCAATGAATCTTTCTCGTCTGCAGGTCAGTTGACATATGTAAATTTGCAACTGAATCCTGAACGATACACTGGCTATACTGGGCCATCAGCCCGAAGGATATGGGATGCTATATATTCTGAAAATTGCCCAAAGTGTAAGTTTCTGGTCTTTACTTTTGTGGAATTTGTCAGTTAAGCTTTTGAAAATAGATAAAGTGCTGTTCTTTTATCCTCGTAATTCAGTTTTTTCCTGGATATTGTGTTTGGCGTTCGTAGTAATTGGTCCATTAAGAAGTTTTCGCATCTCTAGGATTAAGTTTTAGTCCTCTGAGTGTATGCGGAGTTTTCCTCATTTCTTTTTTCTGATGCTCATAACTTGATAGTTGCCTGCAAACCGAAATTGGAATTTGTTTTTACTTGTAGAAAGACTAACAACCATAGTTGCTCCTAGAAAACATTTCTTTCTTTAATCCTTGTCTTAAATTGTTTCCTTTTGGATCGTGGATTAAATGTGCTAATTAGTGTAATATTTGTACGAACTGCAATATTTTCGCTTCTGCTCGTCTTTGCTGTTGTATAATTGTGGATGTCAAAGTGATATTAATTTTTTTCTTTTCTGTTTCCCAGATTCATCAGGAGAGATTTGTCAGGAGAAAAGAGTCTTATACAAGTTAATTTCAGGCCTTCATTCATCAATCTCAATTCACATTGCAGCTGACTATTTGCTTGATGAGGCTAAAACTCTGGTTTGCCATTTGTCTTCTCCTTGTTTCTGGAGATTTTTATTGGACCCTCATTCTTAATTTTCATTTTTTTATCATATTTTTGTAAAACACTCAAATTCATATGAATCATAAAACTCAAGTCTATGAATTTTTTATTCCACAACCTGAGAATTGTTAACATGCTCTATGCTTAGACCATCCTGTTTGGAATATATTAAACATGAACCTGATCATTTTTTTGCTGTTCCAGTGGGGCAGAAATTCGGAGTTGATGTATGATCGGGTTTTGAGGTATCCTGATCGTGTGAGAAACTTGTACTTCACTTTTATGTTTGTTCTCCGAGCTGTAACCAAAGTAGTTTTTTTTAAATATTATCTTGATTAATTTGTTTGTTCGAAAAAGCTACTTCTTTGTCATATTCATTCTTTTTGAAATGTCATACAGGCTGCAAGTTACTTGGAGCAGGCCGAATATGATAGCGGTAACGTGGAGGAGGACCTGAAAGCACAGTCTTTAATGCACCAGCTGCTTTACAACCCAAAATTGCAGTTTGCATGTCCACTTCCATTTGATGAAGCTAAATTATGGCAAGGAAAAGTTGGGCCTGAGTTGAAGCAGGAGATTCAGAAGCAGTTCAGAAACATCAGGTTTGTATCTGATCTTTAAATTATTTGTAGTGGATAAAAAGAGTACTCTTGAGGTTTGGGTTAATTACCCCCCCAAAAAAAGAGAAAAACAGAGAAGTTTCAGAAGTACAAAAAAAACTTGGCATTTGATTCTGCTTTAAATTTAAGTGGGCAACTGGAGTACTTTTATGAATGTAAGGTGCGTTTTTGTAATAATTTTTGCTCATGAAGGGGAAAATGTAGGACGAATAGAACCTTAAGTTTTTTTTTCTTTTTTTAATTTTTTTTTTGATTTTTAAACATCTCTCGATATTTGTAAATACCCCAACCTCAGGGGGGTAGCTGTAAATATCCCTTATTCATTGATTTGCCTATAAGAATTAATCCAGCTGCTAATTAATATCCTCAAGGAACCTGGAAATCTATAGCACATTTTCTTGCATGCAGCATTTAGTGATGTGTAGTTTGATAATAAATGAACATGGAAAGAACAAAGCTATGATGATAGTTTTATTTAAAGAAAAATGTTTCTTTCCATTTGGACCTCTGCTTATAAAATAATTACCATAAAATTTGTGACGTTCAATTATTAATTTGTTCTGTTCTGTTGGTTGCCGCATATGTTAGACTTTGGCCATCCAGCGCCACTAACACGACAACACATTAACACTAGACTAACTCGTAACTCGGAGAACCTTTATCCTAAGACATGATGGATATCAATAAAAATTTGGCAGTTTTTTTCTAAAATTGACACTATCCAAACCTGCTATACGAAACAGTAATACAAAACAAAGAGGCAGCCCGCCTTGTCTCATAACCAAGACAATCCCATTCTCCAAAGAAAACACAAATAATTACTGCTTCTGGGCACCCCACGAACCATAAGCAACCAACAGTACACAAAACATCAACCCAACTGTAGTAACAAATGAGACTTACAAACAACACAAGTCGTCTATGTTTACATACTACAAAAAGACCCGTTAAGTTATAACTCAAAAGTAATCTTTTTATTCCCACCAAAGTAATGTAAACCACATAAAGAAGGACCATGGTTCCATCCAAGCGCAGTTCACAACCAGCTGCAGCAGCAACCTCCTCCTCCTCTAAGCTAGACCGACATCTTCAGCCTCACCTACAATGCATAAATAAACACATGAGCGGAAGCCCAATGAATGGAAACTGGCAGCGTGCATGTAATATGAAAATGTGAATGAAATATATTTCACAGATAAAGAACCAAAGAATTAATTATATAAGTAATATGTAATCAATAGCACACTATTTGCAGCATACGATAATAACAAAGAATACTCAAGTATAAGCGTTAGATGTATTTTATCTTTAGGGACTGTTACCAAACACCAAGTATTCGAGGGTCGCTCGCAATAAAATGGATCCATAATATCATTAGTAGTCACCAAATTCGCATATGGGCATAAATCCGCTGGGTTATCAGACCTCCAGAAGGTAGTATAATCCGCCGGCTATTTCCAGGCCACATATGAACATTTCATATACCTTGAGACATGGCAGTGAGATGTTCATCACATGATAGGTAACATTTATAAGACTCATGCCCAAGCGCAACCAGACACCTATCATTTTCAACAACCGGGGAAGACATTTCACAGAGACTCCAGTCCAATTGCAATTAGGCACCTTCTAAGAGCTATTGCCCCTACCTCGATACATAAGTATCGTCACATTTTAGTTTTCACACAACATATATTACTCTTCTTATTATGTAAATTCATTCACTTGTTAGTCGCACACAGACGTACTCTTATATCATGACTCACCATCATGGTTGTTACGGCGGTAAGTCGAGTCGAGTCGGCGGAGGTCCGGCATGGCGAGTCGTAGACTAGTCGTAGACTAGTCGAGACTAGTCGACTAATTATAAATATATATATATATATATAATTATATATATGAAATTGTTATGTAAATATGTAATGACAAATGACAAATACCACATTGCAAAATAGAATAACAATAATCATCCAATTTTAAGTTGCAAGTTTCAAACAAAAGAAAAGTAGAATTCAATAGAGTGCAAAATAAAAAAACACAATCATGATCAAACATATTCATCAAGCTCCAAGTCACATGTGTCGCGATCACTAGTTTCGTGAGTAGAAGTAGTTGGTGGCTATGTCCATAATCATCATCCACCCTCATCATCATTTAAAATGATAGGATCCGTTTCCATCTCATTATCGGATGATGCATCAATTTGAGAAGAACCACTGCCACGACGCCTGCTGTAGGTAAGCCTAGCAACATCCCCACCACCACCTCTACTAGGATTCCGACGTCCATCAATGCCTTGATGCCTCCAAAGCTCTATCTACAAGAAGCCAATCCACATCACCGGATCAACGACTTCTCCATTCACCCACTCATTATCCCATGGAAATCATCTAGAAGCAATGGATCGAAATTGTACCATCTTCACGTCTCTTTTGGAACCTTGTTGCAATTTTCCGATTGTATTGAACATACACCAAATCATTCAAACGTTGATGCTCCAATCTGCCTTTTCTTGGTGTGAATCTAGATACATATATAACATAAATAACAATGAATCAATGACATGTAACTTATAAACTGAAAAATACATTTTTGATTATATAGAAGAAAATAATAAAGCTACTTACAAACTCAAAAGTACTCCAATTACGTTCACAACCGGATGAAGAACAACAAAGTCCAACAATTCTCTTTGCAAACATTGCAAGCTCAATGGTATTGCCACCAAAAGCACCCCACCAATCAACTATAACGAAAACAGATAATGTATATATTAATAAGCATTTCTCCGTGATGGTACAAGTACAAAAAGTTATAAATTTAATTTATAAACATTAACTTAATTTACTTACGTGGATTCTTAGTTTTCCTTTGTGAATCGATAATTGCTTTCCAAAGAATTCCTTGAATTTTCGTATTGATCGGCTTGGTCACTAATCTTTTCCACCACACTTGTATCACGAACCATCCTTTCAAGAACATCATTAAACTTCATTCGCAATCGTGCGGAGTATGCATAATCATCTTCTCTGATATCAAAGAATCTTCCCGGATTAAGAAACAAAGCCGCGCTATACAAATCTACTTCCATTTGAGAGTCCCATCGTTTCTCAATAATGCTTAACACTTTGCTTGAAAGTCTTGTTTTTTCAAGTGCACTTTTGATTTTAGCCTTGGCATATTCCATTGACGCACAAATCTCCGCCATAGCCGGTTTTCATCTCCGTCAACAATCCTCAAGACAACCAACAATGGTTGTGATGCTCTAATGCAATCCTCAACACTATTCCAAAACCTTGTTGAGAGGACAACATCATGCACTTTCCCTCCCGCAACAGTTTTAGCCAAGTTAGAATTGAACCACTCTTCACCACCAAACAATTTCCTCAAAGCATCCCTATACACATCTTGATATTATACTTTCAATTCACAAATGAATGAATTTAAAAATTAAAGAGGACCTAAGTGAGGGACTTACCTATTTTTGTACAAACTCAGAATGTAAGAAATGCCGTAGCAAATCTTGTAGCTCCTGTTTTCACAATGTCTCTTCCCATAGTCTTCTCCCTCATGGCATATAGGAGTCGACCATGCCTATAAATAAATGTTGTTATTCCTCTACCGTGTGTGATGGTAGCATCGAACTCCTTCAACTTTGTAATATCCTCTAGCATAAGGTCTAAGCAATGTGCGACAAGGAGTCCAATAAAGTGTACGTATCCGTCGCACAATAATCCTCCCGCCGCCTTAAAGTTAGCACCATTATCCTGTCACAACCTAAAATTAATGCAACAAGTGAGAACATTTCTCAAGTTCAATGAAGATTGAAGACAAACAATACAAAATAAGTATGTAGCTACCGAACAACAATGTCTCTCCCAATCGAATCAATTTGTTCCTCGAATAGATCACCCAACATCCGTGCATCTTGTACCTTACTTGACACATCAACCGACTTTAGAAAAAGGTACCTCCGGCCATTAACAAGGAAATTGATCAAGTGTCTATTCCTTTTATCGGTCCATCCATCGACATAAGTGTACAACCATACTTCCTGTGCTTTTTCATGTTTCTCTCTCAACTTGTCTGTCTCTTTCTTTGCTTTTTCAAGTAACGGCAGCCGCAATTCATGATAGGTGGGCGGCTTCAAACCCGGTCCAAATTGTCCAATAGACTCGATCATGATCTCATAGCTCCTGGAGTTAGCGGCATTGAATGGTATCCCACATTAATAGAAGAAGTTTGCTATGTGCATCTTCACTCTCTCTTTTTCTTCTTCGGTCTTTGTAGAATTTTCAAGAGTAGTTTGAGATGGACCCTTACTATGTCTTTCCTCAATGACTTCTTCGGGAGTTTTTCGAATCATAGAAGCAATTGTCTTTGTTGGTTTTGATTGTGGTACTATGAAAGACATCTTCTTTCTTTTATTGTTGTCCGGAACTTGACAAAGTATTAGAACCAGCTGTTGAGGACTTATGTGGATTTTCATGAACTTCGTCATCTTCATTATTATTATCATCATCATCTAGATCGTCATCAAGTGGCACAGACTTCTTCGCATTCTTCTGAATATAGTCTTTCATTTCTTTTATGATTGCCGGTGTAGTTTTCGTACACATTGCTACATCCGGAAATCTGCCCGCAAGATGTTGTTTCAACCTTCTTACCCCCGAATGCATGACCTTACTACAAAGAATGCATTGAACCACATCTTTATTTGTTAACCGCCAAAATCCATATTTCCACCCAACATCCCCGTATTTAGCCTTCCGTTTTGGATCCTTAGCCGGATCATAAGCTTCATTTGATTCTGCCATCTACAATTTGAAAAACATTCGAACATAATCAATATATATAATTATATTTATATGTAATATGTATACTACTGTATGTACTATATATTAATATATAATTATATATATATATACTGATTATATATAAAGTAATATATATATACTGGCTGTATTATATATATATATATATATAATATCAATAGATATACTGGATATAATAGCAGTATACTGGATATAATAGCAGTATATATATACCATATATAAAGTAATATATATATATATATACTGGCTGTATTATATATATATATATAATATCAATAGATATACTGGATATAATAGCAGTATACTGGATATAATAGATATACTGGGTATACTGGATATACTGGATATATATATATATAATATATATATATATATAATATCAATAGAAAGAGGAAGAAGAATCGGCGCAGGAAGAAGAAGAAGAAAACGTACCTGTTTATTAGCGGCAAATCGGCGCGTGCGCGGCGGCGATCGACTCAGGCGATGGGACCGAAGTGGGTTTCTTCAGTCGGCTCTTCAATTAGGGTTGTGTGAGTTGTGAGAGGTACGTTTTTTTCTTATGCCTGCGATTTATAAAAAAAAAAAAAAATTGCGGGTCCAAGTCGGACCCGAGTCGTCGCCCAGTCGACCCAAGTCGTCGACCACGCGAGCCAGTCGACCCAAGGCGGGCGACTTTTTTACATACGGCGAGTCGGATGGCCGCGGCGACCTCCCTCCATCGCCTGGTCGACTAGTCGCCGACTAGTCGCGACTAGTCGAGCGCCGTAACAACCATGCTCACCATCGCAATGGTATCATTAGAAAGTAACATTAATCCATCAAGGTACATAGAACCAGCAATACTGAATATATCCATTCAGTATTTAATATCATGAAATGAAAACAAATACACAAGACACATCAAGGTTTATGCATTGGATTTACAGTGAGTTTCTACGCACATATTTCGAGGACTTGCGAACCTGTGGCTTATAAGTGGATAATATGACCTATTAATCTTATACCCTTCTCAAAGGAATGAAGTAAATCATTACAAAATATATTTTACATGATCAATACATCCCCCAACCGCTAAGGATTTGTAACGACCTTGTAGACGTATACTCAGCACTTTAACGGGTTTGTACCTATATTATTTATATATTGGATCTTGTATATAATACATATCAGTCATTACATGATTATGAATGTTATTTGTTATGGTATATATTACCCTTCAACAACAACAACAACATGTAAGCCTTAGTCCCAAAATGATTTGGGGTCGGCTAACATGAATCAAACTTTGAAACCGTCAATGATCGTTACATAAATAACATAAAAGGAGAAAAAGAGGGAAACAAGTAGAGAAAAAAGCAAATAAAAAAGAGAATGAATGTTAAAAAAAATGGAAAATCCTGAAAAATAAATTAACAGATACATGGAATAAAAGAAAATAGGAATAAAAATACAGAAAAAAAAGAATCAGATTCCATCCACCATCCGTATTCTTTCCCGCCACATTTGCCTCTCTATCGCTATACTTTCTCCAATTCCAAGAAACCGCGTATCATTTTCAATCATCTTTATCCAAGTTTTCTTGGGTCTTCCTCTACCTTTCACAACATTACTTGTTCCCCAACTTTCTAGCCTCCTCACTGGGGCATCAACATGTCTTCTTCTCACATGACCAAACCATCGTAATCGATTCTCCATCATCTTGTCTTCTATAGCCGCAACTCTTACCTTCTCTCTAATCACCTCATTTCTGAGCCGATCCTTTTTTGTATGACCACACATCCATCGTAGCATACGCATCTCCGCCACATTCATCTTTTGAACGTGACACTGTTTTACAGCCCAACACTTGGAGCCATATAACAGCGCAGGCTTAATTGCCGTGCGGTAAAATTTACCCTTTAATCTATGAGGTATGTCAGGATCACATAAAACCCCTGTGGCACTCTTCCACTTCAACCACCCGACCTTTATTCTGTGAGCCATATCGCCATCTAGCTCTCCATCATTTTGGATAATAGATCCAAGATACCGAAAGAAAGTGGATCCATGAACAACTTTCCCATCAAATGTGATCATCCCCGCCTCTCTATCACTGTTTTTGCTAAACCTACACTCCATATATTTAGTCTTACTTCTGCTCAGCCTAAAGCCTCGAGCTTCCAAAGTATCCCTCCAAAGTTCCAATTTCTGTTGCACTCCAACCTTCGTTTCATCAATCAACACAATATCATCTGCGAACATCATACACCACGGAACGTCATTTTAAATTTCTCTTGTCAATTCGTCCATAACTATGGCAAAAGGACTAAGAGCAGATCCTTGATGCACCCCAATCATAATAGAGAATTTTTCTGTCCTCCCAACATTAGTACGTACACTTGTACTAGCTCCCTCATACATGTCTTTTATAATGTCAATATATTTCCGCGATACACCCTTCGTTGCTAAGGCCCACCAAAGTACTTCTCTTGGTATTTTATCATATGCCTTCTCTAAATCAATAAAAACCATATGAAGATCTCTTTTTATCTCGATAATGTTCCATCAACTGCCGGATAAGATAAATTGCTTCCATGGTCGATCTTCCAGGCATAAATCCAAACTGATTTTCTGTTATCTTCACACATTTCCTGATCCTTTGTTCAATCACTCGTTCCCACAACTTCATGGTATGACTCATTAGTTTAATTCTGCGATAATTAAAACAATCTTGAACATCACATTTGTTCTTATACAAAGGGACGAGAATACTTTTCCTCCATGCTGATGGCATCTTATTGCTTCTCCAAATCTTATTGAAAAGCATAGTTACCCATTCGATCCCTCTCTCCCCCAAACACCTCCAAACTTCAATAGGTATACCATTTGGTCCTTCTGCTTTCTGTGTGACCCATTTTCTTCAATGAAATTGTCACTTCACCCTTTTGAATTCTCCTCTTAAACTCTCGGTTAACCATACTTGAGGGGATGTTTAAATTCCCAATATCTTGTTCTTGATGGTCATGGAATAGGGTATCAAAGTATGACCTCCATCTCTCTTTCATCTCTTTATCTTGAACCAAAACTTTTTGGTCAGTATCTTTTACACATTTAACTTTTCCAATATCTCGCTTCTTATCTCTCATTCGAGCAAGTTTATAGATATCTTTTTCCCCTTCTTTTGTATCTAATCTTGCATATAATTCTTGATTGACCTTTGATCGGGTATTTCTCACTGCCTTTTTAGCTCCTGTTCGAGCTTTCTTGTACTTCTCATAATTCTCATCGCTCGAGCATTTACCCAATACCTTATAACATTCACGTTTGGTCTTTATCGCTTGCTTAACTTCATCATTCCACCAAGATGTGTCCTTACTTGATGGTCTGTTTCCTTTAGATTCTCCTAGGACTTCTTTTGCAACTTCCTTTATGTTATTCTCCATCAAGTTCCACATCGAATCTATATCCATCTCCGTGCAATCAGACCAAATACCACTATCAGCAATCTTAGCCACAAAAGTATGTCGACTCTCCCCTTGGAGCTTCCACCACTTAATTCGAGGGTCAACTTGTGGTCTACTCTTTCTTAAGTGCCTCTTACCTCGAAAGTCAAGCACCACAACCCTATGATGTGTTGCAGCACTCTCACTGGGTATCACCTTGCAATTAGTAAAACTCTTCCTCCAAACATTCCTTACTAAAAAGAAATCAATCTGACTTGCATTACCTCCATTTATATGTCACCAAATGAGAGTCCCTTTTCTCGAACCAAGTGTTCATAATACCCAAGTCATGAGCTAATGCGAAATCCAATATACCATTTCCTGCTTCATTCCTATCCCCAAAACCAAAGCCACCATGAATGCTCTCAAAACCATCTCTGCTAACACTGACATGCCCATTGAGGTCACCACCAATGATCAATTTCTCACCCATAGGAATTCGTTCGACAACCTCTTCCAAATCTTTCCAAAATTCTTGTTTGATCGATGCATCCAATCCTACTTGTGGTGCATACGCACTTATGATAGTTAGAAACTCATCCCCTATCACAAGCTTAATACTCATTATTCTATCGCTCTTTCTTGACACTTCCACCACATCATCAATGAATTCTTTATCAATGACGATACCCACTCCATTTCTACTTCTATCCTTTCCAGAGTACCAAAGCTTGTAACCCCAAGGAGCTAACACTCTTGCCTTCTCGCCAACCCACTTAGTCTCTTGTAGACACATTATGTGAATCCTCCTCCTTTTCATAACCTTCCCCACTTCTGCTGATCTCCCCTTCAAAGAGCCAACGTTCCAAGTTCCAAACCGCGCCTTACTACCCTTACTAGCCGCATGAACTAACTTCTCTGTCTGTCCCCGTCCACGCTGCAAGGATTCTTGCACATTTGACACCACACCCATACTTCGAGGTGGCGCGCCGCTTCCGGGCGACGACCTAGCAACCCTTGCATATTTTCCACTACACCCGGGCCTATGAAGTGTAGCGCATCCTTGCTCATTTGACACCACCCTCACATGTAAAGGTGGCGCGCCGCTTCTGGGCGACGACCTAGCAATCCTCGCATACTTATCACTGCACCCGGGCCTATGAAATGCAGCGCGTCGCTTCTGAGGAGACGCCCCAACGATTTTCAAAGTTTGATTCATGTCCATGGGATGTGACGAGTTTTACGCTGGCTGCCACTAACCTACCGCAACCCTCCTCTTTTATCTGGGCTTGAGACCGGCAATGAATGTCAAGAAGACACCCACAGGCAGAGTTGAATATATTGGATCTTGTATATAATATATATCAGTCATTACATGATTATGAATGTTATTTGTTATGGTGTATATTACCCTTTATTCGCCGTAGCTATATAAACATGAGTTCTTAGAACAATATAATCCTAAATGTTTTATATCTGCGGCTGTGCAATAACCTGATTTTGGATAGTTCTTTACCTATCCAAAATAAGTCTAAATACCCTCAAAGTTTGACATAATATCCCTATACTACTTATGAACCAATACTTGAGAACCCCTGATCTGAAACAAATGGATTACATACTGATATAGCACAAACATGGCAGATTCCAACCCCTCTTTAGTCACTTACATAACCCACATTCACGGCCCTAGCATCTTTTTAACAGATATAAGAACATCCCCAAGATCCCTCAACTTCAAATAATCAAAGAAATAAAGGAGAAAACAATGGAAACCTTATAAGGGCTTACCTGGAACGGCAAACTAACGGAGATCTTGATGTTAATATTGATTTTGCCTTGAATTTTTGAGAGAGGGTTGAAAGGGAAGGTTCTAAACTAAAGTATTCTCTGATGTTTAAACTAATTTTAGGAGGCGTATCCAGCCCACAGGGCTACAAGTTGGTTAAAAGAGAAGAACCTTCAAGAAGGTCAAACCTGTCATGGTTTTAAAGATTGGACCGGTTTTCCTCTTTGTGGACCAATTCTTGGGTATATGAGACCAGTTCCGAGCCCATAAGGAGTGTAAAAAGGGTATTGGTGGCCGGTCCAAGGTTATTATGATGAAAAATGAGCATTAAGAATGGTTAAAATCGGTTGTCGGCGTAAAAGATCGAACTAGCTAGAGAAACTCACTCTTTAGTGTAAAGAGTCTGAATAATGTTCCATCAAATGCCCACAGGGCTACAAGTTGGTTAAAAGAGAAGAACCTTCAGGAAGGTCAAACTTGTCATGGTTTTAAAGATTGGACCGTTTTCCTCTTTGTGGACCAATTCTTGGGTATATAAGACCGGTTCCGAGCCCATAAGGAGTGTAAAAAGGGTATTGGTGGCCGGTCCAATGTTATTATGATGAAAAATGAGCATTAAGAATGGTTAAAATCGATTGTCGGCGTAAAGATCCAACTAGCTAGAAAAACTCACTTTTTAGTGTGATGAGTCTGAATAATGTTCCATCAAATGATAATAAAAGTAGGATGATAATACGTACCAAAGAAGTTTGTATGAAATGTATTCACCCGAACCATCAACTCAAATTAATATTCAAATCGGCGGCGCACAAGACGATTAACCAGCAAAGTGATTTGAGGGTCATGAGAATTCAAAAGGATTTAAAAGCTGGGAGTCCATTGAAATTGGTTCAAGAATGAATCAATAGGTTTTTGAATGAAAAAAAATCTCCTACCCTTTAGCGTAAGGTTTAGCAGACCTAATCAATTAACCAGAATCCTTAATATCTAGAAATCATGCTACTGCAATGCTGTTACTTGAAATGGGATGACATGAAACTGATTATGAGAGTAATATCACGTGGTTGTGTAAGTATTATTATATGATTTGGGTATTTAATATATTAGTTAGTGGTTAGTGGAATTTGAGGTGGCGTTACAAGTCTTATAAAAGAATATGACGGCAAACTTGTTCTGCACATTTGCAGCGCTCTAATGGACTGTGTTGGATGTGAGAAATGTCGTCTTTGGGGAAAACTTCAGGTCCTTGGTCTTGGAACTGCACTCAAGATTCTTTTTTCCTTTGATGGTAAAAACCATCCAACTGAACCTGTAAGTTGATGTAACAAAGACTTGGTTTATCCTGGCTGCAGGAAAATGTACTTTAAATTCATTAACAGCCTTTTTACTTATTATTATTTTTATTCTTCTTATTATTATTATTATTATTATTTTATTCAGCTGCAACTGCAAAGAAATGAAGTGATTGCTTTGGTGAACCTGCTTAATCGACTATCCGAATCTGTCAAACTTGTCAATGAAATTAGCCCTTCAATTGAGCCGAGTATGGAGGAGTTTGCTTCAGAACCTCTGATGCAGGAAACTAGTGTATTCCAAAGAGCGTGGGAAGCAGTAGGAAGGTTTCCGTATGTATCTGCTATCCGTTTCATGTAATTGTTCATATTCATCCTTGGATGCGATGATGCTTACTTGGTATCCTCAAAACAAGATATAAAGAAGTGGAGCAAAGCCAAAAAATACCGCTGGGCTTCAGTCTAATTACCAAAAAAAAAAAAAAAAATACTGGGTCATCCTATCAAAATTATATAAAAAGACCTTCAATATTTTACCTATAGTACCCGTTTGAGGGTGGTATTTGTTAAGCAAGTGCAAATACGAACCTGGGTTGTGGGTGGGGGGGAGGGGGGTGTTATAGTACCTTAAGAGGATGTTTATATGTGATTAGGTTAAACCTCAAGGTAGTTTTTGTAATTTATGGTTGCTAAACTAATTTTCCTCTTACCCCAGGTTGACCCTCTTGTAATAGCTGGCATCCGTGTATGAAATTCTGTGAAGCTCTTACAGAGCATTATAAATACTGACCTAGTTCTTACAGAGAACCATATTGTGGGAACCATACAGTCTATAGGAATGAATTGTCGGCGGAAACAATTTAGAATATGTTGAACTGTGAGTATTATAGTTGCTTTGTGATTTATTTTGCTCATTTCCCCCTCTTTTTTGTTCGGGATTGTTAAGTAGTTGGGCTCTTGTTAGTGATTCTTAGCTTTGAGGTGGAGAGAATAAAATTTTTTTCCACCAAAAAGCTGAGAATCACTTTGTTTAGAGTTCACAGTCAGTCCCCTGCCACCAATCCACTCGACTGCTACCTTTTGTAATTATCAAATTGTTCATTGGAACAAATGTGTTTTACCATCTTCTGCCTGAATTCTGTTGATGGATTCATGTGTCTGAAATATTATTCTTTGCTGATCAACTTTTTCACTGGTAGATGTCTATATCGAATGCTTAAACAAATATATGGTTAGTATGAAAAGGCTCTTTATGATTTACATCTAAAGGTGTAACGAGATATTATCGATAAATGAGTGGATACCCGTCCATAATAATGGGACCGTGGATGGGTGTTATCAAATTATCAAATGTCATTGGGGGTTTGCCGACGGACGCCAGGCGGCTCATTGGAGAACAGGCCGACAGATGACCTCAAAGAAACTACCCGGTCGTCGAAGGCTAGGCGGGCAGCAATTGGGCCCCCGTCGAAGAGCAGGCTGACAAGTTGGAGGTCTGCCGACGACAGCCCCACTAGAAAGTAGGCCGATAGGTCTGCTGAAAAAAATTGATCTTCAGCGGAGGTCTGTTGGTGATCGGCGGCTTCCCAGTCTAAAAGCATGCCAGTGGGCCGGTCGCATAAAAAAGAAAGAACTAGTCGATGATGGAAGTCTGCTAGCGGCAGATGGCACCGAAAAGTAGGTCGTCAAGTCGCCCGCAAATGAAAAACAAAATTGGTCGGCGCTGACCTTGATGGAAGAAGGTTGATTGCAAAAAAAATGATCGATGCTGGAAGTTTGTTGGTAGGCCAGCCACAAAAAAAATAGCACTCAATATTAAAATTATTAAATTAATATTCAAAGAGTTCTTTTGGAAGGTTATGATCATTCTTTATTTTTGATATCATTAAAGGTAACACGGAGGTGAGGGTTAAAGTGGTCTTTCCAGGTGGATACTATGACGACCAAACATATTATTGCCCTTTATTTTATAGACTAATGGAACTCGTGCCATGATGGTAGGATGGACGTGTGAATTGAAATTATTAAATATCAGATTATCTTGCTAGAGAAAAATATGTTGGCTACCGGACAACAACAACATCTAAGCCTTAGTTCCAAAATGATTCGGGGTCGGCTAACATTAATCAAACTAAAAAAAATATGTTGGCTACCAGAGACTAAAAAAAATAACGGTCACTAGAAGGTCTGTTGGCGGCTGCAAAAAAAATAGTCTTTGGAGGTCTACTGCAAAAGAAAATTAGAAAACAGAACCTGATTGGCGGTGTCGTCATCGGAGAGCAGGCCGGTAGGGCGAGCGACAAGAAAAAATTGACCGACGGCGAATCTGCCGCCGGCGGCGCCATCAGATAGCAGGCTAGTCCAAAAAAAATTTGCCGGCTGTCAGAGGTTTGTCGGTAGTGGCTCGCCTGTGCATAAACAAGCAAAAAAGAATAGCCACCTATCGAATGTCTTCCGACGGCTGACTGCGGCAAAGATTCGTACAAAAAAAAATGACTGGTCGGCAACAGCCGGTGGATTATCTGTCGGAGAACCCTATCCGGAACAAAAAAATTGGAAGATTTGTGTTTAAGTTAATGTATTTTGTAAATTTATTATTGTTAGATATTTGGTATTATTATATTAACATGAATGGCTATTTCAATTTTTTTTTAAATGCACAATACAACGATCATAAAACACCACTATTTTTTATACTATAGATGAAGACCAACTAAATTTCTGTCACAAAACGGTCGGTGGGTTGATTTGACAAACGATGCAATAGTAGAGGGATTAAAAATGTATGACTTGTAGTACATGAGGCTATTTGATAACTCTGCAATGTAGGAGGGAACCATACAGTCTATAGAAATGAATATTGACCTAGTTCTTACAGAGAACCATATTGTGGGGACCATACAGTCTATAGGAATGAATTGTCGGCGGAAACAATTTTGAATATGTTGAACTGTCATGTATTATAGTTGCTTTGTGATTTATTTTGCTCATTTTCCCCTCTTTTTTGTTCGGGATTGTTAAGTAGTTGGGCTCTTGTTAGTGATTCTTAGCTTTGAGGTGGAGAGAATAAAATTTCTTTCCACCAAAAAGCTCAGAATCACTTTGTTTAGAGTTCACAGTTAGTCCCCAGCCACCAATCCACTCGACTGCTACCTTTTGTAATTATCAAATTGTTCACTGGGACAAATGTGTCTTACCATCTTCTGCCTGAATTCTATTGATGGATTCATGTGTCTGAAATATTATTCTTTGCTGATCAACTTTTTAACTAGTAGATGTCTATATCGAATGCTTAAACAAATATATGGTTAGTATGAAAAGGCTCTTTATGATTTACATCTAAAGGTGTAACGAGATATTATCAATAAATGAGTGGATACCCGTCCATAATAATGGGACCGTGGCTGGGTGTTATCAAATTATCAAATTACGTTGTAGAAAAGAAAACATGTTGGCCGCCAGGGAGAGAAAAAAATAATTGCCGGTCATTGAGGGTTTGCCGACGGACGCCAGGCGGCTCATTGGAGAACAGGCCGGCAAATGACCTCAAAGAAACTGCCCGGTCATCGAAGGCTAGGCGGGCAGCAATTGGGCCCCCGCTGAAGAGTAGGCTGACAAGTGGGAGGTCTGCCGGCGGCAGCCCTACTAGAAAGTAGGCCGATAGGTCTGCTGAAAAAAATTGATCTTCAGCGGAGGTCTGTTTGTGATCGGCGGCTTCCTAGTCGAAAAGTATGCCAGTGGGCCGGTCGCATAAAAGAGAAAGAACTAGCCGGCGCTGGAAGTCTGCTAGCGGCAGATGGCACCGAAAAGTAGGTCGTCAAGTCGCCCGCAAATGAAAAACAAAATTGGTCGGCGCTGACCTTGATGGAAGAAGGTTGATTGCAAAAAAAATTGTCGATGCTGGAGGTTTGTTGGTAGGCCAGCCACAAAAAAAATAGCACTCAATATTAAAATTGTTAAATTAATATTCAAAGAGTTCTTTTGGAAGGTTATGATCATTCTTTATTTTTGATATCATTAAAGGTAACACAGAGGTGAGGGTTAAAGTGGTCTTTCCAGGTGGATACTATGACGACCAAACATACTATTGCCCTTTATTTTATAGACTAATGGAACTCGTGCCATGATGGTAGGATGGATGTGAATTGAAATTATCAAATATCAGATTATCTTGCTAGAGAAAAATATGTTGGCTACTGGATAACAACAACATCTAAGCATTAGTTCCAAAATGATTTGGGGTCGGCTAACATGAATCAAACTAAAAAAAATATGTTGGCTACCAGCGACTAAAAAAAATACCGGTCACTAGAAGGTCTGCTGGCGGCTGCAAAAAAAATAGTCTTCGGAGGTCTACTGCAAAATAAAATTAGAAAACAGAAACTGAATGGCGGTGTCGTTATCGGAGAGCAGGACGGTAGGGCGAACGACAAGAAAAAAATGACCGACGGCGAATCTGCCGCCGGCGGCGCCATCAGATAGCAGGCTAGTCCAAAAAAAAAACTTGTCGGTCGTCAGAGGTTTGTCGGCAGTGGCTTCGCTTGTGCATAAACAAGCAAAAAAGAATAGCCACTTATCGAACGTCTTCCGACGGCCGACTGCGGCAAACAGTCGTACAAAAAAAATGACTGGTCGGCAACAGCCGGTGGATTATCTGTCGGAGAACCCTATCCGGAACAAAAAAATTGGAAGATTTGTGTTTAAGTTAATGTATTTTGTAAATTTATTATTGTTAAATATTTGGTATTATTATATTAACATGAATGGCTATTTCAATTTTTTTTAAATGTACAATACAACGATCATAAAACACCACTATTTTTTATACTATAGATGAAGACCAACTAAATTTCAGTCACAAAACGGTCGGTGGGTTGATTTGACAAACGATGCAATAGTAGATGGACTAAAAATGTATGACTTGTAGTACATGAGGCTATTTGATAACTCTGCAAAGTAGGAGGGAACCATACAGTCTATAGGAACGAATACTGACCTAGTTCTTACAGAGAACCATATTGTGGGAACAATACAGTCTATAGGAATGAATTGTCGGCAGAAACAATTTAGAATATGTTGAACTGTCGTGTATTATAGTTGCTTTGTGATTTATTTTGCTCATTTTCCCCTCTTTTTTGTTCGGGATTGTTAAGTAGTTGGGCTCTTGTTAGTGATTCTTAGCTTTGAGGTGGAGAGAATAAAATTTTTTTCCACCAAAAAGCTGAGAATCACTTTGTTTAGAGTTCACAGTCAGTCCCCAACCACCAATCCACTCGACTGCTACCTTTTGTAATTATCAAATTGTTCACTGGAACAAATGTGTCTTACCATCTTCTGCCTGAATTCTGTTGATGGATTCATGTGTCTGAAATATTATTCTTTGCTGATCAACTTTTTCACTGGTAGATGTCTATATCGAATGCTTAAACAAATATATGGTTAGTATGAAAAGGCTCTTTATTATTTACATCTAAAGGTCTAACGAGATATTATCAATAAATGAGTGGATACCCGTCCATAATAATGGGACCGTGGCTGGGTGTTATCAAATTATCAAATTACGTTGTTGAAAAGAAAACATGTTGGCCGCCACGGAGAGAAAAAAATAATTCCCGGTCATTGGGGGTTTGCCGACGGACGCCAGGCGGCTCATTGGAGAACAGGCCGGCAGATGAACTCAAAGAAACTGCCCGGTCGTCGAAGGCTAGGCGGGCAGCAATTGGGCCCCCGCTGAAGAGCAGGCTGACAAGTTGGAGGTCTGCCGGCGGAGCCCCACTAGAAAGTAGGCCGATACGTCTGCTAAAAAAAATTGATCTTAGCGGAGGTCTGTTGGTGATCGGCGGCTTCCCAGTCGAAAAGTATGCCAGTGGGCCGGTCGCATAAAAAAGAAAGAACTGGCCGGCGCTGGAAGTCTGCTAGCGGTAGATGGCACCGAAAAGTAGGTCGTCAAGTCGCCCGCAAATGAAAAACAAAATTGGTCGGCGCTGACCTTGATGGAAGAAGGTTGATTGCAAAAAAAATGGTCGATGATGGAGGTTTGTTGGTAGGCCAGCCACAAAAAAATAGCACTCAATATTAAAATTATTAAATTAATATTCAAAGAGTTCTTTTGGAAGGTTATGATCATTCTTTATTTTTGATATCATTAAAGGTAACACGGAGGTGAGGGTTAAAGTGGTCTTTCCAGGTGGATACTATGACGACCAAACATACTATTGCCCTTTATTTTATAGACTAATGGAACTCGTGCCATGATGGTAGGATGGATGTGTGAATTGAAATTATCAAATATCAGATTATCTTGCTAGAGAAAAATATGTTGGCTACCGGAAAACAACAACATCTAAGCCTTAGTTCCAAAATGATTTGGGGTCGGCTAACATGAATCAAACTAAAAAAAATATGTTGGCTACCAGAGACTAAAAAAAAATACCGGTCACTAGAAGGTCTGCTGGCGGCTGCAAAAAAAATAGTCTTTGGAGGTCTAGTGCAAAAGAAAATTAGAAAACAGAAACTGATTGGTGGTGTTGTCATCGGAGAGCAGTCCGGTAGGGCGAATGACAAGAAAAAAATGACCGACGGCGAATCTGCCGCCGGCGGCGCCATCAGATAGCAGGCTAGTCCAAAAAAAAAAACTTGCCGGCCGTCAAAGGTTTGTCGGCAGTGGCTTCGCCTGTGCATAAACAAGCAAAAAAGAATAGCCACCTATCGAACGTCTTCCGACGGCCGATCGCAAACAAATGTACAAAAAAATGACTGGTCGGCAATAAATGTGGATTATCTCGGAGAACCCTATCCGAACAAAAATTGGAAGATTTGTGTTTAAGTTAATGTATTTTGTAAATTTATTATTGTTAAATATTTGGTATTATTATATTAACATGAATGGCTATTTCAATTTTTTTAAATGCACAATACAATGATCATAAAACACCACTATTTTTTATACTATAGATGAAGACCAATTAAATTTCAGTCACAAAACGGTCGGTGGGTTGATTTGACAAACGATGCAATAGTAGAGGGACTAAATATGTATGACTTGTAGTACATGAGGCTATTTGATAACTCTACAAAGTAGGAGGGGAGCATAGAGTCTATAGGAATGAATATTGACCTAGTTCTTACAAAGAACCATATTGTGGGAACCATACAGTCTATAGGAATGAATTGTCGGCGGAAACAATTTAGAATATGTTGAACTGTCGTGTATTATAGTTGCTTTGTGATTTATTTTGCTCATTTTCCCCTCTTTTTTGTTCGGGATTGTTAAGTAGTTGGGCTCTTGTTAGTGATTCTTAGCTTTGAGGTGGAGAGAATAAAATTTCTTTCCACCAAAAAGCTGAGAATCACTTTGTTTAGAGTTCACAGTCAGTCCCCAGCCACCAATCCACTCGACTGCTACCTTTTGTAATTATCAAATTGTTCACTGGAACAAATGTGTCTTACCATCTTCTGCCTGAATTCTGTTGATGGATTCATGTGTCTGAAATATTATTCTTTGCTGATCAACTTTTTCACTGTAGATGTCTATATCGAATGCTTAAACAAATATATGGTTAGTATGAAAAGGCTCTTTATGATTTACATCTAAAGGTGTAACGAGATATTATCAATAAATGAGTGGATACCTGGCCATAATAATGGGATCGTGGCTGGGTGTTATCAAATTACGTTGTAGAAAAGAAAACATGTTGGCCGCCAGGGAGAGAAAAAAATAATTGTCGGTCATTGGGGGTTTGCCGACGGACGCCAGGCGGCTCATTGGAGAACAGGCCGGCAGATGACCTCAAAGAAACTGCCCGGTCATCGAAGGCTAGGCGGGCAGCAATTGGGCCCCCGCTGAAGAGTAGGCTGACAAGTTGGAGGTCTGCCGGCGGCAGCCCTACTAGAAAGTAGGTCGATAGGTCTGCTGAAAAAAATTGATCTTCAGCGGAGGTCTGTTGGTGATCGGCGGCTTCCCAGTCGAAAAGTATGCCAGTGGGCCGGTCGCATAAAAGAGAAAGAACTAGCCGGCGCTGGAAGTCTGCTAGCGGCAGATAGCACCGAAAAGTAGGTCGTCAAGTCGCCCCCAAATGAAAAACAAAATTGGTCGGCGCTGACCTTGATGGAAGAAGGTTGATTGCAAAAAAAAATTGTCGATGCTGGAGGTTTGTTGGTAGGCCAGCCACAAAAAAAATAGCACTCAATATTAAAATTATTAAATTAATATTCAAAGAGTTCTTTTGGAAGGTTATGATCATTCTTTATTTTTGATATCATTAAAGGTAACACGGAGGTGAGGGTTAAAGTTGTCTTTCCAGGTGGATACTATGACGACCAAACATACTATTGCCCTTTATTTTATAGACTAATGGAACTCGTGCCATGATGGTAGGATGGATGTGTGAATTGAAATTATCAAATATCTTATCTTGCTAGAGAAAAATATGTTGGCTACCGGACAACAACAACATCTAAGCCTTAGTTCCAAAATGATTTGGGGTCGGCTAACATGAATCAAACTAAAAAAGATATGTTGGCTACCACAGACTAAAAAAAATACCGGTCACTAGAAGGTCTGCTGGCGGCTGCAGAAAAAATAGTCTTTGGAGGTCTACTGCAAAAGAGAATTATAAAACAGAACCGATCAAGTGTGTCGTCATCGGAGAGCAGCCAGAGGGCGGCGACAAGAAAAAATGACCGACGGCGAATGCATGGCGGGCGCCATCGATAGCAAAGGCTAGTCCAAAAAAACTTGCCTACCGCCGAGGTTTGTCGGCGGTGGATTCGCCTGTGCATAAACAAGCAAAAAGAATAGCCACCTATCGAACGTCTTCCGACGCCGATCATGCAAACAATCGTACAAAAAAATGACTGTCGGCAATAAATGGATTATCTGTCGGAGAACCCTATCCGGAACAAAAAAATTGGAAGATTTGTGTTTAAGTTAATGTATTTTGTAAATTTATTATTGTTAAATATTTGGTATTATTATATTAACATGAATGGCTATTTCAATTTTTTTAAATGCACAATACAACGATCATAAAACACCACTATTTTTTATACTATAGATGAAGACCAACTAAATTTCAGTCACAAAACGGTCGGTGGGTTGATTTGACAAACGATGCAATAGTAGAGGGACTAAAAATGTATGACTTGTAGTACATGAGGCTATTTGATAACTCTGCAGAGTAGGAGGTAACCATACAGTCTATATGAATGAATACTGACCTAGTTCTTACAGAGAACCATATTGTGGGAACCATACAGTCTATAGGAATGAATTGTCGGCGGAAACAATTTAGAATATGTTGAACTGTCATGTATTATAGTTGCTTTGTGATTTATTTTGCTCATTTTCCCCTCTTTTTTGTTCGGGATTGTTAAGTAGTTGGGCTCTTGTTAGTGATTCTTAGCTTTGAGGTGGAGAGAATAAAATTTTTTTCCACCAAAAAGAAGAGAATCACTTTGTTTAGAGTTCACAGTCAGTCCCCAACCACCAATCCACTCGACTGCTACCTTTTGTAATTATCAAATTGTTCACTGGAACAAATGTGTCTTACCATCTTCTGCCTGAATTCTGTTGATGGATTCATGTGTCTGAAATATTATTCTTTGTTGATCAACTTTTTCACTGGTAGATCTCTATATCGAATGCTTAAACAAATATATGGTTAGTATGAAAAGGCTCTTTATGATTTACATCTAAAGGTGTAACGAGATATTATCAATAAATGAGTGGATACCCGTCCATAATAATGGGACAGTGGCTGGGTGTTGTCAAATTATCAAATTACGTTGTAGAAAAGAAAACATGTTGGCCGCCAGGGAGAGAAAAAAATAATTGCCGGTCATTGGGGGTTTGCCGACGGACGCCAGGCGGCTCATTGGAGAACAGGCCGGCAGATGACCTCAAAGAAACTGCCCGGTCGTCGAAGGCTAGGCGGGCAGCAATTGGGCCCCCGCTGAAGGGCAGGCTGACAAGTTGGAGGTCTGCCGGCGGCAGCCCCACTAGAAAGTAGGCCGATAGGTCTGCTGAAAAAAATTGATCTTCAGCGGAGGTCTGTTGGTGATCGGCGGCTTCCCAGTCAAAAAGCATGCCAGTGGGCCGGTCGCATAAAAAAGAAAGAACAAGCCGGCGCTGGAAGTCTGCTAGCGGCAGATGGCACCGAAAAGTAGGTCGTCAAGTCGCCCGCAAATGAAAAACAAAATTGGTCGGCGCTGACCTTGATGGAAGAAGGTTGATTGCAAAAAAAATGGTCGATGCTGGAGGTTTGTTGGTAGGTCAGCCACAAAAAAATAGCACTCAATATTAAAATTATTAAATTAATATTCAAAGAGTTCTTTTGGAAGGTTATGATCATTCTTTATTTTTGATATCATTAAAGGTAACACGGAGGTGAGGGTTAAAGTGGTCTTTCCAGGTGGATACTATGACGACCAAACATACTATTGCCCTTTATTTTATAGACTAATGGAACTCGTGCCATGATGGTAGGATGGATGTGTGAATTGAAATTATCAAATATCAAATTATCTTGCTAGAGAAAAATATATTGGCTACCGAACAACAACAACATCTAAGCCTTAGTTCCAAAATGATTTGGGGTCGGCTAACATGAATCAAACTAAAAAAAATATGTTGGCTACCAGAGACTAAAAGAAAAATATCGGTCACTAGAAGGTCTGCTGGCGGCAGCAAAAAAAATAGTTCTTGGAGGTCTACTGCAAAAGAAAATTAGAAAACAAAAACTGATTGGCGGTGTCGTCATCGGAGAGCAGGCCGGTAGGGCGAACGACAAGAAAAAAATGACCGACGGAGGATCTGCCGCCGCGCCATCGATAGCAAAGCTAGTCCAAAAAACTTGCCTACCGGCCGAGGTTTATCGGCGGTGGCCGCTGTGCATAAACATGCAAAAAGAATAGCCACCTATCGAACGTCTTCACGGCCGATCATGCAAACAAATGTACAAAAAAATGACTGTCGGCAAATGTGGATTATCTGTCGGAGAACACTATCCGGAACAAAAAAATTGGAAGATTTGTGTTTAAGTTAATGTATTTTGTAAATTTATTATTGTTAAATATTTGGTATTATTATATTAACATGAATGGCTATTTCAATTTTTTTTAAATGCACAATACAACGATCATAAAACACCACTATTTCTTATACTATAGATGAAGACTAACTAAATTTCAGTCACAAAACGGTCGGTGGGTTGATTTGACAAACGATGCAATAGTAGAGGGACTAAAAATGTATGACTTGTAGTACATAAGGCTATTTGATAACTCTGCAAAGTAGGAGGGAACCATACAGTCTATAGGAATGAATACTGACCTAGTAATTACAGAGAACCATATTGTGGGAACCATACAATCTATAGGAATGAATTGTCGGCGGAAACAATTTAGAATATGTTGAACTGTCGTGTATTATAGTTGCTTTGTGATTTATTTTGCTCATTTTCCCCTCTTTTTTGTTCGGGATTGTTAAGTAGTTGGGCTCTGGTTAGTGATTCTTAGCTTTGAGGTGGAGAGAATAATTTTTTTTTCCACCAAAAAGCTGAGAATTACTTTGTTTAGAGTTCACAGTCAGTCCCCAGCCACCAATCCACTCGACTGCTACCTTTTTTAATTATCAAATTGTTCACTGGAACAAATGTGTCTTACCATCTTCTGCCTGAATTCTGTTGATGGATTCATTTGTCTGAAATATTATTCTTTGCTGATCAACTTTTTCACTGGTATATGCCTATACCGAATGCTTAAACAAATATATGGTTAGTATGAAAAGGCTCTTTATGATTTACATCTAAAGGTGTAACGAGATATTATCAATAAATGAGTGGATACACATCCATAATAATGGGACCATGGATGGGTGTTATCAAATTATCAAATTACGTTGTAGAAAAGAAAACATGTTGGCCGCCACGGAGAGAAAAAAATAATTGCCGGTCATTGGGGGTTTGCCGACGGACGCCAGGTGGCTCATTGGAGAACAGGGCGGCAGATGACCTCAAAGAAACTGCCCGGTCGTCGAAGGCTAGGCGGGCGACAATTGGGCCCCCGCTGAAGAGCAGGCTGACAAGTTGGAGGTCTGCCGGCGGCAGCCCCACTAGAAAGTAGGCCGATAGGTCTGCTGAAAAAAATTGATCTTCAGTGGAGGTCTGTTGGTAATCGGCGGCTTCCCAGTCGAAAAGCATGCCAGTGGGCCGGTCGCATAAAAAAGAAAGTACTAGCCGGCGCTGGAAGTCTGCTAGCGGCAGATGGCACCAAAAAGTAGGTCGTCAAGTCGCCCGCAAATGAAAAATAAAATTGGTCGGCGCTGACCTTGATGGAAGAAGGTTGATTGCAAAAAAAATGGTCGATGCGGGAGGTTTGTTGGTAGGGCAACCAAAAAAAAAATAGCACTCAATATTAAAATTATTAAATTAATATTCAAAGAGTTCTTTTGGAAGGTTATGATCATTCTTTATTTTTGATATCATTAAAGGTAACACGGAGGTGAGGGTTAAAGTGGTCTTTCCAGGTGGATACTATGACGACCAAACATACTATTTCCCTTTATTTTATAGACTAATGGAACTCGTGCCATGATAGTAGGATGGATGTGTGAATTGAAATTATCAAATATCAGATTATCTTGCTAGAGAAAAATATGTTGGCTACCGGACAACAACAACATCTAAGCCTTAGTTCCAAAATGATTTGGGATCGGCTAACATGAATCAAACTAAAAAAAATATGTTGGCTACCAGAGACTAAAAAAAAATACCGGTCACTAGAAGGTCTGCTGGCGGCTGCAAAAAAAATAGTCTTTGGAGGTCTGCAAAAGAAAATTAGAAAACAGAAACTGATTGGCGGTGTCGTCATCGGAGAGCAGGCCGGTAGGGCGAACAACAAGATAAAAATGACCGACGGCGGATCTGCCGCCGGCGGCGCCAACAGAAAGCAGGCTAGTCCAAAAAAAAACTTGCCGGCCGTCAGAGGTTTGTCGGCAGTGGCTTCGCCTGTGCATAAACAAGCAAAAAAGAATAGCCACCTATCGAACATCTTCCGACGACTGACTGTGGCAAACAGTCGTACAAAAAAAATGACTGGTCGGCAACAGCCGGTGGATTATCTGTCGGAGAACCCTATCCGGAACAAAAAAATTGGAAGATTTGTGTTTAAGTTAATGTATTTTGTAAATTTATTATTGTTAAATATTTGGTATTATTATATTAACATGAATAGCTATTTCAATTTTTTTTTAAATGCACAATACAACGATCATAAAACACCACTATTTTTTATACTATAGATGAAGACCAACTAAATTTCAGTCACAAAACGGTCGGTGGGTTGATTTGACAAACGATGCAATAGTAGAGGGACTAAAAATGTATGACTTGTAGTACATGAGGCTATTTGATAACTCTGCAAAGTAGGAGGGAACCATACAGTCTATAGGAACGAATACTGACCTAGTTCTTACAGAGAACCATATTGTGGGAACCATACAGTCTATAGGAATGAATTGTCGGCGGAAACAATTTAGAATATGTTGAACTGTCGTGTATTATAGTTGCTTTGTGATTTATTTTGCTCATTTTCCCCTCTTTTTTGTTCGGAATTGTTAAGTAGTTGGGCTCTTGTTAGTGATTCTTAGCTTTGAGGTGGAGAGAATAAAATTTTTTTCCACCAAAAAGCTGAGAATCACTTTGTTTAGAGTTCACAGTCAGTCCCCAGCCACCAATCCACTCGACTGCTACCTTTTGTAATAATCAAATTGTTCACTGGAACAAATGTGTCTTACCATCTTCTGCTTGAATTCTGTTGATGGATTCATGTGTCTGAAATATTATTCTTTGCTGATCAACTTTTTCACTGGTAGATGCCTATGCTTAAACAAATATATGGTTAGTATGAAAAGGCTCTTTATGATTTACATCTAAAGGTGTAACGAGATATTATCAATAAATGAGTGGATACCCGTCCATAATAATGGGACCGTGGATGGGTGTTATCAAATTATCAAATTACGTTGTAGAAAAGAAAACATGTTGGCCGCCAGGGAGAGGAAAAAATAATTGTCGGTCATTGGGGGTTTGCCGATGGACGCCAGGCGGCTCATTGGAGAACAGGCCGGCAGATGACCTCAAAGAAACTGCCCGGTCGTCGAAGGCTAGGCGGGCAGCAATTTTGTTGGTGGGCCAGCCACAAAAATAAATAGCACTCAATATTAAAATTATTAAATTAATATTCAAAGAGTTCTTTTGGAAGGTTATGATCATTCTTTATTTTTGATATCATTAAAGGTAACACGGAGGTGAGGGTTAAAGTGGTCTTTCCAGGTGGATACTATGACGATCAAACATACTTTTGCCCTTTATTTTATAGACTAATGGAACTCGTGCCATGATGGTAGGATGGATGTGTGAATTGAAATTATAAAATATCAGATTATCTTGCAAGAGAAAAATATGTTGGCTACCGGACAACAACAACATCTAAGCCTTAGTTCCAAAATGATTTAAGGTCGGCTAACATGAATCAAACTAAAAAAAATATGTTGGCTACCAGAGACTAAAAAAAAATACCGGTCACTAGAAGGTCTGCTGGCGGC
The DNA here is from genome assembly GCA_033398695.1 of Orobanche coerulescens. NCBI lineage: Eukaryota > Viridiplantae > Streptophyta > Magnoliopsida > Lamiales > Orobanchaceae > Orobanche > Orobanche coerulescens. Next base: position 89,953,822 of record CM065814.1, read on the forward strand.
TGCAAAAAAAATAGTCTTTGGAGGTCTACTGCAAAAGAAAATTAGAAAATAGAAACTGATTGGCGGTGTCGTCATCGAAGAGCAGGCCGGTAGGGCGAACGACAAGAGAAAAATGATCGACGGTGGATCTGCCGGCGGCGGCGCCATCAGATAGCAGGCTAGTCCAAAAAAAAAAAAACTTGCCGGCCGTCAGAGGTTTGTCGGCAGTGGCTTCGCCTGTGCATAAACAAGCAAAAAAGAATAGCCACCTATCGAACGTCTTCCGACGGCCGACTGCGGCAAACAGTCGTACAAAAAAAATGACTGGTCGGCAACAGCCGGTGGATTATCTGTCGGAGAACCCTATCCGGAACAAAAAATTGGAAGATTTGTGTTTAAGTTAATGTATTTTGTAAATTTATTATTGTTAAATATTTAGTATTATTATATTAATATGAATGGCTATTTCAATTTTTTTTAAATGCACAATACAACGATCATAAAACACCACTATTTCTTATACTATAGATGAAGACCAACTAAATTTCAGTCACAAAACGGTCTGTGGGTTGATTTGACAAACGATGCAATAGTAGAGGGACTAAAAATGTATGACTTGTAGTACATGAGGCTATTTGATAACTCTGCAAAGTAGGAGGGCCAATAATATCATTTCCCTTATTAGAAGGATGAGTTTGTCCTCACTCAAAAGAATCTCGATTTAAAATATAATAACTTGTTTTTTATCATTGTTCAGATGAATTTAAGGTGAATATTGCATACTTAAATATATAATAAAGAATTAATATTAATTTAAGAGATAATAATTACGTCTGCTTGTACAGCACAACATTGTAATCTCTCTATATAAGCATTATACTGCTGGTGTAATTTCTCTATATACGCATTATACTCAAGACCATGGTTGTCACATCGACAACTAGTCGCCGACTAGTCGAAAAGTCGGCATGGCTGAAAAAGTCGATGCCTGACTTCTGTATTAGTCATCCATGGGTTATACCCGAAGCCTGTTATACCCGTACCTTTTGTAAATTTTCCGTTTTGATGCTCCTGTATTTTGACACTCGTTGCAAGTGTTTAGTGAGTTGATGTTGATCTTGGAGTTCATAATATTTGGAATTTACTTCTTCTTGTTCGGATCGTTGCTGCATTGGACTTTTGATGCGATTCTATCACCTGTGCGTGAGGTGTAGCGCACGCTACTAGTGTATTTGAGGCAGACAGTCTAGAAAAGTACTGGATTGGAATTGAGCTATGTGTTGAAGATAACACACGCTAGCTGTAATAGTAGCGCACGCTAAACAGCACAGTAGCACGCGCTAAGGCTCGAGCATGGCAGAGGACAATAGGTTCTGGACTTCAATTTCTAGGCACCAAGTATCAGGTATCGCACGCTAACTCTAGGCTAGTGCACGCTAAGGAGAGGCATTATCGCACGCTAGAGTATTCATAGCGCACGCTAACGATTCAGACAGAGGCCACTGGATTACCCGATGAACCCATTAGCGCGCGCTATTCTCAGAGATTAGCGCACGCTAATACCCATTTTATATAAATGGGACACTTCAGCCCCCAATTCGTTATTTTTCCGTTTCTTCTCCTTCCTCAGGCGATTTTGGGCGATTTGTGAAGATCTCCACGAGATATCATCATCCATCAACATCTTCAAGCTTATAGTTAGGATTATTCAACGTCTAATCTTCTCCACCACTCCAAATTGAGATAAACTTCGCTTAACCCTAGATTTTCGGGATTTGGGAGTTTTTCTTTCCGATCTCTTCGATTCAGCTTGTTGTTATGGTGGAATATGTCGAGTATGAATTATCTACCTTGGATACATGTTTTCCTACGAATTTATCGAGTATTTGGGATGGTTGATTGTGATTCACCATCTAAGAGTTTTATTGCTGGAATACATGTATCGAGGGGTAGTAATTTCGGGTGGATTCCAACTTATTTTCATACTGATGGATTATTGATAGTTGATTACGAACTTGTCTAGGTTCGGAGTTGTCGATTCCTTCAACCTTGGTACCCTGTTGTCCGTACCCTTTTCTCTCATCCAGGCAAGTGATACTTGTGAAAGTTATATTCTTAAATGTGAAAAGTAATGCATATGAGTGTGAGAGTTTTATTCGTTCACTCCGAGAGGGCCTGACGGGGCCGAGGAGGGATCCGCGCATTGTCGGGTCCGCGAACATTTGGGTTAGCCACTCCGAGAGGGCCTGACGAGGCCGAGGAGGGATTCGCGCATTGTCGGGTCCACGGTTAATCAGGGAGAAATTGTCACTATTGAGAGATATTTGGATAATTGCATTTTCCAGAAAATCATTATCATGGTTTTAAAATTTGTGCATGTGCTTTTGCTTGTAAGATGTGATGTTTTACTTGTAATACTTGCTCTAACCCCTTTCGTGTGGGGAAAACTCTATTCTTGTATTTCAGGTTCGAAGGATCCAAACGAGCGAGCACCGGGGCGATACGATGATGAAGGCGAGGCGTGATACTGTGGCTAATCGTGTTCTCTTTATTTTGAGCATTGTCCTTTTTGACCGTTTTATCCCTGTATTAATAGATGGTACTCAAGTACTATAGGAGTTCCTTTCTCGGTTGATATATGACTTTCTTATATTTCCTTGTGATCTTTGACGTTTGGTTGGAGCTTCCTTGTCTATCTCGGATTTATTGATTCCTGTGTGGATATTGTGAAATTGGATGTGTTATGTGTAAAAATCAGCCTAGTGGGTCCCTGGCAGGGATTCACGGCGCTGTAATATTCTCCGAAAATCTCGGGGGTGTTACAAAATGTGGTAGGTTTATGGATACCTATGATGTCGGTATGTTGGGTCTAATTGTATTGTTCCGAGAGCACAGTATCATCGCGCTGCCGTCATTTCGTACGACCGGTACTCGTAAGTTCCTTATCTCATTTATCTTCTTTATTTCCTCATTGTAGTTCGACTACAGGACATGGAAAATCCATATCCATGATGAATATGATACAAATTATATTTATGAGTTTACTTCCCCTTTCTCTATCTAGAATGCCAACTGGCAGAGGACGTGGACGCGGCCGTGGCGCAGCTGGCGGGGCTACCATATCCCTCAGTTCTGTAGAAGGCTCGGCTATGCCTAATTTGTCGAATTCGGTTCAACCTAGTACCGGTAGCCATCAGGAGCTGTCGGCCAGTCTGGGAACTTCCGCAGGGAATAACCTGGATGTGGGCGTTGCCACTATACTGCAACAAGTGGCAAATCAAATGGCTCTTTTGACCCAAGCGGTTCAGCACAACCAACCACCTCCTGCAACCGATACTGGGGCAGAGAAATGGTTACAAGATGTGATCCGTATGCGCCCTGCCTAGTTTATTGGTGCAAATGATCCGACTGGCTGGGAAGATTGGATTAATGAGATGAACAAAGTTTTTGTGGCTGTAAATTGTCCAGAGGCACGTAGAGTGTCAGTTGCTCAGTATTTTCTAACGAGGGACGCTACTAGTTGGTGGCAGGCCGTCGCACCTCAGGATCGTGTGATTTCGTGGGATGAGTTTAATGAATTAGTGGAGGCCGGGTTTTGCTCGTGGCCTGTTTAGGAGGCTAGGATTCGAGCCTTTTATGAGGCTAAACCTCAGGATATCTCTATATCTCAGGCAATCATTGAATACAGCCGTCATCTCAATCATGTGAAGAGTCAAGTGAAGGAAGAGAGATAAAATCCGTCACTTTGACATGCCTATGATATGTCCTTCACTAATACCGAAACAACAAGTGAGAGTAAGAAGCAGAAGCCCTCCAGGAAGTTTTCTAGTGGTAGAAGTGGCAACCAACGGGGGTCTTAGTCAGCAAATTACCCCTTCAGAGGGTCTTCCCATGCGTCGGGAAGTAAACGGAATTTCAGAGCTGGTACCAGTGTATCCAATCGGGTCGTGACATGTTTTAATTGTGGCCAGTAAGGTCATCTTAACCGTGATTGCAGTTTACCTCCTTCGAAGTGTTATAATTGTGGCCAGGAAGGCCACAGAGCTATGTATTGTACGGAAGAGGAAAAGACACTTGGGGCTCAAGCGTCAGTTCCTATGCCTGGAGAACCGAGTGTTAATTAGAAATCATCCTTGGGTCAGCCATCCTAGAGTTACGGTCGGGGCGGAGGCCGGGGTCAGTCCGTTAGAGGGGAAGCCCCCACTGCTGGTTCAGTACAACGTCGTGTATACGAGATGAGGAGAGATGATGATCCAGAGGCTACAGTGGTCACATGTATCGTTTATGTTTATCTCATCCAGTTAGGGTGCTTTTTGATTCCAGTGCTTCTCATTCATCCATCTATTTGGATTGTGTGCGCCGACTGAATATTGAGTGTTTGTCTGCTTGTGAGTCTTTTGTGGTTAAACTGCCCAGCAGGGATAGAATCATGGGGAACCAGGAAGTGAGAGACAGCCCGATGCTAATTGCAGAAAAAGTGTGGCTTTCGAAGTTGATCGTCGTGGATATCATTGATGAAGATTTGATCCTCGGCGAAGACTGGTTTGATAGACATGGAGCGGTAATGAATTATCGCACGAAGGTCATATCTGTGTTAGCCGAGGACGGTACCGAGCATTCATTTACGGGCACAAGAGGGGATGTCAGAAATTCATAATTAGCGCCTTGAAGGCATCAAAACTTATTAGAGAAGGCTGTGTTGGGTATTGGTGTTATGCCGCAGAAGTAGAGGATGGGAAAGTCGAACTTTTCTCGATTCATGTAGTAAATGAATTCCTAGATGTTTTTCCAGATGATTTACCGGGACTATCCCCGGAGCATGAGGTTGAGTTTATAATTGATTTAGAATCAAGTGCAACCCCGATTTCTAAGGCACCGTACCGTATGGCACCTTCAGAAATGCAGGAATTGAAAAGACAGTTGGGGGAGTTTTTGGATAAGGGGTATATTAGACCTAGCGCTTCACCTTGGGGTGCACCGGTCTTGTTCGTAAGAAAGAAAGATGGTTCACTGCGTTTGTGTATCGATTATTGGGAGCTAAACAAAGTGACCATTAAGAATAAATACCATTTGTTGCGTATCGATGATTTGTTTGATCAATTACAGGGAGCTACGGTGTTCTCGAAAATCGACTTGAGGTCTGGATACTATCAACTTCGGATAAAGGAATCCGACATTCCTAAAACCGCTTTCCGTACAAGGTACGGGCATTATGAGTTTGTGGTTATGCCTTTTGGATTAACCAACGCACCGACAATATTTATGCAGTTGATGAATAAGATATTTATTGAGCATCTTGATAATTGTGTAGTCGTCTTCATCTACGATATTTTGGTCTATTCTCGTGATGATGAAGAACACGCTCGGCATTTGCGATTATTGTTGGAAATTTTGAGGACTCAGCATCTTTATGCAAAATTTTCTAAGTGTGAATTTTGGTTGAGAGAAGTTATGTTTCTCGGACATGTGATTTCAGCAGAAAGGGTCCGAGTAGATCCCCAGAAGATTGAGGCAGTGTTAGATTGGGCGCCGCCTAAGAACGTAAAGGAAGTTCGTAGCTTTTCGGGTCTGGCTGGGTATTATCGAAGGTTCGTCGAGGGGTTCTCTAAACTTGCTCGACCACTTACTCAATTACTCTAGAAGTCCGAAAAGTTCGAATGGAATGAAGATAGACAACAGAGTTTTGAGGAGCTGAAAAAGCATTTGACTACCGCGCCGGTTTTAGCCCTGCCCCAGGGAATCGGTGGGTATTCAGTTATTTGTGATGCATCAAATCAAGGACTTAGGTGCATACTCCTGCAGCATGATAAGACTATAGCCTATGCTACACGACAACTTAAACCGTATGAGTTGAATTATCCCACCCATGATTTGGAATTAGCTGTCGTAGTGTTTGCACTGAAGATCTGACGTCACTACTTGTACGGATCTTCATGTCGAATTTATACTGACCATAAGAGCCTAAATACATTTTTAGTCAGAAGTAATTGAATATGAGACAGCATCGTTGGTTTGAGTTGATAAAGGATTATGACTTGGAAATCCTTTACCATCCAGGAAAGGCCAACGTTGTAGCTCACGTGTTGAGCCGAAAATCAGTATCACTTCAGATGCTTTAGGTCCTCACACCTCAAGTGAAGATCAGACAAGAGTTGATTGTGCAAGGAGTCAAATTATGGATCCAGCGAATTCAGGGTCAAAAGTGTACTCTCTAGATTACTTCGTCCTTGGTTGATGACATCAAGGAGAAACAGGGGAATGACCCAATGTTCACCCAATTGAAGGTGGATGTGGAGAAGGGGAAAGCCCCTGATTTTATGATCCACAAGGATAGCATTTTGAGATTCCAAGGCAGGCTTTGTGTTCCGAATGACTCTGAGTTGAGACAAAGAATACTCCGAGAAGCCCATGCTACACCATACTCAATCCATCCGGGAACAAGTAAGAAGTACAGAGATCTTAAGAGAAATTTTTGGTGGAATAATATGAAGAGAGATGTCACCGAGTTTGTATCACGGTGTTTGACATGTCAATAAGTCAAAATTGAACATCAACGGCCCGTCGGACTGTTGAAGTCTCTTCCTATTCCTGAATGGAAGTGGGAAGATATTACCATGGATTTCATTACTGAGATGTCGAGGACAAAGACTGGAATGAATATAATATGGGTCATTGTTGACCGATTGACTAAGTCAGCACACTTTCTTGGCATTAAGGATACTTGGGGACCAGAGCGATTATCTCGGATATTTATAGCGGAGATCGTGAGATTGCACGGTATGCCAAATACTATTGTTTCCGATCGATATGGCCATTTTGTGTCGCATTTTTGGAAATCGGTCCATCGGGCTTTGGGCACCAAGTTGAGATTGAGTACTTCTTTTCATTCGCAGTCCAATGGTCAAGCTGAACGAACGATCCATACATTGGAAGATATGTTGCGAGCGTGTGCCCTGGACTGGAGTAGTGATTGGGAAATGCACCTGCCGTTGATCGAGTTCACTTACAATAATAGTTGGCATACATCAATAAAAATGGCACCTTTCGAGGCATTATATGGTGGGTGGTTTAGATCCCAACTTTGTTGTTATGAAGCTTCAGAATCAGTCGGGACGGAGCCTGATATGTTGATGGAAACCAAAGAGAAGATCTCTATCATCCGAGATAGATTGCTGACTGCTCAGAGTCGACAAAAATACTATGCTGACACTCGTCGTCGGCCCTTAGAATTTGATGTGGGAGATCATGTCATACTCAAGGTATCACCGACAAAAGGAGTTTATAGGTTCGGGAATAAGGGCAAGCTTATCCCGAGGTATATTGGACCATTTGAGATTCTCGACAGAGTTGGTGAGTTGGCTTATCGGTTGGCGTTACCTCCAGCCCTTAGCCACGTTCACAATGTATTTCACGTTTCTCAGCTGAGAAGATACGTTCCAAGACCCGAGTCATATCATTAATTATGGGGATATCGAGATAGTAGACAACGTCACATTTGAAGAGAGTCCGGTGAAGGTCCTGGAGCATCGTGTAAAGCAACTCTGGCACAAGACCATTCCGTTGGTTAAAGTACAGTAGTCGAGGCACGGAGTCAAAGAAGCAATATGGGAAACCGAAGAGAGCATGCGTGCTAGATACCCGGAGCTATTCATTTCTTAAGTTTCGGGATGAAACTTTCTTTTAAAGGGGGGATGTTATACCCGTACTTTTTGTAAATTTTCCATTTTGGTGCTCATGTATTTTCACACTCGTTTCAAGTGTTTAGTGAGTTGATGTTGATCTTGGAGTTCATATTATTTGGAATTTACTTCTTCTTGTTCGGATCATTGCTGCATTGGATTTTTGAAGCGATTCTATCACCTGTGCGTGAGGTGTAGCACACGCTACTAGTGTATTTGAGGCAGACAGTCCAGAAAGGTACTGGAATGGAATTGAGTTTCGTAGCGCACGTTATGTGTTGAAGATAGGGCACACTAGCTATATTAGTAGCACACGCTAAACAACGCAGTAGCGCGCGCTAAGGCTTGAGCATGGCAGAGGACAGTAGGTTATGGACTTCAATTTCTGGGCACCAACTATCAGGTAGCGCACACTAACTCTAGGCTAGCGCATGCTAAGGAGAGGCGTTAGTGCACGCTAGAGTATTCGTAGTGCATGCTAACGATTTTGACAGAGGCCACTGGATTACCCGGTGACCCCGTTAGCGCGCGCTATTCTCAGAGATTAGCGCACACTAATACCCATTTTATATAAATAGGACACTTCAGCCCCAAATTCGTCATTTTTCTGTTTCTTCTCCTTCCTTGGGCGATTTTGGGCGATTTTTGAAGAACTCCACACGATATCATCATCCATCAACATCTTCAAGCTTCTAGTTAGGATTATTCAACGTCTAATCTTCTCCACCGCTCCAAATTGAGGTAAACTTCGCTTAACCCTAGATTTTCGGGATTTGGGGATTTTTCTTTCCGATCTCTTCGATTCAGCTTGTTGTTATGGTGGAATATGTCGAGCATGAATTATCTACCTTGGATACATATTTTCCTATGGATTTATTGGTATATTTCCGGAATTATTGACTATTTGGGATGGTTGATTGTGATTCACCATCTAAGATTTTTATTACCGGAATACATGTATCGACGGTAGTAATTACGGGTGGATTCCAACTTATTTTCATACCGATGGATTATTGATAGTTGATTACGAACTTGTCTAGGTTCGGAGTTGTCGGTTCCTTCAACCTTGGTACCTTGTTGTTCGTACCCTTTTCTATCATCCAGACAAGTGATACTTATGAAAGTTATATTCTTAAATGTGAAAAGTAATGCATATGAGTGTGAGAGTTATATTCGTTCACTTCGAGAGGGCCTGACGAGGCCGAGGAGGGATCCGCGCATTGTCGTGTCTGCGAACATTTGGGTTAGCCACTCCGAGAGGGCCTGGCGAGGCCGAGGAGGGATCTACGCATTGTCGGGTCCACGGTTAATCAGGAAGAAATTGTCACTATTGAGATATATTTGGATAATTGCATTTTCCGGAAAATCATTATCATGGCTTTGAAATTGGTGCATGTGCTTTTGCGTGTAAGATGTGATGTTTTACTTGTAATACTTGCTCTAACCCCTCTCATATGGGGAAAACTCTTTTCTTGTATTTCAGGTTCGAAGGATCCAAACGAGCGAGCACCGGGGCGGTACGATGATGAAGGCGAGGCGTGATACTGTGGCTAATCGTGTTCTCTTTATTTTGAGCATTGTCCCTTTTGACCGTTTTATCCTTGTATTAATAGATGGTACTCGAGTACTACAGGAGTTCCTTTCCCGGTTGATAACATTGTTTGGTTGGAGCTTCCTTGTCTATCTCGAATTTATTGATTCCTGTGTGGATATTGTGAAATTGGATGTGTTATGTGTAAAAATTAGCCTAGTGGGTCCCAGACAGGGATTCACGGCGCTGTAATATTCTCCGAAAATCTCGTGGGTGTTACAGAGCCAACCTGACCCGGACCCGCAATCCGCCCAAGTTGCGCCACCTGAAATTAGAAAAAACAGGGTTTTTAATTGAGCTACCATCTACCCGACTTTTCTCCTCTTCTCACCCGACAATCAGCGCGACTTTTCTCCAGACCGCGACTCATCTCACCCCGACAGTCGGCGCGACAGACCGAGACTCATCTCCTCCGACGACTTCAACGGCGGCTTCATCTCCTTCGGCAAGTCTTCTCTCGCCTCTCCTGTCTTCTCTCATCTTTTCTTCTTCTCTTTTTCTTTACTGGGTGTATATTACATACATTTTTATTTTCATTTTTCAATTTTTTCTGTTTTATTTCTTAAAATTATTTTTTATTTTATTTTTAAAAATTAATTTTTGGTTTTATTTTTATAATTAATTTTTGATTTTATTTTTAAAATTAATTCTTGCATTCTGCTTAGTTTTTTTTTGGCATTCTGCACTGCATTGAGCATTCTGCACTTGAGTAATTTCTGCACTGTATTGAGCGTTCTGCACTTGAACAACAAACTTTCTGGCCCCCGGCAGGCTACATATTCAGTATTCGCTGATTATAGCTTGTTTTTATGCAGAAAAATAAGCAATGGAGAATGAAAATATTGAAACCGAAAGTTCTCGGAGAGAGTTAGCTAAAGATCCTAAAAGAAAAGCTAGTCGATCAAACAGTCCGGCATGGAAGTATGCATATTATCCTAATCCCGAAGGCAATAAAGATGTTGTTAAATATATTCTTTGCGGGAATCAAAATCATGGAGGAATTAATCGGTTTAAACAACACTTGATTGGGGGATATCCGGATATTTCTAAATGTCCCAAAACTACAAAAGAAATTGCCAAAGAAATGAGTGAATATGTGCAAAATAAGAAGGGGAGTAGAAAAAATGTGCAGATTAAAGAAGAGAACATCGATGATGATGTTGAAGAGATACCTTCCACAACAGCTTCTAATACAATGCAGAGCTCAAAATCTTGTGCTGGCACAAAAGACAAGGCTGCCAAACCTTTTAATTTCAAACTGCCAGCAGCTAGTACTAAATATGCTGCTTCAATGAAGTACATAAGAAGCCCAAAACAAGTTGTTGAACATAGGCACACTAAGGGAGCAACTCAGACGACTTTGGAAAATCGCTTGAGAACTCCGGAAGAGAAGGAAAAAGTTCATATGCACATTGCAAATTTTTTCTATGAAAATGATTTTCCTTTCAATGCTGCACACTCTAGGAGTTATGAGGTGATGGTTGAATCCATTAGCCAATATTGACCGGGTTTAAAGCCTTCTTCATATCATGAATTGAGGGTGCCATTACTTAAAAAGCAAAAGAGGAGACTGGAAAATTGAAGGAGAAGCATGAAAAGGCTTGGAAGAGGTATGGATGCACTCTTATGTGTGATGGGTGGACGGATAGATGAGGAAGGAGTCTCATAAACTTCTTTGCTAATAGTCCTGACGGTACTTTCTTCTTGGGTTCGGTCAATGCGTAAAGCGAATCACATGATGCACAAATGTTGGCCAACTTGCTTGAAAGCAAGATAAAGGAAATTGGTGAGAAAAATATTCTGCACGTTGTGACTGATAATGGGGCAAATTGCAAGTTAACTGGTCAGATTTTGGAGATCAGGATGCCAATTTTGTTTTGGACTCCTTGTTCTTGTCATTATGTTGATTTGATGTTAGAGAACATTGGTTGTAATATCCGGAATTTCTACTACTGTTATTTAATGTTATTTTATCTGAGTTATGTTGTACAGCATGGAATCTGTACAGTATGGATAAAATAAATTCAGAACTAAGATAGTTGTATTGGTATAATTGTCGTAATTGGTCGACAATTACGTTTGAGGGTGTCGTGTATCAGGTTATCGTGCTTTTGATATTGGGTATATCATATGATAATATTATTGGATTGAATATATGTATTCAGTATGTGTGTATACGTATCCGATATGTCGAGACGGACAGGAACAGTTGGATTTGGCTAAGTATAGAGCCCTTAACGTACGCTAAGCCTAAGGACTTACGTACGCTAAGTTGCTAGTGTTACGGACGTTATGGCTAAGGCATTATGTACGTAACAAGAGGAATCAGACATATGGTCGGCAGGTGGGGCCCTATGTCGGTAGCTTTTGGACGGGAACGTGCACGGGTGAGTCAACGCTGAGTTAGCGTACGCTAGGATGAGTGTATAATGTACGCTAACTGGACATTTACTGTAGCAAGTCAACGTACGTATTACGTACGTTATGGGGGAAACATTACGTACGTAAGCGAGTGAACGAATCAAGTCAGTGAGCTCTGGACTGATATTACGTACACTACGAAGGACACTTAGCGTACGTTAGCATTATGTACGTTAATGCTGCTGGATAACGTACGTAATGAGGAATGCAGTTTATAAAATGAAGTTCGTTCTTTCATTTCTTCACGAGAGAAAAACCTTTCCTCCTCCAACCTTCATCCCTCTGAGTGTGTTAGTGAGTTTTAGCCTCTTCCAACCTGATTATAAGCTTGGAAGCATGGATTAGAGGCTTGGATGTGAAGATATCAATGATTCTTGAAGGGTTTGATTGTGTTATCCATGTTCTTAAGGTTGAATTCCGATTTTGATGTTATTGTTGATGAATAACTCGTATGAAGATGATTATGATGTCATTGTTACGGTTCTTGAGGTTATATGAACTATATGTTGGTTATGATTATAGAATCATAGTGTTCTTGGTAGAATTGTTTCTATTCTTGATGTTAGGAGGATCATATATCGGAAAATATGATAATATACACCTTGAATTATGAATGAGGATTTTTTAGATGTTAGAGGATGTCGAATTACGTTGTTTTGATGGATATGAACAATGTTTCGAATCATTTAGTGTTCTTGAGGAACTCCTGGATGAATTTAACATAGCAAGACGATCATAGGTTGAATTATCGGTATATTTTGATATGAAGGTCAAATGTTCGTTGATTGTAGTGGTATAATTCGTATGTTCTTGATGAAATACGAATCATGATATCAATATGGAATCCGGAAAGATTGTGATTGATCACCGAATATGATTTCCTTTACATTCGTATCTGTAATATCCGTAATTTTCTATTTTTTTAGCAGTTTCTATTTTTGGTGTATGTCCATTTTTATCGACTCTCTTGTAACCGTTTCGACATTTCGAATCTACTTTGTTCTTGGAGTTTTTCCGTTTGGACGAGTTTTGATGATGTTTTCACGTAATTTCATTTTATGTCATGTTTTGCCGTATGAACGTTCGATTCTCGTTAAACTCGTTCCTTTTCATTGTTTCTTGGCTTGTACAAGTTCGTATGGTTGAGTTGGTCATGTTGAGACTTTCGGTTTGTAAATCCGACGTCGTTTCGTGACTTTCGGTCACTTGGGTCATTTCCGTAATTTCCTATAAGTTTAGGGAATTTCATATTCATTGTCGTATTTCGGATTCCCGGGTAGTCGGATTGATATTTTCTTGTGATGGTTAGACTCGTCATCGAATATTTTTCGTAGTCGTATTTTTGGTTTGATAGCAGGTCCGGGTTTTGGGGTCGTCCGGACTCGTTTGGGCAGGTGTATATCTGCATCCGGTAAGTGTTACGGCCGTAACACCCGTGTCTGACCGTAAGTTGGCCATGTTACGGCCGTAAGTATCCTATTCACGGCCGTAACAGCCATTTTAAAGCGTGGGCGAGGTCCAATACCTCATTTTCTATCCCTTCTCTCGCTTTTTTCTTCACGGGCGACTCCAGAGGCGATTCCTTCCGATTTTGATCGAAGAATCTTTCGTGTTCCATCACCGTAGAATCATAGTAGCATATCACCATCAGCGTAATCATCCTCCATCGTCCGAATCCGAGGTATCTTCTTGAGGAACCCTAACTTGTATAAATTGGGGGTTTTTCGGGGTTTTCGTGATTGACTCCGAATTGTTCATGTATGTTGCGAAACTTATTATCAATTGTTGTTATTGGGTGATTCCCAATTCGTTTTTCCTCGAATTAATCCATGTATTGTTGATACGGGGAGATTTTGCACAAACCCTCGCCCGTATCGATTGAACGTCGATTGTCGTGATTTGTAATCGGGGTTTTGGGAGTATTCCTTTCGATTATTGATGTCCGTTGGGACTGAGTTATGCTAATTCTTCGTTTAGGAACCGTCGTTTTCCATTCGGATCATCCGTAGTCATTTTCACTTCCGATTCTTCGAAGATGTCTCAAAGGCAAGTACTTTACATTTGTTTACATGTTCTAGTATTTGAATTATGGCTATATGTGGTTGTCGTGGGAGAATATGTGTATGTTCACCTAGGGACGGTCCGACGGGCCTCTAGGGATACGTATTGCCGTGTGTGTGCGTATCACGAATCGTGGTTAACCACCCGGGGATGTCCGACGGCTCTGCGGGTACGGTGGCCGTGAGTCACGTACCAAGGTTAACTTTGAATTGTTTTGATTGGAGAAAATGTGTTTTGTGCTTGTGCATTGTAAATATTCCTAATATAAAATGTTTTCTAAAATGACTTTTTGGCGCATATATTCATCCGATTATAATGTAGATCAATTGGATTGTACGTGCACTAGCAGTTGTCGCTAACCCCTTAAATGGTGGAAATACTTTTGTATTTCAGGTATTGATCGTGGGGACAAACGAGCACTCGAGCCGTATGAGGATGATGGGCAAGCATGATACTGATCAGTAGTTATTTATTGGTGTTCATTTCAGTCCATTATTTTTGATGTCTTGTGTTGGGACTTTTGTGTTTTAAAATTGGTTTAAGTACTCGAGTACTTCTTTCACAAAATTGTTAATGTTGTGTTCCTGTTTTGGGAAGTGGATTGATGTTGGATTTTATTGTCGGATTGTAATCTTATTTGAATTGTCGTATTATTGATGATTGTTTGTCGCTGTCGAGTGTCTTGTTTGGTACGTTAGCCTGGTGGATTCCACAGTGTGGGGTCCACGGCGCTGTAATACACCCTGAATGTCTTGGGGGTGTTACAGAATATGGTATCAGAGCTTAGGTTTATGGATACCTAGGCTGTCGGTTATTTGGGTCTAGTTAAGTGTCGTTTTTGGGACAGTATCACTGCTATGCCATCATCTCAGTACGCCGGTGCTCGTAAGTTTTCCTAACTTGACTCGTTTCACCGTTCTGTTCTATTCCTGTCTTAGTATCTTATTGCGTTTTGCGTTTGATTTGTACTTACCCGTTGCTTCTTCAGAATTCCTGCTGGTAGAGGACGCGGACGCCTTGATCGCGACGCAGTAGGGGACGTGGCGCGTGCCGGTGGCGGCCATGTCCGATCACTCGGGAACCGATTCGCGATGCCTTCCTTGTCGAGCAGTGTTCCCCCTAGTTCCGGAGGTCAGCGGAGACCGATCCGCTAGCTCGTGTAATGCTCATGAGAATGTTGGAGTGGCCAACATTTTACAAAGTAGCGAACCGAGATGACGTTGCGACTCAGCCGTTACAGTCGGCCATGCTAATGCCAACCCGGTTCCGCTGCTGGATCCGATAATGATAAGCTACTTCGGGGCGTGATTCGTATGCGTCCTCCGCGATTTGATGGTGCTTCCGACCTTAGGTTGGGAGAGTTGGTTGTTTGAGATGGAAAAGGTGTTTGAGGCCGCTAATCGCTCCGAGGAGAGGAAGGTACCCATCGCTCGGTACTTCCTCGCCAAGGAAGCGAGAACGTGGTGGCAAGCGGTGAAACCGCGTGATCGGCGGCTACGTGGGCGAGTTTCGAGATCGATGGAAGATGAATACCGCCTTGGCGATGAAAGAGGAGGATCCGAGCCTTCTTTGAGGCTAAGCCCCAAGATGTTCCTATTTCTCAAGCTATCAAAGACTACAATCATGATTACATTATGTGAGAAACCAAGTCCGCGATGAGCTTGATAAGATCCGCCACTTTGACATGCGGATGAAACCGAGGGTGCGCCACTACATGTCCAGTCCAGGGTGCACGACTTTGAAGGAATATCGAATAAAGCTATGGCTTATGAGATGTCGTTTTCGGCGGCAGACGGCAACCGAAGGAAAGAAGCGAAGACCTCCGGTCGGTTTTGGGAGGCAAGTCGGGAGGGTATCCGAAGGCTCAGTCCGGTTCGCGAGTCTTGGAGTCAGCCACCATCGATTGGTCGAGGAAGCGGTTCTAGGTCCGCCCCTGCCGGTTCCGTTCGTGGTCCTACGTGCTTCAACCGTAGCCGTCCGGGCCACATGATGAGTGAGTGTGATAGGCCTCCGATTGATGTCTTTCTGTGGTCGGATGGGTCATCGTGCTAAGTTTTGTACGGATGCGGCTCGGACTCGATTACTCGATATCAGCCCGGCAGGAGAGCCGAGTGTGAATCGAGGCAAGCGGTTCCTCGGCCAGCAGAGTTTTGGTAGAGGTCGAGGTCGTGGTCGGCCTTCTAGAGGGGAGCTTCTAGTGCGGGTGCATTCCGCCCGTGTGTACGAGATGAGACGAACAGGAGATCTGACGCGACGGTGGCCACAGTGCCGTCCACATCCTTGATCATCTGTTTCCATATTGTTCGATTCGTGCTACACATTCTTTTATATCTATGGATTGTGTGCGTCGTCTACATGTTGATTGCCTTGTTGCTTGTGAGCCTTTTTTGTTAAACTTCCTAGTGGGGATGGCATCGTGGGGATCGTGAGGTTAGAGATTTTCCGGTGAGTATCGCGGGGAGGGTTTGGCCTTCTAAACTGATTGCTGAATATATTAGATATGAGGATGTGATTAGTGGTGAGGATTGGCTGGACCGTCATGGGGCGATCATGAATTATAGAACGAGAACCGTTTCGATGTTAGCCTCTGACGGTACCGAGCATTCTTTTGTGGGGCGTAAACGGAGTAGCCAGAGGTTACTCATCAGCGCCTTGAGGGCCGTGAGACTGCTTCGAGGAGGTTGCACGGGCTATTGGTGTTACGCTTTGAGATCGGAGGAAGGGGGAGTCGAACTCTCGTCTATTCCGGTAGTATGTGAGTATCCTGACGTTTTTCCAGATGAGTTGCCGGGTTTGCCGCCGGACCGAGAGGTTGAATTTACAGTCGATTTAGAGCCGGGTGCAGCACCTATCTCTAAGACGCCATACCGGATGGCACCTGCCGAGATGCTTGAGTTGAAGAAACAGTTGGGAGAGTTGCTAGACATGGGATATATTCGACCGAGCGCTTCGCCTTGGGGCGCACCGGTCCTATTCGTAAAGAAGAAGGATGGGTCACTTCGTTTGTGTATCGACTACCGAGAGTTGAACAAAGTGACCATCAAAAACAAGTATCCGCTCCCGAGGATTGATGACTTGTTTGATCAGTTGCAGGGGGCAACCGTGTTTTCGAAGATTGACTTGAGATCGGGGTATTATCAGCTCCGAGTGAAGGATACCGATATTCCGAAGACGGCCTTTCGGACGAGATACGGTCACTACGAGTTTGTGGTTATGCCTTTTGGGCTAACCAACGCACCAGCCGTGTTCATGCAGCTTATGAACAAAGTCTTTATCGAGTACCTCGATAAGTGTGTAGTCGTTTTTATCGACGACATCCCGATTTACTCGAGGAGCGAGGAGGAGCACGCCGTCATTTGCATATTGTGTTAGATATTTTGAGAACTCGGCATCTTTTGCGAAGTTCTCAAAGTGCGAGTTTTGGTTACGGGAGGTTATGTTTCTCGGTCATGTGATCTCGGCCGAGGGTGTTCGTGTAGACCCACATAAGGTAGAGCGGTGTTGGATTGGCGCCGCCCAAGAACGTGAAGGAGGTCGCAGCTTTTCGGGATTAGCGGGTATTACGCAGATTCGTCGAGGGTTCTCTAAGCTCGCTCGACCGGCCGACTCGATTGTTACGAAGTCGGAGGAGTTTATGTGGACCGATGAGGCGAGAATAGTTTTGAGGAGTTGAAGAAGCGGTTGACGACCGCTCCGTGTTGGCTTTTAGAGTGGTAATGATGGTTTCTCCGTTTATAGTGATGCTTCGGGCCAAGGGCTCGGATGCGTACTTATGCAGCATGGGAGGACGATTGCCTATGCTTCCCGTCAGTTAAAACCGTATGAATTGAATTACCCTACGCACGATCTTGAGTTGGCCGCAGTTGTGTTTGCGTTGAAAATCTGGCGTCATTACTTGTATGGCTCGTCATGTCAGATTTTCACCGATCACAAAAGCCTGAAGTACATTTTCACGCAGAAGGAGCTTAATATGAGACAGAGGAGATGGTTGGAATTGATTAAGGATTACGATTTGAGATCCTTTATCATCCGGGCAAGGCTAATGTGGTAGCAGATGCCCTGAGCCGTAAATCGGTATCGCTTCGAGCGCTTGAGTTGCTTACGGCCCAGTCGGGACTTCAGCGAGAGTTTATGAGGTTGAGCATTGAGATTGTACTGCCAGAGAGTTCCGGGCAGTTGCGTACTCTTGAGATTTCTTCATCTTTGGTCGAGGACATTAAGTCGGGACAGTTAGAGGATCCGATGTTTATTCAGCTTCGAGAGAGTGTAGGAAAGGGGAAAGCCCCGGGATTCGTTATTCATGAGTACGGCGTGTTGAGATTCCGAGGTCGGTTGTGTGTTCCAAACGACTTGGAACTGAGACAGAACATTATGCGAGAGGCTCATGCGTCACCATACTCAGTCCATCCGGGCTCGAGTAAGATGGATAAAGACCTGAGGACGAATTTCGGGTGGAGCGATATGAAGACGGAGGTAGTTCAGTTTGTAGCTAAGTGTTTGACGTGTCAGCAAGTCAAGATTGAGCATCAGCGGCCAGCCGGATTATTGAAACCGCTTCCCGTCCCAGAATGGAAGTGGGAGGACATCTCTATGGATTTTGTCACGAGTTTACCGAGGACGAAGACTGGTATGAATATGGTATGGGTGATTGTAGACCGACTGACCAAGTCGGCACATTTTCTGGGCATCAAGGATACTTGGGGTCCGGAAAAGTTGGCTCGTATTTTTATCACTCAGATAGTGAGGCTTCATGGTACGCCGAGGACCATTATTTCAGATAGGGATGGCCGATTTGTATCGCATTTTTGGCAGGCAGTGCATAAGGCATTGGGGACACAATTACGTTTGAGCACTTCGTTCCATCCCTAGACCGATGGGCAGTCCGAACGTACCATTCAGACGCTCGAGGATTTGTTGCGCGCGTGTGCGTTAGATTGGAGTAGTAATTGGGAGGAGCATTTGGCCTTAATTGAGTTTGCATATAATAATAGCTGGCACGCGTCGATTAAGATGGCACCGTACGAGGCACTTTATGGCCGACGTTGCCGATCACCGATATGTTGGGATGAGCCGTCCGATTTGGTTGGCACCGAGCCGGACCTTGTGTTGGAGACGAGGGAGAAAATTGAATTGATTAGAAAGAGGATGTTGGCTGCTCAGAGTCGACAAAAATCTTATGCGGATGTTAGGCGTAGACCTTTGGAGTTCGAGCTGGGAGACCATGTTCTGTTGAGAGTGTCTCCGACGAAAGGAGTTTTCCGTTTTGGGAAGAAGGGGAAACTCAGCCCGAGATATATTGGACCTTTCGAGGTATTGGAGAGAGTCGGTGAGTTAGCATACCGTTTGGCTTTACCTCGTCAATGAGTCATGTACATAGCGTATTTCACGTTTCCCGATTGAGGAAATGCGTTAGGACCCGTCCCACATTATTGACTTTGGGGACGTGGAGATCGAGAAGGATGTTACGTTTGAAGAGAGGCCCGTCAGAATTTTGGAGCGTCGTGATAAACAGTTAAGGCACAAAACCATTCCTTTGGTTAAGGTGCAATGGTCGAGACACGGAGTAGAAGAAGCGACGTGGGAGCTAGAGGAGGATATGCGTTCGAGATACCCCGAGCTTTTTGATTCTTAAGTTTCGGGACGAAACTTTATTTTAGAGGAGAATGTAATATCCGTAATTTTCTATTTTTTAGCAGTTTCCATTTTTGGTGTATGTCCATTTTTATCGACTCGCTTGTAACCGTTTCGACATTTCGAATCTACTTTGTTCTTGGAGTTTTTCCGTTTGGACGAGTTTTGATGATGTTTTCACGTAATTTCATTTTATGTCATGTTTTGCCGTATGAACGTTCGATTCTCGTTAAACTCGTTCCTTTTCATTGTTTCTTGGCTTGTACAAGTTCGTATGGTTGAGTTGGTCATGTTGAGACTTTCGGTTTGTAAATCCGACGTCGTTTCGTGACTTTCGGTCACTTGGGTCATTTAGTAATTTCTATAAGTTTAGGGAATTTCATATTCATTGTCGTATTTGGATTCGGGTAGTCGGATTGATATTTTCTTGTGATGGTTAGACTCGTCATCGAATATTCTTCGTAGTCGTATTTTTGGTTTGATAGCGGTCCGGTTTTGGGGTCGTCAGGACTCGTTTGGGCCAATGCCAATACTGGCTCCAAGAGGTGTTACGGCCGTAACACCCGTGGTTACGGCCGTGAGTTGGCCATGTTACGTCCGTAAGTATCCCTATTACGGCCAGTAACTGACCCATTTTAAAGCGTAGGGCAGAGTCCAATACCTCATTTTCTATCCCTTCTCTCGTTTTTTCTTCACGGCGACTCGAGGCGATTCCTTGATTTTGATCGAAGAATCTTTCGTGTTCCATCACCGTAGAATCATAGTAGCATATCACCATCAGCGTAATCATCCTCCATCGTCCGAATCCGAGGTATCTTCTTCAGGAACCCTAACTTGTATAAATTGGGGGTTTTTCGGGGTTTTCGTGATTGACTCCGAATTGTTCATGTATGTTGCGAAACTTATTATCAATTGTTGTTATTGGGTGATTCCCAATTCGTTTTTCCTCGAATTAATCCCATGTATTGTTGATACGGGGAGATTTTGCACAAACCCTCGCCCGTATCGATTGAACGTCGATTGTCGTGATTTGTAATCGGGGTTTTGGGAGTATTCCTTTCGATTATTGATGTCCGTTGGGACTGAGTTATGCTAATTCTTCGTTTAGGAACCGTCGTTTTCCATTCGGATCATCCGTAGTCATTTTTCAATTCATATTCTTCGAAGATGTCTCAAAGGCAAGTACTTTACATTTGTTTACATGTTCTAGTATTTGAATTATGGCTATATGTGGTTGTCGTGGGAGAATATGTGTGTGTTCACCTAGGGACGGTCCGACGGGGCCTCTAGGGATACGTATTGCCGTGTGTGTGCGTATCACGAACTGTGGTTAACCACCCAGGGATGTCAGACGGGGCTCTGCGGGGTACGGTGGCCGTGAGTCACGTACCAAGGTTAACTTTGAATTGTTTTGATTGGAGAAAATGTGTTTTGTGCTTGTGCATTGTAAATATTCCGGAATATAAAATGTTTTCTAAAATGACTTTTGGCGCATATATTCATCCGATTAGAATGTAGTTCAAATGGATTGTACTTGCACTAGCGATTGTCGCTAACCCTTAAATGGGGAAATACTTTTGTATTTCGTATTGATCGTGGGGACAAACGAGCACTCGAGCCGTATGAGGATGATGGGCAAGCATGATACTGATCAGTAGTCATTTATTGGTGTTCATTTCAGTCCATTATTTTTGATGTCTTGTGTTGGGACTTTTGTGTTTTAAAATTGGTTTAAGTACTCGAGTACTTCTTTCACAAAATTGTTAATGTTGTGTTCCTGTTTTGGGAAGTGGATTGATGTTGGATTTTATTGTCGGATTGTAATCTTATTTGAATTGTCGTATTATTGATGATTGTTTGTCGCTGTCGAGTGTCTTGTTTGGTACGTTAGCCTGGTGGATTCCACAGTGTGGGGTCCACGGCGCTGTAATACACCCTGAATGTCTTGGGGGTGTTACAGTATCCGTAATCGTATTTTGGTTAGGAATTCGTAATTGTTTGAGTTGGATTGTTTGGTCTTGTGTTTAATCGAGATATTATGAAATCGTTGAGTTTGTCGATCGGTTATATTGATTAGTAATTATCAGATATCGGTTCATAGGATGGATATGAATTCGTAAAATGGTTTGAGTATATTACTTGGTTTTATATATGATTGAGGTATCGTTGACCCGTTGAGTTTGATTGGTTGACTATGTCGGTTATTGATTGTTTTCGGATCGTTGCTATTGGATTACTTCTATAGGTTGAGATTATTTGATCAGTGATTATATCCGTATGTTGCGGTCGTGTTCGAGTATGTTCGTGAATTGCATGGGTCAAGGCTGAGGAACTTGTAGATGACGACAATAAGATTGGTAGCGACTTCATCATTGTCGTATCGGTATTGAGGTAAGTTATTACTTGCTCAGTTTATAATATTTAATGAATGGTTTTCGTTTCATTCGTTTATAATTCGTATAAGCAATGTTTATAATCATAATCACAGGAGATTTGTGATTATAAGTTGTATTTGAGTTTTGGGAATTAAATCATAATGTATATGATTTACATTGTTGTTGGTATACTTGGTATCGAGGATACATCATGGTATAGACAAAGGCGTGAATTATTTACCGTCCGTGACATTTTGGATCGTCGAATATTCAGAATAATGGTTCGTGATGGTCTGGACATCGAGATTGCTCTCGAAGGACTCGGGGCAAGTACTCTAATCATTTTTGTCATTTCGTGTCGATCGTGTTGTGATACATGCATGTATCTTTGTTGTCATGCATTGTGTATCATTGTTATATGCATTTGTGCATTGTTGTTGTATGTCCACCTCGAGTTGGTCCGACGGGATCATCGGGGGATCTATGCTAGCGTGCGCTGGATCATCAGACGAGTTTTCCACCTCGGGTTGGTCTGACGGGATCATCGGGGATCTAGACAGTGAATGCTGGATCATCTGATTGCCATGTATTGTTGTTGTGCATATGTATATTATGGGTTTGCCATAAGTATACATTGTCGTTATTATTGTGATCATATTGACGTTGTCATATGAGTATGCATTTGTAGGTCTTGTGTTAGGACCATGTCCGTATGTTGTGTTGATCTGATCTCGGATTAGACTGACGTGATTGTCATGGTATTTCGTATCTTGAGGTATGTTCCGTATTTCCTTGGTACTTGTCTTTGATGGACAATCAATTATCGTATTGGAATTGTCGACGTTATCCGATGGATTGAATTGGCCAGAGTTGGTATAATTTCCGCATCGCGAGTTATGATAATGTTTTGAGAACCTTGGTTATTGTTGAGATACCGTACAGATATTTCGGTATTATCTTAATGTGTTGTTAAGGATACGAATCGTGGATTTTCGTAAAGTTACGACGGTAAGATTACATTGGTCGTACTCTTACCTAGTATTTCCATTGATATGTAATTATTGACGTGATGTGATGGTTATCATTGTTGGATATTACAGTTGACCCCATCGTGGGCTCTCTTTTTAGGTTCTTGGATTATCAATCTTGTAGCGGTCGTGGAAAGATGAGCTTCCCGAAGGATACTGGATAGGGCATGTATTTGTTTATTGAGTTTCCTGATGAGTTCTTGTGTTCCGCTGTTAGAGTATTTTAATTGTTTGTCTTTACCCGCTGCGTGAGTATTTTTCAATGGTCTTTTGGTATCTGGTAACTTAAGTTACTTTGGCAATCATTCTCTAAATCTATTCTGTCGGTACATGTAAGCGATAGCTTAACGTATGTTCTTAAACTATTGAGCTTTGGCATTTCGGGCCTTGTGGTTTCAAATGAGATTTTACGACGGTTTGATAAACGGATTTTATTAAGTCTTCGAATGTTTTTAAAAGACAGTACCGTCGTTAGCCTCTTGGGCGTTTGTAAATGTTTGCGAAAATTTCCTTCAGCCTTGTGGGTTCTATCTCGGGGCCGACGACGCTGTAATATTCCCGGTCAGATCTGGGGGTGTTACATAATATGGTATCGGAGTTTAGGTTGTGAAAACCTAGGCAGTTTGGTCGAGTTGGGTCGTGCTTTTGTCGTGTCATTCGAGTTTTCGGTTGACAAGTGTTTGAGCTCTGAGTTTTGTTGTTCACTCGGGCTTGTGCGTTATGTGATTTACCAGTGTAGTATTGGGGTTATTGTAAACTTTTTCAAATGGTGTCAACGTGTTTCTTTAGATAGAGCTGTGTTGTGCTCTCGAGTTGAACTGTGTTGCAAAATGTGTGTCTTGAAAATATCTGTGTCGTGTATTTTCTAGAGTTGAGACATGTGCCAGTATCATGGGGAATCGTCGGCTTCACGATCTGTAAGTATTTGGATTTTTGAATTGCATTAGGATTTATTGCCGTTCTAAGTTGATATGCTTTGAGATTTAGCAGAATATTATGCGTTACAGTATGAGATGACAGAGTTGGGACAGGATCAATAATCTCGAGACGCTATGATTTTGGAAATCAATATGTTGGTTAGATTTTGGAACGGAATTGTGCATTTTGGAGAAATGTTGTGCATGGTTGAGAATAACATGTAGTCATGTTAGTTCATTTTGTGATATATGGAACTGTTTTTGAGCATTTGAAAATGATATTTTTCAAAATGAATATTTCACGGATGTTTTACGGAATATGATTTTTAGGCCGAGACCCAATCGATTTTGAAATAGATTTATAACTTAGGGCTTGAGGTCCAGAAGAATTTTCTACTTTATAAACTTCTTGTAATGTGGAACGAGGTACGGGCTGAGACCCTAATGTTTCAAAAGAAATCTTTTCTGTTTTCTAAAACTCCCGAGATTTGTAGAACACTTTACCAATCGTTTATCTATTTTATTACTGCCTTTCGGGGTTTTGGTTCATTGGTACAAATGAAACTTCTCGGGTAGTCTTTTATTGTGTTTGATCTGTAGATTATTCAATGTTTTGTCATAGGCATATTGAGGTGATCCAGGATGGGATAATGGTTGACGTTGCGAGTCATATGTGGAAAAAGGAGTTTTTTTCGGAATCTATACATTGAGATTGTGGAACTTTATCGTGTGGTTTTCCGATGGAATATCAGTGGATATTGGTGACGACCCGAATTGGTATACAGGAGTATGAATGTGGTCAATCATTTGCATAGTTTTTATTTTAAAAACTTCGAAATCGTGTGGATTGGAAGGAAACTGTTATCGATACTTGGCACCAACAAGCCAATTTAATCTTTTCGAAAATGGATTTTGTGGTCTTACGAAAATTTATGTTTTGAGTTTTGAAATTTTTGAAAGAACTTTTGAAAATTTGTCTTCATGATGAGACTATATGATTTCAAACTGGTTTTAAAAATGTGATTGGTATACATACGCATTTAGTGCATAGTGCATATCATGGTGAAGTTATGAGTGTAACTCACGAACTGAATAGTACATCAGTATGGTATGATGAAAAGAGATCCGAACTTTAGTATGGTAGTTTGGTTATCCAGGGGTGATCAGTTGATTGATCGGATAAGAGAAATATGCTGAATATTGTAGATTCGGGTACAGAATATGATTTTGGAACTTTGGATTTTATGAAACCAGGACGTATGTGCTATGTGATTCCACTGGTATGGTAGTAGCGGGATTTTTACCATAATTATTTTTGAATGATTTCTTTGTAAGTGTAGATTTGGGGATGGTGACCCCATGCTGGTTGTTTTGGATATTGAGTGGTCGTTCCCACTCCATGTATGATTGGATATGTTCGTCGGTTTGTGATTGGTTTTTCGTATGCCGAGCGATATGTTCACCAGTCGGGTATGTTTATTGAGCTCTACTGTGTGTGATTGGTGTGTCGTTTTGAGAATGTTATTCTTTCATATATCTGTTTCCGTGGTTCTGTGTTGACCGTGTTGGAGCTTACCGTGTGAAGGTATTCTCGATTATCGTTGATCGTTCGTTGGTCATATTGGATTTTATCATGATGATGATATTCTCGATTGTGTTTTGACCTCTGGTTGTTCATATTGGAAGTTATCATGTCGATGATATACTCGGTTAATTTGTTGGTTGATCATTGTTAATGATCGTATGCGCATTCAAATTTTGTGCAGATGTTTCGGGATTTGTGGTATTGTTTCGAGCAGTTGTTTCACAGATGTATCGTGCATTATTCGTTTTTAGCATATTGGGACTTGATTGTGTAATCAGACAGACAGGATCTGACACGGATAGATTATTTCATCCGAAGATGATATATTTTGTTAAGACTCATGGAATTGTGACTGTAAACATATTGAGGCTTATAGTAAAGTCACTTGCTAGTATCTCAGGAGATCGTCGACTTTGTGCATTTGTAAGTATGCTATTCGATAATGATGATGATTGATCGTTGTTGTGATGGTTTCAGAATATGTTGGTTGAACGGTTTGTTTGTTTTCTATGACGGATTGCAAGTTTTGAGGCCAAAACTTATTTTAAGTGGTGTAGTATGTAATATCTGGAATTTCTACTACTGTTATTTAATGTTATTTTATCCGAGTTATGTTGTACAGCGTGGAATCTGTACAGTATGGATAAAATAAATTCGGAACTGAGACAGCTGTATTGGTATAATTTTCGTAATTAGTCGACAATTACGTTTGAGGGTGTCGTGTATCAGGTTATCGTGCTTTTGATATTGGGTATATCATATGAGAATATTATTGGATTGAATATATGTATTCAGTATGTGTGTATACGTATCCGATATGTCAAGATGGACAGGAACAGTTGGATTTGGCTAAGTATAGAGCCTTTAACGTACACTAAGCCTAAGGACTTACGCACGCTAAGTTGCTACTGTAACGGACGTTATGGCTAAGGCATTATGTACGTAACAAGAGGAATCAGACATATGGTCGGCAGGTGGGGCCCTGTGTCGATATCTTTCGGACGAGAACGTGCACGGGTGAGTCAACGCTGAGTTAGCGTACGCTAGGATGAGTGTATAACGTACACTAACTGGACATTTACTGTAGCAAGTCAACGTACGCATTACGTACGTTATGGGGGAAACATTACGTACGTAAGCGAGTGAACGAATCAAGTCAGTGAGCTCTGGACTGATATTACGTACACTACGAAGGACACTTAGCGTACGTTAGCATTACGTACGTTAATGCTGCTGGATAACGTACGTAATGAGGAATGCAGTTTATAAAATGAAGTTCGTTCTTTCATTTCTTCACGAGCGAAAAACCTTTCCTCCTCCAACCTTCATCCCTCTGAGTGTGTTAGTGAGTTTTAGCCTCTTCCAACCTGATTATAAGCTTGGAAGCATGGATTAGAGGCTTGGATGTGAAGATATCAATGATTCTTGAAGGGTTTGATTGTGTTATCCATGTTCTTAAGGTTGAATTCCGATTTTGATGTTATTGTTGATGAATAATTCGTATGAAGATGATTATGATGCCATTGTTACGGTTCTTGAGGTTATATTAACTATATGTTGGTTATGATTATAGAATCATAGTGTTCTTGGTGTTCTTGGTAGAATTGTTTCGATTCTTGATGTTAGGAGGATCATATATTGGAAAATATGATAATATACACCTTGAATTATGAATGAGGATTTTTTAGATGTTAGAGGATGTCGAATTACATTGTTTTGATGGCTATGAACAATGTTTCGAATCATTTAGTGTTCTTGAGGAACTCCTGGATGAATTTAACATAGCAAGACGATCATAGGTTGAATTATCGGTATCTTTTGATATGAAGATCGAATGTTCATTGATTGTAATGGTATAATTCGTATGTTCTTGATGAAATACGAATCATGATATCAATATGGAATCCGGAAAGATTGTGATTGATCACCGAATATGATTTCCTTTATATTCGTATCCGTAATCGTATTTTGGTTAGGAATTCGTAATTGTTTGAGTTGGATTGTTTGGACTTGTGTTTAATCGAGATATTATGAAATCGTTGAGTTTGTCAATCGGTTATATTGATTAGTAATTATCGGATATCGGTTCATAGGATGGATATGAATTCGTAAAATGGTTTGAGTATATTACTTGGTTTTATATATGATCGAGGTATCGTTGACCCGTTGAGTTTGATTGGTTGACTATGTCGGTTATTGATTGTTATCGGATCGTTGCTATTTTATTACTTCTATAGGTTGAGATTATTTGATCGGTGATTATATCCGTATGTTGCGGTCGTGTTCGAGTATGTTCGTGAATTGCATGGGTCAAGGCCGAGGAACTTGTAGATGACGGCAATAAGATTGGTAGCGACTTCATCATTGTCGTATCGGTATTGAGGTAAGTTATTACTTGCTCAGTTTATAATATTTAATGAATGGTTTCCGTTTCATTCGTTTATAATTCGTATAAGCAATGTTTATAATCATAATCACAGGAGATTTGTGATTATAAGTTGTATTTGAGTTTTGGGAATTAAATCATAATGTATATGATTTACATTGTTGTTGGTATACTTGGTATCGAGGATACATCATGGTATAGACAAAGGCGTGAATTATTTACCGTCCGTGACATTTTGGATCGTTGAAAATTCAGAATAATGGTTCGTGATGGTCTGGACATCGAGATTGCTCTCGAAGGACTCGAGGCAAGTACTCTAATCATTTTTGTCATTTTATGTCGATTGTGTTGTGATACATGCGTGTATCGTTGTTGTCATGCATTATGTATCATTGTTATATGCATTTGTGCATTGCTGTTGTATATCCACCTCGGGTTGGTCCGACGGGATCATCGGGGGATCTATGCTAGCGTGCACTGGATCATCAGACGAGTTTTCCACCTCGGGTTGGTCTGACGGGATCATCGGGGGATCTAGACAGTTAATGCTGGATCATCAGATTGCCATGTATTATTGTTGTGCATATGTATATTATGGGTTTGCCATAATTATACATTATCGTTATTGTTGTGATCATATTGACGTTGTCATATGAGTATGCATTTGTAGGTCTTGTGTTAGGGCCATGTCCGTATGTTGTGTTGATCTGATCTCGGATTAGACTGACGTGATTGTCATGGTATTTCATATCTTGAGGTATGTTCCGTATTTCCTTGGTACTTGTCTTTGATGGACAATCGATTATCGTATTGGAATTGTCGACGTTATCCGATGGATTAAATTGGCCAGAGCTGGTATAATTTCCGCATCGCGAGTTATGATAATGTTTTGAGAACCTTGGTTATTGTTGAGATACCGTACATATATTTTGGTATTATCTTAATGTGTTGTTAAGGATACGAATCGTGGATTTTCGTAAAGTTACGACGGTAAGATTACATTGGTCGTACTCTTACCTAGTATTTCCATTGATATGTAATTATTGACGTGATGTGATGGTTATCATTGTTGGATATTACGGTTGACCCCATCGTGGGCTCTCTTTTTAGGTTCTTGGATTATCAATCTTGTAGCGGTCGTGAAAAGATGAGCTTCCCGAAGGATACTGGATAGGGCATGTATTTGTGTATTGAGTTTCCTGATGAGTTCTTGTATTCCGCTGTTAGAGTATTTTAATTGTTTGTCTTTACCCGCTGCGTGAGTATTTTTAAATGGTCTTTTGGTATCTGGTAACTTAAGTTACTTTGGCAATCATTCTCTAAATCTATTCTGTTGGTACGTGTAAGCGATAGCTTAACGTATGTTCTTAAACTATTGAGCTTTGGCATTTCGGGCCTTGTGGTTTCAAATAAGATTTTACGACGGTTTGATAAACGGATTTTATTAAGTCTTCGAATGTTTTTAAAAGACAGTACCGTCGTTAGCCTCTTGGGCGTTTGTAAATATTTGCGAAAATTTCCTTCAGCCTTGTGGGTTCCATCTCGGGGCCCACGGCGCTGTAATATTCCCGGTCGGATCTGGGGGTGTTACAGAATATGGTATCAGAGTTTAGGTTGTGAAAACCTAGGCAGTTGGGTCGAGTTGGGTCGTGCTTTTGTCGTGTCATTCGAGTTGTCGGTTGACAAGTGTTTGAGCTATGAGTTTTGTTGTTCACTCGGGCTTGTGCGTTATGTGATTTACCAGTGTAGTATTGGGGTTGTTGTAAACTTTTTCAAATGGTGTCAACGTGTTTCTTTAGATAGAGTTGTGTTGTGCTCTCGAGTTGAACTGTGTTGCAAAATGTGTGTCTTGAAAATATCTGTGTCGTGTATTTTCTATAGTTGAGACATGTGCCAGTATCATGGGGAATCGTCGGCTTCACGATCTGTAAGTATTTGGATTTTTGAATTGCATTGGGATTTATTGCCGTTTTAAGTTGATATGCTTTGAGATTTAGCAGAATATTATGCGTTACAGTATGAGATGACAGAGTTGGGACAGGATCGATAATCTCGAGACGCTATGATTTTGGAAATCAGTATGTTGGTTAGATTTTGGAACGGAATTGTGCATTTGGGAGAAATGTTGTGCATGGTTGAGAAGAACATGTAGTCATGTTAGTTCATTTTGTGATATATGGAACTGTTTTTGAGCATTTGAAAATGATATTTTTCAAAATGAATATTTCACGGATGTTTTACGGAAGATGATTTTTGGGCCGAGACCCAATCGATTTTGAAATAGATTTATAACTTAGGGCTTGAGGTCCATAAGGGTTTTCTACTTTATAAACTTCTTGTAATGTGGAACGAGGTACGGGCTGAGACCCTAATGTTTCAAAAGAAAGCTTTTCTATTTTCTAAAACTCCCGAGATTTGTAAAACACTTTAGCAGTTGTTTATCTATTTTAGTACTGCCTTTCGGGGTTTTGGTTCATTGGTACAAATGAAACTTCTCGGGTAGTATTTCATTGTGTTTGATCTGTCGATTATTCAATATTTTGTCATAAGCATATTGAGGTGATCCAGGATGGGATAATGGTTGACGTTGCGAGTCATATGTGGAAAAAGGAGTTTTTGTCGGAATTTATACATTGAGATTGTGGAACTTTATCGTGTGGTTTTCCGATGGAATATCAGTGGATATTGGTGACGACCCGAATTGGTATACAGGAGTATGAATGTGGTCAATCATTTGCATAGTTTTTATTTTAAAAACTTCGAAATCGTGTGGATTCGAAGGAAACTGTTATCGATACTTGGCACCAACAAGCCAATTTAATCTTTTCGAAAATAGATTTCGTGGTCTTACGAAAATTTATGTTTTGAGTTTTGAAATTTTTGAAAGAACTTTTGAAAATTTGTCTTCCTGATGAGACTATATGATTTCAAACTGGTTTTAAAAATGTGATTGGTATACATACGCATTTAGTGCATAGTGCATATCGTGGTGAAGTTATGAGTGTGACTCACGAACTGAATAATACATCAGTATGGTACGATGAAAAGAGATCTGAACTTTAGTATGGTAGTTTGGTTATCCAGGGGTGATCAGTTGATTGATCGGATAAGAGAAATATGTTGAATATTGTAGATTCGGGTACAGAATATGATTTTGGAACTTTGGATTTTATGAAACCAGGACGTATGTGCTATGTGATTCCACTGGTATGGTAGTAGCGCGATTTTTACCATAATGATTTTCGAATGATTTCTTTGTAAGTGTAGATTTGGGGATGGTGACCCCATGCTGGTTGTTTTGGATATTGAGTGGTCATTCCCACTCCATGTATGATTGGATATGTTCGTCGGTTTGTGATTAGTTGTTCGTATGCCGAGCGATATGTTCACCAGTCGGGTATGTTTATTGAGATCTACTGTGTGTGATTGGTGTGTCGTTTTGAGAATGTTATTCTTTCGTATATCTGTTTATGTGGTTCTGTGTTGACCGTGTTGGAGCTTACCGTGTGAAGGTATTCTCAATTATCGTTGATCGTTCGTTGGTCATATTGGAGTTTATCATGATGATGATATTCTCGATTGTGTTTTGACCTCTGGTTGGTCATATTGGAAGTTATCATGTCGATGATATACTCGGTTAATTTGTTGGTTGATCATTGTTAATGATCGTATGCGCATTCGAATTTTGTGTCGATGTTTCGGGATTTGTGGCATTGTTTCGAGCAGTTGTTTCACAATTTATCATGCATTATTCGTTTTTAGCAGATTGGGACTTGATTGTGTAATCAGACAGACAGGATCTGACACGGATAGATTATTTCATCCGAAGATGATATATTTTGTTAAGACTCATGGAATTGTGACTGTAAACATATTGAGGCTTATAGTGAAGTTACTTGCTAGTATCTCAGGAGATCGTCGACTTTGTGCATTTGTAAGTATGCTATTCGATAATGATGATGATTGATCATTGTTGTGATGGTTTCAGAATATGTTGGTTGAACGGTTTGTTTGTTTTCTATGACGGATTGCAAGTTTCGAGGCCAAAACTTATTTTAAGTGGTGTAGTATGTAATATCTGGAATTTCTACTACTGTTATTTAATGTTATTTTATCCAAGTTATGTTGTACAGCGTGGAATCTGTACAGTATGGATAAAATAAATTGGGAACTGAGACAGCTGTATTGGTATAATTGTCGTAATTGGTCGACAATTACGTTTGAGGGTGTCGTGTATCAGGTTATCGTGCTTTTGATATTGGGTATATCATATGAGAATATTATTGGATTGAATATATGTATTCAGTATGTGTGTATACGTATCCGATATGTCGAGACGGACACGAACAGTTGGATTTGGCTAAGTATAGAGCCCTTAACGTACGCTAAGCCTAAGGACTTACGTACGCTAAGTTGCTAGTGTTACGGACGTTATGGCTAAGGCATTATGTACGTAACAAGAGGAATTAGACATATGGTCGGCAGGTGGGGCCCTGTGTCGGTAGCTTTCGGCCGAGAACGTGCACGGGTGAGTTAACGCTGAGTTAGCGTACGCTAGGATGAGTGTATAACGTACGTTAACTGGACATTTACTGTAGCAAGTCAACGTACGTATTATGTACGTTATGGGGGAAACATTACGTACGTAAGCGAGTGATCGAATCAAGTCAGTGAGCTCTGGACTGATATTACGTACACTACGAAGGACACTTAGCGTACGTTAGCATTACGTACGTTAATGCTGCTGGATAACGTACGTAATGAGGAATGCAGTTTATAAAATGAAGTTCGTTCTTTCATTTCTTCACGAGAGAAAAACCTTTCCTCCTCCAACCTTCATCCCTCTGAGTGTGTTAGTGAGTTTTAGCCTCTTCCAACCTGATTATAAGCTTGGAAGCATAGATTAGAGGCTTGGATGTGAAAATATCAATGATTCTTGAAGGGTTTGATTGTGTTATCCATGTTCTTAAGGTTGAATTCGGATTTTGATGTTATTGTTGATGAATAATTCGTATGAAGATGATTATGATGTCATTGTTACGGTTCTTGAGGTTATATGAACTATATGTTGGTTATGATTATAGAATCATAGTGTTCTTGGTGTTCCTGGTAGAATTGTTTCGATTCTTGATGTTAGGAGGATCATATATTGGAAAATATGATAATATACACCTTGAATTATGAATGAGGATTTGTTAGATGTTAGAGGATGTCGAATTACGTTGTTTTGATGGCTATGAACAATGTTTCGAATCATTTAGTGTTCTTGAGGAACTCCTGGATGAATTTAACATAGCAAGACGATCATATGTTGAATTATCGGTATTGTTTGATATGAAGATCGAATGTTCGTTGGTTGTAGTGGTATAATTTGTATGTTCTTGATGAAATACGAATCATGATATCAATATAGAATCCATAAAGATTGTGATTGATCACCGAATATGATTTCCTTTACATTCGTATCTGTAATCGTATTTTGGTTAGGAATTCGTAATTGTTTGAGTTGGATTGTTTGGACTTGTGTTTAATCGAGATATTATGAAATCGTTGAGTTTGTCGATCGGTTATATTGATTAGTAATTATCGGATATCGGTTCATAGGATGGATATGAATTCGTAAAATGGTTTGAGTATATTACTTGGTTTTATATATGATCGAGGTATCGTTGACCCGTTGAGTTTGATTGGTTGACTATGTCGGTTATTGATTGTTATCGGATCGTTGTTATTTGATTACTTCTATAGGTTGAGATTATTTGATCGGTGATTATATCCGTATGTTGCGGTCGTGTTCGAGTATGTTTGTGAATTGCATGGGTCAAGGCCGAGGAACTTGTAGATGATGGCAATAAGATTGGTAGCGACTTCATCATTGTCGTATCGGTATTGAGGTAAGTTATTACTCGCTCAGTTTATAATATTTAATGAATGGTTTCCGTTTCATTCGTTTATAATTCGTATAAGCAATGTTTATAATCATAATCACAGGAGATTTGTGATTATAAGTTGTATTTGAGTTTTGGGAATTAAATCATAATGTATTTGATTTACATTGTTGTTGGTATACTTGGTATCGAGGATACATCATGGTATAGACAAAGGCGTGAATTATTTACCGTCCGTGACATTTTGGATCGTCGAATATTCAGAATAATGGTTCGTGATGGTCTGGACATCGAGATTGCTCTCGAAGGACTCGGGGCAAGTACTCTAATCATTTTTGTCATTTCGTGTCGATCGTGTTGTGATACATGCATGTATCGTTGTTGTCATGCATTGTGTATCATTGTTATATGCATTTGTGCATTGTTGTTGTATGTCCATCTCGGGTTGGTCCGACGGGATCATCGGGGGATCTATGCTAGCGTGCGCTGGATCATCAGACGAGTTTTCCACCTCGGGTTGGTCTGACGGGATCATCGGGGATCTAGACAGTGAACGCTGGATCATCTGATTGCCATGTATTGTTGTTGTGCATATGTATATTATGGGTTTGCCATAAGTATACATTGTCGTTATTGTTGTGATCATATTGACGTTGTCATATGAGTATGCATTTGTAGGTCTTGTGTTAGGACCATGTCCGTATGTTGTGTTGATATGATCTCGGATTAGACTGACGTGATTGTCATGGTATTTCGTATCTTCAGGTATGTTCTGTATTTCCTTGGTACTTGTCTTTGATGGACAATCGATTATCGTATTGGAATTGTCGACGTTATCCGATGGATTGAATTGGCCAGAGTTGGTATAATTTCCGCATCGCGAGTTATGATAATGTTTTGAGAACCTTGGTTATTGTTGAGATACCGTACAGATATTTCGGTATTATCTTAATGTGTTGTTAAGGATACGAATCGTGGATTTTTGTAAAGTTACGACAGTAAGATTACATTGGTCGTACTCTTACCTAGTATTTCCATTGATATGTAATTATTGACGTGATGTGATGGTTATCATTGTTGGATATTATGGTTGACCCCGTCGTGGGCTCTCTTTTTAGGTTCTTGGATTATCAGTCTTGTAGCGGTCGTGGAAAGATGAGCTTCCCGGAGGATACTGACTAGGGCATGTATTTGTGTATTGAGTTTCCTGATCAGTTCTTGTATTCCGCTGTTAGAGTATTTTAATTGTTTGTCTTTACCCGCTGCGTGAGTATTTTTAAATGGTCTTTTGGTATCTGGTAACTTAAGTTACTTTGGCAATCGTTCTCTAAATCTATTCTGTCAGTACGTGTAAGCGATAGCTTAACGTATGTTCTTAAACTATTGGGCTTTGGCATTTCGGGCCTTGTGGTTTCAAATGAGATTTTACGACGGTTTGATAAACGGATTTTATTAAGTCTTCGAATGTTTTTAAAATACAGTACCGTCGTTAGCCTCTTGGGCGTTTGTAAATGTTTGCGAAAATTTCCTTCATCCTTGTGGGTTCCATCTCGGGGCCCACGGCGCTGTAATATTCCCGGTCGGATCTGGGAGTGTTACAGAATATGGTATCAGAGTTTAGGTTATGAAAACCTAGGCAGTTGGGTCGAGTTGGGTCTTGCTTTTGTCGTGTCATTCGAGTTGTCGGTTGACAAGTGTTTGAGCTCTGAGTTTTGTTGTTCACTCGGGCTTGTGCGTTATGTGATTTACCAGTGTAGTATTGGGGTTGTTGTAAACTTTTTCAAATGGTGTCAACGTATTTCTTTAGATAGAGCTGTGTTGTGCTCTCGAGTTGAACTGTGTTGCAAAATGTGTGTCTTGAATATATCTGTGTCGTGTATTTTCTAGAGTTGAGACATGTACCAGTATCATGGGGAATCGTCGGCTTCACAATCTGTAAGTATTTGGATTTTTGAATTGCATTGGGATTTATTGACGTTCTAAGTTGATATGCTTTGAGATTTAGTAGAATATTATGCGTTACAGTATGAGATGACGGAGTAGGGACAGGATCGATAATCTCGAGACGCTATGATTTTGGAAATCAATATGTTGGTTAGATTTTGGAACGGAATTGTGCATTTGGGAGAAATGTTGTGCATGGTTGAGAAGAACATGTAGTCATGTTAGTTCATTTTGTGATATATGGAACTGTTTTTGAGCATTTGAAAATGATATTTTTCAAAATGAATATTTCACGGATGTTTTACGGAATATGATTTTTGGGCCGAGACCCAATCGATTTTGAAATAGATTTCTAACTTAGGGCTTGAGGTCCAGAAGGATTTTCTACTTTATAAACTTCTTGTAATGTGGAACGAGGTACGGGCTGAGACCCTAATGTTTCAAAAGAAATCTTTTCTGTTTTCTAAAACTCCCGAGATTTGTAAAACACTTTACCAATCGTTTATCTATTTTATTACTGCCTTTCGGGGTTTTGGTTCATTGGTACAAATGAAATTCTCGGGTAGTCTTTCATTGTGTTTGATCTGTCGATTATTCAATGTTTTGTCATAAGCATATTGAGGTGATCCAGGATGGGATAATGGTTGACGTTGCGAGTCATATGTGGAAAAAGGAGTTTTTGTCGGAATCTATACATTGAGATTGTGGAACTTTATCGTGTGGTTTTCCGATGGAATATCAGTGGATATTGGTGACGACCCGAATTGGTATACAGGAGTATGAATGTGGTCAATCATTTGCATAGTTTTTATTTTAAAAACTTCGAAATCGTGTGGATTCGAAGGAAACTGTTATCGAATACTTGGCACCAACAAGCCAATTTAATCTTTTCGAAAATGGATTTCGTGGTCTTACGAAAATTTATGTTTTGAGTTTTGAAATTTTTGAAAGAACTTTTGAAAATTTGTCTTCATGATGAGACTATATGATTTCAAACTGGTTTTAAAAATGTGATTGGTATACATACGCATTTAGCGCATAGTGCATATCATGGTGAAGTTATGAGTGTGACTCACGAACTGAATAGTACATCAGTATGGTATGATGAAAATTGATCCGAACTTTAGTATGGTAGTTTGGTTATCCAGGGGTGATCAGTTGATTGATCGGATAAGAGAAATATGCTGAATATTGTAGATTCGGGTACAGAATATGATTTTGGAACTTTGGATTTTATGAAACCAGGACGTATGTGCTATGTGATTCCACTGGTATGGTAGTAGCGGGATTTTTACCATAATTATTTTTGAATGATTTCTTTGTAAGTGTAGATTTGGGGATGGTGACCCCATGCTGGTTGTTTTGGATATTGAGTGGTCGTTCCCACTCCATGTATGATTGGATATGTTCGTCGGTTTGTGATTGGTTTTTCGTATGCCGAGCGATATGTTCACCAGTCGGATATGTTTATTGAGCTTTACTGTGTGTGATTGGTGTGTCGTTTTGAGAATGTTATTCTTTCATATATCTATTTTCGTGGTTCTGTGTTGACCGTGTTGGAGCTTACCGTGTGAAGGTATTCTCGATTATCGTTGATCGTTCGTTGGTGATATTGGATTTTATCATGATGATGATATTCTCGATTGTGTTTTGACCTCTGGTTGTTCATATTGGAAGTTATCATGTCGATGATATACTCGATTAATTTGTTGGTTGATCATTGTTAATGATCATATGCGCATTCAAATTTTGTGCAGATGTTTCGGGATTTGTGGCATTGTTTCGAGCAGTTGTTTCACAGATGTATCGTGCATTATTCGTTTTTAGCAGATTGGGACTTGATTGTGTAATTTGACAGACAGGATCTGACATGGATAGATTATTTCATCCGAAGATGATATATTTTGTTAAGACTCATGGAATTGTGGCTGTAAACGTATTGAGGCTTATAGTGAAGTCACTTGCTAGTATCTCAAGAGATCGTCGACTTTGTGCATTTGTAAGTATGCTATTCGATAATGATGATGATTGATCGTTGTTGTGATGGTTTCAGAATATGTTGGTTGAACGGTTTGTTTGTTTTCTATGACGGATTGCAAGTTTCGAGGCCAAAACTTATTTTAAGTGGTGTAGTATGTAATATCTGGAATTTCTACTACTGTTATTTAATGTTATTTTATCCGAGTTATGTTGTACAGCGTGGAATCTGTACAGTATGGATAAAATAAATTCGGAACTGAGACAGCTGTATTGGTATAATTGTCGTAATTGGTCGACAATTACGTTTGAGGGTGTCGTGTATCAGGTTATCGTGCTTTTGATATTGGGTATATCATATGAGAATATTATTGGATTGAATATATGTATTCAGTATGTGTGTATACATATCCGATATGTCGAGACGGACAGGAACAGTTGGATTTGGCTAAGTATAGAGCCCTTAACGTACGCTAAGCCTAAGGACTTACGTACGCTAAGTTGCTAGTGTTACGTACGTTATGGCTAAGGCATTACGTACGTAACAAGAGGAATCAGACATATGGTCGGCAGGTGGGGCCCTGTATCGGTAGCTTTCGACCGAGAACGTGCACGGGTGAGTCAACGCTGAGTTAGGTACGCTACGATGAGTGTATAACGTACGCTAACTGGACATTTACTGTAGCAAGTCAACGTACGTATTACGTATGTTATGGGGGAAACATTACATACGTAAGCGAGTGAACGAATCAAGTCAGTGAGCTCTGGACTGATATTACGTATGCTACGAAGGACACTTAGCGTACATTAGGTAGTATTTTGTACGTTAATGCTGCTGGATAACGTACGTAATGAGTAATGCAGTTTATAAAATGAAGTTCGTTCTTTCATTTCTTCACGAGAGAATAACCTTTCCTCCTCCAACCTTCATCCCTATGAGTGTGTTAGTGAGTTTTAGCCTCTTCCAACCTGATTATAAGCTTGGAAGCATAGATTAGAGGCTTGGATGTGAAGATATCAATGATTCTTGAAGGGTTTGATTGTGTTATCCATGTTCTTAAGGTATGTTGATGAACTCTACACCTTGAATTCGGATTTTGATGTTATTGTTGATGAATAATTCATATGAAGATGATTATGATGTCATTGTTATGGTTCTTGAGGTTATATGAACTATATGTTGGTTATGATTATAGAATCATAGTGTTCTTGGTGTTCTTGGTAGAATTGTTTCGATTCTTGATGTTAGGAGGATCATATATTGGAAAATATGATAATATACACCTTGAATTATGAATGAGGATTGTTTATATGTTAGAGGATGTCGAATTACATTGTTTTGATGGCTATGAACAATGTTTCGAATCATTTAGTGTTCTTGAGGAACTCCTGGATGAATTTAACATAGCAAGACGATCATAGGTTGAATTATCGGTATCTTTTGATATGAAGATCGAATGTTCGTTTATTGTAGTGGTATAATTCGTATGTTCTTGATGAAATACGAATCATGATATCAATATGGAATCCGGAAAGATTGTGATTGATCACCGAATATGATTTCCTTTACATTCGTATCCGTAATCGTATTTTGGTTAGGAATTCGTAATTGTTTGAGTTGGATTGTTCGGACTTGTGTTTAATCGAGATATTATGAAATCATTGAGTTTGTCGATTGGTTATATTGATTAGTAATTATCGGATATCGGTTCATAGGATGGATATGAATTCGTAAAATGGTTTTAGTATATTACTTGGTTTTATATATGATCGAGGTATCGTTGACCCGTTGAGTTTGATTGGTTGACTATGTCGGTTATTGATTGTTATCGGATCGTTGCTATTTGATTACTTCCATAGGTTGAGATTATTTGATCGGTGATTATATCCGTATGTTGCGGTCGTGTTCGAGTATGTTCGTGAATTGCATGGGTCAAGGCCGAGGAATTTGTAGATGACGACAATAATATTTGTAGCGGCTTCATCAACGTCGTATCGGTATTGAGGTAAGTTATTACTTGCTCAGTTTATAATATTTAATGAATGGTTTCCGTTTCACTCGTTTATAATTCGTATAAGCAATGTTTATAATCATAATCACAGGAGATTTGTGATTATAAGTTGTATTTGAGTTTTGGGAATTAAATCATAATGTATATGATTTACATTGTTGTTGGTATACTTGGTATCGAGGATACATCATGGTATAGACAAAGGCGTGAATTATTTACCGTCCGTGACATTTTGGATCGTCGAATATTCAGAATAATGGTTCGTGATGGTCTGGACATCGAGATTGCTCTCGAAGGACTCGGGGCAAGTACTCTAATCATTTTTGTCATTTCGTGTCAATCGTGTTGTGATACATGCGTGTATCATTGTTGTCATGCATTATGTATCACTGTTATATGCATTTTTGCATTGTTGTTGTATGTCCACCTCGAGTTGGTCCGACGGGATCATCGGGGGATCTATGCTAGCGTGCGCTGGATCATCGGACGGGTTTTCCACCTCGAGTTGGTCTGACGGGATCATCGGGGGATCTAGGCAGTGAACGCTGGATCATCGGATCACCATGTATTGTTGTTGTGCATATGTATATTATGGGTTTGCCATAAGTATACATTGTCGTTATTGTTGTGATCATATTGACGTTGTCATATGAGTATGCATTTGTAGGTCTTTTCTTAGGACCATGTCCGTATGTTGTGTTGATCTGATCTCGGATTAGACTGACGTGATTGTCATGGTATTTCGTATCTTGAGGTATGTTCCGTATTTCCTTGGTACTTGTCTTTGATGGACAATCGATTATCGTATTGGAATTGTCGACGTTATCCGATGGATTGAATTGGCCAGAGTTGGTATAATTTCCGCATCGCGAGTTATGATAATATTTTGAGAACCTTGGGTATTGTTGAGATACCGTACAAATATTTCAATATTATCTTAATGTGTTGTTAAAGATACGAATCGTGGATTTTCGTAAAGTTACGACGGTAAGATTACATTGGTCGTACTCTTACCTAGTATTTCCATTGATATGTAATTATTGACGTGATATGATGGTTATCATTGTTGGATATTATGGCTGATCCCGTCGTGGGCTTTCTTTTTAGGTTCTTGGATTATCAAGCTTGTAGCGGTCGTGGAGAGATGAGCTTCCCGGAAGATACTGGCTAGGGCATGTATTTGTGTATTGAGTTTCCTGATCTGTTCTTGTATTCCACTGTTAGAGTATTTTAATTGTTTGTCTTTACCCGCTGCGTGAGTATTTTTAAATGGTCTTTTGGTATCTGGTAACTTAGGTTACTTTGGCAATCATTCTCTAAATCTATTCTCTCGGTACGTGTAAGAGATAGCTTAACGTATGTTCTTAAACTATTGAGCTTTGGCATTTCGGGCCTTGTGGTTTCAAATGAGATTTTACGACGGTTTGATAAACGTATTTTATTAAGTCTTTGAATGTTTTTAAAAGACAGTACCGTCGTTAGCCTCTTGGGCGTTTGTAAATGTTTGCGAAAATTTCCTTTAGCCTTGTGGGTTCCACCTCGGGGCCCACGGCGCTGTAATATTCCCGGTCGGATCTGGGGGTGTTACATTGGCAAAATTCCTGCCTTTAAGAAGGCAATCAACCAGGCAAGAATATGCACTAGATTCATCTATAGGCACGGGCATGTTCTTGATGCTATGAGGGAGAAAACTAATGGGAGGGACCAATTCAGGACTGGAGCTACGAGGTTCGCCACTACTTTTCTTACATTGGATAGTTTGCAACAAAATCAAGAACCATTAGGTAACTTGTTTTGTGGTTCAGAATGGACCAAGTCAAAGTTATCAAAATCATAAAAAGGAAGCAAAATTTGTGACACTGTTCTCTTTTGAATCTTTTGGAGTAGTGTTAGGCGTATTTTTATACGCTTATTTATCATTATTTTGTATTATTTTGGAGAGTGAAATTGTTTAAATGAGCCTTTAATGCCTTAATTTTGTATGTTTGTTAGGAAATTGAAGTCCGGAAGCTAAAACGAGGCGAAACGGGCGAAACGGTAAATTTTGGCTATGAGCCGCGGCACAAGGAAGCAGGGCCGCGGCACAGGAAGACAACAAGCGAGCACAGAGTAAAGCGTACTGCGTGCGCACACGATCCCAGTGGGCGCGGCACGGATGAAATTTATGGCGCCCGAGGCATCAGGCTAAAGCGGTGTACGCGGCACAAATTTAGTGCGCCGCGGCACACTAGGCGGTTTCTGTGCCCTCCGCGCGGATTTGGGCCGTTTCGAAGCCAGTTCTCGACCTACTCACACGGACGCGATTTGGAGGATGTGCAAAGCTATAAATAAGGGTTTAAGACCCTAATTAATGATCTTGGAATCTTTTGATCTTGGGAATTAAAGAAGCTTGGAGACGGCAGAAGAGGAGGGAAGCAGAAGACTTCAAGAGCAGAGGGCGGAAGCCGAAGAACGGAGGAATCCGAGCTTCATCTGCGTTTGATTTTAATGCTTTCATTCATTTATTCTGTATTTTTCAATTATTAGTATGTCAGGCTAAAACCCTAATCTAGGATTTTGATGAAACCTACGTTTTGATGGATTTGCTTGAGATTATCTAATTAATTACCTTTTTGTTGAGTTTTCCCAATCGTGTTTTATGCTTGCAATTATCTGGCCAATAGTTGTATTGATTTAATCATTCAATTCGAATCGGGAGAGGAGAATTGGTGAGGAACTATTGGTGAGGACCGTTTTATTCTGTGAGATAGGAATATACTCATAGGAACTACGTGGCCTTTTGGAGATTTTATGCTTTTTGCCTATTGACGAATTAATTCACCTAGGGATAGAGTGCGTTATTCGCCTTTAGATAAATCTAGTGACCTCGGGAGAGGCGGTAGAATATTTTAGCAATCTCCGCCTTCAATAAATTGGGAAAATTATTATTTCAGATAATCGAGAGTAAATTCGGATAAACCGAGGTGGATTCAGAATCCTAGACTTATTCAGCATTTGATTTCCTTTTCTTCAAGCTATCGTTTTCTACTGTTTAGTCTTTTAATAATTCTTTTAGGAATTAATTGCAAAACCCAAATTCGATTGTTCGAATAAAACTGGAATACATAAAAATCGGTAGTTAGTGATTCAGTCCTCGTGGGAACGATACTCACTCATCACTTTATTACTTGTAAATGATAACGTGCACTTGCGTGTAAGAAATATCGCAACAAGTTTTTGGCGCCGTTGCCGGGGACTGAAATTTTCTAATATCGATTTCAGTATTTCTAGTCTTAGTTTGAACGTTTTTATTTTATTATTTTGTGTATTTAATTTCGTTTATTTGTTTTTCTTTTCAGGATCTTTCGTGTAGTGCATGAGAAAACTCGGTAACGAAGGCCTACTACCTTTGGATACCGAGCTCGAGCGCACTCTTAGAAGGAACAAGAAGGAGAAACGAGAGTTACAAAAGACGGTGACCATGGCCGAGAATATCGAAATTCAAGGAGGACATAATATTGTGCAGCAAGCTCAACCGGAAATGGCACTTCGAGACTATGCCATGCCGCAAATTAATGCTAATTTCTCGGGCATTCGGCGTCCCACTATCCAAGCCAATAATTTTGAGATCAAGCCTGCTATTATTCAGATGGTGCAGGCGAGCCAATTCTGTGGATTGCCGAATGACGACCCAAACGCTCATATTGCTTCTTTCCTTGAGATTTGTGACAC
Organism: Orobanche coerulescens; assembly: GCA_033398695.1. Taxonomy (NCBI): domain Eukaryota; kingdom Viridiplantae; phylum Streptophyta; class Magnoliopsida; order Lamiales; family Orobanchaceae; genus Orobanche; species Orobanche coerulescens. The sequence goes on from CM065814.1 coordinate 89,997,007, forward strand.
ATTCAAGACTAATGGTGTCACTGACGATGCGATCCGATTACGGCTTTTCCCTTTCTCTTTGAGGGATAAAGCGAAATTTTGGCTGAATTCCTTACCGCCAGGGTCGATCACAACATGGGCAGAGTTAGCGCAAGCCTTCCTTGCCAAATTCTTCCCACCTTCTAAGACGGCGAGATTGAGAAACGAGATCACCACTTTTGGACAGTATGATATGGAATCGCTCCACGAGACTTGGGAGCGATACAAAGATTTGTTACGGAGATGCCCACATCACGGCCTTCCTAATTGGCTTCAGATTCAGACGTTCTACAATGGTTTGAGTGCCTCTACATGCACTCTCGTGGATGCAGCCGCCGGTGGGGCTTTGATGGGAAAGACTATGGCCGAGGCACACTCATTGTTGGAAGCTGTGGCCGCAAATGCATATCAATGGCCATCGGAAAGATTGACGCCGAAGCGAGTTATGGAAGTTTCTAGTAATGATCCGATTTCCACATTGTCAGCTCAAGTCGCCGCCTTAACCCAACAGCTTCAAACATTTTCGCATTCACCTTCCCCCGTTACCATTGAGACATGCAATTGGTGTAACGGATCCCACCTGAGCGCGGAGTGTCAAGTCGGAAACCCGTTCGAGCAACATCCGATGGAGCAAGCTCAATTCATGGGAAATGGAAATCGACAAAATAATCCATACTCCAACACGTATAATCCGGGGTGGCATAATCATCCCAACTTTTCGTGGAGAAACGGACAGAACTCAAACCAGCACCCGTTCGCTCAGAACCAACAGTAGCCCCCTCCAGCTCCAAAAGTTTCTCTCGAGGAAGCAATTGCGAAATTGGCGGCGAATACGAGTCAATTTATGACCCGTACTGAAGCGACATTGCAAAATCATTCCGCTTCCATTCGCAACTTGGAAGTTCAGCTGGGCCAAATTGCTAATGTGTTGATAGCCCGCCCGGAGGGAGCATTGCCAAGTACAACAGAGACAAATCCTAGAGAGAGTCTAAACGCAATCAACTTGAGAAGCGGGAAGGAGGTGTGTGACCAGCCCGAGAAAAGTGAAAAGAGGTGTGAAATTGTGGAAAAGGAAAATTTAGCGTCAGAGGAGTCACAAGTCCGGAGACCTTCGATAACATTGCCGGATAACCCGAGGACATGTGTGCCCCCCATCCCGTTTCCGCAGAGATTACAGCAGAAAAAGGCGGACAAACAATTCTCTAAGTTCCTTGACGTGTTCAAAAAGCTGCACATTAACATTCCATTTGCCGACGCGTTGGAACAAATGCCGAGCTACGTTAAATTCATGAAAGAGATATTGTCGAAGAAAAGAAGACTCAAGGAGTTTGAGACTGTCGCCTTGACAGAGGAATGCAGCGCAATTCTTCAAAAGAAGCTCCCACCAAAATTGAAAGATCCGGGAAGTTTCAACATACCGTGCACCATGGGGAATCTTTCTTTTAATAAGGCATTGTGCGATCTCGGTGCTAGTATTAACCTCATGCCTTTGTCGATTTTTAAGAAGCTGGGAATTGGGGAAGCAAAGCCGACGACGGTCTCCTTGCAATTAGCAGATCGATCGATTAAGTATCCGAGGGGAGTGATTGAGGATGTTTTAGTAAAGGTGGATAAATTTATCTTTCCAGCGGACTTTATTGTTCTCGACATGGAGGAAGATGAAGATATCCCGATTATCTTGGGACAACCATTTTTAGCGACCGACAGAACTCTTATTGACGTGGAAAAAGGAGAACTAACTCTGCGGGTTCAAGAGGAGCATGTCACTTTCCAAGTGTTCAAATCTTTTCCATGTCCGGGAGGTGTTGATATAAGCTCTCAAAGTGAAAGTGTAGATGCCGTTGAAAAAGGAAAGCACCGAAAACATCGTCGGTCGAAAAATTCAGATTCTGTGTCAGATGGTCCAATTTTAAGAAAGATGTAGAACGAGTAGCATTTCTCGAGCACTCAGACAAGTCTGCTGGGGTCATGAAGTCATTTTTGAAAGAAGGAAACCAGCCGGAAATCAAACGGACATCTAGTCATGGAAAAAACAGGTGTTTCGGAAAGTTATTCTCATCAAAACCTTTCCGCAAACAACATTCGATGTCCGAACCAAAAGTCGAATCGTTAACGACCGATGGTCATAATTTTAAAAATCATATTAATGGTTCGATGAATGGGGCGGAAACCAAATGGAGTTTGCGAAAAGCGAACTAATTTTTTCAAATAGGTCCGGCTGAAGACTATAAACTTAGCGCTTCTCGGGAGGCAACCCGAGTATTAGTTGTAGAATCTTTATTGTTTTCTTGCATTTTTAAAGTCTTTCTTTGTCGTCATTCTTCTTTGATCCGTCCTTCCCTCTCATCTTAATGTCTTCGTTTAAAAATTGCATGCGAGGAATCACCCGAGGAGGAATTGATGATGGGCGCGGCCTGATAAAATTGAGCAGCGGCACGCACCGGTGATGAAACATAGCCGAACAAAGCGTACTGCTGTGCGCGACACGATCTTGCGAGCCGCGGCACACCGGCTCAAGCGCGGCACACATACCCACGAGCCGCGGCACACCAAATGTCCAAGCGCCCGAGAGGCGTACTTTGTGCGCGGCACGGGCAATTGAGCGCGGCACACTAACACGTTGAGCCGCGGCACGCTAAAGCGAGCGCGGCACCGGCGATGTACAAATACGTCCCAGGCCGACTGTACTCTGGGCCGCGGCTCACTTATGTTGTGCCGCGGCCCCCGTCGCATTATAAGAATGGCCAGGTATGCTTCATTCAGTTGCTCGGCCAGCACAAGGGGCCCTTCCCACAGATATTTGACGGCACAATAAGGTCATTCGATAACCTTCTCTTTGTCTCCTTCTCAAATTCTTCAGGTAATTCTTGATTTCTTAATCATAAGTGATACTTGATTTGAAAAGAATTGAAGTTATATATTGCTAGTTGTTCTTCAATGTTGTTTCTAAAATGCAGTTGGAATATGGGGAATTTGATATTGTGATGGAATTGATATTTATGAACGAATTGGTGATGATAGTTGTCGTTATTCAGGGTTATTATCTGTGTTATTATTTTTGGGATTTGGAGTTAACCATCAAAATTCTTATTCTTTATTTTAACTTGTGCACACAAAGTGTTTGATAAATTGTAGCAATGAAAAATTGGTAAGCCAGGCATTTTCAAATTATATGCAATGAATCATGTTATCGAATTACATTTTCCCCAACCCTTACATCATGTTAAACTTGAGAGCTCGTACTTAACTTCCTTTTTGATGATGCAAGCTCATTTATTCACACTCCGCATTATGTAGTCATGAAACGTGCAAGCTCACCGGATGATGCCGGCACCAGCTCGTGAGAGGACCTGAGGGGAGTACTTGACCTTCTTATTCTATTGCATATCATATTTTGTCCATTGAGGTCAATGTACGTCCTAAGTTTGGGGGGGTTTACTTTTTGTTGCTACATTCATTGTTGTACTGTTTTTGTTGCACTTTTCATTACTTTGCGTTATTTTTTTCGATAGCCTTGCTTGTCTTGATTTTACTTTTATTCGTGAATATTTCGTGCTTCTATTTGTGTGATACTGATGTTACGACACTGTTTTTGTCTCTGAAGAAACGGTCGAGTTCTAGTCGCGTTGTAATCAGTGATTTCTGTTTCTGCTTAGTATTCATTTAGGTCCGAAATTTTTTTCGTGATTGTATAGGTCTTGGCGGATAAGAGAGGATACATGCGTGTTTTAAAATCACCATCAATACGCTTGGTTACATTTTTCGATTAGCTAGTCGTCCAGTTACATTAGTCGTGATGGCACTTAGAGTGAGTTTAGAGTCGGTCAGTTTTTTTTCAAAAGTCGAGATAATTTTGTTCTATGAAGGGAAGTCTAGTAATCGGGGGTATTCACGTGACCCGTTGTTTACTCTCGCGTAAAACGACGACCCTGATTAGACTAGTGATTTAGAAATTTCACATGTGCCAATAATAGGGAGCCTAGTAACCGGGGGTATTCACGTGACCCATTGTTTACTCTCGCGTAAAACGGCGACCTTGATTCGGACATGCGGGAATTATATATTCGAGTTGTTTCTCCGCTGTAGAAGGGAACTTAGTAACTAGAAGCATCCATGTGCCCCATGAGTGTCTTTTACGTCAAACGGTTTCCCAATACAAGAGAATGGTAGTTCCACCCTAGGATTATCCCGATGAAACATCCCGAGATCCTAACCTAGTGGTCAACTCGAATCAATTTCTTGAGCATATATATAAGAGAATACTGTCCGAGGATTATTTTTATGAAACTCGTGAAAATTTTGCCATTAGACTGTGGAACGGGGCGAACTAGCTTGTTTATTTTAACCTTTTATATTGACGGTCGATTTGATTCACGTTTTGTTAATCTTTGAGCTGGATTTTCTTCATGAACGAGTAATTAGGACTGCACTTGGTTACTTTGTAGAATCAGTGTTCTGAGTGTAGCTCGCTATTACGACACTCGTATTATTCAGAGAAAATTTCAGGATAGTATTGATTAGGTAGAGCACTATGAGTTGCACGATTATTCACGACATTCTTTTATTGAATTTGATTCTTTTTGCTTGAGGACAAGCAAAGGCTTAAGTTTGGGGGTATTTGTTAGGCGTATTTTTATACGCTTATTTATCATTATTTTGTATTATTTTGGAGAGTGAAATTGTTTAAATGAGCCTTTAATGCCTTAATTTTGTATGTTTGTCAGGAAATTGAAGTCCGGAAGCTAAAATGAGGCGAAACGGGCGAAAACGGTAAATTTTGGCTATGAGCCGCGTCACAAGGAAGCAGGGCCGCGGCACAGGAAGACAACAAGCGAGCACAGAGTAAACTGTACTCTGTGTCGCGGCACAGTCCATGTGGGCCGCGGCACAGATGCAATTTATGGCGCCCAAGCATCCAGCTAAAAGCAGTGTGCCGCGGCACAGATTTAGTGCGCCGCGGCACACTAGGCGGTTTCTGTGCCCTCCGCGCGGATTTGGGCCGTTTCGAAGCCAGTTCTCGACCTACTCACACGGACGCGATTTGGAGGATGTGCAAAGCTATAAATAAGGGTTTAAGACCCTAATTAATGATCTTGGCATCTTTTGATCTTGGGAATTAAAGAAGCTTGGAGACGGCAGAAGAGGAGGGAAGCAGAAGACTTCAAGAGCAGAGGGCTGAAGCCGAAGAACGGAGGAATCCGAGCTTCATCTGCGTTTGATTTTAATGCTTTCATTCATTTATTCTGTATTTTTCAATTATTAGTATGTCAGGCTAAAACCCTAATCTAGGATTTTGATGAAACCTACGTTTTGATGGATTTGCTTGAGATTATCTAATTAATTACCTTTTTGTTGAGTTTTCCCAATCGTGTTTTATGCTTGCAATTATCTGGCCAATAGTTGTATTGATTTAATCATTCAATTCGAATCGGGAGAGGAGAATTGGTGAGGAACTATTGGTGAGGACCGTTTTATTATGTGAGATAGGAATATACTCATAGGAACTACGTGGCCTTTTGGAGATTTTATGCTTTTTGCCTACTGACGAATTAATTCACCTAGGGATAGAGTGCGTTATTCGCCTTTAGATAAATCTAGTGACCTCGGGAGAGGCGGTAGAATATTTTAGCAATCTCCGCCTTCAATAAATTGGGAAAATTATTATTTCAGATAATCGAGAGTAAATTCGGATAAACCGAGGTGGATTCAGAATCCTAGACTTATTCAGCATTTGATTTCCTTTTCTTCAAGCTATCGTTTTCTACTGTTTAGTCTTTTAATAATTCTTTTAGGAATTAATTGCAAAACCCAAATTCGATTGTTCGAATAAAACTGGAATACATAAAAATCGGTAGTTAGTGATTCAGTCCTCGTGGGAACGATACTCACTCATCACTTTATTACTTGTAAACGATAACGTGCACTTGCATGTAAGAAATATCGCAACAAGTAGTGTGAATGATTGTGTAGATGCAACACTGCCACTTCTTCAAGTGTTACGCATTGCTGATGGTGATGAAAGGCCTGCTTTGGCAGAGATTGCAACTTCTATTGATTATGCAAAGGCTGAAGTCAAGAAGAAATTTGGAGGTAGAAAAATTTCAATCCGGAATAAACTATTGAAGATCATTGAGGATCGTTGGAATGGTTAAATGGGAAAACCATTACACGGGGCTGCTTTGTTTCTTAATCCAGGGAAGTACTTTGTTCTTCTTGAGAAGGATCCTGCCTATGCCTCCCGAATAAGAGAAGACTTCAATGATGTGCTTGAGAAGATGGTCAAGGATAGGGATACAAGGAACAAAATAAGCAATTTTGCCGATGCCTACAAAAATAGTCGAGAAGGCTTTGCAAGGGAGATGGCAACTGAGCATAGAAAGATAAAAAGTACTCGTAAGTTCATTCCAAAACTTTGTGAATTTCATATTAGTAATTAGTTACTTGGCAAAATAAAAAATGCTTAGTTTGTGTTATTCTTGTTTTTATGTTAGTTGATTGGTGGGATGCATATGGAGGCCGTGCACATGAGCTTCAATCCTTTGAGAAGCGTATTGTTGGTTTGTGTGCCTCATTTTCCGGTTGTGAACGCAATTGGAGTACATTTGAGTTCGTAAGTGACTAAGTGCCTACTCTTTTTCAAGTAATTATTGTCAATTTGCAACTATTGTTGGCCTAATTAAATTTCATCAATTTAGATACATACGAAGAAGAGGAATAGGTTGGAACATCAATGTTTGAATGACTTGGTGAATGTCCAATACAACCGGAAGATAGATTCATGATTCAAGAAGAGATGTGAGCTAGGAAAGAAATTTGATCCACTTGTACTTGAGGACTTGGAGTGGACCAGCATTGAGCAAAGGTTTTGGGAAGTGGTGGATATAACTTCGGGTGCATTCGAATCACTTGAGGGACGCAATCTTCCAAGGAGAGCTAGAGGTGGTTCCACCTCCATTCTTACCTATACTCGACGCAACACTAGTTCGACACAAGATCCTATTGATGCGGAAGGGGAAGATGAAGATGAAGATTTTGATGATGAGGAGGAAGTGGAAGATGACTATGATATACCACCTGAGGAAAATACTCAAGGAGGAGATGGAGAGGGGGATGAAGATGATTTCGAGATGGATGACTTTGATGCATAATTGTGTTTGTTTTGTTGATTTGACTATTTAATTATGTTTTTATTTGCTAATAGATGTTTGACTTTGGGTACTTGAACTTATTATCTATTAGTTTTTATTTGAATTGTGAAATTGAAGTATGTTTACCTATATATTATATATTAGAATTACTCTAAATAGGATATTATCGACTATTTACGACTAGTCAATTCCACGGTATTCAGGCTCAACTTGTCGACTTAACAACCTTGGTCAAGACTCATTTGTTTTATTAAATGGGGTAAAGGATACCAAACCAAAGCAAACATACCCAGTATATCCCGCTCAGGCGAAGTGCAGGGAGAGTAAGATGTCTGTGACCATGCCCTACTTTTTACGGTAGGGAGAAATGCTTCAAGTGTGAAGAACAGTGCACAACAAAGTATAGAGTGGTATATACAAAGAAACATATGATACGAGAAAGCTCACGACCATACCGTGGTTTAATTCACATGAGACTTACCTAAGGGGCGTTGAATGAACGCTCTCGATGAACGGCTCTAATCGAAGAGAGATTATTTCTGTAGCATTTCTGTCACAAAAAACACCACACGTATAAATGGGGTAAAGGATAGGGAGAACCTAAATCTAGTATATGTTCTTACTTTTTACATATCAATCTTATGATTATAATTCTAAAATTAGAAATCCTAATAATATATATTGATTAGTAACATGATATTTGGGACGATATTTTTAATATTGTATGCAGTTATTTATTGACCGTCTTAGTCTTCGATATTTTAAATAATTAAAAATATTATCTATACCGTATAAAATTAAAATCATGTTTCCATTATATTTTTTTTATTTTGAGACGTGATAACAAAATTCGAGTGCGAGTATAATCAATAATATTAATTTTTTAAGATTCGGGTTTTATTCAAAAATAGAACATAAAATAGAAAAATAACACTAGATCAACTAAATCTAGTGATTACTTGGAAAATATCGAGTTTAGTACATTTAATACAATTTTCAAAATTCTAGATTATGTTTTTTCAATTATTTTAAACGTCAAAATTTTTTCTTTTTTTGTAGGAAAAAATGTTTTCTTTTGGCTCTTTTACTTTGTAAAGTTATTAAGCAGCCTGCTATACTACAAATGATACATTTTTAGTCCATACTATTGCACCGTTTATCAAATTATTTTTCAACTGTTTTTAGGATGAATGAAAGTGACGGAACACTGATTCAATATATGGTGCAATAATAAAGGAACTAAAACATATTTATTTATAGTACAATGGGCTGATTGTTAATTTTCCTATTTTGAAATTAGGAACACTCACTTATCTCTCAATTTGATATGCTTCGTCACCCTAGCACCATCTAAGATTTTTTACAGCTCAAGAAGAGTTTAGATGTTCAGTTGTGATGCAATTACTATTATTTATTTGTTGGGCGCTTGTATAGAAATTGAATATTTTTAAAATTTTTGAATTTTAGGCTATGTGACGAGATTTTGCACCAAAAGTTTCATGCTAAAGTGATGCACTTTGATATCATACTTGTTTTACCTCTTTCACGTATCACAGGGTAGCAAAATAAATAGTGAACTAATATTTCGCACTTTTGCCGGGAATTAATTTATTTTGATTTTTTTTTTTTTTTTTTTTTGTAACTGCTTTTAGTTTTACTTTAGACTCTTTTTTTGTTGCTTTGTTTTTATTCTTGGATACTCCTCTAAAATTTCCATCAAATTAGGGGAACAAATCACGCGATATGGAGAACTAGCACATATCCTTAAAAATAGCTTGAGTGAGCCATAACAAGGCATTGCAAATAGCTCGTGATTGTTGGTTTTGAATAAGCCATTAGTAAAAATTTAGAGGGTGAATAAATTTTTAATTTTTTTTAAGTTTTTCGAAATTATTTTAAGGTTGCAAGAGCTAATATGTTAGTTCTCAAAATTCTATAGACGGTCGACAGCCCTGCCGTAAAAAAAAAGATTAAGGACCACCGAAAAGTAGGGCAGTAGGCCTGAAAAAAATGGCCGGCGGCTAGAGAAAAGCAGGTCGGCCACCTGTTGTATAAAATAAAAATTTGGCCAGTCGTCGGCGGTGGCATACCGAAAAGCAGGCCGACGGCCTGACGTTTAAAAAAAATAAATTGATCGATCACGACAATGGTCGGAAAGCAGGAAGGCTGCTTGGCGTAAAAATAAAAAGAATAGAAAAAATGGTTGGCACTGGCGGTGGGCCGCCACAAAGTAGGCCAATAGAAAAATTGTCGGCTTTCAAAGGTCAGATGGAAAGTAGGACGGCGCCTGGCGCAAAAAAAAAAACAAAAACAGCTGCTGAGGGTGGCCCGCCAAATGCAAGTCAGCGACCTAGCGTTTAAGAAAAAAAGAAAAAAAAATTGACCGGCCGTCGAGGGTGGCCCGCCGAAAAGCAGGTCGGGATCCTGGCGTTTAGAAGAAAAAGGAAAAGGTGGTCGGTCGCCGACGGTGGCCCTCCGGAAAGCAGATCGGCGACCTGGCGTTTAAAAAAATGAAAAATGGACGCCAGCCTGGCATTTTAAAAATAAAATTGGTCGGCAGTTGGAAGTTCGCCGGAAAGCAGGACTGGCGTTAATAAGAAAAAAGTTGGCATTTGCCAACGGTGGTCCATCAGCAGTGAGTGGGCTGGCGTTTAAAAAAATTGACCAGCGATGTGATGCAGCGTAAAAATAAAAAAAGAATGATCGGCCACCAGCTGTGGCCCTCGGGAAAGTAGGCCGGCAGCGTAGCTTAAAAAATTAAATATTGGTCGTAGTAGGAGTTAAAATCGTGACAGTGCGTTTGCATAAAAATTGATCGTAGGAGTGCAGCCGGAGATCCCCATACTTTTTAAAAAAAAATCAATTATCCTTTTAATTTAATTTAATTTAATTTATTCTATGTGAATTTTTTAGAATTTATCGTTGTTCAGCATTTGATAATATTGTAATAATAATAATTATTATTATTAAATTCAACATAAAAAGAAAGGGAAGAAGAAGTGTGATGTACAATAGTCTTATTTGATACGGTCTACGACGATCAAAAAAATGCAGTTGTTCTTTATATTATGGACTAGAGATTACCGGTGACATAATGTCACGGTGTCGGTGATATAATTAAATAAAAATAATTAAATTACTAGACTACATGCTAGAAAAAGAATATGTTGTTCCCAAAATTCTATCAGCGATCAACAAGTCTCCCATAATCGTCGACTGCCGATTATGGCCCGTCGTGAAGTAGGTCGACGATTTGGCGTTTAAAAGAAAAAGACCGCTAGCCGACGGTGGCCTATTGGAAAGTAGGCCGACGGCTTCACATTTTTTAAGTAAAAAACAATTGGCTGGCCACAGGAAAGCAGGATTGGTGCTAAAAAATATAATTGATCGGCCGCCGAAAAGCAGGCCAGCGAAATAAAAAAATTGACCTGGTGCCGGAGGTGTCGCGACCAACCGGAAAGCAGGATGGCGGCCTGCCCTTTAAAAAAAAAGTTGGTCTGCCGTCGGAAAGGAGGCCGGCGGCCTGGCCCAAAAAAAAAAGCATGTCGCTGAGGTTCACAGGCCACCGGCAGTGACCCGTCCGGAAGCTGACCGACGGTTTGGCCGACCGCCGGCGGTGGCCCGCCGAGAGCAGGCCGACAGTCTGGTTTTAGAAAAGAAAGAAAAATAGTCCATCGCCGAAGGTCCACCGACCACCAGTTGGAAAGCAGGCCGGTGGTCTGGCGTAAAAAAATGACCCACCGCTAGAGGTCCGCCGGCGACCGATGGAGGCCTGCAGGAAAAACTGGTCTATTGAAGGTCCATCAGAGATCCTCGTAAAAAAATATTTTTTTTAAAAAAATTAACTATAATTTAATTTAATTTAATTTATTAATCTAAGAGTATATTTTCAATTTATTGAACATTTGACGATCTTATTACAATTATACTATTATTAAGTTCAATATAGAAAAAGGGAAGAGTAGGGGAGGGTACAATAATCTTTTACGGTACGGACTACGGCGACTAAAAAATATTGTTGTTCTTTATATAATACTAGAGATTATCCATGCCATAATGACATTGTGACCGTGATATAACTAAATTAGAATAATTAAATTATCAGATTACTTGTTAGAAAAAAATATGTTGGTTCCAAAAATTCTATCGACAGCCGACAGGCCTGCCGTAAAAAAATTAAGGATGCCGAAAAGTGGGCCGACGGGCATGGCCTCAAATAGAAAATAACCAGCCGCCGAACGAAAGTCAGTTGACGCCCTGGCTTTTAAAATGGTCGGCCGCCGGAGGACATGGCCTTAAAAAGAAGAAAGAACAAAAAAAATTGGTCAGTCGCCAACGGGAGCCCATCGAAAAAAAAAAGAAAATGACTGACTGCTGGAGGTCCAACGGCTGCCATGGTGGCCCGTCGGAAAGCACGCCGGCGGCCTGGCGTTAAAAGAGATGACCGGCCTTGCGTAAAAAAAAAGAAAAAAAATTATGGTCGGTCGTCGGAGGTCCGCCGGCGTGGCCCACCGGAAAGTAGGTCGGCATCCTAGGGTTAAGAAAAAAGAAAAAAAAATAATCGATCAGTGGAGGTCCACCTGTCAGTTGGAAGTCCATTGACCACCGGCAGGCTGGCGTAAAAAATTTAAAAAAATAACATGACCGGCCCACCAGCGGCCTGACGTAAAAAAAAAGAACCTGGCGACAGATGGTCCTTGTGGAAATACTGATTGGTCGGAGATCCCGCCTGAAATTGTCATAAATAATTTTCTGAAAATTAATTGTCCCTTTAATTTAATTTAATCTTTTAAGAGTAATTGGTAAAATTTATTATTGTTGAGTATTTTTTTTATATTATTATTAAGTAGTATTAAGTAGGGGTGAAAACTGGGCGGATATTTCCTGCCCGATCCGGAGCCGTATCCGGTCGGGATCGAATTCGGGATGAAAAATAGGTATCCGGTCGGATTCGGATACGGATCCGGATAGTTGAATTCGGATACGGGTTAGAATTCGGATAATGCAATATCCGCCCATATCCGAGTTTTCCCATATTTTATCAGATATTACCCGATAGGGCTGTAAACGAACCGAGCCGAGCCAAGCTTTGACCTAAACGAGCCGAGCTCAATTTTTTCCCTGACGAACCGAGCCGAGCCGAGCTTTGTTATCGCACAAAAAACGTGTTCAAGCTCGAGCTCGTTAATAAAACGAGTCGAACTCGAGCTGTTCGCGAACAACTCAAACCGAGTCGAGCTCGGTAGAGCTCGAACATTCATGAATAATTATATTTATTTAATTTATTTAAATAATATATTTGAATTATTTAAAATAAATATTTTAAAATAATGATTAAAAATTATATATTTTTTAAATATATATAAAAATTAATATTTAAATATATGAAAATTATTTAAAAAATTATTAGTCTACAATATAATGTATAAATATTATTAAAATAGATTAAAAAATATATTTATTAATCGAGCTTAACGAGCCGAACCGAGCTCGAGCCGATCTCGAGCCGAGCTCGAGCCGCACATGCCCAAGCTCGGCTCGAGCTCGTTTTCTTAATGCACAGATTTTTGTGTTCGAGCTCGAGCTCGAGTTCTTAACGTACCGAGACGAACCGAGCCCTTAACGAGCCGAGCCGAGCTTTGTTCGCGAACAGCTCTGTTCGTTTACAGCCCTATTATCTGGATACCAATCCAGATAATAAATCCGGATATCCATATTTTTAATTTTAAATATACTTTATTTTTATATATATATATATATATATATATATATATATATATATATATATATATATATATAAGCTTTCTCCATTTCATTCTGCGCTCCCTATTCCCAACTTGATTGAAATTCCATTCAAGCGTGCTTCCAGTGTCTCAGATCCGCCTTTTCTGCTGTTCAAATCAATCTCCGAATCGCTGACCTTGAGGCGGGAACTCAATCAAAGAGAATGGAATCCAGGCGGGATTGTTCAGTTGTTCTTAAACTAAATCCTATATATATATATATATTATAATAATTGTTAAAATAATTAACACTCTTTAGTCTTTGCTAAGTATGGAGCTTATGTTTTTGATGGAAGAGACTGAATAAGTAAAAATGAGGGAACCTTATTATGAAACGATGTTTAAAAAAATTACTATAGTTTGCATTAGAACTTTTATAAAATATTGTGTAGGTAGTTTTTTTATATGCTGCAATCACTTCCAAACGATTTTTGTATGAAACGTATTATCCGATTATATTTATTCGAATCCGGCCCGAATCCGTCCCGTGTCCGTATCTCGAATAATCTGAATTCGTATCCGTATTCGACCTTCCCGTATCCGACTCCGAATCCGAGAGTAAAATATGAGTTAGGATACGGGAAGAGCACTGTCCGCCCATATCTGATCCGTTTTCACCAGAGTATTAAGTTCAACACAAAAGAAAGGGTAGAAGAAAGGAGGGGATAAATTGGTCTTTTCAGTGCACGCTATTGAAAAATAACGTTGTCCTTTATGGTAGGGGACAAATTTCCAGTTGTTGGAGGTATCTACTTTTTTTGGTACATCAAAACTAGTACAAGCTATGAAATTTTGTACTCACTGGGTGGAGATTCCCAGAGAACAAGTGTTTGACCATCAGCGTAGCCTTATTTCGCCATCTTGTCAGCACAAGTATTTTGATGTCTATTTGATAACAGCAGACTCGCCTCCCAAGGATTATGGAGAATGGATTTGCATTAATTGATAATAGTAGGTGGAGATCAGTTGTAGTGCTTTCATCTTTAAGTACTTGGAAAACATGGGGGATGAATGAGTCTCCAACTCTATTCTTGGAAAACGATGTTCCCAAGCAAAAGTAAGGCCTATTTCGACACTTTTCGCTTAGGCCACATCTACATCACATAAGGGGAGTCGTGAAGTGAAACCCCAAAGCCAATCTCCCTTGTGATTCCTGCAAATTCCTCCCGCAATGCTCTCCTCAATCGCTCCATTGGTGCGTCCATACGTATTTAGTTTTACCCAGCCGGAGGGTGGTTTTACCAAACTAGCTGTGGAAGACATGTGCCGCAATTCATATTTGTCGCTGACAATTTGCTTTCCAAATGATGTGGTAAGTTGAGACGCAAGTAGTCTTATTTTGAAGAGAATATGTGCCACAATTGGTTTCCTATTCTCGAAGATGCGAGTATTGCGTGCTTTCCACAATTCCCATAAAGCAACCATAAACAAAGTTAGATATAATAGTATCATTATTGTGCAGACTAACCTCCATTTAAATTGGCAGATTTTTGTGAAGCCAATGATTCAAATTAGCAGACCAACTCTGTTCCGGTGAAAACATGGTGTTTCAAAACCTGCTTTGTGCTGGCACATTCTTGGAGAATATGTAGGGTATCTTCCACACCTGCTTGGCAGACCTCACACATATTACTATCTGCCCTATGTCGACTATGTCTGAGCTTATTAGTAGAAAGTCCAATGCCATATAAAATGCTGTAGTTTGTTGGAAGATTTAAGTTTCCAAATCCATTTCCAATCTCAAGAAACTCCAGTCCAAAGTGAATCAGATTCCCGGAGAATTTCGTAATCCAACTTGACTGAAAATTTCCCCATCGGATGGCCACTCCATATTACTCGATCTTTCCGTATTGATGGAATAAGCCGATGAATTGTAATTTCCTGCTTCATATATGTTGACAAATCTGTATTCAAAATACTCAAATCCCAGTAACCATATTCTTTTAGCACGTTGACACGCTTTTAGTGTAACTATCGCAAGTGCACGATATCGTATCAAGTAGTAAAGTGGACTTTTTGAGTCCGGTTTATTGATCCCACAAGGAAGTTTGGTTATAATTTGAATTATACACTATTAGTCTATTTTTATAGATACTAATATGAGTGAAAAACACAATTTTAAGAGTTTGGTTTAATTGTTGCAAAGTAAATGCAATAATAGTTCTAATATTTTAAGGAAATAAAAAGATTGCAATAATAATAGATTGATTAAATGATAAAATGAAATAGTTGGGATTACAAACTTAGTTCGTCATTAGTTATAAAAGATGTATTGGAGATCATAAGATGAATTTACTTATTATGTTGTGTAGATTCGATTTTCCTTAAAAAGACGGTTTCTCTTTCGAACTATAAAACGTCCCTTACATAAATCAATCCACCATATTTCTATGTTGATTGGCTTCAATACATAGCATTAGGATTTATGAAAATAACTCAAAAAATCATCTAAGGACTAGGGGTATATTTCTATCACCTAGAACAACTTAGAGTGAAGATCATTTGATCTAATCAAACATATTTTCTTTCGAAACATATGAAGACCATAAATATCGTCATTTATTGGCCAAATAAATAAAGATTGTTCAAACAATGAAAATCACACAAAATAATAAGTAATTCATAATAGATCTTTATACAAACATAAACAACATGACTAACCTTGTTTATAATCCCAACTAAAGGTTACTTAGCCCATGAAGGGTTTATTACACATGTTACAAGCTTTGGTGGTCATTTTTAGTTGAATCAAGAGAAAGAATTGATCCTAACTCCCTTAGTAGATAAAGGAGATAGAAACAATAAACTCTCTGAACAACATATACTATACCACACTTACAAAGATCACTCAAGAACACAAGTGTGTTCTTCACACAAAAAGAAAAGTTTACAAAAAAATGGAAAATTATAAGATGAATGGTGAAGGATGAAGGATCTAAGGGGTCTATTTATACACCTAAAGTCATCTAATAGCTCCAAAACTCCAAAGCGTTATTACATTAGATCGGATCAATGCCACCATCCCCTCAATAATACACAAAAAGTATAAAAAATTAGACAAATCATAGTAATTGTCAAGAGTTACTAGTAACATTCGGGAGTTACGACCAACTAGGGTGACTTACTAGTAACCCCCGAATGTTACGGCGTAACTCAACTTATAAATTTGCTCATTTGAAGCTTGGATAGTTACGTTTTCGAATTTCTCGGACTTTGCGTTTTTGCCCCAGATCTTCTTGGATGATAACTTTTGATATATAACTCGATTTTGAATCGGAAAAAGCCTAATTAAATCTCGGAAAGCCCTACAACATGAATATATCAAAATTCAATAAAGAGAATATTTATTAAACATGTTGTTTCTTGATTAATTCAGTTATTTAATCCGATCATCATCCGATAAAAATAAAATTATTAAAACTAATAAATTAAAAGCAAAAAACGAGTAGACTAGCTCAATTATGGGTGAATTTTATCGATACAAACCATGGATAAGTGTACAAAACTGACACTTATCACACCCCCAAACTTGAATTCTTGCTAGTCTCGAGCAAGACTCTTTATTATTCACACTCCAAAAATAAAAATAAAAATCACTAAAATAAGAAAATTAATACACATAAATTAAAATATAAAAAGAGAAAAGGAGATCAAAATGCCATTAATAAACAACAACCAGCTTTATACAGTAGATAGAAATGAATCAAGATTCAAAATAAATCTACTAATACTTTTGAAGTTAAAACACGGTTTTTATTTTGTAATTCCAAAATGTAAGGTTTCCCCCCCAAAAGGTTGATTATTTCTTTCCCACTCGTGATACACACGACTCCCTTTAATGGTTGCTCTCGATCACTCGTTTATTTTTCGACTCAATATGAAGAAGAATTTCATTGGCGTCATCAAATATTGTGATTTTCACAAAATTGAGTGTATTGAAATTCAGCTGCTAATTAATTCAAATCTGCTCATAAACTACATCCCTTTTAGTGATAGCTTTCACACCGTTATTTGCTAACGTGTAGCTCTTTTCACTAACACAATTTCTATCTCATTATTTTTCTTTTCGTAAAAAGGTGATAGCTTTCACACCGTTATTTGCTAACGTGTAGCTCTTTTCACCAATTTTTACGAGACAGCGACTACGCACCAACAATGGTTAGTCCTTTATTTTTGCAAAATTTAAGACTTCCAAAATTATGCAATTCTTTGCTCAACACTTCTCCTTTTCGTCATTTATTTTTTTAGGTGATAGCTTTCACACCGTTATTTGCTAACGTGTAGCTCTTTTCACCAATGACTCCTTTTTTTTTTAGGGAATAGAATTTTTGCAGAAATTCATTTTTTAGTTAAGCATGAAAAATCAAAAACTCCACAAATTAAGTAAATTTCAGTTTTATTTTTCATCAACCAATTAATTCTTCTTTTCTCAAGGTAACGAATGACTCGATTTTATATGATAATTACAAGGCTTGGAAAGAGAGATTAAGGCTCAAAAATTTTTGGAATATATAATTTTTTTACCGGTTAAAACGATTTTAGAAGCTTGTATATAGCTAATTTATTTGTGTTTTGGCCAGATCTATCTCAAAAATCAAAATACTATATATATATATATATATATATATACACTAAACCTAATCAATGCCAAATAATAAAAACACGACAGTCCGTTTCATGAACCGAACCAAACCGAACCTTCTCAATCATAATGTAGGTCACCCCCTCATATGCATCTTCCTTGATGGTGCCTTTTGTCCCCTCATTTATTGTGATGAGTCGGTTCTATATGGAGAGGACAAAAGAGTGTGATAAGATGAGATCTTATCATAATACACCATGTGGTGGAGACCTTGGAGGTTTGTGTGGACTTTGTTATAAAACAAAGTTCATCCCTTCCACCAAACACACCAAAATCGGCCAACACACATATAGAGAGAGTTCATTTTTTTGAAGTTCTTACACTCTTAGAGAGAGAAAGAAAATCAAGAACAAAAATTATATCACTTAGAGTGATCACAAATTTGAGAGAATCATTTCCTACTACTCTTTTCTAGTTGTATCATTGGAGGATAATTGAGTAGTTTTGTTCCGATCATCTCCCGGCGCGTGGCTAGTAGAGACGCGGTGCTTTCGGCATTTGGATCGTCGAGGACTTATCAAATTAGATTTGTGATCACCGGGATCAACCTCAATATTTAATCAAATGAATTCAAGGGTATGTTTTCATATCTTAACTCTTGTCCTTGTATATTCGTATATACGTTGCATGATAGGTCCTCTTCAGGGGTTCGGTAAAATTAATTTTTTGCTTCTGTTGCGCCTTCTTTTTAGGCATAGAATCCCAATAGTGGTACTGTAGAGAGGTCTTGCGATCGTATATACGATATTTAGCATCTGGAATCCTTAATTGGATTTATTTTTGATTGGGAATCATAATTGTATTAATTATTAATTTTTAATTATTCATCTAAAAATTAATTTGTCATGATTTTATGTTACAATATAAATCTAGTTTTTTTTGAAAATATGATTTAAATATGTAATATAAAGATCAGAAAAATATTATTTTTGGATTCGGGAGGAAAAACGACCCAGAAATATGGCCAAACCCGGCAGCTTGGAGCTTCCAGGAGGGAACAAGCCTGCCGTGCAGTCCAGATTAGTGAAGGACCACTGTCCGGCTTTTAGGACCGCATGGCAGCGGCCGCGGCTTGGCTCGGGCTGTGAGTTTTCGACTCTGTTTTATATTTCGTTCGGTAATTAATTTTTCGCAAATTAAATTGGATTTAATTTGACTAAGATATTATTATGATAATTTTATTCTTAAGGGAATTAATTTAATGAAATATTTTTTTGCACGGAATAAGTTAAAATTAACAGTTGTGTGAATTAATTGGATTAATTCTTATGGATGGATTAATTTATATTGTTTGGATCAATATTTAAATTAATTATTTATACCATTAATTTTAATGTGATTGTTGCATTATTATTTGAATGGTGATGTAGTTCGTGGACCTAATATTTGAATCGTTCTTCGATTGGTTTTTAAAGGCTGTTTTGAGCCTATTTATTTTACTAGAAAACTTTAAATTTAGGATGCAATTTTTCAATGTGAAATTTATATGTAATGACGAAGACCGGAGGAAGATCCATTCGAGAGGATAAAGATTCAAGACTCAAGTCAGGTAATTAGATTACAATGTTTTTGGTTCTAGGAATGATCCATGAACTACATGTTGGTAGAAACTAGGTTGTGTATGTTTATTTATATGGTATGAATGTCGACAAACGCGCTTAAATGAATTAATGTGCAAAGTGTAACATTAATCGCAAAATTTCTCCCACAACAAAATATTAAGTTTAAAAGGTTGCAAGGTTTTCCTTCCCTCCATCGAGCTCTCGAAAAATTGAAATTCAAACTGGATGTGCTATGCTTCCAGTTATCGGGGTAGCCGTTTGAGTAGGGTCGATAAATTCTGAAAGTGCATTGGATGCCTTCGGTAGGAACAAATTTTATCCCTAGAAACCCGTTCGGTTGCCAGATAAGATTCAATTGTGAAACTAATCAGCGTCGATGGTATAAACTTAACTTGTTCACGAACTATAGAAACCGTATAGGCTGAGGGGAGTGAACACGGGGAAAAAGGAGATCGAATCATCCATTAGATAGGTTGATGTTGGACACCACTTTATGAAGATTAATAGACCAAAAACCTGTCCGGTTGCCCTCTATTAAAATTTATCAAACTGATGTACTTGTTTTACCCAAGGGGCATAAAAAATATTGTATCCATTCCGTTCATGGATCGGAAAGGCTTTTCATTTTTCATTGGTGATAGCACTTGCAAAATTTATTTTAACAATAAATTAGTAGGCACTGCTACATTGTTATATGGACTATATCATCTAAACCTAAGTAACAAAGTCGTGAATACTATGACTAGGAAGCATGGTAGGGATGAAACTAATCAAGTTTTGAAATGGAATCTTAGATTTGGTCATGTTGGTCAGACCAAGGTTTACAAAATAGAAAAAGATGGACTTATGGATCCATTGGGATCAGATCCTTTTCCAATTTATGAATCTTGCCTTAAAGGAAAAATGACTAAGTCCCCCTCCACAGGGACTTTTGAAAGAGCCGCTGATAAAGATGGAGCAGTAGAAGTATCTCTTTGGAAGAATGTAATTAAACTCTTCGAGAGACACATGTATAAGAAGTTGGAACTGAACCTTCTGAAACACAAGTACAACCACCTCATAGATCTAGTAAGGTTTCTCAATTACATGAGAGGTATGTGTTTATGCACTTGGAGGAACTGAGTCTCCATGAGGTTCCAGGTGATACCCAAGAGACCGACCCCGCTACCTATGACCAAGCGATGGTGGATGTAGACTCCGTGAAATGGCGAGAAGCTATGGAAGCTGAGATAGACTCGTTGCATGCCAATCAGGTGTGGACTCTAGTAGACTGCCCCAAGGACATAGTGCCCATTGAGAACAAGTGGATATACAAGAGAAAGACTTATGGGGATGGCAAGGTTGACACCTATAAGGCCAGACTTGTGGTAAGGGTCATACCCAAAAAGAAGGGATCGATTACCATGATACCTTCTCGCCCGTAGCTATGATCAATTCTATTTGAATTATGCTTGCTATAGATGCCTACCACGATTATGAGATACGACTTATGGACGTAAAGACGGCTTTCCTTAATGGATTCCTCGAGGAGGATATCTACATGGAGCAGCCTAAAGGATTTGTGTCTGACGTCGATATTCATAAAGCGTGCAAGCTTCAGCATTCTATTTATGGACTAATGCAGGCTTCATGTTGGTTCGAGATCGGAATGAAAATTAATAGACTAGAAAGCTACTCGGTTGCCCTCTATTAAGATTTATAAAGAACTCGATCGCCACTATGAAGTAGAGCGAACGATACTTCCGGACTTCACATGGGAGTGTGTTATTCCGATAAAAATAGTGGGAGCTGGGTAACAAGAATATAAAAGACCTTAATTCTATACTCAGATCATAATTAAACAAGTCACTAATTAATCTATCGTACTTAATGCAGACATAACTCTCAATATGACAAAGAATCCACTCGCAATTCTACTCGAAAAGAACACCTTCATCGTACCTAACTTTGTGGATTGGCTCCGCAATTTGATGATAGTCCTCAGTATTAAGGCACTGGGATACGTCTTGGAGACTGATATTCCGGTGCCTCCAGTGCGGATAAGAGCCAATCAGGAAGAGATTGAAAACCACGAAAATTGGGTTAAGGATGATGTGAAAGTCCTGTAATATCTGGAATTTCTACTACTGTTGTTTAATATTATTTTATCCGATTTATGTTGTACAACGTGGAATCTGTACAGTATGGATAAAATAAATGAAGGACGAAGACATCTGTATTGGTATTATTACCGCACTTGGTTGACAATTGTATTGGAAGACATTGTGTGTCGGGCTTATCGTATGAGAATATTGTTGGAAGGAGTATACGTATTCAATATGCCGTATGTTCGTATATAGTATGTTGAGACGTTGGACAAGAGTAGCTGAAAATGGCTAAGTGTAACATTATTAGCGGACGCTAATATACATGCCTAGCGCACGCTATCGTGCTGGTTTAGCGCACGCTAGAAGGAAAAGATAGTACAGACCAGATCAGAAGGAATCTATGTGTGGACCCGGTCACTTTCGGCGCATGTGCCGACGAGGTCAACTGATGTTTGTTGAGAAGGGTTTGCGCATGCTAATGCATATTGTTAGCGCACACTAACATTAGATCGGTCCAAAGGGAATCTTATCCTAGTCAGAGCTTTCGGCGTGTGGACTGTCTTCGGAGCATACAGACAAACAAGTCAACTATGAGTAGCACACGCTACGATCGGGCTCTAGCGTACGCTAGATAGAGGAAATTACGTACGCTATTTAATGGACATTGCGTACGTAACTCATTATATGCATTAAGGCAGTAGCCTCTGGACTTCGATAGCACATGCTAACAAAGAGAGTTAGCGCACGCTAAATGTGTAACGTACGTTAATTTTAGATGTTAGCGTACGTTAATAATGTATAGTGTATACATATGTGTAGTTGGCTGTTATTCCTCATTTCGTCCATTTTCTCCTTGCAATCGATAGAGAGAGTTCTTAGAGAGATTTTTGAAGTTCCAAACACTAGATTATGGTGGAGTTAATCATCCATAACAATATTAAGCTTGGAATCGATTAGAAACGGATTCAAACTTGAGATCCAATCCATTCCTTCAAAAAGGTAATTACTCTTCATCTTTGGATTTCGTTTTGGATTGAATGTTGATGTTCTTGAGTTGATGATTATTACATAAACAAGTTGACAAGCATGATTATGAGATGGATTACCGGAGTATGATGATATTAATATGATTCGTGTGGTTTGAATTGTGTAGTTCGTTTTCTTGAGATAAGTTGGTTAATCCTTATTCTCCTTTGCGGATGTTGATGTCATTGTTGATGATTAATCTCTGTAATGTTAGATTAGGGAAGTGTTAATTTTCATGATGTTGATATTTGAGGAAGAAGATGATATGTGAATATATGAATTGGATTAAGAGTTGGATGATTACCTATATGTTAAAGGATATCGGATTTCATTGTTTTGATAGCTATGAACATGGTTTAGAATCACTTAGTGTTCTTGAAAATCGCCATATGTTGATCAGTATCTGAAAAATATGCATTTGTACAGCATTAGCGCACGCTAAGCTTACTTTCTAGCGCATGCTAACGGGAGCGACTTAGCGCACACTACGTTAAGTGATTAATGTGCGCTAAGTAGGCAGACAGTGCAGTATTTTCGTGTTGTGGTTGTGAATTCGTACTGGTTTGAGTTGGATTGATCAGCCTAGTGGTTAATCGAGATATTGTTGAGCCGTTGGGTTTGTGAATTGGTTTTATTGATTGTTGATCGTTATCGAACTTGTTGTTTATCGATTATTGTAATAGGTTGTGATTATTGATCGGTGATTAGAACAATGCTTTGCGGTCGCATTCGAGAACGTTCGTGAATTGCATTAATCAGGGCCGAGGGACTTGTAGATGACGGCAGTGGAATTGGTAACGACTTCATCGATATCGAGGCAAGTTATTACTTGTTCAGTTATAATATTTAATTAATGGTTTCCGTTTCATTCGTTTATAATTCGTATAGCAATGGTTATAATCGTAATCACAGGAGATTTGGGATTATAAGTTGTATTCGAGTTTTTGGGAATTAAATTATAATGTATATGATTTACAATTGTTGTTAGTATACTTGGTATCGAGGATACATTGTGGTATAGATAAAGATATGAGTTATCTATCGTTCGTGACATTCTGGACCATCGAATACTGAGGATTATGGTTGGTAGTGATTTAGACATTTCGATCGCCCTCGAAGGACTCGGGGCAAGTACTCTAATCATTTTTGTCATTTGTGTCGATCATGTTGTGATACATGCGTGTATCTTTGTTGTCATGCATTGTGTATCATTGTTATATGCATTTGTGCATTGTTGTTGTATGTCCACCTCGGGTTGGTCCGACGGGATCATTGAGGGATCTATGCTAGCGTGCGCTGGATCATCGGGCAGGTTTTTCCACCATGGTTGGTCTGACAGGGTCATCGTGGGATCTAGGCAGTGAATGCTGGATCATCGGATTACCTATGTGTTGTTATTGTGCATATGTATATTATGGGTTTGCCATAAGTATATAGTGTTGTTATTGATGTGAGCATATTGACGTTGTCATATGAGTATGCATTTGTAGGTCTTGTGTTAGGACCATGTTCGTATGTTGTATTGATCTGATCTCGGATTAGATCGACGTGATTCGTCGTGGCATTGCATATCCTGAGGTATGTTCCGTATTTTCCTTGGTATATGTCTTTGATGGACAATCAGTTTTATTGTTGAGATTTGATAATGATACTCGATGGATTGGGTTTGACAGAGTTATTGAATTTCGTAACACTGAGTTATGATAATGTTTTGAGAACCTTGGGCATTGTTGAGATATAGTACAGATATTTTGGTATTAGCTTATTGTGTTGTTGAAAGAATACGAGATGTGAACTTTTGTATTTATTATCACGAGTTGGTAAAGTTATGGAGGTAAGATTACATTGGTCATATTCTTACTCAGTATTTCATTGGTATGTAATTATTAACGTGATGTGATGGTTATCATTGTCGGGTATTATGGCTGACCCCGTCGTGGGATTTATTTTTAAGTTCTTGGATTATCAAGCTCGTAGTGGTCGTGGATAGATGAGCTTCCCGGAGGATACTGACTAGGGTATGTAATTGTGTATTGAGTTTCCTGATCATTTGTTGTAATTCCGCTGCTAGAGTATTTTAATTGTTTGTTTTTTTTCGCCGCGCGAGTATTTTAAATAGCCTTTTGGTATCTGGTAACTTACATTACTTTGGCAATCTTTGTCTAAACTATTTTATCGGTACGTGTAAGAGATAGCTTAACATATGTATTTAAACTGTTGAGTCTTGGCATTTCGGGCCTTGTGGTTTCAAATGAGATTTTACGACGGTTTGATTAACGAGTTTTATGAAGTCTTCGAATATTTTTAAAAGACAGTACCGTAGTTAGACTCTTGGGCGTTTGTAAATATTTGCGAAAATTTCCTTTAGCCTTGTGGGTTCAATCTCGGGGCCCACGACTTTGTAATATTCCCGGATGGCTCTGGAGGTGTTACAGAATATGGTATCAGAGCTTAGGTTGTGAAAACCTAGGCAGTCGGGTCGAGTTGGGTTGTGCTTTTGCCGTGTCATTCGAGTTGTCGGTTGACAAGTGTCTGAGCTCTGAGTTTTTGTTGTTCACTCAGGCTTGTGCGTTATGTGATTTACCAGCGTGGTACTGGGGTTGTTGTAACTTTTCCAAATGGTATTAACGTGTTTCTTCAGATAGAACTGTGTTGTGTTCTCGAGTTGAACTGAGTTTGCAAAATGTATGTTTTAAAAATATCTGTGTCGAGTATTTTCTTGAGTCGATACATGTGCCAGTATCATGGGGAATCGTCGACTTCACGATCTGTAAGTATTTGGATTGAGATTTATTGCCGTTCTAAGTTGATATGCTTTGAGATTCAGCAGAATATTATGCGCTACAGTATAAGGTCAGAGTTGGGACAGGATTTATGATCTTGAGAAGTTATGATTTTGAAAATCAATATGTCGGTTAAATTTTGGAAACGGAGTTGTGCATTTGGGAGGAATGTTGGGAATGGTTGAGAAGAACATGTAGTCATGTTAATTCATTTTGAGATATATGAATTGTTTTTGAGCATTTGAAAATGATACTTTTCGAAATAAATGTTTTACGGATGTTTTACCGTAAATGATTTTTGGGCCGAGACCCAATCGATTTTGAAATAGTTTTATAACTCAGGACTTGGGGTCCGAAAAAGAGTTTCCTACTTTTTAAACTTCTTGTAATGCGGAACGAGATACGGGCTGAGACCCTAATGTTTCAAAAGGCTTTTCTATTTTCTTAAAACTCCCGAGCTTTGTAAAACACTTTATCAATCGTTTATCTACTTTATTACTATCTTTCGGGGTTTTGATTTATTTGTTCAAATGAAACCTCTTGGGAAGTCTTTCGCTGTGTTGATTTGTTTAAATGCTTTGGCATAGCATATTTGAGGTGATCTAGGATGGATTAATGATTGACATTGCGAGTTATATGTGGAAAAGGAGTTTTTAGTCGGAGTTTATATATTGAAAGTTTGGAACTTTATCGTGTGATTTTCCGATGGAATATCAGTGGATATTGGTGACGAACCGAATTGGTATACAGGAGTATGGATGTGGTCAATCATTTGCATAGTTTTCATTTTAAAACTTCAAAATCGTGAGGATTCGAAGGAAACTATTACCGAATACTTGGCATTAGCGAGCCAGTTTAACTTTTCGAAAATTTATTTCGTGGTCTTACGAAAATTTATGTTTTGAGCTTTGAAATTTTTTGAAAGAACTTTCGAAAATTTGTCTTCTTGACAAAACTATATGATTTCAAATTGGTTTTGAAAATGTGACTGATATATATACGCATTTAGTGCATGGTGCATATCATGGTGAAGTTATGAGTGTGACTCATAAACTGGAAATCATATCGATGGTACGAGGAAAAGAGATTCGAATTTTAGTATGATAGTTTGGTTATCCAGGGATGATCGATAGATTTATCGGATAAGAGAAATATGTTGCATGTTGTAGATTCATCCACAGGATGTAATTTTGGAACTTTGTATTTTGTGAAACCGGGACATATGTGCTATGTGATTCCATTGGTATGGTAGTATCGCGACTCTACCATAGTGATTTTGAATGATTTCTTTGTAAGTGTAGATTTGGGGATGGTAACCCCATGCTGGTTGTTTTGGATGTTGAGTGGTCGTTCCTACTCCATGTATGATTGGATATGTTTGTCGGTTTGTGATTGGTTGTTCGTATACCGAGGAGTATGTTCACTAGTCGGGTATGTTTATTGAGATCCACTGTATGTGATTGGTGTGTCTTTTTGATAACTTTATTTGTTCGTATATCTGTTTATGTGGTTTTGTGTTGATCGTGTTGGAGCTTACCATGTGAAGGTATTCTCGATTTTCGTTGATCGTTCATTGGTAATATTGGAGTTCATCATGATGATGATATTCTCTTCTGTGTTTTGACCTTTGGGTTGGTCGTATTAGAGTTTATCATGTCGATGATATTATCTGTTAATTTATTGGTTGATCATTGCTAATGATCATTTGAGCGTTCAGATTTTGTGTCGATATTTCAAGATTTGTTGCAATTGTGTTGGGCAGTTGTTTCACAGATGTATTGTGCATTGTTGATTTTTAGCAGATTGGGACTTGATTGTGTAATCAGGCAGACAGGATTTGACACGGATAGATTATTTCATCCGAAGATAATATATTTTGTTGAGACTTATGGAATTGTGATTGTAAGTATCTCAGGAGATCGTCGGATTTGCACATTTGTAAGTATGTTATTTTGGTTATTCGTTAATGATGATGTTTGATCAATTGTTTTGATGGTTTCGGAATATTTTGATTGAACAGTTTGTTTGTTTTTCTATGACGGATTTCAAGTTTCGAGGACGAAACTTATTTTAAGTGGTGTAGTATGTAATATCTGGAATTTGTACTACTGTTGTGTAATATTATTTTATCCGATTTATGTTGTACAGCATGGAATCTGTACAGTATGGATAAACTAAATGAAGGATTAAGACATCTGTATTGGTATTATTACCGCACTTGGTTGACAATTGTATTGGAAGACATTGTGTGTCAGGCTTATCGTATGAGAATATTGTTGGAAGGAGTATACGTATTCAGTATGCCGTATGTTCGTATATAGTATGTTGAGACGTTGGACAAGAGTAGCTGAAAATGGCTAAGTGTAACATTATTAGCGCACGCTAATATACATGCCTAGCGCACGCTATCGTGCTGGTTTAGCGCACGCTAGAAGGAAAAGATAGTACAGACTAGATCAGAAGGAATCTAAGTGTGGACCCGGTCACTTTCGGCGCATGTGCCGACGAGGTCAACGGATGTTTGTTGAGAAGGGTTTGCGCACGCTAATGCATATTGTTAGCGCACGCTAACATTAGATCGGTCCAAAGGGAATCTTATCCTAGTCAGAGATGTCGGCATGTGGACCCGTCTTCGGAGCATACAGACAAACAAGTCAACTATGAGTAGCGCACGCTACGATCGGGCTCTAGCGTACGCTAGATAGAGGAAATTACGTACGCAATTTAATGGACATTGCGTACGTAACTCATTGTATGCAGTAAGGCAGTAGTCTCTGGACTTCGATAGCGCATGCTAACAAAGAGAGTTATCGCACGCTAAACGTGTAACGTACGTTAATTTTAGATGTTAGCGTACGTTAATAATGTACAGTGTATATATATGAGTAGTTGGCTGTTATTCCTCATTTCGTCCATTTTCTCCTTGCAACCGATAGACAGAGTTTTTAGAGAGATGTTTGAAGTTCCAAACACTGGATTATGGTGGAGTTAATCATCCATAACAATATTAAGCTTGGAATCGATTGGAAACGGATTCAATCTTGAGATCCAATCTATTCCTTCAAAAAGGTAATTACTCTTCATTTTTGGATTTCGTTTTAGATTGAATGTTAATGTTCTTGAGTTGATGATTATTACATAAACAAGTTGACAAGCATGATTATGAGATGGATTACCGTAGTATGATGATATTAATATGATTCGAGTGGTTTGAATTGTGTAGTTCGTTTTCTTGAGATAGGTTGGTTAATCCTTCTTCTCCTTTGCGGATGTTGATGTCATTGTTGATGATTAATCTCTGTAATGTTAGATTAGGGAAGTGTTGATTAAGGTTCTTGGTGTTCATGATGTTGATATTTGAAGAAGAAGATGATATGTGAATATATGAATTGGATTAAGAGTTGGATGATTACCTATATGTTAAAGGATATCGGATTTCATTGTTTTGATAGCTATGAACATGGTTTAGAATCACTTAGTGTTCTTGATAATCGCCATATGTTGATCAGTATCTGAAAAACATGCATTTGTACAGCATTAGCGCACGCTAAGCTTACTGTCTAGCGCATGCTAACGGGAGCGACTTAGCGCACGCTACGTTAAGTGATTAATGTTCGCTAAGTAGGCAGATAGTGCAGTATTTTCGTGTTGTGGTTGTGAATTCGTACTAGTTTGAGTTGGATTGATCAGCCTAGTGGTTAATCGAGATATTGTTGAGCCGTTGGGTTTGTGAATTGGTTTTATTGATTGTTGATCGTTATCGAACTTGTTGTTTATCGATTATTGTAATAGGTTGTGATTATTGATCGGTGATTAGAACAATGCTTTGCGGTCGTATTCGAGAACGTTCGTGAATTACATTGATCAGGGCCGAGGGACTTGTAGATGACGACAATGGAATTGGTAATGGCTTCATCGGTATCGAGGCAAGTTATTACTTGTTCAGTTATAATATTTAATGAATGGTTTCCGTTTCATTCATTTATAATTCGTATAGCAATGGTTATAATCGTAATCACATGAGATTTGGGATTATAAGTTGTATTCGAGTTTTTGGGAATTAAATTATAATGTATATGATTTACAATTGTTGTTAGTATACTTGGTATCGAGGATACATTGTGGTATAGATGAAGATATGAGTTATCTACCGTCCGTGACATTCTGGACCATCGAATACTGAGGATAATGGTTGGTAATGATTTAGACATTTCGATCGCCCTTGAAGGACTCGGGGCAAGTACTCTAATCATTTTTGTCATTTGTGTCGATCATGTTGTGATACATGCGTGTATCGTTGTTGTCATGCATTGTGTATCATTGTTATATGCATTTGTGCATTGTTGTTATATGTCCACCTCGGGTTGGTCCGACGGGATCATCGGGGGATCTATGCTAGCGTGCGCTGGATCATCGGACAGGTTTTTCCACCACGGTTGGTCTGACGGGGTCATCGTGGGATCTAGGCAGTGAACGCTGGATCATCGGATTACCTATGTGTTGTTATTGTGCATATGTATATTATGGGTTTGCCATAAGTATATAGTGTTATTGATGTGAGCATATTTCGTTGTCATATGAGTATGCATTTATAGGTCTTGTGTTAGGATCATGTTCGTATGTTGTATTGATCTGATCTCGGATTAGATCGACGTGATTCGTCGTGGCATTGCATATCCTGAGGTATGTTCCATATTTCCCTTGGTATATGTCTTTGATGGACAATCGGTTTTATTGTTGAGATTTGATAATGATACCCGATGGATTGGGTTTGACAGAGTTAGTGAATTTCGTAACACTGAGTCATGATAATGTTTTGAGAACCTTGGGCATTATTGAGATATAGTACAGATATTTTGGTATTAGCTTATTGTGTTGTTGAAAGAAAAAGAGATGTGAACTTTTGTATTTATTATCACGAGTTGGTAAAGTTATGGCGGTAAGATTACATTGGTCATATTCTTACTCAGTATTTCATTGGTATGTAATTATTGACGTGATGTGATGGTTATCATTGTTGGGTATTATGGCTGACCCCGTCATGGGATTTCTTTTTAAGTTCTTGGATTATCAAGCTCATAGTGGTCGTGGAGATATGAGCTTCCCGGAGGATACTGACTAGGGTTTGTAATTGTGTATTGAGTTTCCTGATCATTTGTTGTAATTCCGCTGCTAGAGTATTTTAATTGTTTGTTTTTTTTCGCTGCGCGAGTATTTTAAATGGCCTTTTGGTATCTGGTAACTTACGTTACTTTGGCAATCGTTGTCTAAACTATTTTATCGGTACGTGTAAGCAATAGCTTGACGTATGTTTTTAAACTGTTGAGTCTTGGCAATTCGGGCCTTGTCGTTTCAAATGAGATTTTACGACGGTTTGATTAACGAGTTTTATAAAGTCTTCGAATGTTTTTAAAAGACAGTACCATCGTTAGCCTCTTGGGCATTTGTAAATGTTTGCGAGAATTTCCTTTAGCCTTGTGGGTTCAATCTTGGGGCCCACGACGTTGTACTATTCCCGGATGGCTCTGGGGGTGTTACAAGTCCGTGCATATATGATGGCTTCCATGTCTAATGAGCTTCAAAGAGCTCATGAGAAAATTACTTCTGCTAGGTAGATTCTATCTCACTTAACCGAGCTTTATGGTGAGCACAGTCGAACGGCTAGATATGAGATATCCAAGCAATTGTTCGGTGCTAGGATGAAGGAAGGTGAGAAGGTTGGGTACCACGTCCTCAAAATGATATCTATGATCGAGAGATTGGAGGCTCTTGATTTTAAGATGGATACTTCTCTTCAAACCGACCTTATCCTACAGTCTCTCCCCGATTCCTTCTCACAGTTTGTTATGAACTTCAACTGCAATGAGATTGTATGTAACTTAGCTGGGCTAATGAACAAACTAATGACCGCTCAGTCTCAGATGAAGACTCCGCGGATGAAGGAGTCTAACCTTGTGATTTCTTCTGGACCTCGGAGGTCCAAGAATAAGAAGAGAAAAGACCAAGAAGCGGATGGGACCACAAGTCAAGGACCTTAAGGCTAAGGGCAAGGCCCCGATGGTTCCAAAGAGCAAGAAGAAAAAGGACGCATGTCTCAAGTGCGGTGAGCTGGGCCACTGGGCAAGAGACTGTCCGATTCTTCATGGCGCTTCAGGTACAGAACTTTTAGTTTTGGAAACAAATTGTTCTACTACTGTATTTTCTACTTCCTGGATACTGGATTCTGGTGCTAGTTCTCATATTTGTACCGTGAATCAGGATCTGGAACAAAGTAGGAAGCTTGGAGATGGAGAAGTAATGAGCACTGTCGGAAGCGGGCATAGTGTCGAGGCAACCGACATAGGATTACTTCTTTTGGGTTTAGAATCCGATTTTGTTCTGACTTTAGAAAATGTACTTGTTTTACCCAAGGGGCATAAAAACATTGTATCCATTCCAGTCATGGACCGAAAAGGCTTTTCATTTTTTATTGGTGATGGTTCCTGCAAAATTTATTTCAGAAATAAACTAGTGGGCACTGGTACATATTTAAATAGACTGTATCATCTAAACCTCAGTAACAAAGTCGTTGTGAATACTATGACTAGGAAGTGTGCTAAGTATGAAACCAATCAAGTTTTGAAATGGCATCTCAGACTTGGTCATGTTGGTCAGACCCAGATTTACAAAATGGAAAAAGATGGACTTATGGGTCCATTGGGATCGGATCCCTTTCCTACTTGTGAATCTTGCCTTAAAGGCAAAATGACTAAGTCCCCCTTCACAGGGACTTTTCAAAGAGCCGCTGATAAACTGGGATTAATCCATACCGACGTATGTGGTGCTTTGAAAGCAACACGTGACGGATATCAGTACTTCATTACGTTTACAGATGATCATACTAGGTATGGTTATGTATACTTAATGAAATATAAATCCGAGGCCTTTGAGAAATTCTAGGAATTTAAGGCCCTAGTCGAGAAACAAACTGGAAATCATATCAAAGCACTTCGGTCGGACCGGGGTGATGAGTATATGAGTATGGAGTTTGACGAGTTCCTAAAGGAACATGGAATAGTATCACAACTAACACCTCCAGGTACTCCTCAGTTAAATGGTGTGTCAAAAAGAAGGAACAGGACCTTGTTAAACATGGTCCGTTCCATGTTGGGCTATACTAACTTACCGATTTACCTATGGGGGTATACACTCCTGACTGCTGCAAATATCTTGAATAGATGTCCTTCCAAATCCATTCCTAAAACTCCACATGAGATGTGGGAGGGCAAGAAACTAAGTCTTAATCACATTAGGATTTGGGGATGTCCCGCCTATGTCAAGAAGACTAAGGTGGACAAAATGGAAGCGAGGTCTGTGAGGAGATGTTTCACTGGATTCCCATCCAAGACGATGGGTTATCTATTCTACATGCCCAAAGATCGAAAGATCGTTGTTGCTTTGCATGCACACTTCCTGTAAGAAGAATTCATTCAGGAAGGCGGAGCAGGTAGAAGTATTTCTTTAGAAGAACACAATGAAACTCCTCAGGAGACATCTGTGCAAGAAAATGGAACCGAACCTTCTGAAACATAAGTACAACCACCTCGTGGTCTAGTAGGATGTCTCAATTACCTGAGAGGTATAGTCTTATGCACTTGGAGGAACTGGGTTTCCACGAGGTTCCAGGTGATAAACAAGAGACCGACCCGCGACCAATGACCTAGCAATGGTGGATGTAGACTCCATGAGATGGACTGCAGTAGTCTTCATGTAGTTAGGACCTTCGTTTTGACGAGGCGGTCAAAGAGTTTGACTTCGTGCAAAATGAAGAGGAACCTTGTGTATACAACAGGGTTAGTGGGAGCAAGATCACATTCTTAGTACTATATGTAGATGACATTCTACTAATAGGAAATGATGTGGGAATGCCCAGTTCTGTGAAAGCTTGGCTTTCGAGTAATTTCTCTATGAAAGACTTGGGAGAAGCATCCTATATTCTTGGTATTCGGCTCTACCGGGATAGAGCAAAGAGAACAATAAGTCTTTCCCAAGCCCTCTATATAGATAAGATCTTAAAGCGATTTAAGATGGAAGATTCTAAAAGAGGGTTCCTACCGATGCGACATTGAATAAAACTCACCTTGAAGATGTGTCCTCATAGTGAGGAACAATGAAAGGAAATGAGTAATATACCATATGCTTCAGAAATTGGGTATCCTTATATATACTTTATTGTGTACGAGACCTGACATTGCGCATGCTGGGAGCGTGGTAAGTAGGTTTCGGGATAACCCAGTTAGGGAACATTAGGCTGCCGTAAAAGAACGTTCTCAAGTACTTTAGAAGGACTAGAGACCTGGTTCTTAAATACGGCGGTGGAGAACTGAATGTAATGGGATTCACTGTATTGGACTTCCAAGGACAGAAATACGATTCTATGTCTATTTCTAGCTACATTTACTCTTAATAGAGGAGCAGTATCTTGGCATAGTGCCAAGTATAGCGCGACTGCTGGTTCCACCTGTTAGGATGAGTATAAAGCGGCCTTGGAGGCCTCCAAAAGAAGGATTAAGAAGTTACTGGGTAAACTTCACGTGACACCATGTGCTACATGTAATATCCAGATTAATTATTGAGTATTTCATTTGTAATTGAACCCTATATTATTCGGATTTGTGTTATCGATAATCGAAGTATGATATTTTTCGTATTCGTATCCATGTGCATGATAATATCAACATGTAAATTTCACATGCAATTACGTGATAACGTACGCTCAGAAGGAAGCTTAACGTACGTTATCCGCCAAAGTTAGCGTACGCTACGAATGAAGCGTAGCGTATATAAGGCAGCCAATAATTGAGCTGGGCGGCTAGCACATGTGCCAGTCAGACGATGGGACCGGATAAGATTCCCGCGGATGAAACTGGACAGTTTTGAAATCAACGGGTGTTAACGTACGCTAAGGTATGTGTCTAGCGTACGCTAATCGGTTTTGCTTACGTACGTAACCTAATGGTGTAGCGTACATAATCTAGTACAGAAATGAGAACAGTTAACTATCACTGAACGATAGCGTACACTAAGAAGACTGGGTAGCATACGCTAAGCGACTAACGTACGTTATGCAAGAAGGCTAATGTACGTTAAGGTAATAAAATTATAAATGGGACGTCACCCCATCTCATTTCATTTCATTTCTCTCACTTAGCCTTCAACATACTTCATTATCAGAGAGTTCCCAGCCACCTTATACACCTTTAGAAAACCTTTAATTGATCATTGAAGATTGGATATTACTATTACTTCATCATTTAAATTGAAGAACATCTTGGATTGGCACACAAGCAACCGAAGTTGGATTCTACCTATTGTCTCAGCATTTTTTCATCTTAAGGTATGTTATGCTATCTCCAACCTTGAGTTTGTATTCTTAAGGATGTTATGATCATGCTACCAAGGATATCAAGTTCCATAGATGATTTATTCAACCAAACATCATGTTTAGGAAGTGGAGATGATTATGCTTAAGTTACCTTTGTTGAGAACATTATAGTTGTAACCTTGTTACGACAAATAATAAGAGTAGTGTTATGAGTTGGATAATCCATATTGAATGGTGTTGCCATATTGATCGTAGACTTGGAGTAGATATCACTTTTGCTAAACGGACTAAAGAAAGAATCATCAAAGGTTGTATCCTTTCTTATAAGTTGGATTGGTTAGATCATCTTTAGGATAAAGTTGAATGTAATGATGATATTGGTAACAAGCGCATCAACCTTAGATCACCCGAACTTCACATGAGAATTGTAATCGAGATTGATTATAGTGTTGTGATGATATAT
Organism: Orobanche coerulescens; assembly: GCA_033398695.1. Taxonomy (NCBI): domain Eukaryota; kingdom Viridiplantae; phylum Streptophyta; class Magnoliopsida; order Lamiales; family Orobanchaceae; genus Orobanche; species Orobanche coerulescens. Next base: position 90,031,883 of record CM065814.1, read on the forward strand.
GTATCCTTGAATTCGAAGATGTTTTAATCCGTAAGATCATTCATAATTGTATGAGCATGATATTTATGAGGATAACGTACGTTAATCACTGAGGATTTCGTACGCTTCATCACAAATCGAGACAATGTCTCGCTCGGAGAAATCACATATGTGTGTTTAGCGTACGCTAGGCCCTGTAACTTACGTACGCTAACAGGCAGAATTAACGTACGCTACATTTGGTACGTAACGTACGTTATATCATCAGACGAGTTAGTTGACTATCAGAGAAGATACTGTCATATGCATGATTAGCGTATGCCAAGCTTCGTAGCTTACGTACGCTAACGAACAGATTTTACGTAAGTTATGTTTGGTACGTAACGTACGTAATGCAGGTTAGGCAGGATACGTTTTCTTGAACTTTCAGCCATAGTTTGGAGTATTAGATGTTCGTACGTTAGTTATACGACGTGTGATGAACTGTATATTATTTCTTTTGTTTAAAAGTTCGAGTTTTGCAATGTGATTAATCGAAGGGGCGACCTTCGAGTGTTTTGATATTCGTGGAAGTGTTATTCTTGTCGTCAAATTGAGGCAAGTACTTTAATTGTTTTGCATATTGATGTTATACATATTGTCGTGCATATATGTCGTTGTTGTATGTCTACCTCGTGTTGGTCTGACGGGATCATCGGGGGATCTATGCTAGCGTGCGCTGGATCAACGAATGGGTTTTTCCACCTCGTGTTGGTTTGACGGAATCATCGGGGGATCTAGGCAGTCAACGCTGGATCATCGGAATTACCATGTGTATGTTGTGATATCATGTTGTGATTATCATTTGTGTATGTTATTTATGAGTTTCTTGTAGGAGGAGACTCGTTGGTATTTTGTCATTTATGTTATTATTATTCTTCGTAAGATGTTGAATAATATGTTGTGGTACTTGTACTAGCATCGTTGTGCTAACCCCTTCGGGGGTGAACATTTGTTTATGTTCAGGATCCAAGAGAGCAGGAAAACAACCACTGGAGCTGCATGACGATGAGGGTGCAGAGTGATGTTCCGGCTGGGTTCAATTATCTGTTGTTTGTGTTGTTTTTAATAAGTACTTGCGTACGTCGTCGTTTGTGATGTTGGATTTGGTGATGTATTAATATTCTTCATTTGGATGTTTGTATTTTCTGTATTGGCCCAGAACTTTTGTATTTTATTTCAGTTACTTTCATATGTTGGTATTTGTTATTGTATTTTCATTTCTTCAGCCTTGTAAATTCTTATGTAAAGGATTTACGGCACTGTAATATTCCTGAATATATTGGGGGTGTTACAGAATATGGTACCGGAGTTGAGATTATGGATATCTTGGCCATTGGGTTAAAATAGGGGTCATATATGTCTTTTGAGGTAACCCGCCGTGAATAACATCACTGTACTGCCTACGTCTTCGTACGGACGGTGGTTGTAAGTTCCTAAACTCTATCTCGTTCTTTACATGTTATACCTCTTTATACTTGAACATTAGAACGATATTGTTTCCTGTATATTGAGTATTTATGCTTACAGTATGTTGAGAGGAGGACGTGGACGCGGTCACGGACGCGGACGTAGGAATGCTGAAAGAGAATCTTCGCCTTCTAATCAGGCCATCCACAGCTCAGGTGAGCCACAAAGATCTATTAACAATGAACCAGAACCTGCTGTTCCCGAAATCCTTCGTCAGGTGGTCAACCAGATGACTCAGTTTTCCCAGGTCGTGGACCGAATGAAGGTGGCAGTAGGATTACAACAGGGAGAAAGACAACAAGGTATCCTAGACTTGGGAAATCGAGGCGACCGATGGCTGCAAGAGGTGGCAAAGATGCAACCACCCAAATTCGACGGCTTTTTTGAGACACCGACATGGATCATTGGTTAAAAGAACTGGAGAAAATTTTTGCCGGGATTAATTGACCAGACCACCGGAGAGCCTCTATTGCTCAGTACTTTCTGATAGGGGAAGCGTCCGAGTGGTGGGAATCCATCCGGCCTGTAGATCATGATGCCGACTGGGGATAATTTAAATTGATGATGGAAGCACAGTACTGCCCTCGTCCGGTGAGGGAAGCCAAAGTTCGAGAGTTTTTCTCCATGCAGCCTTTGGATGTGCCAGTATCTCAGGCGATTAAGACGTTTAACCAGCAGATGGCATTTGTTCGACATTTAGTCAGAACAGATGCAGAAATGATGATCCATTTTGATATGAGAATGAAACCAGAGATTTAGAGGTACATGTCCGATTTCGAACGCACCACTCTCCGTCTGTAACACCCCGAGATATTCGGAATAATTACAGCGCCGTAAACCCTTTAAGAAAGGATTTACAAGGCTAAATAAAAGAAATGTAAATATAAGACGTCGATACCACGGAAATTCAAGTTTACAAAACCAATTCAACTGGTTCAACGAGTAATTAATACAACCATATCGAAAAGATATTAATAATACATTCATACTCGAGTACTGAAATGAATCAAGAAGACAATCAAAAGCAACGACAAACATCACTGAACCCCTTCGTCGTCACATCGGTACTGTGGCTGTTTCCCCGCTCCTCGGCTACCTGAACATCAAAACAAATGTCCACCCCCGAAGGGGTTACCAAAACGATGCTAGTACAAGTATCATATTTAAACAAATCGAATATGCATCAACAATACATAACAAGATACACCACACGGACTTCCGCTACCGGTATCCGACAATGCGAATCCAAAAGATTCCATTAACACAACAAGGGTATTCCAATGATCCAGCGCCCTCAGCATAGATCCCAAGATGATCCCGTCGGACCAACACGAGGTGGAAATAACCCATCCAATGATCCAGCGCCCTCAGCCTAGATCCCAAGATGATCCCGTCGGACCAACACGAGGTGGACATCCGATCCAGCGCCCTCAGCATAGATCGCACAACAAACACAAACATAACTCATGCATACATATATGCCAAATCGTCATGTCCATCAACATGAACATACAAACACTGGATAACGAATATCATGACAATTCAACGAAATAAATCTCACATTCAACAACATGAATAATCACATGCATGCTCAAAATACCAAAATTAACATATTACGATACTTGCCTCGAAGATGGCAAGAACGAAACACTTCAATGATCTCAACACACTCGAAGGCCGCCTCCTTCGATCAACGTAGCAAGCTCGAACCTTAACAAAAGAAATGATATACAAATCATCTCAAGTCGAACAATTGCCTAACAATTCGGTCTACGGACCAAAGACTCAAAATATGCAATCTGCCTAAACCACTTAGCGTACGCTACGTACTCTACGTAACGTGCGCTAAGCCTGCCTGCTAGCGTATGCTATCGTCTAAGCCTAGCGTACGCTAGCTATGGACTGACAGTTCTCACTGATCAGCCGATTGACTCGGCTGGTATCATAACGTACGTTACGTACCAAACATAGCGTGCGTTAACTTATCCCCAATAGCGCACGTTAACTTACATATGTTAGCGTGCGCTAACCGTGCATGGCAGATTACTACTGGCAGAAAACTGGATCTAATGGTGATGAACTCATGAATTCTATGGTGAAAATACATGTCATCCCCGTGCACATCATGCTCGTAAGGAGTGTGAACGATCTCTACGGATTAAACGACTACACGATACAAGGGTACGTATTATCATCAAAATTCATCTTGATCTCGAGAAAGTATCCTAAGTTCCTTTCGTCCTACATTCCAAAACGCATGATTCCAATGTGTAAAACATAATAACTTGGTAATTTCCATCTACTGGTCACAAATTGGTTTGAAGCTTCAGAATATGCTAGGAGTTTCAACACAAAAAGGTTCCATGGAATTATACGATGAATAAGTACCGAAACATCGAAATTATCTTCCTAACACATGATGCTCGACTACAACGAATTTAACCAACTAGGTAAACCCAAGACATGATCAAAACGTCCTTCATAATAGTACTTAATATTGGTGAAGAATCACCTACCTCAAAGTAGTGAAGAACAAGGAGGAATTTGAAGCAACCCAACGCCGAAGGCTTGAACACCAATCCCCCAATGGTCTACGATCTTCAACACGAGCTAGGATGTTGATATGAAGTGTTTAGAATGAAGAGAGTAATACTCTAAGTATAAGGATTCGGATGTGGGAAGAGAAAAGACTGAAAATACGAAAAGGATGCTGTCCTATTTATAGAAAATGGTTATTAGCGTGCGCTAGTCAATACTCGTAGCGTGCGCTAACGGCTTACTGACTTCACTGTACTCAGCACTTAGCGTGCGCTATTCTCATATCAGTAGCGTGCGCTAAAGCGTTGACTTGGCTTTTCCTGAAAGCCGTCCAGGTTCATCCCGACACAATCCGACCAAGATCCCCGGCCTGATCTCACCTACCACACGTCTCAATCATGCTGACTACGTATAGCGCGCGCTAAGGTCATGCACAGCGTGCGCTATGGATCCAACTTAGCGTATGCTACACATAGTCGATAGCGTGCACTACATGCGCAGAATCACAATTTCCATCACATTCATGAAATCATACGCTCAACAACATCGGATTATGAAACACGGAGAATAATACTCAGATAAAAGTGCAACAATAACAATGTGACAAGTTCTAAATACATAACAGAAATATCGGGTATTACACCGTCAATATCAGGATAAAGCATTGGCGTATGAAATCAAAGAAGCAGCGATGGAAATGGAAAAGTTTGCAGAATCCAAGAAGCAGAAAGTCTCTGGTAGTTTCATAGAGCATAAGAGCAGTGGACCCCGCAAGGCCCAGTCATCTTTTCATTCTTTCAAGAAATCTCCGCATCCATCTAAGAGCGGAAAGAATTTTGGAGCAGTATCAGCCACGACGGATATAACAAGGAAGTGTTTTAACTGTGGTCAGACGGAACACTATCGACGAAATTGCCCCCTTCATGCCGTGACTTGTTTTGATTGTGGTCGAGAGGGACATCGTGCGGTGTTCTGTGAGGAAGAAGCAAAATCTTTTAGAGCTCGTACATCACAGCCAGCTCAGAAGGAATCAAGTATTCAGCAGACGCAGCAGAGTGTTCAGCTACCCCAAAATTTTGGTCGCGGACGAGGCAGAGGATAATTCGACCAAAAGGGGACATCGAGTGCCGGATCAGTTCCTCCACGCCTATACGAGATGAGAATGGCAGACGATCAGGATGCTGCTGTCGCATCATGTACTGTTCAGATCATTTCACAGCCAGTTAGCGTTTTATTCGATACAGGAGCTACGCATTAATTTATATCCTTGTCTTGTGTAAATCGTTTGAACATTTCTGGTTTTCATAATTGTGAGCCTTATGTTGTTGGTTTACCGAGTGAAGAGAGGATTGTGGGAAACTTAGAAACTAGAGATTTCCGTATATCAATTGGAGGCAGAGAGTGGCCCTCAAATCTGATTGTGATAGAAATACAAGGAAACGACCTGATACTCGGAGATGATTGGTTTAATCGATATGGAGCTATTGTAAACTACCGAAAGAGGAATATCTCGATGATAGCTAATGATGGTTCCGAAATACTGTTTGAGGGATGGAAATGTAACACCCCCAGAATCAAACCGGGAATATTACACACCGCAGACCCTCTCTGTAAGGATCCACCAGGCTAGACATCGAAAACACACAATAATTTACATACCGACATGATAAAATACCAAATCCGTAGACCAACTTGGTCTTTCGTCACTAACATACAAGTCAAAAATACAAATTTCTATCTCGACTCATACCCATGTAAGGGTAAAATACACTCACAAATAAAAAGTACGACAGCGGAAAAGACCATACATGAACTCCAACTAACTACATCCAGCATTGGCCTTCATGTAATTAGTATCATTCGCCTTCCATCATCCTTCGCACCGATTCTGTGTTTTGCTCCCAAACCTGCATGTACCTCGATGCAAAAATAGACATCCACCCCCGAATACTCGGGGGTTAGCAAAACTCCACTGTTTTGCTAGTACAAGTATAAAGTGCAAATACAAGCCATACATAACACATTTCGAGAATACAACAAAATACTTCCCGAGATATTTTGTTTAATTAAAAATAGTCCAGGTCGTGAAAGTAGAACAAAACAAGTAAAATGAAACAAGTAAGCACTTTGTAAAAACTTCCAAATCTCGGGAGCTTTGAAAACATTTGTGATTGAAAAGTTACAATTCTCATCAATTCTCATTTCCAAAACCACAATCCTTGAGAGTCAATCACAATATATATAGTCGAGGTATTTTGCTAGAATGACCAACTTATCCAACACATACTCATGACCCAAAGCTTATACAATTTACAAAGAAACACACCATCTAAACAGCACCAAACGACACAACCAATATCACACAAGCTCACATATTCACACACATCCGCATGACTCCACACGCAATCTTAACAAAATAATTGAACTTTAAACTTACCGACAACAAAATCACACATAATGGCATCACTTGGAAATAAGGTGATCCTATACTCGACACCAACACACATAGTCAGTTAAGCATATTAATTCCCGAACACAAGAATTATCTTTTAAGAAAACCTTGATGGTAAATGTACTGATTCTATTGAAAAATAGTTGTAAACATTCATTTAGCATATATCATCGATTACCAACCATTATATCCACAAAACACGTAATGTATGGGCAAGATACTTACCTCGATAGTCGATACCGGGCACTCCGACGAACATGGCTCAACCGGGAAACCTCGAACGCCCACAACTCTCCGGCGGAAACAACGGTAACACAACCGATCGGGAAACGACGAACGGAAGGATTCCGACTCAAGTTCTTCGCAAGGAACCTGACCCTAACATCATACCATGAATAAATTGATGATCGTACGAGGAAGAATAATTGTAGAATGCCCGAATCCCCTTTGTGACATTTTATCGAACACCCTCAAGGTGTCGATTAGAAACTCAATAAAACGACGAATCCTCGGCAATCCAACCGTGGAAAAACAAGGGATTCGATATAATACAACTTAATAATCATCAATACATCACTATTCTAAGTTATAACGAATTAAACGGACAAAATCAAACAAAATCCCCAATTTTCCCAAAACTAGGATCTTAGGAAAACTAACCTTGATTCGGTGGATTGAAGGATATTATGGAGTGATTTATCGATGATATGAGCTCCCAAACTTTGTGGATTCATAGTATAACAACATATCTTCAAGTTCCCCAAGGATCCAGCTGCGGAAGAGAAAGAGAGAAATGGGAAAAATGACTGAAACTGGACTGCTCGGCCATATTTATATTGGTGCAGCCTAGCGTGCGCTAGGCTGCCGAGCTAGCGTGCGCTAACAGGCGGTCATGGTCGAGAATGTTCGGCCGGGACCCGCCATCATGTGCTGGACATGTGCGCTGTCGGCCCGGGCCACAATCCAGAGACTTCCTGGACTTGACCGCTCGGCCAGGTAGCGTGCGCAGCCTTCCGGCCGTAGCATGCGCTACCTGCCGGCCGTAGCGTGCGCAGTGTCCGACAGTAGCGTGCGCTACCTGCCGATCCTCCCGAGTCCAGAACCTCTCTGCCCCTACTATCTCGGACGACTAGCGCGCGCAGCTAATCATCCGTAGCGTGCGCTGTCTCCTGGCCGTAGCGTGCGCTACCTTCCGACCGTAGCGTACGCTACGCCGGTTCTTGCCGCACCCGCCCGGCCAGTGCCTGCACCCGTCCGGCCAGTGCCTCCACTCGTCCGTCCAGTGCCTGCAACCGTCCGGCCAGTGCCCGACCACCATGATTCGACGACTCAATTTTCCGAAATCGCACGGAACGAACACGACAAAACACTCGGGGACAACATCATCGATCCGAAATGAAAACAACGGATAACCAATCATCACCTACGGTCATAAACGCCAAAATCAGTTGTCGAGAAAATAATACCGGCACTCAACAACCGGGAAATATCCGAAAAAAAATCTAAAATAACCGGAACGAAAATCATGGGTATTACATTCTACCCCCCTAAAAATAAGTTTCGTCCCTAAACTTAAAACAAAGCAAGGCAACTCTCGACAACACACCAGAGCTCCATGCAGTATAAAGCCACTACGATCCGATTGAATACGCAACAATGCTTACGAAAAGCAACGAGCATGAATCGCTGCGGTTGATAAAACCGAGCAATACAAAAATCAAATCACGATTCCAACGCTGAAAGGTATGAAATTCCAGTAACTCAAAGATTTGGAGGACCAAATGCGAAGACAATTTCCCAACACTTATGGAAATTACGAAATGGCCCAGATGTTCAATAATCACGATTACAAGATCAAACAATAATGGTTGTACAACGACGAACAAATAGCAATGATCGAATAACAACGATCAACTATGAAGTTCACACCTCAAATCAAGACATCAATAAACTTGTAGGAATCACGAGGTGTTAATTTCGAACACGGTTAATAAGAAATCGATCCGTACTTGGAAATATCATAACGATATACACGCCAATTTGGAATAATATTAGAACTCGCTCGAATGACAAAGGAGAGAAAAAATACAAGGTCAGAAGCATTAACGAACACAATCGCCTCAATACGGTCGAACGAAACGGAAACGAGAAGAAAAAAAAAATGTGGGCATTACATCATATCACCTTTAAAAGAGGTTTCATCCCCGAAACCTAAACAACGAGAACGAAGTGCTTGAATAGCAACCTTCCCGGCCATATCCTCTTGGTCCCGTATCTAATCTCCATAACCAACTGTACCGCGGTCACGGCCGTGACCTATGTCCCTCGGCATACTAAGCGTAATCTCACTCAATACGATTGCACCACTTCACAAAAACAATATGCTAAAGTACCAACTTAGCATGACATATCACATAAGGTAACCAATAAGAACTCGAAAAGAAAATCCACGAGGTATCCTTTTAAAGGAAATCTTTTGAAAATCTTTGGATTTGTATGCTATTCAAAATAACTTTAAAAGTACTTTTGGTACCTCGGGTTGTTTCATAGAAACTTGTAAACAACATACTTTAACCGTCTCATTTGAAATCATTTGCCAAAATAATAATTCTTTGTAACCGGCGTTATCAAAATCATCATGCCTCTACGCTTCATCACCACCGTTAACAACCAACAAGTTAACCATGCAAGATCATCAAACCATTCTTACATACTCTAACATTTCCAAATCCGAGTTTGAACTTTACATCGAGTGAGATTTTTCATCTTTCACTATATATTTCTTGAAAATAAAAATCATATTGGTTTTTGAAATAAAATATTTTTATGGTGTGAAAGATTTTTGAAAATCATTTACTCGAATTATTTGAAAATACAATAATACGTTAAAATCATTTTCGAAAATTCTCCCAACACTTCACAAACATCAACGACGGTAATATTTTACAAAATGTTCAAGGTACTTTAAAACAACTCTTTCAAATACCGTCGAGGTTTTATTTGAGAATCCTAGGCCGGCTCACAAATTTCAAACAATTTCCAAAGTTCATACGAAGCCGCCGACTTAATCGCAACGTCAAATTAGTTTCAAAAATTGATTCTCCCCAACTTGCACAAACTCATGAAAGTTTCAGGCAAACCTTTTCGAACACACACACAACAGACATAATTTATCAACTCACCGAACAAAATCAATTATCACTTAGCGCGAATGAAAGGTCACAACACACGTTCACACAAAATGGTTGTCATCACTAGACAACGCACATAGAATACAGTTACGGGTGATCGACTGCAAAGGTTAGGTCTAACAGTTAAAAGAAATGCGGTTCTCTAGCCTCTGTCCCAGCTAACTAACGCGCGCTACAATAATTATTTAGCGTGCGCTATCCATGCTGCATTAGCGCGCACTAGCCTCGCACTCAGCGTGCACTAGCTGCTCCAACTCAGCAACATGATCGCGAACATATATACGAGATTACTAGAACCGATGGTAACAAATAAACAATAACACGATCGAATCTCAAAGCCATCGATTTAACACTTCATGAGCAACCATCAAAAGACAATTGTCATCTAAAATGGAAATCTCGTCAATTAATAAGGAGAACTGTCTTAACTCATACCGAACGATTTAGCATTCACATCACTGTTTTAATCTAAAACTGGCAACAATGCCCGAATAACAAGAACATCATCATGTACTTCTTGATTAACAATCATGAAACCGAAAAGTTGAAAGCGAGAGTCACGTCTTGATTACATTTTGTAGACCTCACTTGAGTTTAAAAATTGTGTTTTGAAAACTTATAATACAAGATGAACATAAAATATCGGTAGTTTGAATTCTCCAAAAATTTCGACCTTGAGGTCATCATACGAAAATCAAACTTTTTCCTCCCTTTGGAGGATGTTTTAAAACAAAATATACGTGTCTCCCCAAAAACATGTAAAGTTTTAAAATATCACATTGATGAATTTTTCTTTGCATAACCACACCAAGGCCATTATTCTTGTAAAAATGACTTATATCAGGATATGTGTATATATACATATACGTTGGCACCACTTTCATTCTAGCATCATACGAGGATCAAACAACATAGGCCACATAATAACAAATCACCTTTAAACTCCACACCATAACACAATATAATACAAGCTCGTATATCACAAGGCACAATATAGTAGGGAGACTTACATCCACAGGTCGCGCGAAGATGATGGCTGCACCTCGATACTAATCACGGCCGATATCACAGACGACGCGTTGCGACACGACTTAGATAGACACAATCTGACAGGACAAGACACGACAACACCCTACTGGACCCGATAGCCTAGATTTACGCAACCTAATCTCCGATACCATAAATGTAACACCCCCAGAATCAAACCGGAAATATTACACACCGCAGACCCTCTCCATGAGGATCCACCAGGCTAGATATCGAAAACACACAATAATTTACATACCGACATGATAAAATACCAAATCCGTAGACCAACTTGGTCTTTCGTCACTAACATACAAGTCAAAAATACAAATTTCTATCTCGACTCATACCCATGCAAGGGTAAAATACACTCACAAACAAAAATTACGACAGCAGAAAAGACCATACACGAACTCCGACTAACTGTATCCAGAGCTGGCCTTCATGTGATTAGTATCATTCGCCTTCCATCATCCTTCGCACCGATTATGTGTTTTTCTCCCAAACCTGCATGTACCTGGATGCAAAAACAGACATCCATCCCCCGAATACTCGGGGGTTAGCAAAACTCCACTGTTTTGCTAGTACAAGTATAAAGTGCAAATACGAGCCATACATAACATATTCCGAGAATACAACAAAAGACTTCCCGAGATATTTTGTTTAATTAAAAATAGTCCAGGTCGTGAAAGTAGAACAAAACAAGTAAAATGAAACAAGTAAGCACTTTGTAAATACTTCCAAATCTCAGGAGCTTTGAAAACATTTGTGATTGAAAAGTTCTAATTCCTCTAAAGCCACTTAGGGTCACCGCCCCAAAGTTCATTTTCCAAAATGCAAATCCGTTAACAAACCACGAGGTTCGCGACCCAACCATTCCGGTCACAAAACACAGGGTCCATGACCCAACCATTCCAGTCACAAAACACAGGGTCCACGACCCAACCATTCCGGTCACAAAACACATGGTCCACGACCCAATCATCAACCTCAATTCACTTCCAAAGACATATTACACATAATACATTACTCTTATGTCATTCTAGCCAAACACCAAGACTCGATATATAATGTCTCTCGACCCCGAGCACCAAGCATTGTGATACTCCGGACATATCACAATTAATCATCAGTACAAACATTCTGGCAATTCTCGCGACCCGGTCCGGCCCTCAAGCCACCAAGTCCTTGTGTGCCCCGTCGAGCAATCCCCAGGTGAGAATGCCCACTCGAAGTAACCCTCGCGACTCGGTCCAGCCGCTAAGCCACCAGGTCCCTATGTAACCCCGTCGAGTCAATCCCCGAGTGAGAGTACCCGAGAACAACCTTACAATTCTCATCAATTCTCATTTCCAAAACCACAATCCTCGAGAGTCAATCACAATATATATAGTCGAGGTATTTTGCTAGAATGGACAACTTATCCAACACATACTCATGACCCAAAGCTTATACAATTTACAAAGAAACACACCATCTAAACAGCACCAAACGACACAACCAGTATCACACAAGCTCACATATTCACACACATCCGCATGACTCCACACGCAATTCTAACAAAATAATTGAACTTTAAACTTACCGACAACAAAATCACACATAATGGCATCACTTGGAAATAAGGTGATCCTATACTCGACACCAACACACATAGTCAATTAAGCATATTAATTCCCGAACACAAGAATTATCTTTTAAGAAAACCATGATGGTAAATGTACCAATTCTATTGAAAAATAGTTGTAAACATTCATTTAGCATATATCATCGAATGCCAACCATTATATCCACAAAACACGTAATGTATGGGCAAGATACTTGCCTCGATAGTCGATACCGGGCACTCCGACGAACATGGCTCAACCGAGAAACCTCGAACGCCCACAACTCTCCGGCGGAAACAACGGTAACACAACCGATCGGGAAACGACAAACAGAAGGATTCCGACTCAAGTTCTTCACAAGGAACCTGACCCTAACATCATACCATGAATAAATTGACGATCGTACGAGGAAGAATAATTGTAGAATGCCCGAATCCCCTTTGTGACATTTTATCGAACACCCTCAAGGTGTCGATTAGAAACTCAATAAAACGACGAATCCTCGGCAATCCAACCGTGGAAAAACAAGGGATTCGATATAATACAACTTAATAATCATCAATCCATCACTATTCTAAGTTATAACGAATTAACGGACAAAATCAAACAAAATCCCCAATTTTCCCAAAACTAGGATCTTAGGAAAACTAACCTTGATTCGCTGGATTGAAGGATGTTATGGAGTGATTAATCAATGATATGAGCTCCCAAACTTCGTGGATTCATAGTATAACAACATATCTTCAAGTTCCTCAAGGATCCAGCCGCGGAAGAGAAAGAGAGAAATGGGAAAAATGGCTGAAACTGGACTGCTCGGCCATATTTATACTGGTGCAGCCTAGCGTGCGCTAGGCTGCCGAGCTAGCGTGCGCTAGGCTGCCAAGCTAGCGTGCGCTAGGCTGCCGAGCTAGCGTGCGCTAACGGGCGGTCATGGTCGAGAATGTTTGGCCGGGACCTGCCATCATGCGCTGGACACGTGCGCTGTCGGCCCGGGCCACAATCCAGAGACTTCCTGGACTAGACCGCTCGGCCAGGTAGCGTGCGTAGCCTTCCGTCCGTAGCATGCGCTACCTGCAGGCCGTAGCGTGCAGTGTCCGACAGTAGCGTGCGCTACCTGTCGATCCTCCTGAGTCCAGAACCTCTCTGCCCCTACTGTCTCGGCCGACTAGCGCGTGCACCTAACCGTCCGTAGCGTGCGCTGCCACCCGGCCGTAGCGTGCGCTACCTTCCGGCCGTAGCGTACGCTACGCCGGTTCCTGCCGCACCCGCTCGGCCAGTGCCTGCACCCGTCCGGCCAGTGCCTCCACTCGTCCATCCAGTGCCTGCAACCGTCCGGCCAGTGCTCGACCACCATGATTCGACGACTCAATTTTCCGAAATCGCACGGAACGAACACGACAAAACACTCGGGGACAACATCATCGATCCGAAATGAAAACAACGGATAACCAATCATCACCTACGGTCATAAACGCCAAAATCAGTTGTCGAGAAAATAATACCGGCACTCAACAACCGGGAAATATCCGAAAAAAATTCAAAATAACCGGAACGAAAATCGTGGGTATTACAGGAGACCAGGAAGCTCAGGAAAGATGATAAAGGCAATGAAAGCTGTCAAATTGTTGAAACAGTGCTGCACTGGATACTGGTGCTACGCAATGAAGAAAAAAGACAGAAGGGTAGATCTCTCATCCATTCTTGTTGTGAACAAATTTCCGGATGTTTTTCCTGACGAATCACCTGAACTACCTCCACGACGGGATGTGGAATTCACCATCGAGCTGGGACCAAGAGCTACACCAATTTCTAAGGCATCGTATCATATGGCACCTACTGAGATGTATGAATTGGAGAAGCAACTGGAAGAGTTACTGGACAAAGGCTATATCCAGCCAAGTGTTTCGCCCTGGGGTGCACCAGTTCTTTTCGTCCAGAAGAAGGATGGATCGCTTCGATTGTGTATTGACTATCGAGAGCTGAAGAAGATGACGATCAAGAACAAGTATCCATTGCCACTGATTGATGATTTGTTTGAACAGTTACAAGGAGCAACAATGTTTTCTAAGATCGACCTGAGGTCGTGATATCATCAGTTGAGGATTAAAGAATCCAATGTTCCGAAGTCAGCATTCAAAACTCGCTACGGACACTATGAGTTTGTAGTGATGCCGTTTGGTCGCACTAACGCACCTGCTGTATTTATGCAATTGATGAATCGAGTGTTCATAGAATATTTGAACAAATTCATGGTCGTATTTATTGATGACATTATGGTTTATTCCAAGAGCCTGGAAGAGCATGCACTACATTTGCGGATCGTTTTAGACCTTTTGAGAAACCAGCAATTGTATGCCAAGCTTTCTAAGTCTGAATTCTGGCTAAAGGAAGTAATGTTCCTCGGTCATGTGGTATCAGCAGAAGGAGTCCGAGTAGATCCCCATAAAATCGAAGCAGTTATAGATTAGAAGTCTCCTAAGAACGTGAAAGAAGTCCGGAGTTTCTTAGGACTTGCTGGGAATTATCATCGGTTCGTGGAAGGGTTTTCCAAAATTACCCGCCCACTTACTCGACTACTGCACCCAAAAGTTTGAGTGGAACGAGATGTGCCAGACTAGCTTTGATGAATTGAAGAAGAGATTGACGACGGCACTTATTTTAGCACTCCCACAGGGAACTGGAGGATTCATAGTTTATAGTGACGCTTTGAACCAAGGACTCGAGTGTGTATTGATGCAGAATGAGAAGGTGATCGCCTATGCGTCACGGCAGATGAAGCCTTATGAACTAAATTACCCAACGCATGATTTGGAGCTGGCAGCAGTAGTTTTTACTTTGAAAATCTGGAGACATTACCTATACAGGACTCACTGTGAAATCTTTACGGATCACAAGAGTCTCAAATACATCTTTAGTCAGAAGGAGTTAAACATGTGGCAGAGGAGATGGCTGGAATTGATCAAGGACTATGACTTGGAGATTCTTTATCATCCAGGCAAAGCAAACGTGGTGGCTGATGCACTGAGTCGCAAGCCTGTTTCTATTCGAATGCTGGAGACTCTCACCTCCCAGACCAGCATTCAACGGGAATTGATTCGTGAAGGAATTGAAGTATGGTTGCAGAGAGTCCAAGGACAATTATGTGTAATGGAGCTAACTTCGTCATTAACCGAAGAAATCAAATCTAAGTAATTAGAGGATCCTCTGATGATTCAGTTATGTGACGAAGTGAGTAAAGGTGAGGCCCTAGGATTCGTAATTCACGAGGATGGAGTTTTGAGATTTCAGAGCCAACTTTGTGTTCCAGATGTCGATGTTTTGAAGCAGACAATTATGAAGGAAGCTCACAGCATGCCCTATTCTATCCACCCGGGCACCAGTAAAATGTATAAGGATCTGAAGCAGAACTTCTGGTGGGGCAACATGAAGAAAGATGTAGCGAATTATGTCTCGAAATGCTTGAATTTTCAGCAGGTTAAGATCGAACATCAACGACCTGCTGGAATGCTGAAGCCGCTCCCGATTCCTGAATGGAAGTGGGAGGACATATTGATGGACTTTATCACTAACATGTCGAAGACCAGAACAGGGATGAACATGATTTGGGTGATAGTTGACCGTTTAACCAAGTCAGCTCATTTTCTAGGCATTAAGGACACTTTGGGACCCGAGAAATTGGCACAAGTATTTATTTCAGAGATAGTCCGATTGCATGGTACGCCGAAGACTATTATTTCTGACCGAGACGGTCACTTTGTGTCTCATTTTTGGAAAGCAATTCATAAGGCCTTGGGAACCGAATTGAACTTCAACACAGCTTATCATCCGCAGACAGACGGACAGTCCAAAAGGACTATTCAAATGGTAGAAGACATGCTAAGAGCTTGCGCCCTAGATTGGTCGACTGATTGGGAAGTTCATCTATCGTTGATTGAATTCACCTACAACAATAGTTGGCATGATTCCATTAAGATGGCACCGTTTGAGGCATTATACGGGAGGAGATTCAGATCGCCCCTATGTTGGGACGATTCATCGGACTTGATCGGAACGGAACCAGAATTGATCGTACAGATACGAGAGAAGATTGCCTTGATTCGTGAAAGACTGTTGACCGCCCAGAGTCGACAAAAATCTTACGCAGATGTACGCCATCGCCCATTAGAGTTCAGTACTGGAGATCACGTACTTTTAAAGGTTTCTCCTACTCGGGGAATCTTTCGTTTCGGGAGAAAGGGAAAGCTGAGTCTAAGATATATCGGACCGTTCTTGATTCTTGAGAGAGTTTGGGGAGTTGGCATACAGGCTGGCATTATTGCCGTCATTGAGCCATGTTCATAACGTGTTCCATGTATCCCAGTTACGGAAGTATATACCAGATCCTACTCATGTCATTTATTTCGGCAAGATCGAAGTCGCTTAGGATGGCATGTTTGAAGAGAGACCGATCAGGATACTCGAGAGTCGAGTTAAATAATTGAGAAACAAACCGATCGCTTTGGTTAAGGTTCAGTGGTCGAGCCATGGAGTGGAAGAAGCCACTTGGGAGACGGAGGACATCATGAAATCCAGATACCCATAGTTATTTTCGTCTTGAGTTTCGGGACGAAACTCCTTTTAAGAAGGAGAGTATGTAATATCCGGATTAATTATTGAGTATTTCATCTGTAATTGAACCCTGTATTATTCGGATTTGTGTTATCGATAATCAAAGTATGATATTTCCTGTATTCATATCCATGTGCATGATAATATCGACATGTAAATTTTCACATGCAATTACGTGATAACGTACGCTAAGAAGGAAGCTTAACGTACGTTATCCGCCAAAGTTAGCGTACGCTACGAATGAAGCGTAGCGTACGTAAGGCAGCCAATAATTGAGCTGGGTGGCTAGCACAAGCGCCAATCAGACGATGGGACTGGATAAGATTCCCGTGGATGAACCTGGACAGTTTTGAAGTCAACGGGTGTTAACGTACACTAAGGTATGTGTCTAGCGTACGCTAATCGGTGCTGCTTACGTACGTAACCTAATAGTGTAGTGTACGTAATCTAGTACAGAAATGAGAACAGTTAACTATCATTAAACGATAGCGTATGCTAAGAAGACTGGGTAGCCTACGCTAAACGACTAATAACGTACGTTAGGCACGAAGGCTAACGTACGTTAAGGTCAGAAAATTATAAATGGGACGTCACCCCATCTCGTTTCATTTCATTTCTCTCACTTAGCCTTCAGTATACTTCATTCCCATAGAGTTCCCAGCCACCTTATACACCTTTAGAACACCTTTAATTGATCATTAAAGATTGGATATTACTTTGAAGAACATCTTGGATTGGCACACAAGCAACCGGAGTTGGATTCTACCTATTGTGTCACCATTTTCTTCATCATAAGGTATGTAATGCAATCTCCAACCTTGAGTTCGTATTCTTAAGGATGTTATGATCATACTACCAAGGATATTAAGTTTCATAGATGAATTATTCAACCAAACATCATGTTTAGGAAGTGGAGATGATTATGCTTAAGTTACCTTTGTTGAGAACATTATAGATGGAACCTTGTTACGACAAACAATAAGAGTAGTGTTATGAGTTGGATAATCCATATTGAATGGTGTTGCCATATTGATCGTAGACTTGGAGTTGATATCACTTTTGCTAAACGGACTAAAGAAAGAATCATCAAAGGTTGTATCCTTTCTTATAAGTTGGATTGGTTAGATCATCTTTAGGATAAAGTTGAATGTAATGATGATATTGGAAACAAGCGCCTCAACCTTAGATCACCCGAACTTCACATGAGAATTGTAATCGAGATTGAGTATAGTGTTGTGATGATATATATATCCTTGAATTTGAAGATGTTTTAATCCATAAGATCATTCATAATTGTATGAGCATGATATGTATGAGGATAACGTACGTTAATCACTGAGGATTTCGTACGCTTCATCACAAATCGAGACAGTCGTCTGCTCAGTGAGAAACTGTCATATGTGTGTTTAGCGTACGCTAGGCCCTGTAATTTACCTACACTAACGGGCAGAATTAACGTACGCTATGTTTGGTACGTAACGTACGTTATGTCATCAAACGAGTTAGTTAACTGATCAGAGAAGATACTGTCATATGCATGATTAGCGTACGCCAAGCTTCGTAGCTTACGTACGCTAACGAACATATTTTACGTACGTTATGTTTGGTACGTAACGTACGTAATGGAGGTCAGGCAGGATATGCTTTGTTGAACTTTTAGCCGTAGTTTGGAGTGTTAGATGTTCGTACGTTAGTTATACGACGTTTGATGAACTCTATATTATTTCTTTTCTTTAAAGCTTCGAGTTTTGCAATGTGATTAATCGAAGGGGCAACCTTCGAGTGTTTTGATATTCGTAGAAGTGTTATTCTTGTCGTCAAATCGTGGCAAGTACTTTAATTGTTTTGCGTATTGATGTTATACATATTGTCGTGTATATATGCCGTTGTTTTATGTCCACCTAGTGTTGGTCCGATGGGATCATCAGGGGATCTATGCTAGCGTGCGCTGGATCAACGGACGTGTTTTTCCACCTCGTGTTGGTTTGACGGAATCATCGGGGGATCTAGGTAGTGAATGCTGGATCATCGGAATTACCATCTGTATGTTGTGATATCATGTTGTGATTATCATTAATGTATGTTATTTATGATTTTCTCATAGGAGGAGACTCGTTGGTATTTTGTCATTTATGTTATTATTATTCTTCGTGAGATGTTGAATAATATGTTGTGGTACTTGTACTAGCATCGTTGTGCTAACCCCTTCGGGGGTGAACATTTGTTTATGTTCAGGATCCAGGAGAGCAGGAAAACAACCACTGGAGCTGCATGACGACGAGGGTGTAGAGTGATGTTCCGGCCGGGTTCAATTGTCTGTTGTTTGTGTTGTTTTTAATAAGTACTCGAGTACATCGTCGTTTGTGATGTTGGATTTGGTGATGTATTAATATGCTTCATTTGGATGTTTGTATTTTCTATATTGGCCCAGAACTGTTGTATTTTATTTCAGTTACTTTCATATGTTGGTATCTGTTATTGTCTTTTCATTTCTCCAGCCTTGTAAATTCTTATGTAAAGGATTTACGGCGCTGTAATATTCCTGATTAGCTTGGAGCCTCATTTGGAGAACATGGGTATTAGATACCATAGTGTGTGGCATTGTGTAATACCCAGATTTTCAGTATACATTTTTCGCGTTATTTTATCTGAGATATACTGTATAGCTTGGTGACTATACAGTATGGATAAAATAAATTGAAGACGGAGACAGCTGTATTTGTATAATTGTCGTACTTGGTTGACAATTGTATACGAGGATATCGTGTATCAGAGGTATCGTATGAGAATATTTTCGGGAGGAGTATGTGTATTCAGTATGCCGTATGTTCGTATTCTGTATGTCGAGACGTTGGACAAGTATAGATGAAAATGGCTAAGTACAGCCACAATAGCGTATGCTACGATGTATACTTAACGTACGCTAATGCATAAGAATTACTATGTTAAGGAGGATAGTTAACATACGTAAGGTGCACAGCTATTACGTACGTTAAGTGGATGAGTTAATGTACGTAAAGTTTGTATCAGGAAGGATCCGAGATATGGCCGATAGGTGGGCCCTGTGGTCGGCAGCTTTCGGTAGAGAACGTGCATGGGCGAGTCAACCCTTGGTTAACGTACATTATGATTGGTAAGTTACATACGTTAATTGTGTATTTTAATGTAGCAAGTCAACGTACGTATTACGTATGCTATGGAGCAAGTGTTACATACGTAAGGCACTGAACAAAATGAGCCAGTAACCTCTGGACTATCGTTACGCACGCTACCAAAGTCAGAGAGCATACGTAAAGGGTGTTTATGTACGTAAATAGTTGCATGTTACGTACGTAGCAGTTAGAAGTTTATATAAGTAGATGCCCGTCACTTCGTTTTTTCAAAATTTCATTTCATTTCTTTCGCCCTTCAACACTCAGAGATGAATGCTAGCTCTTCTAAGTCGACTTTGAGCTTAAGGGCTTGGATTTGTAGCTTGAGATGAGAAGATATTGATGATTCTTGAGGTGGTTACTTGTGTATTTCATCTTCTAAGAGCTATGTCGGATAATCTTCACCTTGAATTTGGATTTTGATGTGATTGTTGATGAATGATTCGTATGAATATGATTATGGTGTCGTTGTTACAATTCTTGAGGTTATATGAGTTATATATTGAAGGATACGATGGTTTATATCTTCAATTATGTTATTGGTTATAAACATGATTATGGAATCATGGTGTTCTTGACGTTCTTGGTATTCTTGGTATATATATCACATCATTGAGGAATGTGTGATAGGATACATAATGGTTTTAAGTATAATCATGGATTTGATGATTGAAACTAATACTATGTTGATTTTAGTGGTAGAATTCGTATGTTCTTGACGAAATATGAATCATGATAACAAGTTTGAATCCGGAAAGATTATGGTTAACCTTAGAACAAGATTATCAATGGTACTGAACTATTTGGGTAGTTCGGATTGTCTATTATGCCGATAATATTGCTTACAAGTATGAACAAGAAGGAATCTTGTTGATTCATGTTTAAAGTTGTAGTTGGAATCGAACATGTTATGAAATTCTTAATATCGAGATGAATGGATCATTGATATGATGAATGTGTTTAAGAAGAGATGGTGTTTTGGATATGAATATGGAATATTCATATCTAGAACTAAGTTATTAGTTTTGGTACAATATTTATATAGGAATATGAATATGATTTTGAGTTCGATGAGATTATTATTGATTTTTAAGTTGGGAAGTTTGTAATACCCGGTTGTAAATTCATTCATTATCATTCAGTAATTGTCACTCATTAATTTTTTCACTCATTATTAATCATTCATCATTCACGTTCATTCATTTATATTCATCGTTGGCGTACTTGGACCCGTGTATAAGTTACTGGTCGTCATTCAACTCCGTTTGAGATCAAGACGAGAGTATTATCATAATCATTGTGATTGGTTGTCTTGTGTTGGAAGTATCATCTATTGCATGTTATTGGACTTAATTACATCCATACAAGTATTATATGTCGGATCATTCATCATTGTATCGAGAATACGGAGTTGTCGGATTTTTGTCATTTCCAGCAGTGAGTTACGGCCGTAACTTGTCATGCATTACGACCGTAACATGCATTCGTGGAATTTGAGATTTTCTGGATGAAGACGTCGTACGGCCATAAGTCAGGCGAGATACGGCCGTAAGAAGGAAGGTACGGCCGTATGTTTTGAAGGCTACGGTCGTAGCATGCATTCGTTGGTGCAAGAGGTGTTGTCAACGAAGATAACTTACGGCCGTAAGTTCTATAGGATACGGCCGTAAGTTTTGTTGTTACGGCCGTAAGGTAGTTCGGGTACGGCCGTAGCTCGGACAGTGCGGGCATTGTTACGTTTTCAATGAGGTGTTATTACGGCCGTATGTAATGGATATTACGGCTGTAAGGTCGTTTACTTGGGGTTACGGCCGTAAGGTGGCAGAGTTACGGCCGTAACTCTGCGCAGTATTTAAAGACATGAACGGGATTTTTATGCTCATTTTATCACTTCTTCATTTTGGTTCCGAGAGAGATATTTTAAAAGAGGTTTTTCATCGTCAAGCACTTGTATATTCGGGTTTAATCATCTTTATTCATTTGTGGATCTTGGGAAGTGGATTAACACGAGTTTCGACGGATCGAAGAGATTGGATCTTCAAAGGTAATTTTCTCCAAACCTTAGATTTCGATTTTAAGATGGAATATGATGTTTTGGATGTGATAATCATGATATATGGAGAGATATACATATGATTATGAGTTTGTATGAATATTCATTGGATTATTGAAGGATTATTTCAAGAACACTTTGAATGTTGATTTTGGATTTGGGGGTTTTGATTAGTTGTTGTTGAATCTCGAATTACGTATTCGTATTGGATTATTGATTACGTTGAAGATGTTTTTTTGGATTGAATCACTCCTTGGAGGTTTGGTATCGATATAATTGAGGTTGGTTGTAAACAATTGAAGATTGGTTACAACGTGTTTGTTATAATGCCCCAATGAGTTTGGGATTGTCGTATCGACGTTTTAAGTTGGTTGTGATCATGCTTGATTCGTATATTAAGCGTTTGTTGGTAATTGTGTTATTCAAGGTTGTTCGAGCGACCGACACTTCTATTTAGGACGTTTGTTCGAGGAAGGACTTTCTTCACCGGTATTGAGTAAGTTAATTCTTACTCGGTTAAAAGGATACTCATTCCTTTTGTTGTTCATTCATATTCATAATTCATTCATAGTTTATTAATCATGTTGATACTTGTAATTATCAAACTAATCATTCAATTCACGAGGAACGACGGTTCCAATCATTGCAGTGAGCTATCACTCATTTCATTATTATTTCATCTCGGTGAGTCATTCTTGACCCTTGTCATATTGTTATTAATTAATATTCATCATGCTCACTTTTGTTCTTGTGACCTTCTAGGTTCATATTGCGTGGCCGGGTGGTTATGTGTGGAATTTTTAGTCGGGCACACGATAGTCATGTGATGCGGGTTCACCGACACAATGGACTGTGCACACGGTAACGTGCGTCCGTGAGACTAATTAGGTACAAATGCGGGTGTGTACGGACACTCATCTTGTGCACTTGCACGTCCCATTACGGGCGTACTATGATGCCCCTCTTCAGTTTAATTTCATAACTAAGATATATAATGATTGTGTTTATTCAACTCTTGAGGATTGTTGTTCTGTGTAATTGACCCCGTTGGGGATGTTATTTTTAGGTCATGGCAAGGCAAAAGTACGGGAAGAGAACATTGACAGCGAGGAGTGCCAGTGATACTATTAGGGCCCCCCAGCCCTTTCAGTCATTCATGTTTCTTCATTATTATTTCCGCTGCAAGTTTCCGTTTGGATGTTCATTTATTCAGTGTTGTATATTTTATCTTCATATAAAATATACAGGTATTCTGTATTTCCTGGGTGTATTGTACTTAAAACTCCTCATCAGAGTAATTGGTAATATAAGGTGTTTTGGTACTATGGTTATATTATTGAATTTATTAATTTTCATTCGCCTGGTGGGTCCCAGTCAGGGGTCCGCCGCCTAGTTTGGGGTGTTACAGAGTTGGTATCAGAGCGTGGTTCTGAATACTACCTTCCGAGTCATTTCTCATTTGAAATCATCATTCACCAGACTAGTATCATTGGACTTTCGCGTCACGTGTGACCTGTGCATGCGCCAAGCCCCTCAGACCGAAAGAACTATAAAATTTCTGACGCCATGGTATAATTTCCGGCAATAAGAATCACTCATTCATCATTCATCAGTCAACAATCCTCAATCATCATTTTCATTTTGATCATGTCAATCATGTTAACTCATTAATCAATCAGTTCATTTCATTGCTCAGTTGTTGATCTTGAGGATCGTATCATTAATCTTGATAACTTGTTCAAGATAATCATCTCGAGAATTTCATTAGATAATCATGTCACCTCAGTTGATCATTCATGTAATCATTGTGTTAGAGCGCGTATGCTCAATATTATCATTTCATAACGTAATCATAATGCAGTACTCATGCGAGATCTATAATTATCATGTGACTTTCCTACTTCAGTATAGAGAGAGCGGTTAGAGGACGCATGGCAAGAGGCCGTGGTGTGGGCTGAAACCCGGGAGCTTGTGTGAATACACGCGCGAATGCAAGGAATAATGCTAATTCAACGTGCAACGACGCTGCCACTCATTCACCTAGAAATAATCACTCACTGTCAAGAGTCTTACCCGAGATACAGCTCAATCAGAAGGTGTTCGAGTTGATCCACTCACTTTTATGCAGGGCATGATGGCCCAGATGACTCAGATGGCACCTCTGATGGAGACGATGCGTAACTCAACTGCTCAGAATCAACAGGCTCCTCCGCCGCCACCTCAGGGGAAAGAGAGGGGTGTGAGCAGTATTATTGGCGACATCTCTCACCAGAGACCACCTACTTTTGAGGGCTCAAATGAGCCGGCGGATATTGTTCATTGGCATGAACACTTTGAGAAACTATTTGCTATGGTAGAGTGTCCCGAAGGGCACAAAGTTTCAGTTGCGGCTTACTATCTGGGTAAGAGCGCTCACTCATGGTGGCTATCATTAAATCCCACCGACGGATCTTGCACTTGGGACCAGTTCAAGACCCTCATGATGGAAAGATATTATCCGGCCCCACTAAGGGAGGCCAAGTTATCAGAATTACTCATTCCCGACCCCTCAGCGGAAGATGATGTTCTTGCCATCGCCGAGAAATTTCAGAAGCTACTTCCTTTCGCTTCATCTATTATCCACTCCGAGGAGGATAAGATCAAGTATTTCAGTAAGAGGTTGAAACCTCGTATGCGGATGCAGCTGCTTAACCATCATTGCACCACTCTGGCCGAATTCATCGAGAAAGCTCTTACTTATGAGATTACTGCTAAGGAAATTGCTAAGCAACAACCCTCATCTGCTAGCAAGAAATCAAAGAATCGTAACCAGTCTAAAGGCATTCTGGCAACCTTCAAGAAGCCTCGTGCGGGCCCTACTTTTTCTGAGCGACCTCCTATGGCGCCAAAACCTATGGAGTCTCAGTCCCGAGCAGCCAGTTCGGCCATCACCTGTTTCAATTGTAGAGAGCAGGGTCATTTCAACACTAAGTGTCCGAGGCAGACTATCACATGTAATAACTGTGGGATTGCCGGGCATAAGGCCTATTTCTGCCGAAGGGACTCCAAACCTACTCCGACGGCATCTCAGGCCCCGAAGCAGTCAGCTATTCATAATCAGGCCACTCAGTCCGTGTCGTTTAAGACGACAGGAGCAACAAAAGGCGGAGCTCACAATTATCAGACGGGAGCATCCGGTTTAGGGGCCGGCAAGCCCCGAATTTACGAGATGAATAGGACCGACGATCCGGAGTCCTGAATGATCTCAGGTACACTCAAAATTCTATCTCAATCTATGTGTAACCTTTTTGATACTGGTGCATCACATTCATTCATTTCTGAGTCATGCTTGAGTAGACTTCATCTAGATAGTGCTACTAGTTGTGAACCTTATATCATTGGACTACCTGACGGTAGCAGGATTATCGGAGATCGTGATATTAAGAATTGTCCGATTCAGTTTAATGACCGTGATTGGTTGGCGGACCTAATTGTGGTAGACTTACCTAGAGACGATGTCATCTTGGGTATTGATTGGATGGATCGTCACGATGCCATCATTAGTGTCCGTAAGCCTATGGTCACTATCATTTCAGACGATGGAGTCGAGTGTGTATTTCAGGGGGTAATCCCAGTTGTTCCGGAAGAATGATTAATATGATGAAAGTAGTGAAATTACTCAATCAGGGGTGTGTTGGTTATTAATGTTATATGACCAAGACCGAGAAACCATCAGTGACGTTGGCAGATATCTCAGTAGTGAGAGAATACGCCGATGTATTTCCAGACGAGTTACCTTGTTTGCCTCCAAAGAGAGATGTGGAATTCACGATAGAGTTGGAGCCCGGTACATCTCCATTATCGAAGGCACTGTATCGGATGGCCCCGACCAAAATGCAAGAACTGACGAATCAATTGGAGGATTTGACCGAGAAAGGTTATATCCGACCGAGTGCGTCCCCGTGGGGAGCACCAGTGTTATTTGTCACGAAGAAGGACGGTTCATTTCGCTTGTGTATTGATTATCGAGAGTTGAACAGGGTGACGATCAAGAATAAATATCCCCTACCCCATATTGATGATCTCTTAGATCAACTTCAGGGAGCTTCAGTATTTTCCAAGATCGATTTAAGATCTGGGTATCATCAGTTGTGAATCCGAGAGTCGGATATCGCAAGGACGGCGTTTCGAACACGCTATGGGCACTACGAGTTTGTAGTAATGCCGTTTGGGTTAACTAATGCACCCGCGGTATTCATGGAGTTAATGAATCGAGTTTTCATTGACTATTTGGATCAGTTCGTGGTTGCTTTCATAGAAGACATTTTGATTTATTCTCGTGCCCGAGAGGAGCACGAAGTTCACCTTCATCAGGTTCTCGATGTGTTGAGACGAGAGCAACTCTATGGAAAGTTTTCCAAATGTGAGTTCTGGATGTCCGAGGTGACGTTTCTCGGACATGTGATTTCTTAAGACGGAGTGCGTGTCGACCCTCAGAAGACGGAAGCTATCCGAGATTGGCAACCTCCAAAGAATGTTAAGAAAATCCGAAGCTTTCTCGGATTAGCAGGCTATTACCGGCGATTTGTGGAAGGATTTTCTAAAATCGCTTAACCCATGACGAACTTTTTGCGGAAGGATAAGAAATACATGTAGTCTGACGCGTGTCAACAGAGCTCAAGAGTCGTTTGATTTCATCACCTGTCCTTTCTTTACTGCAAGGAATGGAAGGATTCGTGGTTTATAGTGACGCATCCGGGCACGGTCTCGGATGTGTACTAATGCAGAACGGGAAAGTTATTGCCTATGCTTCACGGCAACTGAGACCTTAAGAGGTCAATTATCCAACCCACGACCTGGAGCTAGCGGTCGTGGTATTCGCGTTGAATATTTGGCATCATTATCTTTATGGTGTCACCTGTCAAATTTTCACCGATCATAAGAGTTTGAAGTATATATTCACTCAGAAGGAGTTAAACATATGACAGAGATGGTGGTTGGAACTAATCAAAGATTATGATATTGAAATACTATACCACTTGGGCAAGGGGAACGTTGTCGCCGACGCCTTGAGTCGTAAGTCCGTTCAGGAGCAAATGCTTTCTCATTTAACCATTCAGAAAGAACTTCAACAGGAATTCCTAAGACCTGGGATCGAGGTCTGGTTACAGCGAGTGCAAGGGCAAATTTGCATGTTAGAGATTTCATCGCCACTTGAGGAGGCGATCAGAGTGAATCAGGGTTCAGACCAGTTTTTGTTGCGCATCCAAGAGGACAGGGGAAAGTCCCTGGATTTGTGGTCCACGAGTATGGACTTTTGCGATTTAAGAACCGGTTATGCGTACCGGCGGATGATGAGTTGAAAAACACGATTTTGAGAGAAGCTCATGTTACCCCTTACTCCATTCATCCGGGGTCTAGCAAGATGTAAAAAGACTTGACACAAAATTACTGGTGGAGTAATATGAAGTGAGAAGTCACATAATTTGTTTCAAGATGTTTAACCTGTCATCAAGACAAGATATAACATCAGCGACCGGCGGGTATGCTAAAACTGTAGGTCACAAGTCATCCAGGAATAAGTCTAGAGGGGGGGTGAATAGACTTATTGAAACTCTTTTCCACAAATGATGAGTTTCTCAGCTGATGGTACAGAAGACTTAGAGTCGTCTGTAGTCAATGTAAGTGCGGAAGTCAGCTGATGACGAATACAGAAATAATCAATGGAACACTTAAGTATGAATGCAACAGTTAAGTATGATGATGTAAGCAGTAAAACACGCAGGCAGTTATAGTGGTCTCAGACGTGGGGTAATCCTCTACTAATCCACTTTTCCCTAAATCAGTTGGAGATGAATTCACTATAATTCTCAACCAGTGATAAATATTACAGTGATTTAACCAATTACAACAGCTTCCAACCAGTGGAATTCCTTGCCATTGCAACTCCCTTTGACTGCCTTGCACCTCTTGATCTATGATCCTTGGATACCTTTACAGTCTCTCGAACTTCAACCAGTGAAGTACCCCGAACTCAGGTTTTAAAGACACGAGTGATTATCTTATCCAACTAAGAGCTTCTTCAAATAAGAACTTTTGAACTCTAGCTCTTTCATGATGCTACTGTTCGCTTTGATTGCTTTGTTTGCTTTGATTGCTTGTAAGTGTTGTTCGCATCGTACTGCTCAACTTCAAATCTTCGGATATATATAGTGTCTATCCTTGAGCATTTCTTCATAGCCGTTGCAGATCTGTAACAAATCCGTCCGTTGGAGAAATAGACTTCTTTGTTTTTCTATCTGAACGTTGCAAGGCTGGATTCCTATATTTTAATCCAATTTCGACCATTGTGAAGACTTCCATGTGATGGCGCCGAATCTTTTGAATATAATAAGATTAAAGTCTTCAGTGGTGGGTCTGGATGAATTACTTAATTCATTTCCTTTCCGGGAATCTCTCCAATCTGTCTCTAATCGCCCGCATGTGACTTTCCGTAAATATTG
Organism: Orobanche coerulescens; assembly: GCA_033398695.1. Lineage (NCBI taxonomy): Eukaryota > Viridiplantae > Streptophyta > Magnoliopsida > Lamiales > Orobanchaceae > Orobanche > Orobanche coerulescens. Next base: position 90,060,480 of record CM065814.1, read on the forward strand.
ACTATTCAACGCATGCTGACGTGGACTGGAGTACTTAGCTTACATTTTGCCTAGTAATTAACATACATTTGAATATATAAAGATGACATCATCAAAATCTAATAAGTATTCCTAACAAATTCCCCCTATTTTGATGATGGCAAAACTTAAGTAACTTATTCAAATGAAGAACAGGTCTGCACATAAGTGCGAGACACAAACTAAAATCAGTCTTGTTTTGAGACAACTAGAGGTTGTCATTCAAATGACTGTTTATATATTTCTTCTGATTTTGTTTACAAGTACATCAGCTTTTGAATGAACAAACAAAATACAGAAAAATTACAAGTCTTTCAAAATCAAAAATTACAAGTGAAATATAAGTACAAACAAATCCTATCTCCCTCTGCCTCTGCGGACAGTTTGCTTGAGAGGCCTGAAAGGCTTAGCTCCAATAGGTCTATTCTTGATAGGAACAAGGCCATACTTCCTCTTTATAACAAGAGCGGCAAAATCTTGATCTTCTTTGGATGTGAATTTATGTTCTTCACACAGCTTCCTGATCTCGCTCTGAAGGGTTAGCTCATCCAATTCATTGTTTAGCAGAGTGGGAGGTTCTTCAGGTCTGAAGGGAGGAATCATGGGGTAGACATTCCATGCTTTTGCATGTTTTACTAAGATGGCCCAGAGCTTTGGAAATGTTAACTCCATAAAGTCGATAAAATTCTGCTGTGGGGAGCAATTTTTCTCCTCGAGTAACTCCCAGATATAAAATTTTTCAATGAACTGCTTCTTTGCAGATCCCCACATTGGAGCAGCTTCGGTAGGTAGAAAGTCCTCAACGAACCAAAGCTCTTTGCCTTCCCATTCTAATGTAGGCTCTGCTCCTTGCCTGATCCTCCTCTTCTTCTCTGCAGGCTGATCATCAGTCTGCTCTTGGTCAGTTTTTTCCTTCCTCTTAAGACTTGATGTCCCAGCTTCAATCATAGAAACATCTTGCATTTTCTTCGTTCTCAGCTCCTCAACCTGAACTTCTCTTACTTCCCCCTCTTCCCCCTGCTTTCCTTCCCCCTTTTGCCAGCATCAACCAGTATGGTCAACTGCTGCTCTGTTGGAATATTTATTCCACATATTCATAAATAATGTTTTGATGATCAAGTTGCTAAACAAAACAAAACAACAAAGGCGAAGCAAAGCATCGGAGCAGACAAAGACGCAAAAAGCTGGACAAAATGCAAAGCTAGCGCACACTAGACATACAAGTTAGCGCATGCTAACAGGTCCCGGCTGCAGATCAGACGAGTTCGAAGTAACCTGAAGTGAAGTCACCTGATGAGGATAGCGCACGCTACACGTGATGATTAAACGCACGCTATCGAAGACTTGTTATCGTTGTGAAGAGATTCAAACACAGAATGACGTATGCACCGAAGTAAGCTTGGCACACGCAAGAGATGATATTTAGCGCACGCTAAATATCCGTTTGAATCAAGTCAATCAATCCGTTGGGGAGAATCTGCTACAAGTCAAAAATTATTAACGGATATATGATGCATGCAATGATGCAAGATTAGCGCACACTACAGAAGGAGTATTAGCGCACGCTAACAGTCAGAGATAGTAGCCACTGGACTGAAACTAGAAAGACGCTAACGTACGTAACAGTACATAATGTACGCTAAAGGCTAAACGCTAAGGAAGTCAGCCTAGCGCATGCTAATAACAACTGGCAGTAACGGCTAGTTTGTGGAAGAAGTCTATAAATACCAAATGAGTTGGTATCATTACACACAACAACATTGAGAAATTCATATACACTTGAGATATCATTGTAAACATTAAAGTTGTTGTTCTTGAGCTTAAATTAGAGTGATTGAGTGTTATCCACAAAATCATACATGAGTGAGAAAAAGAAAAGATACGATTGGATTCGGTGTTATTAGGATCAAGGATCCGGCATTGTTAGAATCACAATCGCTATCTTAGTGAGGTTTATATAGTACTAATAGAAAGCTAGAGTGGTTGATTCCTTATCCAATAGAAAAGGAAAAATGGTTTTACTCGGACCGATAGAAGACGAGCTTGTAACGGTTATCCCTCGACCGATAGAAGAGTGGTGCAGAGGTTTTGATCTTTAGCCTATTGAAAAAGATACATCGAGAGAGGACGTAGGCACGATTGGCCGAACCTCTATAAATCCGAGTGTCATTTAATTTCCGCACTTAATTTACGCTTCCGCACAAACGACACAAATACCAATCTTGCTCCATCAATTGGTATCGGGGCGGTACTCCTATAAGCGGCTTTACATCCAAGGAGAAAAGATCCAATGGTGTTTCAACTTGCTCCCTTCAAAGGCCTTGCTCTCAACCGACCACCATTTTTTGATGGCTCAAACTTCATGACGTGGAAGAAAAAGATGTCTATATTTATCCGAGCATATGACATCGAGCTTTGGAAGGTGATTTGTCTTGGTCCGAAAATTCCGATGAATTCCAACGGTATGCTTAAAACTTTCGAAGAATATGACGATTCTGATTGGAAAAACGACCACTACAATTGTAAGGCAACTCAACTTCTTTATTGTGCCTTAAAAATCCGGAAGAACACAACCGGATATCATCGTGTTATAGTGATAAAGAAATTTGGAAAATGCTTGAGGTAACACACGAAGGTACGTATCAAGTCAAGGAGACGAAGATAAACATGCTCCTTCACGAGTACGAATTATTCCAAATGAAGGACGATGAATCCATCACGATAATGCTTGACCGATTTTCGGTTATCACAAATGAATTAGCATGTTTCGGAAAACCACTTTCGAGTAGTGAGAAAGTAAAGAAAATTCTCCGATCACTACCTCGAGAATGGGACGGTACGGTTACGTCCATAATGGAATCAAAGGATTTAAATACTCTTGATTTTAGTGCTCTCTTTGGTTCTCTTATCAACTACGAGATTGTTCTAAAATCTTGGAACGCCAAACCTAAACCGAAGGAGAGGTCGATAGCCATGAAGGCTAAAATGTCGAGAAAGAAAGAAGAAATCCCGGTGGACGAAAGCGAAGAAGAATCGGCATATTATGCCAAGAATATTACTAAGTTCCAATACTTATTAAACCGGAGAAAGAAATACATTCAAGCGGGCGAATCTAAGAAATTTGACAACACCTGTCGATTATGTGGTAAACCAGGCCACTTTGCTAAGAACTGTCGTGTAAAGCAAAAGGAAGTCTTAGTTGCAACATGGAGCGACGAAGATCCTGATGAAGATTTCATGAATCAAAATAATCTCGCGCTCCTGGCCCGGAGTTCATTCGACGATAGCGACGTCGAAAGCCAAGTAAGTAATTCTTACGACGAACTTTTTGAAGCATTTGAGTTATTACATACCGATTATCAAAATGCCTTAAAAGAAATTAAATCCCTTCAATTTAAAAACAAATCATTGGGAAATGAAAATTCCAAAATTCTAGAAAAGGGAAAATTTATTGAGATTGATCATTCAAAATGCGTTGAAAACGAGAATATTTTAAAGAATGATTTTGTTAAAATTCAAACCGAGCTCAAAAACTTAACGAAGAAATTTTCTCTCGGAAACAAGAAATTTGAAAATATGCTCTCGGTTCAAAAATATACGTTAAATAAAGAGAGGTTAGGATTCAAACCGCGTTCTAAAAATGAATCCGTAAATTTTAAAATTCCCCGGTGTGAAAAATGTTTAAAAATTGGGCACCATATTTCAAACTGCAAAAGCCCAAGACGGACGATTAAAGTTAAGAAAATTTGGGTTCCTAAAGGAACAATTATTTCAAATATCATCTACATCTCGAAATAAAAACCGACTTTTGGTTGGATCCCCAAAAACTAATTTTAACAATTGGTATTATACTCAGGGGGAGTAATATTTTTAAAGGGGAGATATTAATTTCAGGGGGAGTTGTATACCTTAGTATTACACATTTTTATACTATTGCATACATTTCATGCATATTTTTTTCGTTTATTGGTATCCTCTATATTTTATACTTTTTGCTGAATACAAAAAGGGAGAGAAGGAGTTGAATCGGATAAAAGCGTCATGAAAGATATGACGAGAAAAAAAAGGAGAAGAAAAGGAAAAAGGATTGGTGAAACTAACGAAGCGATCAAAGTCGAAAACTTTGAAACGTACATATATATATTCTTATTTTGTTACAGGTTTTATCCAATTCAAAGAGTTGTTTTGTAATCATCAAAAAGGGGGAGATTGTTGGAATATTTATTCCACATATTCATAAATAATGTTTTGATGATTAAGTTGCTAAACAAAACAAAAAAATAAAGGTGAAGCAAAGCATCGGAGCAGACGAAGACGCAAAAAGCTGGACAAAATGCAAAGCTAGCGCACGCTAGACATACAAGTTAGCGCACGCTAACGGGTCCCGACTGCAGATCAGACGAGTTCGAAGTAACCTGAAGTGAAGTCACCTAATGAGGATAGCGCACGCTACACGTGATGATTAAACGCACGCTATCGAAGACTTGTTACCGTTGTGAAGAGATTCAAACACAGAATGACGTATGCACCGAAGTAAGCTTGGCACACGCAAGAGATGATATTTAGCGCACGCTAAATATCAGTTTGAATCAAGTCAATCAATCCGTTGGGGAGAATCTGCTACAAGTCAAAAAGGATTAACGAATATATGACGCATGCAATGATGCAAGATTAGCGCACGCTAACAGTAAGAGACAGTAGCCACTGGACTGAAACTGGAAAGACGCTAACGTACGTAACAGTACATAATGTACGCTAAAGGCTAAATAAATGCGATAGCGCACGCTAAGGAAGTCAGCCTAGCGCACGCTAATAACAACTGGCAGTAACGGCTAGTTTGTGGAAGAAGGCTATAAATACCAAATGAGTTGGTATCATTCCACACAACAACATTGAGCAATTCATATACACTTGAGATATCATTGTAAACATTAAAGTTGTTGTTCTTGAGCTTAAATTAGAGTGATTGAGTGTTATACACAAAATCATACACGAGTGAGAAAAATAAAAGATACGATTGGATTCGGTGTTACTAGTGTTGGGATTCGGTGCCTAAAACAAAGACCCAGCGGAAGCGGTAAAACGAAAATTAATTCGATCAAGCTACGTATATACGAATATAAAAACGAAATCACAAGAGATATGAAAACTCACCCTTGTAGTCTGTTGATTAAATGGATTTCTTCTCTTGAGATATTCCCCAAGCTAAACGAATTCTCTACGATCCAAAGCACTCCAAGCACTCGAATGATCCAACGTCGAAAATACAACGCCTCTACTTGTCACGTGCTGGAGACACGAACGGGATGACGATCACCTTGCTATCCTCCAAGTATACGGCTAGATCTAGGTGATGAAGCTATTGATTTTGATGAATATACTCTAAGTATGCTTATCAAAATTTCTCTCAATATTTTCTCTCAATTTTCTCCAAGAAAAATGAAGAAGAAGTGAATGAAGAAGATGAAGATGAGTGTTGAACTCAAAGTCTCTCTCTCTCTCTCTCTCAATGATACGTATGAAGATGCCAAGAAGTGAATGAGGATGAGAGATGAAAGTCTTCTTCTTATTCTTATTCAACCCACATAAAATCAATACATATCACATGATTGATACCCTACCATATAATGTGTAAGATGCTTGTCCCCTCAACACATGAGATTCCAAACATCATGATGGGGACAAGTCAATACACACACATGGATATAAGTGGGGGGCGGCCAAGATGAATTATAGAAAGAGTTAGGTTCGTTTCGGACTCCCGAGAGTCCAAACAGATAAACTTCAATTCCGTTCCGATGTATTTATATCGTTTAATTAATCCAATTAATTAAACATATCAAATACAAAATAACATAATTAATTTCTTCAAGAAATAATTATATTCATGAATTAAATTAATCACCCAGTGATATATTTAATTCATTAGGCCAAAAATCAATTTATCCAATAAATCGATTTAGACATCTAATGTCCCAAATTTAGATATCCAATATCTAATATTCATAATGAGAGAATTAGCTTGATTCATTCCGTCGTCAATCCTATTGCGCGACTCGGTAGGTTCGTCTCAGTCAGCAATGGGAGGAACCAAAGAGTAGTAGCACCACCTAGCCAGCCTGGCGGCCTACACTGTACCCCAACTGAGAACGAATGATGGTATCATTCAAGAACCATTCTGTCGTGAATACCAGTATACGTATAAACCCTTCTTTCAAACGTCCCGATCAAGTTATAGGGTCACAGTCAGTCAAACCCTATCTGCACTTGACGCTATGCATGCGTTAATGCAAATCGAGATCATTAAGCTCTCGTGTATCCAATACAACTAGCTCCAATGCTTTGGCCAAAGACTTATGATCTCATCTGCCAATAACCGCATAGGACATTTAACCCGCTCACTAACAGGGGAAAGAATTATATCTTGGTATTCAGTAGGACCTGCTACTTGCCCATCAAGATGCACGTCGAGGTTGACCCCTGCCTTCCGGTTTATAGGGTCGAACTACTCTAATGAAAATCTTGACGTCACAAGCACATCCCTAATAAATCCTCAAGTCGAAGGTTCACGAATACCTATCAAAACCTTTCGATTCCATCATTGACTGTCCCGGAGTGAAATTCGTGTGACGAATCGAGGGTGAGTCGGTTCGAGTATACTAATCCAATTAGCATACCTATAACGTGTGCTCCCACTAACTATTAGTGTTCGACAGGCACTCTCCTTGTCAAAGAACACGTCATACAAGTCTTCACATAAACTTAACGCCCAATCAAGTTTCATCGACTTGCAAATGATTAAGTATTTGAGCTATAAACCTTTCTAGTGCCGACCCCCTTATCCAATAAGGAGTGGAACGTTTTGCTCTCAAATACATGGACTAGTTTCTATATGTATATTTATGAGTTAGGAATGCCAGTAACTACCAGTAAATAAAGAAGCATCCATTGCCTTATATTGATGATTTACATAATAACAAGTACAATGCCCTCACTCAACATCCTCTGAGTGGCATTCGAGGGCATACTCCCAACAATCTCCCACTTGCACTCAATGACACACACTATGGTATCTAATACCCATGTTCTCCAGATGACGCTCTAAGCTAATCTGAGAAAGTGGCTAGGTCAGTGGATCAGCGAAGTAGTCGGCTGACTCTACTCTATGCAGCACAATGTGTCTCTTTGCGAACAAATTCTCTTACGAGATGATACTCTCTCTCAATATATTTTATATTATTATGAAACCTCGGCTCCCAGGCCTGTGCTACCACTCTATTGTTATCGTATAAAAAATGAAACCAGGCGGCATATCACATGGTGTCACGTGAAGTTTACCCAGTCACTTCTAAATCAAGAAACCCTTCCTTAGAAGCCTCCGAGGCTCTTGATACTCAGCCTGACTGGTGGAATCAGCAGTCGCGCTATATTTGGCACTATGCCAAGTTACTGCTCCTCCATTAAGAGTAAAGTTTAGCCATAAATAGACATTGAGTTGCCTTTCTGTCCTTGGAAGTCTAAATCAACGAAGCCCATCACATTCAGTTCTCCATCTCTATATTAAAGAACCAGATCTCTAGTCCTTACAAAGTACTTGAGAACGTTATTTACTGTGGTCCAATGTTCCCCACCTGGGTTTGCCTGAAACCTACTTACCACGCTTTCAGCATGCGTAATGTCAGGTCTTGTACACAACAAAGCATACATAAGGCTACCCACGGCCGAAGCATATGGTATATTACTCATTTCCTTTTGTTGTTCCTCACCCAGAGCACACATCATCAAGGAGAGTTTTATTCCATGTCGCATCGGTAGGAAATCCTCTTTTAGAGTAATCCATCTTAAATTGCTTTAAGATTTTATCTATATAGAGGGCTTGGGAAAAACTTATCATTCTCTTCGATCTATCCCAATATAGTCGAATCACAAGAATATAGGTTTTTTCTCCCAAGTCTTTCATGGAGAAATTACTCAAAAACTTAGCTTTCACAGAACTGAGCATTCCCACATCATTTCCTATTAGTAGAATGTCATCTACATATAGTACTAAGAATGCGATTTTGCTCCCACTAACCCTCTTGTAAACACAAGGTTCCTCTTTATTTTGCATGAAGTCAAACTCTTTGACTGTCTCGTCAAAATGAATGTCCCAACTACATGAAGACTGCTACAGTCCATTTCATGGAGTCTACATCCACCATTGCTAGGTCATTGGTCGTGGGTCGGTCTCTTGCTTATCACCTGGAACCTCGTGGAAAACCAGTTCCTCCAAATGCATAAAACTATACCTCTCAGGTAAATGAGACACCCTACTTCACCTACTAGGTGGTTGTACTTGTGTTACAGAAGGTTCAGTTCCAATTTCTTGCACAGATATTTCCCGAGGAGTTTCATTGTATTCTTCTAAAGAAATACTTCTACCTGCTCCGCCTTCCTGAATGAACTCATCTTCCAGGACGTGTGCTTGTAAAGCAACAACGATCTTTCGATCTTCAGGCATGTAGAATAGATATCCCATCGTCCTAGACGGGAATCCAATGAAACGTCCCTTCGCGGACCTAGCTTCCAACTTCTCCACCTTAGTCTTCTTGACATAGGCGGGACATCCCCAAATCCTAATGTGATTAAGACTTGGTTTCCTGCCCTCCCACATCTCATGTGGAGTTTTAGGAATGTATTTGGAAGGACATCTGTTCAAGATATAAGCGGCAGTTAGGAGTGCATACCCCCATAGGTAAATCGGTAAGTCGGTATAGCCCAGCACGGAACAGACCATGTTCAACAAAGTCCGGTTCCTTCTTTCTGACACATCATTTAACTGAGGAGTACCTGGAGGTGTTAGTTGTGAAACTATTCCATGTTCCTTAAGGAACTCATCAAACTCCATACTCATATACTCGCCACCTTGGTCCGACCGAAGTGCTTCGATATGATTACCAGTTTGTTTCTCGACTAGGGCCTTGAATTCCTGGAATTTCTCAAAGGCCTCGGATTTATGTTTCATTAACTATACATAACCATACCTAGTATGATCATCTGTAAATGTAATGAAATATTAATATCCATCACGTGCTGCTTCCAAAGCACCACAAACGTCGGTATGGATTAATCCCAGTTTATCAGCGGCTCTTTCAAAAGTCCCTGTGAAGGGGGACTTAGTCATTTTGCCTTTAAGACAATATTCACAAGTAGGAAAAAAGATCCGATCCCAATGGACCCATAAGTCCATCTTTTTCCATTTTGTAAACCTTGGTCTGACCAACATGACCAAGTCTAAGATGCCATTTCAAAATTTGATTGGTTTCATCCCTACCACATTTTCTTGTCATAGTATTCACAACTACTTTGTTGTTTAGATTTAGATGATACAATCCATTTAACAATGTAGCAGTACCCACTAGTTTATTTCTGAAATAAATTTTGCAGGAACCATCACCAATGAAAAATGAAAAGCCTTTTCGGTCCATGATCGGAATGGATATAATGTTTTTGTGCCCCTTGGGCAAAACAAGCACATCTTCTAAAGTCAAAACAAAGCCGGATTCTAAACCCAAAAGAAGTGATCCTATGTTGGTCGCCTCGACACTATGCCCGCTTCCGACTGTGATCATAACTTATCTAGCTCCAAGCTTCCTACTTTGTTCCAGATCCTGATTCATGGTACAAATTTGAGAACTAGCACCAGAATCTAGTATCCAGGAAGTAGAAAATACAGTGGCAGAACAATTTTTTTCAAAAACTAAAAGTTTTGTACCTGAAGCGCCATGAAGAATCGGACAGTCTCTTGCCCAGTGGCCCAGCTCACCGCACTTGAGACAAGCGTCCTTCTTCTTGCTCTTAGGAACCATCGGGGCCTTGACCTTACCCTTAAGGTCCTCGACTTGTGGTCCTGTCCGCTTATTGGTCTTTTTCTTCTTGTTCTTGGACCTCCGAGATCCAGAAGAAATCACAAGGGCAGACTCCTTCATCCGAGGAGTCTTCATCTGAGACTGAGCGGTCACCAGTTTGTTCATTAGCCCAGCTAAATTACATGCAATCTCATTGCAGTTGAAATTCATAACAAACTGTGAGAAGGAATCAGGGAGAGACTGTAGGATAAGGTCGGTTTGAAGAGAAGTATCCATCTTAAAATCAAGAGCCTCCAATCTCTCGATCATGGATATCATTTTGAGGACGTGGTCCCCAACCTTCTTATCTTCTTTCATCCTTGTACCGAACAGTTGCTTGGATATCTCATATCTAGCAATTCGACTGTGCTCACCATAAATCTCGGTTAAGTGAGATAGAATCTGTCTAGAAGAAGTCATTTTCTCATGAGCTCTCTGAAGCTCATTAGACATGGAAGCCATCATATATGCACAGACTTTCACGTCATCCTTAACCTACTTTTCGTGGTTTTCAATCTCTTCCTGATTGGCTCTTGTCTGCACCGGAGGTGCCGGAATATCCGTCTCCAATACATATCCCAGTGCCTCTATACTGAGGACTATCATCAAATTGCGGAGCCAATACACAAAGTTAGGTCCGTTCAAGGTGTTCTTTTCGAGTAGAATTGTGAGTGGATTCATTGTCATATTGAGAGTTATGTCTGCATTAAGTACGACAGATTAATTAGTGACTCGTTATATTATGTTCTGAGTATAGAATTAAGGTCTTTTCTATTGTTGTTACCCAACTCCCACTATTTTTATCAGAATAACACACTCCCATGTGAAATCCGGAAGTATCGTCGCACTAATTCATAGTGGTGATCGAGTTCTTTATAAATCTTAATAGAGGGCAACCGAACAGGTTTCTAGTCTATTAATTTTCATAAAGTGGTGTCCAACACCAACCCATCTAATGGATGATTCGATCTTCTTTTTCCCCTTGTTCACTCCCCTCAACCTATACGATTTCTATGGTTCGTGAACAAGTTAAGTTTATACCATCAACGCAAATCAGTTTCACAATTGAATCTTATCCAGCAACCTATCTGTAACACCCCCAAGATATTCGAGGTATATTACAGCGCCGTGGACCCCTACATGGGATCCACCAGGCTAACACAAGAAAACACCACTCGACTAACCGTCTCGGTTAGCAAGGAAACAATTGTTAACAACAAGAACATAAAACAACACGTCCGGTACAACCGGCATAATAAACATCAACCGACAAATACAGTAACTCCAACGAAGACCAATCACAATCCGAAAGGAAAAGCCTAAGTACTCGCGAGTACAACCTATAAGTTTACAATTTGGAAAACATCCACATCAAAAGAGATAGTAGGAAATAACAAGACTCAATTGCACATGTCAACAACCTTGGCCGACATCCTCGTACCATCCCAGCGCCCGATCGTCTGACTGAACATAACCTGAAATCCATAACAAGAATTTCCCCGACAAAGGGTCCCCAAAGGGGTTAGAAATTACGCTAGTACAAGTATTCAAGGCAAACCAATCGCTTACACACTTCATAGTACATGCACCAATATCAATTTCAAAAGCCAAAACCACACATGTCTTTTCCGGAAACAAACAGTCAAACAATTTGCCTGGGGAACAGAGTAATATCATAGATCCCGCCCGAGGCCTCTAAGGACCCTCCCGAGCTGGCCACATTATAAAAACAAAACACGCACATGCATCGCCTTGGGAACAGAGTAATATCATTGATCCCGCCCGAGGCCTCTAAGGACCCTACCGAACTGGCTAGCTATACAAACTCATGAATCCAGGACTCAACCCTTTGGATTCCCTCCTTGATCCCGTCGGACCAATACGAGGTGAGCAAATCACAGACAAAATACATTACCATTCCACGTTAAGCATAAAGGTTTCCAAAAATACTTGCCTTGAATTATTGACGACGCAACGAACGGAAAGGAAAGTCACCGACGAATGCTTGGAACCAACGAAACCGAACCTAACGATTCGAAGAATACAATCACAACCATTTCTAAATGAATACGGAATTAGAATACACCCGAAAACCCGCCTACGATTCATGTATATTCGTATATAAACAACAACGAGGGCGGACCACAACCAAACCCTCTCGATTCCGTAAAAACCATGAAATATACCACGAATCCGTAGGGAAACTAAGAATACCAACGAGATTAATCATATTCATCATGAATTAATCAATAAAACGAAACGAATCGGACAAAAACGCGAAAAGCCCAAATCTACCCAAAAGTAGGGTTCTAAAGATCTAACCTTGATTCGCTGGATCGAAGGATGTTATAGGATGATTGATCGGTGATATAAACTCATAAACTTCATGGATTTGTTGTTTAACAACATGGCTTCATCTCCTCCAAAGCTCCAGCCGCGGACTGAAGAGAAAGGAAATGAAAAATAAATGAAAAAGTGGCTGGTCTGTCATATATATACTGGGCCGGAACTAGCGTGCGCTAGCCTTCCCGGACTAGCGTGCGATATCGGCCAGTATCGGACCAGCACTCTCGGCCATGGCCCGCATGACCCGGCACCAACGACCAATTCTGCCGACCATGACTTGTCCGCCCGACTCCCGCTAGCGTGCGCTACGGCCGGAAGCCTGCACGCGCTAGCCGACCTGTCCAGTAGCCTCTGGACTAACAAATTCATCCCGGTAACGTACGCTAGTCGTCCGACAACGTGCTCTACCCCTTCCGGTTAGCGTGCGCCACGACCGACAGTAGCGTGCGCTACCTGCCGATCCTACCCGAGTCCAGAACCTCAGAATCCCTCTGCCCAGGCCCGAGAAGCGTACAGCTGGCCGACTCGGCACAGGCGCTTACATCGCTGAAGCGCTTGCGGCGTCCCGGCCGTAGCGTGCGCTACGCCGGTTCCTGCCATGCCTGCTCGGCCAGTGCCCAGTGTTGTGTCACGATTTATTCATCCCGACAGGCGATCGACTATAAGGCCGAGCGACCAAGTCAACTCCAGTCAAACTATGGCTAGCTTGCCAAGTCGAAGATATCAGACCACCATCAGGTACCTAGCGATCGACTCCCAAGGCGATCTCCCTTTGGCAGCTGGCGATCTACTCTAGTGACCGGTTAAGGGCAATCGACCTACGCCCCGAGCAGAGACGATCGCCGGTCAAAAGTCATCAAGGACTGGGTCTCAGAAAAGCACCCACGTGCAGATCCACCAAAGGCGCTGACAAGATCTTCGTAGCAGACAAGATCTTTAGCTGACAGAGAAGACCTTTGACCACAGCCTGCCACCTACCTCACCTACCAGCATGCGCGCCGAAAGTTGTCAGTAGGACCACCCGTGTCAGCAACTCAGGACGCGTGTAAGCTCCCCGTTGGACCGCACAGTTGACTGCCAGCAACTCCTGCAGACTTGGAGGGGACATGCCTATGTGCTAAAAGACGATCGCCCGATTATTATATTGCAGAAAAGGCGATCGCCCGGCGTATCCAAGCCCTATAAATAGAGAACCTCCTCCTACTGGAAAAAGGTTCGGAATTCACTCAACAGTTCACATTCTCTCACATTCAACCTACGGTTCGGAATTCATTTGACTTACGTCCGAAATACATTCCACCAAAGGTTCTCATTCTCTCACATTCCGATACATTCACGGAAATATTGAAGAACATACATATCATCAAAGCTCCCGGCTATCTCACCGGAATCCATCTCAGGACTTCTCTCTCTAAATCTCTCGTCCAGAAGACGATCGGCAGAAGCAGCAAGTCTCCACTAGACAGATTCCAAGAGATTCACAAGCCCAGGAGCCCAAGCATCCAGCTAAATACTCGCCGTGAGAGACGGTCGATCTCTCACCGCCGCGACTGTTCATCTCCTTTGTTACAAGAACTCACAGAGCATCAAATCTGGTTCTTCCGGCAATCTACACGCTCACTAGCTAAGATAACAAGGATCTTTACACTCATTGTAATTGTATTCTTACATTAGTACTTGTATCCCCGAATATCGGTATTAATAATATCTCGCGAGAGCATTCAAGCCCGGGACTAACAACCCCGGCAAATCTTGTGTTATTTATCTTTCTCTTGGAAGTGCTCTTGCATTTGTTTGCTATCCCATCCATTCCAGCAATATCTATCTCCGGCTAATATTTTGGGTAGCAACAATTGGCGCTAGAAGGAGGGCATCTAATCCTCACATTTTTATTCCTACCGTCCCGAAGAACACTCACTGTTCTCGGGGCATATACTTGAAGTGACACTCACTGCACTTCAAAGAAAACCTTCAGAATCATGACATCCGCCGGTCCATCGAAGAAAGCTGCTCTCCGAACCGCCGGACACCATATCCCGGCTCAATCCGAACCCCAGCCAACGACAGGGGGAAGCCGCAGCAACGCGAGACTCTCGATCCCGCATCCGAGAGATGGCCCCAACCTCTCACTCGATCAGTTCCAAACCGAGGAACAGATCGAGGAGGCTATGGCCATCCTGGAGGAGCGACGGAGAGCATGTGCGTCGCCTGCAATAACTCCCTCGATCATCCGCCGCATGGGAAAACGGAAATTCGGAGCTCTCGAACGAGCGATCGTCGAAAGCCCCACGCGAGGAAAGGCTCTCGCACGACCGACGGATCTATATTCAATCGCTTGGGACGCGACCCATCCGGCGGCCGGGCATTCGATCTCAACCTTGAAAAGACGGAATCCGAATGTCACCGTGACTTGGCCTACCCGCCTCACACCGAACGCAGTCGCCATCGACTCCCGCCCGATCGCGTGGATCGCTCGATCGCCTCGGCTCGCTCGAGCGCCGAGCCGCTAGCAATCGTGCCACGGAGATGGCCGCCATACAACGCGCCGACGAGATGAGAGCACTTGGACACCGGGCAAGCACCAGAAGAAGATCGCCGGCCGACCGAGCCACTCGCGGTCCACATCGAGCTTGCCCCCATACAACCAACGATCGCTCCTCCCAAAACACCTCGTATGAGGGAGATCGGACCCGAAACCCACCCGAGTAAATTCCGAATTTACATGGTAGGTGTGGGGCATCTGATGCAACCAAGTGCCGGATCTTCCCGTTAACATTGGGCGAGCTGGCCCATAGGTGGTACGTCTCACTACCACCGCGATCTATCACATCTTTTAAGAAACTGGCGAATGACTTCACGTCATACTTCGCCAGCAAGGTCGCCAGACCAGAAGGCCCCCACCGCATGATAAAAATCAAGCAGGGGAAGGACGAAACCGACGCAGATTACATCGACCGGGTAGACGAAATCATCCTCACCGGCGAACCCGTCAGTGACGAGCTCGCTCTCTATTCGGTCATGGGGGGATTCCACGGTCACTCTCCCATGTTTAGACATCTCTCCAAGGATATTCCCCCAACTTACGCGATCTTCCGCGCTAAAGCCGCCAACTTCCTGGCCACGCAAAGGCTACTCACCCTCCGCTTAGACGAGGAAACGCCACCTCTTGTCCAGAAGATGGCGATCGCCAAAGCGAAGAAGGCGATCGCCAAGACACCCGGAGATCTCAAGGCTTTCGAGGACATGGAAGCCCATCTCCTCCATACGTTCAACAGAACTCCGGCACATATTTTCTATGCCATCAAGGGGCACGAAGAGCTCAAAAAGCCAAAGGCGATAAGGGACCACGGTCACCTGGACAACAATCAATATTGTGCCTACCACAAGAGTCCCGGCCACAGCACCAACAAATGCCGCGACCTCCTCAAACAGCTCTGGAGATTGTTCGAGGAGGGCAAGTTGGACAGCTTATTGGTTTAGCCGAAGCCCCTACCAATATCTATAGACGATCGTCCGAGTCGAACACAAAACAGGCTGGAAAGCTCATATGAGCCGACCCCTGGACCAACCTCGGCGACCGACCCTACATACTTCAATCAAGAAAAGGAGACCTCGGAAGTCTCCCCGATCTCCCTCCTTATGTAAGAAACCGGAGGACTCAATCGCCATCTACAGTTCACCGTCTAACGTGATGGACTAAGGCACGAGATCGCCTCCCCCGCACAACGTACACCGTCGAAGGTCGGCATCTGCATGACGATCCAAGGTGGAAGAGTGCAGCCATGGTCCTGGTGGTCGATGGAACCGACTGCTTAGGCCATGCAAGGTCCCTTTAGGCCAAGATCGCCCGCCCTTCGTTTAAATACGAGGCCGGCGTAGTCTGAGGGCCCTCCAAAATAAATCAGTGGACACGATCGCTCGCCCTCAAAGGTTCATCATTTAACATGGTGAACCCGGACAATGCGACGTGCCACAACCCCCGTCTCAACGTACACCGTCGAGGTCGGCCATCTCCATGGCTGGCCGAGGTGGAAGCAGAGCTAACAAGCCGCGGGCGTGGAGTTGATTCATCCGACGCTGCCCCGCGCAAGGACTCCTCTAGACCGAGACCGCACGCCCTTCGTTTAAATACGAGGCGAGGCGCAGCCTAACAGAGGACCCTCATAATAAAGTGAGTCACGAGACACTCAATGTCTTCGCGCATCAAGACATGATCAAGGAGTCGGTCCATCGACCTCCGAGATCGTGCACGGTTCCTCAAGATGGACGACCGTCCCTGAGGATTCGACAAAGTTGAAGACCGCTCACTCAAGGAATTATTTTCATCCCCTTACTTCCACTAAGAGAATAAAAACAAGGGGCAATAAGAGTGCGGACTACCTACACGACGATCGTCTCTATTCAACCACAAACGGAGATCGTCATTTTTTCAGATGTAGTGCAGCGATCGAATTTGTTGTAAAAAGTTATCTTTATGAGTTTATCAATTCATTTGGAACTACCCTCGCAACGATCTCTCCTCACACATTTGTACAAAGTCAAACAAAGACTTAAAAATAACCATTCATTCAAGTGATAAGTCAGAAAGACAAATGCTCATTTCATTACTTGAAAAATCGGAGTACATGATCGCCCGAAGGCCTAAGTGCTACAAAAGAAAGCTACAAACTACAAAGAAAGTAAGCTAAAAGCATAAAAAAGGAAGCGCCTCAGGCCCCTGCCTGGCCTTCGCCATCAGCATTCGGCGCGGTCCCCTCATCTTCCGGAGCATCGGGATGAGCAAGACTGCAGAGACGGATACCAGCTCAAATCCACGCCGATGTCCGCCAGGTCCAAGATCGGCAAGGAGAAAGCCGAATGGAGAGGATGCTCAAATGCATATGATTTGAACTTCTCAGCTAGAGGACCGACCTCCAAGCCTCCCTTCTTAGCCGCTCGGATCGAGTCGGCGAATGCCAAATAATAGGCGAACTCGCTGACATACTCCAAGTTTTGGAAGGGATCGGACTTGTTCGCCTCAACCTCTCCTCTCAGCTCGGCCATCGCTGTTGCGATCCACGAGCTCGCCTCCCTCGCGGAACCTTATCTTTCGCTCCGCCACTACCGGCTCACCGAGCGATCGTCACCTTCCGCGATCGGCCTCCTCTTCAAGAAATTCCGCTGACGGCACTCTGCATCTGGTCCCGAAATCGGTCGACCGCCATTCGATATTTCTCAGTCTCTTTCTTCTCCAGCTCAATCTCATGGCTCGCCCGCTTGGCCGCCTCCAAGGAGTCCTTCTCCATCGCCGCGATCTTGTCAGCAAACTCGGCGTTCTCTTTCCGAGCCGCCTCGAGATCCTCCTGAAGGCGAATAGTGGAGGGCCGCCCCTCAAACTCCCCGGGCGCTGACGGCCATGGTCGCCGTCTGAAGAGAAAGGGCGACAACAGCATGCATCGAACTCGACGATCGCTGCCGAGCGATCGCATCCAGATCAGTCGTCCATGCCTTCGGCAGAGCAGACGCAGCTTTGCTAACATATGGAGGAATGTCGCAGGAATGGCGAGGAGATCGGCTCGCCAGGAAATCCACGACCATCGGTAGACAAGACGGGTCTGCGCGGCGGATCCTGCATCAGAGCAACTAAAGTTAATACAACTCCTATGCAGATGCAATTTTCAACACAAAAATGCTATCTACCTCTCAGCCTTCTCGGGATCCCGACCAAAAAACGGCTTCCCTCGAGGAGTCTCTGCATCCGCGATCGCCGTCTCCCGCAGAAAAGCCGCAGAGGGCGGCTCGCGCTCCGGAGCAACGATGGTGATCGGAGGCGCGGCGATCGGCACTTCATCGCCCGGGGCAGGAAACAAAGTTTCTTCCGGCCTCGGCCTCTTGCGATTCGCCCGAAGCCCCTCCTCCGGAATTTCCTCCTCAACCACGACCTGCTCCACGCGAGGCTCCGGCTCCACGCGAGGCTCCGCCTCCGGAACTATAGGCAATGCAACGGGTGGAACCCGAGTCGACCTCTTCGCGCGAAGACGGCCTAGGACTCCCGGGTTCGACATAGCGATCTCGACCGGAGGCTCCAAAAAGCGAGGGAAACGAACCTCTGCAATTAAAGACGATCGACTAACGGTCAGGCACTTTCCTCAAATAAGGCGATCGCCTAGAAATTGAAGGTCGCATAAAGTCATACCTGGCACCGCGAGATGTCTCGGGAAGCGGAATAGTCGAGCCGACAACTAGCGACTCTCCTTGTTGATCCGAGTAGCGTCTAGGTCGTCGTCCGACAAGCTCCTAATTCGCTCCCAAACAACGATAAAGTCGAAAGGCAGCTCCTCGATCGCCGGAATATGAAAGCCTGCAAAACAGAAATCAAATTAGATCAGTCCAAAACGCATCCAAACGAAGGGAGAGTCTAAACCCTTACCGGGATTCCTCTCCCGAAATTCAGTGGGGATCTCCAGTTCGCCTGTGGGATTGTCGCTCGCCGAAGCTCTCCACTTGCCAGCGACCCAGAACCACTTCGTCTGATCGCCCCGTATCTTATTCGGAACTCCATGAATCACCCGGACAGATCGGCCTTGAATATGGTAACCGCCGACCAACCCTCTATGAGCCGTCAGTTTAAACAAATGATTCATCTCCAACGGCGATGGGAGGCGGTATAGGCGATGACCGCCGAAAAGGGTGAGGGTGCAGATAATCTGGAGCCAGGCGTTCGGCGTCAGCTGAAGTGGCGCCACATTCCAAGCGGCCAACAGATGGGAGACCGCAAAGGACAGAGGGAAGCGTAGCCCGGCCTCCATAACGGCCTCACTCACTGCGACCATTCCCATCGGAGGCTGGTCGGCTCGTTCATTCTCCGCAGGCGCGAACATGTCCACATCTGAAGGAACATGGAATCTTGTCCTCCAGACGGCCAGATCTCTCCAGTCGCCGAGCCAGATTGGCCGAGCGACCACAACGATCGCTGCGCGGCACGATACTGCGACCGCTTGGGAAGCACATAGGGATAAGCGACCGAGTACCCCCGGAAGTCGAATCTCGGAGTAGGACCGGCCAACCTCTCCATTATCTCAGCGAAGGCCCTATAGGCCCGGCCAAAATCACTGTGTTGCTCCCAGTAAGCCCTGATCGCCAGATCTCTCTCGATCTGCGATCGTCTCTCCTCAGCAGCCGACTCCTTAGCAATATCGGCCTCATTGAACAAAGCCTCAACTTCAGCCGGGTCGATTCCGGCTCGAATAGCTTCAGCCGCCGTCTCCAGGTGGAAGACGGAAGAAGTTTCTCCCCGGGCAGCCGATGTCCCGGCGGCTGAACTAGTTCCCGCTCCAAACGATGATGAGGTTCCGGCCATTTTCGGAGATAGAAAAGAAGAAAAGGATTTTTCTTACCCTAAAGTGAAATCGTTCGACGATCGGCGCTAAGATCTTCAGAAAATTCGGCAGCAGGACCTTCTTTCTCCAGATAAGTACGCGTGAATAACACTGCAGCACCGCGCCCCCTTTTATAGGAGGAGGCAGGGACCCGATTGCAATAAGGGAAAACCTCAGGGGTCGGATCTCAAACGACGCAATAGTTGACCCCCTCGAGACCCGCGTACGCGTCTTTTCGAGGACGCGTCAGCCGAGGAGTCATTAATGACCGTTGGTGTCCTCCAATAGAAGCCCGACACGTGCGCGGAGACTTTTCAACGCCCGTTGCTTTTTCCTCACAGCTTCAACCAACTGTGTCGTCCGAACTCAGGATATATCAGCTCAAAGACGATCGCCAGTTCAATAAAGCACGAAGTCGCTCGTCATAAGTTCAGCGATCGCCAAGAGAGCCACCTCACCCCACGTTTCCAACGTATGAGCGAGCTGGGGGGCAATTGTTGTGTCACGATTTATTCATCCCGACAGGCGATCGACTATAAGGCCGAGCGACCAAGTCAACTCCAGTCAAACTATGGCTAGCTCGCCAAGTCGAAGATATCGACCACCATCAGTACCTAGCGATCGACTCCCAAGGCGATCGCCCTTTGGCGGTAGCGATCTACTCTAGTGACCGGTTAAGGGCAATCGACCTACGCCCGAGCAGAGACGATCGCCCGTCAAAAGTCATCAAGGACTGGGTCTCGAAAAGCACCCACGTGCAGATCCACCAAAGGCGCCGACAAGATCTTCGTAGCAGACAAGATCTTTAGGCGACAGACAAGACCTTTGACCACACCTGCCACCTACCTCACCTACGGCATGCGCGCCGAAAGTCGGTAGGACCACCCGTGTCGGCAACTCAGACGCGTAAGCTCCCCGTTGACCGCACATTGATCGCCCGAACTCCTGCAGACTTGGAGGACAGCCCATGTGCTAAAAGACGATCGCCCGATTATTATATTGCAAAAGGCGATCGCCCGCGATTCAAGCCCTATAAATAGAGAACCTCCTCCTACTGGAAAAGGTTCTAATTCACTCAACAGATTCACATTCTCTCACATTCAACCTACGGTTCGAATTCATTTGACTTACGTCCAAATACATTCCACCAAAGGTTCTCATTCTCTCACATTCCGATACATTCACGGAAATATTGAAGAACATACATATCATCAAAGCTCCGGCTATCTCACCTAATCCATCTCAGACTTCTCTCTCTAAATCTCTCGTCCCGTAAGACGATCGGCGAAGTGACAAGTCTCCACTAGACAGATTCCAAGAGATTCACAAGCCCAGGAGCCCAAGCATCCAGCTAAATACTCGCCGTGAGAGACGGTCGATCTCTCACCGCCGCGACTGTTCATCTCCTTTGTTACAAGAACTCACAGAGCATCAAATCTGGTTCTTCCGGCAATCTACACGCTCACTAGCTAAGATAACAAGGATCTTTACACTCATTGTAATTGTATTCTTACATTAGTACTTGTATCCCCGAATATCGGTATTAATAATATCTCGCGAGAGCATTCAAGCCCGGGACTAACAACCCCGGCAAATCTTGTGTTATTTATCTTTCTCTTGGAATTGCTCTTGCATTTGTTTGCTATCCCATCCATTCCAGCAATATCTATCTCCGGATAATATTTTGGGTAGCAACACCCAGCACTTCCGACAGTGCCGCACCGGTCCGGCCAGCTGCTCAGCCGCCACGACCCGACGCCTCGATTTCCGAAAACGCACGGAACGAACACGGCGAAAAGTTCGCGGACGACATCAACGACTCGAAATGAAAACTTAATGCAATAATTAATCATACGCGGCCAAGAAACGAGTCGAGACAGTAATTACAGATACGGATACCCGTAACTTTCAAGAAATTACAAAATGGCCCAAAACGCCCGTAAATCACGATACGTGATCGAATAACCAAACCGAAGTTCACAACACGTCTAACAAAGTTAAACGGACTTACAGGAAACTCAAATGTTAGCCAACGAGATTCGCAAGAATCGAACTCAAGTGCGGAAAAGTCGCTAAAAAGCATGGAACTCAACAAAATAACACCGAAACGAACTCGGATGACAAAAAGTGTAGAATTAATCATTCTCAGAATGACGAAACGGTCATGAGCGAGTCGTCAAAACGGACTTCCGCCGAAAAAAGAAATTACCGGAAATCGAAATTACGGGTATTACACTATCAGGTTTCTAGGGATAAAATTTGATCCAACCGAAGGCATCCAATGCGCTCCTGGTAATTTATCCGTCCTCCCCGAACGACTACCCCGATAACTCGGAAGCATAGCACATCCGATTTGGATTTCAAATTCCCGAATGCTCGATGGAGGGAAGGAAAACTTTGAAACCTTATAAACTTAATAATTTGTTGTAGGAGAATTATCGCGATTAATGTTACACTTTGCAAATTAATTCATTTAAGCACGTTTGTAGCATTCATACAATGTGAACAACCATTCACAACCTAGTTGCTACCAACATGTGGTTCATGGACTGTTTCTAGAAAACAAAAACTCCGTAATCTAATTACAAGTCTTCGTCTTGAATCTTCGTCTTCCCGAAACGGATCTTCCTCCGGTCTTCGTCATTAAGTATAAATTTTACATTGAAAATTACATCCTATATATAAATATTTCTAGTTGTTGTGTCGAGAATTACACTCTCCGACCGGCGATCGCCTCGGAGATTGGGCGACCTAGCCACTGCCGAGCAGCCGAGGCAGAACTGCCGACCAGCGACCGGGCGGCCTAGCCTTAGCCCCGCAGGCAAGAAGTATCGGCCAACCGAAGGTCTCAGGACAAGCCCCGGTGCCGAGCGATCGACATCAAAGACGATCGTCTCTCGGTACTCGGCGACCGACTCCTGGCGACCGACTAACGGACGATCATCTCTCGGCACCTGCCGACCGACCCTTGGTGACCGACTGATGCCGACCCTCTGCGACCAGCTAGAGACGACCGCATCATGCCGATAGTCATCCAGTCGGCAAAGGCCTAGCCTCAGGACTGAGCCCACGTGCAAGAGCCGAGACAAGATCTGCATATCGCGGATCGTTGACCACACTGCCACAAGATCCGTCCACCACCGGCAGTGCCCGCCAAAGTTGTCGGTAGGGCCGCATGTGACAGCTGACTCGGACGCGTGGCTCCTCATTGACCGCCACCGGGCAAATGGTCAGAAGTTGACTTTAGGTAGACTGCCAGCACCTACCTTGGACTTTAGGCCGACAGCCCGTGTGACTCGAGGACGGTCGCCCCATTATAATATTGGCCGGCAGACGATCGCCCCATTATTATAATGGCCGGAAGGCGATCGCCCGCCAGAAGACAAGACCCAGCTGCCCCTATATATACAAGGCTCCCTGCACTCGTCCAACTCTCTGGCATTCTCGCATTTCACACGCAATACAGAAGCAAAATATACAGCACTTGGCTATCTCCAACTCTTGGCAACAGCTATCATTCGGTACTTACTTCTCCCGGCCTCTCTCATCAAGGCACGATCGGGCAGGACGAAGAACACCGAGCTTCGCTCAAGAGCCGGATTAACAGAGTCTTTTTACACTCATTGTATCTAGATTTCTCACATTAATACTTGTATCCATGAATATTTGTATTAATAACATTTCGCGAGAGCATTCAAGCCCGGGCCTAACAAACCCGGCAAATCTTGTATTATTTATCTTCTCTTGGAAGTGCTCCCGCAAATTGTTGTTTGTTGTCCGTCTTCCAGCAGTATTAATCTTTGGATAAATATTTTGGGCAACAACAATTGGCGCTAGAGGAAGGGCGGGCCATCTAACCCTCAAATTTTTATTCCTACCGTCTCGAAGAACACTCACTGTTCTCGGGGCATATACTTGAATTGACACTCACTGCGCTTCAAAGAAATCTTTCTGAAATCATGTCTTCCGCCTCCGCGTCGAAGAAAGCCGCTGGCCAGCCGGCCAGACGCCTGCCTGGCCCCTGGGCCCGAGCCACACCGATGGTGGAAGGCGATCCACTGCAGCTCGAACGCTCGATCCCGTCCCTGGACGGCGGCCCAAGCCTCTTGCTCAATCAGCTCCGAACCAAGGAACAGATCGACGAGGTCATGGCCGTCCTACAGGAGCGACGGAGCGCTCTCGACGCGCCTCCGGCTATCACCCCCTCGGCCGTTCGCCGGAAGTCCAAGCGGAAGCTCAAGGCGTTACTGGCCGAGCGATCGCCTGGAGGCTCCCGTCCGCAAGAAGAGGCGCTCACCAGCTGGGGCACCTCTGTCTTCAATCGCCTGGGCAGTGACCCGACCTGGCGACCAGGGCAGTCCGGCCCCAGCTACGAGACGACGGAGTTTGAGTCCGTCACCAGGAGCTCGGCCTACCCGACTCCCAGAAGGCAGCCCAGCCATCTGGCTCCCCCACGCCAAATAGCCGAGGTCGGCAGCAGCGGAGTCCGTAGATCGGTGCACGATCGCCTCGGCTCCCGCTCCCAAAGCCGATCAGCGAGCGGCCGAGCCACGGCCATTGCCGCATTGCAATGTCAGATTGACGACATGAAGGCGCTCCTGGAATCCAGGGCAGGCGCCATGAAGACGATCGCCGAGCCGAGCGAGCCACTCGCAATCAACATCGAGCTCGCCCCCGTGCAGCACAAGATCGCTCCTCCGCAAACACCTTTGTACGAGGGGAGATCGGACCCCGAAATGCACCTCAGAAAGTTCAACATCTACATGACCGGGTGTGGGGCATCAGACGCGACCAGGTGCCGAATGTTCCCTATGACGCCGGATGACCTCGCCCACCGGTGGTACACCTCATTGCCACCTCGGTCCATTGGCTCCTTTAACCAGCTGGTGCACGTATTCACGGAATACTTCTCCACCAGGGTCTCTCGACCAGAAGGTCCCCTTCGCATGATGCAAATCAAGCAGGGAGGAGAAGAGTCCGACTCGGACTACATCGACCGGGTAGACGTTGTAATACCCGGTTGTAAGTCAGTAATTATCATTTAGTATTTATCATTCAGTAATTTCACTCATTAATGATCATTTGTCACTAATATTCAATCATGGTATTCATCGTTCAGAGTAATTGTATCGTGTATCAATCGTCATTCATCACTAATCTAATTGTAGTTTCGTGCCGTGTTTATCATCATTGTCATTTTCATTATGGGCTGTGCGTGAGGAGTAGCGCACGCTACGTACTCTTTTTAGCGCGCGCTAATTGAGTATAGGTAGCGCACGCTACCACTCAGCATTAGCGCACACTAATGTTACCCTAGCCGCACCCGTAAGGTACCGGACCGCATGTGAGCAGGCAGCGCACGCTACGAATGGTAAGTAGCGCGCGCTAGTGGGTTGTAGTAGCGCACGCTAATATTTGGTGTAGCGCGCGCTAAGGACGGATCAGGTTGAGTCTACTGGCTACTGGACTGCATCGGATTAATTCATAGCGCACGCTATGAGTGGTTGTTAGCGTACGCAAATGGTGTAGTAGCGCACGCTAATTGTTGGTTGTAGCGCACGCTACCGAGATCAGATAAGAGGACAGTAGGTTCTGGACTCCAGTACTGGGCATCAGATAATTCGTTAGCGCACGCTAATATTTTGGGGTTAGCGCACGCTAAGTGCATAGCCGTAGCGCACGCTACAAAAAGGTACGTAGCGCGCGCTACCGTTTTCGGTCAGTGGGTACTGGACAACTCAAAATACCCGTTAGCGCACGCTACGCACAAGGGCTAGCGCACGCTAACCTGGACTGACTATAAATTGGACAGTGTAGCCCAGATTTCGTCATTTATCATTCCTTCTCATTTTCTCTTCGGTTTTGGGCGATTTCGGACGATTTGGAGAGTTTTCTTCGAGGTGTATTCATCTATCATCATCTTCAAGCTCATCATTTGGATTAATCATCATTTCATCATCTTCATCTCATCAAATCAAAGGTATTAATCTCTTGGATCTAGAATTTCGGATTTTGGGTTTTTCCTTCCGATTTCTTCGTGTAAGCTTGGATTGTTGATGGAATATGTTAGATATGGATTATCTACCTTGGGTAAATGTTTTCCCACGGATTATTCCGTGTATATTTCGGATTTCATAAATTTTGAGGTTTGATTCAAGAACACCTTGGGGTTGACTTTGATGTTCTTGGGGGTTTTCGATTAGATGTTGTCGTTAACTCGAATTGTGGATTCCTATGGGATTATTGATATCATTGAAGTGTTTTGATGGTTTGAAATACTCATCTTGGAGTTGGTTTCGATATATTCGAGTTTGGATATTGTTGTATCGACGTTTGAGTCGGTTATGATCGTATTTGATTCGTGTAATGATCGAATTATTGGTAAATTGTGTTATTCAAGGTTGTTCGAGCGACCGGCATTTCATTGAGGACGTTGTTCGTGGACGGACATTCTTCATCGTTGTTGTGTAAGTTAATTCTTACTCGGTTAAAAGGATACTCATTCCTTTTGTTGTTGATTACTCATAATCATAACTCATTCATCATGGTATTAATCATATTGAGACTTGTAATTGTCGAATAATCATTTCATTCACGAGGAACGACGGTTCCAAATCATTTCATTGGGTTATCAATCACGTCACTATTATTTTCATCTCGGTGAGTCATCTTGGCCTTGTCGAATTATTATTCATTGATATTCATTGTGGTCATTCTCTTCCATATGACCTTCTGGGTTCATATTGCATGGCCCGGTGTGGCTGTGTGGAATTTTTAGTCGGGCACACGATGGTCATGTATTGGGTTCACCGATACATTGGACCGTGCACACGGTAAAGCTTAACTCCGTGAGACTAATTAGGTACAAGGACGGGTGTGTCCGGTCATTCGTCTTGTACACTTGCACAGAACATTACGGGCGTACTATGATACTCCTCTTCAGCGTAATTCAGAACTAAGGACATTTCATAACTTCAGTTAAATAATGATTGTGTATTTTCAATCCTTGAGGATTGTTGTTCTGTGTAACTGACCCCATTGGGGGATTTTGTTTTCAGGTCACGGCAAGGCAAAGGTACGGGAAGAGCATGTTGACGGCGAGGAGTCCCAGTGATACTAGTAGGGGGCCCTACCATTCCGCTTAATTCATCATTTCATCATTCTTATTTCTCTTCATTTGTATTTCATTGCAAACTCCGTTTGAGACGTTTATTTATTCAGGGTGGTGTATTTTATCTTCATATAAAATATACTAGTATTCTGTTTTGTCCTGGTGTAATGTACTTAAGCTCCTCATCGGAGTATTTAGTAATATAATGTGGTTCGGTACTACAATTATATTATTTAATTCATAAGTTTTCATTCGCCTGGTGGGTCCCAGTCGGGGGTCCACGGCACTGTAATATCCGCCTAGTTTGGGGTGTTACAGAGTTGGTATCGGAGCGTGGTTTTGAATACTACCTTCCGAGTCATGTCTCATTTGAAATCATCGTCATCAGACTAGTATCATTGGACCTTCGCGTCACGTGTGACCTGTGCAGGTGCCGAGCCAATCAAACCGAAAGAACTGTAAGATTTCTAACGCCATGGTATAATTTCTGGCAAGAATCATTCATTCATAATTCATCAGTTAACAATCCTCAACCATCATTTTCATTTTGACCAGGACGGTCATGTTAACTCGTTAATCACTCAATTCATTTCATTACTCAGTTGTTGATGAGGAAGATCAAATCATTAATCATGTTAACTTTTTCAAGATAATCATTTCAATAATTTCATCAGATAATCATGTCACCTCAGTTAATCATTCATGTAATCACTGTGTTACAGCATGTATGCTCATTTTCATCATCTCATGTCATAATCATAACGTGATATTCATGCGGGAAATATAATCATCATGTGACTTTCCCACTTCAGTATGGAGAGGGCAAGAAGAGGACGTGGAGGACGAGGCCGTGGAGCGGGCCGAATCCCGAGAGCTCGTGTGAATACACGTGCGAATGCGAGAAATAATGCTAATTCATCGAGCAGCGACGCTGCCACTCATTCACCTGGACGTGATCATTCACTATCGGGGAGTCGTACCCGGGACACAGCTCAGTCAGAAGGTGTTCGGGTTGACCCACTCGCTTTTATGCAGGGCATGATAGCCCAAATGACCCAGATGGCACAACTGATGGAGACGATGCATAACTCAGTCAATCAAAATCAACAGGCTCCTCCGCCGCCACCTCAGAGGCAAGAGAGGAATGTGAGCAGTATCATCGGCGACATCTCTCGCCAGAGGCCACCTACTTTTGAGGGCTCGTCTAAGCCGGCAGATATTATTCATTGGCTCGAGCATTTCGAGAAGTTGTTTGCTATGGTAGAGTGTCCCGAAGGACACAAAGTTTCAGTTGCGGCTTACTACCTGGGTAAGAGCGCACATTCTTGGTGGTTGTCGTTGAAGCCCACCGAAGGATCATGTACTTGGGATCAGTTCAAAACTCTCATGATGGAGAGGTATTATCCGGCCCCACTCATAGAGGCCAAGCTATCAGAATTACTCACACCCGACCCCTCAGCAGACGAGGATGTTCTCGCCATTGCCGAGAAATTTCAGGAACTTCTCCCTTTCGCCTCATCCATCATTCATTCAGAGGCGGATAAAATCAAGTATTTCAGCAAGAGGCTGAAACCCCGTATGAGACTACAGTTGCTTAATCATAATTGCACCACGTTGGCCGAATTCATTGAGAAAGCTCTCACTTATGATCTTACTGCTAAGGAAATTGCTAAGCAGCAACCTTCGTCTGCTAGCAAGAAATCGAAGAATCGTAATCAGTCTGAAGGCGGTCAGACAACCTTCAAGAAACCTTGTATGGGCTCTACTTTTTCGGAGCGACCTCCTGTGACGCCTAAACCCGCGGAATCTCAGTTACGAGCGGCCAGTTCGGCCATCACCTATTTTAACTTTGGGGATCTTGGTCATCTCAGCACCAAGTGTCCGAGACAGACTATCACGTGTCATAACTGTGGGATTGCTGGGCATAAGGCCCGTTTTTGCCGTAGGGAGTCCAAACCTACTCCGGCGGCATCTCAGGCCCCGAAGCAGTTAGTTGTTCATAATCAGGCCACTCAATCTGTGTCGTTCAAGACGATAGGAGCGAATAAATGTGGAGCCTTTAGCCATCATACGGGAGCGTCCGGTGCCGGGACTAGCAAGCCCCGGATTTATGAGATGAAGAAGAGCGATGATCCAGAGGCCCGAATGATCTCAGGTACACTCAATATTCTATCTCAACCTGTGTGTACCCTTTTTGATACTGGTGCATTGCATTCATTCATTTCCGAGTCATGTTTCAGTAGACTACGTCTGGGTAGTGCTACTAGTTGTGAGCCTTATGTCATTGGTCTACCTGATGGTAGACGAATTATCGGTAATCGTGAGATTCAGAATTGTCCGATTCAGTTTCATGGTCGTGTATGGCTAGCGAACCTAATCGTAGTAGATTTGCCGAGAGACGACGTCATCTTGGGTATTGATTGGATGGATCGCCATGATGCCATCATTAGTGTCCGTAAGCGTATGGTCACTATTATTTCAGACGATGGGGTTGAATGTGTTTTTCAGGGAGGTAACCCCGGTTGTCCTAGTAAGGTCGTTAATTTGATGAAAGCAGTGAGATTACTCAATCAGGGATGTGTCGGTTATTGGTGCTATATGACCAAAACCGAGAAGTTATCAGTAATGTTGACGGATATTCCGGTAGTGAGGGAATATGCCGATGTTTTTCCAGACGAGTTACCTGGTTTGCCTCCACAGAGGGATGTGGAATTCACGATTGAGTTGGAGCCTGGTACGTCCCCGATATCGAAGGCACCGTACCGGATGGCCCCGACCGAAATGCAGGAATTAAGGAACCAACTTGAAGAGTTGTTCGAGAAAGGTTATATCCGACCGAGTGCGTCCCCGTGGGGAGCACCAGTGTTGTTTGTCAAGAAGAAGGATGGTTCATTTCGCTTATGTATTGATTATCGAGAGTTGAACAGGGTGACGATCAAGAATAAGTATCCTTTACCCTGTATCGATGATCTTTTGGATCAACTTCAGGGAGCTTCAGTATTTTCCAAGATCGACTTAAGATCTGGATATCATCAGTTGTGGATTCGAGAGTCGGATATCGCGAGGACGGCGTTTCGAACACGCTATGGTGATTATGAGTTTGTGGTTATGCCGTTTGGATTGACTAATGCACCTGCGGTATTCATGGAGTTAATGAATCGGGTTTTCATCGAATTTTTGGATCAGTTTGTTGTTGTCTTCATCGATGACATTTTGATTTATTCTCGTGACCGGGAGGAACACGAGTTTCACCTTCATCAAGTGCTCGACGTGTTGAGACGAGAACAACTTTATGGGAAGTTTTCCAAATGTGAGTTCTGGATGTCCGAAGTGATGTTTCTAGGACACGTAATTTCATCAGACGGAGTTCGGGTCGATCCTCAGAAGACGGAGGCTATTTGAGATTGGCTACCTCCGAAGAATGTTAAGGAAATCCGAAGTTTCCTCGGATTAGCGGGTTATTATCGGCGATTTGTGGAGGGATTTTCTAGAATCGCTCACCCCTTGACAAACCTTTTGCGAAAGGATAAGAAATACACATGGTCCGATGCGTGTCAACGGAGTTTTGAGGAACTCAAGAGCCGGTTAATGTCAGCACCTGTACTTTCCTTGCCGCAGGGGACGGAAGGATTTGTGGTTTATAGTGATGCGTCCTGACAGGGTCTCGGATGTGTGCTCATGCAGAATGGAAAGGTTATTGCCTATGCTTCACGGCAATTGAGACCTTACGAGGTTAATTATCCGACCCACGACCTGGAGCTAGCAGCCGTAGTGTTCGCTTTGAAAATCTGGCGTCATTACCTTTATGGCATCACCTGTCAGATTTTCACCGATCACAAGAGTTTGAAGTATATATTTACTCAGAAGGAGTTAAATATGCGATAGAGACGGTGGTTGGAATTAATCAAAGACTATGATATTGAGATCCTTTACCACCTGGGCAAGGCGAACGTTGTAGCCGACGCCTTGAGTCGTAAGTCCGTTCAGGAGCAGATGCTTGCCCGTTTAACAGTTCAGAAGGAGCTTCAGCAGGAATTTCTTAGACCCGAGATCGAGGTCTGGCTTCAGCGAGTTCAGTGACAGCTTTGAATGTTGGAGATCTCATCGTCACTTGAGGAGGCAATCAGAGAGAATCAGGGTTCGAACCCATCATTGTTGCGCATCCGTGAGGATGTGGCTCAGGGGAAAGCCCCTGGATTCGTGGTCCACGAGGATGGACTCTTGAGATTTAAGAATCGGTTGTGCGTACCGGCGAATGACGAGTTGAAAAACTCGATTTTGAGAGAAGCTCATGCTAACCCTTATTCTGTTCATCCGGGGTCGAGCAAGATGTACAAGGACTTGAAACAAAATTACTGGTGAAGTAATATGAAGCGAGAGGTCGCAGAATTTGTTTCGAGATGCTTAACCTGTCAACAAGTCAAGATCGAACATCGGGCGTGGTATGTGAAACCTCTCCCTATTCCAGAGTGGAAGTGGGAAGACATTTCTATGGATTTCATCACGAGTTTGCCGACGAGTCGTCGTGGCATGAATACGATCTGGGTGATTGTGGACCGCTTAACTAAATCAGCTCATTTCCTTGAGATTAAGGATACGTGGGGTCCCGAGAGACTTGCCCAGCTGTTCATCAAAGAGATAGTGAGACTGCACGATACTCCTAAAAGTATCGTTTCCGATCGTGACGGACGGTTTGTGTCGCATTTTTGGAAATCAGTTCATCGTGCTATGGGAACTCAGCTTAATCTCAGTACCGTTTTTCATCCTTAGTCCGACGGACAATCAGAGAGAACCATTCAGACATTAGAGGACATGTTGAGGGCATGCGTCCTCGATTGGAAAGACGATTGGGAAGCCCAACTACCTTGATCGAATTCACGTATAATAATAGTTGGCATGCTTCGATTAAGATGGCACCTTACGAGGCCTTGTACGGTCGTCGTTGTCGATCTCCTTTGTGTTGGGACGATCTATCAGAATCAATCGGCACCGAGCCCAATATGCTTATAGCCGCCCGTGAGAAGGTAGCTTTGATCAGGAGTCGTTTGTTGACCGCTCAGAGTCGACAGAAATCATATGCCGATAACCGTCATCGACCATTAGAGTTTGAGACAGGTGACCACGTGTTGGTTAAGGTATCCCCAAGTCGTGGTATCTTCCGTTTTGGGAAGAGGGGAAAGTTGAGTCCGAGATTCATTGGACCGTTTGAGATTTTGGATCGAGTAGGCGAGTTAGCTTATCGATTGGCTTTACCTCCGGCATTGAGCCGAATTCATAATGTGTTTCACGTCTCTCAGTTGCGGAAGTATGTTGCCGACCCGAGTCACATACTTCAGTTCGATGAAATCGAGATCGCCGACGATCATTCATATGAGGAGCGTCCTATACGAGTTTTAAAGCGGCGAATCAAACAGTTGAGGAATAAGACGATTCCTTTGGTTAAAATTCAGTGGTCTAGACACGGAGTAGAAGAGGCTACTTGGGAAACCGAGGATAGTATTCGGGAGAGTTATCCCGAGTTTTTTGACCCTTAGTTTCGGGGACGAAACTCTTTTAAGGGGGGGTGTATGTAATACCCAGTTGTAAGTCAGTAATTATCATTCAGTATTTATCATTCAGTAATTTCACTCATTAATGATCATTTGTCACTAATATTCAATCATGGTATTCATCGTTCAGAGTAATTGTATCGTGTATCAATCGTCATTCATCACTAATCTAATTGGAGTTTCGTGCCGTGTTTATCATCATTGTCATTTTCATTGTGGGCTGTGCGTGAGGAGTAGCGCACGCTACGTACTCTTTTTAGCGCGCGCTAATTGAGTACAGGTAGCGCACGCTACCACTCAGCATTAGCGCACACTAATGTTACCCTGGCTGCAGTCCAGAAGGTACTGGACTGCAGGTGAGTTATAAGTAGCGCACGCTACGAATGGTAAGTAGCGTGCGCTAGTGGTTTGTAGTAGCGCACGCTAATATTTGGTGTAGCGCGCGCTAAGGATGGATCAGGTTGAGTCCACTGGCTACTGGACTGCATTGGATTAATTCATAGCGCACGATATGAGTGGTTGTTAGCGTACGCAAATGGTGTAGTAGCGCACGCTAATTGTTGGTTGTAGCGCACGCTACCGAGATCAGATAAGAGGACAGTAGGTTCTGGACTCCAGTACTGGGCATCAGATAATTCGTTAGCGCACGCTAATATTTTGGGGTTAGCGCACGCTAAGTGCATAGCCGTAGCGCATGCTACAAAAAGGTACGTAGCGCGCGCTACCGTTTTCGGTCAGTGGGTACTGTACGACTCAAAATACCCGTTAGCGCATGCTACGCACAAGGGCTAGCGCACGCTAACCTGGAGTGACTATAAATTGGACAGTGTAGCCCAGATTTCGTCATTTATCATTCCTTCTCATTTTCTCTTCGGTTTTGGGCGTTTTCGGATGATTTGGAGAGTTTTCTTCGAGGTGTATTCATCTATCATCATCTTCAAGCTCATCATTTGGATTAATCATCATTTCATCATCTTCATCTCATCAAATCAAAGGTATTAATCTCTTGGATCTAGAATTTCGGATTTTGGGTTTTTCCTTCCGATTTCTTCGTGTAAGCTTGGATTGTTGATGGAATATGTTAGATATGAATTATCTACCTTGGGTAAATGTTTTCCCACGGATTATTCCGTGTATATTTCGGATTTCATAAATTTTGAGGTTTGATCCAAGAACACCTTGGGGTTGACTTTGATGTTCTTGGGGGTTTTCGATTAGATATTGTCGTTAACTCGAATTGTGGATTCCTATGGGATTATTGATATCATTTAAGTGTTTTGATGGTTTGAAATACTCATCTTGGAGTTGGTTTCGATATATTCGAGTTTGGATATTGTTGTATCGACGTTTGAGTCGGTTATGATCGTATTTGATTCGTGTAATGATCGAATTATTGGTAAATTGTGTTATTCAAGGTTGTTCGAGCGACCGGCATTTCATTTAGGACGTTGTTCGTGGACGAATATTCTTCATCGTTGTTGTGTAAGTTAATTCTTACTCGGTTAAAAGGATACTCATTCCTTTTGTTGTTGATTACTCATAATCATAACTCATTCATCATGGTATTAATCATATTGAGACTTGTAATTGTGGAATAATCATTTCATTCACGAGGAACGACGGTTCCAAATCATTTCATTGGGTTATCAATCACGTCACTATTATTTTCATCTTGGTGAGTCATCTTGGCCTTGTCGAATTATTATTCATTGATATTCATTGTGGTCATTCTCTTCCATATGACCTTCTGGGTTCATATTGCGTGGCCGGGTGTGGCTGTGTGGAATTTTTAGTCGGGCACACGATGGTCATGTATTGGGTTCACCGATACAATGGACCGTGCACACGGTAAAGCTTAACTCCGTGAGACTAATTAGGTACAAGGACGGGTGTGTCCGGTCATTCGTCTTGTATACTTGCACAGAACATTACGGGCGTACTATGATACTCCTCTTCAGCGTAATTCATAACTAAGGACATTTCATAACTTCAGTTAAATCATGATTGTGTATTTTCAACCCTTGAGGATTGTTGTTCTCGTAATCGACTTCGTTGGGGATTTTGTTTTCAGGTCACGGCAAGGCAAAGGTACGGGAAGAGCATGTTGACGGCGAGGAGTCCCAGTGATACTAGTAGGGGGCCCCAGTCATTCCGCTTAATTCAGTCATTTCAGTCATTCTTATTTCTCTTCATTTGTATTTCCGCTGCAAATTCCGTTTGAGACGTTTATTTATTCAGGGTGGTGTATTTTATCTTCATATAAAATATACTAGTATTCTGTTTTGTCCTGGTGTAATGTACTTAATCTCCTCATCGGAGTATTTAGTAATATAATGTGGTTCGGTACTACAATTATATTATTTAATTCATAAGTTTTCATTCGCCTGGTGGGTCCCAGTCGGGGGTCCACGGCACTGTAATATCCGCCTAGTTTGGGGTGTTACAGACGTGATCATCCTCAACGGCGATCCCGTAAGCGATGAGACCGCCCTCTACGCGGTCCTAGGAGGATTTCAGGGCTTTTCGCCTATGTTCAGGCATCTCACGAAGAACCAACCTACGACCTACGCAGCCTTCCGGGCTAGAGCCGCAGACTTTCTGGCCAGGCAAAGGTTTCTTCTTAGCCTGTGAGCAGCGCGATCGGCGCCCGAACGACTATCTCCCGCCCGATCTCCGATATCGACCTACGAATAAAGCGATCGGCAGCCGAGCGACGATCGCCAGTCCTCCAGCCCGATCACCGATCATCACGCTACATCACCAAAACCCGGAGGACTCGCTCGCCATCTACAGTCCACCATTTAACATGAGGGACTAAGGCTCGTGATCGCCTCCACCGCACATCATAAAGCCATGGTCCTGGTAGCCGATGGAACCAGCTACTTCGGCCATGCAAGGTCCCTTTCGGCCGAGATCGCCCGCCCTTCGTTTAAATACGAGGCCGGCGTAGTCTGAGGGCTCTCCAAAATTAATCAGTGGACACGTGCCACTACCCCCGTCTCAACGTACACCGTCGAGGTTCGTCATCTCCATGGCGGGCCAAGGTGGAAGCAGAGCTAAACAAGCCGCGGGCGTGGAGTTGATTCATCCGACGCTGCCCCGCGCAAGGACTCCTCTAGACCGAGACCGCACGCCCTTCGTTTAAATACGAGGCGAGGCGCAGCCTAACAGAGGACCCTCATAATAAAGTGAGTCACGAGACACTCAATGTCTTCTCGCACCAAGACACGGTCATGGAGTCGGTCCATCGAATTCCGCGACTGTGCACGATTCCTCAAACAAGCGAAACCATCAAGTTTCCAAGGGGGATCGGCCAATGTTGTTTTTGCAGGTACAAGACCGAAAGATAGCTATCCAATCGACCATGATAAGCCCAAGTCCGAATCCTAAGTCGGTTCAGCAAGATCGCCCGTCCTCATCATACACGATCGCCAGCAAGAACCACCTCGCCCCATGTATTCAACATAGGAGCAAGCTGGGGGGTAATTGTTGTGTCGAGAATTACACTCTCCGACCGGCGATCGCCTCGGAGATCGGGCGACGAAGCACGCTGAGCAATGAGGCAGAATCGCCGACTGGCCGATCGCGGCCTAGCCTTAGCCCCGCAGGCAAGAAGTATCGGCCAACCGAAGGTCTCAGGACAAGCCCCGGTGCCGAGCGATCGACATCAAAGATGATGATTGAGCAACTGCACATGGGTCATCATGGCCTGCATAAAAGTGAGTGGATCAACCCGAACATCTCCTGATCGAGCCGAGTCCTGGGCACGATTTCCTGGCAGCGAGTGATTATTTCTCGGGTTTCGGTCCGCACCGCGGCCTCTCCCCATGCATCCCCTGACAGCTCTCTCCATACTGAAGTAGGAAGGTCGCATAATGATTATATTTCCCGCATGATTAACACGTTATGATTATGTCATGAGATGATGAAAATGAGTACACATGCTCTAACTTAGTGATTATATGAATGATTTACTGAAGTTACATGATTATCTGATGAAATTCTTGAAATGATTATCTTGAATAACTTAACAAGATTGATAATATGATCATCCAGATTGACAACTGAATAATGAAATGAATTGAGTAATTAATGAGTTAACATGATCGTCCTGATTATTAAATGAGTAATGAAATGAATTAAGTGATTGATGAGTTAACATGATCGTCCTAATCACAATGAATGATGATGTTTGAGGATTGTAAATTGGTGAATGATGAATGAATGACTATTGCCAGAAATTATACCATGGCGTTAGAAACCTTACAGTTCTTTAGGTCTGATTGGCTCGGCATTTGCACAGGTCACACGTGATGCGAAAGTCCAATGATACTAGTCTGATGACGATGATTTCAAATGAGACATGACTCAGAAGGTAGTATTCAAAACCACGCTCCGATACCAACTCTGTAACACCCCAAACTAGGCGGATATTACAGTGCCGTAGATCCCCAACTGGGACCCACCAGGCAAATGAAAATGAATGAATTACACAAGATAAATGTAGTACCGAACTACATTAAAACAATAATTACTCCGATGAGGAGTTTAGTTACAACACACCAGGACAATACCGAATACTAGTGTATTTTATATGAAGATAAAATACACAACACTGAATGAAACGGAGTATTCAAATGAAAGTCTGCAGCGGAAAATAAAGGACAATAACATGAATAACTGAAAGATCGGGGCCCCCTACTAGTATCACTAGGACTCCTCGACATCAACATGCTATTTCCGTGCGTTTGCCTTGCCATGACCTGAAAAACAAAATCCCCAAACGGGGTTAGTTACAAAGAACAACAATCCTCAAGGGTTGAAAATACACAATCATGATTATATCTGAAGTTATGAAATATCCTGTCGAAACATACGCAATCAAACATGCTATATGCATCAACTAACAGTACGGCTCAAAGGGTGGCGCCACACTACGCCCGGGATGGAAATGTGTCCGTGCACAAGCCACCAACGATCGAATACACGCGTGGTCTTGTACCTAATCATTCTCACGAGACACATTGACTCGTGTGCACAGTCCAATGTGAGGCCAACAACCAACACACGACATAAATGTGCCCGACATGAAAATCCTACACATACCAACCGGCACGCCAGTATGACCCGGAATGCCACGTTATAACAAAAGTGACATCGAAAATGGATAATGACTCACCGAGGTGGAATGGTAATGAAATAAATGACACCAATGAAAAGATTGGAACCGCTGCTCTTATGACTGAAGTGATTAATTGACAACAACAAGTTTTGATACGGTTAATATAATGATGAATGATTTATGATTATGAATGAACAACAACAAAAGGGATGAATATCCTTTTAACCGAGTAAGAATTAACTTACACAATACCGGTGACAATTATCCTTCCACGAACAACGTCCTAATTGAGATATCGGTCGCTCGAACAACCTTGAATTATACAATATCCAACAATCCGTTCAATATACGAATCAAACACGAATATAACGAACTCATAACGTCGATACGATTAAACTAAGTCCATAGAGGCATTAAATCAAACACGTTGCGTCCAAACTCCGATTGTTTACAACTAAACCTCAACAATATCAACCTCAAATCCCCAAGAAGTGTTTCAAACCAACAAAACATCTCCAATACGATCAATAATCCGTTATGAATATCCAAAAAACGTGATTATAACAACAATTAGTCGAAAATCCCTAATTCCAACTCGATTTTCAAGGTGTTCTTGAATAATTCCTCAATAATCCAATGAATCCTTATACAAACTCATAATCATATACATATCCCTTCATATAACATGATTATAACGTCCAAACATCATAACTCAACACAAAAGTCGAAATCCAAGGTGTTGGAGATTATTACCTTTGAAGATCCAAGTATTTTAATCCGAAGAACACGCGTTAGATTGATTATCCGGGCTTCACGATCGAAAGGAGATGAAGAAAATCAAACACTCAAATGATTTGTGAAGGAAAAACCCTCCCTCAAGCTCTCTCTCTCGGTTGTAGGTGAAGAAAAGGGGAAGAAATGAGCTGAAATGCTCAAAAAATGAATTTATAGGGGTTGACTACCCTGCCGGGCACGGCCCGTGCCGATCGGCACGGTCGTGTCGCACAGCTGGCCGACAGGGACTCGACCGTGTCCTGCTTGACACGGTCGCGGCGCGGAGGGCCTTCCGACAGTGACCCGTCCGACAACGACTCGACATGACTCGACCGTGTCCTGGGACACGGCCGCGTCCGGGCGGTTCTCGCTTATCCGAAGAGTTCGACTGCCGTGCCAAACGACACGGTCGATTCCTCGTGGGCGAATACTTCGGCATTTCCGACGAGTACGGCACGGGCCGTGTCGACGACACGATCGAGTCCGTCGGCACCGATCGCCAAAAGTCAAAATGAGCGGGTGAGCTAAAACGACCATAACTCTCTCGTCCGGACTCCGATTGACTCACCGTTTGAACCATTGGAAAGCTAACTCGATGATCTATAATATTGCAAAGATTTAGAATTTTTGGAGTTACCAAAAATTAATGGTGATCTAACAAAGTCGAACTCATATGAGGAAAGTTGAAACAATGAACAATAACGATACACAACTCGAAGTTTTTCCGAACGGTGAATTCGGTGAATGAACATGATTGATGAATGATTATAATTGAGTGAAAATACACTGAGTGACAATTACAGACTGATAATTACTGAATGAAAATGAATGAATTACAACCGGGTATTACAATTGAACCGCCCAGCTGGCAGCCGGCTGTAGCTTTGGACTTTAGGCAGACTGCTAGCACCTACCTTGGACTTTAGGCCGACAGCCCATGTGACTCGAGGACGGTCGCCCCATTATAATATTGGCCGGCAGACGATCGCCCCATTATTATAATGGCCGGAAGGCGATCGCCCGCCAGAAGACAAGACCCAGCTGCCCCTATATATACAAGGCTCCCTGCACTCGTCCAACTCTCTGGCATTCTCGCATTTCACACGCAATACAGAAGCAAAATATACAGCACTTGGCTATCTCCAACTCTTGGCAACAGCTATCATTCGGCACTTACTTCTCCCGGCCTCTCTCATCAAGCAGACGATCGGAAGGGACGAAGAACACCGAGCTTCGCTCAAGAGCCGGATTAACAGAGTCTTTTTACACTCATTGTATCTAGATTTCTCACATTAATACTTGTATCCACGAATATTTGTATTAATAACATCTCGCGAGAGCATTCAAGCCCGGGCCTAACAAACCCGGCAAATCTTGTATTATTTATCTTCTCTCGGAAGTGCTCCCGCAAATTGTTGTTTGTTGTCCGTCTTCCAGCAGTATTAATCTTCGGATAAATATTTTGGGCAACAACACTAGTAAAATAAATAGGCTCAAAACGGCCTTTACAACCCAATCGAATAAAACGAACGATTCAAAAACTAAGTACACGAACCACATCCCCATTCAAAAGCATTCATCCAATAAAAACTATATAAATGGAAAGCGTAGAGATACATTGATCCAATCAACAATACGAACCGATCCAATCGATTCAAAACGAATTAATCCAATTAATTCAAACAACCGTCAATTTTAACTTGTTCCGGACGATAAAATATTTCATTAAATTAATTCCCCTAAGATTAAAATTACCATAATTAAATCTTAGTCAAATTAAATCCAATTTAATTTGTGGGAAATTAATTATCAAACGAAATATAAAAAACGGAGTCGAAAAATACGGCCGGAGCACTGCCAAGCAAGCTGCCCAGCAGGATGCCGAGTAGGACCGGCAGGGACCGAGATGATTGCCAGGCAGCGGCCGAGAGGATGCCGATCATGCCCGGCACATGCTGCCGACCATGGCCGATCACGGGTCTAGATCGCAATCTGCTGCCTCGGACCATGGCGAGCCACTGCCTCAGCCGGTCCGATTACGCTGCCTGTTTTTCGCCCCGATTCCAAAAATAACATTTTTCTAATCTTTATATTACACTTTAAATCAGTTTTTCAAAAGAAAAATAGATTCATATTGTAACATAAAATCATGAAAAAATAATTTTTTTTGGATGAACAATAGAAAATCAACGATTAATACGATTATGATTCCAAATCATACACCATCTAATCAAGCATTCCAAATGCCAATATCGTATATACGATCGCAAGACCTACGCTCCGATACCACTGTTGGGATTCAGTGCCTTAAACGAAGGCCCAGCAGAAGCGGTAAAACGAAAATTAATTCGATCCGAATCCCTACGAGGATCGATCGAGCTACGTATATACGAATATAAAAACGAAATCACAAGAGATATGAAAACTCACCCTTGTAGTCCGTTAATTAAATGGATTTCTTCTCTTGAGCTATTCCCCAAGCTAAACGAATTCTCTACGATCCAAAGCACTCCAAGCACTCGAATGATCCAACGTCGAAAATACAACGCCTCTACTTGCCACGCGCTGGAGAAACGAACGGGATGACGATCATCTTGCTATCCTCCAAGGATATGGCTAGAGCTAGGTGATGAAGCTATTGATTTTGATGAATATACTCTAAGTCTGTTTATCAAAATTTTTCTCAATATTTTCTCTCAATTTTCTCCAAGAAAAATGAAGAAGAAGTGAATGAAGAAGATGAGTGTTGAACTTGTTGTGCGGCGATTAAAATGCGTCTATGGCGATCGGCATAATGATCAGAGAGCCAACCATAGAAGACTTACTCTGGGCGAACGCCCAGCGATCGACACATATGGTGATCGTCTTTTGGTACCCAGCGATCGTCTTTTGATATCTGGCGATCGTCTTTAATGTGCGAACCAGAGACGATTGTCTCGTGCCACGTATGGATCCAACATCCGTCACAGTCGTCGAAGACCGAATCTTGGACGGTGGCCCACGTGTGGATCTTCAAAGGGCGCCGACAGATAGGACCTTTGACCCCAGCCTGTCACCTACCTCACCTACCGACAGGGCCGCCGAAAGGTACAAAGTGGGTCCTCCTGACAACACCAGACGCGTGGCCGGCTTCCCATTGGCTCGCACAGCTGGCCACCAGCAGCAGCCCCAGACTTTAAGGGAACAGCCCCACGTGACGGGACGATCGGCCATCTTATTATAATATAGAAAACGGCGGTCGCCCGCGATCGCCGGAGAGGTCCCAGCAACCCTGTCTCCTATAAGTAAGGGACAAACAACAGTGGCCAGAGGGACGCGATTATTACTGTGAAAACAGTACAAAATACACACAGAGAGAGAATCAAAAAACTCATCTCGCAATTACTTGCACATTCATAGTGA
This sequence comes from Orobanche coerulescens, assembly GCA_033398695.1. Lineage (NCBI taxonomy): Eukaryota > Viridiplantae > Streptophyta > Magnoliopsida > Lamiales > Orobanchaceae > Orobanche > Orobanche coerulescens. Next base: position 90,102,047 of record CM065814.1, read on the forward strand.
TATTCATTTACACTTATCATACATCCCAAGCAAGAACTCACAGATCTACATATCTGGTTCTTCCGGCAATCTATACGCTCTATAGCTTAGATAACTAGAAGTCTTTACACTCATTGTAATAGATTCTAACATTAATATTTGTACTTGACAGTATAATTATTAATAACATCTCGCGAGAGCATTCAAGCCCGGGACTAACAACCCCGGCAAATCTTGTGTTATCTATTTTCCCACGGAAGTGTTCTCGCATTTGTTTGTTACTCGATCATTCCAGCAATACTATCTCCGGATAATATTTTGGGTAACAACAATTGGCGCTAGAGGAAGGGGATCTAAACCTTCATTTCTATTCCTACTGTCTCGAAGAACACTCACTGTTCTCCGAACATATACTTGAAGAAACACTCACTGTTCTTCAACAGAAAAGCCTTCAGAAAAATGACGTCTGCTACGACTTCCAATAGAGCCACCCTAAGATCCGCCGGAAATCTCATTCCGGCCCGGACCGAATCCCAGCCCACGGCGAAAGGCGACCGTGGCGACGCTAGGCTCTCACTCCCGCCCCCGAGGGACGGTTCTAGCCTCTCACTCGATCGCCTGCATCATGGAATGATTGAGGAGGCTATAGCCATCCTCAGGGAGCGACGGAAGGCCTACGACTCGCCCACCATCACTCCATCGGCCATCCGCCGGGCAGGCAAGCGGAAGCTTAAGGGGATCTGTGTTGAGAAATCGACAGAAAGCCCCGAGCCACAGGGGAAGGCTCTCGTGAGGCGGGACGATTCCGTCTTCAGCCGCCTAGGGAGCGATCCCTCATGGCGACCCGGGAACTCAGGCCCCAGCCGGGAGACATCGGAGTCCAAATCCTTTACCAGGAGTTCGGAATATCTGACTCCCAGGAGACAAGCCGGTCAGCGAGCCCCCGCTCGCCCAAGAAATGAACCCACTAGCAGGGAACTCGTCATTCACCACGGGGCCAGGGGATCAGTACACGACCGCCTTGGCTCGCGCTCTGAGAGCCAATCGGCGAGCAGTCAGGCGACAGCGATGGCTGCCATGCAACGCCAGCTCGACGAGATGAAGACGCTCCTGGAAAATGGGGCAGGCGCCAGGAGATCGATCGTTGGGCCAAGCAAACCACTCGCGGTTCAGATCGAGCTCGCCCCAGTCCAACCAACGATCAATCCCCCACAAACACCTCTATATGAGGGGAGATCGGATCCGGAAACCCACTTGAGCAAATTCCGGATCTACATGACCGGATGCGGAGCATCAGATGCGACCAAGTGTCGAATGTTCCCATTAACCCTGGGCGACCTCGCCCACCGGTGGTACATCTCACTACCACCTCGCTCAATCAACTGCTTTGAGAAGATGGCGAAAGACTTCACGTCATACTTCGCCGCCAAAGTTGCTCGCCCTGAAGGCCCCCACCGCATGATGAAAATCAGGCAGGGGAAGGACGAATCAGATGAAGACTATATCGACCGGGTAGACAAGATAGTCCTCACTGGCGATCCCATCAGCGACGAGCTCGCCCTCTACTCAGTTCTGGGTGGATTCTGCGGGCACTCACCCATGTTCAGGCACCTCACAAAGGACATCCCCCCGACCTACTCAGTCTTCCGCGCCAGAGCCGCCGACTTCTTGACCAGGCAGAGGATGCTCTCCCTCTGCTTAGACGAGGGACCATCCGGAGAAGGAAATGCGCCATCCCATGTCCAGAAGAAGGCGGTCGCCAAGCCCAGAAAGTCAGTCGCCAAGCCGCCTGGCGAGTTCAAAGCCTTCGAGGATGTAGAGGTCCACCTTCTCCACAACCTCAACTTATCTCCGGCCCACATCTTCAACGCAATCAAGGGGCGCGAATGGCTTTCCGAACCAAAGCCGATAAGGGACCACGGTCACCTATACCGTAGCAAATTCTGTGCTTACCACAAAAGTCCCGGCCACAACACCAGCCAATGTCGCGACCTCCTCAGACAGCTCTGGCGACTGTTTGAGGAAGGCAAAATGGACAACTTGGTCACCAAGCCAGAACCTAGGACGGAAAGACCGGGGGAGCGAGCGCCGGCAAAACGAAAGGACCCCTCCCAATCCGGTCGCCAGGATCGAGCATGAGCCGGAGTACTCTGATGAATCGATCCCTCCGATCAACCCTGGTGGTCAGATTAATATGCTTCAAGCAGGAGGTGGAAACCTCGGGGGCCTTTCCCCAGTTTCCACTATGTCAAACAGGAAGCGAAAGGCCGAACTGAGGGCGGTCGCCGGGGTCCATGTCGTGGTACCTCCTGAGCCGACCATTTCTAAAGACGCGCTCATCACCTTCTCCAACAAGGACAGGGATGGAGTGCAATGCCCCAAAGAGGATGCACTGGTGATCTCTGCTTGTATCCTTGGGAAGATGGTCGATCGCGTGCTGGTCGACAATGGAAGTTTCTGCATCATCATATTCAAATCCACCCTAGGCCAGCTCGGCAACTTGACCAAATTCATCAAGCCGTTCGACACCGTGCTCCAAGGGTTCGGCGACAACACAGTCCAAGCCTACGAAAGGATCAAGCTCTCTGTCGAGCTAACGTGCTTTTACGATCCCAAGGTTAGGATTACTAGGAACCTAAATTTTGTAATCATAGATAGGCCCAACATCTATAATGGGTTCCTAGGTCGCCCCTTTCTAGAAACCTTTGAGGCGGTCGCCTCGTCTTTTTTTTACTGTATCAAATTCCCCACTGCCGATGGGACGGTCGGTACTGTAAAAGGAGATCAGCTAATGGCAAAAAGATGTTTGAATTACTCCTATGTCGTTACTTCTTTCAATACTTCCCATGCTATGTATAACATTGAAACGATCAACGATCAACCCATGGAGATCGACGAGCCAAGCACATCGTACCAACCCGACTCAGAGGATGCCATCTCGATTCGATTAACGGACGACATCGAGCCAAGGATCGGTTTCGAGCCAAGTCTCGACATCGATCCAAGGATCGAGTACGGTAATCGTTCCAAACGAGAGGCGACCGTCCCCGTAGAAGAGTTGGAGAGTATAATGATAGATCCGGCTCATCCAGAACGGGAAGTACAGATCGGCGCAAGCATCAACCGCGAATTAAAAGGGGATCCGATCAATTTGCTACGTAAGAACATCAGAGTCTTTGCCTGGTCGCATCAAGATATGGTTGGCATAAGTCCTGAGCACGCTTGCCACTATCTAAAGATCGACCCGGCAATGAAGCCTGTTCACCAAAAACGTAGGAAATTCGGTCCTGAGAAATACGCGGCGCTCGACATAGAAGTCCAAAAGTTACTCAACAACAAATTAATCGGGGTAGCTACACACGAACCACAATGGGTCGCCAACGCGGTACTCGTCAAAAAGCCAACTGGTTCCTAGAGGTTATGCATCGACTTCACCGACCTCAACGCAGCATGTCCAAAAGATCACTTTCTGATGCCTCATATTGATCACTTGGTCAATAGTACAGCAGGTTGCGAAATGATGTCATTTATGGATGCTTTCGCCGGATATCATCAAATCCCAATGGCGGAGAAGGGCATAAAACAGACATCTTTCCACACGGAAAAATACATATACTTTTGGGTCCGAATGCCGTTCGGCTTGAAAAACGCAGGGGCGACCTACCAGCGACTAGTCAACAGAATGTTCGCCAATTAGATCGGCAAAACCATGGAGGTCTACATTGACGACATCGTGGTCAAAAGCCTCAAAAAGGAAGATCACCTCAGTGATCTCGCCGAGACGTTCGACATCCTCGAGAAGTTCAACATGAAGCTGAACCCCAAGAAATGCAACTTCGAGGTGGGCTCCGGGAAATTCCTGGGGCGCATCGTGAGTCAAAGGGGGATCGAGGCGAACCCCACCAAGATTCAGGCGATCCTCGACATGCAGGAGCCGCGGAACATCAAGCAGGTGCAACGCCTCATAGGTTGTCTAGCCGCCCTCAACCGATTTATATCCCGGCTCGGCGATACAAGTAAAGCCATTCTTCACGACCATAAAGAACAAGAAGTTCGCATGGATGAATGAGAGTCAGGTAGCGTTCGCCAAAATAAAGGAATATCTATCTAACCCCCAGATCCTGGCAAAGCCGATCCCCAGTGAAAAACTATTCCTTTATCTGGCAGCCTCGGAGGTCGTAGTGAGTGCCGTTTTGGTGCGAGCAGAGGGACAAGTCCACTTGCCGATCTACGATGTTAGTCAAGTGCTCCATGACGCTGAAACACGTTATACACCATTGGAGAAGATCGCCTACGCCCTTGTCATGAGTTTCCGTAAACTAAGGGCTTATTTCTTCGAACATCAAGCGGAAGTCCTGACAACTCTACCTCTAAGACAAGTTCTACACCGACCAGACACCAACGGTGTAATATCCGCAATTTCGGATTTCCGGTAATTTTCTTTTTTCGGCGGAAGTCCGTTTCGATGACTCGCTTGGGACCGTCTCATCATTCTGAGAATGATTAATTCTGCATTTTTTGTCATCCGAGTTCGTTTCGGTATTGTTTTGTTGAGTTCCGTGTTTCTTAACGACTTTTCCGCACTCGAGTTCGATTCTTGTGAATCTCGTTCGAAATTACTGTTTCGAGTTTCCCGTAAGTCCGTTTAACTTTGTTAGACGTGTTGTGAACTTCGGTTTGGTTATTTGATCACGTATCGTGATTTTCGGACGTTTTGGGCCATTTTTGTAATTTCCCAAAGTTTGGGGTAATTACTTTCCGTTGTCGAATTTCGAGCCTTCGGGTGGTCGGAATCATTTTTTCTCTCAGTTTTCGTATTCGTATTTACGAGTACTTCGTAACCGTGCTTTCGGTTTACGTTCAGGTCTGAGTTTCGGGATTTTTGGGACCGTCGGATCGACCAAGTCCTGGCTGGCCGGACCTGTGCGAAACGGCCCTGGAAACGGCGCTGCCCAGCGCCGTGTCTTGCGCCTGTTCGGCCAGGACCAGCAGCCTGCCGAGACACGGCCGAGACACCCGCCGAGTCGGGTTTTTCTTCATTTTTCTAACTCGTTTCATCCTCTTCCGCGGCTGGATCTTTGATGATCATGGAGGGATGTTGTTAGGGGTTAAATCCATGAAGTTTTGGAGTTCATAACATCGATTAATCCTTCCATAACTTGCTCCAATCGACCGAATCAAGGCAAGTTTTCTTAAAATCTAGTTTTGGGGATTTTGTTCGATTTGTCCGTTTAATCCGTTTTAACTTAGAATAGTCATGGATTGATGATTGTTAAGCTATATTATATCTAATTCCTTGTTATTCCACGGTTGGATTGCCACGGATTTGTCGTTTGATTGAGTATTTTATCGACGCCTTGAAGGTGTTCGATAAAATGTCACAAAGAGAATTCGAGCGTTCTACGATTATTCTTCCTCATTCGTTCGTTAATTTATTGATGGTATGATGTTAGGGTCAGATTTCTCGCAATGAATTCGAGTCGGAACCCTTCCGTTCGTTGTCTTCTTCGGGGTCCGAGCTTCTCGGTCGAATCGTGTTCTTCGGAGTATTCGGTAGCGGTTATTAAGGCAAGTACCTTGATATACGAATTGTAACTGCGTGAAATCATTGTTGTCGAAGTGTATGAATTTATACGGATGTATAAATGTGTGTATATATATATGTGTGTGTATATATATATATCTAGTTTTATATATGTATATATATTTATATGTTAAATATATGTATGTGTATACATATATTGATATAAGCGCCTATATTGGTGAATGACGAGTGATGAATACTAACACTAGATGACGTACTCGACTTGGATTGATGGGTAAACTATATTTATTCTTATAATATAGTAAGGTTATATATATATATACATATATATATATATATATTCAGTTCAGTCGCAATATAGGGATATATGTGCGGTGTTGGTTGGTTATGCTTGAAGGCTTATTGTGATTGAGTTTGATTGATAACATGCGTGTTATTGTTTATTTGTGTGGTTATGGACTGGCGGAGAAAATTGTGTAACTTGATGTACCGAGTTGATAATTGTGGTGACGTTTGTCTGTGTGCTTGAAGTTTGAATTAATGTGGATACTTGTTGTGAGAAACGTCATATCCGGGAACCTCTGAGGGCGGGGCGTGTAACACCCCCAAGTTATTCAGAGAATATTACAGCGCTGTAAGCCCTGCCGGGGGACTCACAAGGCTAAACATACGCGGAACTATAAATTTTTGACCGATAAGGTCTACACACAATGGAATGAAAAACAATACAAAGGTATTCAGAACATAACTAATGTATTCACAGACATCATAGCACGAATCAAAAACCTCGGCAATCACAGGCCGGAACATCAAGGGAAATGGAAAACAATACTCGAGTATTCAATAGCCAATCCAGTAAAACAACACTGAATGGAAAACTCAAAACATAACTGGAAGAAAGACATAGTATCACACTTGCCCACCATCTTCATGCCGACCCGATACCTGCCTGTCCGTCCTCCTGGAACCTGAAATACATGAAACGTATTTCCCCCATAAAGGGGTTAGCCGTCGAATAGCTAGTACAAGTATATCAATATGAAAAACAATACTCCTCGACAATAAAGTAAATGTAGCCGTCAATTCATCAATTCAAGACTAGTATTCCGGAATAACTAAAATCTCATAAGACGTATGTGAATGCCGTAGAAACGGTTCGTTCATATCATACGCCGATACGTATGTGAATGCCGTAGAAACGGTTCGTTCATATCATACGCCGATACATGTAGGAATGCCGTAAAAACGGTTCGTTCATTACATGCCAACAATACATACATGAATGCCGTAAAAACGGTTCGTTCATAATATGCCATCAATATATCTATGAATGCCGTAAAAACGGTTCGTTCATATCATACCATCAATATTTCTTACTTTCAAAGTCGAGAACGTACAATCATTAATGTATACTTGCCTTTGAGACATCGAGAAATTGAACGGAGGAAAGGTATGAGTTCGGTAGGTCCAAGAACGCGCTTCCGGCACCTAAACGATTCGCAAGGAATATGACAATTAATTATCCATACTCAAATTACACGAAGAGACTCCCGAAACTCGTCTACGATCCAAGAAAAATACACGGGTGAACGACTAAAGGTTAGGAAATCGCCCAAACTCCCACAAGTCCGAAAACGACACAATCCAACCCGTAATATCGTAAGAAAACACGCATACGATATAGATATATCATAATCTCGAGGTTCTCAAGCTTCAATCGGATAAATCGGACGAATCTACGAAAACCCACAAAATCCAACACAAAATTCAAAGTGTTCTTGAATAATATCTCAATAATCCGATGAATACTCAAACATGTCCATAATCATGCATATATCACTTCCTACTCCATGATTTTAACATCCAAAACGTCAATACCCATACAAAATCGAGAATCAAGATGTTGAAGAATTTACCTCTTGAATATCCAAGCTCTATGATCCAAGGAATACGCGTTAGATCGACTATCCGGGCTTCCCAACCGAATGAAAGTGGTAAAAATCCAACACACAAGTGATAGATGTGAGAAAACTCCTCCCCTCAAACTCTCTCTCTCGCAGGTGGAAGAAGGGAATGGAGAAATGAGCTGCATCTCGCTCAAAAAGCACAAATAATGCAGTTGACCGCATTGTGTGCCGCGGCTCAGCCCAGGTGTGCCGCGGCACAGGCCTAAAAATTGCTCCCAGGTTTCGGCAGTGTTCCGCGGCTCAGCCCAGGTGTGCCGCGGCACCGGGTACAGTCGGTTTTTGGCTGAGGATGCAACACAAGTGTGCCGCGGCTTAGCCTAGATGTGCCGCGGCAGTGACTCGGCAGTGTGCCGCGGCTCAGCCAAGGTGTGCCGCGGCACTGGGTACAGCCCGCTCGGCCAGGTCTAGGAAATATGTGTGTGCCACGGCGCACATTCCTTGTGCCGCGGCCCACACCCTCCTCGGGTCCTAAAATGATGAAAAATGCCCCGGGAAGAGAATAAAGCAATAGGACTCAATATCGGGGAAACAATAACACGGAATGGAAGTACGGAAACCCCAAAACGGTGGTTCCAAGCAACGATTACAAGGGTTCACCCAACAAATCATGATTTGAAGAAAATGAAGAGGTTTGAAATGACATGACTTTCGACCGGGTATTACATTCTCCCCCTCTAAAAAGAAGTTTTGTCCCGAAACTTAAGAAATAAATAGTTCGGGGTATTCCACTCGCATCTTCTCTTCCGTCTCCCAAGTCGCCTCCTCGACTCCATGCCTCGACCATTTCACTTTAACCAGTGGAATGGTCTTATGCCGAAGTTGTTTCTCGCGGCGCTCAAGAATCTTCACGGGTTTCTCCGGAAAGGTAATATCCTCGGCTACGTCAATCTCACTGTAGTCGATAATGTGGCTCGGATCCGGTACGTACTTCCTCAACTGGGACACATGAAAAACACTATGGACGTGACTCAAAGCTGGAGGCAACGCCAAGCGATAAGCTAAATCTCCAACTCCCGGAATCTCGAAAGGTCCGATATACCTTGGACTAAGTTTCCTTTTTCCGGCGTAAAACTCCACGGTCGGCGACACCTTGAGTAATACATGATCCCCCACTTGAACTCCAAGGGTCGACGACGAGTATCAAGATAAGATTTGACGACTGCGGCAACAAGAATCGGTCCCGGATAATAGAAATCTTTTCCTTGGTCTCCAACAACATATCCGGTTCCGTCCCAACTAGCTCAGAAGCCTCGTCCCAACATAATGGCGACATACATCGCCTACCATAGAGTGCCTCAAAGGGTGCCATTTTGATCGACGCATGCCAACTATTATTGTAAGCAAACTCGATCAACGGCAAGTGAAGCTCCCAATCATTACTCCAGTCTAAGGCACAAGCCCACAACATATCTTCCAACGTCTGAATCGTCCTCTCTGTCTGACCGTCCGACTGAGGATGAAAGGAAGTGCTCAATCTCAACTCAGTACCCAGAGCCTGATGAACGGACTGCCAAAAATGCGATACAAAACGGCCGTCTCGATCAGAAACAATGGTCTTGGGGGCACCGTGTAACCTCACGATCTCAGCGATGAAGGTTCGAGCCAGTCTATCTGGTCCCCAAGTATCCTTAATACCCAAGAAGTGTGCAGACTTGGTCAACCGATCGACAATTACCCAAATCATATTCATTCCGGCCCGAGTTCTCGGCATGCCAGTGATGAAATCCATCGAGATGTCTTCCCACTTCCACTCGGGAATGGGGAGTGGTTTCAACAACCCCGCTGGTCGTTGATGTTCGATCTTGACTTTTTGACACGTCAAGCACCGTAGTACAAACTCCGTAACATCCTTCTTCATGTTATTCCACCAAAAATTTCGCTTCAAATCTTTGTACATCTTACTCGTTCCGGGGTGGATTGAGTAAGGCGTAGCATGAGCTTCTCGGAGAATCCTCTGTCTCAAATCCAAATCGTTCGGAACACAAAGCCTGCCCTGAAATCTCAGAATACTATCCTCGTGAACCATAAAGCCAGGAGCTTTTCCTTTAATCACATCTTCCTTCAGTTGAGAAATCATCGGGTCACTCCATTGCTTCCCTTTGATGTCGTCAACTAAGGACGAAGTAATTTCGAGAGTACACAACTGTCCCTATACTCGTTGAAGCCAAACTTCTATCCCTTGCTCAATTAAATCTTGACGAATTTTCGTCTGGGACGTAAGAACCTCGAGCATTTGAAGAGATGCCGATTTGCGGCTCAAAGCATCCGCAACGACATTGGCTTTTCCGGGGTGGTAAAGAATTTCCAAATCATAATCCTTTATCAACTCTAGCCAACGTCTCTGTCTCATATTCAGCCCCTTCTGACTGAAAATATACTTCAGGCTCTTGTGATCGGTATAAATCCGGCACGGTGAACCATACAAATAATGCCGCCAAATCTTGAGTGCGAAGACAATTGCGGCCAACTCTAAATCGTGAGTAGGATAATTCATCTCATAAGGCTTTAGTTGTCGTGACGCAAAAGCTATTGTCTTATCATGCTGCATAAGAACACAGCCCAGGCCTTGACCCGAAGCGTCACTATAAACTGCAAAGCCCTCGCTACCATGTGGTAAAGTTAGAATCGGCGCTGAAGTTAATCGTCTCTTCAGTTCATCGAAGCTCTGTTGTCTCTCATCCGTCCAAATAAACTTTTCGGTCTTCTGGAGCAATTTCGTAAGCGGTCGAGCGAGTTTCGAGAACCCCTCGACAAACCGATGGTAATACCCAGCAAGGCCCAAAGAGCTACGAACTTCCTTAACATTTTTAGGCGGTGCCCAATCTAGCACTGCCTCGATCTTCTGCGGGTCTACACGAACCCCTTCGACCGAAATCACATGGCCGAGAAACATAACTTCTTCCAACCAAAACTCACATTTCGAGAATTCTGCATAGAGGTGCTCGGTTCTCAAAATGTCTAAAACCAAACGCAAGTGCCGGGCATGTTCCTCCTTATCTCGAGAATAGATCAAGATGTCGTCAATAAAGACGACTACACACCTATCGAGGTACTCGATGAATATTTTATTCATTAACTGCATGAATACTGCCGGCGCATTCGTCAACCCAAAAGGCATAACTACAAATTCATAATGCCCATACCTCGTCCGAAACGCCGTCTTCGGAACGTCGGACTCCCTTACCCTGAGTTGATAATACCCGGATCTTAAATCAATCTTCGAGAAAACCGCAGCTCCTTGCAATTGATCAAATAGATCGTCTATACGAGGCAAAGGATATTTATTCTTGATGGTTACTTTATTCAGCTCACGGTAGTCGATGCACAAACGTAGTGAACCATCTTTCTTCCTCACAAAGAGGACAGGCGCGCCCCAAGGCGAAGCGCTCGGTCTGATGTACCCTTTTCCAAAAGTTCTCCCAACTGAGTCTTTAATTCATGCATCTCGGAAGGTGCCATCCGATAAGGTGCTTTAGAAATCGGAGCCGCATCTGGCTCTGAGTCTACGGTAAATTCTATCTCTCGATCTGGCGGTAATCCCGGAAGATCATCCGGAAAAACATCGGGATACTCATTAACAACCGGAATCGAGGAGAAATCGACTACATTTCCTTCAGTTTTCAAAGCATAACACCAATAGCCCGTACAACCTTTATTCAAAAGTTTTACGGCCTTCATGGAACTGATAAGTAACTTGGATTGGCCCGACTTACGTCCCAAAAACGAGTACTCAGATCCGTCTTTAGTCATCATGGTGATAACTTTGGTACGGTAATTCATAATCGCTTGATGATTATCAAGCCAATCCTCGCCGAGGATCACGTCCTCGCCTTCCATATCAACTACAATCAGATTCGATAACCATTCCATACCGGATATAACCACCGGAAAATCTCTAATCTCCCGATTCCCCACAATCCTATCCCCGCTAGGTAGTTTCACGATAAAGGGATCGCAAGCAGTCAAACAAGTTATATTCAAACGACGTACACACTCCAAAGAAATAAAAGAATGTGTAGCACCCGTATCAAAGAGTACACGAACTGGATAAGATAAAATATGGATGGTACCTGAAGCCACCGCCGCATCGGGTTCATCTGTTCGACGCATCTCATAAACCCGTGGTTGCACCGAACCGACGCTAGAGTTTCCCCCTCCAGCGTTCTGACCCCGTCCCCGGCCCCTGCCAAAATTCTGCTGAGGTTGACCAAAAGATTGTCGCTGATTAATACCTTGATCAAGTGGTGTTGGGGCAGAAGCCCGAGTGTCCAAAGTCTGGTTCGGCTCGGAACAATAAACCGCTCTATGCCCCATCTGTCCACACGTGTGACACTTTAATGGTGGAAAGTAGCATTCCGAATTAAAGTGGCCTGGACGACCACAATTATAGCAAGTCACTGTGCGATTTGAGGTACCCGGAGTGGGACGGTAACCCCTCTTCCCTTTATTAGAACGTGACGACTATCCGGCAAAACGATTAGTCGTTTGTGACTTCTGAAAGTTGCCACCCTTAGAGCCAGAAAAATTACCCCCGACTTTCTGCTTCTTCGGTTCTTCAACGGTATCATTGTCGGGGCTCAACATATCATGGGCTAAAGCTCTGTCCTGATACTCTTTCAGTGTGGTACAAGCAAATCCGGCCATGTACCGCCGTAAGTCCAAATTCATCCGCATATCAAAATAACGGATCTTATCACGCTCGTTACGCACTTGATCCTTCACATGGATCAATTGTTGGTTATACTCCACGATCGCCTGCGAAACGGGAATATCTTGTGGTTTAGACTCGAAGAAGGCTCGGATTCGGCTCTCTCGTACCATCCAAGGACAAAACTCGGCCTCCAAGAGCTCCTTAAATTCATCCCACGAGGCAATACGATCATGTGGCTTGATGACCTTCCACCAAGTAGCGGCCTCCTTAGTGAGGAAATACTGAGCAATTAGTACTTTCCTCACCTCGGGGCAATCAACCGCCTCGAAAATATTCTCTAATTCCACTAGCCAGTCTTCCCAGCCTAAAGGGTCTGTGGCACCGCCAAACTGTGGAGGGTGCATACGGATTACATTCTGAAGCAAGACATCCGTGTTTGGGTTCGGGTTATTCAGTTGAACAATTTGGGCTAAAATAGTCATCTGAGTAGACAATTGTTGAAGTGCATTCGCCACTCCAACGTCCGCGTTGTTCCCCTGACCGTCTGACTGGTCGTGCTGACTCTCGGTGTCGGGATGCACCGAGTTCGACAAACTGGGGTCGGTCGACCCCGCAACTGAATTGATGGAAACGGCCGTGCCACGACCTCTTCCTCGTCCACGGCCACGACCACGGCCCCTACCAGCTGACATACTGAAGAACACACAAGGTACGTAAGCACAATTCAAACGCACGTCATTAAGGTGATCGATTCTCAAGAATGTCCATAGAAGAAGCATAATGAATAAGGAAACATCAGAAGAGTAAGAGGTCTTACAAGTACCGGTCGCACTGTGATGATGGCAGAGTAGTGATACTGTGGACAATTGACGACTCATTCGACCCAAGAGACCGACAGCCTAGGTATCCATGGACCTAAGCTCCGATACCATATTTTGTAACACCCCCAAGTTATTCAGGGAATAATACAGCGCCGTAAGCCCCGCCGGGGGACTCACAAGGCTAAACATACGCGGAACTATAAATTTTTGACCGATAAGGTCTACACACAATGGAATGAAAAACGATACAAAGGTATTCAGAACATAACTAATGTATTCACCGACATCATAACACGAATCAAAAACCTCGGCAATCACAGGCCGGAACATCAAGGGAAATGGAAAACAATACTCGAGTATTCAATAGCCAATCCAGTACAACAACACTGAATGGAAAACTCAAAACATAACTGGAAGAAAGACACAGTATCACACTTGCCCACCATCTTCATGCCGACCCGATACCTGCCTGTCCGTCCTCCTGGAACCTGAAATACATGAAACGTATTTCCCCCATAAAGGGGTTAGCCGTCGAATAGCTAGTACAAGTATATCAATATGAAAAACAATTCTCCTCGACAATAAAGTAAATGTAGCCGTCAATTCATCAATTCAAGACTAGTATTCCGGAATAACTAAAATCTCGTAAGACGTATGTGAATGCCGTAGAAACGGTTCGTTCATATCATACGCCGATACGTATGTGAATGCCGTAGAAACGGTTCGTTCATATCATACGCCGATACATGTAGGAATGCCGTAAAAACGGTTCGTTCATAATATGCCATCAATATATCTATGAATGCCGTAAAAACGGTTCGTTCATATCATACCATCAATATTTCTTACTTTCAAAGTCGAGAACGTACAATCATTAATGTATACTTGCCTTTGAGACATCGAGAAATTGAACGGAGGAAAGGTATGAGTTCGGTAGGTCCAAGAACGCGCTTCCGGCACCTAAACGATTCGCAAGGAATATGACAATTAATTATCCATACTCAAATTACACGAAGAGACTCCCGAAACTCGTCTACGATCCAAGAAAAATACACGGGTGAATGACTAAAGGTTGGGAAATCGCCCAAACTCCCACAAGTCCGAAAACGACACAATCCAACCCGTAATATCGTAAGAAAACACGCATACGATATAGATATATCATAATCTCGAGGTTCTCAAGCTTCAATCGGATAAATCGGACGAATCTACGAAAACCCCCAAAATCCAACACAAAATTCAAAGTGTTCTTGAATAATATCTCAATAATCCGATGAATACTCAAACATGTCCATAATCATGCATATATCACTTCCTACTCCATGATTTTAACATCCAAAACGTCAATACCCATACAAAATCGAGAATCAAGATGTTGAAGAATTTACCTCTTGAATATCCAAGCTTTATGATCCAAGGAATATGCGTTAGATCGACTATCCGGGCTTCCCAACCGAATGAAAGTGGTAAAAATCCAACACACAAGTGATAGATGTGAGAAAACTCCTCCCCTCAAACTCTCTCTCTCACAGGTGGAAGAAGGGAATGGAGAAATGAGCTGCATCTCGCTCAAAAAACACAAATAATGCAGTTGACCGCATTGTGTGCCGCGGTTCAGCCCAGGTGTGCCGCGGCACAGGCCTAAAAATTGCTCCCAGGTTTCGGCAGTGTGCCGCGGCTCAGCCCAGGTGTGCCGCGGCACCGGGTACAGTCGGTTTTTGGCTGAGGATGCAACACAAGTGTGCCGCGGCTCAGCCTAAGTGTGTCGCGGCAGTGTGCCGCGGCTCATCCCAGGTGTGCCGCGGCACCGGGTACAGCCCGCTCGGCCAGGTCTAGGAAATATGTGTGTGCCGCGGCGCACATTCCTTGTGCCGCGGCCCACACCCTCCTCGGGTCCTAAAATGATGAAAAATGCCCCGGGAAGAGAATAAAGCAATAGGACTCAATATCGGGGAAACAATAACACGGAATGGAAGTACGAAAACCCCAAAACGGTGGTTCCAAGCAACGATTACAAGGGTTCGCCCAACAAATCATGATTTGAAGAAAATGAAGAGGTTTGAAATGACATGACTTTCGACCGGGTATTACAGGGCGTGCACTCCGGCCTGGTGTATGCTGCAATGTGCGGCTCCATATGGGTGGTGAACGCCGATGTTACCTAATGCGCGGGCAAGGGGCGGCTCTTGCGGGAGTGATCGCCGGCGCGGTGACATGTTCAAGGAGCGGCCAACATAGTGGAGTGAATGCCGGTACACAGGTGCGCAAGGGAGGCACCTGGCAGTCTTATTGGTTTCGGGTATTTGAGTGATAGCTAAAACCCCGTTACCGAACGATGTTCGTATCTCAAATCTTTCAACTCTCTCTTAAATGTTTGTCTTGATATAGACCGCGATTCGTGTTTCTGAAAAGTTTGTTTCAACTTGTTTTTAAAGCGTTGGTATCAGGGTTAATTAACCAAGGAGGTTTGACGAAATCTCCGAGGGTTAATTAATCAGGGGTCTTGAGCAGGATATGTCGAATGAGAGTTTGTGCCTTCGATTGTATTGTGGTGCTATTCTGTGTTTTGGGTCGAGGACCCTATGAAATGTTGAGATGATTGATCTCGTGATGATGTTATTTGGATTGGTTTGAGAACCCCGTGAGATGTTGTAATGATTTTGTTTGTGACAGTGTTCTATAAATTGGGTCGAGGACCCCGAATAACGTTGATATGTTTTCGTGTAATTGCTCTCCATATCTTGGGTCGAGGACCCGAGAGCTTTTGAAATTATTTTCTAAAGGTATTCCCATTCAATTTTCAAAATCCCAAGACGGCCCGAGTCATTAATAATATTTTCAAACTATCTTATCAAAATACTTTTCCTTTTATAAAAGTGGATTTTCAAACTAAATCTTTTGACTCCTTGGGCTCGTTTAAAGTTTAATTGGTGTTATGTTCCATACAGAGAATATGACTATGTGATTATTTTTCACCTTGTGTATACGAGTGCTATACTGTGTTGACTTTGGGAATATATGGTTTGTGTTAAGGCTTCACGATGTTGATTTTTGTGTTGTTATTGTTCGTATATCTTGTATATTATGTACTAGCACTAGCAAAATTCCAGTTTGCTAACCCCCGAGTTTTTGGGGGGTGGGTGCCTGTTATGCGCTCAGGTTTTGGCAGCTCGAGAGCAGTCACGGGATTAGCTTGGAAGGAGATGGAAGACGACGATGCTAATCACACAAGAGTCAGAGTCTTTTGCTTTTATTCCATCTGGGTCGGTATTTTCCATTTGGTTGAGTATTCACCCTTGCACGGGTGTAGGTTTTCCTTTATTAAATGGAGTTGTCATCCCTTTTTGTGTGAAAGTTTATTCTTTGTCATGGAGATGTAAAATTTATTAGTTTCTGAATTGTTTAATGACCTTGTCGGTCTGCGTTGTATTTAGATTGACCCCCGTCGGTCAATCATTGTGTAGTCTAGTGGAGTTTAGCCTGGTAGATCCTTGTGAGAAGGGCCTACGGCGTGTAACATTTCTGGACGTATTCTGGGGGTGTTACAAACGGGCGACTTCTCAAGTGGTCACTGGAGATCGCCCAGTACGGTATCACATACGCTCCTCGCACGGCGATCAAAGGCCAAGCTCTGGCAGACTTCGTGGTAGAACTAACGTTCCCTCACAGTCCAACCCAGATCGGCCGACCTGCCTGGAAGTTATATGTGGATGGCTCGGCGACTAATTCGAGAGCAGGGGCAGGGATTGTCCTCATCAGTCCCGACGGACAAAGTTTCACTAATGTTGTGCGTTTCAGCTTTCGTGCGACCAACAATGAAGCCGAATACGAAGCCTTAGTAGGCGGGCTCGATCTAGCCCTCGCCCTGGATGTTCGTCGCCTCCATATCTTCATGGACTCCCTCTTGGTCGTGAACCAAGTCAAGGGAGAATATGAGGCGCGCGGCCAACAGATGGTCAAATACCAAGAGCTGGTCACCGAAATGTGCACAAAATTTGAGGAAGTACTAATCGAACAAGTCCCGAGAGAGCACAACTCCCAGGCCGATGCCTTTTCCAAACTAGCATCATCGGAGGGGGCAGCCGACTTCTCTAATATCCAAATCACAAAGTCAGCAAGGCCGGAGATCGACAGAAGCCTGGTTACCACGATTGCTGCTGCCGAGGAAAACTGGATGACTCCATTCATCAATTACTTAAAGGACGGAACGGTCCCTGACGACCGTGTTAAAGCTCGCCAACTCCAGCTCCGTGCGACCAGATATACCCTATTGGACGACCGGCTTTACAAGCGAGCTTTCAGCCTTCCGCTCCGCAAGTGTATTACACCGGAGGAAGGTCGGCTCGTTTTAGCTGAGATCCATGATGGGATTTGCGGAAACCATGCGGGCGGGCGACCTCTCATCCATAAGACAACCAGGCAAGGTTTTTTCTGGCCATCACTTCAGAAGGACGCGATCGCCTATGCCAGATCGTTTCACAGGTGTCAATTAATGGGCCCAAACATTAAACTCTCCCCCGAGCAGCTCACCTCAATGTACAGCCCATGGCCATTCACGCAATGGGGCATCGACCTTATAGGTCCCTTACCGACGGCTCCAGGGGGCTGTAAGTTCGCCATCATAGGGGTCGACTATTTCACCAAATGGGCTGAGGCCGAACCGCTAAACAAGATCGGCCAAGAGCAAGTGATCAAGTTTATCTGGAGAAACATCATATGCCGATTCGGCCTGCCCCAGGCCATCATCTCCGACAACGGAAAACAGTTCGACGGCTTAGAAGTCACGCAATTTTGTGAGAAGTGGGGAATCAAAAGGTTGTTCTCGGCTCCCTATCACCCTCGCATTTAACGGGCGTAGAGGTCAGAACAAAATCCTCAAACACATAATTAAAGCGCGACTCGAATCCAGGCTAGGACGATGGGCAAGCGAGCTCCCAGACGTTTTGTGGTCTTATCGAACGACGGCCCGTAATTCAGCCGTCGAAACCCCATTCGCCCTCGCCTTCGGAACAGAAGCGGTGATTCCCTCGGAGATCGCCGTTCTCAGCCATCGAACCGAACAAGAGATGATGACCGATAATGATGTATCCCGACGGATCGACCTCGACATGCTCGAAGAACGACGACTGACCTCAGAAATGAGGAACACAATCCACAAAAGGAGATCCGAGAGGTTCTTCAATTCGAAGGTCAAGGAGAGAAGGTTTCAGGTGGGCGATCTCGTCCTCAAAAAGATCCAGACCCACACAGGTGCCTTTGGTCCGAACTGGGAAGGCCCTTTCAGGATATCTAAATGGCTAACTAAGGGAGCCTACGAACTTGAACACCCTAACGGTACTCCGGATCAATATCCCTGGAACGCCGTGCATTTGAAGAAATACTACCAGTAGAATTTTGTATTCAGTTTCAACTGCCCAATGTACAAGAAATATAAATGAGATTTTTCCTATCCCATCTATTCTGGGGATCGCCCCACCAGGCATATCGGATACCACCGACGATCGTCGTTCATAGCGATCTGAGGTAGAATCAATGCAGCCATGGTCCTGGAAGTCGATGGAACCGACAGCTTCTCCCATGCAAGGTTCCTTCGGGATGAGAGCGCCCGCCCTTCGTTTAAATACGAGGCCGGCGTAGCCAAAGGACCCTCCAAAACTAATCAGTGGACACGATTGCCCGCCCTCAAAGGTTCATCATCTAACATGGTGAACCCGGACAATGCGACGTGCCAATACCCCCGTCTCAACGTACACCGTTGAGGGTCGCCATCTTCATGGCGAGCCGAGGTGGAAGCAGAGCTAACAAGCCACGGACGTGGAGTCGAATAAACCGACGACGCCCCGTGCAAGGACTCCTCCAGACCAAGATCGCCCGCCTTTCGTTTAAATACAAGGCAGGCGCAACCTAACGGAGGACCCTCACAATAAAGTGAGTCGCGGGATAGACAATGTCCCTCGCACACAAAGACACGGTTGTGGAGGTCGGTCCATCGAACTCTGCGACCGTGCACGATTCCTCAAAGTCGGCAAAACTAAGGATAGCTCACCAAACATACTATTTTTTCTCCCTTACTTACAATAAGTAAACAAAAACAAGGGGGCAGAGAAGGGGAGCTAATCCTAAATGCGATCGGAAGGAAGGAACCACACCCGATCGGCTTCGCTCAAACACACACTGGACGATCGTAATTGTTCGACAGAATTTACAAGTAAGAATTTCGATTCAAAACATATCAATGCATTCAACACTCAAACAACTGGTCGGATAAACAAGACATTGGATGCAATCATACACATACTTGTTAAAATTAGCATGCAAACATTCAAAGGCGATCGTACATAAAAAGGCACCAGTGCGAAAAAGGAATATTTCATTCATTATCAAAAGGAGTTCGTACAATATGAAGCCCGTAGGCAATACAAAGAGAAAGCAAAAATTGCAAGATATAAGGAAAATAAAGAGATCTCTCAGGGTCCCGCCGGCTGGTCTTCGCCCTCAGGTGGCGGATCAGCATGCGCCCCCCCATCGGCCTCAGGACGAATGAGTCTATCCGGAAAAGGATACCAACTCAAGTCGATCCCCCAATAGACGAGGTCGAGGATCGGCAAGGAAAACTCCGGGTGCAAAGGGTGCTCAAGCGCATAAACCTTGAAGCTCTCCATAAGAGGACGGACCTCGATCCCTACCTTCTTGGCGGCTCTGACAGCATCGGAGTAGGCCACATAATAGGCGAACTCGCCGACGAGTGCCACATTGAGGTAGGGATCGATCTCGATCGCCTTCAGCTGCCCTTTCAACTCCACGGTCGTCTTCTCAGCCTCCGCCAGCTCGACCACCTTGGCGGCGTTTTCTCCCTTGGCCCTCTCCAGCTCTCTTTTCGCCGCCTCCACCGTCGCCTTCAGCCCGGCCGCCTCCTCCTGCAAAGCCGCATGCTTCCGGCGGGCTTCTTTCTCCTGATCACGAAATCGATCGGCAGCCTCCTTGGAGCGGCTCAACTCTTGCTTCAGTCGGTCAGCGTCCTGTTTAGCCCGTTTGGCCGTCTCTACGTACTCCTTCTCCATAGACTGGATCCGGTTGGCGTATTCAATGTTCGCGTTCCGGGCGGCCTCGAGGTCGCTATAGAGGCGAGCAGTAGAGGGTCGCCCCTCAAAATCCCTAGCGGCTTGGACGGCCATCGTCGCCGTCTGGAGAGCCAGGGCAATGGTCGCCTGCATGGTATCTCCAGATCGCCGATGAGCGATCGCATCGAGATCGGTCGTCCAGGCCTTGGGTAGTGAGTTGATGGCCTTCTGGACGTAAGTAGGGACGTCGAGGGACTTTTGCGGAGCCTTACTCGACAAGAAATCTAGCACCATAGGAGCGACGTCCGGGTCAGCTAGACGGACCCTGCAGCGTAAACAAAAGGGACCAAGGGGTCAGTCTATACCTTACTCAAAATGCCTAACTCGTAA
The DNA here is from genome assembly GCA_033398695.1 of Orobanche coerulescens. NCBI lineage: Eukaryota > Viridiplantae > Streptophyta > Magnoliopsida > Lamiales > Orobanchaceae > Orobanche > Orobanche coerulescens. The sequence continues at coordinate 90,122,461 of CM065814.1, forward strand.
AGTTCAACCCAACATTACCTGTTGACCAGCTCGGGATCGCGGCCAAAATAAGGCTTACCCCGAGGAGTTTCAGCCTCGGCGATCGCCACCTTTTTCGAGGAGCCGCCCGATGACTTGGAGCCGGATGCCGAGGGCCTAGAGCCTGATCCCTCCATCATCGGAACGGCGGAGATAGGAGCCGTAGCAACCGGAGGCTCCAAAATAGACACGTCCGCCTCGGTGGTCGGCAGGGACTCCTCCGACCTCTGCCTCTTGCGGCACTAGAGTTGTGCCTCTAATTGAATTTCCGGCTCGGCGACCGGCACCCCAGCAGGCCTCACCACTGGAGTAGGGTGAGACGTCATCGTAGGAACACGACCAGTCTTCTTACCCAGGTGAAGGCGACCGATGAGTCCTGGGTTAGACATGGCGATCTCTGGTGGTGGCTCGGTAAAGAAGGGAAAGTGGATCTCTGTCAAAGAAGAAGTACAAACAAGATTAGACTACTACTTAGACGTTATGACCTCCTGGAGATGATCGTCAAGCGAGGAAGAAATAAAATTTATACCTGGAACTCTCAAGTGACGAGGGAAGCGAAACAATCGAGCCCCCAACCAATGAAGTTCGGCACCAAGCGAGCGAACGTCTATGAAGGAATCCGGCAAGGCACGAATCTGCTCCCAAACGATCAAGAAATCGAAAGGGAGATCGCCGATCGCTGGAACGAGAGGTCCTACAAAAAGGAAACGAAATTAGATCAGTCCAAGACAGGCTCAATAAAAGGGAGAATTAAAATCCTTCCTCGGATTCCTCTCCCGAAAATTAGTAGGAATCCCCAACTCCTCCTCCGGTCTGTCACTCGATGCCGATCGCCACACTCCGCCGACCCAGCACCATTTTTCCAGGTCACCGCGGGTCTTGTTCGGCATGCCGAGGACCACTCTTCCCATTCGGCCTTGGATATGATTACCGCCGACTGACCCTTTCTGCGCAGCCAGTTTAAATAAATAGTTCATCTCCATCGCAGAAAGAAGGCGGAACAACCGGTGACCGCCAAACAGTGTCAAAGTGCAGATGACCTGTAGCCAGGCGTTCGGCGTTAGCTGGAGCGGTGCCAAATTCTAGGCGATCAATAAGTAGGAGACGGCGAACGGCAAAGGGAATCGCAAACCGGCCTCCATGATCATCTCACTAACGGCGACCAGACCCTCAAGCGGTTGATCGGCACGTTCATTTTCCGATGGCACGTGCAGGGAGATGTCAGAGGGAATATGATATTTCGCCCTCCAGCGGTCCAAGTCTTTCCGGGTCGCTGAACTCTGGATCTTACCAAGGGTCCACTGAGACGGGTCGGCGGCCCGAAACACCGTCCGCTTCACATGTTCGTAAGGATGAGCGGCGGAGTAAGCTTCAAAGTCAAATTCCGGACAGGGTCCGGCGATCCCCTCCATAATCTTGGCGAAAGCCACATAGGTGGGGCCAAATACACTCTCCCGTTCCCAAGTTATCCGCACCAGTTAGTCCTCATCCGCCGGCGAACCCCCCTGCTCTGCCGTCGCCGCCGTTCTCGCCACTTCGGCCTCGTTGAAGAGCTCTTCTAGTTTTGCGGGTGCAATCCCCGCACGAATAGCCTCACCGGCCGTTTCCATATCAACTCCCACGGGAATCTCCTCCTGGTCAGGCGAAGCCGCGGCGGCGGAAGTGCTTCCGGCCTAGAAGGTCTTAGATCCTCCCGACATATTCTTAAAAAGTAAAGGGAGAAAGAAGATTGGTTTTCTTACCTAAAGAAAGGAAGACGATCGGCACAAACAAAGCTTCGAAAATTTCTGCAGAGTTTCAGCAAGAAGGCAAGGATGCGTGAAGAGTAAAAATGGAGTAGCCGTAGCCCCTTTTATAGATGGAGGCGGGAGTCTATAGGCGAGATTCTGAGGGCTGGAGTACAACCGTCAGTGGGGGGACACAATAAATGCTGCCCTCGAATCCCGCATACGGGTCTTTCGAGGGCACGCCAGGCGACAAAGTCTGACAAACCGTCAGACTCCCCCAACAGTAGCGCGACGCGTGTCCTTGCAACGTTTCGAGAGCCCGCTTTCATTTCCCGCTGCTCCCAACGCAAAAGAAGATCATCCAAATTTGAAATCAGATCGCCCGATCGCCAAAACATTGGCGATCGCCAACAGTGCCACCTCACCCCGTGTTTTCAAACATCGAAGCGAGCTGGGAGGCAATTGTTGTGCAGCGATTAAAACGCCTCGATGGCGATCGGCATAACGATTAGAGAGCCAACCATAGAAGACTTACTCTGGGCGAATGCCCAGCGATCGACACATATGGCGATAGTCTTTTGGTACCCATCGATCGTCTTTTGATATCTAGCGATCGTCTTTGATGTGCGAACCAGAGACGATCGTCTCGTGCCACGTATAGATCCAACATCCGTCAAAGTCGTCGAAGACCGAATATTGGACGGTGGCCAATGTGCGGATCTTCAAAGGGCGCCGACAGATAGGACCTTTGACCCCAGCCTGTCACCTACCTCACCTACCGACAGGGCCGCCGAAAGGTACAAAGTGGCTCCTCCCCGGACAGCGACCCAAGACGCGTGCTGGCTTCCCATTGGCTCGCACAGCTGGCCACCAGCAGCAGCCCCAAACTTTAAGGGAACAGCCCCATGTGATGGGACGATCGGCCATCTTATTATAATATAGAAAACGGCGGTCGCCCGCGATCGCCGGAGAGGTCCCAGCAACCCTGTCTCCTATAAATAAGGGACAAACAACAATGGCCAGAGGGACGCGATTATTACCGTGAAAACAGTGCAAAATACACACAGAGAGAGAATCAAAAGACTCATCTGGCAATTACTTACACATTCATAGTGATATTCATTTACACTTATCATACATCCCAAGCAAGAACTCACAGATCTACATATCTGGTTCTTCCGGCAATCTATACGCTCTATAGCTTAGATAACTAGAAGTCTTTACACTCATTGTAATAGATTCTAACATTAATATTTGTACTCGACAGTATAATTATTAATAACATCTCGCGAGAGCATTCAAGCCCGGGACTAACAACCCCGGCAAATCTTGTGTTATCTATTTTCCCACGGAAGTGTTCTCACATTTATTTGTTACTCGATCATTCCAGCAATACTATCTCCGGATAATATTTTGGGTAACAACAGAACTCGAAGTCTATCTCTCTCTCTCTCAATGATACGTATGAAGATGCCAAGAAGTGAATGAGGATGAGAGATGAAAGTCTTCTTCTTATTCTTATTCAACCCACATAAAATCAATACATATCACATGATTGATACCCTACCATATAATGTGTAAGATGCTTGTCCCCTCAACACATGAGATTCCAAACATCATGATGGGGACAAGTCAATACACACACATGGATATAAGTGGGGGTCGGCCAAGATGAATTATAGGAAGAGTTCGGTTCGTTTCGTACTCCCGAGAGTCCAAACAGATAAACTCCAATTCCGTTCCGATGTATTTATATCGTTTAATTAATCCAATTAATTAAACATATCAAATACAAAATACATAATTAATTTCTCCAAGAAATAATTATATTCATGAATTAAATTAATCACACAGTGATATATTTAATTCATTAGGCCGAAAATCAATTTATCCAATAAATCGATTTAGACATCTAATGTCCCAAATTTAGATATCCAATATCTAATATTCATAATGAGAGAATTAGCTTGATTCATTCCGTCATCAATCCTATTGCGCGACTCAGTAGGTTTGTCTCAGTCAGCAATGGGAGGAACCAAAGAGTAGTAGCACCACCTAGCCAGCCTGGCGGCCTACACTGTACCCCAACTGAGAACGAATGATGGGATCATTCAAGAACCATTCTGTCATGAATACCAGTATACGTATAAACCCTTCTTTCAAACGTCCCAATCAAGTAATAGGCTCACGGTCAGTCAAACCCTATCTGTACTTGACGCTATGCATGCGTTAATGCAAATCGAGATCATTGAGCTCTCGTGTATCCAATACAACTAGCTCCAGTGCTTTGGTCAAAGACTTATGATCTCATCTGCCAATAACCGCATAGGACATTTAACCCGCTCACTAACACGAGAAAGAATTCTATCATGGTATTCAGTAGGACCTGCTACTTGCCCATCAAGATGCACGTCGAGGTTGACCCCCGCCTTCCGGTTTATAGGGTCGAACTACTCTAATGAAAATCTTGACGTCACAAGCACATCCCTAATAAATCCTCATGTCGAAGGTTCACGAATACCTATCAAAACCTTTCGATTCCATCATTGACTATCCCGGAGTGAAATCCGTGTGATGAATCGAGGGTGAGTCGGTTCGAGTATACTAATCCAATTAGCATACCTATAACGTGTGCTCCCACTAACCATTAGTGTTCGACAGGCACTCTCCTTGTCAAAGAACACGTCATACAAGTCTTCACATAAACTTAACGCCCAATCAAGTTTCATCGACTTGCGAATGATTAAGTATTTGAGCTATAAACCTTTCCAGTGCCGACCCCCTTATCCAATAAGGAGTGGAACGTTTTGCTCTCAAATACATGGACTAGTTTCTATATGTATATTTACGAGTTAGGAATGCCAGTAACTACCAGTAAATAAAAAAACATCCATTGCCTTATATTGATGATTTACATAATAACAAGTACAATGCCCTCACTCAAAATCCTCTGAGTGGCATTCGAGGGCATACTCCCAACAATCTCCCACTTGCACTCAATGACACACATTATGGTATCTAATACCCATGTTCTCCAGATGACGCTCTAAGCTAATCTGAGAAAGTGGCTAGGTCAGTGGATCAGCGAAGTAGTCGGCTGACTCTACTCTATGCAGCACAATGTATCTCTTTGCGAACAAATTCTCTTACGAGATGATACTCTCTCTCTCAATATGTTTTGTATTATTATGAAACCTCGGCTCCCAGGCCTGTGCTACCACTCTATTGTTATCGTATAAAAAACGAAACCAGGCGGCATATCACATGGTGTCACGTGAAGTTTACCCAGTAACTTCTAAATCAAGAAACCCTTCCTTAGAAGCCTCCGAGGCTCTTGATACTCAGCCTGACTGGTGGAATCAGCAGTCGCGCTATATTTGGCACTATGACAAGTTACTGCTCCTCCATTAAGAGTAAAGTTTAGCCAGAAATAGACATTGAGTCGTCTTTCTGTCCTTGGAAGTCTAAATCAACGAAGCCCATCACATTCAGTTCTCCATCTCCATATTAAAGAACCAGATCTCTAGTCCTTCCAAAGTACTTGAGAACTTTCTATACTGTGGTCCAATGTTCCCCACCTGGGTTTGCCTGAAATCTACTTACCACGCTTTCAACATGCGTAATGTCAGGTCTTGTACACAACAAAGCATACATAAGGCTACCCACGGCCGAAGCATATGGTATATTACTCATTTCCTTTTGTTGTTCCTCACCCAGAGGACAAATCATCAAGGAGAGTTTTATTCCATGTCGCATTGGTAGGAAACCCTCTTTTAGAGTAATCCATCTTAAATCGCTTTAAGATTTTATCTATATAGAGGGCATGGGAAAAACTTATCATTCTCTTCGATCTATCCCAATAGAGTCGAATCACAAGAATATAGGTTTTTTCTCCCAAGTCTTTCATGGAGAAATTACTCGAAAACTTAGCTTTCACAGAACTAAGCATTCCCACATCATTTCCTATTAGTAGAATGTCATCTACATATAGTACTAAGAATGCGATTTTGCTCCCACTAACCCTCTTGTAAACACAAGGTTCCTCTTTATTTTGCATGAAGTCAAACTCTTTGACTGTCTCGTCAAAATGAAGGTCCCAACTACATGAAGACTGCTACAGTCCATTTCATGGAGTCTACATCCACCATTGCTAGGTCATTGGTCGTGGGTCGGTCTTTTGCTTATCACCTGGAACCTCGTGGAAAACCAGTTCCTCCAAATGCATAAAACTATACCTCTCAGGTAAATGAGACACCCTACTTCACCTACTAGGTGGTTGTACTTGTGTTACAGAAGGTTCAGTTCCAATTTCTTGCACAGATATTTCCCGAGGAGTTTCATTGTATTCTTCTAAAGAAATACTTCTACCTGCTCCGCCTTCTTGAATGAACTCATCTTCCAGGAAGTGTGCTTGTAAAGCAACAACGATCTTTCGATCTTCAGGCATGTAGAATAGATATCCCATCGTCCCAGACGGGAATCCAATGAAACGTCCCTTCGCAGACCTAACTTCCAACTTCACCACCTTAGTCTTCTTGACATAGGTGGGACATCCCCAAATCCTAATGTGATTAAGACTTGGTTTCCTGCCCTCCCACATCTCATGTGGAGTTTTAGGAATGGATTTGGAAGGACATCTGTTCAAGATGTAAGCGGCAGTTAGGAGTGCATACCCCCACAGGTAAATATGTAAGTCGGTATAGCCCAGCATGGAACAGACCATGTTCAACAAAGTTCGGTTCCTTCTTTCTGACACACTATTTAACTGAGGAGTACCTGGAGGTGTTAGTTGTGAAACTATTCCATGTTCCTTAAGGAACTCGTCAAACTCCATACTCATATACTCGCCACCTCGGTCCGACCGAAGTGCTTCGATATGATTACCAGTTTATTTCTCGACTAGGGCCTTGAATTCGTGGAATTTCTCAAAGGCCTTGGATTTATGTTTCATTAACTATACATAACCATACCTAGTATGATCATCTGTAAACGTAATGAAATATTAATATCCGTCACGTGCTGCTTCCAAAGCACCACAAACGTCGGTATGGATTAATCCCAGTTTATCAGCGGCTCTTTGAAAAGTCCCTGTGAAGGGGGACTTAGTCATTTTGCCTTTAAGGCAAGATTCACAAGTAGGAAAAAAGATCTGATCCCAATGGACCCATAAGTCCATCTTTTTCCATTTTGTAAACCTTGGTCTGACCAACATGACCAAGTCTAAGATGCCATTTCAAAATTTGATTGGTTTCATCCCTACCACATTTTCTTGTCATAGTATTCACAACTACTTTGTTGTTGATATTTAGATGATACAATCCATTTAACAATGTAGCGATACCCACTAGTTTATTTCTGAAATAAATTTTGCACGAACCATCACCAATGAAAAATGAAAAGCCTTTTTCGGTCTGTGACCGGAATGGATACAATGTTTTTGTGCCCCTTGGGCAAAACAAGTACATCTTCTAAAGTCAAAACAAAGCCGGATTCTAAACCCAAAAGAAGTGATCCTATGTTGGTCGCCTCGACACTATGCCCGCTTCCGACTGTGATCATAACTTCTCCAGCTCCAAGCTTACTACTTTGTTCCATATCCTGATTCACGGTACAAATTTGAGAACTAGCACCAGAATCTAGTATCCAGGAAGTAGAAAATACAGTGGCAGAACAATTTGTTTCAAAAACTAAAAGTTCTGTACCTGAAGCGCCATGAAGAATCGGACAGTCTCTTGCCCAATGGCCCAGCTCACCGCACTTGAGACAAGCATCCTTCTTCTTGCTTTTAGGAACCATCGGGGCCTTGACCTTACCCTTAAGGTCCTCGACTTATGGTCCTGTCCGCTTATTGGTCTTTTTCTTCTTGTTCTTGGACCTCCGAGATCCAGAAGAAATCACAAGGGCAAACTCCTTCATCCGAGGAGTCTTCATCTGAGACTGAGCGGTCACCAGTTTGTTCATTAGCCCAGCTAAATTACATGCAATCTCATTGTAGTTGAAATTCATAACAAACTGTGAGAAGGAATCAGGGAGAGACTGTAGGATAAGGTCGGTTTGAAGAGAAGCATCCATCTTAAAATCAAGAGCCTCCAATCTCTCGATCATGGATATCATTTTGAGGATGTGGTCCACCTTCTTAGCTTCTTTCATCCTTGTACCGAACAGTTGCTTGGATATCTCATATCTAGCAATTCGACTGTGCTCACCATAAAGCTCGGTTAAGTGAGATTGAATCTGTCTAGCAGAAGTCATTTTCTCATGAGCTCTCTGAAGCTCATTAGACATGGAAGCCATCATATATGCACGGACTTTCACGTCATCCTTAACCCACTTTTCGTGGTTTTCAATCTCTTCCTGATTGGCTCTTGTCCGCACCGGAGGTGCCGGAATATCCGTCTCCAAGACGTATCCCAGTGCCTCTATACTGAGGACTATCATCAAATTGCGGAGCCAATCCACAAAGTTAGGTCCGTTCAAGGTGTTCTTTTCGAGTAGAATTGCGAGTGGATTCATTGTCATATTGAGAGTTATGTCTGCATTAAGTACGACAGATTAATTAGTGACTCGTTATATTATGTTCTGAGTATAGAATTAAGGTCTTTTCTATTCTTGTTACCCAACTCCCACTATTTTTTTCAGAATAACAAACTCCCATGTGAAATCTGGAAGTATCGTCGCACTACTTCATTGTAATATCCGGATTTATTACAGTGTATTTCATCTGTATTCAAACCATGTATTATTTCGGATTGGTGATTTTGATTATTGGAGTATGATATTTCGTGCATTGATATCATTATGCATAAGTATAGAAACTTGAAAAAATTGCTCAAACAACCTCGTGATAGCGCACGCTAAGAATGTATCTTAACACGCGCTATCGGGCTATTATTAGCGCACGCTATGAAGATAGGAGTTGCGTGCGCTAAGAACTCAATTATTGAGCGGGACCGCTAACACATGCGCCAGCCGGGACATGGGTCCGGATAAGATTCCCGCTGACGCACCCGGACAAATTCTGAAGTCAACCATTATTAGCGCACGCTAAGGGATGCTTAGTAGCGTGCGCTAACTTGTTAATAATGCAGAATATTATAAATGGGACAACAACCGTTTTGGCTTTCATTTCTTTCGCCCTTCTTCGTCCTTGAGAGTTCAGAGAGCTGTAGTAATACTCCTATACACTTAGAACACATATTGTTGGTGTTATACTTTGGTTATCACTTGGGAATGTTCATGGTAGTGGAATAGCACCTTGGAGTGGCATACAACCAACCGGAGTGGGATTCTACCTTACGGTTCAGTGATTTTCGTCATTTTAAGGTATGTTCAATCTATCTCCAGACTTAGATTTGGATTCTAATGATTTGGATGATCATGTTAACAAGATATGGATTTTCATAGATGAATTATCCAAGTATATCATGTTTGGAATAGTGAGATGAATAAGCCTTAAATACCTTGATTATAATCATCATGATTCGAATCTTAGTACACTGAATATGTGAAGAAAAGCTTCTATCATTGGTAAACCGAATCTAATAGATGATTTCATAGTAATCTTGGACTTGACTTTAACAATCATTATTGTTGGATAAATCTAAAGGATTGATCATGGAAAGATTTATCTAGTATAGATGGAACGTTTAAACAACTTCAGCATGATAATATTGATGGATATAAGGTGTTGATATCAACCGTTAAGCTTTTCGAATTGTCGTATGAAGATTTGAAGTCGGAATGGAATATGGTTTTATATTGGTATGCATATCCTTGAATCCGAAGTTGTTTTTATCCGTAAAATCATTCATAAGGGTATGAACATGGTATTCATGGAAGTAACATGAATTATCACGCAAGATTTCATTGTCTCGATCATGGCGAGAACAGTTTACTGCTCAGCAGTAAACTGCCATGCATAGATAGCGCACGCTATGTTATGAATATTAACGTGCGCTATCGAGCACGAGTTAGCGTGCGCTACGTTTGGTACGTAACGTACGCTAGACCATCAGACGAGTCAGTTGGCTGGACAGTGAAGTACTGACCATGCATCGTTAGCGTGCGCTAGGCTTTGTTGTTTGCGTGTGCTATCGAGCAGACTTAACGCACGCTACACAGAGTACTTAGCGTGCGCTAAGCAGTTCAGGCAGATTGTATTTTATGAACTTTTGGCCGTGAATCGAATTGTTAAACATTCATACGACGTGAGATAAATCCTATATCATTTCTTTTGTTAAGGTTTGGTCTCGTTACGTGATTGATTGAGGAGGACGATCTTCGAGTGGTCATTTTCGTGGAAGTGTTGTTATTGTCTTCAAATCGAGGCAAGTACCTTAATTGTTTTATGTATTGTTGTTGTACATATTGTCGTGCATGTATGTCGTTATCGTATGTCCACCTCGTGTTGGTCCGACGGGATCATCGGGGGATCTATGCTAGCGTGCGCTGGATCATCGGACGGGTTTTTCCACCACGGGTTGGTCTGACGGGATCATCGTGGGTTCTAGGCAGTGAACGCTGGATCGATGGAATTACCATGTGTATGTATTGATATCATGTTGTGATTATCAGTTGTGTATGTTATGTTTGAGTTTCTCGTAGGAGAAGACTCGTTGGTATTTTGTCGTTTACGTTATTATTATTCTTCGTGAGATATGAATAATATGTTGTGGTACTTGTACTAGCATCGTTGTGCTAACCCCTTCGGGGGTGAACATTTTGTTTGTGTTCAGGATCCAGGAGAGCGGGAAAACAACCACTGGAACTGTATGACGACGAGGGTGCAGAGTGATGTCCCGACCGGGTTTATTTATCTGTTGTTTATTCGTTATTTCAATAAGTACTCGAGTACGAAGTCATTTGTGATGGATTTGAATTCGTTGATGTATTATTGAGTTCTGTTGAACAATTGTACTATTTCTGTATTTGGTCAGAACTGATGTACTGTAATTCCGTTATTTCCATTCGTTAGTACCTTTTTATGCTTGTTCAATTCTTCAGCCTTGTAAATCCTTATGTAAAGGATTTACGGCACTGTAATATTTCCGAATATATCGGGGGTGTTACAGAATATGGTATCGGAGCTAAGATTATGGATATCTTGGCCGTTGGGTTAAAATAGGGGTCATTTATGTCTTTTGGGGTAACCGGCCGTGAATGACATCACTGCACTGCCTACGTCTTCATGCGGACAGTGGTTGTAAGTTCCTAAACTCTATCTTGTTCTTTACATGTTGTGTCTCTTTATACTCGAATATTAGAACGATGTTGTTTCCTGTATATTGAGTATTTATGCTTACAGTATGTTGAGAGGCGGACGTGGACGTGGTCGCGGTCGTGGACGCGGACGAAGAAATGCCGAAAGGGAAGCGTCGCCTTCTAACCAGGCCAGTCATAGCTCAGGTGAGCCGCGACAATCTATTAATAATGAACCAGATCCTGCTGTACCAGAGATCATTCGTCAAGTGGTGAACCAAATGACTCAGTTCGCCCAGGTCGTGGACCGAATGCAAGTGGCGGTGGGACTACAGCAGGGAGAGAGACAGCAAGGGATCCCAGATATGGGAAATCGAGGTGACCGGTGGCTGCAAGAGGTGGCGAAGATGCAACCACCCAAATTCGACGGTATTTCTGAGACTCCCACCTGGGATCATTGGTTAAAGGAGCTGGAGAAAATCTTTGCCGGAATTAACTGCCCAGACGACCGGAGAGCTTCTATCGCTCAATATTTTCTGATTGGGGAAGCGTCCGAATGGTGGGAAGCCATCCGGCCTGTAGACCATGATGCCGATTGGACAGAGTTTAGATTGATGATGGAAGCTCAGTATTGCCCTCATCCTGTGAGGGAAGCCAAAGTTCGGGAGTTTTTCTCCGCTCAGCCTTCTGATGTGCCAGTATCCCAGGCGATCAAGACGTTTAACCAACAGCTGGGTATTTGTTCGACATCTGGTCAGAACAGATGCAGAAATGATGATCCATTTCGATATGAGAATGAAACCAGAAGTTCAGAGGTACATGTCCGGATTCGAATGTACCACACTCCGCCAATACCAGGATAAGGCGTTGGCATATGAGATCAAGGAAGCAGCCATGGAGAAATTTGCGGAAACCAAGAAACAGAAAGTCTCTGGTACTTTTACAGAGCACAAGAACAGTGGGGCCCGTAAGGCCCAGTCATCCTTTCACTCTTTCAAGAGACCTCCGCACCCAGCTAGGAGCGGAAAGAACTTCGGAGCGACATCAACTATTACTGATGTCACCAGGAAATGCTTTAACTGCGCCCAGACGGGGCACTATCGACGGAATTTCCCCCTTCTTGCCGTGACTTGTTTTGATTGTGGACGAGAGGGACATCGGGCGGTGTTTTGTGAAGAGGCTGCAAAGTCTTTCAGAGCCCGTACACCACAGCCAGTCCAGAAGGAGGCCAGTATTCCACAGACGCAGCAAAGAGTTCAGATGCCTCAGAATTTTGGCCGCGGGCGAGGCAGAGGACAATGGGACCGAAAGGGGACATCGAGTGCCGGATCTGCTCCCCCACGTCTGTACGAGATGAGGAGGACAGATGATCAAGATGCTGCTATCGCATCAGGTACTGTCCAGATCCTTTCCCAGCCAGTTAGCGTTTTATTCGATACAGGAGCTACACATTCTTTCATATCTTTGTCTTGTGTAAATCGTTTGAATATTTCCGGTTTTCATACTTGTGAACCTTATGTTGTTGGTTTACCGAGTGGAGAAAGGATTGTCGGAAATTTAGAAACTAGAAATTTCCCTGTATCATTTGGAGGCAGAGAGTGGCTCTCAAATCTGATCGTGATAGAAATGCAAGGAGACGACCTGATACTCGGAGACGATTGGCTTAATCGATATGGAGCAATTGTGAACTACCGAAGAAGGAATATCTCGCTGATCGCTGACGATGGTTCCGAGATTCTGTTTGAGGGATGGAAACACGGAAGCTCAGGAAAGTTGATCAAGGCGATGAAAGCTGTCAAATTGTTGAAACAGGGTTGTACCGGGTACTGGTGTTACGCAATGAAGAAAGAAGACGAAATTGTGGAACTTTCATCCATTCCTGTTGTGAACGAATTTCCAGATGTATTTCCTGACGAGTTACCTGGGCTACCTCCACGAAGGGATGTAGAATTTACTATTGAGCTGGAACCCGGAGCTACACCGATTTCCAAGGCGCCGTATCGTATGGCACCTACTGAGATATACGAACTGAAGAAGCAGCTGGGGGAGTTACTGGACAAGGGCTATATTCAGCCAAGCGTTTCACCCTGGGGAGCGCCATTTTTCGTCCAAAGAAGGATGGATCGCTCCGACTGTATCACTATCGAGAGCTGAACAAAATGACGATTAAGAACAAATATCCGTTACCACGGATTGATGATCTGTTTGACCAGCTGCAAGGGGCAACGGTATTTTCTAAAATCGATCTGAGATCAGGATACCATCAGCTGAGGATTAAGGAATCTGATGTTCCGAAATCAGCGTTCAGGACTCGCTACGGGCATTATGAGTTTGTAGTGATGCCGTTTGGTCTCACTAACGTACCTGCTGTATTTATGCAATTGATGAACCGTGTGTTCATTGAATTTTTGGATAAATTTGTGGTCGTGTTTATTGATGACATTCTGGTGTATTCTAAGAGTCCAGAAGAACATGCGCAACATTTGCGGATTGTATTGGAACTTTTGAGAAACGAGCAATTGTACGCCAAACTTTCTAAGTGTGAATTCTGGCTAAAGGAAGTAATGTTCCTCGGCCATGTGGTGTCAGCTAGAGGAGTCCGAGTAGATCCTCAGAAGATCGAAGTAATATTGGATTGGAAGCCTCCAAAGAACGTGAAAGAGGTCCGAAGCTTCTTAGGACTTGCTGGATACTATCGTCGATTCGTGGAAGGGTTTTCTAAAATCTCCCGCCCACTTACTCGACTCCTTCAGAAAACTCAAAAGTTTGAGTGGAATGAATTGTGTCAGATTAGCTTTGATGAATTGAAGAAGAGATTGACGACGGCGCCGATTCTATCACTTCCGCAGGGAACTGGAGGATTCATAGTTTACAGTGATGCTTCGAACCAAGGACTTGGGTGCGTGTTGATGCAGAATGATAAGGTGATCGCTTATGCGTCGCGACAACTGAAACCTTATGAAGTGAATTACCCAACACATGATTTAGAGCTAGCAAGCGGTGGTTTTGCCTTGAAGATCCGGAGGCACTATCTATTCGGGACTCACCGTCGATCTTTACGGATCATAAGAGTCTCAAGTACATATTCAATGTAAAGAGTTGAACATGCGGCAAAGAAGATGGTTAGAACTGATTAAGGACTATGACTTGGAGATTTTATATCATCCAGCAAAGCGAATGTAGTGGCCGATGCACTTAGCCGCAAGCCTGTCTCTATTCGGATGCCGGAGACGCCGACCTCCCAACTTAGCCTTCAGAAGAGATGATTCGTGAAGGAATTGAAGTATGGTTACAAAGAGTCCAGGGACACTGTGCGTGATGGAGATAACTTCATCATTAACCGAAGAAATCAAATCTAGACAGCAGATGATCCTCTCGATGATTCGGTTACATGATGAAGTGATCCAAGGAAAGGCCCCCGATTCATAATTCATGACGATGGAGTTTTGAGATTTCAGAGCCGACTCTGCGTTCCCGATGTTGATGTTCAAACAGACGATTATGAAGGAAGCTCATAGTTCGCCCTATTCTATCCACCCGGCACCAATAAAATGTATAAGGACTTGAAGCGTAACTTCGGTGGGGCAACATGAAGAAAGACGTAGCGGACTATGTTTCAAATGCTTGACTTGTCAACGGAGTTAAGATCGAGCATCAACGGCTGCCGGAATGTTGAAGCCGCTCCCACCCCGAATGGAAGTGGGAGGACATATCGATGGACTTTATCACTAATATGTCAAAACTGTGACAGAATGAACATGATTTGGGTGATAGTTGATCGCTTAACCAAATCGGCTCATTTTCTAGGCATTAAGGATACGTGGGGACCAGAGAGGTTGGCACGAGTCTTTATTTCGGAGATAGTTCGATTGCATGGTACGCCAAGACCATTGTTTCGATCGAGACGGCCGCTTTGTGTCTCACTTTTGGAAAGCATCATAAGGCCTTGGGGACCAAATTGAACTTCAAGATGCCTTATCACCCGCAGACCGACGGACAACTGAGAGAACTATACAAACGGTGGAAGACATGCTAAGGGCCTCGTGCCTTAGATTGGTCAAACGATTGGGAAGTTCATCTACCGTTGATTGAATTTACCTACAACAATAGTTGGCATGCTTCTATTAAGATGGCACCGTTTGAGGCATTATACGGAAGGAGATGCAGATCGCCCTATGTCGGGACGATTCATCGGACTTGATCGAACAGAACCAGTTGATCGAATGTACTCGAGAGAAGATAGCCTTAATTCGTGAGAGGCCGCTGACCGCCTGCAGTCGCCAGAATCCTATGTGGACGCACGCCGCGCCATTGGAGTTCGATCGAGATCACGTACTTTTGAAGGTTTCTCCTACTCGGGAATCTTTCGTTTCTAAGGAAAGGAAAGCCGAGTCCGAGATATATCGACCATTTGAGATCCTCGAGAGAGTTGGGGAGTTGGCATACATTAGCATTGCCGCCGTCATTGTGCCATGCTCATAACGTGTTCCACGTATCCCGATTACGAGGTATATACCGATCCCACCATATCATTGATTTCGCGAGATCAAGTCGAGCAGGATGGGACGCTTGAAGAAAGACTACCAAGATACTCGAGAGTCGAGTTAAGCAACTGAGGAACAAGTCAATCGTTTTGGTCAAAGTTCAGTGGTCACGTCACGGAATGGAAGAAGCCACCTGGGAAACGGAAGCTGATATGAAGTCTAGATATCCCGAGTTATTTTCGTCTTAAGTTTCGGGGCGAAACTCCTTTTTAGTAGGAGAGTATGTAATATCCGGATTTATTACAGTGTATTTCATCTGTATTCAAACCATGTATTATTTCGGATTGGTGATTTTGATTATTGGAGTATGATATTTCGTGCATTGATATCATTATGCATAAGTATAGAAACTTGCAAAAATTGCTCAAACAACCTCGTGATAGCGCACGCTAAGAATGTATCTTAACGCGCGCTATCGGGCTATTATTAGCGCACGCTATGAAGATAGGAGTTGCGTGTGCTAAGAACTCAATTATTGAGCGGGACGGCTAACACATGCGCCAGCCGGGACATGGGTCCGGATAAGATTCCCGCTGACGCACCCGGACAAATTCTGAAGTCAACCATTATTAGCGCACGCTAAGGGATGCTTAGTAGCGTGCGCTAACTTGTTAATAATGCAGAATATTATAAATGGGACAACAACCGTTTTGGCTTTCATTTCTTTCGCCCTTCTTCATCCTTGAGAGTTCAGAGAGCTGTAGTAATACTCCTATACACTTAGAACACATATTGTTGGTGTTATACTTTGGTTATCACTTGGGAATGTTCATGGAAGTGGAATAGCACCTTGGAGTGGCATACAACCAACCGGAGTGGGATTCTACCTTACGGTTCAGTGATTTTCGTCATTTTAAGGTATGTTCAATCTATCTCCAGACTTAGAGTTGGATTCTAACGATTTGGATGATCATGTTAACAAGATATGGATTTTCATAGATGAATTATCCAAGTATATCATGTTTGGAATAGTGAGATGAATAAGCCTTAAATACCTTGATTATAATCATCATGATTCGAATCTTAGTACACTGAATATGTGAAGAGAATCTTCTATCATTGGTAAACCGAATCTAATAGATGATTTCATAGTAATCTTGGACTTGACTTTAACAATCATTATTGTTGCATAAATCTAAAGGATTGATCATGGAAAGATTTATCTAGTATAGATGGAACGTTTAAACAACTTCAGCATGATAATATTGATGGATATAAGGTGTTGATATCAACCGTTAAGCTTTTCGAATTTTCGTATGAAGATTTGAAGTCGGAATGGAATATGGTTTTATATTGGTATGCATATCCTTGAATCCGAAGTTGTCTTTATCCGTAAAATCATTCATAAGGGTATGAACATGGTATTCATGGAAGTAACATGAATTATCACGCAAGATTTCATTGTCTCGATCATGGCGAGAACAGTTTACTGCTCAGCAGTAAACTGCCATGCATAGATAGCGCACGCTATGTTATGAATATTAACGTGCGCTATCGAGCACGAGTTAGCGTGCGCTACGTTTGGTACGTAACGTACGCTAGACCATCAGACGAGTTAGTTGGCTGGACAGTGAAGTACTGACCATGCATCGTTAGCGTGTGCTAGGCTTTGTTGTTTGCGTGTGCTATCGAGCAGACTTAACGCACGCTACACAGAGTACTTAGCTTGCGCTAAGCAGTTCAGGCAGATTGTATTTTATGAACTTTTGGCCGTGAATCGAATTGTTAAACATTCATACGACGTGAGATAAATCCTATATCATTTCTTTTGTTAAGGTTTGGTCTCGTTACGTGATTGATTGAGGAGGACGATCTTCGAGTGGTCATTTTCGTGGAAGTGTTGTTATTGTATTCAAATCGAGGCAAGTACCTTAATTGTTTTATGTATTGTTGTTGTACATATTGTCGTGCATGTATGTCGTTATCGTATGTCCACCTCGTGTTGGTCCGATGGGATCATCGGGGGATCTATGCTAGCGCATACCGGATCGCTTGACGGGTTTTTCCACCACGGGTTGGTCTGACGGGATCATCGTGGGTTCTAGGCAGTGAACGCTGGATCGATGAAATTACCATGTGTATGTATTGATATCATGTTGTGATTATCAGTTGTGTATGTTATGTTTGAGTTTCTCGTAGGAGAAGACTCGTTGGTATTTTGTCGTTTACGTTATTATTATTCTTCGTGAGATATGAATAATATGTTGTGGTTGTTGTACTAGAATCGTTGTTCTAACACGTTGTGGGGTGAAGATTTTTTTTGTGTTCAGATCCGTGAGAGCGGAAAACAACCACTGGAACTGTATGACGACGAGGGTGCAGAGTGATGTCCCGACCGGGTTTATTTATCTGTTGTTTATTCGTTATTTCAATAAGTACTCGAGTACGAAGTCATTTGTGATGGATTTGAATTCGTTGATGTATTATTGAGTTCTGTTGAACAATTGTACTATTTCTGTATTTGGTCAGAACTAATGTACTGTAATTCCGTTATTTCCATTCGTTAGTACCTTTTTATGCTTGCTCAATTCTTCAGCCTTGTAAATCCTTATGTAAAGGATTTACGGCGCTATAATATTTCCGAATATATCGGGGGTGTTACATTCATAGTGGTGATCGAGTTCTTTATAAATCTTAATAGAGGGAAACCGAACAGGTTTCTAGTCTATTAATTTTCATAAAGTGGTGTCCAACACCAACCCATCTAATGGATGATTTGATCTTATTTTTCCCCTTGTTCACTCCCCTCAACCTATACGATTTCTATGGTTCGTGAACAAGTTAAGTTTATACCATCTGTTGTGTCAAGAATTAACATCTTCCGACAGGCGACCTACTAGGAGGACTGGCGACCGAGTTACTGCCGAGCGGCCAAGGCGGATCTGCCGATCAGCGACCTGGCGACCGAGCCTCAGCCCAGCGGACAAGCTACATCGACCAACCGAAGGTCCCAGGACAAGTCCCGGTATCGAGCGATCAACCTCAGATACGATCGCCCCTCGATACTCGGCGACCGACTCCTGGCGATCTACTAATGGACGATCATCTCTCGGTACTCGGCAACCGACCCTTGGCGATCGACAACCGGACGACCATCCTTCGGCACTTGCCGACCTACCCTTGGAGACCGACCGTCTCTCGGCACCTGGCGACCTACACTTGGTGACCGATCATTGGCGACCTCCATCCACTGGCCGATGGCGACCTCGGATGATCAGCTAGAGACGACCGCCTCATATCGATCTCCACCGATGGCCATCCAGTCGGCGAAGGCCGAACCTTGAGACTGACACCACGTGCAAGGACCGAGACAAGATCCGCGAATCTCGGGCCATTGACCACAGTCTGGCAGATTCTCTCCACCAGCCGACAAGCCGCCGAAAGCTTGTCAGTAGGGCCGCATGTTGACTGACTCCGGACGCGTGTTGGCCCCTTACTGGACCGCCCAGCTGTGGCAGCCTCTTCCTTGGACTTTAGCCCGACATCCAGCATCTTACTTGGACTTTAGCCCGACAGCCCAGGAGATCGGCACATTATTATATTGGCCGGAGGGCGATCGGCAGATTAAGATAATGGCCGACAGGCGATCGGCCACTAAAGGACAGGACCCGGCTACCCCTATATATACAAAGCCTCCTGCATTTGTATTCTCTCTCGGGTCATATCACGATTCAAGCACACAATACAGAAGCAAAATACATAACACTTGGCTAAACATCCAACTCTTGGCAACAGCTATCTTTCGGTCTTACTTCTCCCGGCCTATCTCATCCAGCAGATTATCGGCGGGGACGAAGAACACCAAGCTTCACTCAAGAGCCGGATTAACAGAGTCTTTTTACACTCATTGTATTTAGATTTCTCTCATTAATACTTGTATCCACGAATATTCGTATTAATAACATCTCGCGAGAGCATTCAAGCCCAGGCCTAACAAACCCGGCAAATCTTGTATTATTTATCTACTCTCGGAAGTGCTCCCGCAATTGTTGTTTGTTGTCCGTCTTCCAAAGTGATATTAATCTTCGGATAAATATTTTGGGCAACAACAATTGGCGCTAGAAGGAGGGCATCCAACCTCGAATTTTTATACCTACCGTCCCGAAGAACACTCACTGTTCTCGGGCGATACTTGAAGTGACACTTACCGCACTTCAAAGAAATCCTTCGTAAAACATGTCTTCCGCCTCCGTGTCGAAGAAAGCCGACTCACCCGGCTGACACTGCCTGCCCTGGGCCCGAGCCGCCGATGGTGGAAGGTAGCCGCGGCCGAGACGCCGACTCGCCCCGGGAAGGCGGCCCGAGCCTCTCGCTCGATCGGCCCAACCAATGAACAGATCGAAGAGGCCATAGCCGTCCTTCAGGAGCGACGGAGTGCTCTCGACGCGCCTCCAGCTATCACCCCCTCGGTCTCCCGCCGGAAGATCAAGCGCAAGCTCAAGGCACTACTGGCCGAGCGAGCGCCAGGAGGCTCCCGCCCGCAAGAAGAGGCGCTCGGCAGCCGGGGCACGTCTGTCTTCGATCGCCTGGGCAGTGACCCGACCTGGCGACCGGGGCAGTCCGGCCCCAGCTACGAGACGACGGAGTTTGAATCCGTCACCAGGAGCTCGGCCTACCCGGCTCCCACAAGGCGATCCAGCCGCCTGGCTCCCGCTCGCCAAATTCCCGAGGTCGACAGTAGCGGGGTCCGGAGGTCGGTACACGATCGCCTCGGCCCCCGCTCCCAAAGCCGATCCGCAAGCAGCCGAGCCGCGGCGATCGCCGCGATGCAACGTCAACTCAACGACATGAAGGCGCTCCTGCAATCCGGGGCAGGCGCCACCAAGACGATCGCCGCGCCGAGCGAGCCGCTCACGATCGACATCGAGCTCGCCCCGGTGCAACACAAGATCGCCCCTCCTCAGACACCCGTGTACCAGGGGCGATCGGACCCCCAAACACACCTGCACAAGTTCAACATCTACATGACCGGGTGTGGGGCATCCGATGCGACCCGGTGCCGAATGTTCCCTCTGACGCTAGACGACCTCGCCCACCGGTGGTACACCTCATTGCCACCTCGGTCCATTGGCTCCTTTAACGAGCTGGCGCACGTCTTCACAGAATACTTCGCCACCAGGGCCGCTCGGCCAGAAGGTCCCCATCGCATGTGGTGGATCAGGCAAGGGGAACAGGAGTCCGACTCGGACTACATCGACCGGGTTGACATGATCATCCTCAACGGCGAGCCCGTAAGCGATGAGACCGCCCTCTACGCGGTCCTAGGAGGTTTCCAGGGCTTCTCGCCTATGTTCAGGCATCTCACGAAGACCCTACCGACGACCTACGCAGCCTTCCGGGCTAGAGCCGCAGATTTCCTGTCCAGGCAAAGGCTTCTTCTCAGCCTAGGAGTAGATCGATCGGCGCCCGTACGACGACCTCCAGTATACCAGCCCGATCGCTACTACCCAGCAGAACCGGAAGACTCGATCCCCGCCTACAGTCCATTTTAAATGAGGGACTAGCCGCCGCCCGATCGCCAATATCGACCCACGAATAAAGCGATCGGCCGCCGAGCGACGATCGCGCCTTCCGGCCGATCGCAACATCATCGCATCGGTGGACACGATCGCCATCAATACCCAAAGATATAACATGACGGACTAAGGCATAAGATCGCCTCCACCGCACTTCATAAAGCCATGGTCCTGGCAGTCGATGGAACCGGCTGCTTCGGCCATGCAAGGTCCCTTTCGGCCGAGATCGCCCGCCCTTCGTTTAAATACGAGGCCGGCGTAGTCTGAGGGCTCTCCAACATTAATCAGTGGACTCATGCCACAACCCCGTCTCAACGTACACCGTCGAGGTCGGCCATCTCCATGGCTGGCCGAGGTGGAAGCAGAGCTAACAAGCCGCGGGCGTGGAGTTGATTCATCCGACGCTGCCCCGCGCAAGGACTCCTCTAGACCGAGACCGTACGCCTTTCGTTTAAATACGAGGCGAGGCGCAGCCTAACAGAGGACCCTCATAATAAAGTGAGTCACGAGACACTCAATGTCTTCGCGCACCAAGACACGGTCATGGAGTCGGTCCATCGATCTCCGCGACTGTGCACGATTCCTCAAACAAAGCGAAACCACCAAGTTTCCATAGGGGATCGGCCAATGTCGTTTTTGCAGGTACAAGACCGAAAGATAGCTAGCCAATCGACCGTGATAGCCCAAGTCCGAGTCCTAAGTTAGCTCAGATCGCCCGTCCTCATCCAGACACGATCGCCAGCAAGAACCACCTCGCCCCATGTCTTCAACATAGGAGCAAGCTGGGGGGCAATTGTTGTGTCAAGAATTAACACCTTCCGGCTGTGCGACCTACTAGAGGATCGGCGACCGAGTTATCGCGAGCGGCCAAGGCGGATCTGCCGATCAGCGACTCAGCGACCGAGCCTCAGCCAGCGGACAAGCCGCATCGACCAACCAAGGTCCCGTGACAAGTCCCAGATCGAGCGATCAACCTCAGATACGATCGCCCCTCGATACTCGGCGACCGACTCCTGGCGATCTACTAATGGACGATCATCTCTCGGTACTCGGCGACCGACCCTTGGCGATCGACAACCGGACGACCATCCTTCGGCACTTTGCGACCTACCCTTGGAGACCGACCGTCTCTCGGCACCTGGCGACCTACACTTGGTGACCGATCATTGGCGACCTCCATCCACTGGACGATGGCGACCTCGGATGATCAGCTAGAGACGACCGCCTCATATCGATCTCCACCAATGGCCATCCAGTCGGCGAAGGCCGAACCTTGAGACTGACACCATGTGCAAGGACCGAGACAAGATCCGCGAATCTCGGGCCATTGACCACTCCGCGATTCTCTCCACCACCGACAAGCCGAAAGCTTGTCGGTAGGGCCGCATGTTGATCGACTCGGACGCGTGTTGGCCCCTTTATCGACCGCCACCGTGGCGCCTCTTCCTTGGACTTTAGCCCGACATCCAAGATCTTACTTGGACTTTAGCCCGGCGGCCCGTGAGATCGGCACATTATTATATTGGCCGGCGGGCGATCGGCAGATTAAGATAATGGCCGACAGGCGATCGGCCACTAAAGGACAGGACCCGGCTACCCCTATATATACAAAGCCTCCTGCATTTGTATTCTCTCTCGGGTCATATCACGATTCAAGCACACAATACAGAAGCAAAATACATAACACTTGGCTAAACATCCAACTCTTGGCAACAGCTATCTTTCGGTCTTACTTCTCCCGGCCTATCTCATCCAGCAGATTATCGGCGGGGACGAAGAACAACAAGCTTCGCTCAAGAGCCGGATTAACAGAGTCTTTTTACACTCATTGTATTTAGATTTCTCTCATTAATACTTGTATCCACGAATATTCGTATTAATAACATCTCGCGAGAGCATTCAAGCCCGGGCCTAACAAACCCGGCAAATCTTGTATTATTTATCTACTCTCGGAAGTGCTCCCGCAATTGTTGTTTGTTGTCCGTCTTCCAGCAGTATTAATCTTCGGATAAATATTTTGGGCAAAAACACCATCAACGCAAATCAGTTTCACAATTGAATCTTGTCCAGCAACCTATCAGGTTTCTAGGGATAAAATTTGCTCCAACCGAAGGCATCCAATGCGCTCCTGGTAATTTATCCATCCTCCACGAACGACTACCCCGATAACTCGGAAGCATAGCACATACGGTTTGGATTTCAATTTCCCGAATGCTCGATGGAGGGAAGGAAAACCTTGAAACCTTATAAACTTAATAATTTGTTGTGGGAGAATTATCGCGATTAATGTTACACTTTACACATTAATTCATTTAAGCGCGTTTGTAGCATTCATACAATGTGAACAACCATTCACAACCTAGTTGCTACCAACATGTGGTTCATGGACCGTTTCTAGAAAACAAAAACTCCGTAATCTAATTACAAGTCTTCGTCTTGAATCTTCGTCTTCCCGAAACGGATCTTCCTCCGGTCTTCGTCATTACGTATAAATTTTACATTGAAAATTACATCCTAGATACAAATATTTCTAGTAAAATAAATAGGCTCAAAACGGCCTTTACAACCCAATCGAATAAAACGAACGATTCAAAAACTAAGTACACGAACCACATCCCCATTCAAAAGCATTAATCCAATAAAAACTATATAAATGGAAGGCGTAGAGATACATTGATCCAATCAACAATACGAACCGATCCAATCGATTCAAAACGAATTAATCCAATTAATTCAAACAACCGTCAATTTTAACTTGTTCCGGACGATAAAATATTTCATTAAATTAATTCCCCTAAGATTAAAATTACCATAATTAAATCTTAGTCAAATTAAATCCAATTTAATTTGTGGGAAATTAATTATCGAACGAAATATAAAAAACGGAGTCGAAAAATACAATGAGAACCTTGCCAAAGAAGCCGCGATGAGTCGCCGAGCAGACCGGCAGGGACCGAGATGATTGCCGTGCAAAGGGCCGATAGCCGCCGAGCATGCCCGAACATGATGCCGACCATGGCCGATCACGGGTCCAGATCGCGATCTGCCGCCTCGGATCAAGGAGGGCACGCCGGCTGCCCCAGCCACGGTCCGATTACGCTGCCTGCTTTTTCCGATTCCAAAAACAACATTTTTATAATCTTTATATTACACTTTAAATCAGTTTTTCAAAAGAAAAATAGATTTACATTGTAACATAAAATCATGAAAAAAAAATTTTTTTGGATGAACAATAGAAAATCAACGATTAATACGATTATGATTCCAAATCATACACCATCTAATCAAGCATTCCAAATGCCAATATCGTATATACGATCGCAAGACCTACGCTCAGATACAACTGTTGGGATTCGGTGCCTAAAACGAAGGCCCAGCGGAAGCGGTAAAACGAAAATTAATTCGATCTGAATCCCTACGAGGATCGATCGAGCTACGTATATACGAATATAAAAACGAAATCACAAGAGATATGAAAACTCACCCTTGTAGTTCGTTGATTAAATGGATTTCTTATCTTGAGCTATTCCCCAAGCTAAAAGAATTCTCTACGATCCAAAGCACTCCAAGCACTCGAATGATCCAACGTCGAAAATACAATGCCTCTACTTGCCACGCGCCGGAGAAACGAACGGGATGACGATCATATTGCTATCCTCCAAGGATATGGATAGAGCTAGGTAATGAAGCTATTGATTTTGATGAATATACTCTAAGTATGTTTATCAAAATTTCTCTCAATATTTTCTCTCAATTTTCTCCAAGAAAAATGAAGAAGAAGTGAATGAAGAAGATGAGTGTTGAACTCAAAGTCTATCTCTCTCTCTCTCTCAATGATACGTATGAATATGCCAAGAAGTGAATGAGGATAAGAGATGAAAGTCTTCTTCTTATTCTTATTCAACCCACATAAAATCAATACATATCACATGATTGATACCTTACCATATAATGTGTAAGATGCTTGTCCCCTCAACACATGAGATTTCAAACATCATGATGGGGACAAGTCAATACACACACATGGATATAAGTAGGGGGCGGCCAAGATGAATTATAGGAAGAGTTCGGTTCGTTTCGGATTCCCGAGAGTCCAAACAGATAAACTCCAATTCTGTTCCGATGTATTTATATCGTTTAATTAATCCAATTAATTAAACATATCAAATACAAAATAACATAATTAATTTCTCCAAGAAATAATTATATTCATGAATTAAATTAATCACCCAGTGATATATTTAATTCATTAGGCCGAAAATCAATTTATGTAATAAATCGATTTAGACATCTAATGTCCCAAATTTAGATATCCAATATCTTGTAACACCCCAAACTAGGCGGATATTACAGTGTCGTGGATCCCCGACTGGGACCCACCAGGCTAATGAAAATACGTAAATTACGCAGGGTAAATGTAGTACCGAACCACATTACACAATTAATTACTCCGATAAGGAGTTTCATACAACACACCCAGGATGATACTGAATACAAGTATATTTTATATGGAGATAAAATATACAACACTGAGTGAAATGAATATTCAAACGGAATGTCTGCAGCGGAATAAATGAAGAAAACATAAATGATCAAAAGATCGGGGCCCTCGCTAGTATCATCGACTCTCGCCACCGTGCTCTCCCGTGCCTTAGCCTTGCCATGACTAAAATGATCCCCAACGGCCGCCATACGTAACAACAATCCTCAAGAGTTGAAAATGTGTCCAATGTGAGGCCACCAATCAAACAGTTATACAATATCCTGTCGAAACATACGCAATCAAACATGCTATATGAATCAACAAATGATACGGCTCAAAGGAATGGCGCCACACTACGTCCGGGATGGAAATGTGTCCGTGCACAAGCCACCAACGAGTATCGATCGAATACACGTGTGGTCTTGTACCTAATCAGTCTCACGAAGCCATCAACTCGTGTGCACAGTCCAATGTGAGGCCACCAACCAACACACGACTATAATGTGCGCGACATGAAAATCCTACACATACCAACCGGCACGCCAGTATGACCCGGAATGCCACAATATGACAAGAGTGACAACGAAAATGAATCATGACTCACCAAGATTAAATGATGGTGAAATGAATGACAGCTTAATGAAATGATTGGAACCGCTGCTCCTTATGACTGAGGTGATTAATTGACAATGACAAGTTTTGATACGGTTAATACAATGATGAATGAGTTACGATTATGAATGAACAACCTCAAAAGGAATGAATATCCTTTTAACCGAGTAAGAATTAACTTACTCAATACCGATGAAGAATGTCCGTCCACGAACAACGTCCTAAATGAAATGCGGTCCGCTCGAACAACCTTGAATAACAATAATTACCAACAACCGTTCAATACACGTATCAAGCAACTAAACATGACTAACCCAAAGGTCGAAAACAACGATAATCAAACTCATAGGGGCATTCCAACGAATACGTAACCAACCACACGACTTCGAAAATATCCAATCCCGAATATATCGAAACCAACACCAAAATGAGTATATCGAACTAACAAAACACTTCAATGATATCAATAATCCATTAGGAAACCACAATTCGAGATTACAACTACATTAATCGGAAAATCCCCAAATAACCGAAGTCAACCCCAAGGGTTCTTTAAATAATTCTGAAAATAACCATTAAATCCGTAAGAATATACTTATCCAAGGTAGATAATCCATATCTAACATATTCCAAAGATAATCCAAGCTTACACGAAGAAATCGGAAGGAAAAACCCAAAAATCCGAAATTCTAGATCCAAGAGATTAATACCTTTGATCCGATGTTAAGGAGATGATGAAGTGATGATAATCCAACTCAAAGACTTGAAGATGATGATGGATGATAGAAGCTCGAAGAGAACTCTCCAAAATGCCCAAAATCGCCCGAAACCGATGAGGGAATGAGAAAGGATGATAAAATGACGAACTCAAAGCAATCGTCCAATATATAGCCATTCCAGGTTAGCGTGCGCTAGCCGTTGTGCGTAGCGTGCGCTAACGGATAATTTGGGTAGTCCAGTACCCACTGTCCGAACACGGTAGCGCGCGCTACGTACCCTTTTGTAGCGTGCGCTACGGTCATGCCATTAGCGTGCGTTAATACCCATTGTTAGCGTGTGCTAACAAATCATGTGATGCCCAGTACTGGAATCCAGAAACCTTCTGTCCTCTGATCTGATCTCGATAGCGTGCTCTACAACCAACGATTAGCGTGCGCTATAATATCGATTGCGTACGCTAAATATCACTCACAGCGTGCGCTATGAATTAATCCAGTGCAGTCCAGTAGCCACTGGACTCAACCTGATCCGTCCCTAGCACGCGCTACTCCACATATTTAGCGTGCGCTACTACAACCCGCTAGCGCGCGCTACTTACCACTCGTAGCGTGCGCTACAAATAACTCACCTGCAGTCCAGTACCTTCTGGACTGCAACCAGGGTAACATTAGCGTGTGCTAATGCTGAGTGGTAGCGTGCGCTACCTGTACTCAATTAACGTACGCTAAAAAGAGTACGTAGCGTGCGCTACTCCTCACGCACAGCCCACAACGAAAATGACAACGATGATAAACACGGCACGAAACTCCAATTAGATTAGTGATGAATGACGATTGATACACGATACAATTACTCTGAATGATGAATACCATGATTGAATATGAGTGACAATTGATCATTAATGAGTGAAATTACTGAGTATCAATTACTGAATGATAAATACTGAATGATAATTACTGAATTACAACCGGGTATTACATACACCCCCCCTTAAAAGAGTTTCGTCCCCGAAACTAAGGGTCAAACAACTCGGGATAACTCTCCCGCATACTATCCTAGGTTTCCCACGTAGCCTCTTCGACCCCGTGTCTAGACCACTGAATTTTAACCAAAGGAATCGTCTTATTCCTCAACTGCTTGATTCGCCGCTCTAAAACTCGTATAGGACGTTCCTCATATGAATGATCATCGGCAATCTCGATTTCATCGAACTGAAGTATGTGACTCGGGTCGGCAACATACTTCCGCAACTGAGATACGTGAAACACATTATGAATTCGGCTCAACGCCGGAGGTAAAGCCAATCGGTAAGCTAACTCGCCTACTCGATCCAGAATCTCAAACGGTCCAATGAATCTCGGACTCAACTTACCCCTCTTCCCAAAACGGAAGATACCACGACTCGGGGAGACCTTGACCAAAACATGGTCACCCGCCTCGAACTCTAACGGTCGACGACGATTATCTGCATATGATTTCTGTCGACTCTGAGCGGTCAACAAACGACTTCTGATCAAATCTACCTTCTCACGGGCGGCTATAAGCATATCGGGCTTGGTGCCGATTGATTCTGATAGGTCATCCCAACACAAAGGAGATCGACAATGACGACCGTACAAGGCCTCATAAGGTGCCATCTTAATCGAAGCATGCCAACTATTATTATACGTGAACTCGATCAATGGTAGTTGGGCTTCCCAATCGTCTTTCCAATCGAGGACGCATGCCCTCAACATATCATCTAAGTTCTGAATAGTCCTCTCTGATTGTCCGTCGGACTGAGGATGAAAAGCGGTACTGAGATTAAGCTGAGTTCCCATAGCACGATGAACTGATTTCCAAAAATGAGACACAAATCGTCCGTCACGATCGGAAACGATACTTTTAGGAGTACCGTGCAATCTCACTATCTCCTTGATGAACAACTGGGCCAGTCTCTCGGGACCCCACGTATCCTTGATTTCAAGGAAATGAGCCGAATTAGTTAAGCGGTCCACGATCACCCAGATCGTATTCATGCCACGACGACTCGTCGGCAAACTCGTGATGAAATCCATAGAAATGTCTTCCCACTTCCATTCTGGAATAGGGAGAGGTTTCAGCATGCCCGCCGGTGTTCAATCTTAACTTGTTGACAGGTTAAGCATCTCGAAACAAATTCTGCGACTTCTCGCTTCATATTACTCCACCAGTAATTTTGTTTCAAGTCCTTATACATCTTACTAGACCCCGGATGAACCGAATAAGGGGTAGCATGAGCTTCTTTCAAAATCGAGTTTTTCAACTCGTCATTCGCCGGTACGCATAACCGATTCTTAAAACGCAGAAGTCCATCCTCGTGAACCACAAATCCGGGGGCTTTCCCCTGAGTCACATCCTCTCGAATGCGTAACACAAATCGGTCCACACCACGATTCTCCCCGATCGCCTCCTCAAGTGACGATGAAATCTCCAACGTACAAAGTTGCCCTTGTACTGCCAGAACTGCACTCGATCTCGGGTCTCAGAAATTCCTGCTGAAGTTCCTTCTGAACTCTTAATCGAGCAAGCATCTGCTCCTGAACGGACTTACGACTCAAGGCGTCGGCGACAACGTTCGCCTTGCCCGGGTGGTAAAGGATCTCAATATCATAATATTTGATTAGTTCCAACCACCGTCTCTGTCGCATATTTAACTCCTTCTGAGTAAATATATACTTTAAACTCTTATGATCGGTGAATATCTGACAGGTAACGCCATAAAGATAATGACGCCAAATCTTCAATGCGAACACCACGGCTGCTAGCTCCAGGTCGTGGGTCGGATAATTAACCTCGTAAGGTCTCAATTGCCGTGAAGCATAAGCGATAACTTTCTCGTTCTGCATGAGTACACATTCGAGACCCTGTCCGGACGCATCACTATAGACCACAAATCCCTCCGTCCCTTGCGGTAAAGAAAGGACAGGTGTTGAAGTTAACCGGCTCTTGAGTTCCTAAAAACTCTGTTGACACGCGTCGGACCACGTGTATTTCTTATCCTTCCGTAAAAGGTTCGTCATGGGTTGAGCGATTTTAGAAAATCCCTCCACAAATCGCCGATAATAACCCGCTAATCCGAGGAAACTTCGGATTTCCTTAACATTCTTCGGAGGTAGCCAATCTCGAATAGCCTCCGTCTTCTGAGGATCGACACGAACTCCGTCTGATGAAATTACGTGTCCGAGAAACGTCACTTCGGACATCCAAAACTCACATTTGGAAAACTTCCCATAAAGTTGTTCTCGCCTCAACACGTCGAGAACTTGATGAAGGTGAGACTCGTGTTCCTCCCGGTCACGAGAATAAATCAAAATGTCATCAATGAAGACAACCACGAACTGATCCAGATATTCTATGAAAACCCGATTCATTAACTCCATGAATACC
Organism: Orobanche coerulescens; assembly: GCA_033398695.1. Classification (NCBI taxonomy): domain Eukaryota; kingdom Viridiplantae; phylum Streptophyta; class Magnoliopsida; order Lamiales; family Orobanchaceae; genus Orobanche; species Orobanche coerulescens. The sequence goes on from CM065814.1 coordinate 90,152,687, forward strand.
GCAGGTGCATTAGTCAACCCAAACGGCATAACCACAAACTCATAATGACCATAGCGTGTCCGAAACGCCGTCCTTGCGATATCCGACTCTCGAATCCGCAATTGATGATATCCAGATCATAAGTCGATCTTGGAAAATACTGAAGCTCCCTGAAGTTGATCTAAGAGGTCATCAATACGGGGTAAAGGATACTTATTCTTGATCGTCACCCGGTTCAATTCCCGGTAATCAATACACAAGCGGAACGAACCATCCTTCTTCTTGACAAATAACACTGGTGCTCCCCACGGGGACGCACTCGGTCGAATATAACCCTTCTCGAACAATTCCTCAAGTTGGTTCTTTAATTCCTGCATTTAGGTCGGGGCCATCCGGTACGGTGCCTTCGATATCGGGACGCACGTGCTCCAACTCAATCGTGAATTCCACATCCTCTCGGAGGCAAACCGTAACTCGTCTGAAAACATCGGCATATTCCTTCACTACCGAATGTCCGTCAACATTATCGATGATTTCGGTTTTGGTCATATAGCACCAATAACCGACACATCCTCGATTGAGTAATCTTACCGCTTTCATCAAATTAATGACCTTACGAGCAAATGGGATTACCTCCCTAAACGCGCATTCGACCCCATCGTCTCAAATGATAGTGATCATATGCTTACGGACACTAATGATGGCATCATGACGATCCATCCAATCAATACCCAAGATAACGTCGTCCCTCGGCAAATCTACTACGATTAGGTCCACGGCCATACACGACCATGAAGTCAATCGGACAATTCGAATCTCACGATTTCCGACAATTCGCCTACCATCGTAGACCAATGACATAAGGCTCACAACTAGTAGCACTACCTGCACGTAGTCTACTCAAACATGACTTAAATGAATGAATGCGATGCACCAAGATCAAAAAGGGTACACACAGTTGAGATAGAATATCGAGTGTACGAGATCATCCGGCCTCCGGATCGTCGGTCTTCTTCATCTCATAAATTCGGGGCTTGCCGGCCCCCGAACCGGACGCTCCCGTCTGATAGCTCTTGGCTCCGCCTTTAGCTCCTGTCGTCTTGAACGACGCTGACTGAGTGGCCTGATTCTGCACCGCTGAATGACCTGGGGCTTGAGATGACGCCGGAGTGGGTTTAGAGTCCCTACGGCAAAAACGGGCCCTATGCCCAGCAACCCCACAGTTGTGGCGGACATTTGGTGCTGAAATGACCCTGTTCTTCACAGTTGAAACAGGTGATGGCCGAACTGGCCGCTCGCGACTGAGATTCCGCGGGTTTAGGCGTCATCGGAGGACGCTCAGAAAAGGTAGAGCCCGCACGTGGTTTCTTGAAAGTGGCCTGACTCCCGTCAGACTGATTACGGTTCTTAGACTTCTTGCCAGCTGATGAGGGTTGTTGCTTAGCAATTTCCTTAGCAGTAAGCTCGTAAGTGAGAGCTTTCTCAATGAACTCGGCCAGAGTGGCACAATTATGATTAAGCAACTGTAGCCGCATACGAGGTTTCAGCCTCTTGCTGAAATACTTGATCTTGTCCGCCTCAGAGTGAATGATAGATGAGGCGAACGGAAGAAGTTCCTGAAATTTTTCGGCGATGGCGAGAACATCATCATCCGTCGAAAGGTCGGGAGTGAGTAGTTCCGACAACTTGGCCTCCCTGAGTGGGGCCGGATAGTACCTCTCCATCATGAGGGTCTTGAACTGATCCCAAGTACATGATCCGTCTGTGGGCTTCAACGATAACCACCATGAATGAGCGCTCTTACCAAGATAGTAAGCCGCAACTGAAACTTTATGCCCTTCAGGGCAATCCACCATAGCAAATAACTTCTCGAAATGCTTAAGCCAATGGACAATATCCACCGGCTCAGATGAGCCCTCAAAGGTAGGTGGTCGCTGGCGAGAGATATCGCTAATGATATTGCTTACACCCCTCTCTTGTCTCTGAGGTGGCGGCGGAGGAGCCTGTTGATTTTGAGTAGTGGAGTTATGCATCGCCTCCATTAGTTGTGCCATCTGAGTCATTTGGGCCATCATGCCCTGCATAAAGGCGAGTGGGTCGACTCGAACACCCTCTAACTGAGCTGTGTCCCGGGTTCGACTCCCTGATAGCGAATGATCACGTCCAGGTGAATGAGTGGCAGCATCACTGCTCGATGAGTTAGCATTATTCCTGGCATTCGCACGTGTATTCACACAAGTTCTCGGGATTCGGCCCGCTCCACGGCCTCGTCCTCCACATCCTCTGCCAGCCCTTTCCATACTGAAGTGGAAAGTCATATGATGATTATATATCTCGCATGAGTATCACATTATGATTATATTATGAAGTGATGAAAATGAGCATACGCGCTCAAATACAGCGATTACATGAATGATTAATTGACGTGACATGATTATCTGAGGAATTTACTGAAATGATTATCTTGAACAATTTAACAAGATTGATGATATGATCTTCAAGATCAACAACTGAGTAATGAAATGAATTGAGTGATTAATGAGTTAACATTATCGACTTGATCACAATTGAAGATGATGAATGAGGATTCTTAACTGATGAATTATGAATGAATGATTATTGCCAGAAATTATACCATGGCATCAGAAATCTTACAGTTCTTGGTCTGATTGGCTCGGCATTTGCACAGGTCACACGTGACGCGAAAGTCCAATGATACTAGTCCGATGACGATGATTTCAAATGAGACATGACTCGGAAGGTAGTATTCAAAACCACGCTCCGATACCAACTCTGTAACACCCCCAAACTAGGCGGATATTACGGTCCGTGGACCCCGATCGGGACCCACCAGCTAATGAAAATGAGTAAATTATGCGGGGTAAATGTAGTACCGAACCACATTACACAATTAATTACTCCGATAAGGAGTTTCATACAACACACCCAGGATGATATCAATACAAGTATATTTTATATGGAGATAAAATATACAACACCGAGTGAAATGAATATTCAAACGGAATGTCTGCAGCGGAATAAATGAAGGAAACATAAATGATCAAAAGATCGGGCCCCCTGCTAGTATCACTGACTCTCGCCGTCACCGTGCTCTCCCGTGCCTTAGCCTTGCCATGACTAAAAAAGATTCCCCAACGGGCCGCCATACGTAACAACAATCCTCAAGAGTTGAAAATACACAATCATGAGTTATCCATGCTATACAATATCCTGTCGAAACATACGCAATCAAACATGCTATATGAATCAACAAATGATACGGCTCAAAGGAATGGCGCCACACTACGTCCGGGATGGAAATGTGTCCGTGCACAAGCCACCAACGAGTATCGATCGAATACACGTGTGGTCTTGTACCTAATCAGTCTCACGAAGCCATCAACTCGTGTGCACAGTCCAATGTGAGGCCACCAACCAACACACGACTATAATGTGCCCGACATGAAAATCCTACACATACCAACCGGCACGCCAGTATGACCCGGAATGCCACAATATGACAAGAGTGACAATGAAAATGAATCATGACTCACCAAGATTAAATGATGGTGAAATGAATGACAGCTTAATGAAATGATTGGAACCATCGTTCCTTATGACTGAGGTGATTAATTGACAATGACAAGTTTTGATACGGTTAATACAATGATGAATGAGTTACGATTATGAATGAACAACCTCAAAAGGAATGAATATCCTTTTAACCGAGTAAGAATTAACTTACTCAATACCGATGAAGAATGTCCGTCCACGAACAACGTCCTAAATGAAATGCCGGTCGCTTGAACAACCTTGAATAACAATAATTACCAACAACCGTTCAATACACGTATCAAGCAACTAAACACGACTAACCCAAAGGTCGAAAACAACGATAATCAAACTCATAGGGGCATTCCAACGAATACGTAACCAACCACACGACTTCGAAAATATCCAATCCCGAATATATCGAAACAAACACTAAAATGAGTATATCGAACTAACAAAACACTTCAATGATATCAATAATCCATTAGGAAACCACAATTCGAGATTACAACTACATTAATCGGAAAATCCCCAAATAACCGAAGTCAACCCCAAGGGTTCTTGAAATAATTCCGAAAATAACCATTAAATCCGTAAGAATATACTTATCCAAGGTAGATAATCCATATCTAACATATTCCAAAGATAATCCAAGCTTACACGAAGAAATCGGAAGGAAAAACCCAAAAATCCGAAATTCTAGATCCAAGAGATTAATACCTTTGATTCGATGTTAAGGAGATGATGAAGTGATGATAATCCAACTCAAAGACTTGAAGATGATGATGGATGATAGAAGCTCGAAGAGAACTCTCCAAAATGCCCAAAATCGCCCGAAACCGATGAGGGAATGAGAAAGGATGATAAAATGACGAACTCAGGCTAACTGTCCAATATATAGCCATTCCAGGTTAGCGTGCGCTAGCCCTTGTGCGTAGCGTGCGCTAACGGATAATTTGGGTAGTCCAGTACCCACTGTCCGAACACGGTAGCGCGCGCTACGTACCCTTTTGTAGGGTGCGCTACGGTCATGCCATTAGCGTGCGTTAATACCCATTGTTAGCGTGCGCTAACAAATCATGTGATGCCCAGTACTGGAATCCAGAAACCTTCTGTCCTCTGATCTGATCTCGATAGCGTGTGCTACAACCAACGATTAGCGTGCGCTATAATATCGATTGCGTACGCTAAATATCACTCATAGCGTGCGCTATGAATTAATCCAGTGCAGTCCAGTAGCCACTGGACTCAACCTGATCCGTCCCTAGCGCGCGCTACTCCACATATTTAGCGTGCGCTACTACAACCCGCTAGCGCGCGCTACTTACCACTCGTAGCGTGTGCTACAAATAACTCACCTGCAGTCCAGTACCTTCTGGACTGCAACCAGGGTAACATTAGCGTGTGCTAATGCTGAGTGGTAGCGTGCGCTACCTGTACTCAATTAGCGTACGCTAAAAAGAGTACGTAGCGTGCGCTACTCCTCACGCATAGCCCACAACGAAAATGACAACGATGATAAACACGACACGAAACTCCAATTAGATTAGTGACGAATGACGATTGATACACGATACAATTACTCTGAATGATGAATACCATGATTGAATATGAGTGACAATTGATCATTAATGAGTGAAATTACTGAGTATCAATTACTGAATGATAAATACTGAATGATAATTACTGAATTACAACCGGGTATTACATATCTAATATTCATAATGAGAGAATTAGCTTGATTCATTCCGTCGTCAATCCTATTGCGCGACTCGGTAGGTTCGTCTCAGTCAGCAATGGGAGGAACCAAAGAGTAGTAGCACCACCTAGCCAGCCTGGCGGCCTACACTGTACCCCAACTGAGAACGAATGATGGGATCATTCAAGAACCATTCTGTCGTGAATACCAGTATACGTATAAACCCTTCTTTCAAACATCCCGATCAAGTTATAGGGTCACGGTCAGTCAAACCCTATCTGTACTTGACGCTATGCATGCGTTAATGCAAATCGAGATCATTGAGCTCTCGTGTATCCAATACAACTAGCTCCAATGCTTTGGCCAAAGACTTATGATCTCATCTGCCAATAACCGCATAGGACATTTAACCCGCTCACTGACAGGAGAAAGAATTCTATCTTGGTATTCAGTAGGACCTTGTTGTGTCAAGATTTATCCATCAAATTGACCAAAGTACTTGAACGTTGTATTGAAAGTCATTTAACTCTCAGATGGGAAAAAAGTCATTTTATGACAGAAAGTGGAATTGTGCTAGGCCATGTGGTGTCAAATCATGGAATTGAAGTCGACAAAGCAAAAATTGATGTCATTTAAAAATTACCGCCACCAAACAATGTAAAGGCAATCAGGAGCTTTTTAGGACATGCCGGTTTTTATAGGAGGTTTATCAAAGATTTTTCAAAAATAAGTAAACCTCTATGCACTTTGCTTACCAAAGATGTTTCTTTCATTTTCGATGACGCTTGTCTCGATGCTTTTAAAACCTTGAAAGAGAAACTAACCACGGCACCAATCATAATTGCCCCTGATTTGTAACACCCCCAATCCACTCAGGGATATTACACGCCGTAGACCCTCTCCTCGAGGATCTACCAGGCTGGTAACAACATTTAACATCTCGACAATGCCTTCAAGGCTAAAATGACTCAGTAGACCGATTTGGTCTTTCAATAAAATATACAACTCGATTACAAACACATACCCACGCAGGGGTCAAAATACAATAAACTCCCGTACAACGGGGAAAAGATACTGCAGCGGAAAAGAAAATACAACTAGACCAATACGACATCAACGGATCCTCGTGTGATTAGTATCGTTCATCTTTCATCATCCTTCGTGCCGACCCTGTGTTATGCTCCAAAACCTGAATGCAAAAATAGACATCCACCCCCCGAATACTCGGAGGTTAGCAAAACTCCACTGTTTTGCTAGTGCAAGTATAAAATACGAAAACGAGCCATACATATCATACTCCACGAAACATGTTAATCATAAACATACTTCCCGAGGTGATTCACTTAATCAAACGATTAAATCGAAAGATAGGGTAAACCCGATAAACATCGTGTGAAAAACATTTTACGACCTCGGGAGTTTTGAATACATTGGGATTTAAAAATCTTCAGGCCTTTCGAAAACATTTAGGGACACAACCCAAAAGTCATTTTCCCAAAACATAAATTCGATAACAACAAGTGGGGTCCACGACCCGATCATACCATAACAACCTGTTTCCACAGATTATTCGCGTCCCGTGCTAGCAAGCCACGGACCTCAGATGCTCCCATAGAACAAACCCGAGTGAATAACCCACAGGGAAACTATATCAAATCACATGTCACCGTAACCGCAGTCACGTGACTAAAAGCACATATACTTACATAATCAAACCACAACCATAAGTTATCCCGGCATCGTGCTAACAAGCCACGAACCTCGGAGTCCCCGCAAGACATACCCGATGATAACCCCACAAGTTATCTCGGCATCGGGCTAGCAAGCCCCGAACCTCGGAGTCCCCGCAAGACATACCCATATTGGATAACCCTACGGTTTCGCCCGACCCATACTAGCAAGTATGGATCCCGAAGATTCAACAATCCTACCCGGAGGCACATCACATACAACAAGCACACAACAATAACCGATTATCAAGACAAGCAACACTAAGCATCACAACCTCCTTTCAAAGGAGTAACGACTAACATCACATCATGTCGAATACCCACCGAGCAAATATACAATTCAATGCACAATCCTCGGCAAACAATTATGGTCAATGCGATCATAACGTCTCTCAACGTACGAAACTAACACACATATTCCGAGAACATATCCATTCACGAAGTATACGAATTATCGTTGAAAGACAATATTTATCGAGAACATACCGATCCTTTTTAACGTTCATTAAACATTGGATTTCGCATAAAATCATTTATCAATAATTATGCCTAAGAAATATGAAATGTATGGGCAAGATACTTGCCTCGAATAAGAACAACGCGGAGAATCGACCAAAGTAGGTTGACACGAACCGATTACGAACCCGCCGACTCCACCGATCGCCAACTCACGTCATAAGCTACGAAGGACAATAATAACAATGAAATGAATTCCATAACACGACTCAGAGCCGTTGAATTCAAAGAACGAATGACGAAAGTTCAAGGATTTCCCCCAAAACGGCCAAGAACACGATTCGTTCCGTCAAATCACGAAAACGGAATTCCAAGTTGAAATATGGATATACAATCCATAGAATATGTTTAACAACATCATTTAACCATAATCGATCCATCGAAAATGGATGAAAAACGAGATCGGGGACAAATCACCCAAAAAGTCAATTCGAAGGAAATCAAGAATTATACTTCGATTCGACGAAGAACAATGGATTAAATGATGTTAAACACAAGAATACTATCAAGATTAATCATACCCATCATGAATTAATCAACAACACGGAACGAATCGGACAAAAATGCAAAAATCCCCAAATTCACGAAAATAGGGTTCTAAGGAAGATTACCTTGATTCGCTGGATCAAAGGATGATAACGGACGATTTATTGATGTTATGAACTCAAGAACTTCGTGGATTTGTTGTTAAACAACATGGCTTCATCACCCATGACTCACCATCCGCGGACGGAGAAGGAAGGAAGTGAAAAACGAAATGAAATGTGACTTCTCAGCCACATTTATACTGGGCCGGACTAGCGCGCGCTAGGCTGCCGAGCTAGCGGCGCTATCGGCCTGTGCCGCGACCCAAGAGCCTTCTCGACTAGATCGCTCGCCGGGTAGCGTGTAAATTCCGGCCAGAAGGCCCGCTACCCTGCCGGCCGTAGCGTCGCGGCCCGACAAGAGCGTGCGCTACTCGCCGAGCATGACCGATTCCAACCCCTGTGACTCCACTGTCCGGACTCGCTAAGCGTCAGTTAGGCCATCCGGTGGCGTGCGCTACACTGCCGGTTAGCGCGCAGCCTTTCCGGCCGAAGCGTGCGCTTACGCCGGTTCTCGCGCACCTGTCCGGCCGGTGCCTGCAATCGTCCGGCCCCAGAATCGTCCGGCCATCCCGCAACCGCTGTGGCTCGACGACCCGATTACCGAAAACGCACGGAACGAACACGACGAAAAGTTCGCGGACGACATCAACGACCCGAAATGAAAACATAATACCATATTCAATCATACGCGACCAAGAAACGGGTCGAGACAACAATTACAGATACGGATACCCGTAACTTTCAAGAAATTATAAAATGGCCCAAAACGCCCGGAAATCACGATACGTGATCGAATAACCAAACCGAAGTTCACAACACGTCTAACAAAGTTAAACGGACTTGCGGGAAACTCGAAACAATAGCTTGGACGAGATTCGCAAGAATCGAACTCAAGTGCGGAAAAGTCGCTAAAAAGCACGGAACTCAACAAAACAACACCGAAACGAACTCGGATGACAAAAAGTGTAGAATTAATCATTCTCAGAATGACGAAACGGTCATGAGCGAGCCGTCAAAACAGACTCCGACCAAAAAAGAAATTTACCGAAAATCGACAATTGCGGATATTACATTCTACCCTCCTTAAAAGAAGTTTCGTCCCGAAACTTAAAATAAGTAGGGAGGAGCAACATCCCGCCAGAAAATACTCAACGAGATACACAAGAACCGAAACTCGCGCCAACAACGGAACGCCACAAGCAATGCAAAGAGACATACGGCGTGAAAACACGCCCCACGATGACCAACACAACGCCACAGGTAGAAACATAATAAAATCAACAAGTGACAAGCATCATCAAACAGACAATACAATCGAGTCGATTATCCGGACAATCACAAAACACAACGAACGAAAATCAATTGGATTGACCAACCCAACGGTACATCAATCAAAACGCGAGCCAACCGCTGAACAAATACGGAATTCCACCGCCCAAGGGTTGGAAGATTGAAAACGAGACTAACTTCCCGAACTTAAGGGAATTAGGAAGGAGCCTGAACGCTCAACAATCACGAAACGAGAACAAAACCGAACAAATAAACGATCGAGACAACAAAAATCGAACGATCATGTTCGGATCACGAAGAACAATAAGGTTCAACCGACAACTCCGAGGTTCACATCTCGACTCGAGACAAAGCATGATCCGGTGAAAACAACAAGATGCACACTCGCATAAGATCCACAGGAAAGGGAATAACAATTGAAAAGTCACAACGACGAACGAGTAATTCCGAAATAATACCACCCTCGTTCGATCAACAAAAGCAAGGGGCAGGACAAGCTCAGAAAATGTCAATGAACATAAACGAGTCGACAGAGTCGAAAATACAGAAGTTCCAAATCCGATCCACTTCGAATAAAAGAATTAGTAGAATCAAAAGATGCTACTTCCGAACAAGGTTCACAAGAATCGAACCGAACTCGGAAAAGTTACAGCGATAACCAGATCGACCCAAAACAAGATCACAGCTCGTTCGAACGATGAAACCGAAATACAGAACAAGTTCAGAAAGTATCAACGAACATGAGTGTATCGATAGACGAGAGAAAGATAAAATATAGAAGCCAAAAATAATACGGGTATTGTATTCGACCTCTTCTAAAAGAAGTGTCGTCCCCGAAACTCACAACAACGAAATCAAGGAGACGACACAACAGGCAATCAACAGAAACATCCTTCAAAGGCCTCTCAAAGCCGATTCTGATATCTGTGCTGAAGCGCGAACTCCGAAAGTCTCGGTAGCCAATTCGCAAAACTGAATTCGGTGTCCCTCGAGTCCACACTCGAAATGTGTTACCGACGAGAAGGACAAATTGCACGTACATTCCCCCGGCACATCACGGTTGAAACACCTTGGCTCGGCATACCGAAAATACAAATGCTAGATACAATGGGGCATAATGTCGCAAAACAATATAGCGGAGATGCCAACTCAGCACAACAAGGAATCATAACACATATCATATACAACGATTACCATCGTAAAGTAATATATACACATACACCACAGCAACGACGGTATCGTTCGGCGACCTCAACGACCCGAACGATAACCAGCACGTAATTACAAACATCATGAAACAATCACACATGTACACCAACGTACAAACCCAAGTTTCAACATCTCACACTCGTGTGACACACGCAATCCACCACGAGGCGACAACCATTAAATACCAGTTCACACCTCTCACAGAGGGCTAGTACAACAAATACGTGGCAACGCCTCAACGTTCATGCCACCAACTCGATCATATTCTGGAGTTAACATCATAGCGACAAAGCCAACATCATACATACATACCCAGCCCTCAAACGGGAATGGATAGGTTTTAAAAACGAAAACCTCATTTGGAAAATAATTTAGAAAAACACCGGTCGATCTTGAGTATCACATTTCCAAAAAAAGTAAAAACGTGAAACATCATTATCGAGACTTTGGAAAACCATTTCGCATTTGATAAAAATGAGGACACTTTCTCTTAGTGAAACTTTCAGAATATTCGACCCTCGGGTCTAAATAAAAGTGTTTCTAAAACATTGAAAATATCTCAAAACATTTTGGTCCTCGAGGTAGAAGGATTTGGAAACATATTGTGGCACCTTGGATGTACCACGAGAAAATAATTCATTTTAAAAGTACGTCTCGAAATTTATTTTCTAAGATACTCAAGGTTTTCAAAGATAATTCAATGGGCTAGAATGCCCAAAATTTCTGTAATTACACGAAACTCTATAGCGCCCGTGGATCCCAAGTCGAAACCCACCAGTGCTAAAAACCATTTACAAAAACGCCAAGAAGGCCGATGACGGTAATGTTTCAAAAATTTACAAAAGCCATTTACCACACGTTAAATACCGTCATAAGAATTTCGCTAAAATGATCAAGACCATAACATCAAAACTCGGTTAATGGAATCGATTTTCGAAATAAAACTCAGTCGGTAAAATACCGAAAACCATTACAAAGGAACTCACGCAGCGGATAAAAAAAATAAAGTCAAACATGCACAATCCATCAACACTACTCCTCATATGAACGAAGTATGAGAGTCAAGTAACCACATATCACGAAATCAAAATTCATAAAAGGATTCCGTCACCTAACAAATAATCATAAAAATAGCTCGTGTCACACGAGGCACAACACAAAGAAGGGAGACTAACAGCCACAGGTCGCACGAAGATGATGATCGCCCACGATACTAATCACGACCAACAAACTCAGACGACGCATCGCGACACGACTCAGTCAGATAAAATCCGACGAAACAAGACTCAAACATCACGACTTGACCCGACAGCCTAGGTTTCCTCAACCTAAAGCTCCGATACCATTTATGTAACACCCCCAATCCACTCAGGGATATTACACGCCGTAGACCCTCTCCTCGAGGATCTACCAGGCTGGTAACAACATTTAACATCTCGACAATGCCTTCAAGGCTAAAATGACTCAGTAGACCGATTTGGTCTTTCAATAAAATATACAACTCGATTACAAACACATACCCACGCAGGGGTCAAAATACAATAAACTCCGTACATAACGGGAAAAGATCTGCGGCGGAAAAGAAAATACAACTAGACCAATACGACATCAAAGGATCCTCTTGTGATTTGTATCTTTCATCTTTCATCATCCTTGTTGACGACACTGTGTTATGCTCAAAAACACGAATGCAAAATAGACATACACCCCGAATACTGGGGTTAGCAAAACTCCACTGTTTTGCTAGTGCAAGTATAAAATACGAAAACGAGCCATACATATCATACTCCACGAAACATGTTAATCATAAACATACTTCCCGAGGTGATTCACTTAATCAAACGATTAAATCGAAAGATAGGGTAAACCCGATAAACATCTTGTGAAAAACATTTTACGACCTCGGGAGTTTTGAATACATTGGGATTTAAAAACCTTCAGGCCTTTCGAAAACATTTAGGGACACAGCCCAAAAGTCATTTTCCCAAAACATAAATTCGATAACAACAAGTGGGGTCCACGACCCGATCATACCATAACAACCTGTTTCCACAGATTATTCGCGTCCCGTGCTATCAAGCCACGGACCTCAGATGCTCCCGTAGAACAAACCCGAGTGAATAACCCACAGGGAAACTATATCAAATCACATGTCACCGTAACCGCAGTCACGTGACTAAAAGCACATATACTTACATAATCAAACCACAACCATAAGTTATCCCGGCATCGTGCTAACAAGCCACGAACCTCGGAGTCCCCGCAAGACATACCCGATGATAACCCCACAAGTTATCTCGGCATCGGGCTAGCAAGCCCCGAACCTCGGAGTCCCCGCAAGACATACCCGTATTGGATAACCCTACGGTTTCGCCCGACCCATACTAGCAAGTATGGATCCCGGAGATTCAACAATCCTACCCGGAGGCACATCACATACAACAAGCACACAACAATAACCGATTATCAAGACAAGCAACACTAAGCATCACAACCTCCTTTCAAAGGAGTAACGACTAACATCACATCATGTCGAATACCTACCGAACAAATATACAATTCAATGCACAATCCTCGGCAAACAATTATGGTCAATGCGATCATAACGTCTCTCAACGTATGAAACTAACACATATATTCCGAGAACATATCTATTCACGAAGTATACGAATTATCGTTGAAGGACAATATTTATCGAGAACATACCGATCCTTTTTAACGTTCACTAAACATTGGATTTCGCATAAAATCATTTATCAATAATTATGCCTAAGAAATATGAAATGTATGGGCAAGATACTTGCCTCGAATGACCACAACGCGGAGAATCGGCCGAAGTAGGTTGGCACGAACCGACTACGAACTCGCCGACTCCACCGAACGACAATCCACAACAATGAACTACGAACGAAAACAATAACAACGAAAATGAATTCCAAAGTACGACCCAAATCCACTGAATTCAAAGAACAAATGACGAAGGTTCAAGGATTTCCCCCAAAACGGCCAAGAACACGATTCGTCCCGTCAAAACCCGAAAACGGAATTCCAAGTTGAAATATGGATATACAATCCATAGAATATGTTTAACAACATCATTTAACCATAATCGATCCATCGAAAACGGATGAAAAATGAGATCGAGGACAAATCCCCCAAAAAGTCAATTCGAAGGAAATCAAGAAATATACTTCGATTCGACGAAGAACAATGGATTAAATGATGTTAAACACAAGAATACTACCAAGATTAATCATACCCATCATGAATTAATCAAAAACACGGAACGAATCGGACAAAAATGCGAAAACCCCCAAATTCACGAAATTAGGGTTCTAAGGAAGATTACCTTGATTCGATGGATCAAAGGATGATAACGGATGATTTATTGATGTTATGAACTCAAGAACTTCGTGGATTTGTTGTTAAACAACATGGCTTCATCACCCATGAATCGCCATCCGCGGACGGAGAAGGAAGGAAGTGAAAAACGAAATGAAATGTGACTGCTCAGCCACATTTATACTGGGCCGGACTAGCGCGCGCTAGGCTGCCGAGCTAGCGTCGCTTATCGGCCCGTGCCGCGACCCACTAGCCTTCGGACTAGACTGCCGGCAGTAGCGTGCGCACCTTCCGGCCAGAAGCGCGCTACTCCCGGCCGTAGCGTATGCGGCCGACGAGCGCAGGCGCTACCTGCCGAGCATGACCGATTCCAACCCCTGTGACTCCACTCCGGACTCGCAGCGTCGTTAGGCCATCCGGTAGCGTGCGCTACACCTTCCGCTAAGCGCCAAGACAGCCTTTCCGGCCGTAGCGTGCGCTTACGCCGATTCTCGCCGCACCCGTCCGGCCGGTGCAATCGTCCGGCCTCCCAGAATCGTCCGACTCAGCCCCGCAACCGCTGTGGCTCGGCGACCCGACATCAAAACGCACGGAACGAACACGACGAAAAGTTCGCGGACGACATCAACGACCCGAAATGAAAACATAATACCATATTCAATCATACGCGACCAAGAAACGGGTTGAGACAACAATTACAGATACGGATACCCGTAACTTTCAAGAAATTACAAAATGGCCCAAAACGCCCGGAAATCACGATACGTGATCGAATAACCAAACCGAAGTTTACAACACGTCTAACAAAGTTAAACGGACTTGCGGGAAACTCGAAACAGCAGTTTCGGACGAGATTCGCAAGAATCGAACTCAAGTGCGGAAAAGTCGCTAAAAAGAACGGAACTCAACAAAACAACACCGAAACGAACTCGGATGACAAAAAGTGTAGAATTAATCATTCTTAGAATGACGAAACGGTCATGAGCGAGCCGTCAAAACAGACTCCGACCAAAAAAGAAATTTACCAAAAATCGAAAATTGCGGATATTACATGCCGGTTTTTATAGGAGGTTTATCAAAGATTTTTCAAAAATAAGTAAACCTCTCTGCACTTTGCTTACCAAAGATGTTTCTTTCATTTTCGATGACGCTTGTCTCGATGCTTTTAAAACCTTGAAAGAGAAACTAACCACGGCACCAATCATAATTGCCCCTGATTGGTCTTTACCTTTTGAAATTATGTGTGATGCATCTGACCGAGCTGTTGGTGCAGTTTTGGGCCAAATAATTGATAAAATGCTCCGTGTGGTTTATTATGCCAGTTTAACATTGAATGATGCACAGGTTAATTATACAACAACCGAGAAAGAATTATTAGCTGTGGTTTTCTCACTGGATAAATTTAGATCATATATTGTAGGATCTAAAGTGATTATACATTCAGACCATGCAGTTTTACGACATCTGTTGAAAAAGCAACAAGCGAAACCTCGGTTGATTCGGTGGATTTTAATGCTTCAAGAATTTAATGTGGAAATAAAGGATCGGAAAGGAAGTGAAAATGTGGTCGCAGACCATTTGTCTCGTTTAAAAATAACAGAAGAAATAGATAACAAACATGAACTAATTGTGGACTCTTTTCCACATGAAAATCTATTTAAAATTTCTTCGGTACCTTGGTTTGCAGATATTGTGAATTATTTGGTTTGTGAAATGCTCCCACCTAATATTTCTTACCAAGAAAAGAAAAGTTTTTTATCATCATGCAAAAACTACTTCTGGGACGAACCATGCCTTTTTCGATTATACAAAGATGAAATCATGAGGCGATGTGTCCCAGAAGATGAGCAACAAAGTGTACTAACCTTTTGCCATGAACTTCATTGCGGAGGACATTTTGGGGGACGAAAGACCGCTAACAAAATTCTCCAATCTGGTTTGTATTGGCCATCCTTATTTAAAGACGCACATCATTTTTGTGTTCAGTGCAATAGGTGTCAACGAACTGGTAATTTCGGAAAAAGAAATGAGATGCCCCTCACGATCAATTTGGTCGTAGAAATTTTTGATGTATGGGGGATTGATTTTATGGGACCATTCACTAAATCTGGAAATTTTGAGTACATTCTTTTAGCAGTCGATTATGTATCCAAGTGGGTTGAGGCAATCCCCACAAGGACTAATGATGCTAATATTGTTGTTAAGTTTGTACAAGAATACATAATCAGCCGTTTCGGATTTCCCAAGGCAATAATTAGTGATGGGGGATCCCACTTTTGCAACAGGTTATTTGACAAGCTTATTGCCAAAAATGGCATAAATCACAAAATTGCAACTCCCTACCATCCACAAACGTCGGGTCAGGCTGAATCAAGCAACCGACAAATAAAAGGGATTCTGGAAAAAACTGTGTGCCCAACTCGAAAAGATTGGGCTGAAAAATTGGACGATGCACTTTGGGCATACCGAACAGCATACAAGAGTCCATTGGGAATGATCCCATACCGTCTAGTCTATGGAAAAACTTGTCACCTTCCAGTTGAAATCGAACATAAAGCTTATTGGGCAATTAAGGCTGTTTCAATGGAATTGAAAGAAGCTGGATAGGAAAGACTGCTACAAATATCGGAATTAGATGAGTTAAGAAATGAAGCATACGAGAACTCTCTGATTTACAAAGACAAAGTCAAGAGACTTCATGACCGGAAGCTTACCCTCAAGCACCTTGAACCAGGTACGAAAGTACTTTTATTTAATTCTCGTTTGCAATTATTTCCAGGTAAGCTAAAATCACGCTGGACGGGACCCTTCGAGATTGAGGAAGTATTTCCATATGGAGTAATTAGACTGATAAATCCTCAAACCAAAGAGTCATTTCAGGTGAACGGACACAGGGTAAAGCCTTATTTTGAAAATCAGAAAATCCCTCACGGAGAGAGCATAAACCTTGGAGATCCGTCGCACGACTAAAACAGGAAGTTGTCAAGCTAATGACATTAAACGAGCCCTTATTGGGAGGGAACCCAATTTATTTATTATTTTTCTTATTATTTATTTTCAAAAAATCAAAAAAATCAAAAAATTCAAGAAAATCTAAAATATAATAAAAAAAAATTGTGTGGATTCATGAAACATATATATTTAAGACCTTGTGAGCTTTTGAGGCGTTGTTTACATGCTATCATTGATTGAGTGCGCTATTTTGTGTTGTGAAACTCTAGAACGTGCATTGGTATCTTACTCAAAACTACGAAGTGTGTGCAAAATAGTGAAAGTGATTTTAGGCGATTTTTTGTTAGCCTTTCAATCTTTTTGGCCTACCCCAAAAATTATTAATTCCCTCGTTAACCCAATTGAGCTTATTGCCTATTTTTTGTATTTTTTTTGTTAAACACATACTGAGCTTTCCATCGCTATAAATCCTTTGACCCATACTTGAACAGTTAGAAATTATTTTTGACAAGGATAAAGATATTGTGTGGTGATATTGGGTGATATATATTGTTGGTAGTGTTGAAAAAATAGAGAAAATATTTACTCCGCTGTTTTTAGAAACTTAGTAACCGGGTGTATTCATGTGACCCATGTTTACATTCGCGTAAAACAGTTACCTTAGATATGAGTATGCATAGAAGCATCTTGTGTATGTTTTTATCATAGTAACCGGGTGTATTCATGTGATCCATCGTTTACATTCGCGTAAAACAGATAATAAACAACCCAAGTAAAAAAAAAGGGAAAAAGAAAAAAAATGGTTGATTGAAAAGCAAGAAAAAGAGCTCAGATAAATCGAAACATAAGTAAGGGGATTGATATAAAGCTTAATTAAATAGCTTCTAAAGTGCTTACCAGTTGATAAAACTCGATTTAGAATATTTTCTAATGTTCGGTTTCAAGTCACTTTATCCATATTTTCTTACCCCAACCAAAGAGCCGACATTACAACCTTAAAGTCCTTTTTGATTCACAACGTTACACACACAAGTAGTAGAGATAAAAGACGATTTGCACGCCTATGGAAATTTTCACTTCATTAAATAAGCTTGAGCGAAAATATATCCCATATACACTTGAGAGTGAGCGATACACTTATCCGGCGAGTTCTATGAATTCATGCTTTTTGTTTAAAAAGGAAACTTTCTTGAGATTTGACAAAATTATAAAAACTTGGTCTAATTTACCCCTTGAGGTGTGGTAAAATTATTGGTACGTTCAATCATACCATATCTGAGGTTTACTTGAGGACAAGCAAATGATTAAGTGTGGGGTATTTGATTAGTGCATAATTGATCTAAAAATTCATATACAAAATATTCATTTTACGGGCATAATCGTACTGATTTGTGAATAAAAATACATATTTTACAGATATGTCCAAACATGAGCTAAAAATTGTTATTTTACAGATTACTAACATGAAGCATAAAAAAGGACGGAAAACAAGATCAAATCCAACGACGGGAATTTTTTAAGGCAAAACGACCATACAACACGGCGCAAAAAGGACCGTGTTATGTAGGCCGTTTCACATACGGCACAACAAGGGCCGTGTCTTTGGCCGTTTCACACATGGCCGGCATTTAGCGCCGTGTCCTCGCGCGTATTCCGGAAGAGACCGAGTCACCACAAAACGGTGCACAACACGGGGCAAACTGGGCCGTTTTTCATCGCCGTTTTCAGGCTGATATTTGTGGAATTTTCCACATTTAGCATCTTGTGAGCTCAACAACTATGTAAGAAGTCAATGATGTGAAAATCAAGACATGCAAGGAAGATCAAGTTTGAATCAAACACCAAAGACTTGTCAAAGATGCCACAAATTAAATAATCAATTGTATTCTTGAAAATCACCTATAAAAAGGACATCTTCATCCATTGCAAAATATCTCCTCTTCTTGCAAAGAAACTCCCCTTTCTTTTAGCAAGATATTTCTCCTTTGAACCCTCACTTTACTTTGTATTTCATTTTTAGTTTAAAGTTTTTTTTTCATTTAGTTTGTAATTGAAAAGTGCTTGATCAATAAGCACTTAGTATTTTACTTTCAATTTTTGTAAGCTTGTAACCTTTAAACAAGTTTGAAGTTATATTTTGAAGTTTGTTTCTTGCACTTTGATTCATCATATTCAAATAAGTTTTATCTATTGTCATTAAGTTCTAGTAATTAAAAGTTTATATATATATATATATATGTTATGTATATCAATTATTTCTATTATAATTTTAGTTTGTATTAGGGGTGTGCAAAAAAACGATTAAACCGAAAAACCGCACTGCACCGTAAAAACCGTACCGAAAAACCGATAAACCGCTTAAACCGACATACATGGTTTTTATTTTTTATAAAACCGAAACTTCGGTAACGGTACGATATTTGACTTAAATACCGAGAAAAAAAACCGTACCGTACCGTTATTTATATTAAATATTTTTATGATAATATATCATATATATTAGTTACAAACTCAAATGAATATAGAAGTATAACAAATTTATTGAAGTTCAAGACGCTTGTTTGTCTTTTATTTTTATTTTTTTTTATCCTCCAAAATAGTTGGATGAAAACTTGAACATTAAATTAGTTACTATCTTAAGGTTTGTGTGATTTTTTTGATTTAGCTATTAATTTGGGTCAGCTATTTATGGTACCTTGTTGAATTAATTTATTTGAGTATTTTTCTATTATTAATGCTATCAAGTATCAAGTAGAAAAATCGAAAAAAATACCGTACCGATACAAACCAAACCGAAATACCGAACTACCAAACCGAAAAAAACGTATGTATATGGTATTAAATCATAATAAACCGAATATATTTGGTACGGTGTCGGTTTTACCCTAAAACCGTACCATACCGTACCATGCACACCCCTAATTTGTATAAACCAATGAGTAGCTAATCTTTCTTCCTAGGGAAGGGGGATTTCTATTAGGTTATATATTGAGTATTTGATCTATTTACACTATTTTGATTAAAAGGACTAATTGGTTTAAATAGAGATTGATCATATCTTATTTGTACTAATGAAACCTCCTTGATTGATTGTTGAGTGAATTGGAAACATATCTTTTCAATCTATCAAGTGTTAATCTTGTTATCAACATCTTAAGATTGCGAAAGTGGTTAAGACACCTTTGAATACGAAAGTTATGAGGTGAAAAGTTGATTACTCGATAAACATTCATTTTTCTTTTATATCCATGTAAATCAATTCCTATACTTAATTAAAAACCTAATTTAATGAACCCCTAATCCACTAGATTTTATAAATTCCCAACTCATTTTAATCCTATTCAAATAGTCTAGTTAAAAATAGTCTAATATAAATAGTCTAATAAAAATAGTCTTATTAAAATAGTTTGGTTTAAAAAAAAGTGCATTTAATTTAGTTAATATTTAAAAACCCAATAATCTATTTTAGAATATTTTAGTATTTATTTCTCGCAATTTGTAATAAAATATTATACGAAGCCCTGCTGAGCAATCCTCGAGAGAAAAGACCTTGGTAGAACTTACCACAAACTACTTCTACCTCGTATATGTTTGCGAGCGACTCAAAAACTCCTATTTTTAGGATAAGTTTTTGACCGATCAGCGCGCTAGGGTTCATTAGTAGCTCACGCTAGGGTGAGGATTGTGCACGCTACCTGATTGTTCAGGGGCAGTCCAGGAGCTACTGGACTGGGTCTGGAGGTCTCGTTAGCGCACGCTAACACTTGTGGTTAGCGCATGCTAACAGTGTGTTTTGGTCAAGCAGTTTGTTTCGGTGCCACGATAGCGCACGCTAATCTTAAAGATTAGTGCACGCTAAGCTGTCCAGTGTATATAAACTGGACATCAGTCGTGGAACATCATTTTCACCTCATTTATTCTCCTCTCCGCGGGTTTGAGACCAGGGCGACTGGGGTCTGAACTTCTGGTCGATTTGTTCCATCCAAAGGTGTTTTGGAGTATCCTAGGTGATTATAACATCATCTAATCCATTGTTCTTCGCCGAATCAAGGTATTTTTTCTTGAATCCATAGAGTTGAATTTTTGGGAGATTTGTTCTTGATTTTGTTTTCCATCCGATTTTGATAAACCGATTATTGTTGAATGATGTTGTTCAATATATCCTATGGATTGTATATCCATATTTCGGTTTGGATTTCCATTTTCGTGTTTTGTCCGGACGAATCGCGTTCTTGGCCATTTTGGGGGAAACCCTTGAACTTTCGTTGTTTGTTCCTTGAATTCAGCAACTTTAGGTCATGATACGGAATTCATTTTCATTGTTGTTATTGTCCTTCGTAGTGTATTATCGCGAGTTGGCGTTCGGCGGAGTCGGTAGGTTCGTAGTCGGTTCGTGCCAACCTATTTCGGTTGATTCTCAGCGTCTGTGGTTATTTGAGGCAAGTACCTTGTTCATACATTTCTTGTTTCGTGGATATGATGATCGGTGATCATCTAAATATGTTTGTTTGGTTATTTGAATTGAACTTTCAAAAGATTCGGTTAGCCTCGTTAAAGGCTCTCTTTCAAAACCGTGTGTATTTTGTGATTGGTGTGTTTAATAAACGATTATATGAATCCTGTGAATACGTTTGGTGTTATTGTTGGGCTGTGATAATATTGATTCATATATTATCTCATTTCGGTGTGTTGTGATTTGATACTCGTGTCGTGCTGTGTTTGTTGCCCTTGGGTGAATTGTTTGGATATCCTTGGCGAGCTGTATTAAGTGTGTGAATATGTGTATATGGGCGGGGTCTACGGTGACACATGACATGTGATCATGTCAGGATGCAACAAGTGATTGATCCAACCGTGAGAGCCTCGGTATACCTACGGTGACACAGGACATGCGATCATGTGGTCAGGAGACAACAAGTGATTGATCCAACCGTGAGATGACGTGGCAAGTGATCACGGTGGTATGTGGAACCTGCGGTGACATATGGCATGTGATCATATGGCCAGGAGACAACAAGTGATTGATCCAACCATGAGATGACGTGGCATGTGTTCACCGCGTTATGTATATGTGCTTTGCTCACCTCGGGAGGGTCCGTCGAGGCCTCGAGGGAATCTATGACTTCACTCTGGATTCACGAGTTGGTTTTGTATTTCTGTGACCAAGATTTGCGTATCTTGGGTGATTATGTTGTGTTGATTTTATGTCCGTCGAGGGCACGTGACGTGGGTTTTGACCCTGTGAATTATTTTGATTTTAATTGTGAAAACAAAACCTTTGGGCTGTAACCCCTATTGATTTTGGAAAGAGAAAGATTTGATAATCCTAAATTGTTTTATATTAAAACTCCCGATAGCATATTAAACCCTTTTGTAAATTGTTTCTCTTGAATTGTGATCTTTCGATTTTGGAAAGTTTTACTCAACTCTTGCCTCGGGAAGTATTTTTGTTATGTTTAGATCTTTGGGGATTCCTGGTTATTGTTATTCTTGGAATATGAATTGTATGAGTCGTATTTTGCACTTTGTACTTGCACTAGCAAAATAGTAGAAATTTGCTAACCCCCGAGTAATCTAGGGGTGGATGTCTGTATTGCATTCAGGTTTTGGGGAGCATAGCACAGGGTCGGCATGAAGGATGATGAAAGATGATCGATACTAATCACATGAGGACACGTACGTTGTTGTATTGGTTCAGTTGTACGTTATTTCTGCTACAGTATTTTTCCCCGTTGTACGAGAGTATTTTGTATTTGACCCCTGCGTGGGCATGTATTGAGATTGAGTTGTATGTTTTTACTGTAAGACCAATTGATCTACTGAGTCATTTTAGCCTTAAAGGCATTGTTGAGATGTTCGATGTTGTTACCAGTCTGGTAGATCCTTGAGAAAATGGTCTACGGCGTGTAATGTCCCTGAGTGGATTGGGGGTGTTACATAAATGGTATCGGATCTTAGGTTGTGGAAACCTAGGGTGTCGAGTTTAATGGTGTCTGTTGAGTTTTTGTCTTGTCGGATTTTGTCTGACTGAGTCGCGTCGCGACGCGTCGTCTGAGTTTGCTGGTCGTGATTAGTATCGTGGGGCGATCATCAACTTCGTGAGACCTGTGGATGTAAGTCTCCCTTCTTTGTGTTGTGCCTCGTGTGGCACGAGCCACTTGTATGATTAGTCGTTGAGTGATGAAATCTTTATGCAGATTCTTGGTTTCGTGATGTGTGTTTATTTGACTCTCCTATTTCGTTTATATGAGGAGTGTTGTCTCTACTTATGTCCCTTCGACTGTGATATTTGACTGATTGTTTTCCGGTAAAAGACATGTGTTGTCTTGGTTTTGAACGAGTTGATGCGTGTATTATGATGTATGTAAGTGAATGTCGATAGGTGTGAGTTTTGGGCATTCTGACCTATTGGATTTTTGAAAACCTGGAGTATCTTAGAAAATTAAATTCGAGATGTACTTTTAAATGGATTGTATTTTCGAGGCGCCTACTAGCGCAACTATATGTTTCAAAATTCTTCTACTCTGAGGACCAAACTATTTTGAGATATTTTAAATAATTTAGAAACGCGTTTGATTGGACCCGAGAGTCGAATATTTCTGAAAATTTTTCACTAAAAGAAAAGTGTCCTCATTTTTATCAAACGCAAGAAGGTTTTTCAAATTCTCGATGATGATGTTTGTATTACTTTTTTTCAAAATATGATACTCAAGACCAACTGGTGTTTCTGAAATTTTTTTCAAAAGGTGGTTCTCGTTTTTAAAACCTATCACTTCTTTCTTGTGGTCGGAGAAGGTGTGTACGATGTTAACATTGTCGTTATAGTGTTATCCCTCCGAGTTGTGATTGAATTCGTGGTGTGAGCGTTGAGTCGTTCGCCACGTATTTGTTGTGTTAACCCTTTGTGAGAGGTATGCTGTTGGTATTTAATGCTGTCGTTTCATGGTGGTTTGCGTGTTATCGCACCTGTGCGAGCTGTTAGAGCTTGAGTTTGTATGATCATGTACATGTGTGATTGTTTTGTGATGTTTTGTAACTGTGTGCTGGTTATCGTTTAGGCAGTTGAGATCGCCGAACGATGTCGTCGTTGCTGTGATATTTATATGTGTGCTGCTTTACGATGGTAATCGTTGTATGTATTATGTGTTATGATATCCTGTTGTGCTGAGTGGTTGCTTATTCAGTATGCCGAGGGCAGAGGTCGTGGTCGTGGCGACCGGATGCGTGATCGAGATCATGCTACTGGTGATGGTGTTGGTATTGGTGTTGATACTATTTTGCAACAAGTAGATGCACAGATGACTCAGTTGACTCAAGCAGTTCAACGTAATTCAAATGTGACCCAGAACATTGGCGCAAATTAGTGGCTTCGAGAAGTGGTTCGCATGAATCCCCCTCCTTTTGCTGGTGCTGCATATGTATTGGGTTGGGATGGTTGGCTTTTCCATTTGGAATAGATATTCGAGGTAGTTGATTGTCTTGAAGAACGTAAGGTGCCGGTCGCTCAGTATCTTCTCGACAAAGATGCCGCTAGCTGGTGGGAGGTTGTTAAGCCCCGAAATCGTGTTGTCACGTGGGCAGAGTTCTAGGGATTCATGAGAGATGAGTTTTGTCCGGAGCCGATCAAAAATCAGAGGATCAATGAATTCTTTTCGGCGAAACCGCAAGATGTATCACTGTCTCAAGCTATTATTGATTTCAGCAAACAGCTCAGCTATGTGCAGGATCAGGTAAGGAAAGAAGAAGATAAGATCTGTCATTTTAGTAGGAGAATGAAGGCGGAGATTCGCCAGTACATGGCGGGTCTCACCTATACTTCGTTGAGAGAGTATCAGAATAGGGCGTTGGCCTACGAGCTATCCATATCATCGACTAAGCATATGTCAGAGTCGAAAAAACAGAAGACAGTTGGAAACTTTTTAGGAAATCAGGGGAGTGGGCCCCCTGAGGCTGGGACTTCGTTTCGTCATCCCAAGATGGTTCCTCGATCGCGTGATCAGATGAGTAGTACCCCTACATTGAGTAATGTGAGTAGCATGAAGATATGTTATAAATGTAGTAGAGCGGGCCATACCGCGAAGAATTGTCGTTCACGGTTAGTCGGCTGCTTCGAGTGTGGCCAGGTGGGTCACCGAGCCGTGCACTGCGAGACGGTAGCTGAGAGATTTGGGGATCGAGGTTGCGTCTCGGCTCCGAAAGGACATGGAGATGCCTAGTGTGGTTTTTGAGGATTTCGGCGTAGTCTGAATTGTTTGTGATCGCCCTTGTGGATTGTTTTGTGTTTATTTTCTGTTTTCTCGACTGTGCATGTTTCCTTATAATAGGTGCTTTGTGTTTTGTGATTGTTCGGATAATTGAATTGATTGTATTATCTGTTTGATGACGCTTGTCACTTGTTGGTTTTGTTATGTCTCTGCCTATGGCGTTGTGATGGTCGTCGTGGAGCGTGTTTTCACGCTGTATGTTTCTTTGCGTTGCTTATAACGTTTCGCCGTTGGGCACAAGTTTTCGGTTCTTGTGTATCTCGTTAAGTGTTTCCTGGTGGGATTTTGCTCCTCCCTACTTATTTTAAGTTTCTGGACGAAACTTCTTTTAAGGAGGGTAGTATGTAATATCCGCAATTTCGATTTCCGGTAATTTTATTTTTTTCAGCGGGAGTCCATTTTGACGACTCGCTCATTACCATTTCGTCATTATGAGAGTATTTAATTCTGCCCTATTTGACGTCCGAGTTCGTTTCGGTGTCGTTTTGTTGAGTTCCGTGTTCTTAAGCGACTTTTCCGCGCTTAAGTTCGATTCTTGCGAATCTCGTTCGAAAATGTTGTTTCGGGTTTCTCGTAAGTTCAATTAACGTTGTTATACGCGTTGTGAGCTTCGGTTTGGTTATTCGTTGTCGTATCGTGATTTTCGGACAGTTAGGACCGTTTTGTAATTTCCCAAAGTTGCGGGTATCCGTCGTCATACCTATTTCTGAGGTGTTCTATTGCTGTCTCTCTGAGTCGATAGTGCACGCTACACTTTTTGGCTAGCGCGCGCTAAGATGTTGTAGTTAGCGCACGCTAAGTATTTTAGTTAGCGCGCGCTAACGGGTGGTGCAGAAACAGTCCAGAGGCTACTGGATTGGGTTAGAACGTTGGTTAACCCACGCTATTTGGCAACATAGCGTGCGCTAGGGTGCATTAGTAGCGCACGCTAGGGTGAGGATTGCACACGCTACCTGGTTGTTCAGGGGCAGTCCAGGAGCTACTAGACTGGGTCTGGAGGTCTCGTTAGTGCACGCTAACAGTATGTTTTGGTCAGGCAGTTTGTTTCGGTGCCACGATACCACACGCTAAGCTGTCCAGTGTATATAAACTAGACAGCAGTCGTGGAACGTCATTTCCACTTCATTTCTTCTCCTCTCCGCAGGTTTGAGACGAGGGCGACTGGGGTCCGAACTTCTGGTCGATTTTGTTCCATCCAAAGGTGTTTTGGAGTATCCTAGGTGATTATAACATCATCTAATCTATTGTTCTTCGCCGAATCAAGGTATTTTTTCTTGAATCCCTAGAGTTGACTTTTTGGGAGTTTTGTTCTTGATTTTGTTTTCCATCCAATTTTTATAAACCGATTGTTGTTGAATGATGTTGTTCAATATATCCTATGGATTGTATATCCATATTTTGGTTTGGATTTCCATTTTCGTGTTTTGTCGGGACAGATCGTGTTCTTGGCCATTTTGGGGGAAACCCTTGAACTTTCGTCGTTTCTTCCTTGAATACAGCGACTTTAGGTCATGCTATGGAATTTATTTTCATTGTTGTTATTGTCCTTCGTAGTGTATTGTCGCGAGTTGGCGTTTGGTGGAGTCGGCGGGTTCGTGGTCGGTTCGTGCCAACCTATTTCGGTCGATTCTCTACGTCTGTGGTTATTCAAGGCAAGTACCTTGTTCATACATTTCTTGTTTCGTGGATATGATGATCGGTGATCATCTAAATGTGTTTGTTTGGTTGTTTTAATTGAACTTTCAAAAGATTCGGTTAGCCTCGTTAAAGGCTCTCTTTCAAAACCGTGTGTATTTTGTGATTGGTGTGTTTCGTAAAAGATTATGTGAATCCTGTGAATACGCTTGGTGTTGTTGTTGTGCTTTGATAATATAGATTCATATATTATCTCATTTCGGTGTGTTGTGATTTGATACTCGTGTCGTGCTGTGTGTTTCTTGCCCTTGGGTGAATTGTTTGGATATCCTTGGCGAGCTGTATTATGTGTGTGAATGTGTGTATATGGGCGGGGTCTACGGTGACACATGGCATGTGATCATGTGGTCAGGATGCAACAAGTGATTGATCCAACCGTGAGAGCCTCGGGATACCTACGGTGACATATGACGTGCGATCATGTGGTCATGAGACAACAAGTGATTGATCCAACCTTGAGATGACGTGGCAAGTGATCACGGTGGTATGTGGAACCTGCGGTGACATATGGCATGTGGTCATATGGTCAGGAGACAATGATTGATCCAACCGTGAGATGACGTGGCATGTGTTCACGGTGTTATGTATATATACTTTTCTCACCTCGGGAGGGTGTAATATCCGCAATTTTCGATTTCTGGTAATTTCTTTTTTTCGGCGGAAGTCCGTTTTTATGACTCGCTCATGACCATTTCATTATTCTGAGAATGATTAATTCTACACTTTTTGACATCCGAGATCGTTTCGGTGTCGTTTTGTTGAGTTCCGTGCTTTTTAGCGACTTTTCCGCACTTGAGTTCGATTCCTGCGAATCTCGTTCGAAACTGCTGTTTCGAGTTTCCTGTAAGTCCGTTTAACTTTTTTAGACGTGTTGTGAACTTTGGTTTGGTTATTCGATCACGTATCGTGATTTCCGGGCGTTTTGGGCCATTTTGTAATTTCTTGAAAGTTACGGGTATCCGTATCTGTAATTGTTGTCTCGACCCGTTTCTTGGTCGCGTATGATTAATTATTGCATTATGTTTTCATTTCGGGTCGTTGATGTCGTCCGCGAACTTTTCGTCGTGTTCGTTCCGTGCGTTTTCGGAAATCGAGTCGTCAGGCCACGGCAGCCGGGCGCTGGCCGGACGGTTGCGGGAGGAACCGGCACGGTTGCTGGGCTCGCCGACGGGCGCGGCAGGACCGCATAGCGACGCTACTTCTGAGGTCGCGCGCTAACCGGCATGTAGCGACGCTATGCGGCACCAGGCCGCACGCTACCCGGGCCGGCGGAGGCCCGGTGGTTCTCGACTCGAGAGTTGGCGTAGCGCACGCCACGGCCGGCGCGCGCCGCGCTAACCGAAGACGTAGCGCACGCTGCTCGGCATCTAGCGCGCGCTACAGGCGAGGATCAGTCCAGAGCCTGCAGGATCGACCATGGTCGGCCCGCTAGCGCACGCTGCCGGCACGCTAGCGCACGCTAGGGCGGTCTGCCTATATAATTGACCGAGCAGCCCTGTTTCAACCCATTTTTTCATTTCAGTCTTTTCTTTCCACGGCCAGAGGTTTTGAGATCAAGGAGGCATGTTATTGAAGAACAAATCCACGAACTTCTTGAGTTCATAACATCAATAAATCATCCGTTATCATCCTTTGATCCAGCGAATCAAGGTAATCTTCCTTAGAACCCTAATTTCGTGAATTTGGGGGTTTTCGCATTTTTGTCCGATTCGTTCCGTGTTTTTGATTAATTCATGATGGGTATGATTAATCTTGGTAGTATTCTTGTGTTTAACATCATTTAATCCATTGTTCTTCGTCGAATCGAAGTATATTTCTTGATTTCCTTCGAATTGACTTTTTGGGGGATTTGTCCTCGATCTCATTTTTCATCCGTTTTCGATGGATCGATTATGGTTAAATGATGTTGTTAAACATATTCTATGGATTGTATATCCATATTTCAACTTGGAATTCCGTTGGGTTTTGACGGGACGAATCGTGTTCTTGGCCGTTTTGGGGGAAATCCTTGAACCTTCGTCATTTGTTCTTTGAATTCAGTGGATTTGGGTCGTACTTTGGAATTCATTTTCGTTGTTATTGTTTTCGTTCGTAGTTCATTGTTGTGGATTGTCGTTCGGTGGAGTCGGCGAGTTCGTAGTCGGTTCGTGCCAACCTACTTGGCCGATTCTCCGCGTTGTGGTCATTCGAGGCAAGTATCTTGCCCATACATTTCATATTTCTTAGGCATAATTATTGATAAATGATTTTATGCGAAATCCAATGTTTAATGAACGTTAAAAAGGATTGGTATGTTCTCGATAAATATTGTCCTTCAACGATAATTCGTATACTTCGTGAATAGATATGTTCTCGGAATATATGTGTTAGTTTCATACGTTGAGAGACGTTATGATCGCATTGACCATAATTGTTTGCCGAGGATTGTGCATTGAATTGTATATTTGTTCGGTAGGTATTCGACATGATGTGATGTTAGTCGTTACTCCTTTGAAAGGAGGTTGTGATGCTTAGTGTTGCTTGTCTTGATAATCGGTTATTGTTGTGTGCTTGTTGCATGTGATGTGCCTCCGGGTAGGATTGTTGAATCTCCGGGATCCATACTTGCTAGTATGGGTCGGGCGAAACCGTAGGGTTATCCAATACGGGTATGTCTTGCGGGGACTCCGAGGTTCGAAGCTTGCTAGCCCGATGCCGAGATAACTTGTGGGGTTATCATCGGGTATGTCTTGCGGGGACTCCGAGGTTCGTGGCTTGTTAGCATGATGCCGGGATAACTTATGGTTGTGGTTTGATTATGTAAGTATATGTGCTTTTAGTCACGTGACTGCGGTTACGGTGACATGTGATTTGATATAGTTTCCCTGTGGGTTATTCACTCGGGTTTGTTCTACGGGAGCATCTGAGGTCCGTGGCTTGCTAGCACGGGACGCGAATAATCTGTGGAAACAGGTTGTTATGGTATGATCGGGTCGTGGACCCCACTTGTTGTTATCGAATTTATGTTTTGGGAAAATGACTTTTGGGCTGTGTCCCTAAATGTTTTCGAAAGGCCTGAAGGTTTTTAAATCCCAATGTATTCAAAACTCCCGAGGTCGTAAAATGTTTTTCACAAGATGTTTATCGGGTTTACCCTATCTTTCGATTTAATCGTTTGATTAAGTGAATCACCTCGGGAAGTATGTTTATGATTAACATGTTTCGTGGAGTATGATATGTATGGCTCGTTTTCGTATTTTATACTTGCACTAGCAAAACAGTGGAGTTTTGCTAACCCCCGAGTATTCGGGGGGTGGATGTCTATTTTTTGCATTCAGGTTTTGGAGCATAACACAGGGTCGGCACGAAGGATGATGAAAGATGAACGATACTAATCACACGAGGATCCGTTGATGTCGTATTGGTCTAGTTGTATTTTCTTTTCCGCTGCAGTATCTTTTCCCCGTTGTACGGGAGTTTATTGTATTTTGAACCCTGCGTGGGTATGTGTTTGTAATCGAGTTGTATATTTTATTGAAAGACCAAATCGGTCTACTGAGTCATTTTAGCCTTGAAGGCATTGTCGAGATGTTAAATGTTGTTACCAGCCTGGTAGATCCTCGAGGAGAGGGTCTACGGCGTGTAATATCCCTGAGTGGATTGGGGGTGTTACATAAATGGTATCGGAGATTTAGGTTGAGGAAACCTAGGCTGTCGGGTCAAGTCATGTTGTTTGAGTCTTGTTTCGTCGGATTTTATCTGACTGAGTCGTGTCGCGACGCGTCGTCTGAGTTTGTTGGTCGTGATTAGTATCGTGGGCGATCATCATCTTCGTGCGACCTGTGGCTGTAAGTCTCCCTTCTTTGTGTTGTGCCTCGTGTGACACGAGCTATTTTTATGATTATTTGTTAAGTGACGGAATCCTTTTATGAATTTTGATTTCGTGATATGTGGCTACTTGACTCTCATACTTCGTTCATATGAGGAGTAGTGTTGATGGATTGTGCATGTTTGACTTTATTTCTTTTATCCGCTGCGTGAGTTCTTTTGTAATGACTTTCGGTATTTTACCGAAACCGGATCAATGAATTCTTTTCGGCGAAACCGCAAGATGTATCACTGTCTCAAGCTATTATTGATTTCAGCAAACAGCTCAGCTATGTGCAGGATCAGGTAAGGAAAGAAGAAGATAAGATCTGTCATTTTAGTAGGAGAATGAAGGCGGAGATTCGCCAGTACATGGCGGGTCTCACCTATACTTCGTTGAGAGAGTATCAGAATAGGGCGTTGGCCTACGAGCTATCCATATCATCGACTAAGCATATGTCAGAGTCGAAAAAACAGAAGACAGTTGGAAACTTTTTAGGAAATCAGGGGAGTGGGCCCCCTGAGGCTGGGACTTCGTTTCGTCATCCCAAGATGGTTCCTCGATCGCGTGATCAGAGGAGTAGTACCCCTACATTGAGTAATGTGAGTAGCATGAAGATATGTTATAAATGTAGTAGAGCGGGCCATACCGCGAAGAATTGTCGTTCACGGTTAGTCGGCTGCTTCGAGTGTGGCCAGGTGGGTCACCGAGCCGTGCACTGCGAGACGGTAGCTGAGAGATTTGGGGATCGAGGTTGCGTCTCGGCTCCGAAAGGACATGGAGATGCCTAGTGTGGTTTTTGAGGATTTCGGCGTAGTCTGAATTGTTTGTGATCGCCCTTGTGGATTGTTTTGTGTTTATTTTCTGTTTTCTCGACTGTGCATGTTTCCTTATAATAGGTGCTTTGTGTTTTGTGATTGTTCGGATAATTGAATTGATTGTATTATCTGTTTGATGACGCTTGTCACTTGTTGGTTTTGTTATGTCTCTGCCTATGGCGTTGTGATGGTCGTCGTGGAGCGTGTTTTCACGCTGTATGTTTCTTTGCGTTGCTTATAACGTTTCGCCGTTGGGCACAAGTTTTCGGTTCTTGTGTATCTCGTTAAGTGTTTCCTGGTGGGATGTTGCTCCTCCCTACTTATTTTAAGTTTCTGGACGAAACTTCTTTTAAGGAGGGTAGTATGTAATATCCGCAATTTCGATTTCCGGTAATTTTATTTTTTTCAGCGGGAGTCCATTTTGACGACTCGCTCATTACCATTTCGTCATTATGAGAGTATTTAATTCTGCCCTATTTGACCTCCGAGTTCGTTTCGGTGTCGTTTTTTTGAGTTCCGTGTTCTTAAGCGACTCTTCCGCGCTTAAGTTCGATTCTTGCGAATCTCGTTCGAAAATGTTGTTTCGGGTTTCTCGTAAGTTCAATTAACGTTGTTATACGCGTTGTGAGCTTCGGTTTGGTTATTCGTTGTCGTATCGTGATTTTCGGACAGTTAGGACCGTTTTGTAATTTCCCAAAGTTGCGGGTATCCGTCGTCATACCTATTTCTGAGGTGTTCTATTGCTGTCTCTCTGAGTCGATAGTGCACGCTACACTTTTTGGCTAGCGCGCGCTAAGATGTTGTAGTTAGCGCACGCTAAGTATTTTAGTTAGCGCGCGCTAACGGGTGGTGCAGAAACAGTCCAGAGGCTACTGGATTGGGTTAGAACGTTGGTTAACGCACGCTATTTGGCAACATAGCGTGCGCTAGGGTGCATTAGTAGCGCACGCTAGGGTGAGGATTGCACACGCTACCTGGTTGTTCAGGGGCAGTCCAGGAGCTACTAGACTGGGTCTGGAGGTCTCGTTAGTGCACGCTAACAGTATGTTTTGGTCAGGCAGTTTGTTTCGGTGCCACGATACCACACGCTAAGCTGTCCAGTGTATATAAACTAGACAGCAGTCGTGGAACGTCATTTCCAC
The DNA here is from genome assembly GCA_033398695.1 of Orobanche coerulescens. Classification (NCBI taxonomy): domain Eukaryota; kingdom Viridiplantae; phylum Streptophyta; class Magnoliopsida; order Lamiales; family Orobanchaceae; genus Orobanche; species Orobanche coerulescens. The sequence goes on from CM065814.1 coordinate 90,185,309, forward strand.
TTCATTTCTTCTCCTCTCCGCAGGTTTGAGACGAGGGCGACTGGGGTCCGAACTTCTGGTCGATTTTGTTCCATCCAAAGGTGTTTTGGAGTATCCTAGGTGATTATAACATCATCTAATCTATTGTTCTTCGCCGAATCAAGGTATTTTTTCTTGAATCCCTAGAGTTGACTTTTTGGGAGTTTTGTTCTTGATTTTGTTTTCCATCCAATTTTGATAAACCGATTGTTGTTGAATGATGTTGTTCAATATATCCTATGGATTGTATATCCATATTTTGGTTTGGATTTCCATTTTCGTGTTTTGTCGGGACAGATCGTGTTCTTGGCCATTTTGGGGGAAACCCTTGAACTTTCGTCGTTTCTTCCTTGAATACAGCGACTTTAGGTCATGCTATGGAATTTATTTTCATTGTTGTTATTGTCCTTCGTAGTGTATTGTCGCGAGTTGGCGTTTGGTGGAGTCGGCGGGTTCGTGGTCGGTTCGTGCCAACCTATTTCGGTCGATTCTCTACGTCTGTGGTTATTCAAGGCAAGTACCTTGTTCATACATTTCTTGTTTCGTGGATATGATGATCGGTGATCATCTAAATGTGTTTGTTTGGTTGTTTTAATTGAACTTTCAAAAGATTCGGTTAGCCTCGTTAAAGGCTCTCTTTCAAAACCGTGTGTATTTTGTGATTGGTGTGTTTCGTAAAAGATTATGTGAATCCTGTGAATACGCTTGGTGTTGTTGTTGTGCTTTGATAATATAGATTCATATATTATCTCATTTCGGTGTGTTGTGATTTGATACTCGTGTCGTCTTTGTGTGTTTCTTGCCCTTGGGTGAATTGTTTGGATATCCTTGGCGAGTCAGTATTATGTGTGTGAATGTGTGTATATGGGCGGGGTCTACGGTGACACATGGCATGTGATCATGTGGTCAGGATGCAACAAGTGATTGATCCAACCGTGAGAGCCTCGGGATACCTACGGTGACATATGACGTGCGATCATGTGGTCATGAGACAACAAGTGATTGATCCAACCTTGAGATGACGTGGCAAGTGATCACGGTGGTATGTGGAACCTGCGGTGACATATGGCATGTGGTCATATGGTCAGGAGACAATGATTGATCCAACCGTGAGATGACGTGGCATGTGTTCACGGTGTTATGTATATATACTTTTCTCACCTCGGGAGGGTGTAATATCCGCAATTTTCGATTTCTGGTAATTTCTTTTTTTCGGCGGAAGTCCGTTTTGATGACTCGCTCATGACCATTTCATTATTCTGAGAATGATTAATTCTACACTTTTTGACATCCGAGATCGTTTCGGTGTCGTTTTGTTGAGTTCCGTGCTTTTTAGCGACTTTTCCGCACTTGAGTTCGATTCCTGCGAATCTCGTTCAAACTGCTGTTCGAGTTTCCTGTAAGTCCGTTTAACTTTTTTAGACGTGTTGTGAACTTTGGTTTGGTTATTCGATCACGTATCGTGATTTCCGGGCGTTTTGGGCCATTTTGTAATTTCTTGAAAGTTACGGGTATCCGTATCTGTAATTGTTGTCTCGACCCGTTTCTTGGTCGCGTATGATTAATTATTGCATTATGTTTTCATTTCGGGTCGTTGATGTCGTCCGCGAACTTTTCGCCGTGTTCGCCTGCGGCGCTGGAAATCGAGTCGTCGAGCCACACGGCACGGGCGCCGGCCAGACGGCTATGGAGGAACCGCACGGCAGCTGGCTCGCCGGACGGGCGCGGGCAGGACCGGCATAGCGTACGCTACTTCTCGAGGCTGCGCGCTAACCGGCAACAGAAGCGACGCTATGCGGCACCTGGGCCGAGGCCCAGTGGTTACGGACTCCAGAGAGTTGGCCAGAGCGCACGCTACGGCCGGCCGCACGCGCGCTAACCGGAAGACGTAGCGCACGCCGCCGGCATCTAGCGCGCTACTGGCGAGGATCAGTCCAGAGCCTCTGGATCGACCATGGTCGCCCGCTAGCGCACGCCGGCACGCTAGCGCACGCTAGGCTGCCTATATAATTGACCGAGCACTGTTTCAACCCATTTTTCATTTCAGTCTTTTCTTTCCACGGCCAGAGGTTTTGAGATCAAGGAGGCATGTTATTGAAGAACAAATCCACGAACTTCTTGAGTTCATAACATCAATAAATCATCCGTTATCATCCTTTGATCCAGCGAATCAAGGTAATCTTCCTTAGAACCCTAATTTCGTGAATTTGGGGGTTTTCGCATTTTTGTCCGATTCGTTCCGTGTTTTTGATTAATTCATGATGGGTATGATTAATCTTGGTAGTATTCTTGTGTTTAACATCATTTAATCCATTGTTCTTCGTCGAATCGAAGTATATTTCTTGATTTCCTTCGAATTGACTTTTTGGGGGATTTGTCCTCGATCTCATTTTTCATCCGTTTTCGATGGATCGATTATGGTTAAATGATGTTGTTAAACATATTCTATGGATTGTATATCCATATTTCAACTTGGAATTCCGTTTTCGGGTTTTGACGGACGAATCGTGTTCTTGGCCGCTTGGGGAAATCCTTGAACCTTCGTCATTTGTTCTTTGAATTCAGTGGATTTGGGTCGTACTTTGGAATTCATTTTCGTTGTTATTGTTTTCGTTCGTAGTTCATTGTTGTGGATTGTCGTTCGGTGGAGTCGGCGAGTTCGTAGTCGGTTCGTGCCAACCTACTTCGGCCGATTCTCCGCGTTGTGGTCATTCGAGGCAAGTATCTTGCCCATACATTTCATATTTCTTAGGCATAATTATTGATAAATGATTTTATGCGAAATCCAATGTTTAATGAACGTTAAAAAGGATTGGTATGTTCTCGATAAATATTGTCCTTCAACGATAATTCGTATACTTCGTGAATAGATATGTTCTCGGAATATATGTGTTAGTTTCATACGTTGAGAGACGTTATGATCGCATTGACCATAATTGTTTGCCGAGGATTGTGCATTGAATTGTATATTTGTTCGGTAGGTATTCGACATGATGTGATGTTAGTCGTTACTCCTTTGAAAGGAGGTTGTGATGTTTAGTGTTGCTTGTCTTGATAATCGGTTATTGTTGTGTGCTTGTTGCATGTGATGTGCCTCCGGGTAGGATTGTTGAATCTCCGGGATCCATACGTTTTCGTATTTTATACTTGCACTAGCAAAACAGTGGAGTTTTGCTAACCCCCGAGTATTGGGGGGGTGGATGTCTATTTTTGCATTCAGGTTTTGGAGCATAACACAGGGTCGGCACGAAGGATGATGAAAGATGAACGATACTAATCACACGAGGATCCGTTGATGTCGTATTGGTCTAGTTGTATTTTCTTTTCCGCTGCAGTATCTTTTCCCCGTTGTACGGGAGTTTATTGTATTTTGACCCCTGCGTGGGTATGTGTTTGTAATCGAGTTGTATATTTTATTGAAAGACCAAATTGGTCTACTGAGTCATTTTAGCCTTGAAGGCATTGTCGAGATGTTAAATGTTGTTACCAGCCTGGTAGATCCTCGAGGAGAGGGTCTACAGCGTGTAATATCCCTGAGTGGATTGGGGGTGTTACAGAGGGTCCGTTGAAGCCTCGAGGGAATCTATGACTTCACTCTGGATTCACGAGTTGGTTTTATATTTGTGCGACCAAGATTTGCGTATCTTGGGTTATTATGTTGTGTTGATTTTATGTCCGTCGAGGACACGTGACATGGGTTTTGACCCTGTGAATTGTTGTTGTTTTTAATTGTGAAAACAAAACCTTTGGGCTGTGACCCTACTGATTTTGGAAAGAGAAGGATCTGATAATCCTAAATTGTTTTTTATTAAAACTCTCGATGGCATATTAAACCCTTTTGTAAATTGTTTCTCTTGAATTGTGATCTTTCGGTTTTGAAAAGTTTTACTCAACTCTTGCCTCGGGAAGTATTTTCGTTATGTTTAAATCTTTGCGGATTCCTGATTATTGTTATTCTTGGAATGTGAATTGTATGACTCGTATTTTGCACTTTGTACTTGCACTAGCAAAATAGTAGAATTTTGCTAACCCCCGAGTAATCTGGGGGTGGATGTCTATATTGCATTCAGGTTTTGGGGAGCGTAGCACAGGGTCGGCATGAAGGATGATGAAAGATGATCGATACTAATCACATGAGGACCCATACGTTGTTGTATTGGTTCAGTTGTACATTATTTTCGCTGCAGTATTTTTCCCCGTTGTACGGGAGTATTTTGTATTTGACCCCTGCGTGGGCATGTATTGAGATTGAGTTGTATGTTTTTACTGTAAGACCAAACCGGTCTACTGAGTCCTTTTAGACTTAAAGGCATTGTTGAGATGTTCGATGTTGTTACCAGCCTGGTAGATCCTTGAGGAAAGGGTCTACGGCGTGTAATGTCCCTGAGTGGATTGGGGGTGTTACATAAATGGTATCGGAGCTTAGGTTGTGGAAACCTAGGCTGTCGAGTTTAGTGGTGTCTGTTGAGTTTTTGTCTTGTCGGATTTTGTCTCACTGGGTCGTGTCGCGATCCGTCGTCTGAGTTTGCTAGTCGTGATTAGTATCGTGGGGCGATCATCATCTTCGTGAGACCTGTGGATGTAAGTCTCCCTTCTTTGTGTTGTGCCTCGTGTGGCACGAGCCACTTGTATGATTAGTCGTTGAGTGATGGAATCTTTATGCAGATTCTTGGTTTCGTGATGTGTCTTTATTTGACTCTCCTATTTCGTTTATATGAGGAGTGTTGTCGCTACTTATGTCCCTTCGACTGTGATATTTGACTGATTGTTTTCCGATAAAAGACATGTGTTGTCTTGGTTTTGAACGAGTTGATGCGTGTATTATGATGTATGTAAGTGAATGTCGATACGTGTGAGTTTTGGGCATTCTGGCCTATTGGATTTTTGAAAACCTTGAGTATCTTAGAAAATAAAATTCGAGACGTACTTTTAAATGGATTGTATTTTCGAGGCGCCTACTAGCGCAACTATCCGTTTCAAAATTCTTCTATTCTGAGGACCAAACTATTTTGAGATATTTTAAATAATTTAGAAACGTGTTTGATTGGACCCGAGAGTCGAATATTTTTGAAATTTTTTCACGAAAAGAAAAGTGTCCTCATTTTTATCAAACGCAAGAAGGTTTTTCAAAGTCTCGATGACGATGTTTGTATTACTTTTTTCGAAATATGATACTCAAGACCAACTGGTGTTTCCGAATTTTTTTCAAAAGGTGGTTCTCGTTTTTAAAACCTATCACTTCTTGCTTGTGGTCGGAGAAGGTGTGTGCAATGTTAACATTGTCGTTAGAGTGTTATCCCTCCGAGTTTTTATTGAATTGGTGGTGTGAGCGTTGAGTCGTTCGCCACGTATTTGTTGTGTTAACCCTTTGTGAGAGGTATGTTGTTGGTATTTAATGTTTGCGTTTCATGGTGATTATGTTGTGTTGATTTTATGTCCGTCGAGGACACGTGATGTGGGTTTTGAATTTGTGAGTTGTTGTTGGTTTTAATTGTGAAAACAAAACCTTTGGGCTGTGACCCCTGTTGATTTTGGAAAGAGAAGGATTTGATAATCATAAATTGTTTTCTATTAAAACTCCCGATGGCATATTAAACCCTTTTGTAAATTGTTTCTCTTAAATTGTGATCTTTCGATTTTGAAAAGTTTTACTCAACTCTTGCCTCGGGAAGTATTTTTATTATGTTTAGATCTTTGAGGATTCCTGATTATTGTTATTCTTGGAATGTGAATTGTATGACTCGTAGTTTGCACTTTGTACTTGCACTAACAAAATAGTGGAATTTTGCTAACCCCCGAGTAATCGTGGGGTGGATGTCTGTATTGCATTCAGGTTTTGGGGAGCATAGCACAGGGTCGGCATGAAGAATGATGAAAGATAATCGATACTAATCACATGAGGACCCATACGTTGTTGTATTGGTTCAGTTGTACGTTATTTTTGCTGCAGTATTTTTCCCCGTTGTACGGGAGTATTTTGTATTTGACCCCTGCGTGAGCATGTATTGAGATTGAGTTGTATGTTTTTACTGTAAGACCAAATCGGTCTACTGAGTCATTTTAGCCTTAAAGGCATTGTTGAGATGTTCGATGTTGTTACCAGCCTGGTAGATCCTTGAGGAAAGGGTCTACGGCGTGTAATGTCCCTGAGTGGATTGGGGGTGTTACAATGATACTTTTACATTTTAGCGAGTCTATAGAAGGGTAAAACCCTATCTAATACCACTATGTAATGCCCCGACTTTCTAGGGGTAATTATAGGGGAAAATAAGTAAAAGATAAATTTTGACAGAAATAATTTCTTTTGAGAATATTAAAATTCTCGCCTACAAAGTCGAGTCGCTATACTGACTAAAAATAAATACCTTTTAATTAACGTAACACCACACTATAGATAAGAGATAATAATTGCGTCGGAAGAATAAATTATAAAGTGTTAATTTCTAAACAAAAGTTTTCCCAAATAAATTCCAAAAAAACATGAGATATAAATAAAACATCATTTAATAAAATTTCATTCATATGCCCTCTCGGCTCGCTCTTTCGTCCATCTGGCTCGATTTAACCTGCTGGATCAATAAAGGTGGGGTGAACTTCCTTCAGCTCGTAGAAATCACATATATCACAGTTATATACAATCTCATGGAAAGCATTTAAATGATTATTCTACCAATAATATTTTCCTCAACATGAATACATACACATAATACCACATATAACATGAATCGAGTACGCATGTGAATATTGAGGTTGTGCATGTGTCCACACACAACATATATCTTAAGATAGCCTCTTTACACATATACGGGTGAGCTTGATTTACAACATGTATCATGAATTTTAAATATAAATAGAATATCACATATACAATCCAATTAAAGCAATTAAAGTGATAGTGAAAATTCCCACCCGAATAAATGATGCTGCTTGAACTTGAATAAGAAGATGCTCTACTCAGAGTCCTAAGCTTGTATATCCTCGTTAATGTCTACATATAATAATAATTTAATCATTATAAAATATTATGATATAATGACTGAAATTAAAAATATATGCATAAAATTGGACTAATTATTAATATTAATTGAAAAGCCAATATTTTAAATGTCTTGGTCAAAAAGGACTGAATTGAAGTTATAAAAATCTGTCTGGGGTTAAATTAAAAATTGCTGGGAAAAGTGAGGACTAAACTGTAAAACCCTAAAATCTTGCGGGTATAAATATCCTAACCCTCTTATCAGTCGACACAACTCATTTCTCACTTTACACTTCTCTTCCTCGAGTGAACTCCCTCTATGTCCTTTACTCTCTCTCTAACCTTTCTCCTCGTCACCGATTCTCCCTCTCTCTAAATTTCTGATCTCGGCCTCTCTCTCTCTACGTTTCTCGCATCTCCCCCATTTTCCACCGTAAGAGCACTGGGTACGGTCAAGCCGTTGGCTTCGTGCCGTTGGCTTTTTTTGGTGACACGTCAGCAAAAAGCTCAACGGCACCAGAAACCCTTTGGCACCACATTTCAGGGGTATCCGTTGGCACCAATTCGTGCCGTTGAACTTTTTTTTTTTTTTTCACTTATTAAAAATTAAACATACATAATTTCAACTAAAATAAACTTCATTAATTTTAAAAACACACATTACATAAAATTAAAAACACACAATACAAACATAAAATTAAAAACCGAATACATAAAAAGAAATACAAAAGCCTAATCCTCTTGGGAAAGTCTTGGGATATTTAGCCCGGATTCGAGCTTGTTGTGCCCGAACAATCCTTGCGTTAACCGGATCCATCATGCTAGTATCCATTTGTAACACCCGCATCTCCTCGGCAACCTTTGAGATTCATATAAGTTAACTCGTGCGAGTGACTCTCGCCGAGTACATCCATTTTGCCTTACGGTCTAACTCGATTTGCATTTGCAACATTTCTTGAAACAATGCCGGTTTGAACCGGAACTAGCGGTCGAGTTAGACGAACGTTGACTCTTTGAAACTCGATACATGCCGCCGGTCGTGGCACCTCATCGGGTCCAAAGTGCTCGGGCTCCTCTTGACTATGCCGAATACGATTACGTCTTGCCAAAGTAGAGTCGGGTTTTTCCACTTGTGCTTGTCTTTCAAAACTCCCAAGCACTCATATGTTTGAAATCTTGACCCGTTGTTTTTAAACAATATGTGACAACGGGTCATGAAATCCCTATCATTCTCCCCACTCATCACGGCCGTTTCATCAACCACCGTATTCCACTTCTTCACATCTCTATTCATTGGAGTCCACTTTCCCGTCAACATGTTTTTGGTACGAGGTGCATACTTAAGCCGTTTAGCTTCGGCATTGTATGCATCGAGCACTTTGTACCAAAATGTATCTTGTTTTTGATCCGCCCCATTCTTTGGATCCTCGGAAATTTGAATAAAACACTCCGCCAAAAGATACTCTTCGTCTTGGGTCCACAAAGTCCGAGGTCTAGTCGGGCACCATCTTCATCACCTTCTTTTTCTTCACCGTTTTCTTTGACTTTGCCTTTGACTTCGGCTTCTTCGCCATAGTTTTTGCCTCGACTTTTTGATGTCGGTGTCGGCTCGGTTGTTCTTCATCTTCTTCTTCTTCTTCGTCTTCGTCTTCGTCAACAAGATGGTAGGATGCATGGTCCGAATTTGGTTGTGAAGGGGTTGTTTGAGGTTGAGAAAATGGAGTGAATTGAGTAAATGGTTGTTGTTGTTGTTGTTGTTGTAACTTCCATTGGCTAAATAGTGCCAAATCTTCGGATTCATGTACGACGTTTGAAAGTTTGGAAGGTAACCGGATTGAGAAGACGAACCCGGCGTTTGGGTGGGATTCATTTGGTTGCTCGGGTCGTTTAGCATTTGGTTGATCCATCTTTGGTTGGGATTCATTTTTGCTAGAAGTTTGATAGATTAAGGTTTGATAGAAGTGTATGAGTTTAGGATTGAAATGGGGTAGTATTTATAAGGTTTTGGGGGTTAAAAAAATTTTTTTTTCAAAAATGGGCATAAACCCGTTGCCAAACGGCTAGTTTTTTGGGTTGGGTGGATTTTGAACCTAACGGCTAGTTAGGGAAAAAGAAAAAAAAAAAAAAAAAAAATTAAAGGAACGAAGCTTGGCGTGGGCTGGTGGCCATGGCGCGAGAGCCCATGGCGCCACCCACGGTGTGGTGAGCCAACGAAAAAAATGAGCTGGTGGTTTGGCGCGAGAGAAAAACGCACACGTACCCTGTGCTCTAAAACACATACACACGACCAGACTTCGCATCTAACCCACATCACTCAAGGTGGCGATGAGGAGTGAGGGTGCGGTGGAGGCGATTTGGTGGTCGCGACAGTCCAGGCTGGAAAACGACGAACGACTATTCGATCAGTGCGGTGGAATCATAGACTCGGCCGATGATATTACTGGTTTTGGTGCGGTCTGATCGGACTAGGTTCAAACTCAACTGTGGGGATATTCAGGTTTGTAAGGTCGGGAATCTCTCGATTCGGGTTCCGGTTTTGGGTTTTGATTCAGGCGAACTAGGCTAAAAGGTGAGTCGGATTTGAATCCGATTTGGTTTAGACTGTTGATTTTTTTTTTGTTTTTCTGAATTTGAGTTTAATTTTGATTTTGATTTGGTATTTGGCTTGAATCATTCGGGTTTTTGATTTCTGGTTCAGATTGGATGATCGATCGGGGTTTCTTTGAATGGTCAATCTTGTTCGGGCTTCGGGTTCGGTGAACTTGAAAGGGCTGTGTGGCTATGGCTAGCTCTAGTCGGAGCTCAGGTGGAGTAGCCGACTTGGGTAGATTCGGATCCAGATTAAAATGGGAAATCAATTAGAGGTTCGATAATATTGCAGACAAAATTTATGTTCGAAAAAAAATACTCGGATAAGGGAGGAGAAGAGGGACCATGAATTTTACCTTGGTGGTTTGAACGGAAGTCGGATGAAACGTGACTGGATTCGACGAACGGACCAGACTTATTGTGTTCTCTGTCCCTCAGTTGGTAGAAGAAATTTTTTTTAGAGAAGTTCTATCTGCACTGCTATGTTCTCTTTTTTTTTTTTTTTTTTCTGTTCTTAGGATGTTGATCGATGATTTTGTAAAGGATTGCAGTAAGATTAATAGTATATTTATAGGTAGGTTTTTTTAAGTGTTTTAGTTGGATTAGGATTGTATGTTGGATATGTATCAAGAAGTTTGATAGTGAAAACTGTAATGGGGAACGATTGACTGGGAAAGGAAGAGTTCTTAATTGTGGTTAGTTTAGTTTAATCATAGTTGGTTAATTCATAAAACATGATTAAATATAAATGATATAATAATAATAGTAATTTAAAAGTAATAATTTGGTAATATTGATAATAATAATCTAAAAAATGATAATGATAATGATAATAATAATAATATTAGTACTAATAATATTAATAATATCATTAATATAATAATGATAATATTAATAATAGTAGTGTTAGTATTATGCTTGAATAATTAATAACACTATTATAAAAATGAATAGTGATTACTCACCAAATGACTCGGGCTAGAACTCGTGATACGTCGAAATATATATTCATGATCCTTTAAATGAAATTAAATGAAATAAAATGTATTATAATATTATTATGAATAATAATATTACATTATGAAAATGACGGGTATTACAACTAAGGCATGTCTAGAAGTCCCCTCGTCATCTGAGGAGGTAAAAGCAAGCATCCTGACACAAGGACTACAGCCAGGACTACCTCGTACGTCTCTCGCCAAAAAGTCGGCCCGAACATATGACGAAGTCATAGCTCGATGCTCCAAATACATCAACGTCGAAGAAGCCGAAATCGACATGGAGGAGTTGCAGGAAAAGCCCGAGGAAGGGGAAGGAGGAACCAGCAGGGTGGTGCAGCATGAGGTATATACCTTCCGAGGAAATCTCCCTCGGGGAGAAGTGCCCCGGGGGAGGGCAGATCGAAGCGTGGATCGGAGGAAGGGCGAGATCAACCTAAAGCGACCAAGGTTCGACCAATATATCCCACTGACAATGAGAAGAGCACAGGTCCTAGAGGCGATCGAAGGAAAGATAGGTCGGGTTATAGACTAGCCTACATCCCATTTTACTGGACCCAACCAACCTAAGTAAGAACTTTATTGTTGATTTCACAATGATTATGGACATAAAACGGATAAGTGTAAGCATCGCAAGGTTGAGATTGAGAGGTTGGTCCGAGCAGGGCATCTAATGGAGTTCACGTATCAACAAAAAAATGGAGGTCGGAAAAAGCCACTGTGTTGGGATAAATAGTCCTGTATCGAGTTTTGATAAAGTGCCAACATACAACAAGCAGCTTTCTCGAAGACAATCATACAGCAAGATGTGTGTTTTGATAAAGTGCCAAACATACAGCAAATGTATAAAGTGCCATCATACAGCAAAAAGCTCATCAGTCGATATAATACCAAGTATGGAAGTTGTCCTGAAATATTCATACAACATCTTTCCATACAGCAGCACTAAGATAGCCTACAATGTAGAACCTACAACTACATCATTGTAAACGCAACATGTTGGATACAGCAAACAAGCTGCAAAGCACATAGATGTCAAACATCATTTCATCAGAGATCATGTGCTTAACAAGAGAGTAAGAGTGGAAAGAGTCAGCACAGTGTTCCAAATTGCTGACATATTCACAAAACCTTTACCAGAAGAAAGTTTTCTGGAACTAAGCAGGGAACTTGGACTACTAGATTGGGAATCTAGTACAGAAGAGAAAAGTCATCTGATCTGAAGATGAATAAAAGTTATCTAATCTGAACCAAGACGATGAAAAGCTACCTGATGCAGAAAAGCTACATGATGCGGAGACCAGGCGAGAAAGCAACCTGATCAGACCAGACAAGGAAATGTTAGCTGACATAAACCACAGACGATATAACTCACCTGATGCAGAGCAGACAAGGAGTCAAACGGTCAATCAACTAAGTTTTCCATTCATTGACCGATTTATAATTTATTTACACATGGACAAACACATGATCACAGTACCTCAACGACGTCTAATCAATTTCAACCATCATTCCTTATTTATCAAAAATCGGACCGCCTGATTATTTAATTATTAAAATTCAAAGGTCTTTTCAACTGGGTATTTAAGGCGGCGGAAATCATTTCACAAACTTTATCTTCTTCAAGCTCTAAGAACCTTAGTTTTCAAAAGCAGAAAAACCTCTGAATATTCACTCCACTCAATCAAAAAGCTTATTTTTTTGCAGAAATGGACTTTACCCAGTATTTCGAAGGAGTTAACCTCAAGATGGTGAAGGAGCAGATCATATTCAGTATCGTAGTCGATTTCGAAGGATTGCTGGAGGCAAACATGGCGGACACTGGAGAAATGAGACATGTCATCCGAATGATGAAGAAGAATGGTATCTGTCATTTCCTTGACATCAACCCGAAGCAGCTGTTCAAAGAGGCCGTCATTTGCTTCTTCAAGGAAGCATAAGTTTCAGAGCTGTATTACGAGCTCGCTTTTCGGAGAAGAAATCAACATCACACCTCAGATCATTCCTGACGCATTTAAAATGGAGAATACGGGCATTGCACTAGAAGACCTAAAATAAAGCTCTATTGAAACCTGGTATGAGATCAAATTACTAGAACAACCAAACAAGGTCAAGTTCACGACGAGAAGAGGCGACCTCAAAAAGGATTACAGATACGTCCTTGACATCACAAACAAGATTATCATGGGCATGGCCGACAGCTCTGACCAGTTATCATCTGCCAAGTTTATTGTGATGGGAGCACTTATCCATCAACAAAGGATTAACTGGCCTGACTACATATACTGTCAGTTAGTCCAAGAAGTGAACAAAGTGAGCTGGAATGCAGAGGAGAAGAAGTTCAAACAAAAACTTGCCTATAGAACCCAAATCAGCTGGATCTTGGAGTTCCTCAGAAAGGCGAAGGGAGCTGCAGATATATTCCATGGCAGCAAAAGACTTGGTCACCTGGACCAAGAAACTTTGAAGAAATTGGGCGATCAGAGGAAAGCAGCCAAGATTTTGAGAAAGATGAAAAGTGGAACTTCTCCCTACAGAGCGCCTACGGACTCAGATGAAGTTTGATCTGATGCATCCAACCAAATCCCCTCCGAGTTACCTGCAGATGAGATAACCTCAACCCCTTCTGCAGTTGAGAAATTACCTACAGTTGAGCAGTTACCTGCAGATGACTCCGACAACGACAACCATCCTCTGTCTCAGCTATTAAAGAGAAAGTTACCTACAACAGAGGAGGTTGTCCACATCACCTCATCTACAGATATGTCCCCCAAAAGGCAGAGAGGCTTGGTGGACTATCCATCAGAAGGATAAGAAGAAGAAGTGCAGAGAACACCCGCACCTGCTCCAATTGAAGAATCTTCAGCTCAGATGCAGATCATCATTTCACCTGCACCTGCTTCTGTAACACCCCCAAATCCTATTGGGTTATTACAGTGCCGTGGACCCCACGCCAGGAGATCCACCAGGCGAACATGACTAAAATACATTAAATTAACAACAACGGAAAATCATAGTCCCTACCATGACATCCGACACAATATTCCGATAAGGAATTCCAAGGACAAAAGTGGCCTACATGGCCAAAATGAAATACAACAGCATCCACGAACATCTGTTCGGGTAATACAACATGACAACAACTGACAAGACTGGAGTACACTCCAACTGACTGACAAACAATGAACAACTCGGACTAGTACCGCTCGAATGCCTCGTCGCCATCATCATGCCCCTGTGTCTCAACTCTCTCCTCGCAAGCACCTAAAACATGAAAAACATGTTCCGCCCCCACGGGGTCAGTCATCCAGATAATGAACATCAAGTACATGTATAACATGATATGCATCCAAAGGCAGAATGAAACGGTACAATGATGATAATAATACGAGATGCTCACAAACCAAGGTAAGAACCGAGCATTCGTGAAATACTATGCCCACGGCATGCTATTTATACATGTTCGACAGGTTAGAACATAAGTGCCCAACGGCGAATCATAATTACGTAGTACCACAATGAATTACACGACAAGAACCAAACCGGAACTGAATTAATTATGAATCACAATGCCCGAAGGCTCCAATGAAATTACTAGGACAATAATAAGGCTTGAAAGCCATTCAGCCTAGGCTGTCAAATATCACAATCACATGAAGCCAAAACAGCCCGAAGCTATTATTGATTAGGGCCGAAGCCACGGCACGAAGCCGTATCACCATTAGGGCCGAAGCCACGGCATGAAAGCCGTATCACAATTAGGGCCGAAGCCACGGCATGAAAGCCGTATCACAATTAGGGCCGAAGCCACGGCATGAAAGCCGTGTCACAATTAGGGATGGTATGCTGCCTTGAGTCGGCCAGCACCATCCTCGACAGTCCCCACTTAACACCTCGATTGCCTTAAAATGGCCAACCGATGACAATGATGCAGCGGATGATTCCATGAATGATTGAGCGTTTCGATTTCCTTATAATGGCTAATCGATATGAATGATATGAGAAATGATTGAATACCTAGATTGCCTTAGAACGGTCAATCGATACAATGATTTAGTGAATGATTGAACACTTCGATTTTCCTGAGAACGGCAATTCGATAACAATGATATGAAGGATGCCTCGGCACCTTTAATCGGTTACCGACGACGAAGGTGAGAAATGAATATGCCAGTGCCTTTAATCGGCCTGTACAATTTTTATGACAATCCAAACAGGAATAACAATGATCTCAACGATGTCTTAAATTGACATCTATATTAACAACAATCGATACATCGATACCGCGAACCGGCTATCGACAATGACATTAATAATGAGTATCACAATGCCTTGAATCGGCCGTTAACGAACCACAATAAACATTTGGCAAAATTGCCGAAAGGTATCGTATCGAACGATCTCTGGATATCAATGAATTCATGAAGAGACTAAGTCTCGGAATGATACAACACATTCATACACATACATGATGACATTAGCTCATTGACTAGTACAAGTATAAAACTTGCCTCAAACCGAAGGCGAGAAGGTACTTCCACGATCAACGTCCTTAATGAAATTATCGGCCGCTCGAACAACCTTAAACAACACAAATACCAACAATTCACTTAATACATGAATCAGGCATGATTACAACCAACTCAAAAGTCGATACAACAATACCCGAAACTCATTGGGGCATTTAAACAAACGCGTCGTAAACAATCTCCAATCGTTTACAACCAAAACTCGATTATATACGAAACCAACTTCCAATGAATGATTCAAACCCACAAAACTTCATGAATATTATCAATAATCCAATAGGAATACTTAAATCGATATTTCACAACATTTGGTCGAAAAACCCCCAAAATTCCAAAGTCAACCCGTAAGGGTTCTTGAACAATTCCTCCATTATTCACAAATTCCGAAAATCACACCAATGAATCCGTAGAAATACATGTATCCAAGATAGATAATCCATATCTAACATATTCCAACATAATATCGGTTTAACACGTAGAGATCGAAAGCAAAATACCCAAGATCCGAAATTCTAGATCCAAGAATCATTACCTTGATTTGGAGTGATGAAACTTATTTAGATGATGATTAATCCAACTTAGGAGCTTGAAGATGATGCTAGATGATTGCAGCTCGAAAAGACCTTTCCGAATCGCCCAAACTCGTCCGAAATGGTTGAGAAATGAAGAAATGACGAAGGTTGGACTGAATTGTCTTATTTATACTGTCCCAGCTTAGCGCACGCTATGACTTGATATTTAGCGTGCGCTAGCGGTTTACTGGGCAGTCCAGTGAGGTCTGAAATGCCTCGTTAGCGTGCGGCTTGGTAGCGTGCGCTAACACCTTACCGATAGCGTCCGTTATCCCAACTTGTTAGCGTGCGCTACTGATGTCTGATACTCAAAAACTGAAATCCCAGAACCCACTGTCCTCTGCCTTGCACGCGTTAGCGTGCGCTACTAATGTGACTTAGCGTGTGTTACCAGCACAGTTAGCGTACGCTACTTACCACTCGTAGCGTGCGCTACGAATTTCCCAAATCAGCCCAGTACCTTCTGGACTGCCTGCCTCTCTTGCGCTAGCGTGCGCTAATACTGAATCATAGCGTGCGTTACCTGCACCCCATTAGCGCGCGCTAACTACAATATGTAGCGTGCGCTACTTCTCACACTGAAAATTAAAACATGACGATGATGATGACAATGATCTCGGCTCGGTCTTAAACAGTGATGATCCCAAAATACGCCGAACGATGGTTACAACTGAATGAACATGAGTGATGAATGATTATTACTGAGTGAAAAAAAATTCTGAGTGATAGTTACTGAGTGAAAATAAATGAATTCTCAACCGGGTATTACATACTCCCCCCCTTAAAAGAGTTTCATCCCCGAAACTAGGGGTAAACAACTCGGGATATGAACTATCCATCATGATCTGAAAGCAATAATGCACATCTAGTCCTTGGGACCAAATCAATCGCACGCCCAAGTCCCCAAGACTTGACGTCTCGAATCACACTGAATGATTTCTCAAATTATCATGAAATCTCGAGCACAACGCCGAAGGGGAGAACTCCCAACAGTTGACCCAAATCTCCAGATTCTCAAATATGATCATAATAAAATAGATCAAAAATAAATGATCCACGGTCACGATACATTACTATGGATTGAGTTACACAGTCATCCAAAAACAAGGTTACATCTCAAATGTATTCAACATCGATATCCTTCCATGTCGTCGATCACCTGTATCTCAACGATTTAAGGTAGACCCAAATCTAAACTCACCGCACAATATGATCCCGGAAACAAAATGATCACAATGAATGATAATGAATCGAAATCCAACAAGGATTAAGAATGACTCACCGAGGTGAATTAATAACTTAATGAGTGATAGCTCCCTGAAGTGATTGGAACTGCCGTTCCTCGTGAATTGAATGATTAATCGATATTTATGAGTCCCAACATGATTGATATATATGATGAATGAATTATATGAATGAATGAACGACAATGAAATGAATGATTATCCTACTACCGAGCAAGAATTAACTTGCTCAAAAGTGGCGATGAACGTCCTTACCTCGGGCTCTCGAAGCCTGATAGGACCCCTTGGATGAAGTACGGGCTGGAGTAACAAAATCCCTTGAGGCTTGTGAGCCCTCTTGAGATCTACCAGCACCAGAATTCCTGCAGTATTTCTGAAGGTGTCCCGGGTTCCCACACAGAAAACAGACAATAGTTGGCACCGTACACCGAGTATTAACGTGTCCTGCTGAATCACAGTTAAAGCAAACAACAGTCGAACTCGTCGTCTGAGAGGAAGATGCTTTCTCAGCACGAAGACGACTAGAAAACGACCTCTTGGACGTCGGAGCCTGATGTCCCTCTGAACGAGCCAGCATCCTAGTCCTCTCGCCCGAAGGAACTGAAGGATGCTTCCGAGTAAGTTCCTTGATCAAAAGCTCTACTCCAAGAGCCTTCCCAATGAACTCACTAAGTGAATTACAATTGTGGTTGAACAACTGCATTCTCAACTGCGGATTTAGCCTCTTGCTAAAGTACTTGATCTTATCCGCTTCAGTACGGATAACTGATGAAGCAAACTGAAGTAGTCCCTGAAACTTCTCAGCAATAACAATAACACCCTCGTCCTTGACGGATTCGGGGTTCAAAACCTCTGATAACTTGGCTTCCCGAAGTGGAGCCGGATAATACCTCTCTATCATGAGAGTCTTGAATTCGCCCCAAACACAATCACGATCGGTGGGTTTCACGGAAAGCCACCAAGAATAAGCACCCTTACTCAAGTAGTAAGCCGCTACCGCCACTTTACTCTCTTCCGGACACTGAACCATGTCGAAGAGTTTATCAAAATGCTCAAGCCAATGAATAATATCAGCTGGTTCCGACGAACCCTCAAAAGTAGGCGGCATCTGACGAGAGATATCGCCAACAATCTGATTCACTCCTCCAGTCTGTCCATGAAATGGCACCTGGCATCCTGGTTGCGGTGGACCACGAACCATCGAGGTCTGCATGGTCTCTACTATCCGCGTCATCTGAGTCATATGGGCCATCATGCCATGCATAAATATGAATGGGTCAACCCGAACACCTTCCGAGTGAGATGCCTCTCGGGTACGACTCCCTGACAGTGAATGATTATCTGTTGATGAATGAGTAGCCTCGCTATCTGATGAATTAATGATATCCCTCGCGTTCGTGTGGGCTGTAATACCCGGTTGTAATTCATTCATTTTCATTCAGTAATTATCAGTCTGTAATTGTCACTCAGTGTATTTTCACTCAATTATAATCATTCATCAATCATGTTCATTCACCGTGTTCACCGTTCGGAAAAACTTCGAGTTGTGGATCGTTATTGTTCATTGCTTCAACTTTCCTCATATGAGTTTGATTTTGTTAGATCACCATTAATTTTTGGTAACTCCAAAAATTCTAAATCTTTGCAATATTATAGAGCATCGAGTTATCTTTCCAATGGTTCAAACGGTGAGTCAATCGGAGTCCGGACGAGAGAGTTATGGTCATTTTAGCTCACCCGCTCATTTTTCAGTTATTGGCCGATCACTGCCGACCGAACTCGGCCGTGTCGTCCGACACGGCCCAGGCTGCACTCGTCCGAAAATGCCGAAGTGTCCGCCTCAGACCCAACCGTGTCGTGCAGCACGGCCGAGTCGAACTCTTCCTAAGCCGAGCGATCGCCGACACGCCCGACCGTTACAGACACGGCCGAGTCATGCCGAAGTCGCCGCTGACGGGTCATCGGAAGGCCCTCCGCGCCGCGACCGTGTCAAGCAGACACGGTCGAGTCCCCTGTCGGCCAGGCGACACGACCGCGGCCGATCGGCACGGCCGTGTCCGGCAGCATCAACTCCCTTAAATTCGTTTTTTTTCAGCATTTCAGCCATTTCTCCCCCTTTTCTTCACCTTCAACCGAGAGAGTAAGCTTGAGGGAGGGTTTTTCCTTCACAAATCATTTGGGTGTTTGATTTTCTTCATCTTCTTTCGATCGTGAAGCCCGGATAATCAATCTAACGCGTGTTCTTCGGATTAAAGTACTTGGATCTTCAAGAGGCAATTCCTTCAACACTTTGGACTTCGATTTTGTGTTGAGATATGATGTTTTGGACGTTATAATCATGTTATATGAAGGGATATGTATATGATTATGAGTTTGTACAAGGATTCATTGGATTATTGAGGGATTATTCAAGAACACCTTGAATATCGAGTTGGAATTGGGAATTTTCGACTAATTGTTGTTATAATCACGTTTTTGGATATTCATAACGGATTATTGATCGTATTGGAGATGTTTTGTTGGTTTGAAACACTTCTTGGGGATTTTGATATTGGTATATTGAGGTTTGATTGTAAACAATCGGAGTTTGGATACAACGTGTTTGATTTAATGCCTCTATGGACTTGGTTTAGTCGTATCGACGTTTTGAGTTCGTTATATTCGTGTTTGATTCGTATATTGAACGGATTGTTGGATATTGTATAATTCAAGGTTGTTCGAGCGACCGATATCTCAATTAGGACGTTGTTCGTGGAAGGATAATTGCCACCGGTATTGTGTAAGTTAATTCTTACTCGGTTAAAAGGATATTCATGCCTTTTGTTGTTGTTCATTCATAATCATAACTCATTCATCATTATATTAACCGTATCAAAACTTGTTGTTATCAATTAATCATTTCAGTCATAAGGAACGATGGTTCCAATCTTTTCATTGAGCTGTCATTTATTTCATTACCATTCCACCTCGGTGAGTCATTATTCATTTTCGATGTCACTTTTGTCATAACGTGGCATTCCGGGTCATACTGGCGTGCCGGTTGGTATGTGTAGGATTTTCATGTCGGGCACATTATGGTCGTGTGTTGGTTGTTGGCCTCACATTGGACTGTGCACACGAGTCAATGTGTCTCGTGAGACTGATTAGGTACAAGACCACGCGTGTATTGATCGTTGATGGCTTGTGCATGGACACATTTCCATCCCGGGCGTAGTGTGGCGCCACCCTTTGAGCCGTACTGTTAGTTGATTCATATAGCATGTTTGATTGCGTATGTTTCAACAGGATATTTCATAACTTCTTAAATAATCATGATTGTGTATTTTCAACTCTTGAGGATTGTTGTTCTTTGTAACTGACCCCGTTTGGGGATTTTGTTTTTCAGGTCTTGGCAAGGCAAAAGTACGGGGAGAACACGCTGACGTCGAGGAGTCCCAGTGATACTAGTAGGGGGCCTCGATCTTTCAGTTATTCATGTTATTGTCCTTTATTTTCCGCTGCAGACTTTCATTTGAATACTTCGTTTCATTCAGTGTTGTGTATTTTATCTTCATATAAAATACACTAGTATTCGGTATTGTCCTGGTGTGTTGTAACTAAACTCCTCATCGGAGTAATTATGGTTGTAATGTAGTTCGGTACTACATTTATCTTGTGTAATTCATTCATTTTCATTTGCCTGGTGGGTCCCAGTTGGGGATCTACGGCACTGTAATATCCGCCTAGTTTGGGGTGTTACAGAGTTGGTATCGGAGAGTGGTTTTGAATACTACCTTCCGAGTCATGTCTCATTTGAAATCATCGTCATCAGACTAGTATCATTGGACTTTCGCGTCACGTGTGACCTGTGCAAATGCCGAGCCAATTAGACCGAAAGAACTGTAAGAATTCTAACGCCATGGTATAATTTCTGGCAATTATCATTCATTCATAATTCATCAATTAACAATCCTCAAACATCATCATTCATTGTGATTAAGACGATCATGTTAACTCATTAATCACTTAATCCATTTCATTACTCAGTTAATAATCAGGACGATCACGTTAACTCATTAATTACTCAATTCATTTCATTACTCAGTTGTCAATCTGGAAGATCATATTATCAATCTTGTTAAGTTATTCAAGATAATCATTTTAAGAATTTCATCAGATAATCATGTAACTTCAGTAAATCATTCATATAATCACTAAGTTAGAGCATGTATACTCATTTTCATCATCTCATGACATAATCATAACGTGTTAATCATGCGGAAATATAATCATTATGCGACCTTCCTACTTCGGTATGGAGAGAGTCGAGGATGCACGGGGAGAGACGCGGCGGACCGAAACCCGAGAAATAATCACTGTGCCGGGAAATCGTGCCTGTGACTCGGCTCGATCGAGAAGATGTTCGGGTTGATCCACTCACTTTCATGCGAGCCATGATGACCCATGTGCGCTTGCTCAATCATCATTGCGCCACTCGACCGGATTAATCGAGAGAACTCTCCCGCACGAGCCACCGCTAAGGAAATTGGCCGAGCAAAGAACTGCATATGTCAACAGAAATCAACGGCGTAATCTTTCCGAAGGCGGTCATCAACCTTCAAGAAGCCTCGTGTGAGTCCTATCATTTCGAGCGACTCCTACGGCGCATAATCGCGGGATCTCATTCCCGAGCCCGATTCGCCATCACTGTTTCAATTGTGGAACGCCGGTCATTTCAGCACCGAGTGTCTCAAACCGTCTATCACGTGCTATAATTATGGGAATTTTGGGCATAAGGCCCGTTTTGCCGAAAGGACTCCAAGTCGGCTCTCGCGGCATCTCGGCCTCCAAGCAACAAGCGTTTGAGAATCGATCGCTTTGTCATCGCTGCTTAAGACAATGGAAGCAAATAGAGTTGGAGCTCAGATTTATCGACGGAGCGTCGGTTCGGGACCGCAAGTCCTGCATTCATATGATGAGGAGGATTGACGATCCGTGGTCCGAATGATTTCGTATACTCGTAATTTTATTTCAACTTGTGTGTACCTTTTGATCTTTGGTACACCGCATTCATTCATTTTCGAATCATGCTTGAATAGACTTATTTCGGGATAGTCCTATTGCTTGTGGACCTCATACCATCGGTCTACCTGACGATGGAAGAATTTTCAATCATACCTAAGTAAGCTTAGTAACCGCGATTGGTTGGTGGACCTAATCGTGGTGAATTTATCTTAGGACGATGTAATTTCGGTATTAGTTGGTTTAACCGTCTTAATACTATCCTCAGTATTTGTTAGCGTTTGGTCGCTATCTTTCCGTCGTTGGTTGTCGAATGTGGGCTTGGAAGTAATCCCGTTGTTCCAAAGAGAATTTCTATTATGGCGGAAGCAGAGAAATTCCGTAATCGAACTATTCAATCATTCATTATATCATTTTCATCGATTGGCCTTTCTAAGGCAATCGAGTTATTTAATCATTCCTTGTATCATTTCCATCGATTGGTCTTTCTAAGGCAATCGAGTTATTCAATCATTCTTTGTATTATCTTCATCGATTGGCCTTTCTAAGGCAATCGAGTTGTTCAATCATTATTGGTATCTCTTTTTATCGATTGACCATTCTAGGGCAATCGAAATGTTCAATCATTCGTGGTATCATTGTCATCGATTGACGATGTATTTCCAGACGAGTTATCTGGTTGCCTTCACATAGAGTAGGGGAATTCAGGAGTGAGTGGGAGCCGGTACATCCCCTTTATCGAAGGTACCGTATCGGATGGCCCCGACCAGAATGCAGGAGTTGAAGATTCAACTCGAGGAGTAGTTCGAGAAAGGTCATCTTCGACCGATTGCGTCCCCGTGAGGAGCACCAGTGTGATCTGTCAAGGAGAAGGATGGCTCGTCTCGTGTGTGTATTAATTACCAGGAGTTGAACAGGGTGATGATCAAGAGTAGTATCCTTTACCTCGTATTGATGATCTTTTAGATCAACTTCAGGGAGCTTCAGTATTTTCAAAGATCGACTTAAGATCTGGATATCACCAGTTGCGGATTCGAGAGTCGGATATCGCGAGGACAACGTTTCATACACGCTATGGTCATTATGAGCTCGTAGTTATGCCGTTCGGGCTAACTATTGCACCTGTGGTATTCATGGGGGTTAATGAATCGGGTTTTCATCGACTTTTTTTGGATCAGTTTGTTGTTTTCTTCACCGACGACATTTTGATTTATTCTCGTAGCCGAGAGGAATACAAGGTTCATCTTCATCAGGTTCTCGACGTGTTGAGACGAGAGCAACTTTATGGAAAGTTTTCCAAATATGAGTTATGGAGGTCCGAAGTGACTTTCTCGGACATGTAATTTCATCTGACAGAGTTCGTGTCGACCCTCAGAAGTCGGAGACTATCCGAGTTTGGAAACCTCCGAAAGATATTAATTAAATCCGATGTTTCCTCGGATTAGCTGGTTAATTATCCAACCCGCGGCCGGAGCTAGCAACCGTGGTTTTCGTGTTGGAAATTTGGCGTCGTTACTTTTATGGCATCACCTGTCAGATCTTCACCAATCACAAGAGTTGAAGTATATATTTACTCACAAGAAGTTAAATATGCGACAGAGGCGGTGGTTGGAACTAATCAAAGATTATGATATCGAGATCCTTTACCACCCGGGCAAGGCGAACGTTGTCGCCGACACCTTGAGTCGTAAGTCCGTTCAGGAGCAGATGCTTGCTCGTTTAACAATTCAGAAGGAGCTCCAACAGGAATTCCTTAGACCCGAGATCGAGGTCTGGCTTCAACGAATTCAGGAACACCTTTGTATGTTAGAGATTTCATCATCTCTTGAGGATGTAATCAGAGAGAATCAGATTTCAGACCCTTCATTGTTGCGCATCCGTGAAGATGTGGCTCAGGAGAAAGCCCCTGGATTCGTGATCCACGAGGATGGACTTTTGAGATTTAAGAATCGGATGTGTGTACCGGCGAATGATGAGTTGAAAAACTCGATTTTGAGAGAAGCTCATGCTACCCCTTATTCTGTTCATCCGGGGTCCAGCAAGATGTACAAGAACTTGAAACAAAATTACTGGTGGAGTAATATGAAGCGAGAAGTCGCAAAATTTGTTTCGAGATGCTTAACCTGTCAACAAGTTAAGATTGAACATCAGCGACCGGCGGTTATGCTGAAAACCTCTCCCTATTCCGGAATGGAAGTGGGAAGACATTTCTATGGAATTCATTACGAATTGCCGACGAGTCGTCGTGGCATGAATACGATCTGAGCGATCGCGGACTGCTTTACTAATTTAGCTCATTTCCTTGAAATCAAGGATTTGTGGAGTCCCAAGAGACTGGCCCAGTTGTTCATCAAGGAGATAGTGAGACTGCACGGTACTCCTAAGAGTATCGTTTCCGATCGCGACGGACGATTCGTGTCACATTTTTGGAAATCAGTTCATCGTGCTATGGGAACTCAGCTTAATCTCAGTACTTCCTTTCATCCTCAGTCCGACGGACAATCAGAGAGAACTATTCAGACATTAGAGGACATGTTGAGGGCATGCGTCCTCGATTGGAAGGACGATTGGGAAGCCCAACTACCACTGATCGAGTTCACGTACAGTATAGTTGGCATGCCTCCATTAAGATGGCACCTTACGAGGACTTGTACGGTCGTCGTTGTCGATCTCCTTTGTGTTGTGATGACTTGTCAGAATCAATCGGCACCGAACCCGACATGCTTATAGCCGCCCGGGAGAAGGTAGCTTTGATCAAGAGTCGTATGTTGACAGTCGTAGTCGTAAATCATATGCGGTAAATCGTCAATCGACCACTAGAGTTCGAGACGGGTGACCATGTTTTGGTCAAGGTATCCCAGAGTCGAGGTATTTTCCGTTTCGAAAAACGGGGGAAGTTGAGTCCGAGATTCATTGGACCGTTTGAAATTTTGGATCGAGTAGGCGAGTTAGCTTATCGATTGGC
Source organism: Orobanche coerulescens (assembly GCA_033398695.1). Taxonomy (NCBI): domain Eukaryota; kingdom Viridiplantae; phylum Streptophyta; class Magnoliopsida; order Lamiales; family Orobanchaceae; genus Orobanche; species Orobanche coerulescens. Next base: position 90,210,201 of record CM065814.1, read on the forward strand.
TTTACCTCCGGCTTTGAGCAGGATTCATAATGTGTTTCACGTCTCTCAGTTGCGGAAGTATGTTGCCGACCCGAGTCACATACTTCAGTTCGACGAAATCGAGATCGCGGATGATCATTCGTACGAGGAGCGTCCTGTACGAGTGTTGGAGCGGTGAATCAAACAGTTGAAGAATAAGTCGATTCCTTTGGTCAAGATTCAGTGGTCCAGACACGGAGTCTAAGAGGCTACTTGGGAAACCGAGGATAGTATGCGGGAGAGTTATCCCGAGTTGTTTGACCCTTAGTTTCGGGGACGAAACTCTTTTAAGGGGGGGTGTATGTAATACCCGGTTGTAATTCATTCATTTTCATTCAGTAATTATCAGTCTTTAATTGTCACTCAGTGTATTTTCACTCAATTATAATCATTCATCAATCATGTTCATTCACCGTGTTCACCGTTCGGAAAAACTTCGAGTTGTGGATCGTTATTGTTCATTGTTTCAACTTTCCTCATATGAGTTCGATTTTGTTAGATCACCATTAATTTTTGGTAACTCCAAACATTCTAAATCTTTGCAATATTATAGAGCATCGAGTTAGCTTTCCAATGGTTCAAACGGTGAGTCAATCGGAGTCCGGACGAGAGAGTTATGGTCATTTTAGCTCACCCGCTCATTTTTCAGTTATTGGCCGATCACTGCCGACCTAACTCGGCCGTGTCGTCCGACACGGCCCGTGCCGTACTCGTACGGAAAATGCCGAAGTGTCTGCCTCAGGACCCGACCGTGTCGTCTGGCACGGCCGAGTCGAACTCTTCCGGTTAAGCCAGAAGCGACTGCCGACACGCCCGACCGTGTTACAGGACACGGTCGAGTCATGCCGAGTCGCTGTCGGACGGGTCACTGTCGGAAGGCCCTCCGCGCCGCGACCGTGTCAAGCAGGACACGGTCGAGTCCCTGTCGGCCATCTGTCGGCCAGCTGTGCGACACGACCGTGCCTATCGGCACGGGCCGTGTCCGGCAGGCAGTCAACTCCCTTAAATTCGTTTTTCTTCAGCATTTCAGCCATTTCTCCCCCTTTTATTCACCTTCAACCGAGAGAGTAAGCTTGAGGGAGGGTTTTTCCTTCACAAATCATTTGGGTGTTTGATTTTCTTCATCTCCTTTCGATCGTGAAGCCCGGATAATCAATCTAACGCGTGTTCTTCGGATTAAAGTACTTGGATCTTCAAGAGGTAATTCCTTCAACACTTTGGACTTCGATTTTGTGTTGAGATATGATGTTTTGGACGTTATAATCATGGTATATGAAGGGATATGTATATGATTATGAGTTTGTACAAGGATTCATTGGATTATTGAGGGATTATTCAAGAACACCTTGAATATCGAGTTGGAATTGGAATTTTCGACTAATTGTTGTTATAATCACGTTTTTGGATATTCATAACGGATTATTGATCGTATTGGAGATGTTTTGTTGGTTTGAAACACTTCGTGGGGATTTTGATATTGGTATATTGAGGTTTGATTGTAAACAATCGGAGTTTGGATACAACGTGTTTGATTTAATGCCTCTATGGACTTGGTTTAGTCGTATCGACGTTTTGAGTTCGTTATATTCGTGTTTGATTCGTATATTGAACGGATTGTTGGATATTGTATAATTCAAGGTTGTTCGAGCGACCGATATCTCAATTAGGACGTTGTTCGTGGAAGGATAATTGCCACCGGTATTGTGTAAGTTAATTCTTACTCGGTTAAAAGGATATTCATGCCTTTTGTTGTTGTTCATTCATAATCATAACTCATTCATCATTATATTAACCGTATCAAAACTTGTTGTTATCAATTAATCATTTCACCATAAGGAACGACGGTTCCAATCTTTTCATTGACCAGTAAAATATTTCATTACCATTCCACCTCGGTCAGTCATTATTCAATTTCGAAGTCACTTTTGACATAACGTTGCATTTCGGGTCATACTGGCGTGCCGGTTGGTATGTGTAGGATTTTCATGTCGGGCACATTATGGTCGTGTGTTGGTTGTTGGCCTCACATTGGACTGTGCACACGAGTCAATGTGTCTCGTGAGACTGATTAGGTACAAGACCACGCGTGTATTGATCGTTGGTGGCTTGTGCACGGACACATTTCCATCCCGGGCGTAGTGTGGCGCCACCCTTTGAGCCGTACTGTTAGTTGATTCATATAGCATGTTTGATTGCGTATGTTTCGACAGGATATTTCATAACTTCTTAAATAATCATGATTGTGTATTTTCAACTCTTGAGAATTGTTGTTCTTTGTAACTGACCCCGTTTGGGGATTTTGTTTTTCAGGTCTTGGCAAGGCAAAAGTACGGGGAGAACACGCTGACGTCGAGGAGTCCCAGTGATACTAGTAGGGGCCCCCGATCTTTCAGTTATTCATGTTATTGTCCTTTATTTTCCGCTGCAGACTTTCATTTGAATACTCCGTTTCATACAGTGTTGTGTATTTTATCTTCATATAAAATACACTAGTATTCGGTATTGTCCTGGTGTGTTGTAACTAAACTCCTCATCGGAGTAATTATGGTTGTAATGTAGTTCGGTACTACATTTATCTTGTGTAATTCATTCATTTTTATTTGCCTGGTGGGTCCCAGTTGGGGATCTACGACACTGTAATATCCGCCTAGTTTGGGGGGTTACATGGGCATGCACACGAGATCCCGGGTTCCGGCCCGCACCGCGGCCTCTTCCCCTGCGTCCTATGACAACTCTTTCCATACTGAAGTAGGAAAGTCACATGATGATTATAGATTCCACATGAATATCGCATTATGATTACGTTACAGAGTGACAATAATGAGCATACACGCTCTCGCACAATGAATGCATTAATGATTTAATGAAATGATCGTCGACATTACGTCGGAGTATGATAAGATCGTATGAAACATCGAATGAGGTAACATGATTGCCTGATGAAATTCCTGAAATGATTACCTTGAACAAGTTAACAATGTTGAAAATTAGATCCTCCAGATCAACAACTGAACCGTGAGATGGGATGAATGATTAATGAATTAACTGAACAATGAGATTGACTGAGTGATGAATGAATTACTGAGTAATGATATTGACTGAGTGATGAATGAATTATCTGATTGATGAATGAATTATCTGAGTGATGATATTGACTGAGTGATGAATGAATTAATTGATTGATGAATGAATTATCTGAGTGATGAATGAATTACTGAGTAATGATATTGACTGAGTGATGAATGAATTAACTGATTGATGAATAAATTATCTGAGTGATGATATTGACTGAGTGATGAATGAATTAATTGATTGATGAATGAATTATCTGAGTGATGATATTGACTGAGTGATGAATGAATTACTGAGTAATGATATTGACTGAGTGATGAATGAATTAACTGAGTAATGATATTGACTGAGTGATGAATGAATTAACTGATTGATGAATGAATTATCTGAGTGATGATATTGACTGAGTGATGAATGAATGAATTGATTGATGAATGAATTATCTGAGTGATGAATGAATTACTGAGTAATGATATTGACTGAGTGATGAATGAATTAACTGATTGATGAATGAATTATCTGAGTGATGATATTGACTGAGTGATGAATGAATTAACCGAGTGATGAGATCAAAATGATGATTGAGGATTATTAACTGATAAATGAGTTGATCCTTAATGCTTACACAAGCCACACGTGCCCCAAAATAATTAGTCATGAATCAACCATAACACTAATATCACATATATGTTTCAACAAGGCATGAATAATTAATGACATGATGAATGTATGAACATAAAGAGAATCGAGTCCTTACACAGGTCATACGAAGCTTCGAGGTCTCACGATACTAGTCCCAACTGACGACTACTCGATGAATGAATGACTCGCGCAGTCGTATTAATATTACGACTCACAAAACCCGACTGTCCAGATTGTCATAACCTGACAGTCCCACTACTACCGCATCGGTAGAGCCACATAACTCACATATCAGGGTATCTCACAACCCAAACGCTCTGATACCATCTTCTGTAACACGCCCAAATCCTATCAAGGTTATTACGGTTGCTGGACCCCACGCCAGGAGATCCACCAGGCGAACATGACTAAAATACATTAAATTAACAACAAGGGAAAATCATAGTCCCTACCATGACATCCGACACAATATTCCGATAAGGAATTCCAAGGACAAAAGTGGCCTACATGGCCAAAATGAAATACAACAGCATCCACGAACATCTGTTCGGGTAATACAACATGACAACAACTGACAAGACTGGAGTACACTCCAACTGACTGACAAACAATGAACAACTCGGACTAGTACCGCTCGAATGCCTCGTCGCCATCATCATGCCCCTGTGTCTCAACTCTCTCCTCGCAAGCACCTAAAACATGAAAAACATGTTCCGCCCCCACGGGGTCAGTCATCCAGATAATGAACATCAAGTACATGTATAACATGATATGCATCCAAAGACAGAATGAAACGGTACAATGATGATAATAATATGAGATGCTCACAAACCAAGGTAAGAACCGAGCATTCGTGAAATACTATGCCCACGGCATGCTATTTATACATGTTCGACAGGTTAGAACATAAGTGCCCAACGGCGAATCATAATTACGTAGTACCACAATGAATTACACGACAAGAACCAAACCGGAACTGAAGTAATTATGAATCACAATGCCCGAAGGCTCCAATGAAATTACCAAGACAATAATAAGGCTTGAAAGCCATTCAGCCTAGGCTGTCAAATATCACAATCACATGAAGCCGAAACAGCCCGAAGCTATTATTGATTAGGGCCGAAGCCACGGCACGAAGCCGTATCACCATTAGGGCCGAAGACACGGCATGAAAGCCATATCACAATTAGAGCCGAAGCCACGGCATGAAAGCCGTATCACAATTAGGGATGGTATGCTGCCTTGAGTCGGCCAGCACCATCCTCGACAGTCCCCACTTAACACCTCGATTGCCTTAAAATGGCCAACCGATGACAATGATGCAGCGGATGATTCCATGAATGATTTAGCGTTTCGATTTCCTTATAATGGCTAATCGATATGAATGATATGAGAAATGATTGAATACCTAGATTGCCTTAGAACGGTCAATCGATACAATGATTTAGTGAATGATTGAACACTTCGATTTGCCTGAGAACGGCAATTCGATAACAATGATATGAAGGATGCCTCGGCACCTTTAATCGGTTACCGACGACGAAGGTGAGAAATGAATATGCCAGTGCCTTTAATCGGCCTGTACAGTTTTTATGACAATCCAAACAGGAATAACAATGATCTCAACGATGTCTTAAATTGACATCTATATTAACAACAATCGATACATCGATACCGCGAACCGGCTATCGACAATGACATTAATAATGAGTATCACAATGCCTTGAATCGGCCGTTAACGAACCACAATAAACATTTGGCAAAATTGCCGAAAGGTATCGTATCGAACGATCTCTGGATATCAATGAATTCATGAAGAGACTAAGTCTCGGAATGATACAACACATTCATACACATACATGATGACATTAGCTCATTGACTAGTACAAGTATAAAACTTGCCTCAAACCGAAGGCGAGAAGGTACTTCCACGATCAACGTCCTTAATGAAATTATCGGCCGCTCGAACAACCTTAAACAACACAAATACCAACAATTCACTTAATACACGAATCAGGCATGATTACAACCAACTCAAAAGTCGATACAACAATACCTAAAACTCATTGGGGCATTTAAACAAATGCGTCGTAAACAATCTCCAATCGTTTACAACCAAAACTCGATTATATCCGAAACAAACTTCCAATGAATGATTCAAACCCACAAAAATTCATGAATATTATCAATAATCCAATAGGAATACTTAAATCGATATTTCACAACATTTGGTCGAAAAACCCCCAAAATTCCAAAGTCAACCCGTAAGGGTTCTTGAACAATTCCTCCATTATTCACAAATTCCGAAAATCACACCAATGAATCCATAGAAATACATGTATCCAAGATAGATAATCCATATCTAACATATTCCAACATAATATCGGTTTAACATGAAGAGATCGAAAGCAAAATACCCAAGATCCGAAATTCTAGATCCAAGAATCATTACCTTGATTTGGAGTGATGAAACTTATTTAGCTGATGATTAATCTAACTTAGGAGCTTGATGATGATGCTAGATGATTGCAGCTCGAAACGACCTTTCCGAATCGCCCAAGCTCGTCCGAAATGGTTGAGAAATGAAGAAATGATGAAGGTTGGACTGAACTGTCTTATTTATACTGTCCCAGCTTAGCGCACGCTATGACTTGATATTTAGCGTGCGCTAGCGGTTTACTGGGCAGTCCAGTGAGGTCTGAAATGCCTCGTTAGCATGCGGCTTGGTAGCGTGCGCTAACACCTTACCGATAGCGTGTGTTATCCCAACTTGTTAGCGTGCGCTACTGATGTCTGATACTCAAAAACTGAAATCCCAGAACCCACTGTCCTCTGCCTTGCACGCGTTAGCGTACGCTACTAATGTGACTTAGCGTGCGTTACCAGCACAGTTAGCGTACGCTACTTACCACTCATAGCGTGCGCTACGAATTTCCCAAATCAGCCCAGTACCTTCTGGACTGCCTGCCTCTCTTGCGCTAGCGTGCGCTAATACTGAATCATAGCGTGCGTTACCTGCACCCCATTAGCGCGCGCTAACTACAATATGTAGCGTGCGCTACCTCTCACACTGAAAATTAAAACATGACGATGATGATGACAATGATCTCGGCTCGGTCTTAAACAGTGATGATCCCAAAATACGCCGAACGATGGTTACAACTGAATGAACATGAGTGATGAATGATTATTACTGAGTGAAAAAAATTCTGAGTGATAGTTACTGAGTGAAAATAAATGAATTCTCAACCGGGTACTACAGCTTCTGCTGAAGATCAGCTAGATCAGACAGAACTAATGGATGAAGTAATTCCCCTTCTAACTCTTCCTAGCATGACAGAAGAAGAAGAGGCAGAATAGACAATAGAGATACCAAAAGCTGGATACTCTCTAAATCTCAGGGAGATCAATCCTCTGAACCAGAACTCAGATCAATTGAAGCTGGTAAAACAACAATCTCTTATGTGTTCTTTTGCCAATATTTTTGAAGAGTGGAAGGAATTAAAATCTCTTTCCTTCACTCAATTAAAAGATTTTGTTGAGAGAAGTACCTGGGAACACCCCCAGGCTACTGAGCAACTTCTCATGCTTTTCTGTCAAGAGACGGATATACTATTGTTGCTTTAGGACAACTGGTTCATGTCTCATTTTAAACAAAATATGGACCAGTTCGTCCTTCATATCATGGAGGGTGTATCTATAGATAAAACCCTTGGGGAAGAAGACCAAGTTGAAAAGGAAGAGACAAAAGAAGGAGAAAAAGAAAAAGAAATCAAAATTGTTGAAGTTGAAAAGGATGAAAGAAGAAGGAGTTGAAAAAGAAGTGAAGGAAGAAAAAGAACAAGAATAAGAAGTTGAAAAATGGAAGAAGAATAGGAAAAAGAAGAAGATGAGGAGGAGAAAAAAAAAGGAAGAAAAGAAGGAATAAGAGAGAAGAGATGATGATGCGGATCATGATCGACAATCCCTGATCATGCTCATGAAGCTGATGAAGCAGACAATCAGGGGGAACAGCCTGAGAAAACCTCCTCTGAAAACAAGAATCCATCTGCAGAGAGGAAATCATTTGCAGAGAAGAAGGAAAAGTCCCCTGCAGATAAGGACTTATCAGATGGCACATCAGGAACTCCTGAGAAGACCCCATCTGATCAGGCGCCAGCAGACAGGCAGGTCTCATCCGAGAAATCAACTGCCACGAGATCATGATGCGACCTCCATATGACACGCTATGGTAACCAACACCGCTATATGAATTCGTTCCCAGGATGTTTCCAAAATAAGCAAAATGGGGCTTTACTTCCAAACCTCTACGTGACACGCCGTAGCAACTCGGAAGGGGTGGAATATAAATACTAATAAAATTGCACTTGATAAGTATATAAATCATATAAGGGATGTTTTGAAGACACACTCAACAAAACAAGAAAGCAGTCACAAAGGTTTGTTAATACAAACACTCTCAAATTTCATAAAATCTTTGGTGTCCTCTTACAATGAAACTTCAAGGCTATTTATAACCAAAATCTTACACCTAACTCTAGTGCGAACAAGGAAACAGCTAAGAAACCTACAAAATAGAAAAATCAACATACAAAGATCCTAAAATCTGATACAAAGTCAATCAACACATGTTTAGGGGGAAAAATATCAAAGACCAAGACTTTAAGGTGTGAAAACAAGGACAACAAGTCACCATAAATCTGATGCTGTCGGTTTTATCAATTCTGGGCTCCAGTGGGTCCGAATTTGGTCCTATGGTCTTCATAAGAGCTGTATCTCTATTTCTTAGCTTTCTATATCCACTTGAATCACCTGAATCGGATTTCGGACGAGTAAGTTATGGCTAAAATACGAGACTGCTGCGTGTCAGCCTTACGCGCGGGAATTTGCATCCTTGTTTGTTTGTTCATCTTTTCCGATCGTCTTTGACTTTAATATTACATGACTCTATTATATACAACTCAAAATATAACAAATAAAACTCAATAAATACAACTCAAATTATAATACACCAAGATGAAATAAACGAAAAACTTATTGTTCAACAACTTCGATACTATTCACGAATTTGTTGTTTTTGATAACATAGTTATTTTTAAACATATCAGTGACGAGTGTCGATAAATTATTTTTGAACTTCTTTGATTGAGACCTCATTATTGGTCCATTAGGAATGCTCAACTCCTCATCCGGGTTCTTCATAATATCTCTATTCACATCATTCCCCCGTTCCTCAAAAGGATTCGTCCTCGAATCTGAAATTTCAAAAGGACTTAAGTCAGCGATATTGAAAGTAGTGGAAACATTATACTCACCAGGTAGATCTACTTTATTGGCATTGTCGTTTATCCGCTCTAAAATCTGGAACGGTCCATCTTCCATTGGCATCAGCTTCGATTTTCTTTGAATGGGAAATCGTTCTTTCCTCAAATGAACCCAAACCGAATCACCCGGTTCAAAGAGTACTTGTTTGCGCCCCTTGTTCTTCATCCTAGCATTGTGTTCGTTGCGCTTCTCAATTTGTTCACGAACTTTGGCATGTAATTGCTTTACCATTTCCGCCTTTTTTCTTGCCATCAAGGTTACTCCTGTCATCTATTGGAATAGGCAACAAGTCTAAAGGAGTTATTAGATTAAAACCATACACGATTTCAAATGGCGAAAATGTCATAGTAGAATGTACGGTTCGAGTATAGGCAAACTCGATAAATGGTAAAGATGTTTCCCAATTTTTCAAATTTTTGTTAACAATAGTTCGCAACAATTGACCAAGCGTTCGATTAACAACTTCGGTTTGACCATCGGTTTGGGGATGACATGTTGTAGAAGAAAGCAAATTCGTCCCCAATTTTGCCCATAAGACTCTCCAAAAATGACTTAAAAATTTGGTATCTCTATCGGATACGATACTTTTGGGCATACCCTGCAAACGAACAATTTCTTTGAAAAATAGATTAGCAATATGTGTGGCGTCGTCCGTTTTATGACATGCAATGAAGTGTGCCATTTTGCTAAATCTATCAACTACAACAAAAATGGAGCCACAACCAGATTTTGCCCTTGGTAATCCTAATACAAAGTCCATAGAAAGATCGACCCAAGGTTCGGAAGGTATCGGAAGTGGCATATACAAACTATGTGGTAACACTCGTGATTTTGATTTCCTACAAACAATGCATGAATTTACAACTTTAAAAACATCATGTTTCATTTTTTGCCAAAAGAAATGTTCATGCAATATTTCTTAATTTTTAGCAATTCCGAAATGTCCCATTAGACCTCCACTATGTGCTTCCCTTACCAATAATTCCCATGTTGAACAAAAAGGAATGCAAAGTTTATTTTCACGGAACAAGAATCCATTATCCCGAATAAATTTTTCTACACCTTTTTTCTCGCAAGCAACATAAATATCATGGAAATCTTTATCCCCCTCATATGCTTCTTTCAATAAATCAAATCCCAAAAGTTTACAAGAAAGTGTATTGAGTAATACATACCTTATTGAAAAAGTGTCGGCGACAATGTTTTCCTTACCTTGTTTGTATTTGATGATGTAAGGAAAGGATTCAATTTCTTCTAACCACTTGGCATGTCTCTTGCTCAATTTACCCTGTCCTTTAAGATGCTTTAAGGATTCATGATCAAAATGAATCACGAACTCCTTAGGCCATAGGTAGTGTTGCCACGTACGTAGGGCTCGAACTAAAGCATACAATTCCTTGTCATAGGTCGGGTAATTCAATGTAGCTCCTCCAAGTTTCTCACTAAAATAGGCTATCGGCCTTTTTCCCTACATTAATACTGCTTCAATTCCTACTCCTGAAGCATCACACTCAATTTCAAAAGTATTAGAAAAATCAGGTAATGCTAAAACAGGTACGGTGCACAATTTATCTTTCAGAGTGTTAAATGCTTTTTCTTGTTCATTTCCCCAATTAAACTTAGCATGTTTCTTGACAAGCTCGTTTAATGGGGCTGCAATTATGCTAAAATCTTTTATGAAGCGTCGGTAAAACCCTGCTAGGCCATGAAAACTTGTTACCTCGGACGCATTCGTCGGTCTAGGCCATTTTCGAATAGCCTTAACCTTTTCTTCATCAACTTTTATGCCGCCAGCACTAACGACATATCCAAGAAAAATAACTTCATTCATGGAAAAAGTACATTTCTTAAGACTAGCATATAATTGTTCCCTTCTCAAGGTAATTAAAGCTAATCTTAAATGTTCAACATGTTCTTCAATATTTTTGCTGTAAATGAGTATATCATCAAAGTATAAAACAACGAACTTTCCGATGTATGCACGTAAAACATGATTCATTAATCTCATAAAAGTACTTGGTGCGTTCGTTAGTCCAAAGGGCATTACCAACCATTCGTATAATCCGTATTTAGTTTTGAAAGCCATTTTCCATTCATCTCCTTCTTTCATACGAATTTGGTGATATCCTTTCATTAGGTCAATTTTAGTGAAAACACATGAACCATGTAATTCATCTAACATATCATCTAACCTTGGAATAGGGTGTCGATACTTAATCGTGATATTGTTTACCGCTCGGCAATCAATGCACATTCTCCACGTTCCATCTTTCTTTGGCACGACGATCACAGGAACAGCACAAGGACGTAGACTCTCCCGGATATACCTAAGACTTAACAACTCCTCGACTTGTCTTTGGATTTCATTGGTCTCTTCGGGGTTGTGTCGTTATGCCGGTCTATTTGGAATGATCGCTCCGGGCACAAAGTGTAATATCCAAGATTTTCGTTTTGTGTTTCGAATGATGGCGTTTCGTACCGATTATTTTATTTCATTACAGTTGTCATTTTGGACTTCGTCTTCCTGTTATGTTCGGTATGAAGTATGGAGATTTCAATGTTTTCCTTATGAATATGACTTGCTATTGTATATGTTTCTTTGATTGGATGACGCTTGTCGTGTAGTGTGGTATGTTCGTAATGAGTTCGTTATAGTCTCGAATCATAGAAAGTGCACCCGGGTCATCCGGACGTATCGAGTGTCTAACCGGACTGTTGAAATTACGGCCACAGGAGACGGACATTGCAGACGAGGTGACTGGCCGAGTTACGACCGTACGGTGCCGGTTACGGCCGTAAGTGCTCGGAAGGGTACTGGGCAGTATCCGGACGAAGGCTGGTTACAGCCGTAAGGTGATCGGCTACGGCCGTACGTGTGCTGGGCAGCATCCGGACGAAGGCCAGTTACGGCCGTAAGAAGTGGTCGGATACGACCGTAAGGGTGCTGGGCAGCATCCGGACGAAGGCCGGTTACGGTCGTAAGGCGTGATCGGATACGACCATACGTGGTCAGCAGGGTGCTGGGCAGAACTTTCACGAAGGCCAGTTACGGCCGTAAGGCTGCCGGTTACGGCCGTAAGTGACCGGCTATATGAGGCCTCATGTTCGGAAATCTTGGTCATTTCTCTCATTTCTCACCAACCTTCGAGACCCTTCGACAAAATTCGAGGAATTGTGAAGAAAATCCTTAGAGTATCATTTGGGAAGTTGGATTTGAAGTTATAATCATCATCAATCGTCTCCTTGTTGTCCGGATTGAGGTAAGAACAATCGAACCCTTGAAATTGGGGGATTTTGGGGGTTTTAGCATGATTATGCTCCTTTATCTTGTTCTAGATTGGATAGATGGTAAATCATCAGTGTATAACTGAGAATTGATGTTTATCTCAAATTTTTGTGGAATGATTTCGAGAATCCTTTGGTTAATCGATCAATTGGACTATGCCTTCAAGGTGTCCGATAAAATGCTCCAATGGGTAGAAATTAGGAGGTTCTCTACATTTTCCATAGTATTGTAATCGTTTTGGTACCGTTGTGATCTAGGAACGATTCTGAAGAGAGAGTTGAACATAAACATCCCTTTCGACGATTTCGTCGCACCGAGTTATCCGAGGCAAGTACATGAGTTACATTTGGTTGCGTATGTTACATATTCCGCATGTATGTTGCTTGCGAACTATGCTTTTGAATGATGTGTTGTTTTTACACCCGGGGATGGCATGACGAGGCCTATGGGGACCGATACTAAGGGGTACGGTCATGGAATGCATGTGTGCGTTGTTGTTCTTCCACCTGGGGAGGGCCTGACGAGGTCTCTAGGGACCGGTACTAAGGGGTACGATCGCGGAAGTGGTTTCCACCTGGGGAAGGCTCGACAGAGCCTCTAGGGGGTCGGTACTAAGGGGTATGACCGAGGGTTAACAATGATATCGTCGTGATAATATGATGTGTTGTGATGGCTTTGGAAATGATAAATGTGTTGTTAAAATGAGATGTTCCGGAATATAATCTTCTTCAATGTTTTTAGATTGTGACAGAAGTGTTGGACTATGTTTATATGTAATGCTATGTAACTATGTACTTGTACTAGCATTTCGTATGCTAACCCCTCGTTGGGGTGAAATGTTTTTACATTTCAGGTTCTGGACGTTTCTAGGAGCAGGCACGGGAAGTGCATGGGAAGGATGAGCATGCATGATGAGGCTCGAGTCTTAAAAGTTATTTTGGATTTCGTGTGGTCGTCTAAGTCAAGAGATTTGTGTTGCTTTATGTTATTATGGTTAAGTCCCCTGTGTGGGCAACAAAATGATATTGTGTTTTGAATTTTATGGTTGTCGGATAAATGTTTTGGTCGAGGGCCTTGGCCAGTTAATGTATTTTATGTGTTGTGACATGGTTTGTGTTTGGTTTGTGAATGGTTTTGCCTGGTGTGGCCTTGTTGAAGGTCCTACGGCATGTAACGACCCCCGTGTGAATTAGGGTGTTACAGTTATGGTATCGGAGTTTAGGTTGTGAATACCTAGGTTATGGATAAGTTGGGTATGTCAGTCGAGTCGCGTGTGTAAGTTGTTGAGCCTAACATGATCATGCTGTCATCCCTCTGTGCGATCCGTGGCTGTAAGTCTCCTAAAGCCGTTGCATTTCTCTCGCTTGTTACTCCGATATGATGTAATGAAATCTGCGACAATGTTGATGTATGATCCGTGTTGATATTGTTTTATACTCTTTCTTATTCCTTAGTTTGTTGAGAGGAAGATCAATCCGGGGACGCGGCCGAGGCTGTGGTCGTGGTGCTGCTAACGAGGATGAGGCACCTTCCCTACCAACCACTGAAATGGCATCACATACGATGCCAAAAGACCCACTGTTGAGTTCAGAGGGGCATCAGGACCCTTCAACCAGTCAAGATCAACCATTGGGTTCCGGTGCTGAACCCGGGGCTACAGCTATATTGCAAGAGTTGGTAACCCAATTAACACAAATTGCCCAGGGTAGCCACCGAGACCCACCCACAACTATGGAAGAGGAAGCTAGTAAATGGCTTTAGAAAGTTACGAAAATGCATCCCCCTCATTTCACTGGTGCTACAGATTCTTTGGGGTGGGAGAACTGGCTTTTTCAGATGGACAAAATCTTCGATGCTGTGGCTTGTCCCGAAGGTAGAAAGGTGCCTATTGCCCAATACCTTCTGGACAAAGAGGCCGCTAAATGGTGGGATGCAGTGGCTCCTAAAGATCATGCGACTACTTGGGAAGATTTTAAGGTACCCATGGAGGCGGAGTATTGTCCACCGCCAGTTCGAGAACGTAGAATCATTGAGTTATTTACAGAAACTCTACAAGATGTACCGATATCTCAAGCTGTTGTTACCTACCATCAACAGTTAAGTCATGTACGAAACCAGGTGAAAATCGTAGAGGATAAGATTCGCTATTTTAATATGCGAATTAAACTACATATTCGACAGAGCATGGCACCGCTTACCTTCTCTACACTGAAGGAATACCAGGACCGTGCTCTGGATATTGAGATGGCTATTCCGGAATCAGAAGTTGGTTCCGAGACCAAGAAAGAGAAGAATACTGGGAACTTATCGACTAGTAAGGGTGGAAAATTTTCAAAGTCACATTCTAGTTCTGTGCCGAGGAAGAGGTCATTTTATCCCGCTGGTAGTTCTCGCGGCGGCGATTCGGCTCAAACTTTTACTTCTGGAGACAGAGCTTGTTTTAATTACAACCAGAAAGATCATTTGGCAAGAGTGTGCCCGTATCTGTTGGTTACTTGTTATACTTGTGGGCAGAGTGGACATCGTGCCATCTATTGTGAGGAATCAACCCGAGCAGTTAGTAGTCCAGCGGCCATTACTGCTCATAAGGAATTTAATGCTGAGCGGAAGACCTCAGTTTCACAAAATCCTCAGAGTTCAGGCCGTGGTAGGGGCCAAGGTCAAGTAGATCAGCAGGCAGCGTCGAGTGCAGGGTCTGTTCATCCCCGTGTGTATCAGATGAAACATGTAGAGGATGCCAACGCTCCAGCAACATCAGGTCTTAGTCAAATTCGTTCACATCCAGTTTCGGTATTGTTTGATTCGGGTGCCACGCATTCATTTATTTCTCTTGATTGTGTTCGCCGCCTTGGTTTAGATAGCTTGTTCGAGTGTGAACCCTTTATAGTAGGTATACCAAATAGGGATCGTATGATTGGCCACCGGGAGGTCCGTGATTGTCTAGTGAAAATTAGAAATCGAGATTGGACTTGAAACCTTATTGTGGTTGACTTAAAGAACAAGGACTTGATACTCGGGGAGGATTGGTTAGACCGTCACGGCGCTATCATGAATTACCGAACTCATATTATTACAATAGTGGCCGAAGACAGTACCAAGCATCTTTTGGAAGGATATAAACCGGGTAGATCGGGAAGTGTGATTAGTGCTTTGCAGGCGGTAAAACTTCTTAACCAAGGTTGCCTGGGTTATTGGTGTTATGCTATGAAGATGGAAGATACCGGGATTGAGATCACCTCAATACCCGTGGTTAATGAATATCCTGACATGTTTCCTAGTGACTTGCCGGGATTGCCACCTCAACGAGAGACTGAATTTCCTATTGAGTTGGAGCCGAGTGCTACTCCTATTTCTCGAGCCCCGTATCGTATGGCTCCGTCGGAAATGTTGGAATTAAAGAAGCAGTTGAGCGAGTTATTAGATAAAGGGTACATCCGACCGAGTACATCACCTTGGGGCGCACCAGTTTTATTCATCAAGAAGAAAGATGGGTCACTTCGTTTATGTATCGACTATCGGGAGTTAAACAAGTTGACCATCAAGAATAAATACCTTTTACCTCGAATAGATGATTTATTTGATCAGCTTCAGGGCACAACTGTTTTCTCGAAAATCGATCTTCGATCGGGATATTATCAGTTGAGGATTCGGGATCCAAAGAAGGCATTTCGAACGAGATATGGCCATTATGAATTTGTTGTTATGCCTTTTGGGTTAACCAACGCCCCAGCCGTATTCATGCAACTGATGAACAAAGTATTTATTAAACACTTAGACAAGTTCGTGGTCGTATTCATTGATGATATTCTTGTTTATTCCAAGAACCGGTAAGAGCATGCGAATCACCTTCGCATTGTATTAGACACTGAGAATGGAACAGTTGTATGCGAAATTTTCCAAGTGCGAATTTTGGCTCGAGGAAGTAACGTTTCTCGGGCACGTGATATTCGCAGAAGGAATTTGAGTTGACCCTCAAAAGATAGAGGCGGTACTAGCATGGGAACCGCCTAAGAACGTGAAAGAAGTAAGGAGTTTCCTAGGACTTGCGGGTTATTACCGTAGATTCGTCGAAGTATTATCCAAGATTGCTAGACCACTCACACAATTACTCCAGAAAACTCGAGAATTTGAGTGGGATCAAGATACGCAAGACAGTTTTGAAGAATTGAAGAAACGGCTAAATACCGCACCAGTCTTAGCCTTACCGCAGGGAAACAATGATTTTATAGTGTACAGTGATGCGTCGAGGCTTGGACTAGGATGCATTTTGATGCAAAGGGATAAAGTGATTTCTTATGCGTCTCGGCAGTTGAAACCGTATGAAGAGAGTTATCCTACCCATGATTTGGAATTAGCTGCGGTTGTGTTTGCCTTAAAGATCTGGAGGCATTATCTCTATGGTTCGTCCTGTAAAATTTATACGGACTATCAAAGTTTGAAGTACCTCTTTATCCAGAAGGAATTAAATATGAGGCAGCGGAGATGGCTAGAATTAATTAAAGATTATGATCTTGAAATTCTATATCATCCGGGTAAGGCGAATGTTGTGGCGGATGCTTTGAGTCGTAAACAGATGTCACTTCAAAGGTTGGAAGCCCTTACACCTCAACAAAGAATTCAACAAGACTTGACCAGGCAGGATATCGAGGTTTGGCTTCAGAAAATTCAAGGTCAATTATGTGTACTAGAAATTGCTTCGTCCTTGAACGATGATATCAAGACTAAGCAATTTGAGGATCCGATGTTGGTTCAACTGAGAAAAGATGTAGAAAAGGGAAAAGCACCTGGATTTGTGATTCAAGAAGATGGGGTATTGAGATTTCGAGGAAGACTTTGTGTACCGCATGACATCGAGTTAAGGCAGAAAATATTAAAAGAAGCTCATGCTACTCCTTATTCTATTCATCCTGGTACAAATAAAATGTACAAGGATGTGAAGAATAACTTTTGGTGGAGTAACTTAAAGAAAGATGTTAGTGAATTCATATCGAAATTTTTAACTTGTCATCAAGTTAAAATTGAGCATCAGCGGCCCATAGGATTATTGAGATCGCTCCCGATACTCGAGTGGAAGTGGAGGATTATCGTCAGCATGCCAAGGACTCGTACTCGAATGAATCTGATATGGGCCATTGTAGATCGACTAACCAAATCAGCTCACTTTTTAGGTATTAAAGATACCTGGGGACCAGAGAAGTTAGCAAAAATATTCATTAAGGAAATTGTAAGGTTGCATGGTACCCCCAAGAGTATAATTTCTGATCGAGATGGTCGGTTCGTGTCGCATTTTTGGCAAGCTGTACATAGAGCCTTGCGAACCGAGTTGAAACTTAGTACGTCCTATCACCCTCAGACTGATGGGCAATCGGAGCGCACCATACATACAGTAGAGGACATGTTGAGAGCATGTGCCTTGGATTGGAAAGATGATTGGGAGATGCATTTACCATTGATCGATTTTACGTATAATAATAGCTGGAATGCCTCGATTAAAATGGCACCATTTGAGGCCTTATACAGGAGACGTTGTAGATCACCACTTTGTTGGGATGATACATCTGATTTGATTGGTACTGAACCTGATTTACTGGTCGAGATGAGAAGTAAAATTGCATTGATTCGGGATATACAGTTGACTTCACAGAGCCGATAGAAGTCGTACGCAGATGTTCGTCGTCGTCCGTTGGAATTTGAAGTTGGTGACCATGTGTTGCTGAAAGTGTCACCAACTCGGGGAATTTACTGCTTCGGCCGGAAGGGTAAACTTAGTCCTCGATACATTGGGCCATTTGAAATCCTCGAACGGGTTAGAGAGCTTGCCTATCGATTAGGCTTACCGCCATCATTAAATCATGTGCATAATGTATTTCATGTTTCCCAGTCAAGAAAATACGTACCGGACCCCAGTCATGTAATCGATTTTGGAGAGATCGAATTGGGTCCCGACATCACCTTCGAGGAAAAACCGATCCATATTTTGGAACGTCGAGTAAAGCATCTTAGGCACAAAACCATTCCTTTGGTTAAGATTCAATGGTCGAGGCATGGATTGGAAGAAGCTACGTGGGAAACGGAGGAGGATATGAGATCAAGATACCCCGAATTATTTTCTTTATAAGTTTCGGGACGAAACTTGTTTTTAGGGGGATAAAATGTAATATCCGAGATTTTCGTTTTGTGTTTCGAATGATGGCGTTTTGTACCGATTATTTTGTTTCATCATAATTGTCATTTTGGACTTCATCTTCCTGTTATGTTCGGTATGAAGAATCGAGATTTCAATGTTTTCCCTATGAATATGACTTGCTATCGTATGTGTTTCTTTGATAGGATGATGCTCGTCGTGTAGTGTGGTATGTTCGTAATGAGTTCGTTACTGTCTCGAGTCATAGAAAGTGCACCCGGGTAGGGGTGTCGAGTGGTTCGGTTCTGGTTAACCGAACCATAATTCTCGGTTAACCGAAACCATAAATGCCCCAAAATAGGAACCACTAACCACACCACTTTAAATTTCGGTTAACCGGAACCACACCGATTATATATGGTTCCGGTTCGGTTAACCTTAAAAACCATTTTTCTTTTTTTTTTTTATTCGAAAAAACTGGAAAAATCATTTCTAAAATGCTAAGATTAATCTTTTAAAATAAAATTAGTAGACAACAACACAATTAATCCATAAACCCAACAAATATAAGTCCAAATTAATCCATAAATCCAACAGTTAAAATGCAAAACAATCACAAACGCAGAATTGATGTGGCGGTAATTAATTTACATATTATTAATTCAATTGCATTTCTTTTTAGGATAAAAATATATAATTATAATTTATTAATTTATTATAATTTCGGTTTGTGGTTCTGTGGTTCTGGAACCATTCGGTTCCGGTTAACCACTAACCATTTTTTTGAAGTAGGAACCACAAACCGCACCCTAACCACAAATAGTGGTTCTCGGTTAACCGGAACCAGGTCAGTTTGGTTCGGTTCCGATTAAAATCACTAACCACGAAACTTTTAGACAGCCCTACACTCGGGTCATCCGGACGTGTCGAACGTCTAACTGGACTGTTGAAATTACGGCCACAGGAGACGGACATTGCAGACGAGGTGACTGGCGAGTTATGGCTGTACGGTACCGGTTACGGCCGTAAGGGCTTGGTAGGGTGGTGGGCAGGCTGGTTATGGCTGTAAGGTGATCGGCTACGGCCATACGTGTGCTGGGCAACATACGGACGAAGGTCGGTTATGGCCGTAAGAAGTGGTCGGATACGGCCGTAAGAGTGCTGGGCAGCATCCGGACGAAGGCCAGTTACGGCCGTAAGGCGTGATCGGCTACGATCGTACGTGGTTGGAAGGGTGCTGGTAGAAATTTCACGAAGGCCGGTTACGGCCGTAAGTGACCGGCTATATAAGGCCTTATGTCCGGAAATCTTGGTCATTTCTCTCATTTCTCACCTACCTTCGATACCCTTCGGCAAAATTCGAGGAATTGTGAAGAAAATCCTTGGAGTATCATTTGGGAAGTTGGATTTGAAGTTATAATCATCATCAATCACCTCCTTGTTGTCCGGATTGAGGTAAGAACAATCGAACCCTTGAAATTGGGGGATTTTGGGGGTTTTAGCATGATTATGCTCCTTTAGTTTGTTCTAGCTTGGATAGATGGTAAATCATCAGTGTATAACTGAGAATTGATGTTAATCTCGAAGTTTTGTGGAATGATTTCGAGGATCCTTTGGTTAATCGATCATATTGGACTATGCCTTCAAGGTGTCCGATAAAATGCTCCAATGGGTAGAAATTAGGAGGTTCTTTACGTTTTCCATAATATCGTAATTTTTTTGGTACCGTTGTGATCTAGGAACGAACTTCCGAAGAGAGAGTTGAAGATAAACCTCCCTTTCGTCGATTTTGTCGCACCGAGTTATCCGAGGCAAGTACATGAGTTACATTTGGTTGCGTATGTTACATATTCCGCATGTATGTTGCTTGCGAACTATGCTTTTGAATGATGTGTTGTTTTTACACCCGGGGATGGCATGACGAGACCTATGGGGACCGATACTAAGGGGTACGGTCATGGAATGCATGTGTGCGTTGTTGTTCTTCCACCTGGGGAGGGCCTGACGAGGTCTCTAGGGACCGGTACTAAAAGGTACGATCGCGGAAGTGGTTTCCACCTGGGGAAGGCTCGATGGGGCCTCTAGGGGGTCGGTAGTAAGGGGTACGATCGAGGGTTAACAATGATATCATCGTGATAATATGATGTGTTGTGATGGCTTTGGAAATGATAAATGTTTTGTTAAAATGAGATTCCGGAATATAATCTTCTTCAATGTTTTTAGATTGTGACAAAAGTGTTGGACTATGTTCATATGTACCGCTATGTAACTATGTACTTGTACTAGCATTTCGTATGCTAACTACTTGTTGGGGTGAAATGTTTTTGCATTTGAGGTTCTGGACGTTTTGAGGAGCAGGCACGGCAAGTGCATGGGAAGGATGAGCAGGCATGATGAGGCTCGAGTCTTAAAAGTTATTTTGGATTTCGTGTGGTCGTCTAAGTCAAGAGATTTGAGTTGCTTTATGTTATTATGGTTAAGTCCCCTGCGTGTACAACAAAATGATATTATGTTTTAAATTTTATGGTTGTCGGATAAATGTTTTGGTCGAGGGCCCTGGCCAGTTAATGTATTTTATGTGTTGTGACATGGTTTTGTGTTTGGTTTGTGAATGGTTTCGCCTGGTGTGGCCTTATTGAAGGTCCTACGGCATGTAACGACCCCCGTGTGAATTGGGGTGTTACACAAAGTCTATTTGATGTTCAATCCCTCGGATTGGTGGCAACCCTGCAGGTCGTTCTTCGGGAAAAATATCAACAAATTCCTGCAATAAAGATTCAATAGAACTCGAAATTATCCGGTTCCTGGGGTTAGTAGTAGCGCAATCTTTTCGGAAAATAATCAAGTACATGGATGAATTTTCTTTGATATATTCTTCAATTTCCTTTGCACTTACAAGCATGCATTTTTTCAAATTTTCTTTTTCTTTCTTTTTTTCATTTTTTTTATTTTTCTCATTTTTTTTCATTTTTCTCGCTTTTTTCATTTTTTTCATTTTTCTTTTCCTTTTCTTTTCTCGATTTCCTTCAACTTCCTTTTCAAGACGAAGTTGATCTGTTTATATTTGTACCTTAGTCATGGGAGCTAAGGTAATTTTCTTTCCGTCCTTCTCGAATGAGTAACGATTTTTCTTTCCGCTCAAAGTAACATCTCGATCAAAATGCCGTGGTCTTCCCAACAAGATATGACAAGCATGCATCGGAACGACATCACATAGGATTTCGTTTCGATATCTTCCGATGGTGAGAGCCATAAGTACTTGTTTATTAACTCGAACTTCCCCACAATCATTTAGCCAATGTAAACGATAAGGTTTAGGGTGTCTTCTTGTTGAAAGATCGAGTCCCTCCACTAGCATAGCGCTAATGACATTAGTGCAACTCCCGTTATCTATTATCACACTACAATTTTTATTTTTAATAAAACAACATGTGTGAAATAGATTTTCTCTTTGTTCGTTACCTTCTTCCTCCTTTGCTTGAGAACTTAACACCCTTCGAACAACAAGTGCGGGTGCATCCTCATATGTCTCGTCATCACTCTCCATCTCTCTTGTCTCTTCTTCTTCTTCTTTTTCGCTTTCCATTTCAATCTCCCCATCCCGAAGTACCATCACCCGTTATAGGTCCACAGCCCCGACACTTATAGAATTGGATGTCCCAAATTCTTCTTTAGGTGCTTTCGACGGGTTTAGGCTTCCCATGAAATTTTGGTTTGCTAGTACTCCCAACTTCAAACTTTCCTTTCAATACACTCCCTTCTCTTTTATCAAAATTTTTAAATTTGTCTGAACTATCTTGAGATTGTTGTTTCCAAAGAGTAGAATATCCCGTGGAATAGTTTTCGTTGCTCCCTGTTCGTAAGTTCCGCTTGATTTTTATCGCCGCATATACCATTTCCTCAAATTCAACAAAGTGTTGTTTGTCGACTTCTTTAGCTATATCGGCTCTCATCCCGTTTAAAAACCTCGCTATGGTGGCCTCTCTCGATTCCCGGACATTGGCCCGGATCATATACATCTTCACTTCCTTTCGAAAATCTTCAATGTTTCTTGACCCTTGTTTTAAATATTGTAAGTGAGAAAACAGTTCCTTAAGATAGTAATTAGGAACAAATCTTTTCCGGATAACAACCTTCAATTCTCCCCAACTGCTAACCGGTCTCTCCCGACTCCTCCTTCTCTCTGTCACAAGTTGGTCCCACCAAATGCTTGTATATTCTGAAAATTCGGTTATTGCTAACCTCATTTTCTTCTCATCGGAAAAGTTGTGCCAATCGTAAATGGTCTCCAACTTCCTTTCCCAATCGAGATATGTGTCCGGATTACTTTTCCCTTCGAAAGATGGGATTTTCATTTTGATGTTTCCCATATTCCGATCCTCCTCGTCTCGGATATATCTTTCTCGCCTTCCTTCATACTCTCTCCTTCCTCCTCGTCCTCCTCAATGTACAAACCTCGGAGTTTTCTCTATGGAATTCATCGAATATTCATCATCATAGCCTCCAAATCGAATGGGTTCCAGTCCCCTTCGTACGGGCTCTTCTTCTCTACCCTTCGTGAGAGTAGCAATTATTTCCTCTTGCTTATCTAGTCTTCCGACTATTTGAGCAAGTTGTTGTACAATATTTTGAAGGATAAGATTTTGCTCGTTTCCTTCGGTTCCTGACATTTTTTTCCTTCTTTTTTCTTCTTTTTTCTTTTCACAAGAAAATTTCCTCACAAGATCCTCACGTGTATCGCTCGGTTGCTCACACTCGTGTATCTCTCGTTTGGCTTTTTCTTAATTCCTCACAATTTTTTTTGCCTTTTCCACACAACTTACAAGGTGATTTTAGGTGATTCAAATCAAGTTTCTTCTTGAAAGAACTCAAATCCCACGACCCCCCCAAAGATTGCGAAATGACAATAAGAAAACTAATGGAAGGATGAGAGCAAAAGATTTTGGAATAGTTTAGAATATGGAACGAAACGAAAAGTATGATAATTGTTTGATAAGATCAATCAAAATTCGTTCTTCTCTTCTTCCTTTTTGATGTATTTTTTTACAGCACGGACGGAACGAAGCTGATCAATAGCTTTTTTTTTCTTATTTGTTTTATATATATATATATTTTTGTAATGAAATGAATGGATTGATATTTGATGATCCGCAATCTTAAAATCACCAGACGCCCGAAGGCTAAGGAACAAGTTCTTCCCCTGGCCTCGACTTAAAGAGTTATAAAAAACAATCAAAACCTTCACCACTTATATTTTTTTTATATATGTGAAGAAGATGGAAGATTTAGAATATGAAGGAAATGATAGGATGGTAAGACAGGAAGATTATGGTAATGAAGGAAAACAGATGATACCACTTAGTTTTGGAATAACCAAGCTCTGAAGCCAACTGATGCGACCCCCACACGACACGCCATGGTAACCGACGTCGCTAGATGAATTCGTTCCCAGGATGTTTCCAAAATAAGCAAAATGGGGCTTTACTTCCAAACCATTACGTGACACGACGTAGCAACTCAGAAAGGGTGGAATATAAATACTAACAAGATTGCACTTGATAAGTATATAAATCACACAAGGGATGTTTTGGAGAAACACTCAACAAAATAAGAAAGCACTCACAAAGGTTTGTTAATACAAACACTCTCAAATTTCATAAAATCGTTGGTGTCCTCTTACAATGAAACTTCAAGGCTATTTATAGACAAAATCTTACACCTAACTCTAGTGTGAACAAGAAAACAACTAAGAAACCTACAAAATAGAAAAATCAAAATACAAAGATCCTAAAATCTGATATAAAGTCAGTTAACAAATATTTAGGGGGCAAAATATGTAAGACCAAGACTTTTAATGTGTGAAAACAAGGACAACAAGTCACCATAAATCTGATGCTGTCGGTTTTGTCTTTTCTGGGCTCCAATGGGCCCTAATTTGGTCCTACGGTCTTCATATGATTTGTAGCTCTATTTCATATATTTCCATAGCCACTTGAATCACCTAAATCTGATTTCGGACGAGTAAGTTATGGCCAAAATACGAGACTGCTGCGTGTCAGCCTTACGCGCGAGAATTTGCATCCTTGTTTGTTTGTTCGTATTTTCCGATCGTCTTTGACTTTAATATTACATGACTCGATTATATACAACTCAAAATATAACAAATACAACTCAATAAATACAACTCAAATTATAATACACCAAGATAAAATAAACGAAAAACTTATTGTTCAACAACTTCGATACTACTCACGAATTTGTTGTCTTTGATAACATAGTTATTTTTAAACATATCAATAACGAGTGTCGATAAATTATTTTTGAACTTCTTTGATCGAGACCTTGTTATTGGTCCAGTTGGCATGCTCAAGTCCTCATCCGGGTTCTTCATAATATCTCGATTCACATCAGATCAGCTGCACACGAAGACTCAGATGAAAATGCTCCTCAGATAGCACCTGAAGTTCACATCTCACTTGCAATGACTTATCTGATCAGACAAATTGTTGAAGAAACGGTTGCCAGGCTTCTAGAAACTGAATCAAACCTGACCTGCAGTCCCTCAATACCAAGATGGACACCTTGCTCAACAGGAAGGAACCTTCCCCACCACACTCAAACTCCAGAATGCCTCTTGGCATGACTGATTTCATGTCTAGGGTGGAGGAGCAACTAGCCACTACTATTGATGCTGGCAAAAATGGGGAAGATAAGGACAAGGGGAAAGAAAGAATGCAGGGGAAAGGCAGAGAAGAAATACCAAGACAAGACCTCCCTCTCATACAGGCAGGAACCACTCACCTGAAAAGAAAAGAACCAGCTGCACCATCAGACCCACCTGCAGCCAAAAGGAAAAGAACTGGACTTGAACTAGAGGTGAGGTTCCAATGGGAAGGCAAGGAGCTACAGTATGTTGAAGAATTATTGCCTGTGGAGGTATCACAAATGTGGGGAAGTGCTAGGAAGCAGTTTATCGAATAGTAATATCTTTGGGAGATGCTTTAGGACAAAGACAGCCCCCCACAACTGTAACACCCCCAAGTTATTCAGGGTATATTACAGCGCCGTGAGCCTCGACATGGGACCCACAAGGATATTTACCCACGGAACACATGAACTCTGACCGAGGAGATCCAATATAATGAAATAAAGGACAATAAAAATGGTATTCAAACCATATCTAATATACGTTCAAATACAACACATCTCAATTCAATAACACGGCAACACAGGCCGGAACATCAAGGAAACTGAAAATAGTACTCGAGTATTCAAAAACCATTCAAGTACAACAACGCTGAATGGAGGAAATACAAAATATAACCAAAGACAAGACACAGCATCACACTTGCCCATCATCTTCATGCCGACCCGGTACATGCCTATCCGCTCTCCTGGATCCTAAAATACATGAAAGGTATTTCCCCCATAAAGGGGTTAGCCGTCGAATAGCTAGTGCAAGTATATCGAATATGAAACACAATACTCCTAGACAATAAAGTAAATGTAACATCATCTCATCAATTCAAGACTAGTATTCCGGAAATACTAAATCTCATAGAATCACATTCAATTCATACATGATTAACCGTGGAACCGCACCAGAGGCTACGGAACACTCAAAGGACCCGTCGGTCCGTCCTAGAGTGGTTAACCCAAAATTTTAGTGGAACTGCACCAGAGGCTACGGAGCCCTCAAAGGACTTGTCGGTCCGTCCCAGAGTGTATATATATCATCATACAATTCATATATCTTACTTTCAAAGTCTAGAACGCACAATCATAAACATATACTTGCCTTTGAGACATCGTGAATTCGGAAGGAAAAGAGTATAAGTTCGGTAGGTCCAAGAATGCACTTCCGGCACCTAAACGATTCGTAAGGAATACGATAATAAATAATTCATACTCAAATTACACGAAGAAACTCCCAAAACCCGCCTACGATTCACGAAACTACAAGGATAAACATCCATAGGTTTGAAAATCACCCAAACCCTCTCAAGTCCGAACAAAGTACAAAACAATCCATATAATTGCAGGGGAAACATGTATAGGTGTAGATGCATCATATTTTCAAAGATCTCAAGCTCCAAGATGGATAAATTGGACGAATCTAAGAAAATCCCCCAAATACCCCAAAAATACGGTTCTAAGGAATTTACCTTGATTTGGAAGATAGAAATGAATTGGATGTTGTATAATCTTTGTTACTCAACCAAAGATGATGATAGCTGAAGAAGGATCGCATAAAAAATGCTCCAAATCGCCCAACCCGCTCCTCACATCGGAATAAGGAAAGAAATGAAGAAAATGATGATTTCAGGGGTTGACTGCCCCTTATATAGAACGCCAGGTTAGCGCGCTAAGAATCGGCGTTAGCGTGCGCTACCACTCTTTAGCGTGCGCTAACTATTGTCCTGCAGGAGTTCCAGTTCACTGCCCAACTCCGATAGCATGCGCTATGACTGGGCATTAGCACGCGCTACGCAATGCCTATAGCGTGCATTAGCTGATGCCTAGCGTGCGTTACCTGCTAGTCTAGAAAGTAGAAATACCTCACTTCCTCTACCGACTCAGCTCATTAGCGTGCGCTACGGACGATGTTAGAGCGCGCTACTAACCATGAATAGCATGCGCTAGCGAACTTCTAGCGTGCGCTAACTGCTAGTCCAGAGAGAAAAATTAGCTACTGCCTCTGCCATGCTTCGAACGTTAGCGCGCGCTAAGGCTCAAAGCTAGTGTGCGCTACTCAAGTAGAAATAGCGTACGTTAGCCTAGGCCTAGCGTATGCTATCTCCCTGTCCCAGAACACTGTCGAAAGGTCCAGTCAACACAATCATGATCCAAAAAGGTACGAAACTCTAAATCAACATCTACAACTTCTCAAAGTGTTTACAGAGCGAAAAAATAGGAAGAACAGCAAGGTTAAACAGTCAATAAAAAGTACGAATATTACATTCTCCTCCTCTAAAAAGAAGTTTCGTCCTGAAACTTAAGAAATAAAAGTTTGGGGTATTCCAATCGCATCTTCTCTTCCGTCTCCCATGTCGTATCCTCGACTCCATGTCTCGACCATTGTACTTTAACCAACAGAATGGTTTTGTGCCAAAGCTGCTTCTCACGATGCTCAAGGATCTTCACTGGCCTCTCTAGAAAGGTAACATCCTCGGCTACATCAATCTCACTATAGTCGATAACATGACTTGGATCCGGCTCGTACTTTATCAACTGAGACACATGAAAAATGTTATGGACATGACTCAAAGCTGGAGGCAATGCCAATCGATAAGTTAAATCTCCAACCCTGTCCAAAATTTCAAAAGGTCCGATGTACCTTGGACTAAGTTTCCCCTTTTTCCCGAAGCAGAAAACTCCTCTGGTCGGCGACACCTTGAGTAGAACATGGTCTCCCACTTCGAATTCTAAAGGTCGACGATGAGTATCAACATAAGATTTCTAATGGCTCTGGGCAGTCAACAACCGATCCTGGATAATAGAAATCTTCTCCTTAGTCTCCATCAACATATCCGGTTCTGTTCCGACTAGATCCGAAGCCTCATCCCAACATAATGGCGATCTACACCGCCTACCATAGAGTGCATTGAATGGTGCCATTTTGATCGATGCATGCCATCTATTATTGTAGGCAAACTCGATCAACAGCAAGTGGAGTTCCCAATCATGACTCCAGTCTAGCGCACAAGCCTGAAACATATCTTCCAACGTCTGAATCGTCCGATCCGTCTAACTGTCTGACTGAGGATGAAAAGACATGCTCAATCTCAACTCAGGACCCAAAGCCTGATGAACGGCCTGCCAAATATGCGATACAAAATGACCATCTCGATTGGAAACAATGGTCTTAGGGGCACCATGCAATCTCACGATCTCAGCTATAAAAGTTCGAGCCAATCTCTCCGGTCCCCAAGTATCCTTAATACCTCGGAAGTGTGCAGACTTGGTCAAACGATCGACGATTACCCAAATCATATATATTCCGGCTCTAGTTCTCGGCATCCTAGTGATAAAATCCATAGAGATATCTTCCCACTTCCACTCGGGAATGGGAAGCGGCTTCAAAAACTCTGTCGGTCGTTGATGTTCAGTCTTGACTTTTTGACATGTCAAGCACCATAGTACAAACTCCGTGACATCTTCATATTATTCCACCAAAAATTTAGCTTCAAGTCCTTGTATATCTTACTTGTTCCAGGATGGATTGAGTAAGACGTAGCATGAGCTTCTCGGAGAATTCTCTAACTCAACTCTAGATATTCAGGACACAAAGTGTGCCCTGGAATCTCAGAATACTATCCTCGTGGATCATAAAACCAGGGGCTTTTCCTTTAATTGCATCTTCCTTCAGTTGAGAGATCATCAAGTCACTCCACTATTTCCCTTTGATGTCGTCAACCAAGGACGAAGTAATTTCGAGAGTGCACAACTGTCCTTGCACTCTTTGAAGCTAAACGTCTATTCCTTGCTCGATTAAATCCTAATGAATCTTTGTCTGAGCTGTAAGAACCTCAATCATCTGCAGCGATGCCGATTTGCGGCTCAAAGCGTCCGCGATGACATTGGCCTTTCCTAGATGGTAAAAAATTTTCAAATCGTAATCCTTGATTAATTCCAACCAACGTCTCTGCCTCATATTCAGATCTTTATGACCGAAAATGTACTTCAAACTCTTGTGATCGGTATAAATCCGACACGGAGCGCCATACAAATAATGCCACCAAATCTTAAGTGCGAAGACAATTGCGACCAACTCTAAATCGTGAGTAGGATAGTTCATCTCATACGGTTTCAACTGTTGTGACGCAAAAGCTATCGTCTTATCATGCTACATAAGCACACATCCAAGCCCTTGTCACGAAGCGTCGCTATAAACTGTAAATCCTTCACTACGTTTTGGTAAAGCTAAAATTGGCGCTGAGGTCAACCGTCTATTCAGCTCATCGAAGCTCTGTTGTCTCTCAGTCAAACAAATTTTTCTGTCTTCTGGAGTAATTTTGTAAGCGGCCGAGCGAGTTTCAAGAACCCTTTGACAAACCGACGGTAGTACCCAACAAGACCCAAAAAGCTACGAACTTCTTTAACATTTTTAGGCGGTGCCCAATCTAGCACTGCCTCAATCTTCTGCGGGTCTACACGAACCCCTTCGTCCGAAATCACATGGCCGAGAAACATAACTTCTTCCAACCAGAACTGACATTTCGAGAATTTTGCATAGAGGTGCTCGGCTCTAAAAACATCTAGTATCAAATGCAAGTGCCGACATGTTCCTCCTTATCCCGAGAATAAATCAAGATGTCGTCAATAAAGACGACCACACATTTGTCCAGGTATTCTATGTTGTTCATTAGTTGCATGAATACTGCCGTGCATTAGTCAATCCAAAAAGCATGACCAAAAATTCATAATGTCCGTACCTTATTCTAAATGCAGTCTTCGGAATGTCAAACTCTTTCACCCGGAGCTGATAGTACCCTGATCTCAAATCAATTTTTGAGAATACTGTGGCTCCCTGCAACTGATAAAATAAATCATCTATACGAGGCAAAGGATACTTGTTCTTGATGGTCACTTTCTTTGGTTCACGGTAATCAATGCATAAATATAGTGAACCATCCTTCTTTCTTACAAAAAGAACAGGCACGCCCCAAGGCGAAGCGCTCGGTCTGATGTACACTTTCTCCAATAGTTCTCCCAACTGACTCTTTAATTCTTGCATCTCGGAAGGTGCCATCCGATAAGGTGCCTTAGAAATTGGAGCCACCCCAGGCTCTAAGTCCATAGAAAATTCTATCTCTCGATCCGGCGGTAATCCCGGGAGGTCGTCTGGAAAAATGTCGGGATACACAATAACAACTGGAATCGAAGAGTACAGAATGAGACAGTAAGCTATCATTGGACGATAGCATACCCTAAGGAGAATAGATAGCGTACGATAAAAGGATTACATATGTTATGCATGAAGGCTAACGTACGTAAAGTCAGAAAAACTATAAAAGGGACAGCACCCCGTTTCATTTTATCTCGTTTCCTTCAATTGTCTTTCACCTCCCTTAATCCCCAGAGAGTTCCCAGCCACCTAAAACACCCATATACCATCTATACTTGATCATTGGAGATTGGATATCACGTATGCTTGATCATTGAAGTGGAGAAACATCTTGGATTGGCACACAAGCAACCGGAGTTGGACGCTACCTATTGTCTCGGTGTTTTCTTCATCTTAAGGTATGTTAATGCTATCTCCAACCTTGGGTTCGTGTTCTTAAGGATGTTATGATCATACTACCAAGAATATTAGGTTCCATAGATGACTTATTTCAACCAAACATCATGTTTAGAAGTTGGGATGATTATGTTTAAGTTATCATTGTTGAGAATCATAGTTGGAATCTTGTTACGTCAAATGATAAGAGTAGTGTTCTGAGATTGATAATCCGTATTGAATGGTGTTTCCATAATGATCGTAGACTTGGTATTGATATCACTTTTTCTAAACGGAATTAGATGAAGGATCACCGAAGGTTGAAGTTAGATTGGTAAATTAATCTTCATGATGAAGTTGAATGTAATGATGATATTGGTAATAAGCGTATCAATCGAACTTCATATGTGAAATTGTAATCAAGATTGAGTATAGCGTTGTGATTTTATGTGAATCCTTGAATTCGAGGATGTCTTTAACCGTAAGATCATTCAAGTTTGCACGAGTATAGTATGTATGAGGATAACGTATCTTCACCACTGAGAATTTCGTACGCTATATCATCAGACGAGTCAGTCATCTGATCAGAGTGAATTGTCAAATGCATGATCAGCATACGCTAGGCTTCATAGATTATGTATGTAACGAGCATACTTAACGTACGCTATGGTTGGTACGTAACGTACGTTATGCAGATAAGACAGGTTACGTTTTGGTGAACTTTTGGCCGTAATTTAGGATGTCAGATGTTCGTACGATAGTTATTCGACGTGAGATGAACTCTATATTATTTCTTCTGTTTAAGGTTCGAGCTTTGCAATGTGATTAATCAAAGGGGCGACCTTCGAGTGTATTGATATTCGTCGGAGTTTTATCCTTGTCATCAATTTGAGGCAAGTACCTTATTTATGTTTTACGTGTTGATGTTATACATATTGTCGTGCATATGTGTCGTTGTTGTATGTCCACCTCATGTTGATCCGACGGGATCATTTTGGGATCTATGCTAGCGTGCGCTGGATCATCGGACAGATTTTTCCACCTCATGTTGGTTCGACGTGATCATCTTAGGATCTAGGCAGTGAACGCTGGATCATTGGAATTATCATGTGTATGTTGTGATGTCATGTTATGATTATCATTTGTGTATGGTACTTATGAGTTTTCTCGTAGGAAG
This sequence comes from Orobanche coerulescens, assembly GCA_033398695.1. NCBI lineage: Eukaryota > Viridiplantae > Streptophyta > Magnoliopsida > Lamiales > Orobanchaceae > Orobanche > Orobanche coerulescens. The sequence goes on from CM065814.1 coordinate 90,242,068, forward strand.
AGGCTCATTAGCATTTTTGATCATTTATGTTATTATTCGTGAGACGTTGAATAATATGCTGTGGTACTTGTACTAGCATCGTTGTGCTAACCCCTTCGGAAGTGAACATTTGTTTTTGTTCAGGTTACAGGAGAGCAGGGAAACAACTATTAGAGCTGCATGATGATAGGGGTGCAGAGTGATGTTCTGGCCGAAATAATTTGTGGAGTTTAAATGTTGTTTTTAATAAAGTACTCGAGTACGTTGTCCTTTATTATATTTGATTTGGGTATGTATTGATATTAACTGTTGGACGTTGTATTGCCGGTGTTGTTTCGGACTTGTTGTATTTTATTGTTGTTGTCATCGTTTATTATTGTTTATTATTGTCATTTCATTTTCTCGGCCTTGTAAATTCTTACGTAAAGGATTTACGGCGCTGTAACATTCCTGAATATATCTGGGTGTTACAGAATATGGTATCGGAGCTAAGATTATGGATATCTTGGCCATTGGGTTAAAATAGGGGTCGTGTATGTCTTTTGAGATTATCGGTCGTGAATAACATCAATGTACTAACTACGTCTTCGTGTGGGCAGTGGTTGTAATTTCCTAAACTCTATCTCGTCATTCATATGATGTACCTCTTATACTTGACATTTGAACAATATTGCTCCCTGTATATTGAGCGTTTATGTTTACAGTATGTTGAGAGGTGGACATGGATGTGGTCGCGGTCGCGGTCGTGGACGCGGGCGTAGGAATGTCGAAAGAGAAGATTCGCCTTCAAATCAGGATAGCCATAGGAATCCACTAACAACGAACCAGAACCTGCCGTTCCCAAAATCCTTTGTCAGGTGGTTAACCAGATGACTCAGTTTGCTCAGGTCGTGGACCGAATGCAGATGGCAGTAGGATTGCAACACGGAGAAAGGCATCAGGGCATCCCAGACTTGGGAAATTGAGGCGACCGATGGAAAAGTTTACAGAATCCAAGAAGCAGAAAGTCTCTAGTAATTTTACAGAGCACAAGAGCAGTGGGCCCTCAAATCTAATTGTGATAGAAATGCAAGGAGATGACCTGATTATTGGAGATGATTGGCTTAATCGATATGGAGCTATTGTAAACTACCGGAAGAGGAATATCTCCATGATAGCTAAAGATGGTTCCGAAATACTATTTGAGGGATGGAAACCAGGAAGCTCAGGAAAGTTGATCAAAGCAATGAAAGCTGTTAAACTTCTAAAACAGGGTTGTACTGGATACTGGTGTTACGCCATGAAGAAGGAATACGGAAAAGTATAACTTTCATCCATTCCTGTTGTGAATGAATTTTCGGATGTGTTTCCTGACGAATTAACTGGACTACCTCCACGACGGGATGTAGATTTCACCATTGAGTTGGACAGGAGCTACGCCGATTTCTAAGGCGCCGCTGAGATGTACGAATTGAAGAAGCAACTGGAAGAGTTACTGGACAAAGACTATATTCAACCAAACATTTCGCACTGGGGTGCACCAGTTCTTTTTGTCCGTAAGAAGGATGGATCGCTTCGATTGTTTATTGACTATCGAGAGCTGAACAAGATCACGATCAAGAACAAGTATCCGTAGCCACGGATTTATGATTTGTTTGAACAATTACAAGGAGCAACAGTGTTTTATAAGATCGATCTGAGGTCGGGATATCATCAGTTGAGGATTAAGGAATCCGGTGTTCCAAAATCAGCGTTCAAAACTCGCTACGGACACTATGAGTTTGTAGTGATGCCGTTTGGTCTCACTAACGCACCTGCTGTATTCATGCAATTGATGAATCGAGTGTTCATAGAGTATTTGGATAAATTCGTAGTCGTATTTCTTGATGACATTCTGGTTTATTCCAAGAGCCCGAAGAGCATGCACGACATTTGCGGATCGTTTTAGACCTTTTGAGAAGCGAGCAATTGTACGCCAAGCTTTCTAAGTGTGAATTCTGGATAAAGGAAGTGATGTTCCTCGGTCACGTGGTATCAATAGAAGGAGTCCGAGTAGACCCCCAAAAATTCGAAGCAATTTTGGATTGGAAGCCTCCTAAGGACGTGAAAGAAGTCATAAGTTTTCTAGGACTTGCTGGGTATTATCGTCGGTTCGTGGAAGGGTTTTACAAAATTTCCCGCCCACTTACTCGATTACTATAGAAGACCCAAACGTTTGAATGGAACGAGATGTGCCAGTCCAGTTTTGATGAATTGAAGAAGAGATTGACAACGGCACCAATTTTAGTACTACCACAGGGAACTGGAGGATTCATAGTTTATAGTGATGCTTCAAACCAAGGTCTCGGGTGTGTGCTGATGCAGAATGATAAGGTTATCGCCTATGCATCACGACAGTTGAAACCCTATAAAGTAAATTATCCAACGCATGAGTTGGAGCTAGCAGCTGTGGTTTTCGCCTTGAAAATTTGGATACATTATTTGTACGGGACTCACTGTCAGATCTTCACGGATCATAAGAGTGTCAAATACATCTTAAGTCATAAAGAGCTGAACATGCGGCAGAGGAGATGGCTGGAATTGATTAAAGACTATAACTTGGAAATTCTTTATCATCCAGGTACAGTAAATGTGGTGGCCGATGCACTAAGCCGAAAGCCTGTTTCTATTTGAATGCTGGAGACTCTTACCTCCCAGCCCAGCATTCAACAAGAATTGATTCGCGAAGGAATTGAATTATGGTTGCAAATAGTCCAAGGACAACTGTGTGTGATAGAACTAACTTCATCATTAATCGAAGAAATCAAATCTAAGCAATTGAATGATCCTTTAATGGTTCGGTTACGTGATGAAGTGAGTAAAAGAAAGGCCCCATGATTCGTAATTCATGATGATGGAGTTTTGAGATTCCAGAGCCGACTTTATGTTCTCGATGTCGATGTCTTGAAGCAGACAATCATGAAGGAAGCTCACAGTACACCCTATTCTATCGACCCGGGCACCAGTAAGATGTATAAGGACCTGAAGCAGAATTTCTGGTGGGGAAACATGAAGAAAGCCGTAGCGGATTATGTCTCGAAATGTTTAATTTGTCAGCAGGTTAAGATCTTACATCAATGACCTGCCAGAATGCTGAAGCCGCTCCCGATTCCTGAATTGAAGTGGGAGTACAGATCGATGGACTTTAACACTAATATGCCGAGGTCCAGAACAGAAATGAACATGATTTGGGTGATAGTTGACCGTCTAACCAAATAGGCTCATTTTCTGGGCATTAAGGACACTTGAGGACCATTGAAGTTGTTACGAGTGTTTATTCCAGAGATAGTCCGATTGCCTGGTACTCCGAAGACCATTATTTCTGATCGAGACGGTCATTTCGTGTCACATTTTTGGAAAGCAGTGCATAAGGCCTTGGGAACCGAATCGAACTTCAGCACAGCTTATCATCCGCAGACCGACACAGTCCGAGAGGACTATTTAAATAGTGGAAGACATGCTTAGAGCTTGTGCCTTAGATTGGTCGACGGATTGGGAAGTTCATCTACCGTTGATTGAATTCACCTACAACAATAGTTGGAATGCTTCCATTAAGATGGAATCGTTTGAGGCATTATATGGTAGGAGATGCAGATCGCCCCTATGTTGGAATGATTCAACAGACTAGATCGGGATGGAACCGGAATTGATCGTACAGACACGAAAGAAGATAGCCTTGATTCGCGAAAGACTGTTGACCGCCCAAAGTCGACATAAATCTTACACAGACGTGCGCCGTCGCCCATTAAAGTTCAGTATTGGAGATCACGTGCTTTTAAAAGTTTCTCCTACTTAGGGAATCTTTCGTTTTGGGAGAAAAGGAAAGCTGAGTTCGAGATATATCAGACCGTTCGAGATTCTTGAGAGAGTTGGAGAGTTGGCATAAAGGTTGGCACTACCGCCGTCATTAAGCCATGTTCATAACGTATTACACGTATCCCAGTTATGGAAGTATATACCAGATCCCAGTCATGTCATTGATTTCGGCGAGATCGAAGTCGCTAAGGATGGTACGTTTGAAGAGAGACCAATCAAAATACTCGAAAGTCGATTCAAACAATTGAGAAATAAACCGATCGCTTTGGTTCAGGTTTAGTGGTCGCGCCACGGAGTGGAAGAAGCCACCTGGGAGACAGAGGATAGCTTGAAATATAGATACCCAGAGTTATTTTCGTCTTGAGTTTCGGGACGAAACTCCTTTTTAGAAGGAGAGTATGTAATATCCGGATAAATTGTTGAGTATTTCATCTGTATTGAACCCTGTATTATTCGAATAATAATATCAATAATCGAAGTATGACCTGTCTCGTATTCGTATCCATGTGCATGATAATATCAACATGTAAATTTTCACATGCAATTACGTGATAACGTACGCCAAGAAGAGAGCTTAACGTACGTCATATGACAAGGTTAGCGTACGCTACGAATGAATCATAGCGTACGTAAGGCAGCTAATAATTGAGCAGGGTGGCTAGCACATGAGCCAGCTGGTGGTGGGCTCGGACAAATCCTCATCATATTCTCACGGCATGAACCTGGACAGTTTTTAAGTCAACGGGTGTTAACATATGCTAAGGTATGTATCTAGCGTACGCTAATGGGTATTGCCTACATACGTAACTTGATGGTGTAGCATACGTAAGTGAGTACAGAACGAGACAGTAAGTTATCATTGGACGATAGCGTACGCTAAGGAGAACAAATAGCGTACGCTAAAAAGATTATGTATGTTATGCATGGAGGCTAACATACGTAAAGTCAGAAAAATTATAAAAGGAACAACACCCCATTTCATTTCATCGTTTCCTTCAATTGTCTTTCACCTCCCTTCATCCCCATAGAGTTCCTAGCCACCTAAAACACCCATAGACCATCTATACTTGATAATTGGAGATTGGATATCACTTATGCTTGATCATTGAAGTGGACAAACATCTTGAATTGGAACACAAGCAACCGGAGTTGGACTCTACCTATTGTCTCGGTGTTTTCTTCATCTTAATGTATGTTAATGCTATCTCCAACCTTGGATTCATGTTCTTAAGGATGTTATGATCATACTACCAAGAATATTAGGTTCCATAGATGACTAATTTCAACCAAACATCATGGTTAGAAGTTGGGATGATTATGCTTATGTTATCATTGTTGAGAACATCATAGTTGGAATCTTGTTACGTCAAATGATAAGAGTAGTGTTCTGTGATTGATAATCTGTATTGAATGGTGTTGCCATAATGATCGTAGACTTGGTATTGGTATCACTTTTGCTAAACAGAATTAGGTGAAGGATTACCAAAGGTTGAAGTTGGATTGGTAAATTAATCTTCATGGTGAAGTTGAATGTAATGATGATATTGGTAATAAGCGTATCAACCGAACTTCATATGTGAAATTGTAATCAAGATTGAGTATAGCGTTGTGATGTTATGTGAATCCTTGAATCCGAAGATGTCTTTAACCATATGATCATTCAAGTTTGTACGAGTATAGTATGTATGAGGATAACGTACGTTAACCACTGAGAATTTCATACGCTATATCATCAGACGAGTCAGTCATCTGATCAGAGAAGTGAACTGTCAAATGCATGATTAGCGTATGCTAGGCTTCGTAGCTTACGTACGCTAACAGGCATACTTAACGTACGCTATGGTTGGTATGTAACGTAGGTTATGCAGATCAGACATGTTACGTTTTGTTGAACTTTCGGCCATAATTTAGGATGTTAGATGTTCGTACGATAGTAATTCGACGTGAGATGACCTCTATATTATTTCTTCTGTTCAAGGTTCGAGCTTTGCAACGTGATTAATCGAAGGGGAGACCTTCGAGTGTATTGATATTCGTTGGAGTTTTATCCTTGTCATCAATTCGAGGCAAGTACCTTATTTATGTTTTACGTGTTGATGTTATACATATTGTCGTGCATATGTGTCTTTGTTGTATGTCCACCCCGTGTTGGTCCGACGGGATCATCTTGGGATCTATGTTAGCGTGCACTGGATCATCGGACAGGTTTTTCCACCTCGTGTTGGTCCGACGGGATCATCTTGGGATCTAGGCAGTGAATGATGGATCATCAGAATTACCGTGTGTATGTTGTGATGTCATGTTATGATTATCATTTATGTATGGTACTTATGAGTTTTCTCGTAGGAAGAGGCTCACTCGCATTTTTGGTCATTTATGTTATTATTTGTGAGTCGTTGAATAATATGTTGTGGTACTTGTACTAACATCGTTGTGCTAACCCCTTCGGGGGTGAACATTTGTTTTTGTTCAGGTTACAGGAGAGCAGGGAAACAACCATTAGAGCCGTATGACGATGGGGGTGCAGAGTGATGTTCCGGCCAAAATAATTTGTGGAGTTTAAATGTTGTTTTTAATAAAGTACTCGAGTACGTTGTCCTTTATTATATTTGATATGGGTATGTATTGATATTAACTGTTGGACGTTGTATTGCCGGTGTTGTTTCGGACTTGTTATATTTTATTGTTGTTGTCATCGTTTACTGTTGTTTATTATTGTCATTTCGTTTTCTCATTCTTGTAAATTCTTACGTAACGGATTTACGGTGCTGTAACATTCCTGAATATATCGGGGTGTTACAAATTTTGTTCCCTTCCGTCTTCAAAGTATAACACCAATAGCCCGTGCAACCTTTATTCAAAAGTTTTACGGCCTTCATGGCGATGATAAGCAACTTAGGTTGGCCCGACTTAGATCCCAAGAATGAGTACTCAGATCCGTCTTCAGTCATCATAGTGATAACCTTAGTACGGTAATTCATAATCGCTTGGTGACCGTCAAGCCAATCCTCGCCTTCCATATCAACCACAATCAAATTCGATAACCAATCCATACCGGCTATATTCACCAGAAATCTCTAATCTCCCGGTTCCCCATGATTCTATCCCCTCTAGGTAGTTTCCCAATGAAATGATCGCAAGCAGTCATACAAGTTATATTCAAACAGCGTACACACTCCAAGGAGATGAAAGAATGTGTAGAAAAGTACACAAACTAGACGAGATAGGATATGAATGGTACCTGAGGCCACCGCCGCATCAGATTCGTCTGCTCAACGCATCTCATAGACTCGTTGGTGTGCCGAACCGATGCTAGAATCTCCCCCTCTAGCATTCTGACTCCGTCCCCATCCTCTGCCGTAACTCTGCTGTGATTGTCTAACTGGTTGCCTTTGATTCATACTCTGAGCTAAAGGTGCTGGGGCAGAAGCCCGAGTGTCCACAGTCTCATCTTGTTCAGAGAAATAAGCTGCCTTAGGTCCCATCTGTCCACAAGTGTGACACTTCAGGGGTGAGAAATTGCACTCCAGATTAACGTGGCCTGGACGACCACAATTAAAACAAGTTACCGGGCGAGTTGAGGCGCCCGGAGCAGAACGAAAACACCTCTTCCCTCTAGCAGAACGTGACAACTGCCCGACAGTATGGTTGGTCGTCTGAGGTCTCTGGAAGTTGCCACCTTTAGAACCAGAAAAATTACCAACGATCTTCTGCTTATTTGGTTCTTCTGTAGTATCATTGTTGGGACTCAACATGTCAAATGCCAAGGCCCTGTCTTCGTAATCCTTCAAGGTAGTGCAAGCAAACCCAGCCTTATAACACCGTAAATCCATATTCATCCGCATATCGAAGTAACGGATTTTGTCACGCTCATCCCGCACTTGATTCTTCACGTGGATTAGCTGTTGATTGCATTCCACTATCGCCTGCGAGACTGGAACATTCTGTGGCTTAGCCTCAAAAAAGGCTCGAATTCTGCTTTCTTGCACTGGCCAAGGACAAAACTCGACCTCTAGTAGCTCTTTAAACTCTCCCCACGTAGCAGCATGATCTTGTGGCTTGATAACTTTCCACCAAGTCGCGGCTTCCTTGGTAAAGAAGTACTGAGCAATCGGTACCTTCCTCACTTCCGGATAATCGACCGCTTCAAACACTTTCTCTAACTCCGCTAACCAATTCTCCCAACCCATCGGGTCTGTATCACCATTGATCTGCGGAGGGTGCATACGGATCACATTTTGAAGCAAGGCATCCGATGTCGGGTTTGGATTGTTCAGTTGAACGGCTTGGGCCAGGACAGTCATCTGGTTAGCTAATTGCTTAAGGACATTCGTGACTCCAAAATCCGTGTTATTCCCTTGGCCGGTCGACTGGCCGTGATGACCCTCAGTATCAGAATGTACTGAGTTAGATAAACTAGGGGTGGTCGACCCCGCAATAGAACTGAGGGAAGCGACCGTGCCACGTCCTCGTCCGCGTCCACGACCACGACCTTGCCTTTGTCCCCTATCAGCAGGCATTCTGAAGGATACACAAAGCACGTAAGTACAATTCAAATCGCACATCATCGAAGTGACTGATTCCCAAAATACCAAATCAAAAGTAAAGCGATTAAGGAAACATTAGGAGAGTAAGAGGTCTTACAAGTACCGGTCGCACTGTGATGATGGCAAAGTAGTGATATTGTAGACAAACGATGACTCAATCGACCCAAAAGACCGACAACCTAGGTATCCATAAACCTAAGCTCTGATACCATATTCTGTAACACCCCCAAGTTATTCAGGATATATTACAGCGCCGTGAGCCCCGACATGGGACCCACAAGGCTATTTACATGCGGAAAACATGAACTCTAACCGAGGAGGTCCAATATAATGAAATGAAGGACAATAAAAATGGGATTCAAACCATATCCAATATACATCCAAATACAACACATCTCAATTCAATAACACAGAAACACATGCCGGAATATCAAGGAAACTGAAAATAGTACTCGAGTATTCAAAAACCATTCAAGTACAACAACGCTGAATGGAGGAAATACAAAACATAACCAAAGACAAGACATAGCATCACACTTGCCCATCATATTCATGCCATCCCGGTACATGCCTATCTGCTCTCCTGGATCCTGAAATACATGAAAGGTATTTCCCCCATAAAAGGGTTAGCCGTCGAATAGCTAGTGCAAGTATATCGAATATGAAACACAATACTCATCGACAATAAAGTAAATGTAATCATCATCTCATCAATTCAAGACTAGTATTCCGGAATAACTAAATCTCATATCATCACATTTAATTCATACATGATTAACCACGGAACCGCACCAGAGGCTACGGAACCCTCATAGGACCTGTTGGTCCGTGTCAGAGTGGTTAACCCAAAATATCCATAGAACCACACCAGAGGCTACGGAACCCTCAGAGGACCCGTCGGTCCGTCCCAGAGTGGATATATATCATCATACAAGTCATATACCTTACTTTCGAATTCGAGAACGTACAATCATAAACATATACTTGCCTTTGAGACATCGTGAATTCGGAAGGAAAAGAGTATAAGTTCAGTAGGTTCAAGAACGCACTTCCGACACCTAAGAGATTCGTAAGGAATAAGATCAGCATGCTACTGTCGCATCAGGTACCGTTCAGATCATTTCACAGCCAGTTAGCATTTTATTCGATACAGGAGCTACACATTCATTTATATCTTTGTCTTGTGTAAATTGTTTGAACATTTCTGGTTTTTATTATTGTGAGCCTTATGTTGTGGGTTTACCGAATGGGGAGAGAATTGTGGGAAATTTGGAAACTAGAGATTTTCCCATATCAATTGGAGGCAGAGATTGGCCCTCAAATATGAGTGTGATAGAAATGCAAGGAGACGACCTGATTCTCGGAGATGATTGGCTTAATCGATATGGAGATATTGTAAACTACCGGAAGAGGAATATCCCGATGATAGATGAAGATGGTTCCGAAATACTATTTGAGGGATGGAGACCAGGAAGCTCAGGAAAGTTGATCAAAGCGATGAAAGCTGTTAAACTGCTAAAACAGGGTTGTACTGGATACTGGTGTTACGCGATGAAGAAGGAAGACGGAAAAGTAGAACTTTCATCCATTCCTATTGTGAATGAATTTTCGGATGTGTTTCCTGATGAATTACCTGGACTACCTCCACGACGGGATGTAGATTTCACCATTGAGATGGAACCAGGATCTATGCTGATTTCTAAGGCGCCGTATCGTATGGCACCTATTGAGATATACGAATTGAAGAAGCAACTGGAAGAGTTACTGGACAAAGGCTATATTCAACCAAACGTTTCGCCCTTGGGTGCACCAGTTCTTTTTGTCCGTAAGAAGGATGGATCGCTTCGATTGTGTATTGACTATCGAGAGCTGAATAAGATGACGATCAAGAACAAGTATCCATTGCCACGGATTGATGACTTGTTTGACCAGTTACAAGGAGAAACAATGTTTTCTAAGATCGATCTGAGGTCGGGATATCATCAGTTGAGGATTAAGGAACCCGATGTTCCAAAATCAGTGTTCAAAACTCGCTACGGACACTATGAGTTTGTAGTGATGCCGTTTGGTCTCACTAACGCACCTGTTGTATTCATGCAATTGATGAATCGAGTGTTCATAGAGTATTTGGACAAATTCATAGTCGTATTTATTGATGACATTCTGGTTTATTCCAAGAGCCCGAAAGAGCATGCACAACATTTGCGGATCGTTTTAGACCTTTTACGAAGCGAGCAATTGTACGCCAAGCTTTCTAAGTGTGAATTATGGCTAAAGGAAGTGATGTTCCTCGGTCACGTGGTATCACCAGAAGGAGTCCGAGTAGACCCCCAGAAAGTCGAAGCAATTTTGGATTGGAAGCCTCCTAAGAACGTGAAAGAAGTCAGAAGTTTTCTAGGACTTGCTGGGTAATATCGTCGGTTCGTGGAAGGGTTTTCCAAAATTTCCCTCCCACTTACTCGATTACTACAGAAGACCCAAACGTTTGAGTGGGACGAGATGTACCAGACCAGTTTTGATGAATTAAAGAAGAGATTGACAACGGCACCAATTTTAGCATTACCACAGGGAACTGGAGGATTCATACTTTATAGTGACGCTTCAAACTAAGGTCTCAGGTGTGTACTGATGCAGAATGATAAGGTGATCGCCTATGCATCACGACAGTTGAAACCCTATGAAGTAAATTATCCAACACATGATTTGGAGCTGGCAGCTGTGGTTTTCGCCTTGAAAATTTGGAGACATTATTTGTACGAGACTCACTGTCAGATCTTCATGGATCATAAGAGTGTCAAATACATCTTAAGTCAGAAAGAGTTGAACATGTGGTAGAGGAGATGGCTGGAATTGACTAAAGACTATGACTTGGAAATTCTTTATCATCCAGGTATAGCAAATGTGGTGGACGATGCACTAAGCCGAAAGCCTGTTTCTATTCAAATGTTGGAGACTCTCACCTCCTAGCCCAGCATTCAATGAGAATTGATTCGCAAAGGAATCGAAGTATGGTTGCAAAGAGTCCAAGGACAACTGCGTGTGATAGAACTAACTTCATCATTAATCGAAGAAATCAAATCTAAGCAATTGGATGATCCTTTAATGGTTAGGTTACGTGGTGAAGTGAGTAAAGGAAAGGCCCCATGATTCGTAATTCATGATGATGGAGTTTTGAGATTCCAGAGCCGACTTTATGTTCCCGATGTCGATGTCTTGAAGCAGACAATCATGAAGGAAGCTCACAGTACGCCTATTCTATCCACCCGGGCACTAGTAAGATGTATAAGGACCTGAAGCAGAATTTCTGCTGGGGCAACATGAAGAAAGCCGTAGCGGATTATGTCTCGAAATGTTTAATTTGTCCGCAGGTTAAGATCAAACATCAACGACCTGCCAGAATGCTGAAGCCGCTCTCGATTCCTGAATAGAAGTGGGAGGACATATCGATGGACTTTATCACTAATATGCCGAGGTCCAGAACAGGAATGAACATGATTTGGGTAATAGTTGACCGTCTAACCAAATAGGCTCATTTTCTGGGCATTAAGGACACTTGGGGACCATTGAAGTTGTTACGAGTGTTTATTGCAGAGATAGTCCGATTGCCTGGTACTCCGAAGACCATTATTTCTGATCTAGACGGTCATTTCGTGTCACATTTTTGGAAATCAGTGCATAAGGCCTTGGGAACCGAATTTAACTTCAGCACAACTTATCATCCGTAGACAGACGGACAGTCCGAGAGGACTATTCAAATAGTGGAAGACATGCTGAGAGCTTGTGCCTTAGATTGGTCGACTGATTGGGAAGTTCATCTACCACTGATTGAATTCACCTACAACAATAGTTGGCATGCTTCCATTAAGATGGCACCATTTGAGGCATTATACTAGAGGAGATGCGGATCACCCCTATGTTGGAATGATTTATCAGACTTGATCGGGATGGAACCGGAATCGATCGTACAGACATGAGAGAAGATGGCCTTGATTCGCGAAAGACTGTTGACCGCCCAGAGTCGATAGATATCTTACGCAGATGTGCGTCGTCGCCCATTAGAGTTCAGTATTGGAGATCACGTGCTTTTAAAAGTTTCTCCTACTCGGGGAATCTTTCATTTTCGGAGAAAGGGAAAGCTGAGTCCGAGATATATCAGACCGTTCGAGATTCTTGAGAGAGTTGGAGAGTTGGCATAAAGGTTGGCACTACCGCCGTCATTAAGCCATGTTCATAACATATTCCACGTATTCCAGTTATGGAAGTATATACTAGATCCCAGTCATGTCATTGATTTCGGCGAGATCGAAGTCGCTAAGGATGGTACGTTTGAAGAGAGACCAATCAAGATACTCGAAAGTTGATTCAAACAATTGAGAAATAAACCGATCGCTTTGGTTCAGGTTTAGTAGTCGCGCCACGGAGTGGAAGAAGCCACTTGGGAGATGGAGAATAGCATGAAATCCAGATACCCAGAGTTATTTTCGTCTTGAGTTTCGGGACGAAACTCCTTTTTAGAAGGAGAGTATGTAATATCCAGATAAATTTTTGAGTATTTCATCTGTATTGAACCCTGTATTATTCCAATAATAATAATATCAATAATCGAAATATGAGTTTTCTCGTATTCGTATCCATGTGCATGATAATATCAACATGTAAATTTTCACATGCAATTACGTGATAACGTACGCTAAGAAGAGAGCTTAACGTACGTTATATGCCAAGGTTAGCATACGCTATGAATGAAGCACAGCGTACGCAAGGCAGCCAATAATTGAGCAGGGCGGCTAGCACATGAGCCATCTGGTGGTGGGCTCGGCCAGATCCTCACCATATTCTCACAGCATGAACCTGGATAGTTTTTACGTCAACGGGTGTTAACGTATGCTATGGTATGTATCTAGCGTACGCTAATGGGTGTTGCTTGCGTACGTAACTTGATGGTGTAGCATACGTAAGCGAGTACAGAATGAGACAGTAAGCTATCATTGGACGATAGCGTACGCTAAAGAACAGATAGCATATGCTAAAAGGATTACGTATGTTATGCATGAAGGCTATCGTACGTAAAGTCAGAAAAATTATAAAAGGGACAGCACCCCATTTCATTTCATCTTGTTTCCTTCAATTGTCTTTCACCTCCCTTCATCCCTAGAGAGTTCCCAGCCACCTAAAACACCCATAGACCATCTATACTTGATTATTGGAGATTGGATATCACTTATGCTTGATCATTGAAGTGGACAAACATCTTGGATTGGCACACAAGCAACCGGAGTTGGACTCTACCTATTGTCTCGGTGTTTTCTTCATATTAAGGTATGTTAATGCTATCTCCAACCATGGGTTCATGTTCTTAAGGATGTTATGATCATACTACCAAGAATATTAGGTTCCATAGATGACTTATTTCAACCAAACATCATGTTTAGAAGTTAGGATGATTATGCTTAAGTTATCATTGTTAGGAACATCATAGTTGGAATCTTGTTACGTCAAATGATAAGAGTAGCGTTCTGAGATTGATAATCCGTATTGAATGGTGTTGCCATAATGATCGTAGACTTGGTATTAGTATCATTTTTGCTAAACAGAATTAGATGAAGGATCACCGAAGGTTGAAGTTGGATTAGTAAATTAATCTTCATGATGAAGTTGAATGTAATGATGATACTGGTAATAAGCATATCAACCGAACTTCATATGTGAAATTGTAATCAAGATTGAGTATATCATTGTGATGTTATGTGAATCCTTGAATTTGAAGATGTCTTTAACCGTAAGATCATTTAAGTTTACACGAGTATAGTATGTATGAAGATAACGTACGTTAACCATTGAGAATTTCGTACGCTATATCATCAGACGAGTCAGTCATCTGATCAGAGAAGTGAACTGTTAAATGCATGATTAGCATACGCTAGGCTTCGTATCTTACGTACGCTAATGAGCATACTTAACGTAAGCTATGGTTGGTATGTAACGTACGTTATGCAGATCAGACAGGTTACATTTTGTTGAACTTTCGGCCGTAATTTAGGATGTTATATGTCCGTACGATAGTTATTCGACGTGAGATGAACTGTATATTATATATTCTATTTAAGGTTCGAGCTTTGCAACATGATTAATCGAAGGGGCGACCTTCGAGTGTATTGATATTCGTCAGAGTTTTATCCTTGTCATCAAGTCGAGGAAAATACCTTATTTATGTTTTACGTGTTGATGTTATACATATTGTCATGCATATGTGTTTTTGTTGTATGTTCACCTCGTGTTGGTCCGACGGGATCATCATGGGATCTATGCTAGCGTGCACTGGATCATCGGACAGGTTTTTCCACCTCATGTTGGTCCGACGGGATCATCTTGGGATCTAGGCAGTGAACGCTGGATCATCGGAATTACCATGTGTATGTTGTGATGTCATAATATGATTATCATTTATGTATGGTACTTATGAGTTTTCTCGTAGGAAGAGGCTCATTGGCATTTTTGGTCATTTATGTTATTATTCGTGAGACGTTAAATAATATGTTGTGGTATTTGTACAAACATCGTTGTGCTAACCCCTTCGGGGGTGAACATTTGTTTTTGTTCAGGTTACAGGAGAGCAGGAAAACAACCATTAGAGCCGCATGACGATGGGGGTTCAGAGTGATGTTCCAGCCGAAATAATTTGTGGAGTTTAAATGTTGTTTTTAATAAAGTACTCGAATATGTTGTCCTTTATTATATTTGATTTGGGTATGTATTGATATTAACTGTTGGACGTTGTATTGCCGGTGTTGTTTCGGACTTATTGTATTTTATTGTTGTTGTCATCGTTTATTGTTGTTTATTATTGTCATTTCGTTTTCTCAGTCTTGTAAATTCTTACGTAAAGGATTTACGGCGCTGTAACATTCCTAAATATATCGGGGTGTTACAAACTTCGTTCCATTCCGTCTTCAAAGCATAACATCAATAGCCCGTGCAACCTTTATTCAAAAGTTTTACGGCCTTCATGGCGCTGATAACCAACTTAGGTTGGCCCGACTTACATCCCAAAAATGAGTACTCGGATCCGTCTTCAGTCAACATAGTGATAACCTTAGTACGGTAATTCATAATCGCTTGGTGACCGTCAAGCCAATCCACGCCTTCCATATCAACCACAATCAAATTCGATAACCAATCCATACCGGCTATATTCACCAGAAAATCTCTTATCTCCTGATTCCCCACTATTCTATCCTCGCTAGGTAGTTTCACAATGAAAGGATCGCAAGCAGTCATACAAGTTATATTCAAATGGCGTACACACTCCAAGGAGATGAAAGAATGTGTAGCACCCGTATAAAAAAGTACACAAACTGGATGAGATAGGATATGAATGGTACCTGAGGCCACCGCTGCATCAGATTCGTCTACTCGGCGCATCTCATAGACTCGTGGGTGTGCCGAACCGATGCTATAATCTTCCCCTCTAGCATTTTGACTCCATCCCCGGTCTCTGCCATAACTCTGCTGTGATTGTCCAACTGGTTTCCTTTGATTCATACACTAAGCTAAAGGCACTAGGGCATAAGCCCGAGTGTCCACAGTCTGATCTTGTTCGGGGCAATAAGTTGCCCTATGTCCCATCTGTCCACAAGTGTGACACTTCAGAGGTGCGAAATTGCACTCTAGATTAACGTGGCCTGGACGACCACAATTAAAACAAGTTACCGGGCGAGTTGAGGCGCCCGGAGCAGAATGAAAACTCCTCTTCCCTCTAGCAGAACGTGACAACTGCCCGACAGTATGGTTGGTCGTCTGAGGTATCTGGAAGTTGCCACCATTAGAACCAGAAAAGTTACCAATTATCTTTTACTTATTTGGTTCTTCTGCGGTATCATTGTTGGGACTCAACAAGTCAAATGCCAAGGTCCTGTCTTGGTAATCCTTCAAGGTAGTGCAAGCAAACCCAGCCATATAACGCCGTAAATCCATATTCATCCACATATCAAAGTAACGGATCTTGTCACGCTCATCCCGCACTTGATTCTTCATGTGGATTAGCTGTTGATTGTATTCCACTATCACCTGCGAGACTGGAACATTCTGCGGCTTAGCCTCAAAAAAGGCTCGAATTCTGCCTTCTTGCACTGGCCAAGGACAAAACTCGGCCTCTAGTAGCTCTTTAAACTCTCCCCACGTAGCAGCATGATCTTGTGGCTTGATAACTTTCCACCAAGTCGCGGCTTCCTTGGTAAAGAAGTACTGAGCAATCGGTACGTTTCTCACTTCCGGACAATCGACCGCTTCAAACACTTTCTCTAACTCCGCTAACCAATTGTCCCAACCCATCGGGTCTGTTGCACCATTGATATGCGGAGGGTGCATACGGATCACATTCTAATGCAAGGCATCCGATGTCGGGACGTTCAATTTCGATAAGTACCTAATTTGTTAAGCAAAATATTACTACCTTATTTACGTTCCAAACTATAAATTTTTGATAAAAATACATTAATATGCATGTAAAGAATTACTTACAAAGTCCAAAACTGTAGAATCGATAAGCTAAGCCACTCCTTGTCTTGAATGATTTCCAAAAGATCGTTGTAACTTATGTACAAGGGAACGTCATCACCACCACAACCAAAGGAAGCTGTATCCCATGGCACCTGTAATGGCTCACTAAAGGGAGTCAGTGAAACACTAAATAACTCTCTCAACGTGTCACTGTCACTCGACCGATCATCTTGACGAGCATGTTTCTTAGGTGGCTCGGGTTGCTCAATATCCTAAATCATATAGAAGAAACATGAAAACTGTAAAAATCAACTGTAAACCCAATTATAAGTACTTGCTAACTGGGGATGAACAAAGTTATAAAACAAAGTCTTGTTAAGATCAGTTAAAAAGCAATCGGAATAATCATTCATGTCACGTGTGGCACGTATTCGCTTACTAGACCCGATTAAGCATTTGTTTTGTTGTTTTCTATTGGTTAAAAGATTTTTTTTCTTTCATAAATAGCACCCTAAAAAGCTGAACTCTGCAGTGAGCCTTTTTGGGTTGTTAAGTTTCCTTTTAAAAAGGCCTCAATTTTCCCACAAATTTGGGAAGGGCAAATATAAAAGTGAGCCAGAGGATAAACTGACACGTGCAAATTTTTCCTTATCACATATTTTGATGTGTATTTCCTTTTTTCGGAAAATCAACACAGTCAGGAAGTTCTCAGGGGTACTGTATGTCCAAGATGAATCTGATCAAAGTTTCTAACATATCCAGCCATTTTCAAGCAGCCATTTTAAAAGTTCAATATTATAGATCACAATTTCTGTCAAAATTTAGTAAGAAGCTTATAGGTAATAAAGTATAGATATTTACTTGTTCGAAGTTGTCATAATTCTGTTGAAAAATTCTCCAAAATTACATAAAACAACACAAAACGTTATGTCAACAAATACTTAGTGGTGTGTATTTGTAGGATTGAAAACATACAAAACAAACAATGAGAAGACTCCAAATGTGAAAGTTCTTAGCAAAGTTCATGTAGCGACTCTTATATCACTTCACTATGCATTTATTCCTATTTTTGTTAATCTCGAAGTTTTTACACTGGCCACAAAGGTCATTCTTCCTTGGACATAATATTATCAAAATACTCTTCCCTAGGTACTACGAGCAGAGGGAGTGAGATTCCTACGAGAAGTATCTCACTTCAACTATCTCAAGAACAGAAGATGTCTGGCCTAAATAGAAGTGCAAAGCAGAACTTACCCAAAAGCAAGGATTAACTCTACCAGAAGTACAAGTACCCGAACAAATTTTTCATGTTAGTGAATAATTATATTCGAAATTAGCACAAATAAAATGAAACCAAGATGCAATGCAAACTAACGTAGGGTACAGGAAAATGTAAAAAAATGGAATAAATCCAAGAACGCTACCTCGGTAGCGTTTTAACCCGCTGGCAATTTAAAATCTGAGAAGACAGCTGCGGAAATAGAAGTGGCCAACGGTGGGGTAGCTCAGAGATGGTCGCTCAGGCCACGTCCAGCCAAAAACGGCGAAGGCTCCAGTGGGATTGTTTGGGGCTAGGGGTTAATCGTCCGACGAGATTGTTCGGGGCCAGGGTTATTCGTCCGGCGAGATTGTTCGGGGCGATGGAAAAAAATCAAGATGCACGACGACGGGAAGGGCGATGGGAAAAAATCGAGATGCACGGCGACGGAGTATTTTGGGTCAGAGCAATCGGCATGGACGATCCAGCTCGCGTAGTTCACCGGTTCCATCGACCATATTTAACTCACTTTCAGTTACAGTAGAGAGAGGCAGAGGAATAAAAATAATGACTGAACTATTATTCTTAATGATCAAACAACAACGGTTGTTAAGCAACAACCGCTGTTAATTATCTTTTTTTTTTAAAAAAAAATTAACAGCGGTTATTGTGTAAACCGCTGTTAATTTAATTTTAATTTTTTTCGAGAAAAATTTTAACATCGGTTTTCCTTAATAACCGATGTAAAATTGCAATTTCATTTTCTTTAATTTTTCAGGATAAATTTAACATCGGTTATTAGAAAACTGATGTTAAGTTGCTATTTTAATATCGGTTATTTGAATAACCGCTGTTAATTTGTTGCACACTATTTACATGTATGCCACCACGTCATTTTAACAGCGGTTTTCGAACAACCGCTGTTAAAAGGGCGCTGTTAAAGGCTAGTTTTGTAGTAGTGAACGACAAGGTTAAACAGTCAATAAAAAGTACGGATAACAACAGCAAACATTCATTAACTTCATGGATATGAATTTTCCAAAACTTTGGGAAGTGTTGAAGAAATATGCTGCACAGAATTTCAATGCCTATCTAATGATTCCTAATTTCAGACCTGAAGAAGCACCTACACTGATGAATAATGAACTTGATGATGGCTCTTCAGGAAGAAATCAGAGAACTATGCATTGAAAATAACTTCACATCTCCAGAGCAACAACAATTTGCTTCATTGGTAATTAAAAGAAAATATGGGTTAGCCCCAGTAACCAAGAAAACAATTGGAGCCAAGTCATTGAAGCCACTCCCTCCATCTAGGGTCATAGGAAAAGGAAGAGGGAGAGGAAGATAAAGTTTTATTTATAATTTACTTGTAAATTTTATTTTGTAATTTACGTGTAATTTTGTAATACATGTAATTTTTTACTTGTATTTTGTTTCATTCAAACAGCACTGTAATGTATCATCAATAAAAATTTATAACAGTCACTTGAATGACTACCAGTAGTTGTCTCAAAAGACTGAGTTTTACCTGTATCTTGCACTTTATTTTGTGCAGACTTGTTTACATTTGAAATGCTTTAGTTTTACCATCATCAAAATATGGGGAAATGGTTAGGAATACCTATTAGATTTTGATGATTTCATCCCTGTATTGTTATTTATTCAAATGTATGTACCTAAGTACTTGGCATTGTAAAGAAGAACCAAATGAGTATCTTCTATAGGCCTTAAAAATTAGGCTAAGTTTGATCAAATGTTAATCAGTAAGAAAAGCGACTAAGTATAGAACTGCCATATATCAGAGAAGCTTTCAGGCAAGTTCAGTATCAGAGAAGTTTGGTCAACACAAAACATCATAGAGGTTTGACCAAAACCAAGCTGCAGTTAAGTTCTGAAAAAGGCAATACATCAGACAAGTTTTGGTCAACACAGAATATCAGAGAGGTTTGACCAAAACCCATCTGTAGTCGAGTTATCAGATGAGATCTGGTCAAACACAAAATATCAACTAAAGTTTGACCATCAGATCAGAGAACATTCATCAGGCCAGAGAACTTCAGTCATACCACCAGATCAGAGAACTTTATCTCAGAGAACTTCTACCAAGTTATATCAGATAAGTTTTACATCAGATAAGGTTGATCGCACATCAGGCAGGTTTGACCAAGAGATATCAGATGAGTTCTCAGACAAGATATCATCCAAGTAACTCACTCCACGTCAGCAAGCGTTAAAGTCAACAAAAATGGAAATCCACATGCAGACGTAAATAGACAAACTAGAAAGATTCCCGGAAAGTTAGGAATAAAATATTCCTTGAGATCCACATTCCAAAGACTTATGATTATTCTAATCAAGAATAACGGCGCTAACAAAGGAATTCTTTCAAACGGTCGGAAATGAAAAAGGGAATCAAGCCGTGCAACAGAATGATAAGATAAACAAAGAAATCCACTCTCCAACGGACGGATTTGTTACAAGAGATACAATGGCTATGAAAGAATCTCAAAGAAACATACTATAAATATATTAAGATACGAATTGAGCAAAGTACGATGCGAACAATACATTCAAGCGATCAAAGCAGTCAAAGCAATCATAGTGAACAAATAGCATCGTGAAGCGCAAAGCTTAAATAGTCATATTCGAAGAAGCTCTTAAGTTAGAGAAGACAAACACTCTTGTCTTAAAAGATGAGTACGTGGTACTTCTGTAAACGAGGTTTTAGAAGTTTCGCGACTGATAAGGCATCCACGGATTCTTGATTGGAAGGTTATAGATAGCTCGAGAGCTGTTAAGGCATCCACAGGTTTTCGATTAAGAGGTGATAGGCAGTCAAGGGAGTTGCAATGGTCACGGGTTTCCACTGGTTGGAAGCTATTGTAACAAGGAAGAATTCATTGTAACCTTTATCACTGGTTGACAGTTATAGTGAATTTATCTCCAACTGGTTTGGAGAGAAGTGGACTAGTAAAGGATTACCTCACCTATGAAACCACTATAAGTGCTTGTGTGATTTACTGCTTTAAACACCATGCACAACTGCTGCATACATATTTAGTGTTCCATTATAAAGTTATTTGCAGTTGATACTTGTTATCTGCATTATTATCAGCTGTGTCTTCCGCATTATCTGTCTGCAGTCGACATAAGTCATCTGCACTTAATCACAGCTGAGAAACTCACCTGAGATTCAGGAAAGAGTTTAATAAGTCTATTCACCCCCCTTGTGACCTACATTGAGCTCTAAAAACATGATATATCCATATTAGATCATCATTTTGTAGATTGGATCAATCTTGAAAGGTTGTCCTTAGCTAAGTTGGTGATTATTGTTCTTCAAGAGCTAATACTAGCTAACACCTTGATTCTTTATTGTTGATTAATGGTTGATAAGGGCGATTATGAACATGATAAAGAATCTTGGATGAAAATTAGGCTGAGGTTATGTTCTTGTTACGGATTTTAAGGTTTTTGATGATATTATGAAGATTGGTGATTAGTTCTTGATTAATGATCATGTGCTGATGAAGAGTATGATGATCATATCCAACTAATTAGTTTATTCATAGGAGATTCATTATGATGATGATTATGCTAAGCATAGTCTTAGGAGAATTGATTCTTGTTGTTGAAAGACTTTAAAATCGAGTAATTATCAAAGAACTCATAGTAATTGAATTCATGAGACTTTGAGATCGAGCTAGCAGTGGAAGAATTAAAGTTTTGATAATCATAGTAGTTCTATCATCTCAGCTTTATGTTAATCTTGAGACTCCAGTTATTATTGGTATGACTATAGGGGTGGTTTTGAGAAAAATAGTTGATAACTGTAATCGTATTCTCGTTATCATTATAACCGGAATCGTATATCGTTATCAATGTGGATGGTGTTAATCATATTAGGATCATACTCGAGTTACCTTATGATGTAAGGTAGATTGGATCGTTAGTTATGAATTTGTTATTTTGGTAATTAAGGTTTGATTATTCGAAGTGTTGATCAGGAAAGCCAATTCTGATAGATTTATATCATAGTTGCGGTTAGGGAAAGTACATTAATTATATATTTTGTATTTCTTGTTGTATAAATATTATGAATTGTGGTTTAGTTCTTCCAGATGTGTCTGGGCACTCGTGATAGAGGTCATGGTCTAAGAACTCTTAGGGGATTATCCAACCTTTGTCCAGCATAATTTATGGTGTGTGTATACATGAGGCTGCGTCACGTGATAAATCGCCAAAGTGAGATGATTATAATTGGATAACTCTTTATCGGTTTGTTCCAGAATAGTAAATGATCCGTCAATATACGTTGTGATATGTTGTAAAATATATTTCCTATGGTTACTATACTAGCATTAGCCATTCAGGCCAACCTTCTTGTGGGGGGAATACCATTTATGTGTTTCAGATACAGGGGATGCGAAGGAGCTTTCACAAGGGCAGTAGAACAGCAGTGGAAATTAACACTAATATTAGTATTCCAGATTTTGAGTGTCGTGTCATCCGCTATTGAACTCAAACTTGGTGTGTAGTAATGATACTTGTATTTTATTATTTTGTATTGTTGTTACGTGATGTTATACGAGCCTTATAGGCTTGACTTTTGTAATTTATATTATGTAATTTGTCTATGAATTGGGTTTGACCTCATCAGTCATTATTCTTTTAACACATTTATAGCCTAGTAAACTTTAAGATGGATTTACAGCGCTGTAATTATTCCTGTGGTTTTTGGGTGTTACAGTTTATGAGTCTTGATTCAAAACATTCATATGCATCTTAAAAAGACTTAACCAACTCATACACATCCTTAGGCAAAGCTTCATATAGAAGTTATTAAATGGCTCTAAGTAACTCAAAAGTCCAACACAATCAATTATGTACTTTGTGACAGCTAAAATGTCAATATTATATTGAATTAATTCATGTTAGGAGTTTATCACACCCCGTGAGTGACAACCGACTAGGTCCTTGTACGAACCGGCACAAAGTTGTGTAGGGTTCAACAGATCAATGTGCATGAGATATTTTCGGGACTACAAGGTCGTGTGGTGTGGCACAATCAATCGTGGGACTTAGCAATGTCGTGCGCTTACATTGATGTATGACTGGACAAGTATGCAATCTGGGAAATGAGGAGCCTAAACCAAGGGACGAGGCTAATGGGCCATTTGCCAGTCCGAGAGCGCAGGATTGTTCTATTATTTCGGACCAGGTGAAAAGTGAAGTTGATAAGATCGCTACTTCGAGCATGGCTCCTCTCATGTATACCACATTGAAATAGTATTAGGATCGAACTTTAGCATTCCAAATGACTTTATCATTGATGGAGCCTATGACTGTGTCGAAGAAATAGAAAATTTGTGATGATTCATCGGGAAGCAAGAAAACTGGGTTTCTAAACCTCAACCCTTGTATCGGTTATTTGTAGGACCCCTTTGTAATATCCGAATTTATTACGGTGTATTTCATCTGTATTCAAACCCTGTATTATTCGGATTTGTAGTTTTGATTATTGGAGTATGATATTTCTTGCATTGATATCTTTGTACATAAGTATAACAACATGCAAAATTTCTCATGCAAACTCGTGATAGCGCACGCTAAGAATGTAGCTTAACGCGCGCTATCAGGCTACCACTAGCGCACGCTATGCATGTAGGAGTTGCGTGCACTAAGAACTCAATTATTGAGCGGGACGGCTAGCACTTGCGCCAGCCGGGACATGGGTCCGGATAAGATTCCCACGGATGAACTTGGACAGTTCTGAAGTCAACTCTTATTAGCGCGCGCTAAGGAAAGCTTAGTAGCGTGCGCTAATTTGTTAAAATGCAGAATATTATAAATGGGACAACAACCCGTTTTGGCTTACATTTCATTCGTCCATTCTTCATTCTTGAGAGGCCAGAGAGCTGTAATAATCCTTCTACACACTTAGAACACATCTTGTTGGTCTTTGTATATTGGTTATCACTTGTGAGTAATCATTGAAGTGGAATAGCACCTTGGAGTGGCATACAACCAACCGGAGTCGGATTCTACCATACGGTTTAGTGATTTTCGTCATATTAAGGTATGTTCAACCTATCTACAGACTTAGAGTTGGATTCTAAAGAATTAGATGATCATGTTATCAAGATATTGATTTTTCATTAGTGAATTATTCAACATGCATCATGTTTGGAAATATAGAGATGGTTATGCCTCAAGTACTTTGATTATGAACATCATGATTAGAATCTTATTACATTGAAAAAGTAAAGGAAGCTTCTATCATTGGTAATCCGAATCTAGTAGATGACTTCATAGCAATCATGGACTTGACTTTAACATCATTATTGTTATATGAATCTAAAGGATTGATCATGGAATGATTTATCTAGTATAGATGGAATGTTAAACAACTTCAGCATGATAATTTTGATTGATATAAAGGTGTCGATATCAACCGTTAAGCCTTTCGAATTGTCGTATGAAGATTTGTAGTCGAAATGGAATATGGTTTTATAATGGTATACATATCCCTGAATCCGAAGTTGTTGTTATCCGTAAAATCATTCATAAGCATATGAACATGATATTCATGGAGGTAACATGAATTATCACGGAAGATTTCATTGTTTTGATCATGATGAGAACAGTTTACTGCCCAGCAGTAAACTGCCATGCACAGATAGTGCATGCTAAGCTATGAAGATTAACGTGCGCTATCGAGCACGAGTTAGCGTACGCTACGTTTGGTACGTAACGTATACTAGGCCATCAGACGAGTCAGTCGACTGATCAGTGAAGTACTGACCATGCATAGTTAGCGTACGCTAGGCTTTGTTGTTTGCATGCGCTATCGAGCAGACTTAACGCACGCTACATAGAGTACTTAGCGTGCGCTAAGCAGTTCAGGCAGATTACATTTTATGAACTTTTGGCCATAAATCGAATTGTTAAACATTCGTACGACGTGAGATAAATCCGATATCATTTCTTTTGTTAAGGTTTGATCTTGTTACGTGATTGATTGAGGAGGACGACCTTCGAGTGTTCGTTTTTGTGGAAGTATTGTTCTTGTCTTCAAATCGAGGCAAGTACCTTAATTGTTTTATGTATTGATGTTATACATATTGTCGTGCATGTATGTCATTGTTGTATGTCCACCTCGTGTTGGTCCGACGGGCTCATCGGGGGATCTATGCTAGCGTGCGCTGGATCATCGGATGGGTTTTTCCACCACGGGTTGGTCTGACGGGATCATCGTGGGTTCTAGGCAGTGAACGCTGGATCGACGGAATTACCATGTGTATGTTATGATATCATGTTGTGATTATCAGTTGTGTATGTCATTTATGAGTTTCTCGTAGGAGAAGACTCGTTGGTATTTTTGTCGTTTACGTTATTATTCTTCGTGAGATATGAATAATATGTTGTGGTACTTGTACTAGCATCGTTGTGCTAACCCCTTCGGGGGTGAACATTTTGTTTATGTTCAGGATCCAGGAGAGCAGGAAAACAACCACTGGAGCTGCATGACGACGAGGGTGCAGAGTGATGTTCCGGCCGGGTTTATTAATCTGTTGTTTATTGGTTATTTCAATAAGTACTCGAGTACGAAGTCATTTATGATGAATTTGAATTTGGTGATGTATTATTAAGTCCCTGTTGAACAATTGTACTTTCAGTATTTGGTCAGAACTGTTGTATCTTAATTTCGATATTTCCATTCGTAGTATTTCTTAATGTCTGTTCAATTCTTCAGCCTTGTAAATCCCTATGTAAAGGATTTACGGCGCTGTAATATTCCTGAATATATCGGGGGTGTTACAGAATATGGTATCGGAGCTAAGATTATGGATATCTTGGCCGTTGGGTTAAAATAGGGGTCATTTATGTCTTTTGAGGTAACCGGTCGTGAATGATATCACTGCACTGCCTACGTATTCTTGCGAATGGTGGTTGTAAGTTCCTAAACTCTATCTGGTTCTTTACATGTTGTGTCTCTTTATACTCGAATATTAGAACGATGTTGTTTCCTGTATATTGAGTATTTATGCTTACAGTATGTTGAGAGGCGGACGTGGACGTGGTCGCGGTCGTGGACGCGGACGAAGAAATGCTGAAAGGGAAGCGTCGCCTTCTAACTAGGCCAGTCATAGCTGAGGCGAGCCGCAACAATCTATTAATAACGAACTGTAACTCCGTGTACAGAGATCCTTCGTCAAGTGGTGAACCAGATGACTCGGGCCGCCAAGTCGTGGACCGAATGCAAGTGGCGGTGGGACTACAAGGCAGGAGAGAGACAAGGGATCCCTGCATGGGAAATCGAGGTGACCGGTGGCTGCAAGAGGTGGCGAAGATGCAACCACCCAAATTCGACGGTATTTCTGAGACTCCCACCTGGGACCATTGGTTGAAGGAACTGGAGAAAATATTTGCCGGAATTAACTGCCCAGATGACCGGAGAGCCTCTATCGCGCAATACTTTTTGATAGGGGAAGCGTCCGAATGGTGGGAAGCCATCCGGCCTGTAGACCATGATGTTGATTGGACAGAGTTTAGATTGATGATGGAAGCTCAGTATTTCCCTCGTCCTGTGAGGGAAGCCAAAGTTTGGGAGTTGTTCTCCGTTCAGCCTTCTGATGTGCCAGTATCCCAGACAATTAAGATGTTTAACCAGCAGCTGGCATTTGTTCGACATCTGGTCAGAACAGATGCAGAAATGATGATCCATTTCGATATGAGGATGAAACCAGAAATCCAGAGGTACATGTCCGGATTTGATTGTACCACACTCCGTCAATACCAGGATAAGGCGTTGGCGTATGAGATCAAGGAAGCAGCTATGGAGAAATTTTCGGAATCCAAGAAATAGAAAGTCTCTGGTACTTTTACAGAGCACAAGAACAGCGGGCCCCGTAAGGCCCAGTCATCATTTCACTCTTTCAAGAAACCTCCGCACCCAGTTAGGAGCGGAAAGAACTTTGGAGTGACATCAACTATTACTGATGTTACCAGGAAATGCTTTAACTGCGCCCAGACGGGGCACTATCGACGGAATTGCCCCCTACCTGCCGTGACATGTTTTGATTGTGGACGAGAGGGACATCGGGCAGTGTTTTGTGAAGAGGCTGCAAAGTCTTTTAGAGCCCGTACACCACAACCACCCGTAAGGAAGCCAAGATTCAATGACGCAAGAAAGTGTTCGATGCCTCAAAATTTTGGCCGCGACGAGGCAGAGGACAATGGGACCGAAAGGGGACATCGAGTGCCGGATATGCTCCCCATGTCTCAGACGAGATGAGGAGGACAGACGATCGATGTCATTGCCGCATCGTGCAATCGTCCGCATCCTTTCCCACCGGGCTAGCGTTTTATTCGATACAGGAGCTACGCATTCTTTTATATCTTTGTCTTGTGTAAATCGTTTGAATATTTCCGGTTTTCATACTTGTGAACCTTATGTTGTTGGTTTACCGAGTGGAGAGAGGATTGTCGGAAACTTAGAAACTAGAAATTTCCCTGTATCATTTGGAGGCAGAGAGTGGCTCTCAAATCTGATCGTGATAGAAATGCAAGGAGACGACCTGATACTCGGAGACGATTAGCTTAATCGGTATGGAGCAATTGTAAACTACCGAAGGAGGAATATCTCACTGATCGCTGACGATGGTTCCGAAATTCTGTTTGAGGGATGGAAACCGGCATTTCAGAAAATTGATCAAAGCGATGAAAGCTGTCAAATTGTTGAAACAGGGCTGTATCGGGTACTGGTGCTATGCAATGAAGAAAGAAGACGAAATTGTGGAACTTTCATCCATTCCTGTTGTGAACGAATTTCGAGATGTATTTCCTGACGAGTTACCTGGACTACCTCCACGAAGGGATGTAGAATTTACCATTGAGCTGGAACCCGGAGCTACACCAATTTCTAAGGCGCCGTATCGTATGGCACCTACTGAGATGTACGAACTGAAGAAGCAGCTGGAGGAGTTACTGGACAAGGGATATATTCAGCCAAGCGTTTCTCCCTGGGGAGCGCCAGTTCTTTTTGTCCGAAAGAAGGATGGATCGCTTCGACTGTGTATTGACTACCGAGAGCTGAACAAAATGACGATTAAGAACAAGTATCCGTTGCCACTGATTAATGATCTGTTTGACCAGTTGCAAGGGGCAACAGTATTTTCTAAAATCAATCTGAGATCAGGGTATCATCAGCTGAGGATTAAGGAATCTGATGTTCCGAAATCAGCATTCAGAACTCGCTACAGACATTATGAGTTTGTAGTGATGCCGTTTGGTCTCACTAACGCACCCACTGTATTTATGCAATTGATGAACCGAGTGTTCATCGAATTTTTGGATAAATTTGTGGTCGTGTTCATTGATGACATTCTGGTGTATTCTAAGAGCCCGGAAGAACATGCGCAACATTTGCGGATTGTATTGGAACTTTTGAGAAGCGAGCAATTGTACGCCAAACTTTCTAAGTGTGAATTCTGGCTAAAGGAAGTAATGTTCCTCGGCCATGTGGTGTCAGCTAAAGGAGTCCGAGTAGATCCTCAGAAGATCGAAGCAATTATGGATTGGAAGCCTCCAAAGAACGTGAAAGAAGTCCGAAGCTTCTTAGGACTTGCTGGATATTATCGTCGATTCGTGGAAGGGTTTTCTAAAATCTCCCGCCCACTTACTCGACTCCTGTAGAAAACTCAAAAGTTTGAGTGGAATGAGTTGTGTCAGATTAGCTTTGATGAATTGAAGAAGAGATTGACGACGGCACCGATTCTATCACTTCCACAGGGAACTGGAGGATTTATAGTTTACAGTGATGCTTCGAACCAAGGACTCGGGTGCGTATTGATGAAGAATGATAAGGTGATCGCTTATGCGTCGCGACAGATGAAACCTTATGAAGTGATTTACCCAACACATGATTTGGAGCTAGCAGCAGTGGTTTTTGCTTTGAAGATCTGGAGGCATTATCTGTACGGGACTCACTGTCATATCTTTATGGATCACAAGAGTCTCAAGTACATATTCAGTCAGAAAGAGTTGAACATGCGGCAAAGAAGATGGTTAGAGCTGATCAAGGACTATGACTTGGAGATTTTGTATCATCCAGGCAAAGCAAATGTAGTGGCCGATGCACTTAGCCGCAAGCCTGTTTCTATTCAGATGCTGGAGACGCTGACCTACCAACTTAGCCTTCAACGAGAGATGATTCGAGAAGGAATTGAAGTGTGGTTACAAAGAGTCCACGGACAACTATGCGTGATGGAGATAACTTCATCATTAACCGAAGAAATCAAATCTAGACAGGCAGATGATCCTCTGATGATTCGGTTACGTGATTAAGTGATCAAAGGAAAGGCCCCCGGATTCATAATTCATGATGATGGAGTTTTGAGATTTCAGAACCGACTCTGCGTTCCCGATGTTGATGTTCTAAAACAGACGATTATGAAGGAAGCTCACAGTTCGCCCTATTCTATCCACACAGGCACCAGTAAGATGTATAAAGACTTGAAGCAGAATTTCTGGTGGGGCAACATGAAGAAAGATGTAGCGGACTATGTTTCGAAATGCTTGACTTGTCAGCAGGTTAAGATCGAGCATCAACGGCCTGCCGGAATGTTGAAGCCACTCCCGATTCCTGAATGGAAGTGGGAGGACATATCGATGGACTTTATCACTAATATGCCGAGAAACAGGACAGGAATGAAGATGATTTGGGTGATAGTTGATCGTTTAACCAAATCAGCTCATTTTCTAGGCATTAAGGACACGTGGGGACCAGAGAGGTTGGCACGAGTATTTATATCAGAGATAGTTCGACTGCATGGTACGCCGAAAACCATTGTTTCTGATCGAGACGGTCGTTTTGTGTCTCACTTTTGGAAAGCAGTTCATAAGGCCTTGGGGACCGAATTGAACTTTAGTACAACTTAACATCCGCAGACTGACGGACAATCTGAGAGGACCATTCAAACGGTGGAAGACATGCTAAGGGCCTGTGCCTTAGATTGGTCAAACGATTGGGAAGTTCATCTACCACTGATTGAATTTACCTACAACAATAGTTGGCATGCTTCCATTAAGATGGCACCGTTTGAGGAATTATACGGGAGGAGATGCAGATTGCCCCTATGCTGGGACGATTCATCGGACTTGATCGGAACAGAACCAGAGTTGATCGTGCAGACTCGAGAGAAGATAACCTTGATTTGTGAAAGGCTGTTGACCGCCCAGAGTCGCCAGAAATCCTACGCAGACGTACGCCGTCGCCATTGGAGTTCAATACTGGAGACCACGTACTTTTGAAGGTTTCTTCTACTTGGGGAATCTTTCGTTTCGGAAGGAAAGGAAAGCTGAGTCCGAGATATATCGGACCATTTGAGATCCTTGAGAGAGTTGTGGAGTTGGCATACAGGTTGGCATTGCCACCGTCATTGTGCCATGTTCATAACGTGTTCCACGTATCCCAGCTACGGAAGTATATACCAGATCCCAGTCATATCCTTGATTTCGGTGAGATCGAAGTCGCGCAGGATGGGACGTTTGAAGAAAGACCAGTCAAGATACTCGAGAGTCGAGTTAAGCAGTTGAGGAACAAATCAATCGTTTTGGTCAAAGTTCAATGGTCACGTCATGGAAAGGAAGAAGCCACATGGGAAACAGAACTGATATGAAGTCCAGATATCCCGAGTTATTTTCGTCTTGAGTTTCGGGACGAAACTCCTTTTTAGTAGGAGAGTATGTAATATCCGGATTTATTACGGTGTATTTCATCTGTATTCAAACCCTGTATTATTCGGATTTGTGGTTTTGATTATTGGAGTATGATATTTCTTGCATTGATATCTTTGTACATAAGTATAACAACATGCAAAAATTCTCATGCAAACTCGTGATAGCGCACGCTAAGAATGTAGCTTAACGCGCGCTATCAGGCTACCACTAGCGCACGCTATGCATGTAGGAGTTGCGTGCGCTAAGAACTCAATTATTGAGCGGGACGGCTAGCACATGCGCCAGCCGGGACATGGGTCCGGATAAGATTCCCACGGATGAACCTGGACAGTTCTGAAGTCAACTCTTATTAGCGCGCGCTAAGGAAAGCTTAGTAGCGTGCGCTAATTTGTTAAAATGCAGAATATTATAAATGGGACAACAACCCGTTTTGGCTTACATTTCATTCGTCCATTCTTCATTCTTGAGAGGCCAGAGAGCTGTAATAATCCTTCTACACACTTAGAACACATCTTGTTGGTCTTTGTATATTGGTTATCACTTGTGAGTAATCATTGAAGTGGAATAGCACCTTGGAGTGGCATACAACCAACCGGAGTCGGATTTTACCTTACGGTTTAGTGATTTTCGTCATATTAAGGTATGTTCAACCTATCTACAGACTTAGAGTTGGATTCTAAAGAATTAGATGATCATGTTATCAAGATATTGATTTTTCATTAGTGAATTATTCAACATGCATCATGTTTGGAAATATAGAGATGGTTATGCCTCAAGTACTTTGATTATGAACATCATGATTCGAATCTTATTACATTGAACAAGTAAAGGAAGCTTCTATCATTGGTAATCCGAATCTAGTAGATGACTTCATAGCAATCATGGACTTGACTTTAACATCATTATTGTTAGATGAATCTAAAGGATTGATCATGGAAGGATTTATCTAGTATAGATGGAATGTTAAACAACTTCAGCATGATAATTTTGATTGATATAAAGGTTTCGATATCAACCGTTAAGCCTTTCGAATTTTTGTATGAAGATTTGTAGTCGAAATGGAATATGGTTTTATAATGGTATACATATCCCTAAATCCGAAGTTGTCGTTATCCGTAAAATCATTCATAAGCGTATGAACATGATATTCATGGAGGTAACATGAATTATCACGGAAGATTTCATTGTTTTGATCATGATGAGAATAAGCATCGCCAAAGAAGAACTGCCATGCACAGATAGCGCACGCTAAGCTATGAAGATTAACGTGCGCTATCGAGCACGAGTTAGCGTACGCTACGTTTGGTACGTAACGTATGCTCGGCCATCAGATGAGTCAGTCGACTGATCAGTGAAGTACTGACCATGCATAGTTAGCGTACGCTAGGCTTTGTTGTTTGCGTGCGTTATTGAGCAGACATAACGCACGCTACACAGAGTACTTAGCGTGCGCTAAGAGTTCAGGCAGATTACATTTTATGAACTTTTGGCCGTAAATCTAATTGTTAAACATTCGTACGACGTGAGATAAATCCTATATCATTTCTTTTGTTAAGGTTTGATCTTGTTACGTGATTGATTGAGGAGGACGACCTTCGAGTGCTCGTTTTCGTGGAAGTATTGTTCTTGTCTTCAAATCGAGGCAAGTACCTTAATTGTTTTATGTATTGATGTTATACATATTGTCGTGCATGTATGTCATTGTTGTATGTCCACCTCGTGTTGGTCCGACGGATCATCGGGGGATCTATGCTAGCGTGCGCTGGATCATCGGACGGGTTTTCCCACCACAGGTTGGTCTGACGGGATCATCGTGGGTTCTAGGCAGTGAACCCTGGATCGACGGAATTACCATGTGTATGTTATGATATCATGTTGTGATTATCAGTTGTGTATGTCATTTATGAGTTTCTCGTAGGAGAAGACTCATTGGTATTTTTGTCGTTTACGTTATTATTCTTCGTGAGATATGAATAATATGTTGTGGTACTTGAACTAGCATCGTTGTGCTAACCCCTTCGGGGTGAACATTTTGTTTATGTTCAGGATCCAGGAGAGCGGGAAAACAACCACTGGAGATGCATGACGACGAGGGTGCAGAGTGATGTTCTGGCCGGGTTTATTTATCTGTTGTTTATTGGTTATTTCAATAAGTACTCGAGTACGAAGTCATTTATGATGAATTTTAATTTGGTGATGTATTATTAAGTCCCTGTTGAACAATTGTACTTTCAGTATTTGGTCAGAACTGTTGTATCTTAATTCCGATATTTCCATTCGTAGTATTTCTTAATGTCTGTTCAATTCTTCAGCCTTGTAAATCCTTATGTAAAGGATTTACGACGCTGTAATATTCCTGAATATATCGGGGGTGTAACACCCTTAGTCAATTGGGCCATCTATGAACTCTAAGTTGGAGTCATTGGCTTCAGGTAGTGTGCTGAGATGTCATAAATGTGATGTTCCGATCCATGTTCATGCGAATTGTCCAGCTACACCGGTAACTTGTTACAACTGTGGACATGAGAGGCACCAAATTCAGTATTGTGAGAGTCTCGACCGTTCGAGACTCAGGCTTCAGTGCCGGTACCGAGATCGACTCATAGAAATCCTTGATGGTTGATTTTTGCTTTTGATTTATTTTTGTTGTTTGTTGTTTTTTGTTCTTAGTTTCTGTAATATCCAGGAATTATAATTGGAATTTTGCGGTATTAATTTTTTATTTTATTTTATCAATTTCTTTTATTTTTATTCTTATTTTAATTAGCTGAGTAATTAAAATATCGAATGGACTTTTGAGATATTAGACCAAAGTACTGCTAAGTTATTGATAGTTGGTGATATCTGACGCAATATGAGTTAATCGATTAATCAAGCCAGGAGACTGTATAATATATGAGGATTTTATAATAGATGAAATTATGGGGTTAAAATTCTAATTTATCATAGATGGCAATTATAAATTCTTAATCATGATTTTTTTTTAAAAACGGTCCACACTCTCTTCCCCTCTCATTGTCTCCCCCACATTTTTTTTCCTTTTCTCTCTTTCTCTCATTTTTCTCCACCTAACATCTTCACGGATAAACTCTCTCTCTCCCTCTCTCTCTCTCTCTCTCTCTCTCTCTCTCTCTCTCTCTCTCTCTCCCTCTTTCTCTCAATCACTGGCGTCGAATTCCTCACTTTCAAATATGATGACGAGGCACTCCATCCTGACCAAAGGACTTCATGGTAGGAGCTTGTGGAGGATGATGGGTGGGGTTTTGATGTAATATTGATGGCAGGAGTTTTAATTCTGGCGGACTCCGACCAATTCGTCTCGTTCTGGATGTAATATCTGGAATTTCTATTACTGTTATTTAATATTATTTTATCCTAGTTATGTTATACAGTGTGGAATCTGTACAGTATGGATAAAATAAATGAAGGACTGAGACATCTGTATTGGTATAATAGTCGTACTTGGTCGACAATTGCATTTGGGGATAGTGTGTATCATATGAGAATATTATTGGAAGGAGTATGTGTATTCAGTATGTCGTGTATATGTATCTCGTATGTTGAGACATTGGACAAGAATAGCCGAAAATGGCTAAGTATAGCCTGATTAGCGCACGCTAATATTCAAGCTTAGCGCATGCTATCGTGCAGGTTTAGCGCATGCTAATGGCAAAGGATAGCGCACGCTACTGCAGAACAGATCAGAAGGAATCTACGTGTGGACCCGGCCACTTTCAGCGCATGTTTCGATTAGGTCAACGGATGTTTGTTATGAAGGATTAGCGCACGCTAATGCATATTGTTAGTGCATGCTAATATCAGATCGGTCCAAAGGGAATCTTATCATTGTCAGAGCTTTCGATGTGTGGACCCGTCTTCGGAGCATACAGACAAACGAGTCAACTATGAGTAGCACACGCTATGGTCGGACACTTGCGTACGCTAAATAGAGGCATTTATGTATGCAATTGCATGGGCATTGCTTACATAAATCATTGTACGAAGTAAGGCAGTAGCCTCTGGACTGCGATAGCGCACGCTATTGCAGTGAAGGTAGCGCATGCTAATAACAGTCAGTATATATATGATTGCAGATGTGAATTATGCTCATTCGGCCATTCCTTCCCTTCACCTCTTAGGCGTTTGTAAATGTTTGTAAATCTATCTTTCAGCATTGTGGGTTCCGTCTCGAGGCCTACGACGCTGTAACATTCCTGGATGGCTCGGGGGGTGTTACACTGGCGGCATAACGAACTCAAATTTTGAATGGGCAGAGAGGGTGCCTAAGAAAAGAGGTTTGGGTTGTGGCTCGAGTCCGATCGGTGTGACGGATGGAGTGCTATTCCGGCAATATATAGAGGAGGATGCAGGAATGGGACGACATGAGTTGGAGCTGGACGAGGTTCGGTGGGCTGGGTTGCCAGCTGTAAGCATCCATCCTACATCGAACAAGTGTGGGATTTTTATCTTACTTATAAAATGCTCATCTACTACTATAAGGCACCAGTATCATCCATGTACTTCTGGGTGGCTTTGTGGTAGGCCCAGTTGATCCAAGATGTTGTTGTCTAATGGGCTAGGTTGTGAGTTACATGTCGTGGTTTGGGTTTTTGGTCTCAGTGTTACAAATGGTATCAGACCATGTCCCGGACGGAAGTGTGGGAACAAAGTGCTGTTCGGGCCAAAGTGTTACACTACTGGAGGTGTGAGCCACCTCTTGATCCCGTACGAGTTACCTCTTGAACGCTACATCGTCCGGGGTATTGTTCATATTTATGAGGATGTAGAGAATTTAAGTGGAGTAGATTGTAAGGACCCATTCTACATCGAACAAGTGTGGGACTTGTATCTTACTTATAAGATGCCCATCCACTACCATTGGCCACCTATATTATCCATGGACTTTTGGGTGGACTTGTGGAGGCCCAGTTGATCCAAGATGTTGTTGCCTAGTGGGCAGTGTGTGAGCTACGTATAGCGGTTTGGGCTTTCAGGCTCGGGGCATTACACCGGCGATTTGGATTTCGGCACGGCCGCATTTACCTGTGTGTATGTGGTTTTTGGCTGAATCTTTATATACATATATATATAGGAATTGACTATGGTGGAAACACCCTTAATGGTGAAATCTAGAATCCAATTGCATTATTAAGTAATTCCACTGCATATTTGTTATTATTTGTTGCGTCAAGCTGGTCGCTAGTATATGCAACAAATAATGCAATGAAAAAATACATAAATACATATAATTCTACTCATCTATAGCCGTTAGATCACTAATATCAATGGCCTACAAAAGTTTCTAGATTTCACAAGGTAATTAGTTTTCAGATATATATTTCCTATATATAAATATATATATATATATATATATATATTGTAACTAGGTGTACATATAGATATATATATTTGCATGCGTGTGTGTCTATAAGTATGTGTGTGTGTAAGTCTGTGCGGGTATGTGCATGTTTATGTATGTAAGTGTGTGTAAGTTTGTGCGCGTGTGTGTGTTTGTAAGCCTGTGTGTGCGCGCGTTTTTATATGTATGTTTGTGTAAGTTTGTGACGTTAGGCCGGTGTTAAAATTACATATTTTTTTATATTTGTCGATTTCAATTCGTAGAGTTCAATCCTAACAAGAAGAATATACAACTTGAATCGACAAATATGAAAAAATATGTAATGTAATTAAGATGTATTTTCTTATCGTCACGTCAGGAAAACTTGGTCTTGTATTAGGCTGGTACTAAAATTGCATTTTTTTTCATATTTGTTGATTCCAATCTGCACAGCTCAACTCTAATAAGAAGAATATACAAATTGGAATCGACAAATATGAAAAAAATATGTAATTTTAACACCGGCCTAATATCAGACCAAGTTTTCCTGGCCTGACGGTAGAAAAGCCCATGTGTGTGTGTGTATGTCTGTTATATGGTAACTTTGCGTGCATATAAATCAACGTTTCCTACCTTCGTGGTACATTCCTTCTGAGGGCTCTAGAAAGCCTATTTGACTTTAGAAATAGAGATTGCGTATGTGTGTGTTACATGTGTATTATATATACGTATGTGTGTATATATATATATATATATATATATATATATATATATATATATATAGGAAGATTTGAATAGAAACTTTTTTAGGTGTTAACTAGGAATCGATTTGTTCTTCAATTTTTCGATCAATAGTTCTGATTAATTAGTGATTAATAATTTAGTAAGAGCTTAATTTCTATACGTAAGGGCATTAGTGTATTTATATAAACATTTATATAGGGTGATTCACGGCTGATTGGGGCCATCTTAATTGTCCTTTACATATTGTATTAAATGTGGAGATATTTATTTTCTCTCATAGTAGGTTATTAACGTTTAAATTAATTGCTTCACCCTTAATTAGTGGGATGCTTCAAATCTTCTTTTTTTAGGGGCCGATGCTTGCTATCTTAAAATTAAATGTGTAGAAATTTGTTATCTTTAAAAAAGAAAAACAATAAGCAATAATTAATATTTTAATAAGCAAAGCACAAACAAAATATAAGCAATGTATATATAAATAATGTGTTAATAAGCAATACATAAAATAACATATAAGCAATGTATATATCAATAATAAGCACTACATCAATATTAATTAGCAATACATAAATAAAATATAAGCAATGTATATATCACTAATATGTTAATAAGCAATACATAAATAAAATATAAGCGATGTATATATCAATAATAAGCAATAACATATTATGTTAATAAGCAATAGATAAATAAAATATAAGCAATGTATATATCAATAATAAGCAATAACATTTTATTTTCATAAATAATATAAAAATAAATAAAAAATATTAAGCAATGCATTAACAACATGTTGGATACATGCCATAACTAATACAATAAAAAAATAGCATCATGCGATTTAAATAAAAATACCTCAAATTTTAGTTGTACTCCTTGTATAGCGTTTCCACAAATCACGTCTGAAGAAATTGTGGTAAGTTTGATGGTAACACAATTTGACATCATTAACCTTGTTTGACTAATTTAGGTAATTTTCGGTCAAAGTTATATAGTCTTCCTTATTTTTGAAATAAATCTCATCCATCTATATTGATTCAATAAATGGTTAATATTGGTTCCTAGTTAATATATAGGGGATGGTTTTTATTATAACCCTTCCATATATCCATATATATATATATATATATATATATATGGATAGGTTCAGGTAGGAAAGTTTTTTTGTTGTAGGAAATAGGAATGATTGTAGACCATTGATCCTTGGAGATTAACGGTCCAGATTTCGTTCTGGTGTGCTAACACGAAAAACTAGGAGTGCTAACGAATTTAATTATTGGGGGTACCAATGTAATTTGACTAATTTCACTTATGGGAAGTTCCTACAATCATGGGAAGTTCCTATGTTCATGGGATTTCATATTTTAGGTTATATATTTTATGGGATTTCATATTTTTTAATCGTTCAGGTATTTTATATTTTTGGTGTATTTATTTTTATTTTTTTAAAAACTATTTGATTTGTATTTTTAAAAATCGGAACTGTTGTGCTAATCATTTGTTTTATGTGTGCTGCAAATTGAAAACATAGTGCGGTTCTGGTTATGTTCCAACTATGTGAATTTTTTTGTTATGCTTTATTATGTAAAATGCAGTCAATTTTGATACAATGTCTTGTGCTTTTTTTTGGAAGATAAATAATTTGAATTGATATGTATTGAATTTAGGTAAATTAATGTTGTACAAGTTTCTGCTTATATTGTGACACATGATAGGTATTATACCTTGTGTGCAACGTTGATATGAATAGTGTGCTAGGTAATATATCTTGTTGTGTTTATCATACTAGTTTATATAACTTGTGGTAAATTACTATTCAACAGATGTGTGCAACGTTGATATGAATAACGTGCTAGGTAATATAACTTGCGGTGCTTATCGTGACACGTGATAGATATTATACCATGTATATATATATATATCTTGGAACATATATCTTAGTGTGTTAGGTATTATATCTTGTATCAAAATTGACTGTATTGTACACAATAAAGCATAACAAAAAATCACATAATTGGAACATAACCAGAACCGCACTCTGATTTCCAATTTGCAGCACACACAAAATAAATGGTTAGCACAACAGTTCCAATTTTTAAAAATACAAATCAAATAGAAAAAAATAATGTTAGTTTTTAAAAAAATAAAATAAATACACTAAAAATATAAAATATTTGAACGACTAAAAGATATGAAATCCCATAAAAAATAGATATTAACCTAAAATATGAAATTCCATGAATACAGGAACTTCTCATGATTGTAGGAACTTCCCATAAGTGAAATTAGTCAAATTACATTGGTACCCCCAATAATTAAATTCGTTAGCACTCATAGTTTCCCGTGTTAGCACACCAGAACGAAATCTGGGCCATTAATCTCCAAGGATCAATGGCTTACAATCATTCCTATTTCTTACACTTATACCATTTCACTCCATAACCCACTCCTAGTCAAATAGGAATGATTGTAAGCCATTGATCCTTGAAGATTAATGGCCCAGATTTCGTTCTGGTATGCTAACACGGGAAACTAGGAGTGCTAACGAATTTAATTATTAGGGGTACCAATGTAATTTGACTAATTTCACTTATGAGAAATTCCTACAATCATGGAAAGTTCCTGTATTCATGGGATTTTATATTTTAGGTTAATATCTATTTTTATGGGATTTCATATCTTTTAGTCGTTCAAATATTTTATATTTTTAGTGTATTTATTTTATTTTTTTAAAAACTAACATTATTTTTTTATTTGATTTGTATTTTTAAAAATTGGAACTGTTGTGCTAACCATTTGTTTTGTGTGTGCTGCAAATTGGAAACCAGAGTGCGGTTCTGGTTATGTTCCAATTATGTGATTTTTTGTTATGCTTTATTGTGTACAATGCAATCAATTTTAATACAAGATATAATACTTAACACACTAAGATATATAACCAAGATATATATATATATACATGGTATAATATCTATCACGTGTCACGATAACCACCACAAGTTATATTACCTAGCACGTTATTCATATCAACGTTGCACACATCTGTTGAATAGTAATTTACCACAAGTTATATAAACTAGTACGATAAGCACAACAAGATATATTACCTAGCACACTATTCATATCAACGTTGCACACAAGGTATAATACCTATCTTGTGTCACAACATAAGCAGAAACTTGTACAACATTAATGTACCTAAATTCAAAACATATCAATTCAAATTATTTATCTTCCAAAAAAGAACCATAAGACATTGTATCAAAATTGACTGCATTGTACATAATAAAGCATAACAAAAAAATTCACATAATTGGAACATAACCAAAACCGCACTTTGTTTTCAATTTGCAGCACACACAAAACAAATGATTAGCACAACAGTTCCGATTTTTAAAAATACAAATCAAATAGTTTTTAAAAAAATAAAAATAAATACACCAAAAATATAAAATATCTGAACGATTAAAAAATATGAAATCCCATAAAATATATATATATATATATATATATATATATGTATATATATATATATATATATATATGAACCTAAAATATGAAATCCCATGAATATAGGAACTTCCCATGATTGTAGGAACTTCCCATAAGTGAAATTAGTCAAATTACATTGGTACCCCCAATAATTAAATTCGTTAGCACTCCTAGTTTTTCGTGTTAGCACACCAGAACGAAATCTGGACCGTTAATCTCCAAGGATCAATGGTCTACAATCATTCCTATTTCCTACAAAAAAAGTTTTCCTACCTGAACCTATCCCTATATACATATATTCTCATTTATAACTTTAATTATAATTGAGTATAAATAATATAAATTTTATCTACATTCTCATAATATACCTTTAAAAATATATATTAATATCATATATTTAAAAGTCAAAAATATAAAACTATTTATTGATAATAATGAATATAACTTTATATACATATTAAAATATAGCTTAACATATGTATAAAGATTATTGCATAAATTTAAATATAACTGAAAATTTATAATATAATTTATCAATATATATTATAATATGAATATATATATATATTAAGTATTATATATTTAAAAGGTGATATAACAATCGGTTTTCCATAGAACCGAAGTTAAATTTGTAATATCCGCATTTTTTTTCTTTCCCTTGTAATTGTATTTCCGGTGTAATTCTCGATTTTAGTGACCCTCGGGTATCCTTCAGTGTAACTTTTCCGTTATCTTTTGATCTGATTCTCGTAATTGTTGTGCGGAACCGCCGTTTCGGGGTTGCCGTTGATTCATTCTATGCTATGATGCGTTTCGAGGTGTTCCGTTTGACGTTTCGTTCATATTCCGGTATTTTGGGGTTGTTTATATTCTATATCTAGCGCACGCTATATTTCCTGTATAGCGCACGCTAGAAATCCATTAGTAACGCACGCTACGTTTAATTCGTAGCGCACGCTAACGATTTAGCCCTGGGAGTGGCAGTTTAACTCCCAGGCCTCTGGACTATCGGATTAGCGCACGCTATCTTGTCTAGCGCACGCTAATGTCGGGAGACTAGCGCACGTTAAGTTGTTCAGTAGCGCGCGCTAGTGTAACTGTCCAGTACTGGGCAGTTTACTACTGAATTCAATCAGATTCTAGTTAGCGCACGCTACGCTGGTATGGTAGCGCACGCTAACGGGTCAGGTGAGGTTTAGGCAGTTGGCTACTGGACTCGGCTGATGTTCAGGTAGCGCACGCTATTGGTCGATAGCGCGCTACCGATAGGTTATTAGCGCACGCTACGCATGCATGGTAGCGCACGCTAACGGCAATAACCCTGGCTTCTGGACTCGGACGCTAACAGGAGGGGTGGTAACCCTATCCCGTTAGCGCACGCTAACCTTGAGGTCTTAGCGTGCGCTAACACTCCCTGGTTATATAAACCAGGGAGTTGACCGAGATAATCACAAAATCTCATTTCTTCCTCTTTCCGCGGCCGAGCGACTCCCGAGCGATTTGAGGCGATTTTCTTCCTCCAATCACTTCAGAGATTCTTGTGCTTGAGTTCTTGGTGTAAGACTAACATCATCCACTTGTGTTTCTCATCCTAAATCCAAGGTAATCTCTTAGAACCCTACTTTTGGATAATTTGGGGGTTTTGGGATTTTCTTCCGATTCGTTCCGTTTTGTTGGTGGATTCATGGTGTATACGATTGATATTGTTAGTATCTTTAGTTTTCCTATGGATTCATGGATATTTTGTGGATTTTTACGGAATCGAGAGGGTTTGGTTGTGATCCGCCCTCGTTGTTATTTTATTCGAATATACATGAATCGTAGGCGGGTTTCCGGGTGTATTCCATTTCCGTAATCGTCTAGAGTTGGTTGTGATTGTGTTATTCGAATCGTTAGGTTCAATCGTCGGTTCCTCACGGTCGTGCTTGATTCTTCCGCTCCGCTCGCCACCGTCTATTAATCGAGGCAAGTATTTTTGGAAACCTTTATGCTTAACGTGAAATGGTAATGTATATTGTTTGTAAATTACTCACCTTGTGTTGGCGACGGGTCAAGGAGGGAAATCTATGCCGCGCCCGGATTTCACGAGTTTCGCACCGCTAGCCAACTCGTTAGGGTCCTTGCAAGGCCCCGAGTGAGAATGTATCTTGCCGCCTGTTCTCACGGCATAGCGTGTGCGTGGTTTTGTTTTTCGTAATTGTAGCCAACTCGTTAGGGTCCCCGTGAGGCCCCGAGTGAGAATGTATCTTGCCGCCTGTTCTCAAGGCTAATTGTTTGACTGTTTATTTCCTAGGAAAAGACATGTCTTGTTTTGGTTTTCAAATGATTTTTGGTGCATGTACTATGAAATGTGTAAGCGATTGGTTTGCCTTGAATACTTGTACTAGCGTAATTGCTAACCCTCTGGGACCGTTTTGGGGAAATTCGTTTTATGAATTTCGTGTCGTTCATCGAGACGAATGCTACTGGACCAAGACACGGATGATGGCCGTGCGTGATGATGGTGCACGAGTGATGTTTTAGTATCTTTACCTTTTTGTCTTTTGTGGTTTTGAACTAATAGTTGTACTCGAGTACTTAAGGGGTTCTTGTTCGTTTGAATTGTATTGTTGCTTATTACGTTGTGTTGGATGATGATGTTATATTGACCGGTTGAACCGGGTGGATTGTTTTGTTTTGCGTCTTTATGACGTGGTGTTATTTTATCGTTTCTGTGAATCGTTGTGTATGATGTCTTTGCGGCTGGTGGGTCCCATATAGGGATTCACGGCTACGTAATATACCTCGGATATCCCGGGGTGTTACGTAAAATGGTATCGAGCTCTAGGTTTATGGATACCTAGGCTTGTTGGTTTATTGGGTCTTGTGGTGTTTTGTTTTGCACATCATCGTCACGCCATGATTCCGTACTACCAAAGGTCCGTAAGTTTTCCTTCCTCTGTTCATTATTTCCTTGTATCGTACCTTTGATTCTCGACTTGTAGTTGTTCTTCTCTCGTACTTACCCTCGTATGGCTTTTGCTACTTGTTTAACTCCAGTATGGATGCTGGAAGAGGTCGTGGTCGCGGTCGTGGTCGTGGACGCGGCCGGGGATGTGGGGCAGCCGGTGGGGCGGCCACGTCACGCTTCGGAGCCGGCAGATCGGCGACCGTCATAGCCATGCTTTTTCTCAGAGCGTGCCGATCTTGGTATCGCGGCCGTAATGCAACAAATGGTAAACCAAATGGCGCGATAGCTCAGCGGTTCGTAACCCGGATCGTGCCCACGCTAATCGGGGCGGAGCGGATCGTTGGCTCCAAGATGTTATCAAGATGCATCCTCCTCAGTTTTCGGGAGCTTCGGACCCGATTGGCTGGGAAGGGTGGATCAAGGAGATGTCTAAGGTCTTCGTTGCCACTAACTGTCCCGAGGACCGTAAAGTCCCTATTGCTCAATATTTCCTCACTGGGGACGCTACGGACTGGTGGGAGGCCGTTGGGCCCAAAGACCATGCTGCTACGTGGGCTGAGTTTCAAGAGTCGATGGGGACTGAA
The DNA here is from genome assembly GCA_033398695.1 of Orobanche coerulescens. Lineage (NCBI taxonomy): Eukaryota > Viridiplantae > Streptophyta > Magnoliopsida > Lamiales > Orobanchaceae > Orobanche > Orobanche coerulescens. Next base: position 90,286,040 of record CM065814.1, read on the forward strand.
TATTGCCCGTGGCCAGTCAGACAGGCTCGGGTACATGCTTTTTATGACGCTCAACCACGGGATATCCCCGTAGCTCAAGCTATTGCTGATTTTAACAAAGAGTTGGGTTATGTGAAGACCCAAGTTGTCGAGGAGAGTGACAAGATTTTCCATTTCTCCAGGCGGATGAAGTTGCCGATTTGGGACTATATATCGGGGCTCGTATGTACTACATTGAAGGATTATCAGAGTAGGGCCCTTGCTTATGATATGTCTGTGACGGCGAGTGAGGCGGCCCGCGAGAGTAAGAAGCAGAAGTCGGTTGGAAATTTTTCTGGTCCCAAGAGTGGAGGCCAGCAGAAATCTCAAGCTGCAAATTTTTCAACGGGCGGTTCGGCTCGTTTCTCTGGGAGCTTTCGGGGTGCCGCCGGAACCTCCGCTCATGAACCCACATGTTTTAACTGTGGTGTGCAAGGCCATAGGAGCCGGCAATGTTCTCGTCCGAAGCTTACCTGTCATACTTGTGGACAGCTAGGCCACAAGGCCCCTTTTTGTGAGCAGATCAAACAGCTTCGCGGCACCCGTTCTTCTCAACCAGCCCCGTTGGATCCAAGTGTGAATCAGGGGTCGTTTGCTCCTCAATCTCCGCCGAGTGCTAGTCGGGGAAGAGGTCGGGGTCAGCCCTCAAGAGGGGGAGCTTCCAGTGTTGGCTCCGCCCACCCGCGTGTCTATGAGATGCGGAGAGCCGATGATCCAGCGGCTACCGTGGCGACAGGTACCGTTTATATTCTTTCTCATCCTGTCAGTGTGCTTTTCGATTCCGGTGCTACGCATTCGTTCATATCTCTGGATTGTGTGCGCCGTTTGAGTCTCGACCGTTTGACACCTTGTGAGCCCTTCATCGTTAAGCTTCCTAGCGGTGATAGGATCGTTGGTGATCAGGAGGTTCGAGACTGTTCTGTGCTTATTTGTTAGAGGACTTGGCCCTCTAATCTTATTGTTGTGAGTATCGAGGGTGAGGATTTGATTCTTGGTGATGACTGGCTCGAGCGGCATGGTGCGATCATGAACTACCGCACGAGAATCATCACTATGTTAGCCGAGGACGGCACCGAGCACTCTTTTGCGGGGCGAAAGAGGGGAAACCAGAAATTCGTCATTAATGCCTTGAAGGCGATGAGTCTCATGCGAAAGGGATGTATTGGTTATTGGTGCTGTGCCTTGAAGGCGGAGAGTGGTGGAGTCGAGCTTTCGTCGATTCCAATCGTTAATGAATTTCTTGATGTTTTTCCTGACGAGTTACCGGGATTGCCACCGGATCGAGAGGTCGAGTTCACTATAGAGTTAGAGCCGGGTGCGTCTCCTATTTCGAAGGCGCCCTATCGCAAGGCACCTTCAGAGATGTCCGAGTTGAAGAAGCAGTTGAGTGAGCTTCTTGAGTCGGGGTATGTTCGACCGAGCGCCTCGCCTTGGGGCGCACCGGTCCTGTTTGTGCGGAAGAAGGATGGTTCGCTACGTTTGTGTATCGACTATCGCGAACTAAACAAGGTGACCATCAAGAACAAGTATCCTTTGCCGAGAATTGATGACTTGTTCAATCAGTTGCAGGGAGCTGTGGTATTCTCGAAAATTGATTTGAAATCGGGGTACTATCAGCTCCGGGTGAGAGAGTCCGATGTGCCGAAAACAGCCTTTCGGACGAGGTACGGACATTATGAGTTCGTAGTCATGCCTTTCGGGTTAACTAATGCACCGGCGGTGTTCATGCAATTGATGAACAAAGTTTTTATCGAGTATTTGGATAAGTGCGTCGTCGTCTTTATTGACGATATTCTTAATTATTCGAGGAATGAGGAAGAGCATGCCCATCATTTGCGGATAGTATTAGACATTTTAAAAACCGAGCAACTCTATGCAAAGTTCTCGAAATGTGAGTTCTGGCTGAAAGAAGTGATGTTTTTAGGTCACGTGATTTCAGCCGAGGGGGTTCGTGTGGATCTGCAGAAGATTGAGGCCGTATTGGATTGGGCACCGCCCATAAATGTGAAGGAGGTCCGTAGTTTCTTGGGTTTGGCTGGCTACTACCGTAGGTTCGTCGAGGGTTTCTCGAAACTGGCTCGACCACTTACGCAGTTGCTCCAGAAATCCGAGAAGTTCGTCTGGAATGACGAGAGGCAGTCGAGTTTTGAGGAACTGAAGAAGCGTTTGACTTCAGCCCCAGTTTTGGCGTTGCCATGTGGCAACGAGGGTTTTGCCGTTTATAGCGATGCTTCGGGTCAGGGTCTTGGGTGTGTATTAATGCAAAGACGGCAAGACCATTGCCTATGCGTCGAGACAGTTGAGGTCGTATGAGATGAACTACCCTACTCATGATTTGGAGTTAGCGGCGGTCGCTTTTGCGCTCAAGATTTGGCGTCACTATCTTTTCGGCTCCACATGTCGATTTTTACCGATCATAAAAGTCTGAAATACATATTTACTCGGCGAGAGTTGAATATGAGGCAGAGGAGGTGGTTAGAGTTGATTAAGGATTATGACCTCGAAATCCTTTATCATCCGGCAAGGCGAACGTTGTGGCCGACGCCTTGAGTCGGAAACCGGTTGCGTTGCGAACGCTTGAGATCCTTACATCTCGGCCCGAGCTTCGAGGGCTTTGATCGAGTTAGATGTTGAGGTCTTGTTGCCGGAGCCGTCGGGCAACTTTGTGCTTTATAGATTTCGCTGCCTTTGATCGATGAAATTAAGTCAAGCGATTAGAGGATCCGATGATTACTCAAATCCGAGAGAACGTTCTTAAAGGGAAGTCTCTGGATTTGTGATTCACGAGGATGGTGTTTTGAGATTCCAGTCGGCTTTGTGTGCCGAACGACTCGAGTTGAGGCGAGTATTTTACGGGAGGCCCATGCTACACCTTATTCCGTTCATCCTGATGCGAGTAAGATGTACAAGGACTGAGGAGAAATTTCGTGGAATGACATGAAGGATGAGGTCGCACGTTTGTAGCGAGATGTTTGACTTGTCAGGTCAAAATCGAGCATCGAGACCGGCCAAGTTATTATACTACTTCCCATTCCTAATAGAAATGGGAAGATATATCGATGGATTTCGTTACGAGTTTGCCGAGATCGAGGTCGGGCATGAATATGGTATGGGTGATTGTTGATCGCCTGACCAAGTCGGCACATTTTCTGGGCATCAAGGACACTTGGGGCCCGGAGAAGTTAGCTCGTGTGTTTATTGCGCAGATCGTGAGACTTCACGGTACTCCGAAGTCTATTGTTTCGGATCGTGACGGCCGTTTTGTATCGCACTTCCGGCAAAGGTGCATAAGGCGTTAGGTACCGTTGCGTTTGAGTACCTCTTTTCATCCCCGCATGATGGGCGGTGAACGCACTATCCAGACGTTCGAGGACTTATTGCGTGCCTGTGCTCTCGATTGGAGTAGTGACTGGGAGGAACATTTGCCGCTGATCGAATTCACGTATAACAATAGTTGGCACGCGTCGATTCGGATGACACCGTATGAGGCACTTTACGAGCGGCGATGTCGATCACCGATTTGTTGGAATGAGGCGTCCGATTTGGTCGGGACCGAGCCGGATGTCGTTTTAGAGACGAGGCGGAAGATAGAGTTAATTCGAGAACGGATGTTGACTGCCCAGAGTCGACAGAAGTCGTATGCCGACGTCCGTCGTCGACCTTTGGAATTTGAGGTGGGAGACCACGTTTTGCTAAAGGTGTCGCCGACGAAAGGAGTTTTTCGTTTCGGGAAGAAAGGGAAGTTGAGTCCGAGATTTATCGGCCCCTTCGAGATCCTCGAGCGAGTAGGTGGGTTGGCATACCGTTTGGCGTTACCTCCGGCCTTGAGTCATGTTCATAGTGTTTTCCATGTTTCCCAGTTGAGGAGATATGTCCCGGATCCGAGCCACATCATCGATTATGGTGAGATTGATGTCGCCAAAGATGTTACTTTCGAAGAGCGCCCTTTGAAGATTTTGGAACATCGTGAGAAACGATTGAGGCATAAGACCATACCTTTGGTCAAGGTGCAATGGTCAAGACACGGTGTCGAGGAGGCAACTTGGGAAACCGAGGATAGCATGCGTGCTAGGTACCCCGAGTTGTTTGTTCCTTAAGTTTCGGGACGAAACTTATTTTTAGAGGGGTAGAATGTAATATCCGCATTTTTTTTTCTTTCCCTTGTAATTGTATTTCCAGTGTAATTCTCGATTTTATTGACCCTGTATCCTTCAAAGGTAACTTTTCCGTTATCTTTTGATCTGATTCTCGTAATTGTTGTGCGGAACCGCCGTTTCGGGGTTGCCGTGGATTCATTCTATGCTATGATGCGTTTCGAGGTGTTCCGTTTGACGTTTCGTTCATATTCCGGTATTTTGGGGTTGTTTATATTCTATATCTAGCGCACGCTATATTTCCTGTATAGCGCACGCTAGAAATCCATTAGTAACGCACGCTACGTTTAATTCGTAGCGCACGCTAACGATTTAGCCCTGGGAGTGGCAGTTTAACTCCCAGGCCTCTGGACTATCGGATTAGCGCACGCTATCTTGTCTAGCGCACGCTAATGTCGGGAGACTAGCGCACGTTAAGTTGTTCAGTAGCGCGCGCTAGTGTAACTGTCCAGTACTGGGCAGTTTACTACTGAATTCAATCAGATTCTAGTTACCGCACGCTACGCTGGTATGGTAGCGCACGCTAACGGGTCAGGTGAGGTTTGGGCAGTTGGCTACTGGACTCGGCTGATGTTCAGGTAGCGCACGCTATTGGTCGATAGCGCGCGCTACCGATAGGTTATTAGCGCACGCTACGCATGCATGGTAGCGCACGCTAACGGCAATAACCCTGGCTTCTGGACTCGGACGCTAACAGGAGGGGTGGTAACCCTATCCCGTTAGCACACGCTAACCTTGAGGTCTTAGCGTGCGCTAACACTCCCTGGTTATATAAACCAGGGAGTTGACCGAGATAATCACAAAATCTCATTTCTTCCTCTTTCCGCGGCCGAGCGACTCCCGAGCGATTTGAGGCGATTTTCTTCCTCCAATCACTTCAGAGATTCTTGTGCTTGAGTTCTTGGTGTAAGACTAACATCATCCACTTGTGTTTCTCATCCTAAATCCAAGGTAATCTCTTAGAACCCTACTTTTGGATAATTTGGGGGTTTTGGGATTTTCTTCCGATTCGTTCCGTTTTGTTGGTGGATTCATGGTGTATACGATTGATATTGTTAGTATCTTTAGTTTTCCTACGGATTCATGGATATTTTGTGGATTTTTATGGAATCGAGAGGGTTTGGTTGTGATCCGCCCTCGTTGTTATTTTATTCGAATATACATGAATCGTAGGTGGGTTTCCGGGTGTATTCCATTTCCGTAATCGTCTAGAGTTGGTTGTGATTGTGTTATTCGAATCGTTAGGTTCAATCGCTTCCTCACACGGTCGTGCTTGATTCTTCCGCTCCGCTCGTGTCACCGTCTATTAATCGAGGCAAGTATTTTTGGAAACCTTTATGCTTAACGTGAAATGGTAATGTATATTGTTTGTAAATTACTCACCTTGTGTTGGCCGACGACGGTCAAGGAGGGAAATCTATGCCGCGCCCGGATTTCACGAGTTTCGCATCAGCTAGCCAACTCGTTAGGGTCCTTGCAAGGCCCCGAGTGAGAATGTATGCTGCCGCCCTGTTCTCACGGCATAGCGTGTGCGTGGTTTTGTTTTTCTGTAATTGTAGCCAACTCGTTAGGGTCCCTGTGAGGCCCCGAGTGAGAATGTATGCTGCCGCCCTGTTCTCAAGGCTAATTGTTTGACTGTTTATTTCCGGAAAAAGACATGTCTTGTTTTGGTTTTCGAAATGATTTTTGGTGCATGTACTATGAAATGTGTAAGCGATTGGTTTGCCTTGAATACTTGTACTAGCGTAATTGCTAACCCCTTTGGGGACCCGTTTTGGGGAAATTCGTTTTATGAATTTCAGGTCAGGTTCATCGAGACAAGCGGGCGCTGGACCAGTACACGGATGATGGCCGTGCGTGATGATGGTGCACGAGTGATGTTTTAGTATCTTTACCTTTTTGTCTTTTGTGGTTTTGAACTAATAGTTGTACTCGAGTACTTAAGGGGTTCTTGTTCGTTTGAATTGTATTGTTGCTTATTACGTTGTGTTGGATGATGATGTTATATTGACCGGTTGAACCGGGTAGATTGTTCTGTTTTGCGTCTTTATGACGTGGTGTTATTTTATCGTTTCTGTGAATCGTTGTGTATGATGCTGTTCAGCCTGGTGGGTCCCATATAGGGATTCACGGCGCTGTAATATACCTCGGATATCCTGGGGGTGTTACAAAATTCTCCAATTTCACAATGGTTCCGAAATAACCAATGTTAAATGAAAAGTTAACATCAGTCCTCTAAGAACTGATGTGAAATGGGAGAATTTAACATCATTTCACTCGAAATCGATGATGAATGGGATAATTTAACATCGGTTCTACGGAAAATCGATGTTAATTTTGGTTTAAAAATTCCAATTATCCTACCTTGTCTTTTTTAACATTGATTTTTCCAGATACGATATTAATTGAGCGGTGTTAAATGTCTTTTTATAGTAGTGACGCTAAAAAAGATGTTGACCCCACTACCAATATTACTTAAAAAGAACACCCTGACTGGTCCAGACTTTGTGGACTCGAAATGGACAAAAAATAATTTGGTCCCAAATCCAAGACCGATAAGGGTAATGGCAGGACCCAAATGGTTCATAAGAGTAAGGCCCCCAAGAAAACAGATGTTTGCCTTAACTGCAGTGAGCTAGACCACTGGACGAGGCCCTGTCTAAAACTTGACCACAAACTGCCTTCAAGTACGGAACTATTAGTTTTGGAAATAAATTATTCTCTAATTGTATATTCTACTTCTTGGACACTTGATTATGTTGCGAGTTCTCACATTTATATAAAGATCATGATCTGGAATGAAGTAGGAATCTTGGTGCTGGAAAAGGATCACTTATATTAGATTTAGAATCCGATTTTATTCTTACTTTGAATGATGCATTTGTTTGTCCAAGGAGTATAAAAATGCCATATCAATCACGGTTATGGACCATAAGGGTTTCCGTTCTTTATTTGTGGTGGATCTTGCAGCATTTGTTTTTAGAAAAAAAATTGGTTGGTACTGACATTCTTAAATGGTTATGCTATTTAAATCTAAAATATAAAACTGTTGTGAATACTATAACTAAACCTGGTAGGGATGAAATGAACCAAGCCCTTAAATGGAATCCTAGACTTGGTCATATTTTTCAGACCAAAGTTCATAAAATGGAGAAAGATGGACTGATGAGTCCATTGGGATCTGATCTCTATACAACTTGTGAATTTTGCCTCAAGACAAAATAACTAAGTTACCCTTCATAGGGACAGTTGAAAGAGCCTTTAAAATTTTTGGATAAGTCCATACCGACGCATGTGGCCCTTTTGAAGTTGGACGAGACTGTTTTCAATATTTCATCACGTTATCTGATGACTATACTAGGTATGCATTCGTTACTTAATGAAACAAAAATCCAAAGCCTTTAATAAATTCAAGGACTTTAAGCACTTCGATCGGACTGATGTGGTGAGAATATGAGTATAGAGTTTGATGAGTTCTTGAAAAAACTAGGGATAATGTTGTAATACCCGAGATTTTAATGTGTATTTTGAACATTGTGACATTGTATATGTTGTATTTTGATCTGAGTATTATCCAGCGTATTTCATAATCCGGAGTTGTTGAGCGTATGATTTCGTGAATGTGTTCAAAATTGTAAATTTTGCACTTGTAGCGCACGCTAACGACTAGGAGTAGCGTACGCAAATTTGGATTTCGTAGCGCACGCTGTGTATGAACCTTAGCGCGCGCTATACGTAGTCAACTTGATTAAGACAGGGTGGTAGGTTAGATCAGCCGTGGATCTTGGTCGGGAAATGTCGGGATGAATCAGGACGACTTTTGGAAAAGTCGAGTCAACGGTGATTAGCGCACGCTAATGTTATGAGGCTAGCGCATGCTAAAGTTGAGTACAGTGAGGTCAGTGAAGTTTCGTATGGTCGTTAGCGCAAGCTATATGAGTGATAGCGTACGCTAATTTATGTACTTAGCGCGCGTAAAGGGATGTTAGCGTACGCTAAGTCGGGGCCAGGCAGAAACAGTAGACTGCAAGCCCGTTAGCGCACGCTAATAACCATTTTCTATATATATGACAGCACCCTCCTTCATTTTCAGACTTCCACTTCAACCCACACTCCAATTTCGAGACTTTGAGAGTTACCCTCTCCATCTTTAACCTTCATATCAGCTTCCTAACACATCATTGAAGGCAAGGAGCTTTGAGGATTGATGTTCAAACGTCCAACTTTGAGTTCATCAAGAGTTTCTGTCTTTTCTTTCCATACAAGGTATGTGTTGCTACCCGAACTTTGAATTTATGTTCTTATTCGGATTATAACTTCCTCCTGGAGTTTATCAAGGTTAAGGATTAATCGTTAGGTTAAACACCAAACCATGCAAGCTTGAAGTAATCATTTTAGAACCCCTTTGAGTAAGAAGATTGTAACCGAAACCTTTTGAGTTGAATCAAGGATTTGTGATTTCTGAGATTTTGGTATATTTTAGGATGTCTTATCCGAATCACTTGCATGTCGGGGTACTATTATTATCATCACTTTGTATGAGATTTTTACAAGAAGATGAATTATTAGAGTGGTCTAGAAATATCCTTGAATAGTATGAGGTGACCTTTAACGTATTTCATAACTCATAGTGATTTCTGGATATAGTTATCTTCATGTTGATGATTCGAACAGAAGGACGTTGATGGGTAACCATTGCTATGAACGTAATTTTTGGCAAGGAAGATAAATTGTGGAAGAACGAAGTGTAGTGATGATTAAACCTTAAACTCGTATTGAAACGTGATTTATAACCGAACTTGGTAATGACATCGATAGTCAAAAATCGTAGTACGAAATTACGTTGATTTGAGTGATCTAGCTAGACCGAGCAGTCGTCGGGTGAGTTGAACCGTGTGCCGGCTATCTTAGAGTGTTAACCCGACCGTAGTAGACGTTAGATGTCCGTATGTTTAAACTTGTTTTGAGTTGCCGTTATTTTTCTTGCTTGTTCAAGGGCCGAGCATTGTGAATGTTTGATCGAAGGAGGCGGCCTTCGAGTGTGTTGAGATTATTGGAGTAATTTAGTTCTTGCTATCTTTGAGGCAAGTACCGTACTCTGAAATTTGTAAATGTTGGTATTTTGAGTATGCATATGGTTTATTCATGTTGTTGAACATGGGATTTATTTCGTTGAATTGTCATGATATTCGTTATCGATCTCTTGTATGTTCATGTTGATGGACATAGCGATTTTGCATATATGTATGCATAAGTTGTGTTTGTGAATGTTGTACGATCTATGCTGAGGGCACTGGATCGGATGTCCACCTCGTGTTTGTCCGATGGGATTATCTTGGGATCTATGCTGAGGGCACTGGATCATTGGACGGGTTTTTCCACCCCGTGTTGGTCGGACAGGATCATCTTGGGATCTATGCTGAGGGCTCTGGATCATTGGAATACCCTTGTTGTGTTAATAGAATCTTGTGGATTCGCATTGTTTGGATTCCGGTAGCGGAAGTCCGTATTGTGTATTTTGTTATGCATTGTTGTTGCATATTCGATTTGTGTAATATGATACTTGTACTAGCATCGCTTTGCTAACTCCTTTGGGGGTGGACATTTGTTTTGATGTTCAGGTAGCCGAGGAGCGGGAAAACAGCCACAGTACCGACATGACGACGAAGGGGCTCAGTGATGTTTATTGTTATTGTGTCTTGTCTTTTTGGATTACTTTCAGTACTCGAGTACGCGTGTCTTATTAATATTTCGAGATGGTTGTATTAATGAACTCATGTGATCTGTAGAAACCGGTTTTGTATTTTGAACTTTAATGGTACTGTTGTATTATTTTTACGTTTCTTCAAATTAGCCTTGTAAACTCTTACTTAAAGGGTTTACGGTGCTGTAATTATTCCGAATATCTCGGGGTGTTACAAAATATGGTATCAGAGCTAAGATTCATGGATATCTTGGCAGTCGGGTTTAGTTGGGTCTATTTACGTTATTTGATTTACGAGTCGTTCGTAACATCACTGTTCAGCCAACGTCGTCATGTGGACCGTGGTTGTAAGTCTCCTAATCTCTTATATTGTCGAATTAATTCACCTAGGGATAGAGTGCGTTATTCGCCTTTAGAAAAATCTATTGACCTCGGGAGAGGCGGTAGAGTATTTTAGCAATCTTCGCCTTCAATAAATTGGGGAAATCATTAACTTCAGATAATCGAAAGTAAATTCGGATAAACCAAGGTGGATTCAGAATCCTAGACTTATTCATCATTTGATTTTCTTTCTTCAAGCGATCGTTTTTACTGTTAGTTCTTTTATTGGTTTTATTTAGTTACTAATTGCAACCCAAATTTCGACTATTCAAATAAAATTAGAATACATAAAAATCAGTACTTAGTAATTCAGTCCTCGTGGGAACGATACTCACTCATCACTTTATTACTTGTCTCCGATAACGTGCACTTGCGTTTAACGAATTATCGCAACAAGTTTTTGGCGCCGTTGCCGGGGACTGATTTTTTACTAATATCGATTTCAGTATTTCTAGTCTTAGTTTGAACATTTTTATTGTTTTTGTGTTATTTTATTTATTTGTTTGTTTTTCCTTTCAGGATTGTTCGGTTAGTGCATGCGAAAATTCGGTGACGAAGGCCTACTACCTTTGGATACCGAACTCGAGCGCACTCTTCGGAGAAACAAAAAGGAGAAACGAGAGTTACCAACCACAGTCACCATGGCCGAAAATACCAAAAATCACGGAGGTGATAATCGTGTGCAACAAGCTCAACCGGCACTAGCACTTAGAGATTATGCTATGCCGCAAATCAACGCGAACTTTTCGGGGATTCGGCGTCCCACCATCCAGGCGAACAATTTCGAAATCAAGCCTGCAATTATTCAGATGGTGCAATCGAGCCAGTTTTGTGGTCTGCCGAACGATGACCCCAACACACACATTGCGTCGTTTCTCGAGATTTGTGACACGTTCAAGAACAACGGTGTCACCGACGATGCCACCCGTCTAAGGCTTTTCCATTTCTCTTTGAGGGACAAAGCAAAATTTTGGTTGAACTCTTTACCGCCGGGCTCGATCACGACATGGGCAGAATTAGCGCAAGCCTTCCTTTCTAAATTCTTCCCACCTTCGAAGACAGCGAGGTTACGAAATGAAATTACTACTTTTGGTCAATTTGATATGGAGTCGCTTCACGAGGCGTAGGAGCGATACAAAGATTTGTTACGGAGATGCCCACACCACGGCCTACCGGACTGGCTGCAAAGTCAGACGTTCTATAATGGATTAAGTGCCTCTACACGCACTCTCGTAGATGCAGCCGCTGGAGGAGCTTTAATGGGAAAAACGATGGCCGAGGCACACTCTTTGTTGGAAGCTATGGCCGCAAATGCGTATCAATGGCCGTCCGAACGAGTAAATCTGAAGCGAGTCATGGAAATTTCGAATAATGATCCGATCCCTACATTGTCGGCCCAAGTCGCAGCATAAACTCAGCAACTTCAGGCTTTTTCGCATGCTCCTTCCCCCATTATCATTGAATCTTGTAATTGGTGTAATGGATCTCACCCTAGCGCAGAGTGCCAAGTCGGAAACCCTTTCGAGCAGCCCCCAATTGAACAAGCTCAGTTCGTAGGAAACGGAAACCGGCAGAATAATCCTTACTCCAGCACTTATATTCCGGGATGGCGAAATCATCCTAACTTCTCATGGAGGAACGGATAAAACTCGAACCAGCCGCCGTTTTCTCAACACCAACAGCAGCCTCCTCCCGCTCCAAAAGTTTCTCTAGAGGAAGCAATTGCTAAATTGGCAGCGAATACGAGTCAGTTCATGAACCGTACGGAAGCAACATTGCAAAACCATTCCGCTTCCATTCACAACTTGGAAGTCCAACTGGGCCAAATAGCAAATGTATTAACAGCCCGCCCGGAAGGTACCTTGCCAAGTACCACTGAAACGAATCCCAGAGAGAGTGTCAATGCCATTGGTTTGAGAAGTGGTAAGAAATTGTGTGAGCTGCCCGAGCCGAACAAAAAGAGAAGTGAGGAGGAGGAGAAGAAAAATTCAGCGACTGAGGAACCACAAGATTTGAGACCCTCGATACTGTTTCCGGACAATCCAAAGGCGTATGTACCACCCGTCCCGTTTCCGCAGCGATTACATCAGAAAAAGGTGGACAAGCAATTCTCAAAGTTCCTCGACGTCTTCAAGAAACTGCACATAAACATTCCTTTTGCCGACGCCTTGGAACAAATTCCCAGTTACGCGAAATTCATGAAGGAAATTTTGTCAAATAAAAGAAAACTCGAGGAGTATGAGACAGTCTCATTGACGGAGGAGTGCAACGCTATTCTTCAGAAAAAGCTTCCGCCAAAATTGAAAGATCCGGGAAGTTTTAATATACCTTGCACTATAGGAAATCTGACTTTTGAAAGAGCGTTATGTGATCTCAGGTCCAGTATTAATCTCATGCCTTTGTCTATTTTCAAGAAGCTAGGAATTGGGGAGGCAAAACCGACGACAATCTCACTGCAATTAGCGGATCGATCGATTAAATATCTGAGGGGAGTGATAGAGGACGTGTTAGTAAAGGTTGATAAATTCATCTTTCCGGCCGACTTCATTGTGCTCGACATGGAGGAGGATCAAGACATCCCAATCATTTTGGGAAGACCATTTTTGGCAACCGGCCGAACTTTAATCGACGTGGAAAAAGGGGATCTAACTCTAAGGGTTCAAGACAAGCATGTCACTTTTCAAGTATTTAAATCCTTTCCATGTCCGGGTGGTGTTGAGAAGAGCTCGCAAATTGAAAGTGTGGATACCGTTGCGAAAGACACACACCGGAAGAATCGTCGGTCGAAAAACTCAGAATCCATTTCAGAGGGTCCGATGCCTAAGAAAAATTTAGAACGAGTTGCATATCTGAGGCATGTGGACACGCCGTCATCATCAACCGTTCATCCATCAATGAGAAGTCCCGATGCTGTCATAAGTTCGTTCGAGAAAAAGGAGAATAAGCCGGACGTACAACGGAGGCCAAATCATGAGAAAAATGGGTGCTTCGGAAAGTTGTTTGTGTTAAAACCTTTTCGCAAACAACATTTGGTGTCCGAACCGAAAATTGAATCGTTAAAGACCAATGGTCAAAATTTTAAAACACATAATAACGGTTCGATGAACGGGGTGGAGTCCAAATGGAGTTTTCGAAAAGCGAACTGATTTTCAATAGGTCCGGCTGAAGACTATAAACTTAGCGCTTCTCGGGAGGCAACCCGAGTTATAGTAGTAGATTTTTGTGTTTCAGTATTTTCTTGCATTTTTGAACATTTATTTATCATCATTTTTGCTTTGATTTGCTTATCCCTCTCGTTCTTGACGTGTTCCTTTTAAAATTCTGTGCAGAAAAAGTCCCAGGGGAAAAATTTATGCCTGAGCTGCGGCACAAGGCTTGTGAGCCGCGGCACACGCAAATCGAACCAGAAGGCTAAACATTATGTACTATGTGCCGCGGCACAACCCTACTGAGCCGCGGCACACTTGATCACTGAGCCGCAGCACGTTTCTTCTGAGCCGCGGCACACCAAATGGCAAAGATGAGCCCAGGACACTGTACTCTGCACCGCGGCACATATGTGCTGAGCCGCGGCACACTAATGTTCTGAGACGCGGCACCCATATAATGAGCCGCGGCACATGGAGTTGGAACAAATCTGCCCAGGCGGACTGTACTCTGGGCTGCGGCTCACTTAAGTTGTGCCGCGGCCCACCATTCGGAATTTGAACAGCCCAGGTATCCTTATAACATGAATTCGGCTGACACTCAGGTACCTCCTTCCCCTCTTCTCTGCACAAGCGATCGGCCAAGAATTTTTTTTCTTCTTCTTCTTGGAATCTTCTTGCACTCTTCAAAAGTCTAAGCAAGGTAACTCTAAATTCCTGATCTTAATTGCTCTATGAATTGAAATGTGAAGTTTTGTTATTCATTTGATGATTGATTATTTTTCCTTTTTTGTTTTAAAAGTTCTTTCAAATTGAGTTGAGGATATGATGGTTTTGATCAATTTTTACTGATTATTTTCGATTATGAATGAATTGAATATGTCGTTGTCATGAAGAATGATTCAGGATGTTGTTTTTGGGGATTGAATGAAGCTTTAGTCATATTTGTTCTTCAATTAAAAGGATGCACTCAAGGTGTTTGATGAAATGCTTGAATGAAGTTTTTGATGAATGTTAAGTTAATGTTTTGATCTATGTGCAACGAACTCGTTTCTGGAGTTACAGCGACCCCAACCTTTACGAAAATTTTAAATGTAGAATGCTCAATTTCAATTTTCTCTCACGGCGGTGCTAGCTCGTTAAATTCTTGATATGTTGGATATCCTTAGCCGAGTAATGTTATTCTCATTATTGCTTAAGTAAGTAAACTCCGGTGTTTTTTTTTCTCTCAGTACTCGCTATGGCTAGAACCAAGAAGCTCAGCAAAAGGGCCAGGACTCAGTCGTCTCCCACACGAGGGGAAACTTCTCATAGTCGAGCCGAGTCGGAGGCGCACCAATTCTCTGACCCGGAGATCCATAAAATCTTCAACGAGAAGATTCGCCCTCGACCTCTGATCCCGGAGAGGGGATTCACCCCAACCCCCCCAGGACGGGGAGCTTCTGACCATGATCAACGAGATGGGGTGGGCCCGTTTTGCTGCACCTCCTGAGCCGGCGATGATATCTATTGTGCAGGAGTTTTATGCGAGCGCTTTGTTGAAGCACATTCGGGCGGGCCATATGATACAGCAGTTAGATACTCGGACTCAGGTCGTAGTCCGAGGCATTACGGTGGATTTTTCAGTAGCTGCTATTCGGAGGTTATTTGAGCTGCCGGTGGTTGATGAGATGGCTTATACGTGAGTTATGGATAGCCTCACGAAGGAGGCTCTGCTCGAGACTCTTACACAGTCCGACTCCAACTGGGAGAGGCACACACCGGCTTCTTCCACCTTCTACTTTAAGAGCTCGCGCCTCAGTCGGTTCGGGCGAGCCTGGTTGTACTTCATCTGCGTACGTATTGAC
This sequence comes from Orobanche coerulescens, assembly GCA_033398695.1. Taxonomy (NCBI): domain Eukaryota; kingdom Viridiplantae; phylum Streptophyta; class Magnoliopsida; order Lamiales; family Orobanchaceae; genus Orobanche; species Orobanche coerulescens. Next base: position 90,301,290 of record CM065814.1, read on the forward strand.
CCTACCTCACAGATCCGCACTGTTTTTCTCTCCCGACCCCGTACATTATATGCTATCACCTCCGGGATGCGATTCGATGTGGCTCCTCTCCTGGTCCGATCTATCTTCCAGTGTATTCAGGGAGGGGCCAATACGGAGCTGAAGCACCCCTCTCTTATTTGCGCTCTTTGCCGGCAGTCGGGGATGACGTGGTCGGATGACGAGCCGATGTTAGCCCCCAGGGCCCGATCGACCATCACATTATTTCTCAATTCGATCAGTGGGGAGGAGCGCCGGCACACGCTCGGGGGCGAGGATTTTTACTTGATGAGGCCCACGAGGGGTCCCCCGAGCCTCTTCTGCTGACACAGGAGCAGGCAGATGCCAGCCCGCCGCCCGACAGAGAGCACTTGCAGGCGATGTTCGATGGGTTGACAGAGGAGATGAGGAGAGAGAGAGAGAGTCTTATGGCTGCCATGAGAGAGGAGAGTCGGACGGAGAGGGAGAACATCATTGCTGCCGTTCGAGATGAGATGAGAGAGCAGGCCCGCCGGGCCAACCGGCGTGAGACGAGGCGCCTGGAAGCGAGGGATGCCTACCACCAGGAGCACCTTGCTACATGGACGAACCACATTATGCACCCGGACGGGCCATTTATTCCACTTGCTCGGCCAGCCACACCACCCTCCTCGCCGGACGACGCCGGCGCCAGTTCGTGAGCAGACTGGAGGGGAGTACTTGACCTTCACTTTTATTGCATATTATATTTCGTCCATTGAGGTCAATGTACGTCCTATGTTTGAGGGGGGGGTTTACTTTCTGTTGATATACTTATTGCTGTACTTATTTCGTTTGCACTTTCGTTATTTTTAGTTATCTTTTCTGTTGATAGCCTTGCTTGTCATGATTTACTCTTATTCGTGAATTTTTCGTGCTCCTTTTTGTGTGAAACTGATGTTACAATACTGATTTCTCTCTGAAGAAACGGTTGAGTTTTAGTCGAGTTGTAGTCAATGATATCTGTTTCTGTTAAGTCTTCATTTAGGTCCGAAATTTTTTTCCTTTTTGTAGAAATCTTAGCAGATAAGAAAGGAGACATACGTGTTTTTAAATCGCCGCCTATACGTTTGGTTACATTTTTCCCAATTGCTAGTCGCCCAGTAACATAAGTCGTGTTGGCACCTAATTTGAGTTTAGAGTCGGACAGTTTTTCCCAAAAATCGAGATATTAATTTGTTCTATGACGGGAAGTCTAGTAACCGGGGGTATTCACGTGACCCGTTGTTTACTCTCGCGTAAAACGACGACCCTGATTAGACTAGTGGTTTAGAGATTTTGCATGTGCCGATGATGGGATGCCTAGTAACCGGGGGTATTCGCGTGACCCGTTGTTTACTCTCGCGTAAAACAGCGACCTTGAATCGGACATACGGGAATAGCTATTCGAGTTGTTTCTCCGCTGTGGAGGGGAACTTAGTAACTAGAAGCATCCATGTGCCCTATGAGTGTCTTTTACGTCAAATGGTTCCCCAACACATGAGAATGGAATTCCACCCTAGGATTATCCCGATGAAACAATCCCGAGATCCGAATCTAGTGGTCAACTCGAATCAATTTATTGATCATATATAAGAGAACACTGTCCGAGGGTTATTTTTGATGAAACTCTTGGAGTTTTTGCCACTAGACTGTGGAACTGGGCGAGTTAGCTTGTTTATTTTAACCCTTCATATTGGCGGTCGAATAAATTCATGCTTGTTAATCTTTGAGCTTGATTTTCTTCATTCACGATTGATTAGGACTGAAATGGGTTACTTTGTGGAATCAATGTCCTGAATGTAGCTCGCTATTACGATACTTGTATTATTCTTTGAGATTTTCAGGATAGTATTGATTAGGTTGAGCACTATGAGTTGCACGATTATTCACGATATTCTTTTGTTGAAATTGATTATTTTTGCTTGAGGACAAGCAAAGGCTCAAGTTTGGGGGTATTTGTTAGGCGTATTTTTATACGCTTATTTATCATTATTTTGCATTCTTTTTGTGAGTAAATCTGCATAAATGAGCCTTTAATGCCTTATTATTTTATGTTTTGCAGGAAATTAGAGTCCGAAAGCCGAAACGATGAAAAACGGACGAAAACGGCGAATTTTGGCCTGGGGCCGCGGCACAAGGCAAGCGGGCCGCGGCACACACAGAGGACCAGCAGGCACCAGAGTAGACTGTACTCTGAGCCGCGGCACAAGGCAAGTGAGCCGCAGCCCAGAGGAAAATTATAGCGCCCAGGTTTTTATCTGAGTGCCCTGAGCCGCGGCATAGATTAAGTGAGCCACGGCACACGGGGCGGTTTTGGTGTACTCCGCGCGGGTTTGGGCCTTTTTTAAGCCAGTTCTCGACCTAATCACACGGACGTGATTTGGAGGCTGCTGGGAGCTATAAATAAGGGTTTAAGGCCATAATTAATCATCTTTGGAAGATCGATAAATCTTGGAGGAGGAATATTGCAGAAGAGGAGGATAAGGAGAAGACATCAAGAGCAGATGGCGGAAGCCAGAAGAACGGAGGAATCCGAGCTCTTCATCTGTGTTTGATTTTCATGCTTTCATTCATTAATTCTGTATTTTTATCTTTTAGCATATCAGGCTAAAACCCTGTTCTAGGATTTTGATGAAACCTAAGTTTTGACGGATTTGCTTTAGATTATCTATATAATTCCCTTTTTCTGTTGAGTTTTCCCAATTGATTTTAATGCTTTCAATTGTCTGGCCAATAATTGAATTGTTTTAATTACCTTACTCGAATCGGGAGAGGAGAGTTGGTGAGGAACTATTGGTGAGAACCATTTTATCTTGTGAGATAGGAATATACTCATAGGAACTACGTGGCCTTTTGGAGATTTTGTGCTTTTTGCCTATTGTCGAATTAATTCACCTAGGGACAGAGTGCGTTATTCGCCTTTAGAAAAATCTATTGACCTCGGGAGAGGCAGTAGAGTATTTTAGCAATCTTCGCCTTCAATAAATTGGGGAAATCATTAACTTCAGATAATCGAAAGTAAATTCGGATAAACCAAGGTGGATTCAGAATCCTAGACTTATTCATCATTTGATTTTATTTCTTCAAGCGATCGTTTTTACTGTTAGTTCTTTTATTGGTTTTATTTAGTTATTAATTGCAACCCAAATTTCGACTACTCAAATAAAATTAGAATACATAAAAATCGGTACTTAGTAATTCAGTCCTCGTGGGAACGATACTCACTCATCACTTTATTACTTGTCTACGATAACGTGCACTTGCGTTTAACGAATTATCGCAACAATCGAGATAGCTAATGACGGCACCTTCGAAGAGAGACCAATCAAAATACTCGAAAGTCGCATCAAGCAGTTGAGGAATAAAACAATATATTTGGTTAAAGTGCAATGGTCACGACATGGAGTCAAAGAGGCCACGTGGGAAACAGAGTATGGTATGAAGACTAGATATCCGGAGTTATTTTCATCTTAAGTTTCGGGACGAAACTTCTTTTTAGGGAGAGAGGATGTAATACCCGAGATTTTAATGTGTATTTTGAACATTGTGACATTGTATATGTTGTATTTTGATCTGAGTATTATCCAGCGTATTTCATGATCCGGTGTTGTTGAGCGTATGATTTCGTGAATGTGTTCAAAATTGTAATTTTTGCACTTGTAGCGCACGCTAACGACTAGGCATAACGTATGCAAATTTGGGTTTCGTAGCGCACGCTGTGTATGAACCTTAGCGTGCGCTATACGTAGTCAACTTGATTAAGACAGGGTGGTAGGTGAGATCAGCTGCGGATCTTGGTTGGGACATGTCGGGATGAATCAGGACGGCTTTTGGAAAAGTAGAGTCAATGGTGATTAGCGCACGCTAATGTTATGAGGCTAGTGCACGCTAAAGTTGAGTACAGTGAGGTCAGTGAAGTTTCGTATGGCCGTTAGCGCACACTATATGAGTGGTAGCGTACGTTAATTTATGTACTTAGTGCGCGTAAAAGGATGTTGGCGTACGCTAAGTCGGGGCCAGGCAGAAACAGTAGACTGCAATCCCGTTAGCGCACGCTATGGATATGGCCGTAGCGCGCGCTAATAACCATTTTCTATATATAGGACAGCACCCTCCTTCATTTTCAGACTTCCACTTCAACCCACACTCCAATTTCGCGACTTTGAGAGTTACCCTCTCCATCTTCAACCTTCATATCAGCTTCCTAACAAATCATTGAAGGCAAGGAGCTTTGAGGATTGGTCTTCAAGCGTCCTGAGTTCATCAAAAGTTTCCGTCTTTTCTTTCCATACAAGGTATGTGTTGCTACCCGAACTTTGAATTTATGTTCTTATTCGGATTGTAACTTCCTCCTGGAGTTTATCAAGGTTAAGGGTTAATCGTTAGGTTAAACACCAAACCATGCAAGCTTGAAGTAATCATTTTAGAACCCCTTTGAGTAAGAAGATTGTAACCAAACCCTTTTGAGTTGAATCAAGGATTTGTGATTTCTGAGATTTTGGTATATTTTAGGATGTCTTATCCGAATCACTTGCATGTCGGGGTACTGTTATTATCATCACTTTGTATGAGATTTTTACAAGAAGATGAATTATTAGAGTGGTCTAGAAATATCCTTGAATAGTAAGAGGTGACCTTTAACGTAATTCATAACTCATAGTGATTTCTGGATATAGTTATCTTCATGTTGATGATTCGAACAAAAGGACGTTGATGGGTAACCATTGCTATGAACGTAATTTTTGGCAAGGAAGATAAATTGTGGAAGAATGAAGTGTAGTGATGATTAAATCTTAAACTCGGATTGAAACGTGATTTATAACCGAACTTGGTAATGACATCGATAGTCATAAATCGTAGTACGAAATTACGGTGATTTGAGTGACTCTAGATCGACCGATCGATCGTAGGGTGAGTTGAACCGTGAGCCGGCTAGCTTAGAGTGTTAACCCGACCGTAGTAGACGTTAGATGTTCGTACGTTTAAACTTGTTTTGAGTTGCCGTTATTTTTCCTGCTTGTTCAAGGGCCGAGCATTGCGAACGTTTGATCGAAGGAGGCGGCCTTCGAGTGTGTTGAGATCATTGGAGTAATTTAGTTCTTGCCATCTTTGAGGCAAGTACGTATTTTGAAATTTGTAAATGTTGGTATTTTTAGTATGTATGTGGTTTATTCATGTTGTTGAACATGGGATTTATTTCGTTGAATTGTCATGATATTCGTTATCGATCTCTTGTATGTTCATGTTGATGGACATAGCGATTTTGCATATATGTATGCATAAGTTGTGTTTGTGAATGGTGTACGATCTATGCTGAGGGCGCTGGATCGGATGTCCACCTCGTGTTGGTCCGACGGGATCATCTTGGGATCTATGCTGAGGGCGCTGGATCATTGGATGGGTTTTTCCACCTCGTGTTGGTCCGACGGGATCATCTTGGGATCTATGCTGAGGGCGCTGGATCATTGGAATACCCATGTTGTGTTAATGGAATCTTGTGGATTCGCATTGTTTGGATTCTGGTAGCGGAAGTCTGTATTGTGTATTTCGTTATGCATTGTTGTTGCATATTCGATTTTTGTAATATGATACTTGTACCAGCATCGTTTTGCTAACCCCTTCGGGGGTGGACATTTGTTTTGATGTTCAGGTAGCCGAGGAGCGGGAAAACAGCCACAGTACCGACATGACGACGAAGGGGCTCAGTGATGTTTATTATTATTGTGTCTTGTCTTTTTGGATTACTTTCAGTACCCGAGTACACGTGTCTTATTAATATTTCGAGATGGTTGTATTAATGAAACCGGTTTTCTATTTTGAACTTTAATGGTACTGTTGTATTATTTTTACGTTTCTTCAAACTAGCCTTGTAAACTCTTACTTAAAGGGTTTATGGCGTTATAATTATTCCGAATATCTCGGGGTGTTACAAGTGTCACAACTTACACCTTCAGATACTACACAATTAAATGGTGTGTCAGAAAGAAGGAATCAAACCTTGTCGGACATGGTTCAATTCATGCTTAACTACACTGATCTACCAATTTACTTGTGGGGATTGTTGCACATATCTTACACATATGTCCTTCGAAATCTATTCCTAAAACTCCACATGAGATATTGAGAGAAAGGAAGACAAGTCTTAATCACATGAAGATTTGGGGATGTCCTGCTTATGTCAAGAAGATTAAAATGAAGAAGTTGGAAGTTAGGTCTATAAAGGGACATTTCAATGGATACCCAGGGATTCTATGAAATATCTATTCTACATGCACGAAGATCATAAGATCATCAATGATTTACAATCACACTTCCCTGAATATAAGTTCATTCATGAAGGAGAAGAAGGTAAAATTGTTTCTTTGGAAGAACTAAAAGAAACACCTGATGAGACACCTGTACAGGATATTAGAAACAAACCTTCTGAAACACAATCACAATCTTGGAGGTCTATTAGTGTCTCTCAATTACCTGAGAGGTATGGCTCTGTGCATCAAGAGGAGCTGGGTTCCTATGAGATGACAGAAAGTATCCAAGAGAATGATCCCTCTATGTATGATTAAGTAATGGTAGATGTGGAGTCCACGAAGTGGCGAGAAGTTATGGAAGATGAGATAGATTCTATGCATGTTAATCAGTTATGGACTTTAATAGATCATCCTAAAGGCATAGTGACTATTCGGTATAAATGGAAAAATAAGTATATGGCCGGGTGTAACACCCCCAGAGCCATCCAGGAATATTACAGCGCCGTGGGCCACGAGACGGAACCCACAAGGCTAAAATATTTTTTCGCAAACATTTACAAACCCCCAAGAGGCTAACGACGATATTATCTATTAAAAACATTCAAAGACTTTATAAAACTCGTTTATCAAAATCGTCGTAAAATCTCATTTGAAAGGATAAGGCCAAATAGCCGAAACTCAATAGTTTAGAAAACGATTTTCCAAAGTGACTCAAGTTGCCAAAAACCAAAAGGGCATTTAAGAATACTCACGCAGCAGAAAAGACAGCAGTTAAAAATACTCTAGAAGTGGAATACAACATATAATCAGAATACTCAATTCACAAATACATGTCATAGCTAGTATCCTCCGGGAAGCTCATCTCTTCACGACTGCTACAAGCTCAATTTTCCAAGAACCTAAAAAGGAAGCCCACGACGGGGTCAGCCATAATACCCAACAATGATAACAATCACATCACGACAATAATTACATACCAATGGAAATATTAAGTAAAAATATGACCAATATAATCTTACCTCCGTAACTTTACCAAATTCGTAACAATTCCCATCAGAATAACCGTTATCGCATTTCACATCTCGTAATCTCGATTAACCAATAAACTCAAACATAATATCCCTATGGAACCTAAAGCAACACCCAAGATTCTCAAAACATCATTATAACTCACTGTTACGAAATCTACTAACTCTGTCCATGTCAATCTATCAGATGTCATTAACAAACCTCAACACAAAAACCGATTGTCCATCAAAGACAAATATCAGGGAAATATGGAACATACCTCGGGATGTACAATGCCACGACAATCATGTCAGTCTAATCCGAGATGTGACCAATACAACATACGGACATGGTCCTAACACAAGATCTACAAATGCATACTCGCATGACGACATAAATATGCCCACAACAATAGCAACAATGTATACTCAATAGATAACCAATAATATACATATGCACAACAACAACAACACATGGTAATCCAACGATCCAGCGCACACAGCTATAGATTCCCATGATGATCCCGTCGGACCAACGCATGGTGGAAATACCTGTCCAATAATTCAGCGCACACAACTATAGATTCCCATGATGATCCCGTCAGACCAACGCATGGTGGACATACAACAACAATGCACAAATGCATATTAACAACAATACATAAATGAAACAACAATATACGAATGTATCACAACATGATCGACACAAAATGACAAAAATGATTAGAGTACTTGCCCTGAGTCCTCCGAGAGCAATCTCGATGTCTAAACCATCACCAACCATTATCCTCAATGTTCGATGGTCCAAAATGTCACGGACTGTAGATAATTCATATCTCCGTCTTTACCAATATATCCTCGATACCCAAGTATACCAATAACAAAAGTAAATCATATGCATAATGATTTAAATTCCCAAAAGCCAAAATCAACTTATAATCCCAAATCTCCTGTGTTCACAATTATAATCATTTCTATACGAATTATAAACGAATGAAATGGAAACCATTCATTAAATATTATAAACTGAGCAAGTAATAACTTGCCTCGATACCGATACAATGATGAGAAAGGCATTAACAATTCTATTGCCTTCGTCTACGAGCTGCTCATGTAATATCCCGATTGTTAATTCATTCATTATCATTCAGTAAATTGTCACTCAGTAATTTTTCACTCATTAATAATCATTCATCATTCATATTCATTCATTGTATTCACTGTTCGGCGTAATTTGAATAGTATATCAGTTATCATTCGTCATTCAACCTTGTTTTGAGAATCGAGACGAGGATATTATCACCATTATCATATTTTGGTTGCCTGGATGTGTAGAGTAGCGTATGCTACATACTCTTTTTAGCGCATGCTAATTGAGTACTGATAGCGCACACTAACATTCAGTATTAGCGCACGCTAGTGCATTTGAGGAAGACAGTCCAAAAGGCACTGGGCTGAATTTGAGTTGTAGTACACGCTATGAATGGGAAATAGCGCACGCTAGTAGTTTGGATAGTGCACGCTAAGCAATCAGTGTAGCGCGCGCTAAGGCTCGTTCGGACAGTCCAGTAGGTACTGGGCTGAAATGGAATAATTCATAACGCACGCTACGAGTGGATCATAACATACACTAATGGTATTAGTAGCGTATGCTAAGTTATAGGTGTAGCGCATGCTAACGCCAGCAAGGCAGAAGACAGTAGGTTCTGGACTCCAGTATTCTGGACATCAACCATCGGGTAGCGCGCGCTAACACAAGGTTAACGCACGCTAAGAAGGGACGTTAGCGCATGTTACCAAGGTACGTAGCGCACGCTGACGATGCAGTCAGCGGGTACTGGACTACTCGGTATACCCATTAACGCAAGCTAAGCACAAGATCTAGCGTACGCTAAACTGGGTTTACTATAAATAGGACAGTTCAGTCCATTTCGTCATTTTTCACATCTCACCTCCTCCCTTGGGATTTTTGGGCGATTTCGGACGAATTGTGGAGTGTTCTTCGAGTTGCAATCAACTATCAACATCTTCAAGTTGCTTATTCGGATTAATCATCATTTAATCCTCTCCAACACACCAAATCAAGGTAAACATTTCTTGAATCTAGAATTTCGGAATTTGAGTGTTTTCTTTCCGATCTCTTCAAGTTAGCTTGTTATTATGTTGGAATATGATGAATATGGATTATCTACCTTGGACACATATGATTCCTACGGATTTGTTGGTATTTTTCGGATTTGTTGAGTATGTGGGGATTTATTCAAGAACCCTTGAGGGTTGACTTCGGATTTTTGGGGATTTTCAATAAGATGTTATCGTAATCTTGAGTTGTGTATTCTTATTGGATTATCGATTGTGTTGATGGTGTTTTGTTGGAGTGAATCACTCATTTGGAGACTGGTTCTCGATACAATTAAGATTGGTTGTAAATAATGGGAGATTGTTTACAAAGTGTATGTCATAATGCTCCAATGAGTTTGGATGTGTTGTATCGACCTCTTGAATTGGTTGTGATCACAATTGATACGTGTATTAAGCGAATTGTTGGTAATTATGTTATTCAAGGTTGTTCGAGCGACCAATATTTCCAATTAGGACGTTTGTTCGAGGAAGGACATTTCATCACTGGTATTTGAGTAAGTTAATTTTTACTCGGTTAAAAGGATATTCATTCCTTTCATTGTTGTTCATTCACATTCATAATTCATTCAAGATATATTAATCATATCGAGACTTGTAATTATCAAACTAATCATTCAATTCACAAGGAACGATGGTTCCAATCATTTCAGTGAGCTATTATTCATTTCATTATTATTTCATCTCGGTGAGTCATTCTTGACCTTTATCGGATTGTTATTCATTAATATTCTTCATGGTCGCTTTTGTTCTTGTGACCTTCTGGGTTCATATTGCGTGGCCGGGTGGTTATGTGTGGAATTTTTAGTCGGGCACACGATAGTCATGTGATACGGGTTCAACGACACAATAGACTGTGCACACGGTAACGTGCCCCCGTGAGACTAAGTAGGTACAAGGGCGGGTGTGTCCGGACACTCGTCTTGTGCACTTGTACGTCCCATTGCAGGCGTATTATGATTACCCTCTTCAGCTTGATTTCATAACTAATATATATAATGATTGTGCTTGTTCTATTCTTGAGGATTGTTGTTCTGTGTAACTGACCCCGTTGGGAGATGTTGTTTTCAGGTCATGGCAAGGCAAAAGCACGGGAAGAGAACGTTGACGGTGAGGAGTCTCAGTGATACTAGTAGGGGCCCCCAGTCCTTTTCAGTTATTCATGTTTCTTCATTTGTATTTCTGCTGCAGTTCCGTTTGGATTTCCATTTCATTCAGTGTTGTATATTTTATCTTCATATGAAACATACTCGTATTCAGTATTTTCCTGGGTGTGTTGGACATGAAAATCCTCATCGGAGTAATTGGTAATATAATGTGGTTCGGTACTACAATTATATTATTTATTTCATTAATGTTCATTCGCCTGGTGGGTCCCAGTTGGGAGTCCATGGCACTGTAATAGCCGCCTAGTTTGAGGTGTTACAAAGTTGGTATCGGAGCATGGTTTTGAATACTACCTCCCGAGTCATGTCTCATTGAAATCATCGTTCAACAGACTAGTATCATTGGACTTTCGCGTCACGTGTGACCTGTGCAAGCGCCAAGCCCCTCAGACCGAAAGAACTGTAAGATTTCTGACACCATGGTATAACTCCTGGCAATAAGAATCACACATTCATCATTCGTCAGTCAACAATCCTCAATCATCATTTTCATTTTGATCATGTCAATCATGTTAACTCATTAATCACTTAGTTCATTTCATTACTCAGTTGTTGATCTTGAGGATCGTATCATTAAACTTGTTAAATTGTTCAAGATAATCATTTCAAGAATTTCATCAGATAATCATGTCACCTCAGTTAATCCTTCATGTAATCGTGGTGTTAGAGCGCGTATGCTCATTATTATCATTTCATAACGTAATCGTAATGCGTTACTCATGCGAGATCTATAATTATCATGTGACTTTCCTACTTCAGTATGGAGAGAGCCATCAGAGGACGCAGGGGAAGAGGCCGCGGTGGGGGCCGAAAACCGGGATCTCGTGTGAATACCCGCGCGAGCGCGTGGAATAATGTCAATTCGATAGGCAGCGACGCTGCCACTAATTCACCTAAAAATAATCACTCACTGCCAAGAAGTCGTATCCGGGACACGCCTCAATCGGAAGGTGTTCGGGTTGATTCACTCACTTTTATGCAGGTCAAGATGGCCTAGATGCAATTGCTTAATCATCATTGCGCCACGCTGGCCGATTTAATCGAGAAAGCTCTTACTTATGAGCTTACTGCGAAGGAAATTGCTAAGCATCAACCTTTATCTTCTGGCAAGAAATCAAAGAATCGTAATCAGTCCGAAGGCAGTCAAGCAACCTTCAAGAAGCCTCATGTGGGCCCTACTTTTTTTGAGCAACTGTAATATCCGGATTTATTATTGTGTATTTCATCTATATTCGAACCCTGTATTATTTGGATTTCTGATCTCGATAATTGGAGTATGATATTTCTCACATTGGTATCTTTGTACATAAGTATATCGTCATGCATAAATTTCTCATGCGAACTCGTGATAGCGCATGCTAATAATGTAGCTTAACGCGCGCTATCGGCTACAACTAGCGCACGCTATGAATGTAGGATTTGCGTGCGCTAGGCAGTCAATTATTGAGTTAGGCAGCTAGCACATGCGCCAGCCGGGACATGGGTCCGGATAAGATTCCCGCGAACGAACCTGGATAGATTTGGAGTCAACGCTTATTAGCATGCGCTAAGAATTGTATGGTAGCGTGTGCTAATTAGCTAAAGTGCAGAAACTTTATTTAAAGGACAACACTCCATTTCTTCCTATTTTCCATTATTGTTCTTCGTTCCTTGGAAGTCCTGAGAGCTTTTCCTACTCCTTAAACACATTCAAATCCGCCTTACTTGATCATTAAATATTAGAGAGTGCTTATACTTGATCAATGAAGAAGAACTCACTTTGAAGTGACACTCAAGCAACTGGAACTGGATTCTACCTTTTTGGATCAGTGATTTCTTCATTAAAGGTATGTTAATTCTATCTCCAACTTTAGATTCATGTTATGAAGAATAAGAGGATCATACTAGCAAGATATTGAGTTCCTTTGGTGAATTATTCAACAAACATCATGTTTAGAAGATTGGAATGTTTATGCTTATGACATTGTCGTTGGAACCTCGTAGTTGGGATCTTAGTACGTCAAATGATGAGAGGAATATTCTGAAGTTGATTATCTGTATGATTAATGTTGTTATATTGATCATAAACTTGGAGGTGATATCACTTTTGGTTATAAGGACTTAAGAAAGAATCATCTTAGATTGCATCCTTTCTTATAAGCTGGAATTGTTAGTTTATCTCCATGGTTAAATCGGGATGTAATGATGATATTGAAATCTAGTGCGTCGACCTTAAGAACACCAAACTTCGCATGAGAATTGTAATCAAGATGGATTATGGTGTTGTGATGATTAAACGTATCCTTGTATCTCAAAGATGATTGAATCCATAAGGTCATTCATAAGTTTATGAATATGACATGTAGACGGATATCACACGTTAATCATTGAGAAGTTCGTAAATTTCATCACCGTTAGAACTAGTCTGCTGCCCTTCAGTGAACTGCCATGCACGCTTAGCGTGCGCTAAGCTTTGTGAATTAACGTGCGCTAGCGGGTATGTTTAGCGTACGCTATGATTGGAACTTAGCGTGCGTTAAGTCATCAGGCGAGTCAGTCAACTGATCAGTGAGGTACTGACCATGCATGGTTAGCGTATGCTAGGCTGCGTGTAATTGCGTATGCTAACGAGTAGCCTTAACGTACGCTACATAGGACGCGTAGCGTGCCTTAAGCAAGTCAGACATAATTCTTTTTAAGAATTTCCGACCGTAATTTGGATTGTTAGATGTTCATTCGACTTGAGATGAATTCTATATTATTTTCTTTTGTTAAGGTTCGAGCTTGTTACGTGATTGATCGAAGGGGCGATCTTCGAGTGTTTCATTTTCGTGGAAGTATTGTTCTTGTCTTCGAATCGAGGCAAGTACCTTATTTGTTTTACGTATTGATGTTATACATATTGTCGTGTATATATGTCGTTGTTGTATGTCCATCTCGTGTTGGTCCGACGGGATCATCGGGGGATCTATACTAGCGTGCGCTGGATCATCGGACGGGTTTTTCCACCACGGGTTGGTCTGACGGGATCATCGTGGGTTCTAGGCAGTGAACGCTGGATTGTCGAAATTACCATGTGTATGTTATGATATCATATTGTGATTATCAGTTGTGTATGTTATTTATGAGTTTCTCGTAGGATAAGACTCGTTGGTATTTTGTCATTTACGTTATTATTATTCTTCGTGAGATGTTGAATAATATGTTGTGGTACTTGTACTAGCATCGTTGTGTTAACCCCTTCGGGGGTGAACATTTTTTTATGTTCAGGATCCAGGAGAGCGGGGAAACAACCACTGGAGCTGCATGACGACGAGGGTGCAGGGTGATGTTCCGGTCGGGTTTATTATCTGTTGTTGGTTATTTGATAAGTACTCGAGTACGTCGTAATTTGTGATGTTTGGATTTCAGTGATGTATTAATATTCTCCTTTTGGACATTTGTATTTTCGGTATTGAACCAGAACTGTTGTATTTTATTTCAAGTGATTTCATAAGTTGGTATCTGTCATTGTCGTTTCATTTATTAAGCCTTGTAAATTCTTATATAAAGGATTTACGGCGCTGTAATATTCCTGAATATATCGGGGGTGTTACAGCAACCTCCTATGGCGCCAAAACCTGCGGAATCTCAGTCCTGAGCGGCCAGATCGACCATCACCTATTTCAACTGTGGAGCACAGGGTCATTACTGTAACACCCCCAATCCACTCAGGGATATTACACGCTGTAGACCCTTCTCTCAAGGATCTACCAGGCTGGTACATAATTAAACGACTCAACATCGCCTTTAAGGCTAAAATGACCCAGTAGACCGATTTGGTCTTTCAATAAAAACATACAACTCAATCTCAATACATGCCCATGCAGGGGTCAAATACAAAATACTCCCGTACAATGGGGAAAATATTACAACGAAAAATAACGTACAACTTAACTAATACGACATCGTATGGATCCTTATGTGATTAGTATCGATCATCTTTCATCATCCTTCATGCCGACCTTATATTATGCTCCCCAAAACCTAAATGCAAAACAGATATCTACCCCCCGATTTCTTGGGGGTTAGCAAAATTCCACTATTTTGCTAGTGCAAGTATAAAATCATACGAAATGTAACAAACAAATAGGAATCACTAATTGGGTACGACAATTAACTATCAAAAGCCTTCCCGAGAAGTTTTGTTACTTAGAAAGAAATCAATGAAGTTTTGGAAATAAATTCCTCATCTCGGGATTTTTTAAAAATAGGAACCTTGTTGGACCTCCAGTCCTTAGTTGAAAAATAACCATTTCAAAACGAATGGGTCTTGGCCCAAACTCACTTTCCGTAAAATGACCTTTACAAATGTAACACCCCCAAAACCATCTGGGATGTTACAGCGCCGTGGGCCCCGCGCCAGAACCCAGCAGGATAAAATCCATTTTAAAAAACGTTCAAAAACGCCAAAAAGGCCGATGACGGTAATGTTTTCAAATACTCACAAAAGTCGTTTATAAAATATCAAATACCGTCATGAAAATATCGTTAAAACGTTCAAGGCCAAAATTCCAAAACTCGGTTTAGGGAATCGATTTTACGAAATAATCCAAGTTTACGAAGTACCCAAAAAGCCATTTTGAAATGTACACACGATTTGGTAAAAATACCGGAAAGACATTTTGAAATATACACACGCAGTGGATAAAACACAGTTTAAAATATACATTTGCAGCGGAAATAAAACAACCAGAAAAGAATACTCGATTCCCAAAATAATGCCACGGCCAGTATCACCCGGGAAGCTCATCTCTTCACGACCGCTACTAGCTCGATCTCCGAGTACCTAAAAATAAAGCCCACGACGGGGTCACCCACAATACTCAATAATGATATCGATCACATCACATAAATAATTACATACCAATGTAATAATACTGTAAGAATACTACCAACTTAATCTTACAGTCATAGCCTTACCAATCCATAGCAATCCATACCACTTCAATCCTTACCATAATCCACATTTTGCATTCTCAGAGGACGAAATGAACATAACAACAATCATTTGTACTGAATCAAAACAGTACTCAAAATCCTCAAAAATATCATCATAACTCATAAGTGTGAAGTAATCCATCTGTGCCAAATCCTGTCCGTCGGATCGCACAATCAAGTACCAACCCTGATAACAACCAAACATGCACAATGCATTGTAGATCAACTACCACCAAATAATGATAACAAGTCCCGAAACATCGACGTACAGTCCGAAGGCTCATACGATCAATAACAATGATCAACCAACACATCAATCGAGAATATCATCGACATGATAACTCCAATACGACCAACCAAAGGATCAACAATAACCGAGAATACCCTCGACAAGGTAAACTCCAAACGATCAACGAAAGACCAACAACGACCGAGAATACCATCAACAAGGTAAACTCCAAACAAACAACAAAAGACCAACAACGATCGAGAATACCATCAACAAGGTAAACTCCAAACAAACAACAATAATGGATCTCAAAGAAATAACCCCGACTGTCGAACATACCCTTAGGGTGTATGAAACAACCAGTCGCAAACCGTCGAACATACCCAACCATAAATGGAGGATGAACGACCAAACAATATGGTTCAAAGATGGACGTCACAGTACGCCCGATCCAGAAATGTTTCCGTGCACAAGCCACCCGGTGTATCGATCAAATACACGCGTGGTCTTGTACCTAATCAGTCTCACGAAGTAATCTTCTCGTGTGCACAGCCGAATGTGAGGACATGACCCCATCACACGTCTATATATGCCCGCCCTGAAAATCCTACACATAACTGATTGGCACGTAGATATGACTCCAGATATGTCACGATGCAACATGACAACGAAACTCAAAGAATCACATATCCAATTAAGGATCAAAAGACTCACCGAAGTGAACAATAGACTGACAATGAAAAATCGACGCGACTAGTCAATATCCAAAACAAACCCTGGGATCCTCATCCCCAATGAATGATCAACGCGATCAACGACCTCAATACAACAGTCCTGGGACCAACATCCTTCAACATCCAATACGAATCGCATCATACGAAACCTCAACATACAACATATACAACAACTCAACTTTATAATGATTATTCTCATGACCGAACAATAATTAAATTACCTCAAGCCGACGATACTATCATTTCCACGAACAAACCATCATCCTGACAATTTACATTCTAACAACATTGTTATACGAATTATAAATGAATGAAAATGAGACCATTCATCAAATATTATAAACTGAACAAGTATAACTTGCCTGAATGTCGATACGACGAAGCCAAATCTGCCCAGTAACGTGCAACACTCACGGTCTAGAACTCCAAATGACGATCCAACCGGTCAAAATGAAGGACCATGAGTCAGAAATAAGCTGTCCAAAATTAAGTAAAATTGGACCATGTCTTGCCCTTCATCGATCTAGTCAATCACGGCTGCTCCACCGAAAATAGAACTCCAAATACGGAAGAAAACCACGATCCACTCAAAATATACTTCACTATATGATAAATTTTTACAATCATATAGAATTTATTTCTTTTAACTCGACACCCATATACTATTACAAGTCTACATGATTCTCACCCTTCTCACCACTCTCTTTAAAGAGAATACAAGAAAGGAATTTAATTTGAATCAAATAAGACTAAAGTGTATTACTTGGGTGTACTTGTAAGAAAGGCACCAAGACTCCTTATATAGAATAAAGAAGGCTTTTCCCTTTCATTCTCAACTGATGTAGGACAAAAATATATTTATATAGTATAACCAATGCTTCTCATCTTTATTCCCAACCGATGTGGGATAAAACACATCCTTCAAAACACAACTACTGTCCGAGAGCCATAACTCTTACAAACAAAATCTAAATATAATCTCCATAGTTCATATTATACCAAACTATTTTGTAAATAACATATCCAAAATTTAGCACAATCCAACAGTTAAATCTTCGTAAATCTACAAAATACCGAGACTTCTCAATATGAATCCGAAAACAGGAACCTCTTGTTCTTTTACTTAGTACGGTCACATGGTACATCCAAATCCAATCTCCACCATCCAAAATATACTTTACGGTGTTTAGAACTGACTGAAAAAATTTCATGTTAATCCGACTGTTGGATTTTATGATTTATGTCTGTAACATTACTGCACGGGTGAATGTTCGTTGACGGAACTAAATTTCTGCAAATAGTTTCCACTAATTCGACGATAACTTATTCATTCGTACTCCGATTGGCTCGTCGTTTGAACCGTTGAAAAGCTAACTCAAATCTATATAATACTCTTAATTTTCAAAATTTTCGAACGTCCCAAAAATCCGTGGTGATTTTCCAAAGTCAAACCTTGTGCACAACACTTTCCAAAGAAATATCCAATCTTGTTTTCACTAATACTTTCGGTACTTTTTCGTACTTTAAACCATCCGAGAATACAATTGCATCTTCAATATATCTATGACAACTCAAGAATACCTTACTTAATTCGGATAATTTCTCTAACCTTTGTCGAATAATTTATCGGAGAATATAACGTTGTACACCGCTGCATTCTACCAACGATTATTCGACTGGATTAGAAAATACCATCCAACTTATTAAATCTCATTCACATGAAGTCACGAAAATAAATTCACTATATCAATATTCCAATAAAATCATCGAAGAAAATATTGCTTGAAAATTCAGGATATTACATACTACCCCCCTTAAAATAAATTTCGTCCTCGAAACTTGCAATGTCATGAACAATAGCTCAACCAGAGTATCCAAAAATCATCAAGAAAACAATCAATCATCACCACAAGCGAATAACCAAAATGACATGCTTACAGGTGCGTGAAGCCGATGATCTCCCGTGATACTAGCACATGACTCACATACGAAGTCTCAACACAATACCAACACACAACAATATCGCAAATAGCAATTTTGAGAATATCTCAAAGATTTTGGAACCTCCAAAAATCGGTTTGACTCAAAAGTTAGGAAAATCATTTTCAAAAGTCATGCTACTACCGTACCAGTAGAGCCACATAACACACATGCCCGGGTTTCACAAAACCCAAGCTCCGATACCATCTTCTCGTAACACCCCCAAAACCATCTGGGATGTTACAGCGTCGTGGGCCCCGCGCCGAACCCACCAAAGCTAAAATCCATTTTCAAAAACGTTCAAAAACTCCAAAAAGGCCGATGACGGTAATGTTTTCAAATACTCACAAAAGTTGTTTATAAAATATCAAATACCGTCATGAAAATATCGTTAAAACGTTCAAGGCCAAAATGCCAAAACTCGGTTTAGGGAATCAGTTTTACGAAATAATCCAAGTTTACGAAATACCCAAAAAGCCATTTTGAAATGTACACACGATTTGGTAAAAATACCGGAAAGACATTTTGAAATATACACACGCAGCGGATAAAACACGATCAAAATATACATTTACAAATGAAATAAAACAACTTAAAAGAATACTCGATTCCCAAAATAATGCCACGCCAAGATCACCCGGAAGCTCATCTCTTCACGACTGCTACTAGCTCGATCTCCGAGTACCTAAAAATAAAGCCCACGACGGGGTCAGTCACAATACTCAATAATGATATCGATCACATCACATAAATAATTACATACCAATGTAATAATACTGTAAGAATACTACAAACTTAATCTTACCGTCATAACCTTACCAATCCATAGCAATCCATACCACTTCAATCCTTACCATAATCCACATTTTGCATTCTCAGATGACGAAATGAACTTAACAACAATCATCTGTACTGAATCAAAACAGTACTCAAAATCCTCAAAAATATCATCATAACTCATAAGTGTGAAGTAATCCATCTGTGCCAAATCCTGTCCGTCGGATCGCACAGTCAAGTACCAATCCTAATAACAACCAAACATGCACAATGCATCTGTAGATCAACTACCACCAAATAATGATAACAATTCCCGGAACATCGACGTACAGTCCGAATGCTCATACGATCAATAATAATAATCAACCAACACATCAATCGAGAATATCATCGACATGATAACTCCAATACGACCAACCAAAGGATCAACAATAACCGAGAATACCCTCGACAAGGTAAACTCCAAATGATCAACGAAAGACCAACAACGACCGAGAATACCATCAACAACGTAAACTCCAAACAAACAACGAAAGACCAACAACGACCGAGAATACCATCAACATGGTAAACTCCAAACAAACAACAATAATGGATCTCAAAGAAATAACCCCGACTGTCGAACATACCCCTGGGGCGTATGAAACAACCAGTCGCAAACCGTCGAACATACCCAACCATAAATGGAGGATGAACGACCAAACAATATGGCTCAAAGATGGACGTCACAGTACGCCCGATCCGGAAATGTGTCCGTGCACAAGCCACCCCGTGTATCGATCAAATACACGCGTGGTCTTGTACCTAATCAATCTCATGAAGTAATCTTCTCGTGTGCACAACCCAATGTGAGGACATGACCCCATCACACGTCTATATGTGCCCGCCCTGAAAATCCTACACATAACCGATCGGCACGCATATATGACTCCATATATGTCACGATGCAACATGACAACGAAACTCAAAGAATCACATATCCAATTAAGGATCAAAAGACTCACCGAAGTGAACAATAGACTGACAATGAAAAATCGACGCGACTAGTCAATATCCAAAAACAAAACCTGGGATCCTCATCCCCAATGAATGATCAACGCAATCAACGACCTTAATACGACAGTTCTGGGACCAACATCCTTCAACATCCAATACGAATCTCATCATACGAAACCTCAACATACAACATATACAACAACTCAACTTTATAATGATTATTCTCATGACCGAACAATAATTAAATTACCTCAAGCCGACGATACTATCATTTCCACGAACAAACCATCATCCTGACAATTTACATTCTAACAACATTGCTATACGAATTATAAATGAATGAAAATGAGACCATTCATCAAATATTATAAACTGAACAAGTATAACTTGCCTGAATGTCGATACGACGAAGCCAAATCTGCCCAGTAACGTGCAACACTCACGGTCTAGAACTGCAAATGACGATCCAACCGGTCAAAATGAAGGACCATGAGTCAACAACAAGCTGTCCAAAATTAAGTAAAATTGGACCATGTCTTGCCCTTCATCGATCTAGTCAATCACGGCTGCTCCACCGAAAATAGAACTCCAAATACGGAAGAAAACCACGATCCACTCAAAATATACTTCACTATATGATAAATTTCTACAATCATATAGAATTTATTTCTTTTAACTCGACACCCATATACTATTACAAGTCTACATGATTCTCACCCTTCTCACCACTCTCTTTAAAGAGAATACAAGAAAGGAATTTAATTTGAATCAAATAAGATTAAAGTGTATTACTTGGGTGTACTTGTAAGAAAGACACCAAGACTCCTTATATAGAATAAAGAAGGCTTTTCCCTTTCATTCTCAACTGATGTAGGACAAAAATATATTTATAGAATATAACCAATGCTTCTCATCTTTATTCCCAACCGATGTGGGATAAAACACATCCTTCAAAACACAACTACTGTCCGAGAGACATAACTCTTACAAACAAAATCTAAATATAATCTCCATAGTTCATATTTTACCAAACTATTTTGTAAATAACATATCCAAAATTTAGCACAATCCAACAGTTAAATCTTCGTAAATCTACAAAATACTGAGACTTCTCAATATGAATCCGAAAATAGGAACCTCTTGTTCTTTTACTTAGTACGGTCACATGGTACATCCAAATCCAATCTCCACCATCAAAAATATACTTTACGGTGTTTAGAACTGACTGACAAAATTTCATGTTAATCCGACGGTTGGATTTTATGATTTATGTCTGTAACATTACTGCACGGGTGAATGTTCGTTGACGGAACTAAATTTCTGCAAATAGTTTCCACTAATTTGACGATAACTTCTTCATTCGTACTCCGATTGGCTCGTCGTTTGAACCGTTGAAAAGCTAACTCAAATCTATATAATACTTTTAATTTTCAAAATTTTCGAACGTCCCAAAAATCCGTGGTGATTTTCCAAAGTCAAACCTTGTGCACAACACTTTCCAAAGAAATATCCAATCTTGTTTTCACTAATACTTTCGGTACTTTTTCGTACTTTAAACCATCCGAGAATACAATTGCATCTTCAATATATCTATGACAACTCAAGAATCCCTTACTTAATTCGGATAATTTCTCTAACCTTTGTCGAATAATTTATCGGAGAATATAACGTTGTACACCGCTGCATTCTACCAACGATTATTCGACGGGATTAGAAAATATCATCCAACTTATTAAATCTCATTCACATGAAATCACGAAAATAAATTCACTATATCAATATTCCAATAAAATCATCGAAGAAAATACTGCTTGAAAATTCAGGATATTACATACTATCCCCCTTAAAATAAATTTCGTCCTCGAAACTTGCAATGTCATGAACAATAGCTCAACCAGAGTATCCAAAAATCATCAAGAAAACAATCAATCATCACCACAAGCGAATAACCAAAATGACATGCTTACAGGTGCGTGAAGCCGATGATCTCCCGTGATACTAGCACATGACTCACATACGAAGTCTCAACACAATACCAACACACAACAGTATCGCAAATAGCAATTTTGAGAATATCTCAAAGATTTTGGAACCTCCAAAAATCGGTTTGACTCAAAAGTTAGGAAAATCATTTTCAAAAGTCATGCTACTACCGTACTAGTAGAGCCACATAACACACATGCCCGGGTTTCACAAAACCCAAGCTCCGATACCATCTTCTGTAACACCCCCAAAACCATCTGGGATGTTACAGCGTCGTGGGCCCCGCGCCGGAACCCACCAGGCTAAAATCCATTTTCAAAAACGTTCAAAAACGCCAAAAAGGCCGATGACGGTAATGTTTTCAAATACTCACAAAAGTTGTTTATAAAATATCAAATACCGTCATGAAAATATCGTTAAAATGTTCAAGGCCAAAATGCCAAAACTCGGTTTAGGGAATCAGTTTTACGAAATAATCCAAGTTTACGAAATACCCAAAAAGCCATTTTGAAATGTACACACGATTTGGTAAAAATACCGGAAAGACATTTTGAAATATACACACGCAGCGGATAAAACACAGTTCAAAATATACATTTACAGCGGAAATAAAACAACCAGAAAAGAATACTCGATTCCCAAAATAATGCCACGGCCAGTATCACCCGGGAAGCTCATCTCTTCACGACTGCTACTAGCTCGATCTCCGAGTACCTAAAAATAAAGCCCACGACGGGGTCAGTCACAATACTCAATAATGATATCGATCACATCACATAAATAATTACATACCAATGTAATAATACTGTAAGAATACTACAAACTTAATCTTACCGTCATAACCTTACCAATCCATAGCAATCCATACCACTTCAATCCTTACCATAATCCACATTTTGCATTCTCAGATGACGAAATGAACTTAACAACAATCATCTCAGATCAATCAAAACAGTACTCAAAATCCTCAAAAATATCATCATAACTCATAAGTGTGAAGTAATCCATCTGTGCCAAATCCTGTCCGTCGGATCGCACAGTCAAGTACCAATCCTGATAACAACCAAACATGCACAATGCATCTGTAGATCAACTACCACCAAATAATGATAACAAGTCTCAAAACATCGACGTACAGTCCGAATGCTCATACGATCAATAATAATAATCAACCAACACATCAATCGAGAATATCATCGACATGATAACTCCAATACGACCAACCAAAGGATCAACAATAACCGAGAATACCCTCGACAAGGTAAACTCCAAATGATCAACGAAAGACCAACAACGACCGAGAATACCATCAACAACGTAAACTCCAAACAAACAACGAAAGACCAACAACGACCGAGAATACCATCAACATGGTAAACTCCAAACAAACAACAATAATGGATCTCAAAGAAATAACCCCGACTGTCGAACATACCCCTGGGGCGTATGAAACAACCAGTCGCAAACCGTCGAACATACCCAACCATAAATGGAGGATGAACGACCAAACAATATGGCTCAAAGATGGACGTCACAGTACGCCCGATCCGGAAATGTGTCCGTGCACAAGCCACCCCGTGTATCGATCAAATACACGCGTGGTCTTGTACCTAATCAATATCATGAAGTAATCTTCTCGTGTGCACAACCCAATGTGAGGACATGACCCCATCACACGTCTATATGTGCCCGCCCTGAAAATCCTACACATAACCGATCGGCACGCATATATGACTCCAGATATGTCACGATGCAACATGACAACGAAACTCAAAGAATCACATATCCAATTAAGGATCAAAAGACTCACCGAAGTGAACAATAAACTGACAATGAAAAATCGACGCGACTAGTCAATATCCAAAACAAACCCTGGGATCCTCATCCCCAATGAATGATCAACGCGATCAACGACCTTAATACGACAGTACTGGGACCAACATCCTTCAACATCCAATACGAATCTCATCATACGAAACCTCAACATACAACATATACAACAACTCAACTTTATAATGATTATTCTCATGACCGAACAATAATTAAATTACCTCAAGCCGACGATACTATCATTTCCACGAACAAACCATCATCCCGACAATTTACATTATAACAACATTGCTATACGAATTATAAATGAATGAAAATGAGATCATTCATTAAATATTATAAACTGAACAAGTATAACTTGCCTCAATATCGATACGACAAAGCCGAATCTGCCCAGTAACATGCAACAGCAATAACTCACGGTCTACAACTCCAAATCACGATCCAACCAGTCAAAATAAAATACCATGAGTCAGAAACAAGCTGTCCAAAATTGAGTAAAATCGGACCACGTCTTGCCCTTCATCGAGTTAGTCAATCACGGCTGCTCCACCAAAAATGGAACTCCAAATACGGAAGAAAACGACGATCCACTGAAAATAGACTTCACTATATGATAAATTTCTACAATCATATAGAATTTCTTTCTTTTAACTCGACACCCATATACTATTACAAGTCTACATGATTCTCACCCTTCTCACCACTCTCTTTAAAGAGAATACAAGAAAGGAATTTAATTTGAATCAAATAAGACTAAAATGTATTACTTGGGTGTACTTGTAAGAAAGGCACCAAGACTCCTTATATAGAATAAAGAAGGCTTTTCCCTTTCATTCTCAACTGATGTAGGACAAAATTATATTTATATAATATAACCAATGTTTCTCATCTTTATTCCCAACCGATGTGGGATAAAACACATCCTTCAAAACACAACTACTGTCCGAGAGACATAACTCTTACAAACAAAATCTAAATATAATGTCCATAGTTCATATTATACCAAACTATTTTGTAAATAACATATCCAAAATTTAGCACAATCCAACAGTTAAATCTTCGTAAATCTACAAAATACCGAGACTTCTCAATATGAATCCGAAAATAGGAACCTCTTGTTCTTTTACTTAGTACGGTCACATGGTACATCCAAATCCAATCTCCACCATCCAAAATATACTTTACGGTGTTTAGAACTGACTGACAAAATTCCATGTTAATCCGACGGTTGGATTTTATGATTTATGTCTGTAACATTACTGCACGGGTGAATGTTCGTTGACGGAACTAAATTTCTGCAAATAGTTTCCACTAATTCGACGATAACTTCTTCATTCGTACTCCGATTGGCTCGTCGTTTGAACCGTTGAAAAGCTAACTCAAATCTATATAATACTGTTAATTGTCAAAATTTTCGAACATCCCAAAAATCCGTGGTGATTTTCCAAAGTCAAACCTTGTGCACAACACTTTCCAAAGAAATATCCAATCTTGTTTTCACTAATACTTTCGGTACTTTTTCGTACTTTAAACCATCCGAGAATACAATTGCATCTTCAATATATCTATGACAACTCAAGAATCCCGTACTTAATTCGGATAATTTATCTAACCTTTGTCGAATAATTTATCGGAGAATATAACGTTGTACACCGCTGCATTCTACCAACGATTATTCGACGGGATTAGAAAATACCATCCAACTTATTAAATCTCATTCACATGAAATCACGAAAATAAATTCACTATATCAATATTCCAATAAAATCATCGAAGAAAATACTGCTTGAAAATTCAGGATATTACATACTACCCCCCTTAAAATAAATTTCGTCCTCGAAACTTGCAATTCTGTCATGAACAATAGCTCAACCAGAGTATCCAAAAATCACCAAGAAAACAATCAATCATCACCACAAGCGAATAACCAAAATGACATGCTTACAGGTGCGTGAAGCCGATGATCTCCCGTGATACTAGCACATGACTCACATACGAAGTCTCAACACAATACCAACACACAACAATATCGCAAATAGCAATTTTGATAATATCTCAAAGATTTTGGAACCTCCAAAAATCGGTTTGACTCAAAAGTTAGGAAAATCATTTTCAAAAGTCATGCTACCACCGTACCAGTAGAGCCACATAACACACATGCCCGGGTTTCACAAAACCCAAGCTCCGATACCATCTTCTGTAACACCCCCAAAACCATCTGGGATGTTACAGCGTCGTGGGCCCCGCGCCGGAACCCACCAGGCTAAAATCCATTTTAAAAAACGTTCAAAAACGCCAAAAAGGCCGATGACGGTAATGTTTTCAAATACTCACAAAAGTTGTTTATAAAATATCAAATACCGTCATGAAAATATCGTTAAAACGTTCAAGGCCAAAATGCCAAAACTCGGTTTAGGGAATCAGTTTTACGAAATAATCCAAGTTTACGAAATACCCAAAAAGCCATTTTGAAATGTACACACGATTTTGTAAAAATACCGAAAAGACATTTTGAAATATACACACGCAGCGGATAAAATACAGTTCAAAATATACATTTACAGCGGAAATAAAACAACCAGAAAAGAATACTCGATTCCCAAAATAATGCCACGGCCAGTATCACCCGGGAAGCTCATCTCTTCACGACTGCTACTAGCTCGATCTCCGAGTACCTAAAAATAAAGCCCACGACGGGGTCACCACAATACTTAATAATGATATCGATCACATCACATAAATAATTACATACCAATGTAATAATACTATAAGAATACTACAAACTTAATCTTACCGTCATAACCTTACCAATCCATAGCAATCCATACCACTTCAATCCTTACCATAATCCACATTTTACATTCTCAGATGACGAAATGAACTTAACAACAATCATCTGTACTGAATCAAAACAGTACTCAAAATCCTCAAAAATATCATCATAACTCATAAGTGTGAAGTAATCCATCATGCCAAATCCTGTCCGTCGGATCGCACAGTCAAGTACCAATCCTGATAACAACCAAACATGCACAATGCATCTGTAGATCAACTACCACCAAATAATGATAACAAGTCCCGAAACATCGACGTACAGTCCGAATGCTCATACGATCAATAATAATAATCAACCAACACATCAATCGAGAATATCATCGACATGATAACTCCAATACGACCAACCAAAGGATCAACAATAACCGAGAATACCCTCGACAAGGTAAACTCCAAATGATCAACGAAAGACCAACAACGACCGAGAATACCATCAATAACGTAAACTCCAAACAAACAACGAAAGACCAACAATGACCGAGAATACCATCAACATGGTAAACTCCAAACAAACAACAATAATGGATCTCAAAGAAATAACCCCGACTGTCGAACATACCCCTGGGGCGTATGAAACAACCAGTCGCAAACGGTCGAACATACCCAACCATAAATGGAGGATGAACGACCAAACAATATGGCTCAAAGATGGACGTCACAGTACGCCCGATCCGGAAATGTGTCCATGCACAAGCCACCCCGTGTATCGATCAAATACACGCGTGGTCTTGTACCTAATCAATCTCATGAAGCAATCTTCTCGTGTGCACAACCCAATGTGAGGACATGACCCCATCACACGTCTATATGTGCCCGCCCTGAAAATCCTACACATAACCGATCGGCACGCATATATGACTCCAGATATGTCACGATGCAACATGACAACGAAACTCAAAGAATCACATATCCAATTAAGGATCAAAAGACTCACCGAAGTGAACAATAGACTGACAATGAAAAATCGACGCGACTAGTCAATATCCAAAACAAACCCTGGGATCCTCATCCCCAATGAATGATCAACGCGATCAACGACCTTAATACGACAGTACTGGGACCAACATCCTTCAACATCCAATACGAATCTCATCATACGAAACCTCAACATACAACATATACAACAACTCAACTTTATAATGATTATTCTCATGACCGAACAATAATTAAATTACCTCAAAGCGATACTATCATTTCCACGAACAAACCATCATCCCGACAATTTACATTATAACAACATTGCTATACGAATTATAAATGAATGAAAACGAGATCATTCATTAAATATTATAAACTGAACAAGTATAACTTGCCTCAATATCGATACGACAAAGCCGAATCTGCCCAGTAACATGCAACAGCAATAACTCACGGTCTAGAACTCCAAATCACGATCCAACCAGTCAAAATAAAAGACCATGAGTCAAACAAGCTGTCCAAAATTGAGTAAAATCGGACCACGTCTTGCCCTTCATCGAGTTAGTCAATCACGGCTGCTCCACCGAAAATAGAACTCCAAATACGGAAGAAAACGACGATCCACTGAAAATAGACTTCACTATATGATAAATTTCTACAATCATATAGAATTTCTTTCTTTTAACTCGACACCCATATACTATTACAAGTCTACATGATTCTCACCCTTCTCACCACTCTCTTTAAAGAGAATACAAGAAAGGAATTTAATTTGAATCAAATAAGACTAAAATGTATTACTTGGGTGTACTTGTAAGAAAGGTACCAAGACTCCTTATATAGAATAAAGAAGGCTTTTCCATTTCATTCTCAACTGATGTGGGACAAAAATATATTTATATAGTATAACCAATGCTTCTCATCTTTATTCCCAACCGATGTGGGATAAAACACATCCTTCAAAACACAACTACTGTCCGAGAGACATAACTCTTACAAACAAAATCTAAATATAATCTCCATAGTTCATATTATACCAAACTATTTTGTAAATAACATATCCAAAATTTATCACAATCCAACAGTTAAATCTTCGTAAATCTACAAAATACCGAGACTTCTCAATATGAATCCGAAAATAGGAACCTCTTGTTCTTTTACTTAGTACGGTCACATGGTACATCCAAATCCAATCTCCACCATCCAAAATATACTTTACGGTGTTTAGAACTGACTGACAAAATTTCATGTTAATCCGACGGTTGGATTTTATGATTTATGTCTGTAACATTACTGCACGGGTGAATGTTCGTTGACGGAACTAAATTTCTGCAAATAGTTTCCACTAAATCGACGATAACTTCTTCATTCGTACTCCGATTGGCTCGTCGTTTGAACCGTTGAAAAGCTAACTCAAATCTATATAATACTGTTAATTTTCAAAATTTTCGAACGTCCCAAAAATCCGTGGTGATTTTTCAAATTCAAACCTTGTGCACAACACTTTCCAAAGAAATATCCAATCTTGTTTTCACTAATACGTTCGGTACTTTTTCGTACTTTAAACCATCCGAGAATACAATTGCATCTTCAATATATCTATGACAACTCAAGAATCCCTTACTTAATTCGGATAATTTCTCTAACCTTTGTCGAATAATTTATCGGAGAATATAACGTTGTACACCGCTGCATTCTACCAACGATTATTCGACGGGATTAGAAAATACCATCCAACTTATTAAATCTCATTCACATGAAATCACGAAAATAAATTCACTATATCAATATTCCAATAAAATCATCGAAGAAAATACTGCTTGAAAATTCAGGATATTACATACTACCCCCCTTAAAATAAATTTCGTCCTCGAAACTTGCAATTCTGTCATGAACAATAGCTCAACCAGAGTATCCAAAAATCATCAAGAAAACAATCAATCATCACCACAAGCGAATAACCAAAATGACATGCTTACAGGTGCGTGAAGCCGATGATCTCCCGTGATACTAGCACATGACTCACATACGAAGTCTCAACACAATACCAACACACAACAATATCGCAAATAGCAATTTTGATAATATCTCAAAGATTTTGGAACCTCCAAAAATCGGTTTGACTCAAAAGTTAGGAAAATCATTTTCAAAAGTCATGCTACTACCGTACCAGTAGAGCCACATAACACACATGCCCGGGTTTCACAAAACCCAAGCTCCGATACCATCTTCTGTAACACCCCCAAAACCATCTGGGATGTTACAGCGTCGTGGGCCCCGCGCCAGAACCCACCAGGCTAAAATCCATTTTAAAAAACGTTCAAAAACGCCAAAAAGGCCGATGACGGTAATGTTTTCAAATACTCACAAAAGTTGTTTATAAAATATCAAATACCGTCATGAAAATATCGTTAAAACGTTCAAGGCCAAAATGCCAAAAATCGGTTTAGGGAATCAGTTTTACGAAATAATCCAAGTTTACGAAATACCCAAAAAGCCATTTTGAAATGTACACACGATTTGGTAAAAATACCGAAAAGACATTTTGAAATATACACACGCAGCGGATAAAACACAGTTCAAAATATACATTTACAGCGGAAATAAAACAACCAGAAAAGAATACTCGATTCCCAAAATAATGCCACGGCCAGTATCACCCGGGAAGCTCATCTCTTCACGACTGCTACTAGCTCGATCTCCGAGTACCTAAAAATAAAGCCCACGACGGGGTCAGTCACAATACTTAATAATGATATCGATCACATCACATAAATAATTACATACCAATGTAATAATACTATAAGAATACTACAAACTTAATCTTACCGTCATAACCTTACCAATCCATAGCAATCCATACCACTTCAATCCTTACCATAATCCACATTTTACATTCTCAGATGACGAAATGAACTTAACAACAATCATCTGTACTGAATCAAAACAGTACTCAAAATCCTCAAAAATATCATCATAACTCATAAGTGTGAAGTAATCCATCTGTGCCAAATCCTGTCCGTCGGATCGCACAGTCAAGTACCAATCTTGATAACAACCAAACATGCACAATGCATCTGTAGATCAACTACCACCAAATAATGATAACAAGTCCCGAAACATCGACGTACAGTCCGAATGCTCATACGATCAATAATAATAATCAACCAACACATCAATCGAGAATATCATCGACATGATAACTCCAATACGACCAACCAAAGGATCAACAATAACCGAGAATACCCTCGACAAGGTAAACTCCAAATGATCAACGAAAGACCAACAACGACCGAGAATACCATCAATAACGTAAATTCCAAACAAACAACGAAAGACCAACAACGACCGAGAATACCATCAACATGGTAAACTCCAAACAAACAACAATAATGGATCTCAAAGAAATAACCCCGACTGTCGAACATACCCCTGGGGCGTATGAAACAACCAGTCGCAAACCGTCGAACATACCCAACCATAAATGGAGGATGAACGACCAAACAATATGGCTCAAAGATGGACGTCACAGTACGCCCAATCCGGAAATGTGTCCATGCACAAGCCACCCCGTGTATCGATCAAATACACGCGTGGTCTTATACCTAATCAATCTCATGAAGTAATCTTCTCGTGTGCACAACCCAATGTGAGGACATGACCCCATCACACGTCTATATGTGCCCGCCCTGAAAATCCTACACATAACCGATCGGCACGCATATATGACTCCAGATATGTCACGATGCAACATGACAACGAAACTCAAAGAATCACATATCCAATTAAGGATCAAAAGACTCACCGAAGTGAACAATAGACTGACAATGAAAAATCGACGCGACTAGTCAATATCCAAAACAAACCCTGGGATCCTCATCCCCAATGAATGATCAACGCGATCAACGACCTTAATACGACAGTACTGGGACCAACATCCTTCAACATCCAATACGAATCTCATCATACGAAACCTCAACATACAACATATACAACAACTCAACTTTATAATGATTATTCTCATGACCGAACAATAATTAAATTACCTCAAGCCGACGATACTATCATTTCCACGAATAAACCATCATCCCGACAATTTACATTATAACAACATTGCTATACGAATTATAAATGAATGAAAACGAGATCATTCATTAAATATTATAAACTGAACAAGTATAACTTGCCTCAATATCGATACGACAAATCCGAATCTGCCCAGTAACATGCAACAGCAATAACTCACGGTCTAGAACTCCAAATCACGATCCAACCAGTCAAAATAAAAGACCATGAGTCAGAAACAAGCTGTCCAAAATTGAGTAAAATCGGACCACGTCTTGCCCTTCATCGAGTTAGTCAATCACGGCTGCTCCACCGAAAATGGAACTCCAAATACGGAAGAAAACGACGATCCACTGAAAATAGACTTCACTATGTGATAAATTTCTACAATCATATAGAATTTCTTTCTTTTAACTCGAAACCCATATACTATTACAAGTCTACATGATTCTCACCCTTCTCACCACTCTCTTTAAAGAGAATACAAGAAAGGAATTTAATTTGAATCAAATAAGACTAAAATGTATTACTTGGGTGTACTTATAAGAAAGGTACCAAGACTCCTTATATAGAATAAAGAAGGCTTTTCCATTTCATTCTCAACTGATGTGGGACAAAAATATATTTATATAGTATAACCAATGCTTCTCATCTTTATTCCCAACCGATGTGGGATAAAACACATCCTTCAAAACACAACTAATGTCCGAGAGCCATAACTCTTACAAACAAAGTCTAAATATAATATCCATAGTTCATATAATACCAAACTATTTTGTAAATAACATATCCAAAATTTAGCACAATCCAACGGTTAAATCTTCGCAAATCTACAAAATACCGAGACTTCTCAATATAAATCCGAAAATAGGAACCTCTTGTTCTTTTACTTAGTACGGTCACATGGTACATCCAAATCCAATCTCCACCGTCCAAAATAGACTTTACGGTATTTAGAACTGACTGACAAAATTTCATATTAATCCGACGGTTGGATTTTTATATATTATGTCTGTAACATTACTGCACGGGTGAATGTTCGTTGACGGAACTAAATTTCTGCATATAGTTCCTACTAATTCGATGATAACTTCTTCATTCTTACTCTGATTGGCTCGTTTTTTGAACCGCTGAAAAGCTAACTCAAATTTATATAATACTGTAAATTTTCAGACTTTTTGAACGTACCAAATATCCGTGGTGATTTTCCAAAGTCAAACCTTGTGCACAACAATTTCCAAAAAAATATCCAATCTTATTTTCACTAATACTTTCGGTACTTTTTCGTACTTTAAACCATCCGAGAATATAATTGCATCTTCAATATATCTATGATAACTCAAGAATCCCTTACTTAATCCGGATAATTTCTCTAACCTTCGTCGAATAATTTATCGGAGAATATAACGTTGTACACCGCTGCATTCTACCAACGATTATTCGACGGGATTAGAAAATACCATCCAACTTATTAAATCTCATTCACATGAAATCACGAAAATAAATTCACCATATCAATATTCCAATAAAATCATCGAAGAAAATACTGCTTAAAAATTCAGGATATTACAACAAAATCATGGGAATCTCATCCCAAATCTCATCAAATCACAGTACACGAGAACAATAGCAAGGTCCGTTTTCCAACATCAAAACCCCACAACCAAAGGACTAAATACATACGACAAAATACTCCAGTGCCATCCTAGCCAAGTAGGCCAAATGACCAACTTACCTCTTACATATTTAGTTAGTGTATGCAATCATGAAACCGAGAACAACACTCGTTTTCGGAAACGCCAGAATCCAAACCACATTTGTAAAATGCACCACAATTAACCGTCAATCCACGTCTCTGTGGACTCCTACCGAGACCCAATCGGATCTTACCCGTAGTGGTTAAAAGCAAACTCGTCCATCCACATCTCTATGGACCCTACCGAAACTCTGTCGGATCTAACCTGTAGTGAGCATACACACACACACACATTACTCATGCAATACTAATATGCTAAGAATGTAAGTTCATTAAGAATACTTACTAGAGATGGCCACTCACCCGACACCGTTATCATACGCATCACAATACCTCCTTCATGAACAACCAATAACAACACAACAACATGATTAACACGGAATACACGATTCCACAACATTAAACAAGCTGGGGCATCATTAAAACCTTCAACGTTAAAAATAACCAAATCAAAATCAACTCACATGAATCATATTCATGAGGGTAAACCAACCATCGTAAATCCAACATGTAATCTCTATTTGCAGGGCACAAGTCGTATAAGAAAATACTTGCCTCGAAACCACGATCGAGATGAGACAATGAACGGAACGCGTCCGGGCAGCCCCAAACTCCTGAACATCATCAAGAATGCAATAGTGCCGCGAACGCTACGAGAATAACACCACGTGAATTACCATCACTAAGCGGAGATCAACTCGGAATCCTGGAGCACCTATAATCCTCCGGAAGAATAAAAAAACATGATCACGACAAGGTTCAAGACCAAAAGCAACGGAGGCCACAACAAACTATCGAAGGAAACTCATCCGAACATTTAATCAAACACTAAATGTTCACTACACCTCAAGAACACCAAAATTATCATTCGGGTTGAAACGAACCAAAGATATGGCTATATAATCCATAAATCATGTTTAACAACATCATTAGACAACAATCGGTTTATCAAAAGCAAAAGGAAAACGAAATCAATAATAAAATTCCCAAAAAAGCCAACTCTAGGGAATCAAGAAGGAGTACGTTGATCCGGCGAAAAACAAAGGATTAAATGATGTTAAACACATGAATACTACTAAGATTAATCATATCCATCATGGATTAATCAATAATACGAAACGAATCGGACAAAAACCCAAAAACCCCTAAATTTCCCAAAAGTAGGGTTATAGGAGATTTACCTTGATGAAGGATGAAGAACAAGTGTTGGTGCTGTTAATCTTCACCAAGATCTCAAGAAAGAAGATAGTTTGAAGTTACAAGACTTC
This sequence comes from Orobanche coerulescens, assembly GCA_033398695.1. NCBI lineage: Eukaryota > Viridiplantae > Streptophyta > Magnoliopsida > Lamiales > Orobanchaceae > Orobanche > Orobanche coerulescens. Next base: position 90,336,201 of record CM065814.1, read on the forward strand.
AAATCCTCAAGATTTGCCCAGAAATCGCCAAACGACCGGAGAGGAAAAGAGAGGAGGAAAAATGATTAATCTGGGTCAACTCCCTGGTTTTTATAGCCAGGGAGCGTTAGCGTGCGCTAACCTTAAAAGTTAGTATGCGCTATCGGTCGAAATTCCAGTCCAGGAAGTTAACACCCCAGTCCAGAACCTATAGTTCTAGACCGCTAGTGTGTGCTACCAATAATTAGCATGCGCTAGTAGCCTCTCAGTAGCGCACGCTATTGGTCCATAGCGTGCGCTACCTGAATACCAAACCGAGTCCAGAAGCAACTGCCCAGTACTGGACTATCGTGTTAGCGCGCGCTACCGGACACCTAGCGTGCGCTAGTCCTCAACAAATAACGTGCGCTAGAGCATGCGCTAAACCATTAGTCCAGAGGACTGAGATCAGAAACAATCTCACTGCCACTGCCAGGGCTCAACTTGGTAGCGCGCGCTATGAAGCAAACGTAGTGTGCGCTACTATATGGTACTTAGTGTGCGCTAAACAAGAATGATAGCTCGCGCTAGGCACGGAATAATAACGGCCCCAAGACACTGAAACACGAACGATACATCAAACATCATCTCACAACCAGCTCAATAACAAAGTTAAACGGACTTACGGGAAACACGAAACAACAGTTTCGAACGAGATTCGCAAGAATCGAACTCAAGCGCGGAAAAGTTGCGTAAGAACACGGAACTCAACAGAACGACACCGAAACGAACTCAGATGTTCAAAAGTGCAGAATTAAATACTCTCAGAATGACGAAATGGTCACGAGCGAGTCATCAAAATGGACTCCCGCCGGAAAAAAAGAAATTTACCGAAAATCGAAATTTGCAGATATTACATTCTACCCTCCTTAAAAGAAGTTTCGTCCCGAAACTTAAAATAAGTAGGGAGGAGCAACATCCCACTAGGAACATCTCAACGAAATTCACAAGAACGCATTGCTTACGCCCATCGGCGAGACGCTACAAGGACGCAAAGGAACATACGACGTGGAAACACGCTCAGCGACAACCATCACCACGCTCGAAATAGCTGACTAACGGGGAACAATAATTCTTCGCGGTACGAGATCAGGAAACACTAGTTAGGTAACCACGATACAACAATGATCTAACAACAACGATCGAACAAAAATGATCGAATAATAATGATCGAACAACAATGATCGAACAACAACGATCGAGCAATAATGATTGAACAACAACGATCGAACAACAATGATCGAAGTTCACACATCAACTCAAGACATTAAAAGAGCTGGAAGGAACTAAAAGATGTTACTTTCCAATAAAGTTCACAAGAATCGAACTGAACTCGGAAAAGTCACAGCGATAACCAGATCGATCCAAAACAAGATCATGGATCGTTTGAACGATAAAAACCGAAATATAGAACAAGTTCAGAAAGTATCAACGAACACGAGCGAGTCGATAGAATTGAGAAGGAGAAAATGCATAAGTCACAAATAATACGAATATTACATTCGACCTCTTCTAAAAGAAGGGTCGTCCCCGAAACTCACAACAACGGAAGCAAGGTAACAATACAACAAGCAACCGACACATCACGGAACAAACAAAAATGCACACAATCATACAAACCCAAGCTCAAACAGCTCGCACATGTGCGATAAGGCACCAATCACCACGAGGCGACAACATTCAATATCAACATCACACCTCTGACAGAGGGCTAACACAACAAATGTGTGGTGAAGGTCTCAACGTTCACACCACCAACTCAATCACAACTCAGAGGGCCAACACCCTAACGACAATACTAACATCATACATACTTTCTCTGACCACAAGCAGGAAGTGATAGGTTTTAAAAATGAAAACCACCTTTTGAAATTTTTTTGAAACACCAGTTGATCTTGAGTATCATCTTTCGAAAAGTAGTATAAGCATCGTCATCGAGACTTTGAAAAAAAACATCTTGCGTTTAATAAAAAAATGAGGGCACCATTCTTTAAATTAAAACATTTCAGAAATATTCGACCTTCGGGTCTAAGCAAATGCATTTGTACATCATTGGAAATATCTCAAAATATTTTGGTCCTCAAAGGGGGAATAATTTTGAAGCGTAGTGTGGCACTAGTAGGCACCTTGAAGGTACCGCAAGAAAATAATCCACTTTAAAACTACATCTCGAGATTTATTTTCTAAGATACTCAAGGTTTTTCAGAAATTCAATAGGCCAGAATGCCCAGAATTCACACGTATCGACATTCACTTAAACACATCATAGTAGACACATAAAATCATTCAAAATCAAGACAATACATGTCTTTTACCAGGAAAACAAGCAGTAACATATCACAGTCGAAACCGCCTAGGATTGGGGCGAAACCACTGACTCCATTCGAGGCCTCTAAGGACCCTCCTGAACTGGCTAGCGAACAAGCTCGTGAATCCGGACTGAAGTCACGGATTCCCCCGAGGCCTCGTCGGACCCTCCCAGAGTGAGAAATCGAACACGTGTAAGCACAAAGGTCTCACAAGAATATTTGCAAAACGGGAAAATCAATTTGAAATTCATTAGTAGTGGACAAAAACAACAGTCGGAAAGACATAAGCAGCGACAACACTCCTCGTATAAACTAAATACGAGAGTCGAATAAACACACATCACGAAACCGAGAATCTTCATAAAGATTCCATCACTAACAAATAATCATACAAATAGCTCGTGTCACACGAGGCACAATACAAAGAAGGGAGCCTTCAATCCATAGGTCGCACGAAGATGATGATCGCCCCACGATACTAATCACGACCAACAAACTCAGACGACGCGTCGCGACACGACCCAGTCAGAAAAAATCCGACGAGACAAAACTCAACAGGCACAGCTGACCCGACAGCCTAGGTTTCCACAAAGCTCTGATACCATCTATTTAACACCCCCAATCCACTTAGGGATATTAAACGCCGTAGACCATTCTCTCAAGGATCTACCAGGCTGGTAACATAATTAAACGAATCAACATCACTTTGAGGCTAAAATGACTCAGTAGACCGATTTGATCTTTCAATAAAAACATACAACTCAATCTCAATACATGCCCACGCAGGGGTCAAATACAAAATACTCCCGTACAACTGGGAAAATATTGCAGCGGAAAATAACGTACAACTTAACCAATACGATATCGTATGGATCCTCATGTGATTATTATCGATCATCTTTCATCATCCTTCATACCGACCCTGTGTTATGCTCCCCAAAACTTGAATTCAAAACAGACATCCTCCCCCCGATTTCTCGGGGGTTAGCAAAATTCCACTATTTTGCTAGTGTAAGTACATAATCATAAGAAATGTAACAAACAAATAGGAATCACGAATTGGGTATGACAATTAATTATCAAAAGGCTTCCCGAGAAGTTTTATTACTTAGAAAGAAATCAATGAAGTGTTTGGAAATAAATTCCTCATCTCGGGGATTTTTAAAAATAGGAACCTTGTTGGACCTCCAGTCCTTAGTTGAAAAATAACCATTTCAAAACGAATGGGTCTTGGCCCAAACTCACTTTTTGTAAAACGACCTTTACAAAACTGTGGGGATCTCATCCAAAATCTCATCAAATCACACTACATGAGAACAATAGCAAGGTCTGTTTTCCAACATCAAAACCCCACAACCAAAGGACTAAACACATATGACAAAATACTCTAGTGCCATCCTAGCCAAGTAGGCCAAATGAGTAACTTACCTCTTCCACACTTAGTCAATGCATGAATTCATGAAAATCGATCAAAAACACTCATTTTCGGAAACGCCATAATCCAAACCACATTTGTAAAATGCACCACAATTAACCGTCGATCCACGTCTCTGTGGACCCCTACCGAGACCCCGTCAGATCTAACCCTTAGTGGTTAAAAGCAAGCTCGTCGATCCACATCGCTGTAGACCCCTACCGAGACCCCGTCGGATCTAACCCGTAGTGAGCATACACACACACGCATTACTCATGCAATACTAATATGCTAAGAATGTAAGTTCATTAAGAATACTTACTAGAGATGGCCACTCACCCGACACCGTTATCATACGCATCACAATACCTCCATCATTAACAATCAATCACAACACAACAACACGATTAACACGGAATACACTATTCCAAAACATTAAAAAAGCGGGGGCCTCATTAAAACCTTCAACGTTCAAAATAACCAAATCAAAATCAACTCACACGAATCATATTCACGAGGGTAAACCAACCATCGTAAATCCAACATATAAACTCTATTTGCAGGGCACAAGTCGTATAAGAAAATACTTGCCTCTAAACCACGATCGAGACGAGACGATGAACGGAATGCGGCCGGGCAGCCCCGAACTCCTGAACATCATCAAGAATGCAATAGTGCCACGAATGCTACGAGAATAATACCACGCGAATTACCATCACTAAGCGGAGATCAACTCGGAATCCTCGAGCACCTATAATCCTCCGGAAGAATCAACAAAAACATGATTACGACGAGGATCAAGACCAAAAGTAACGGAGGCCACAACAAACTATCAAAGGAAACTCATCCGAACATTTAATCGAACATTAAATGTTCACTACAACTCAAGAACACCAAAATCATCATTCGGGTTGAAACGAACCGAATATATGGATATACAATCCATAAAACATATTTAACAACATCATTAGACAACAATCGGTTTATCAAAACTGAAAGGAAAATGAAATCAAGAATAAAATTCCCAAAAAAAGTCCACTCTAGGGAATCAAGAAGTAGTACGTTGATCCGGCGAAAAACAAAGGATTAAATGATGTTAAACATATGAATACTACTAAGATTAATCATATCCATCATGGATTAATCAACAATACGGAACGAATCGTACAAAAACCCAAGAACCCCTAAATTTCCCAAAATTAGCGTTATAGGAGATTTACCTTGATTAAGGATGAAGAACAAGTGTTGGTGTTGTTAATCTTTACCAAGATCTCAAGAAAGAAGATAGTTTGAAGTTACAAGACTTCAAATCGCTCAAGATTCGCCCAGAAATCGCCAAACGACCGGAGAGGAAAAGAGAGGAGGAAAAATGATTAATCTGGGTCAACTCCCTGGTTTTTATAGCCAGGGAGCGTTAGCGTGCGCTAACCTTAAAAGTTAGCGTGCGCTATCGGTCGAGATTCCAACCCAGAAAGTTAACACCCCAGTCCAGAACATATAGTTCTGGACCGCTAACGTGCGCTACCAATAATTAGCGTGCGTTAATAGCCTCTTGGTAGCTCATGCTACCAGACACCTGGCGCACGCTAGTCCTCAACAAATAACGTGCGCTAGACAAATGTAGCGTGCGCTAAACCATTAGTCCAGAGGACTGAGATCAGAAACAAGCTCACTGCCACTGCCAGGGCTCAACTCGCTAGCGCACGCTACGAAGCAAACGTAGCGTGCACTACGATATGGTACTTAGCGTGCGCTAAACATGAATGATAACGCGCGCTAGGCACGGAATAATAATGGCCCCGAAGCACCAAAACACGAACGAAACATCAAATGAAAGCTCACAACCAGCTCAATAACAAAGTTAAACAGACTTACGGGAAACTCAAAACAACAGTTTCGAATGAGATTCACAAGAATCGAACTCAAGCGCTGAAAAGTCACCTAAGATCACGGAACTCAACAAAACAACACCGAAACGAACTCGGATGTCCAAAAGTGCAGAATTAAATTATATCAGAATGACGAAACGGTCACGAGAGAGTCGTCAAAATGGACTCCCGCCGAAAAAAAAGAAATTTACCGAAAATCAAAATTTGTGAATATTACAATTACAGCACTAGGTGTTCAAGGCAGTGTATCACGTGTAATAACTGTGGGATAGCCAGGCATAAGGACTGTTTCTACCAAAGAGAATCCAAACCTACTCCGGCAACATCTCAGTCCCCGAAGCAGTCAGCGGTTCAGAATCAGGCCACTCAGTCCGCGTCGTTTAAGATGACAGGAGCAAACGAAGGCAGAGCCCACAACTATCAGACAGGAGCACCCGGTGAAGGGATTAGCAAGCCCCGAATCTATGAGATGAAGAGGACCGACGATCCGGAGGCTCGAATGATCTTAGGTACACTCGAAATTTTATCTCAACCTGTGTGTCCCTTTTGTTACTGGTCCATCACATTCATTCATTTCCGAGTCATGCTTGAGTAGACTTCACCTGGATAGCGCTACTAGTTGTGAACCTTATATCATTGGTCTACCTGACGGTAGAAGAATTATCGAAAATCGTGAGATTAAGAATTGTCCGATTCAGCTTAATGGCCGTGTTGGTTGTAGACCTGATCGTGGTAGATTTACCTAGAGATGATGTTATTTTGGGTATTGATTGTATGGATGGTCATGATGCCATCCTCAGTGTTCTTAAGCATATGGTCAGTATCATATCAGACGATGGAGTCGAGTATGTATTTCAAGGGGGTAACCCCAGCCGTTCCAGAAAAGTTATTAATATGATGAAGGTAGTGAAGTTAATCAATCAGGGGTATATTGGTTATTGGTGCTATATGACCATGACCGAGAAATCATCAGTGATGTTGGCGGATATTCGTGTAGTGAGAGAATATGTCGATGTATTTCCAAGCGAGTTACCTGGTTTACCTCCACAGAGAGATGTGGAATTCACGATTGAGTTGGAGCCTGGTACATCTCCAATATCAAAAGCACCATATCATATGGCCCCAACTGAAATGTAAGAATTGAAGAATCAACTGGAGGAATTGACCGAGAAGGGTTATATCCGACCGAGTGCGTCTCCGTGGGGAGCACTAGTATTATTTCTCAAGAAGAAGGATGGTTCTTTTCACTTGTGCATTGATTATCGAGATTTGAACAGGGTGATGATCAAGAATAAACATCCCCTACCCCGCATCGATGATCTTTTGGATCAACTTTAGGGAGCTTCAGTATTTTCCAAGATCGATTTAAGATCTGGGTATCATCATTTGCGAATTCGAGAGTCGGATAGCGCTAGAACGGCGTTTCGAACATGCTATGGTTATTACGAGTTTGTGGTAATGCCGTTTGGGTTAACTAATGCACATGCGGTATTCATGGAGTTAATGAATCGAGTTTTCATCAATTATATGGATCAGTTTGTGGTTGTCTTCATTGATGACATTTTGATTTATTCTCGTGACCGAGAGGAGCATGAATTTCACCTTCATCAGGTCCGTGACGTATTGAGATGAGAACAACTCTATGGAAAATTGTCCAAATGTGAGTTCTGGATGTCCGAAGTGACGTTTCTCGGACATGTGATTTCATCAGACGGAGTATGCGTCGACCCTCAGAAGACAGAGTCTATCCGAGTTTGGCAACCTCCGAAGAATGTTAAGGAAATCCGAAGCTTTCTCGGATTAGCAGGCTACTATCGGCGATTTGTGGAAGGATTTTCTAAAATCGCTCAACCTATGACGAACCTTTTGCAGAAGGATGAGAAATACACGTGGTCTGACGCGTGTCAATAGAGTTTTGAGGAACTCAAGAACCGTTTAATTTCAGCACCTGTCCTTTCCTTGCCACAAGGGACGAAAGGAGTCGTGGTTTATATTGACGCGTCCGGACAAGGTCTCGGATGTGTATTAATGCAGAACGGGAAAGTTATTGTCTATGCTTCACAGCAACTGAGACCTTACGAGGTCAATTATCTGACCCAAGACCTAGATCTAGCAGCCGTGGTAATCACGTTGAAGATTTGGCGTCATTATCTTTATGGCATCACCTGCCAGATTTTCACAGATCATAAGAGTTTGAAGTAAATATTCACTCATAAAGAGTTACATATGCGTCAGAGACGGTGTTTGGAACTGATTAAAGATTATGATATTGAGATACAATATCACCTGGCTAAGGCGAATGTTGTTGCCGATGCCTTGAGTCGTAAGTCCATTCAGGAGCAAATGCTTGCTCGTTTAACAGTTAAGAAGGAACTTCAACAGGAATTCCTAAGACCGAGATTGAGGTTTGGTTACAACGAGTTCAAGGGCAACTTTGCATATTAGAGATTTCATCGCCACTTGAGGAGGCGATCAGAGTGAATCAGGGTTCAGACCCGTTTTGTTGCGCATCCTTGAGGATGTGGCTCATGGGAAAGCCCTGGATTTGTGGTCCACGAGGATGGACTTCTACGATTTAAGAACCGCTTATGCGTACCGGTGGATGACGAGTTGAAAAATTTGATTCTGGGAGAAGCTCATGCTACCCCTTATTCCTTTCATCCGGGGTCTAGCAAGATGTACAAAGACTTGAAACAAAATTGATGGTGGAGTAATATGAAGCAGGAAGTCGCAGAATTTGTTTCGAGATGTTTAACTTGTCAGCAAGTCAAGATAGAACATCAGCGACCGGCGGGTATGCTGTAACCACTCCCTATTCCGGAGTGTAAATGGGAGGATATTTCAATGGACTTCATCACGAGTTTGCCGATGAATCGTCGTGTCATGAATACAATTTGGGTAATTGTATACCGTTTAACTAAGCCAGCTCATTTTCTTGAGATTAAGGATACATGGGGTCCTCAGAGACTTGCCCAGTTATTCACTAAAGAGATAGTGAGACTGCACGGTACTCCTAAGAGTATCGTTTCTGATCGTGACGGGAGATTCGTGTCACATTTTTGGAAATCAGTTCATCGCGCTATGAGAACTCAGCTTAATCTCAGCACAGTTTTTCATCCTCAGTCCGACGGACAATCAGAGAGGATTATTCAGACGTTGGAGGACATGTTGAGGGCATGCGTTCTCGATTGGAAGGACGATTGGGAAGCCCAACTACCGTTGATTGAGTTCACGTACAATAACAGTTGGCATGCTTTGATTAAGATGGCACCTTACGAGGCCTTATAAGGTTGTCGTTATCGATCTCCCTTGTGTTGGGATGACTTATCAGAATTTATCGGCACCGAGCCCAATATGCTTATAGCCGCTCGCGAGAAGGTAGCTTTGATCAGGATTCGTTTGTTGACCGCTCAGAGTTGACAAAAGTCATATGTAGTTAATCGACGTCGACCATTAGAGTTCGAGGCAGGTGACCACGTTTTGGACAAGGTATCCCCGAGTCGAGGTATCTTCCGTTTCGGGAAGCGGGGAAAGTTGAGTGCGAGATTCATTGGACCGTTTGAGATTTGGATCGATTAGGCAGTCTGGCATATCGATTGGCCTTACCTACAGCCTTGAGCCGAATTCATAATGTGTTTCACGTCTCTCAGTTGCGGAAGTATGTTGTCGACCCGAGTCACATACTTCAGTTCAATGAAATCGAGATCGCCGATGATCATACGTACGAGGAGAATCCTGTATGAGTCTTAGAGCGGCGAATCAAACAGTTGAGGAACAAGACTATTCCTTTGGTTAAGGTTCAGTGGTCTAGACACAGAGTCGAAGAGGCCACTTGGGAAACCGGGGATAGTATGCGGGAGAGTTATCATGAATTGTTTGACCCTTAGTTTCGGGGACGAAACTCTTTTTAAGGGGGGAGTGTGTAATACCCGATTGTTAATTCATTCATTATCATTCAGTAAATTGTCACTCAGTAATTTCTCACCCATTAATAATCATTCATCATTCATATTCATTCATTGTATTCACCGTTCGTTATAATTTGAATCGTATATCAGTTATCATTAGTCATTCAACCTTGTTTTGAGAATCGAGACGAGGATATTATCATCATCATTATATTTTGGTTGCCTGGATGTGTAGTGTAGCATATGATACATACTCTTTTTAGCGCATGCTAATTGAGTACTGGTAGCGCACGCTAACGTTCAGTATTAGCGCACACTAGTGCATTTGAGACAGACAGTCCAGAAGGCACTAGACTGAATTTAAGTTGTAGTAGCGCACGCTATGAATGGGAAATAGCACACACTAGTAGTTTAGATAGAGCACGCTAAGCAATCAGTGTAGCGCACGCTAAGGCTCGTTCGGACAGTCCAGTAGGTACTGGGCTGAAATAGAATAATTCATAACGCACTCTACGAGTGGATCATAACGTACGCTAATGGTTTTAGTAGCGTACGCTAAGTTATAGGTGTAGCGCACGCTAACGCGAGCAAGGCAGAGGACAGTAGGTTCTGGACTCCAGTATTCTGGACATCAACCATCGGGTAGCGCGCGCTAACACAAGGTTAACGCACGCTAAGAAGGGACATTAACGCATGCTACTAAGGTACGTAGCACACGCTAATGATGCAGTCAGTGGGTACTGGACTACCCGGTATACCCGTTAGCGCACGCTAAGCATAGGATCTAGCGCGCGCTAAACTGGGTTTACTATAAATAGGACAGTTCTGTCCAATTCGTCATTTTTCACATCTCACCTCCTCCCTTGGGCGTTTTGGGCGATTTCGGACGAATTGTGGAGTGTTCTTCGAGCTGCAATCAACTATCAACATCTTCAAGCTGCTGATTCGGATTAATCATCATTTAATCCTCTCCAACACACCAAATCAAGGTATACATTACTTGAATCAAAAATTTCAGGATTTGAGTGTTTACTTTCCGATCTCTTCAAGTTAGCTTGTTATTATGTTGGAATATGATGAATATGAATTATCTACCTTGGACACATATGACTCCTATGTATTTTTTGGTATTTTTCGGATTTGTTGAGTATGTTGGGAATTTTTCAAGAACCCTTATGGTTGACTTCGGATTTTTGGGGATTTTCAATAAGATGTTTTCGTAATCTCGAGTTGTGTATTCTTATTGGATTATCGATTGTGTTGATGGTGTTTTGTTGGAGTGAATCACTCATTTGGAGATTGGTTTTCGATACAATTAAGATTGGTTGTAAATAATGGGAGATTGTTTAGAAAGTGTATGTCCTAATGCTCCAATGAGTTTGGATGTGTTGTATCGACCTATTGAATTGGTTGTGATCACAATTGAAACGTGTATTAAGCGAATTGTTGGTAATTGTGTTATTCAAGGTTGTTCCAGCAACCGATCTTTCCAATTAGGACGTTTGTTCGAGGAAGGACATTTCATCACCGGTATTTGAGTAAGTTAATTCTTACTCGGTTAAAAGGATATTCATTCCTTTCGTTGTTGTTTATTCATATTCATAATTCATTCAAGATATATTAATCATATCGAGACTTGTAATTATCAAACTAATCATTCAATTCACAAGGAACGATGGTTCCAATCATTTCGGTGAGCTATTATTCATTTCTTTATTATTTCATCTCGGTGAGTCATTCTTGACCTTTATCGGATTGTTATTCATTAATACTCTTCATGGTCGCTTTTGTTCTTGTGACCTTCTGGGTTCATATTGCGTGGCCGGGTGGTTATGTGTGGAATTTTTAGTCGGGCACACGATAGTCATGTGATACGGGTTCACCGACACAATGGACTGTGCACACGGTAATGTGCCCCCATGAGACTAAGTAGGTACAAGGGCGGGTGTGTCCGGACACTCGTCTTGTGCACTTGCATGTCCCATTATGGGCGTACTATGATGCCCCTCTTCAGCTTGATTTCATAACTAATATATATAATGATTGTGCTTGTTCTATTCTTGAAGATTGTTGTTCTGTGTAACTGACCCCGTTGGGGGATGTTGTTTTCAGGTCATGGAAAGGCAAAATCACGGGAAGAGAACATTTACGGTGAGGAGTCTCAGTGATACTAGTAGGGGGCCCCAGTCCTTTTCAGTTATTCATGTTTCTTCATTTGTATTTCCGCTGCAGTTCCGTTTGGATTTCCATTTCATTAATGTTGTATATTTTATCTTCATATAAAATATACACTTATTCAATATTTTTCCTGGGTGTGTTGTACTTGAAACTCCTCATTTGAGTAATTGGTAATATAATGTGGTTCGGTACTACAATTATATTATTTATTTCATTAATGTTCATTCGCCTGGTGGGTCCCAGTTGGGGGTCCATGGCACCGTAATAGCCGCCTAGTTTGGGGTGTTACACCTCAGCCCCGACCAAAGCAATCTACGAACTTTCTCGAACACGACCGCAAAGCATGGTTCTAATCACCGATCAATAATCTCAACCTATTACAATAATCGATATACAACAAGTTCGATAACAATTAACAAACGATATAACTGATCAACGAACCCAACGGTTCTACAATATCTCGGTTAAACATAGTTTGAACAATCCAACTCAAACCAGCACGAATTCATAACCACAACATGATGTACTACACTGCCTGTCCACTTAGCACACGTTAATCATATACCGTAGCGTGCGCTAAGTCGATTCAGTATTCATGCGTTAGCCAGTCGGCTAGCGTGCGCTAATGTTTATACAATTGCATGCCTTACAAGTATCGACTTAACACCTTGCGATTACGGATACGAAAGTGAAGGAAATCATATTCCAAGATTAATCATCAATCAACATGACTTAACAAACATTCCATGTTCATATCTAAAAATACCGATAATTCAACATACAATCGTCTTGCTATGTTCTATTTATCAAAAGTTCTTCAAATACGTGATTCGAAACCACGTTCATAGTCAGCAAAATAACATAATCCGGTATCCTTTAACATATAGATAATCATACAACTCCTAATCCAAGTCATATATTCATATATCATTTTCTTCCTCAATATCAACATCATGAACACCAAGAACCATAACAACACTTCCATAATCTATCACTACAGAGAGTAATCATCAACAATAACATCAACACCTGAAAACGAGGAGAAGGATTAACCAACTTACCTCAAGAAGACAAACAACACAATTCAAACCACAAGAATCATGTCAATACCCACACATCAACAACAACATCATCATAATCCGGTAATCCATCTCATAATCATGCTTATCAACTTGTTTATATGATAATCATAAACTCAAGAACATCAACATTCAATCTAAAACGAAATCCATAGGTGAAGAGTAATTACCTCTTGAAGGAATGCGTTGAATCCCAAGGTTGAATCTGTTCTCAATCACTTCCAAGCTCCAAATGTTGTTAGGAACGTTCAACTTAAGTGTTTGGAACCTCAAACTCCTCTCTAAGAACTCCCTCTATCGGTTGAAGTGAAGAAAATGGGTGAAATGCATCTTAACACCCGTTTGCCCATATTTATACTGCACATTACTAGCGCGCGCTAATACTTGTATTTAGCGTGCGCTATCCTTCCTTGATAGCGTGCGCTATCCTTCCTTGATAGCGTGCGCTATCGAAGTCCAGAGGCTACTGCCTTACTTCGTAGAATGATTTACGTATGCAATGCCCATGCAATAACGTACATAAATGCCTCTATTTAGCGTATGCAAGTGTACGACCATAGCGTGCGATACTCATAGTTGACTCGTTTGTCTGCATGCTCCGAAGATGGGTCCACACGCCGAAAGCACCTGACAAAGTCGAGATTCATTTTGACCGATCTACAATTAGCGTGCGTTAGGCCTCATGCTTAGCCTGCGCTAATCCTTCGTAGCAAAAATCCGCTAACCTTATTGGAACATGCACCGAAAGTAGCCGGGTCCACACGTATATTCCCTCTGATCTGTTTTACACTAGCGTGCGCTATCCTTTGCCTTTAGCGTGTGCTAAAATTGCACGATAGCGTGCGCTATGCTTGAATATTAGCCTGCGCTGATAAGGCTATACTTGGCCATTTACACTGATCTTGCTCGTCGTCTCAATATACCGAATATGTATACACGACACACTATATCCTTAAATGCAAATTGTCGACCAAGTACGACAATTATACCAATACAGACATCTGAGTACTTCGATTATTTTATCCATACTGTACAGATTCCACACTGTACAACATAACTCGGATAAAATAACATTAAAAGATAGTAGTAGAAATTCCGGATATTACATACTACACCACATAAAATAAGTTTCGTCCTCGAAACTTGCAATTCGATCTCAATTAAAAGTTCAACCACAATCCTGTCTGCCTGATTACACAATCAAGTCCCAATTCTGATACAACAAATAATACGCGATACATTTGTGAAACAACTGCCAAAACAATGACATGAATCCCGAAACACCAACACAAAATTCGAAGGCTCATACGATCATTAACAATGATCAACCAACAAATTAACCGAGAATACCATTGACATGATAGACACCAATACGACCAACAGAAGGTCGAAACCCAACCGAGAATATCATCCACATGATAAAATCCAATATCACCAATGAACGATCAACAATAATTGAGAATACCCTCACACGGTAAGCTCCAACATGATCAACACAGAACCACAGAAACAGATATATGAAAGAACAAAATTCTCAAAACGTTACACCAATCACATGCAGTGGATCTCGAAGAAACACACCCAATTGTTGAACATACCCCTATCCTACACGGAGTGGGAACGACCAATAATTACTCAAAACAACCATCCTGGGGTCACCATCCCCAAATACACACTTACAAAGGAATCATTCAAAAATCACCATGATAAAATCGCGCTACTACCATACCAATGGAGTCACATAACACATATGTACTGGTTTCACAAAACTCGTTGTTCCAAAATCACATCTTGTACAACACGAAGTATATTTTTCTTATCTGTTCAATCAACTGATCATCCCTGAATAACCAAACTACCATACTAAAGTTCATATCTCTTTTCATCGTACCCTACTGATGTATTATCCAGTTCGTGAGTCACAGTCATAATTTCACCATGATATGCGCTATGCGTATGTATATTAGTCACATTTTCAAAACCAGTTTGATATCATATAGTCTCATCAAGAAGATAAATTTTCGAAAGTTCTTTCAAGAAGTTCAAAACTCAAAACATAAATTTTTGTAGGACCACGAAATCAATTTTTGAAAAATTAAATCAGTTCGTTTACGTCAAGTTCTCGACGACAATCCTTTTTGAATACTCACAATTAAGTAAAATGGAATTATGCAAATGGTTGACCACATCCATACTCCTGTATATCAATTTGGCTCGTCACCAATTCCACTGACATTCCATCGGAAAACCACACGATAGAGTTCCAAAATCTCAATGTATAAACTCCAATAAAAACTCCTTTTCCACATATGACTCGCAACGTCGACCATTAACCCATCCTGGATCACCTCAACTATGCTATGACAAAACATTGAATAATCGATAAATCAAACACAACAAAAGACTACCCGACAAGTTTCATTTGAATAAGTAAACAAAAACCCGGAAAGGCAGTAATAAAATAGATAAACGATTGGTAAAGTGATTTACAAATCTCGGCAGTTTTAGAAAACAGAAAAGCCTTTTTGAAATATTAGGGTCACAACCCATATCCCATTCTGCATTACAAAAAGTTTTAAAAAGTAGAAAACCCTTTTTGGACCCCAAGTCCTGAATTATAAAACTATTTCAAAATCGATTGGGTCTCGGCCCAAAATTATTTTCCGTAAAACACCCGTGAAACATTCATTTTGAAAAGTATCATTTTCAAATTCTCAAAAACAGTTTTAAATATCTCAAAATGAACTAACATGACTACATGTTCTTCTCAATAATCCACAGTCTTTCTCCCAAATGCACAACTCCGTTCCAAAATTTAACCGACATTGGTTTCCAAAATCCTAGCTTCTTAAGATCATCAATCCTGTCTCAGATCCGTCACCTCATAATGTGACACATAATATCTTTTTGAATCTCAAAACATATCAACTTAGAACGGCAATAAATTTCAATGAAATTCAAAAATCCAAATAGTTACAGATCGTGAAGCCGACGATTCCCCGTGATACTGGCACATGTCTGAACTCAAGAAAATACTCGATACAGGTGTTTTCAAAACACACGTTCTGCAAAATTAGTTCAACTCGAGAACAAAACACACCTATATCCAAAGAAACACGTTAATACCATTTGGAAAAGTTTACAAAAACCTCAGTACCACATTGGTAAATCACATAACGCACAAGCCCGAGTGAACAACAAAAACCCAAAACTCTAACACTTGTCAATCGAAAACTCGAATGACATGATAAAACACGACTCAACTCGACCCAACTGCCTAGGTTTTCTCAACCTAAGCTCTGATACCATATTCTGTAACACCCCCAGAGCCATCCAGGAATATTACAACGCCGTGGGCCCCGAGACGGAACCCACAAGGCTAAAAGAATTTTTTGCAAACATTTTCAAACGCCCAAGAGGCTAACGACGGTATTATCTATTAAAAACATTCGAAGACTTTATAAAACTCATTTATCAAAACCATCGTAAAATCTCATTTGAAAGGACAAGGCCAAACAACCGAAACTCAATAGTTTAGAAAACGATTTTCCAAAGTGACTCAAGTTGCCAAAAACCAAAAGGGCATTTAAGCATACTCACGCAGCGGAAAAGACAACAGTTAAAACTACTCTACCAGCGGAATACAACATATAATTAGAATACTCGATTCACAAATACATGCCATATCTAGTATCCTCCGGTATGCTCATCTCTTCACGACCGCTACAAGCCGATTTTCCAAGAACCTAAAAAGGAAGCCCATGACGGGGTCAGCCATAATACCCAACAATGATAACAATCACATCACGACAATAATTACATACCAATGGAAATACTAAGTAAGAATATGACCAATGTAATCTTACCTCCGTAACTTTACCAAATTCGTAACAATTCTCATCAGAATAACCATTATCACATTTCACATCTCGTAATCTCGATTAACCAATAAACTCAAACATAATATCCCTACGGTACCTCAAGCAACACCCAAGATTCTCAAAACATCATTATAACTCACTATTACGAAATCTACTAACTCTATCCACGTCTATCTATCGGATATCAATAACAAACCTCAACACGAAAACCGATTATCCATCAAAGACAAATATCATGGAAATACGGAACATACCTTGGGATGTACAATGCCACGACAATCATGTCAGTCTAATCCAAGATCTGACTAATACAACATACGGACATGGTCCTAACACAAGACCTACAAATGCATACTCGCATGACGACATCAATATGCCCACAACAATAACAACAATGTATACTCAATGGATAACCAATAATATACATATGCACAACAACACATGATAATCCAACAATCCAGCGCACACAGCTATTGATTCCCATGATGATCCCGTCGGACCAACACATGGTGGAAATACCTGTCCAATGATCCAGCGCACACAACTATAGATTCCCATGATGATCGCGTTGGACCAACGCATGGTGGACATACAACAACAATGCACAAATGCATATTAACAACAATACATAAATGCATGACAACAACAATACACGAATGGATCACAACATGATCGACACAAAATGACAAAAATGATTAGAGTACTTGCCCCGAGTCCTTCGAGAGCAATCTCGACGTCTAAACCATCACCAACCATTATCCTCAATATTCGATAGTCCAAAATGTCACGGACTGTAGATAATTCATATCTTCGTCTTTACCACAATGTATCCTCGATACCCAAGTATACCAATAACAAAAGTAAATCATATACATTATGATTTAAATTCCCAAAATCCGAAATCAACTTATAATCTCAAATCTCGTGTGTTCACAATTATAATCATTCCTATACGAATTATAAACGAAGGAAACGGAAACCATTCATTAAATATTATAAACTAAGCAAGTAATCACTTGCCTCGATACCGATACAATGATGAGGAAGCCATTACCAATTCCATTGCCTTCGTCTACGAGCTCCTCAGCCCCGACCAAAGCAATCTACAAAAATTCTCGAACACGACCGCAAAGCATGGTTCTAATCACCGATCAATAATCTCAACCTATTACAATAATCGATAAACAACAAGTTCGATAACAATTAACAACTGATATAACCGGTCAACAAACCCAACGGTTCTACAATATCTCGGTTAAACATAGTCTGAACAATCCAACTCAAACCAGCACGAATACATAACTACAACATGATGTACTACACTGCATGTCCACTTAGTGCACGTTAATCATATACCGTTGCGTGCGCTAAGTCGCTTCAGTTAGCATGCGTTAGCCAGTCGGCTAGCGTGCACTAATGTTTATACAATTGCATGCCTTACAAGTATCGACTTAACACCTTGCGATTACGGATACAAAAGTGAAGGAATTCATATTCCAAGATTAATCATCAATCAACATGACTTAACGAACATTCCATCTTCATATCTAAAAATACCGATAATTCAACATACAATCGTCTTGCTATGTTCTATTTATCAAAAGTTCTTCAGGAACACTACGTGATTCAAAACCACATTCATAGTCAGCAAATTAACATAATCTGGTATCATTTAACATATAGATAATCATCCAACTCCTAATCCAAGTCATATATCCATATATCATTTTCTTCCTCAATATCAACATCATGAACACCAAGAACCATAACAACACTTCCATAATCTATCACTACAGAGAGTAATAATCAACAATAACATCAATACCTGAAAACAAGGAGAAGGACTAACCAACTTACCTCAAGAATACAAACAACACAATTCAAACCACAAGAATCATGTCAATACCCACACATCAACAACATCATTAACATAATCCAGTAATCCATATCATAATCATGATTATCAACTTGTTTATATGATAATCATCAACTCAAGAACATCAACATTCAATACAAAACAAAATCCATAGGTGAAGAGTAATTACCTCTTGAAGGAATGGAATGAATCCCAAGGTTGAATCGGTCACAATCACTTCCAAGCTCCAAATGTTGTTAGGAACGATCAACTTAAGAGTTTGGAACCTCAAACTCCTCTCTAAGGACTCCCTCTATCGGTTGAAGTGAAGAAAATAGGTGAAATGCATCTTAACACCCGTCTGCCCATATTTATACTGCACATTACTAGTGCACGCTAAAACTTGTATTTAGCGTGTGCTACAGCCCTAGCGTGCGCTATCCTTCCTTGATGGCCTGTGCTATCGAAGTCCAGAGGATACTGACTTCTCTTCCGACCATAGTGTGCACTACTCATATTTGACTCGTTTGTCTGCATGCTCTGAAGATGGGTCCACACGCTGAAAGCACCTGACAAAGTCGAGATTCCTTTTGATCGATCTACAATTAGCGTGCGTTAAGCCTCATGCTTAGTGTGCGCTAATCCTTCGTAGCAAACATCCATTGACCTTATCGGAACATGCGCCGAAATTATCCGGGTCCACACGTAGATTCCCTCTGATCTGTTCTGCACTAGCATGCGCTATCCTTTGCCTTTAGCGTGCGCTAAACTTGCACGATAGCGTGCGCTATGCTTGAATATTAGCGTGCACTAATAAGGCTATACTTAGCCATTTACACTGATCTTTCTCGTCATCTCAATATACTGAATACATATACACGACACACTATATCCTTAAATGCAAATTGTCGACCAAGTACGATAATTATACCAATACAGACATCTGAGTCTTTCAATTATTTTATCCATACTGTACAGATTCCACATTGTACAACATAACTCGGATGAAATAACATTAAACGATAGTAGTAGAAATTCCGGATATTACACCAGGCCTGTGGCAAAGGGTTATACTCAAAGAGAAGGAGTCGATTACTTTAAAACCTTCTCGTCTTGTAGCCATGCTTAAGTTTATTCGAATGATGCTTGCCATATCAGGCCACTTGGATTATCAATATGGCAAACAGATGTGAAAACAACATTCTTAAATGGACTCGTAGAGGAGAATATCTATATGGAACAACCTAAGGATTCGTATCCAAAATCGATATCGTAAAGTGTGCAAGCTTTAGCATGCCATTTATGGGCTGAAACAAGCTGCATGAAGTTGGAATCTTCATTTGATGAGGCAGTCAAAGAGTGTTTAAAACAAAGAGGATTCCTACATCTATAAGAAGGTTAGTGGGAGAAAAATTGCGTTCTTAATACTATATATGGATGACATTCTACTTATAGCAAATAATGTAGGAATGATCAGTTATATGAAAGCTTTGCTTT
The DNA here is from genome assembly GCA_033398695.1 of Orobanche coerulescens. Classification (NCBI taxonomy): domain Eukaryota; kingdom Viridiplantae; phylum Streptophyta; class Magnoliopsida; order Lamiales; family Orobanchaceae; genus Orobanche; species Orobanche coerulescens. The sequence continues at coordinate 90,356,229 of CM065814.1, forward strand.
TGAGTACGTTATCAATAAAAAGACTTGGCATGCGCTACCTATATTCTGGGAATTTGTCTCCACTAGGATAGATCAAGAAGAATGATCTTAAACCCTCTATATAGAAAAAATCCTAAAGCAATTTAGGATGGAAGATTCTAATAAAGGGGGTTCCTACTTACGCGACATGGTATAAAACTTTAATTAGCTATGTGTTCTAAAAGTGAGGAAGATAGAAGGAAAATGAGTAAAATATCCTATGCTTAGGCAGTGGGTAGCCTCATGTATGCTATGATTTGCACAAGACTGGACATTGGTTATGCAGCGAGCATGTAAAGTCGGTATCATCCAAACCGAGGCTAGGAACATTGGACTACTGTAAAGAATATTCTTAAGTACTTTAAAAGGACTAAATATTTGGTTCGTACCTATGATGGTGGAGAACTAAAGGCGTAGGGTTACACAGACTTGATTTTTTCAAGATACATAGACCAAAAAACATCCACTTCCATGACAAGCAAAGCGCGACTATAATTTTCACATGTCAAGCTGAATATCAGGCAGTCTCATAGGCTGCGAAGGAAGCAATTTGGATTGAGAACTTTAATAAAGAACTTCAAGCGGTCCTACTGCATAGCGGACCCTAGCACTATTTTGCAACAACGATGGAGATATTGCGCAGGCTAAGGAGTCTAAGTTTCACTACAATACCAAGCGTATTGAGAGGAGATATTATTTTGTAAGAGATATGGTTAATAAGGGAAATGTTACACTGTAGAGAGTAGACACAACATATAATGTTTGACCCACTTACAAAGCCATCTCAGATTGTCTTAGAGCGACATCTGGAGAGTATGAAGATTAGATACCATAGTTTGTGGCATTGAATACAAGTGAGATATTGTTAGGAATATGCCCTCGAATGTCACTCAGAGGATGAGAGAGTGAGAGCATAATGTTGTAATTCTGAACATTACTCATAAAAGGCATTTATTATTGCTATTATTATGTTGGATTCGGGACAGAATAAAAATGCAGCTGAAAATAAAAGATCCGTACAATAAACCATGTGCTCATCCGAATCCACATGGACCGATTGACGATTGTTACTCGAAGAAAAATGGAGCCAAAGAAATTTTATCTTTCTTAGAAAAAATTGATTGGCCGAACTGCTGTGTTTGGTGGTGATGATCTTCTTCCATCAACCCGAAAGGTTGAACTGATCCAGCATCAAAAGCATGATGCCTTTAGTTCACACGCATCGGATTGAGCACCCGAGAAAAATCTCCTCATTGTCACAAGGCTTGTTAGCCATGGCTATATGTGAGGGGAAGGGAACTCTCTTTTCTCTCTCTTGGTGGCTACAAGATTAGGTTAAACCCTTAAGTTTAGAAGGAAGACAAATTTAGTATTTATACTATTTTTCTCAGGGCTTTATGTCCTAAAAGGACAAAAATTATAAGACCCCTATCCATGCCAAATCGGCGGCCTTCTTTGGTCTCCTCCTAGGCCACCATGAGCTTAGCCACTAAAATTAATTGGTCTAAGTAGAACTATTGCACTTGAATTAATTAATTCAATAAATACTTTATATAATTAATAAATATTTCCTCTAAAAGATTATTCATTTAGTTAAATGCCCGACTTAGTGGAACAAATTAATTATCCAGTAATTTAATTTAATTCACTACTCTCTGATAATTTATCCAATAAATTAATCATACATCCAATTTACATAGAGAGAATGAGTTCATTTTAATCCGGTGTCTATCGTGTTATACAACTCTATGGGTTTATCTTAGTTAGTAGCGGGAGGATCCAAAGAGTATGAGCAACACCTAGCCAGGCCCGTGGCTCACACTGTAACCCGACTAATATTGAATGATTATGATCATTCTAAACCTTCTATGTTATGAATATCGTATATGTTTAAGCCTTTAATTCAGATGTCCCGATCAAGTTTTAGAGTCACTCTAAAGTCAAACTCTAATACAACTTGACACATTGACATGTTAGTGCAAATCAATATCACTGAGCTATCGCATATCAAATTCAACTAGCTTATTTGCTTTGGCCAAATAAGTTTGATCTTATTTGACACTAACAGCATATGACATATATTTGCTCACAGAAGAAAGAATCATATCCTCGGTGTTCAGTAAAGACTGCTATTTGTTAGATTGATACCGCCACTAGAAGGGGGGTTGAATAGTGCGGTTAAGAGTATTGTACTCTTTTTCGTGCGGAAGCAAAAATAGCGGAGAATAAAAGTGCAGAAAAGAAAGAACACAAAGAATTGTTCGAGAGGTTCGGCTATTAACGAAGCCTACGTCCCCTACCTAGTTTTATCGACTAGGACTTTTCTTAGAACTGAGAATTTGCACTTTCTAGTTTAGTGCCAACTTCTTACAACTTCTTGATTTCCGGGCTCAAGAACAACCTCACAAAAACACTCTTGTTTTCTAGGTACAAGATAACCAATACACAAAATAAGTGCGAGTAGAAACTCGGCTTTCACGATATATCGCTCTAAGATACAAGAATGAAGATTGAAAATTATAGAACAAATCTTCTTGTATCACAATCTAGAATAAGAATATCTCTCAGAATGTTTGCTTGATATTGCTTGAATATGCTAGTAGGCTCAGAATTCTTGTGTGTCTTCAATCTCCATGAAGGTGGCTATTTATAGCCTTCTTGAGCTCATTTTCCCGTTGGAACAGTAAAATGAGTTACGTACGTTATAGGATGCTGCTACGTCGTTACATACGTTACGTCGTTATATGAACCGCATAACGGCCGTAATGAAGGTGCCAAAAGCGTCGGTGAACTCGATGAAATGCTTTACGTGCGTTACAATCCATAGTGTTACGTCGTAATATCCTGATCAAAGATCCGTTGATTGCGGCGACTTTGTTGCAACGGCTAGTGGCTTTTCCAACGGTCGAAAAATTCAAGCTTTACGACGTTATATGATCTTGGTTACGTCGTTACCTGCTGAAAAACTTACAAAAATAGTAAACGTTAAATGCGTTAGAAAGTATGTGTTACGTCGTTATACATTATATGTTACGTGCGTTAATGTGATATGTGTTACGACGTTAATCAAGAGAAAGTATGTTTTAAGTAAATTTTGGTTTTAATAAATACATCATCAAAACGATCTAAAAAATATTGTTCCAACAATCTCCCCCTTTTTGATGATGACAAAATTTACTTTATGTGAGTTTTTGAAAAATATGATTTTGATAAAAATTAGAAACTTCCCCTATTGCAAAATAATATGCTCCCCCTGAAAACGTGAACGGGTTAGTTCGAAAGTTGATTTCAAAAACGAGCATTGTATTATTCTCCCCCTTTTTGTCATTAACAAAAAGTTGAGAAAACCTGAAAGAGACATCAATGATACGCATACTAATCAACATAAACCAAGTAAATATCAATAATTAAACAAAACGATAACCAACATAATGGATGAAAAGATAGTCATTACAGGCAAGCATAAATATTAAATGTTTGGTCTTTTAATAAACAGAAACATCATCATTAGAAAGGATAGCCCGACTAGTCAAGGTCCGCCTCCCGTGGTGTGTGATATTCGAAATGCGTGCAAATGCTCTTCACCATGATCTTGACCTCACTCATGTCCTTCTCAAGTCTATCCATACGAGAAGCCATCCGGGAAGAGGAGGATTAGGACGAGGACAGGAGGAACCAAGCTGTGATGACGGACGAGGTCTAGTATGATCGAGCCCCTCGATGTGATCCTCTCCTCCGGTCTCGGAAGAGTGCCCCCATCAATGAGCCGATCATCATCCTTAATATAAGCAAAGTATATCCAGCCACGATTTCTCGTGCGGAGATACCTCATCGTCCGTAACGTCCCTTCAGTGACGAGGCTCCCCCTGGGAATCGGAACCCCGTGGACCCCAGACAGGTCAACTCCAGCTTTCTCAAAAATCTCGGTTAAAATAGAACCAAAAGGCATTCCTGACCTTCTCTGACGATCAACTTTTGCGTAGCTCTTTTTGTGGAAGATTTGTCCCTTTTCCACAAACCATTTCAGCACAATAGACGCAAAGTTGACTTGGTGATCCTTCCACACATGATAGATAATCTCCATATCGATATTCACAAGACGAAGTTGAGCATTAACTTTCGGCATAAGACAACGAGTGATAGCATCATGAAGCAACCGAATGTTTATCCCAAAGTCATTATTTTCAAACCGCCCGGAATGAACATTTAAAACGGCTTTGTCTGATAAGAAATCACGGACTTTCGACTCATGAACACTATAATTTTCATCATCGGACCAGTTGTTAAAGTCTTCGTCCGGAGGAGCAAACTCTCCCTTGCAACGAAAACCCTCATTCGGGAGTCCAAAAATCTCCGAAAGTTTTGCTTCATCAAAAGATATAGATTTACCATGCACAAGCGAGTTAACAACGGCAAGTCCGTTGTCATCATAAGTGACAAAGAAATTCGCATAAAACTCTTTCACACATTCTTCATAAATAGGTCGAGCAAGACTAACGAACTTATTGATCCCAAGCATATCGAAAAACTCTTCGATAGCAAAACCAGAATTATTCAGCGATTCAAAATCAAAGTGATGACTCGGAGTTACCTCTTCGTCAATAAGGATTTCGTTGAAGACCTTCATGGCTTGAGCATTTCTAAATGAAAGATCGCTGGAAACCGTGGGGGATGCTTCAGAGGTTTCTCCTCTTCTCTTTTTGCCAGTTCTGGGAGCCATGACGATTGAATTGGGAAAAAAAAATGAAGTTTTGATGAAGTTTTGATAGGGTTTGCCGGTTCCGCTCGTCGCTTGATGCAAGGGATTTTGAAGAAATGAAACAGGGAACTGAACGATGGGTTTATATATATGATGGTCAACGAGCGTTTACGTACGTTATATCCCCTATGTAACGTACGTAGCGTAAAAACCTAAACTCTCTGGACTGAATCCTGTGTTTCGTTACGTACGTAACGTAACAACATGTTACGTACGTAAGGTCCTATTACGTACGTAATGGACCGCGTATACCGTACGTAAGCAAGACCAAATGAACAGTCTTTTCCTTTCGATGATGTCCCGTTTTGAATGACCATTTTAATGTTACTATGATGCGTATGCAATATTTAAAAATGATCAGCATGTCCCATTCCTAAATTTATGCGAATAAAGTTGAAAGCTTCTTCGGGTAATGGTTTTGTAAAAATATCCGCCAATTGTTCATTAGTACCAACAAATTGGAGACGAACATTCCCTTTTTGGACATGGTCACGAATAAAATGGTGAAGTTTTTCGATGTTCTTTGTCCTACTATGCAATTTGGGGTTTTTACTTAAATTAATGGCACTTGTATTGTCACAAAAATAGGAGTATTTTTAAGTTCGATGCCATAATCAAGCAATTGATTTTTGATCCAAAGAACTTGTGCACATGCACTTCCAGTGACCACATATTACCTTGGTTTGTGGAAGTAGCGACACTAGTTTGTTTCTTACTTCCCCATGAAATTAAACAAGAACTCATAAAATGACAAGTTCCGGTGGTGCTTTTTCTATCAATTTTACAACCACCGAAATCGGCATCACTATATGCAAAAGTTGAAAATCAATGCCGGAAGGATACCATAGGCCTAAACCACGGTATATTTTAAATATCGAAAAATTCGTTTACATGCTATGAGATGAGATTCTTTAGGATTAGCTTGAAAACGAGCACATAGACAAGTAGCAAACATAATATCGTGTCTAGATGCGGTTAAATAAAGTAAGGATCCGATCATACCTCGATCTTGTTTTTGGTCAATGATTTACCTTTTTCATCTTTATCGAGTTTAAGAGTGGAAGACATAGGAGTGGATATTTCTTTGCAATCTTCCATCTTAAATTTCTTTAGTAGCTCATTGACGTACTTGGATTGGTGAATGAATATTCCGTCATTGAGTTGCTTAATTTGGAGTCCGAGAAAGTTTTCAACTCTCCCATCATACTCATTTCGAACTCTCCTTCATAAGATTTGAAAATTCCTTGGACAGAGTTTCGTTAGTTGCACCAAAAACAATATCGTCCACATAGATTTGACAAATTAACATATCATTATTTAAGACCTTAATAAACAGTATTATCAACATTTCCTCTTTTATAACCATTTAAGATAAGAAAAGAGCTTAGACGATCATACCATGCTCTCGGAGCTTGTTTTAATCCATAGAGAGCTTTATGGAGCTTGTACACATGATCGGATGATCATAGTCTTGAACCCGGAGGTTGCTTGACATAAACTTCCTCCTGGATAATTCCATTTAGGAACGCACTTTTTACATCCATTTGATGGAGTTTGATCTTCTTGTATGCGGCAAAGGCACGAGAAGACGAATAGCTTCAAGGCGAGCAACGGGAGCAAACGTCTCTTCATAGTCCAAGCCTTCTTCTTGATTATAACCTTGGGCGACCAATCTCGATTTATTTTTAATAGGAGACCATCATCATCGGTTTTGATTTTATGAACCCATTTGGTACCAATGATTGATTTGCCTACCGGTCTGGAACTAATTCCCAAACTTTATTCCTTTCGAATTGGTTTAGCTCTTCTTGCATAGCAATAGCCCAATTCTCATCATTTATGGCTTCATCGATGTTCTTTGGTTACGTAAGAGAAATAAATGCAATATTGTTAATACAATCATTTATATTTCTCCTAGTTCGTACACCTTCATCGATTTTTCCGAGAATTTGTTCCATCGGATGGTCTTTCACATTTGCCCAATCTTTAGGGAGGTTGTAAGTATTTTCCTCTGTTTGTCCGAGCTTACGTCGAGCTTCTCCAATTCCTTTGATGCTTCGGATACTTCTTTAGCCGGAACTATACGCATCATCATCAAAAACAACCTTTCTCGGGGTAAAAGCTGTATCATCGAATTTTACATGAATGGACTCTTCTACCGAGCCTCTTCTACAATTAAATACACGATAAGCTTTACTATTAGTAGAATAACCAAGAAATATTCCAATATCGATTTAGAATCGAATTTTCCCAAATTGTCTTTTCCATTATTATGAATGAACACTTTACACCCAAATGGATGAAAATAAGATAAATTAGGCTTTTTACCTTTAAAAATCTCATAGGAGTCATCATCTTATTTCTCCCGAGATGGACACGATTTATAACATAACAAGCGGTGTTAACGGCTTCGCCCAAAAGTATTTAGGAAGACCATACTCGTTGAGCATTGTTCGGCTCATTTCTTCTAGAGAGCGATTCTTCCTCTCGACAACTCCATTTTGTTGAGGTGTCCGAGGTGCCGAAAAGTTGTGCCCAATACCATATTTATCGCACCAATCTTCAAAGAGATTAGAATCAAATTCTCCACCATGATCGGTTCGAATGGCGATAAGCTGGTAATCCTTTTTCCTTCCGGGTAACCTTACACCACTTAACAAACTCGTTAAAAGCATCATCTTTATTGGCCAAGAATTTTACCCAAGTAAATCTAGAAAAATCATCGACAATAACTAAGGTATAAAGTTTACCTGTTAGGCGGCATGTCGAGACGGACCAATTAAATCCATATGAATTAATTCAAGAATGCGACTAGTGGAAATTTCCATTTTGGTTTAAACGAGCCTCTTGCATGTTTACCTTTAATACATGCCTCACAAATGTGGTCTTTTCTAAAATTCAATTTTGGTAGACCACGAACAATATCATTTTTTGCTAATTTTGAAAGAAGTGGTAAAGAGGCATGTCCCAATTTTCGGTGCAAGACAACGGCATTTTCATCGTATGAAAGTAGACATTTTTCGTTAAACGAAGATTCATATTGGAGATAAACAATGTAAATATTTCCATAGCAATCCAATAAAAGCGATTTGGTCTTTTCTCATTGCCGTGCAATGCGTAATTTCAAAAATTAATTTAAGACCGGTGTCACATAATTGGGAAACACTTAGGAGATTATGGCAAAGTCCATCAACAAATAGAACATTTTCAATAGTCGGTAAAGGTTTCTTACCAATTTTACCTGTACCTTTTATTTGGCCCTTTTTATTATCGCCAAAGGTAACGCAGCCACGATCTTCCTTTTTCAGCTCCGTGAAGAGATGTTCATTTCCACTCATGTGGTTTGAACATCCACTATCAACATACCATTTATTTGATAATGTTGTCTTCCTTGCTTGTACCTACAAAAACCATTTTCTTCCGTTTTATCGGTACCCATCCTAATTTGGGTCTGATGAGTTAGATATAAAAACTTGGTTTTTAATAATTGATCCCTTTTGGTACCCAAATTTGTTTAACCTTTATAGTACGTCTAGTGTCTCGACAGTAGGTTTCGGTATGTCCAGGTTTTAAACATTTTGGACATGATGGGATACCCGTTTTTAAAGTGTCCGAATTTTTTGTGGTAATTTCTAAGGACTTTTTCATTGGAAATGAATTATATCCAAGTCCTTGTTTTGAAAGAGAAAATTTTTGACCAAATAATAATTGCTCGAATTTGTCATTACCACATGAAAACTTTCTGACATAAAGTTTAAATTCTTTTTGAGTTTTATGCAATTCATCTTTCAATTTTCTCGGTTTCAAGCAATTTGTATGATCAATAGAAACTTCCTTGTTTTTCAATAATTTAGCATTTTCAATTTCAAGGAGTTTTATTTTCTTTTTCAAATCTTTATTGCTATTGCAAGCCTTTTCGTATTCATTATTTAGAGATTCAAAAGCATCAAGTAGTTCTTCATGAGAATCACTAACCTCGACTTCTTCGTCACTTTCTTCGGATGCGTGGGCCATTAGAGCAAGATTGGTTTGGACTTGTGGTTCATCATCCTCATCATCGTCACTCCATGTGGCGACATAAACCTCCTTCTTTTTGAACTTTTCATGCGGTGGTTTTGATGAACTTATTGGAGCCGCGAGACGACAATCTTTTGCAAAATGGCACAGGCCGCACCTTCGACAAGTGTTGTCGAACTTTTGTTTTGAGGAAGTGAGTCTTTTGGCTTCATCCCTTGATTCTTGCTTTATATCTCTCCGGCGCCTTTGAAGAAGATTTTTAAATTTCTTTATGTTTTTGGCATAGAAGGCGGTTTCTTCGTCCTCTTCCTCGATAGGTTCATCCTCTAGGTCGCTTTCTTCTTTGGCCTTGAAAGCGATAGTCCTTTCTCTCTCCTTAGGTTTTGGTTTTGAGCCGCGAGATTTGATGACGATCTCATAATTGATGAGAGATCCGATGAGAGCGCCGAACTCTATTGTATTGAGGTCTTTCGACTCCATAATAGCCGTAACAGTAGCGTCCCATTCTCTTGGTAGAGATCGAAGGATTTTCTTGGCTTTATCATCGCTTGATATCGGTTTCCCGAATGAAGCTAGCCCATTTGTGATTGCCGAGAAACGGTCAAGCATTGTGGTGATGCTTTCTTCTTCTTTCATGGTGAAGAGTTCATACTCGTGAAGAAGCATATTGATTTTGGTTTCCTTCACTTGACTCGTACCTTCATGAGTGATCTCTAGCATTTTCCGATTTCTTTTGCCGTTTCGCAGAAGAGATTCTATTGTGATCTTACGGATTGAGAGCACAATAAAGCAATTGTGTAGCTTTCTTGTTGAAGTGATCGTTCTTCCGGTCGGCATCGTCGTACTCTTGAAACTTTTGAGAGAGCCATCGATTTCTTAGGAATGGTAGGTCCAAGAGCAATGACCTTCCATATTTCAATATCATGAGCTCGGATGAAGATGGACATCTTCTTCTTCCACGTCATAAAGTTTGAACCATCGAAGAAAGGAGGGCGATTGAGAGCGTTGCCTTCAACGGAGGAGTGGATAAAGGCCATTTGGATCTTTTCTCTAGCGGGTGTTAATCCGGTGATAAAGAGACCGCTCCGATACCAATTGTTAGATTGATACCGCCACTAGAAGGGGGGTTGAATAGTGCGGTTAAGAGTATTGTACTCTTTTTCGTGCGGAAGCAAAAATAGCGGAGAATAAAAGTGCGTAAAAGAAAGAACACAAAGAATTGTTCGAGAGGTTCGGCTATTAACGAAGCCTACGTCCCTACCTAGTTTTATCGACTAGGACTTTTCTTAGAACGAGAATTTGCACTTTCTAGTTTAGTGCCAACTTCTTACAACTTCTTGATTTCCGGCTCAAGAACAACCTCACAAAAACACTCTTGTTTTCTAGGTACAAGATAACCAATACACAAAATAAGTGCGAGTAGAAACTCGGCTTTCACGATATATCGCTCTAAGATACAAGAATGAAGATTGAAAATTATAGAACAAATCTTCTTGTATCACAATCTAGAATAAGAATATCTCTCGAATGTTTGCTTGATATTGCTTGAATATGCTAGTAGGCTCGGAATTCTTGTGTGTCTTCAATCTCCATGAAGGTGGCTATTTATAGCCTTCTTGAGCTCATTTTCCCGTTGGAGCGAGAAATGAGTTACGTACGTTATAGGATGCCGCTACGTGACGTTACATACGTTACGTCGTTATATGAAGCGCATAACGGCCGTAATGAAGGTGCCAAAGCATCCGGTGAACTCGATGAAATGCTTTACGACGTTACAATCCATAGTCTTACGTACGTAATATCCTGGTCAAAGATCCGTTGATTGCGACGACTTTGTAGCAACTGCTAGTGGCTTTTCCAACGGTCAGAAAAATACAAGCTTTACGAACGGAATATGATCTTGGTTACGTCGTTGCAATGCGTAAAAACTTACAAAAATAGTAAGCGTTAAATGCGTTAGAAAGTATGTGTTACGTACGTTATCTGTTATATGTTACGTACGTTAATGTGATATGTGTTACGTACGTTAACTGAAGAGAAAGTATGTTTTAAGTAAATTTTGGTTTTAATAAATACATCATCAAAACGATCTAAAAAATATTGTTCCAACACTATTTGCCCATCAGGATGCACTTATAGGTTGACACCTACCTTCAAGTATCATGGATCAAACTACTCTAATGACTAATTTAATATCACAAGCACATCTTCTACTGAACCCCAAAGTCAAAGGTCCACGCACACATATCATAACCTTATGAGTTCTGTTATTGACTATCTTAGAGTAAATACTATGTGATAGAATCGAGGTGAGTTGTATTTGAGTATACTAATCTCTTTAAAATACCTACAATGAATGCTCCCACCACTTTTAAGTGAATGTGCACATGTTCAATTAAGTTTTATCAACTTTTGGACAAGTTACGCAATTTGATTTCCGAATACTTCCAGAACCACAACTCCTTATCTCATAAGGATTGGAATGTTCCTACTGAATTTGCATGGACATTATTTTTATTTATGTACCAAATCAGAAATGCCAATGACATATAATAAATAGAAAAAGAATAAATGCATTTTTATTAAATCCATATTATATATTCAACCCAAACTCTCTCATCCTTGGAGTGGCACTCGAGGGCATACTCTAACAATCTCCCACTTGCACTCAATGCCACAACTATGATATCTAATACCCATGTTATTCATATGTTGAGAGTGGCTGGGTGAGCGGGTCAACGAGATTATATGCTTAGTCTACTCTTTGCAGCTCAACGTATTAGTTCTTCACCATTACTCTGATTTGAAAATATGATAATTCCTCTCAATGTGCTTGGTCTTGTGATGAGACATGAACTCTTTATCATGTGCAATAGCTCTTTATCATCACATCTCTGCACTGGGGACCACTTGAAGTTCTTCAAGAAACTTATTGATCCAGAATGCTTGCCTTGATGCCTCTTGGGCAGCTTGGTATTTGGCCTGACAGGTGGAATGTGTAGTCGTAGTTTGCTTAGAACTCATTCAAGAAACTGCTTCACCATTTAAAGTAAATATGTACCCAAAAGTGGATTCCCCTTTAACCATGTTGCCGCCGAAATCAGAGTCCGTGAATCTATATACTCTTTATCCACCACTGTATGTAAGAATCATGTCTGTTTAAGGTACTTCAGAATATTCTTAATGATTGTCCGATTTTCTTTACCTGGATTAGCTTGAAACGGACTAACTACACTCACAGCATATGCAATGTCCAATCTCTTGCACAACATTTCGTACATGAGGCTACTCATTGCCGAGGCATATGGCACCTGTCTCATCTCCATTTTATCTTCCTCACTTTTCGGAAAAATATCAATGGAGAGTTTTATTCCATATCACATGGGTAAAAACCCTCTTTTAGAATCTTACATCTTAAATCTCTTTAGGATCTTTTTTATATAGAGTGCTTGGGATAGTTTTATCGTTCTCTTCGCTCTATCCATGTAGATGCGAATTCCCACAATATAAAAAGCTTCTCCCAAGTCCTACATGGATAATGTGCTGAAAAGCTAAGCTTTCGCTAAACCAAGCAACCCCACATCATTTCCTGTTAGTAGAATCATCTACGCATAGTACCAAGAATGCCATCTTGCTTCTAATGAACTTTATATAAACACAAGGCTCTTCCTTGTTTTGCACGAAGTGAAATTCTTGGACTGATTCGTCCAAACGATGATTCCAACTTTGTGATGCCTGCTTCAGCCCATAAATAGCACGCTGAAGCTTGCCCACTTTATGAATATCTGTAGAAGACATGAATCCTATAGGCTGTTCCATATAGATTTTTTCCTCAAGGTGTCCATTACGGAAAGCCATCTTTGTTAGGAGTATTTTCTCAAATGCTACTAAAAGGATGTTTGAGAGGGCATTGTACTTGTTATTATGTAAAATCATTATCAGAAGGCAATTGTATGTTTCTTTATATACTAGTAGTCAGTGGCATTCCTGAGTAGTAAATATATAGATAGAAATTAGTCCTTATATTTGAGAGCAAAATGCTCCACTCCTTATTGGATAAGGGGATCGGCACTGAAAAGATTTATGGCTCAAATACTTAATCATTCGCAAGTTGATGCAACTTGACTGGGTGTTAAGTTATGTGAAGACTTGTATGACATGTTCTTTAAATTGAACAGTACCTGTCGAACGCCAATGGTTAGTGGGAGCACACGTTATAGGTATGGTAATGAGATTAGTATACTCGAACCAACTCACCCACGATACTTCACACGGATATCACTCCGGGACAGTAAATGATGTAATTGATAGGTCGTGATAGGTATTTGTGAACCTTTGACTTGAGGATTTAGTAGGGATGTGCTTGTGATATTAAGATTTTCATTAGAGTAGTTCGACCCAGAAAACCGGAAGGTGTGGTTCAACTTTGGCGTGCATCTTGACGGGCAAGTAGAAGGTTATACTAAATACCAAGATATGATTCTTTCTCTTGTTAGTGAATAGGTATATGTCTTATGCGGTTATTGGCCGATGAGATCATAAGTCTTTGGACAAAGCATTGGAGCTAGTTGTATTGGATACACGAGAGCTCAATAATCTCGATTTGCATTAACTCATGCATAGCGTCAAGTACAGATAGGGTTTGACTGAAAATGACCCTATAACTTGATCGGGATATTTGAAAGAAGGGTTTATACGTATACTGGTATTCATGACAGAAAGGTTTTGGAATGATCCCCATCATTCGTTCCCAGTTAGGGTACAGTATAGGCCGCCAGGCTGGCTAGGTGGTACTACTACTCTTTGGTTCCTTCTATTGCTAACTGAGACAGGCCTACCAAGTCGCGCAATAGGATTGACGACGGAATGAATCGAGCTTATTCTCTCTTTACCAATATTAGATATTGGATATCTAATTTATTGGATATTGGATGTCTAATTAATTTTGGGATATTGGATGTCTAGATTAATTTATTAGATAAATTAATTTACGGTTTAATGGATTAAATAAATTACTGAGTGATTAATTTAACTCATGAGTACAATTATTTCTTGGAGAAGTTAATTATTTTGTATGTGATATAAATTAATTAATTCATATAAATACATCGGAATGGAACAAAGTTTATCTGTTTGGACTTACAGGAGTCCAAAACGAACAAAACTCCTTCTTGCATCTTGATGGGCCGCCCCCTCTTTCCTCCCACTTTCCTTTTGTCTTCTTCCATTTATTGTAGGAAGACAATTATTATTGGAAAAGGCATGTGGGAGGATAAGTTTGGTTGAGGGTGGACTTTAAAGAATTGAAGGATAATAAATGAAGACAAATAGAGAATCCTCCAACTACTCTTTGGTTGAGAAACTCACGTCCATAACACAAGTGAGAGAGAGAGAGAGAGAACTTGGTTTCTTGTCTTCTTCATTTTTCTTCTTCACCTTCTTGGATAAAATTGAGAGAGAAGAAATTTCTAAAACACTTTGAGTGCTTAAGAATATCAAGAGGGAAAATATATCTATATATTTAGAGTGTTATAGACAATATTAGCAAGCTCCTATCATTTTGTTCTAGCCGTGTCCTTAGAGGACAATGAAGTGGAAGTCGTTCCGATCGTCTTTCCAGCGCGTGGCAATTAGAGACGCAGTATTTTCGGCGTTGGATCATCCAAGAGCTTGTTCCGGATTGGATTCATAAGGGACATCATCTTCTCAATCATTTAATCAACGAACTACAAGGGTGTGATTTCGTATCTTTCTCTTTGTTCTTTTTATATTTGTATATACGTAGCTTGTATCGATCCTCTTGAGGGATTCGTATTGCACTTTGATTTTTTCGCTTCCGCTGCGCCCTTCGCCTTTGCTTGAGAATCCCAACAGTGGTATCGGAGCATTGGTCTTGCGATAGTATATACGATATATTGCATTTGGAATGCTTGATTGAATGGTTTATGATTTGGAATCATAAATGTTTAATCGTTGTATATGTTTGTTTGTTTGTTTGTTGTAGTTGTGTTTTTAGTAAATTCATATCAAAATATAAATCTTGTATTTCTTGGAAATATGATTCATATTGAAGATATGAAAGTAAAAAAAAATTGATATTGGATATTCGGTCGAATATCAAGCTCCGAATTTCCGTTGGACGGAACCGAGGACAAAACTGAAATTGGCTAGGCCAAAATCAATCTGCCTCGTGGTCTGACCTTTGGGATTGCGATCTGGCCAGTTGGATCGCAATCCGGGCACTGCTTCAGTATGTTTTGGGCTCGTTTTTTCGCCCGTTTCAGAAAATTAATCTCCCGCATTTTATATTGGATATAATTTGATTAAAATGGATTATGGTATTTCATTTTAAATTAGGAAACTTGATTTGTTGGAATGGTTTTGATTGACCGAATTACTTTGAACTATTTCATATTACCGATCATGCGGATTGATTGGATCAATCTATTTATAGTTAATTTTATATATTGGTTGGATCAATATATTTATATTAGTTCCATTTATTTAGTATTTATTGGATAGATACTTGTGAATGGGGATATGGTTCATGGACCTAGTTTTGAATCGTTCGGTTTTATTCGATTGAGTTGTAAAGGCCGTTTTGAGCTTATTTATTTTACTAGAAAATTTGTATAGGATGCAATTTTTCAATGTACAGTTTATATGTAATGAATAAGATCGGAGGAAGATCCGTTCGAGAAGACGAAGATTCAAGACTGAAGACTTGTAATTAGATTACGATGTTTTGTTCTAGGAACGGTCCGTGAACTATATGTTGATATCAACTAGGTTGTGAATGTTTTGTTCATATGGTATGAATGCAACTAACACGCTTAAATGAATTAATGTGCAAAGTGTAACATTAATCGTGACAATTCTCCCACGACAAAATATTAAGTTTAAAAAGTTTCAAGGTTTCCCTTCCCTCCATCGAGCTTTCGGAAAATTGAAATCTAAACCGGATGTGCTATGCTTCCGAGTTATTGGGGTAGTCGTTCGGTGAGGGCCGATAAATTACCGAGAGTGCATTGGATGCCTTCGGTTGGAGCAAATTTTATCCCTAGAAACTTGTTCGGTTGCCGGATAAAATTCAATTGTGAAACTGATTAGGGTCGATGGTATAAACTTTATTTGTTCATGAACTATAGAAACCGTATAGGTTGAAGGAAGTTAACAAGGGGAAAAAGAAGATCGAATCATCCATTAGATGGGTTGGTGTTGGACACCACTTTATGAAGATTAATAGACCAGAAACCTGTTCGGTTGCCCTCTATTAAAATTTATAAAGAACTTGATCACCACTATGAAGTAAAGCGAACAAATACTTTCGGATTTCAAAAGGGAGTGTGTTATTCCGATAAAAGATAGTGGGAGCTGGGTTAAATGAATAGAAAAGACCTTAATTCTAAACTCAGACCATAATTGAACGAGTCCCTAATCAATCTAGTGTACTTTATGCAGACATAAAACTCTCAAATAAAATGACAATTAACCCACTCACTATACTACTCGATAGAACACCTTAATTAGGCCTAACTTTGTGGACTGGCTCCGCAACCTAATGATAGTCCTCAATATGGAGGCGCTGGGATACGTCTTGGAGGCGGACATTCCAGCAGCTCCGGCGTGGACCAGAGCCAGTCAGGAAGATGTTGAAAACCACAAAAAGTGGGTTAAGGATGACATTAGAAATAGTGGCTCTTTGATGGCCTCTATGTCTAACGAGCTTCAAAGAGCTCATGAGAAAATGACTTCTGCTAGGCAGATCTTATCTCACTTAACCGACCTTTATGGTGAGCATAGTCGAACAACTAGATATGAGATATCCAAGCAATTTTTCGGTGCCAGGATGAAAGAAGGTGAGAGAAAGTCAGGGATCATATCCTCAAAATGATCTCTATGATCGAGAGATTGGAGGCTCTTTATTTTAAGATGCATGCTTCTCTATAAACCAACCTTGTCCTGCAATCTCTTCCTGATTCCTTTTCACAGTTTGTTCTGAACTTCAACTGTAATGATATTGCTTGCAATTTAGCAGAGTTGATGAACAAATTTGTAACCGCTCATTCTCATATGAAGATTCCACGAGTGAAGGAGTCTGCCCTTGTGATTCTTCTTGATCTCGGAGGTTCAAGAAGAAAAAGACCAAGAAGCAGATGGGCCCACAAAACAAGGACTTTAAGGGTAAGAGCAAGGCCCCAATGGTTCCTAAGAGCAAGAAGGTGAAGATGGGCACATGTCTCAATTGCGGTGAGATGGGCCACTTGGCAAGAGACTATCCGATCCTTCGTGGAGCTTCAGGTACAGAACTTTTAGTTTTGGAAAATAATTGTTCTGCTACCATATTTTCTACTTATGGGATACTGTATTCAGGTGCGAGTTCTCATATTTGTACCATGAATCAGGATCTGGAACAAAGTAGAAAGCTTGGAGCTGGGGAAGTGATGATTACTATCGGAAATGGGCATAGTATCGCAGCAACCGATATAGGATCACTTCTTTTAGATTTGGAATCCGGATTTGTTTTAACTTTAGATGATGTAAAAGTGTTGCCCAAGGGGCATAAAAACATTGTATCCATTCCAGTCTTGGATCGGAAAGGATTTTCATTTTTCATTGGTAATGGTTCCTGCAAAATTTATTTTCGAAATAAACTACTGGCACTGCTACATTGTTAAATAGATTGTCTCATCGAAACCTAAACAACAAAGTCGTTGTGAATACTATGACTAGGAAGCATGGTAGGGATGAAACTAATCAAGTTTTGAAATGGCATCTTAGACTTGGTCATATTGCTCAGACCAAGGTTTACAAAATGCAAAAAGGATGGACTTGTGGGTCCATTGGGATCGAATCCCTTTTCAACTTGTGAATCTTGCCTTAATGTGAAAATGACTAAGTCCCCCTTCACATGGACGTTTGAAAGAGCCGCTGATAAATTTGGATCAGTCCATACTGACGTATGTGGTGCTTTGGAAGCAGCATGTGATGGATATCAGTATTTCATTACATTTGCGGGTGATCATACTAGGCATGGTTATGTATACTTTATGAAACATAAATCCGAGGCTTTTGAGAAATTCCAGGAATTTAAGGCCCTAGTCGACAAACAATCTGGTAAATCATATCAAGCACTTCGGTCGTGTAGCACCCCCGTGATATACGGTGATGTTACAACGCTGTAGATTCTCTTTTGGAGAACCTACCAGGCTAATATACATAAAACTCATTAAAATTAACAAACCATAACATTCACTTATTTAAAAGAACAAACTGTCTCCAATACGACATATATTACAAAACCAAATAACACATCATCTCGTAGGATCACGACTGATACAACAGTCTACAGCTGATACAATAGCACCATCAACAATGGAAAAACAACACAATGACAACATATGACAGTACCCGCGTGGGTACAAAACCAAAACATAACCATGACCTTGACCATATGACCACCAACTCTGAATAGTACACGATATCAATGCTGCCCACCAAGCTCGTGTCCACCCTATGCTGGCTCTCCCACTGGACCTGAATCTAAATACATAACAAGTATATCCACCCCCGAAGGGGTCAGCAAAATACCGGTGCAAGTACAATGATTACAGAATATGTACAACCAATGAATATTCTCCTCCAATATATATTTTTCATGGGGATCAACCTCCTTCTGATTTTTCATGGTCCAAGTAGGAGCTGATGAGATGTTCTTCTCCAATATATAGCCTAACGTCTCCATACTGAGGTGTATCCTCAGATTTGGTAGCCAGTCTACAAAGTGTGGCCCGTTACGGTGTTCTTTTCAAGTAGTATAACGAGTGGATTCATTGTCAATATTTAGAGTTGTGATTTCTGCATAACATAAAACAAATTTTATTAGAGATACTTTGATTATGACCAGAGTTTAGAATTAAGGACTTTAGATTCATAACTCGGCTGCACAAGAAGTTTAGATTTACTTCTTAGTGGTGATCAAGTTCTTTGAAAGATTTAATAGATTGCAATCCACATGGTTTCTAGTCTATATAAAGTGATGTCCAACACCAACCCATCTAATAGATGATTTGATCTTCTTTTACCCCTAGTTCACTGGCCTCAACCCATACAATATATATGGCTTGTTGAACTATCTAAGTTCGAACCATCAACTTTATCAGTATGGCAATTGAATCTTATCTGGCAACTCATACGGCTTTAGGGATAAAATTTTCCACTACTCAAGGCATCTAATGCACACTGGGATTTTATCCGCCTTCCCTAAATATATTAAAATTGGGAAAAGCAGTATAGCAGTGTAGATTTCTAATTTCCTAGTGTTCGAGGGAGGATAGGATACCTTGCATCCTTTACTGACTTAGTGTCTGTATGTTTGTGGGAGAATTACAGGATTATGGTTACATTTTGCACATTACTCGAGTTTAACAATCGGAGTTCATCTATACATTAACTCCAAATGAATATAAATTAAATGCAACCTTGTTGCTAACAACATGTAACTCATGGATTTTTCTAAGTACTGGGCCAAGTGAATGGCCCAGTTAAAAAAATATTGAACTGTCATCTTATCGATGGATTATCCTGGTCTATCTGCACGCTAACTATCTATTACATTTTAGAATTTGCATCATATACAAAAAATTCTATGAAAATAAATAGGCATTTAATTTGGGTTTTACAACCCATCCTAAATTTATATTGGTTCTAAAAGACTAATCCACGAGTTACATCCCCATCACATGATAATGTAACATACATCATGCCATTAAAATTTAAACTATTAATTTAATACATTGATCACTATAAGGAATTCGCAAAATACCGACAAAATACTGACAGATATTTGTCATTGTAAATTTCAAAAGGTTTACTGATGTATTTATGACCAAAGTTTAATTAAAAAATTAAATAAATGCAATCACCGACGGATTTATGACTAAATTTACTGATGAAATTACTTTGGTCGGTAATTTCTATGGAAATTAGGCGCTAAAACTTGCTGCCGAAATTTTCACAACCACAAAATAAAAAGTATTTAAATAAAACCGCTTTACTAAACAACACATTCTTGAATATGATGGGACCCTTGCTAAATAACAGGGAGGAGAATTGGCAGGAATGCGTACATTCAACTTACATTCTCATAATTTGCCTTCTTCTAACATGAATGTGATTTGATACTCCTCGTTGTTATCATGTACTTTATTCATGATATATTCAAAATAAGCTATGATCGTAGTTGGATGTATATACGTACAGAAGATGGTTATTTAACCCCTCAATTTGTTGAGGGGCTTGAGGATTTCATAAAATTTGCTACTTCACATCAGAAATGGATGTATGAGCAAAAAATTAGGCGTCCTTGTACTCTTGTTAAATGTCAAAAGCATAGATTTTTCAATGTCGACATGTTAAGTATCATCTAGTTAGAAAATGAATTTGTAAACGACTACTGTATTTGGACTTGTCCTGGAGAATCCAATCTAATAACCACGGATAACCATGATGTTGATGTTGCTGAATCAATGTACGTTGTATGATTATCGCATATTGATTCAGAAAAATCACTAGGTGCATACACCATTGTGATCCAGGATGCTGCGGGTCCGGACTTTGACATGAATGATAATATGGTTAATTGGTTATTACAATAGGTTGTGATAATAGATAGTTGATCAATCTAATTAACATAGAAAATTAATCCATTTAATTATACCAGGATTAATAATTAACTCACATACATAAAATGTTAATTGTTCGCAATATTTTAGTTATAATCATTTTTATTCTAATTAAAAAAATTCATGTAAAAATATAATATATTTATAAATCTAATTTCGAAAAATATTCTAGAAAAATATCAAAACTGAAAGTTGCGGAGAAAATGAGGTCTTAGCAGCAAAAACTGTCTGGAAAACTGCATCGGGAGCAATATGTGTTTGGCTATTTTTTGTTTATTTTTTCTTCTGTTTCGTTGTATTGTTTTGCATTTATTTGAGTCATGTTTGGTATAGGTCACAAGTACGTATGGTAAAAGTCTTGGGGGGAGGGGTGAATGGACTTTTAAAACACTTTACTGAAATATTTGGTTTAAGAAACCTAGCTGTGATGTGTACTGCTAGGTAAACCTAGCAGATCTTTAAACTTAGCTGAAATATCAGCTAGTTACAGTTCATATGTCAGCTGAAAAATAATAGGCGGAAGACTTAGCTGACTTTTAATGCAACAGTTAAGATGGATGCATCAGTTAAGTATGATGTTTAAACCAGTAAATCACAGAGCACTCATAGTGGTTTTAGAGGTGGGGTAATCCTCTACTAGTCCACTTTTCTTCAATCCACTTGGATGTAAATTCACTATATAACGTTTGATGGTTACATGAATTAGTTACTACAACTTTCAACTAGTGAAAACCCTTGGCCTCGGTAACTCTTTCCCTTGGTTGCTTATCACCTCCTTATTGGAAACCCTTGGAAGACTCACAACTCCCAAGTTCCTTAGCACCTTCCAATCAAGAACCCGTGGATATGCACAACCCAACTTCCAAGAACCTCATTCAACAAAGTACCCTACTCAAATCTTTAAGATAAGAGTGTTTGTTTTCTTCAACTTCTTAGAGCTTCTTAGGATTTGAATCTTATAATCTTAGCTCTTCACGATGCTTGTAGAGTATATTGCTTTCGTTTGCTTTGATCGCTTGTAAGTGTTAATAGCATCGTACTTCTGCTCAAGAGTTCTTCAAATAGTTATAATACTTTCTTTGGGCTCTTCATAGCCATTGCATCATTTGAACAAATTGTCCGTTGGAGCATAGACTTCTTCGTTTGACTTTCCACCTCTTTTGCATGGCTTGTTTGGTTCTTTAAATCTGACCGTTTTGAAGATATATAGTTATTCGCGCTCTTTTCTTTGATTTCTATGATGAGAAGTCTTCAGGGCTTGAATCTCGAGGAACATCATATTCCTAAACTTGCAGGAATCACTCAGATTTTCTCCTTTGCTTTATTTACATCTGCATGTGATTTTCCGTCTTTATTGAATTTTAAACGTTTGCTGACGTGGACATAGCTGATTAATACTTGTTGAATTTTGTCTAAATATTTTGATGTCCATAAATAGCAGACTGATTTGTCTTGGTCATACTCGTTGAAGATTTGGAAAGACCCGGATGATATTTTAAATTTGGCAATACCTGAATGGTATTCTGTCTTGGCCAAACTCGACTGATATTCTGTCTTAGCTATATATATTAAGCTGATATTTTGCCTTGGCCAAGCTAAACTATACTCAGCTGATATTTTATCTCGGCCAAACTCAGCTGAACGAACTTAGTTGTAAAACCTATTTTATCATATTTAGCCTAACTGTAAAGACCTATAAAAGATACTCATTTGATTCTTCTTTTCAATGCCAAGTACATAGAATTCTCTCGGAATTTCAAGATCAATAAAGATCAATTCCGTTATTCACAGTTTGCCAGTAATTAAACCATGGTGTATAAGTGACATACCGTTTTAACTTGCAGGGTCAAGCGCTTGCACGGGTCACACGTGACATGAAGGTTTCTTGATACTAGTTCAATACATAACGACTCAAAAGAAAAAGACTCTTTGGTACCATCTTCTGTAACACCCCAAATTTGGTGGCTATTACAGTGCCCTGGACCCCACACCGGGACCCACCAGGCGATATCAAAACATGATTTAAACATCCCATAGATGTGGTAATGAACCACAATATAATAATGATAACCCTGATTAGGAGTTTATACAGTATACAACGACTTCTTCAATAGTACACAGGACCTAATTCCGGTATAAACCATATGGGGATGGAATATACTCAAAATAATAATAAAACAATCGTCCGAATTTTATATAAAATGAAAAGGTGAAATTTCAATACCTTTCGCCGTCACCATGCTCTTCCTGTGCCTTGCCCTTTCCTCGCCCTGAAATACAACACAAGTATTTAGCCCAAACCACAGGGTCAGCTATACATGAATAATAATTCTCATGACATTATACAATTCATATATATATACAAGATCTCAAAGAAACAACCGTTCACTGAACATACCCTTCGAGCATATGAACAGTCAGTACCAAACTGTAGGACATATCCAATCATACATGGAATATGAATGACCAATCAACATGTCCCAAGACGGGCGTCACAGTATGCCCGATCCGGAAATGTGTCCCTGCACATATCCGCCCTGTATACGGAATCCAGAATATACGTGAGACGATGTACCTAATTAGCCTCACGAACTACGCCTTGTGTGAACGGCCCAATGCAGAAACATCCACGCATGACCATCATGTGCCTGGCTAAAAATCCTACACATAACCAGTCGGCACGCAGATATGACTCCAGAGATGTCACGATGCAACAAGACAATGAAACTCAACAAATTACACATCCATACAAGAATCGAAAGAACTCACCGAAGCAACAACAATGCTCAACGAGAGCAACAGTATCAAAGGCGATAAACTTGGGAATACAATGTAATACCCGTACTTTTTGCGAATTTTCCACTCTGGTGCTTTTGTAATTTTGACACTCGATGTAAGTGTTTAGTAAGTTGATATTGATCTTGGAGTTCATATCATTTGGAATTTACCGTTTCTTGTTCGGATCGTTGTTGTTTCTGGATCTTTGATGCGATTATACCACCTTCATGTGAAGGGTAGCGCACCCTACGCACATTTTATAGTGCATGCTAATTGAGTGCGGGTAGCGCCTTATCGGTCAGCATTAGCGCACGCTACCAGTGTATTTGAGGCATACAGTCTAGTGGGTACTGGACTGAAATGGCAAACTCTTAACGCACGCTTTATGTGATGGTAGAGCACGCTAGCTGTATTAGTAGCACACGGTAAGTTATCGGAGTAAGGCGCGCTAAGGCGAGCAGGGCAGAGGACAGTAGGTTCTGGACTCCAATTTCCGGGAACCAACTACCAGGTAGCGCACGCTAAATCTTGGCTAGCGCACGCTAAAGAATGGCATTAGCGCACGCTAAAATATTCGTAGCACACGCTAACGATACTGGCAGAGGCTACTGGACTACCCGGTGAACCCGATAGCGCGTGCTATTCTTAGTTATTAGCGCACGCTAGTCCCTATTAGTATAAATAGGACAGTCCAGCCCCAAATTCGTCACTTTTCCATTACTTATCATTCCTTGGGCGATTTCGGGCGATCCCAGCGATTTGTGAAGTGTTTTTCGAGCTGCAATCATCTAGCAACACCTCTAAGCTTCTAGTTCGGATTATTCAACATTTCATCCTCTCCACCGCTCAAAATCAAGGTAAACTTTTCATAACCCTAGAATTTCCTGATTTGGGGGTTTTCCTTCCGATCTCTTTGAGTTAGCTTGCTATTGTGTTGGAATATATCGAGTATGAATTATCTACCTTGGATACATGTCTTCCTACAGATTTATTGGTGTATTTCTAGAATTATTGGGTATTTGGGATGGTTGACTTGCGATTCACCATCTAAGAGTTTTATTCCCGGAACACATGTATCGTCGGTAGTATTTTCGGGTAGATTCCAACTTATTTTCCTACCGATAGATTATTGATGGTTGATTACAAACTTGTTTAGGTTCGGAGATGTCAATTCCTTCAACCTTGGTACCTTGTTGTCCGTACCCTTTTCTCTCATCCAGGCAAGTGATTCTTGTGAAAGTTATATTCTTAGGTGTGGAAAGTGATGCATGTGAGTGTGAGAGTTATTTTCATTCACTCCGAGAGGGCCTGACGGGGACGAGGAGGGTTCCGCTTATGATGGTTCCGTTAACATTTGGGTTAGCCACTCCGAGATGACCCGATGGGGTCGAGGAGGGATTCATGCATTGTCGAGTCCACGGTTAATCAAGAGATGTTGTCAATATTGAGATATGTTTGGATAATTGCATTTTCTGGAAAATCATTATCATGGCCTTGAATTGGTGCATATGCTTTTATGTGTAAGATGTAACATTTCACTTGTAGTACTTGCCCTAACTCCTCTCGTGTGGGGAAAAACTCCTTTTGTGTTTTTTCAAGTTCTAAGGATCATCACGAGCGAGCACCGGGGCAGTACGATGATGATAGCGAGGCAGGATACTGTGACTAGTCGTGTTTCTTTTGTTTGGGCATTATTCTCTTTTGTCCGTTTCATCTTTGTAATAATAAATGGTACTCGAGTACTTTAGGAATGTCCTTTTCCGGTTGATGTATATCTTTCTTGTATTTCTTCGTGATCTTGGATGTCATTGGTTTGAATTTTCTTGTCCGTATCGGATTCAGTATTCCCTAAGTGAACATTGTGAAATGGGCGTGTAAAAATTAGCCTAGTGGGTCCCAAACAGGGGTCCACGGCACTGTAATATTAACCGAATATCTAGGGGGGGGGGTTACAGAATTTGGTATTAGATCTTATGTTTATGGATACCTAGGCCGTCGGTTTGTTGGGTCTAATTGTACTATTCCGAGAGTACAGTATCATCGCACTGCCGTCATCTAGTAGGATTGGTACCCGTAAGTTCCCTATCTTCCTTACCCACTTTATTTCATCATTGTTATTCGATTATGGGACATGAGAAATCCACATCCTAGCTGGGAATGCTATGAGTTATACTTATGCGTTTACTTCCCTTTTTCTCTTTAGAATGTCAACTGGTAGAGGACGTGGACGCGGTTGTGGTCGTGTCTGAGGGTGTGGCACAGCCGGTGGAGCGGCCATGTCCCTCAGCTCGGTAGAAGGCTCAGCTATGCCTAGCTTGTTGGACTCGGTTCAACCTAGCACCGGTAGTCATCAGGAGCCGTTGGCCAGTCTGGGAACTTCCGCAGGGAGCCAACCGGATGTGGGCGTTTCCACTATACTGCAGCAAGTGGCAAATCAAATGGCTCTTTTAACCCAGGCGGTTCAGCTCAACCAACCACCTCCTGTGGCCGATACTGGGGCATAGAAATGGTTACAAGATTTTATCCGTGTGCGCCCTCCCCAATTTATTGGTTCAAATGATCCGACCTGCTGGGAAGATTGGATTAATGAGATGAATAAGGTTTTTATGGCCGTAAATTGTCGAGAGACACGTAAGGTGCCAGTCGCTCAGTACTTTTTATCAAGGGATGCGGCTAGTTGGTGGCAAGCTGTCGCACCTCAGGATCGCTTGGTTTCATGGGACGAGTTTAAGGAATTGATGGAAGCCGAGTTTTGCCCATGTCCTGTTGAGGAGGCCAGGATTCGAGACTTTTACAAGGCTAAGTCCGAGGATATCCCTGTATCTCAGGCGATCGTTGAATACAATCGTCACCTCAATCATATGAAGAGTCAAGTGAAGGAAGAGAGAGCTAAAATCCATCATTTTGACATGCGGATGAAACCAAAAGTTCGATACTATATGTCAGGACTCGTTTGCACCACCCTAAAGGAGTACCATGATAGAGCATTGGCATATGATATGTCCTTCACTAATACCGAAACGGCAAGTGAGAGTAAGAATCATAAGACCACTGGAAAGTTTTCTAGCGGTATAGGTGGCAACCAATGGGGATCCCAGTCGGCGAATTATCCAGTCAGAGGGTCTTCCCGTGTGTCGGGACGTAAATGGAATTTCAGAGCTGGTACTGGTGTGTCCAACCGGATTATGACGTGTGTTAACTGTGGCCAACAAGGTCATCTTAATCATGATTATAGTCTACCTATTTTGAAGTGTTTTAATTGCGGCCAGGAAGGCCACAGATCTATGTACTGTACGGAAGAGGAAAATACATTTGGAACTCAAGCGTCAGTCCCTACGCCTAGAGAACCGAGTGTTAATCAGAAATCATCTGCGGGTCAGCCATCCCAGAGTTACGATCGGGGCAGAGGCCGAGGTTAGTCCATTAGAGGGGGAGCCCCCAGTACAGGTTTAGTGCATCCCCGTTTCTATGAGATGAGGAGAGCTGGAGATCCAGAGGCTACCGTAGCCACAGGTATCGTTTATGTTTTATCTCATCCAGTTAGAGTGCTTTTTGATTCCGGTGCTTCTCATTCGTTCATCTCTTTGGATTGTGTACGTCGACTGAATATTGAGTGTTTGACTGGTCTTTTGTGGTAAAACTGCCCAGTGGGGATAAAATCATAGGGAATGAAGAAGTGAGAGATTGTCCGGTGTTAATCACTGAGAGAGTGTGGCTTTCGAATTTGATCGTCGTAGATATCGCTGATGAAGATTTAATCCTCGGCGAAGACTGGCTTGATACACCTGGAGCAGTAATGAATTATCGCACGAAGGTCATATCAATGTTGGTCGAAGACGATACTGAGCTTTCATTTACGGGGTATAAGAGGGAGTGTCAGAAATTCTTAATTAGTGCCTTGAAGGCGTCAAAACTTATTAGAGAAGGCTGTGTTGGGTATTGGTGTTATGCCGCGAAAGTAGAGGATGGGAAAGTCGAACTTCCCTCGATTCCTATGGTAAATAAATTTCTGGATGTTTTTCCATATGATTTACCGTCACTACCGCCAGATCGGGAGGTTGAATTTACAATTGATTTAGAATCGAGTGCAACCCCGATTTCTAAGGCACCATATCGTATGGCACCTTCAGAAATACAAGAGTTGAAAAGGCACTGGGAGAGTTGCTAGATAAAGGGTATATTAGACCTAGTGCCTCACCTTGGGGTGCACCGGTCTTGTTCGTAAGAAAGAAAGATGGTTCACTACGTTTGTGTATCAATTATCTGGAGCTGAACAAAGTGACCATTAAGAATATGTACCCTTTTGACGCGTATAAATGATTTGTTTGATCAATTGGAGGGAGCTGCGGTGTTCTCGAAAATTGACTTGAGGGCCGGTTATTATCAACTTCGCATAAAGGAATTCGACATTCCTAAAACCGCTTTTCGTAAAAGATACCGGCATTATGAGTTAGTAGTTATGCCTTTTGGTTTAACCAACGCACCAGCGATATTTACGCAGCTGATGAATAAGATCTTTATTGAGCATCTCGATAAATGTGTAGTTGTTTTCATCGACGATATTCTGGTCTATTCTCATGATCACGAGGCATACGTTTGGCATTTGCGATTAGTGATGGAAATTTTGAGGACTCAACATCTCTATGCGAAGTTTTCTAAATGTGAATTTTGGTTAAGGGAAGTCATGTTCCTCGGGCATATGATTTCAGCAGAAGGGGCCCGAGTAGATCCCCAGAAGATTGAGGCAGTACTAGATTGGGCACCGCCTAAGAACATGAAGGAAGTTCGTAGCTTTTTGTGTTACCCGCTTGTAAATTCATTCATTTTTCATTCAGTAATTGTCACTCAGTGGATTTTCACTCATTAATAATCATTCATCATTCATGTTAATTCATTCGTGTTCACCGTTCGGACTAATGTTGAGTCGTGTATCGATATCGTTCATTGTTTCAACCTTGCTTGAGAATCGAGATGAGAATATTATCTTGATCATTATAATTACTTCATTAATCGATGTTGATATTGGAGTTCATGCCATTTCAAATTTCCTTCTTGTTTGAATCATGCTATTGTTGGGTACATTTGCGGTTCTTGTGTATCTCGTTGAGTTTTTCTAGCGGGATATTGCTTCTCCCTACTTGTTTTAATTTCGGGACGAAACTTCTTTTAGGGAGGGTAGTATGTAATATCCGCAATTTGGATTTCCGGTAATTTTATTTTTTTGGCGGAAGTACATCTTAGAGACTCTATTGTGACCGCTTCATCATTTCTAGAATGATTAATTCTACACTTTTTATCATCCGAGTTCGTCTCGGTGTCGTTCTGTTGATTTCCGTGTTCTTAAGCGACTTTTCCACGTATGAGTTCGACTTTGTAAAATCACCATTAATTTTTGGAAGTTCCAAAAATTCTGAATATTTTCAATATTATAGAGCATCAAGTTAGCTTTCCAATGGTTCAAACGGTGAGTCAATCGGATTCCAGATGAAGGAGTTATGGTCGAAATAGCTAAGACTGCACCGTGTGCCTTTTGATGCTGTAGCGGGCTGTACCGCGGGCTGTACCGCGGGCCGCGGCCCCTTCTGGCTGGGCCGCGGCACAAAACTGTTTTGTAGGGCGTTTTTGGCCTTGTGCCGCGGCACACTGGGCCTGTGCCGCAGCACACAGTACATATTTTTGTATATCTGCGTTTGTTATGAAGAACATCCTCATTTCTTCATTTTCCTTCTTCCTCTCTTCCTTGGGGCGATTTTGGGCGATTTTGGGGTATTTTAACATCATCTTCTTCAACTCAGAGAATTTCATCTTCTTCAAGTTGTGGTGTGGATTAACAACATGTTTGTGGATTCTTCATCCTAATCCAAGGTAATTTCTTCAACCCTAGATTCGATTTTGAGTTGGAGCTTGATGTTTTGGATGATATAATCATGATTTGTGATGGATATACGTATGATTACGAGTTTTTATGAGTTATCATCGGATTGTTGGAAGTTTTTCTCAAGAACACTTTGAAGGTTGATTTGGAATTGGGATTTTCGATTAATCTTATCGTAAGCTCGATTTGACTATTCCTATTGGATTATTGATTGTATTGATGGTGTTTTGTTGGATTGAATCATTCGTTTGAAGTTGGTTCTCGATACAAATGAGTTTAGTTGTTTAAGAAGGGAATTTGTTTTCAAGGTGTTTGTCGAAATGCCCCAATGAACTTGGTTTAGTCGTATTGACGTTTTGAGTTCGTTATATTCGTGTTTGATTCGTATGTTGAACGGATTGTTGGTATTTGTGTTATTCAAGGTTGTTCGATCGACCGACATCTCATTTAGGACGTTGTTCATGGAAGGACATTTTTCATCGGTGTTGAGTAAGTTAATTCTTACTCGGTTAAAGGGATATTCATTCCTTTCGTTGTTGTTCATTCATAATCATAACTCATTCATATTGTATTAACCGTATCGAGACTTGTCATTGTCAATTAATCACTTCAGTCACGAGGAACGACGGATCCAATCATTTCATTGAGCTATCATTTATTTCACTATCATTTCATCTAGGTGAGTCATTATTGATTTCGATGTCACTTTTGTTATCTCGTGGCATTCCGGGTCATACTGGCATGACGGTTGGTATGTGTAGGATTTTCATGTCGGGCACATATTAAGTCGTGTGTTGGTTGTTGGCCTCACATTGGACTGTGCACACGAGAAGATCACTTCATGAGACTGATTAGGTACAAGACCACACATGTATTCGATCGATACTCGTTGGTGGCTTGTGCAGGGACACATTTCCATCCCGGACATAGTGTGGCGCCACCCTTTGAGCCATACTGTTAGTTGATTCATATAGCATGTTTGATTGCGTATGTTTTCAACAGGATTTGGGTTATAATCTGACCAATTCACTTTTGATCGCATGTGTTCGACGGTTTGAGATTTTTGGTCGAACTTGTGGTTTATACAACATATATGATTGTGTTTATTCAACTCTTGAGGATTGTTGTTCTGTGTGACTGACCCCGTTGGGAAATTTTGTTTTTCAGGTCGTGGCAAGGCTAAGGCACGGGAAGAGAACGTTGACGGCGAGGAGTCCCAGTGATACTAGTAGGGGGGCCCAGTCCTTTTCATTCAATCGTGTTTTCTTTATTTTATTTCAGCTATGAGACTTAGTTTGAATACTCATTTTATTCAGTGTCGTATGTTTTATCTCCATATAAAATATACAAGTATTCTGTATTATCTTGGGTGTGTTGTATGAAACTCCTCATCGGAGTAATTAATGATGTAATGTGGTTCGGTACTACATTTACCCTGTGTATTTCATTCATTTTCACTCGCCTGGTGGGTCCCAGTTGGGGGTCCACGGCACTGTAATATCCGCCTAGTTTGGGGTGTTACACTTTTTGGGTCTAGCTGGGTACTATAAAAGATTCGTCGAGGGGTTCTGTAAACTTGCTCGACCACTTACTCGATTACTTCAGAAGTTCGAAAAGTTCGAAGGGAATGAGGAGAGACAACGGAGTTTCGAAGAGCTGAAAGAGCGTCTGACTACCGCGCCGGTTTTAGCCCTGCCCCAGGGAATCGGTGGGTATTAGGTTTATTGTGATGCATCAGGACAAGGACTTGGGTACGTACTCTTGCAGCATGACAAGACTATCGCATATGCTTCACAGCAACTTAAACCGTTTGAGTTGAATTATCCCACCCATGATTTGGAGTTAGCTGCCATGGTGTTTGCATTAAAAATCCGGCGTCACTATTTGTACGGTTCTTCATGTCGAATTTATACCGACCACAAGAGCCTAAAGTACATTTTTAGCTAGAAGGAACTGAATATGAGACAGCGTCGTTGGTTGGAATTGATAAAGGATTACGACTTGGAGATCCTTTACCATCCAGGAAAGCCCAACGTTGTAGCCGACGCGTTGAGCCGGAAGTCGGTATCTCTTTAGATGCTTGAGGGCCTTACACCTCAAGTGAAGATCAGATGGGAGCTGATTGAGCAAGGAGTCGAAGTATGGATCCAGCAAGTTCAGGGTCAGATGTGTACTCTTGAGATTATTCCATCTTTGATCGATGACGTCAGGGAGAAACAGGGGAATGACCCAATGTTCGTCCAACTGATGGTGGATGTGGAAAAAGGGAAAGCCCCTGGCTTTATGATCCACGAGGATGGCATTTTGAGATTTCAAGGTAGGCTTTGTGTTCCGAATGACTCGGAGATGAGGCATAGAATACTCCGAGAAGCCCATGCTGCACGTTCCTCGATCCATCATGGGACGAGTAAGATGTACAAAGATCTTAAGAGAAATTTTTGGTAGAATAAAATGAAGAGAGATGTCACCGAGTTTGTATCAAGGTGTTTGACATGTCAACAAGTAAAAATTTAACATCAACGGCCGGCCGGGCTATTGAAGCCTCTCCCTATTCCCGAATAGAAGTGGGAAGACATTACCATGGACTTCATCACCGTGATTCTGAGGACTAAGACAGGGATGAATATGATTTGGGTTATTTTTGACCGATTGACTAAGTCGGAACATTTTCTTGGCATTAAGGATACTTGGGACTAGAGCGATTGTCCTGGATTTTTATATCAGAGATCATGAGATTACACGGTATGCCAAAGTCTATTGTTTCTGATCGAGATGGTCGTTTCATGTCGCATTTTTGGTGGTCGGTCCATCAGGCTTTGGGTACCGAGTTGAGGTTGAGTACTTCTTTCCATCGGCAGTCTGATGGTTAGACTGAGTGGACGATCTAAACATTGGAAGATATGCTGAGGGCGTGTACCCTGGACTGGAGTAGCGATTGGGAAATACACTTTCCGTTGATTGAGTTCACTTACAATAACAGTTGGCATGCATCAATCAGAATGGAACCTTTCGAGGCATTATATGGTGGGCGGTGTAGATCCCCACTTTGTTGGGATGAAGCTTCAGAATTAGTCGGGACGGAGCCCGATATGTTGATGGAAACCAAAGAGAAGATATCTATCATCCGAGATAGATTGTTGACTACTCAGAGTCGACAAAAATACTATGCTGACACTCGTCATCGGCCTAGAATTTGATGTGGGAGATCATGTCCTACTCAAGGTATCACCGACGAAAGGAGTCTATAGGTTCGGGAAGAAGGGCAAGCTTATCCCGAGGTATGTTGGACCATTTGTGATTCTCGACAGAGTTGGTGAGTTGGCTAAACGGTTGGCGTTACCTCCAGCCCTTAGCCACGTTCACAATATGTTTCACGTTTCCCAACTGAGAAGCTATGTTCCCGACCCGAGTCATATCATTGATTACGGGGATATTGAGATTGCAGATGATGTCACGTTTGAAGAGAAACCAGTAAAAGTACTAGAGCATGATGTGAAACAACTCCGACACAAAACCATTCCATTGGTTAAAGTTCAGTAGTCGAGGCACGAAGTTGAGGAAGCAAAGTGGGA
This sequence comes from Orobanche coerulescens, assembly GCA_033398695.1. Classification (NCBI taxonomy): domain Eukaryota; kingdom Viridiplantae; phylum Streptophyta; class Magnoliopsida; order Lamiales; family Orobanchaceae; genus Orobanche; species Orobanche coerulescens. The sequence goes on from CM065814.1 coordinate 90,388,932, forward strand.
AACTAAAGGGAGCATGCGCGCTAGATACCAAGAGTTATTCATTTCTTAAGTTTTAGGACGAAACCTCCTTTTAGAGGGGGAGGATGTACCGTACTTTTTGTGAATGTTCCACTCTGGTGCTTTTGTAATTTTGACACTCGATGTAAGTGTTTAGTAAGTTGATATTGATCTTGGAGTTCATATCATTTGGAATTTACCCTTTCTTGTTCGGATCGTTGCTGCTTTTGGATTTTTGATGTGATTATACCACCTTCGTGTGAAGGGCATCGCACACTATGCACACTTTGTAGCGCACGCTAATTGAGTGTGGGTAGCGCACGCTATCGGTCAGCATTAGCGCAGGCTACCACTGTATTTGAGGCAGACAGTCCAGTGGGTACTGAACTGAAATGGGAAATTCTTAATGCATTCTATGTGTGATGGTAGTGCACGCTAGCTGTATTAGTAGCGCACGCTAAGTTATCGGAGTAACGTGCTCTAAGGCGAGCAGGACAGAGGACAGTAGATTCTGGACTCCAATTTTCGGGCACCAACTACCAGGTAGCGCACGCTAAATCTTGGCTAGCGCACGCTAAAGGAAGGCGTTAGCGTACGCTACGATATTCGTAGTGCAGGCTAACGATACTGGCAGAGGGTACTGGACTACCCGGTGAACCCGATAGCGTGCGCTATTCTTAGTAATTAGCACACGCTAATCCCTATTTAGTATAAATAGGACAGTCCGGCCCCAAATTCGTCACTTTTCCATTTCTTATCCTTCCTTGGGCGATTTCGGGCGATTTCGGGTGATTTGTGAAGAGTTTTTCGAGCTGCAATCATCTAGCAACACCTCTAAGCTTCTAGTTCGGATTATTCAACACTTAATCCTCTCCACCGCTCAAAATCAAGGTAAACTTTTTATAACCCTAGAATTTCGGGATTTGGGGATTTTCCTTCCGATCTCTTCGAGTTAGCTTGCTATTGTGTTGGAATATGTCGAGTATGAATTATCTACCTTGGATACATGTCTTCCTATGAATTTATTAGTGTATTTCTGGAATTCATGGGTATTTGGGATGGTTGACTTGCGAAGAGTTCTATTCCCGGAACACATGTATCGTGGGTAGTATTTTCGGGTGCATTCCAACTTATTTTCCTACTGATAGATTATTGATGGTTGATTACGAACTTGTTTAGGTTCGGAGTTGTCGATTTCTTCAACCTTGGTACCTTGTTGTCCGTACCCTTTTCTCTCATCCAGGCAAGTGATTCTTATGAAAGTTATATTCTTAGATGTGCAAATTGATGCATGCGAGTGTGAGTTATTTTCGTTCACTCCGAGAGGTCCTGATGAGGCCGAGGAGAGTTCCGCTTATGACGGTTCCATGAACATTTGGGTTAGCCACTCCGAGATGACCCGACGGGGTCGAGGAGGTATTCGCACATTGTCGAGTCCACGGTTAATCAAGAGATGTTGTCATTATTGGGATATGTTTGGATAATTGCATTTTCCGGAAAATCATTACCATGGCCTTGAATTGGTGCATATGCTTTTATGTGTAAGTTGTAACGTTTCACTTGTAGTAATTGCCCTAACTCCTCTCGTATGGGGAAAACTCCTTTTGTGTTTTTCAGGTTCTAATGATCTTCACGAGCGAGCACCGTGGCGGTACGATGATGATGGCGAGGCATGATATTGTGGCTAGTCGTTTTCCTTTTGTTTGGGCATTATTCTCTTTGGTACGTTTCATCTTTGTAATAATAAATGGTACTCGAGTACTTCAGGAAAGTCCTTTTCCGTTTGATGTATAACTTTCTTGTATTTCTTCGTGATCTCGGATGTCATTGGTTTGAATTTCCTTGTCCGTATCGGATTCATTGTTCCCTAAGTAGACATTGTGAAATGGGATGTGTCACGTGTAAAAATTAGCCTAGTGGGTCCCAGGCAGGGGTCCACAGCACTGTAATATTAACCAAATATCTTGGGGGTGTTATATACAATCCCGCCGCAAAATGGTAATACGATCAAGAAAAACACCACATCGTGAATCATAGATTCATAGAGCATTACATATACACGAAACGTATAATGTTCACTAGAATTCAACCATCATTATAAACAAGCAAGATAACTTGCCTCAATTTCGTAGATGAATAGTCCTTCTATGAACAAACGAACGAATGGTATCCTCGACTAATAATACTCACTTGATCAAGCAACCTTAAATGTGATTTATTCAACAACACATTCATACAATAATGATACCAATTCATAGGAAATGACACCCGGAATATTAATCGAATAGTTCATCCTATCGCAATGAACATTCCATATTTTCATTAACGAATTTCAATATACCAAATTCATTTTCAAGAGTCGGATTTACCAGGTTCTTAAGGTTTTTGAATATTTACGTCATCCATTACACAAGGATTATCGTAGTTGAATTCGACTACTCATCCATTATGACATTGTCATCAATAATCATCATATCTTCCCAAGAACACTATCAACTTATGAATATGATGATTAACACATTCTTAAGTCATCAATATAGCTGATTAACTCGAATATATAAAGGTTATATTTGTGTTCTTCACAATCCATTACTATCTCCTAAAGAATTTGCTCAAAACATAATTATATCATTTAGGATTTGTGAAACTTTAAGAAAATCATTCTATTCTTCAATACTCATCAAGTTCTTCCCAAGGAGTTTTGTTAAACACTCTAAAATGTATGGTTATAACATAATAGGATTCTAGTAGCATTAAAAACATACCCATAAACCCTAATCATCCTGTTTTTATCATGATTTCCTAAGGATTAATAGCAAATATGTTATTCTACAACTTCTTCAACAACTCAAGAGGTAATACTAACAATATTCTCATGTTCTTTACTTAGTTTGTTCATAATTCTAATAACTATCATGTTATACTATATTAATCTAACACTATATGAATTTCTCCTTACTAGCATCATCAATAGTATGAAAACAACATGACTTTAGATAACCAACCTCAAGAAAAATGAAGAATATCACCAAACTCCAAGAACACAATCCAAACTTCTAATCACCAAGCTTCAATCCAAGTGAGGGGGCTCCAACACAAGATGGAAGAGGCAAAAATTGATTTAGAAAGCCAGGGGATCGATTTTATGAGGGAGAGGTTGAGTTTGGTTCATGCATAAATGAAATACAAGTTATGCCTTTATAATCTGTGGTTATCATTACGTATGCTATCTCCAAAAATATAACGTACGTTATAAGCATTACGTACGTAATCCTGACGATGTTACGTACACAATGAGTCTCCAGAGGCTATGCCTCAAAACACATGCAATATTCTGCACGTTGCCCAAATAAAGTACGTAAAGCTCACATATATTACGTACGCTAACACTTATCCATTACGGACGTAATGTCCGTTGACTAGGCTGTCACAATCGGATCACCAACCCGCGCTCACGCCTGGTCCCACCCGCCAAAAGGTGAGCTTCTGTCGGATAAGCCATATGACGTATGCTAACCGTAGGGTCTTACATACGCAACATCACACATATAACGTACATTAACGTTACAACGTAGCGTACATTAAGCACCAAATAGTTAGCCAAAAAGAAAAGTTAAATCCTCCATTATACTATCTATCAATCATCTAAGTGCGAATAATGAATATTATTATTAATTCGATTTAATATCACAAGATTACAATCATTAATACTATGAGCGATTACGATACGACGATATTTGAATCATTCGAGTAATATAACGGAAAGTGGAAAATTACAACCGAATATTACAGTTTCCGCAACGATAGTCTCCCATAAGATATTAAGTTCGTTTAAATGAGAAATCATCTTTAGGACATGATCCATTTTCGGGGTCCCTTCAAGCATTTGAGTCGTCATCAAGACCCTCATAGCATTTTGCCTAGTTGCCCGGTTCTGATGACCAAACATCTTGTCGAGATTTTTCATCATTTCTGTGGCTGTTCCGATACTCTGATGCTGATCCTGCAATACATTTGCTAAAAAAGCTAAGATGTAACAGCGAGCCATCTCATCAGATTTCTTCCATTTGCGGTATTCTTTCACCTCATCAGGTCTCAAATCCGCATCTGGTTCCAATGGGCATTCCCCAATTAGGACAAACTTGTGTTCCTCAGCACTCAGGACAATATTAAGATTATGTTTCCAATCGGCAAAGTTAGTCCATCTAGTTTATTTTCTTTGAGAATTACATCAAGTGGATTGAAGGACATCTGAGATAAAATTAAAAACATTCATCACATAATGCATGGCCAAATATATTGAAACACCTCAAAATGCAATATATATATGCTAGCTACCAACACCTCGAAAACCCCGCATATGTAAGCCTTGATCGTGTGGACGTTTACACACATATTTTTCATGTAGAGTTTTATGTCTTTAATTTTACTATCTAGTCAGTTTACGTTATGACAAGTAAAATTAATAGTTGGTTCATCTTGGCCATGTATTAATTTAGGTAGACTCCGACAGGAGCTTATTAATGAACACCACAATTTAACAATCTTAAAATATTATCTTTTAAATAATAGTCCAGAGATGGAGAGGTCCTATCATAAAAATAATATTTACCTTTTGTTATCATTTGAAATTTAAAACTAGTGACCCTATAATTAGTACATTCTGTATGGAGGAAGACCCTAATATTAACGCGCATGCTAATTACTTTCACAATTTAAAGTAATTAAGGAGGCCAATTGATTTTATTTTAAAAAATATATCAACTCAATAATTTAGTTATTTTACCTTTAATTTCTCTCGTCCTAACATGCAAGAAACATATCACGCATACATTCATATATGTCATACATCCAAAACAATAAAAACCAATATAATGAAAATTCGATAATTAAATCCAATTATCATGGCTTTTATTCCTCGTTTTGAATAACAAAAAAAACTTCGGCTCGATATCTCCCACTACTTCAAGCATCTCGTCACCTCTTCCCAGTTGGCCCACAAAATTCCAAATTTAGACACTTTCTCATCAAGCAAAACTAATTGCTCAAGAATATTTCAAATTTAAATATTATGCACCAACGGACGCAACGAATGGCAAAAAGACGAACAGGAGCATACACCGAACGATCCGAACCGGACAAGTCCGGCCCGCTGCATGACCCGAGCCGACCAGTGGCCTAATCCTTGGCCTGGAATGCATGCCCGCGGCCGGACCCAATCAACAGATTTTCGTTCCCGGTCGGTTCATCCGATTGGATCTCCTTTTCGCGCGGGAATCCTTTTTCCTTCATACTATGTGTACTCCAATTTTATTAAGATTTTACACAAAATAAAATACATCGAATTTACAACAAAACTATTAGGAAAAATAAAATCATATTCTATCCATGGATTTTCTCACGAAAAAAACATATACATGCCTAAAAAATGGGCCAAATTACCAAAAGCATAAAAATAAAATAAAAAATCATATAGCCATGATAATTGGACCCTATTCATCCATAAGACAAATTTTAGCAAAATATTCCAAAGATCATAATATATGATTTTTTTTTAAATTGCTAGCAATTAATCACAAAATTAATTAAATTAAACGAAATCTAAAGACTCTCATAGCAATTTAAATTGCTATTTTTACGGCATGTTATGTTATCAATCGGGTTCATCTTCGTAGAGCCCAACTTAAAATCCCTTATGAGATTTGAAAGGGCAAAAAGTCGAATATTTCATATTTTCTTTCATTTGGTTGCAATGTTTTTATTTTAAATAATGGAAAGGAAAATTTAGGAAAATTTGATGCAAAATCCGATTCCGGTATATTTCTTGGGTATTCTACAAATAGTAAAGCTTTCCGTGTTTATAATATTAGAACTAATATAGTTGAAGAATCTTTTCATGTTATATTCAATGATATGATCTCACCCCCGGGAAAGGTAGATTGTTTTGATGATGCAGGTATTCTTCCGGATTCTCATCCCTCAAATAAAAAGGAAAAGATTCCAGAGTCTCAAAAGGGTATAATCGATGAGCTGTCTAAAGATTAGAAGCATAACAAAGATCATCCAAGAGACCTGGTTATTGGGAATATCGAAGATGGTGTTCAAACACGGAGAAGAACTACCGAATATATTGCTCACTTTACTTTCGTTTCAGAAATTGAACCCAAAAATGTGTCGGAAGCTCTTAATGATGAAAGTTGGGTGATGGCTATGCAAGAAGAGCTTGTCCAATTTGAGCAAAATAATGTATGGAATTTAGTTCCAGCTCCTAAAGATAAAACTATTATTGGAACTAAATGGGTACATAAAATCAAGTGTGATGAAGACGGGTACCCAGTAAGAAATAAGTATCGTGTAGTTGCACAAGGTTATAATCAAGAAGATAGTCTTTATTATGAGGAAAGTTTCGCACCCATGGCCCGTCTTGTAGCCATTCATTTGTTATGTGCTTTTACCTCTCACAAGAAAATCAAGTTATATCAAATGGATGTGAAAAACGTATTTCTAAATGGCTTTATTCAAGAAGAAGTTTACGTCAAGCGACCTCCAGGATTTGAAGATCATCGATTTATGAATCATGTCTTTAAACTCAACAAAGCTCTCTATGGACTGAAGCAAGCACCACGAGTCTGGTACGATCGTTTAAGTCAATTTCTTATTGCAAATAACTACAAAAGAGGTAAAATCGACAACACCTTATTTGTGAAAATTTTGAATAATGATATGCTTATTTTCAAAATATATGTAGACGATATTGTCTTCGGTGCTACTAACGAATCTCTTCGAGATTTTTCAAATTTAATGAAGGGAGAATTCGAAATGAGTATGATGAGAGAATTAACATTCTTCCCGAGGCTTCAAATTAAACAATGTGAAGATGGGATTTTTATCCATCAAACCAAGACGAAAATTGGAAAACCTGTTGATCAAAAGCTTTATTGAGGTATGATCGGATCTCCACTCTATTTGACAGCATCTAGACCAGATATAATTTTTGCTACATGTTTATGTGCTAGAGTTAAGTAGAATCATTAGGAATCACATTTGACTGCTTGCAAACGTATCTTTCGTTATTTAAATGGAACTATTGGTCGTAGACTATGGTACCCACCATATTTGCATTTTTATTTAATTGCATACAGTGACGCTTATTTTTGCGGCTATAAAATTGACAAGAAATGCACTAGTGGCATATGTCATTTTATCGGTTCATGCCTAATCACATGGGGAAGTAAAAAGCAGACGAGTGTAGCAATGTCTCCAGCTGAAGCCGAGTATGTGGCCGCAGGTAGTGCTTGTGCGCAAGTGTTGTAGATCAAAAATCATCTCTGAGATTACGGTATTTATTTTGAAAATACTCCTATTCTGTGTGATAATACTAGTGCAATCAACCTCAGTAAAATACTGTTTTGCATAGTAGAACCAAGCATATAGATATCAAAAATCATTTCTTACGTTATCATGTTCAAAAGAAAGATATATGTTTAAAATTTGTCGGAACTAAAGACCAACTTGCAGATATTTTCACAAAACCCTTACATGAGAAATCCTTTAATTTTATCAGATTACAACTGGGTATGGGTCATCTCGATAATTTTTTGAAAGTATTTTTATTTGTATTATGAGAAATCATTACGTGAAATATTTTCTTGGTCTAGCGCGCGCTAGCATTATATCATTAACGCGCGCTATCTTCTGATTAATATTTTACTTCTTGATTAAGTCTTGTTGTAGCAAGGATTAGATATAATAGCTCCGATTAAGCCTTTACTTCTTGATTAAATCTTGTTAATAGGAGATAATACCACGTTACATGCATTCGAGTCGGAACTCTATGAAAACTCGAGTTATTGATTAGATTGGAGCCTTTTGTACTCAGAAATTGGCTATAACAACTCCGATTAATCTTTTACTTCTTGATTAAGTCTTGTTGTAGCAAGGATTGGATATAATTGCTTCGATTAAGCCTTTACGTATTGATTAGGTCTTGTTTCTGCTGCTTGTTCTTCTTTTCAATCTTTTTGCCGTAGAAACTTTAGCAGTGTATTTAGGTTGCAGTTTTTCCTTTTTTGTTTGGATGATGATTGTGATTAGTAACGGATCTGCAGTAGGATTATTAGTATATTTATAGGTATAGATTTTTGGAGTGATTTGCTGGAAATAGGATTGTGTTAGGATAAACATTGTAATACCCGAGATTCTAATGTGTATTTTGAACATTATGACATTGTATATGTTGTATTGAATCTGAGTATTATCCAGAGTATTTCATGATCTGATGTTGTTGAACGTATGATTTCATACATGTGTTCAAAATTTGTAATTTTGCACTAGTAGCGCACGCTAACCACTAGGCGTAGCGTACGCTAATTGGGTTTCGTAGCGCATGCTGTATATGAACCTTAGCGCGCGCTATAGGTAGTCAACTTGATTATGACAGGGTGGTAGGTGAGATCAGCCGCGGATCTTGGTCGGGACATGTCGGGATGTATCTGGACGGATTTTGGAAAAGTCGAGTCAACGGTACTTAGCGCACGCTAATGTTATGAGGCTAGCGCACGCTAAGTCTAGTACAGTGAGGTCACTGAGCTTTCGTTCAGTCGTTAGCGCACGCTAAAAATAGTTGTTAGCGTATGCTAATCGTTGATTTTAGTGCACGTAAGGCTGTTTAGCGTACGCTATGCCGAGACCCGTAAGAGACAGTAGACTGATAGCCCGTTAGCGCACGCTAATTTGGGAGAGTAGCGCGCGCTAATAACCTTTTTTTATAAATAGGACAGCACCTATCTTCATTTTTCATTTTTCACTTTCAACCTTGGCCAAATTCCGAGATTTCTGAGATTTTCCCTCACCTCATATCACTCATACCACCTTATTAATCCAATTTTTGGAGAGCTTAGACGTTGGGGAGTCGTGATCAAACTTCCGGTGAAGAGTTTCTTCAAGACTTTCATTGTTCTTCCATTTTTAATGTATGTAAACTCTACACCAAGATGAGGATTTCGTTCTTTGTTAGAATATGAGCTTTTCCCAGAGGTTATGGAGTTTGTTTCGTCATGATGAATCCACCCCCATGATTAGGAAGGATTGTATTGTTTTAATCAAGGTTTCCTTTGAGCCATAATTTTTACCGAACTTAAAAGTGGAACCTTCTGAGATGAACACACCTTGTTATTTCTTCCGTAACACTCTTTTGATGAACATAGTGTTGAGGATTATCCCAGGATAAGATGATAAAGTGTGTTCAAGTATAATTCTTGCCTTAGATGAACTCGTTGTTAACCTTCTTAGATGATTAGAGCCATGAAAGGATTATTGGGACAGTCGTTTGAAATGAGGAATTTGATAAGACGAATTACCATGGGATAACAAGAGTCGTAGAGACGTATTAACCTTGAAGTAGATTGAACATGATTATCTCATAATATTTCGATATAGCAACCGAAACGAGCATTCGAGTTAAGAATCGGAATTAGAGTTTGGATCATGGATATAATGATATGATGAATGTTCTTGGAATTATAGATACCAACCTTGTGTTCCACTACAATCTCTTGAATTCGCAAGTCTTTTTCCAAGCATAGTACTCGTCGGAAAATAGGACCGAGAACCTATTAGCCGTTATTGATAATTCATTTATAACTTTAGACGTTCGGGACTCGTGTGTTAGTTTCGGGAGGTTTATTGAATTCCTTGTTATTCCTTTGTACAAGGTGATCGATCGAGGGCGGCGACCTTCGGACGAGTGACATTCGTGGGAGTATTTAAATTCTTGCCATCTTGAGGCAAGTATCGTATTTTAAACTTGTTAATATTGTATTGTTGATCATGTGTACGATTTATTCATGTTGTTGAACATGAGATTAATTTCTTTGAGTTATCATGGTATTTGTTATTGATTCCTTGATTGTTCATGTCGCTGAACATGTTGATTTGCATATGTGTATGCATAATTGTACTATTTATGTTGTAACTGATCCGAGGGGATCATGAGGATCTATGCTGAGGGCGTTGGATCGGATGTCCACCATGCGTTGGTCCGACGGGATCATCATGGGGATCTATGCTGAGGGAGCTGGATCGTTGGATGGGTTTTCCACCATGCGTTGGTCCGACGGGATCATCATGGGGATCTATACTGAGGGCGCTGGATCGTTGGATTACCCTGTATTATGTTGATGGAATCGTGAGGATTCGCATCGTTGGATTCCAGTGACGGAAGTCCGTTTTGTATGTTTTATGATGCACTGATGATTTATGTATTGTGATACTTGTACTAGCATCGTTTGCTAACTCCTTCGGGGGTGGACATTTGTTTGATGTTCAGGTAGCCGAGGAGCGGGGAAGCAGCCACAGTACCGACATGACGATGAAGTGTCTCAGTGATGTGGATTATGTTATTTTGTTTTATGGTTATTTTCTAGTACTCGAGTACGCATATGTTGTTGATGATTTTGGGGATGTTTTGTAATAATGGACTCATTGTATTGTCGAACGGGTTTGAACTTCTTTTACTTTGATGACACATTAGTGTTTATTTCGTATTTCTCAAATTAGCCTTGTAAATTCTTATACAAAGGATTTACGGCGCTGTAATTATTCCGAATATATCGGGGTGTTGCAGAATATGGTATCATAGCTAAGACTCATGGATATCTTGGCAGTCGGGTTAGTTGGGTCTATTTACGTTATTTGATTTAAGGGTCGTTTGTAACATCACTGCTGAGCCAGCATCGTCGTGTGGACCGTGGTTGTAAGTCTCTTAAATCTCAAATACTACCGTTTTAATTAATTCCTGTTTTGTGAATATTGACGGACTTCCTTTTAGAAAATTTTGCCCTGGATATTAAGTATTTGTGTTTACAGTATGTTGAGGGGAGGTCGTGGACGCGGACGTGGTCGTGGACGCAAACGTGGTAATGCGAGACAGGAGGATTCGGCGTCTACCCTAGAATTATCGGCTAGTCGAACCGATTCCCATTCTGGAGGACATCAGGGATTAGCAAATAATAATGGAAATCCTAATATGCCAGGAGTGCTTCAACAGGTGGTTGCTCAGATAAACCAGTTTGCTCAGGTAGTTGACCGCATGTAGATGGCGATGGGATAGCAGCACAGCGAGGATAATCGGGGAGACAAATGGCTTACTGAGGTGGTCAAATTGCACCCTCCAAAATTTGACGGTTCTGCTGAGACACTTACATGGGATCACTGGCTGAAGGAGTTAGAGAAGATCTTTGCAGGGATTAACTATCCCGACGACAGAAAGGTTCCGATCGCCCAGTATCTCCTGCCTGGGGAGGCTTTCGACTGGTGGGAGGCCATTCGACCTGAGAATCATAATGCTGACTGGGCGGAATTCAAATTAATGATGGAAGCGCAATATTGTCCTCGCCCAGTTAGAGAGACCCGAGTCCGGGAGTTTTTCTCACCACAAAATTTAGAGGCATCTGTGACAGACGTGATTAAGACTTTTAATCACCAGCTGACTTATGTGGGCCACTTGGTCGGGACCGAGGTGGAGAGGTTTTTTCATTTTGACATGCGGATGAAGCCAGAGATTCAACAATATATGTCCGGATTTGAATGTACCACCTTGCGACAGTATCAAGACAAAGCACTGGCCTACGATATGAAAGAGGCGGCAGTAGAGAAATCAACGGAAGCAAAGAAGCAGAAAGTGTCTGGCAACTTCACGGAGAACAAGAATATTAGGCCACGCAAGGGCCAATACTCATTTCATTCATCCAGGAGACCTCCGCATCCTTCTCGAGGTGGAAAGAAGTTTCGGGTAGCACCAACCGTTTCAGACACAGGGAGGAAATGTTATAACTGTGGCAAAATAGGGCATGTTCGACGTGATTGTTACGCACCTGCTGTGACCTATTTCGAGTGTGGACAGGAAGGACATTGCGCAACATTTTGTGGAAATGCGACTCGATCTTTTGGTACTCGCACTCCTGCACTGGTTCCGAAGGATACAAGTGTGAACCAGACACATCAGAGTGGTTTCAGTAGCAGAATGTTGGGAAAAGAGAGGCGTCCAGCACTAGGGCCATTCCTCCGCGTATTTACGAGATGAAAAAGTCAGACGATCCGAACACGGATGTTGCATCAGGTACGATTCAGATCCTTTTGCAACCAGTTAGTTTCTTATTCGATTCAGGAGCTACGCATTCTTTCATGTCTTTGAACTGTGTTAATCGTTTGAAAATCTCGTGCTTGTATGATTGTGAACCTTATGTTGTCGGATTACCGAGCAGAGAGAAACTTGTGGGAACCCTAGAAACTAGAGATTTTCCAGTGACTATAGGAGGGATAGATTGGCCATCAAATCTTAGTGTAGTCGACACCCATGGTGACGATTTAATTCTCGGAGATGATTGGATCAACTGTTATGGAGCTATTTTGAATTACCAAAAGAGAGTCATTTCTATCATTGCTGATGACGGATCTGAACATTTATTTAAGGGATGGAGACCGGGAAGCTCAGGAAAATTGATCAAATCCATGAAAGCAGTTAAATTGCTAAAGCAGGGTTGTTACGGATTTTGGTGTTATGCCATGAAGAAAGAAGAAGGAGTCGAGCTCGCATCTATTCCAGTGGTAAACGAATTCTCAGACGTATTCCCTGACGAATTACCCGGGTTACCTCCGCAGAGAGAAGTAGAGTTTAATATCGAATTGGAGCCTGGAGCTGCACCTATTTCTAGAGCACCATACCGTATGGCGCCAACCGAGATGTATGAACTAAAGAAACAGCTTGAGGAATTATTGCAGAAGGGTTACATTCAACCTAGCATCTCTCCTTGGGGAGCACCCGTTCTCTTTGTCCGGGAGAAAGATGGATCCCTTCGATTATGTATTGATTGCAGGGAGCTAAACAAGGTGACGATCAAGAACAAGTATCCCATACCTCGGATCGACGACTTGTTTGATCAAATGCAAGGGGCAAGGGTATTCTCGAAGATTGACTTGCGATCAGGATACCATCAGTTGAGGATTAAGGAATCGGACATACCGAAATCTGCTTTCAGATCCCGTTACGGGCACTATGAATTCGTGGTAATGCCATTTGGACTCACCAATGCTCCTGCGGTATTTATGCAATTGATGAATCGGGTATTCTTAGATTACTTGGATAAATTTGTGGTAGTCTTCATCGATGACATCTTGATCTATTCGAAAGACACAGAGGAACATGCAGAGCATTTGCGTATATTTTGATCACTTTGAGAAAAGAACAGCTTTATGCGAAACTTTCTAAATGCGAATTCTGGCTTAGGGAAGTAACCTTCCTTGGACATGTGATATCAGCTGACGGAGTTCAGGTGGACCCGAAGAAAGTCGAGGCAATCTTGGAATGGGAATCTCCTAATAATGTGAAAGAAGTCCGGAGTTTCTTGGGACTTGCTTGATATTATCGCCGTTTTGTAGAAGGATTTTCCAAAATCACTCGTCCACTTACTCAGCTGTTACAGAAGACCCAAAAATTCATGTGGAATGAGAAATGCCAGGCGGGTTTTGATGAACTTAAGAGAAGACTGACTACAGCGCCTATACTAGCGTTACCAGATGGAACTGATGGATGCATGGTGTATAGCGACGCTTCAAATTAGGGTCTGGGATGTGTACTAATGCAAAAGGATAGGGTGATTGGCTATACCTCTCGACAGTTGAAACCGTACGAAGTTAATTACCCGACTCATGATTTGGAGTTAGCAGCTGTAGTCTTTGCTATAAAAATTTGGCGACATTATTTATACTGCACTCATTGTCAGATCTTTACAGATCATAAGAGCCTCATGTATATTTTCAGTCAGAAGGAATTAAATATGAGGCAGAGAAGGTGGCTGGAATTGATCAAGGATTACGATTTGGAAATCCTCTATCATCCAGGCAAAGCAAACGTGGTAGCTGATGCACTGAGCCGTAAACCTGTTTCTCTTCGAGTGTTGGAAGCGCTTACATCCCAAACCAGCATTCAACGAGAACTAATTCGTGAAGGAATCGAAGTGTGGTCGCAAGGAGTCCAAGGGCAACTGTGTGCGATGGAACTAACTTCGTCGTTGGTTGAACAAATCAAATCTAAGCAGTTGGATGATTCTCCGATTCTTCGATTATGTGACGAAGTGAACAAAGGGAAGGCCCCAGGATTCGTGATACAGGATTATGGAGTTATGAGATTTCAGAGTCGACTTTGCATTCCCGACAATGATGTTTTGAGGCAGACAATTCTGAAGGAAGCTCACATTCTATTCACCCGGGCACGCGTAAGATGTATAAGGATCTAAAACAAAATATCTGGTGGGGAAATATGAAGAAGGACATAGCAGAATACGTTTCAAAGTGTTTGACTTGTCAGCAGGTTAAGATTGAACATCAGCGACCTGCCGGAATGTTGAAGCCACTTCCGATACCTGAGTGGAAGTGGGAAGATATATCGATGGACTTCATCACCAATATGCCATGGACCAAGACAGGGATGAACATGATTTGGGTCATAGTTGATCGACTAACCAAGTCGGCTCATTTCCTAGGAATTAAAGACACGTGGGGACCCGAGAAATTGGCACGAGTATTTATTGCAGAGATAGTTCGATTGCATGGTACATCGAAGACCATTATTTCAGATCGAGATGGTCGCTTCATGTCGCACTTTTGGAAGGCAGTTCACAAGGCTTTGGGAACCGAACTGAACTTTAGCACGGCCTATCATCCTCAGACGGACGGTCAGTCCGAAAGGACTATACAGACAGTAGAAGACATGCTTAGAGCTTGTGCCTTGGATTGGTCAACCGATTGGGAGGTTCACTTGCCGTTGATTGAATTCACCTATAACAATAGTTGGCATGCTTCCATTAAGATGCCACCGTTTGAAGCGTTGTACAGAAAAAGTTGTAGATCGCCTCTGTGTTGGGATGATTCTTCTGACTTGATTGGTACGGAACCAGAGTTGATAGTTCAGACTCAAGAGAAGGTATCTCTAATTCAGTAATGACTGTTGACTGCCCAGAGTCGACAGAAGTCTTATGCAGATGTGCGCCGTCGCTCGTTGGAGTTTGAGATTGGGGATCACGTACTATTGAAGGTTTCTCCTACCCGGGGAATTTTCCGATTTGGGAGGAAAGGAAAACTGAGTCCAAGATATATCGGGCCATTCGAGATCCTTGACAGGGTTGGGAATTTAGCATACAGGTTGGCCTTACCGCCATCTCTGAGTCACGTTCACAATGTGTTTCATGTATCCCAATTACGGAAGTATGTACCAGATCGCAGTCATATCATTGATTTTGGAGAGATCGAGATAGCTAATGACGGCACCTTCGAAGAGAGACCAATCAAAATACTTGAGAGTAGGATCAAACAATTGAGGAATAAACCAATATCCTTAGTTAAAGTGCAATGGTCACAACACGGAGTCGAGGAGGCCACTTGGGAAACAGAGGATGGTATGAAGACTAGATATCCAGAGTTATTTTCATCTTAAGTTTCGGGATGAAACTTCTTTTTAGGGAGAGAGGATGTAATACCCGAGATTCTAATGTGTATTTTGAACATTATGACATTGTATATGTTGTATTGGATCTGAGTATTATCCAGAGTATTTCATGATCCGATGTTGTTGAACGTATGATTTCATACATGTGTTCAAAATTTGTAATTTTGCACTAGTAGCGCACGCTAACCACTAGGCGTAGCGTACGCTAATTGGGTTTCGTAGCGCACGCTGTGTATGAACCTTAGCGCGCGCTATAGGTAGTCAACTTGATTATGACAGGGTGGTAGGTGAGATCAGCCGCGGATCTTGGTCGGGACATGTAGGGATGTATTTGGACGGCTTTTGGAAAAGTCGAGTCAATGGTACTTAGCACATGCTAATGTTATGAGGCTAGCGCACGCTAAGTCTAGTACAGTGAGGTCAGTGAGCTTTCGTTCAGTCGTTAGCGCACGCTAAAAATAATTTTTAGCGTACGCTAATCGTTGATTTTAGAGCACATAAGGCTATTTAGCGTACGCTATGCCGAGACCCGTCAGAGACAGTATAGTGATATCCCGTTAGCGCACGCTAATTTGGGAGAGTAGCGCGCGCTAATAACCTTTTTTTATAAATAGGACAACACCCATCTTCATTTTTCATTTTTCACCTTCAACCTTGGCCAAATTCCGAGATTTCTGAGATTTTCCCTCACCTCATATCACTCATACCACCTTATTAATCCAATTTTTGGAGAGCTTAGACGTTGGGGAGTCGTGATCAAACTTCCGGTGAAGAGTTTCTTCAAGACTTTCATTGTTCTTCCATTTTTAAGGTATGTAAACTCTACCCCAAGATGGGGATTTCGTTCTTTGTTAGAGTATGAGATTTTCGCAGAGGTTATGGAGTTTGTTTCGTCATGATGAATCCACCCCCATGATTAGGAAGGATTGTATTGGTTTAATCAAGGTTTCCTTTGAGCCATAATTTTTACCGAACTTAAAAATGGAACCTTCTGAGATGAACACACCTTGTTATTTCTTCCGTAACACTCTTTTGATGAACATAGTGTTGAAGATTATCCCAGGATAAGATGAATCTATGAAGTTGAATGTAAAGTGTGTTCAAGTATAATTCTTGCCTTAGATGAACTCGTTGTTAAACTTCTTAGATGATTAGAGCCATGAAAGGATTATTGGGACAATCTTTTGAAATGAGGAATTTGATAAGAAGAATTACCATGGGAGAACAAGATTCGTAGAGACGTATTAACCTTGAAGTAGATTGAACGTGATTATCTCATAATATTTCGATATAGCAACCGAACCAAGCATTCGAGTTAAGAATCGGAATTAGAGTTTGGATCATGGATATAATGATATGATGAATGTTCTTGGAACTGTAGATACCAACCTTGTGTTCCACTACAATCTCTTGAATTCGCAAGTCTTTTTCCAAGCGTAGTACTCGTCGGAAAATAGGACCGAGAACCGATTATCCGTTATTGATAATTCGTTTATAACTTTAGACGTTCGGGACTCGTGCATTAGTTTCGGGAGGTTTATTGAATTCCTTGTTATTCCCTTGTACAAGGTGATCGATCGAGGGGCGGCGACCTTCGGACGAGTGACATTCGTGGGAGTATTTAAATTCTTGCCATCTTGAGGCAAGTATCGTATTTTAAACTTGTTAATATTGTATTGTTGATCATGTGTACAATTTATTCATGTTGTTGAACATGAGATTAATTTCTTTAAGTTGTCATGGTATTTGTTATTGATTCCTTGATTGTTCACGTCGATGAATATGTTGATTTGCATATGTGTATGCATAATTGTACTGTTTATGTTGTAAATGATCTGAGGGGATCATGAGGATCTATGCTGAGTGCGCTGGATCGTTGGACGGGTTTTCCACCATGCGTTGGTCCGACGGGATCATCATGGGGATCTATACTGAGGGCGCTGGATCGTTAGATTACCCTATATTGTGTTGATGGAATCATGAGTATTCGCATCATTGGATTCCGGTGACGGAAGTCCATTTTGTATGTTTTATGATGCACTGATGATTTATGTATTGTGATACTTGTACTAGCATCGTTTGCTAACCCCTTTGGGGGTGGACATTTGTTTGATGTTCCGGTAGCCGAGGAGCGGGGAAGCAGCCACAGTACCGACATGACGATGAAGTGGCACAGTGATGTGGATTATGCTATTTTGTTTTATGGTTATTTTCCAGTACTCGAGTATGCATATGTTGTTGATGATTTTGGGAGGTTTTGTAATGATGGACTCATTGTATTGTCGAACGGGTTTGAACTTCTTTTACTTTGATGACACTTTAGTATTTATTTCGTATTTCTCAAATTAGCCTTGTAAATTCTTATACAAAGGATTTACGGCGCTTTAATTATTCCGAATATATCGGGGTGTTACAAACATTGAGGAGTTTGATGATGTGAAAGAACTGTAATGGGGGAACGATCGTTGGGGAAAAGAAGAGTTCTTAATTGTGGTTAATTTAGTTTAATCATAGTTGGTTTAGTTATACATGATTAAGTATAAATGATATAATATTAATAATACTAATAATATTAAATGTAAAAATAATAATTTGGTAATATTGATAATAATAATCTGAAAAATGATAATGATAATAATAATAATATTAGTACTAATAAAACAGTAATAATAATATTATTGATCATAATAATGATAACATTAATAATAGTAGTATTAGTATTATACTCTGATGAATAATAACACTATTATAAAAATAAACAATGACTACTTGAATATATCTGACAAAATGACTCGGGCTAGAACTTGTGATACGTCGAAATAAATATTCATAATCCTCTAAATGAAATTAAGTGTATCGACTTGTACGTGAAGTGAAAATAATTGTATAACAATTACTCACTCGGTAATGAAATGAGACTAAATGAAATGAAATGCATTATTAATATAATAATATTATATTATGAAAATAGCGGACATTACAGTCCTATTCTTTCGTTCGGCAACACCATTTTGTTGAGGAGTTCGGGCTGTTGAGTATTCGTGTTGTATACCATTTTCCGAGCAGTATTGCTCTATAAAGTGATTTGTCAATTCAGTACCTCTGTCGGAACGAATGGACATGATACTTAACCCTTTCTCATTATGAAGCTTTTTCAGGTGCTCTGGCAACTTTGTTGTAGTTTCTTTACTCTTGCTAAGTAAGATTGTCCAAGAGTACTTGGAGTAATCGTCAACAATAACGAGACAATATTTCTTACCTCCCAAACTTATGGGGTCAACAGGGTCGTAGAGGTCCATGTGTAGCATATCCAGAACCTGATGAGTGGAGAGATATGATTTGCTTTTTGTTGGAGCAAGATCGGAATATACCCCGTGTTGCGGAAGCATAAATTAAATGTGCAGAAAATAAACGACACACAGATTTATAGAGGTTCGGCCAAACGTGCCTACGTCCTCTCTCGATGTATCTTTTTCTATAGGTTAAAGATCAAAATCTCTGCACCTCTCTTCTATTGGTCGAGGGATTACCGTTAGAAGATCGTCTTCTATCAGTCCGAGTAATACTGTTTTCCTTTTCTATTGGATAAGGAATTAACCACTCTAGCTTTCTATCGGTACTAGATAAACCTCATTAAAATAGCAATTGCGATTCTAACAATGCCGGATCCTTGATCCTAATAACACCGAATCCAATCGTATCTTTTCTTTTTCTCACTCGTGTATGATTTAGTGTATCACACTCAATCACTCTAATTTAAGCTCAAGAACAACAACTATAATATTTACAATGATATCTCAAGTGTGTATGAATTGCTCAATGTTGTTGTGTGGAATAATACCAAGGTTGTGGTATTTATAGCCTTCTTCAACCGAACTAGCCGTTGCTGCCAGTTGACTTGCTAGCGTGCGCTAGCGCTTCCCTTTAGCGTGCGCTATGTCTCTTTACGTACGTTATGCCTTCCATATAGCGTACGTTATCGATGTCCAGTACTTGTCCAGTGGCTTCGTTTCTTCCCTTAAGTACGTTATGCTGTCTTGTTACATACGTTATACTCTTGCTCTAGCGTACGTTAATAATGTAATGTAACGTGCATTAATCCAATATATCAGTTGCCTTCAATTGTCAAACTATTCGTTCCACCTTTATGACTTTGACCAGCTTTTCCTAACATTTATCTTATCTGAAATCTCATTACGTACGTTAACGTCCTTGTGTTACATACGTTAATCTGTTTTGATAGCGTGCGTTAATCATCAAGTGTAGCGTGCGCTATCCCCATCAGGTAGGTTGACTGAATTGCAGGTAAGTGCATGTTACGTACGTTATCACTGCTGTATTGTGTACGTAAATGATTCTCGGTTGCGTGCGCTATTCAATATGAATAGCATGCGTTATGCATGCAGTTTGGACAGCTTTTTGCGTCTTCGATTCCATCGTCGTTTTGCTTCGCCTCTTTGTTGTTTTGCTTTGTTTGGAAACTTAATCATCAAAACACTGTTTAATAATATGTGGAATAAATATTCCAACAATCTCCCCCTTTTTGATGATTACAAAACAACCCTTGAATTGGATAAAACCTGCAAAATAAAAAATATATATATGTACGTTTCAAAGTTTTCGACTTTGATCGTTTCGTTAGTTTCTCCAATCCTTTTTCTTTTTCTTGTCATTTTCGACTTCTTCGTTTTTCATTTTTCAACTCCTTCATTTCTCCCCCTTTTTGCATGCTTTCTTCTCCTTTTCGACTTCTTCGATTTTTATTATTTTTTCCTCGTTTTTACTTTTTATTTTTCTCGTCATATCTTTCATGATGCTTTTATCCGATTCAACTTCTTCTCCCCATTTTTGTATTCAGCAAAAAGTGTAAAAAAAATATAGAGGATACCTATTTGAATATAAAAATATGCATGAATATAAAAAAATATGCAATAATAGGAAATATCTCCCCATGAAAATATTATCTCCCCCTTTGTAAAATATCAAAAAAATTATTTTTTGGGGATCCAACCGAAAGTTGGTTTTTCTTTCGAGACGTAGACGATATTTGAAACAATTGTTCCTTTAGGAACCCAAATTTTCTTAACTTTAATCGTGTCTTGGGCTCTTACAGTTCGAAATGTGATGTCCAATTTTTAAACATTTTTCATAATGGGGTATTTTGAAATTTACGAATTCATTTTTAAAATGTGGTTTGAATCCTAATCCCTCTTTATTCAAAGTATATTTTTGGACCGAGAGCATATTTTCAAATTTCTCATTTCCGAGAGAAAATTTATTCGTTAAATTTTTTAGCTCGGTTTGAATTTTAACAAGATCATTCTTTAAAGTATTCTCGTTTTCAACGCATTTAGAATGATCGATTTCAACAAAGTTTCCCTTCTCAAGAATTTTGGAATTTTCATTCTCCAAAGATTTATATTTAGATTTGAGGGATTTAATCTCATATAAAGCATTTTGATAATCGGTATGTAATAACTCGAATGCTTTAAAAAGTTCGTCGTAAGAGTTACTTACTTGGCTTTCGACATCGCTATCGCCGAATGAACTCCGGGCCATGAGCGCGAGATTATTTTGATTCATGAAATCTTCATCAGGATCTTCGTCGCTCCATGTTCCAATTAAAACCTCTTTGGGTTTTACCCGACAATTCTTAGCAAAGTGGCCTGGTTTACCACATAATCGATAATTGTTGTCAAATTTCTTAGATTCGCCCGCTTAGATGTCCTTATTTCTCCGGTTTAATAAGTGTTGGAAGTTATTAATATTCTTGGCATAATATGCCGATTCTTCATTGCTTTCTTCCACCGGGATTTCTTTCTTTCTAGACATCTTAGCCTTCATGGCTATCGATCTCTCCTTCGGTTTCGGTTTGGCATTCTGAGATTTTAGAACTATCTCGTAGTTGATAAGAGAACCAACGAGAGCACTAAAATCAAGAGTGTTTAAATCTTTTGATTCCATTATGGCCGTAACCATACCGTCCCATTCTCGAGGTAGTGATCAGAGAATTTTCTTTACCTTCTCACTACTCGAAAGTGCTTTCCCGAAACATGCTAACCCATTTGTGATAACCGAAAAACGGTCAAGTATTATCGTGATGGATTCATCGTCCTTCATTTGAAATAATTCGTATTCGTGAAGGAGCATGTTTATCTGTCTCCTTGACTTGAGACGTACCTTCGTATGTTACCTCAAGCATTTTCCAAATTTCTTTGGCACTATGACACGATGATATCCGGTTGTGTTATTCCGGATTTAAGGCACAATAAAGAAGTTGGGTTGCCTTACAGTTGTCGTGGTCATTTTTCCAATCGGAATGGTCATATTCTTCGAAAGTTTTGAGCGTACCGTTGGAATTCGTCGGAATTTTCGGACCAAGACAAATCACCTTTCAAAGCTCGATGTCATATGCTCGGATGAATATTGACATCTTCTTCTTCCACGTCATAAAGTTCGAGCCATCAAGAAATGGTGGTCGGTTGAGAGCAAGGCCTTCGACTAGAGCAAGTTGAAATGCCATTTGGATCGACTCCTCATATGTTAAGCCGTGTATTGGAGGTACTGCTCCGATACCAATTGTTGGAGAAAGATCGGAATATACGCCCTGTTGCGGAAGCGTAAATTAAATGTGCAGAAAATAAACGATACACGGATTTATAGAGGTCCGGCCAAACGTGCCTACGTCCTCTCTCGATGTATCTTTTTCTATAGGTTAAAGATCAAAACCTCTGCACCTCTCTTCTATCGGTCGAGGGATTACCGTTATAAGCTCGTCTTCTGTCGGTCTGAGTTCCTTTTCTGTTGGATAAGGAATCAACCACTCTAGCTTTCTATCGGTACTAGATAAACCTGACTAAGATAGCGATTGCGATTCTAACAATGCCGGATCCTTGATCCTAATAACACCGAATCCAATCATATCTTTTCTTTTTCTCACTCGTGTATGATTTAGTGTATCACACTCAATCACTCTAATTTAAGCTCAAGAACAACAACTATAATGTTTACAATGATATCTCAAGTGTATATGAATTGCTCAATGCTGTTGTGTGGAATAATACCAAGGTTGTGGTATTTATAGCCTTCTTCAACCAAACTAGTCGTTGCTGCCAGTTGACTTGCTAGCGTGCGCTAGCTCTTCCCTTTAGCGTGCGCTATGTCTGTTTATGTACGTTATGCCTTCCATGTAGCGTACGTTATCGATGTCCAGTACTTGTCCAGTGGCTTCGTTTCTTCCCTTACGTACGTTATGCTGTCTTGTTACGTACGTTATAGTCTTGCTCTAGCATACGTTAATAATGTAATGTAACGTGCGCTAATCAAATATATCCGTTGCCTTCAATTGTCAAACTATCCGTTCCACCTTTATGACTTTGACCAGCTTTTCCCAACGTTCATCTTATTTGAAATCTCATTACATACGCTAACGTCCTTGTGTTACGTACGTTAATCTGTTTCGATAGCGTGCGTTAATCATCAAGTGTAGCGTGCCCTATCCCCATCAGGTATGTTGACTGAATTGCAGGTAAGTGCATCTTACGTACGTTGTCATTGCTGTATTGTGTATGTAAATGATTCTCGGTTGCATGCACTATTCAATATGAATAGCATGCGTTATGCATGAAGTTTGGACATCTTTTTGCGTCTTCGATTCCTTTGTCGTTTTGCTTCGCCTCTTTGTTGTTTTGCTTTGTTTGGCAACTTAATCATCAAAACACTGTTTATTAATATGTGGAATAAATATGTCAACAATTTTCAGGGTGGTTTTGACTTGTTTGCCTTTCTGAAAGGATCCACAGATACTATCTTTCTGAAGTGACACATCGGGCAAGCCTCTAACCATTCCCCGTATGGCAACTTTGTTGATTTTCTTGAAGTTGATGTGAGACATACTCTTGTGCAATATCTACCTTTGATCTGCAATGCTTTTGGCAACAAAACAAGGAATAATAGAGATCGTAGGCTTCCAGTTAGCAATATACATATTACCTGACCTGCTTCTTGTGAGCACGATTTCTTTGGTCTTGATGTCCTTTACTCTACAGTGATCTCTATAGAATTTCACCGAGAACTGTTTGTCACAGAACTGGCTAATACTAAGTAGATTATACTGTAATTCTTCAACATAAGCTACGTCAGTGACTTTGAAATTTCCTACAAGAAGGGTTCCCTTCCCTCTTGTTCTACCACTGGACTTATCACCAAAGCGCGCCTTTTGTTGGAAATAAAACGTAGCGGAAGCGAAGTTGGTGAAAGTTCATAAACGCGTTTTATGCATCCACGAGTACAAGATCTATTTAGGCATGCTAATTATTTAATTACTAAGATTAATAAGCAACTTAAATATTATTTATTATTTATTAAATAAATATGTTGTTAACTAAATATCGTAATCTAGATCTAAAAGATCATAGGATATTACATTTGAAGTGTAGTGGTTGCTTTGCTTCTTGATCTCCTTGTATTTATACCTTTAGACATTCTAGAGTATGATCCGCCTTAACTTGGACGTTGTGTGGGTAATGAGCTACCGGATCTTGCTTGGACACAATATGGATCTGCCGAAATTTCATCCCTCATAATTCTCGATTTTCTTTTCTTCAAGTAATTCCGATATGTAGCAAGAATTAAAGTGTTATCTCAATTGTGGAATCAAAGACACAAGTCAAGATCCATAATTAAACACTTAGAAGAAAAAATCGAAATTTCTTGTGTATGAATAATGCTAAAATCGGCAAACCCCATAAGTCATATTTATAGGCTCTTGGACTACTATTAGGGATCTTAAGGAGGATTAGGGAAGGACTCCTAATAGACCTCAAATTTCCATATTAGGACCTTTCCTAATATATTAAGTCTATTAATATCAATTCAATCCACTAAAGAATTAATATTGCACTTCAAACCCAAATTCCAATTTACGAAATCGGGCTCTTTATTTAAACATATTATTTTCCGTGTTTAATATATCGAATGTCCATTAATTAATTGTAAGCTACTGACAGCTTTAATTAATTAATATCTTATCCAAGAGTAGTACCACTCGAACCTTATTATTATATCAGAATTAAATCCACCTGCAGAAGTTAATATAATAATCATTATCGAGCTCCTAAAGGGGACATCATCAACCCGCACGAGTTGGGACACGATTTCTTAGTAATAATAATAATTGTCACATAAATAATATTATTGCCCAATTTACGAAGCTTATTGAGTTGATCATTTTGACTCTCACCCATGGTAAATCAAAGCAATAGGTACTATAAATACACAATAAAATAATATATACTTAGAATTAAGAAATAATAATTATCCGAGATTTACGTTCTTCTTAGAGTTAGTACAGAAGACAGTATCTCACTTCGATCCTATTCAACGTATGCAAATACGCTAATGTATGCTAATAGTCAAGACCAACTAATCTGAAGCATACACTACAACCTTTCATATCATTTGTCTAATAATTATATAGGTTGTGAACTATTATCTTATTTTATAAGGCACCGATAATGTGATCTTCCATGTGACACCAGAACACCAAATTATCTACAATATAAAATAATTAGACATTTCATTTGCATAACCATAACGAGAACAAATATGCAAAACATGTGATTAAATGTAATTAATATTCTCATAGGTGGTTATAGGGAAATAAGGTAATACAAGAATAAAGTATGCTTTACAATATACAACCCTAACAATCTCCCACTTATACTCAGAGCATGCTTTTAAGTATATTACTCTATTACATAGTCTCTCAATTCTCCCACTTATACTCAAAGCAATGCTGCCATACACCGTAATCCCATTCCTTCCACATGCCTTTCAAAAACTTTTGAGGGTAGGCCTTTCGCGAAAGGATCATCAAGATTATCTTCCGATGAAACCCTGGCTACAACTACATCTCCTTCCTTTACGAAGTGTCGTATGATGTGGTACTTGCGTTTGATATGTTTACTTGCCTTATGGGCTCGTGGTTCCATCAAATTTGCCACTGCAGCGGTATTGTCACAATAAAGTTTAATATCCTTTGGATAATCGGGAACCAAATCTAAGTCCTGCAGGAACTACTTGAGCCATATCGCCTCCTTGTCTTCCTCAGAGGCTGCCACGTACTCAGCTTCTATGGTAGAGTCCGAGATGCATTTCTGCTTCACACTCCTACAACTAATGGCTCCACCTCCCGGGATAAACACATAATCATCTATCTCCTTTTGTGTCTTGGGACACATATCCTTAGATAATTGAATTTCATGTCTGTAAGGTAGAAAACCTTTCTTGGAATTCTCAATGTTAAACTGCTTTAGCACTGTATCGATATAGGATGCCTGAGATAAGCACAACATCATTTTCTTCCGACCATGAAAGATCCTGATTCCAAGGATGTGTTAATTTCTCCCAAATACTTCATATCGAACTGCTCAGATAGCTATACCCGTACGCTCGACAACTCCTTCACGTTGTTTCCAATTAGAAGGATATCATCTACATACAGTACAAGAAACACCAACACATTTCCGTTGCATTTCTTATATGCACAACTCTCACTCGGGCATTGAATGAATCTATATGACTGGACTACCTCATCAAATCGAGTGTTCTAAGATCTAGATGCCTGCTTAAGTCCATAAATGGATCTCTTAAGCTTGCACACAAAGTGCTCTTTTCCCTCAGCAATGAATCCCTCTGGTTGGCGCATATAGATTTTCTTGTCTAGACTCCCATTCAAGAATGCAGTCTTGACATCTATTTGCCGAATCTCCAGATCCAAATATGCAGCTATAGCTAAAAGAATCCAGATTGACTTAAGCATGGCTATCGGCGAGATGGGTTCATCATAATCGATACACTCTTTTTGAGTGTAACCTTTCGCAACAAGCCTCGCTTTGAAGGCTTCAACCTTTCCATCACCTCCTTTCTTTCGCTTGTAGACCCACTTACTCCCAATGGCTTGTACCCCATCAAGTAGTTCTACTATCTCCCACACTTGATTGGAATCCATAGATCCCATTTATGATTCCATTGCTACTTGCTAGGAGTCAGCATCTTTATCTTGGATTGGCTCTTTGTAAGTCTAGGGATCTGATTCATCTTCGCCTGGGATCGAGTATGAAGACTATCCCATGCCTATGAATCATTCCGGTTGACGAACAACCCTCCTACTACGACGAGGCAAATCTTGAGTTGGTGTAAATGTCTTAGAAGCGATACCTGGTGCAGTGTTAGTTGGCGCTTGTACGATTGGTACAGATGGAGTCTCACACATCAACTCTTATAGAATTATCTCTCTCATGGACTTGTGACTAATCATATAATCCTCTTACAGAAATCGGGCATTGGTGCTAACAATGACCTTCTGATCCTTGGGACTATAGAACAAGCCACCCTTGATTCCATTAGGATATCCCACAAACACTCGTACTTCTGTATGAGATGCCAACGTATCAGCTTTCTTATTCAGCATATGTGCTGTAACACCCCCAATCCACTCAGGGATATTACACGCCGTAGACCCTCTCCTCGAGGATCTACCAGGCTGGTGACAACATTTAACATCTCGACAATGCCTTCAAGGCTACAATGACTCAGTAGACCGATTTGGTCTTTCCACAAATACATACAACTCAAATACAACTCATGCCCACGCAGGGGACAAAATACAACTACACCCGTACAACGGGAACAATACAAAGAATGAAAATAAAGTACAACTGAACCAACACTCGATGTACGGTTCCTCATGTTATTAGTATCGATCATCTTTCATCATCCTTCGTGCCGAACCTGTGTTATTCTCCAATACCTGAATGCAAAAACAGACATCCACCCCCGGTATACTCGGGGGTTAGCAAAACTCCACTGTTTTGCTAGTGCAAATACAAAGTGCAAATACGAGCCATACAATTGACATTCCACGAATAACAATAACCGAGGATCCTCAAAGATCCAAACGAAACGAAAAGTACTTCCCGAGGCAAGGGTTTGAGAAAACATTTCAAAAACGAAATATCATAAATCAATGGAAGTAATTTATAAAACAGTTTAGAATGCCATCGAGAGTTTTAATAGAAAACAATTTAGGATAATCAAATCCTACTTTTCGAAAACCAAAGGACAAAAGGGGTCACCGCCCCAAAGGTTTACCTTCTGAAAAATGACATTAACCAAACCATTGGGATTTTAGCCCCAAATCCGTAAAACGACTTTTATAAAACCATTGGGATTTTAGCCCCAAATCTCATCAACTCACAGTACACGAGAACGTCAACAAGGTTCGTCTTCCAACGTCAAAATCCACAAATAAACGATTTAAAACAAACAACAAAATACTCTAGAGCCATCCTAGCCAAGTAGGCTAAACGAACAACTTACCTCTTACACATTTAGTCAATGCATGCAAATGAAAACCGTTCAAAAGCACTCATTTCCGGAAATGCCATTATCAAATCACATTTGTAAAATGCACCACAATTAACCGTCGATCCACGTCTCTGTGGACCCCTACCGAGACCCCGTCGGATCTAACCCGTAGTGGTTAAAAGCAAGCTCGTCGATCCACGTCTCTGTGGACCCCTACCGAGACCCCGTCGGATCTAACCCGTAGTGAGCATACACACACACGTTACTCATGCAAAACTAACATGCTAAGAATGTAAGTTCATTAAGAATACTCACTAGAGATGGCCATTAACTCGACAACACTATCAAACTCTTCAAAACACAATAACAAGATTAAATACGGAATACACGATTCCATAACTTTAAACAATAGGAGTATCATTGTCAAATCCTTCAACGTTCAAAATAATCAAATCATAATCAATTCCCAAAACACGCCGTTCACAAAACACACACGCATTTGAAAGAAAGCCTTTAACGAGGCCAAATCAAATCTTTTGAAACTTCATTTCAAATAACCAAACAAACGCATCAAGACGACCACCGATCATCATATCCATAAAACGAGAAAAGTATGGGCAAGGTACTTGCCTCGAATAAGAACAACGCGGAGAATCGGCCAAGTAGGTTGGCCCGAACCGACTACGTCCCCGCCGACTCCACCGAACGCCAACTCACGTTCATAAACTACGAAGGACAAATAATAACAATGAAATGAATTCCATAACACGACTCAAAGCCGTTGAATTCAAAGAACGAATGACGAAAGTTCACGGATTTCCCCCAAAATGGCCAAGAACACGATTCGTTCCACAAAACCGAAAACGGAATTCCAAGTTGAAATATGGATATACAATCCATAGAATATGTTTAACAACATCATTTAACCATAATCGATCCATCGAAAACGGATGAAAAACGAGATCGGGACAAATCCCCCAAAAAGTCAATTCGAAGGAAATCAAGAAATATACTTCGATTCGACGAAGAACAATGGATTAAATGATGTTAAACACAAGAATACTACCAAGATTAATCATACCCATCACGAATTAATCAACAACACGGAACGAATCGGACGAAATTGCAAAAATCCCCAAATTCCCGAAATTAGGGTTCTAAGGAAGATTACCTTGATTCGTTGGATCAAAGGATGATAACGGACGATTGATTGATGTTATGGACTCCAGAACTTCATGGTTTTGTTGTTAAACAACATGGCTTCGTCGCCCATGAATCGCCACTCGCGGATGGAGAAGGAAGGAAATGAAAAACGAAGTGAAATGTGATCGCCACCATATTTATACTCGGCCGACTAGCGTGCGCTAGCCTTCCGGACTAGCGTGCGCTTATCGGCCAGATCGGCCGAGTACCTCGCCAGTGGCCACGCGACCCGGCATCACCGACCAACCCCGCCGACCGAACTGCCGACCCAACTCGCTAGCGTGCGCTACGGCCGGATGCTCTGCGCGCTAGCCGACTGGTCCAGAGCCACCGGATCAGATCGCCCGCCTGTGTAACGCACGCTAGCCGGCCGACGGCGGCGCTACGCTCGCCGACTAGCGCGCGCTACGCTCGGCGTAGCGTGCGCTACCCGCCGATCCCGACCGAGTACGTAACCTCAAACCCCATCGCTGTGCCCGAGAAGCGTCGCTAGGCCACCGGCGGCGTGCGCTACACGTGCGAAGGCAGGCAGCCTTCCGGCCAGTGGCGTGCGCTTACGCGGTTCTCGCGCACCCGTCCGGCCGGTGCCCGCAATCGTCCGGCCAGTCCCGCCACCGTCCGGCCAGTCCCGCCATCGTCCGGCCAGTCCCGCCACCGTCAGGGCTCGACGACCCGATTTCCGAAAACGTACGGAACGAACACGACGAAAAGTTCGCGGACAACATAAACGACTCGAAATGAAAGCGTAATACCATAATTAGTCATACGCGACCAAGAAACGGGTCGAGACAACAATTACAGATACGGATACCCGTAACTTTCAAGAAATTACAGAATGGCCCAAAACGCCCGGAAATCACGATACGTGATCGAATAATCAAACCGAAGTTCACAACACGTCCAACAAAGTTAAACGGACTTGCGGGAAACTCGAAACAACAGTTTCGGACGAGATTCGCAAGAATCGAACTCAAGTGCGGAAAAGTCGCTAAAAAGCACAGAACTCAACGAAACGACACCGAAACGAACTCGGATGTCAAAAAGTGTAGAATTAATCATTCTCAGAATGACGAAACGGTCATGAGCGAGTCGTCAAAACGGACTCCGACCGAAAAAAAAGAAATTTAACGAAAATCGAAAATTGCGGATATTACATTCTACCCTCCTTAAAAGAAGTTTCGTCCCGAAACTTAAAACAAGTAGGGAGAAGAAATATTCCGCCAGGAAAAACTCAACGAGACACACAAGAATGCGTAACTAACGCCCAACGGCGAAATGTCACAAACAACGCAAAGGAATATACGGCGTGAAAACACGCTCCACGGCGACCAACACAACGTTGCCGTTAGGGATATAATAAAACCAACAAGTGACAAGCGTCATCAAACGGATAATATATCCAAGTCAATTATCCGACAATCACAAAACACAACGAACGAAAACCAATATGATTGACCAACCCAACGGTACATCAATCAAAACGCGAGTCAACCGCTGAACAAACACGGAATCCCATTGCCTAAGGGATGGAAGATCGAAAACGAAACTAATTTCCCGAACTAAAGGGAATTACGGAGGAGTCTGAATGCTCAATAATCACGAAACGAGAACAAAAACCGAACAAACAAACGATCGAGACAACAAAAATCGAAGAATCATGTTCGAATCACGAAGAACAATAAAGTTCAAACAATAACTCCCAGGATGATCTGGTGAGAACTACAAGACATGCATTCCTATAAGATCCACAGGAAAGGGAATAGCGATTGAAAAGTCACAACGACAAACGAGTTATTCCGAAATGATATCACACTCGTTCGATAAACAAAAACAAGGGGCGGACAATCTCAGAAATGTCAACAAACATAAATGAGTCGACAGAGTCGAAAACATAAGAGTTCCAAATCCGATCCACTTCGAATAAAAGAACTAGTAGAACCAGATGATGTCACTCCCAAACAAGGTTCACAAGAATCGAACTGAACCCGAAAAAGTAACATCGATAACCAGATCGACCCACAACAAGATCACAGCTCGTTCGGACGATGAAATCGAAATACAGAACAAGTTCATAAAGTGCCAACGAACATGAGCGAATCGATAGACTGGAGAAAGAGAAAATACAGAAGTCAAATTAGTACGGGCATTACCTCCGACCTCGTCCACGAAATTCACAAAAACGGGAGCAAGGTAACAAGACATTAAACAATCGACGCATAACGGAACCATCACCGATGCACACGGTCATACCAAACCAAGCTCTAACAGCTCGCACATGCGCGACAACGCAGAAATTGCCATGAGGCGACAACATTCAATACCAACACTCCGCCTTTCACAGGGGCTAGCACAACCAATGTGTGGAAAGCGTCTCAACGCTCACACCGCCAATTCGATCATACTCGGGAGAAAGTATCAAAATGACAACGCGAACATCACACATACATACCCAGTCTTCAAACGGGAATGGATAGGTTTTAAAAACGAAAACCTCATTTTGAAAATAATTTAGAAGAACACCGATTGATCTTGAGTATCACCTTTCAAAAAGTACAAACGTGAAACATCATTATCGAGACTTTGGAGAACCATATCACATTTGATAAAAATGAGGACATTTTCTCTTAGTGAAAACTTTCAAAATATTCGACCCTCGGGTCTAAATAAAAGTGTTGAAAATATCTCAAAATATTTTGGTCCTCGAGGTAGAAAATTTTTGAAATACATTGTGACACCTAGGATGTACCACAAGAAAATAAGTCATTTGAAAAGTATGTCTCGAAGTTTATTTTTCTAAGATACTCAAGGTTTTCAAAAATCCAATAGGCCAGAATGCCCAAAACTCACACATACCGACGTTCACTAAAACAACTCCTAGCACACGCATCAAAACGTTTAAAATCAAGACAATACATGTCTTTAAAAGGAAATAAACGATAAAATGCCACATTCGTAACAAAACCACCGATAAAATACCCTCCCGATCAAGCTAGTGAACAAGTCGAACGCGTATAAGCACAAAGCTTCCACAATAGAACTTGTAAACGTGCAAATCGATTCGAAAATCATCAACAACGGAGAAAAACAACAATAAAAAGACATCACAAACGATTTACACTCCTCGTATAAATCAAATCCGAGAGTCGACTAAATACATATCGTGAAATCAACATTCACATAAAATTCCACCACTTAACACATAATCATAAAAATAGCTCGTGTCACACGAGGCACAACACAAAGAAGGGAGACTTACTTCCACAGGTCGCACGAAGATGATGATCGCCTCACGATACTAATCACGACCAACAAACTCAAACGACGCGTCGCGACACGACTCAGTCCGATAAAATCCGACGAAACAAGACTCAAACAACACGACTTGACCCGGCACCTAGGTTTCCTCAACCTAAGCTCGATACCATTTATGTAACACCCCAATCCACTCGGGGATATTACACGCCGTAGACCCTCTCCTCGAGGATCTACCAGCCGGTGACAACATTTAACATCTCGACAATGCCTTCAAGGCTACAATGACTCATGGACCGATTTGGTCTTTCCACAAATACATACAACTCAAATACAACTCATGCCACGCAGGGACAAAATACAACTACACCGCATAACGGAACAATACAAAGAATGGAAAATAAAGTACAATCGAACCAACACACGATGTACGGTTCCTCATGTGATTAGTATCGATCATCTTTCATCATCCTTCGTGCCGACTCGTGTTATGCTCCAAAACCCGAATGCAAAAACAGACATCCACCCCCGAATACTGGGGTTAGCAAACTCCACCGTTTTGCTAGTGCAAATACAAAGTGCAAATACGAGCCATACAATTCACATTCCACGAATAATAATAACCGAGGATCCTCAAAGATCCAAACGAAACGAAAAGTACTTCCCGAGGCAAGGGTTTGAGAAAACATTTCAAAAACGAAATATCATAAATCAATGGAAGTAATTTATAAAACAGTGTAGAATGCCATCGAGAGTTTTAATAGAAAACAATTTAGGATTATCAAATCCTCCTTTTCGAAAACCAAAGGACAAAAGGGGTCACCGCCCCAAAGGTTTACCTTCTGAAAAATGACATTAACCAAACCATTGGGATTTTAGCCCCAAATCCGTAAAACGACTTTTATAAAACCATTGGGATTTTAGCCCCAAATCTCATCAACTCACGACACGAGAACGTCAACAAGGTTCGTCTTCCAACGTCAAAATCCACAAATAAACGATTTAAAACAAACAACAAAATACTATAGAGCCATCCTAGCCAAGTAGGCTAAACGAACAACTTACCTCTTACACATTTAGTCAATGCATGCAAATGAAAACCGTTCAAAAGCACTCATTTCCGAAATGCCATTATCAAATCACATTTGTAAAATGCACCACAATTAACCGTCGATCCACGTCTCTGGACCCCTACCGAGACCCCGTCGGATCTAACCCGTAGTGGTTAAAAGCAAGCTCGTCGATCCACGTCTCTGTGGACCCCTACCGAGACCCCGTCGGATCTAACCCGTAGTGAGCATACACACACACACGTTACTCATGCAAAACTAACATGCTAAGAATGTAAGTTCATTAAGAATACTCACTAGAGATGGCCATTAACTCGACAACACTATCAAACTCTTCAAAACACAATAACAAGATTAAATACGGAATACACGATTCCATAACTTTAAACAATAGGAGTATCATTGTCAAATCCTTCAACGTTCAAAATAATCAAATCATAATCAATTCCCAAAACACGCCGTTCACAAAACACACACGCATTTGAAAGAAAGCCTTTAACTAGGCCAAACCGAAATCTTTTGAAACTTCATTTCAAATAACCAAACAAACGCATCAAGACGACCACCGATCATCATATCCATAAAACGAGAAAAGTATGGGCAAGGTACTTGCCTCGAATAAGAACAACGCGGAGAATCGACCAAGTAGGTTGGCCCGAACCGACCACGCCCCCGCCGACTCCACCGAATGACAAATCACTTTCATAAACTACGAATGACATATAATAAAAATTAAATTAATTCCATAACACTAATCAAATACTTTGAATTCAAATAACGAATGAAGAAAGTTCACTGATTTCCCCAAAATGGCCAAGAACACGATTCGTCCCAAAACCAACGGAATTCCAAGTTGAAATATGGATATACAATCCATAGAATATGTTTAACAACATCATTTAACCATAATCGATCCATCAAAACGGATGAAAACGAGATCGGGACAAATCCCCAAAAAGTCAATTCAAGGAAATCAAGAAATATACTTCGATTCGACGAAGAACAATGGATTAAATGATGTTAAACACAAGAATACTACCAAGATTAATCATACCCATCACGAATTAATCAACAACACGGAACGAATCGGATTTAAATTGCAAAAATCCCCAAATTCCCGAAATTAGGGTTCTAAGGAAGATTACCTTGATTCGTTGGATCAAAGGATGATAACGGAAGATTGATTGATGTTATGGACTCCAGAACTTCATGGTTTTGTTGTTAAACAACATGGCTTCGTCGCCCATGAATCGCCACTCGCGGATGGAGAAGGAAGGAAATGAAAAAACGAAGTGAAATGTGATCGCCACCATATTTATACTGGCCCAGACTAGCGCGGCGCTAGCCTTCCCGGACTAGCGTGCGCTTATCGGCCGCAGACGCCGAGTACCTCGGCCAGGCCCACGCGACCCGGCATCACCGACCAACCCCGCCGACCGAACTGCCGACCCAACTCCCGCTAGCGTGCGCTACGGCCGGATGCTGCGCTTAGCCGACTGGCCCAAAGAGCCACCGGATCAGATCGCCAGCCTGTAACGACGCTAGCCGGCCGACAGCGTGTTTCTACGCCGCGACTAGCGCGCGCTACGCCGGCGTAGCGTGCGCTACTGCCGATCCCGACCGAGTACAACCTCGAAACCCCACCGCCTGTGCCCGATAGCGTACGCTAGACACCGGCACAGGCGCTACACCTGCCGGTTAGCGTGCGCAGCCTTCCGGCCGTAGCGTGCGCTACGCCGGTTCCTGCCGCACCCGTCCGGCCGGTGCCCGCAATCGTCCGGCCAGTCCCGCCACCGTCCGGCCAGTCCCGCCATCGTCCGGCCAGTCCCGCCACCGTCAGGGCTCGACGACCCGATTTCCGAAAACGTACGGAACGAACACGACGAAAAGTTCGCGGACAACATAAACGACTCGAAATGAAAGCGTAATACCATAATTAGTCATACGCGACCAAGAAACGGGTCGAGACAACAATTACAGATACGGATACCCGTAACTTTCAAGAAATTACAGAATGGCCCAAAACGCCCGGAAATCACGATACGTGATCGAATAATCAAACCGAAGTTCACAACACGTCCAACAAAGTTAAACGGACTTGCGGGAAACTCGAAACAACGATTTGGACGAGATTCGCAAGAATCGAACTCAAGTGCGGAAAAGTCGCTAAAAAGCACAGAACTCAACGAAACGACACCGAAACGAACTCGGATGTCAAAAAGTGTAGAATTAATCATTCTCAGAATGACGAAACGGTCATGAGCGAGTCGTCAAAACGGACTCCGACCGAAAAAAAAGAAATTTACCGAAAATCGAAAATTGCGGATATTACATGTGCTGGAGTAACCCAAATTCGAACATGTCTTAGACTGGGCTTTCTCCCACTCCACAGTTCTGTGGGTGTTTTTGGAACTGATTTCAAAGGCACCAGGTTTAGAATGCATGCCGTTGTTTCCAAGGCGTATCCCCAAAATGAAATAGGTAAATCCGAATAACTCATCATTGATCAAACCATTTCTAAAAGAGTTTTGTTCCTTCTCTCAGCAACACCATTCTGTTGTGGAGTTCTCGGCGCAATGAGCTGGGACGAAATCCCTTCATTTGCCAAAAAATCCAAAAACTCTCCACTAAGGTATTCGTCACCACGATCAGATCGTAGTGACTTGATACTCTTCCCATGACGCTTCTCCATTTCAGCCTTGAAGTCTCTGAACTTGTCCAAGGCTTCAGACTTACGTCGCATCATATAGATGTATCCATATCTTGAATAATCATCTATAAACGTGATGAAGTATTCGAAACCATCCCTAGCCTCGATATTCATTGGACCACATACATCCATATGAATCAATTCTAACACTTTCTGAGCACGGTTTCCCTTGGTTTTAAAAACCTTTTTGGTCATCTTACCTTGCAGACAAGATTCAGAAATTGGAAATGACTCAACTTGGAGGCCATCCAACGGGCCATCATCTACCAATCTTTAAATCCTCCTAAGGTTTACATGACCTAGCTGTAAATGACACAGATATGTTTGGTTTATGCTCAAGGGTTCTTTTCTCTTTTAAGATTTAGATAAAGAGTTAAGTGATTTATGCATGGAAGTTTGTGCAGTATTAACGACATACAGTCCAACATTAAAAGTACCTTTGCAAATATACTCACCATTTCTTTTCCTAATAATAGTATCATCATCAAAAGAAACTAAATAACCATCGCATTTTAATTTAGAAACGAAATTAAATTCATTCTAAAATCTGGTACTAATAATACATTATTGAGGACTCATATTCTATCACTAATCTTCAACTGCACGACCCCCACTGAAACAGCCATAAGCTTGGAATAGTCACCCCAATTGATAGTAATCTCGCCCGCACTAAGATGCTTGGTTACCTTAAAACCATGCGAGTCAAAGCAAACATGATTAGTGGAGCCTGAATCAACTATCCACGAAATGGAAGAACAAGTTGCCAAACATGTTTTGACTACTAGTGCACGAGACATACCTTTCTTAAGAGCAGGGTAATACGCTTTAAAATGTTCTTTCTGACTGCACTTGTAGCACTTTCCCTTTGGCTTTTTGTTCGTCTCAGGGTGAGGAGCCCTGCTTTTCACCTTGAGAGTTGCCACTTCTTGGAGCATTAGTTTCTTCTTCTTCCCCCACTTGGGTTTAGAAGTCGAAACACTAGTAACCGCAAGACCTTGATACCCTTTCCTGAAGAGACCTTCTCCATGTTGAAGCTCCGTAAGCAATTCCGCCAAGGTAAACTCCCTACGATTCATATTGTAGTTCAAGCAGAACTGCTCAAAGCTCCTAGGTAAGCTGCCTAGGATGATATCGACCTGTGTTTCCGCATCGATAGTAGCCCTTAAGATATCAAGTTCGTTTAGACGAGAGATTATCTTTAGAACATGATACTTTACCGGGGTTCCTTCAGGCATTTGGGTCGTCATCAAGACCCACATTGCATTTTTCCTAGCCGCCCGGTTCTGATGACCAAACATCTCGCCGAGACTTTTCATCATTTCCGCGGCCGTGCCCATACTCTGATGCTGATGCTGCAAGACATTTGCTAAAGAAGCCAAGATGTAACAGCAAACCGTCTCATCATATTTCTTCCATGTGCGGAATTCTTCCACCTCACCGGGTGTTGAATCCGCATCTGGCTCCAACGGGCATTCCTCACTTAGAACAAACATATTTTCTTAAGCAGTCATGACAATATTAAGGGTACATTTCCAATCAGCAAAGTTGGTGCCATCTAGTTTGTTTTCTTTGAGAATTACAGCAAAGTGGATTGAAAGACATCTGGGATAAAAATTAAAAACATCCATCACATAATGCATAGCAAAATATATTGACACAATATATATGCTAGCAACCAATACCTAGAAAAACCTGCATATGCAAGCCACGATCGTGTGGACGTTTACACACACATTTTTCAAGTAGAGATTTACATCTTTAATTTTACTATCTAGTCAATTTACGTTATGACAAGTAAAATTAATAGTTGGTGCCTCTTGGCCATGTATTAATTAACATAGATTCCGACGGGGAGCTTATTAATTAATACACCGAAGTGAACATCATAATTTAACATTCTTAAAATATTATCTTTTAAATAATAGTCCTACAGATGGAGAGGTCCTATCATAAAAAAATAATACTTACCTTGTTATCTTTCAAAATTTAAAACTAGTGAACCTATAATTAGCACATCTGATATGGAGAAAGACCATAATGTCAACGCGCATGCTAATTACTTCACAAGTTAAATTAATTATGGAGGCCAATTTGATTTTATTTTCAAAAAAATAAATCAATTTAATCACTTAGTTGTTTTAGCCTTGAGGTTTTTAATTTTCTCGTCCTAACATGCAAGAAACATATCACGGATACATTCATACATACCATACATCAAAACAGTAAAAAACAAAATAAAGCATGGATAATTAAATTATCCAATTATCATGGTCTTCTTCCTTGATTTAAATCCAAGAAAATCTTTGACTCAATTTCTCCCACTGGATCAAGCATCTCGTCATTCCTCCCCGACCGGGCCATGGACTTCCAAAATTAAAAATCACTTTTTATGCAAAATTAATAACATAAAAAATTTAATTTTAAATCCCGACTCTCCAGCGGCGCAACGAACGACTGTGAAAGGGACCGGAACAAAAACTGGACGAACCGACCCGAACCGGCGAACCGGCCCGGACCAGGATGCCTGCGGCCCTCGGCAACAAGTCCCAGTGCTGCTCGGCAGCCAGCCGTGTGCTGCTTGGCAGCGCTCGAGTGTTGTTGTTGGTCGTGGCTATACAGCAGTCCCGGTTCTGCTCTACTTCTTCGTGATTCCGTCTTTTCTGAATTCGATTACAATTTTATACGAAATAAAATACATCGAATTTACAGTAAGATTATGTAATATCCGCAGTTTTTCCTTTTCCCGGTATTTTAATTTTTGGTGTATTTTTTATTTTGAGCAACTCTCTTGTAACCGTATTAATATTTCAAGAATATTTAATACTGGACTTTTTGTCATCCAAGCTTGTTTCGGACTTGTTTTGGGGTGTTTTGGACCGTTTTGTAATTTCCTTTATTTTTGGGGTGATTATTAATGTTGTAGTTTTTCCGTACCCTCGGGTAGTTAGAATTGTGTTTTCTTTTAGCGTTTTGGTTCTGACTCAATCTTGTTGTTCGTGTGCCTCTTTCGGTTCGTTGTTTGGTGTCGAATGCGCGTCATTTTCGTCCGAGATGGAATTTGTTGTTTTCCATCCTTGACTGCTGACTGTGTTGCTGTCTGTGCTCGTTAGCGCACGCTACTGTTTTTGTGTAGCGCACGTCACCGTTGTTTGGTAGCGCACGCTACGACCGTTTAGTAGCGCATGCTGACGATTCGAACCCAGCAGTGACAGTGGGTTGTTTCTGCTCTCTGCTCTCTGGATGAGCAGCTTAGCGCACGCTACATTTATATTTTAGCGCACACTACGGTTTGGATTTAGCGCACGCTCGGTGATCGGTA
The DNA here is from genome assembly GCA_033398695.1 of Orobanche coerulescens. Lineage (NCBI taxonomy): Eukaryota > Viridiplantae > Streptophyta > Magnoliopsida > Lamiales > Orobanchaceae > Orobanche > Orobanche coerulescens. The sequence continues at coordinate 90,428,354 of CM065814.1, forward strand.
GCGCATGCTAACTCAGTAGTCCAGACTGGGCAAATTATTTCTGGACTCGGTCTGGTGCCCAGGTAGCGCACGCTATGGCCTGATAGCGCGCGCTATCGAGGGGTCGTTAGCGCATGCTATTCTCTAGTAGTGTACGCTAATGGGCCAGAACTGTAGTTTCTGGACTGTTTTTTGGCTGGGTAGCGCTCGCTAACTTTTATCGTTAGCACACGCTACGTCTCTCTGGTTATAAAAACCAGAGAGTTGACCAGATTCATCATTTTTTCTCATTTCCTCTCCTCTCTGCAGCCGAGCGACTCCATGGGCGATTTGGGGCGATTTCTTCTTCCAATCACTTCAGAGATCATTTTCCTTGAGTTCTTGGTGTGGATTAACAACACCAACACTTGTTCTTCATTCTTAATCCAAGGTAATCTCCTAGAATCCTCTTTTTAGGAAATTTGGGGGGTATCCGATTCATTCCGTATTGTTGATTAATTCATGATGTATATGATTAATCTTGTTGGTATTCACGTTTTCCCTACGAGTTCATCGTAAGTTTCGTGGTATTTGTGAAATCGAGAGGGTTTGGTTGCGATCCGTCCTCGTCGTTGTTTTGTACGAACTTACATGAATCATCCAACTTTCATCATCAAGAGCCTCGGATATATTTTTGGGAACAATTTCTGATACGAATGCACAATGAGCCATATATTCGGTGGTTCTCCTTCGAGTTTGAACACTGTCTTCAATATTCCCAATCACGAGATATTTTGGATGGTCTTTGATGTGCCTCCAATCTTTTGGTAAGCTCTCGATTGTCTTCTTTTGTTCGAAATTTTCTCCATTTCGTTTGAGGGATGAGAATCCGGAAAAATACCTGCATCATCAAAATATTCTACCTTTCTCGGGGGTGAGATCATATCGTTGAATTTAACATGAATGGATTCTTCAACTTTATTTATTCTTATATTATAAACACGATATGCTTTGCTGTTTGTAGCATAACCAAGAAATATACCGAAATCAGCTTTAGCATCAAATTTCCCCAAGTTATCCTTACCATTATTTAGGATAAACACATTGCAACCAAAAGGATGGAAGTAAGATATGTTTGGCCTTTTGCCTTTCCATAATTTATATGGAGTTTTAAGATGAGTTCTACGAACATGAACTCGGTTAATCACATAGCATGCCGCAAAAATTGCTTCGGCCCAAACATATTGTGAAAGAGAATATTCGTTAAGCATAGTCCTTGACATTTCCTCCAAAGATTGATTTTTTCTTTCAACAACCCCATTTTGTTGAGGCGTTCTAGGAGCCGAAAAATTGTGATTAATACCATATTTGTCACACAAAAGCTCAAACAGAGTGCAATCAAATTCACCTCCGCGATCGGTACGAATAGAAAGTATAGAAAGATTTTTCTCATTTTGCACCAAACGACACCATTTGGAAAACTCGGAAAATGTATCATCTTTATGAGCAAGAAATCTAACCCAAGTAAAACGAGAATAATCATCAACAATAACCAAAGCGTAAAGTTTACCATTTAGACTAACATATCTAGATGGTCCAATCAAATCTATATGTACAAGTTCAAGAATGCGACTAGTGGAAACCTTGAATTTTGGTTTGAAAGATTCTCGAGTATGTTTTCCTTTTATGCAAGATTCACACAAATGCTTCCAATCAAATTTGAGTTTGGGTAGACCACGGACAAGATTGTGTCTCGATAAAATAGAAATGATGGGTAGAGATGTATGTCCCAATTTACGATGCCATAAATATGCATTATCATCTAATGTAATAAGGCACTTTTCATTAAATGAACTTTTATCATTAAGATCAACAATAGAGACATTTCCACATCTCAAACCGATGAATGCAATTTTATTATTTCTAAATGCCGTGCAATGAGTTTGCTCAAAGAGAATTTTAAAACCTTTATCGCATAGTTGAGAAACGGTAAGTAAATTGTGATGCAAACCTTCAACAAATAATAATTTGTTGATAGAAATAGAAGGTTCCTTACCGACTTTTCCTATACCTTTAATCTTTCCCTTTTGATTGTCTCCAAAGGTCACATGTCCTCGTTCTTGATATTCGAGGTCTTCAAACAAGTCCTCAGAGCCGCAAATGTGCCTTGAGCATCCGCTATCAATGTACCACTTGCTTTTATTTGGTGCCGGTACCTACAAAAATAGTGTTTCTCGGTTGTTTCGGTACCCAAGCCCTTTTGGGTTCTCCAAAGTTAACGATACTTATAGCATTCGGAACAATTGTCCCTTTTGGAACCTATATTTGTTTAACTTTGATGGTTCTCAACTTTGAACTAATGTTATCATGAACTCATTGTTTGAAAGGAGTTTTTGAATTCTCGGTTTCGATTTCTTTATTTTGTCAAGACTGATAAGGGATTGTTCCTTTTTAAACGGGTCGAAACCAAGACCGTGTTTTAATAATGGGGATTTTTGTATGGATACGAGATTTTCGAATTTCTCGTTTCCGAGAGTAAATTTGTTCAAAATATATTTTAGCTCCTTTTGAGTTTTCGTCAACTCAAGTTTCAAAACGTTTTCTTTTTTAAGGCATAAGGTATGGTCGAGTTCAATAGTGTTGCCTTTATTTTGAAGAGAAGATTTTTCTAGTTCTAAAGATTTTATTTTCCTCTTGAAAGACATATTTAATTTAACCATATCGTCGTATTCTATGTTCAAAGATTCAAACGCACTTAATAACTCATCGTCATGATGAACTTCTTGTGAATCGCAAAAATCGAATGTATCATATTCATCATCATTAAGTTTAGAACTTACCTCGATATTGCTTTCGGATTCGAGTGCCATGAACGCGAGATTAGCATCTAGAGATCTTTCAATCTCCTCCTCGTCATCACTCCAAGAAGCGATTAGAACCTCCTTCTTTTTAAATCTTTTGATTTGAGGCTTTGAAGAGGATCCTCGGCATTCCTTGGCATAGTGACCGGCTTGACCGCATTTCCGAAAATTATTGTCGAACTTCTTTATAGGAAGATAGCCATTCTTCTTTTGTTCCGCCTTGCCATCCCGACCAAGGAAGCTTCGCCTTCTTTGAATTAGGTTTTTATATCTTCTAAAATTCTTGGCGTAGAGAGCAAGTTCCTCGTCATCTTCATCTTCGGGAACATATTCCTCAATATCGCTATCAACATTGAATGCGAGTACTTTTTCACGAGGCTTAGGTTTAGTACCTCTAGACTTGAGAACGATCTCATAGTTGATGAGTGACCCGATGTGGGAACTAAACTCGAGCTTGTTGAGATCTTTGGACTCCATGATCGCGGTAACCATGGCATCCCATTCACGTGGCAACGAGCAAAGAATTTTCTTAGCTTTGTCGCTACTAGATATAGGTTCTCCGAAAGATGCAAGTCCATTGGTTATAGCCGAGAACCGATTCAACATTTTTATGATCGTTTCCTTGTCCTTCATGGAGAAGAGTTCGTAGTCATGAAGAAGCATGTTGATTTTAGTCTCCTTGACTTGGGTGGTTCCTTCATGAGTTACTTCGAGGATTTCCCAAATTTCCTTTGCGCTTTCGTAGGGGGATATCCTATTGAGTTCTTTGGGATTAAGGGCGCAATATAGAAGTTGAGTAGCACGTGAATTGATGTGCGTGTTCCTCCAGTCCTCGTCATTGAACTCATCGAACTTTTACAACGATCCATCTTCTTTCTTGGCAAGTTTCGGACCAAGGACAATAACTTTCCAAATTTCAATATCATAGGCTTGAAAGAATATAGCCATTTTCTTTTTCCATATCATGACATTGGAACCGTCGAAGAAGGGAGGACGGTTGAGAGCATTTCCTTTGATTTGGCCAAGAAGAGCCATTTGCGGATCTTTTTCCCTTAGGTGGTTAAACCCTTAAAAAGAGACCCGCTCCAATACCAACTGAAGAGATAAATTCACCACTAGAAGGGAGTTGAATAGTGGTAATGCGGAATGTCAAACTTTCTCACGAATAAAGGTAAAATGTGTGGAAAGTAAAAGACTCAAAGATTTATAGAGGTTCGGCAACTTGCCTACGTCCTCTCTCCGACTTCTTTTTCTATTGGCTAAAGAACAACCACACACACTTGTCTCGTCTTCGATCGGTCCGAGCACAACAACCATTACAACCGCTTGTCTTCTATTGGTCCAAGCACAACCACTCTCAAAATAAACTTTTTGTATCTACTGTTCTATCGTAACTAGATAATCCTTACTTACGATTGGTGGAGTGTAATCCAAACAATGCCAGATCAAAGATTCTAATAACACCGGATTAGTGACTCTTAATTCATTTCTCTTACACTCGTGTATGAGTGATGCAACACTCACAACCAAATGAAAAGAATACAAATTATAATAAATATTACAATGTGTGTCACTCTTGTATCTTTTCTTATCACAACTTAGAATGAAATAATAGATAGAAATCTGAGCTCAGGAATGCTTTGAATACTTGAATACTTGAATGCTTGAAGTTGTGTATGAGATACCCAAGTGATGTGTGTAATACCCTCGCCTTTACTACTGTATTTTCCAAATTAAATCTAGCATTGTCGTAGCATACCTGTGTTTCTTGGAATAAATATATGGATGAGTTGTGTTAAATTGAATTGTTAATCTTAGTCATTCACATTATAGTTGCTTATTAGATGATTAGTGGGGATTTCATTTTACTTGTTGATGTTGCCCTTAGCGTACATTATCGCACTAAGCTTACGTACGCTATATAAGCCGAATTACGTACGTAACCTTTTCATGTTAACATACGTAATGCGGGGGATCATTCAGCAGATCACCATTCAGCGGGTGGGGCCGAGTGCGTAGGTGGTGGTCGGAAGTCGATCGCGACAGCCAAGTCAACGACTATTACATACGTAATGGCTATATATTTACGTACGTAACGACTTGTGTATTTTAAGTCAGAAACATATGATAAATCGACTACATACGTAATGTTCATGAGATTACGTACGTAAGGGCTTTAACGTACGTTAACCCCTCTCTTTAACGTACGTAATGTTGAATTCGGGTTATAAAAGTATAGCTTGCCCTTCATTTTTCTGCTTGACCCATTCAACCCTTCCTATGACAAAACGATTCCCCACCTTGCCAAATCGATTTCTATCCTTTCTATCCTGTGTTGGAGCTTCAGCACTTGGCTTGTGACTTGGAGATTAGGAGATTGAAGTGTGTTCTTGGAAGTGTTGGTGTTGTTCTTCATTTTGAGGTTGGTTTTTCTTTAACTCATATTAAATCTATGCTTGTGATGATGCTAGTATATATACACTTCACATAATGTTAGTATAAACATGATAAATTATTTGAATCATGCTCAAACCAAGTGAAGAACAACATTAGGAATGTTAGTATCACTTCTTGATGTATGATAACTTCATAATATGGTTGTGTTGATAAAGATAGATAAAACCTGATTAATAACATGATAATAGGAAGTTGATTATAGTCTTGACACTAAGAACATGTAAGTAATGAAATCCTTAATGATTAGAGGTGGGAGATACTAATCTTGTCTTGAACATTCAACTGATTCTTGAAAGGTAACATGAAACCATATTTTTGGCCCTCTAAAACCGATACCTTTGTGATGAACCAATAAATCGATGTAATGAACTGTTTAAAGGATTATGTTAATCCCCTGAAAATAATTATTACAAGATGGGATGAAGTTATGTTTAGAGTTCCAACATCCAATGGTATAACTAGGTTCTTAATAACTTCTTCAAAGTAAAACAATGGATTTCGGTAGAACACAATCATAATCTTCATATGTTCAAGTTAATCGATTTTTTTGATAACTTAAAGAGATGATAATCACTAAATTAATATGCTGATAATGTTCTTAGGATGATTATAATGATTATGATGATAATGATGCGATAGAATTGGTAGCCGAATTCAATTACGTTAATCCGCGTATATTTGGAGATGTAAATTAGGATGATGATCTTAGTTTCCTAAAAACTTAAACTTATGACTTCATATCTGAATCGGTTTTAATGTAATCAGTGGTAAGATAATGGAGAATATAATTAAACACAAACTTTTAAACATAATTGAAAGTGTCGATGATTTAAGAGTATGTTTTCACAATGTTACATTGGTAATATTTTGGACTTCGAATGCTTGACATTAATGCTAGAATATGTGAATGAACCTAATAAACATGTTATATGATGATTCGTAATTGGAACATTAGAATGTTCAATAGAATAATTGAACTATTCAAGTAAACTTACGAATATTGTTTCTATGTAATAATACCATTATCGTACGAATGTGTTGTTGAATGAATTACGTTTCATTCAAGGTTGATTGTTCACATGAATATTGTTAGACGAGGATACTGTTCGTTTGATCATTTAAAGAAGGATTATTCATCTACGGAATTGAGGCAAGTTATCTTGATTGGTTATAATGATGGTTGAATTGTTGTGATTATTATGCGTTTCGTGTATATGAAATGTTCTGAGAATCTATGATTCATGATATGGTGATGTCCTTGATCGTGTTGTCATTTGTGGTGGGATGGTATGCCCGAGTATACTGTCTTGTTACCGTTGGTTCTGTTGAGCTTTGTTGACACTTAGGTGAGTTGTTCGATTCCTTAATAAAGGTGTAATTCGTTGAGTTTCGTTGTCATGTTGCATTGTGACATCTCTGGAGTCATATCTGCGTGCCGATTGGTTATGTGTAGGATTTTTAGCCGGGCACTTGATGATCATGCGTGGATGTTTCCGCATTTAGATCGTGCACACGAGACGTAATTCATGAGGCTAATTAGGTACATTGTCCCACGTATAATCTGGATTCCATATATGGGGTGGACATATGCACGGACACATTTCCAGATCGGGCATACTGTGACGTCCGTCTTGAGCCATATTATTTGGTCTCTCGTATATTTTGGATATGTTCAACAGTTGGGACTGACTGTTTATACGCCTGCGGGGTATATTCAGTAGTCGGTTATTTCTTTGAGATCCGTATGTATATGAATTGTATAATGTCATGGGAATTATTGTCATGTATAGCTGACCCTGTGGTTTGGGCGAAATACTTGTATTTCAGGGCGAGGAAACGGCAAGGCACAGGAAGAGCACGATGGTGATGGAGGGTTTTGAAGGATGCTAATTCGGGGGCCCCGAGTCTTTTGATGTTCGGTTATGTCTTATTGAAATTTTCATTTGTGTTTGTGTCGGATGAATGTATTATAATTTGTAAGGTATTGCCCATCGTGATATGGTCTGTACCGAACTTGGATCCTGTGTGCGATTGTCCAAATTAAGACATGTATAATTTATAATCCACATCGGGGTTTTGATTAATATTGTGGTACGGTGCCACGTTGTCGGGTTATAGGTGCATATCGTGATATTGCCTGGTGGGTCCCGGTAGGGGTCCACGACACTGTAATAGCCGCCGTTTTTGGGTTGTTACAGAAGATGGTATCAGAGAGTGTGTTTTCTTTTGATTTATTGTAGAATCGAATTAGCATCAAGAAACCTTCGTGCCACGTGTAACCTGTGCAAGCGCCTGACCCGTCGAATATGGTATGTCTCTCATGAGCCATGATTTAATTACTGGCATAATATTGATGACGTATTAATCTCTTTATTGATCTTGGCATCTTGATAACATGTGGTAAGATTCATCTGTTTGATTTTTTGAGGAAAACCTAAATTGATTATGTGATTGGAACTGGTTCGATTTGATGTTGATATGATATTGAGTGTGTAGCACCTGCGGTGCCAGTGATTCATTACGAACTGTTTTTATTGGATATGTAATTCCTTGTTGCTATTAACTTAGCATGAATTATGATTGATAACTTGAACTGTACTTATGATTTGATTCTTTCAGTATGGAAAGAAATCTGAGAGGCCGTGGCAGAGGGGGACGAGGCCGCGGAAGGGGCCGAATCCTGATACCACGAGCCAACAGGCGCGTGAATGTGGAACAGAGTTCCGCAGGCAGTGATTCGCCTTCTAGGGACCAATCACACCACACTGGAGAAAATGCACATGTCGATCCTTACACAGTGATGCAGGGCATGATGACCCAGATGACCCAAATGGGTCAGCTGTGGAAGCTATGCAGAGGAATACTACCGGTCAACAGCAGGGGCAGCAGCCTCCGCCTTCGGTGCATGGCGGGATCGTGAGCCGGATTATTAGCTACATATCACGACAGCGACCTCCAACTTTTGAAGGCTCATATGAGCCTGCTGACATTGTACACTGGATAGAGCATTTCGAGAAACTGTTCCAGATGGTAGAGTGCCCAGAGGAGAATCGAGTTGCTGTGGCAGCCTACTACCTTAGTAAGAGTGCCTATACTTGGGGGCTTTCTGTGAGGCCTGCTGATGGCGCGAGTACTTGGGAGGAATTCAAGAATCTTATGCTAGATCGTTACTATCCTGCACCCCCCCGTGAGGCCAAAATGTCCGAATTACTGAACCCCGATCCATCTGAAGACGAAGATGTGTTTACTATTGCCGAGAAATTCCAAGCACTTCTCCCTTTTGCTACATCAGTTGTCCGTTCAGAAGGTGATAAGATCAAATATTTCCTCAAGAGGCTTAAACCCCGGATGAGGATGCAACTGCTTAACCACCACTGTACGACCTTACCAGAATTTATCGAGAAAGCTCTGGAATATGAACTTACTGTGAAGGAGATTTCCAAGAAGCAACCTCAGTTTTCCAACAAGAGATCCAGAGGCCGAGCCCGGGCGAGCAGATGGCAATCGGGATTTTCAAGAAGCCCCAGTCAGTACCAAATCCTTCTGAACGGCCACCTATTACGCTGAAGCCGACCGAAACGTGCTCTCGGGCAATCAGCTCATCTGGCATGTGTTATAACTGTGGGGACCAGGGACATATCAGCTCTAAGTGTCCGAAGCCGGCCGTTGCCTGTCACACTTGTGGAAAGAATGGACATCATGCTCGCTATTGCAGGGGTGGACCTGGGCGTGCTCCAGTAGCATCTCTTGCTCCAATACAGTCTTCTGTCCAGGACCGTGCTCCTCCATCCGCTTCTTACCAGACTACAGGGGCAAACAAAGGGATAGGCCATGGAAATCAAGCTGGTACACCTGGTACAGTAGTTGAAAAACCCAGAGACTACGAGATGAAGAAAGCCGACGATCCCAAAGCCAGCATGATTGCAGGTACTCTTGAAATCCATTCTCAGCCCGTTTGTGTTCTTTTTGATACTGGTGCTTCACACTCCTTTTTGTCTGTCTCTTGTTTGAGTCGTTTGCAATTAGATCATGTTACCGATTGTGAACCTTATGTCATTGGTCTACCCGATGGTAGAAGAATTGTTGGGAGTCGCGAAGTGCAGAACTATCCGATTCACATGAACGACCGTGAGTGGTTGTCTGACTTGATTGTTGTTGATTTACCTAAAGATGATGTAATCTTGGGTATCGACTGGATGGATCGTCATAATGCCGTGCTTAGCATCCGTAAGCGAATAGTGACTGTCACATCCGATGATGGCATCGAGTGCATTTTTCGGGGTGATAATCCCAGTCATTCTGGGAAAGTCATCAGCGCTATGAAGGCTGTGAGATTATTGAACCGGGGATGTATTGGTTATTGGTGTTACATGACCAAGACAACTGACCGACCAGTCGAGTTGGTCAATATTCCGGTAGTTCGAGACTATCCAGATGTATTTCCAGATGAGCTGTCAGGACTACCCCCACAGCGAGAGGTAGAATTCACCATTGAGTTGGAGCCAGGGACGTCCCCTCTTTCGAAAGCACCGTATCGTATGGCCCCAACTGAGATGCAGGAGCTGAAGAGACAGCTTGGGGAGTTAACTGAGAAAGGCTATGTTCGACCTAGTGTGTCCCCTTGGGGAGCGCCTATGTTATTCGTACGAAAGAGAGGCGGATCGCTGCGTTTGTGTTTTGATTACCGAGAGATGAACAAAGTAACAATCAAGAAAAAATATCCTTTACCTCGTATCGATGATTTGTTGGATCAGCTCCAGGGAGCCTCTGTATTTTCCAAGATCGACTTGAGATCTGGGTACCACCAATTGCGGATTCGAGAGTCTGACATTCCGAAGACAGCTTTTCGCACTTGCTATGGGCATTATGAGTTTGTTGTCATGCCATTCAGACTGACTAATGCACCGACAGTATTCATGGAATTGATGAATTGGGTTTTTATTAATTATCTGGATCGTTTTGTAGTCGTTTTATTGACGACATTCTGATCTGCTCTCATGACCATGAAGAGCATGAGTGTCACCTCCGCCAGGTTCTCGATGCGTTAAGACGAGAACAACTCTATGGAAAATTTTCTAAATGTGAATTCTGGATGCCTGAAGTTATTTTTTTGGGGCATGTAATATCGGCAGATTGAGTGAGAGTAGACCCACAGAAGACAGTAGCCATCCGAGACTGGCTACCTCCAAAGAACGTGAAGGAAGTTCGTAGTTTTCTGGGTCTAGCAGGCTATTATCGACGATTCGTGGAAGGTTTTTCCAAAATTGCTCAACCGATGACTAATCTGTTGAGGAAAGATAAGAAATACTTGTGGTCGGAAGTATGTCAGCAAAGTTTTGATGAACTCAAGAGTCAATTAATTTCAGCACCTGTTTTGGTTCTACCTAAAGGAACGAAAGGATTCGTGGTATATAGCGATGCGTCGAGACAGGGCCTTGGCTGCGTATTAATGCAGAACGGGAAAGTGATCGCCTATGCATCTAGGCAGTTGCGACCTTACGAGGTCAACTACCCGACTCATGATTTGGAGTTAGTAGCTGTAGTGTTTGCTTTAAAAATCTGGCGCCACTATCTGTATGGAGTTACCTGTCAGATTTTTACGGATCACAAGAGTCTGAAGTATATTTTTACTCAGAAGGAGTTGAATATGAGACAGAGGAGGTGGTTAGAGCTAATCAAAGACTATGATATCGAGATCCTTTATCATCCGGGCAAGGCAAATGTGGTTTTCGATGCCTTGAGCCGTAAGAGAGTGCAGGAGCAGATACTGGCCCGTTTGACCTCCCAAAGGGAATTGCAGTTAGAGTTCATGAGACCAGAGATTGAGGTCTGGTTACAGCGCATTCAGGGACAACTTTGCACGCTTGAGATTTCATCATCCCTGGATGAAATGGTCAGGACGAAACAGATGATGGACCCATTCTTATCTAGAATTCGTGGAGAAATCGATCAGGGGAAGGCCCCTGGATTTGTGGTTCAGGAGGACGGACTGATACGCTTCCAAAACCGACTATGTGTACCAGCAGACAAAGAGTTGAGGAATACTATTCTGAAGGAGGCTCATGCTAACCCATATTCCATACACCCGGGATCAAACAAAATGTATAAGGATTTGAAGCCGTATTATTGGTGGGGTAACATGAAATGGGAGGTTTCCGAATTCATTTCGAGGTGTTTGACCTGTCAGCATGTCAAGATTGAGCATCAGCGACCAGCTGGCATGATGAAACCACTCCCGATTCTCGAGTGGAAGTGGGTAGACATATCGATGGATTTTATTACTAGCTTGCCGACGAGCCGTCGAGGCATGAATACGATTTGGGTGATTGTGGATCGACTGAATAAATCAGCCCACTTCTTGGAGATTAAGGATACGTGGAGCCCTGAGAGATTGGCCCAGCTGTTCATCAAAGAGATTGTGAGACTGCATGGTAACCCTAAGAGTATTGTATCAGATCGTGATGGATGGTTCGTGTCACACTTCTGGAAGGCAGTTCATCGTGCGATGGGTACACAGTTGAACTTCAGTACAGCTTTTCATCCTCAGACTGACGGTCATTCTGAGAGGACTATTCAAACTCTGGAGGATATGTTGAGGGCATGTGCTCTCGATTGGAAGTACGATTGGGAAGTCCAACTACCGTTGGTGGAATTCACATATAATAACAACTGGCACGCCTCGATCAAGATGGAACCTTATGAGGCATTGTATGGTCGTCGTTGTAGGTCCCCTTTGTGTTGGGATGGTTTATCTGAATCTATTGGTACGGAGCCTGATTTGTTATTAGCAACCCGCGATAAGATTACTCTGATCAAGAGTCGTCTATTAACGGCCCAGAGCCACCAGAAATCATATGCAGATAATCGTCGACGACCACTCAAGTTTGAGGTTGGTGATCATGTACTAGTCAAAGTGTCTCCTACTCGAGGTGTTTTCCGATTCGGGAAGAGGGGCAAGTTGAGCCCAAGGTATATTGGTCCGTTTGAGATTCTGGAATGAGTGGGCGACCTAGCCTATCGCTTAGCGTTACCACCAGCCTTAAGCCGGATTCACAACGTATTCCATGTATCTCAGTTGAGGAAGTATGTTGCTGAACCGAGCCACATTATTCAATTTGATGAGGTCGAGATAGCCGATAACCATTCGTATGAGGAGCGTCCTATACGGATACTTGAGAGGAGAGTCAAACAGTTGAGGAACAAGGCGATTCCCTTATTAAAGATTCAGTGGTCGAGACACAGAGTCGAGGAAGCTACATGGGAGACTAAGGATAGCATGCGAGAGAGATACCCCGAGATGTTTACCCCTTAGTTTCGGGGACGAAACTCCTTTCAAGAGGAGGGGAGTATATAATACCCTCGCCTTTACTACTGTATTTTCCAAATTAAATAGAGCATTGTCGTACCATACCTGTGTTTCTTGGAATAAATATATGGCTGAGTTGTGTTAAATTGAATTGTTAATCTTAGTCATTCACACTATAGTTGCTTATTAGATGATTAGTGGGGATTTCATTTTACTTGTTGATGTTGCCCTTACCGTAAATTATCGCACTAAGATTACGTACGCTATATAATCCGAATTACGTACGTAACCTTTTCATGTTAACGTACGTAATGCGGGGGACCATTCAGCAGATCACCTTTCGGCGGGTGGGGCCGAGTGCGTAGGTGGTGGTCGGAAGTCGATCGCGATAGCCAAGTCAATGACTATTACGTACGTAATGGCTATATATTTACGTACGTAACGACTTGTGTATTTTAAGTCAGAAACATCTGAAAAATCGACTACGTACGTAATGTTCATCAGATTACGTGCATAAGGGCTTTAACGTACGTTAACCCCTCTCTTTAACGTACGTAATGTTGAATTTGGGTTATATAAGTATAGCTTGCCCTCTATTTTTCTGCTCGACCCATTCAACCCTTCCTCTGAGAAAATGATTCCCCACCTTGCCAAATTGATTTCTATCCTTTCTATCTTGTATTGGAGCTTCAGCACTTGGCTTGTGACTTGGAGATTAGGAGATTGAAGTGTGTTCTTAGAAGTGTTGGTGTTGTTCTTCATTTTGAGGTTGGTTTTTCTTTAACTCATATTAAATCTATGCTTGTGATGATGCTAGTATATAAACACTTCACATAATGTTAGTATAAACATGATAAATTATTTGAATCACGCTCAAACCAAGTGAAGAACAACATTAGGAATGTTAGTATCACTTCTTGATGTATGATAACTTCATAATATGGTTGTGTTGACAAAGATAGATAAAACCTGATTAATAACATGATAATAGGAAGTTGATTATAGTCTTGACACTAAGAACATGTAAGGAATGAAATCCTTAATGATTAGAGGTGGGAGATACTAATCTTGTCTTGAACATTCAATTGATTCTTGAAAGGTAACATGAAACCATATTTTGGGCCCTCTAAAACCGATACCTTTGTGATGAATCAATAAATCGATGTAATGAATTGTTTAAAGGATTATGTTAACCCCCTAAAAATAATTATTACAAGATGGGATGAAGTTATGTTTAGAGTTCCAACATCCAATGGTATAACTAGGTTCTTAATAACTTCTTCAAAGTAAAACAATGGATTTCATTAGAACACAATCATAATCTTCATATGTTCAAGTTAATCGATTTCTTTGATAACTTAAAGAGATGATAATCACTAAATTAATATGTTGATAATGTTCTTAGGATGATTATAATGATTATGATGATAATGATGCGGTAGAATTGGTAGCCGAATTCAATTACGTTAATCCGCGTATATTAGGAGACGTAAATTAGGATGATGATCTTAGTTTCCTAAAAACTTAAACTTATGATTTCATATCTGAATCGATTTTAATGTAATCAGTGGTAAGATAATGGAGAATATAATTTAACCCAAACTTTTAAACATAATCGGAAGTGTCGATGATTTAAGAGTATGTTTTCACAATGTTTCATTGGTAATATTCGGGACTTCAAATGCTTGACATTAATGCTAGAATATGTGAATGAACCTAATAAATGTGTTATATGATGATTCGTAATTGGAACATTAGAATGTTCGATAGAATAATTGAACTATTCAAGTAAACTTACGAATATTGTTTCTATGTAATAATACCATTATTGTACGAATGTGTTGTTGAATGAATTACGTTTCATTCAAGGTTGCTTGTTCACGTGAATACTGTTAGACGAGGATACCGTTCGTTTGATCATTCAAAGAAGGATTATTCATCTACGGAATTGAGGCAAGTTATCTTGCTTGGTTATAATGATAGTTGAATTCTTGTGATTATTATGCATTTCGTGTATATGAAATGTTCTGAGAATCTATGATTCATGATATGGTGATGTCCTTGATCGTGTTATCATTTTTGGTGGGATGGTATGCCCGAGTTTACCGTCTTGTTACCGTTGGTTCTGTTGAGATTTGTTGACACTTCGGTGAGTTGTTCGATTCCTTGATAAAGGTGTAATTCGTTGAGTTTCGTTGTCATGTTGCATCGTGACATCTCTGGAGTCATATCTGCGTGCCGATTGGTTATGTGTAGGATTTTTAGCCGGGCACTTGATGATCATGCATGGATGTTTCCGCATTTAGATCGTGCACACGAGACGTAGCTCGTGAGGCTAATTAGGTACATCGTCCCACATATATTCTGGATTCCGTATATGGGGTGGACATGTGCACGGACACATTTCCGGATCGGGCGTACTGTGACGTCCCTCTTGAGCCATATTATTTGGTCGTTCGTATATTTTGGATATGGTCGACAGTTGGGACTTACTGTTTATATGCCTGCGGGGTATATTCAGTAGTCGGTTGTTTCTTTGAGATCCGTATGTATATGAATTGTAGAATGTCATGAGAATTATTATCATGTATAGCTGACCCTGTGGTTTGGACGAAATACTTGTATTTCAAGGCGAGGAAAGGGCAAGGCACAGGAAGAGCATGATGGTGACAGAGGGTTTTGAAGGATGCTAATTCGGGGGCCCTGAGTCATTTGATGTTCGGTTATGTCTTATTGAAATTTTCATTTGTATTTTGTGTCGGATGAATGTATTATAATTTGTAAGGTATTGCCCATCGTCATATGGTCTGTATCGAACTTGGATCCTGTATGTGATTGTCCAAATTAAGACATGTATAATTTATACTCCACATCGGGGTTTTGATTAATATTATGGCACGGTGCCACGTTGTCGGGTTATAGGTGCATATCGTGATATCGCCTGGTGGGTCCTGGTAGGGGTCCACGGCACTGTAATTGCCGCCATTTTCGGGCTGTTACAATGTGGGTATTTATAGTGTCAAGTCCTTCTTCATATGTTGAAAAACGTATTATTAGCGTGCGCTAATAATCCTTCATAGCGTGCGTTATCGAGCTTTGACTTGACTGATCTGAACGGTCATTAAACTCTTCCAACGGTAAAATACATGTCTTAGCGTGCGCTAGACAGTCTCTCGTAGCATGCGTTATCGTCGGTCAACAGGTCTTCACTTTTGACTGTTGAGTCTTGTCGGTTTGTCTCCCAACATCTCTTTTCCATCGGACAAAATTGTACTTAGCGTGCGCTAGTACTTATACATTAGCGTGCACTAGTATTATTGAATATTAGCTTTCCAGATTTTTCGGATCTCCTTTTTGACCTTTGCGTTCCAACGGATAAGTTGACTAACGGTAGGATTTCGAACGCTTAGCGTGCGCTAACAAATGTATTGTAGCGTGCACTACAAATTTTCCAGATAACATACGTTAACTTATTTAGCGTACGTAATTACTTCCTTATTTCGAGTCCATAGTCTACTGGACTACCAATATGATTTCCAGTAGCGTGCGCAAGGTTTGACATGTAACGTGCGCTAAGGCCTCTGATTAGCGTACGTAATTATACTTCCTTAGAGTGCGCAAATGATTTCCCTTTTTCTGTCCAGACTTCACTGACTCTCTGCCTTGATTGCGATAGCGTGCACTATAGATAGATGTTAACGTGCACTAAGTTTGAGAACTTAGCGTGCGCTGATATTGTAGGCTTTGCATGCGCTATCCATCAGGTGATTCCAACTTGACTGCAGATTACTTGCCTGACTGCAGGTGACTTGCCCTCGATAGCGTGCGCTACCATGAAGTCTCTAGCGTGCGCTGGGAACAGGATTTTCCTTCAATGTAACAGCTCGATGAAATAGATTTTGTTTAAATGTTTTGAATAAACTCATCAAAATACTTTGAGTCAACAATATTATCGAGATTCGCACGCTTGCGATCGTCAGTTGTCTATTGCTCGCGCTCCTTCTCGAGCATTTCAGCATTACAACAAAAAGAGTCTTTAACGACGAACAAATTTGTCGTTATAAGCCCCAAAAATCGTCGTTAAAATTTTTAACGATGAAAAAAATTTGGTCGTTTGTTCGTTGCAATAGATTCCGTCGTTAAAGGTTTTAACGACAATGTTCGTCGTTAATTTTTAAATCCATTAACAACCACACACCCCCGTCGTTAAGTATTAACGACAAAAAGTCTACCATCGTTAAAGGTTTTAACGACAATGTTCGTCGTTAATTTTTAAACCCATTAACAACCACACACCCCGTCGTTAAGTATTAACGACAAAAAGTCTACAGTCGTTATTTTATTTACATCGAACAACTCATTGTCGTTAAGTCCAATTGCAACAGTAATAATTTATAGGCGGTCAATATTTGTAAAGCAACAATTTTATTTAATGAAATAAAATTATGCCTCTAACTCAATACAATAGAACAAAAATTTTCAAGTTTCATAAAAATATTAGTATATATATCGTCGAATTGATATTGATACATCCATACTTCCACAAATTACATCAGGTACTTGTGAAGTTGCCAGCGAGCACTATACAGAACATAATATCCTACAAACTATTCTATATAGTTTACTAGTGCTTTACACAGCTAGAAACTAAAAGCTTTGGACTAGTGCTCAGGAAACTGATGAGATCAGGCTTTGCAACTGTAATATCCCCATTTTCCTTTCTCTTAATATTCTCATTTTGGTGTATTTTTGTTTTTGGCAACTCTTGTAACCGCATTGATATTTTGAGGATATTTAATATTGGACTTTTTGTCGTTCGAGCTTGTTTCGGACTCGTTTTACTCGATTCGGTGTTTCATGTTGTTTTCGTCGCTATCTCGGGTATTCTCATAAATTGTCGTTCGGAACCGCCGTTTCAGGGTTGCCGAGGATCTATCTCATGTTTTTATGCATGTTGTGAACTTCCGTTTGGTGTTTCGACCATGTATCGTATATTTCGGATGTTTTGGGCTGTTTTGTAATTTCCCAAAGTTTTGGGATAATTACGTCTGTTGTTGTTGTTTTCCGAACCTTCGGGTAGTTGGGAATGTGTTTTCCTTCAACGCTTGAGTCCGTTGCCTCGAATCCTTTACGTTCGTACATTCGTGATCTGTTCACCGTTGCATTTCGATGTTTCGGTCCCTTCCTTGCCAGTAGTCGCGGCCTGTACTCCTCAGGCAGAAGCATTACGTACGTAATGCTTGTTTCTGTTACGTACGTAACGGCCTGTGTAGAACGGTACAGGCATTTCTGCCTTTTTGGTTACGTACGTAAGGACCTTACGGCTTACGTACGTAACACATCTTACGTAGGTAATGCTTGTTTCTGTTACGTACGTAACGGCCTGTGTAGAACGGTACAGGCATTTCTGCCTTTTTGGTTACGTACGTAAGGACCTTAGGGCTTACGTACGTAACACAACTTACGTACATTAGCAAGTGGTGGCTAACGTACGTAACGCGGCCTGGGTTTATAAACCCAGGAGTTGACCGATTTCGGCCATTATCATCTCTCTTCCTCTCCATCCGACTCCTATGCGATTTTCTTGGCATTTCCGGCGATTTGAAGCTTTGTAACTCCGAGCCATCATCCTCTTCGAGTTTTTGGAGTATATTATCAACATCTAATCGTATTCTTCGTCATTAATTCGAGGTAAACTCCTAAAACCTTGTTTTGGGTAAATTGGGGAGTTTTTTACGTTTCGTCCGATTCGTTCCGTACGATAGATTAATTCATGATGTATATGACTAATCTCGTTGGTATTGTTGGTTACCCTACGTATTCATGGTATATTTCGTGGTATTTTTGTAATCGAGAGGGTTTGGTTGTGGTCCGCCCTCGTTGTTGTTGTTATACGAATATACATGAATCGTAGGCGGGTTTCCGGGTGTATTCCATTTCCGTAATCGTTTAGAAGTGGTTGTGATTGTGTTATTCGAATCGTTAAGTCCATTTCCGCCGGTTCCTCGCGGTCGCATTTGATCCTTCATTCCCGTTCGTGTCACCGTCTATTTGATCAAGGCAAGTACCCTTATGAATTTACAATCTTGACTTAGTAGTATTGTATGAGAATGGTGTGTGTGTGTATGCTCACTACGGGTTAGATCCGACGGGGTCTCGGTAGGGGTCCACAGAGATGTGGATCGACGAGCTTGCTTTTAACCACTACGGGTTAGATCCGACGGGGTCTCGGTAGGGGTCCACAGAGACGTGGATCGACGGTTAATTGTGGTGTATTTTACAAATGTGATTTGATATTGGCATTTCCGGAAATGAGTGTTTTGGAACTATGTTTTCTTGATTGCATGCATTTACTATATGTGTAAGATGTAAGTTGTTCATTTGGTTACTTGTACTAGCGTAATTGCTAACCCCTCTGGGGACCCATTTTGGGGAAATTCGTTTTATGAATTTCAGGTCAGGTTCATCGTGACGAGCGGGCGCTGGACCAGTACGCGGATGATGGCCATGAGTGATGATTGTGCACGAGTGATGTCTTATTGTCTTCTATCTTTTACCCCTTTTGTGGTTTTTAAACTAATAGAAGTACTCGAGTACTTAAGGGTCCTTGTTCGTCCGGATTGTATTGCTGTCTATTATGTTTGTGTCGGATGATGATGTTATGTTTGACCGGTTGAACCGGGTGGATTATTTTGTTTTGCGTCTTTGTGATGAGTATGTTGTTTTTTCAGCCTGGTGGGTCCCATATGGGGATTCACGACGCTGTAATATACCCCGAATATCTTGGGGGTGTTACAGAAAATGGTATCAGAGCGCACTAGGTTTATGGATACCTAGGCTTGTCGGTTTATTGGGTCTTGTTGTGTCTTGTTTTGCACATCATCGTCACGCTGCCATGATTTCGGTACTACCAGTGTCCGTAAGTTTTCCTTCCTCTGTTCCTTATTTCCTTGTATCGTACCTTTGATTCTCGATTTGTGATTGTTCTTTTCTTGTACTTACCATCGTATGTCTTCTGCTACTTATTTTACTCCAGTATGGATGCTGGAAGAGGTCGTGGTCGTGGCCGTGGCCGGGGACGTGGGGCAGCCGGTGGGGCGGCCACATCGCAGTCTTCGGGAGCCGGCAGTACCGGCGACCGTCACAGTCATGCTTCTTCTCAGGAGCGCGCCGACCTTGGCATTGCGGCCGTTATGGAGCAAATGGTGAATCAAATGGCGGCGATAGATCAGACGGTTCAGAACCCGTATCCGGCCCACGCTAATCGGGGCGGAGCAGATCGCTGGCTTCAGGATGTCATCAAGATGCATCCTCCTCAGTTTTCGGGAGCTTCGGACCCGATCGGCTGGGAAGGGTGGATCAAGGAGATGTCTAAAGTCTTCACTGCTACCAACTGTCCCGAGGACCGTAAGGTCCATATTGCCCAGTACATTCTCACTGGGGACGCTACGGATTGGTGGGAGGCTGTAGGGCCCAAAGACCATGTTGCTTCATGGGCCGAATTTTAAGAATTGATGGAGACCGAATATTGCCCGTGGCCGGTCAGACAGGCTCGAGTACATGATTTCTATGATGCTCAACCACGGGATATTCCCGTATCTCAAGCTATTGCTGATTTTAACAAGGAGTTGGGTTATGTGAAGACCCAAGTTGTCGAGGAGAGCGACAAAATTTTCCATTTTTCCAGATGGATGAAGTTGTCGATTCGGGACTATATGTCGGGGCTCGTCTGTACTACCTTGAAGGATTATCAGAGTAGGGCCCTTGCTTACGATATGTCTGTCACGGCGAGTGAGGCGGCCCGCGAGAGCAAGAAACAGAAGTCCGCCGGGAATTTTTTGGGCCACAAGGGTGGGGGTCAGCAGAAATCCCAATCTGCTAACTTCCCCACCGGCGGTGGTCCAGCTCGTTCCGCTGGGGGTCCTCGTGGAACTACCAGTGCTCCTTTCTGTGATGTGAAGTGTTTCAATTGTGGCCGTATAGTCCACGTCAGTCGTACTTGTTTGAGCCCTTTACTGACGTGTAATCAGTGTGGCCAGCCGGGCCACAAGGCTGCTTTCTGTGCTGAGAGGGAGAGAATCCTTGGTGCCCGGGCTTCCATTCCAGCGCCTAGGGAACCAAGCGTGAATCAAGGATCGTTTGCTTCTCAGTCCCCACCGAGTGCCAGTCGGGGAAGAGGTTGGGGTCAGACCGCCAGAGGGGGAGCTTCTAGTGTCGGCTCCGCCCATCCGCGAGTTTATGAGATGAGGAGGGCCGATGATCCGACCGCTACCGTTGCCACAGGTACCGTTCATATTCATTCTCATCCTGTCAGTGTGCTTTTCGATTCTGGTGCTACGCATTCGTTTATATCTCTCGAGTGTGTGCACCGTTTGAGTCTCGACTGTTTGACGCCTTGTGAGTCCTTCATTGTTAAGCTTCCTAGCGGTGATAGTATCGTTGGTGACCAGGAGGTTCGAGACTGTCCTGTGCTTATTTGTGAGAGGGTTTGGCCCTCTAATCTTATTGTTGTGGGTATCGAGGGTGAGGATTTGATTCTTGGGGATGATTGGCTCGAGCGGCATGGTGCGATTATGAACTACCGCACGAGAATCATCACTATGTTAGACGAGGACGGCACCGAGCACTCTTTCGCGGGGCGAAAGAGGGGAAACCAGAAGTTAGTTATTAACGCCTTGAAGGCGATGAGATTCCTGCAAAAGGGGTGTACTGGTTATTGGTGCTACGCCTTGAAGGCGGAGAGTGGTGGAGTCGAGCTTTCGTCGATTCCAATCGTTAGCGAGTTTCCTGATGTATTTCCTGACGAGTTACCGGGATTTCCAGCGGATCGTGAGGTCGAATTTTCTATAGAGTTAGAGCCGGGCGCGGCTCCTATTTCGAAGGCGCCGTATCGCATGCCACCTTCAGAGATGTCTGAATTGAAGAAGCAGTTGAGCGAGCTTCTTGAGTCGGGGTATGTTCGACCGAGCGCCTCGCCTTGGGGTGCACCGGTCCTGTTTGTGCGAAAGAAGGATGGTTCACTGCGTTTGTGTATCGACTATCGCGAACTAAACAAGGTGACTATCAAGAACAAGTATCCTTTGCCGAGAATCGATGACTTGTTCGATCAGTTGCATGGAGCTGCAGTGTTCTCGAAGATTGATCTGAAATCGGGGTACTATCAGCTCCGGGTGAGGGAGTCCGATGTGCCGAAAATAGCTTTTCGGACGAGATACGGACATTATGAGTTCGTAGTTATGCCTTTCGGGTTAACTAATGCGCCGTCGGTGTTCATGCAGTTGATGAACAAAGTCTTTATCGAGTATTTGGATAAGTGTGTTGTCGTCTTCATTGAAGATATTCTTATTTATTCGAGGAAGGAGGAGGAGCATGCCCATCATTTGCGAGTAGTGTTAGACATTTTGAGGACCGAGCAACTCTATGCGAAATTCTGGAAATGTGAGTTCTGGGTGAAGGAAGTGATGTTTTTAGGTCACGTGATTTCAGCCGAGGGTGTGCGTGTGGATCCGCAGAAGATTGAGGCAGTGTTGGATTGGGCGCCGCCCAAGAATGTGAAGGAGATCCGTAGTTTCTTGGGTTTGGTCGGTTACTACCGTAGGTTCGTCGAGGGTTTCTCGAAACTGGCTCGGCCGCTTACACAGTTGCTCTAGAAGCCCGAGAAGTTCGTCTGGAATGACAAAAGACAGTCGAGTTTTGAGGAGCTGAAGAGGCGTTTGACTTCAGCCCCGGTTTTAGCGTTTCCGTGTGGCAACGAGGGTTTTGCTGTTTACAATGATGCTTCGGGTCAAGGTCTTGGGTGTGTATTGATGCAGCACGGTAAGACCATTGCCTATGCGTCGAGACAGTTGAGGCCGTATGAGCTGAACTACCCTACTCATGATTTAGAGTTAGCGGCAGTCGTTTTCGCGCTCAAGATTTGGCGTCACTATCTTTTCGGCTCTGCATGTCTGATTTTTACCAATTATAAAAGTCTGAAATACATATTTACTCAGCGGGAGTTGAATATGAGGCAGAGGAGGTGGTTAGAGCTGATTAAAGATTATGACCTCGAAATCCTTTATCATCTGGGCAAGGCAAACGTCGTGGCCGACGCCTTGAGTCAGAAACCGGTTGCGTTGCGAACGCTTGAGATCCTTACGTCTCAGTCGGAACTTCGGCGGGCTTTGATCGAGTTAGATGTTGAGGTTTTGTTGCCTGGAACCGTCGGGCAACTTCGTGCTTTAGAGATTTCGTCGTCTTTGATCGATGAAATTAAGCTGAAACAGTTAGGGGATCCGATGATTACTCAAATCCGAGAGAACGTTCTTAAAGGGAAGTCTCCTGGGTTCGTGATTCACGAGGATGGTATTTTGAGATTCCAGAGTCGGCTTTGTGTGCCGAACGACTCAGAGTTGAGACAGAGTATTTTACGTGAGGCCCATGCTACACCTTATTCCGTTCATCCTGGTTCGAGTAAGATGTACAAGGACTTGAGAAGGAATTTCTGGTGGAATGATATGGAGGAGGAGGTCGCACAGTTTGTAGCGAGATGTTTGACTTGTCAGCAGGTCAAAATCGAGCATCAGCGACCGGCTGGGTTATTGCAGTCACTTCCCGTTCCGGAATGGAAATGGGAAGATATATCGATGGATTTCATTACGAGTTCGCCGAGATCGAGGTCGGGCATGAATATGGTATGGGTGATTATTGATCGTCTGACCAAGTCGGCACATTTCCTGGGCATCAAGGACACTTGGGGCCCGGAAAAGTTAGCTCATGTGTTTATCGCGCAGATTGTGAGGCTTCACGGTACTCCGAAGTCTATTATTTCGGATCGTGATGGCCGTTTTGTATCGTACTTCTGGCAGGCGGTGCATAAGGCGTTGGGTACCCGTTTGCGTTTGAGTACCTCTTTTCATCCCCAGTCAGATGGACAGTCGGAACGCACTATCCAGACGTTCGAGGATTTGTTGCGTGCTTGTGCTCTCAATTGGAGCAGTGACTGGGAGGAGCATTTGCCATTGATTGAATTCACGTACAACAATAGTTGGCACGCGTCGATTCGGATGGCACCGTATGAGGAACTTTATGAGCGGCGATGTCGGTCACCGATTTGTTGGAATGAGGCGTCCGATTTGGTCGGGACCGAGCTGGATGTCGTTTTAGAGACGAGGCGGATGATAGAATTAATTCGGGAACGGATGTTGACTGCCCAGAGTCGACAGAAGTCGTATGCCGATGTCCGTCGTAGACCTTTGGAATTCGAGGTGGGAGACCACGTTTTTCTAAAGGTGTCGCCGACGAAGGGAGTTTTTCGTTTCGGGAAGAAAGGGAAGTTGAGTCCGAGATTTATTGGACCCTTTAAGATTCTCGAGCGAGTCGGTGGGTTGGCATACCGTTTGGCGTTACCTCCGGCCTTGAGTCATGTTCATAGCGTTTTTTATGTTTCCCAGCTGAGGAAATATGTCCCGGATCCTAGTCACGTCATCGATTACGGTGAGATTGATGTCGCCGAGGATATTACTTTTGAGGAGCGTCCTTTGAAGATTTTGGAGCATCGTGAGAAACGACTGAGGCATAAGACCATCCTTTGGTCAAGGTGCAGTGGTTGAGACACGGTGCCGAGGAGGCAACTTGGGAAACCGAGGATAGCATGCGTGCTAGGTACCTTGAGTTGTTTGTTTCTTAAGTTTCGGGACGAAACTTATTTTTAGAGGGGTAGAATGTAATATCCGCATTTTCCTTTCTCTTAATATTCTCATTTTGGTGTATTTTCGTTTTTGGCAACTCGCTTGTAACCGCATTGATATTTTGAGGATATTTAATATTGGACTTTTTGTCGTTCGAGCTTGTTTATGACTCGTTTTACTCGATTCGGTGTTTCATGTTGTTTTCGTCGCTATCTCGGGTATTCTCGTAAATCGTCATTCGTAACCGCCGTTTCGGGGTTGCCGAGGTTCCATCTCATGTTTTTATGCATGTTGTGAACTTCCGTTTGGTGTTTCGACCATGTATCGTACATTTCGGATGTTTTGGGCTGTTTTATAATTTCTCAAAGTTTTGGGATAATTACGTCTGTTGTTGTTGTTTTCCGAACCTTTGGGTAGTTGGGAATGTGTTTTCCTTCAACGCTTGAGTTCATTGCCTCGAATCCTTTACGTTCGTACCTTCGTGATCTGTTCACCGTTGTATTTCGATGTTTTCGTCCCTTCCTTGCCAGTAGTCGCAGCCTGTACTCCTCAGGCAGAAGCATTACGTACGTAATGCTTGTTTCTGTTATGTACGTAACGGCCTGTGTAGAATGGTACTGGCATTTCTGCCTTTTTGGTTACGTACGTAAGGACCTTACGACTTACGTACGTAACACATCTTACGTACGTAATGCTTGTTTCTGTTACGTACGTAACGGCCTTTGTAGAACGGTACAGGCATTTCTGCCTTTTTGGTTACGTACGTAAGGACCTTACGGCTTACGTACGTAACACATCTTACGTACGTTAGCAAGTGGTGGCTAACGTACGTAACGCGGCCTGGGTTTATAAACCCAGGAGTTGACCGATTTCGGCCATTATCATCTCTCTTCCTCTCCATCCGACTACTAGGCGATTTTCTTGGCATTTCCGGCGATTTGAAGCTTTGTAACTCCGAGCCATCATCCTCTTCGAGTTTTTGGAGTATATTATCAACTTCTAATCGTATTCTTTGTCATTAATTCGAGGTAAACTCCTAAAACCTTGTTTTGGGTAAATTGGGGAGTTTTTCATGTTTCGTCCGATTCTTTCCGTACGATAGATTAATTCATGATGTATATGACTAATCTCGTTGGTATTGTTGGTTACCCTACGGATTCATGGTATATTTCGTGGTGTTTTTGTAATCGAGAGGGTTTGGTTGTGGTCCGCCCTCATTGTTGTTGTTATACGAATATACATGAATCGTAGGTGGGTTTCCGGGTGTATTCCATTTCCGTAATCGTTTAGAAGTGGTTGTGATTGTGTTATTCGAATCGTTAGGTCCATTTCCGCCGGTTCCTCGCGGCCGCGTTTGATCCTTCATTCCCGTTCGTGTCACCGTCTATTTGATCGAGGCAAGTACCCTTATGAACTTACAATCTTGACTTATTAGTATTGTATGAGAATGGTGTGTGTGTGTGTATGCTCACTACGGGTTAGATCCGACGGGGTCTCGGTAGGGGTCCACAGAGACGTGGATCGACGAGCTTGCTTTTAACCACTACGGGTTAGATCCGACGGGGTCTCGGTAGGGGTCCACAGAGACGTGGATCGACGGTTAATTGTGGTGTATTTTACAAATGTGATTTGATATTGGCATTTCCGGAAATGAGTGTTTTGGAACTATGTTTTCTTGATTGCATACATTTACTATATGTGTAAGATGTAAGTTGTTCATTTGGTTACTTGTACTAGCGTAATTGCTAACCCCTCTGGGGACCCGTTTTGGGAAAATTCGTTATATGAATTTCAGGTCAGGTTCATCGTGACGAGCGGGCGCTGGACCAGTACGCGGATGATGGCCGTGCGTAATGATTGTGCACGAGTGATGTCTTATTGTCTTCTATCTTTTACCCCTTTTGTGGTTTTTAAACTAATAGAAGTACTCGAGTACTTAAGGGTCCTTGTTCGTCCGGATTGTATTGCTCTCTATTATGTTTGTGTCGGATGATGATGTTATGTTTGACCGGTTGAATCGGGTTGATTATTTTGTTTTGCGTCTTTGTGATGAGTATGTTGTTTGTTCAGCCTGGTGGGTCCCATATGGGGATTCACGGCGCTGTAATATACCCCGAATATCTTGGGGTGTTACAGCAACTAACTATCCTCTTTTCTTTTGTTGGCAAATATGTTTGGATTATTGTATCTTCTTCTTACAGCAGTTACACCTGTGTGAAGAGAAATCCATTCATCAGATTGACATGATTAGAAAAAAAAAAAGATAGACTCCAAACAACAAAAGAGATGATGCCCCCATCTTTTTTCCGATAAAAGGGAATTAAGTTGCAAGATGACATTCTCTAAAATAGTTGTTGTTTAAGTAAATAACCTTGATCAAAATAAAGGAACAAGAAAAGATCATGATTATAATTCTGCCAACACAATTGAATATTTTGTTAAAACACTTACAAATATATATACCACCTCCAGTGAAGTAGAATAGAAAAAGCAGATAAAATTAGAACATCATATTCAGTACTAGAGAGGATGTGATTAAGTGAATGATTATACTATGAAACAAGGTATAAGATATGCATAAACCAGATAAGGATAGACACAATAGGAAACCAACCTTTTTTGTTTCACCAAGAAGATTTGTACGGTCACATATGTAAAAGTAGATTAAAAGAGCACCAAACTCTGATCTGCATGAGATAAGCCAATAACATAAGAATAAACAAGAGAAAGTCAAAGTCCCGTCATAAATAAGAATATTTATAACTCAAAGGTTGAAACTGCATACGTACATGGCTCTCAAAGTCAATCGGTTTTCAAGCAAGAATGACTCATCCAATGTAAGAAACCTGATAAAACAGTGAATTCAGACACGTTACACTATCATCTCATACAAGTAAATATGGTGTCATTTTTCACAAACCTGATGACATGGGATGTCAGGGACGAATTCCGCAATTTAGGAGGCTCGATCAAGGCCACCTCCTTCCAATAGAACTCTGTCATCTTCTTTAATCGCTCCGCCCAACTCAACCAAATTGATATCGAGTTCCCGCCTCTAAAGTGCGGGAATTTTGAGGGTACGACTCAAGAATGCATAACACGATTGGGAAATAAAAGAAACATATGAACTTGAATGCACGGTCAGTTAACTATTTCTAGGACCTTAAGGTGTCTTATTTCCCTTTTGTCCATTTGTCTTCTTTTTTTTTACTAAAATATGATAGTTATTCCATAACCATTAAGGCCAACACTAATAATTCCTTTGTACATTCCGAAACACGTATCCTTTGTTGTCTTGTAAATGATGCCAACATAGTTTCCCACTACAATATTGGAGAAAGCAATAATACTTTACCCATATAACATCCCAAGTGTCTTCATCCATTTACTTTTAAGATTAACAATTATATCAAAGTGCGGAAGGACAAGATTTCATCGTTTGGGAGATAAGTAATTTTTCCGGTACTCCAAATATTCGGAGAATAACCAAACAAAGAACATCGGTATTATTCCAAGGAAGAAAGACACCGAAATTCATGTTAATATAAATCAAACTTATATTAATACTCAACTCATAAAAGCATCAAAGTACAAAAAAATCAAAAGACAACGTACAATTCAAGTATAAGTTTTCACATTTGCACAGAATTCCTCGATGAAGCATAATAATCATACAAAAGAGAAACATTTCACAACATCTAAACAACAGCCATAAGCACAAAAAATGGAAACACATCATTCAAATTTCAGAGGACCTTTATCTATCTGCAAATTAGCCAAAACAAACTGTTCCACAACACCTCCAAACTCGAATGAACAACCATACAATAAAAGACTCATTTCTGATTTCTCAATCAAATGTCCATTTGTAAATAGACTAAAACACAGGAATTTTAAGCAGATTCCCCATTAACCCAATAGGTCGAGATGAAATAACCATTAACATGAGATGATTGTGATAACCCAAATGAATGAAATGAACATAAATTTCCAGACCAAGAAACCCAAAGTCGCAATCTAAGTAATATCAATTTACAAACTAAATTTTTTTTAGGTAGCGTGGCTACAGGAGGGGGTCCAGTACATAGAACCCTCACATATGGTGAACAAAAACTTATTCTCTATATTGCTGTAATTCTTAAAAAAATGAATGTGCTCTCACATATGAACAAATGCATTGAAAAGAGTTCATCTTCACTGTACACATAAGCTAAAATCCTTTAAGTAAGGAGGAATTAAATGAACCTAAGCTGGAATTAATTATAAACCACAAGTGAAGTAAATGTTAGTTTGATGGACATAGACACCATGTCAAAAAGATTAGTTGGCCACAAGTTTAGTGCTGAGGATCTTAACTAAAGTACATTTTAAACTATCAACACAACCACATATCACCTTAGTTCACACAAAGAATTGCAAATCGAAGAAATAAGGAGCAATCACCACATACAAAATCCTTGGGCAAATATAATATGCAAACTCGTAGAGATTCTTAGAAAATTCAAAGTATACAATTTGTAGGATAATTACCTTGTCCAATATCTGGAAAACTGGGAGCCGGGCAGGGGACGATGACGACGAAGAGGATCCAACAGCAACTCATTGGTGTTCAATAGCGGAAGGAACGGCTTCGCTTCGTCGACTTGCTTTCTCCCTCCGGCGATTTTACGACAATACTTCTTTATTATGAATGGAATCGAGGATCTTCGTAGATGTTCTTTTCTTGCCCGATTCCACCAAAAAAACCCTGACCCCCATTCTGTGTTCCACCCGCGATATTCTCCAAGGATGCAGAGGCGACGAGCGGAGATGGCGACTGCGTATCGGTCGTGAGATGGTCGGCGTCGGAGGATGGGTAACCGGCCAAAAGAACACCTCTATGGACTAGATTAGGCATAGATACCTTTGCTTTCGGATTGAAGGTGTGAGGAAGGGTTTGCGATTTTTTCGCCTAAATAGGAGATGAGAGGCGCCAAGAACTCACAGCTGAGCACGGGATGGCGATGGTGGAGGCTTCGCCGGCCAGAGAAGGACGGCCAGGGTTTGGATTTGGCTCATTCGACAGGTCTGGGTTGTTCATGCCCGAGTTGCGTAACTCTCGAATCTCCAGGTTTGCAGCGGCGGCGAGACATCGGGTATGGCCAAGGTAAGTCTGAAATTAGGTGTATATGCGATTCGTGGTGGTTGGGGGCGAAGGAGGTGGTTGGGTGAATGTTGTTTGTGTGGGCGGAGAGTTGAGGCCGGCAGTTTCTGTGCTGTCGGCGACCGGGGAGAACAGGGGCGAGGGTGCAACGGGGTGAGATGGAGCAGCTGGGGTGGTCGCCGGCGTGAAAGATGCCAGGTGGCGTCCAGCGGTGCAAAAAGTTGGCGGACAAAGTTTGTTCTTCGTAGGTTTAGGTTATGGCAGAGTTTAATCCTATTTTGTTTTCATCAAGCAACTAGAGATTTTGCTATCTTAATGAGTAGGTTTTATTTTTTGGGACGCTATTACGACGAATTTGATTTCAAATATTTTTCTTCCCCATTTTTAATGACGGTTATATATCATAAATCGATTCTAATTTAAATTTAATAAAATTATTATAACGACCACTACTGAAAGTTCTCGTAGATATTAGCCTATAATAACTTTTAACGTCTAAGTTTTGAATTGGTCGTTATTTCTTTGTCGTTAGAATGGTGAATTCTTGTAGTGATTGTCCTTCTATCCTTGCAGCAGAATTAACCTCTATTATCTTTATTGGACCTTCTTGGATGACAAATATTATTCCTCGTTCATGGTAGCAATACGGGCTTCCATCCTGATTCTCCAGTAATCAAACTCGTTAATCGAAACATAGGAACCTTGTTTATCATTGAGTTATCCATTAGAGAAAATAGGAAAGATAATACTCTTTTAAAAAATAAGTGATTTTTGGATCTGATTCGGTTAAAGATACGACTGATTCTTTTTAGAATCAACCTCGCCAATACCACTTGTTGGTCACTTAGTATACAATAAATAGCTTGCATATGGAAACACAGTAAGCTGTACGATTTTTGAAGTTGGTATGCATAGCAGAAGTTTGTTGTGTGAGTTTCTATAAATACAGCAACTAGGCATTCCCATGCCTGCTTAGTGCGTACAGGGTTTTGCAATGTATACATGTATAAATCACAGTTATGAAAACAATAAAGACATAAGGTAAATGACACACAATTTAAAGTGGTTCGAGGTAAATCCCTCTACGTCCACTGGTTCTCCACACGGGAGTAAATAGATTATTATAATCACTACGTATACAATTACGTGACAATAACTAAACCTATATCTGTATCGTTCACACAGATTGATACAGGGACCAAAGCTTTTTTCCGTTCACACGGATTGGCTTGATATCTTCTTGACTCGCTTTTTCTCACATAGATTGAAGCTTCGTCTTCAATGCTATTCTTCCCACACAGGTTGGAATAAGCAAGGATCTTAAGTCCACATAAGGCTGATGATTATCTCAACGGTAAGGGGTAGAATTCTCAGAACAGCAGCTTGATCTTTGATATACGTTTGCTGTATGCTGTGCTGTTCTTGTTGAGAACTTAGTATATTTCTTCGTTGTAGATACCTTGTTTGCTTGCGAAATATACTTGCTCTTGATATAGCTTAAATTGTCAGATTCTTTGTCAGAGCTTTCGCGAGAATGAATATATCAAGTGTTATCTTCTTCTTAAAGTCCTCAGCTTGGGTCTATTTATAACCTTTGGAAAATGCATCTGTTATAAATATAGCCGTTGCATGTAGGTGAGATGTTGATGTCTCTGATTGGCGGCTTGCTGAATATTTAAATTAAAGCAGATCGCATTTAATGCTTCAGACATCCTTAAATGCTCTTCAGCGCGTTCAGACTTGTCTCACACCGACTGCATTCAATGTTGTCCTATCACCAATAAATGTTACTTTAATCGTGAATACTTTATGAACAAACAATGTTTATCTCACAACAGTTTAAAGCCTTTATATATTCAGTCCTGTTGGGTGTGTTTTACTTTTACTAAGTAAAACACCTTCATCCTGTATGCTATAACCAACGTATTGCGTCTTTTGCTGTATGGTGATGGATTTGTAGGATTGACTGTATGAGATCTTCAATGCTGTATAGAAGGGATGTATGGAGATTCCAGACAACTTCCATACTTAGCGGAATTTTAACTCATTCGACTTCTTTGCTATATGATGGTAGTTATCAAAACAGGATTGTTTATCCCAACAATATAACTTGTAAGTCTGTGTGAACAATTAACAAGCATGAACATTATATTCAGAGGTCTTACGACATTCCCCTAAACTGATGAGTACTAAAGTAAATACTTACAGTAAGTAGAGCGAAATTATTTGTCTTGCTCTCATTATGAGACTTGGTCTAATTTAGATCGTGGGCAAGTTGATGATTGCTCTCCATGAGTTTTTCAAGTGAGACTTTGCTGTTTTCACAATCGATAGACATATTTTCGTAGTTATTTTTCAGCAAGTCATTTTCTTCTTTCAGCTCTAAGTTAGAAATTTGGAGTTGTATGATTTCTCGTGTCAATGTATCATGGGCCTTTTGAATGTTTTTTAATCCATTCATCATATTCTCAAAGGTATGAGATGCATTTAAAGGAGTATTGGATGTTGAACTTACCTCATCATCGCTGTCTTCGTCGTCCTCTATTGCTTTGGCCATAAAGCACATATAGGCTTTATCTTCGAGCTCATCATCGGACGAGTCACTGTCAGTGACTGCCTGAAGACACTCCTCGGACTTGGTTGATGCACGCGAGGCTTCTGATTCGCCAATCAGGGCCTTGAGCTTGTTTTTCCAAGCATGAATCCTTTCATCTTTTTCCTGTTGCTCGGCTTCCGGCAACTTTTGGACTTTAGGGTGCAGACATTTATTTACATAATGTCCTGGTTTCCTACAGTTGTAACACAAATTAGAATCACCAGAAGGATATTCGGAACTTACCTTGATGAAGGGCTTGGGCCTGAAGGGAGTCTTTCCAGACTGTTTGATGAACTTCTTGAATTTGTGCATAAGAAGGGCCATTTCATCTTGTGACAGGATATCATCATCACTGTCAGCAATCTTAAGGGCAGATTTGGATGTGCTGGGCATGTTGTGTCTCCTGTTAGATACAGTGGCTAGATCTGTAGTCTTGGCAGGTGAATCTTCGGCCTTCTCTCTGTTGTCAATATGATACTTGAAACTTTTGAGGTCAGACAAGAGGTCAAGAGTAAAAATGTCATTAAGATTACATGACACGCATAGCTGTGGTTTTAATGTCTCATCGGGCAGGGAGTGATCTAAAAATTTTAAAAATTTTCTCCTTTTAGGTATACACTTTACCCTATGCTTCAAGTTCACCGACAGTGCCAATGAATCTGAGGTCAAGCTCCTCAGGAGTTTTAGATGATTTCATTTCAAATAATTCAAATTGCTGAGTAAGTTTTGAAATTTTCTTTTCTTTTGAGAGCTCAGTTCCCTCACAAATCATCTTGAGTTTTTCCCAGATTTCTTTGGCTGTCGTACAGCTCTTTACCCTCGAGAATGTGCCTTTGTCAAGAGTGACAAACAACGCATTCTTAGCAATATTATCAAGGTTATCACATTTGCGCTCGTCAGCTGTCCATTGCTCGTGCTCCTTCTCGAGCATTTCACCATGAAGTTGGCCTTCTATCCTTGCGGCAGGATTGACCTTCGTTATCTTGACAGGGTCATCTTGGATGACAAATATCATCTCCGCGTGCATGGCGGCAAGATGTGCTTCCATCCTGATTCTCCAATCATCGAATTCGTTAATCGAAAACATATAAACCTTGTTTATCATTGAGGTATCCATAGAGAATGTAGGAAAGATAAAACGGTTTTCAAAAATAGGTGATTTTAGGATCTCATTTGGTTAAAAATACAACTGATTCTTTTTAGACTCGACCGCTCTGATACCACTTGTTGGCCACTAAGTATACAATATACAGCTTGGAAAAGTGTTAGTACAACAAGCTGTACGATTTTCAAATGTGAGTGCGTAGCGGAAGTTCGTTTAAGTGAGTTGCTGTCAATACAGCAAGTAGGCTTTTTCCTGTTAGCTTGATGCGTACAGGGTTTTGCAATGTATACTGGTAAAAATCATAGTTATGAAAACAATAAGGGCAGAAGGTAAATAACATTGAGTTTAAAGTGGTTCGAGGTAAGCCCCTCTATGTCCACTGGTCCTCCACACAGGAGTAAAAATGTTTATTATAATCACCACGTACATAACTACGTGACTATAACTAAACCTCTCAATGTATCGTTCACACAGATTGATACAAGGGCTGAAGCTGTTCGCCATTCACACATATTGGCTAGAGCTTGTTCTTGACTTGCTTCTTCACACACAGTTGGAAGCTTTGTCTACATACTTATTCTTCACACACAGTTCTGAATGAGAAAGGATTCTTCAGTCCATACAGGGCTAATGGATTCTCAACGATTATAGGTAGAACACTTTTGAACAACAACTTGATCCTTTGATTCACAATAGCTGTATGCTGTGCTGTTCTTGTTGATGATAGTATATTTATTTCCTGAATGATACGCTGTCTGCTTGAGAAATATACTTGTTCTTGATCTTGCGGAGTTTATGCGAGAATATGAATATCAAGAGTTTTAGCTTACTCCAGAGTAGCTCGTATCAAGAGTTCTGAAGTCCTTTACCTTGGGGCTATTTAAACCTTTAGAAAATCCATCCACTATAAATATAGTCGTTGCTGGTTGGTGAGATGTTTACGTCTGTGTCTTGATTGGCGGCTTTGCTGAATATTTAAATTAAAGCAGATTGCATTTAATGCTTGACATCATTTCTGTCTTTGCATTAAATGCTCTTCAGCATGTTCAGACTTGTCTCTCTCCAGCTGCATTAAATGATGACCTATCAGCAGTAAATGCTACTTTAACCGTGATTACTTTATGAATAAACAAACTGTATTTCACAATGGTTTAATGTATTCTTTAATTGGGCCTGTCGGATATGTTTACTTTTCCCAATTAAAATATCTTATAGCCTTACTACTGTATTTGTTGCGATCAGTCTTTCACTGTAGCTCTAGGCTAGACTGTGAGATCTTTCAATGCTGTATGGAAGCAGCTATATGGATGTTCTGGACAGCTTCCATACTTAGCAATATTTTGGCTTTTTTTGATTTCTTGAGACAACTTGTTGTATGTTGGCAATTATCAAAACATGATTGTTTATCCCAACAACAAGGAACCATTAAAAGTCTAGAGACTTAACCTCACCACAATCGCAGGACTCAGCACTTATTATGCTCTATAGGGATGGATTTATTATAAGCGTTATTCAATAGAACTTTCAAAACTTTATTTTCCCATTGAACCAAGTTTCTAAGATCTCCAGTGTTCAAGGTTAGGTTACCGCTATGATCGTTCTTTCAAGATGTGGAGTATAATCGAATTCCCTCTAGCAGTTTATGAAATGGATCTCTATTCAGACCTTTTTGAGTGGATCCGCCAAATTAACATTTGACCTCACATGGTCAATAGATATAACTCCATTTTTGATCAATTGTCGCACGGTATTATGTCCCCGATGAATGTGTCGAGACTTACCATTATATATAAGTCTATGTGCTCTTCCAATTACAGTCTGGCTATCGTAATCGATCATAACATTGGTCACAGGCTTCTTCCAGCATGGAATATCCTCAAGAAAGTCACGAAGCCATTTAGCTTCTGCTCCAGCTTTATCTAGAGCTATAAATTCTGATTTCTTGGTCGATCGGGCTATGTAAGTTTGCTTGTTTGATTTCCAAGATATAGCTTCACCCCCAATAGTAAATACATACCCACTTGCAGAGTAAGAGTCTTTCGTGTCTGAAATCCAATTAACATCAGTATATCCTTCCAAGACTGCAGAATAATTACTATAAAACAGCCCATAACTTAGGGGTATACTTTAAGTATCTTAAAATCCTAGTCAGTGCATTCCAATGCTCTTTACTGGGATTACTCGTGAACATGCTCAACTTGTTCACAACAAATATCAAGTCTGGTTGTGCACAATTCGTAATGTACATCAGGCTTCTGATTACTCTTGAATATTTGACTTGAGCCGCTGGATCACCTCTATTCTTACTTAAGTGAATACTTGTATCAACATGTGTTTTTACAGGTGGGCTACCAATAGCATTGAACTTCTTAAGCACTTTCTCAACATATTGAGATTGTGATAAGAGGATACTATCTGACGTTCTACTAATTTTAATTCCAAGAATTAAATCATCTAACCCCAAATCCTTCATGTTTGTATTCATAATTACTTCACTGATGCTACTCATGATCAACATATCGTCTACATATAGACACACTATGACAAATGACTCAGGTTTGCCATTCATATACACATATTTGTCACATTCGTTGCTCTTGAATCCATTTACTAACATAATTGTGTCAAACTTCATATGCCATTGTTTATGAGTTTGTTTTAGCCATACAATGACTTTAAAATTTTACATATTTTTTTCCCGATCAGCCACAATGAAACCTTCAAGTTGTTCCATATAAGTTTCT
This sequence comes from Orobanche coerulescens, assembly GCA_033398695.1. Lineage (NCBI taxonomy): Eukaryota > Viridiplantae > Streptophyta > Magnoliopsida > Lamiales > Orobanchaceae > Orobanche > Orobanche coerulescens. Next base: position 90,464,193 of record CM065814.1, read on the forward strand.
TCTTCTAATTCACCATTCAAGAGCGCAGTTTCACATCCATTTGATGAATCTCGAGTTATGCAATGCAGCAATAGCAATAAGCACTCGGATGGAAGTTATTGTAGTTACTAGTGAATATGTGTCGAAGAAATCATAACTTTCTTTCTGTTTAAACCCTTTGGCGCCAATCCGGGCCTTAAACTTGTCTACTGACCAGTCATCTTTATATTTCCTTTTTAGGATCTATTTACATCCTAAAGGCTTACATCCTGGTGGAATCAACTAGTTCCCAAGTATAATTTTGCATGGAATCCATTTCACTATAAATAGCTTCTTTCCAAAAAGGAGCATCATGACTAGCTTAAGCTTCCTATAACATCTTTGGATCGTCATCAACTGCATAAGTCATGAAGTGAGGACCAAATGACTTAGCCTTTCAAGCTCTCTTACTCTGTCTTGAATCTTCATTTATACAATTTGAACTACTTGCAGTTTCAAGAGCTTTTTTATTTGATCTTGTCATAATCTTCTCTTTAAAAGGATAGATATTTTCAAAGAAAATGGCATTGCTTGACTCAATGATAGTTCCTTCATTCATATCAGGAATTTTAGATTCATGAATTAGAAATTGATATGCATTACTGTTGTATGCATAACCTATAAATATGCAATCAACTATCTTTAGACCAACTCTTACCTGTTTTGGTTCAGGTGCTTCAACCTTTGCCAAATACTCCCACACTTTAATATATTTGCAAGAAGGCTTGCGCCATTTCCATAACTCATACAAAGTTTTATCTTTCCCTTTGTGTGGCACTTTATTCAGAATGTGGTTAGCTGTAAGAATAGCTTCCCCCCACATGTTCTGCGGTAACCCTGAACATATTAATAAAGCATTCATCATTTCTTTCAGAGTTCGATTTTTCCATTCAACAACTCCATTTGACTAAAGAGTATAAGGAGCAGTCGTTTGATGAATTATGCCCGAGTCAGTGCAGAACTATTCAAATGGTGCTACATACTCACGGCGTCGGTCACTTCGGACTACTTTTATTTTACAATTCGGTTGAGTTTCAGCCTTATTTTTATACATTTTAATAGCGTCGATTGCTTCATCTTTGCTTTTCAAAAGAAACACATAGCAGTATCTTGTGCAATCATCTATAAAAGTGATGAAGTATTTTTTACCTCCTCCAGTTTGTACAAATTTTAAGTCACGCGCATCAGTGTGAATTAATTCTAGAGGAGTAGTATTCCTCTCCACCGAATGAAAAGGCAATTTTTTGCCATTTTTACTTCAACACATACTTCGCTTTTCTCATTAAGTTTAACATGGTTTTTTGGAATCAATTCTAGATTAATTAATATTTTAAATGATTTTAGACCAACATGTCCCAATCTAGAATGCCATAAATATGAACACTCGAGCAAGTAAACAGAATAAGGAGCATTATTATTATTATTATTATTATTATTATTAGTATTGTTGTTGTTGTTGTTGTTGTTGTTCTTGCCTTCACAACTTACAAGCATCATATTCATTTTGAATAATCCTTTGTCAAGAGAACCCATACCAAGGAACATTCCAAACTTACTCATAATAAATTTTTCCTAACTACTAGAGAGCCTGAAACTAAATTCCATCGGACGTCTTGGACATGCAGCACATCCTTAAATAGTAGCTCCTTTCCAGAATTTATATTTTTAAGACCACGTTACCCACACTTGCAATCACAGAAGAAGCAGAGTTTTCCATATGAAGTTTCCTACCATCAGTAACATTGTAGGAAGAGAACGTGTCTTTTTCAGAACAAACACGATGAGTAGCCCCAGTATCAACGTATTAGACGTGGTGATTCTCCACCGTATTGGATTCAATCACCGTAGTTGAGACCTCCTCGTCCAGCTCCTCAACCATGGCTGACAGTTGCAGATCTGGCATGTCAACATCACCATGTTCAACCACATTGGCAACTCGCTTGGCTTTGTTTCACTGACCAGTTGCACTTATTGGCAAGTGACGGTTTTTTGTCTTATGGCTTGCCTTACCACAGTTGTGGTAATTCCCAATGAACTTCTTCGCCTTTGAAGGCTTTTTCCCATTGTCCTGAATATGGTTCAGTTTCCTCTTTTTGCTAGAGGACCCATATTCAAGCAACTTTACTTTGGCCTCCATGGGGCCTCTTTTAAACTTAGAATCAGACTTTTGGTTGTCTTCCTCAATTTTGAGTCGAAAACCATGTCCAGTAAGCTCATTTCATTTCTTTAGTGTTTCAAGTAATTTTGAAGTTCTTCCAACTAGGAGGCAACTTCTCAATTACCATTCCCACAACAAATGGTTCTGGAAGAATCTTTCCTTTGGCATTGACTTTGTGCACAATCGATTGAGATTGTTGGACTTGTTCGATAATGGTTTTGAAGTCCGTCATCTGAAAGTCCAGGTAGCGTCCGATCAAGAACTTCTTGGCTCCAGCTTCATCGGTTTTGTACTGTTCTCCAAAGAATTCCAGAGCTCTTTGGAGGTCTTGATTTGACTGTACACGTTGTACAGAGAATCAATCAGCCCATTCAATATCACATTACGTAACATAAAATCGCTGTTACACCACTGATCGTTAGAAAAATGCTTCGTACGAGCAGTTTTCCGTCTCAGTGACCACCTGAGGATCATCCTTGATGTAAACAGCAAGCCCTAAGGTAGTGAGATGAAACGGAATCTTTTGCTGCCATCTCTTGAGTTCAACACCCGAAAACTTATCGGGGTTTTCAGGTTGTACTGCAAAAGTAGGTGCAACAGCTTCAACAGTGGCAGCATCAGAATCAGTCACCATTGGAAATTACAAAAAATAAAAATTGTCTTACGATTGTTGGTTCTATGAATTTCCATTTAATTGAAGGGAATTCAAACTATTAGCTTACAATGTAATGATAATAAAAAATTACAAAGAAAGGTAACCTATTACAATTCGAGTAAATTAAAAACTAATAAAAATTAAAATTTATCAGAGGCGAGTATAACTGTCTATGTAAGACAATTTTGCCGCCGTATAAGAGCAGACAACTCAGACAATATGTCCCCAAGATACAACTGCTACTTTTTTGAGTTAGGTGCTCTCCAAAACTCAGAACTCCGTCGAACGTTCAAGTGCGGGAAACTGGGTAGGAAAAGTAAGAAGAAAATATGCTACAATATGTGGTATGCTTGTATTTTGTTCTATGTTATGGTGTATGAATTGAAATTCATAACACCCCCTTTTATAGGGGTGGGGAGTTACTACATATTAAAGTGCCATTAATTCTCTTTAATCATTCAGCTGAAGAGTTACCTCCATAAATAGTCTTATTTAGTATGAACGTTATATTATGGAGTATGAAGAGTCATTCCAGAAGCTGAGTTCACACCGGGCTCATTTCAATCGGGACCAAATATCAGCTGGGTTTTCAGTCTCCAAAATTCATCTGAGTTTTAAACTACCAAAACTCAGCTGAGTTTTCATCCTGAAAAAATCAACTGGGTTTTCAACTTTCAAAAAATAAGTTGGGTTTTTCAACCTCCAAAAAATCAGCTGAGTTTTCAACCACCAAAAGTCTGTTGAATTTTCATCCACTAAAACTTAGCTGGGTTTTTAACTATGGCTGATTGTAGTTGGATTTCCAAACTTGGCTTATTTATTCTCACTCACTGGAAATTGATTTTGACAAAAATAGAAATCCTACGTTCATCTTCTCGAAACGTAATTCCTAATTTATTTAATTTCCGAGAATTAAATATTTTATCATTATTAAATTGATTTAAATTGAGGCAAAACTCATTTTTCTAAAATCATTTTCCAATCGGTTCTTGGTTTAATAAATCAAACGTAGTAAAGGGGGAATAGTGATGAAGAACAGGAAACAACCTGAAGAAGATACGATAGATTTGATGTTTAGTTTAGCAGTTGGATTTTAGAACTCTGGACAAACGACAAGGTGAAAATGGGTTCTGTTCTTTGTTTGGTTGGTATCGGTGGTGCCTCCCTTCTTTTCCCTATTCACGTTGCAGCATGAATTGTAGGGATTGAAAATTAATCGTGTACGTCTTTATATTCATAGGGAATAATAGAATGTTGAGAAGTCTTGTTGATGGAGGATTCCTAACAGATTACGAGAGGTGGAAAGATCCATGCCGGAAGCTAGGTCTAATGATGTATTAATTATTTTAGTTCTTCTATTAATTTGTTTATTCATCTTTACTTAATTAATTAAATATGTAAATATATTTTAATGATAATTATGTCATTTAATCATTTTTAGTTATTCAAGTTGCTTCAATCATCCAGTGATAGTTAACTTGATTAATCATATTAAATGAGAAGATTTCTGTTAAGGCTAATATACTACCATATACTCTTCTAAATCCCGAATGTATTAGCAAATTTAAATATGAGCAAATGAAGTTCAAGACATGCAGTCCATGATGGATAGTGTGATACATTTAGAATAACATTAAATATTTACTTAGTGAAAGTAAATGTTTCTTAAATACGAAATTTAAAACAACGGGTTATTACTGTTTCGGGATATCCTTCCATTGGTGGTGTCTTGCCTAATATCGGTCATAGGAAGATACATAGATGGAATGTTATAGATTCTTCTAGAGATAGTAGGATCCTATTAGATGTCTTACCTTATCTAGGAATCCTATGTATGGATGGACTCTCATTGTAATGCCTATATGAAGGCCCACTCTATCAGTTTTATGAATCCAATTGATTGACTCGTATTTACAGCTTTCTTACTTTCTCCTGAAACATGTTATCAGCAAATTTTTAGAAACTCAAAAAAAAAAAAAAGAAAAACAATCGGCCTTCAACCATAGCCGACCACCGCCGACCACTGCCGGACCTCCGATCGACCCAGATCGACCACTGCCGACCACTATCGGACCCATGTCGGACCTCCGATCGACCCAGATCGACCACTCCTGCATCCTGCCGCACGCCATCGCTTCCAGTCCCCCCAAACCTCTGCCGCACTCTGTCACGATCGACCATGATCGATCCTGATCGGTACCGGCCGCAGCAATCCAACCCAACCCCAACCATATCCCATTCGGCACTTGCTGATCCAGCCTAGCCGCGACCACAGCTGGCCCGCGCCGACCATATCCCGTTCGATACCTTCCGATCCAGCCTAGCCGCGACCACAACTTGCCCGTGCCGACCAGATCCCGTTCAATGCTGGCCGAACACTGCCGCCACAATCCACCCGTGCGGAGCCGTGATCGACCTTACTCTGCCGCTGCCGAACCTTGCTTGCCGATCCAACCCAGCCGCGATCCGACCAGCTCTTGCCCAGTCGTCCACTGTCGAAAGTCGCGACCCGATCCCGCCCAGACAGTCCGACCCAGTTCAATATCTCGTTCCAAAGACCCAAACATTGATTTAATTTACTTTCTGAAACCGCCAAAATTACGCCCCCGGTTTCATATTGTCGCATCGAGTACCAATCGGTAGATCGAAGGACACCACCAATTCCTCCATATCGCGTGCCTAATTTTATAATCGAGGTAATTATCTAAACTTGTTCTTATTTCAACTCTTTGTTTTTGGGAATATTTTTGGGACGTGGGTTATTGGGTTCTTTATATCCCACGCTACTTTTCAGTGTATCCCATAGTTCTTTGGGGGTTTGCAAATTCATGTAATACTTTTTCAACAACGGATGTATATGTCCCAAAAAAGTAGCGTGATCAGCACTTACCCGAGTTGCAACTTCAGTGGGAGCAAAACCAGTTTTTGGATTATGCAAATATGGAGGCTTGTAATCAAGCCATCCTCGATCTTCGCACTGATCTTAGTTTTTGTGGTGTCAAGAAGTCTGATCAAGACTTGATCCAGAAGACTCGTAACATGTTTCCCGTGGGAGCAAGTGTGATTGCTCATCAGCTGGGTGTTGCCTATGAGGAAGGGAGAATTAAAATTTTTAGTGACTTTATCTCACACCTCGCAAAAAAATAGGCACCATGAGATCATTCTCAACAGCAATGCACGTCCAGCTGGTACAAAGCCGATTCTGGAAGTGAGTCAGGCTACCCACAGGAAGGCACCACACAAAATAGAAAAGGCAACGCTACTCAGTTTTTGCAAGCACCACGGGTGCATGACTCGAGCAAACGAGGGAAATGATGAATTCGTCATTCCAATGTGTGGAAGGGGCAAGGTGGACCCCTTAAGGCAATGTCCGTGGATGAAACCATTAACCCATAACCGGGCCCAGTAAGCGCGGGCCTGTAACCCAAGCGGGGGACAATGAGGCGAACAGGTCATGCTGGAAAACTTACCTCTAGATCGGGGGTGAGGTCGAGCCTCTTGGGGGGTACTCAGAACAGGGGACGATCCCCCTCGTGTGCGTGTGTGGAAAAAAATGGGGCAAGGTGGACCGGCCACGGTCCTAGTGAAGGCCAACCACATGGACCACTTCGTGCCGCCGGGAATGGACCCACTCCAAAGGAAGGTCGGAATTACTATACTTGCGGTTCAAAGAAGCATACTTACCGCAATTGCAAGACGCCAAAGAACATCCAAGCCTACTACAAGCAATATAAACAGTACTTGAATCAAGAATCAAATTATATGGAGGAATATAATGAGAATATGGAGGTGAACAACGTTGAGATCCCTCCTCTCACTATTGCGGATAAAGACCAGCATTTGGATGTGTTGGAATATTTATTCCACATATTCATAAATAGTGTTTTCATGATTAAGTTGCTAAACAAAACAAAACAACAAAGAGGCGAGCAAAACGATGAAGAAATCGAAGTCACAAAAAGCTTGACAGAATACAAAGCTAGCGCATGCTAGATATCATAGTTAGCACACGCTAATGAACCTACCTGCAGACAGAAGGACTTACCTGATAGTATAGCGCACGTTAGAGATCAAGGCTAGCGCACACAAGAAGATGAAGATAGTGCATGCTACTAATAAGGAATAGCGCACGCTAAAGAGTTTGAATTCAAGCATATGAACGTTGGGAGATTCGGTGGAAAGTCTGAGTCAAAGTCATAAAGTTGGAACGGTCAGTTTGACAAATCATGCAACGGATACATGGTTAGCGCACGCTACGAAGAGATCTTAACGCACGCTAATATGTGTACTTAACGTACGCAATGAAGAAGCTAACGCACGCTAAGGAAGAGAGACAGTAGCCACTAGACTGAAGCTACAAGCGATAGCGCACGCTAAGGCATAAAGCTAGCGCACGCTAGCAAGTCAAAAGTCAGCAACGGGTAGTTTGCTAAAGAAGGCTATAAATACCACATCCTTGGTATCAAACCATACAACAACTTCAAGCAATTAAGACATTGATCTTATATTCATATTCATTATATTGTTGTTGTGATATTGAGCTTATATTGTTAGTTTGAGTGTTTATATATTCAACACATACAGGAGAGGAAAAAGAAAAGATACGATTGGATTCGGTGTTATTAGGATCAAGGATCCGGCATTGTTAGAATCGCAATCGCTATCTTAGTGAGGTTTATCTAGTACCGATAGAAATATAGAGTGGTTGATTCCTTGTCCAATAGAAAGAAAAACGGTTTATCTTGGACGGACACAAAGACAAGTACAAGCGGTAATATCTCAACTGATAGAAGAGAGATTGAATGGTTTATTCGGACCGATAGAAGATGAGCTTATAACGGTAATCGCTCGACCGATATAAGAGAGGTGCAGAGGTTTATATCTTAAGCCTATAGAAAAAGATAACGAGAGAGGATGTAGGCACGTTTGGCTGAACCTCTATAAATCCTTGTGTCGTTTATTTTCCGCGCTTTATAATTATGCTTCCGCACAATGGTGCTAATACCCAAATTGCTCCAACAATTGGTATCGGAGCGGTACCTCCAATAAACGGCTTAACATCCAAGGAGAAGATCCAAATGGCATTCCAATTTCTCCAAATGAAGATCTTGTGTCAAATCAATCTCCATTCTTCGATGGATCAAATTATATGAACTGGAAAAAGAAGATGTCAATCTTCATCCGAGCTTATGATATTGAACTTTGGAAGATCATATGTATAGGTCCAAAAATTGGCACGAATTCCAACAGGACTATAAAGAATTTCGAAGAATATGATGATATGGATTGGGAGAACGACCACCAAAATTGTAAGGCAATGCAAATGCTTTATTGTGCCTTAAATCCGAAAGATCTCGATCGTACTTCCTCGTGTAACAGTGCCAAAGAAATTTGGAATAAATTAGAGGCAACTCACGAAGGAACAATTCAAACAACATGGAGCGATGAAGATGAAGATGATGATCTCAATCAAAATCTCGCTCTTATGGCCCGGAGTTCATTCGACGATAGCGACGTCGAAAGCCAAGCAAGTAATTCTTACGATGAACTTTTTGAAGCATTCGAGTTATTACATACGGACTATCAAAATGCTTTATCTGAGATTAAATCCCTTAAATCTAAATATAAAACATTGGAAATTGAAAATTCCAAAATTCTTGAAAAGGGAAAATTTATTGAGATCGATCATTCACAATGTGTTGAGAATGAAAATATTTTAAAGGATGATCTTGTTATAGTTCAAACAGAGCTCAAAAATTTAATAAAGAAATTCTCTCTCGGAAACGAGAAATTTGAAAATATGCTCTCGGTTCAAAAATACACTTTGAATAAACAGGGGTTGGGATTCAAACAAAATTTTAAAACCGAATCCATAATTTTCAAGATACCCCATTGCGAAAAATGTTTGAAAATCGGGCACCATATTCAAACTGTAAAAGCCCAAGACGGACGATTAAAATTCAGAAAATTTGGATTCCTAAAGGAACCACCATCCCGAATATCATCTATGTTTTGAAAGAAAAACCAACTATCGGTTAGATCATCAAGAATTAATTTTTAACATTTGATATTTTACTCAGGGGGAGTAATTTTTTTAAAGGGAGATAATATTTTCAGGGGGAGTTATATCCTATTCATGCATATTTTATCATATATTCATTAGTGGGTATCATGCATATTTATATTCAATTGTTATATTTTTTTGCTGAATACAAAAATGGGGAGAAGGAGTAGAATCGGATAAAAAGCGTCATGAAAGAATGACGAGAAAAATAAAAAGTAAAAAGGTGGATAAAATACTAAAAAATCGAAGAAGTCGAAAAGGGGAAAAAGAAAGCATACAAAAAGGGGGAGAAACGAAGGAGTTAAAATATGAGAAACGAAGAAGTCGAAAATAACAGAAAAAGAAAAGATGGGTGAAACTAACGAAATGATCAAAGCCGAAAACTTTGAAACGTACAAATATATATATTTTTATTTTGCAGGTTTATCCAATTCAAGGGTTGTTTTGTAATCATCAAAAAGGGGGAGATTGTTGAAATATTTATTCCACATATTCATAAATAGTGTTTTGATGATTAAGTTGCTAAACAAAATAAAACAAAAAAGAGGCGAAGAAAAACGACGAAGAAATTGAAGCCGGAAAAAGCTGGACAAAATACAAAGCTAGCGCACGCTAGACATCATAGTTAGCGCACGGTAACGAAACTACCTGGACACAGAAGGACTTACCTGATAGTATAGCGCACGCTAGAGATCAAGGCTAGCGCACGCAAGAAGATGAAGATAGCGCACGCTACTGATAAGGAATAGCGCACGCTAAAGAGTTTGAATTCAAGCATATGAACGTTGGGAGAATCTGTGGAAAGTCTGAGTCAAATTCATTAAGTTGGAACAGTCAGTTTGACAAATCATGCAACAGATACATGGTTAGCGCACGCTACGAAGAGATCTTAACGCATGCTAATATGTGTACTTAACGTACGCAATGAAGAAGCTAACGCACGCTAAGGAAGAGAGACAGTAGCCATTGGACTGAAACTACAAGCGATAGCGCATGCTAAGGCATAAAGCTAGCGCACGCTAGCAAGTCAAAAGTCAGCAACGACTAGTTTGCTAAAGAAGGCTATAAATAACACATCCTTGGTATCAAACCATACAACTTCAAACAATCAAGACATTGATCTGATATTCATATTCATTATATTGTTGTTGTGATATTGAGCTTATATTGTTAGTTTGAGTATTTATACATTCAATACATACACAAGAGGAAAAAGAAAAGATACGATTAGATTCGGTATTATTAGGATCAAGGATCCGGCATTGTTAGAATCGCAATCGCTATCTTAGTGAGGTTTATCTAGTACCGATAGGAAGCTAGAGTGGTTGATTCCTTGTCCAATAGAAAAGGAAAACGGTTTATCTTGGACCGACACAAAGACAAGTACAAGTGGTAATATCTCGACCGATAGAAGAGATATTGAATGGTTTACTCGGACCGATACAAGACGAGCTTGTAACGGTAATCCCTCGACCGATAGAAGAGAGGTGCAGAGGTTTATATCTTAATACTATAGAAAAAGATAACGAGAAAGGACGTAGGAACATTTGGCCGAACCTCTATAAATCCTTGTGTCGTTTATTTTCCGCACTTTATATTTACTCTTCCGCACAACGGTGCTAATATCGAAATTTTTAATTGCTCCAACAGGATGTTGCTGACTTTGACTAGAATACTGTAGTTTGACTAGTTTTTACGCTTTGGTTATGTTTTGTCTTGTTTCTAGTTTTCTTTCGAGAACTACTTTAGGATTTTATATGAATGTAATAAAGTACGACATAATGAATAAAATTCTTTTAATTGCTGTGATTGTGCAAAAAAAAATTATATTTTCCCTTCAAAAGCATGTTTGGTTTATTACAAAACAATTGCTCAGTAAGAATTGATTGGTTAAATTAACACATTGGTGGATTTTATCAAAAACGTTTGGTCAAGACTAAGCACATCTTCCTTGGTATTTGTTTATACTTTGAAAGTTTAAACAAAATCAGTGGTTTTTAAACAGACTTAGCTGTACCGACATTCCTACTTTCTCTGCAAGTCTACCAAGTTGGAGTTACCGAAAGGATCAATAGTTGAGATATAAATTGAACACCCCGATGCATTTTGAAATGATTAAATGCTCTTATGACCATCATTGCCATAGTATTGTATCTACAAAAATGCCTTTGAAAAAGGCTTCAACCTTGCTCTATCACTCAACAATAGGGATATACTAAAATAGCAACTTGAAACGACTATGATCCGAGTTTAATGATCGAGAAAGTGCACGACCTATGGATGGAAAGATATGGAAGTCTAGTTTCCAGAACAACTAACGTTCGGCCATAGACTTCTTAACGAAGGAGTTATTGCTGTTTTATTGAACAAAGGTTAAGTTGCACGGAAATTATTTCGAGCGATTGTGCTGAAATTTTATCCTAATCAACTTGGTCGAATTTCCCCAAACTCGAAAGAGTTATCACTATGTCTTTCATCACAAGACTAATCGAGTTTCATGTCTTATTATAGATGTCTCATGGCGAAATAGAGTGCCATGCTGATAGTAGAACAACGCACACTATTCTTCGGAATAGGCATATATATCATCAGTGACAACAATGATTGGTTCCTCCCAAGTAATTAAAGGAAGGGGACCTGCTCATTTCTTGCTACCTAATGGTATACATATTAATATCACAAATGCTCTCTATGCCCCAAGAGAACCGAACCTTGCTAATTTCTAGGGACATCCGTGCCAATGGTTATCACCTTGATACACATTTTGTGAATGGGATTGAATTTTTGTGTGTTACTCTGGTAGAATACGGAAGACGCTGCGTTTTAGAGAAACTTATGAGTCTAAGTATTGGTTTATACCAAACTACAATAAGGTGATAGAGTAAAATTCCAACTAGAATGGGGGGTTGAATAGTGGAGAGAAATTTTTCGAGAAATTAAAAATAATTGGGAAAATAAATGACACCAGATTTATAGAGGTTCGGTCCAAGCATGACCTACGTCCTCTCTTCGATCTTTTTATATTGGCTTAAGAACAACCACACACAACCATGTCCTATCTTCTATCGGTCCGAGCACAACCTTTACACAGCTTATCTTCAATTGGTCCAAGCACAACCAATCACTCAAGAATAAAAATTTCTTCTAGTGTTCTATCGGAACTAGAAAATCTTTACTTACGATGTTGGAGTTTAATCATAATAATGCCGGATAAATTGATCCTAATAACACCGGATTAATACTATTAGAATTGTTTCTCTGAAGAACTCAAATGAGTGATGCAACACTCACAATAAAACAAGAAAATACGAGGTACGTGAAATGTTACAACATGTGAACTGTAATACCCCAGATTTCTGATATGTATTTGGAACTTGTCATATTGTAATCGTTGTACTTGATCTGAGTATTAATCTCCATATTTCATAATCCGATGTTGTCGAGCGTATGATTTCATGTATGTGATTTAAAAATTGTAATTCTGCGCATTTAGCGCACGCTATCGGCTATGTGTAGCGTACGCTAACATGGACTCAATAGCTCACGCTACAAAGGGAACATTAGCGCACGCTATTGCGTGGTCAATTTGATTGAGACATGCGGTAGGTGAGATCTGGTCGGGGACCCTTGTCGGATTGTGTCGGGATGAACCTGGACGGCTTTCGGGAAAAGCCGAGTCAACGCCTTAGCGCATGCTACAGGCATGTGCATAGCGCGCGTTAAGTGTTGAGTACAGTTAAGTCAGTGAGCCGTTAGCGCACGCTACGAGCAGGGACTAGCGCGCGCTAATAGCCATTTCTTTTAAATAGGACAGCATTCTATTCGTGATTTCAGTTCCTTCTTCTCCCATACCCGAATTCTTACACTTAGAGCATAACTTCCTTCATCCTAAACACTTCATATCAACATCCTAGTTCGTGATTGAAGATAGTATATCATTGGAGATTGGTGTTGAAGCCTTCGGCGTTGGATTGCTTCGATTTCCTCCGTGTTCTTCACTACTTTGAGGTAGGTGATTCTTCACCAATACTAGTAGTGTTCTAAAGGACGTTTGATCATGCTTATCTTGTCAGTTAGATTCTTAAGTAGTCGAACTTCATGTGTAGAAGGATATTTTCGATGTTTCGATACTTATTCACCGTATAAACCATTGAACCTCTTGGTGTTTGAACTCCTAGCATATTCTGAAGCTTCAAACCTATTTGTGATCAGTAGACGGATTTACCTAGTTGTTACGTTTTACACATTGGAATCATGCGTTTTGGAACGTAGGACGAACGGAACTTAGAGTATTTTCTTGAAGATCGAAGATGAATTGTGATGTTGAGATGATTATCCGTATATTTGTATCTCGTAATCATAGAACTTCCACAAACCTTATTAGCATGATATGCTTGAGGATGACTTGTTTTATCACCAGAGAATTCATGAGTTCATCACCATTCAACACAGTTTTCTGTCAGTAGTGATCTGCCATGTACGATTAGCGCACGCTAACATACGTTAGTTAACGTGCGCTATCGGGGTTAAGTTAACGCACGATTACGTACGTAACATACGTTATGAGATCAGCCGAGTCAAACTGTCAGTCCGTGGCTAGCGTACGCTAGGCTTATACGATAGCGTACGCTAACAGGCAGGCTTAGCGCACGTTACGTAGAGTACGTAGCGCACGCTAAGCAGTCCTGGAAGATTGTTTATTTTGAGCTTTTTGGCCGTAGACCGAATTGCTAGGCCATCGTTCGACTTGAGATGATTTGTATATCATTCCTTTTGTTAAGGTTCGAGCTTGTTACGTTGATTGAAGGAGGCGGCCTTCGAGTGTGTTGAGATCATTGAAGTATTCCATTCTTGCCATTTTCGAGGCAAGTATCATATGTCGAGTTCGATTTATATTGAAACTTTGATCATGCTTGTGGTTTTGTTCATGTTGTTGAATATGAGATGTATTTCTGAAATTTCTCATGGTATTCATTGTTATTTATTCGTATTGATGAACATATTGAAATGCATATATGTATGCATAGTTGATTGATTTATGGTATAAATGATCCGAGAGGATCATGAGGATCTATGCTGAGGGCGCTGGATCGAATGTCCACCATGCGTTGGTCCGACGGGATCATCATGGGGATCTATCCGAGGCGCCTGATCGCTGGATGGGTTTTCCACCATGCGTTGGTCCGACGGGATCATCATGGGGATCTATACCAAGGGCGCTGGATCATTTGGATTACCCTGTACTGTGTTGATGGAATCGTGAGGATTCGCATCGTTGGATTCCGGTGGCGGAAGTCCGTTTTGCATGTTTTATGATGCATTGATGATTTATGTTTTACGATACTTGTACTAGCATTGTTTTGCTAAACCCTTCGGGGGTGGACATTGTTTTGATGTTCATGTAGCCGAGGAGCGGGGAAGCAACCACAGTACCGACAGGACGATGAAATGGCTCAGTGATGTGGTTGATGTTTATTGTTATTATGATTTGTCTTCTTGGTCTATTTAGTACTCGAGTACGTCTGTTTTTAATAACGTCTTTTCGATATGGTTGTATAAGTTAACTCATTTGATCGGTTGCATCAAATCTGTATTTGAACTTCAGTTGTACGATTGGATTATATTTACATTCCTTTTAAAATTAGCCTTGTAAATCCTTACCTAAAGGGTTTACGGCGCTGTAATTATTCCGAATATCTCGGGGTGTTACAGAATATGGTATCGGAGCCAAGATTCATGGATATCTTGGCAGTCGGGTTAGTTGGGTCAGTTTACGTTATTTGATTATTGGTCGTTCGTAACATCACTGTTGAGCCAGCATCGTCGTGTGGACCGTGGTTGTAAGTTCCTAAATCTCAAATACTACCGTTTTATTTATTCATGTTTTGTGAACGTTGATGGATGTACTTTTAGAAAGTTTGCCCTGGATATTGAGTATTTATGTTTACAGTATGTTGAGAGGAGGTCGTGGACGCGGACGCAGACGTGGAAATGCGAGACAAGAAGAGTCGGTATCTACCCCAGAGATAACCGCTAGTCGAACGGATTCCCATTCCGGGGGACAGCAGGGATCGGCAAATAATAATGCAGATCCTAACGTGCCAGGAGTGCTTCAGCAGGTGGTTGCCTAGATAAACCAGTTTGCTCAAGTTGTGGATCGCATGCAGACGGCGATGGGACAACAGCATAACATGGATAATCGAGGAGATAAATGGCTTACCGAAGTGATCAAATTGCACCCTCCGAAATTTGGCCAGTTCTGAAAACGCTTTCTTGGGATCACCGGTCAAGGAATTAGAAAAGATTTTGCGAGGATTAAGCGTCCCAACGATAGGAAGGTTCCGCCGCCCGGTATCTTCGACAGGGAGGCTTTCGGCGGTGGGAGGCCATTCGACCGGAGGAGCACAATGTTGACTGGACGGAATTCAAATTGATGATGGAAGCGCAGATTGTCCTCGCCCGATTCTGAAGCCCGAGTTCGGGAGTTTTTCTCACCACAAAATTCAGAAGCATCTGTGACGGACGTGATTAAGACCTTTAATCACCAGCTGACTTATGTGCGCCACTTGGTCAGGACCGAGGCGGAAAGGATTTTCCATTTTGACATGCGAATGAAGCCGGAAATTCAGCAATATATGTCCGGATTTGAATGTACCACCTTGAGACAGTATCAGGACAAGGCGTTGGCCTATGATATGAAGGAGGCAGTAGTAGAGAAATCGACGGAAGCAAAGAAACAGAAGGTGTCTGGCAATTTCACGGAGAATAAGAGTAGCGGGCCTCGCAGGGGTCAGTCCTCTTTTCATTCATCCAGGAGACCTCCGCATCCTTCTCGAGGTGGAAAGAAGTTCCGGGCAGCACCAACTGTTTCAGACGCATGGAAGAAGTGTTATAACTGTGGCAAAGCGGGACATGTCCGACGTGATTGTTTCGCGCCTGCTGTGACCTGTTTCGAGTGTGGACAGGAAGGACATCGCGCAACATTTTGTGGGAATGCGACCCGATCTTTTGGTACTCGCACTCCTGTACCGGTTCCGAAGGACACTAGTGTAAACCAGACGCAGCAGAGCGGTTTCCCGCAGCAGAATGTTGGGAAAAGAGAGGCATCCAGCGCTGGGTCCGTTCCTCTGCATATTTACGAGATGAAGAAGGATGATCAGAACCCAGCTGTTGCATCAGGTACGATTCAGATCCTTTTGCAACCAGTTAGTGTCTTGTTCGATTCGGGAGCTACGCATTCTTTTATATCTTTGAACTGTGTTAATCGTTTGAAAATCCCGTGCTTGTATGATTGTGAACCTTATGTTGTGGGATTACCGAGCGGAGAGAAAATTGTGGGAACCCTAGAAGCTAGGGATTTTCCAGTAACTATAGGAGGGAGAGATTGGCTATCGAACCTTATTGTGGTTGACATCTACGGTGACGATTTAATTCTCGGAGACGATTGGCTCAACCGTTATGGAGCTATTCTGAATTACCGAGAGAGAGTCATTTCTATCATTGCTGATGACGGATCTGAACACTTATTCCGAGGATGGAGACCAGAAGCTCGGGAAAATTGATCAAAGCAATGAAAGCCGTGAAATTATCAAGCGGGGATGTCGCGGACTTTGGTGCTATGCCATGAGGAAAGAGGAAGGAGTAGAGCTCGTCTATTTCGATTGTGAATGAGTTCTCGATGTATTTCTGACGAACTACAGGTTACCTCCGCAGAGAAGTGGAATTCACTATTGAATTAGAGCACATGCAGCTCCTATTTCCAGAGCACCATACCGCATGGCGCCAACCGAGATGTATGAACTCAAGAAGCAACTAGAGGAATTGTTACTGAAGGGCTATATCCAACCTAGCGTTTCTCCTTGGGTAGCGCCTGTTCTCTTTGTCCTAAGAAGGACGGATCCCTCCGACTGTGTATTGATTACAGGGAGCTCAACAAGATGACGATCAAGAATAAGTACCCTATACCTCGGATCGACGACTTGTTTGATCAACTGCAAGGGGCAAGGGTATTCTCGAAGATTGACTTGCGATCGTGATACCACCACCGAGAATTAAGGAATCGGATATACCAAAATCGCTTTCGGATCCCGATGAGGCATTATGAATTTGTAGTAATGCCATTTGGACTTACCAATGCTCCTGCGGTATTCATGCAATTGATGAATCGGGTATTCTTGGAATACTTGGATAAATTTGTGGTCGTCTTCATTGATGACATCTTGATATATTCGAAGGACGCAGAGGAGCATGCCGAACATTTGCGTGTGGTTTTGAGCACTTTGAGGAAGGAACAGCCGTATGCAAAGCTTTCTAAATGCGAGTTCGCTTAGGAAGTAACCTTCCTTGGGCATGTGATATCACGACGGTTCGGGTGGACCCAAGAAAGTCGAAGCAATCTTGGAATGGGAAGTTCTAGTAATGTGAAAGAAGTCCGAGTTTCTAGGACTTGCGGGATATTATCGCCGCTTTGTAGAGGGATTTTCCAAGATCTCTCGTCCGCTCACTCAGCTGTTACAGAAAACTCAAAAGTTTAAGTGGGATGAGAAATGCCAGGCTGGTTTTGATGAGCTTAAGAAGAGACTGACGACAACACCTATTTTAGCATTGCCAGATGGAACTGATGGATTCATGGTATACAGCGACGCTTCGAATCAGGGTCTGGGTTGTGTATTGATGCAAAAGGATAAGGTGATTGCTTATGCTTCTCGGCAATTGAAACCGTATGAGGTTAATTACCCGACTCACGATTTGGAGCTAGCAGCTGTGGTCTTTGCCTTGAAAATTTGGCGACATTATTTGTACGGCACTCATTGTCAGATCTTTACAGACCATAAGAGCCTCAAGTACATTTTCAGTCAGAAAGAATTAAACATGAGGCAGAGAAGGTGGCTGGAATTGATCAAGGATTACGACTTGGAGATTCTCTATCATCCGGGGAAAGCAAACGTAGTAGCCGATGCTTTGAGATGTAAACCTGTTTCGCTTCGAGTGTTGGAAGAACTTACATCCCAAACCAGCATTCAGCGGGAACTGATCCGTGAAGGGGTTGAAGTATGGGCACCACGAATCCAAGGGCAACTTTATGTGATGGAACTGACTTCATCACTAGTCGAGGAGATCAAGTCTAAGCAGTTGGACGATTCTCTGATCCTTCGATTATGTGACGAAGTAAAGAAAGGAAAAGCCCCAGGATTCGTGTTACAAGATGATGGAGTTCTGAGATTTCAGATCGACTTTGCGTTCCCGATGATGGTGATTTGAGACGGACTATTATGAAGGAAGCTCACAGCGCGCCATATTCCATTCACCCGGGCAGCAGTAAGATGTATAAGGATTTAAAACAAAATTTCTGGTGGATGAATATGAAGAAGGACGTAGCAGAGTACGTTTCGAAGTGCTTGAATTGTCAGCAGGTTAAGATTGAACATCAGCGACCTGCCGGAATGTTAAAGCCGCTTCCGATCCCTGAATGGAAGTGGGAGGACATATCGATAGATTTCATCACCAGTATGCCAAGGACTAGAACGGGAATGAACATGATTTGGGTTGTAGTTGATCGACTAACCAAGTCGGCTCATTTCCTAGGGATTAAAGATACATGGGGGCCCGAGAGATTGGCGCGAGTATTTATTGCGGAGATAGTCAGATTGCATGGGACGCCGAAGACCATTATTTCAGATCGAGATGGTCGTTTCGTGTCGCACTTCCGAAAGCAATTCACGGGGCTTTGGGAATCGAGCTCAACTTTAGCACGGCTTATCATCCCCAACGGACGGTCAGTCAGAAAGGACTATACAGACAGTAGAGGACATGCTTAGAGCTTGTGCATTAGATTGGTCAACTGATTGGGAAGTTCACTTGCCCTTGATCGAGTTCACCTATAATAACAGTTGGCATGCTTCTATTAAGATGGCACCATTTGAAGCTTTGTACGGGAGAAGATGCCGATCACCCCTGTGTTGGGATGATTCTTCGGATTTGATCGGGACGGAACCGGAATTGATTATTCAGACTCAAGAGAAGGTAGCTTTGATTCGAGAAAGATTGTTGACTGCCCAGAGTCGACAGAAGTCTTATGCAGATATACGTCGTCGCCCTCTAGAGTTCGACGCTGGGGACCATGTACTATTGAAGGTCTCCTACACGAGGGATTTTCCGTTTTGGGAGGAGAGGCAAGCTTAGTCCAAGATATATCAGACCATTCGAGATCCTCGAGAGAGTTGGAGATTTAGCATACAGGTTGGCCTTACCGCCATCGCTGAGTCATGTTCACAATGTGTTTCACGTATCCCAATTGCGGAAGTATGTACCGGACCCCAGTCACGTCATTGATTTCGACGAGATCGAGATAGCTAATGATGGCATCTTCGAAGAGAGACCAATCAAGATACTTGAGAGCCGGATCAAACAATTGAGGAATAAACCAATACACTTGGTTAAAGTACAATGGTCATGACATGGAGTCGAAGAGGCCACTTGGGAAACGGAGGACAGTATGAAGGCTAGATATCCAGAGTTGTTTTCATCTTAAGTTTCGGGACGAAACTTCTTTTTAGGGAGGAAGGATGTAATACCCGAGATTTCTGATATGTATTTGGAACTTGTGATATTGTAATCGTTGTACTTGATCTGAGTATTATTCTCCGTATTTCATAATCCGATGTTGTCGAGCGTATGATTTCATGTATGTGATTTAAAAATTGTAATTCTGCGCATGTAGCGCACGCTATCGGCTATGTGTAGCGTACGCTAACATGGACTCAATAGCGCACGCTACAAAGGGAACATTAGCGCACGCTATTGCGTGGTCAATTTGATTGAGACATGCGGTAGGTGAGATCTGGCCGGGGACCCTTGTCGGATCATGTCGGGATGAACCTGGACGGCTTTCGGGAAAATCCGAGTCAACGCCTTAGCGCACGCTACAGGCATGTGCATAGCGCGCGCTAAGCGTTGAGTACAGTTAAGTCAGTGAGCCGTTAGCGCACGCTACGAGCAGGGACTAGCGCGCGCTAATAGCCATTTCTTATAAATAGGACAGCATCCTATTCGTGATTTCAGTTCCTTCTTCTCCCATACCCGAATTCTTACACTTAGAGCATAACTTCCTTCATCCTAAACACTTCATATCAACATCCTAGTTCGTGATTGAAGATCGTATATCATTGGAGATTGGTGTTCAAGCCTTCGGCGTTAGATTGCTTCGATTTCCTCCGTGTTCTTCACTACTTTGAGGTAGGTGATTCTTCACCAATACTAGTAGTGTTCTAAAGGACGTTTGATCATGCTTATCTTGTCAGTTAGATTCTTAAGTAGTCGAACTTCATGTGTAGAAGGATATTTTCGATGTTTCGATACTTATTCACCATATAAACCATTGAACCTCTTGGTGTTTGAACTCCTAGCATATTCTGAAGCTTCAAACCTATTTGTGATCAGTAGACGGATTTACCTAGTTGTTACGTTTTACACATTGGAATCATGCGTTTTGGAACGTAGGACGAATGGAACTTAGAGTATTTTCTTGAAGATCAAAGATGAATTGTGATGTTGAGATGATTATCCGTATATTTGTATCTCATAATCATAGAACTTCCACAAACCTTATTAGCATGATATGCTTGAGGATGACTTGTTTTATCACCAGAGAATTCATGAGTTCATCACCATTCAACCCAGTTTTCTGTCAGTAGTGATCTGCCATGCACGATTAGCGCACGCTAACATACGTTAGTTAACGTGCGCTATCGGGGTTAAGTTAACGCACGATTACGTACGTAACGTACGTTATGAGATCAGCCGAGTCAAACTGTCAGTCCGTGGCTAGCGTACGCTAGGCTTATACGATAGCGTATGCTAACAGGCAGGCTTAGCGCACGTTACGTAGAGTACGTAGCGCACGCTAAGCAGTCCAGGCAGATTGTTTATTTTGAGCTTTTTGGCCGTAGACCGAATTGCTAGGCCATCGTTCGACTTGAGATGATTTGTATATCATTCCTTTTGTTAAGGTTCGAGCTTGTTACGTTGATCGAAGGAGGCGGCCTTCGAGTGTGTTGAGATCATTGAAGTATTCCATTCTTGCCATTTTCGAGGCAAGTATCATATGTCGAGTTCGATTTATATTGAAACTTTGATCATGCTTGTGGTTTTGTTCATGTTGTTGAATATGAGATGTATTTCTGAAATTTCTCGTGGTATTCATTGTTATTTGTTCGTATTGATGAACATATTGAAATGCATATATGTATGCATAGTTGATTGATTTATGGTATAAATGATCCGAGGGGATCATGAGGATCTATGCTGAGGGCGCTGGATCGAATGTCCACCATGCGTTGGTCCGACGGGATCATCATGGGGATCTATGCTGAGGGCGCTGGATCGCTGGACGGGTTTTCCACCATGCATTGGTCCGACGGGATCATCATGGGGATCTATACCAAGGGCGCTGGATCGCTGGATTACCCTGTACTGTGTTGATGGAATCGTGAGGATTCGCATCGTTGGATTCCGGTGGCGGAAGTCCGTTTTGCATGTTTTATGATGCATTGATGATTTATGTTTTACAATACTTGTACTAGCATTGTTTTGCTAACCCCTTCGGGGGTGGACATTGTTTTGATGTTCAGGTAGCCGAGGAGCGGGGAAGCAACCACAGTACCGACAGGACGATGAAATGGCTCAGTGATGTGGTTGATGTTTATTGTTATTGTGATTTGTCTTCTTGGTCTATTTAGTACTCGAGTACGTCTGTTTTTAATAACGTCTTTTCGATATGGTTGTATAAGTTAACTCATTTGATCGGTTGCATCAAATCTGTATTTGAACTTCAGTTGTACGATTGGATTATATTTACATTCCTTTTAAAATTAGCCTTGTAAATCCTTACCTAAAGGGTTTACGGCGTTGTAATTATTCTGAATATCTCGGGGTGTTACATGAACAACTCTTTTTTTTATCTTTCTCACAGCTTATATGATGGAAATAAATCAAGATAATCGAAGCTCACAGTACTGCAAGTATGATCAAAGTTGTGTGTCCATCAATTCCAAATGTGATGGTATTTAAAGGTATTTTAGCATGCGCTAACTCTAATGTGTAGCATGCACTAGCGGCTTAGTCAACCAACTTTTCTTCTGACGTTGACATGAAATGGGCTTGTCTCTTAACGTCTCTTTCCAACGGATAAATTTTGAACTTAGCGTGCACTAACATTCATTCCTAGCATGCGTTAGATGTTCAAGATATACTTTCCAGATTGAGCGAGATTCTTGTCTTGACTTTGTTGATTCAACGGTTGAATGACTAACGGCAGTACTTGAATATGTATCATGCGTGCGCTAATCGACTGAAGACAGCATGCGTTAGTCTTTATTTTAGTGTGTGTTTGCTTCTTTTATCCTCCAGAGCCTTCTGCCTTGAAAATACTACCAGGAAGCGTGCGTAATTATATCACATAGCGTGTGTTACTCCTTTACATAACATGCGTTACACCTTCTCATAGCGTGCGCTGAATAAGATGGACAGACTCACTGTCCTTTCTGCCTTGTTTTCAATCAGAACAGGTAGCGTTCGCTAATATTTATATGCAGCATGCGCTAAATATCAGGTGAGACTTCAAGTGACTCTATGTTAGCGTGCGCTGAGAATCAAGTGAGACTTCATGTAGCTTTCCGTTAGCGTGCGCTAACACGTATGTGTAGCGTGCGCTAAGTTCCACTTTGAATTATTTTTGTTTTACGAACGATGGTGCCCCTTTATCGAGATTTTGATCATCTTTGTTTAAATGTTTGTGTAAAATACATCATCAAAATATATTTGTCCAACAATCTCCCCTTTTTGATGATGACAAAATATTTAACAAATTATACCTGCAATCATAAGAAAAGTTTGTTGAATCAAAGTTATGCCTTTGTTTGATTTTGTTAGTGACATTTGTTGGTCCCTTTCTTAAGTACTCGATACAGCTTGGGAAATGTTTAAGCAACAGGCTGTATGGTTTTTCGAATCTGAGTGCGTAGCGGAAGTCTTAAATATAGTAAGTTGCCGTCGATACAGCAACTCGGTCTAATCTCCTGTTAGCTTGGTGCATACAGGGTTTTGCAGTGTATACTTGAATAAATCACAGTTATGAAAACAGTAAAAGCTAAAGGTAAATAACACAGTATTTAAGTGGTTCGAGGTAAACCCCTCTACGTCCACTGGTCCTCCACACAGGGGTAAATCGTTTATTATAATTACTGCGTACACAACTATGTATTTATAATCAAACCTATCCTTGTATCGTTCACAGTTGATACAAAGAATGCCGCTTTCAACCGTTCACACATTGGTTAAAGCTTCCTTCTTGACTTGCTTCTTCACACACAGCCCAAAGCTTCGTCCTTATTCGTCCCACAGTCGAATAACTTGTTGAGTTCACACAGCTCGATTTTACACAAAGGTAAAGGTAGGTAACCGGGTAAGAACAGCAGCTTTGAATATGGAGTTCTTGAGCTGATGATGGCTGTTCTTGATGTTTGAGCACTGTATATCTCTTTAGATCTGATTTGCAGAAAGATTCTGGAGATATGTTTTGCTCTGATGTATGTAATAACAGCTTCTTCACTTGGTGACTGATTTCGTTGTGGTTGTACGTATTTGATCTTCAATTTCTGGGGATATATATAGCATTCTTGGATATATCCGTTGATATAGATCCGTTGGGCAAGATTTGATAGTTGACTTGAATAGACCAGATCCGGATATTAAGGGATTTGAAGATCTCAGGATGCCTTGAGATTTAAATACTTTATCCTTTCAGTTTTTAAATACTTCTTTATCGAACAGGGCTTGACTTTAGTGAATTCCAAAGATTCCTTTCCAAACGGTCTTCAGTCCTGATCCGATGAGAATGCTGTATCCACTGGTGCTGTAGGCATAATGGAATAGTCAGGCGCTGTATGGAAGGGCGCTGTATTGAGGTTTCGAGACAGCTTCCATACTTGGCGTTTATTTAGACTTTGTTGCTGTATCTAGGTAGCGCGAGAGCTTTGATGTATCTTGCGCCGTGATAAGGTCTTCGATACAGATTGCAACTTCAAACCGCTTTCGATACAGGCTTGCAGTATCAAGCTTTGTTTGGCAATTATCAAAACAACATTATTATTCCCAACAATTTCCCCCTTTTTGATAATTTCCAAACCAACCAATTTCTCCTTTTCTTTGATAACTACTTGATGGCAACTTGAGAGGACTTCGATACAAGAGATGATTTTTCCAACAGTTTCCTTCTCTTTGATAGTTTCTTGAGCAGGCTTCTTGATCTTCTGTCAAATGATCTGGTCTTCAGCACTAAATCTAAAAGAAATGTGAACTGCTCGCAGGCAAGTTCTAGAATGATAGCATCTAATAGGGAAGTGTATTACATCTTAAACTTATGATTGGCGCACAGGCACAATCTTACATTTGATCTAGTTAAGTACAACTTAACCTATGAACTGTTCGCAGACGAGTTCTAAAAGTAATAATAAGATAAAATTTGTTTTAAAACAAACTGTATCCTCGGATAATATAGCGTTCCCCCTCAAAAGGTATATACAGGATTAAATTAATGTTCGGATTAATGCTGTATTCATGGGTCGTACTGTATTCCCCCTTAATTAATGCACACGTCAGCCGTAGGAAGGTTTCATGCCTTCTTAGTCCTACAGTGCTGTCTTGACTGTTCTGAGTGTACAGTTAATTAATGGCAGATACTGTATTCATGGGTCTTACAGCATTCCCCCTCACTTAATGAGTAAAAGCAAAAAAAACTTTATAGGGATTTTCTGGATGTAGCGTTTCCAATTCGTGTCGACGAATGGATATCAAGTAACTTTGGGTCCTGGTGTGATAGTGCCTTTCGGTACCCAAATTTGCCGGGCAACAATTTGTTTGTTGTAGGCTACTTTTGGTCCATTATATCGATATCTACGTGGGGCAAGCACGTAGTCGTTGTAATCATTATAATGCATGAAAAATCGAGAATTATAGTTGTTATTCCAGTACGATTGTCGTCTCGGAGGTGGAGCCATTTTCATAGATCTTGCATATTGCCTCCTGGGTCTCCAGTTGGACTCCCAATTCTGTTGTTGATACTGTGCGGGCACCTGCTGTCTCGAGGAATAGCGGGGCTCTTGTATCCAATTTCTAGGCACGCTGTGTTGAGAGTACTGTTGTACGGGTTTTTGGTGGTTGGATACAGCCTTCCTCCTGAATGACTGCTGGCGCTTATAATATGCTAATGGAGCATGCTGTGGAGTGCGCCTTACAGGTCTGAGTGGCTGTTGATTCCACTGTCTCGAATAGTAGAGTTGCGGGGGCGGAATGGCAGCTTTTGCATTTCGAGGTGCAACAGGTTCCTTCACAGGACTCGGGACTTCTTTCGATACAGGGATGGATTCCTCACTCCTGACGAATACCGTACTAGATTTTTCTTTGTTGGAGAACGAGTTGTACCCTAAGCCACATTTATCATGAGCATGTTGCCCAGTGCTTAGGATCTCTTCCATTCTTTTAGAGGATTTCTCGAAAGATTTCAAGATTGTCTCTAATTCTCCTTCACGTTTCTCGAGTGATTTTACTTTGGCTTCGAGTAGGGCCAAATCATTTGTCTTGCTTTCAAGATGAGACTTAGTCTCATTTAGATTTTGAGCAAGTTGATGATTGCTCTCCATGAGTTTTTCTAAATTGACTTTGCTGTTTTCGCAATTAACTGACATATTTTCGTAATTTTCCTTCAGCAAGTCGTTTTCTTCCTTCAGCTCTAAGTTGGAAATTTCAAGCTGGGTGTTTTCTCTTTTCAATATCTCATGGGCCTTTTGAATGTTATTAAATTCATTCAACATATTTTCAAAAGTATGAGATGCATTTATAGGAATAGTTGAGGTGGAGCTTACCTCATCATCATCGCCGTCTTCATTTTCTTCTTTAACTTCGGTCATAGAGCACACATAGGCTCTATCTTCTAGCTCATCATCTGACGAGTCACTATCAGTGACCACCTGAAGATATTCTTCGGTCTTTGTTGATGCGGGAGGAGCTTTTGATTCTCCAATGAAGGCTTTGAGTTTGTTCTTCATCCTGTTTCTCCAGTCATCAAACTCGTTAATGTGAAACATAGATATCTTTTTAGACACAAAGGTATCCATATTAGAAGATGGGAATTGCAAGGACTGTTTTCGAAAATAAGTATTTTTAAGGATCTGATTCGATTAAAAATGCGACGATTCTTTTAGAATCAACCGCTCCGATACCAATTGTTGGTCCCTTTCTTAAGTACTCGATACAGCTTGGGAAATGTTTAAGCAACAGGCTGTATGGTTTTTCGAATCTGAGTGCGTAGCGGAAGTCTTAAATATAGTAAGTTGCCGTCGATACAGCAACTCGGTCTAATCTCTTGTTAGCTTGGTGCATACATGGTTTTGCAGTGTATACTTGAATAAATCACAGTTATGAAAACAGTAAAAGCTAAAGGTAAATAACACAGTATTTAAGTGGTTCGAGGTAAACCCCTCTACGTCCACTGGTCCTCCACACAGGAGTAAATCGTTTATTATAAATACTGCGTACACAACTATGTATTTATAATCAAACCTATCCTTGTATCGTTCACACAGATTGATACAAAGAATGCCGCTTTCAACCGTTCACACAGATTAGTTAAAGCTTCCTTCTTGACTTGCTTCTTCACACACAGTTCCAAAGCTTCGTCCTTATTCGTCCCACACAGGTCAGAATAACTTGTTGAGTTCACACAGAGCTCAGATTTTACACAAAGGTAAAGGTAGGTAACCGGGTAAGAACAGCAGCTTTGAATATGGAGTTCTTGAGCTGATGATGGCTGTTCTTGATGTTTGAGCACTGTATATCTCTTTAGATCTGATTTGCCGAAAGATTCTGGAGATATGTTTTGCTCTGATGTATATAATAACAGCTTCTTCACTTGGTGACTGATTTCGTTGTGGTTGTACGTATTTGATCTTCAATTTCTGGGGATATATATAGCATTCTTGGATATATCCGTTGATATAGATCCGTTGGGCAAGATTTGATAGTTGACTTGAATAGACCAGGATCCGGATATTAAGGGATTTGAAGATCTCTGACAGCTTCAGTATTTAAATACTTTATCCTTTCAGTTTTTAAATACTTCTTTATCGAACAGTGCTTGACTTTAGTGAATTCCAAAGATTCCTTTCCAAACGGTCTTCAGTCCTGATCCGATGAGAATGCTGTATCCACTGGTGCTGTAGGCATAATGGAATAGTCAGGCGCTGTATGGAAGGGCGCTGTATTGAGGTTTCGAGACAGCTTCCATACTTGGCGTTTATTTAGACTTTGTTGCTGTATCTAGTTAGCGCGAGAGCTTTGCTGTATGCTGGCGCTTTGATAAGGTCTTCGATACAGGATTGCAACTTCAACCGGCTTTCGATACAGGGCTTGCTGTATCAAGCTTTGTTTGGCAATTATCAAAACAACATTATTATTCCCAACAACATTTGAAACCAATTGTTTGCAAGAATGATGTTCAAGTTCATAATTTGTGTCTTTCTCACCCTTTTTGTCATAATAAAAAAGGAGACAAACAAGGCTCCCCCTGAAACGGAGCTTACTTTAGAACCAGTAGCTTTAAAAATTAAGCTATAAGCTAGAAATACACACTGAAAAACATTTATCCAAAAACATTATAAAGGATTATAAATATAGACTTGAAAAATCATTAAAAATGCAAGAATAAAAAACGGAGTACATTATCACCAAATCAAGCATACATAAAACAAGTTTGACGAACTAGCATAAGAAAATTTATCGAGATACACATCATTAGTATTTGTCTCGATGAGAAATCAGCATATGGGATTTCAAAGGTTAGGGTCGGATTGAGTCTATGGAAATGGAAATGACGGATGAGAGAATCGAATAAAATCCTCAAGAAGTGTTTTGATGCCTCGAACTTCGGACCGAAGATCCCAAATATCTTCACAAATCTTGTGTTGCGTGGTTTTGAGGCCACGAATCCGAGCAACGAGGTCCTCTTCATCCCTATCTTCTATGATCACCTTCCACTTCCCTTTCATCTTGGGAGGTCGAACGAACGAACTGGTTTAAATTCCGTGAAGAGTTTCTGGCCCTCTTTGAGAGATACGCTCGGCCGGAGTCGGCATATGCGTTCCCTTTGGAACATGATCGTCCTCCTGGAGATACAAAAACAAAATCCATCCTCTATTTATCGTCTCGACATAGTGCATCGCTTTGAGAGATGAGTCGCAAACTTCGTGTCCCCGAGAAACCAGAACCGACATCTCTTCCGACAAGTCCAACTGGTAGTGAAAAAAAATGACGGTTAGAATTGAACCAAAAGGCATCCCGGATTTTCTCGACTGAGAGGCATAATGCTTGGAATGGAATGCATCACCCTTTGCCTTCATCCAGTTTAACACAATAGAGGCAAAATTCACCTTGTCGCCATTCAACACATGGTATATAACAGGTTTGTCAATCCCAACAAGTTTGTGTGGAGTATTAACCTTCGGCATTAGGCACTTCATAAGAGCAACTAGAACTAGACGAATCTTAATACTAGAGTCATTAATTTCGAAAGCATCGCCGGTTATTTCGATAACCACTTTTAAGTTCAGAAAATCCGATACGTCGAGCTCATTCAGATCAGATTCATCTTCCAATGATTTTCCCGAACATTCAATTCCATCAGTCGACAATCCAAACAACTCACACAAAATTTCAGAAGATATTTTCATACAAGTTCCACCGACAATACTTTGAACAATCCCATTCTCAACCAAATGCATATTAGCATAGAATTCATGAACAAGATTGGGAAAAACAGGTTCCTTGCATGCTTAAAATTTTTTGATACCCAATGATGCAAAATATTCACGAATATTAATTTTTACCTGTTCTAAACTTCCGAAGTTGAAGAAGTAGTCGGTGAGGTGTTATTTCGGAAGAATTTTGGAGTACACCTTGAATGCAGCGGCGGATATGAATCGGCTGGAATCGAAGTCAGAATCCCGTGGGTGTTTTGAGCCTTTGTATTGTTTCTTCATTGGACTCTTTAACCGCTTGCCATTGATAGGATGAATTGAAGGCGAATTTAAGGGAAATTGGTAAATTTGGGGTATTTTCGGTCGGGAGCGATTTAGGGTTCGTGATGAAATGAAAAAGGGGATCTGCTGAATTTTGGGTTATAATTGAACTGGTGATTCGTTAGCGTATGCAAGAGTGAGATTAGCGTACGTTATTGGAAGGTAAAAAGGTTACTGGACTATTCAGTACCTTAGGACGTTTTATGACAAAAAGTTGGAATATTGTACGCTATTGATGGGAAGCAGCATGCACTATCGGGCAATTCTGTATTTGAGGGTCGAATTTAGCGCACGTTAAGGGTTATGTCTAGTGCCCGCTAGACCAATAAATCTAACAAATTTATTTCTCATAAGACGAACAATAAAAAATAGTCCTTTAAAAATTATCGGTGTGTCCAATACCGAGTTATAAGCGAATATGATTAAATGATTCCTCAGGTGAAGTTTTGTAAATATATCAGCAAGCTGATCTTTTGTACTGACAAAAATAAAACGAATATCCTTTTTCTGAATGTGATCTCGGAGAAAATGATGTCTTTTATCAATATGCTTGGTTCGACTATGTAAAACATGATTTTTACTGAGATTTATTGCACTAGTGTTATCACATAAGATATGAGTATTTTCAAAGTGAATACCATAATCTCAGATTTGATTTTAGAACCACAACACCTGGGCACAAGCACTGCCAGCAGCCACATATTCGACTTCGGTTGTGGAAATCGCTACATTGGTTTGCTTCTTGCTTCTCGAAGAAATTAGACAGGATCCGAGAAAATGACATGTACCACTAGTACTTTTCTTATCAATTTTACATCTGCCAAAATCGATGTCACAGTAGGAAATTAAATTAAAATCCAGACATGATGGATACCATAATCCTAATCCAATAGTTCTTTTTAAGTAACGAAAAATACGTTTGCAAGCAGTCAAATGAGATTCCTTAGGATTTGATTGAAATTTAGCACATAAGCATGTAGCAAAAATTATATCTGGTCTAGATGCATTCAAGTAAAGAAGAGATCTGATCATACCTCGATATAGCTTTTGATCGACGTATTTCCCATTTTCGTCTCTGTCCAATTTTATATAGATGACATTGGAGTTGGAATTTCTTTGCTACTTTCCATTTTGAACTTTTTGAGTAGGACGTGAATGTATTTGGTTCGATGGATAAAAATCCCATCTTCATATTGTTTAACTTGAAGCCCGAGGAAGAATGTTAATCCTCCTATCATACTCATCTCGAACTCTCCCTTCATTAGGTCCGAAAAATCTTGACAAAGAGATTTGTTAGTAGCACCAAAAACAATATCGTCTACATATATTTGGCAAATAAGCATATCGTTGTTTACCATTTTTACAAATAAATTGCTCACGATTTTACCTCTTATGTAGCCATGAGCAATAAGAAATTGTCTTAAACGATCATACCAGGCTCGTGGAGCTTGCTTCAAACCATAGAGAGCTTTATTGAGCTTGAAGACGTAATCTGGAAATCGATGATCTTCAACGCCTGGAGGTTGCTTCACGCAGACTTCTTTCTGAATGAATCCATTGAGAAACGTACTTTTGAAATCCATTTGGAATAATTTAATCCTTTTATTAGATGCAAAAGAACAAAGTAGTCGAATGGCTTCGAGTCGAGAAACGGGGGCAAAACTTTCTTCACAATCGATTCCTTCCTCTTGACTGTAGCCGTGAGCAACTAGCCGCGATTTGTTTTTAATTATGTAACCATCTTCACCGTGCTTTATTTTATGCACCCATTTTGTTCCGATGATAGATTTATCTGCAGGAGCAGGAACTAATTCCCAAACTTTATTTCGCTCGAATTGCACAAGCTCTTCCTGCATTGCCAGTACCCAGCTTTCGTCATCAATAGCTTCACTGACGTTTTTGGGTATGATTTCGGACACGAAAGCACAATTATTCTGAAGTTCAAGCGATCCTTTTTGAGTTTGAATTTCGTCCTCAATATTTCCAATCACCAAGTCTTTGTGATGGTCTCGTACATGCTTCCAATCTTTTGGTAATTTGTCAATTGGGACTTCATGAGTATTTTTTGGTTCTTTTGATAGCTGGACTTCCGGGAGTGTACCTGCATCATCAACAAGATCTACCTTTCTCGGCGGTCAGATTGAATCATCAAATTTAACATGAATGGATTTTTCTTCTTTATTTTATTTTAGATTGTAAACCTGAAAGGCTTTACTATTTAACGAATATCCCAGATGCCTGAGTCGGATTTAGGATCAAACATTCCCAAATTTTCTTCACCGTTATTATGTATGAAAACTTTACGTCCAAAAGGGAAATAAGAAATATTAGGCTTTTTATTGTTCCAAATCTAATACGGGGTTTTAAGTTGACCCCTCCAAAGTATAACTCGATTTATAGTATAACACGCCATATTTACGGCCTCGGCCCAAAAATATTGTGGAAGAGAGTATTTGTTTAACATTGTTCTGGACATTTCTTCCAAGGACCGATTTTTTCTTTCAATGACTCCATTATGCTGAGAAGTTCTAGGATCTGAAAAGTTATGATTTATACCATATTTGTCACAAAGTATTTCAAATGTTGAGCAATCAAATTCTCCTCCATGATCGGTTCGAATAGAAATAATAGAAAGATTTTTCTCATTTTGTACCAACCGGCACCATTTGGAAACTTCTGCAAATGCATCGTCTTTATGGGTTAGGAATTTGACCCAAGTAAATCGATAAAAATCATCCACAATAACTAAAGTGTAAAATTTGCCATTCAGGCTAGCATATCGGGATGGTATGTAGACAAGTTCGAGAATAAGAGAAGTAGAGATTTAAATTTTAGTTTAAATGATTCTCGTATGTGATTACCTTTATTGTAAGAATCGCATAAGTTTTGAAAGTTTTGAAATAATGGGTAAGGTCATATGTCCTAATTTTCAAACCAAATCATATTTTGAATGTTTTGAAATAATGGGTAAGGACGTATGTCCTAATTTTCAATGCCACAAAAATGTATTTTTGTCTAAGGTCATAAGATATTTTTCACTGAACGAGTTTTCATCATTGAGGTCAACAATATAAATATTCCCATATCTTAATCCAATAAATGTGACTTTATTATTTTTGAAGGTGGTGCAGTGAATTTCTTCAAAAAGTATTTTAAAACCTTCGTCGCATTGAGATACACTAAGAATATTATGATGTAGTCCTTCAACAAATAGAACTTTATTTATAGAGGGAGAAGGTTCCTTACCAACCTTACCGGTGCCTATAATCTTTCATTTTTTGTTTTCAGCAAAGGTCATGAATCCTTATTCTTGATATTCAAATTCTTTGAACAACTCTTTGGTGCCGCACATATGTCTAGAACAGCCACTCTCAACGTACCATTTGCTTTCCTTTAAACGAGGTACCTGCAAAAGTGAATTGTTGCGGGTTTTTTTTGGTACCCATGCCCTTTTGGGTCCTCCAGTGTTAACAAGGCTTATGGCATTCGGGACTATTGTTCCCTTAGGAACCCAAATTTGTCGAACTTTTATAGTCCTCAATTTTGAACAAACTTCATTTTTATGTTCTTCATTAAATTTTCATTCGTAGTTTGGATTCTTGGTTCCCTTAAGTTTTTCGGGATTTATAAGCGATTATTCTCTATTGAAAGGATCAAAACCAAGACCGTATTTTAACAATGGAGATTTTTGAATTGATAAAATTTTTTCCAATTTCTCGTTGCCGAGAGTGATTTTGTTCATTATATATTGTAATTCTCTTTGAGTTTTCGACAACTCATTTTTCAAAATATTTTCATTATTTAGACAAGAAGTATGATCCAATTCAGCATTTTTCCGCATTGGAATATTTATTCCAAACATCATTAATAGAGTTTTGATGATTAAGTTGCTAAACAAAGCAAAAGAACAAAGAGGCAAAGCAAAACAACGAAGGTGACGAAGTCGCAAAAAGTAGCTCAGAATGCAAAGCTAGCGCACGCTAGAGCCAAGGGTTAGCGCACGCTAACGGGTCCTGTCTGCAGATCAGACAAGTTGAAAGCTACCTGAAGTTAAGTTACCTGATGAAGATAGCGTGTTGGATCAAGATCGGAATATGCGCCGTGTTGCGGAAGCATAAATAAAATTACGGAAATTAAATGACGCACAGATTTATAGAGGTTCGTCTATAAACGAGCCTACGTCCTCTCTCGGTATCTTTTTCAATAGGTTCAAGATAAAAACCTCTGCACCTCTCTTCTATCGGTAGAGGGATAACCGTTACAATCACGTCTTCTATTGGTCCGTGATAAACCACTCGTACTTGTCTTTGCATCGGTCCAAGTTAAACCGCTTTCCTTCTATCAGACAAGGAATCAACTGCTCTAGCTTTTTATCGGTACTAGATAAACCTCACAAAGATAGCGATTGTGATTCTAACAATGCCGAGTCCTTGATCCTAATAACACTGAATCCAATCGTATCTTTCTTTTACCATTCATGTATGATTTTGTATATAACACTTAATCACTCAATGTAAGCTCAATATTACAACAACAATAATATCAATATGAATCTGAGATGATTATCTCGTATGCTTGAAGTTGTTGTATGGAATCAATACCATAGGCATGGTATTTATAGGCTCCATCATCAAACTAGCCGTTGCACCTTCAAACTTGATTACGTACGCTATCTGCCTTCTATTACGTATGCTAACAGCGTTACGTACGTTAACAGTCATATATTACGTACGTTAGCACGTACCAGTTTTAGTCCAGTGACATTCGTTTCTTTCCTTACGTACGTTAGCCAATCCTTTATTACGTACGTTAACATATGTTAGGAATACTTGTTAGATTTTGATGATGTCATTAATATAAAATCAAATGTTTATTACTTGGCAAAAATGTAAGGAAGAACCAAATGAGTATCTTCCATAGGCCAAATATGTTAAGTATAAAACTTGGCAAAATGTAAAGAAGAACCAAATGAGTATCTTCTGTAGGCCAAAAATTAGTTAGGCTAAAATCGGCTAAGTACTGAGTACAGCTAAGTCCATCAGAGAGGATCAGTCGAGTCGAGTCAGAGTAGTTCTGATCAACACAATTTATCAGAGAAGTTTGACCAGACTGCAGCCAAGGTACCTCAGACAAGTCACCTGATCAGATAAGTCACAAACAGTGAACATCAGAGAGGTCCAGACTGCAGAGATGTTAACTGCTCATCAGCCTAGTCGAAGTCAGCCAAGTACTCCAAGTCCACGTCAGCATGCGTTGAAAAGTCAAGTATTATGGAAAGTCACATGCAACGTGAAGAGACAAATTGGAGTGATTCCCGCAAGAGATTTGAATTAAAAAAGCTATCCAGACCCACCTTGAAGACTTTAATCGTTTTATAATCAAAAGATTCAGCGCATCACATGCAGAGTCTTCACAACAGTCGGAAGATAGATTAAAATAATGGGAATCCAGCCTTGCAACGTTCAAAAAGATTAAACAAATAAGTCTCCCTCCAACGGACGGATTTGTTCAAAAGATTTGCAACGGCTACAAGGAAAAAGCTCAGAGATCGTGACCTATATATATCCGAAGATTTGAAGCTGAGCAATCACTGGTGCGAACATACTTTCGAGCGATCAAAGCATTCAAGCAATCAAAAAGCAATCTATAGCATCGTGAAAAGAGCGGTTCTAAAAGTTCATACTTAAAGAAGCTCTAAGTTGGAGAAGACAAAAACTCTTGTCTATAATCCTGAGTTCGGGGTACTTCACTGGTTGAAGTTAGAGACTGTAAAGGCATCCAAGGATCGAGGATCAAGAGGTGCAAGGTAGTCAAGTGTGGTACAACGGCACGGATTTCCACTGGTTGGAAGTTGTTGTAGTTTTGTTTGAATCACTGTAATATTTATCACTGGTTGAGAATTATAGTGAATTCATCTCCAACTGGTTTGGAGAAAAGTGGATTAGTAGAGGATTACCCCACCTCTGAGACCACTATAATCGCTGCGTTCTTTCTTGCTTTATTGCATCATACTTTAATCACGCATTCATTGTTAAGTGTTTCATTAGTTGCTTTCTATTCGTCATCAGCTGACTTCCGCATATATTAAAGAACAAACGACTCCAAGTCATTTGTTTACCTATCAGCTGAAGAAACTCTCTCTTCGTGAAAAAGAGTTTAAGAGTTTCTACAAGTCTATTCACCCCCCCTCTAGACTTGTACCTGGACGACTTGTGACCTACAAGTGGTATCGGAGAGGTTGGTTCATTTATTTCACGAACCAGATCTATATCAGATATATATCTTTACTCTCATTTTATAATGGAACACATGCATTCTAGACTCCCTGTGTTTTGAGTTGACGAGTATGATCTGTGGAAGATAAGGATGCAGGCACACTTATCTTTGATTCATGACGACATGTGGTGCATCATAGAGGATGGTCCATTCATCTTCGAGAAGGACAACACAGCAGAGGAGATCGCAGCAGGGAAGCCAGAGAAGATTCCAAAGAAGAGGACAGAGCTGACTCCCGAAGAAATAAAGCTGGCAAATCTTGATAACCGGGCCAGAGATGTGTTATATCAAACTCTTGACAAATCCACCATGGTCAAGATAAAGAACTGCAAGAATGCCAAGGAAATCTGGGACACATTAGCTTTAATGTGTGAGGGAACGGAGCTAATCAAAGAAAATAAATTTTCAATCGCCATTCAAAAGTTTGAAAATTTCAAAATGAAGAACGGCGAATCCATAGATCAAGTGAACACAAGGTTCACTGAGATTATTAATGAGATCAACTCCCTCGGCAAAACATATGGCAACAGGGAAATGGCACTGAAGGTTCTCAGATCTCTCAACCCTGAATGGAGCATGAAGGCCATGGCCATGAGAGAGTCCAAGGACCTGAATAAGATAAAGATCCAAGAGTTGTTCTCTGATATGAAGGCTTATGAGTTCGAGCTTCCAAGTTCATCCTCAACTGAGCCTGCAGAGAAGGGAATAGCATTTGCAGCCGAGTCCCCTGCCAAGAGCCTATCTGATGTAAAGCCTCCAAATCCATTAGATTTTGAGGAAGAAATGGCGTTTATAATGCAAAGGTTCAGCAACTTTAGAAAGAACTACTCCAAATACAAGAAAAATTATAAGGAGAATCCAAGAAGGAACCAGAAAGCTGGAAGCTGGAAAGTAGAATGCTACAATTGTCACAAGACAGGACACATCCAAATGGACTGTCCTGAGCTCAAGAAGGACGAAAGCAAGAAGGAGGTGGGCAGAAAAGAAGATAGAAGAAAGGCCCTCATCGGAGAAGACCAGGAGCATGTCGAATCAAGCAACGGATTCTTTTCTGATGAAGATGAAGAGTATGACTGCCTGATGGCAAACCTAGCTGATGAAGAGGTAACTTCTAAACCCACCGGTTCAAATAACAGTTCAGCGATGTCACAAGATATGGATCTGCACGAATCGGTAATTCAGTTATTTAAAGATTTTGAAACACTCAAATCTGCACACCAAACTGTATCAGTAGAGAAGACTCAGCTGCAAGATTAGAATAGGCAGCTGAAAAATGATTTCGAAAAACTCAGCCTAGAACTGAATAAGGTTGAGATAACTGCAACTGACTTTAAAAACCAGGCTGATGTTAATACAGCTGAGATAAACCGACTAACCATTTTACTTAAAGAAAAATCAGCTCCACTTGCTCATGCCAAAGCTGAGTTTACTAAGCTGACACAGGTAAATAAGACTCAAGCGCAGGAAATAACCTTCCTGAAGGCGTCTTCAACCCTTGAAGAATTGTGTACCAATAAAAGGCCACTATATTCCAAATCAGGCCTTGGATATGATCCTCACACTCTCTCTAGTTGTAAAAGAAAGTTTATCAAGGGAGAAACAATTGTCTCGACTGTTGAGCCTACATATAAACCGATATTTAAAAACAGGCAACAGCCAAGTCACATGTCTAGGGCCGCAAGTTACACAAGGCGACCACCTAGACAGCGACTAGGCAATGGCCTGTGCAAAAGCAAAGAAATGCATAACATGCCCACTATTACCAACAATTCCCTAAAAATAGATTTCAAAATGGGAGGGGCAGATGGAAACCTCAAGGTTATCCCAATTTCCAAAATGAAAAAGTGTGGAGACCTCAAAGATTCAATAAATGGTCTCAGCCAAGATTTAGAAATGGCGCACACTATCAAAATTTTGAGGAATATCCAGTATACAATCCCAACAGGAGATTCAGACCTCGAACTTACACACCTTATGAGGGTTATAATAATAATAACAACTTTCACAATCCAAGGAGAAATCGATTCTCCAGGAAACCAGCTAACCCCAAAGGACCCACACAAATTTGGGTACCTAAATCTCTACTTGTCTGATTGCAGAAAAGGTGGAAGGACTACAACCACATCTCCAAAAGCTCAAATTTTGGAGGTGAAGAATGGTTTGTAGATTCTGGATGCTCGAGGCATATGACCGGGAACAAGAAGATGCTGTCCAAATACACCAAAGAAAGAGGTCCCGATGTAACCTTTGGAGATAGATCTAGAGGACAAACAAAGGGCTTTGGAGAGCTGCACCGAGGAAATATTGTGATATCCAAAGTTCATTATGTCAAAGGGCTCAAGTACAATCTCCTGAGCATAAGCCAGTTCTGTGACGAGAAGAACCTAGTAGTCTTCACCATCGGGAAATGTATGGTGATAGATATCTTATCTGGAGAAGTAAAGCTACAAGGTTTCAGAAGGAGAGATGTCTATATGATTGATTGGAACACAGGAACACCTAACTCCTGTTTTCTATCCAAGACAGTAGCTGAGAATGGATGGCTGTGGCACAAAAGATTATGTCACCTGAACTTCAAATCCATCAACAAGATCAGTTCTCAGAAGCTGGTCAGAGGACTTCCAAATGAAGCATTCAAGAAGGAAGCGCTTTGTGATGCATGTCAGAAAGAAAAGCAGACCAGAGCATCGTTCAAGCCAGTCCAGCCTACAACTCTCACAACAAGGATCTTAAATCTACTCCACATGGATCTATTTGGTCCTATCAAGCCAATGACTCTGAGCGGCCGAAAGCATGCACTTGTAATAGTAGATGATTATTCAAGGTACACTTGGATTATCTTCCTATATAAGAAAAGTGAAACCTTGACTAAGCTACCTGAGCTGCTGAGACGGATCCAGAATGAGAAATCTCTATCCATCATCAAGATCAGATTAGATAGAGGAGGAGAGTTTCTCAACAAGGCGATAACTGATTACATGATCGAATGGGATCCAAAGATGAGCTCTGCAGCCCAGACTCCCAGTGAATGGTGTTGCCGAAAGAAGAAACAGAACCTCGAAGGAAGCGGCAAGGTCCATGATTGCGAAGCGGACTCGCCTAAAAGGTTCGGGTCAAGCCATTAACACACCACACCCGTCACACCTGCACAGAGTATGATAGTAGGGAGACATGGCAAAACTCCCTATAAGGTTTTAAATAATAGAACTCCTACTGTTGCTTACTTTCATGTTTTTGGTTGTAAGTGTTTCATCCACAACAACGGTAAAACACAACTAAATGCCTTTGATGCTAAAACTGATGACGGTCTCTTTATGGGATATTCACAAAGAAGCAAGGCATATAGAGTTTTTAATAAAAGAACCTTAGTTGTGGAGGAAACACCCCATGTTGTTTTTGATGAATCTACCGTTGAGTACAGGAAGCAAGTTGAGCTAATTGAGAACAAGCTCAAATCAGCGACCCTTGAAGAAGTCATTGTACATGACACTGGAATGGTGGACTCACCTGCAGACCAGCCTGATGATCCAGCTGCAGCTGCTGAAGACCCAACTGCAGATCAGACAGGATCACCGAACCTATCTGATCCAGTTGCCGCTGATGAAGACCCAGCTGTAGCTGACAAAGACTCATCTGCAGATCAGAACCAACCTGCAGATGACAAGACGATAGCTGATCCAGTTGTAGATCAGAACCCAGCTGATGCAGAAATCCACCAGGGCAATCCAACAGGGGTAACAAACCCAGAAGAGGACGACATCCCCAAGTGGCTCAGAGATCACCCAATCCAGCAAATCATCGGAAAGTTGACTGATGGAGTTAAGACAAGACAGTCAACCCTACCAGCAGGAATGGCTATGTTCTCATGCTTTATGTCACAAATAGAACCTTAAACTACAGAACAAGCCTTAGAAGATTATTCTTGGATAAATGCCATGCAAGAAGAATTGGAGCAGATGGAGAGAAACAAAGTTTGGGAACTAACAGACAGACCTGATCACAAGAAGGTTATTGGCACCAAATGGGTGTACAAAAATAAGAGTGATGAAGACGGAACTGTTCTTAGGAATAAGGCCAGACTTGTAGCAAAAGGTTATGCACAGTGTGAAGGAATAGATTTTGATGAAACCTATGCACCTGTTGCAAGATTAGAGGCCATTAGACTATTCCTCGCATATGCTGCATTCAAGGATTTTGAAGTATATCAGATGGATGTAAAGAGTGCTTTTCTAAATGGAATCCTAGAAGAAGAAGTCTATGTAGAGCAACCCCCAGGTTTTGTCAAAGGAGACAAAGTCTATAAGCTGTTGAAAGCTCTCTATGGACTTAAGCAAGCACCTAGAGCGTGGTATGAAACATTGTCTATGTTTCTTGAGAAAAATGGTTTTTGAAAAAGGAAGGTGGACAAAACCCTATTCAGAGTGGAGCACGAAGACCACATATTAATAGTCCAGATATATATGGATGACATCATATTCGGATCAACCAATCCAGAGCTATGCGAGAAATTCTCCAATGTCATGCAAGGAGAATTTGAGATGAGTATGATGGGAAAGCTTAACTTCTTTCTCGGACTACAAGTTAAGCAGATGGAAAAAGGAATTTTCATCAACCAAGCTAAGTATACCAAAGACCTTATCAAGAGATATGGAATGGAATCAGCCAAGCCAGCAAGAATTCCTATGAGCACAAGTACTCATCTGGATGCAGACGAGGCAGGCATATCAGTGGACTCAACCCACTACAGAGGACTCATTGGATCTCTTTTGTACCTCACTGCAAGCAGGCCAGACATATCCTATGCTGTTGGAGTTTGTGCGCGATTCTAGTCCAAGCCGAAGCAATCACACCTAGATGCGGCCAAGAGGATAATAAAATACCTTAAGTCTACAATCAATGTTGGACTATGGTATCCCAAGGATGATAATTTCGAGTTGTCACGATACTCAGATGCAGATTTCGCAGGATGCAAAATCAACAGGAAGAGCACTAGTAGAACGTGCCAATTCCTAGGAACCAGACTGATATCTTGGTTTAGCAAGAAGCAGGTTTCTAACTCTATCTCCACTATAGAGTCAGAATACCTAGTCAGCAGTAGTCACAGTGCCTGATTTTATGGATTAGACAAAGAATAAGGGATTATAATATCATTGCCAATGAAGTTCCTATCTGGTGTGACAACAATAGTGCTATTGCAATAACCAACAACCCGGTGTTGCATTCAAGGACGAAGCACATTGATGTTAAGCACCACTTCATCAGAGACAATGTACTTAACAAAAGGGTTAGAGTTGAAAGATTCAGCACAGACTACCAGATAGCTGACATCTTTACCAAACCCTTGCCAGAAGAAAGATTTTTGGAGCTGAGCAGAGATCTTGGATTACTAGATTGGGAATCTAGTACTGAAGCAAGCTGAAGCATTTCAGATGAAGGACGGACCCAGCTGATTAAAGAAATCAGATCCTAGCTGATGAAGACAAAGGAACCTAGCTGATCAGAATATCAGGCGAGAAGTCAACTCACCTGATGCAGAGCGGTCAACAGTCAACAAATCAGACCAGCTAAGTTTTCTAAAACCAACCTCTGAATATTTAATTATTATCTGCCATATTCATAATATTATTATATTAATTTTGGTTCACAAATGGCATTTAAATATATTAATGTTCGTTTCACAAGTGGCATTTTAATACACGCGTCAATCGCTTATTAAATCGACCTCCACGGTGGCCAATCAAAACCAACCGTCAAATTTTAAAATGGACCACCGATTCAAATTTGAAATTCAAAAGAATCTCAAAAGGCATACCACCGTTTCAAATATATTATAAATTAATCCATACGTCTTTTCATCTTCTTTATAAGGAAAGAAAACCCTTTACTTTACCTTTTTACGCTTACCAGAAACCCTAGATTTTTCAGAGCAAAAATTCCTTGAACACCAAATACACTAAAATCTATTGTTTGCAGAAATGGAATCATACTTCGAAGGCGTCAACCTGAAGGCGGTCAAGGACCAGATTATTTTCTCGCTGGTCGTCAATTTTGAAGGTTTATTGGAAGCTAATCTGGAGGATTACGACGTGCTTAACCTAATCCGTGCGATGAAACTCAATGGGATCTACCCATTCCTAGACATCAATCCTCAACATCTGTACAAGGAGGATGTTATCGCATTCTATCGCGAAGCCTGTATAATTCAAGATGGAATTCGGAGAACAGTCGGCGGAAGACAAGTCGACATATCTCGAGAGTCGATCTGTATCATTTTCAAAATGAAGCACCGCGGCATAGCCGTCGAAGCTCTCAAGCAGTCCGTCGCCGAAACCTGGAAGAAGATCAAAGTGGAGAATTTGCCGGAAAAACTGAAACTCACTGCCAAGAGGAGTGAGATTAAGAGAGTTTATCGTTTTGCGTTGGAAATAACCAACAAAATAATCATGGGGATGGCCGGCAGTTATGATCAACTGTCATCGGCGAAATTTATGGTGCTGGGAGCACTAATTCAGGATGAAGAAATTGACTGGGCAGATTACATATTCAGGCAACTCGTTCGATAGGTCAACAAAGCCGAATGGCTTGTTGATGAGAAGAGATTTAAAACAAAGCTGGCGTTTGGAACGCAGCTGAGTTGGATGCTGGAAAAGACAGGCATGGCGAAGGGAAGCACTGACCCCTTCCATCCCAACAAAAGACTTAGTCATCTGGACCAAGAGACGCTGAGAAAATTGGGAGGCACAAGGAGAGCAGCCCAGATGCTGAAGGACCTACCTGACACAAGGCCATACCCGAGATATTATTCGTCAGGAGAGTCGGACCGACCTGAAGCCAACATCCCAACTGCTGTCGAGTCAGACACTGAGTCCGACAACACTCCCATAGCAGTCCGATTTAAGAGAAGGTGACCAGCCCCTGAAGGACCTTCTATCATGCAGTCATCACCAGAACCCTCTCCCAAGAGGCCCAGGAGACTGCAGTTTAGTGAGGAAGAGCAGTCTGATCATCTTGCCAGCCCTACATCCAGGTCACCAACTCACCTGGAAGACCAGCCTGCCCCAGGCACCCACGAGACTCAGATTGTGGTTGTCCTCACCCCAGCCTACATCTCTGAGGAAGAAGAAGCAGGTCTAATAATTTCTATCCCTGCAGCACACTATATCTTTAACCTCTTAGAAAATAATACTTTCAATCTATCCATCGAACAACTACAACTTGTTAAACCTCTAGCCTTAAAACAATCGTTCCTTGAAGTTTTTGAAGAATGGAAATTTTTGAAATCCCTATCTTTTGTCAAACTTCAATCTTTTATTAACACTTGTGGTTGGGACTATCCCCAAGCCACGGAGGATGTGCTGATAGATTTTTATAAAACATCAGACACAATTTTGATCCTTCAGGAGGACTGGTTCATGTCAAATTTTAAAACCAACATGGACCAGTTCATCCACTGCATTATGCTTAGTATTTTTGATGGATCCTATGAGAAAGTTGTTGAGGAGGTAGTTGAAAAGGAAATTAGGATTGAGGAGGTAGATGGAGAAGAAAATAAAGAAGTTGCTGTTTCAGTCGATGAAGAAGAAGAGCAAGAAGAGAGCAGAGAAGAAGAAAATATTTTAGTTGAAAATCAACCTGAGGAAGTGGAGAAGATAGAAGAGTTGAATGAAGAAGAAGAAGAAGAAGAAGAAGAAGGAGAAGAAGTAGAACAAGATGAAGGAGAGAAGGAGGATGATGATGATGAAAAGGAGAATGATGATGAAGGAGAAAAAGATGGGAAGGATGATAACAATAATGATGAAGATAATGATGAAGATGATGATGAGGATGATGA
The DNA here is from genome assembly GCA_033398695.1 of Orobanche coerulescens. Classification (NCBI taxonomy): domain Eukaryota; kingdom Viridiplantae; phylum Streptophyta; class Magnoliopsida; order Lamiales; family Orobanchaceae; genus Orobanche; species Orobanche coerulescens. The sequence continues at coordinate 90,507,324 of CM065814.1, forward strand.
TGATGGAGGAGATGAAGGAGCTGAAAAAGAAAATGAAAAAGAAAAGGAGGAGGAGGAACAGGAGAAAGAGGAAGAGAAGGCATAAGAAGAAAATGAGCCGGAGCCAGAGCCGACACAAGAAGCTGCAGATAGGACTGTGGTACCTGCCCGGTACACCAGCCTAGACGCGGAGTTAGCTAAGGACTCCAGATCAGGGACCCCAGAAAAGACCCCATTTGGAGTACCAGCTCCAGAGAGAAGCTTGCAGTCCAGTGGTTCAATTGCAGAAGGATCAGGAGAGCACTCTCCACCAGCTCAGATATCACCTGCCGTGACTGAGCTGATCAGGCAGATAGTGACATATACAATTGGAGAGCTACTGGCATCTCAGGTCACTCCTGACCTTCAATCCATCAATGCAAAGATCGACACTTTGCTGCAGAGAGAAGTTCCTCAGCCTCCTCCCCCTACCAACAACAGAATGCCATTTGGCATGTCTGATTAGATGAGCAGAATAGAGCAGCAATTGACTACCCTAGTTGATGCTGGCAAAAATGGGGAAGATAGAGTTCAGGGGGAAAGAAGTAATCAAGGAGAGATAAGGGCAGAGCTAAGAACAAAAAAGAGGCAAGATATCCTTCAAATTGAAGGACCATCAAGCCTGAAAGGAAGGGAGGATCAGATCCAGAACAGGCTGACCAGCCTGAAGGCAAGAAAAGGAGGACTAGAGGAGGTCTTGAGCCTACTCTAGAGTGGGAAGGGAAGGAGTTGTGGTTTGTGGAGGATTTTGTTCCATATGAAGCTCTGGAAATGTGGGGATCTGCAAGAAAGAAGTTTATCAGAGACTACTACATCTGGGAAATACTCCAGGATGATAATCTCTCCCCACAGCAAATCTTCATAAATTTCATGGAGGCAGCCCATCCGCAACTCTGGGCTATTCTGAAGAAACATGCTGGGAAACAAAATGCCTATCCCAGGATTCCTGTATTCACTGCCAAAGATCCTCCTACTATGGAAAGAGGAGGTGCGTTGGATGAACTTACGCAACAAAGGAAAATCAAGAAGCTATGTCTTGAGAACAAATTTTCATCCCAAGAAGAGCAAGCCTTCGCAGCTCTTGTCATGAAAAGGAAGTATGGTCTTGCCCCAGTCAAGATAAGACCAATTGGAGCTAAACCCTTCAGACCTGCCAAACAGCCTATTCGAAGAGGCAGAGGAAGAGGCAGATGACTCTTACTTATTTTTACTTGTAATGATTTATGTACTTAAAATTTTCTTGTAAAATTCAGACATGTACTTGTAAAATTAAATTTATAACAGTCTTTTTGAATGACAATTCCCAGTTGTCTCAAAAACTAGACTGACTTTAGTTTGTGTCTTGCACTTAAGTGCAGACTTGATCATTTGATTACTTGGTTAAAGTTTTGCCATCATCAAAATAGGGGGAATTTGTTAGGAATACTTGTTAGATTTTGATGATGTCATTAATATAAAATCAAATGTTTATTTCTTGGCAAAAATGTAAGGAAGAACCAAATGAGTATCTTCCATAGGCCAAATATGTTAAGTATAAAACTTGGAAAAATGTAAAGAAGAACCAAATGAGTATCTTCTGTAGGCCAAAAATTAGTTAGGCTAAAATCGGCTAAGTACTGAGTACACTAAGTCCATCGAGAGGATCACGAGTCGAGTCGGAGTAGTTCTGATCAACACAATTTATCAGAGAAGTTTGACCAGGCTGCAGCCAAGGTACCTCAGACAAGTCACCTGATCAGATAAGTCACAAACAGTGAACATCAGAGAGGTCCAGACTGCAGAGATGTTAACTGCTCATCAGCCTAGTCGAAGTCATCCAAGTACTCCAAGTCCACGTCAGCATGTATTGAAAAGTCAAGTATTACGGAAAGTCACATGCAACGTGAAGAGACAAATTGGAGTGATTCCCGCAAGAGATATGAATTAAAAAAGCTATCCAGACCCACCTTGAAGACTTTAATCGTTTTATAATCAAAAGATTCGGCGCATCACATGCAGAGTCTTCACAACGGTCGGAAGATAGATTAAAATAATGGGAATCCAGCCTTGCAATGTTCAGAAAGATTAAACAAAGAAGTCTCCCTCCAACGGACGGATTTGTTCAAAATATTTGCAACGGCTACAAGGAAAAAGCTCAGAGATCGTGACCTATACATATCCGAAGATTTGAAGCTGAGCAATCACCGGTGCGAACATAATTTCAAGCGATCAAAGCATTCAAGCAATCAAAAAGCAATCTATAGCATCGTGAAAAGAGCGGTTCTAAAAGTTCATACTTAAAGAAGCTCTTAGTTGGAGAAGACAAAAACTCTTGTCTATAATCCTGAGTTCGGGGTACTTCACTGGTTGAAGTTAGAGACTGTAAAGGCATCCAAGGATCGAGGATCAAGAGGTGCAAGGCTGTCAAGTGTGGTACAACGGCACGGATTTCCACTGGTTGGAAGCTGTTGTAGTTTTGTTTGAATCACTGTAATATTTATCACTGGTTGAGAATTATAGTGAATTCATCTCCAACTGGTTTGGAGAAAAGTGGATTAGTAGCGGATTACCCCACCTCTGAGACCACTATAATCGCCTGCGTTCTTTACTATTTTATTGCATCATACTTTAACTGCTGCATTCATTGTTAAGTATTTCATTAGTTGCTTTCTATTCGTCATCAGCTGACTTCCGCATATATTAAAGAACAAATGACTCCAAGTCATTTGTTTACCTATCAGCTGAAGAAACTCACTCTTCGTGAAAAAGAGTTTAAGAGTTTCTACAAGTCTATTCACCCCCCCTCTAGACTTGTACCTGGACGACTTGTGACCTACAACATATACGTCATTGCTGACGTCATATATCTGTTGCTGCTTTTCTGACTTTGACTCTTCCCAACGTTATTTTTGTTTGAACACATTACGTACGTTAACTCATATCCCTTACGTACGTTAATTTGCACTCGTTACGTACGCTATCTCTGTAATCTTACATACGTTAACCTTATGTTTTTCCAGCTTTTTGCACTTTGTTTTCTTTGATGCTTGGCTTCGTCTTTATGTTGTTTTGTTTTGTGTATCAACTTAAATCATCAAAACATTATTAATATTTGTATGGAAAAAAATGTTCCAACAATCTCCCCCTTTTTGATGATTACAAAACAACATTTTATCAATGGGATTTACCTGCAAAAATACAAATATATGTATACGCGTACAGACCAAAGTTCTCGACTTTGTCTGTTTCGTTAGTTCCTTCTCCCATTTCTTTTTTTCGACTCCTTCTTTACTTTTCTTTTTCTTTTCGAATTTCGAATTTTCATCATCTTTTCGACGTCTCCTCATTTTTCTTTTCAACTTTTCGACTTTTCTTTGGGATTTCATCTTTCGACCCAACTTCGATTTTCTCCCCCTTTCAGGGTTAATCCCATTTTTCTCCTTTCTCTCCCCCTTTTTATATTCATCAAAAAGTGTAAATAAATATAATGATACCAAATATAAAATATGAATGATGAATATTACTATATGAATGAATAGGGTATTGACTCCCCCTGAAAATATTATTTCCTTTTAAAAAATATTATTCCCCTAAGTAAAATATATTGAAAAAAAAAATAATTTTTGGGGACCCAACCTATAGTTGATTTTTCATTTGAGACATAAACGATATTTGAAATAAATGTTCCTTTAAGAACCCAAATCTTTTTAATTTTAATCGTCCATCTTGGGCTTTTACAGTTTGAAAGATGGTGCCCAATTTTCAAATATTTTTCACACCGGGGTATTTTGAAATTTACGGATTCGTTTTTAAAACGTGGTTTGAATCCTAACCCCTCTTTATTCAATGTAACTTTCTGAACCGAGAGCATTTGTTCAAATTTCTCGTTTCCACACGAGAATTTCTTTGTTAAATTTTTCAGCTCGGTTTGAGTTTTCAAAAGATCATTCTTTAAAATATTTTCATTTTCAATGCATTTCGAATGATCGGTCTAGATAAATTTCCCTTTTTCAAGAATTTTGGAAATCTCATTTTCCAATGATTTATTTTTCGTTTGAAGGGATTTGATTTCTTTTAAAGCATTTTGGAAATCGGTATGTAATAACTCGAATGCTTCAAATAACTCATCTTGAGATGACGTACTTACCCGGCTTTCGACATCGCTATCGTCGAATGAACTTTGGGCCATGAGAGCGAGATTATTTTGATTGATAAAATCATCATCTTCGTCGTCATCACTCCATGTTGCAACGAGAACCTCCTTCTTGGGTTTAGCTCGGCAATTCTTAGCAAAGTGGCCCGGTTTTCCACATAATCGACAAGAGTTGTCGAATTTCTTAGATTCGCCCGAGATGTCTTTCTTTCTACGGTTTAATAAGGTTTGGAACTTATTAATATTTTTTGCATAATATGCCGATTCTTCATCGCTATCTTCAATCGGGATTACTTCCTTTTTGGACATTTTAGCCTTCAAGGCTATCGATCTTTCCTTCGGCTTTGGTTTGACATTTCGTGATTTAAGAACTATCTCATAATTAATTAGCGAACCAACGAGGGTGCTAAAATCAATCGTATTGAGATCTTTAGATTCCATGATCGCGGTCACGGTGCCGTCCCATTCACTAGGTAGTGATCATAAAATTTTGTTGACTTTTTCACTACTATATAATGGTTTACCAAATGAAGCAAGTCCATTAGTGATGACCGAAAATCGGTCGAGCATATTGGTGATGGACTCGTCATATTTCATCATGAATAACTCGTAGTCATGGAGAAGCATATTGATTTTTGTCTCCTTGACTTGAGTTGTCCCTTCGTGTGTGATTTCAAGGATTTTCCATATTTCTTTAGCACTCTCACACGATGAAACACGATTGATCTCTTCCAGATTTAAGGCACAAAATAGAAATTGAGTAGCATTAAAATTTAGGTGGTCGTTTTTCCAATCTTCGTCATTATATTCTTCGAAACTCTTGAGAGATCTGTCGGTTTTGATTGGAACTTTCGGGTCAAGACAAATGATCTTCCAAATTTCTATATCATAGGCACGAATGAAGATCGACATCTTTTTCTTCCACGTCATGAAGTTTGCGCCATCAAAAAATGGAATGGTGGTCGGTTAAGAGCAAGGCCTTCGAGTGGAGCAAATTGGAACGCCATTTGGATCGACTCCTCGGATGTTAAGCCATGTATTGGAGGAACCGCTCCGATACCAATTGTTGGATCAAGATCGGAATATGCGTCGTGTTGCGGAAGCGTAAATAAAATTGCGGAAATTAAATGACGCACGGATTTATAGAGGTTCGGCTATAAACGAGCCTACGTCCTCTCTCGGTATCTTTTTCAATAGGTTCAAGATAAAAACCTCTGTACCTCTCTTCTATCGGTAGAGGGATAACCATTACAATCACGTCTTCTATTGGTCCGTGATAAACCACTCGTACTTGTCTTTGCGTTGGTCCAAGTTAAACCATTTTCCTTTTCTATCAGACAAGGAATCAACCGCTATAGCTTTCTATCGGTACTAGATAAACCTCACGAAGATAGCGATTGTGATTCTAACAATGCCAGATTCTTGATCCTCATAACACCGAATCCAATCATATCTTTTCTTTTACCACTCGTGTATGATTTTGTGTATAACACTCAATCACTCAATGTAAGCTCAATATTACAACAACTATAATATCAATATGAATTTCAGATGATTATCTCATATATGCTTGAAGTTGTTGTATGGAATCAATACCATAGGCATGGTATTTATAGGCTCCATCATCAAACTAGCCGTTGCACCTTCAGACTTGATTACGTACGCTATCTGCCTTCTATTACATACGCTAATAGCGTTACGTACATTAACAGTCATATATTACGTACGTTAGCACGTACCAGTTTTAGTCCAGTGACATTCGTTTCTTTCCTTACGTACGTTAGCCAATCCTTCATTACGTACGTTAACATATACGTTATTGCTGACGTCATATATCCGTTGCTGCTTTTCTGACTTTGAATCTTCCCAACGTTCTTCTTGTTTGAGCACATTACGTATGTTAACTCATATCCCTTACGTACGTTAATCTGCACTTGTTACGTAACCAAGCCTACATAACGTACGTTAAGGGTGCCACTGCTCCAGCGGGAAACTCAGCTTATGAAGGCTATAAATAACACCTTTCAAGGATTTGGAATACACACAAGTTATCTGAGCTTACAAGCATACTCAAGCTATTTCAAGCAAATATTTCGAGAGATATACACATTCCATATTGTGATACGAGATGATTTGCTCTATTATTTCTAATCTACATTCTTGTATCAAAGAGCGATATATCTTATAAAGTCGAGTTCCTACTCGCAATTGTTTTATTGTAAGGTTATCTTGTATCCGGAAAAACAAGAGAGTTTTAGTGAGGTTGTTCTTGAGCCCGAAAATCAAGAAATTGTAAGAGTTGGCACTAAACTAGAAAGTGCATTCTAAGTTCCTAAGAAAAGTCCTAATCGATAAAACTAGGTAGAGGACATAGACTTCGTTAATAGCCGAACCTCTCGAACAACTTCTTGTGTTCTTTATTTTCCGTATTTTACTTACTCCGACATTTTAGCTTCCACACAAAAAGAGTTCAAAACTCTTATCCGCACTATTCAACCCCCCTTTCTTATCTGCACTCATTACGTACACTATCTCTGTAATCTTACGTACGTTAACCTTGTGTTTTTCCAGCTTTTTGCACTTCGTTTTATTCGATGCTTGGCTTCGTCTTTATGTTGTTTTGTTTTGTGTATCAACTTAAATCATCAAAACATTATTGATATTTGTATGGAACAAAATGTTCCAACATGGCGCACGCTACACATAAGACTAATGCACGCTATCGAAGTCTTATTACCGTTGTGAAGACCTTGAAACACAGAATGACATAAGCAGTGACGAAATCATAGCGCACGCTAGTATTGAGGAATATCGCATGCTAAGGTGTTTGAATTCAAGTCAATCAATCCGTTGGGAGATGCTGAACCAAAGTCATAAAGTGGAACGGTAAGTTTGACAAAATCATGCAATGGATATATGATTAGTGCACGCTACAATGAATGGTTAACGTACGCTAATGTGTGTACTTAACGTACGCAAGAGGAAAAAGTTAACGCACGTAAACAGATAAACGAAGCTATTGGACTGAAACTGGAAATAGGCTAGCGCGCGCTACACGTATGCTATTGAAGCTAGCACACACTACAAAGAAGACTAGCGTATGCTAATAAGTCAAAATAGACTAACGGCTAGTTGAGGCTCCAATGCCTATAAATACCACTTCCTATGGTATTGAATATACAACAACATTGAGCAAAACATATACTCTTGAGATATCATTGTAAACATTATAGTTGTTGTTCTTGAGCTTGAATTGATAATGATTGAGTGTTATACACAAAATCATACACGAGAGGTAAAAGAAAAGATACGATTGGATTCGGTGTTATTAGGATCAAGGATCCAGAATTGTTAGAATCGCAATCGATATCTAAGTGAGGTTTATCTAGTACCGATAGAAAGATAGAGTGGTTGATTCCTTGTCCAATAGAAAAGAAAAACAGTTGAACTTGGACCAACATAAAGACAAGTTTGTAAAGGTAATATCTCGACCGATAGAAGAGATATTGAATGGCTTACTCGAACCGATAGAAGACGAGCTTGTAACGGTTATCCCTCGACCGATCGAAGAGAGGTGCAGAGGTTTATCTTAAGCCTATAGAAAAAGATACCGAGAGAGGACGTAGGCACGTTTGGGCGAACCTCTATAAATCCTTGTGTCAATTTATTTTCTGCACTCTTAATTAAATCGCTTCTACAATGCGAAAGAGTTTCACAAATATATCTCCAAACGGCGATACCAACCAATATTACCCAACAATTGGTATCGGAGTGGTACTCCGAAAAGCAACTTAAAATCCGAGGAGAAAAAGATCTGATGGCTCTTCAATTTGCTCCAGTCGAAGGTGTTGCGCTGAACCGACCTCCATTCTTCGATGGATCAAACTTCATGACTTGGAAGAAGAAAATATCTATTTTCATCCGTGCTTATGACATCAAGCTGTGGAAAGTCATATGTCTTGGTCCCAAAATTCCGATGAACTCAAATGGAACTCTCAAAACCTTTGAAGAGTATGACGATGCGGATTGGAAAAATTAACGACCACTATAATTGCAAAACCACACAATTACTATATTGTGCATTAAATCCGGAAGAACACAACCGGATATCTTTGTGTGATAGTGCCAAAGTGATTTGGAAAATGCTTGAAGTCACACATGAGGGAACGTCTCAAGTCAAGGAGACGAAAATAAACATGCTCCTTCACGAGTTCGAGTTATTTCATATGAAGGACGATGAATCCATCACGATAATGCTCGAACAATTTTCAGTCATCACAAATGGATTGGCGTGTTTTGGAAAACCACTTTCGAGTTGTGAAAAGTTAAAAAGATCCTACGATCACTACCTCGAGACTGGGGCGGTACGGTGACGACTATAATGGAATCTAAAGATTTAAACAATCTTGATTTTAGTGCTCTCGTTGGTTCACTTATAAACTACGAGATTGTTCTAAAATCTCGGAATGCCAAACCGAAGCCGAAGGAAAGAACGATAGCCATGAAGGCTAATGTGTCTAAAAGGGAAGAAATCCCGGTTGATGAAAGCGACGAAGAATCGGCATATTATGCCAAAAATAATAATAAGTTCCAACACTTATTGAACCGGAGAAAGCAGGACATCCAAAAGGGCGAATCTAAGAAATTCGACAACAATTGTCGATTATGTGGAAAACCAGGCCACTTTGCAAAGAATTGCCGAGTAAAACCCAAGAATGAGGTTTTAATTGCAACATGGAGCGATGAAGATGAAGATGAAGATTTCATAAATCAAAATAATCTCGCTCTTATGGCCCGAAGTTCATTCGACGATAGCGACGTCGAAAGTCAAGTAATTCTTACGATGAATTATTTGAAGCATTTGAATTATTACATACGGATTATCAAAATGCTTTATCAGAAATAAAATCCCTTAGATTTAAAAATAAATCATTGGAAATTGAAAATTCCAAAATTCTTGAAAAGGGAAAATTTATCGAGACCGATCATTCAAAACGCATTGAAAACGAAAATATTTTAAAGGATGATCTCTTGAAAATTTAAACCGAGCTTAAAAATTTAACGAAGAAATTTTCGTGTGGAAACGAAAAACGAATCTCTAAATTTCAAGATACCCCATTGTGAAAAATGTTTAAAGATTGGGCATCACATTTCAAACTGTAAAATCCCACGCCGGACGATAAAAACCAAAAAGATTTGGATTCCAAAAGGAACTTTCATTCCGAATATCGTCTATGTTTCGAAAGAAAAACCAACTATAGGTTGGATCCCCAAAAATTAATTTTTTAACAATTGATATTTTACTCAGGGGGAGTATTATGTATTTTAAAAAGGGGGAGTTATATTTTTTATGCATATTTTATCTTACCATTTTATTTGGTATCCTCAATTCAATTGGTATATTTTGCTTTATACTTTTTGCTGAATACAAAAAGGGGGAGAAAGGAGTAGAATCGGACAAAAAGCATCACGGAATAATGACGATAAAAATAAAAAGTAAAAAGGAGGAAAGAATAATAAAAATCGAAGAAGTCGAAAAGGAGAAAAATAAAATATACAAAAAGGGAGAGAAACGAAGGAGTTGATAAATGAAAAGGAGAAGTCGAAAATGACAGAAAAATAAAAGATGGGTGAAACTAATGAAACGGACAAAGTCGAAAATTTTGATCTGTACAAATATACATATTTTTATTTTTACAGGTTTTATCCAATTCAAGGGTTGTTTTGTAATCATCAAAAAGGGGGAGATTGTTGGAATATTTATTCCAAACATTCATTAATAGAGTTTTGATGATTAAGTTGATAAACAAAGCAAAAGAACAAAGAGGCGAAGCAAAACAATGAAGGTGACGAAGTCGAAAAATGTAGCTCAGAATGCAAAGCTAGCACACGCTAGAGCCAAGGGTTAGCGCACGCTAACGGGTCCTGTCTGCAGATCAGACGATTTCAAAGCTACCTGAAGTTAAGTTACTTGATGAAGATAGCGCACGCTACACATAAGACCAACGCACGCTATCGAAATCTTATTACCATTGTGAAGATTTTCAAACACATAATGACATAAGCAGTGACGAAATCATAGCGCACGCTAGTATTGAGGAATAGCGCACGCTAAGGTGTTTGAATTCAAGTCAATCAATCCATTGGGAGATGCTGAACCAAAGTCATAAAGTGGAACGGTCAATTTGACAAAATCATGCAATGGATATATGATTAGCGCACGCTACATTGAATGGTTAACATACGCTAATGTGTGTACTTAACGTACGCAAGAGGAAGAAGTTAATGCACGTAAACAAAGAAATGAAGCTATTGGACTGAAACTGGAAACAGTCTAGCGCACGCTACACATACGCTACTGAAGCTAGCACACGCTACAAAGAAGACTAGCGCATGCTTATAAGTCAAAACAGACTAACGGCTAGTTGAGGCTCCAATGCCTATAAATACCACTTCCTATGGTATTGAACATAAACAACATTGATACTCTTGAGATATCATTGTAAACATTATAATTGTTGTTCTTGAGCTTGAATTGATAGTGATTGAGTGTTATAGATAAAATCATACACGAGAGGTAAAAGAAAAGATACGATTGGATTCGGTGTTATTAGGATCAAGGATCCAATATTGTTAGAATCGCAATCGATATCTAAGTAAGGTTTATCTAGTACTGATAGAAAGCTAGAGTGGTTGATTCCTTGTCCAATATAAAAGGAAAACGGTTTAACTTTGAATGACATAAAGACAAGTTTGTAACGGTAATATCTCGACCGATAGAAGAGAGATTGAACGGTTTACTCGGACCGACAGAAGACGAGCTTGTAACGGTTATCCCTCGACCAATAGAAGAGAGGTGAAGAGGTTATATTAAGCCTATATAGAAAAAGATACCGTGAGAGGACGTAGGCACGTTTGGCCGAACCTCTATAAATCCTTGTGTCGATTTATTTTCTGCACTCATAATTAAATTGCTTCCACAACGCGAAAGAGTTTCACAACTCTATCTCCAAATGGCGATACTAACCAATATTACCCCAACATTCCCTTTGTTTTGTAGATTTGCATTTTCTAGCTCGAGATATTTTATTTTCTTTTTCAATGATATATTTATTTATACCATTTCATAGTACTCGTTGTTTAGTGATTCAAATGCGTCTGGGAGTTCATTATCTTTACTAGATTCACATAAATCTAAAAGATCGTCGTCAAAAATAGAACTGACCTTGTTGAAGGATTATTTGGATTCAAGAGCCATAAGAGCGAGATTGGATTCCTCTATTCCTTCGATTTCATCCTCATCAACGCTCCAAGATTTTATTAAGACTTCCTTCTTTTTGAATCGATCAGTTTGACCTTTGAGGTTTACCCGACAGTTTTTGGCATAGTGTCCGGATTTACCGCACCTACGACAATTGTTGTCAAACTTTTTTGTAAGAACAAATTGATTCATTCTTTGGTCGTTTTTAGGATCTTGACCAAGAATACTTTGCCTTTTCTGAATCAATCTTTTATATCGTCTCATATTTTTGACATATAGCGTAATTTCCTCATCGTCTTCATTTTCTGGAATTTCATCGTCGTCGTCGCCATCGGCTTTGAGAGCAACAACTTTCTCATGGGGCTTAGTTTTGGAGCCTCTCGATTTTAGCACTATCTCATAGTTTATAAGAGATCCTATGAGAGCGCTAAACTCAGGTTTATTGAGGTCTTTCGATTCCATGATTGTTGTCACTGTGGCATCCCATTCTCGTGGAAGAGATCAGAGGATCTTCTTCGCCTTGTCGCTACTAGATATGGGCTTTCCAAATGATGCAAGGCCATTTGTAATTACTGAAAAACGGTCCATCATGTTGGTGATTGTTTCATCATCCTTCATGGAGAAGAGTTCATAGTCGTGGAGGAGCATGTTAATTTTTGTTTCCTTGACTTGGCTCGTCCCCTCGTGTGTGACTTCGAGAATATCCCATATTTCTTTAGCACTTTCATATGCCGAGATTCGATTTAGTTCTTCTGGATTTAGTTCTCAATAAAGAAGTTGAGTAGCACGGGAGTTTGTGTGGGTGTTTTTCTAGTCTTCATCATTATACTCGTTGAATTTTTTCAACGACCCATCTTCTCTCTTGGCAATTTTTGGACCAAGTGTACTTTCTAGATTTCTATATCGTAGTCTTGGACGAATATAGCCATCTTCGTCTTCTAGGTCATAAAATTTGATCTATCGGAGAAAGGTGGACGGTTGAGAGCATTACCTTTGGTTTGAGCCAAAAGTGCCATTTAGCAGATCTTCCTCCGGTGGTTAAACCGATATATGAGTTGACCCGCTCCGATACCAATTAATAGCATAAAATTCCCACTAGAAGGGGGGTTGAATAGTGGAGAGAAATTTTTCAAGAAATTAAAAATAATGCGGAAAAGTGTGACATACGTCCTCTCTTAGATCTTTTTCTATTGGCTTAAGAACAACCACACACAACCTTGTCACGTCTTCTATCAGTCCGAGCACAACCTTTACACTGCTTGTCTTCAATTGGTCCAAGCACAACCAATCACTCAAGAATAAATATTTCTTCTAATGTTCTATCGGAACTAGAAAATCCTTACTTACGATCGTTGGAGTTTAATCCTAAATGCCGGATAAATTGATCCTAATAACACCGGATTAATACTATTAGAATTGTTTCTCTCAATAACTCAAAGGAATGATGCAACACTCATAATAAAACAAGAAAATACGAGGTATATGAACTGTTATAGTATTTGTACAACTCTTGTTTTTATCTTTCTCACAGCTTATATGATGGAAATAAATCAAGATAATCGAAGCTCACAGTATTGGAAATATGCTGAAGTTGTGTGTCCATCAATTCCAAATGTGATGGTATTTTTAGGAATTTTGAGCCTTATAGCCGTTACTGATTTATGGAGTTTAGCGTGCGCTAACTCTAATGTGTAGCATGCGCTTAGCGGCTTAGTCAATCAACTTTTTTTCTGAAGTTGACATGAAACGGGCTTTTCTCTTAACGTCTCTTTCCAACAGATAAATTTTCAACTTAGCATGCGCTAATATTCCTAGCGGGCGTTATATGTTTAAGATATGCTTTCCAGGTTGAGCGAGATTCTTGTGTTGACTTTGTTGATTCAACGGTTGAATGACTAACGGTAGTATTTTTAACATGTAGCGTGTGTTATAACATAGTCCATAGCGTGCACTAATCGACTTAAGATAGCGTGCGTTAGTCTTTATTTTAGCATGCGTTTGCTTCTTTTATCCTCTAGAGCCTTCTGCCTTGAAAATACTATCAAGTAGCGTGCATAATTATATCCCGTAGCATGCGTTACACCTTTGCATAACGTGCATTACATCTTTTCATAGCGTGCGCTGAATAAGGTGGATAGATTCATTGTCCTTTCTGCCTTTTTTTTTCAATCGGAACGGGTAGCGTGCACTAATATTTATATGTAGCGTGCACTAAATATCAAGTTAGACTTCAGATGAATTTATGTTAGCATGCGCTGAGAATCGGGTGAGACTTCAGGTAGCTTTACGTTAGCGTGCGCTAACACGTATGTGTAGCGTGCGTTAAGTTCCACTTTAAATCATTTTTGTTTTACGAACGATGATGCACCTTTATCGAGCTTTTGATCATCGTTGTTTAAATGTTTTGTGTAAAATACATCATCAAAATATATTTGTCTAACATAAGGGTTATTGAATCCTATGCTGTGAGTCACAAACTTTGTGATTCTGAAGCATAACAACTATGGCATGATCGATCGGTCACCCTGGATGCGATATAATGATTCGCATTCTGAAAAACTCACACGGTCATCTATTTATCAAGTCTAGAAAATGGTTGGATGCACCACTCGATATAGGCATTGATGTGAGTGAGTCTGATACCGTATCATCAGGATTGAAGTTGCACACCCTGATGAGGTTGACGGTGCATCTCCCATAAATCCCAAGGCTTCCGTGGCAATTTCCAGTGCCCATAAATCATTTTGTAAAGTCTGCTCACTAGCAAAGTTGATACATTTTCCATCATTTGCTAAAGACCCAATAGAAAATATTCACTTCTTACAAAGAATTCAAGGGGAGATTTGTGGACCTATTCAACCAGAGTGCGGACCATTCAGATACTTTATGATTTTGGTTGATGCATTGACGCGATGGTCATACTTCGCTCTGCTATCCACAAGAAACGTGCATTTGCTGAACTCCTAGCATAAATCATCAAGTTATGGGCTAACCACCCCGACTTTCCAATCTCTTCATTAAGATTGGACAACACCGGTGAGTTTACGTCAAAGTCCTTTGACAACTATTGCATGTCAATTGGGATTGAAGTTGAACATCCCATCCCCCATGTTTATTCGCAGAATGGCCTCGCTGAGGCTATGATTAAGCGGTTACACCTTATCGCCCAAGCATTGGTATTGCGCACCAACTTGCCGATTTCTGCCTGGGGTTATGCAATTTTGCATGCAGCTATTCACTTTCGACCTACTACCAATCAACCCTTAGTGCCTACCAGTTGGTAACTAGATATGAGCCGATATTTCACACGTATGCATTTTTGGTTGTGCAGTCTATGTGCCAATTACACCTCCATAGCGTACTAAAATGGGTCCGCAAAAACTATTAGGTCTATACGTTGGATATGAATCGCCTCAAATTATCCACTATTTAGAACCTTTGATAAGAGATCTGTTTACTGCAAGATTTGAAGATGGTCACTTTGATGAGACAAACTTCCCATCGCTTGGGGGAGAGAGGAATCGAACGATTCCCGTTGAATGCCAGAAAATTGTCTGGTGTGCTCTCTCTTTGCCTCATCAAGATCCCTGCACGGCTCAATCCGATCTGGAAGTGCCACGCAATCTCAGTCTTCAAAAAGTTGCAGATTCAATGCCCGACAGCTTTACTGATACTGCGAAAGTGATAAGATCTACCATTCCCGCTGTGAATATTCCTGCAGGGTTAGAAGACCTAGTTTTGGGACAAGGTTCATCATCCCAAATGAATGATGCCCCCAGCGTCAACCTTAGTGTTGGGACAGCTGCTTCGGCTGCTCTTATCTGTAATATCCGGAATTTCTATTACTCTTGTTTAATATTATTTTATCCGAGTTATATTGTACAGCGTGAAATCTGTACAGTAGGGATAAAATAAATAAAGGACTGAGATATCAGTATCGGTATAATTGTCGTATTTGGTCGACAGTTACATTTGAGGATATTGTGTATCAGGTTGTCGTACTTTTGATATTGGGTATATCGTATGATGATATTATTGGATTCAGTGTTTGTGTTCAGTGTGTCTTATGTTCGTTTTTGGTATGTCGAGACGTTGGACATGAACTGCGGAAAATGGCTAAGTATAGCCTTATTAGCGCACGCTGATATTCATGCATAACGCACGCTATCGTGCAGGATTAGCGCACGCTACGTTTATAGGTTAGCGTACGCTAGTGCGGTGATCGGAAGGAATCTGCGTGTGGACCCGGCCGCTTTGGCGCACGTTCGGTAAGTCAACGGTTGTTGTCCTGAAGTATTAGCGCACGCTAAAGATTAGGCTTAGCGCACGCTAACTATATATCACCAACAAGGAATCTTATCCTTGCCGATCTTTGTCGGAATGTGGGGGCGAGTGGTAGGTGAACACTGTAGTAAGTCAACTTCGGATAGCGCACGCTAAGAGTAAGGACTTGCGTACGCTAGACATGATGATTTACGTACGTTAATGCATGGGCATTACGTATGTAAGGTAGTTTACGAAGCAAGACAGTAGCCTCTGGGCTTCGATAGCGCACGCTAACAAAGTCAGTTAGCGCACGCTAAGGCTAGCGCACGCTAAACATAATGGTTTAGCGCACGCTAGTGATGTATTCTATTTAAAGGGACAAACGGGTGTCATGAAACATTTCGTCCATTTCTTTCCTTTCACCCGATAGAGACAACCTTGGGAGAACATTTGGAGTTCCTAAACACTGAGGGATGATCCTCTTTAACAAGATTAAAGATGGGAATCATGGAGTGAAGCTTTGTTCTTGAAATCATTGGTGATTCTTGGAAATCAATCCTTTCCTTCAAAAAAGGTAATTACTCTTCACTTTGAGATTTCGTTTTGGATTGTATATGATGTTCTTGAGTTGATGATTATCATATAAACAAGTTGATGAGCATGACAACGAGTTGGATTACCATACTAAGTTAGTGTTGTTATCAATATATGAGTATTGATATGTTTCGTATGGTTTTGGATGGAATTCAAGATATATGTTGATGTAATTCCCTTCTTCAATTCGGATTTTTGATGTTTTGTCGTTGGTTACTTCGTATGGTAACGATTATGGTGATGCTACTGTGATTCTTGAAGTTATATGAATTGTATGTCGAAGAACATGATGAATAAGGATTTTTAGATGTTAGAACACATCGGATTTTATCATTTTATGGATCATGAACGTGAATTTGGATAATTCGTGTTCTTGAAGAGCTATTAAATTATATGTCATGATTGTTATGAAATCCTTAATCTCGAGATGAGTTGATCATTGTCATGATGGAAGTGTTAGACGATGCTTGAAATGCATGCCACTGCACAGCATTAGCGCACGCTACGTTTACTGCCTAGCGCGCGCTAACGGGAGCAACTTAGCGCACGCTACGTTAGGTGATTAACGTGCGCTAAGTAGGCAGACAGTGCAGTATTTTTGTGTTTTGATTAGGAATTCGTGATGGTTTGACTTGGTTGGTTCTGACTGTGTTTATTCGAGGTTGTGTTGAACCGTTGAGTTCGATTGGTTAGTTTTCTCAGTTGTTGACCGTTATCGGATATGTGTTATTTGGTTTCTTCGATAGGTTGAGATTATTGATCGGTGATTATAACCGGATATTGCGGTCGTGTTCGAGTATGTCCATTGTATTGCGTTTGATCGAGGCTGAGGAGCTCGTAGATAAAGGCAATGTGTTCGGCAGCAGCTTCGTGGTATCGGTATCGAGGCAAGTTATTACTTGCTCAGTTATAATATTTAATGAATGGTTTCAGTTTCATTTCGTTTATAATGCATATAGCGATGATTATTATTGTGAACTCGGTATCCGGATCGCATATCGTTCTTTCGATTAGGAGGTAGATCATAATGAATATGCTTTATCTCGATTATTGGTATGTTCGAGTATCGAGGTTACATTATGGTAAGGACGAGGATATGAGTATCTATAGTTCGTTATGCGTTTGGATCGCCGAGCGTGGGGATAATCGTCGGTGATGATTGGACATCGAGGTTGCTTAGAAGGACTCGGGGCAAGTATTCCATATTGGTCACGGTTTTATGTTATTTATTTTGGTCTCGTACATTCTCTTTCATGTTGTTGAACATGAAGTCGTCTAGTAAATTGTCATGTTGTCGTGCATGTTATGTTGTTCATGTTGATGAACGTGTTGTTTTGCATATGTGTATGCATATTGTGTTGTTTATGTTGTGTAAATAATCCGATGGGATTATGAGGATCTATCTTGAGGCGCCGGATCGAATGTCCATCATGCGTTGGTTCGACGGGATCATCATGAGGATCTATCTTGAGGGCGCCGGATCGTTGGGACGGAGTTTTCCACCATGCGTTGGTTAGACGGGATAATCATGGTGATCTATCTTGAGGGCGCTGGATCGTTGGATTACCGATTGTGTTGATGGAATCTTGTGAATTCGCATCATTGATTTTATCATGTGTTGTTGTTCACATGTGTATTGTTAGTTATCCACCTTATGTTGATCTGATAGGATCAACAAAGGGATCTATGCTGAGGGCGCTGGATCGTCGGATTTCCATTGAGTATACATGATTATTATTGCTATGATCATATTGATGTGGTCATATGAGTATGCATTTGTAGGTCTTGTGTTAGGACCGTGTCCGTATTGCATTGATCTGATCTCAGATTAGACCGATATGATTGTCGTGGCACTTCATATCTCGAGGTATGTTCCGTATTTCCTTGGTATTTGTCTTTGATGGACAATCGGTTATCGTCTTGGGATTTGATGATATTATTCGATGGATCGTATTGGTCAGAAATGGTAGATTTCCGTATCGTGAGTTGGTTATGATAGTTTGAGGATCTTGAGTATTGTTTAAGGTACAATACAGATATTATGTTCGAGTTTATTGGTTAATTGAGTACAGGATGTGAAATGTGATAATGGTTATTCTGATGAGAATTTCTTGAGTAAGTAAAGATTACGTTGGTCGTATTCTTATGTTGTATTCTCATTGGTATGTTATTATTAATGTGATGTGACGGTTATCATTGTTGGATATTATGGTGACCCGTCGTGGATTTCTTTTTAGGTTCTCGGAGTATCGAGCTTGTAGCGGTCGTGAAGAGATGAGCTTCGGAGGATCTTGGCTAGGACATGTTACGTGCATTGAGTTTCTTGATCGGTTCTTGTATTCATTTGCTAGAGTATCTTTATGGTTGGTCTTTTTCCGCTGCGTGAGTATTTTGAAATGCTCTTTTGGTATCTAGTAACCGAGGTTACTTTGGAAATCGTTTTCTAAACTTTTGAGTGTCATTTGTTTGGCCTTGCGATTTCAAATGAGTTTTTACGACGGTTTTTGATAAATGGATTTTATAAGTCTTTGTGAATTTTTAAAGATAGTACCGTCGTTGGCCTCTTGGGCATTTGTAAATGTTTGCGAAAATTTCTTTTAGCCTTGTGGGTTCCATCTCGGGGCCCACGGCGCTGTAATATTTCCGGTTAAATCTAGGGGTGTTACAGAATATGGTATCAGAGCTTAGGTTGAGAAAACCTAGGCATTTGGGTCGAGTTGGGTCGTGTTTTTGTTGCGTCATTCGAGTTGTCGATTGACAAATATTAGAGCCGTGAGTCTTTGTTGTTCACTCAGGCTTGTGCGTTATCGGATTTGCCAGTATCGTACTGGGCTTGTTATAACTTTTCCAAATGGTGTTAATGAGATTCTTTGGAATGAGATGTATTGTGTTCTTGAGTCGAACCGATTTGGCAAACGTGTGTTTTGAAAATACCTGTGTCGAGTATTTTCTTGAGTCTAGACATGTGCCAGTATCACGGGGAATCGTCGGCTTCACGATCTGTAAGTATTTGGATTTTTTAATTTCATTGAGATTTATTGCCGTTCTAAGTTGATACGTTTTGAGATTCAATTTGAATATTATGCGTTACGGTATAAGGTGAGTGAGTTGGAGCGATTGATGATCTTAAGGAGTTATGATTTCGAGAATCGACGTTGGTTAGATTTTGGAACGGAATTGTGCATTTGGGGAGAAATATTGTGCATGGTTGAGAAGAACATGTAGCATGTTAATTCATTTTGAGATATATGAACTGCTTTTGATCATTTGAAAATGATACCTTTCAAAATGAATGTTTTACAGATGTTTTACGGAAAATGATTTTGGGCCGAGACCCAATTGATTTTGAAATAGTTTTGTAACTCAGACTTGGAGTCCGAAAGAGTTTTCTACTTTTTAAACTTCTTGTAATGCGGAACAAGATACGGGCTGAGACCCTAATGTTTCAAAAGAAAGCTTTTCTCTTTTCTAAAACTCCCGAGATTTGTAAAACTCTTTCTCAATCGTTTATTTATTTTGTTCCTACCTTTTGAGGTTTTTGGTTCACTTGTTCAAATGGAACTTCTCGAAGTCTTTCGTTGTGTTTGATTTGTTGATTTGTTTCAATGTTTTGTCATATCATGTTTGAGGTGATCCGAGATGGATTAAGGATTGACGTTGCGAGTAGTATGTAGAGAGGAGTTTTTATCGAGTATATATATTTGAGATTTTGGAACTCTATCGTGTGGTTTTCGATGGAATATCGGTGGATATTGGTGACGAGCAGTGGTATACAGGAGTATGGATATGCACAAGCATTTGCATAAATTCCATTGTATTTAATCGTGTCTATTCGAAAAGAATTTTGATCGAGAACTTGGCACCAATGAGCCGATTTAATTTTTAAAATTGATTTCGTGGTCTTACGAAAATTTATGTTTTGAGTTTTCAAACTCTTGAAAGAACTTTCAAAATTGTCTTCGTGACAAGAATATATGATTTCAAACCGACTTTGGAAATGTGATTGATGTACATACGCATTTAGTGCATCGGGCATATCATATCGAGGGTACAAGGAAAAGAGATTCGAAGTTTAGTATGGTAGATTGGTTATACAAGGATGATCGGTTGTTTGATCAGATAAGAGAAATATACTGCGTGTTGTAGATTCATGTGCAGGATGTAAATTTGGAACTTTGGACTTTGTAAAACCGGGACATACGTGCTATGTGAGTCCATGGGTGCGGTAGTAGCGCAATCTTACCATAGTGATCTTTGAATGATTTCTTTGTAAGTGTAAATTTGGGGATGGTGACCCCATGCTGGTTGTTTTGGATATTGAGTGGTCGTTCCCACTCCTTGTATGAATTGGTATGTTCGTCGATTTGCGACTCGTTGTTCGTATGCCGAGGGAAATGTTCGCCAGTTGGGTATGTTTATTGAGATCTAATGTACGTGATTGATTTGACGTTTTGAGAATGTTATTCTTTCATATATACATTTACGTGGTTGTGTTGATCGTGTTGGAGTTTACCGTGTGAAGGTATTCTCGATTTTCGTTGATCGTTCGTTGGTAATATTGGAGTTATCACGTTGATGATATTCTCGATTGTGTTTTGACCTCTGGTTGGTCATATTGGAAATTTATCATGTTGATGATAAATTCGGTTGATTTATTAGTTGATCATTTTTGGTGATCATCTGAGCGTTCGGATTTTGTGTTGATGTTTCGGAATTCGTGTCGTTGTTTTGGGCGGTTGTTTCGCAGATGTATTGTGTATAATTCGTCTTATCGGAATTGGGACTTGATTATGTAATCAGGCAGACAGGATTTGATTCAGACAGATTGTTTCATCCGAAGATGATATATTTTGTTGAGACTCAGGGAATTGTGATCGTAAGCGTATTGAGATTGTACAGTGAGATCGCTGGCTAGTATCTCCGGAGATCGTCGACCTGCGTATTTGTAAGTATGCGGTTTTGGCTATTCGAATAATGATGATTGATCGGTGTCGTGATGGTTTTGGGATATTTTGGGTTGAACAGATGGTTGTTCGTTTTATGATGGATTGCAAGTTTCGAGACGAAACTTATTTTAAGTGTAGAATGTAATATCCTAATTTCTATTCTTTGTTGTTTAATATTATTTTATCCGAGTTATATTGTACAGCGTGAAATCATGATAGGGATAAAATAAATAAAGGACTGAGATATCAGTATCGGTATAATTGTCGTATTTGGTCGACAGTTACATTTGAGGATATTGTGTATCAGGTTGTCGTACTTTTGATATTGGGTATATCGTATGATGATATTATTGGATTCAGTGTTTGTGTTCAGTGTGTCTTATGTTCATTTTTGGTATGTCGAGATGTTGGACAAGAACTGTGGAAAATGGCTAAGTATAGCCTTATTAGCGCACGCTGATATTCATGCATAATGCACGCTATCGTGCAGGATTAGCGCACGCTACGTTTATAGGTTAGCGTACGCTAGTGCAGACAGATCGGAAGGAATCTGCGTGTGGACCCGGCTGCTTTCGGCGCACGTTTTGGTAAGTCAACGGTTGTTGTCCTGAAGTATTAGCGCACGCTAAAGATTAGGCTTAGCGCACGCTAACTATATATCAGTCAACAAGGAATCTTATCCTTGCCAGATGCTGTCGGAATGTGGGGGCGAGTGGTAGGTGAACACTGTAGTAAGTCAACTTCGGATAGCGCACGCTAAGAGTAAGGACTTGCGTACGCTAGACATGATGATATACGTACGTTAATGCATGGGCATTACGTACGTAAGGTAGTTTACGAAGCAAGACAGTAGCCTCTGGGCTTCGATAGCGCACGCTAACAAAGTCAGTTAGCGCACGCTAAACATAATGGTTTAGCGCACGCTAGTGATGTATTCTATTTAAAGGGACAAACGGGTGTCATGAAACATTTCGTCCATTTCTTTCCTTTCACCCGATAGAGACAACCTTGGGAGAACATTTGGAGTTCCTAAACACCGAGGATGATCCTCTTTAACAAGATTAAAGATGGGAATCATGGAGTGAAGCTTTGTTCTTGAAATCATTGGTGATTCTTGGAAATCAATCCTTTCCTTCAAAAAAGGTAATTACTCTTCACTTTGAGATTTCGTTTTGGATTGTATATGATGTTCTTGAGTTGATGATTATCATATAAACAAGTTGATGAGCATGACAACGAGTTGGATTACCATACTAAGTTAGTGTTGTTATCAATATATGAGTATTGATATGTTTCGTATGGTTTTGGATGGAATTCAAGCTATATGTTGATGTAATTCCCTTCTTCAATTCGGATTTTTGATGTTTTGTCGTTGGTTACTTCGTATGGTAATGATTATGGTGATGCTACTGTGATTCTTGAAGTTATATGAATTGTATGTCGAAGAACATGATGAATAAGGATTTTTAGATGTTAGAACACATCGGATTTTATCATTTTATGGATCATGAACGTGAATTTGGATAATTCGTGTTCTTGAAGAGCTATTAAATTATATGTCATGATTGTTATGAAATCCTTAATCTCGAGATGAGTTGATCATTGTCATGATGGAAGTGTTAGACGATGCTTGAAATGCATGCCACCGCACGGCATTAGCGCACGCTCGTTCTTGCCTAGCGCGCGCTAACGGGAGCAACTTAGCGCACGCTACGTTAGGTGATTAACGTGCGCTAAGTAGGCGACGATCTGCGTATTTTTGTGTTTTGATTAGGAATTCGTGATGGTTTGACTTGGTTGGTTCTGACTGTGTTTATTCGAGGTTGTGTTGAACCGTTGAGTTCGATTGGTTAGTTTTCTCAGTTGTTGACCGTTATCAGATATGTGTTATTTGGTTTCTTCGATAGGTTGAGATTATTGATCGGTGATTATAACCAGATATTGCGGTCGTGTTCGAGTATGTCCATTGTATTGCGTTTGATCGAGGCTGAGGAGCTCGTAGATAAAGGCAATGTGTTCGGCAGCAGCTTCGTGGTATCGGTATCGAGGCAAGTTATTACTTGCTCAGTTATAATATTTAATGAATGGTTTCAGTTTCATTTCGTTTATAATGCATATAGCGATGATTATTATTGTGAACTCTGGGTATCCGGATTGCATATCGTTCTTTCGATTCTGGGAGGTAGATCATAATGAATATGCTTTATCTCAGTTATTGGTATGTTCGAGTATCGAGGTTACATTATGGTAAGGACGAGGATATGAGTATCTATAGTTCGTTGTACGTTTGGATCGCCGAAAGGGGGATAATCGTCGGTGATGATTGGACATCGAGGTTGCTTCCGAAGGACTCGGGGCAAGTATTCCATATTGGTCACGGTTTTATGTTATTTATTTTGGTCTCGTACATTCTCTTTCATGTTGTTGAACATGAAGTCGTCCTAGTAAATTGTCATGTTGTCGTGCATGTTATGTTGTTCATGTTGATGAACGTGTTGTTTTGCATATGTGTATGCATATTGTGTTGTTTATGTTGTGTAAATAATCCGATGGGATTATGAGGATCTATCTTGAGGGCGCCGGATCGAATGTCCATCATGCGTTGGTTCGACGGGATCATCATGAGGATCTATCCGAGGCGCCGGATCGTTGGGCGGAGTTTTCCACCATGCGTTGGTTCGACGGGATCATCATGGGGATCTATGCTGAGGGCGCTGGATCGTTGGATTACAGATTGTGTTGATGGAATCTTGTGAATTCGCATCATTGATTTTATCATGTGTTGTTGTTCACATGTGTATTGTTAGTTATCCACCTTATGTTGATCGATAGGATCAACAAAGGGATCTATCGCTGGATCGTCGGATTTCCATTGAGTATACATGATTATTATTGCTATGATCATATTGACGTGGTCATATGAGTATGCATTTGTAGGTCTTGTGTTAGGACCGTGTCCGTATTGCATTGATCTGATCTCGGATTAGACCGATATGATTGTCGTGGCACTTCATATCTCGAGGTATGTTCCGTATTTCCTTGGTATTTGTCTTTGATGGACAATCGGTTATCGTCTTGGGATTTGATGATATTATTCGATGGATCGTATTGGTCAGAAATGGTAGATTTCCGTATCGTGAGTTGGTTATGATAGTTTGAGGATCTTGAGTATTGTTTAAGGTACAATACAGATATTATGTTCGAGTTTATTGGTTAATTGAGTACAGGATGTGAAATGTGATAATGGTTATTCTGATGAGAATTTCTTGAGTAAGTAAAGATTACGTTGGTCGTATTCTTATGTTGTATTCTCATTGGTATGTTATTATTAATGTGATGTGACGGTTATCATTGTTGGATATTATGGTCGACCCCGTCGTGGGATTTCTTTTTAGGTTCTCGGAGTATCGAGCTTGTAGCGGTCGTGAAGAGATGAGCTTCCTGAGGATACCGCTAGGACATGTTCTGTGCATTGAGTTTCTTGATCGGTTCTTGTATTCCGCTTCTAGAGTATCTTTATGGTTGGTCTTTTTCCGCTGCGTGAGTATTTTGAAATGCTCTTTTGGTATCTGGTAACTGAGGTTACTTTGGAAATCGTTTTCTAAACTTTTGAGTGTCGGCTGTTTGGCCTTGCGATTTCAAATGAGTTTTTACGACGGTTTTTGATAAATGGATTTTATAAGTCTTTGTGAATTTTTAAAGATAGTACCGTCGTTGGCCTCTTGGGCATTTGTAAATGTTTGCGAAAATTTCTTTTAGCCTTGTGGGTTCCATCTCGGGGCCCACGGCGCTGTAATATTTCCGGTTAAATCTGGGGGTGTTACATTATCCCTGCTCGAAAGAGGGGGAGGCCAGTGGGTAGAAAGGATACCGAAACTCGAAAGAGAAGAGAAACTGAGGCACAAAATCATCTCATTATCGACATAGTGACTCCGTCACACGATATTATCTCGGACTACGGATAAGTCCTCGAATCAACAATGGAATGATTGATGGATGCGTCAGAAACTTTGTTGATGTCGGAGAATTAAGAATCTTGATGCAATGTATGAGTGATTACGTACTATTGGACAGGTCGTCCACACTAGTCGATGATGCTTTTGCCTACTCTATCGCTCAAGAAATTATTGGAGACGATGACGCTGAGCCGTGCTCGGTCGCTGAATGTCAACAATGAGTCGATTGGCTAAAATGGAAAGATGCAATGCAAGCTGAACTAGACTCAATGGTTAAATGTGAGGTATTTGGCCGTATTGAGCCAGTACCCATAGACGTTAAACCAGTTGGACATAAGTGTGTCTTTGTTCGTAAATGCAACGATAACAATGAGGTCATGTGTTACAAAATGAGACTAGTTGACAAAGGCTTCTCGCAGCGCCCTGGCATTGATTACGAGGAGACGTATTCTCCCGTTATGGACATCATCACTTTTCGCTAGTTAGTAAGTTTGGTAGTGTCCGAAAAACTGAATATACAGCTTATGGATGTGGTTACAACGTATCATTATGGGGATCTTGATATATTTATATGAAAGTCCCCAAAGGGATTTTGTTGCCCAAATCAAGTAGATCTGAGCCATAGAGTGCTTACACTATAAAATTGTGTCGTTCACTGTTTGGGTTGAACAATCCGGAATGATTTGGTACAACCTCCTACATGAATACTTAATTGGGAGCGATATAAGAACAGTGATACATGCCCATGCATTATCATGAAAAGAACAGATACATGATTCATGATTGTAGCCATCTATGTAGATGACATGAATGTTATCACTACCATAGATGAGGTCAATGAAACGGACCACAACCTTAAATCCAAATTCGAGATGAAATATCTGGGGAGGACTCGACTCTACTTCGGCTTAGAGATAGAACATAGAGATGATGGCGTACTCATTCATCAATCTTCCTATGTCCAGAAGATGCTCAGGCGATTTAGTATGGCAAGGCATATCCTCTTGCTACCCCCATGGTTGGTCGAAGTCTGGAAATGAAGAAGGATCCATTTCATCCTAAAGAGGAGGATAAAGAGGTCATTGGAGCAGAAACATTGTACCCTAGTGCATCAGTGCGTTGTTGTATCTGGCTCAATGTACTCGCCTAGACATCGCATTCTCTGTAAATCTGTTAGCGAGAGTTAGCTCCACTCCCACGATAAGGCATTGGAATGGAGTAAAACAAATCTTTCAATACTTGAAAGGCTCCATTGATCTTGGATTGTTCTTTGCCTATGCAAGAGAGAGCGATATTCCGAAAGAAACTATTGAGGTTGAGACGATGCATACCGACCGTCGATCTTCCTCTGATATTGCAGCTAAGCATGGTAGCTTGACTACCAGAAGTGCGAATACAAGCAAGCTTACCCCTGTAACACCCCCCGAGATATTTGGAGAATAATACAGCACCGTGAATCCTTACCGGGGACCCACTAGGCTTACATTGACACATAACACATCCAAACTCACGATATCCAAACAGGGAACAATAAATTAGACACAATCAAGGGAAACTCTACTGAATTAATACAAAAGAAAACTCCTATAGTACTCGAGTACCATATAATAATACATGGATAAAACAGTCTAAAAGACAACGTTCGAAATAAAGGACGCAATCCATCACAGTATCACGCCTCGCCCTCATCTTCGTACCACCCCGGTGCTTGTTCTCTTGGATTCTTCGAGCCTGAAAGACAATAAATGAGTTTTCCCACCCCGAAAAGGGGGTTAGTACAAGTAATACAAGTGAACCATCACATCTTACACGTTAAAGCACATGCATTAATTTCAAATCCACGATGATGATTTATGGAAAATAATTATCCAAAATATCTCAATGATGAAAATCCTCCCTGATTAACCGTGGACCCAACAATGCGTGAATCCCTCCGAGGCCTCGTCAGACCCTCCCAGAGTGGTTAACCCAAGTGTTTGAGGACCTAGCAATACATGGATCCCTTCGAGGCCTCGTCAGACCCTCCCGGAGTGAACATATAAAACTCTCACACTCTACTTTTCACGTTTAAGAATATAACCTTCACAAGAATTACTTGCCTGGATCAAGAGAAAAGGGTACGAACAACAAGGTACCAAGATTATAGGAATCAACAACTCCGAACCTAGACAAGTTCGTAACCAACTATCAATAATCAATCGACAATCATATAAGTTGGAATCCACCTGAAAATCCCACCTACGATATATGTAATGCGACGACAGAACTCCTAGATGGTGAATCACAGTCAACCATCTCAATTCACAACAATACCGGAAATAAACCAATAATTTCGTAGGAAAAACATGTATCGAGGTAGATAATCCATATCCAATAGATTACCATCATATCAACAAGCTAAATCGAAGAGATCGCGAAGAAACCCCCAATTCCCGAAAATCTAAGGTTATGCGAAGTTTACCTCGATTTGGAGCATTAGAGAAGATTAAACATTGAATAATCCGAAGTAGAAGCTCGAAGATGTTGGTATATGATGATATCTCATCGGGATCTTCACAAATCGCCCAAAATCATCGGAAATCGCCCAAGGGAGGAGAAGAGATAAAAAATGACGAAAAGTATGCTGATGAATCCTATTTATACAAAGTGTGATTAGCGTGCGCTAATCCTTGAAATAACGTGTGCTAATGTGTTCACCAGGTAGTCCAGTAGCTTCTGTCCGGTGTCGTTAGCATGCGCTACGAAGGGCTTAGTGCGCGCTACCTGCTCACGTAGCGTGCGCTAGGAATACTATTAGCGTGCGCTACCTGGTAGTTCAAGTCTAGAAATCAGAGTCCAGAACCCACTGCCTCCTGCAATGCCCGAACATTAGCGTGTGTTACCGTGGTGCTAGCACGCGCTATTGCAGTACATCTAGCGTGTATTAACCTCATCACATAGTGTGCGCTATTGACTCTCAATCATAGTCCAGTTCCTTCGGGACTGTCTGTCTCCACACTACTAGTTAGTGTGTGCTAATTGGAAGATAACGTGCACTATTAGTACTCAAATAGCGTGTGCTACACCTCATACACAGGTGATAGAATCGCATCAAAATGCAATGTAACAACGATCCGAATGAGAAATAACAAATTCCAAATGATATGAAATCCAAGATCAACAACAACTCCGTAAACACTTACAACGAGTGTCAAAATTACAAAAACACCAAAATGGAAAATTTACAAAAAGTACGGGCATCACAACCCCCTATGCATAGAATCCTAACAATATGTTAGTTTGATTTGTTGATGCCAGTTATCTCTCTGACCTGCATAAAGGACGTTCCCAAATGGGTTGTGTTCATCATTGGAAATTTGGAGATATCTTGGCGATCTACCAAGCAGACTCTGGTTGCTACTTCCTTGAACTATGCAGAGATATTGCATTGCACGAATTCATAAGGGAGTGCATTTGGCTTCGGTCAATCATAGACCATATACAAGGAACTTGTGAATTAGAGTCCCCTACAGCAACCCCTACTTGCATCTTTGAGGAAAATGCAGCATGCATTGAGCAGATGAAGTTAGATTTCATTAAAGGTGACAATAGCAAATATATCGCACCTAGGTTCTTATACAATCAGCAAAAACAGAAATTGCTGAATATCGAAGTGAAACAAGTGAGTTCCGATGAGAATATCGCACACTTGTTTACTAAATCCCTGCCAAAATCTACATTTGACAAACATGTGAGCAGAAGCGGCATGCGTCGATTTTCCGAGCTCAACTAGTGATAGCTCATTGGAATGAGCTATTGTGTATACTTTAGGGGGAGTGTAATTCACATGATTCTCGCATTCGTAGTTGGTGTGTTGTGCTCTTTTTCCTCACTAAGTCTTTTTTTTTTCCACTGGGTTTTGTTTGACTTAGAAAGATTTTTTACCGAGGCAACATCATATGCACCATGATAGTATTAGTGCTTGACACATGGGGGAGTGTTCTGGGATATCCTTCTCTTAGTGGTGTCTTGCCTAATACCGGTCATAGAAAGATACATAGATGGAAGATCCTAAATCCTTCTAGAGGTAGTAGGATCCTATTAGATGTCTTACCTTATCTAGGAGTCCTATGTATGGAAGGACACTCATTTTAATGCATATATAATGGTCCCCTCTATCATTGTTATGAATACAATTGATTGACAAGTATTTACAACTTTCTTACTTACTCCTGAAACAGTTACATAAATTGTCGAAATTGAAATTAAGCAAATAGACCTCAACACAAGTCCAAAGTAAATAAAATCTAAACTGCTTGTACGTTTAAGATAATATAACACGATGAATCAAATTGTCATTAAATATAACTTTATTAAGAAATTATTTAAATGCACAAAATGTTTATCAAGTAAATTTGAAATTAACTTAACAAAACTGAAATAGTGGGTCGTTACATGATGAGTAAAGAAATAAATAAATGAGGTTGATATGAAACTAAAATATGATAAAGAACACTCCAAACATAACCCGAAATGAAATGGAGTGGTTAAGTAGAAAGGTTTCAACCCAAATGTGAGATATAATAGAACATGTGTATATATTTTGGGTTTCAATAAAAAGATTGAAAGATGTTGAGCTCAACGGTCACATAATGAAAAAGATGTACCGAATAATATAACGCGGTGAAATGCTTGTACGTTTAAGATAATATAACGTGGCGAATCAAATTGTCATTAAAAATAACTTTATTCGAGTAATTATTTAAATGCATAAAATGTTTATCAAGTAAATTTGAAATTAATTTAACAAAATTGAAATAGTGGATCGTTACATGATGAGTAAAGAAATAAATAAATGAGGTGATCTGAAAATAAAATATTATAACACTCCAAATATAACCCAAAATGAAACGGAGTGGTTAAGTAGAAAGGTTTCAACCCAAATGTGAGATATAATAGAACATGTGTATGATTTGTGTAAGATGGAATAATGAAAAAGATATACTGAATAATGAAACCATATGAAGTGACATAGTAAAAAAAAAGAACCAACAAACTATTGTTAGGAATACATTTAGGATTTTGATGATGTCATCCCAGTATTCTAAGTTTAATAATTAATGTAATTTTCTAAGTACTTGACATTGTAAAGAAGAATCAAATGACTATCTTCTATAGGTCCTTAAAAGTTAGACTAAGGATTGATCAAACAGGTTAAGTCCATTCAGCTAAGTCATAATATCAGCTGAGTATCGCCAAGTCAGAATATCAACTGAGTATCACATATCAGCTAAGAATCATCAAGTCAGAAAATCAGCTGAGTATCGCATATCAGTCGAGTGTCGCCAAAATGTCACCTGAGTTTAGTCAAGACAGAATGTCAGTTGAGCTTAGCCAAGACAGAAGGTCAGCTGTGTTTAGCCAATACAGAATGTCAGTTAAGTTTAGTCAAGACTGAATATCTGCTAAGTATGGACGTCAAAATACTTGGACAAAATTCAGCAAGTATTAATTAGTTATGTCCACGTCAGTAAACGTTGAAAAGTCAACAAAGATGGAAAATCACATGCAGACATAAATAAATCCAAGGAGACGATCTGAATAATTCCCGTAAGTTGAGGAATAAAATATTACTCAAGATTCACGCCCTGAAAACTTCTTATTATAGAAATCAAAGAAAATGGTGCAGACAACTGTATATCTTCAAAATGTCAGATTCGAAGAAAGAACCAAGCTGTGCAAAAGTGGTGAAAAGAGAAAACAGAAAAGTCCACTCTCCAATGGACCAATTTGTTTCAAAGGATGAACGGCTATGAAGAGATCAAATGAAGTACCATAAATATCTGAAGAACTCTTCAGCAGAAGAACGATGCAATTAATACTTACAAGCGATCAAAAGCAAACCAAAGCAATATACTCTACAAGCATCGTGAATGGCTAAGATCATAATATCCAAATCCTAAGATGCTCTTAGAAGTTGGAGAAAACAAACACTCTTGTCTTAAAGATTTGAGTAAGGGTACTTTCTTGAACGAAAGTTGAGGTTGTGCGACATCCATGGGTTTTTGATTGGAAGGTGATAAGCAACATGAGAGTTATGAGGCGTCCAAGGTATTTCAATCAGGAGGCGAGAAGTAACCAAGGGAAGGAGTTACCACGGCCATGAGTTTTCACTGGATGAAACCTGCAGTGACTAAATTCATTATAACCATCAAACATTATAGTGAATTTATCTCCAAGTAGATTGGAGAAAAGTGGAGTAGTAGATGACTACCCCACATCTGAAACCACTATATGTGTTGTTTACTTTTTTAAGCATCATACTTAATTGTTGCATCCATCTTAACTATTGTATTAAACGTCAGCTAAGTCTTCCGCATAATATTTTTCAGCTGACTTCTAAGCTCTACCTCGCTGGTATTTCAGCAAGATCAACTAAGTTCACCTAGCTGCATATATAACAGCTCAGTTTCTTAAATCAGCTAATTCAGCAAAGCGATTCTAAAAGCAAACAAATACAGCATGCTATACACAAAACCGATGTATTATCAACAAGCATCACAAAAAATAGCCTATGAGGTATGGAGTAATAAAACTCCTTTTGTTTCATACTTTCACATCTTTGGATGTCGATGCTATGTTCTGAATAATGGGAAGATCAACTCAAGACATTTGACAAGAAGTTAGATGAAGGGATATTTGTAGGATATTCCTCTGTCAGCAAAGCTTTCCAGATTTTCAACAAAAGGAAGCTGACAATCGAGGAATCGGTGCATGTGGTGTTTGATGAACCTCACAATGACCCTACAGGAGTACAAGACGACTCAGAATATCCAAACACTCTCCATTAATGACCCTCAAACTCTAACATAACATGTCGTAGATTTAGAAATCAACCCCGCAGCTGTAAGAACAGAGGTAGTTGAAGCTGATGCTGTACAAGCTGAAGTTGAAGCTACAGCACCACAAGATACAGTACGAGACGCAGAACTAGAACCTGGCAGGAGATGGTTGAAAGATCATCCATATGAGTTATTTATAAGAGACATTGACGATCGAGTATCTACCCGCAGGAGAATACAAAGTACACAAGGAACAGTACTGTATGCGGAAGAAGAACCCGAATCTAAGAAATCTCCATTTCCTGTATAGAAATCTCAAGCTGAACTTAAGAGACTAGTTATGTGCACCCTAGCTGTATTCTTAGCTCAATCTGAACCTATACCAATGAAGCTACGAATAACTCTCACTGGATTACATCGATGGAATAAGAGCTTAATGGTTTCGAAAGAAATAATATATGGTATCTAGTACCCATACCTGAACATCAAGATGTAATTGGAGCCAAATGGGTATTTAGAAACAAGAAGGATGAGAATGGATTAGTAATTAGAAACATATCCCATCTAGTCGCACAAGGCTACAGACAGGAAGAAGGCATAGACTAAGATGAGACATTTGCCCCTGTAGCCAGATTGGAAGCCATTAGGATATTTATAGCATTTGTCGCCCATAAGAGCTTTATAGTATATCAAATGGACGTTAAGAGCGCATTCCTAATTAGAGACCTCGCCGAAGAAGTCTATGTTGAACAACCACCAGGGTTTGTCAACACAGAAGGCGGAGACCTTGTATACAGACTATGGAAAGCTCTGTATGGACTTAAGCAGCCAGCTAGAGGATGGTACGAAACCTTGTCCCTGTAGCTAACCAAATGTGGATTTGAGAAAGGTGTTGTGGACAATGTTTCGACCTGTTGATGGTTCAAATATATGTAGATGATATTATATTTGGTTCCACTAACCTTGCTTTATGTCAGAGGTTCTCTCATCTCATGGAATGTAAATTTGAAATGAGTATGATGTGGGAACTTAGTTATTTCCTAGGATTGCAGGTAAAGCAGTTGCCTACAGGAATCTTCATCAATCAGGAGAAGTACATCAAAGAGATACTCAACAAGTTTGGGATGAATAAATCTAAATCCTCCCCCATGAGCACTTCTGTGCAAATTAGTGCTGATGAAACTGGAAATCCGGTTGATCAAACACTCTATAGAAAGCTTATTGGCTCACTCCTGTACCTAACGACTAGTAGGCCAGGTATCCAATTTCCTGTAGGAGTGTGTGATCGGTACCAAGTAGCACCTAAGTAGCACCTAAAGATTGATACTTCACGACAGCCAGACGAATCCTTAAGTATGTGAAAGGAACAGTCGATGTAGGATTGTGGTATCCTAAAGAAGGAGGATTCGATTTGGTTGGCTACAGCGACTCGGATCTCGAAGGCTGTAAGTTAGATAGGAAGAGTACAAGCGGTACTTGTCACTTTCTTGGACCTAGACTTGTGTCATGGTTCAGTAAGAAGCAATTAGCCAACTCGCTTTCTACAACTGAATTGGAATACTATTCCGCTGGAAGTTGTTGTATGTAGATTCTCTGGATGCAACAGCAGTTGTCAGATTATGGAATCATTGCCAAAGAAACACCGATCATGTACGATAGCACAAGTGCAATTACAATAACGCACAATCCTGTATTTCACTCGCGAACTAAGCATATTGACATGAATCATCACTTCATCAGGAATCATGTTGAGAATAAGGATGTTTCGATCGAGAAAGTTCATACAAACGTCCAGTTAGCTGGCATATTTACAAAAACTCTCAGCACAACCAGATTCTATACGCTTCGACAAGAATTGGGAATGCTACAACCTGACTCCCTGTAAGTTTATATTCTTTTACTCATCAATTGAACGGGAATACTGTAAGACCCAAGAATACAGTATCCACCGTCGATTAATTGTACACTCAGAACAAGTCAGATCTTACTGTATGAAAAGGTATAAAACCTTCATACAGCTGCCGTGTGCATTAATTAAGGGGGAATACAGTACGACCCATGAATACAGTACTAACCCAAACATTGCTGTAAGAATTGAATCTTGTATGTACCTTTTAAGGGGGAACGCTGTATTATTCGTGGTTACAGCCCATACACAGTGGGATGACAATTTTCATTATAATATTATTTTATTCGTACTGAAAATAGTTTTAGTCCATGTGCCGTGTTTCAAAATTCAAACGTTTTATTATTTAATGCTCTACACGACATTTGGACTTCACTATCTCTAACAACGCGATTTTAATGATTTCAAACCGCTGGTTAGTGAAATAAGAGAAGCCAAACTGTCAAAAGTGGGACCGTTTATTATTCCAAAATAGATGGATATGACGTACAAGTTACTCTCAGTTCATCCAGTTTGTTCTTTTAAAAGACGGTTCCCATCCCTTAAATCTGACTGTTCACTGTATGTAACCCTAATTTTCCCTGCACACTATAAAAATACTGCAGCGTGCTGCCTTTGACTCTTTACGCTTTCTGCAAAATTAAATGAGTGTAGA
Source organism: Orobanche coerulescens (assembly GCA_033398695.1). NCBI lineage: Eukaryota > Viridiplantae > Streptophyta > Magnoliopsida > Lamiales > Orobanchaceae > Orobanche > Orobanche coerulescens. The sequence goes on from CM065814.1 coordinate 90,541,879, forward strand.
GCATACAGCCTATATCCTTTCTGCATACTTACTGCATTCTATCTTCATTTCTTCAAACTCCTTTCTGCAAATCAATGGCAACTTCACAGACTTCTTCTCAGTCCATGAAGAAAAGAGACAATATCATTGATGGGCAAATCATCGCCAGATCCGTTGTCATGGAGAGAGTCAACTCTAAGACCAAGGATGTTGATGGTATGGAAATTGTCATTTCCAGAATCAAACGACAAGGTCTCTATCACCTGGGAAGTCTTCATCCTGAGCTCTATGATGATTGTACTGTTGAGGAATTCTATCTTGATGCCTCTATTAGGTTCTTCTATCTGAAAAGAGGAGGATATCTGTCTGATATTTTTGCTACCGTCCGCGGAGTTGAGATCTGTGTTGATCGGGAGGTTTTGGAAAACATCTACATGCTGCCGTCTGATGGCCTGAAGATGGAAGAGCTTGAGACCTTGGGGTCACAAGAACTTCTCACTGCTTACTGGAGATTATCCATTAGCGATGCTTCGGACAAGAACGTACATCCATCCCGCCACAAGAAAAGATTTTGTCTACCTTTTGTCTATTTACACGATTTTTGTTGTCGTGTGATTGAGAACAGAACTAGTGCATTTGAAATATGCACAAATCTTCAATTTATAATGCTGGTTGCTATCATGTATGGCGAAGGAGTTAATTGGTGCCAGATCATATTGAAGAGGTTACAGGAAGAGGCCGCCAAGACTTGTACTCAGAAGAAGTATTTTGGCCTTATGCTCAACCACATTATTACCAAGTGCGATGTGCCACAATCTAAATGAGCCAAGAAGATTGGACCTGGAAAGTACATTGGCGGAAGCAAGCCCTTTGCCTACAACAATGACGGGATGATTGCGACAAGACCCTTTGCCAGAATAATGCCCATCTCTGATGATCCAAGGGATGTTATTATCAAGTCCGTGACTGAATAGAAGATGAAGAAAAAGAGAAAGAGAAACGTGTCTGACAGCAGGTAACCGCTTTATGAGAAGAAGCTGAAAAAGGCCACCAAATCTAAGGCTACAGTTACTGCAGCGGTCACTGTAGATGTCCCAACAACGGCGCAACCCGCTCAACAACACCCCAAGGGTGCAACCACTTCAGAAGAAATAATTGTTACACAAGCTTCAGATCCCGAGCCAGTGGCGGCTATGATGGATGATCAATTATTTTCCAAGCTGGAAGGAACTGGTGATTCGGCTTCTCATTCGGAGCCGAGAGCCACCTCTCCTGTAAGGGAACCCACACCCATACAGTATCCCTCTCCCATCAGGGTACCATCTCCTGTTAGGGATCCCTCTCCTATCAGGGTACCAACCCCTGTTAGGATTCCATCTCCAACACAGGCTTCCACACCTATTGCGGATCCCATCCATATAGTAGAACCCAAGACTGTAATGAGTCCCTCCCCATCCACACAAATAAATGAAACTCTTCTCCAGGTACACATTGATCAGGCCTTTGAGCGCTTTGTCAACTAAAAAAACTACAGGGTCGCTCCATACGATGTCTTGTACAATTTGGAAGAGTGGATGGAGGAAGAAAGTTTTTCTTTCGAAGTCACGGATACCCAGGATATCCGAGTCTTAATTCAATGGGAAAACCACTTTTGCCGCTAGCTGATTTCCAATTCCATCTGGAAAAATAAAAGACTCATTTGAAAGGAAAGTCAAATCCGATGACAAAGGCCCTACGGACAGCCACAAGTCCGACCCAGACTCAAATGCCGATAACGACGACCTACAGGCCGGCCTGAGGATCAGCCAAGAAGAAGCACGGGAAGGAGAACTGACCCGAATGCAAAACCAACAGGGTCAGGGGACCTCTGACAGATACTAGTCCCCTACCCCCAGCAGGAAGCTACTAAAGACAATCAGGAGGATTTAATCCCTCATGTACAGTAAGAAATTCCTGAACAGGCAGCCCAGCCTGTCTCAGCCAAACCAGAAGAACTAGCCCACGCCATTCGACAAGAGGAATCAGTGCCTCTACTGAAGCAGACGTAAGCTGAGAGTCAACAGAATGATTCAGTCTCTCCTGTACGCCCGACTACAGATAACTAAACAGATCAGGAGGAATCAGTCCCTCCTGTTCCGAGACTGAGGAAGCCGCACAACCATCCGAAGCACCTGCCGCCGACGAGCCCGCGCAATATGTCCCTGCATCTCACATCTCTGTGAGATCCAAGTCAGATTCCGATGACGGATTCTAGCGTGACAATAGACCAAGACACCCTCGTCATAATGTGGTTATTCATCAACTCAACGAGCCTGAGGATGAAAAGTTAGCGCACCCTGGCTCCCCGCGCACTGAGGCCCGGATAGAGCAGCTCCACGCAATCGGCCGCCAAACAGTCTTCATGCAGATGAAATAAAGGCACTATATGATGTTGGCAAAGAGCTAGATTGGATGCGTGAGACTGCCCAGGATAAGATGTATGGTTTGAAAAAAGAAGTTACTAAGGTTGAGGATGCGTTTCGCATTCTACCTAGTGCATTGTGGCAAGCTCTCACTCAGCTAAAACGGCGCCAAGAATAGATCCGGAAGCAAGAACGGGAGAAGCTCCATGTATCCGAAGCCAAAACTATCACTGCCCTCCAAGAGACTGGATACAGACTGTCAGGACATGATAAGAAAATAGATGACATGTCTATGATCCTCAGTTCTCTTGTTGACAAAATCACGAATCTGGAGACCAAACAGAACGATGCTATGAAAATCGTAGAAAGGATTGATGCTAAGGTTACAGATCTTGATGATGCCAAAAAGGGGGAAGAAGCCAGAGAGGCTGGCCGATAATGGAGGATTGAAAGAGAGAAAGAGATGGACACTGCTTTAGATGAAAGCGTCGCTATTGCAATTGGTCGTTTGGCCCTTCCTGCAAAAGGATACAGGGTATCTAGTTCTCATCCAGAGTTCCATGATCCCAACGTACACTGGAAGAACAAAGTACAAAAACAGTTGAGATTCCTCTGCCAACTCATCGACAGCCTACAGTGGATGAAGTGAATGTAACACCCCGAGATATTCGGAATAATTACAGTGCCGTAAATCCTTTGTATAAGAATTTACAAGGCTAATTTAAAGACAATTCATAATCGGATATACTGAAAGCAGATTTCGGTATATCCGATTCCTTAATTCTCAACTGATGGTATCCAGATCGCAAGTCAATCTTCCAGAATACCTTTGCCCCTTGCAGTTGATCAAACAAGTCGTCGATCCGAGGTATTGGATACTTATTCTTGATCGTCACCTTGTTTAGCTCCCTGTAATCAATACATAATCGAAGGGATCCATCTTTCTTCCGGACAAAGAGAACGGGTGCTCCCCAAGGAGAGACGCTAGGTTGAATATAACCCTTTTGCAATAATTCCCCAACCTGTTTCTTTAATTCATACATCTCGGTTGGGGCCATACGGTATGGTGCCCTAGAAATAGGAGCGGCTCCAGGCTCTAATTTGATAGTGAACTCCACTTCTCTCTGCAGAGGTAACCCAGGTAGTTCGTCAGGGAATACATCTGAGAATTCATTCACAACTGGAATAGATTGAGCCAATCATCTCCGAGAATTAAATCGTCACCAAGGATGTCGACTACAATAAGATTTGATAGCTAATCTCTCCCTCCTATAGTTACTGGAAAATCTCTAGTTTCTAGGGTTCCCACAAGTTTCTCTCTGCTCGGTAATCCCACAACATAAGGTTCACAATCATACAAGCACGAGATTTTCAAACGATTGACACAGTTCAAAGATATGAAAGAATGCGTAGCTCCTGAATCGAACAAGACACTAACTGGTTGCAAAAGGATCTGAATCGTACCTGATGCAATAGCCGTGTTCTGATCGTCTGACTTTTTCATCTCGTAAATACGCGGAGGAACGGACCCAGCGCTGGATGCCTCTCTTTTCCCAACATTTTGCTGCTGGAAACCACTTTGCTGCGTCTGGTTTACACTAGTGTCCTTCGGAACCGGTGCAGGAGCGCGAGTACCAAAAGATCGAGTCGCATTCCCACAAAACGTCGCACGATGTCCTTCCTGTCCACACTCGAAACAGGTTACAACAGGTGCGAAACAATCACGTCGAACATGACCCGATTTTCTCCCTGCGTCTGAAATGGTCGGTGCTGCCCGGGACTTCTTTCCACCTCGAGAAGGATGCGGAGGCCTCCTGGATGAATGAAATGAGGACTGGCCCTTGCGGGGTCCACTACTCTTATTCTCCGTGAAATTGCTAGACACCTTCTACTTCTTTGCTTCCATTGACTTTTCTACTGCCGCCTCTTTCATATCATAGGCCAGTGCTTTGTCCTGATACTGTCGCAAGGCGGTACATTCAAATTCGGACATATACTGGTGAATTTCCGGCTTCATCCGCATGTCTAAATGGAAAATCCTCCCCGCCTCGGTTCTGACCAAGTGGCGCACGTAAGTCAGCTGGTGATTAAAAGTCTTAATTACGTCTGTCACAGATGCCTCTGAATTTTGTGGTGAGAAAAACTCCCGGACTCGGGCCTCTCTAACTGGGCGAGGACAATATTGCGCTTCCATCATTAATTTGAACTCCGTCCAGTCAGCATTATGCTCCTCAGGTCGAATGGCCTCCCACCAATCGAAAGCCTCCCCAGTCAGAAGATACTGGGCGATCGGAACCTTTCTGTCGTTGGGACAGTTAATCCCTGCAAATATCTTCTCTAACTCCTTCAGCCAGTGATCCCAAGAAAGCGTCTCAGCAGAACCGTCAAATTTCGGAGGGTACAATTTGACCACCTCAGTAAGCCATTTGTCCCCCCGATTATCCTCGTTATGCTGCTGTCCCATCGCCGTCTGCATGCGATCAACAACCTGAGCAAACTGGTTTATCTGGGCAACCACCTGTTGAAGCACTCCCGGCACGTTAGGATCTGCATTATTATTAGCTGACCCCTGCTATCCTCCAGAATGGGAATCGGTTCGACTAGTGGATAATTCTGGGGTAGACGCCGAGTCCTCCTGTCTCGCATTTCCACGTCCGCGTCCACGACCACGTCCGCGTCCACGACCTCCCCTCAACATACTGAACCACAAATACTCAATATCTAGGGCAAACTTTTCTAAAAGAAAGTCCGTCAATATTCATAAAACAGGAATTAAATAAAACGGTAGTATTTGGGATTGGGAGACTTACAACCACGGTCCACACGACGATGCTGGCTCAGCAGTGATGTTACAAACGACCAATAATCAAATAACGTAAAGAGACCCAACTAACCCGACTGCCAAGATATCCACAAATCTTAGCTCTGATACCATATTCTGTAACACCCCGAGATCTTCGGAATAATTACAGCGCCGTAAATCCTTTGTATAAGAATTTACAAGGCTAATTTAAAGACTACGGAAATAATACAAAAGTGTCATTAATAAAGGGAAATTCAAACCCGTTCGACAATTCAAATAAGTTCATTATTACAAAATGTTTCCCAAGACAACAACAACATAGACGTACTCGAGTACTGAAATAACCGGAAAATAAGACAACATAATCCACATCACTGAGCCACTTCATCGTCATGTCGGTACTATGGCTGCTTCCCCGTTCCTCGGCTACCTGAACATCAAAACAAATGTCCACCCCCGAAGGGGTTAGCAAAACAATGCTAGTACAAGTATCATAATACATAAATCATCAATGCATCATAAAACACACAAAACGGACTTCTATCATCGGAATCCAACGATGTGAATCCTCACGATTCCATCAACACAATATAGGGTAATCCAACGATCTAGTGCCCTCGGTATAGAACCTCATGATGATCCCGTCGGACCAACGCATGGTGGAAAACCCATCCAACGATCCAGCGCCCTCAGCATAGATCCCCATGATGATACTGTCGGACCAACGCATGGTGGACATTCGATCCAGCGCCCTCAGCATAGATCCTCATGATCCCCTTGGATCATTTACAACACAACATTACCATTATGCATACACATATGCAAATCAACACGTTCATCAACGTAAATATCATGAAAACTCAAAGAATATAATCTCATCTTTAACAACACGAATGAATCGTACACATGATCAACAATGCAATATCAATAAGCTTAAAATACGATACTTGCCTCAAGGATGGTAAGAACTAATTACTCCAATGATCTCAACACACTCGAAGGCCGCCTCCTTCGATCAACGTTCGTAAAATGCTCGGCCCTTTGAACAAACAGGAAAAATAACGGCAACTCAGGACAAGTTTTAAACGTACGAACCTTTAACGATACGGTCGGAAGTTCTTAAAAGAAATCTGTCTGGTTTGCTTAACGCACGCTACGCATCCTATGTAGCGTACGTTAAGGCTACTCGTTAGCGTACGCAATTACTCACAGCCTGGCGTACGCTAACCATGCTCGGTCAGTACCTCACTGATCAGCTGACTGATCCGCCTGATAACTTAACACACGCTAAGTTTCAATCGTAGCGTACGCTATATAAGCCCATTAGCGTACGTTAATTCACAAAGCTTAGCGCACGCTAAGCGTGCATGGCAGTTTACTGTTGGGCAGCAGACTAGTTCTATTGGTGAAGAAATTCATGAAATATTCAGTGTTAATACATGTCATCTCTATGCATATCATGCTCATACGGTTTATGGATGACCTTACGGATTAAACGACTTCGAGATACAGGGCTACGTATAGTCGTCACAACACCATAATTCATCTTGATCTTCAAGAAAATATCCTAAGTTCAATCCATTCTATGTCCCAAAATGTATAATTCCATAAGAACTTGATAATCTCCATACACTGGTCATAATCGATTTTGAAGCTACATGAATATGCTTAAGAGTTCAAACACTAAAAAGGTTCAATGGTTTATACGATGAAGAAGTACCGAAACATTGAAATTATCCTTCTAACAACATGATGTTTCGACTACGTACGAATTTATCAGACTAGATAATCTCAAAACATGTTCCAAAACATCCTTAAGAATACTACTCCAGTTGGTGAAGAATCACCTACCTCAAAATAGTGAAGAACAAGGAGGAACTTGAAGAAATCCAACACCGAGAGCTTGAACACCAATCTCCAATGATCTACAATCTTCAAACTCGAGCTAGGGTGATGATATGAGGGGTTTAGGATGGAGAAAGTGACTCTATATGTCTCAGAATTTGGGTTTGGGAAGTGATGAAAGCTGAAAAAAAATGAAAAAGGGTGCTGTCCTATATATAGAAAATGGTTATTAGTGCGCGCTTGTCCATATTCATAGCGTGCGCTAACGGTCATTCAGTCTACTGACCTCACTGATCTCAACATTTAGCGTGTGCTATCCTTATACCAGTAGCGTGCGCTACAGCGTTGACTCGGCTTTTCCCAAAAGCCGTCCAGGTTCATCCCGACATAATCCCAACGAGATCCGCGGCCTGATCTCACCTACCAACACGTCTCAATCATGCTGACTACGTATAGTGCGCGCTAAGGTTCATATATAGCGTGCGCTACTAAACCCAAATTAGTGTACGCTACTCCTAGTAGATAGTGTGCGCTACATGTGCAAAATCACAATATTGAACACAATCATGAAATCATCCGCTCAACAACACCGGATCATGAAATACAAAGAATAATACTCAGATCAAAATGTAACAAATACAATATCATAAGGTTCGAATACACATCAGAAATCTCGGGTATTACAGTGAAGAAATGGAGGAAGAACGAACTGATGAGATACATTGTTAAACTCACCAGGGAGTCCATCATTTTCAACAAGTTCAAATCACTGTCAGATGCTGCAGAAGTATTCACGAAGATGCTAGCAGAAGAAAAGCTTCCTACACAAATTATTAGGAAGTCAAGGCACCGGAAAGGTGATCGGCTCACCCATCCAGACGACTGGATACTTGCTTTCGACCAATCCGCTAAACGAAGAGTGATCTACCAAGATCGAGGCAAGGATTCCCTGGAAAATTGGTGGAGAGGAACCACGATGATCCTGATAGGAGACTGTGGAGGCATTCTCAGTATAAGAATTAGCATATCCCTTCTCGCTGTATCCGTTCTATCCTTGCAATATGCACTCTCTGTACATTTTTCTTTTAAGCATTGTAATTTTCTGATTCTTATTAATAAAATTCAATTTCTCTTGAAAGATTACAGCTCGTAATCTTCACTTACTGTTTTTACTATTTGATTACGAATTTATTTTCTGCAAACAAATAAGTATAGAACTTGTCTTAAAGTGGTAAGAACTTGTCTGTGAACAGTTCACAAGTTAAGTCGTATCCAACCTAGACACACACTGTAAGATTGTGCCTGCGCGCCAATCATATGTTTAGAGTTGTAATACACATCCCTGTAGATATTTTCAATTTTCTTAGAACTCACCTGCGAGCACTTCACATTTTTAGACTAAGTACTGAAAATAAGATCATTCGACAAAAGACCAAGAGACAGCTTCTCTGGATCAAGAAGCTATCTTAAAGAGATTTTGGCATTATCAAAAAGGGGGAAATTGTTGGGATAAATAATTCTGTTTTGATAATGTGCCGACATAGACCAAGTAGTCCCAAAGAAGATCATAAATTGTTGGGATAAAACTTCTCATGGAAGTTGTTAGAACTTATCATACAGCAAAGAAATCAAAAGAGTCGTAATACCGCTAAGTATGGAAGCTGTCTAGGACATCCATACAACCCTTCCATAAAGCAATCGAATATCTTATGCAGTCTGTCCTACAAAGCCTATAGCTACAGCAAAAGACGATATATATTGTACACAGCATACAGGTTAAAAGTGTTGAAATATCCAACAGGACTGAAGACCGTTGTGAGAGAATCTACTTTATTCACAAAAGTCAAAACATCGTTTTGAAATAAGTATTTAAATACTGATTAGATAAAGTATTTAAATATCAATCGACAAGGATCTTTAGACAATGAGCGAAATTCGGATCAGGCATCTTGAAAGTCAAAGAGTCTGAAATCAACCGATAGAATGGAGTTCTGCTCACCAATCAGACAACAGACATATTTATAACGGATCTATTCCAAAGTTATAAATATTCCAGACAAGAGAACATTTTAAAAACAAAGAACGATTGACTCATTCATTATCGCAGAAACTCTGAGAAGATTATTCTGTCAACCAAGCTTACAAGAGCAAATATATTTTTTCGATAATATAACAATATCTGAGAGAAGAAATATACACAGTCAACATGAACAACACATCATCAGCCTAAGATCATCAAGCGTTCAAGTTGGTGTTCAAACCCGTGATTTCACCATAGTTACCATTGAGTAAACTTAGCCCTGTGTGGACTCAGGGAAAGATATTCTGACCGTGGGACGAATAGGACAAAGCTTCAATCTGTGTGAGAAGAAGCAAGTCAAAGAACCCTATAGACAATCTGTGTGAACGGTTGAAAGCTACAGTCTTTGTATTAATTTGTGTGAACGATACAAGGATAGGTTTGATTAAAGTCACGTAGTTATGTACATAGTGATTTTAATAAACATTTTACTCATATGTGGAGGACCAGTGAATGTAAATGGGTTTACCTAGAACCACTTTAAATTGCGTGTTATTACCTTCAGTCTTTATTATTTTCATAACTGTGATTTATATACAAGTATACACTGCAAAACCATGTACGCACTAAGCTAACACGAGAACGCCTAGTTCATGTATTTACAGCAACTCACTTAAACGAACTTCCATTACGCACTCACATTCGAAAATCATACATCTTGTTGTACTATCACTTTCCAAGCTGTATTCTGTATACTTAGTGGCCAACAATTTCTCAGAATTATTTGACTCAAAAGAATTAACAACGCCGGTGATGCGTCTATATTTTACAGGTTTAACAATGACACCCGTATTCGCCCTTGGTATTTATCCAAATTAACAACGCCATTATCCTAAAATATACTCAGCACCAGAAGCACATTGTCAAATCTTGCGTGCCCTAAAATCTTCCTCAAATCCAAACACCTCCGCCGACAGCCCCTCCCCCCATTCGGTCAGTGGAATTGAAGGTAAGGTTCTCGTAGTTTTTAATATTCTCTTTTTTTAACCATAATCGAGCCTTAATGCTCGATTACATCAATGATTGAGGCCCTGCTTCTGCTGCCCCGTTGCCACTGCCCTGACGCCTCCCCACTGCCGGAGTGAGATTCTACTCGGGCCTCCCTCTGCGTGAGTCTCTCTCTCTCTCTCTCTCTCTCTCTCTCTCTCTCTCTCCAATATTGAAGAAGCTATCTGATTATGACCAAGGTTGAAGAGGGTGAAATGAGTTTTACTTGTAGGTTCAAGTGATACTGAAGTCTTGTACGTGACTCATATTTTGATTAATCTTAGTTTGTGTATATGTTGGATTGAGTAGTTGAGTTTGATGGTACTTGGACTGGTTGTAGCTGCATTAACGTTTTTAACTTGCTGATGCTAGCAAGGGCTATACAGCTCTTTGGCTCTGACCATCTCCCTCTTTTATTCCTTTTTTTTAGTCACTTATCCACTACAAGTTGATCCATATTTCATTCACTTCTCCACACCTCATTTCACAAGGTGCGCAAGCTATCTCTCTCGGTAGCAAGTTTGATAATTGTAAATTAGTGTGATTATTATGGTAAGTTTGCATTTTACAAGATTTTGGCTGCAAATTGAGATGACTTTTAGTTGATTTTGGACTGAAATTTGGGTTGTTACTTAGCTGAAATTGTGGCTTATTATGGATGGTGTTGTTTTATTACAAAATAGTATTCCTATGTCGTTTTATAATTGTAATTAGCTTAAATTAGGTCTGAGATTATGGTTGTGTTTAGGTTGTATTTTGCATGATTATTATGTGGTTGAAATTATGCTGAAATTTTGGTTGAACTTAGGATTGATTTTTGGCCGAACTTTGGACCATTTGTTGGATGCAATGATTTTGGGCTTAAATTATGTTAAAATTGCAGTTGGAATTATGGCTTATAATTAGGGCTCTAATTATGGCTAATTATGTGGTTTTTAAGGCTGATATCATGGCTAATTAGGGCTGAAACTGTGGGTAATTATCGTGGCTAATTACGGCTGATAATTAGGCTGAAATTAGGGATAAAAAGTAGTGTTAAGTAGTTTTATAATTGTAATTAGCTGAAATTAGCATGATTTTCATGTGTTTTTTAAATACCTTATTGAAATTAGCTGGTTAGTTAGTCGAGCACTTAGAATTTCGGATAGAGGAGTTATATTGCTTGTGATGCATTTGATTGAACTAATAAGTACATTTGATTATTTTGATACTATTTTTAGAATGGGTGACAACTATGACTCGATGTATCGCCGGAAGATTGATGGTTTTTGGAATCCTCTATTACTCTCTCGACTTAACAATTTTATCGAGTATATAAGTATTCCTTCGCAATGCATGTTGGGTGACCAAATATGATGTGCATGTAGAAAATGTGATAATATACAGTTTCATGATATAGAAAAAATTAAAGTATCACATTGGGAAACTTGGGTTCATTGGGGAGTATAAAACTTGGATTTTTCACGGTGAAATTGAAATGGATGAGGGATATGAATATATGGATGAAGATGTGAATTTGGATACCATTGAGTCGGGATCAAATACATTCCGTATGATGGTCATGGAGAATGTCGGGCCTCAATTTAATGTTGAGAATATGGAAGAACCACCAAATCCTGAAGCAAAATGAATATATGACATGTTGAATGCTGGAGACAAGGAGTTGTGTCCTGGTCATGCTAATTACTCTCAATTGTCTTACATGACTCTTTTCATGAGTTTGAAGGTATCGAACCACTCTTTGGAGAAGTTTTTTAATTTTTGCAGAGTTCATGAAAGACAGTCATCCAAAAGGCAATCTATATCCCGATAACCTCTATAGTACAAAGAAATTATTGCGTGGGTTGGGATTACCTATAGATAATATTGAATGTAGTTTAAACAACCGCATGATTTATTGGGACCATTACAAAGACAGTGAGAGTTGTATATTCTGTGGTACATGACGCTACAAAGATATGTGCCGTGCCTCAGGAAGCCATAGGCGGAAAAAACTGGCAACCATGAAGATGTATTGCTTTCCTTACTCCCCGGTTGCAATGGCGATATATGTCAAATGCTACCATGGAAGATATGTGGTGGCATGCTTCATATTCTGGTTCAAACGATGAAATTATGCGTCATCCAGCAGACTCTCCAGCATGGGAGCACCTTGACACTATTTTTTCTAGATTGTACTATGGAGACTAGAAATGTGAGATTAGGTCGTTCGACTGATGGTTTTGCACCTTTTGCACAATCAGGGCGACAATATTCATCGTATCCAGTTATAGTCGCACCCTACAGTTTACCACCTTTGTGCTATATGAAGGAACAATTCATGTTCCTAACAATCTTAGTACCATAGCCACGCAATTCTAAGATGCAGTTGGATGTGTTTCTACAGCCGCTCATAAAGGAGTTGGTGAACTTGTGGGAAGAGGGTAAGATAAAACTACTATGAATAGTGGTGTCTGCATAAAGGGCGAGGTTTATAATAGTGATGATCAAGATTTTTATGGGCGATTATTGGAGGTGTGTGGTAGAGTGTAATGGTGAACCCACTAAAATAATTGTGTTATTCAAATGTGTGGTTTGACTTATCACCTCCGAGGACTTCGGTGAGTACAAATTTCAATTTAATTTTAGTAAACCACACCCATAAATATAAGAAGTATGAACCCTTTGTGTTAGCAAATCAAGCTACTCAAGTGTATTATGCTTCCTACCCTAGTATGAATCAAGCTAAAAAGGATTGGTGGGGAGTGTGTAAAGTCACACTTAGGTATAGAGTTGAAGTAGCTTGTCAATCATCCACATCGTCATTACGTCAACCATTTCAAGAGGATGCTGCGATCATGAGGACTAGAGGTAGTCAAGTGACTATAGATGATGAGATATCACTATCGCATCTACGAGGTGGACTTATTGATATCGATGATGTGGATGAGACATCAGATGGTGGATATATAATAATGTCAGATGAAGAAGATAGTAATAGTGATGATTCTGACCATATGTTATAATGACAGGTTTTGTTTAAGTTTTCATTTTCCATCAAATTTATTTCAGTTGTATATATGTTCTTAAAATAGTAATAATGATGATTCTGATCATTTATACCTTTATTATTTTTTTCTCAGATGTCTTCGATGAGGAGAGATGGTGGTGGGCGCCATATTAGCAAGGGCTCTTCATGATCTGCTCCCAGAAACTCTTCACCTACTATACCCGCTACGGACTCCTCACGAGTAGGTCCTGTTAGGTCTTCATCTGCAATACCCGAGACTCTACCGACTGTTTTGCTCCGAGATAGGGAATTCGAGGAGACTAGTGCAAATGTTTCTAAAGATGAGGACTTGGAGGTGACAGCTTCTAAGACAGTCTCAAGTGTTTGTACAAAGATTGCTCCTAAAAAGATAAAAAAAGCAGCGTTAGTTATTTACAGTTTAATCATCTTTCTATACCTAAGTATTGTGATGACCTTTAAATGATTAATTTGGTTTTTGTTATAGAGAGATAGTGATTCATGCCCAAATTTCTAGGGTCTGCACGAAGAGTTTTAAAAGAGTTCCCAATCCGAAAGGCTTCAACTGGAAAGATGCTGTTAATAAGGTGAAGGCCCGGTACTATACATTCTTTAGGGTAATTTGTATTCCTTATTTAAAATAATATTCAATAGTGTTAAATAATTTAGTCTTATTAACTTGATAAGCAATATACATCATGTAAATTTTTCACGGCCTGTTGAGTGGGAACAATAAGTCTATGATCTTTGAGCGTCTCGTGCACGGGTTAGGTTCAGCAATTTTCTAAGTGATGCAAAAAAGAAAATGTTTCCTGAACTACCGAGCAAGGGAGGCCAAAACACATTCTTACTGATTGGTGGCAAGGTTTGTATGCTTACTAGGATACTCCTAAGGTGAGTGAAGTGTCTACGAGGGCGAGAGTCAACTGAAATACTAAAGGGGATGGCCCTGGTTCTGGGATTAGCAAGCACAATAGAGGCTCTAAGTCTGTTAGCATACTTGCTCGAGAGTTGGTTAGTAATTATCCAATTATTTTTACTTCTATATGTAATTGTGCATCATATTAATTTCTAAGTTTTTTCTTAATATATAGACAGCAAAGAACAATCTTCCAGAAGAGCAGTGTGTTTATGCCTATTTTTGGGCTATCCACATGAAAGAATATGGAAGTTTTATGACACAGAAGGATGCAAATATTGATGTAAGTATTATTGAAATTCTAAATTATGACATATGTTTGCTGTCTTAATTGTATATTTGTGATGTGATATACGTTTTTCTTCTCAGGATAGGGTTGAGGAGCTTGCTGCAGAGCATGGAGATGGAGCAGATCTGAATATGATCTATAAGACTATACTACAAGAGAAGAAGGATGCCAAAGAATTTGTCAAGAAAAACAAGATGTACGGCACTGGCAGTTTAGCTCCCGGCATCATGAGCACAGGATCTAGCGGCGGTGGATCAACGACCTCACAGTTTCACGCACATGAAGAGATCCACACCAAATTCACATCCTTAGAGAAGCAACTGACAGAGGAGCACAAACTGAGAGAATGCAAAAGTGATTGAAGAAGAACGTCTGAAGCGATAGCGCCTTAAGAAATAGTTGCAAGCTATTCAAGAAATGACAGAACAAAATATTCCACTTCCGGGTCGCCCTTCTACTTGACTTTGACCTAGACTACTTAATTCTATTTTCATTGTACGATAAAAACAACTATGATGACAACTCTTGATTTTGTACCACGATACAACTATGACGATCGTGTAACAATATGACTTTTTGGCTATATACGACTATTTTGTTCAATTATTCACTATTGTTTATTTCCATTGATTGATTATGTAAAATTTTGAAAGCAGGTAATGGAAATAATTGAAAATTAAGGGAAAATATGTGAAAACAAAAGGAAATTTACCAACAACAAGACTGCCATTGGTAATTAGGCACAAAGATTTGCTGAAGACAAAATAGCAGTCGGTAGTTTCAATTTAACGACGACGGAATAATATCGGCAAAGGCATAGCCATTCCCAGTTTAACAACTGTGATAACTATTGGAAATAAAACGCAGTGGAAGCAAAGTTCATGAAAAATTTGATAAAAGCATTTTGCACATCCACGAGCACAAAACCTATTTAGGCATGGTAATTTATTAACTACTAAAATTAATAAGCGATTTAAATATTATTTTTATTTACTAAATAAACTTGTTGGTAATTTAAATATCCTAGTCTAGATCGAAGATCTTAGGATATTTACCTTTTGAAGCGTAGTGGTTGATTTCTTGAGCTCTTCCGTAAAATATCCTAGAGTATGATCCCGCCTTAATCCGGGCATTATGTGTAACACCCCTAAACCATATGGGAATATTACAAAAGCCGTAGACCCTCCCCACGAGGACCTACCAGGATAAATAATACAGATCTACCAAAAACTTGACCGATCGGAGTCAATCATTACAATAATACAGACCATTAAGTTTAATTACAATACAACCACATGGACCGATGAGCTCACACGATTAACGCAAACGAGATGAAATACAACTCTTTACAATAAATACCCACGCAGGGGTAAAGGTACACAACAACGGAAGTCTGACTATAACTCTGTCGATACAATATAACCCGACCAAACTCTCAACTCTTAATTAGTATCGTAGCTCGTCAACTACTACCGATCCTGTGACTGCTCCCCCGAACCTGTATGTACCTGGACGCAAAATAGACATCCACCCACTGATTACTCGAGGGTTAGTAAAACTCCATTGTTTTACTAGTGCAAGTATAATAGTATACAAAATGTATCAAGCAGAAAGCAATCACGAATTAGGTAACACAATCAATTGTCAAAGCATTCCCGAGAGGTTTTATTAATCATCAAAACAAGTGATGAAGTTTTTAAAATTAAATTCGGCATCTCGGGAGATTTTAAAGTATAATTTCTTTTGGACCTCGAGTCCCGAATTACAAAACCTCTATCGAAAATCGTCAAGGCCTCAGCACGGTTCTTATGTCAAAACACATTAGTGAAAATATCATCACGTGTCCGAAATTTAACTACAAAACATTATCCACATAATGACTATTCGTACACATCATGTACCAAACTCCAGAGGTCACGACGAACCGTACCTGGATCACACACTATTCGTACACATCATGTACCAAACTCCAGAGGTCTCACAGACCGTACCTGGACCACACACACTGTTCGTACACCTTATGTATCGAACTCCATAGGTCACACGGACCGTACCTGGACCACACATACTGTTCGTACACCGCATGTACCGAACTCCAGAGGTCACACGGACCGTACCTCGACCACACACTGTTCGTACACCTCATGTACCGAACTCCATAGGTCACACGGACTGTACCTGGACCACACACACTTCCCAATACATATCAACAATGCAACACATCACCATGAATAACACACCTTAATACAAATACGCTCGTACATCCAATCATACACCAAAATACATGTCCAAGTGTATAATCAATCCAACACAATAATCATAATCAACACAAGACATCAAACCCGAGCAATCAAGTCCAACACGAATCATGCAACTAACATGACCAACACAACTTCACAACGTTAAACAAGTAAGAATATCATTAATACCAACAAATATTCGAATAATCAAATCGCACGAATCATATCCACGAAGGTAAACCAAATCATCGTAAATCCAATATGTAAACTTTATTCACAAGACAAAAATCGTATAAATAAAATACTTGCCTCAGAATCGGCACGCAAATACTCCGACGAACACGGCTCGACCGAAGTGCCTCGAAACCTACAACTTCCGCGAGACACAATGAAAACACGATCACAACGAGGTTCCAGACCAAAAACAACAGAAATCACACCAAACTGTCAAATGAACACTCATTGGAACATTTAATCGAACGTTAAATGTTCCCGGTTCTTCAAGAACACTAAGATCATCAATCGAGTTGAACGAACCGAAGATATGGATATACAATCCATAAATCATGAATAATAACATCATATAACATCAACCGATTCATCAAAATGGACTAGAATCGAAATCAAGAATTAAACCACAAAATAATTTGAAAAAGTATTTTCAAAGAATTACCTCAATCTAGATGAAGAACAAGGATTAGATATTGTTAATCATACCAAAACCTTGATGATTATGTTTAAGGATGTAATATTGATGAACTTTCAACAAAAATTCGTCTGTAAATCACCCAAATCGCCAAATGAAGAGGAAGAATGAAGAAATGGGTTCAGAAACCTGTTTCCCACATTTTATGCTGCTGCCAAACCAGCCCGACCGTGTCGGATTTGACACGGTCGTGTCACATGGGCAGAGCTGGATTTGTGTAGATAGTTTTACAAATATGAACATAACTTTCTCATCCGAACTCGGATTGACTCACCGTTTGAACCATTGGAAATATAACTTGATTCTATATCAAACTCTAAATTTTCAGAATTTTTGGAGTTTTAAAAGATTTATGGTGATTTTACAAATTCGAACCTAGATATGGAAAAGTCGAAGTAGTATGCCGATTAATCCGAAACAATATAAAATCTCACTCGAATAACGAAAAGTGCTGAACAAAACATGTCCAAAATATGTCAATAAACATAAACGAGTCGTTAGAATCTAAAATATAGAAATAAAAATATCGGGTATTACATTCTTCCCACTAAAAATAAGTTTCGTCCCGAAACTTAAACAAACATCAAAACGCCACATAACAAGATGACACATAACAAGACAAAAGCATTCAAGCAACAAAACAATTCTCCGCACGAGATTCAATCATCCAAACAATTCACAAATCGTCCTCCCTAGATACTACTAGCCCCACCAGGAGTAGAAGCAGAACTCCCGGTTCCCAGCCATACTAGCGACATCTCGCAATACACCGCTTGGTGCTCCACTGACCACACTCGAAATAGTTAACCAGCGGCTTCTTACAGTTCGCATGTGTCTCCGTAGGTTCAACATCCCACACAGACTTATATGACACAAAATATCAATCATCATGCACCAAACATAAAAACATTACATAATAAGACTTCATACGAGAAACCATCTGCACTACAAACACAAAATATTATCACTTGGCATCGTTGGGCCCTCCAGAAGTATGAACGGAACTCCGGTTACCTATCATCTTAGCAACGGTCTCACAGTACTGGTCTCGATGCCCCTCGCGTCCATAATTATAACAAGTCACCGGTGATTTCTTACAACTCGCACGCTCGTGGCCCTGTATATTATAGTTGAAACATCTTGGAGCACTGCCTGAACTCAAAGACACCGACCTGGGTCTTTTAGATTCTCTAGCTGACCGAGAAGGTCCCATACTCATCTGATACGAGGTTTGTGGCTTTAAAACCCAGATTTCCTTGCTCTCCAATGCGTCATCAGAAATCCTCTGTTTTTTTGCTACAGATATAGACTCGGTAGACAATACAACTATTTCAAATGCGAAGGCTCGGTCTTGATAATCCATCAACGTAGTACACATAAAAGGAGCCATACACTGCCGAACATGAGGTTTCATACGCATATCAAAATAATGAACCTTATCTGCCTCACTTCTCACCTGATCTCGAACATAACATAAGTGTCGATTATAATCGACAATTGCCTAAGATATCGACACATCTTGGGGCATAGACGAGAAGAACTCGACGATCTTACACTCTTTAACAGGCGGCGGACAATACTCGGCCTCCATGGAAGTCTTGAATTAAGCCCAAGTAGTTGTACGATCACTAGGCGCTACGGCTTCCCACTAGTCTGCAGCTTCCTTGTCGAGCAGGTATTGAGCAATAGGTACTCTTCTTTCATCCGGACAAGCTACACATCAAATGTTCTGTCCAACTTAAAGAGCCAGTTTTCCCAACCTAACAAGTCAGAAGAACCTACAAAACGAGGCGGGTGCATTCTCATCACATCTCGTAACCACTTACTATCTCCATTATCCCCATCTGGGTTCTCATCCCGGTGCATGTTCTGATTCATATGTGCCAACTGATCAACCACCTGACGAAGGATGGTGGCGGCGCCAACGTCAACATTACCTTTGGATTATTGCCCCTGATCACGCGACTGGTCATCTCTACCATTTGTGCTGAGCTGATTGGCACTCGACAACGAGCGAGTCGCCCTCTCATGCTTCTGATTACGACCACTACCGCGACCATGTCCTCGGCCTCGACCTCTCGGCATACTAAACGGACCAGCGTTCAGAAAACAAAACAAACATCACATAGTCAACATAGGACAGCAAACCGCAACATAATAAAATATTCGCTCCCAGTCATTACGCGAATACACGAACTAACACTGCAACAATATAACTTAATTTCATAAATAACCACATGGCCACATAAACAGAAATATATGACCTTTACCAAAACAAACACTGTCAAAACCATATACATATCATTGGGATCAAACATTTGTAACATTCTTTAAAAATAAATTTTTCCGAAGTATTCGTTCAAATGATAGTATTTTGAAATTCTCGAGTTTGAAATTTTTTTCTGAAATGAGTTTTAGAAAAAAAATATTTTTTATACCTCGGTCGTTTAATCAAAACCATGGTTCCATTATCATAATTGTTTCGTTTTGAAGTCACTTACAAAATAACATTTCGAAATATCAAATCTACTCGATAACCGGTATCGTCAAAATGACCTACAGGGTAACCACATGTTACCACGCCAAACCATCACGGATAACAATGCACATGATAATCTATGGCCATGCCCCTTAGCATCGACCCCGAGAGGTTTCGCCAAACCATCCTCGGGTGAAAAACAACTCCTACTAGCACTAATCATTACCACAGATCAACTATTACATCAGGATAACATAATAGAATAATACAATTAAATCAGACTTCGCGGTCACAACACCTAAGTGTACAACCAAAATTTCCTAGTAAGAGTGGTAACGATCAATAACACGTCAATAATACCCATACAGGATAACCAACCGAGTGCGACATTATCGATACAATAATTAAAGTTCACGATCTTCACTGGCGGACCACACGACTTTACCCATGGAATCAAATGATCGACAAAAGCACATATACCATTGTAATAACAAAATTACTGTCGTGACAGTCACAAGCTTACGGCCGTAATAACATGCAGTTTATGGCCGTAACCTCTAGGAGTTTACGGCCGTAATACCTAAGAGCTTACGACCGTAATGGTAAACATCTTACGGCCGTAATCACTAGCTACAAGACAACAGAATTGTCCCAGCATCCCCGAAACGGCTCTGAAGGTTAAGGATCGACTCCTAACAACATATCCCAACATTTTGAAACACTACAAAATTTTCCGACGAGCATAACAGCATAAAAAACTTGTCGCAACGACTTAGTCCCAACACACAAACACATAACATTTTAAATTCAGAAAATCAAAGTCGTTTTGCAAAATAAAAAATTTTCAAAATCCTTTCGATCATATCCAAAAATGACGGTAACAGTTTGCAATGTCCGAAGTATTTTAAAATATATTTTTCAGATACCGTCAGAAGGTGTCATTTGAAAATACATGACTAATTTATCAAAGTTAAACTGGTTTAAAAATCCATACAAAACCGTTGTTTACCGCGCCATCGAAATATTTTCAAAAATCTATTCTATTTTTTTCAAACATACTCAAGATCATAAAATCTTTGAGAAAACCGTTTTCAAACCTACACGCAACGGACACAATTAAAATTATCCAAGAAAATAATCGAACTTAAAACCACATGCCCAAATGGCAAGCAAGATTACAAATTTAATCAAATACGATTTGTGAACACCAAGAGGGGTTTACAAATTTGATTACAAATTTAATCAAATTTAAACTTCGCATTAAATGAACACGGTGAATGAACATGATTGATGAATGATTATAATTGAGTGAAAATCCACTGAGTGACAATCACCGAATGAAATTACTGAATGATAATGACTGAATTACAACCGGGTATTACACCTGCTTCTGAATCTCCTGCTCACAAAGTACCTGATGCTGAAGAGCCCGCTCAAGATGCCTCTGCATCTCCTATATCTGTGAGCTCCAAGTCAGATTCCGATTAAGGTTTCTTGCCTGATGACAGACCATGGTGACCCCATCATCATGTGTTTCTCTATCAACTCGATGAGCCTGAGTATTTCAAAATCAAACATCTTGGCTACCCGCGAACTCGAGCCCGCATTGAGCAGCTCCATGCAATTGGCCGATAGACAGTGTTCCTACAAGATGCCGTGAAGGCATTGTATGATGTCGGTAAAGAACTCGATAGGATGTGAGGAACTTCCCAGGATGAGCGCTCCGATCTGAAGACCACAATCACTAATGTCGAGGACGCATTCCACCTAATGCCTAATGCATTGTGGCAAGCCTTTACGGAAGTTGCAGGATGCTGCAAACTGAAGAACTCGAAGTTGCAGGATGCTCCGTACGGAAGTTCCACAATCACCAACGTCGAGGATGCATTGTGGCAAGCCTTCGGCAAGAACAAGAAAAGCTCCAGATTGCAGAGGCTAAGACAGTTGCTGCCCTCAAGGAGATCGGAACCAGACTGACAAACCATGATAAAAAAAATATATAACATGTCTCTGGTGCTTGGTACTCTGGTTGATAAGATCGATACTCTGACGATCAAAAAAGACAATGCTCTAAAGCTCCTATAAGAACTTCATACCAAGGTATCGATTATTGATGATACCAAAAAGAGGGAATAAGCTGCAGAGGCTACCCGTCGATTGAGGCTAGAGAGAGAGATGGATGCAGCATTGGAAGATAATGTTGCTGCTGCGATAGGCCGTCTGGCCGCACCTACAAAAGGATATAGGGTATCTGATCTCGACCAGAGTTCCAAGATCCCAAGATCCCTTGGAAAAACAATGTGTGAAAGCCGTCTGAGATATTGCTAACCACTGATCGACTGCCTTCAGCCGATGATCTGAAGAACTGGAAGAAAAACCAACTGATGAGATACTTCTGTACGCTCATCTAGGAATCTTCCCTGTTCAACAGATTCAAAACGCTGCAGGATGCTGCGAATGAGTTCTCGAGGCTACTAGTGGAAAGAAAGCTCCCTCTACAAATTCTGATGAAATCAAGACATCTGAAAGGTGAACGGATCACCCACCCTATGGAGTGGATACTTGCCTATGATCAAACCCTAGAAGGATGAAGCATTTATCAGTATCGAGGAAATGACTCCCTAATCAATTGGTGGAAAGGAACCGAAAATGATCCTAACAGGAGGCCCTGGAGACATTCTCAGTACAGGAGTTCGCCTGTCTACATTTTTGTCTCACTGTTTGTTTTCTCCTGTACGTTTATCATTGCAGTTTGTGTATTTGAGTTTTTCAAGCATTGTAATCCTTTCTAAGTATCAATAAAACTTCTTTTTCTTGAAAGATTACATCGCGTGATCTAAACTTCGCATTAAATGAACACGGTGAATGAACATGATTGATGAATGATTATAATTGAGTGAAAATCCACTGAGTGACAATCACCGAATGAAATTACTGAATGATAATGACTGAATTACAACCGGGTATTACACCTGCTTCTGAATCTCCTGCTCACAAAGTACCTGATGCTGAAGAGCCCGCTCAAGATGCCTCTGCATCTCCTATATCTGTGAGCTCCAAGTCAGATTCCGATTAAGGTTTCTTGCCTGATGGCAGACCATGGTGACCCCATCATCATGTGTTTCTCTATCAACTCGATGAGCCTGAGTATTTCAAAATCAAACATCTTGGCTACCCGCGAACTCGAGCCCGCATTGAGCAGCTCCATGCAATTGGCCGATAGACAGTGTTCCTACAAGATGCCGTGAAGGCATTGTATGATGTCGGTAAAGAACTCGATAGGATGTGAGGAACTTCCCAGGATGAGCGCTCCGATCTGAAGACCACAATCACTAATGTCGAGGACGCATTCCACCTAATGCCTAATGCATTGTGGCAAGCCTTTACGGAAGTTGCAGGATGCTGCAAACTGAAGAACTCGAAGTTGCAGGATGCTCCGTACGGAAGTTCCACAATCACCAACGTCGAGGATGCATTGTGGCAAGCCTTCGGCAAGAACAAGAAAAGCTCCAGATTGCAGAGGCTAAGACAGTTGCTGCCCTCAAGGAGATCGGAACCAGACTGACAAACCATGATAAAAAAAATATATAACATGTCTCTGGTGCTTGGTACTCTGGTTGATAAGATCGATACTCTGACGATCAAACAAGACAATGCTCTAAAGCTCCTATAAGAACTTCATACCAAGGTATCAGTTATTGATGATACCAAAAAGAGGGAATAAGCCAGAGAGGCTACCCGTCGATTGAGGCTAGAGAGAGAGATGGATGCAGCATTGGAAGATAATGTTGCTGCTGCGATAGGCCGTCTGGCCGCACCTACAAAAGGATATAGGGTATCTGATCTCGACCAGAGTTCCAAGATCCCAAGATCCCTTGGAAAAACAATGTGTGAAAGCCGTCTGAGATATTGCTAACCACTGATCGACTGCCTTCAGCCGATGATCTGAAGAACTGGAAGAAAAACCAACTGATGAGATACTTCTGTACGCTCATCTAGGAATCTTCCCTGTTCAACAAATTCAAAACGCTGCAGGATGCTGCGAATGAGTTCTCGAGGCTACTAGTGGAAAGAAAGCTCCCTCTACAAATTCTGATGAAATCAAGACATCTGAAAGGTGAACGGATCACCCACCCTATGGAGTGGATACTTGCCTATGATCAAACCCTAGAAGGATGAAGCATTTATCAGGATCGAGGAAATGACTCCCTAATCAATTGGTGGAAAGGAACCGAAAATGATCCTAACAGGAGGCCCTGGAGACATTCTCAGTACAGGAGTTCGCCTGTCTACATTTTTGTCTCACTGTTTGTTTTCTCCTGTACGTTTATCATTGCAGTTTGTGTATTTGAGTTTTTCAAGCATTGTAATCCTTTCTAAGTATCAATAAAACTTCTTTTTCTTGAAAGATTACATCGCGTGATCTAAACTTACTGTTTTACTGTTTGTTTATGAAGCTTTTGCAATATTTGAACAAGTATAAACTTGTTAAGTCTTAAAGCTGTAAGAACTGGTCTGCGAACAGTTCATAGGTTAAGTTGTATTCAACCTAGACCACACTGTGAGATTGTGCCTACGCGTCAATCATAAGTTCAGTTGTAATACACAGTCATATAGGATTTTTCATTCATGTTAACTTGCCTGTGAGTAGTTCATATTTCTAGACTAAGTATTGAAGATCAGATCATTCGGACAGAAGACTCGAAGACTGTCTCTCTGGACTCAGATGAAATCATCTATAGAAGAGTTTTGGCATTATCAAAAGGGGGAAATTGTTGGGATAAACATTCATGTTTTGATAATTGCCAACATACTGCAAGTAGTCTCAAAGAAGTCAAAAAACTGTCAAGTATGGAAGTTGTTAGAACTCGTCATACAGCCCCAACATATAGCAAAGAGTTCTTCAATAGTCCATCCTATAGAATATTCCTCATACAGCAAAGAGACGTAATATGTTGGATACAACATACAGGCTGAAGATGTTTTACATAGGAAAAGTAAAACACATCCAACATGATTGAATATATAACTTATGAGATAAACATTGATTATTCATAAAGTATTCATGGTTAAAGCATCATTTATTGCTGATAGGAGAACATTTAATGCAGATGTATAGATACATGTAATACCATCGACATTTCATGCTTTAATTACCTTGTACTATGTGAGTTCTTATAGTGTGATGTTGCCTTTTTGTATTATGTGATTTTATTTAAACTGCTTTTGTGATACAATTGCGTGATGTGAATAGAACGGAGGTGATGTACATTTACGCCGTTGGACAATCATCGGTGCAAAAATGATGGTGGCCAACGTCTTGTTCCCCGATGAATTGTTGACGAGCGAAAAGGTGGTCACCCCGAGGTGGTTAAAATGTGATATATGACTAAGGGACTGAGTGAATAACATACGCTGTACGATATGCATAATGTATGGTAGTTTTGTAATATTACGTACGTTAGCGTTACTTGGTTACATACCTAATGCTAAGATTGGTCTTCCAACCAGAATCTTCCTTTTGACGAGGATCGTGGTACTTTCGGTGGGCTAGAAGACAAACGAGTCAACTTCTTATAACGTACGCTAATTGCCAAGCTTAACGTGCACTATGGTCAGGTGCCTTACGTATGTTATGGCACCTTACGTACATAATAGGAGGGGACATTCCACGCAGTAGCCTCTGGACGGCCTTTATGAATGTTAATTGGAATACATTGCGTACGTAATACGTATTACATACGTAAATCCTGGAGCTCTAACGTACGTTAACACGATCGAGTGTTATAAAAGAACACTTCTTCTATCATTTCCCTCAACCAAAATCTGAAGTGAAGCGTCCTTGAAGCCTTTCCCAACCCTTTACACGATTCCTGGCCTCTCAAAAGACTTGTATTAACATATAGGAGTGGATTTATCAAGCTCCAAAGAAGAATATATAAGTCAATCGATCTACTCTTCATTCCTCCTCGTGGTTCTTCGTTGCATCGTCATCATCCTCGTTGTTCTTCCTCTATTAAGGTAAGACTATCAAACCTTGAGGTTATCTCTTCAATGTTGTCATTATGCCTATTGTATTACGGGTATTTGGGTAGTTTTTCTAACTATCGTAGACAATCTAATCGTACGAACTTGTAGTAATCAAAACTATCATTGCACGTATATTTTGTTTCCAAACCGTTAATTCATGCATGTCATTGTATTAATCATATGCGAAAATTTCCATCTCAATCAACCTTGGAAACGTAAGACTTGACAAATCAATTGTAGGAGGAATTACTTGGGAATCCGTCACCGTATGCTAAACTTGTTGTAACCCATCTTGCTATATGATTATCAACGTTAAATAAGTAGGAGGAATCAACTCGGTAGTATTACCATCATTGAGAATCGAGCACCGAAATCGTTGTGTGAAACGGTAACCCACCGAATGAAGTACTTGGAATAGAGAATTGGATTAGTAGTTATGGAATTCAATTATTCTATAGTCGATTGTTGTCAACCGAAATAATGTTAGGGATAATCTTGTTGAGAAAATTGTTGTAACAATCATTAATCATAAAATTGAATAACATAATAATGCGTATTGCTTGTGAACTTAGAAACACGATACTAGTTTTGGCGAAATCGAACTAAGTTAAGAGTTCAGTTAGGAAAAGGAAGGGGAAACTAGTTTTATTCATCATTATCCGTATGAGATGTTAATCGGGGATTATGTAATTAGGTTAAACTCGACCGGCCGTGGAAGTTCAAGTTATCATAAGGCACTTACCGTTGAATTTAAGGCAAGTAAAATCTTACTCCAGAAGTGTTAATTTTATTGCAATGTTCGTAATACATGAATGTGTCATTGTGTGATGAATGTCGATGATTGTCCTTCTCTAAAAAATGTGTTATGAATGGGCCGATGTGTTGGGGATAAATCCTGAATGATACCCGTGTGGAAATGTGTTGAGGGATAAGACCTAAAAAGGGCACCCACGTTCCGGGGTCTTCCTGCGTGGATACTTCCGGGACCCTTGGTTGCGACCTTGGGGTTTATGTGTTAAAAAGAGAAAGGCAACATCAGTCATACTGTGAATTATCTTCTATCTGTTATGTGGCACGGTGTTGATAAATTCTATATATCGTTGCAAAATATTGTTATTGATATTCATTCTCTGACCACGGTTTGTCTGGCATGATTCGTCGTGCCAGGTAAATTTATTGAATATGTGCAGGACATTCCTGAGGGGTCCGATCAGGATTGAACGGTGTTGGGATAAAGTTTTGCCGCCGCATATTTTAATTTTGATTTTCGAAACATCCGTTTATCTAATAATCATGACTTGAATTATGTTCTTTCAAAAACACTCCGTTTTATGTTATGTAACTGCGGATTCATCATTTTATAATAATTTCTTTAAAATATCCATTACCCAAAATAGCCTTGTGGGTCCCACTCGGGATTCACGGCACTGTAATGCCCCGATAAATTTTAGGGGTGTTACAGAAAATGGTATCAAAGAGGTCGGTTTTTGTTGTAAAAGATTTTGAAAAATTTCTTCTTATTTCCGAAGTTTATCCAGGTCCAACACCCCAAGTGACCGTAACTCCTCATGGGAATGCAAAGTAAGTAATGTGTGTGTTTTCTATTTGGGTACAACATTTAATTTGCAAGAGATAAATGTGTGTTGAACTGGCTCTTAGATTAATATTGTCTGTAATGGCACGACGTGGAGCTAAGAGGATAGTAACGAGGTCAGGGTTCCGCCGTGAACCAGAACAAGAACAGGAACACTGTCGAGACTGTTCCGGCTAGGGACCAGCCGCCGCCAGCTAATCAAAACGATCACGAGGCAGAACGCCAGAATAACAACTAAGGCATGGACCCGGCCTTTATTCAGGCCCTCACCCAAGCAATTGCCATGGGAATCGCTCAAGTCAACCATACAGAATGAATACCAGTCATCAATGTGGAGGAGAACGCAGGGAGAGACCGATGGTTGGGAGAGATGTTGAAGGCCAGGCCACCATTGTTTGACGGAACAGGGGAGAGACACGTGGACGACTGGATTTCTGAAATGGAGACCACTTTCGATGTGATCGATTGTCCATAGAACCGGAAGGTACCGCTTGGGCTTAATCAGCTCCGCGACACTATTGCCCGCTGGTGGAGAACTCACAAGCCAGAAAACCGAGTAGTCGGGTGGGACAAATTTGCTCGGCTATTGAGGAATGAGTATTGTCCTAGATCAGCCCAAACTACTCGTGCACGGGACTTTTTCAGTGCCAGGCCGCAGAATTTGCCAGTGCCAGAGACCCTTCGGGCCTATTCGCCCTTACCGTAAAGACTGCTTCAATTATGGCATATTCGGACATACCAAGGACTGGTGTCACAAGTCGGCTACCAAATATTTCTCTTGCAGAAAGAGTGGACACATGTCTCGTTACTGATGGCGATACAATCTTGCACATAACTCAGCTTCTCATCAGAGTCAACAAGGCTCTGTAAAATCTTCCACGGAACCTGCCATTTCTAACTACCGAGATCCACCCCATCAGACTCAACCACCACCACACGGTAAGACTACCAAACCTTGAGGTTATTTCTTCAATGTTGTCATTATGTCTATTGGATTACGGGTATTCGGGTAGTTTTGCTAACTCTCGTAGACAATCTAATCGGACGAACTTGTAGTAATCAAAACTATCATTGCATGTATATTTCATTTCCGAACTGTTAATTCATGCATCTCATTGTATTAATCATATGCGAAAATTTCCATCTCAATCAACCCTGGAAACGTAAGACTTGACGAATCAATTGTAGGAGGAATTGCGTAGGAATCCGTCACCATCTGCTAAACTAGTTGCAACCCATCTTGCTATATAATTATCAACG
Organism: Orobanche coerulescens; assembly: GCA_033398695.1. Taxonomy (NCBI): domain Eukaryota; kingdom Viridiplantae; phylum Streptophyta; class Magnoliopsida; order Lamiales; family Orobanchaceae; genus Orobanche; species Orobanche coerulescens. The sequence goes on from CM065814.1 coordinate 90,570,499, forward strand.
TTAATTAAGTAGAAGGAATCAACTCGGTAGTATTACCATCATTGAGAATCGAGCACCGAAATCGTTGTGTGAAACGGTAACCCACCGAATGAAGTACTTGGAATAGAGAATTGAATTAGTAGTTATGGAATTCAATTATGCTATAGTCGATTGTTGCCAACCGAAATAATGTTAGGGATAATATTGTTGAGCAAATTGTTGTTATAATCGTTAATCATAAAATTGAGTAACATAATGATGCGAATTGCTTGTGAACTTAGAAACACGATACTAGTTTTGGCGAAATCGAACTAAGTTAAGAGTTCGGTTAGGAAAGGGAAGGGGAAACTAGTTATATTCATCATTGTCCATATGAGATGTTAATCGGGGAATATGGGATTAGGCTAAACTCGATCTGTCGTGGAAGTTTAAGTTATCATAAGGCACTTACTGTCGAATTCAAGGCAAGTAAAATCTTACTCGAGAAGTGTTAATTTTATTTCAATGTTCGTAATACATGAATGTGCCATTGTGTGATGAATGTTGGCGATTGTCTTTCTCTAGAAAATGTGTTATGGATGGGGCGATGTGTTGGGGATAAAACCTGAATAGTACCCACGTGGAAATGTGTTGAGGGATAAGACCTAAAAAGGGCACCCACATTCCGGGGTATTCCTATATGGATACTTCCGTGACCCTTGGTTGTGACCTTGGGGTTTATGTGTTAAAAAGAGAGACAATGTCGGTCATACTGTGAATTATCTTCTATCCGTTATGTGGCACAGTGTTGATAAATTGTGTATATCGTTGCAAAATATTGTTATTGATATTTATTCTCTGACTTTGGTTTGTCTGACATGATTCGTCATGCCAGGTAAATTTGTTGAATATGTGTAGGACATTCCCAAGAGATCCGGTCAGGCTTGAACGGTGTTGGGATAATGTTTTGCTACCGCATGTTTTAATTTTGATCCTCGAAACTTCTATTTATGTAATAATCATGCCTTGGATTATGTTCTTTCAAAAACACTCCGTTTTATGTTATGTAATCGAGGACTCATCGTTTTATAGTAATTTCTTTAAAATATCCATTGCCCAAAATAGCCTTGTAGGTCCCACTCGGGATTCACGACACAGTAATGGCCCGGGAAATTTTGGGGGTGTTACAAGACAAGTCTGAAAGCTCTGAAGAGCATTTAATGCAAAGACAAAAAGGATGTCTGAAGCACCGATCTACTTTAAAACATTCAGCAGCCGCCAATCAAGTGACAGTTGTCAACATCTCACCAACTAGGAACGGCTTCATTTATAACGAATACATTTCCAAGGTTATAAATACCTCCAAGCTGAAGGACTAAAACGTCCAAGTTATTCATAATCGCGAAAGATCTGAAAATATCACTGACATTCTAGCGATTACAAATAAGTATATTTCGTGAGCATACAGCAGCATCCAAGCAAAAAAATATACAAGTCCTCAACGCAAACAGCACAATATATAGCAATTGTTCATCCATGATAAAGCTGTTGTTTGAGAAGTTTTCTACCCTATTCGTTGAGATTTATCATTAGACCTGTGTGGACTAAGGATCCGTGCGTATTCCGACCTGTGTGGGAAGAATAGAATTAAAGACGAAGCTTCGATCTGTGTGAGAAGAAGCGAGTCGAGAAAGATCTCAAGCCAATCTGTTTGAACGGCCCAAAACAATAGTCTATGTATCAATCTGTGTGGACGATACGGAGACAGGTTTATTTAAAGTCACGTAGTTGTGTACATAGTGATTTTAATAAACTCTTTACTCCTATGTGGAGGACCAGTGGACGTAGAGGGGTTTACCACTCACCACTTTAAAATTGTGATATTTTACATTCAGTATTTACTATTTTCATTCTACTGTGATTTGATAGTATACACTGTAAAAGCCTGTATGCACCAAGCAAACAGGAGAACGCCTAGTTGTTGTATTTACAGTAACTCACTTAACAAACTTCCGCTACGTAAACTAACTTCGAAAATCGTACAGCTCACTGTGTTTCCATATTCAAGTTGTTTATTGTATACTTAGTGTCCAACAATATCTAACTTACAACCTTCGAGATCCGAGTCGCTGTAGCAAACCAAATCGAATCCTCCTTCCTTAGAATACCACAATCCTACATCCAATATTCCTTTCACATACTTAAGTATTCGTTTGGCTGTCGTGAAGTATGATTTTTTAGGTGCTACTTGATACCAAGCACACACTCCTACAGCAAACTGGATGTCGGGCCAGCTAGCCGTTCGGTATAGGAGTGAGTCAATAAGCTTCATGTAGAGTGATTGATCAACCGGCTTTCCATATTCGTCAACACTAATTTGCACTGAAGCGCTGATGGGGGTTGACGATGATTTGGAGTTGTTCATCCCAAATTTGTTGAGTAGCTCCTTGTTGTACTTCTCCTGGTTGATAAAGATTCTTGTAGGCAATTGCTTCACCTGCAGTCCTAGGAAATAACTAAGTTCCCCCATCATACTCATTTCAAATTTACTTTGCATGAGATGAGAGAACCTTTGACATAAAGCAAGCTTAGTAGAACCGAATATAATATCATCGACATATATTTGCACCATTAATAGGTCATCTTCTTCCTGTATCTTGAATAGAGTCTTGTCCACTGCACCTTTCTCAAATCCATTATCGGTAAGGTACAGGGACAAGGTTTCGTACCATGCTCTCGGTGGTTTCTTAAGTCCATACAGAGCTTTTCGTAGTCTGTATACTAGGTCTCCACCTTCAGTGTTGACAAACCCTGGTGGTTTTTCAACATAGACTTCTTCGGTGACATCTCCATTCAGGAATGCACTCTTAACGCCATTTAATAAGTATAAAACTTTTATGGGCGGCAAAGTCTAGGAATATCATGATGGCTTCTAGTCTGGCTACAGGGGCAAATATCTCATCGTAGTCTATGCCTTCTTTCTGTCTGTAACCTTGTGCAACTAGACGGGATTTGTTCCTAATAACAAGTCCATTCGCATCCTTCTTGTTTCTAAATACCTATTTGGTTCCAATTACAGCTTGATGTTCTGGCCTGGGTAAAAGATACCATATATTGGTTCTTTTGAAACCATTAAGCTCTTCTTCCATGGAAGTGATACAGTGAGAATTATTCAAAGCTTCATTGGTAGAAACAGGTTCGGATTGAGCTAAGAATATAGCTGGAGTGCACATAGCTAGTCTCCTAAGTTCAGCTTGAGATTTCCATACAGGAAATGGAGAATTCTCAGAATCGGATTCTTCTTGCGCACACAGTACAGTTACTTGTGTATTCTATATTCTTCTTCGGGTAGATACACCGGCATTAATATCACCTATAATTAACTCATGTGGATGATCTTTCAACCATCTCCTGTCAGGTTCTAGTTCGGCATCCCATACTGTATCTTGAGGTGTTGTAGCTTCAGCTTCAGCTTTTACAGCATCGGCTTCGACTACTTCTGATCTTGCAATTGTGGGATTGATCTCTAAGTCTACAACAAGTTCTATTGGAGTATGAGGGTCATCAATGGAAAGTGTTCGGATATTCTGGGTTAAGTCCTCTACTCCTATAGGATTGAAATGAGGTTCATCGAATACTACATGGACAGATTCCTTGATTGTCAGCTTCCTTTTGTTAAAGATTCTGAATGCTTTGCTGACAAAGGAGTATCCTACGAATATCCCTTCATCTGAATTCTCGTCAAAGTTCTTAAGTTGATCTTTCCCATTACTCAGAACATAACATCGGCATAAAAATATGTTAAAATATGAAGCTAATTGAGTGTTATTATTGCATACCTCATATGTTGTTTTGTTGTGATGCCTGTTAATGATACAACAGTTTTGTGTATAGCACACTGTATTTGTTGCTTCGCCCCAGAACTGTTGCGGCAACTTGATTGCGGCAATCATGGTTCTTATGGCTTCCTTGAGCGTCCTATTCTTTCGCTCGGCAACAATATTTTGTTGAGGAGTCCTGGCTGCTGAGTATTCGTGTTGTATTCCATTGTTCCAACATTATTGCTCTATAAAGCGATTTGTGTATTTAGTACCTCTGTCGTAACGAATGTACAAGATACTCAACCCTTATCATTCTGAAGATTTTTCTGGTGCTCTGGAAACTTTGTTGTAGTTACTTTCTTCTTGCTCAGAAACATTGTCCAAGAGTACCTGGAGTAATCGTCAACAATAATGAGAAAATATTTCTTACCTCCCAAACTTACAGGGTTTACAGGGCCGTAGAGGTCCATTTGTAGAATATCCAGAACCCTATGGGTGGAGAGGTATGATTTTATTTTCAGGGTGGTTTTGACTTATTTTCCTTTCTGACAGGGTCCGCTTCTGACAGGGTCTGCAGATGCTATCTTTATGGAATGACACATCGGTCAAGCCTCTAACCATTCCCTATATGGCGAGTTTTTTGATTGTCTGGAAGTTGATGTGTGACATCATCTTGTGGCATAGCTAGATTTGATCTGCAGTGCCTTTGGCAACAAAACACGGAATAGTGGAGCTCGTAGGCTTCCAGTCAGTAATATACATATTACCTGACCTGTTTCCTGTGAGAATAACTTCTTTGGTCTTGATGTCCTTCACTCTACAGTGGTCTATATAGAATTTCACCAAGAACTTTTTATCATAGAACTGGCTGATACTAAGTAGATTGTACTGTAGGCCTTCAACATAGGCTACGTCGGTGACTTTGAACTTTCCTACAAGCAGGGTTCCCTTCCATCTTGTTCTACTTTAGACTTATCACCGAAATTCACCTTTGTACCGCGACCTTATATATAATTTGACAACTTGCTGATATCTCCTGTCATGTGCGGAGAACATCCGCTATCAAAGTACCAGATGTCCTTTTCCTTGATATCCTGTTGGCACAAAATTTAAGTAGATTTAGGTGTAACACCCCCAAAATATCTCGAGGTATTACAGTGCCGTGAACCCCACGTGGGACCCACAAGGCTAGTTGGAATAATAGGCATTTTAAGAAAATCGCGATAAAACATTAAATTCAAGGTTTACATAACGTGAGTCGAAAGATTTAAGGAAAAATGTAATTTGAAGTCCAATTATTACACAACAAAAGTTTTTCCAAAGAAAACAATTTATTTCAATTTGAGCAGCGGCAAGAGATAATTCCAACACCGCTCAAGTCTGACCGGACCCCTCGGGAATGTCCTGCACATGATGAACAATTTTACCTGGTACGACGAATCATACCAGGTAACCAAGGTCAGAGAATGCATACCAAATAACAGTTACTAACAATGATATACATCATCTTTACAATCACAGTAGCTAGTAATCACAGGGAATATTTCATTACTCGACCGACGTTGTCTCTCTCTTTTATCACATAAGCCCCAAGGTCGCAACCAAGGGTCACGGAAGTATCCACACGGGAATACCCTGGAACATAGGCGCCCAATTCGGGTCTTACCCCCTAACACATTTCCACACGGGTACCATACAGGTTTTATCCCCAACACATCGGCCTTTTTATAACATTTTTAGAGAAAGACAAACATCGGCATTTATCAAAATGGCACATACGCACATACGATATAACATTGATATTAGAAAATTCTCGAGCAAGGTTTCACTTGCCTGTGATCCGATAGTAGGTGCTTTGTGATAAGGAGTCCCCACGCCCGCTCGAGCTTAACCTAGCCACGAAATATCCGATTAACACCTCGTACGGATTATGATGAATAAAACTAGTCTCCCTTTCCTAATCGGATTCCTAGTGTAGTTTTGGTTGTCGATATAAGTATCGTTTCTAAGTTTTAACGTATTGCATACCATTATCCCATTCAATCCTATAATTAACATTAGGTATATCGATTCACTCAAGAAGATAATCCTATCATTCTTCGGTTGACAACGAATTATTATGGCGTAATCGAATCTCATGCCTTCTAATTCAATTCTATATTCGGATTCTATTGCACAATAACTTTGGTGGTTTGATACCCAATATTGATTATACTATCGAATCATTTTCCTTAGTTTGCTAAGTGTCAAAAATCACAAGGTAAGGGTGGCTATGAACAATGGAACATACGGTAACGGATTACTACGAATTTTCCCACAATTGATTCGTCAAATTTTACATTCCTAGCGATGATTTGAAGTGAAATTTCGTATGATAGATATGATTTGCATGAAACGAAACATACGAGAAACGATACTTCCGGTTACCACAATTCCATCCGACAAGATTGTTTACGAAGTTTAGAAAAATCTACCCAATACCCGCAATCTAATAAGTATAAATACGAAAACATAAAAGATATAACTCCAGGGATTGGTGGCTTACCTTATTGGAAGAAGAATAATGAAGATAGTTGACGGATTCACAAGAACTACGGGGAGAACGAGAAGTGACTTGAACGACTTGGATAATCTTCACCGGAGCTCAAGAATCCACCTCCTCAATGCTAGTTCAAGTGTATAAGAGGCTTAAGAACTGGGTATAGGGCTAGGAATTTCTCCAAGGGTGATAGTTTGTGATGTTGGGTCATGCAAATGAAGAAGGGAATTGCAATTTTATAAAACTTGTTTTTGGTAACGTACATTAACGATAAGAGTGTTACGTACGTAAGGTGTATTACGTACGTAACAGTGTAATGACAAAGTACGTAAAGAACTCACTGCCCGAAATGTGCCCAAGTGTTACGTACGTTAAAGTTGGGACATAACGTACGTAACGAATAGTTGACTCGTTTGTCCTCTAGCCCGCCGAAAGTAACTCTGTCCGTGTCAAAAGAAAGATTCTGGTCGGGAGACCGACCCACCCGTTACGTACGTAATATAGCTACCCTAACGTACGTAACAATCGAAATATAGCGTACGTTAGGCATGAGTTATAGCGCACGTTAGACAGAACTTTAACGTGCATTAGACATAAACTCTTTAGCCTCAAACCACATTCTAACCATCTCGGGGTGACCATCCCTTCCACTCGTCAACAATTATCGGGGAACAAGAGGTTGGCCACTGTCATATTCGCACCGACGATCGTCCCACGGCATCAAGGCGTGTCATCCCCATTTCATTCACATCGTACAATTATATAGCAATCAATGGAATACATAAATAGAAATGACGTCACATTACCAAACATTCACACAGTACAAAGTAATCAAGTATGGAATACCGGAGGTATTACATATCACCCCTCTTAAAAATAGTTTCGTCACGAAACTTAAGAAAATAACTCGGGATGACTCTCCTTCATGCTCGAATCGGTTTCCCAAGTCGCTTCTTCCGTGCCGTGGTGCGACCACTGAATCTTCACGAGGGGTATGGCTTTATTTCTTAACATTTTCACACGCCGATCCAAAATGGCGGTCGGTATCTCTCTAAAGGTAGCGTCATCGGAAATTTCCACTTCTTCGAAATTGAGCTTGTGACTCGGGTCATATACATACTTCCTTAACTGGGAGACGTGAGAAACATTATGCACTCCATCCAGATGCGGCGGTAGAGCTAATCGATACGCGAGTTTCCCTACTCGGTCCAATATCTCAAACGGACCTATAAATCTCGGGCTTAACTTGCCCTTCTGGACGAAACGCCGGATACCTCGCATAGGTGATACTTTGACCCAAACATGATCCCCGACCGTAAATTCTAACGGTCGCTGTCGGTTTTTGGCATAAGATTTCTGTCGGCTCTGCGCGGCTAGCATGTGTTTCCGAACGATAGAGATCTTCTTAATGGACTCCTAGATAAGATCCAACTCGGTAACCGCGGTGTCGGAGGCATCATCCCAGCATAACGGTGACTTGCATCTTCGCCCATACAGGGCCTCGAATGGTGCCATGCCTATGCTTGTATGCCAGCTGTTGTTGTATGAGAACTCCACTAACCCCAAATGTCTAGCCCAATCCTTTCCCCAATCGAGCACGCATGCCCTCAACATATCTTCCACGGTTTGAATCGTACGCTCGGTCTGTCCATCTGTCTGAGGATGATAAGCCGTGCTAAAGTGTATTTGGGTCCCCATAGCTTTATGGACGGCTTTCCAAAAACGAGACACATATCTGGTGTCCCTATCCGAAATGATGGACGAGGGAACACCATGTAGCCTTACGATCTCTCTGAAGAAAATGATGGCCAGTTGTTCTGTCCCGGTTGTCTCTTGAATAGGAATGAAATGTGCTGATTTTGTCAATCGATCAACAATGACCCAAATTGTATCCTTTCCTCCCACTGCCGTAGGTAGCTTAGTGACAAAGTCCATTGATATGCTCTCCCATTTCCACTCCGGGATGGGTAGGGGTTGCATAATTCCGGCTGGTCTGCAGTGTTCAATTTTCACTTGTTGGCACGTCATACATCGGGCGACGAACCTAGCAACTTCCCATTTCATATTCTTCCACCAAAAACTCTGTCGCAAATCTTTGTACATCTTGCTTGCTCTGGGGTGAATAGAATAGGGAGTGGAGTGCGCCTCTTTCAGTATAGTTTGCTTCAGCCCGTCATTCGGTGGAATACATATCCTATTCTTGAACCTCACCAAATCACCCTGAATCTTATAGTCGGAAACATCTCCTTTCTCGATTCGTGCACCAATCGCACGTAATTCAGGATCTTCCATCTGTGCTAGATGTATCTCATCTAGTAAGGACGAAAGTATATTGATTGAGCATAATTGTCCTTGCCTACGTTGTACCCATACTTCGGTGTTGCTTCTCCTGATATCTTGCTGCAGTTTGGGCTGAACTGTTATGCTGGATACCATTACCTCTTGTGTAGTTTTCCGACTAAGAGCATCAGCTACCACGTTGGCTTTTCCGGGATGATAGGATATTTCCACATCGTAGTCCTTGATTAGCTCCAACCAACGCCTCTATCTCATGTTTAATTCTCTCTGCGTGAAGATATATTTCAAACTCTTATGATCCGTGAAAACTTTGCAAGTAACTCCGTAAAGATAGTGCCTCCAAATCTTGAGGGCATGCACCACCGCGGCTAGCTCCAAGTCATGTGTCGGGTAATTTACTTCGTACGGCTTCAGTTGTCGGGATGCGTACGCAACGACTCTGCCATTCTGCATGAAGACACACCCTAGTCCATGCTTGGATGCATCCGTGTATATAATGAATCCTTCTGTACCCTATGGTAACACTAGTACTGGGGCAGTAGTTAGCCTACTCTTGAGCTCGTCGAAGCTCTTCTGGCAGTCTGCAGTCCATACAAATTTGGTGCTCTTTCTCAGTAGGTTCGTTAACGGTCGGGCGATACAGGAAAAAGCCTCGACGAATCTTCGATAGTAACCCGCCAGTCCTAGGAAGCTCCTAACCTCCTTGACATTCTTCGGCAGTACTCGTAATGCCAATACCTCGACCGAAATGCAGTCTTAGGTATATCTTCCTCCAGAATCCTCAATTGGTGATATCCGGACCGTAAATCGATCTTTGAAAACACGACTGCCCCTTGTAGCTGATCCAAGAGGTCATCAATTCTTGGTAGTGGATAACGATTCTTGATAGTAACCTTATTCAAGTCCCTGTAGTCGATGCACAAGCGTAGAGAGTTGTCTTTCTTCTTAACAAAAAGTACCGGCGCGCCCCACGGCGAGGTGCTTGGGCGGATCAACCCTTTCTCCAACAGATCTTCGAGCTGTATCTTTAATTCCTTCATCTCGGCCGGTGCCATCCTGTAAGGAGCTTTGGAAATAGGCCTCGTCCCCGGCTCGAGTTCAATGGAAAGGTCAACTTCTCGGTGCGGTGGCAGCCCTGGTAGTTCATCAGGAAAAACGTCTCGAAACTCATTCACCACCGGAATGTTTGTGATTGCAAGTTGTGAAGTGTCCTCTCGAAGAACATAACACCAATAGTACTCACTTCGAGAGCTGCAGGAGGCTTCTGTTGCGATAATGCTGAGAGACCCTTTCGTACTAAAGTGTTCACATCCGCTGATGACATGTGTGGTACCGTCATGAGCCGAAATGGAAATAGTCAAGTGGTAGGTATCCAAGATCGTTTTGTGCAATGGCATCCAGTCCATACCTAATATGATATCTTCATTCTGGAGCGGAAAGAACATAAGATTAGCGGTCCAGCTATGATTGTTGATGCAGATCCGACAGTCTCGAACCTTTTGATCGCCGCTTAATCTACTACCCTCGGGTAGTTTAACAGTAAAGGGCTCACAAGGTACACAAACAAGATTTAAGCGTTCAACACATTCCACAGATATAAACGAATGGGTGGCTCCGGTATCAAATAGTACATGCACTGGCTGAGAGTTAACAAGAAGAGTACCTGAGATAGTTGGCGCAGACTGACAATCCGTAGCCCTCAGCTCAAATACACGAGACGGCACTGACTCCGAAAAGGACGAGGTACCTCCGCCTCACCCACGGCCTCGTCCGGCACCGTGTAGTGGTGGTTGGTTCTGGTGGGATGGGGCTCGGTAGTTGGAAACAGCAGGCGTCCTAGGGGATTGCACAGAGCCTTGTTGACTTGGTTGGGAAGCTGGGCTCTGAGTCGAATTGGCCCGCCAGCAGTAACGAGACATGTGTCCACTCTTTCCGCAAGTGAAACATTTGGTAGCCGTCTTCTGACACCGATCCTTAGTATGCCCGGTCATACCACAATTGAAGCAGTCCCTACGGTAAGGCCGATCAGATACACCCTTCTGTTGGTACGAAACCGCCGACTTAAAAGAAGATGCGGGCCCCGAATTCGTTTTGTTGTTGCTCCCAGGCTGAACTGATGTCTTCTGCTTCTTCGAGTTATGTTAGATGTCGGTATTAACAACCGTACCGGCATATGATGTGACTACGTCTGCGTATGCTCTCAGGGTCGTGCAGTGAAATCCGGCGGCATAGCGCTGTACATCCTCCGGTAACCTCTGTACAAGATGGCATATTCGTTGATCTTCTGATGGAGCCATCTGGGAGATGTAACTAAGCTCGGTTCGGTAGGCCCGAATGATCTCTGGTACTGGCATGTTCTGAGGCCCGGCACTGAAAAAGTCTCGTGCGCGAGCGGTTTGGGCTGATCTGGGACAGTACTCGCTCCGTAGTAGTCGGGCAAATTCGGTCCACCCGACCACTCGGTCCTCTGGCCTGTAAGTCCTCCACCAACGTGCAGCAGTGTCATGGAGTTGATTAATTCCGAGCGGCACCTTTCTGTTCTCTGGACATCCGATTACTTCGAAGGCAGTCTCCATTTCAGAAATCCAGTCGTCCACGTGTTTCTCTCCTGTTCCGTCAAATAATGGAGGCCTAGCCTTCAACATCTCTCCCAACCATCGATCTCCTCCTGCGTTTTCTTCCACATTGATGACCGGTATCCGTTCCGCCTGATTGACCTGAGCAATTCCCATGGCGATGGCCTGGGCAAGGGCCAGAACAAAAGTTGGGTCCATAACCCCCGGGTTGTTATTCTGGCGCTCCGCCTCCTGATCGTTTTGATTAACTGGTGGCGGATGACCCCCAGCAGGATGGGTCTCGGCAGTGTTCCCGTCCTCATTGTGGTTCGCGGCTGAACCCTGAGCGTCATTCACCATCCTCCTAGCTCCTCGGCGTGCCATCACTAACGGTATTAATCTAAAGCCAGTTCCACGCACGGTTTACAATCAAATGTTGTACAAAATTAGAAACACACACATATCACTTACTTGCATTCCCATGAGGAGTTTCGATCGCTTGGGGTGTTGGACTTTGAAGAAAAAAAATAGTAGAAAGTTTATTCAAACCAGGAGTTTCGCTCCGATACCATTTTCTGTAACACCCCCAAAATATCTCGAGGTATTACAGTGCCGTGAACCCCACGTGGGACCCACAAGGCTAGCTGGAATAATAGGCATTTTAAGAAAATCGCGATAAAATATTAAATTCAAGGTTTACATAACGTGAGTCGAAAGATTTAAGGAAAAATGTAATTTGAAGTCCAATTATTACACAACAAAAGTTTTTCCAAAGAAAACAATTTATTTCAATTTGAGCAGCGGCTAGAGATAATTCCAACACCGCTCAAATCTGACCGGAGCCCTCGAGAATGTCCTGCACATGATGAACAATTTTACCTGGTACGACGAATCATACCAGGTAACCAAGGTCAGAGAATGCATACCAAATAACAGTTACTAACAATGATATACGTCATCTTTACAATCACAGTATCTAGTAATCACAGGGAATATTTCATCACTCGACCGACGTTATCTCTCTCTTTTATCACATAAGCCCCAAGGTCGCAACCAAGGGTCACGGAAGTATCCACACGGGAATACCCCGGAACATAGGCGCCCAATTTGGGTCTTACCCCCTAACACATTTCCACACGGGTACCATACAGGTTTTATCCCCAACACATCGGCCCATTTATAACATTTTTAGAGAAAGACAAACGTCGGCATTTATCAAAATGGCACATACGCACATACGGTATAAAATTGATATTAGAAAATTCTCGAGCAAGGTTTCACTTGCCTGTGATCCGATAGTAGGTGCTTTGTGATAAGGAGTCCCCACGCCCGCTCGAGCTTAACCTAGCCACGAAATATCCGATTAACACCTCGTACGGATTATGATGAATAAAACTAGTCTCCCTTTCCTAATCGGATTCCTAGTGTAGTTTTGGTTGTCGATATAAGTATCGTTTCTAAGTTTTAACGTATTGCGTACCATTATCCCGTTCAATCCTATAATTAACATTAGGTATATTGATTTACTCAAGAAGATAATCCTATCATTCTTCGGTTGACAACGAATTATTATGGCGTAATCGAATCTCATGCCTTCTAATTCAATTCTATATTCCGAATACTACAATCGACGGATTCTATTGCACAATAACTTTGGTGGGTTGATACCCAATATTGATTATACTATCGAATTGTTTTCCTTAGTTTGCTAAGTGTCAAAAATCACAAGGTAAGGGTGTCTACGAACAATGGAACATACGGTAACGGATTACTACGAATTTTCCCACAATTGATTCGTCAAATTTTACATTCCTAGCGATGATTTGAAGTGAAATTTCGTATGATAGATATGATTTGCATGAAACGAAACATATGAGAAACGATACTTCCGGTTACTACAATTCCATCCGACAAGATTGTTTACGAAGTTTAGCAAAATCTACCCAATACCCGCAATCTAATAAGTATAAATACGAAAACATCAAAGATATAACTCCAGGGATTGGTGGCTTACCTTATTGGAAGAAGAATAATGAAGATAGTTGACGGATTCAGAAGAACTACGGGGAGAACGAGAAGTGACTTGAACGACTTGGATAATCTTCACCGGAGCTCAAGAATCCACCTCCTCAATGCTAGTTCAAGTGTATAAGAGGCTTAAGAACCGGGTATAGGGCTAGGAATTTCTCCAAGGGTGATAGTTTGTGATGTTGGGTCGTGCAAATGAAGAAGGGAATTGCCATTTTATAAAACTTGTTTTTGGTAACGTACGTTAACGATAAGAGTGTTACGTACGTAAGGTGTATTACGTACGTAACAGTGTAATGACAACGTACGTAAAGAACTCACTGCCCGAAATCTGCCCAAGTGTTACGTACGTTAAATTTGGGACATAACGTACGTAACGAATAGTTGACTCGTTTGTGCTCTAGCCCGCCGAAAGTAAGTCTGTCCGTGTCAAAGGAAAGATTCTGGTCGGGAGATCGACCCACCCGTTACATACGTAATATAGCTACCCTAACGTACGTAACAATCGAAATATAGCGTACGTTAGGCATGAATTATACCGCGCGTTAGACAGAACTTTAACGCGCGTTAGACATAAACTCTTTAGCCTCAAACCACATTTTAACCATCTCAGGGTGACCATCCATTCCACTCGTCAACAATTATCGGGGAACAAGACGTTGGCCACCGTCATATTCGCACCGACGATCATCCCACGGCGTCAAGGCGTGTCACCCCCATTTCATTCACATCGTGCAATTATATAGCACTCAATGGAATACATAAATAGAAATGACGTCACATTACCAAACATTCACACAGTACAAAGTAATCAAGCATGGAATACCGGAGGTATTACATTAGGTCCTCTTTGATTGTTGGGTCCCTGCATGTTAGTGCCTTTTAGTACCCATATTTGCCTAACAACAATTGGTTTACTGTAGGTTACTTTTGGTCCTGTTTTTCGATGTCTACGTGGGGCAGGCACATAGTCGATGAAACCTTGATTATTATGCATGTAAAATCTAAGGTTAATATAATTCCAGTATGGTTGCCGTATAGGAGGTGAAGCTATTTTCTGCGACCTTATAGCTTGCCTTCTGGGTCTCTAGTTGGATTCCTAGAGCTGTGAATGATATTGCACGGAAACCTCCTTTCTGGATGGATAACGGGGTTCCTGTATCCAATATCTAGGCGCAATGTACTGTTGAAAGTACTGCGGTGCATGCCTTTGATAATTAGATACAACCTTCTTTCTGCATGGATATTGGCGCTTTTGATATGCTCTGGGAGCATGCTATTGATCATGCCTTACAGGTCTGAGATGATGTCCTTTCCACTGTCTGTGATACGACCTTGGTGGCGGAATCACAACCTTCACTGTACGAGAGGCAGTTGTAGCATTTACGGGACTTGGAGTCCCTTCAGGTACAAGAATGGATTCCACACCCCTGACGAATACCGTACTAGTTTTTCCCTTATTGGAGAATGAGTTATATCCTAAGCCAATTTTATCATGAGCATTTTGCCCAGTGCTTAGAATTTCATCTATCCATTTAGATTATTTCTCGAATGATTTCAGGATGGTCTCCAATTCTCCTTCTCGCTCCTCGAGAGTTTTTACTTTTGCTTTGAGTAAATCAAAATCATGTCTTGTTATCATTATGAGACTTGGTCTCATTTATATCATGGACAAGTTAATGATTGCTTTCCATGAATTTTTAAAACATGGTCTTGCTGTTTTCGCAATCAATAGACATGTTTTCATAGTTATTCTTCAGCAAGTCATTTTCATCTTTCAGCTCTATGTTTGAAATTTGGAGTTGTACGTTTTTTCATTTTAAAGTCTCATGGGCCTTTTGGATATTTTTAAATTCATTCATGATGTTTTCGAAGGTATGTGATGCATTTACAAGAATAGTTAAAGTTGAGCTTACTTCGTAATCACTGTACTCATCGTCCTGTATTTCTTTGGCCATAAAGTACATGTATGCTTTATCTTCGATCTCATCATCAGACGAGTCACTATCAGTGACAGCCTGAAGGCACTCCTCGATATTATTGGATGCTGGCGAGGCTTCTGACTCACCAATCAGGGCCTTAAGCTTGTTTTTTCACACACGTCTTCTTTTGTCCTTTTCTTGTTGCTCAGCTTCTCGCAACTTTTGTACTTTCAGGTGCGGACACTTATTTGCATAATGTCCGGGTTTTCTACAGTTATATCATAAGTTAGAATCACCGGATGAGGGAGTTTCTGAGTTTACCTTGTGAAACGGCTTGGGCTTGTATGGAGTCTTTCCAGACTGTTTGATTAACTTTTTGAATTTGTGCATGAGCAGGGCCATTTCATCTTGTGAGAGGATGTCATCATCGTTTTCTGTAGTCTTGTGTGAGGATTTGGATATGCTAGGTGAAGAGCTGTGTCTCCTGTCAGATGCAACGACTAGTGCTGTAGTCTTAGCAAGTGACTCTTCTGCCTTCTCTCTCCTGTCAATATCATACTCAAAGGCTTTGAGGTCAAAGAAGAGATCAAAAGTAGAAATATCATTAATATTACAGGATACACGCATAGTTATAGTCTTAATGGCCCATCGAGGAGGGAGTGAGAAAAAGATTTTTAAATTTTTCTCGTTTTGGGTATACACTTTACCCAATGCTTCAAGTTCACCGACAATGCTAGTGAATCTGAGGTCAAGCTTGTTAGGCGTATTTTTATACGCTTATTTATCATTATTTTGTATTCTTTTTATGATTAAATCTGCATAAATGAGATTTTAATGCACTATTATTATATGTTTTGCAGGAAATTGGAGTCTGGAAGCCAAAACGATGAAAAACGGGTGAAAACGGCGAATTTTGTCCAGGGGCCGCGACACGAACCAAGTGAGCCGCGGCACACGAGGATGTCCAGCAGGCACCGAGCGCACTGTACTCTGAGCCGCGGCACGTAGAAGCTGAGCCGCGGCCCAGAAGAAAAAAATAGCGCCCAGCCATCCCGCTGAAGGCTAGGGGCCGCGGCACATATTAAGTGAGCCGCGGCCCATGAGGCGGTTTTGACAGAAAGTGCCGCGTCTCTGGGCCGTATTGAAGCCGGGTCTCGACCTAATCACACGGACGCGTTTTGGAGGCTGCTGGGAGTTATAAATAAGGGTTTAAGGTCATAATCAGGAGGATCTGGGGGAATCGGAGGATCGCGGAAGAGAGGAATCGATCATAAGAAGCAGAAGACACCAAGAGCAGAGGGCGGAATCCAGAAGAACGGGGGAATCCGAGTTCTTCATCTGCGTTTGATTTCAATGCTTTCATTGATTATTTCTGTATTTTTATTCTTCAGCATGTCAGGCTAAAACCCTGTTCTAGGATTTTGATGAAACCAAAGTTTTGACGAATTTGCTTTTGATTATCTATATAATTCCATTTTCTGTTGAGTTTTCCCAATCGTTTTTAATGCTTTCAATTGTCTGGCCAATAATTGGATTGTTTTAATTACGCAACTCAAATCGGGAGAGGAGAGTTGGTGAGGAACTATTGGTGAGAACCGTTTTATCTTGTGAGATAGGAATATACTCATAGGAACTACGTGGCCTTTTGAAGATTTTGTGCTTTTTGCCTATAGTCGAATCAATTCACCTAGGGATAGAGTGTATTATTCGCCTTAGAAAAATCTACTGACCTCGGGAGGGGCGGTAGAGTATTTTAGAAATCTTCGCCTTCAATAAATTGGGGAAATCATTAACTTCAGATAATCGAGAGTAAATTCGAATAAACGGAGGTGGATTCACAATCCTAGACTTATTCATCATTTGATTTTCTTTCTTCGAGCGATCGTTTTTATTGTGTGTTCTTTTATTGGTTTTCTTTAGTTATTAATTACTTCCCAAATTTCAACTGTTCAAATAAAATTAGAATACATAAAAATCGGTAATTAGTGATTCAGTCCTCGTGGGAACGATAACTCACTCATCACTTTATTACTTGTCTACGATAACGTGCACTTGCGTTCAACGAAATATCGCAACAAATTTTTGGCGCCGTTCTCGGGGACTGATTTTTTACTAATATCGATTTCAGTATTTCTAGTCTTAGTTTGATCATTTTTTATTTTTTTGTGTAATTTTATTTATTTGTTTTTCCTTTCAGGAGTTTCCGATTAGTGCATGAGAAAATTCGGTAACGAAGGCCTACTACCTTTGGATACCGAACTCGAGCGCACTCTTCGGAGAAGCAAGAAGGAGAAATGAGAGCGTCCAGCAAAAGTCACTATGGCCGATAACACGGGAAATCATGAAGCAGACAATCCCATTCAGCAAGTTCAACCGGCATTAGCACTCCGCGATTATGCTATGCCACAAATAAATGCAAACTTTTCGGGAATTCGGCGTCCAACCATTCAGGCAAACAACTTTTAAATCAAGCCTGCGATTATTCAGATGGTGCAAGCTATCTAGTTTTGTGAATTGCCGTACGATGCTCCCAATGCACACATTGCATCTTTTCTCGAGATTTGCGACACCTTCAAGAACAACGGTGTCACCGATGATGCCATCCGTCTAAGGCTTTTCCCTTTCTCTTTGAGGGACAAAGTAAAATTTTGGTTGAACTCTTTACCGTCGGGCTCTATCACGACGTGGGCGGAATTAGCACAAGCCTTCCTGGCTAAGTTCTTCCCACCATCGAAGACGGCGAGGTTACGGAACGAGATTACCACCTTTGGGCAATTTGATATGGAGTCGCTTCACAAGGCGTGGGAGCGATACAAAGATTTGCTAAGGAGATGCCCACATCACGGCCTACCAGACTGGCTACAAATTCAGACGTTCTATAATGGATTGAGTGCCTCTACCCGCACTCTCGTGGATGCATCCGCTGGGGGAGCATTGATGGGAAAAATGATGGCCGAGGCACACTCTTTATTGGAAGCGATGGCCGCAAATGCCTATCAGTGGCATTCTGAACGAGTAATACCGAAGCGAGTTATGGGAGTTTCCGACAACGATCCAATCTCTACATTATCAGCTCAAGTCGCCGCCTTGACGCAGCAACTTCAAGACTTTTCACATGCTCCTTCCCCCGTTGCCATTGAATCATGTAATTGGTGTAACGGATCTCATACTAGCGCAGAATGTCAAGTCGGAAACCCTTTCGAGCAACCTCCGATGGAACAAGCTCAGTTCGTAGGGAACGGGATCCGGCAAAATAATCCGTACTCCAACACGTATAATCCGGGATGGTGTAATCATCCTAACTTCTCATGGAGAAACGGACAAAACTCGAACCAGCCTCCGTTTGCTCAACACCAACAACAGCCTCCTCTCGCTCCAAAAATCTCTCTAGAAGAAGCAATGGCGAAATTGGCAGCGAACACGAGTCAGTTCATGGCCCGTACGGAAGCGACCTTGCAAAACCACGCCGCTTCTATCCGCAACTTGGAAGTCCAATTGGGCCAGATTGCTAATGTATTAATAGCTCGCCCGGAAGGTACCTTGCCAAGTACGACCGAAACAAATCCCAGAGAGAGTGTCAATGCCATTGGGTTGAGAAGTGGGAAAGAATTGGGTGAGCTGCCCGGGAAGAACAAAAAGAGAAGAGAGGATGAGGAGAAGAAAATTTCAGCGACTGAGGAATCAAAAATGTCTAGACCCTCGATACTGTTCCCGGATAATTCGAAGGCATATGTGCCACCAGTCCCGTTTCCGCAGCGATTATAACAGAAAAAGGTGGACAAGCAATTCTCTAAGTTCCTCGACGTCTTCAAGAAACTGCATATCAACATTCCCTTTGCCGACGCCTTGGAACAAATGCCGAGTTACGTGAAATTCATGAAAGAAATCTCGTCAAACAAAAGAAAGCTCGAGGAGTATGAGACAGTCGCATTGACGGAGGAGTGCAGCGCTATTCTTCAGAAAAAGCTTCCGCCAAAATTGAAGGATCCGGGAAGTTTCAATATACCGTGCACCATAGGAAACCTCTCTTTTGATAAGGCGTTGTGCGATCTCGGGGCCAGAATTAATCTGATGCCTCTTTCTATTTTCAAGAAGCTTGGAATCGGGGAAGCGAAACCGATGACTGTCTCTTTGCAATTAGACGATAGATCGATCACATATCCGAGGGGAGTGATAGAGGACGTCTTAGTAAAGGTTGATAAATTCATCTTTCCAGCCGATTTCATTGTGCTTGACATGGAGGAGGATCAAGACATCCCAATTATTTTGGGAAGACCATTTTTAGCTACCGATCGAACTCTCATAGACGTGGAAAAAGGGGAACTCACTCTACGGGTTCAAGACGAGCATGTCACTTTCCAAGTGTTTAAATCCTTTCCGTGTCCAAGTAGTGTCGAGAAGAGTTCGCAGATTGAAAGTGTAGATACCGTTGCGAAAGACACACACCGGAAGAATCGTCGGTCGAAAAATTCAGAATCTGTTTCAGCTGCCCCGACGACTAATAAGAATGAAGAGCAAGTCGCATATCTTAGGCATTTGAACATGACATCTTCAACATCCATTCATCCACAATCGGAAAATTCTCATTCTGTCCTAAATTCGCCCGTGGAGTTGAAAATTAAGACGGATGTCAAACGGGCACCAAGTCATGTGAAAAATGGGTGCTTCGGAAAGTTTTTTTCGTTAAAATCTTTTCGCAAAGATCATTTGGTGTCCAAACCGAAAATCGGACGGTTAAAGACCAATGGTCAAAATTTTAAAACACTTATTAACGGTTCGATGAACGGGGCGGAGTTCAAATGGTGTTTGCGAAAAGCGAACTAATTTTCAATAGGTCCGGCTGAAGACTATAAACTTAGCGCTTCTCGGGAGGCAACCCGAGCGTTAGTTGTAGCTTTGTTATTTTTCAGTATTTTTCTTGCATTTTTTTGGATCTTTATTTTTTGTCATTTTAGCTTGGTTTTGCTTGTCTCTCACGCTCTTGTTGTTTTCTGTTGAAAATTTTGTGCATTAATTATCCTTTAGGAAAAATCAGCATTGGGCCGCGACACAAGGATTGTGAGCCGCGGCACACATAGGTCGAAAAAGAAGGCTAAACTTGCTGTACTCTGTGCCGCGGCACAACCTTACTGAGCCGCGGCACACTTGATCGCTGAGCCGCGGCACGTTGCTACTGAGCCGCGGCACACCAGATGCACCAGATATGCCCAGGACGCTGTACTCTGTGCCGCGGCACAGACCAAGTGAGCCGCGGCACATCAACACTCTGAGCCGCGGCACCCGCATTCTGAGCCGCGGCACATGGCGACATAACGTACACACCCAGGCTAACTGTACTCTGGGCCGCGGCTCATTTAAGCTGTGCCGCGGCCCCCGTTCGGAATTTGAACAGGCCCAAGTAGCTTTATAATTCAGATCGGCCGACACCCAGGTAACTCCTTCCCCTCTTCTCTGCACAAGCGATCGGCCGAGAACATCATATCATCTTCTTCTTCCTGTTGCATACCACAATCCAACCCAGGTAATCCTAAATCCCTTAATCCTTATTGATGCATGGTTTGAGAAGTAAGGTATGGTTATTTGATGTTGATTATATTGTTGTTTTTCTTTTCCAAAGTCCTATTAAAATTTGGGAATATGAAGTTTTGATTGATTATTGATGATTATTTTTCGATTACGAATGAATTGATTACGTTTGTCATGATGATCGGTGTGAGGTTGTTATTTGTGGGGATTGAATCAAGCTATTACAATGATTGTTCTTCATTTAAACTCATGCCTTCAAGGTGTTTGATGAAATGCTTGAATGAAAATTTTTCTTTGTTAAGACAATGTTTTGAAACTATGTGCAACGAATTTGTTTCTGGGAATTACCGCATACCCCAACCAACGTCAAGTTTAAACGTTAAAGCTCAATTTTATTTTTCTCTCACGGCGGTGCTAGCTTGTTCAACTCTTGATTCATATTTGGATATCCTTAGCCGAGTAATGTTATTCTCATTATTGCTTAAGTAAGTAAACTCCGGTGTTTATCTTTTCAGGACTCGTTATGGCTAGAACCAAAAAGGTTCGCAAAAGGGCCAGGACGCAAGCATCCCTCACACGAGGGGAAACTTCACATAGTCGAGCCAAGTCGGAGGCGCACCAATTCTCCGATCCGGAGATTCATAAAATCTTTAATGAAAAGATTCATCCTCGGCCTTTGATTCCGGAGAGGGGATTCACCCCAGCCCCCCAGGACGGGGAGATTCTGACCATGATCGACGAGATGGGGTGGGCCCGTTTCGCTGCACCTCCTGAGCCGGCGATGATCTCCATAGTACAGGAGTTTTATGTGAGCGATCTGTTGAAGCACATTAGGGTGGGGCAGATGATACCGCAGTCAGATACTCGGACGCTGGTCGTCGTCCGAGGCATTACTGTAGATTTTTCTGTGGCTGCCATTTGGAGATTATTCGAGCTGCCTGTCGTTGATGATATGGCATATACGTGAGCGATGAGTGGCCTCACGAAGGAGGCCCAGCTCGAGACACTCACTCAGCCCGGTTCTGACTGGGAGCTGCGTGCTCCGGGCTCCTCGGCTTTCTACTTTAAGAGCTCGCGCCTCAGTCGGCTCGGGCGAGCCTGGTTGTACTTCATCTGCGCACGTATTGACCCTACCTCGCAGATCCGCACTGTTCTACTCTCTCGTGCCTGTACATTATATGCTATCACTTCCGGGGTCAGATTCGATGTGGCCCCTCTTCTGGTCCGATCTATCTTCCAGTGTATTCTGGGAGGGGCCAAGACGAGGCTGAAGCACCCCTCTCTTATTTGCACTCTTTGCCGGCAGTCGGGGATGACGTGGTCGGATGACGAGCCGATGTTAGCCCCCAGGGTCCGATTGATCATCGCATCATTTCTCACTTCGACCAGTGGGGAGGAGCACCGGCACACGCTCGGGGGCGAGGATTTCTACTTGATGAGGCACACGAGCAGTCCCCTGAGCCTCTTCTTCTGACGCAGGGGCAGATGGAGTCCAGCCCGCCGCCCGACATAGAGCACTTGCAGGCGATGTTCGACGAGTTGAGAGAGGAGATGAGGAGAGAGAGAGGAGATGAGGAGAGAGAGAGAGAGCCTTCTGGCTGCCCTGAGAGAGGAGAGGCGGACGGAGAGAGAGAGAGAATCATCGCTGCCGTCCGAGATGAGATTAGAGAGCAGGCCCGCCGGGCCAACCGGCGTGAGACGAGGCGCTTGGCAGCGAGGTATGCCTACCACAAGGAGTACCTTGCTGCATGGACGGCCCACATTATGCACCCGGACGGGCCATTCATTCCACCTGTTCGGTCAGCCACGCCACCCTCCTCGCCGGACGACGCCGGCACCAGTTCGTGAGTAGACTGTAGGGGAGTACTTGACCTTTTTCTTTTATTGCATACTATTCTTTTTATCCATTGAGGTCAATGTACGTCCTAAGTTTGGGGGGGTTTACATTCTGTTGTTGTACATATTCGTTGCACTTTTCATTATTTTTCGTTATTCGTTGCACTTTTCTTTATTTTTCGTTATTTTTGTTGTTGCTAGCCTTGCTTGCCGTGTTTTTAATTGCATTCGTGAGTTTTTCGTGCTTCTTTTTGTGTAAAACTGATGTTACGATACTTATTTCTCTCTGAAGAAATGGTTGAGTTTTAGTTGAGTTGTAGTTAGTGATATCTGTTTCTGTTGAGTATTCATCTAGGTCCGAAATTTTTTCATTTCTGTAGAAATCTTAGCAGATAAGAAAGGAGACATACGTATTTTCAAATCGCCGTCTATACGTTGGGTTACACTTTTCGCGTAGCTAGTTGTCCAGTAACATAAGTCGTGTTGGCACTTAATGTGAGTTTAGAGTCGGACAGTTTTTCCTAAAAAGTCGTGATATTATTTGTTCTACGACGGGAAGTCTAGTAACCGGGGGTATTCACGTGACTCGTTGTTTACTCTCGCGTAAAACGACGACCCTGATTAGAATAGTGGTTTTGAGATTTCGCAT
The DNA here is from genome assembly GCA_033398695.1 of Orobanche coerulescens. Lineage (NCBI taxonomy): Eukaryota > Viridiplantae > Streptophyta > Magnoliopsida > Lamiales > Orobanchaceae > Orobanche > Orobanche coerulescens. The sequence goes on from CM065814.1 coordinate 90,593,631, forward strand.
GTGCCGATGATGGGGAGCTTAGTAACCGGGGGTATTCACGTGACCCGTTGTTTACTCTCGCGTAAAACAGCAACCTTGAATCGGACATGCAGGAATAGCTATTCGAGTTGTTTCTCCGCTGTGGAGGGGAACTTAGTAACTAGAAGCATCCATGTGCCCCATGAGTGTCTTTTACATCAAACGGTTCCCCAATACATGAGAATGGAATTCCACCCTAGGATTATCCCGATGAAACGTCCCGAGATCCGAACCTAGTGGTCAACTCGAATCAATTTATTGATCATATATATAAGGGAATACTGTCCGAGGGTTATATTTGATGATAAAACTCTTGAAATTTTTGCCATTAGACTATGGGACTGGGCGAGTTAACTTGTTTATTTTAACCCTTCATATTGACGGTCGGTTAAACTCACGCTTGTCAATCTTTGAGCTAGATTTTCTTCATGAACAATTGATTAGGACTGAAATTGATTACTTCGTGGAATCAGTGTCCTAGATGTGACTCACTATTACGATACTTGTACTATTCTTTGAGATTTTCAGGGTAGTATTGATTAGGTTGAGTACTATGAAATTGCACGATTATTCACGATTATTCTTTTATTTGTAATCAATTCTTTTTGCTTGAGGACAAGCAAAGGCTCAAGTTTGGGGGTATTTGTTAGGCGTATTTTTATATGCTTATTTATCATTATTTTGTATTCTTTTTATGATTAAATCTGTATAAATGAGCTTTTAATGCACTATTATTATATGTTTTGCAGGAAATTGGAGTCTGGAAACCGAAACGATGAAAAACGGGCGAAAACGGCGATTTTTGGCCAGGGGCCGCGGCACGAACCAAGTGAGCCGCAGCACACGAGGATGTCCAGAAGGCACCGAGCGCACTGCACTATGAGCCGCAGCACGTAGAAGCTGAGCCGCGACCCAGAAGAAAAAAATAGCGCCCAGCCATCCCGCTGAAGGCTAGGGGCCGTGGCACATATTAAGTGAGTCGCGGCCCATGGGGCGGTTTTGACAGAAAGTGCTGCGTTTCTCGGCCGTTTTGAAGCCGGGTCTCGACCTAATCACACGGACGCATTTTGGAGGCTGCTGGGAGTTATAAATAAGGGTTTAAGGTCATAATCAGGAGGATCTGGGGGAATCGGAGGATCGCGGAAGAGAGGAATCGATCATAAGAAGCAGAAGACACCAAGAGCAGAGGGCGGAAGCCAGAAGAACGGAGGAATCCGAGTTCTTCATCTGCGTTTGATTTCAATTCTTTCATTGATTATTTCTGTATTTTTATTCTTCAGCATGTCAACCTAAAACCCTGTTCTAGGATTTTGATGAAACCAATGTTTTGACGAATTTGCTTTTGATTATCTATATAATTCCCTTTTCTGTTGAGTTTTCCCAATCGTTTTTAATGCTTTCAATTGTCTGGCCAATAATTGGATTGTTTTAATTACGCAACTCGAATCAGGAGAGGAGAGTTGGTGAGGAACTATTGGTGAGAACCGTTTTATCTTGTGAGATAGGAATATACTCATAGGAACTACGTGGCCTTTTGAAGATTTTGTGCTTTTTGCCTATTGTCGAATCAATTCACCTAGGGATAGAGTGTATTATTCGCCTTAGAAAAATCTAATGACCTCGGGAGGGGCGGTAGAGTATTTTAGCAATCTTCGCCTTCAATAAATTGGGGAAATCATTAACTTCAGATAATCGAGAGTAAATTCGAATAAACGGAGGTGGATTCACAATCCTAAACTTATTCATCATTTGATTTCTTTCTTCGAGCGATCGTTTTTACTGTGTGTTCTTTTATTGGTTTTCTTTAGTTATTAATTACATCCCAAATTTTGACTGTTCAAATAAAATTAGAATACATAAAAATCGGTAATTAGTGATTCAGTCCTCGTGGGAACGATAACTCACTCATCACTTTATTACTTGTCTACGATAATGTGCACTTGCGTTCAACGAAATATCGCAACAAAGCTCCTCAAGCATTTCGTAAGATTTCATTTCAAAAGATTCAAATTGATTAGTAAGTTTAATTTTTTTTTCTTTCGAGAGCTCAGTATCCTCACAAATAAGCTTGAATTTCTCCCAGATTTCCTTAGCTGTTTTACAACTCTTTACTTTTGAGAATGTGCCTTTGTCGAGAGTGACAGACAGCGCATTCCTAGCTACATTATTGAGGTTCGCGCACTTGCGATCGTTAGCTTTCCATTGCTCGAGCTCCTTCTCGAGCACTTCAGCGTAAGGTTGTCCTTCTATCCTTGCGGCAGAATTAACCTTCATTATATTTATTGCACCTTCTTGGATGACAAATATCATCTCCTCATGCATGGATGCAAGATGATCCTCCATCCTAATTCTCAGTCATCAAACTCGTTAGTAGAGAACATAGGAACCTTGTTTATCGTAGAGGTATCCATTTGATAAAGAGAAAAGATGATGAAAATATGATAAGGTTTTCAAAACTTAGTGATTTGTGGATCTGACTCAGTTAAAAATCGACTAATTCTTTTTAGAATTAACCTCTCTGATACCACTTGTTGGCCAATAAGTATACAATAAACATCTTAGAATATAGAAGCACAGTTAGATGTACGATTTTCGAAGTTAGTTTGTGTAGCGGAAGTTTGTTGTGTGAGTTGTTGTAAATACATCAACTAGGTGTTCTCGTGTTTGCTTGGCGCGTACAGAGTTTTTACAATGTATAGTATCAAATCACAGTATAAAAAAAACAGTAAATACTGAAAGTAAATAACACTGTTTAAGTGGTTCGAGTTAAACCCCTCTACATCCACTGGTCCTCCACACAGAAGTAAAAGAGTTTATTAAAATCACTATGTACACAACTACGTGACTTTAACTAAACCTATCTCTGTATTGTTCACACATATTGATACAGGGACTGTAGCTTTGGGCCATTCACACAGATTGGCTTGAGCTCTTTCTCGACTCGCTTCTTCTCATACAGATTGAAGTTTCATCTTCAATGCTATTCTTCGCACACATGTCGGAATACGCAAGGATCCTTAGTCCACACATGGCTAATGATAATCTCAATGGTAATGGTAGAACACTTCTCAAACAGCAACTTTATCACGGATGAACAATCGCTGTATGTTGTGCTGTTTGAGGACTTGTATATTCCTTTGCTTGGATACTGCTGTTGTTAGGCGTATTTTTATGCGCTTATTTATCATTAGTTTATATCCATTTTGAGCCAAAAAATGCATAAATGAGCTTTTAATGCACTATTCTTATATGTTTTGCAGGAAATTGGAGTCCGGAAGCCTAAACGACGAAAAACGGGCGAAAACAGTAATTTTTGGTCATGAGCCGCGGCACAAAGATGCTGAGCCGCGGCACACGCACGGCCCCAGCGAAGCCCCAAGCGGACTGTACCCTGAGCCGCGGCACAAGAATGCTGAGCCGCGAGCCAGGAAGAAAACATGCGCGCAGGCATCCGGCGCTGAAGGATAGGGGCCGCGGCACAGCTTAAGTGAGCCGCGGCCCACAGGGCGGTTTTGCTGAGCCTTCCGCGTTTCTTTGCCATTTTTGGAGCAGTTTTCGACCCAAATCCCCGGACACGTTTTGGAGGCTGAGGAAAGCTATAAATAAGCATTGAAGGAGAAAAAAGAGGGGGAGGAAGAATCATCAAGGAATTATTGGAGGAGAATTGTGGGCGACGACAAGACCACGGATCCCTTACGGGTTTTCTTAATTTTTCCGCATCTTATTTTCTAGATCTGTTTGAGTAGGATTGTGATTGTAACCGATTACATGACGGTTTGATTTATTTATTTTTATTTCAATTTACTCGTTATTCGTATTGAGTTGGATTTGTCTCATTGTTCTTAATACCTTTTAATTGTCTGGCCAACATTTGAATTGATTTGAATGTCTTTATGGATTCAGGAGATGAAATTTAGGCATAGTTCTTGTGAAAAAAATCATGATTTTCGTGAGATAGGGATATACTCATGGAAATTGTGAAGCCTGTTTATTGTGGGAATTCATGAACTGTTTTAGCTATTAATTATCTAATTCGAATAGGGATATATCGTGTTAATAATTCTTAGTATTTTCTATCGACCTTGGGAAAGGCTTTAGAATAATTTAGGAATTCCTGGCTTATAATCAATTGAATAAAAGTGAATTGAATTAAATAAAAATTAGTCCTGGTTGTTTGAGGTGAAAATCATAATCCTACGCCCTTATTATTATTATTTTTATTATTACTATTATTATTTTCTATTTATCTTTCTGCAATTAGTTTAGAAATAAATTCTATATAATTGTTCTTCAAATAAAATTACGAGTTGACTATATTTTGGTACTTAGTGAAATCAGTCCTCGAGTGAACGATATCTCACTTATCACTTTATTACTTGTTGACACCATGCACTTGCGGCATAGTGTGAGGGATTTCCTCACAACAGCTGTATGCTCACAAAATATACTTCTTTGTAATCGCTATAATGTCTGAGTATTTTGTCAGAGCTTTCGCGATAAAGAATAACTTGAGCTTTTTCATGTGTGTGTGAGTCCTCTGGCTTGGGGGTATTTATAACCTTGGAAATATATCCATTATAAATGAAGTCATTGCAGGTTGGTGAGATGTTGACGTCTGTCTCTTGATTGGCGGTTGCGGAATATTTGAATTAAAGCAGATCGCATTTAATACTTCAGACATCCTTTATGTCTTTGCATTAAATGATTTTCAGAGCATTCAGACTTGTCTCTCTCCAGCTGCATTAAATGCGGTCCTATCATCAATAAATGCTGCTTTAACCGTGAATATTTTATGAATAAACAATATTTATCTCACAACGGTGTAAAGCCTTTTTATATTCAGTCCTGTTGGATGTGTTTTACTTTTCCTAAGTAAAACATCTTCAGCCTGTATTATGTATCCAACGTATTACGTCTCTTTGCTGAATGAGGAAGGCTCTGCAGGATGGACTGTTAGAAGATCTCTTTGTTGTATGTTGGGGCTCTATGAAGAATTCTAACAGCTTCCATACTTGACAATATTCTGACTTCTTTGAGACTACTATATTGTATGTTGCCAATTATCAAAACAGAAATGTTTATCCCAACACGATGTATTAAAAATAAGAGTCATTAATGTTTTTTAAATATTTCAACGCATTGAAACTACAAATAACATAGAATTAGAGTAATTAACATAAAATTCGATACAATTAATGATAATGCTTATGTGCTGCCATATATCGGCCCATTAATATTTTAGAATCACAATTCGAATCAATACATATCATCACATACAGTCAAATATCATAATGCTTTGGACAAATCTTCCACAAATTACAATATAATTTGGTTCATAATTTCTTCAAATATATTTTTTATTATGAAATAACTTTTATGACCTCAACAAGTTTTTCAAATAGACTTTTTGAAAATTATAGCTCTCCAAAACACATTTATTGAAATATTTTAAAAACAATCCATTTTGTTTATAATATAAAACTATCATAAATATTGCCATTAATTCTAGTATTGATCGTTATGTTTGAACATTTTTTGTTCAAAACTAAAAATATGTTCACAAAATTGTACTTCCATAAATTTTTTGATATAAAAACAATAACGAGATATTTTAAACATCATCATTTTAGTACAATTTCTCAAAAATATTTTTATGAAATTATTCCATTCGGTTAATCGTGAAGATACATCGCAAAAACATCAACCATGACACTATTAGTTATATCACACAAGCTTTGCTAAAACAATTTTCTTAACATGAGGTTTGCAACAAAACTAAACTTGCTATTTCGAAGTTCGTGCCTGACGAATAATTTCCCCAATATATTAACCCTCTTAGGTCAAAAAGATATATCCATAAATTCTAATATCAATTGGTTCTCTCTGTTATCTGTCTCATACCTTCATTGATTTCACTAATGATTTTCCAACTATACTAATCAATATATGAGTTGAGTTATTTCAAAAACCATAATTTACTCACATACTAAGGGACAAAAATGGACCGTAGATCAACGATTGAGATCAAAACAGTTACCACTAAAAAAACACGGAGGGGTAAATTGGTAAAATCACAACACAAACAAAACAACACAACCCCTAACATTTCATTTCATTTACATCGTACGCTCCACCTAACACACACTAAAAACACACAGTACACACACAAAAAACCCGATCAAAATACAAACCCTAATTCCTCACCGAATCTACAAAATCTAATCGGAAAAAATGGCGGGAAGTGACGACGATAACACTGTTCTGAAACCCTACCTATCTCCGGCTAAAAAGAAGGATAAAAAACGGCGAAAAATCCGATTTCAGGTATAATCATACGATTTAAACAACTATTTTACTATCTCTTACTATAATATATGATTGAAATATTGATGCGTAATATGTATAGAGATTATATTGAAGATGTTATGAATTTAAACTGATTATTGAATATTTATGCAAGTTATTGAGATTTTGTGAAGAAATAGTAAACTAGAAATTAGGTTTTCAAAGATAATAGATAGATTCAGTTGAAGTTGAAATAAAAAACACAGAATAGAAGCATTTATTGAAGGCGACTTATGCGGCTAAGCCTTCGGCTTAGCCGCAGAAGATGCCTTTGGCTTCGCCGAAGGCATCGGCTGAGGCTAAGACACAGAAAACGCCTTTGACTAAGCCGCAGAAGATGCCTTCGGCTTCGCCAAAGGCGTCGTCCGACGCTAAGACACAGAAGACGCCTTCGGCTAAGCCGAAGGCATCTTCTGCGGCTAAGCCTCTGCCGATGCCTTCGGCTTAACAAAAGGCATTGGTTGCGGCCAAGCCGCAGAAGATGTGTTACTTTGGAATAGATGTAGGCGTAGGATGCTGCTTAGCAATATGCTTAGCCGAATCATACGCTGCCGATAAGCGTTTAGCTTAGATGCAGAAGATGACTTTAGCTTATTGTTGTAGAAACAGCATTTCATGAATTTTGTTTGCCTTGAAATCCGTATCATATATGATATAGAAAAATATTCAGTTATAGATATGTTCAGTTGATATGGAATGTATTCTATATCATATATGATACAGAAATCAAACAATTGCCTTAGCTGCAGCGATAGCCTTCGGCAACTATCGCTGCAGCTAAGCCTTCGATAAAAGATATCAACTGTATTCTATATCATATATGATACAGAAATCAAACACTTGTCTTAGCTGCAGCGATAAGAAACTGACAATGTATGTTAATTAGTCTGACTGTACATATATAATTAAAATATCTATTTTAAAAATGTAGATAAAGGCAAAGGAAAGGGTATCGCTGATGTGGATAAAGTCATAAGCTCATTGCCATTCTTAAAGACGTCAACGAAAGGAAAAAAAGCTGCCAAAGGTACATATTATTGCTTTTATGTATTACAAGTTGTATGAAACAATGTTGTGTACTGAATATATAATGCATTAAACAATGTTGAAGACATGGAAATTGAAGAGGAAGCGGATGATAAAAACAAAAAGAAGAGGTATAAAATCAAAGAAGAACCACCAGCATCACCTCAGAAAGTAAAGGGAAGATATAAGAAAATGAGATGTTCTAGAACAAGGCGTGGAAAGAAAACAACAAAAGAAGCTTCGAAACCTACAACAACTTCGAAGAGATACACAAGAGGGGATGCTAAGAAAACAATGGAAGAAGAAGAAATGAATCAGGAAAGTGAAGAGGAGGAGGAGGAGGAAGACAAGCTGATATTTGAAGAAAGTGAAACTGAAGAGGAACAAAAAAAACAAGAAAAAGAAAAATGGAACCAGTTGAAGAAGTTGGGGAGGAGAAAGATGAGGAGGAAGATGAGGAGGAAGAGAGGATTGTTATTTTCAAAAAAGAAAATATAAAAAAATGAAAAGCACAAAAACCAACCAAAAAGGTGACATATCCAAGTTGCTTAACTAGGTCATCACCAAAACCCATGTTTGATGCAATGGCTGGTTTAACATAGATGAGAAAGAAAACTTTGAAAGACATCGGTTTTGAGAGATTCATAAACTTTCAAATAACCGAACTTCCAGGAGCTTTGTTATACGATGTTGTTCACAAATTCCATTCACCAAGCATGGAATTAAGGTTGCAGAAAGGGTCAATCAATATAACCAAACAAATCATACATGATATGCTAGGTGTGCCAATGGGAAAAAACAAATTGGAAGATCTAGAACCAAGAGACAAAGATGATCCATTCGTAGCAGAATGGGAAGGCCAGTATTCTCATCTAAAGAAAACCACACCAGCTGCAATATCATCGGAGATAACAAGCTCAGTTGATGCTGATTTCATCTTCACGATAAACTTTCTAACTCTGTTTGCTAGCACAATGGGAACAGTTGATAATGGTGCAAAGGTGTTTGCAACAGTGTTGAAGCATGTGAAAGAACATGATGTCATTTCAGATATTGGTAGTGCGGATACATACTTGAATGCTTACGAATAAGTAAGCAAAATTGGGAAAAGGTGGTGACTAAATGCGACTTCTATTATGGGGCCAACATTCTTATGTGTAAGTTATTTTACATGATTCTATAAATTTATCAAATGTGATTCAATACCATACACTTGTTATAATCTAACCGAAATTTGTTTTTGTATGAAAAAAAATTTGCTATACCTAGACTCAACAAACTTCCCAAAATATCAAGTTATGCGTCATCGCCCAATGAGAAGTTGGAACACACAGCAATGAGGAAGAGGATCGGGATTGAAATCAAAGACAATTGCTTGGGAAAACTTGAACATCACGAGCAGTTTAATCAAGATGAAGAGCAAACAGTTTGGATTTTTACAAGGAACGGATGTTTACAATGAACCATTGCCTCCCAAGAGACCGAGAAGCGAAAGAGGTAACTTTTACCTTATTAATTTTATTGCTTATATAAATTGATTGTCCTATAAATTGCGGCATAGCGGCCGAAGACTATGCCTACGGCTAAGCCTTTGGCTAAAGCCAAAGGCTATGCTGACTAAGCCTTTAGCAAGCTAAAATTAAGTTATGCCAGCAATGATCACATATGATTCTGAATGAGATTTAAATCTTTTTGAAAAATCATATATGATAATTTTGAAAATCATATATGATAATTCAAATGTTTTTGTAAAATTGAAAATATCATATATGACTTTGAATATAGATTAAAAAAAAAATCATAAAATTGCTTAATTTACAGGAGTTTGTTGAAAAAATTGAAGAGAAGTTTGAAATAATTTCAAAAGAAAAAACAGAGTTGGTTGACACGTTGAAAGAGGGAATGCAGAAGTTTAAGAGAGACAAAACATTCTTGATTTTGTGTAACAAGTACAAGAACATTTTCAATGTTTTGGATTTTGATATACGTGAAGGAGAAGGAAAAAAAAATGAACAAAATGACAGTGATGATGGGGAAACCGATGATGAAGACAGTGATGATGATGGAAGCGATAATAATAGAGGAGGAGATGATGGAAGCGATGATGGGAAAAATAAAGATGGGAGTGGAGATAAAAAAGATAAAGATGGGAAAGATGGTGAAGAAGGAAGTGGGAGTGACAGTGAAGAAGAAGAGAGTGGGAGTGAGAGTGAGAGTGAGAACAAAGAAGGTGACAAGAAAAGTCAAGTTGAAAAAGAAAAAGACAGTGAAAAAGCAAGTGGAAGTGAGAGCAACAAAGTAGAACAAATGGAAACGAATGTCCCAGAAGATGAGAGTGAAACTGAAGATGAGCCGGAAAAAGAATTGGAGACAGAAAAAGAAACTCCAGTTGAAAATGAAAAAGAGAAAGAAATTGAATTGGAGAAGGAAAAGGAAAAAGAACTGGAAAAGAAGGAAAAAGAAACTCTGGCAGAGAATGAAAAAGAGAAAGAAATTGAATTGTAGAAGCAAAAAGAAGAACCAGTTGTCCAGTTAATAGGAAGTACAAGTTTTTCTTATGAGCAATTTGATGACCAAACTCTAGACGAGATTTTTGAACAAGCGAGAAAGGCAACTCAAACAAAACAGAAAATACAAAAACAAAGAAGAAAATCGGTAACACCACCAAAAAATGATGATGACAAGAAGCAAAATGAAATCAATTTCACCACCAAGCTTCGATCTTGAAATAAGCCCAGTTTCCGGCAAACTGCAGCTGCTCAAACCGACACAACAACAGAGAAGAAACACCAAAGGTTGAGAAAAAGGCTGTTGTTGAAACTGAAACAAGTGAACCAAAACAAAAGATGGAAAAAAGGGCGAGAAAGGTGGTTGATGAAGAAGAAAACAAGGAACAAGAGCCACCCGCAAAGAGAATAAAGAAGCCTTCAAGATACCTGGTTTCACCATACAACAACCGGAAAACTGCCTTGAAAGCACCGCAAACACCGGATGAATCCATGGTATCCGAGGCTTTATTCTCAATGCAAGGAGATCCATAGTAAGTCTGATTTACCTTATTAAAAATCATAAAAATAAAAATGTCAAATTGGGCTATCATATATGATCTAAATCGCTTTTTATCTTTTTGTGTAGCGAATTTGTTTTGGCCCGAATGGGCATGGGGAGCAAGAACAATCCGGGACAACATGCAATCACTAGCACCAAAATTAAAAGTGGATGTTAGTGTCATTGATGACTTTGCATGTATTTTGAACTATGAAGAAACGATCAACAAACCTCTGCAAAGAAAGATCAATCGATTTTCAAACGGGAATACTCGTAAGTACCTACAAAATTAGAACTTAAATAATGAAATCTTAATTTGTTTCTTAAAGATGTGTTTGATTTATGAAAACAAACAAAACAAATAGTGGAAGCAAAGAAAGATGAAGAAGAGAAGCAGTACCAAGACTTTTGTGCAAACTTGAAAACCGTGTTCAAAAAGAATCCAGATGAAATGACGATGAATCATGTGGCATTGGTAACAACTTCTTTCACTAGTTATGAAAAACAAAAAAGTTTTACTTGTATAAAAATGAATCTAATTTCTTTTTTCTCTCTATTTATTACAGGCATTCTTCCCAATAATCGCCCATGAACACTTTTATCTGGTTGTTTTCAACTTAAGCAAAGGCACTTCAGTAATCATTGACAACTCACCAAAGCCATATGATGCAAAATACAAGAAGGAAATTGATGTTCTGGTAAGTAATTAGAGAAAAATGGGTTTGGGTAACGGTTGGGGGGGGGGGGATTTAGCAAAACACTCATGCACATTATCATATATGATAAATCAATAAAACAAATTTTCTATTTTGTGTAGAAAAAACTTTTGTCAAGATATCTGGAATCACACAAGCATGAAAAGGCAGCTGAGATAGCGTCAAAGAAGACAACGGTGATGAAGGTGAATTGGGCAACAAAAGAAAATGTCATTGATTGTGGAATTTTCGTGATGATGCATATGGAGCATTATGATGGGGAAACTGCAAAGAATTGTAATTTGGAGTTTCCGAAAGAAGAAAGACAGCAGGAAATAGAAATAATAAAGATTCGAATCAAGTATGTTACCAAGATGCTCATGCATGAACTCAACATTCACAGAGAAAAGATGAATGTGGAAGGATTTGAGTTTGCAGCAAAATACACAAACAAGGCAAAGAAGGAGAATATGATAAGGGCAGCGATAGACAAGAAAAAGAAAGAACAGGATGCAGATCATGTTGCAAGTGCAATATGATGGAAAAGAAATTGAAGATTCAGAAGTAGGACTAACAAAGGATAGTAGGGGGTGGTAGAAAAACTTTTTGGGGCAACTGATGCTGATTAGAAAAATAATTTCTGTATAATCTCTTATCAAGTGTCGTATGCCATCGAGTATGGCTTAAACAAGTTAGAACAATCTCTTTATTCGTATGCTACAATATCACTTTAAATATATTCTAAGTAGTATGATGTAGGTACTATGATGCCTTTTTTAATTAAGAAATGAATGGCGAAACATCTCCGGATGTGATTTTGGATAATAAGTCTTGATTTTAGATAAATGTAACATATGATATACACTTGTTCATACATTATCATATATGATAAATTAAAATGTATTAAACCTAGTGTAATATCATATATGATATCAATGAAATATCACATATGATAATACACTTAAAAAAATTGCTTCTGAATTATCATATATGATAACAGAAATGTCATTAACCAAATTTCTTGAACACAATCAGAAACAGTTTATTACATATAAAAACTCAGTAATAATCAAACAATCATCTGTAAGTCTGTTACTCAAATTCAGTAATAATCAAATATACTAAAAAAATAAGCAGACGATTTATGTTGAAATTCATGGTTGATCCAAGACTTCTTCTCTTCAAATCTCTGGTCCCAACTCCTCTTCTACTGGAACTTCTGCTTGATCCAAGATCTCTTTTCTTGTAACTTCTGCTTGATTCAACTCGGCCTCTTCTGCAAACTTTTTTGGGCACGTCCTCTTGTTGTGGCCATCTGTCTCTCCACATAGTGAACATGCATTCCTGTTCTTTGAATTCTTATCAAGAGCTTGCTCTTTCCCTCCTTTTATGCGCAACTTTTTACGGCCTTTGGGGTTACAAATAGATGGATTGTTAACGGTTTTTACAGCTAGCTTTGGGACTCCAACAAGTTCCTCCAAATTACCAGCCTTGTTCTTAGAAGGAGGATTTGGACAATCAGCCTCAACATCAATCTTTAGCAGCCTCAACTTCTCAACAAAATCAGACAACCTTGGCTCATCTTTACTCAAAATATGGACACAGTGATCAACAATCGAACTCGCCTCGTTTGCATAATTCTCAACAATCTCATTCTTCTAACCATATCTGTTCCTTTTGTTCCTCAAAGCAGCAGGTATAAGATTCTTTGTCCAACGCCTCAATATGTATTGACTTGGAATCACTTCAATATTGCCGTTCTTAAACACACAAAACACATGCCTGCATAATATACCAACTCGAGCGAAAAGCTGACAGGAACACACAACTGATCCATCTTATGGGTTACGCAACACCTTCATGGGCAAAAATAAAGAAGATAGTATAAAATCATATATGATAAAAAAAAGTAATAAGACACTAAAAAATCATATATGATAAAAAAAATGAACAATATTTTTTTAAGAAGCTAACATACCTTATATAATCCATCTACTCTATAAAACAGGTTAACTGGCTCTTCTTCTTCAGCTTTATCATCATCCTTACCTTTATTCTTAACTCTCTTCTTAGCTTTTTCTTTCAACTTAGCTTTCTTATTTTCCATTAATACATCAACAAATTTTGTCTCTCTAATAACAGATACCTCAGATCCTTCAAGCAAGGTTTTGGTTTCTATTTGGCAATACCATGTGCCTGCAAATATCTCTGCTTGAACCATCTCGAAAAGAGGACGAGTATAAACCTTCGAAGCATGCTTTTCAATCTTAAGATAGGTTCTAAACTTCGGAACAGAATCAATGGTCTTATGATCAAGCCTCTCTTGTATATGCCTCTGCTTTTCCATCGACGTCTCAAAACAATTCATAAAATTCATAAGAGTAGAACCTTGATTTGTAAAATGAGATAAAAAGGAGTTCTCACTCTCAGATCTAGACGTCGTCCTCATCAAACCACACAAGGGGGAATCAATAAAATAAGCAGGAATCCAACACGAACGTATACGAAACATCTTTGTTAACCACTTATGATTCTGCAAACTAAACTCCTCCAATAACTTTGACCATCTATCCTCAAACTCCTCCGGACCGATATACATATTCCATACAATTTGATTGAACTTCTTTTTAAAGTCAGTCTCATCATAGATTTTTGAACATATCTGAAAACAAAACAAATAACATTTGATTTAACAAATGATTTGAAAAAAGATATGTGTTATCATATATGATAAACCAATAATAAATACAAAGAAAATCAAGTATCATATATGATTTAACAAATTATTTGAAACAAGGTACAAATTATCATATGTGATAAATCAATAAGAAATACACAGAAAATCAAGTATCACATATGATAAAACAACAAAGACAGAAAAATACCTTTCCAGGGAGTTTTTGAGTAATATGCCACATGCAAAGTCTGTGTTTCGAACCCGCAAACTCAGCTTCAATGGCATTTCTCATAGCACCATCCTGATCAAGAACAACAATATTAGGAGCCCTACCAAACGCCTTGATGAACGCTTTCAAAGAACCAAATATACGAAGCCGTAGTTTCGTTCTTCAACAAGCCTCTTATTGTCACACACCTCCGATGATTATCTATGGTCAGAACGGAACAAACACCATTTTGTACCTAAAAAAACAAAAAAAGATAAAATAACAGATTAAACAATAAAACACAAATCATATAATCAAATCTCATATTTAAACATACAAAAACTTACTTGTTTGTTCTGTAAGTAGCATCAAATGAAACAACATCACAAAACTCTCTGTAGTTGTACATAGAAACTTCATCAGCCCAAAAAATAGCCGAAAGCTCAGCATTTTCGACCAAATAATCAAATGAAAAATCCGGCACATGCTTCTTCCTATTTTCCATCTTAGATATAAGCATCTGGGCATCACTATCACCTATATAACAATTCGCGCCCCTAAAAAAGTTCTTGAAATCAACCGTTGTTCCATGAACAAGCAAGTAAGAACCCTTCAAACCGATTAAGATGTGATGAGCTTTCGTTGCACCTATATTTACGCTAGCAGCTTTAACGATAAACAATTGCTCAGCATAGGTTAACTGCCTCTCAGTCTTTGACAAATGCTTGTACTCTTCACGTTCAAGCTCATGATTATGAATAATATCAAAAACATTCACCCAATACTTACTAGTACCAGGAATCAAATCAAAAATAACACGCGCTTTGCAGCCTGTGATATGCATATTCGAACTCCTAATCTGCTTATCACTATTCTCTAAGTCTAACGTGTCCACATGAATTCCCTTAGGACAACCTTCCCTATTACACACTAAATACTTTTGTTTCACAATACCATTCCTCAACCTTTTCTGGCATGACTTCCTAACCACAAAACCAGCTTTAGCAGCATATTTCATATAGGCAGCAATGCACTCATCAATCGACTTATAAACTTTTCCCTTAACTAATAAAACATCCGCAGGAACTTTAGGAATATAATAAACAGTTCCACCAGGAGTACCAAAATTAGAGTGAGTAGGAAATGACTCAGGAGTTTTCAAAGGATTCAAATCTGCAAAAAAATAAACAAAAAATAAAATAAAATCACAAACACATGATATATCATATATGATAAATCACAAACACACATATGATATCCAAACTAATTATTATCAGCAGGAACTAAAATAGCTTATTCAAAGCTTAAAACAACTTATTCAGAGCTTAAAAACTCATTGACTCAATCAAAAACTAACTAAAGAGCTTATTAAGAGCTTATAACAGATTAACAACATAAATTATTCACACTAACAAACGAATTATAGTAAAAATTAAAATAATCAAAAAGCTTACTCTTAGTAGCTTCGGATCCATCAACGTGTTCATAAGCAACAATCTCCTCAGCATACTTAGCTGAAACATCATCACTAACAACTATCTCTTCAGATGTAGAAGATGAATCATTAACAGCGATCTCCTGAGAGGTAGTAGAAACAGAACTTTCAACCGAATCCATAAAACCTACATATCAGATGAAAAAATTGAATAAGTTAGTTTATAAATCAGCTTATTGAATCAGATAGCTTATATTTCAAGCTCAGAATTCAGCTTGCATAAAAAATTAGGGTTAGATGATTGTACGGGATGAATAAGGAGATCAATTGATGAATTATGGAGCAAAAATTAGGGTTTGTTGATCAATTGAAGGAGACGATTCGATGAGAGGAGCGGTTAGATGAGAGATAAGATAAACACACACTTTGTGTGTGTGAAAAAACTGACGCATTAAGTGAGATGGGAGGAAAAAGTAATATTTATATAGTCCAAAAATACCCTTGTGGTGTAAAAGATTAGTTTAATCTCAGGCTTTAGATCAAAATGAATGGAAGGTGGGGATTGATCCCTTAGTATGTAAAGAATGTTTAGTCCTCAAATGATCTTAAAACTCAATATATACCATTCGATATAATTTGGGAAAATCTATAATAATCCACGTGGTCCAATATGACCTATCATGATCCAACATAATTCACTATAACCAATACCGTTCCATGTAATTTAACATAATTATAACCAACCTATTCTGACAAAATCAGACATTATCCAACTGAATCGGATAAAACACCACAACATCAATCACGACACAGATTGATCAGTTATGATCCTGTTTAGCATAGTGAAATGATAAACCATCTTTGGATATAATAATCCATACGCATATTTATATTACATAAATAACAACAAATCACATAAAATACTTACCTAGTACATTCCTCTAGAAGTTCCGGTCGAGTGTTGGTCTTCACTCGTTCATTTACACATATTCAAACACTCTAATCAAAATATGTTGCTGAATTTTGTTCTTCGTTGAATGTTTTTCTTATATACTATCTTCTTTAACACCCTCGAAATTTATGGGCCATTATAGCACCGTCAGTCCCTTATGGGACCATCGGGATATTTTAAAATATAAAAAGCTTGATATTTATACAACTAATTTAAAATTAGAAATTTCACTATTTCAAATATGCTACATCTTAGGTAAACATCACATAAGTCAAACGGTCATAGGTTTAATTGTTGCAATATTTATTCCACATATTCATAAATAGTGTTTTGATGATTAAGTTGCTAAACAAAACAAAATAACAAAGAGGCAAAGCAAAACAACGAAGCAGACGAAGACGCAAAAAGCTGTCCAAACTACATGCATAATGCATGCTATTCATATTGAATAGCGCATGCAACCGAGCAAGGTTAACGTATGTAATTCAGTCATGATAACGTACGTAACAAGTACTTACCTGCAGTTCAGCCAACCTACCTGATGGGGATAGCGCACGCTACACATAATGATTAACTCACACTATCGAAGCAGATTAACGTACGTAACACAATGAGGTTAATGTACGTAATGAGATTTCAAATCAGATAAACGTTGGAAATAATCTGGTCAAAGTCATCACATCAAACGAATAGTTTGACAAATGAAGGCAACGGATATATTGGATTAGCGCACGCTACATTGCATTATTAACGTACGCTACAGCTGTTAGGAGTATGCCCTCAAATGCCACTCAGAGGATGTTGAGTGAGGGCATTGTACTTGTAATTATGTAAATCGTTTATATAAGGCAATGAATGTTTCTTTATTTACTGGTAGTTACTGGCATTCCTAACTCGTAAATATAAATATAGAAACTAGTCCGTGAATTTGAGAGCAAAACGTTCCACTCCTTATTGGATAAGGGGGTCGGCACTGGAAAGGTTTATAGCTCAAATACTTAATCGTTCGCAAGTCGATGAAACTTAACTGGGCGTTAAGTTTATGTGAAGACTTATATGACGTGTTCTTTGACATGGAGAGTGCCTGTCGAATGCTAATGGTTAGTGGGAGCACACGTTATAAGTATGCTGATTGGATTAGTATACTCCAACGGACTCACCCTCGATTCGTCGCACGGATTTCACTCCGGGACAGTCAATGACAGAATCGAAAGGTTGTGATAGGTATTCGTGAACCTTCGACTTGAGGATTTAGTAGGGATGTGCTTGTGACGTCAAGATTTTAGTTAGAGTTGTTCGACCCTGTAAACCGGGAGGCGGAGGTCAACCTCGACGTGCATCTTGACGGGCAAGTAGCAGGTCCTAATGAATACCAAGATAGAATTCTTTCTCCCGTTAGTGAGCGGGTTATATGTCCTATGCAGTTATTGTTAGATGAGATCATAAGTCTTTGGCCAAAGCATTGGAGCTAGTTGTATTGGATACACAAGAGCGTGATGATCTCAATTTGCATTAATGCATGCATAGCGTCAAGTACAGATAGGGTTTGACTGACCGTGACCCTATAACTTGATCTGGACATTTGAAAGAAGGGTTTATACGTATAGTGGTATTCACGACAGAATGGTTCTTGAATGATCCCATCATTCGTTCTCAGTTGGGGTACAGTGTAGGCCGCCAGGCTGGCTAGGTGGTGCTACTACTCTTTGGTTCCTCCCATTGCTGACTGAGACGGACCTACCGAGTCACGCAATAGGATTGACGACGGAATGAATCGATCTTATTCTCTCATTATGAATATTAGATATTGGATATCTAATTAATTGGGACATTGGGTGTCTAAATTGATTTATTGGATAAATCAATTTACGGCTTAATGAATTAAATAAATTACTGGGTGATTAATTTGATTCATGAATATAATTATTTCATGGAGAAATTAATTATGTTATTATGTATTTGATATGATTAATTAATTGGATTAATTAATTGATATAAATACATCGGAACGGAATCGGAGTTTATCTATTTGGACTCGCGGGAGTCCGAAACGGACCGAACTCCTCCTACCCTTCTAGATGGTCGCCCCTCCTTTGTCTTCCACCTAATGTGGTGGAAGACTACATGATTTAATATCATGAAGTGTTTTGTCTTAGGGGGCATGGAATCTCCCTTTTATATTGTAAAGGTGATTTCATGTTGTGATTGAAGAATATAAGGAAGACTAACTCTCACTTACCACACCCTTGCATTTTCATACCTGAGATTGGTAGAGAGAGAAAAAAGGAAGAGTTTTTTTTGTCTTCAAAGTGTTCTTCATCTTCATCATATTTTCTTTGAGAAGTATTGTGAGGATTAATTGAGAGATATAGATTATACACTTAGAGTGTTATAATCAAAGGCTTCATCATCCTAGATCTAGTCGTATCCTTGGAGGATTGCAAGGTGATCGTCTTCCCGTTCGTTTCTCCGGCGCGTGGCAAGTAGATGCATTGTATTTTCGACGTTGGATCAGTCAAGTGCTTGGAGCGCTTTTGATCGTAGGAAATTCGTTTAAAGCTAGGGGAATAGCTCAAGAGAAGGAATCCATTTAATCAACGGACTACAGGGGTGAGTTTCTAATATCTCTTGTAATTTCGTTTATATATTCGTATATACGTAGCTCGATCGATCCTCGTAGGGATTCAGATCGAATTAATTTTCGTTTTACCACTTCTGATGGCCTTCGATTTAGGCACTAAATCCCAAAAGTGGTATCGGAACGTAGGTCTTGCGATCGTATATACGATATTGGCATTTAGAATGCTCGATTAGATAGTGAATGATTCGGAATCATTTTAGTCATAATCGTGATATATGTTTTACGTTCGTTATAGTTATATTTTTCGTAAGTTTATGTCTAATTATAAATCTTAAATTTCTGGGAAATATGATTTATATTGAAGATATGAAAGTCGAAAAATATTGATATTAGATATCCGGTCGAAAATCTATCTCTGAATCGTCGTCGGACGACTTTTCGGACAAAGGGCAGGAAGCTGCCATGGTGACTCGGCCATGTCTTGTTTGACAGGGGCCATGTCCGGTAGTCCCCAGGCCACTACCAGGCAGAGCCGGCCGTGTCTAGAGACACGGGCCGTGCCAGGCAGGAAGACCCGAGCGTGTCAGGTGACACGGGCCGTGCCTGGCCGGCAGGCTGCCGAGCATGACTCGACCCTGCCTTTCGGGACGAGGCGTGTCTGCCGGCAGACTGCCGAAGGTGACTCTGCCTGGCAGGCCAGTTTTCGCCCCGGCTCGATTTTTTCGTGTATTCCAGAAAATTAATCTCCCACATGTTAAATTGGATTTAATATGATTAAAATGATTTATGGTATTTCATTTTATAAGGGAAATTTGATTAATTGGAATATTTATAGGTGATCGAATTATTTGAACGTTTTTCATATTACCGGTTTTGTGAATCGATTGGATCGGTTCGGATTGTTGATTGGATCAATGTATCTCTACGCTTTCCATTTATATAGTATTTATTGGATAAATGCTTTTGAATGGGGATTTGGTTTGTAGACTTAGTTTTAAATCGTTCGGTTTATTCGATGGGTTGTAAAGGCCGTTTTGAGCTTATTTATTTTACTAGAAATATTTGTATCTAGGATGCAATTTTCAATGTAAAATTTATATGTAATGCAGAAGACCGGAGGAAGATCCGTTTTGAGAAGACGAAGACTTGTAATTATATTACGGAGTTTTTGTTTTCTAGGAACGGTCCATGAACCACATGTTGGTAGCAACTAGGCTGTGAATGGTTGTTTTCATATTGTATGAATGCCACAAACGTGCTTAAATGAATTAATATGCAAAGTGTAACATTAATCGCGATAATTCTCCCACAACAAATTATTAATTTTATAAGATTTCAACGTTTTCCTTACCTCCATTGAGCTTTCGGGAAATTAAAATCCAGACCGGATGTGCTATGCTTCCGAGTTATCGGGGTAGTCATTCGGGGAGGACGGATAAATTACCGGGAGCGCATTGGATGCCTTCGGTTGGAGCAAATTTTATCAATAGAAACCTGATAGGTTGCCGGATAAGAATTAATTGTGAAACGGATTTGCGTCGATGTTATAAACTTAACTTGTTCACGAACCATAGAAACCGTATAGGTTGAGGGGAGAAAACAAGGGGAAAAAGAAGATCGAATAATCCATTAGGTGGGTTGGTGTTGGACACCACTTTATGAAAATTAATAGACTAGAAACCTGTTCGGTTACCCTCTATTAAGATTTATAAAGAAATCGATCACCACTATGAATGTAACACCCCCAAAACCATCCGGGATATTACAGCGCCGTGGGTCCCGCGCCGGAACCCACCAGGCTAAAAACCGTTTACAAAACCAATTCAAAAGCGCCAAAAGGCCGATGACGGTAATATTTTAAATACTCAAATATTTTCAAAAGCATAATTTTGAAATACCGTCATAAAATACCATTTGGAAATACAAGGCGAAGTGCCAAATCTCAACAGTTTAAAATATACGTTAAGCCACAACTTAAACGTACCGATAAAATAATTTGGGAAAAAGAGTTTGACGAAAATAACCCAAGTTCGTAAAATGCCCAAAAGACCATTTTAAAATACACACACGAGTTGGTAAAAATACCAAAGAGCTATTTTGAAATATACACACGCAGCGGATAAATGCAGTTCAAAATACACATTTGCAGCGGAAATAAATGACCGGAAATAAATACTCAATACTCAAAACATGCCACCGCCAGTATCACATCGGGAAGCTCATCCCCTCACGACCGCTACTAGCACGATCTCCAAGTACCTAAAAATAAAGCCCACGACGGGGTCAGCCACAATACTCAATAATGATATCGATCACATCATCATAAATAATTACATACCAATGTAATAATATAGTAAGAATACTACCAAAGTAATCTTACCGACATAACCTTACCAATCCACAACAATCCAATCCTTACCATAATCCACATTTCGCATCCTCGAATGACGAAATAAATTCAACAACAATCATCTCTACTGTATTCCAAAAATACCGACAATCCTCAAAACATCATCATAACTCATAAGTGTGGAAGTAATCCAATCTGTGTCAAATCCTGTCCGTGGGATTACACAATCAAATCTCAACATGTATAAACCAATAATACACAACATATCTGTAGATCAACTACCACATGATAATGATAACAAATCCTGAAACATCGACATATAGTCCGAATGCTCATACGATCAATAACAATGATCAACCAATACATCACTGAGAATATCATCGACATTATAGCTCCAATATGACCAACGAAGGATCACGATAACTGAGAATACCATCAACATGATAACTCCGACATGATCAACAAAGGATCAACAATAATCGAGAATACCATCAACAAGGTAAACTCCAAATGATCAACAAAAGACCAATAATAACTGAGAATACCATCAACAAGGTAAACTCCAAATGATCAACAATAATGGATCTCATAGAAATAACTCTGACTGTCGAACATACCCCTCGGGCGTATGAACAACCAGTCACAAACCGTCGAACATACCCAACCATAAATGGAGGATGAACGACCAAACAATATGGCTCAAAGATGGAAATCATAGTACGCCCGATCCGAATATGTGTCAGTGCACATGTCCACCCCGTATACGGAATCCAGGATATACGTGGGACAATATACCTAATTAGCCTCAACGAACTACGTCTCGTGTGCACAGCCTTTCACGGAAAATATTCACGCATGACTATATATGTGCCCGGCTAAAAATCCTACATAATATCCAATCGGAACGCAGATATGACTCCAGATATGTCACGATGCAACATGACAACGAAACTCAAAGAAACACATATCCAATAAGGATCAAAAGACTCACCGAAGTGAACAACAACAGACTGACAATGAAAAGTCGACACGACTAATCAATATCCAAAACATCAATCCTGGGATCATCATCCCCAAATGAATGACCAAAACATCTACGATCTCAATACAATAGTCCTGGGATCAACATCCCTCAACGAATAACCGATACGAAACTCACTACACGAAACCTCAACATATACAACAACTCAACATACTAATTATCCACATGATTGAACAAATACTTAGATTACCTCAAAGCCGAGGACCATATCCATCAACATCCCCCAATGAGACGATCAACACAACCATTAATACCAACAATAGTCCTTTCTAACAACATTGCTATATGAATTATAAATGAAATGAAAACGAAACCATTCATCAAATATTATAAACTGAACAAGTATAAACTTGCCTCGATAACGATACCACGAAGCCGTTACCAATATCCATTGCCTTTGTCTACGAGCTTCTCAGCCCCGACCCAAAAGAAATCTTCGAACTCTTCGACCTCAACCGCAACACAACGGTCATAATCCACGATCAAAACATATCAACCTATTGCAATAACCGATTAACACACATTCGATAAAAATCAATAACCGACATACTCAACCAACAAACTCAACGGTTCAACGAAACCTCGATCATATACATAATACCAAATAATCCAACTCAACAAATACGAACCCATATCCACGATACAAGCCGTCACTCGATGATCACAAATAACAATCAATAACCGATCAACAACGGTTCTACAATATCCCGATTAAACACATATCCAACAACCAAATCAATTGATCACGAATTCAAAACCACAATACGATTCCACAATCCGAAGATCATATCAATAATCAATTTAAACCAACAAGGGTCTAACATTACCGATTCCAAATTCAATCTTAAATACAATTACAAGTTTCCTCCTTGTATAATCATAATAAAATCCAATTACCGAGTATCATCATCAATCTGGACAATCCGATTAATTCAACATCATAGATAACCATATTCCAAGGGTTTCAAATAATTCCATTATCCGAATTGAACACTTGTTAAATACCTATGAATTCTCAAACTCAAAAGTGAATCATAAACTTATCAAATCCGAAATCATATTCGTATTCCTATATGAATATTGTACCAAAACACATAACTTAGTTCTAGATATGAATATTCCATATTCATATATAAAACACCAACACCTTAAAACGTATTCATCAAATCAATGATCAATTCATCTCGACATTAAGGATTTTATAACATATTCGATTCCAACTTCAACTCCAAATACGAAGACAAAACTCCTTCTTGTTCATACTTGTAAATTCGTAGAAAACAATTTACCGATTATTATCGTGAATAATCACATTCCAAAATTATCCGAAATCCTTCCAAAATCTTAACATATATAACTTATGAATTCTTCAAGAACACGAATTATCCGAATTCACGTTCACAATCCATAAAAGAACATAATCCGATGTTTTCTAACATCTAACCAATCCTTAATCATAATTCAAGGTGCATATCATCATGTTCTTCAACATATGATCTTCTTAGCATCAAAAATCGAAGCAATACTACCAAGACCATCAAGAATATTATGATTCCATAATCATAACAACATAATCAAGACATAATCCAACATATCATCATCTTCCTTCAACATACACCTCATATAACCTCAAGAATCGAAACAACAACATCTTAATCATCTTCATACGAATCATTTATCAATAACAACATCAAAAATCCGAAATGAAAAGGAGGATTATCCAACATACCTCTTAGAAGATGGAATACACAAGAAATCACTTCAAGAATCAACAATAGTTCCATAACCAAGCTCTAATTCCATGATTCCAAGCTCACAATCATGTTAGAAGTGTTTAGAACACTCTTAGAAGTGAAGAGGGACGAGTTTTGGAGAGAAACATCTCAAAGGATCGTGAGAGAAATGAAAGGCAACACTTCAATATATAAACTACACTTTCATTACGTACGTAAGTGTCCTTTCTTAACGTACGTAACAACTTTAACGTACGTAATCCAAAATGCATAACGTACGTAACCAACTCACTGTCTCATTCCGTGCAGTCCATTACGTACGTAACCCATACCATATAACGTACGTAATATACCAGTTGACTCGCTACAGTACAATGGTCGTGTTACGTATGTAACACGTCCTGTATAACGTACGTAACACGTACGTTGACTCATCTGTCAACATCCTCCGCCGAAAGTTGCCGACACAGGGTCCTACCTGCCGACCACGACTCGATCGTCTGATTCCCATGTTACGTACGTAATGTCTCGGCCATAACGTACGTAACTCTACCAATTTAACGTACGTAAGTTTCAACACATAACGTACGTAATGGCTTCCATACTTAGCCATTAATCCAACTGTTCCTGTCCGACGTCTCGACATACAAAATACAAACATACGGCATACTGAATACACATACTGAATCCAAAAATATTCTCATATGGTATACCTGATATCCAAATCAGTTCAACCTGATACAACATATCCTGAATATATCTTTCAATCCAAAACGGTAACCACACCAGTATAACTGTCTCGGTTCTCAATTTATTTTATCCATACTGTATAGATACCAAACTATACAGTATATCTCAGATAAAATAACGCGAAAAATTTATACTGAAAATCTGGGTATTACATACTACCCCTCTTAAAATAAGTTTCGTCCTCGAAACTTGCAACCCGTCACCAACAACAGATAAATCCAAAATTTCCAACTCATCACAAAAACAATCAAGCGTCGCGACAAGCGAATAACCAAACCAATATACTTACAGGTGCGTGAAGCCGATGATCTCCCGTGATACTAGCACACGACTCCCACACGAAGTCTCAATACGATACCAACACACACCAATATCACAAATAGCAGTTTGAAAAGATCTCAAAAATTTTGGAAACTCCAAAAATCGATTTGACTCAAAAGTCAGAAAACTCATTTTCAAAAAGCCACGCTACTACCGTACCGGTAGAGCCTCATAACACACACGCCTGGGTTTCACAAAACCCAAGCTCTGATACCATCTTCTGTAACACCCCCAAAACCATCCGGGATATTACAGCGCCGTGGGTCCCGCGCCGGAACCCACCAGGCTAAAAACCGTTTACAAAACCTATTCAAAAGCGCCAAAAGGCCGATGACGGTAATATTTTAAATACTCAAATATTTTCAAAAGCATAATTTTGAAATACCGTCATAAAATACCATTTGGAAATACAAGGCGAAGTGCCAAATCTCAACAGTTTAAAATATACGTTAAGCCACAACTTAAACGTACCGATAAAATAATTTGGGAAAAAGAGTTTGACGAAAATAACCCAAGTTCGTAAAATGCCCAAAAGACCATTTTAAAATACACACACGAGTTGGTAAAAATACCAAAGAGCTATTTTGAAATATACACACGCAGCGGATAAATGCAGTTCAAAATACACATTTGCAGCGGAAATAAATGACCGGAAATAAATACTCAATACTCAAAACATGCCACCGCCAGTATCACATCGGGAAGCTCATCCCCTCACGACCGCTACTAGCACGATCTCCAAGTACCTAAAAATAAAGCCCACGACGGGGTCAGCCACAATACTCAATAATGATATCGATCACATCATCATAAATAATTACATACCAATGTAATAATACTACCAAAGTAATCTTACCGACATAACCTTACCAATCCACAACAATCCAATCCTTACCATAATCCACATTTCGCATCCTCGAATGACGAAATAAATTTAACAACAATCATCTCTACTGTATTCCAAAAATACCGACAATCCTCAAAACATCATCATAACTCATAAGTGTGGAAGTAATCCAATCTGTGTCAAATCCTGTCCGTGGGATTACACAATCAAATCTCAACATGTATAAACCAATAATACACAACATATCTGTAGATCAACTACCACATGATAATGATAACAAATCCTGAAACATCGACATATAGTCCGAATGCTCATACGATCAATAACAATGATCAACCAATACATCACTGAGAATATCATCGACATTATAGCTCCAATATGACCAACGAAGGATCACGATAACTGAGAATACCATCAACATGATAACTCAGACACGATCAACAAAGGATCAACAATAATCGAGAATACCATCAACAAGGTAAACTCCAAATGATCAACAAAAGACCAATAATAACTGAGAATACCATCAACAAGGTAAACTCCAAATGATCAACAATAATGGATCTCAAAGAAATAACTCGATCGCCGAACATACCCTCGGGCGTATGAACAACCCGATCTAAACCGTCGAACATACCCAACCATAAATGGAGGATGAACGACCAAACAATATGGCTCAAAGATGGAAATCATAGTACGCCCGATCCGAATATGTGTCAGTGCACATGTCCACCCCGTATACGGAATCCAGGATATACGTGGGACAATATACCTAATTAGCCTCAACGAACTACGTCTCGTGTGCACAGCCTTTCACGGAAAATATTCACGCATGACTATATATGTGCCCGGCTAAAAATCCTACACAATATCCAATCGGCACGCAGATATGACTCCAGATATGTCACGATGCAACATGACAACGAAACTCAAAGAAACACATATCCAATAAGGATCAAAAGACTCACCGAAGTGAACAACAACAGACTGACAATGAAAAGTCGACACGACTAATCAATATCCAAAACATCAATCCTGGGATCATCATCCCCAAATGAATGACCAAAACATCTACGATCTCAATACAATAGTCCTGGGATCAACATCCCTCAACGAATAACCGATACGAAACTCACTACACGAAACCTCAACATATACAACAACTCAACATACTAATTATCCACATGATTGAACAAATACTTAGATTACCTCAAAGCCGAGGACCATATCCATCAACATCCCCCAATGAGACGATCAACACAACCATTAATACCAACAATAGTCCTTTCTAACAACATTGCTATATGAATTATAAATGAAATGAAAACGAAACCATTCCTCAAATATTATAAACTGAACAAGTATAAACTTGCCTCGATACCGATACCACGAAGCCGTTACCAATATCCATTGCCTTTGTCTACGAGCTTCTCAGCCCCGACCCAAAAGAAATCTTCGAACTCTTCGACCTCAACCGCAACACAACGGTCATAATCCACGATCAAAACATATCAACCTATTGCAATAACCGATTAACACACATTCGATAAAAATCAATAACCGACATACTCAACCAACAAACTCAACGGTTCAACGAAACCTCGATCATATACATAATACCAAATAATCCAACTCAACAAATACGAACCCATATCCACGATACAAGCCGTCACTCGATGATCACAAATAACAATCAATAACCGATCAACAACGGTTCTACAATATCCCGATTAAACACATATCCAACAACCAAATCAATCGATCACGAATTCAAAACCACAATACGATTCCACAATCCGAAGATCATATCAATAATCAATTTAAACCAACAAGGGTCTAACATTACCGATTCCAAATTCAATTAAATACAATTACAAGTTTCCTCCTTGTATAATCATAATAAAATCCAATTACCGAGTATCATCATCAATCTGGACAATCCGATTAATTCAACATCATAGATAACCATATTCCAAGGGTTTCAAATAATTCCATTATCCGAATTGAACACTTGTTAAATACCTATGAATTCTCAAACTCAAAAGTGAATCATAAACTTATCAAATACGAAATCATATTCGTATTCCTATACGAATATTGTACCAAAACACATAACTTAGTTCTAGATATGAATATTCCATATTCACATATAAAACACCAACACCTTAAAACGTATTCATCAAATCAATGATCAATTCATCTCGACATTAAGGATTTTATAACATATTCGATTCCAACTTCAACTCCAAATACGAAGACAAAACTCCTTCTTGTTCATACTTGTAAATTCGTAGAAAACAATTTAACGATTATTATCGTGAATAATCACATTCCAAAATTATCCGAAATCCTTCCAAAATCTTAACATATATAACTTATGAATTCTTCAAGAACACGAATTATCCGAATTCACGTTCACAATCCATAAAAGAACATAATCCGATGTTTTCTAACATCTAACCAATCCTTAATCATAATTCAAGGTGCATATCATCATGTTCTTCAACATATGATCTTCTTAGCATCAAAAATCGAAGCAATACTACCAAGACCATCAAGAATATTATGATTCCATAATCATAACAACATAATCAAGACATAATCCAACATATCATCATCTTCCTTCAACATACACCTCATATAACCTCAAGAATCGAAACAACAACATCTTAATCATCTTCATACGAATCATTTATCAATAACAACATCAAAAATCCGAAATGAAAAGGAGGATTATCCAACATACCTCTTAGAAGATGGAATACACAAGAAATCACTTCAAGAATCAACAATAGTTCCATAACCAAGCTCTAATTCCATGATTCCAAGCTCACAATCATGTTAGAAGTGTTTAGAACACTCTTAGAAGTGAAGAGGGACGAGTTTTGGAGAGAAACATCTCAAAGGATCGTGAGAGAAATGAAAGGCAACACTTCAATATATAAACTACACTTTCATTACGTACGTAAGTGTCCTTTCTTAACGTACGTAACAACTTTAACGTACGTAATCCAAAATCCATAACGTACGTAACCAACTCACTGTCTCATTCCGTGCAGTCCATTACGTACGTAACCCATACCATATAACGTATGTAATATACCAGTTGACTTGCTACAGTACAATGGTCGTGTTACGTATGTAACACGTCCTGTATAACGTACGTAACACGTACGTTGACTCACCTGTCAACATCCTCCACCGAAAGTTGCCGACACAGGGTCCCACCTGCCGACCACGACTCGATCGTCTGATTCCCATGTTACGTACGTAATGTCTCGGCCATAACGTACGTAACTCTACCAATTTAACGTACGTAAGTTTCAACACATAACGTACGTAATGGCTTCCATACTTAGCCATTAATCCAACTGTTCCTGTCCGACGTCTCGACATACAAAATACAAACATACGGCATACTGAATACACATACTGAATCCAAAAATATTCTCATATGGTATACCTGATATCCAAATCAGTTCAACCTGATACAACATATCCTGAATATATCTTTCAATCCAAAACGGTAACCACATCAGTATAACTGTCTCGGTTCTCAATTTATTTTATCCATACTGTATAGATACCAAACTATACAGTATATCTCAGATAAAATAACGCGAAAAATTTATACTGAAAATCTGGGTATTACATACTACCCCCCTTAAAATAAATTTCGTCCTCGAAACTTGCAACCTGTCACCAACAACAGATAAATCCAAAATTTCCAACTCATCACAAAAACAATCAAGCGTCGCGACAAGCGAATAACCAAACCAATATACTTACAGGTGCGTGAAGCCGATGATCTCCCGTGATACTAGCACACGACTCCCACACGAAGTCTCAATACGATACCAACACACACCAATATCACAAATAGCAGTTTGAAAAGATCTCAAAAATTTTGGAAACTCCAAAAATCGATTTGACTCAAAAGTCAGAAAACTCATTTTCAAAAGCCACGCTACTACTGCAGTGAGAGCCTCATAACACACACGCCCGGGTTTCACAAAACCCAAGCTCGATACCATCTTCGTAACACCCCAAAACCATCCGGGATATTACAGTAGTGGGTCCCGCCGGAACCCACTGTGCTAAAAACCGTTTACAAAACCAATTCAAAAGCGCCAAAAGGCGATGACGGTAATATTTTAAATACTCAAATATTTTCAAAAGCATAATTTTGAAATACCGTCATAAAATACCATTTGGAAATACAAGGCGAAGTGCCAAATCTCAACATTTAAAATATACGTTAAGCCACAACTTAAACGTACCGATAAAATAATTTGGGAAAAAGAGTTTGACGAAAATAACCCAAGTTCGTAAAATGCCCAAAAGACCATTTTAAAATACACACACGAGTTGGTAAAAATACCAAAGAGCTATTTTGAAATATACACACGCAATGGATAAATGCGATTCAAAATACACATTTGCAAATGAAATAAATGACC
Organism: Orobanche coerulescens; assembly: GCA_033398695.1. Taxonomy (NCBI): domain Eukaryota; kingdom Viridiplantae; phylum Streptophyta; class Magnoliopsida; order Lamiales; family Orobanchaceae; genus Orobanche; species Orobanche coerulescens. The sequence continues at coordinate 90,624,119 of CM065814.1, forward strand.
GGAAATAAATACTCAATACTCAAAACATGCCACCGCCAGTATCACATCGGGAAGCTCATCCCCTCACGACCGCTACTAGCACGATCTCCAAGTACCTAAAAATAAAGCCCACGACGGGGTCAGCCACAATACTCAATAATGATATCGATCACATCATCATAAATAATTACATACCAATGTAATAATATAGTAAGAATACTACCAAAGTAATCTTACCGACATAACCTTACCAATCCACAACAATCCAATCCTTACCATAATCCACATTGCGCATCCTCGAATGACGAAATAAATTCAACAACAATCATCTCTACTGTATTCCAAAAATACCGACAATCCTCAAAACATCATCATAACTCATAAGTGTGGAAGTAATCCAATCTGTGTCAAATCCTGTCCGTGGGATTACACAATCAAATCTCAACATGTATGAACCAATAATACACAACATATCTGTAGATCAACTACCACATGATAATGATAACAAATCCTGAAACATCGACATATAGTCCGAATGCTCATACGATCAATAACAATGATCAACCAATACATCACTGAGAATATCATCGACATTATAGCTCCAATATGACCAACGAAGGATCACGATAACTGAGAATACCATCAACATGATAACTCCGACACGATCAACAAAGGATCAACAATAATCGAGAATACCATCAACAAGGTAAACTCCAAATGATCAACAAAAGACCAATAATAACTGAGAATACCATCAACAAGGTAAACTCCAAATGATCAACAATAATGGATCTCAAAGAAATAACTCGATCAGAACATACCCTCGGGCGTATGAACAACCGATACAAACCGTCGAACATACCCAACCATAAATGGAGGATGAACGACCAAACAATATGGCTCAAAGATGGAAATCATAGTACGCCCGATCCGAATATGTGTCGGTGCACATGTCCACCCCGTATACGGAATCCGTGATATACGTGGGACAATGTACCTAATTAGCCTCAACGAACTACGTCTCGTGTGCACACTTTCACGGAAAATATTCACGCATGACTATATATGTGCCCGGCTAAAAATCCTACACAATATCCAATCGGAACGCAGATATGACTCCAGATATGTCACGATGCAACATGACAACGAAACTCAAAGAAACACATATCCAATAAGGATCAAAAGACTCACCGAAGTGAACAACAACAGACTGACAATGAAAAGTCGACACGACTAATCAATATCCAAAACATCAATCCTGGGATCATCATCCCCAAATGAATGACCAAAACATCTACGATCTCAATACAATAGTCCTGGGATCAACATCCCTCAACGAATAACCGATACGAAACTCACTACACGAAACCTCAACATATACAACAACTCAACATACTAATTATCCACATGATTGAACAAATACTTAGATTACCTCAAAGCCGAGGACCATATCCATCAACATCCCCCAATGAGACGATCAACACAACCATTAATACCAACAATAGTCCTTTCTAACAACATTGCTATATGAATTATAAATGAAATGAAAACGAAACCATTCATCAAATATTATAAACTGAACAAGTATAAACTTGCCTCGATACCGATACCACGAAGCCGTTACCAATATCCATTGCCTTTGTCTACGAGCTTCTCAGCCGCGACCCAAAAGAAATCTTCAAACTCTTCGACCTCAACCGCAACACAACGGTCATAATCCACGATCAAAACATATCAACCTATTGCAATAACCGATTAACACACATTCGATAAAAATCAATAACCGACATACTCAACCAACAAACTCAACGGTTCAACGAAACCTCGATCATATACATAATACCAAATAATCCAACTCAACAAATACGAACCCATATCCACGATACAAGTCGTCACTCGATGATCACAAATAACAATCAATAACCGATCAACAACGGTTCTACAATATCCCGATTAAACACATATCCAACAACCAAATCAATCGATCACGAATTCAAAACCACAATACGATTCCACAATCCGAAGATCATATCAATAATCAATTTAAACCAACAAGGGTCTAACATTACCGATTCCAAATTCAATCTTAAATACAATTACAAGTTTCCTCCTTGTATAATCATAATAAAATCCAATTACCGAGTATCATCATCAATCTGGACAATCCGATTAATTCAACATCATAGATAACCATATTCCAAGGGTTTCAAATAATTCCATTATCCGAATTGAACACTTGTTAAATACCTATGAATTCTCAAACTCAAAAGTGAATCATAAACTTATCAAATCCGAAATCATATTCGTATTCCTATACGAATATTGTACCAAAACACATAACTTAGTTCTAGATATGAATATTCCATATTCATATATAAAACACCAACACCTTAAAACGTATTCATCAAATCAATGATCAATTCATCTCGACATTAAGGATTTTATAACATATTCGATTCCAACTTCAACTCCAAATACGAAGACAAAACTCCTTCTTGTTCATACTTGTAAATTCGTAGAAAACAATTTACCGATTATTATCGTGAATAATCACATTCCAAAATTATCCGAAATCCTTCCAAAATCTTAACATATATAACTTATGAATTCTTCAAGAACACGAATTATCCGAATTCACGTTCACAATCCATAAAAGAACATAATCCGATGTTTTCTAACATCTAACCAATCCTTAATCATAATTCAAGGTGCATATCATCATGTTCTTCAACATATGATCTTCTTAGCATCAAAAATCGAAGCAATACTACCAAGACCATCAAGAATATTATGATTCCATAATCATAACAACATAATCAAGACATAATCCAACATATCATCATCTTCCTTCAACATACACCTCATATAACCTCAAGAATCGAAACAACAACATCTTAATCATCTTCATACGAATCATTTATCACTAACAACATCAAAAATCCGAAATGAAAAGGAGGATTATCCAACATACCTCTTAGAAGATGGAATACACAAGAAATCACTTCAAGAATCAACAATAGTTCCATAACCAAGCTCTAATTCCATGATTCCAAGCTCACAATCATGTTAGAAGTGTTTAGAACACTCTTAGAAGTGAAGAGGGACGAGTTTTGGAGAGAAACATCTCAAAGGATCGTGAGAGAAATGAAAGGAAACACTTCAATATATAAACTGCACTTTCATTACGTACGTAAGTGTCCTTTCTTAACGTACGTAACAACTTTAACGTACGTAATCCAAAATCCATAACGTACGTAACCAACTCACTGTCTCATTCCGTGCAGTCCATTACGTACGTAACCCATACCATATAACGTACGTAATATACCAGTTGACTTGCTACAGTACAATGGTCGTGTTACGTACGTAACACGTCCTGTATAACGTACGTAACACGTACGTTGACTCACCTGTCAACATCCTCCGCCGAAAGTTGCCGACACAGGGTCCCACCTGCCGACCACGACTCGATCGTCTGATTCCCATGTTACGTACGTAATGTCTCGGCCATAACGTATGTAACTCTACCAATTTAACGTACGTAAGTTTCAACACATAACGTACGTAATGGCTTCCATACTTAGACATTAATCCAACTGTTCCTGTCCGACGTCTCGACATACAAAATACAAACATACGGCATACTGAATACACATACTGAATCCAAAAATATTCTCATATGGTATACCTGATATCCAAATCAGTTCAACCTGATACAACATATCCTGAATATATCTGTCAATCCAAAACGGTAACCACACCAATATAACTGTCTCGGTTCTCAATTTATTTTATCCATACTGTATAGATACCAAACTATACAGTATATCTCAGATAAAATAACGCGAAAAATTTATACTGAAAATCTGGGTATTACAATGAAGTAGAGCGATGATACTTCCGAATTTCACATGGGAGTGTGTTATTCCGGTAAAAATAGTGGGATCTAGGTAACAAGAATAGAAATGACCTTAATTCTATACTCAGATCATAATATAACAAGTCACTAATTAATCTGTTATACTTAATGCAGACATAACTCTCAATATGATTATGAATCCACTTGCAATTCTACTCGAGAAGAACACCCTGATTGGACCTAACTTTGTGGACTGGCTCCGCAATCTGATGATTGTCCTCAGTATAGAGGCACTGGGATACGTCTTGGAGATGGACATTCCGGCGCCTCCTGTGTGGTCCAGAGCCAATCAGGAAGAGATCAAAAGCCACAAAAAGTGGGTTAAGGATGACATAAAAGTCCGTGCTTACATGATGGCTTCTATGTCAAATGAGCTTCAGAGAGCTCATGAGAAAATGATTTCTGCTAGGAAGATTCTATCTCACTTAACCGAACTTTATGGAAAGCACAGCAGAACTGCTAGATATGAAATATCCAATCAACTATTTGGTGTAAGGATGAAGGAAGGTGAGAAGGTTGGGGAACACATCCTCAAAATGATATCCATGATCGAGATATTGGAGGCTCTTGATTTTAAAATAGATGCTTCTCTTCAAACAGACCTTATCCTACAGTATCTTCCTGATTCCTTCTCACAGTTTGTTATGAACTTTAACTTCAATAAGATTGCATGTAATTTAGCTAGGCTAATGAACAAACTTGTGACCGCTCAGTCTCAAATGAAGACTCCGCGGATGAAGGAGTCTGCTCTTGTGATTTCTTCTGGACCTCGGAGGTCTAAGAATAAGAAGAAAAATACCAAGAAGCAGACTGGACCACATGTCAAGGACTTCAAGGGCAAGGGCAAGGCCCCAACGGTTCCGAAGAGCAAGAATAAAGATGCTTGTCTTAAGTGCGGTGAGCTGGGCCACTGGGCTAGAGAGTGTCCTATTATTCATGACACTTCAGGTACAGAACTTTTAGTTTTGGAAACAAATTGTTCTGCTACTGTATTTTCTACTTCCTGGATACTGGATTCTGGTGCTAGTTCTCATATTTGTACTGTGAATCAGGATCTGGAATAAAATAGGAAGCTTAGAGCTGGAGAAGTTATGATCGCAGTCGGATGCGGGCATAGTGTCGAGGCAACCGACATAGGATCATTTCTTTTGGGTTTAGAATCCGGCTTTATTTTGACTTTAGAAGATGTAGTTGTTTTGCCCAAGGGGCACAAAAACATTGTATCCATTCCGGTCATGGACCGAAAAGGCTATTCATTTTTCATTGGTGATGGTTCCTGCAAAATTTATTTCAGAAATTAACTAGTGGGTACTGCTAGATTGTTAAATGGATTAAATCATCTAAATCCCAGCAACAAAGTAATTGTGAATACTATGACTAGAAAACGTGGTAGAGATTAAACCAATCAAGTTTTGAAATGACATCTTAGACTTGGTCATGTTAGTCAGACCAAGGTTTACAAAATGGAAAAAGATGGACTTATGTGTCCATTGGGATCGGATCCCTTTCCTACATGTGAATCTTGCCATAAAGACAAAATGACTAAGTCCCCCTTCACAGGTACTTTTGAAAGAGCCGCTGATAAACTGGGATTAATCCATACCGACGTATGTGGTGCTTTGGAAGTAGCACGTGACGGATATCAAGGCTTTTGAAAAATTCCAGGAATTCAAGGCCCTAATCGAGAAGCAAACTGGTAATCATATAAAAGCATTTCGGTTGGACCGAGGTGGCGACTATATGAGTGCAGAGTTTGACGAGTTCCTTAAGGATCATGGAATAGTTTCACAACTAACACCTCCAGGTACTCCTCAGTTAAATGGTGTGTCAGAAAGAAGGAACCGGACCTTGTTGAACATGGCCCGTTCCATGCTGGGCTATACTGACTTATAGATTTAAATGTGGGGGTATGTACTTCTAACTTCTGCTTACATCTTGAATAGATGTCCTTCCAAATCCGTTCCTAAAACTCCACATGAGATGTGGGAGGGCAGGAAACCAAGTCTTAATCATATTAGGATTTGGAGATGTCCCGCCTATGTCAAGAAGACTAAGGTGGAGAAGCTGGAAGCTAGGTCCGCCAAGGGACATTTCATTGGATTCCCATATGGGACGATGGGGTATCTATACTACATGCCCGAAGATCGGAAGATTGTTGTTGCTTTACAAGCACACTTCCTGGAAGATGAGTTCATTCAGGAAGGCGGAGCAGGTAGAAGTATTTCTTTAGAATAATACAATGAAACTCCTCGGGAGACACCTGTGCACGAAATTGGAACCAAACCTTCTGAAACACAAGTGAAACCACCTCGTAGGTCTAGTAGGGTGTCTCATTTACCTGAGAGGTATAGGCTTGTGTTCTTAGAGGAGATGGGTCTCCATGAGGTTCCAAGTGATAGTCAAGAGACGGACCCAGACCTATGACCAAGCGATGGTGGATGTAGACTCCGCGAAATGGCGTGAAGCTATGGAAGCTGAGATAGACTCGATGCATGTCAATCAGGTCTAGACTCTGGTAGATCGCCCCAAGCGCATAGTGCCTATTTAGAACAAGTGGATATACAAGAGAAAGACTGATGGAGATTGCAAGGTTGACACCTATAAGGCCAGGCTTGTGGCAAAGGGTTATACCCAAAGGGAAGGGATCGATTACCACGATACCTTCTCGCCCGTAGCCATGATCAAGTCTATTCACATGATGCTTGCTATAGCTGCCTACCACGATTATGAGATATGGCAAATGGACGTAAAGACGGCTTTCCTTAATGGATTCCTCGAGGAGGAAATCTATATGGATCAGCCTAAAGTCTTTGTGTCCGAAGTCGATATTCAGAAAGTGTGCAAACTTTAGCATTCCATTTATAGGCTGAAGCAAGCGTCACATAGTTAGAACCTTCGTTTTGACAAGGGAGTCAAAGAGTTTGACTTCGTGCAAAATGAAGAGGAACCTTGTGTATACAAGAGCGTTAGTGGGAGCAAGATCGCATTCTTAGTACTATATGTAGATGACATTCTACTAATAGTAAATGATGTGGGAATGCTCAGTTCTGTTAAAGCTTGGCTTTCGAGTAATTTCTCCATGAAAGACTTGGGAGAAGCAACCTATATTCTTGGTATTCAGCTCTACCGGCATAGAGCGAAGAGAACAATAGGTCTTTCCCAAGCCCTCTATATAGATAAGATCTTAAAACGATTTAAGATGGATGATTCTAAAATAGGGTTCCTTCCGATGTGACATGGAATAAAACTCACCTCGAAGATGTGTCCTCAAAGTGAGGAACAACGGGGGGAGATGAGTAATATACCATATGCTTCGGTCGTGGGTAGCCTTATGTATGTTATGTTGTGTACGAGAGCTGACATTGCGCATGCTATAAGCGTGGTGAGTAGGTTTCAGGCAAACCAGGTAGGGAACATTGGACTGCCGTAAAGAACGTTCTCAATTACTTAAGAAGGACTGGAGATATGGTTCTGATGTATGGCGGTGGAGAATTGGATATGGTGGGATTCACTGAATCGGACTTCTAGGGACATAAGGACGACTCGATGTCTACTTATGGCTACATATTTACTCTTAATGGAGGAGCAGTATCTTGGCGTAGCGCCAAGCAAAGCGCTACTGCTGATTCCACCAGTCAGGCTGAGTATCAAAGAGCCTCAGAGGCTTCCAAGTAAGGGTTCTGGATTAAGAAGTTTCTGGGAGAACTTCAAGTGATACCATGTGCTGAGCTGCATGTTCCGTTGTACTGCGACAACGACGGATCTGTAGCGCAAGCCAAGGAGCCGAGGTTTCACAATAGCACCAAACATATTGAGAGGCAGTATCATCTCGTAAGAGAATTTGTTCGCAAGAGATACATTGTGCTGCATAAAGTAGACTCGGCCGACAACATCGCTGATCCACTGACCAAGTCACTTTCTCAGACTAGCTTGGAGCGTTATCTGGAGAACATGGGTATTAGATGTCGTAGTGTGTGGCATTGAGTGCAAGTGGGAGACTATTAGGAGTATGCCCTCGAATGCCACTCAGAGGATGTTGAGTGAGGGCATTGTACTTGTAATTATGTAAATCATTTATATAAGGCAATGAATGTTTCTTTATATACTGGTAGTTACTAGTATTCCTAACTCGTAAATATATATATATATATATATATAGAAACTAGTCTGTGTATTTGAAAGCAAAACGTTCCACTCCTTATTAGATAAGGGGGTCGGCACTAGAAAGGTTTATAGCTCAATTACTTAATCGTTCGCAAGTCGATGAAACTTAACTGGGCGTTAAGTTTATATGAAGACTTGTATGACGTGTTCTTTGATATGGAGAGTGCCTGTCAAATGCTAATGGTTAGTGGGAGCACACGTTATAGGTATGTTAATTGGATTAGTATACTCGAACCGACTCACCCTCGATTCGTCGCACGGATTTCACTCCGGGACAGTCAATGACGGAATGGAAAGATTGTGATAGGTGTTCGTGAACCTTCGACTTGAGGATTTAGTAGGGATGTGCTTGTGACGTCATGATTTTCATTAGAGTAGTTCGACCCTATAAACCGGGAGGCGGGGGTCAACCTCGACGTGCATCTTGACGGGCAAGTAGCAGGTCCTACTGAATACCAAGATAGAACTCTTTCTCCCGTTAGTGAGCGGATTATATGTCCTATGCGGTTATTGGCAGATGAGATCATAAGTCTTTGGCCAAAGCATTGGAGCTAGTTGTATTGGATACATAAGAGCGCGATGATCTCGATTTGAATTAATGCATGCATAGCGTCAAGTACAGATAGGGTCTGACTGACCGTGACCCTATAACTTGATCGGGACATTTGAAAGAAGGGTTTATACGTATACTGGTATTCACGACAGAATGGTTCTTGAATAATCCCATCATTCGTTCTCAGTTGGGGTACAGTGTAGGCCGCCAGGCTGGCTAGGTGGTGCAACTACTCTTTGGTTCCTCCCATTGCTGACTGAGACGGACCTACCGAGTCGCGCAATAGGATTGACGACGGAATGAATCAAACTTTTTCTCTCAGTATGAATATTAGATATTGGATATCTAATTAATTGGGACATTGGGTCTCTAAATGGATTTATTGGATAAATTAATTTACGGCCTAATGAATTAAATAAATTACTGGGTAATTATTTTGATTCATGAATAAAATTATTTCTTGGAGAAATTAATTATGTTATTATGTATTTGATATGATTAATTCATTGGATTAATTAATTGATATAAATACATCGGAATGGAATCGGAGTTTATATATTTGGACTCGCAGGAGTCCGAAACGGACCGAACTCCTCCGACCCTTATAGATGGCCGACCCCCCTTTGTCTTCCACCTAATGTGGTAGAAGACTTCATGATTTAATATCATGAAGTGTTTTGTCTTATGGGGCATGGAATCTCCCTTTTATATTATAAAGGTGATTTCATGTGGTGATTGAAGAATATAAGGAAGACTAACTCTCACTTACCACACACTTGCATTTTCATACGTGAGATTGGTAGAGAGAGAAAAAAGGAAGAGTTTTCTTTGTCTTCAAAGTGTTCTTCATCTTCATCATATTTTCTTTACGAAATATTGTGAGGATTAATTGAGAGATATAGATTATACACTTAGAGTGTTATAATCAAAGGCTTTATCATCCTAGCTCTAGCCGCATCTCTGGAGGATAGCAAGGTGATCGTCATCCCGTTCGTTTCTCCGGCGCGTGGCAAGTAGAGGCATTGTATTTTCGACGTTGGATCATTCAAGTGCTTGGAGCACTTTTGATCGTAGGAAATTCGTTTAAAGCTTGGGGAATAGCTCAAAAGAAGGAATCCATTTAATCAACGGATTACAAGGGTGAGTTTCTAATATCTCTTGTGATTTCCTTTATATATTCGTATATACGTAGCTCGATCGATCCTCGTAGGGATTCAGATCGACTTAATTTTCGTTTTACCGCTTCCACTGAGCCTTCGATTTAGGAACCAAATCCGAATAACAGCAAGAAGATAACGTACGTAACACGAAGGCATAACGTACATAGGGGAAGAAACGAAGCCACCGGACTAAAACTGGACATCGATAACGTACGCTACATGAAAGGCATAATGTACGTAAAGAGGCTTAGCGCATGCTATTAAGAAGAGCTAGCGCATGCTAGCAAGTCAGAAGTCAATAACGGCTAGTTGGTTGAAGAAGGCTATAAATACCATATCCTTGGTATTAAACTACACAACAACATTGAGCAATTCATATACACTTGAGATATCATTGTAAACATTATAGTTGTTGTTCTTGTGCTTAAATTGAGAGTGATTTGAGTGTGATACACTAAATCATACACGAGAGGAAAAAAATGATACGATTGGATTCGGTGTTATTAGAATCAAGGATCCGGCATTGTTAGAATCGCAATTGATATCTAAGTGAGGTTTATCTAGTACTGATAGAAAGCTAGAGCGGTTTATTCCATGTCCAATAGAAAAGAAAACGGTTTAACTTGGACCGACATAAAGACAAGTACACACGGTAATATCTCGACCGATAGAAGAGAGATTGAACGGTTTACTCGGACCGATAGAAGACGAGCTTGTAACGGTTATCACTCGACCGATAGAAGAGAGGTGCAGAGGTTTATATATTAAGCCTATAGTAAAAAAGATAACGAGAGAGGACGTAGGCACGTTTGGCCGAACCTCTATAAATTCGTGTGTTATTTTATTTCCGCACTTTATATTTACGCTTCCGCACAATGGCGCTAATACCGAAATTGCTCCAACAGTTGGTATCGGAGCGGTACCTCCAATAAGCGGCTTAACTTCCGAGGAGTCGATCCAAATGTCGTTTTAACTTGCCCCGGTCGAAGGTCTTTCTCTTAACCGACCATCATTTTTCGACGAATCAAACGTCATGACATGGAAGAAGAATATGTCGATATTCATTCGAGCCTACGACATCGAGCTATGGAAAATAATTTGTCTTGGTCCGAAAATTCCAACGAATTCCAATGGTACACTTAAAACTTTCGAAGAATATGACGATTCCGATTGGAAAAATGACCATTACAATTGTAAGGCAACTCAACTCCTATATTGTACCTTAAATCCGGAAGAACACTAACCGGATATCATCGTGTGATAGTGCCAAAGAAATTTGGAAAATGCTTAAGGCAACACACGACGGAACGTCTCAAGTCAAGGAGACGAAAATAAACATGCTCCTTCACGAATACGAACTATTCCAAATGAAGGACGACGAATCCATCACGATCATGCTCGACCGATTTTCGGTCATCACAAATGGATTAGCATGTTTTGGAAAACCACTTTCGAGTAGTGAGAAAGTAAAGAAGATTCTCCGATTACTACCTCGAGAATGGGACGGTACGGTGACGGCAATAATAGAATCTAAAGATTTAAATAATCTTGATTTTAGTGCTCTTGTTGGTTCACTTATCAACTACGAGATAGTTCTGAAATCTCGGAATACCAAACCGAAATCGAAGGAAAGATCGATAGCCATGAAGGCTAATATGTCAATATCTAAGGAAGAAATCCTGGTGGACGAAAGCGACGAAGAATCGGCATATTATGTCAAAAATATTAATAAGTTCCAACACTTATTAAACCGGAGAAAGAAAGACATCAAATCGGGCGAATCTAAGAAATTCGACAACAATTATCGATTATGCGGTAAACCAGGCCACTTTGCAAAGAATTGCCGAGTTAAATGCAAGAAGGAGGTTTTAATAGCAACATGGAGCGATGAAGACGAAGATGAAGATTTTCTAAATCAAAATAATCTCGCTCTCATGGCCCGAAGTTCATTCGACGATAGCGACGTCGAAAGTCAAGTAAGTAATTCTTACGATGATCTTTTTGAAGCATTCGAACTATTACATACCGACTATCAAAATGCTTTAAGTGAAATTAAATCACTTAAATATAAATATAAATCATTGGAAAATAAAAATTCCAAAATTCTTGAAAAGCAAAAATTTATTGAGATCGATCAATCAAAATGTGTTGAGAATGAAAATATTTTAAAGAATGATCTTTTAAAGGTTCAAACCTAGCTCAAAAATTTAACGAATAAATTCTCTCTCGGAAACGAGAAATTTAAAAATATGGTCTCAATTCAAAAATACACTTTGAATAAACATGGTTTAGGATTCAAAACACGTTCTAAAAACGAATCCATAAATTTTAAAATACCCCATTGTGAAAAATATTTGAAAATCGGGCACCATATTTCAAACTGTAAAAGTCCAAGACGGACGACTAAAGTTAAGAAGATTTGGATTCCTTAAGGAACTTCTATTCCAAATATCGTCTATGTTTCGAAAGAAAAACCAACTAGAGGTTGGATACCCAAAAATTAATTTTTTAACAATTGATATTTTTGTCAGGGGGAGTTAATTTTTAACGGATATTTTTGTCAGGGGGAGTAATTTTTTAAATGGGTATAACTCAATTACCGTATTCATATATTATTCATCATTAATTGGTATCATGCATATTTATATTCAACTGGTATACTTTTTACACTTTTTGCTGAATACAAAAAGGGGGAGAAGGAATAGAATCAGATAAAAAGCGTCATGAAAGAAATGACGAGAAAAATAAAAAGTAAAAAGGAGAAAAAGAAAGCATACAAAAAGGGGGAGAAACGGAGGAGTTGAAAATAAGAAACGAAGAAGTCGAAAATGACAAGAAAAGAAACTCGGTGAAACTAACGAAACGATCAAAGCCGAAAACTTTGAAACGTACAAATATATATATATATATATATATATATATATATATTTTGCAGGTTTTTATCTAATTCAAGGGTTGTTTTGTAATCATCAAAAAGAGGGAGATTGTTGGAATATTTATTCCACATATTCATAAATAGTGTTTTGATGATTAAGTTGCTAAACAAAATAAAATAACAAAGAACCGAAGCAAAACAACAAAGCAGACGAAGACGCAAAAAGCTGTCCAAACTACATGCATAACGCACGCTATTCATATTGAATAGCGCACGCAACCGATCAAGGTTAACGTGTGTAATTCAGTCATGATAACGTACGTAACAAGTACTAACCTGCAGTTCAGCCAACCTACCTGATGGGGATAGCGCACGCTACACATAATGATTAACGCACGCTATCGAAGCAGATTAACGTACGTAACACAAGGAGGTTAATGTACGTAATGAGATTTCAAATCAGATGAACGTTGGAAAGAATTTGGTCAAAGTCATCATATAACGGATAGTTTGACAAATGAAGGCAATGGATATATTGGATTAGCGCACGCTACATTGCATTATTAACGTACGCTACAGCAAGAGGATAACGTACGTAACACAAAGGCATAACGTACGTAAGGGAAGAAACGAAGCCACTGGAACTGTACATCGATAACGTACGCTACAGGGAAGGCATAACATATGTAAAGAGGCTTAGCGCACGCTATTAAGAAGAGCTAGCACACGCTAGCAAGTCAGAAGTCAATAACGGATAGCTGGTTGAACAAGGCTATAAATACCACATCCTTGGTATTAAGCTACACAACAACATTAAGCAATTCATATACACTTGAGATATCATTGTAAACATTATAGTTGTTGTTCTTGAGCTTAAATTGAGAGTGATGGAGTGTGATACACTAAATCATACACGAGAGGAAAAAGAAAAGATAGGACTGGATTTGGTGTTATTAGGATCAAGGATCCGGCATTGTTAGAATTGCAATCGATATCTAAGTGAGGTTTATCTATTACCGATAGAAAGCTAGAGTGGTTGATTCCTTGTCCAATAGAAAAGGAAAACGGTTTAACTTGGAGCGACATAAAGACAAGTACACACGGTAATATCTCAATCGATAGAAGAGAGATTGAACGGTTTACTCTGACCGATAGGAGACGAGCTTGTAATGGTTATCCCTCGACCGATACAAGAGAGGTGCAGAGGTTTATATCTTAAGCCTATAGTAAAAAAGATAACGAGAGAGGATGTAGGAACGTTTGGCCAAACCTCTATAAATCCGTGTGTAATTTTATTTCTGCACTTTATATTTACGCTTCCGCACAACGGCGCTAATACCGAAATTACTACAACATTAACGAATACACATATTTTAGATATCAACAACTTATAATAATTACTTTTGTTATAAAATCCAGGTTCATGTATTCATGCCCCAATACTCATTCAAGCTCGACCAAAACTTTTGGGTATGTCTTACATATTCAACAAACTTACCTGACACAACAAGTCGTGTCAGTCCAACCTGAGGTCAGACGATGATAGCAAATATCATTAGACTATAACACATACAAAAACAGATCTATATACACATAGTCGTATTCAAATCGCAATTAATACACATGGCAAATAATTATTACAAACTCCTAGGATACACACTATCGGGGAAGTACCGTACATATTGTCGGTAAAATACTATTCTAGGATACACACTGCCGGTAATCGTAAATACCACATCAGGATACACACTGTCGGTTCCGTGGTCGATCACAATCATAATTACTAAAGTGTAAAATCACATAATAGCTATCACAATATTTTTCACAATTCACTTAATCTAAACCAAGGGTCACAGAAGTACCGATGCACATACCATTTGTCAGGGCATTTGTCCAAAAATACATAATACTTCCTTAATGGCAACTAAGGGTCACAGTGGTACCAACTTACACATACTCCGGACATGAAATTTATTCGAAAAAACAATCATACTTTTCAGGGATAATCATAATACAAAATCACATATATAATTTCATAATATCAATTAGCGTTGTTTCAACAAATAGCGCACTTTCGCTATAGTCCAACGCTCGTATATACACACTCACTCACACACACACATAACGCACCATTGCCCTTATATATATACAGATTATACGATACACGTAGGCATATAGCACGTATGAAGTAAAATATAAGGATTATGATCATGAAACTTGTCTAGTAACTTTAAGAGATCGAAAGGTTCGATTAACTTGAAATTGAGTCGTGTAAATCACAAACCCTCAAACCTAGAATGAACAGTATGACATAATTGTTAGTACAACAACCCCAATAAGAACAATTTCAAGAACCATATTCAAAAGTTGTATGGGACTTGTTGGTCATTGCGGTCAAAATTGATTTAAATAATTCTAATACAAAATTGAGTTTTTGTTCCTCTAGGATCAATAAGAACATTCCAGGAATACTATCAAACTCATCATTTCCAAGTTCTAAACAAGGATTGATCAAGGATTACAAAAATCCGGTTGTAGGATAAGGCTAAAGTACCTTAACCACTACTAAAAAAAGTACTTTAGCCGACGACCCGAAAAAAAACGGCCGACGACTATAAAGTGTCGTCGGTTAAACTTCGAACTTTAGCCGACGACTCAGATTGCCGTCGGCTAAAGGATTTTAGCCGACGACTTGGCGGAGGTCGTCGGCTAAATGTCGAAATAGTCGTCGGCTATATTAAAGAGGTTTAGCCGACGACCGAGATAACGTTTGGGCCGACCGAAAAAAATAATATACTTTAGCCGACGACCTAGATCTAGGTCGTCACTAAACTCCTCCAGATAAAAAAATAATATTGTAATAGTTTAGCCGACGACCTAGATCTAGGTCGTCGGCTAAACACTTTTTAAAAACAAAAAAAATTAATATACTTTAGCCGACGACTTGTAAGAAGGTCGTCGGCTAAACTCCTTCCGATAAAAAAATAATATTGTAACGGTTTAGCCGGCGACCTAGATCGAGGTCGGCGGCTAAATACTTTTTAAAAAAATAGTATACTTTAGCCGACGACTTAGATCTAGGTCGCTGGCTAAACTCCTCCCAAAAAAAAATATTGTAATGGTTTAGCCAGACCTAGATCGAGGTCGGCGGCAAACAGCTTTTCCGAAAAAAATAATATATTTTAGCCGACGACCTAGATCTAGGTCGCCGGCTATAGTCCTTCGTAAAAAAATAATATTGTAATGGTTTAGCCGACGACCTAGATCGAGGTCGCCGGCTAAACATTTTTCGAAGAAAAAATAATATACTTTAGCCGACGACCTAGATCGAGGTCGTGCTAAAGTCCTTCGACAAAAAATAATATTGTAATGGTTTAGCCGACGACCTAGATCTAGGTCGTGGCTAAACCTCCAAGTGAAAATTATTTATAGTTCAGTGGAACACCAACCCAATCTTGCCCCTCTCCCGCTAAAGAGCACATTTGTATTCCCGATTCTATCGCTATTCCCGAAAAAAGCTTGTGAGTTGCTACTTTGAGTTGTGCTAATTGGAGTGACGAAGGTTTCTAGGTTGTTATAATCACCATTTCGATTAAGGTATGTATTTTATTGTATTTTTATTGTGATTTCGAAACTTTGTATTATTCATGTTACATTCGATAGCTTTTATGTAAAACGATTAAGTTTTATGATGATAATCATTATGATTAATTGTTTGTTGTGATTTCATTTATAATTTGAACAATATTAGTTAGTTGGATTAATATTGGAAAATGTATACATTTTCAGGATGGACAAGAGTTGGATTGGGATACGAAAATGGGATCCAAGTGTAATGGATGGGATGAAGCAGTTTATGAGATTTGTAAAAGAGCACGACAGTGGTAATACGTTGCACTACTGTCCATGTAATAAATGTAGATGTCGCAGTGATATGTTTCGTTTTCCATTTGATGAGGTCTGGGAACACCTAAAGAAGAATGGTTTTTGGAGTAAATATACATGTTGGATATACCACGGTGAAGCACCGAATTCTGTTATTCCGTATGATCACGGACAATTTAGTGGTAACGACAGGTTCACCGATCCGAAGAGGAGGTTGATTGATGATGTGTTTGGTTTTTCCGAGACGTTTGTACCAACTGAGCAAATGCCACGACCCCGTTGACCGTTGCCTTGCAATACTGCTGGGCTTGACAGGTACAATAAGCTAATTCAACTCCAACAGACCCCTCTATACCCAGGGTGTAACATGACTGTTCTTGATTGTGTCATGGAAACGATGAGATTAAAGGTGGAAAACAAATCATCCATCAAGTCTGTAGATGATTACTTGGAGCTTACGAGTAATATGCTTCCACAGGGTCATCATCTTCCTAATACATATTCAAAAATGAGACGAATTTTGAAAGATCTTGGTCTTTTCTACATTAAGATCCACGTCTGCATGTATGATTGTGTTCTATTCTGGGGGCATCCTAATGAAGACCTCACGAGATGTCCTGTATGTGATACAGAGAGATATAGGATCCCTCCTTCTGGAAAAGAGAAACCGGTGAAGGTACTTTGGTATTTTCCACTGAAGGACAGGTTGGAACGACTTTTTATGTCTCCTCACACGGCAAAAGCAATGAGATGGCATGCCGAGCCGCGCACTAATGACAGGGATACTATGATACACCCTTCAGATGGAGAAGCGTGGAAGCATATAGATAGGGAGTATCCGAATTCTTCTTCAGAAATCCGAAATGTGAGGCTCGGGATTGCATCTGATGGTTTCAACCCTTTTGGTAACATGAGTCTTTCATATACCATATGGCCTGTTGTAGTGATTCCTTATAATCTTCCTCCGTGGATGTGTATGCGGAAGGAGTATAATATGTTGACCTTGTTAGTCCCGGGGCCAGGATATCCGGGAAAGTGTATCGATGTGTATATGAGACCTTTGATAGAGGAGCTGAAATTGTTGTGGGAGCAAGGTCATCCCACGCACGGCGCTATTCGTCCGAGATGTTCTACTTGCACGCCATGTGTATCGGCACTATTAGTGATTTTCCCGCATATGAAATGTTGTCCGGATCTCATTATTAGCGGATATAGAGGTTGTCCAGTGTGTTTGAATGCAGATTGTGCTAGGTACCACTGTAGGAAAGTTATCCGAATGCGTCATCGGATATGGCTTGAGAGGGAACATGAGTGGCGTATGGATGCTGCAGCATTTGATGGCACTATAGAAATGGGCGAGCCACCACGACAGTGGACAGGTGATGAAATACTATCAATTCTTAATGAGTACGATTTTGGTCAGCTTAGCAACCATCCTGATGTGATTGCAGCAACCCCTGAAAGGCCCGACAGGTATAAGTATTGGTCACACAAAAGTATATTCTGGGAATTGCCTTACTGGTCGAAGTTATTGATAAGTGACTTCTTGGATGTCATGCACATTGAAAAGAATGTTTGCGAAAGTGTGGTTGGGACAACCTTAGGTTGGGATGGAAAGACCAAAGACGGGCCAAAAGCACGCAAAGGTTTGGAAGAAATGAGCATAAGAAAACATTTGTGGTTGAAAACTGTCAAGGGAAAACAAAAAATGCCTAAGGCAGCTTACACCATCACTGCCGAGCAGAGAACTGAGATATTTTGCTGGATAAAGACTGCTAGGTATCCTACCGGGTATGCTGGAAATGTAGGAAGATGTGTTAATTTCAGGGAGAACAAGTTAACTGGTTTGAAGAGTCATGATTGTCATATCCTACTCCAACGCCTATTTCCGGTATTTATTCGACCGTACTTACCAAAACAGGTGGTCGAGCCGTGTGTTGCATTGTCAAGATTTTTTCAGAAATTATGTACGAGAGAAGTCAAGAGATCTGATTTGCGTAAAATGAAAGATGAGATCATCTATATCTTGTGCAAGTTTGAGCGAATATTTCCTCCAAACTTTTTTGACCTCATGCCTCACCTCTTGATCCACCTTCCCAGTGCTATTGGTCATGTCCACAGACTACACGTGGATGTACCCGATGTAAATGTAACATAATTTTGTATGATATAGATATATATATATATTGTCAAATTAAGTATGATTTTTAACACAATGACAATATTACAGGCATCTCGGTGATTACAAAGACTCCGTGGCCAATAAGTCTGTACCAGAAGGATGCATTGCAGAATCTTACCTTGCGTCGGAGTGTATTACGCATATGAAGTTGTATTTGGGCACCTTCGAGCCCCCTTCCCGCTCTATTCCAGCAGATAAAATACAATTCAATCTTTCTATCATATCCACTGAGGTTGACGTTTATGGGAGGTTGCCAGAAGACAATTAGACCCGTCTGAGTCACGAATTGCACATTGGTGGATATTGCTCAATTGTCCGAAGTTCAAGATCTTTGAAAGACATCCACTTCTCATGCGATATGGTGCGAGGTGACACTAGATTCCACAATGACACTTTTGCCGACTATTTTGGAGAATGGGTACGCATACATTCAGTTGCTATTGCATTTTGGACTTAATATATTTTTTTACATAAAAAGTTTATTTACGACAGATGACACACATACAAGATGACGGACACCCTAACTGGTCGCGTGAACTTATGCTTCTTTCTATGAAGCCGGTTATGTCGAGAATTTATTCGATGGCCAAAGTCAACGGTGTAACATTCGTATGCCTTGAGAGAGACCAAAAAAGAAGATGTCAAAATTCTGGGGTTATGATAGATGGTGGATATTACGGTGTTCTTTTGGAAGTGGTAGAACTAATTTACGGGGAAGGCATGACAATTTACTTGTTTAAGTGTCGATGGTACGACACCAGTCTTGGAACCGATATGCAAGACGACTACGGGTTGTTATCTGTTGACACTTCCACTTCATGGTATGAAAGTGATCCTTTTGTATTTGCTACATCAGCAAAGTCGGTGTTTTATTTGGACGACTTGGTAAAAAAGGGCACATGGAAGGTAGTGAATGTTGTGACAACGAGGAATATTTTTAGTGCTGCTACACTGGGAGAAACAACAGGTACTGATGACGATGATGCTTATCAAGAGCCAAATGCAGCAAATATTCCACCATCAACGACAATTACAATGAATAATGTTCCTGAAGGACGAGTCGTCCGACTCCGTGGTGATGCTCGTGGGTACGTTGACGTTGATACAAACGAATTAGAGGAAAATTCTGATGACGATAATGTGGACGACTTGAGGCATATGTTGCCGGATATCAACTCAGATAATGAGACAGACTGTAGTGATGACTCAAACTATGAGCCATAAATTTAGTAGATGTATATTTTCATTTGTTAAATATAATTAAAAAAATAGTAATAATAATAATCATAATCATAACATTAACGGGAGCCCGAGTTCCCGTTCGATTGATTAGCCCTGACGAGGCGTACGTCTACGAGTCTTGGCCAGACAACATGTTTTGGCGGAGTTGTCGGGTTTCGAAGACGAAACTGTACGAGGAGATAGAGAGTGAGAAGGAGAAGGGGAAAAATGTAGTCGAGGAGGAGAAGAAAAAGAAGAAGACTCGTGGCCCAACAAAGGGTCTGGCGCTCGACTCGTACGTAAGTAAGCATGGCCGTTATGAGATTCCTCTGATGCACACGGCCGGCCGGTGATGTCTTCTCGCCGCGCGTCATATAGCCGTAATGTTGGCTTTGTCATTCGGGACAAAGTCCCGTTTGTGGCCCGATTGGGGGCGTGCATGATGCGTGAAGGATTCTTTGAATAATGCTATGTCGGTAAGTTAATAAATATTTAATAAGTGTTTTTCAATCAACACGTAGTTCTTGAAAATGCAATATGTGATGTTTTTAAATTATTGCGTATTTATGTTGTTCATAGGTGTGGTTTGTCATTCCCGACTCTCTACTACGTACTTGGTGTGACGAGGTGCAGTCTACCAAGTAAGTCATTTTAATTTATTTTGTATCTACATTGTTTGCGTAATTTTTTTTCTTACGAATGATATATGTTGTGCAACATGTGTTGTAGGTACAAATCTTGGAAAAATGAGATGCACATGTTCTGGACAGCCTGGGGTGATACCCGAGAGGCTACCCCGAAAGAATACAAGTTCCGGGAGTACGAGTGGAAGTGGCTACGCGCCCATTTTCGCGACCCAGAGTTCATGGTATGACTAAAATACCCCCATTTCATTCTTCCTCTTTCAGATTTTATTTTTTTGAATTCTAAATATAAACTCCATTTTTTTAAATTAATGTTTCAGAATATAAAAAATACTTGAAGTTCCGGGTTTTTTAAATTAGAAAAAATCGGAACTTCATGTATTTTTTTAAAATTCTGGAATATTATTAATATTAAAAAATCGGAATTTTTTATTCAAAAGTGGAAATAAATTGTTTTAATAAAAATAAAAATCTGAATATTGTATATTATTTATTAAAATAATGATAGTATTTAATAAAAATTATAATATTTCATTTTTTATTTTTTTGGAATTCTAAATATAAACTCGGTTCTAAATAATATTTTTTGAAGGCGATTAGCTTGACCAACACGACCAATCGTCTTTGATGCGTGACCATCACGATGCAGGTTCCTGTCGTTAGCGAGTTGCGCACGAGGCCATTTCTTCGATTCGTTGGACGCATTTGCCAACGTGACTCGTAAAGCATTTCGAACCGTCGAGGAGCATGTAAGTCTTATTTTATTTTATTTTAGTAATAAAATAAATGCATTTGTATCATACTTTTATTGATATTCAAATATTTATTTTCATATTAACTTAGGAGCGTGTGCGGGAGGAGTCTCAGAGGATGCTTGCCGAGATTGCTCGGGAGCGATATCCGTGCTTAGACCCGACCTCGATTACGCCATTGGACGGATCGATCAGGCAGATCCTTATGTTCGCGCTAGGGTGTGGGTTACCGTCTAACCTCCTAGAGGTAGTCGGTACCGCACTAAGATGATGGGAGCCGAGGGTCACCATGTATTGAAAGATACACCCGACTTCCAGCTCCCTCGCGGACGGCATGCACCTGACCGCCTATCTCGAGGAGCAATTGAGGCGGAGAGGGAGCTCCGAGCCGAGAATGAAAGGAAGACTCGACGCGGTTACATGAGAGCGAGCAGAGGACCGAGTCGCGGTTAGAGAGTTTCAGAGACAAAGAGCGAGCCATGATGGACTATATGATGACGGCTCGAGACCATTACTCAGCCGGATCAGCACTGCTCCACCGCCTTCTCTCTTCGGACAGACCCCATCTTCACAGCCTCGTGACGAGGATCTAGGGGATGGTGGTAATCCTTCTACTACTACATTTCGGCATTTAGATGATTTTGGCAGTGGATTGTAGTTGTGTTGTTGTAGTACTCTTGTATATTTATATTTGTGTTACAATTGTGTAAGTGATTTTATTGACGCTACTAGTATGTTGATGAAATTAATGTTCTTGAATGTGTTGTGCGTTGTGATGCATATAATGTTGGGCATATTATTAATGGTATTAGTTGAATGTGTTGCGCGTTGATTGTTGTTGATAATGAGAGCTGCTGTATAAAAATTGCAGGTGCAAAAAATACAGGTTTTGGGATCTCAAAATCTGAATTAAATTTTTTTTTTAAAAAAGGGTTTTAGCCGAAGACATATAAGACGGTCGTCGGCTAAAGTAAAGGGTTTTAGCCGACCACTAATACACGGTCGTCGGCTAAAGTAATTTATTTTTTTTTAAAAAAAAAGGTTTTTAGCCGACGACCTATAAGACGCTCGTCGGCTAAAATAATTTAATTTTTTTTTTAAAAAATGATTTTAGCCGACGACGTATAATACGGTCGTCGGCTAAACTCTACTTTTTTTTTTAAAAAACGATTTTAGCCGACCGTCTCGTTACGGTCGTCCGCTAAACTTTTTTTTTTCCCAACAGGTTTAGCCGACGACCGTGTAGTAGTGGTCGACTAATTTTGAAACTTTAGCCGACGACTGCACAAAAGTCGTCGGCTAAACCTTGGCCGACGAATATCGGCCGACAGTTTTTTAGCCGACGGCTGGCATAATTAGCCGACGACTTTGGGGTTTAGCCGACCACTTGAGGTCGTCGGCTAAAGTATGATTTTTGGTAGTGCTTCAATTGGAAGAATAACAATCGATTCATTTGAACAAACTTGATTTGTGAATTCCCCGATGATCTATATATGTTTACCAATGCAAGCTCAAATCAAGGTTTTATAGTGGAGGGTCGAGGGCTGCAGCAAAGAAGGGAAAGAAATAAAGAAAAACACTTCAAGCACCTCATTTTATACAAGGTGCTCTCTTAAGTCGGCTAGGATAATGGTGTTGGATTCAGGTCCAAAAACGAATGCGCAACAGAAAGATTAAATAATGATATTAACCCCAAACAAGGATCAATTAAGAATTGTATAATTTAAAATAACAAGATAAGGATGGAAATTACACAGTTGAAGAACTTGGTTAATTATGTTAAGTTGATGAATAAGCTGATGGCATATCTAATTCTAAAATCTACTTAGAAATCCAAAGCTAAAAGCACTAATCCGAATACCACTATGATATGGCTGGCTAGGATGAAAGAGAGGGGAGCTTCTTGTTTTTTCTTTTATTACTTTCTTTCTCTAACAGTGTACGAATGGTGTTATGAAAACTGATTCTCCTCTCTCTCCCTCTCCTGATCTCTCTCTCTCTTCTCTCTCTCTCTCAATATCTCACGTAAATTCACTCCAGAGTGAGGCGTGGTCATCTCTTCTCTCTCTCTCTCTCAATATCTCACGTAAGTTCACTCCAGAATGAGGTGTGATTATCTCTTCTACCGAGACATTGATCATTGTGATTACTTTAATCACCTCACATGATAACTTGAATCTTTTCGAGTCTAATTTTGTTCCCTTTCTTAAAAAGATGGTAAACTTAAAGGTGATTTTGACATATAAAATTTTAGATTTTTATTTCTTTTTTTGTTATTCTATTTGTCAAGATCTTTGATTTGAGTATATAATCTTGATATAAAGTTTTTTATTTTAAAAAAAATATCTTTGTTTCAGGAGAAAGTAAAAAGACTGTAAGTAGAGTCAATCAATTGTATTCATAACACTGATAGATGGGCTTTTATATAGGCATTACAATGAGAGTCCTTCCATACATAGGATTCTTAGATAAGGTAAGACATCTAATAGGATCCTACTACCTCTAGAAGGATCTGGAACCTTCCATCTATGTATCTACAATCAGTATTAGGTAAGACACATCACGGGAATAATAATTTCCGGAACACTCCCCCTGTGTCGAGCACTAATACAACAATGGTGCAGAAGATGTTGCCATCGTAAAAACCTATTCCAAGCCAAAACAAAACCCCATGGAAAAAATAAAGGCTTGATGAGGAAAACATTGCAACGCACCAACATAACATGTCATGTATACTCCCCCTAATGTATACATAACGACTCATCCTGATGAGTACCTCAAATCATAGGAGTCAGATGCCAAGTTGCCCTCACAACTATACCAAGCAAAAACCCAGTGGGAAAAATACCTCTTGGTCTAAGTTGAACAGAAGTACAACGCATCATTGTATGGATGTTCTCATAGGTCGCCTCGTTAAAAACCTTACCAAGTGAAAACCCAGTGGGAAAAAACAAACCTTGGTCTAAGGACAAAAAGAGCGCGACACATCCAAAGTGCAGAGTCACTAAAGACTTATCCGAAAACCAAGTTTTCTAAAGTCTTGACCTCCATGCACTAAATCAGTCATAACTTCTTCGATTCAATAGGTATCAACGAAACTGTAAGAACTTATGAAAACTAGACATCCATAGCTTTTCATTCACATATAGTACGTAACCTAGATCGACCTGAGCAGATCACAAAGCTCTATCGAAGTTGACTTAGCAAATTACCGGACATATCCTGTCCTACTTTGCAACAATAGTCATATGTCACT
Organism: Orobanche coerulescens; assembly: GCA_033398695.1. Classification (NCBI taxonomy): domain Eukaryota; kingdom Viridiplantae; phylum Streptophyta; class Magnoliopsida; order Lamiales; family Orobanchaceae; genus Orobanche; species Orobanche coerulescens. Next base: position 90,648,709 of record CM065814.1, read on the forward strand.
CAACATGATGGATGTGATCAAATGGTTGGTTTCCTTGGAAAGTAGACACAAACCTTTCCAATGGTACCAATTTCACCATTTTCCAACAAGTGAGCTGCCATGTAGGTCATATGGGAGATAGACCAACACATTCTGGGCATATTCGGGTATCAGTTTTCAAGTGTCCTTTTAACGAGATAGAGCGAGCTTCAAGCTTCTTGTCAATCACAGACATTGCGTGAGCGCATCCTAGGCCATTATCACAGAGGCTTTACCGGATTATTACGAATGAGTACATCGAGTCAAACATGAGTACATAAAACCGTACTTTTCAAGACTACATCATCACTTAAGTGAGCCAAGTCTTATGATGACTTCCACTAATCATTGGGAATCATATAGGCATTACTTTATCGTCTCTTAGGGAAACCGTCCCTTAGATTGCCTTAAACCGATTGATGAATACGCATCATCAAGTGTCCCTAAGATCCTTTCATTCTTAACTTTGGATTTAGCGGAATCTCTTAGTCTCACAAGAGTACATCACTATAGACCCTTAGTTTTACACGCAAAAGCTTCATATCTCTTCCAAATCAAGTATATACTTAGTATGCGTTCCCGACAATCACTTGTCCACGCGCTCCGTCGTCAGGAGCCACTTGATTTGAGTCTGATCCACCACGAGATCCTTTCATCACTTAACTTAGTTCCCTACTAAGATAAGATTTAACCACAAGCTGCACGTCAGTTTTTTGGAAACTATCTAACTGAAAAGATAGTGGATGCTATAACATCCATTACGATAGCACGACTAAGTTTCGTGTCATCGTAGTCGATTCCAGTGCGTTCATGAGAAACCTCGCACCATGAGGTGAGTTTAACTCCTTCTCTCACTCGCTTTAACAAAATATACAGATAGATCTTATCTTTGGAGTGTCGGTACCACTTCAACAAAGGGCTATCACTTTGTTTATACTGGGGTCGCATATGTTTCCATTTTGGCCAAGGCTACAACGTTGTAGATTTTCAACAAAGTATGGTTCGATTAAACTCACATTCCACGTCCTCATGTACCGGCTTTATTCATAGAGTACTCTTTATGGATTGACATTCATTGAGGCGTCCCCCAATGATGACTATAATCCAGAATCACATGAGACGGATGAGTTCATTTGATCAGATGATGAAGTTTCATGTACCAAACTCGCATACATTCTTAGCGAGAGTATTTATCGAACCAAGTGGCATCCCAATACTCGATGAGATCCACGGCCTAGTAACACCATCTACCACAATTTGTGGTGTTACCATATCACCAGTCATAGGTGACGAACGTCCATGACCGGACACAATCCTTGCAGACATGTTTGCAGCATGTATTTAATCTCGTCACTTTAGGGAACTTGGTGAGGCACAGTAGGGACAAACTACGACAATTTCAAGTCGTTCTACTCGAACATGATCGTTCGCATCTCCCCCTAACGATGGGAAGACTGGCTCATCAAAGTGACTTACGAGATCGTTTGCCAAGGTATATTTTAAGCGGACTATAAGTGAAAGTGTTGCGATATTTCCCACACGCAAGTGCACGTCATCGTTTACAAGTAATAAAGTGATAAGTAGAGTATCGTTCCCACGAGGACTGAATCTCTAACTACCGATTTTTTCGTATTCCAATTTTATTTGAACAATCGAAGTTGGGTTTGTGCAATTAATAACTAAAGGAATTACTAAAAGACTAGTAGAAAACAATAGCTTGAATAAAAGAAATCAAATGATGAATAAGTCTAGGGTTCTGAATCCACCTTAGTTTATCCGAATTTACTCTCGATTATCCGTAATAAATAATTTTCCCAATTTATTGAAGGCGAAGATTGCTAATATATTCTACAGCCTCTCCCGAGGTCAATAGATTTATCTAAAGGCGAATAACGCACTCTATCCCTAGGTGAATTAATTCGTCGATAGGAAAAAAGCATGAAATCTCCTAAAGGCCACGTAGTTCCTATGAGTATATTCCTATCTCACAGAATAAAACGGTCCTCACCAATAGTTCCTCACCAAATCTCCTCTCCCGATTCGAAGTGAATGATTAAATCAATACAACTATTGGCCAGATAATTGCAAACATTAAACTTAATTGGGAAAACTCAATAAAAAGGTAATAAATTGGATAATCTCAATCAATTCAATCAAAACAAAGGTTTCATCAAAACCCTAGATTAGGGCTTTCGCCTGACATATTAATAATTGAAAATACAGAATAAATAAACGAAAGCATAAAATTCAAACGCAGATGAAGCTCGGATTCCTCCGTTCTTCAGCTTCCGCCTTCTGCCCTTGAAGTCTTCTGCTTCCCTCTTCTTTTGCCGTCTCCAAGATTAAGCTCTCAAAGATTAAAGATCCAAAGATTCCCAGATGATTTAATTAGGGTCTTAAACCCTATTTATAGCTCAACATATCCTGCAAATCGCGTCCGTATTAGTCGGTCGGCGGCAAAGCGGCTCAAAATCCGTGCGGGCATACAAAAACCGCAAAGTGTGCCGAGGCGCAATAATCCTGTGCCGCGGGACATCGCCTTCAGCTGAATGCCTGGGCGTTAATTAATTCTTCTGTGCCGCGGCTCACCTGGGCTGTGCCGCGGCACGAGTCTGATTCACTCTGCGCTCATTTGGTGTCTTCCTGTGCCGCGGCCCTGCTTCCTTGTGCCGCGGCTCATAGTCCAGATTTGCCGTTTTCGCCCGTTTTGCCTCGTTTTAGCTTCCGGACTTCAATTTCCTGTCAATCATACAAAATTAAGGCATTAAAAGCTCATTTAGACGATTTCACTCTCCAAAATACTACAAAATAATGATAAATAAGCATATAAAAATACGCCTAACAAATACCCCCAAACTTAAGCCTTTGCTTGTCCTCAAGCAAAAAGAATTAAATTCAATAAAAGAATGTCGTGAATCATCGTGCAACTCATAGTGTTCAACCTAATCAATACTATCTTGTAATTCTCTCTAAATAATACGAGTGTCATAAAAGCGGCACTTTCGAATAATGATTCCAAAGTAATCAAATTCGATCTAATCACTCGTTCATGAAGAAAATCCAGCTCAAAGATTAACAAAACGTGAGTCAAATCGACCGTCAATATGAAAGGCTAACACAACCAAGCTAGTTCGTCCCGTTCCACAGTCGAAAGGCACAATTTTCACGAGTTTCATAACAAATAAACCTCAGACAGTAATCCCTTATATATATATGCTCAAGAAATATTCGAGTTGACCACTAGGTTAGGATCTCGGGATGTTTCATCGGGATAATCCTAGGGTGGAAATTCCATTCTCATGTATTGGAAAACCGTTTGACGTAAAAGACACTCGTGGGGCACATGGATGCTCCTAGTTACTAAGTTCCCGTCTACAGCGGAGAAACAACTCAAATATATAATTTCCGCATGTCTGAATCAAGGTTGCCGTTTTACGCGAGAGTAAACAGTGGGTTACACGAATACCCCCGGTTACTAGGCTCCCTATCATTGGCACATGTGAAATATCTAAATCACTAGTCTAATCAGGGTCGTCGTTTTACGCGAGAGTAAACAGCGGGTCACGCGAATGCCCCCGGTTACTAGACTTCCTTTCATAGAACAACATTATCTCGACTTTTGGGAAAAACTGACCGACTCTAAACTCAATCTAAGTGCCAACACGACTAAAGACACAGTACGACTCACTATCCGGAAGATGTAACCAAATGTATTGACGGCGATTTGAAAACAAGTATGTATCGTCTCTTATCTGCCAAAACCTCTACAATCACGAAAAATTTCGGACCTAAATGAATACTAAGCAGAACAGAAATAACTGACTACAACTCGACTAGAACTCGACCGCTTCTTCAGAGAGAAAAAACAGTGTCATAACATCAGTATCACACAAATAGAAGCACGAAAAATTCACGAATAAAGAAAACTAAGACAAGCAAGGCTATCTAAAAAAAATTTTACGCAAATTAATGAAAAGTGCAACGAAATAAAGTACAGCAAGAAAATAAAGTACAGCAATGAATGTAGCAACCGAAAGTAAATCCCCCCAAACTTAGGACGTACATTGACCTTAATGGACAAAAAATGATATGTGATAAAAGTAAAAGGTCAAGTACTCCCCTCCAGTCTGCTCAGGAGTTGGTGCCGGCATCGTCCGGTGAGCTTGCACGCTTCTTGACTACATCATGCGGAGTGTGAATAAATGAGCTTGCATCATCAAAAAGGAAGTTAAGTACGAGCTCTGAAGTTGAACATGATGTAGGGGTTGGGGATAATGTAATTCGACAACACGATTCATTGCATATAATTTTGAAAATGCCTAGCTTACCAATTTTTCATTGCTGCAATTTATCAAACACCTTGTGTGCACAAGTTAAAATGAAGAACAAAAATTTTGATGGTTAATTCCAAATCCCAAAAATAATAACACAGATTATAACCCTGAATCACGACAACTATCATCAACAATTCGTTCATAAACATCAATTCCATCACAATATCAAATTCCCCATATTCCAACTCCATTTTAGAAACAAAAGTGAAGAACAACTAGCAATATAAAACTTCAAATCTTTTCACATCAAGAATCACTTATGATTTAGAAATCAACAATTACCTGGAGAATTTGAGAAGGAGACAATAGAATGGTACCAACTGACCTCATTGTGTGAAGGAAGGAAGGAAGGGAGGGAAGAAGTATCTTATGCAGGCCGATCGATTGAATGAGCCCTACCTGGCTGCTCTTATTTTGCGACGGGGGCCGCGGCACAATATAAATGAGCCGCGGCCCAAAGTACAGTAGGACTGGGACGTTTTTGTAATGTCGTCGGATGCCGCGGCTCAGTTTTCGTGTGCCGCGGCTCAGTGTGATAGTGTGCCGCGGCTCAGGTTTAGTGTGCCGCGGCACAGGGTACAGTTGATTTAGCCTCCCCTTGAGATTGGTGTGTGCCGCGGCTCACAATACCTGTGCCGCGGCTCATCCTTCAGTCTCTTCCCTGGGACCTTCCTGCACAGAATTTTGAGAAGAAAACATTAAAAACGAGAGGCAGAAGCAAATTGAAGCACAAAAATGATTAAAAACAAGAATCACGAATGCAAGAAAAATAAAGAAACGCAAAAAAAATCTACAACTACGAACTCGGGTTGCCTCCCGAGAAGCGCTAAGTTTATAGTCTTCAGCCGGACCTATTGGAAAACGTTAGTTCGCTTTTCGCAAACTCCATTTGGTTTCCGCCCCGTTCATCGAACCGTTCATATTTTTGTTAAAATTATGACCATTGGTCATTAGCGATTCGACTTTCGGTTCGGTCATCAAATGTTGTTTGCGAAAAGGTTTCGACGTGAATAACTTCCCGAAACACCCGGTTTTTCCATGACTAATTGTCCGCTGGGCTTTCGGTTCACTCTCCTCCTTCACAAACGCACTCAAGACTGCAGCAGATTTTTCCTCATGCTCGAGGAACGCCACTCGGTCTACATCCTTCTTAAGACTTGGACCATTTAACACAAAATCTGAATTTTCCCACCGACGATGTTTTCGGTGCTTTCCTCTTTCAACGGCATTTACAATTTCACTTTGCGACCTTTTATCAATACTTCCGGGACATGGAATCGATTTGAATACTTGAAAAGTAACTTGCTCGTCTTGGACCCTCAGAGTTAACTCCCCCTTTTCCACGTCTATAAGGGTTCGGCCAGTCACTAAAAATGGTCGTCCCAAGATGATTGGAATATTTTCATCCTCCTCCATGTCGAGTACGATGAAATCGGCCGGAAAGATGAACTTATCAACTTTGACTAATACGTCCTCGATCACTTCCCTCGGATACTTTATCGATCGATACGCCAATTGTAAGGAGACTGTTGTTGGCTTGGCTTCCCCAATATTCAGCTTTTTGAAAATCGACAGAGGCATGAGGTTGATACTAGCACCAAGATCGCATAGTGCCTTATTAAACGAAAGATTCCCCATGGTGCACGGTATGTTGAAACTTCCCGGATCTTTCAATTTAGGTGGGAGCTTCTTTTGAAGAATTGCACTGCACTCCTCTATCAAGGTGACCGTTTCAAACTCCTCAAGCTTTCTCTTCTTCGATAATATCTCTTTCATGAACTTGACGTAACTCGGCATCTGTTCCAATGCGTCGGCGAACAGAATGTTTATGTGAAGCTTTTTAAACACATCAAGAAACTTAGAAAATTGTTTGTCCGCCCTTCTTTGCTGTAATCTCTGCGGAAACGGAACGGGGGACACACATGTCTTCGAGTTATCTGGCTTCAAATCCTTCGACTCCTCTGGCTTTAAATCCTTCTCTTCCTCAATTTCCTTCTTCTCTTTACCCCGCTCGGGCTGATCCAGCACCTCTTTCCCGCTTCTCAAGCTGATTGCGTTTAGACTCTCTCTAGGATTTGTCTCTGTTGTACTCGGCAATGCTCCCTCCGGACGAGCTGTCAACACATTAGCAATTTGGCCCAGCTGGACCTCCAAGTTCCGAATGGAAGCAGAATGATTTTGTAATGTAGCTTCACGGGTCATAAATTGACTCGTATTTGCTGCCAATTTTGCAAGTGCTTCCTCGAGAGACACTTTGGGAGCGGGAGGGGGCTGCTGTTGATTCTGGGCGAACGGGGGCTGGTGTGAGTTCTGTCCGTTTCTCCATGAAAAGTTAGGATGATTGCGCCACCCCGGATTATAAGTGTTGGAGTACGGGTTATTCGGCCGATTCCCATTTCCTACGAATTGAGCCTGCTCCATATGATTTTTCTCGAACGGATTTCCAACTTGACATTCCGCGCTCGGGTGTGATCCGTTACACCAATTGCATGTCTCTATGGTAACGGGGGCTGGTGCGTGCGAAAATGCCTGGAGCTGTTGTGTCAAAGCGGCGACTTGAGCTGACAAGGTGGAAATCGGATCATTGCTTGAAACTTCCATGACTCTCTTCGGTGTCAATCTTTCCGATGGCCATTGGTATGCGTTTTCGGCCATATCTTCCAAAAGCACGTGTGCCTTGGCCATAGATTTTCCCATGAAGGTCCCACCAGAGGCTGCATCCACGAGAGTGCGTGTAGAAGCACTCAAACCATTATAGAACGTATGAAGCTGAAGCCAATCAGGAATGCCGTGATGAGGGCATCTTCGTAGCAATTCTTTATATCGCTCCCACGCCTCGTGGAGCGATTCCATATCGTACTGAACAAAAGTGGTTATTTCGTTTCTCAACCTTGCCGTCTTAGCAGGTGGGAAGAATTTGGCAAGGAAGGCTTGCGCTAACCTCTCCCATGTTGTAATCGACCCCGGCGGTAAGGAATTTAACCAAAACTTTGCTTTATCCCTCAAATAGAAAGGGAAAAGCCTCAATCGGATGGCATCGTTGGTGACACCATTAGTCTTGAACGTGTCGCATATCTCAAGGAAAGAAGCAATATGGGCATTCGGGTCGTCATTCGGCAGTCCACAGAATTGGCTCGCCTGCACCATCTGAATAATAGCAGGCTTGATCTCAAAATTATTAGCTTGGATAGTGGGACGCCGAATTCCCGAAAAATTAGCGTTGACCTGCGGCATGGCATAATCTCGAAGAGCTAGTTCCGGTTGAACTTGCCGCACTTGGTTATCTCCTCCTTGGACTTCGATATTCTCGGCCATGTTGACCCTCGTCTGCAGCTCTCTTTTCTCCTTTTTGTTCCTTCTTAGAGTGCGCTCGAGCTCGGTGTCCAAAGGTAGTAGGCCTTCGTTACCGAGTCTTCTCATGCACTACACGAAAGGTCCTGAAATGGAAAACAAATAAACGAAATTAAATACACAAAAATAAAAATAAAAATAAAACGTTCAAATTAAGACTGGAAATACTTAAATCGATATTAGAAAATTTCACTCCCCGGCAACGGCGCCAAAAACTTGTTGCGATATTTCCTACACGCAAGTGCACGTCATCGTTTACAAGTAATAAAGTGATAAGTAGAGTATCGTTCCCACGAGGACTAAATCTCTAACTACCGATTTTTTCGTATTCCAATTTTATTTGAACAATCGAAGTTGGGTTTGTGCAATTAATAACTAAAGGAATTACTAAAAGACTAGTAGAAAACAATTGAATAAAAGAAATCAAATGATGAATAAGTCTAGGGTTCTGAATCCACCTTAGTTTATCCGAATTTACTCTCGATTATCCGTAATAAATAATTTTCCCAATTTATTGAAGGCGAAGATTGCTAATATATTCTACAGCCTCTCCCGAGGTCAATAGATTTATCTAAAGGCGAATAACGCACTCTATCCCTAGGTGAATTAATTCGTCGATAGGCAAAAAGCATGAAATCTCCTAAAGGCCACGTAGTTCTTATGAGTATATTCCTATCTCACAGAATAAAACGGTCCTCACCAATAGTTCCTCACCAAATCTCCTCTCCCGATTCGAAGTGAATGATTAAATCAATACAACTATTGGCCAGATAATTGCAAGCATTAAACTTAATTGGGAAAACTCAATAAAAAGGTAATAAATTGGATAATCTCAATCAATTCAATCAAAACAAAGGTTTCATCAAAACCCTAGATTAGGGCTTTAGCCTGACATATTAATAATTGAAAATACAGAATAAATAAACGAAAGCATAAAATTCAAACGCAGATGAAGCTCGGATTCCTCCGTTCTTCAGCTTCCGCCTTCTGCCCTTGAAGTCTTCTGCTTCCCTCTTCTTCTACCGTCTCCAAGCTTAAGCTCTCCAAGATTAAAGATCCAAAGATTCCAAGATGATTTAATTAGGGTCTTAAACCCTATTTATAGCTCAACATATCCTCTAAATCGCGTCCGTATTAGTCGGTCGAAAACTGGCTTCGAAACAGCTCAAAATCCGCGCGGGCATACAAAAACCGCCAAGTGTGCCGCGGCGCACTAAACCTGTGCCGCGGCACATCGCCTTGTTTGAATCCACAGGCGTTAATTAATTCTTACGTGCGCGGCTCACAGGTTGTGCAGCGGCCTGAGTCTGATTCACTCTGCGCTCGGCTTTTGTCTTCCTGTGCCGCGGCCCTGCTTTCTTGTGCCGCGGCTCATAGTCCAGATTTGCCGTTTTCACCCGTTTTGCCTCGTTTTAGCTTCCGGACTTCAATTTCCTGTCAATCATACAAAATTAAGGCATTAAAAGCTCATTTAGACGATTTCACTCTCCAAAATACTACAAAATAATGATAAATAAGCGTATAAAAATATGCCTAACAGAAAGCCCATGTCATATTCATCATTTATAACTCGTCATAATGCGTTGTGGTGACGCACTTTGGCACATGAACATGTGGACGATAAAGGTTTTCAGTGTTAACACAATCCAGTTAACAAAATGCATACTGTACACTCGTAACTAAGCATTTGAATGATGATAGGCATAGGTGAATATGACATGTTGACCTATGCTACATAGACGTAGCTACTGGTCTTGAGAATTCAACAAAACTGCCACCATCCACCAACGGGATCGAACATGAAGAAACGATTGAACCGATGATAGGCCGTTGGTTTTATCGAACCTCTAGTGCTTTCTTGAAGAGTTCACTCCATTCACCAGCCCCGAACACCTCAAATTTTCTTGAGCATGTATAAACGGGTGTTTAGGATTCCAAATCCATCAACCTTGTGGTCAAAAACCGGTCGAAATGACATCGAACTGGTCGTTGGGATGGCTGGTGGTATGTGAAAACTTCATTTAAGTGGTTCACCTCCTTCCAAGTCTCCAAATGGCACCAAAATTTGTGAGAAGGTAGCCTTGGATATTAGGAAGTACTCGTTAAAATTTCACTTTAAGACTTGGTCTAAAAAGTGGATGAACAGACCTTTACAATGACTGGTCCACAAGTTGGACAACCATAACTCAGGTTTCATAAACTTATCAATCATTGTCAAAGGAACAACATAACATATAAATGTTATCACTTGAGTGCGACCATTTGTGAACACCATCATAGCACCATAAGCCACCCAGGCTAATACTTATGATCATGTATGTATAAGGACTCGGTGAAAAGGGAGGACTCAGCACCATGCTTATGCGAGTCGCTACATTATCCTCTTTAGCATAGGAGGGTGTCATCTCCTAATCGTGCCAAATGATAGGCTTTAATAAATGAACATGGCTAAGAAGGATCATCGGGGGGTCTTTGGCATCACACATGCTTATGAAAGCAAGACGCGGATGACATAAATATAATCATCGGTCATGAGCCCTGCTCACGACTCCACCAACGTACTTTGGTGTCTTTGATTCAACTGGTTTCTTTGTTCAAAGAAGATGATGTCCATGACAATACCGTGGTATATGGATCATCAAATTGTCCAAACTCCGGACTATTAAAGCCTAAATGTGTCAATGTCCCAATACATCTTCTGGTTACGAAAACCGATGCAAGCCGGACCATATTGACTCATGAATATTTTTCCTTTTCACATATTCAATACAAGTGATGCATAAAGATTTTATTATCACAAACCACAATGAGATGCTATGAGTGATACACTTTGGCATATTGAGTCATAACATGGTTCAATTGTTACGGAACATATGTGACTAGAAAACGCCATTCGGCATTCAACAACTTGAGCATTATTACACTCATTGATTGTGATGACCTAGTCATCATAGTCATAATGGATTTATAAACCGAAATACAAAAATATTGTGTTCCTTGGAAATAGCTTAATACGCACTCAATTTCGCTTGCAAAATTTTACAAATATGAGCATAACGAACACTCTAACAACATAGAGATTTTATACTAGATACGATCAAAATGATCTATCATATTGGGTGCATAACATGGCAAGGTTATATGCTTAAGCGGAAAAATTACGACACAAGCATGGTGTAATACTACCATGCACACGCTCAACCTTCTTATAAGGGTGCGTATTTTGGGCTTCCCCAAGGAAACTATTTTTCAACATTTGAAAGATGACAGTTTAGCATACAACGCATACCAAAAACTGCATCATCTATGGCAAATTCGGCTAAAAAGAGGTTGAAAAATATGTGTCATAAGACCACTTGCAAATTTAAGATGGGAACCAAGTTGGTTGGGACAAAAGTTAGCACAATCGCTGGAAATAAAATTCCCCGCAGCTTGACCATTGTTCACTAAAACAGCGATAACTCCCTTGTTAGGAAGGCTATGGACAAACGGTCAGATGTTCTTGAAACTAGACTTCCGTATCTTTCTATCCACATATTGTGCACCACACGGATCATTAAACTCAGATCACAGTGCATGTTTTAAGTGGCTGCTTTTGTATTTCCCAAGTTTAGTGAAAAAACAAGGTTGAGACCATATCCAATGGCATAAGTATTGATGAAAAACCATGGCAATGACAATGTGCATTTAAACGCAACAGGGTGTTCGATTTCTTATCTCGACTAATAATCCTTTCGGTAACTCCAACTTGATAGACTTGCAGAGAAAGTAGGAATGTCGGTACAGCTAAGGCTGTTTAAAAACCACTGATTCAGTTTGAACTTTCAAAGCATAAACAAATATCAAGGAGGATGCGCCTAGTCATGATCAAAGTGTAGACAAAATCCACCAAAGTGCATCAAATCAACCAAGTCTTTTAATTCTCAATTTGCAAGTATACGTCATAATATCCATGTTATATGGATGCAACGCGGTGCATCAATATTAAGCATTTTGAACCATGAGACATAATGAATATACCATAACCAACTCGTCTTGACCATCCAATAAGATCGACTAAACATAGTCAAATGTATAAGGCACATGCCTTTACAAATACTTGGAAAAGTATTCGGACCTATAGTCACATGAACTATAATCGAGGTCAACGAATTCATGTATTTACCGCAATATGGCATTGCTTTACATGTTAAAATTCATGAGAATTATTCTTACACTCTTTCATATATCATATTGCAAGGAGACGGTGCATGACTACACCCACGTGCAATATTTTATTTTAATAAGATGAAAGATGGAGTTTTCCAAGTATGGGATTGGGTCAAGACCAACGTGGTGGTCGCTCAATTCAACGTGAAAATTCCGTCACAAATTGATTTTAACCACGACATATCCGTCGCAATCGATGTTTGTCCCATTTGTATGTCACAATTCCGTGACTAATCATGAACAAGTCATAACTTTACCGTTACCGACAATATTCATTTTATTCAATTGTTGGTTTAAAATCGACAAAACGGCGACGTCAAATCGCACCCAAAATGTGGTGTATGCAACAACCACAAATATCGACTTTCAACAATTATCCGTGACTCCTCCAAGACCGTCACACAGTTTACTTCGACATACGAGAGTGATACCACCTCTCATAGTCTCATCCACCACAAAGTAGCGTGGGAGATAAAGAACCCAAATACCGAATTCCCCAAAAAAAATTTCCCAAAAGAGAGGAATTGAAAAACGGGAACTTTAATAAAATCTTACGGGTACTTGGTTCCATATTTGCTCTGGTCTTTGAACGGGAGCTTCTCTCCATATGAGCAACATATTTTCCTGATACTCGGTTTCATATTTACTTTGATCCTTGAACGGGATAATAAATATGGTTTTTCTCCATAGCATGCACATCATCATGAACAACGTATTTTTCTATATGCACGTAAAACATAAACATGTAAGATTCATAAACATACAAGTTAATGATAAATGAATCATTATTTAGGAAAAGAGAGAGTTGAGAAACGCCCGGAAAGAGCTACTGGGCTCGATAATCATCCGAAAAAGGACTCGAGCGCGGCGGTGCAGCCGCTCGGTATTGGATGAGGTCGGATCTCCAAATTTCCTTATAAAAATTTGCTTCTGTTCGGTAGTAGATTCAGTAATCGATATTTCTTATAATCTGATCTCCACCATTGAATATACAGATATTTGTGTTGGGAAGTTGCTGTCAAAATTTCACATAGATCCAATGGTTAACGAATCGAAAAACGTGATTTTCGTACGACTGTGCTGTGCAGAAAATTTATGCGCGGAAATTCTCATTTCTCGTTTTTTTTTCGTTGGACAATCGGACGATTCTTCGATCAGACCGGGTCGCAGCTTTAGGCAGCAATCGGCTGGACGATCCGGGTTGGACTGATCACGATGGAGTTCGGTAGATCGGGCGCGGGAGGCGGGTTTGGCATAGCGCGGGCGATCGGGGCCAGAACTCGGTCGGGTCGGGTCGGATCAAGTCAGCAACCGGATTAACTCAGCAATTCGGGTCAGCAACCGGGTTTGTCCTTCTAGATCGTTAGTCGGGTTCGGGAGCCGGACAGGCGGGCTGCAATTGGCCCGGGGCTTCACAGCCTAAATTGCTTCCCTTTTTTTTCTTTTTTTCAAAGGTTGATGTGAAAGTCTTGACCATGCGGTTCGGGTCGCGAGCAGAGTCGCACGGTTGGGGAAATTTGGTTCGTCGAGCGTCGTGGGTCGGAATACAATAGGATTTTAACATATCCGATTCAGGAGGAAACGATGGATCGCGTCTCGACGGATGGAGGTCGGTCTGCGACGGCTAGGTTCTCAATCGGGATTCGGCTTCTGGTGGCGAACAAGAGGGCTGTAAACCGGTAGCGACGGCGGCGGCTCTGTTGGGAAGATGATGACGGCTAGGGTTTGCAGAGGAAGAAAAATCTGATTTTTTTTTCTTTTTTCTTTTTTCGAAATTTTCGATATTTCAGACATTTTTTTTTCTTGCTCTATTGGTAGAGTACGTGCTGATAACGTGTTTCATGAGAAAGTAAAAAGACTGTAAATAGAGTCAATCAATTGTATTCATAACACTGATAGAGGGGCCTTTATATAGGCATTACAATAAAAGTCCTTCCATACATAGGATTCTTAGATAAGGTAAGACATCTAATAGGATCCTACTACCTCTAGAAGGATCTGGAACCTTCCATCTATGTATCTACAATCAGTATTAGGTAAGACACATCACGGGAATAATAATTCCCGGAAAAATCTTATCTTTATAGGTAAGAAAATAATTTCAAACTCAAAATAAAATGTTTTTAAAAATAAAAATTATATATCAACTCAAATCAAAGATCTCGACAAATAGAATAGAATAGAGAAAATAAAACTTCAAAATTTTATTTTTTATGTGTCAAAATCACCCTTCAAGTGTGGAGGGTAAGTTCACCTTCTTTTTAGAAGAGCGAACAAAATTACACTCAATATTTTCACATGTCCTCATAATAACTGAATCACGACAAGACTAATGTGATTTCTTCTTATGAGCATGTCACTACGCCATAGATGGCCTATCGCCACCTCATGGGCATGGTGTTGCCTTCTTAGGTGTTGCAGTAGCTATGAAATTTTTGCCTTATCGCAACCTTGTAACCTTGGTGTTACCTTAGACATAAATATGTGTTGCTGTAGCTATAAATAGGTGTTACACACTGCAACACTATGTCTGTGTTGCCTTAGACTATTAATAAATAAATAGATAAATTTCTTTCAAAATAAAAATTATACTTTAAGACTATTTAAAATTTAATAAAACCAAAAAAGATATTTTATATAAAATATGTCTCCATTAAATAAATACTATATTTATTTTATAAATACTAGTATTTTTTTCAAAATTTGCTTACAATATATAATTTTATTATAAATTAAAAAAATATATACAAATTTATTAAAACAAAAAAGATATTTATACAAAATATGTCTTCATTAAATAAATACTATTTTTTTTTCAAAATTTCTTACAATATATAATTATTAAAAAATTAAAAAAAATAATATATGAAAATTATTAAATTTTGAGTGAAATCATTTAAATTGTATAAAAAAAGATATTTTATAGTACAAAATATGCCTTCAGCAATGTTTTTAGGTGCGCGGCAAAACAAAAATATTACAATTGGGCGCTGAGCCGCAATGAATAATTAGGTTACGAGGGAAGAAGAGCTCTGTAGCTACTGCTTCAAAACCCCCGTCTAACTCTCCTAACCGGAAAGCGACAAAGCCCTCGGGGCAAAGTCCTAAAAATTTTCCGACTGAACCATTCTGAACATCGCTTCGGTTGGAATTAGAGAAACTAGGTCCCGCTCTCGAAACCAAAACGATAGCAAGATGATCATTCCACTTCTTCGCTGCGGGTCTCCTTCTCACTTCATTCTCTCGTAATCAATTGGGATTCAAGGCTTCGATAGACAGGGATTCAAGAGTTCGAGTTATTCAAGGTTGAAATCAATTGAAGGGGTTCAAGTGTTCTATTAGGGCTTGAGTTCAAGACTTTGGGTGTTATTGAAGGGGTTCAAGCTTCTTTAGATTTCGTTTTAGGTATAAACCTCTCTTATCTCTCTGTCTAATTGATCTCTCCCCCCCTTCTTTTACCCTCTCTCTCTTTATTTAGTGTTATTACAATCTCGATAAAGTAAAGTGTGTTAATATATTATATATGCAATTTGTAGTTGTTTGTAAGTTGATTTCTGTGCATTATATAGGACTACGATCAACATTAAACTTTGATGTTAGTTAAACTTTGATTATTTGTATAATTACTTTGGTCTTGATAATTAGCTAAATTCTTAAACTCATTTTATGGACTAGGTTATTATTAACACACACTTATCTTCTTGTACAACCATCTTCAACAGTTAGCCTTTTCAACAGATTACGTAGCCCTAAATAGTAATATATTATAATTATTTGTATAATTACTTAGGTCTTGATATATACTGTAGTGATGGATGACGAGGAAAATAGGTGGACTGAACTTCCAAAGTTCAGTGACGAGTATATCAACGGGGTAAAAGCTTTCATACAAAATGCAGTTGCTAAATTCGCCGTAGGTGAAGAAATTACGTGCCCTTGTAAAAAATGTAAAAATGACAAGTGGTATCGTCAAGATATAATATACAACCATCTCATCTATAATGGTCCATATCCATTGTATATGAAACGGATGTGTGAGGTTTCGCGACTAAGGAGTGACGAAGATATGGACTTTGAGGCTGGTCTAAGTTTTGGAGATAACCTAGGTGACATGTTGCACTGTACTCATCGAATGCAGAATGATGATGAGAACAAGCAGAATGATGATGATGAGAACAAGCAGAATGGTGAAGATGAGAACACTTATGTACCCAATTCCGATGCTAGAAATTTTTATCGCCATCTTGAGGACGGAAAGCAACCATTATATGTAGGCTGTTTAAAATTTTCGCGATTAAGTTTTATCATAAGTCTTTACTCTTTAAAATGTGTACATGGAATTATGGAGGCTTCATTCGGGGATTTACTACAGTTAATGAGAGAGGCTTTTCCACAAGCCCACATACCTTTATCTTTCAATGCTGCTAAGAATATAATTAAAGATTTAGGCCTTGATTACCAAAAAATACACGCATGTACAAACGATTGCATGTTGTATTGGGCAGAAAACAAAGATAAAGAGGTTTGTAAAATTTGTGGATTCTCGAGATGGGAAGTAGTGGAAAAGGAGGCCAACAGTTACAATGATCCAAAGAAGGTGATTCGCAAAGTCCCGACAAAAGTTATGCGATATTTTCCCTTGAAACCAAGGTTGCAAAGGATGTTTATGTCCAAGGAGTACTCGCAACTTATGTTATGGCATACCGTTGGAAGAAAAAAAGATGGGAAACTTACACATCCAGCTGATGCCGAGGCTTGGAAGGCGATGGATGCAAGATATCCTGATTTCTCGGCAGAAAGTAGAAATATCAGATTTGGTGTAGCCGCTGAAGGCTTCAATCCTTATCGTACAATGAGTTCAAATCACACCACATGGCCAATTGTTTTGGTAAACTACAACCTCCCACCTTGGCTAAGCATGAAGCCTGAAAATTTGATTCTTTCAACACTCATCTCCGGTCCAGAATCTCCAAATAATAATATTAATGTATTTATGCAGCCTCTAATTGAAGAATTAAAAGAATTATGGGATGTTGGTATAGAAACCTATGATGCCTTGTCCAATCAAAATTTTAGGCTAGGTTCAAGTGTGTTGTGGACTATTAGCCACATTCCGGGATATGCGATGTTATCCGGTTGGAGCACAAAGGGTAAATTGGTGTGTCCCGTATGCCATTATGCGACATCTTCAATGTACTTGAAACATAGTAAGAAAATGTGCTACATGTGCCATAGAAAATTTCTAGATCCGGAGCACAAGTGGAGGTTTGACAAAAGAAGGTTCAATGGTGAGGTTGAAATGGGACATGTTCCACCAATTTTAACGGGAACAGATGTACTTGATGTATTGGCGGGCTTTCAAAATGAATTAGCGACGGACATAAGCAAGAAAAAAGGCGAAAAGCGTAAAAGGGGTCAAAAGAAGAAAAAAGCTTACCCATTCAAGAAGAAGTCAATATTTTTCAATCTACCATATTGGTGTCACAATTTATTGTGGCATAACCTTGATGTTATGCATATTGAAAAAAACATTTGTGATAATTTACTTGGTACTTTGCTGAATATTGGCAGTAGGTCGAAAGACCATTTGAATGCTCATTTGGACCTACAAGAAATGGGTATTAGGAAAGATCTTCATCCTTTTCAGTCAAGTGATGGAAAAAACCTTGAGATTAGGGCTGCCATTTTTGACATGACGAACCAAGAGAAAGAAATATTTTGCAGTGCTCGAGAAGGCTAAATTACCATACGGCTGTGCATCTAATATCAGTCGCTATGTTCACACAAAGAAAAGACAAATCTCAGGGTATAAGAGTCATGATGCTCATTTTGTTCTTCACTACCTGTTACAGTTTGAAGTGAAAAAAACTTTGAAACCAGAGGTTGCATTAGCTTTGATAAGACTTAGTTCATTCTTAAGAGGTCTTTGGAGCAAATTAATAGATTTGGGTGACATAAAGAGGTTGCAGCAAGAAATTGTTTGCCATTTGGAGATGATATTTTATAGGAACTGATTGAGAAGAAACTCGCCTCATCTGAAGGACTTGATGGCATTGAGGAACTAGTTTCAGCTGGAAAAAAAATCCCATGGCCCGGGTTGGCTTATAGGCAGACATGATGCAAAAGCTTTCAAAAAACCTAATCAGGCTACAGCTCCAACTGATTCGTACATACAAGAATTGGCGAAAAGGATACGGCAGGAGCTTGTTGATGAAGTGGAGGCAAAGGTGAATCAGAAGGTCCAACACAACCTAACATGGATTCTGAAAAAAATAGATGAAGCCAACCCTGACTTGAAAATTAATATTGGTGCAACACTTTTTGATGACACGCGAGAAGATGACACTCCAATTATGCGAGAAGATGGCACTCCAATTACGCAGGAATATGACACTCCAGTTACAGGAGGCCCTAACTCTTAGTTGTCATCCATTTTTTTTCACCAATTTTCAACCATCTATCCTGCCTATTTTCATGTGGTTGGTTGACAATAACCATATTATTTTCTAGTACTTCTACTTATGTTTTTGAATTAGTTGTCTATTTGGTTGATGTTGTTGGTTGATATAGTGGATTGGTTGATGTTTTTGGTGGATTGATGTACTTGTTGGTTTAAGTATAGCTAGGTTAATGATGCAGAATTGGTTTTTATGGGAAACGCAATATTTAAATGCTATATTTTTATTCTGTTCATTTGAGGTGCTGCAATAGGTAGTTAGTGTGTTGCAATTGGTTAGTATTTTGCAATAAACATTGGGTTGCAGTTGTTATTATCTGGTGTTGCATTAGACAGAACAATGTTGCCACAATATGGGTCCCACACAATCTGGTATCTATTTTATTAAATTATAATATCTATTGCAACACAGATAAAATGTTGCAATATGGTGTCAAGTATGTTGCCATAGGCTCCTATGGTAACATGGGAACAGGGTGTTACCTTAGGCAGTTCGCATGTTACCTTTGTGGTCAAAGGAAACTGCTGAGAACACAACACACTTTTGGTGTTACCTTTGCCCTTTTCGGGGCTAAGGCAACACTAAATCAGGTCTATGGTGACACTATTTCAGGGTTGTTGTAGGCCATCTATGGCATAGTGTGTGGGTCGGCCATGTGGCCTTATGGCCGCCCCTCATCGGACTGAAATATGGACTCGTGTGTCTGGTCCATTAGGCATAAGATCTATTTCATTATATTCATATAAATAAGTGATTTGATTATGTAATTATATCAAATACTTATTTCTCTAAAGGATAATTATTTTTAAATTAAATTAATTACCAATAATTTATTTACAGAGTGTAAGTAATACCTAGCCAATCTCATGGTTCACACTGTAACCCAACTCAGAACGAATAACAGAGATCATTCCCAATCTTTTATCCATTATGAATACCGTAAATGTATAACCATTTAATTATATGTTCCAATCATGTATTAGGATCGCGATAATGTCAATTTCTGCTATAAATTGATGTTATGCATGTGTTAGTACAAACTGAGATCACGAAACTTTCGTGTGTTAAATGCAACTAGCTCTATATGTTCTTGATAAAGACTTATGATAACATCTTCTAGTAATAGCATAAGACACTCACACGTTCACTTATAGAAGAAAAAAATCATATCTTGGTATTTAATAGAGACAGCTACTTGCCATCAAGTTGCACTTCGAGGTTGAACCCATCGTCCGGTGATTGTATCAAACTATTCTAGTGATATATATAAATTAAGGAACACATCTCCTACTTAATTCTCATCTCAAAAGTTCATGTATACCAATCACAACCTTTTAAATCAGTCATTGACTATTTCAGAGTGAAATTCATGTGATCGAATTTGAGGAGAGTAGTGTATATATATACTAATTTCATTAGCATATATATATATATATATATATATATATATATATATATATATATATATATATATATATATATATATATATATAATGTGTGCTTCCACTAACACCTAGTGACGACAGACATTCTACACGTAAAAACACTCTTACACAAGCGTTGGCTAAACAAAATGCCTAATTAAGTTTTATCGACTTGCGAATTAGTTAAGCATTTGAGCAATAAGCAGTTCCAGTGCCCATCTTCTTATCTCATAAGGAGTGGAGCGTTTGCTCTCAAATGCAAGGAATATATTCCTACATACCAAATCATGAACCCAATGACAAGTAGCAATATAGAAATAAATGATGCTTTTAACATAAATATTCATGATATTCAAAATTACAATACTATGTTCTCACTCTCTCATCATCTTAGTAACATTCGAGGATATATTAATAGCAAACATATGCTGTCAAGGGCCAATCATGGCTGTTATCAAGTGTTAGGAATATGCCATCGAATACCACTCGTGTAACACCCTAATAACCCATAGTGACGTTACACGTTGTAGAACCTTCAACAAGGTCTACCAGGCTGACAACTAATCATGACTACTCATATAAAGCCACACATCATGGTCATAAAATATAACTTAGGTCGTGGCCATCGGCCAAAATGTTTTGACACTAATAACATAAGACAAAGTACAACACAATCAATTGCCCTCCCTGGGGACTTCCACATAACTCTTAACCGTACCACATCTCATCATAAATTTATTACAAATTTAACAACAACAACAAAATAGACTCTCACAACTCAAGCCTAATTACATCATTAATGCTTGACCGTCCTTCATGTGCATCTCCCGTGCTTGCTCCTCGGCTCGACCGGTACCTGAAATGCATAAGACGCATTTCCCCCATTTAAGAGGTTAGTATTTAAATGGCTAGTGCAAGTACATAATTACACAACATTATATACACGTACAATTCAACATATCAATCACGTTTTCGTAATACATTGCAAAGCATTATTCTGGAATAAACAAGTTTCACAAAACATCACCATCACGAAGACCATGTCACCGCATGTCATCACAAAACATCACACTTTGTAACCCCGACTATGCACCTTAGCATAGCCCCTAAAGACCCAGTCGAGTCCTACCCATGTGGGAAACCACTTCCTGGTCGTGCCCCTTAGCATCGGCCCCCCAGAGGCCACGTCTGTCTGACCCTCCCCAAGTGGAAGAACAACAACATACGCACACACGTTTTCCACAATGATCATACATGTCGAATTCACATCATACATAATATAATGTAATATATGTACTTGCCTTGATTATTTCGGTGGATACCGAGTCCAGTAAAACATGGACAAGAAGTTTTCAATCCCCAATTTCCGAACCTAAAATGATCAATCTAGCAAGACTCATATCAGGACTGGCGATTCTAATCACAACAACATGTTGAATTCAAAACCATATTCTAAGGGGATTTTTATCGAACACCTAGCGGGCATTTCGTGTATAAGAATTGGTATAGTTGAAGAATTCGATCTCTCACCCGCTAGAATTGATGAAAACCACTCAAGAACATCTAAGAACCTAAGAACACCTAAGCATCCTAGAAACAAGAACTAGTAAGAATCAATCGGAGAAACTTGAAGAACTTCCGTTACATACCTTGATTTAATCCAGAAAAATAGATGATTCTTCGAAAACAACCTTGATATCTGGATTCTATGATGTTAGGAACAAGGTTATGGCTTGATTTTGGAGCACAAAACTGAAATTATTCATGGAGAATGAAGTTGAGTCGAATGAAAGCCCTAGAACACTTCAGAAATGAGAGAGGGGGCTATTTATACTCATTCTGTCGGATTTTCAGCATTTCAGCAATTCCCGGTTGTGTCAAATGACACGATCGAGTCACTAGCTGTGTCAACCGTCCAGTGAGTTTTGCTTAGCTAAAATAGTTCGACACAGCCCGTGTCAAATGACTCGTCCGTGTCACTGTACCAGGCCGAAAGTGTAGTCTGCTATTTCGACCATAACTCCTTCATCCGGACTCCGATTGACTCACCGCTTGAACCATTGGAAAGATGATTTAACTATTTATTATACTTTTCATTTAAGAATTTTTGAACTTTATA
Organism: Orobanche coerulescens; assembly: GCA_033398695.1. Lineage (NCBI taxonomy): Eukaryota > Viridiplantae > Streptophyta > Magnoliopsida > Lamiales > Orobanchaceae > Orobanche > Orobanche coerulescens. Next base: position 90,670,622 of record CM065814.1, read on the forward strand.
AAGTAGACCTAACTGCATGACATTTACCGAACAGTGCCTATTCATAAGACTCTAGGTGTCTACGGTTGAATTTATGCATTAACAAGAGGAATAGACTTAACAATCATCAATAGGGAATTATACCACCATATTATGAAGCCAATACACATCGGACATCATAATTACGAGGAGTTTAGTCAATAGATCAATAGTCACTAGCAATAGGACTCGCAAGTTCTATCGTCGAAGCAAGGACTTAGAATTATACAAGCATAAAAATCTCGGGTATCACACTCTCTCCCCCTTAAAAGAAGTTTCATCCCGAAACTTAAGAATTAAACAATTCAGGGTATCTCGATTTCATGCTTTCTTCTGTCTCCCATGTCGCCTCCTCGATTCCATGTCTCGACTACTGTATCTTCACTAAATGAATAGTTTTGTGTCGAAGTTTCTTGACTCGACGTTCCAGAATCTGAATCGGTTTCTCCTCGATTGTCATGTCGGGACCCACCTCAATTCCTTCATACTCATGGACATGGCTTGGGTCTGGACTGTATCTCCTCAATTGAGAAACATGAAATACGTTGTGTACATGACTTAAAGACGGCGGAAGGACTAGATGGTAGGCTAAATATCCAACGTGCTCTAGAATATCAAACGGCCTGATGTACATTGGAATCAATTTACCCTTTTTCCCAAAATGATAAACTCTCCTAGTCGGCAACACTTTCAACAGGACATGATCACCGACTTCAAACTCCAATGGTTGGTGTCGATTATCTCCACAGGATTTTTGTCGACTTTGAGCAGTCAGTAGTCTATCACGAATGATAGCAATCTTCTCTCTAGTTTCGACTAGCATGACCAGTTCAGTCCTAACTAATTCGGATGAATCATCCAACATAATGGCGACCTACATCATCTTCCATACAAAGCCTCAAAAGGTGCCATTTTAATCGACGTATGCTAGCTGTTGTTATATGTAAATTCAATCAACGGAAATTGTGATTCCCAGTCATCTCTCCAGTCTAAGGTGCACGCCCTTAACATATCTTCCATAGTTTGGATCGTTCGTTTCGTTTGCCCGTCTTTCTTAGGGTGATTGGATGTACTAAGCTTTAACTCAGTACCTAATGCTCGGTGAACAGACTGCCAGAAATGAGATACAAATTGACCATCCCGATCCGAAACAATGCTCTTTGGGACCCCGTGAAACCTAACAATCTCTGCAACAAACACACGAGATAGTATCTCAGGTCCCCACGTATCTTTGATTCCTAGAAAATGGGCTTATTTGGTTATTCGGTCGATGATTACCCAAATCTTGTTCATTCCAGTCCGAGTCCTTGGCAAGCGAGCAATAAAATCCATGGAAATATCCTTCCACTTCCATTCTGGAAGGTCAAACACTGCTGACAGGTTGCTGATGCTCAATTTTAACCTGCTGACAGGTCAAACACTTTGATACAAAATCGTTAACATTATTCTTCAGGTTACTCCACCAAAAGTTACTTTTTATATCCTTGTACATCTTACTCGTACCAGGATGAATAGAGTAAAGTGTGGTATGTGTTTCTTTCAAAATTCTCTGCCTTAACTCAGTATCACACGGCACACATAATCTTCCCTGAAATCTCAAGACTCCATCCTCCTGTACCACAAATCTAGGGGCTTTCCATCTCCTTATATCCTCCTTCAACTGAATCAGAAACGGATATTCAACCTGTTTCTCCTTGATATCATCTATCAAAGTAGAAGTGATTTCTAACGCCCTTAACTGACCCTGAATCCTTTGTAGCCAAACTTCGATGCCTTGTCTCATCAAATCCTGTTGGATTCCCCGTTGGGGTGTAAGAACCTCTAACATCTGAAGTGTCATTGGTTTACATCTCAAAGCATACGCTACCATGTTCACTTTCCCCGGATGGTACAAGATCTCGAGGTCGTATAATCCTTGATCAATCCTAACCACTGACGCTGTCTCATGTTCAACTCCTTTTGGCTAAGGATATACTTCAGGATTTTATGATCCATATATATTTTACAACACGAACCATAAAGGTAATACCTCTATATTTTTAAAGCGAAGACGACTGCATCTAATTCTAAGTCATGTGTAGGATAATTTGCTTCATACGGTTTCAGCTGCCGAGACGCATAAGCACTAACTCTATCTGACTGTAATTTTTCATTTTTATCTGTCGTTGTATATTCGGATGAATTGAATATTGTGGATCGTTGCATTTAGTATTATGTTGAGGTATTATAGATTTGAGCTTTATATCATTGTTATTTCATTCATACTTGATGATTCGATGTCAATTGGAGAGTTGCATTTTTGAACTTTTTTCTGTTGGTGTAGCATACGCTATGTTGCTAAACTTATGATCTAACGTACGTAATACCTTGTCTGTTGCGTACGTTAAGAAGGAATCTGACATCGGTTGACTTCAGCACGTGAACTTGTTATCCGTTGGCATGCATATGTATGATGTCTGAGCTGTCGTGTCGGCCAGAGTCAACTTTTATTAACCTGCGTAGCACCCTTTTAATTAGTGTGCGCTAATGGCCTGCAGCTTCAAGATAGTAGCCACTGTAAGCCGCTTACGTACATAACATTAACTGGTTAGCGTACATAAGAGAGTTAACGTATGCTAAATTTCCCCGATAGCGTATGTTAAGCCTGCAGTCTATTTATGGGACCAGCCTGTTTTTTAATTCTTCACAACTCTAAACAATTTTCTCTCCATACATCATCCCTCTGCACCCCCAAATCAATATCAACCTCCTCCAACTTGCGTTTAAGCCTTAAATCTTGGAGTGGAGCTCATTACCTTGAAGATTATGAGGTGATCTTGAGCTTGGAGTATACTTTCTTGTATTGTTGAGAGTTGTTCATCATTTCTGAAGGTATGTGTGCATCCCTTCTCTGTAATTTTCATATGTTAGTGTTAATAAGGAAGTATATTTCACCTAGAGTTAAATCAATCAAGTAAAACATAGTTTTAATCCAACTTTTTAAACTTGATGAATATGATAAATGAGGGTTTGAAATGGAAGTATTCTTGATGATATAGTGATACTAACCATATTCTGATTATCATACTCATCTTGCTGGACGAATTTAGCTCAGTAGAACATCGTTGAATCTGTTAACTTCACCGTAGTTGGATTTAACCAATAGAATTGATATCATAAAGTGTTTGAACACCATTTTAAGTATTTAATTACCTTGGGAAGAACTTGATAATGCTGAGGATAGGATTAGATGATCTTGTTCAGAGATCTTAGAAGCTTTAACAATCATTATGGTTCAGCTTCACAAGTCTTTGAAGAATATTAAGGATCTTTCTAATTACAAACAATAACTTTTCATTAATCTAATGTGTTGAGAACTTAGAATGTTTTTGATCATCATACTAAATAGATAGTGAATTCATAATGATATTAATGAATCGTCCAGGTTGGTAAGAATGAGTTTGATAACCTTCATGAATATGGTGTAATCGCATAACTAATATAACCTTATTGTAAGCTTAATATTCAATTTAGATGAGATGTATTGATGAACATAATTGTGCATATTTTACCTTTCAACATTGTAATGTTTTGGAAAGTTTAATCAACATAAGATGATATTGACAACATAAGTGGTTGTTTAACATGTTCTTGATAAAATTCTTATTTATGAAGAATCATGTGAACATTCGATAAAAGTATTGTGAACCGATTTTATGGTTGAAATGAGGTAAAAAGAATTCTTGGTATAAGACTTCGATATTTTGAGATAGCAAAACTATTCTAATGGATTGTAGGGTGTCGTCTTACTAATCCTATATTGATCATTATACGAATATGTTATTGAGTAAAATGTATTTCGTTCAAGGTTGATTGTTCGAGTAAACGATATTAGTCGAGGACCGTACATTCGTTTCGACAAGAAGAGGATTATTCTCGCCTCCGTATTGAGGCAAGTTATCTCGCTTGGTTATAATGATGACTATATTCTTGTGATAGTTATACATTTCATGTGTATGAAATGTTTATGAAATGTTTGTCGTGATTCGACATTGTCTTTGACATTATTCCGTTTTCATCATGGGGTTGCATTCCCAAGTACGTCGCTTTGAATCGTTGATCTCGTTGGTCCGTATTATCAATTCGGTGAGTTTTCTTGATCCTTAATCGGATATGTATTTCATTGAAATTTGTTGTCATGTTGTATCGTGACATATCTAGAATCATATTTGCGTGTCGATTGGTTATTGTGTAAAATTTTTAGCCGGGCACTTATATAGTCATACGTGGATGTTTCCGTATTAGACTGTGCACACGAGACGTAGTTCGTGAGGCTAATTAGGTACATTGTCACACGTATATTCTGGATTCCGTATAGGGGGTGGACATGTACACGGACATATTTCTGGATCGGGCGTACTGTGATGTCCATCTTGAGCCCTATTGTTTAGTCGTTCATAGTCCATGTTGATTGGATATGTTTGATGGTTTGTGACGGATTGTTCATACGCCCGAGGGGTATGTTCAATAGTCGGGATATTTTCTTGAGATCTAATATATGTGAATTGTATAATGTCGGGAGAATCATTTATCATGTATATCTAACCCCGTGTTTTTGGCGAAATACTTGTGTTGTATTTTAGGTCGAGGTAAAGGCAAGGCACGTGAAGAGCATGTTGACGGCGAAGGGTTCGAAAGATACTAGTTCGGGGGGCCCAAATCATTTGTTGTCCGATTATGTTAAAACCGTGTAATGTTACCTTATTTCCGCTTCATTTAAATTACTATCTTGTTGTATTGGTATTTTGATGTATATTCCATCTCCATATGGTTTATACTTGTATTTCGGATCCTGTGTATCTTAAGGCCGTTGGCCATATTTTTAATAAACTCCTAATCGGAGTAATAACTATTTATTGTGGTTCGGTATCACAAGTAATACTTATTTAATCTGTTTTTGGATATCTCTGGGTGGGTCCCAGTATGGGGTCCACGGCACTGTAATAGCCGCCTTTTGGGGTGTTACAGAAGATGGTATCAGAGAGTTTTTTTCTTTTTATGAGTCATTGTGAAATGAACTAGTATCAAGAGACCTTCGTGTCACGTGTGACCTGCAAGCGCCTAACCCTACGAGCCAAATGTAATACCCGAGATTTCTGATATGTATTTGGAACTTGTGATATTGTAATTGTTGCACTTTAATCTGAGTATTATTCTCCGTATCTCATAGTCCGGTGTTGTTGAGCGTATGATTTCATGAATGTGATTTAAGATTTGTGATTCTGCGCATGTAGCGCACGCTATCGTCTATGTGTAGCGTACGCTAACATGGATCCATAGCGCACGCTACAAAGGAACATTAGCGCACGCTATACGTGGTCAATATGATTGAGACGTGTGGTAGGTGAGATCAGGCCGGGGATCTTGGTCGGATTGTGTCGGGATGAACCTGGACGGCTTTCGGGAAAAGCCAAGTCAACGCCTTAGCGCACGCTACTGACATGAGATAGCGCACGCTAAGTGCTGAGTACAGTGAAGTCAGTAAGCCGTTAGCGCACGCTACGAGTATGGACTAGCGCGCGCTAATAACCATTTCCTATAAATAGGACAGCATCCTTTTCGTATTTTCAGTCCTTTCTCTTCCCACATCCGAATCAGTATACTTAGAGTATTACTCCCTACATCCTAAACACTTCATATCAACATCCTAGCTCGTGTTGAAGATTGTAGATCATTGAGGATTGGTGTTCAAGCCTTCGACGTTGGATTTGCTTCGATTTCCTCCTTGTTCTTCACTACTTTGAGGTAGGTGATTCTTCACCAATATTAGTAGTGTTCTAAAGGACGTTTGATCATGTTTATCTAGTCCGTTAGATTTGTTAATAGTCGAACATCATGTGTTAGAAAGATATTTTGACGTTTCGGTACTTATTCATCGGATAATCCTTTGAACCTTTTTAGTGTTGGACTCCTAGACGTATTCATGTATCTTCAAAACTGTTTATGACCAGTATGGGGAGAGCATCAATTTCTTATGTTTTTACATGATAGAATCATACGTTTAGGACATGAAATGGATTGGACTTAGGATGTTCTTGAAGATCAAAGATGAATAATGGTGTTGTGATGATTATACGTACCATTGTATCTTGTAGTCGTTTAATCCGTAGAGATCTTTCACAAACCGCATGAGCATGATATACACTGAGATGGCTTGTTTTAACATTGAGGACTTCATGAGTTTTCATCACCTTTAGCTCAAGTTTTACCCAGTAGTGACTGCCATGCACGATTAGCGCACGCTAAGATGTATATATTAACATGCGCTATCGGGAACGAGTAACGTGCGCTACGTTGGATACGTAACGTACGTTATATCATCGGGCAGGGCAGTCGACTGTTCAAAGAAGGCTGTCGGTACACAGCTAGCGCATGCTAAACCTGGTCATTTGCATACGTTAACGGGCAGGCTTAGCGCACGTTACGTATAGTACGTAGCGCGCGCTAAGTAGTTCAGGCAGAATTCATTTTTTAAGCTTGCGGTCGTAAACCGGATTATTAGACGTTCGTACGACTTGAGAGGAATTCTTTATTATTTCTTAGGTCCGAGCCTTGCATAGGGGACGATCGAGGGGCGGTGGCATACGGACGCGTGTCATTTGTTGGAGTATTTCCAATTTTGCCATTTTCGAGGCAAGTATCATATGTCGAGTTCGATTTATATTGAAACTTTGATCATGCTTATGGTTTTTTTCATGTTGTTGAATATGAGATGTATTTCTGTAATTTCTCGTGGTATTCGTTGTTAATTGTTCGTATTGATGAACATATTGAAATGCATATATGTATGCATAATTGATTGATTTATGGTATAAATGATCCGAGCGGATCATGAGGATCTATGCTGAGGGCGCTGGATCGAATGTCCACCATGCGTTGGTCCGACGGGATCATCATGGGGATCTATGCTGAGGGCGCTGGATCGCTGGACGGGTTTTCCACCATGCGTTGGTCCGACGGGATCATCATGGGGATCTATACCAAGGGCGTTGGATCGCTGGATTACCCTGTACTGTGTTGATGGAATCGTGAGGATTCGCATCGTTGGATTCCGATGACGGAAGTCCGTTTTGCATGTTTTATGATGCATTGATGATTTATGTATTATGATACTTGTACTAGCATTGTTTTGCTAACCCCTTCGGAGGTGGACATTGTTTTGATGTTCAGGTAGCCGAGGAGCGGGGAAGCAACCACAGTACCGACAGGACGATGAAATGGCTCAGTGATGTGGTTGATGTTTATTGTTATTGTAATTTGTCTTCTTGGTTCATTTAGTACTCGAGTACGTCTGTTTTAATAATGTCATTTCGATATGGTTGTATAAGTTAACTCATTTGATCGGTTGAATTAAATCTGTATTTGAACTTCAGTTGTACGATTGGATTATATTTACATTTCTTTTAAATTAGCCTTGTAAATCCTTACTTAAAGGGTTTACGGCGCTGTAATTATTCCGAATATCTCGGGGTGTTACAGAATATGGTATCGGAGCTAAGGTTCTTGGATATCTTGGCAGTCGGGTTAGTTGGGTCTGTTTACGTTATTTGATTATTGGTCATTCGTAACATCACTGCTGAGCCAGCATCGTCGTGTGGACCGTGGTTGTAAGTCTCCTAAATCTCAAATACTACCGTTTTATTTAATTCATGTTTGTGAACATTGATGGCTGTACTTTTAGAAAGTTGCCCTGGATATTGAGTATTTGTGTTTACAGTATGTTGAGAGGAGGTCGTGGACGCGGACGCGGTCGTGGATGCGGACGTGGAAACGTGAGACAAGAAGATTCGGTGTCTACCCCAGAAATAACCGCTAGCCGAACGGATTCCCATTCCGGGGGACAACAGGGATCAGCAAATAATAATGCAGATCCTAACGTGCCGGGAGTGCTTCAGCAGGTGGTTGCCCAGATAAACCAGTTTGCTCAAGTTGTGGATCGCATGCAGACAACGATGGGACAACAGCATAACGTGGATAATCGAGAAGATAAATGGCTTACCGAAGTGATCAAATTGCATTCTCCGAAATTTGACGGTTCTGCTGAGACGCTTTCTTGGGATCACTGGATGAAGGAATTAGAAAAGATTTTTATGGGATTAAGCGTCCCAACGAGTAAAGGTTCCTACGCCCAAGATCTTCTCGACAGGAGGCTTTCGATCGTTGGAGGCCATTCGACCGGAGGAGCATAATGTTGATTTGACGGAATTCAAATTAATGATGGAAGCGCAGATTGTCCTCGCCAGCTAGAGAGGCCCGAATTCGGGAGTTTTTCTCACCACAAAATTCAAGCATTCAGACGGACGTGATTAAGACTTTTAATCACCGGTGACTTATGTGCGCCACTTGGTCGACCGAGGCGAGAGGATTTTCCATTTTGACATGCGAATGAAGCCGGAAATTCAGCAATATATGTCCGGATTTGAATGTACCACTTTGCGATGATGATCAGGACAAGGCGTTGGCCTATGATATGAAGGAGGCAGCAGTAGAGAAATCGACGGAAGCAAAGAAGCAGAGAGTGGCTGGCAACTTCACGGAGAATAAGAGTAGTGGGCCTTGCAGGGGCCAGTCCTCTTTTCATTCATCCAGGAGGCCTCCGCATCCTTCTCGAGGAGGAAAGAAGTTCCGGGCAGCACCAACCGTTTCAGACGCAGGGAAGAAATGTTATAACTGTGGCAAAGCGGGACATATTCGACGTGACTGTTTCGCGCCTGCTGTGACTTGTTTCGAGTGTGGACAGGAAGGACATCGCGCAACATTTTGTGGGAATGCGACTAGATCTTTTGGCACTCGCACTCCTGTACCGGTTCCGAAGGACACTAGTGTAAACTAGATGCAGCAGAGCGGTTTCCCGCAGCAGAATGTTGGGAAAAGAGAGGCATCCAGCGCTGGGTCCGTTCCTCCGCGTATTTACGAGATGAAGAAGGATGATCAAAACACAGCTGTTGCATCAGGTACTATTCAGATCCTTTTGCAACCAGTTAGTGTCTTGTTCGATTCGGGAGCTACACATTCTTTTATATCTTTGAACTGTGTTAATCGTTTGAAAATCTCGTGCTTGTATAATTATGAACCTTATGTTGTGGGCTTACCGAGCGGAGAGAAAATTGTGGGAACCCTAGAAGCTAGGGATTTTCCAGTGTCTATAGGATGGAGAGATTGGCGATCGAATCTTATTGTAGTTGACATCTACGGTGACGATTTAATTCTCGGAGACGATTGGCTCAACCGTTATGGAGCTATTCTGAATTACCGAAAGAGAGTTATTTCTATCATTGCTGATGACGGATCGGAACACTTATTCCGAGGATGGAGACCGGGAAGCTCGGGAAAATTGATCAAAGCAATGAAGGCCGTGAAATTACTGAAGCAGGGATGTCATGGACTTTGGTGCTATGCCATGAGGAAAGAAGAAGGAGTAGAGCTCTCATCTATTCCAGTTGTGAATGAATTCGCAGATGTATTTCCTGACGAACTACCTGGGTTACCTCCGCAGAGAGAGGTGGAATTCACTATCGAATTAGAGCCTGGAGCCGCTCCTATTTCCAGAGCACCATACCGCATGGCGCCAACCGAGATGTATGAACTCAAGAAGCAACTGGAGGAATTGTCACAGAAGGGTTATATTCAACCTAGCGTTTCTCCATGGGGAGTGCCCGTTCTCTTTGTCCAGAAGAAAGACGGATCCCTCCGACTGTGTATTGATTACAGGGAGCTCAACAAGATGACGATCAAGAATAAGTATCCTATACCTCGGATCGACGACTTGTTTGATCAACTGCAAGGGGCAAGGGTATTCTCGAAGATTGACTTGCGATCAGGATACCATCAGTTGAGAATTAAGGAATCGGATGTACCAAAGTCTGCTTTCAGGTCCCGGTACGGGCATTATGAATTTGTAGTGATGCCATTTGGACTTACCAATGCTCCTGCGGTATTCATGCAATTGATGAATCGGGTATTCTTAGAATACTTAGATAAATTTGTGGTCGTCTTCATTGATGACATCTTGATATATTCGAAGGACGCAGAGGAGCATGCCGAACATTTGCGTGTGGTTTTGAGCACCTTGAGGAAGGAACAGCTGTATGCAAAGCTTTCCAAATGCGAGTTCTGGCTTAGGGAAGTAACTTTCCTTGGGCATGTGATATCAGCTGACGGAGTTCAGGTGGACCCGAAGAAAGTCGAAGCAATCTTGGAATGGGAAGTTCCTAGTAACGTGAAAGAAGTCCGGAGCTTCCTAGGACTTGCTGGATATTATCGCCGCTTTGTAGAGGGATTTTCCAAAATTGCTCGTCCGCTCACTCAGCTGTTGCAGAAAACTCAAAAGTTCACGTGGGATGAGAAGTGCCAGGCTGGTTTTGACGAACTTAAGAGGAGACTGACGACAACACCTATATTAGCGCTACCAGAGGGAACTGATGGATTCATGGTATACAACGACGCTTCAAATCAGGGTCTGGGTTGTGTGTTGATGCAAAAGGATAAGGTGATTGCTTATGCTTCTCGGCAATTGAAACCGTATGAGGTTAATTACCCGGCTCATGATCTGGATCTAGCAGCTGTGGTCTTTGCCTTGAAAATTTGGCGACATTATTTGTACGGCACTCGTTGCCAGATCTTCACAAATCATAAGAGCCTCAAGTACATTTTCAGTCAGAAAGAATTAAACATGAGGCCGAGAAGGTGGCTGGAATTGATCAAGGATTACGACTTGGAGATTCTCTATCATCCGGGGAAAGCAAACGTAGTAGCCGATGCTTTGAGCTGTAAACCTGTTTCTCTTCGAGTGTTGGAAGCACTTACATACCAAACCAGCATTCAGCGGGAACTGATCCGCGAAGGGATTTAAGTATGGGCACCAGGAATCCAAGGGCAACTATATGTGATGGAACTGACTTCATCACTAGTCGAGGAGATCAAATCTAAGCAGTTGAACGATTCTCTGATCCTTCGGTTAGGTGATGAAGTAAAGGAAGGAAAGGCCCCAGGATTCGTGATACAAGATGATGGAGTTCTGAGATTTCAGAGTCGATTTTGCGTTCCCGATGATGATGATTTGAGACGGACAATTCTGAAGGAAGCTCATAGCGCGCCCTATTCTATTCACCCGGGCAGCAGTAAAATGTATAAAGATCTTAAACAAAACTTCTGGTGGGGGAATATGAAGAAGGACGTAGCAGAGTACGTTTCGAAGTGTTTGACTTGTCATCAGGTTAAGATTGAACATCAGCGACCTGCCGGAATGTTAAAGCCGCTTCCGATCCCTGAGTGGAAGTGGGAGGATATCTCGATGGATTTCATCACTAGTATGCCAAGGACTAGAACGGGAATGAACATGATTTGGGTTATAGTTGATCGACTAACCAAGTCGGCTAATTTCCTAGGAATTAAAGATATATGGGGACCCGAGAGATTGGCGCGAGTATTTATTGCAGAGATAGTCAGATTGCATGGGACGCCGAAGACCATTATTTCGGATCGAGATGGTCGCTTCGTGTCGCACTTCTGGAAGGCAGTTCACAGGGCTTTGGGGACTGAGCTCAATTTTAGCACGACTTATCATCCCCAAACGGACGGTCAGTCAGAAAGGACTATACAAACAGTAGAAGACATGCTTAGAGCCTGTGCTTTGGATTGGTCAACTGATTGGGAAGTTCATTTGCCATTGATCGAATTCACCTACAATAATAGTTGGCATGCTTCTATTAAGATGGCACCATTTGAAGCTTTGTACGGGAGAAGATTTCGATCACCCCTGTGCTGGGATGATTCTTCGGACTTGATCGGGATAGAACCGGAATTGATAGTTCAGACTCAAGAGAAGATAGCTTTGATTCGGGAAAGACTGTTGACTGTCCAGAGTCGACAGAAGTCTTATGCAGACGTACGTCGTCGCCCTCTAGAGTTCGACGTTGGGGATCATGTACTATTGTAGGTGTCTCCTACACGAGGGATTTTCCGTTTTGGGAGGAGAGGTAAGCTAAGTCCGGGATACATCGGGCCATTTGAGGTCCTAGAGAGAGTTGAGGATTTAGCATACAGGTTGGCTTTACCACCATCGCTGAGTCACGTTCACAATGTGTTTCACGTATCCCAATTGCGGAAGTATGTACCGGACCCCAGTCACGTCATTGATTTCGATGAGATCGAGATAGCTAATGATGGCACCTTCGAAGAGAGACCAATCAAGATACTTGAGAGTCGGATCAAACAATTGAGGAATAAACCAATACACTTGGTTAAAGTTCAATGGTCACGACATGGAGCTGAAGAGGCCACTTGGGAAACAGAGGACAGTATGAAGGCTAGATATCCAGAGTTGTTTTCATCTTAAGTTTCGGGACGAAACCTCTTTTTAGGGAGGAAGGATGTAATACCCGAGATTTCTGATATGTATTTGGAACTTGTGATATTATAATTGTTGCACTTTAATCTGAGTATTATTCTCCGTATCTCATAGTCCGGTGTTGTTGAGCGTATGATTTCATGAATACGATTTAAGACTTTTGATTCTGCGCATGTAGCGCACGCTATCGTCTATGTGTAGCGTACGCTAACATGGATCCATAGCGCACGCTACAAAGGAACATTAGCGCACGCTATACGTGGTCAATATGATTGAGACATGTGGTAGGTGAGATCAGGCCGGGGATCTTGGTCGAATTGTGTCGGGATGAACCTGGACAGCTTTCGGGAAAAGCCAAGTCAACGCTTTAGCGCATGCTACTGACATGAGATAGCGCACGCTAAGTGCTGAGTACAGTGAAGTCAGTAAGTCGTTAGTGCACGCTACGAGTATGGACTAGCGCGCGCTAATAACCATTTCCTATAAATAGGACAACATCCTTTTCGTATTTTCAGTCCTTTCTCTTCCCACATCCGAATCCTTATACTTAGAGTATTACTCCCTACATCCTAAACACTTCATATCAGCATCCTAGCTCGTGTTGAAGATTGTAGATCATTGAGGATTGGTGTTCAAGCCTTCGACGTTGGATTTGCTTCGATTTCCTCCTTGTTCTTCACTACTTTGAGGTAGGTGATTCTTCACAAATATTAGTAGTGTTCTAAAGGATGTTTGGTCATGTTTATCTAGTCAGTTAGATTTGTTAATAGTCGAACATCATGTGTTAGAAAGATATTTTGACGTTTCGGTACTTATTCATCGGATAATCCTTTGAACCTTTTTAGTGTTGGACTCCTAGAGGTATTCATGTATCTTCAAAACTGTTTATGACCAGTATGGGGAGAGCATCAAGTTCTTATGTTTTGACATGATAGAATCATACGTTTGGGACATGAAATGGATTGGACTTAGGATGTTCTTGAAGATCAAAGATGAATTATGGTGTTGTGATGATTATACGTACCCTTGTATCTTGTAGTCGTTTAATCCGTAGAGATCTTTCACAAACCGCATGAGCATGATATACACTGAGATGGCTTATTTTAACACTGAGGACTTCATGAGTTTTCATCACCTTTAGCTCAAGTTTTACCCAGTAGTGACTGCCATGCACGATTAGCGCACGCTAAGATGTATATATTAACATGCGCTATCGGGAACGAGTAACGTGCACTACGTTGGATACGTAACGTACGTTATATCATCGGGCAGGCGGTCGTACTCGAGAAGGTCGATAACACTAGCGCATGCTAAACACAGTCATTTGCGTACGTTAGCAGGTGCTTAGCGCACGTTACATATAGTACGTAGCGCGCTAAGTAGTTCAGCGAAATTCATTTTTAAGCTTGCGGTCGTAAACCGGATTATTAGACGTTAAATGCGACTTGAGAGGAATTCTTTATTATTTCTTAGGTCCGAGCCTTGCATAGGGGACGATCGAGGGGCAGTGGCATACGGACGCGTGTCATTTGTTGGAGTATTTCCATTCTTGCCATTTTCGAGGCAAGTATCATATGTCGAGTTCGATTTATATTGAAACTTTGATCATGCTTGTGGTTTTGTTCATGTTGTTGAATATGAGATGTATTTCTGTAATTTCTCGTGGTATTCATTGTTAATTGTTCGTATTGATGAACATATTGAAATGCATATATGTATGCATAATTTATTGATTTATGGTATAAATGATCCGAGGGGATCATAAGGATCTATGCTGAGGGCGCTGGATCGAATGTCCACCATGCGTTGGTCCGACGGGATCATCATGGGGATCTATGCTGAGGGCGCTGGATCGCTGGACGGGTTTTCCACCATGCGTTGGTCCGACGGGATCATCATGGGGATCTATACCAAGGGCGCTGGATCGCTGGATTACCCTGTACTGTGTTGATGGAATCGTGAGGATTCGCATCGTTGGATTCCGATGACGGAAGTCCGTTTTGCATGTTTATGATGCATTGATGATTTATGTATTATGATACTTGTACTAGCATTGTTTTGCTAACCCCTTCGGGGGTGGACATTGTTTTGATGTTCAGGTAGCCTAGGAGCGGGGAAGCAACCACAGTACCGACAGGACGATGAAATGGCTCAGTGATGTGGTTGATGTTTATTGTTATTGTAATTTGTCTTCTTGGTTCATTTAGTACTCGAGTACGTCTGTTTTAATAATGTCATTTCGATATGGTTGTATAAGTTAACTCATTTGATTGGTTGAATCAAATCTGTATTTGAACTTCAGTTGTACGATTGGATTATATTTACATTTCTTTTAAATTAGCCTTGTAAATCCTTACTTAAAGGGATTACGGCGCTGTAATTATTCCGAATATCTCGGGGTATTACACCAAATACGGTATGTACTTTATGAGCCATGATTTAATTATTGGCATGATATTGATATCGGAATGGATCTCTTTGTTGATCTTGTTATTTCGAGGATTTGTGGCAGGATTTATCTGATTAATAATTCGAGATAAATGCTGGATTGATTATATGATTGAAATTGTTCGACTTGACGTCGATGTAATATTCTGTGCGACACTCATGGTGTCGATAATTAATTATGAACCGTTTCCTTGAATATGTGATCCCTTGTTGCTATTAACTTAGCATGAATTTCGAATAGTATCTTGAACTGTACTTATGATTATCATTATGATTGATTCTTTCAGTATGGAAAGGAATCTAAGAGGTCGTGGCAGAGGGGGACGAGGCCGCGGAAGGGGCCAAATCCCGATACCTCGAGCCAACAGAGGCGCGAATGTGGATCATAGTTCCGCAGACAATAGTTCACCTTCTAGGGACCAATCGCACCACAGTGGGCGTGAGGATGCGCGTGTCGATCCTTACGTTGTGATGCCTGGCATGATGACTCAGATGACCCAGATGGGTCAATTAATGGAAGCTATGCAGAGGGCCATTACTGGACAGCAACAAGGGCCTCATCCTCCTCCTGTGCTTGGCGGACCCGTGAGTCGGATCATCAGCGACATCTCTCGCCAGCGACCTCCGACCTTTGAAGGCTCCTCTGAGATTGCTGACATTGTGCATTGGATCGAGCATTTTGAGAAACTTTTCGAGATGGTGGACTGACCGGAAGAGAACCGCGTCTCTGTAGCCGCTTACTACCTTAGCAAAGGCGCTCATACCTGGTGGCTTTCAGTGAGGCCAGCTGATGGTGTTTATACTTGGGAGGAATTTAAAAACCTCATGCTAGACCGTTACTATCCAGGGCCACTCCGTGAGGCCAAACTGTCGGAATTACTAAACCTGGACCCATCCGAGGATGATGTACTATCTGTCGCTGAGAAATTTCAGGCACTTCTTCCTTTCGCCACGACAATTATCCGAATAGAGGGTGATAAGATCAAATACTTTCTCAAGAGGCTCAAACCCCGAATGAGAATGCAACTGTTGAATCACCACTGTATGACCCTGCCCGAGTTCATCGAGAAGGCTCTGGAATACAAGCTCACCACGAAGGAGATTTCTAAGAAGCAACCACAGTCCAACAACAAAAGATCCAGGAACCAGAACCAGACTGAGAGTAACCGGGGGACATTCAGGAAGCCACAGTCATTGCCAAACCCTTCTGGTCGACTACCCATGGCGTCGAAGCCATCTGGATCGCACTCTCGAGCGGTCCCCTCATCTGGTGTGTGCTATAACTGTGGAGACCAGGGGCACATCAGCTCCAAATGCTCGAAGCCGTCCGTCGCATGCCATACTTGTGGGAAAAATAGGCATCATGCTCGTTTTTGCAGAAATGGGCCCGGACGTGAACCAGTGGCGTCTCATACTCCAAACCAGTCTGTTTTCCAGGACCGTGTGCCTCCGTCCGCTTCTTATCGGACTACCACGGCAAACAGGGGAACAGGTCATGTGAATCAAAGTGGTTCACATGGTGCAGGAGCCGCAAAACCCAGGATCTACGAAATGAAGAAAGCTGACGATCCCGAGGCCAACATGATTGCAGTTATACTTGAGATCCACTCTAAGCCGGTGTGTGTTCTTTTTGATACCGGTGCTTCACACTCTTTTATATCTACTTCTTGTTTAAGTTGTTTGCCTATAGACCATGTTATCAATTGTGAGCCCTATGTGATTGGTCTACCCGATGGTAGAAGAATTATTGGGAATCGTGAAGTCCAGGACCATCCGATTCATATGAACGACCGTGAGTGGTTGTCAAATCTGATTGTAATCGATTTACCTAAGGATGATATAATCTTGGGTATCAATTGGATGGATCGTCATGATGCCATACTTAGTGTCCGCAAGCGGATGGTAACCGTCACTTCTGATTATGGTTTCGAGTGTATTTTTCGAGGTGATAATCCCAGTCGTTCCGGGAGAGTCATCACCGCTATGAAAGTAGTGAAACTGCTTAATCAAGGGTGTATTGGTTAATGGTGCTACATGACCAAAATAGCATATCGACCAGTTGAATTGGCCGACATTCCAGTAGTCCGAGACTACCCAGACGTATTTCCAGACGAGTTTCCAGGCTTACCTCCTCATCGTGACGTGGAGTTTATTATTGAGTTAGAGCCAGGTACATCCCCACTTTCAAAAGAACCGTATCGTATGGCTCCGACTGAGATGCAGGAATTGAAGAACCAGCTTGAGGAGTTTACTGAAGAGGGCTATATTCGACCCAGTGCATCCCCTTGGGGATCACCAGTGTTATTTGTACGAAAGAAGGACGGATCTCTACGTTTATGTATTGATTACTGTGAGCTGAACAGGGTAACCATCAAGAACAAATATCCTTTGCCTCGTATTGATGATTTATTGGATCAACTTCAGGGAGCTTCCGTGTTTTCTAAGATTGACTTGAGATCTGGTTATCATCAGTTCAGGATTCGAGAGTCTGACATTTCAAAGACAGCCTTCCGTACTCGCTATGGGCATTATGAGTTCGTGGTGATGCCATTTGGATTGACTAATGCACCGGCGGTATTCATGGAGTTGATGAATCGAGTTTTTGTTAACTATCTGGATCGCTTTGTAGTCATTTTTATTGACGACATTCTGATTTACTCTCGTGACCACGAAGAGCATGAACATCATCTCCACCAAGTTCTCGATACGTTGAGGTGGGAACAGCTTTATGGGAAGTTTTCTAAATGTGAATTTTGGATGCCGGAAGTTATCTTTCTTGAGCATGTGATATCAGCCGAATGAGTGAGAGTGGACCCACAGAAGACGGAAGCCATTCGAGATTGGCTACCACTGAAGAACGTGAAGAAAGTTCGTAGTTTCCTCGGCCTAGCAGGTTACTACCGACGGTTCATAGAAGGATTTTCTAAAATTGCGCAACCGATGACTAACTTACTGCGGAAGGATAAGAAGTATTTGTGGTCAGAAGTATGTCAGCAAAGTTTTGATGAGCTCAAGAGGCGATTGATTTCGGCACCTTTTTTGGTCATACCAAAAGGAACGGAAGGATTCGTGCTGTACAGTGACGCGTCGAGACAGGGCCTTGGATGTGTACTCATGCGGGAAGGGAAAGTGATTGCCTATGCATCGAGACAATTAAGATCCTATGAAGTTAACTATCCGACCCATGACTTGGAGCTAGCAGCCGTGGTGTTTGCTTTGAAAATCTGGCATCACTATCTGTATGGAGTTACCTGCCAGATCTTTACTGACCACAAGAGCCCAAAGTACATTTTTACTCAGAAGGAGTTGAACATGAGGTAGAGAAGGTGGCTAAAATTAATCAAGGACAATGATATCGAGATCCTTTATCATCCGGGTAAAGCAAATGTGGTTTCCGATGCTTTGAGCCGTAAGACAGTGCAGGAGCAGATGCTGAGCCGCTTGACAGCACAGAGGGAGTTGCAGTTAGAAATTGAAGTTTGGTTACAGCGTGTTCAGGGGCAACTTTGCACACTTGAGATTTCTTCGTCTCTTGATGATATGATCAGATCGAAGCAAGTTACGGACCCATTCTTATCTCGAGTTCAGGATGAAGTAACTCAAGGGAAAGCCCCTGGATTCGTGATCCACGAGAATGGGTTGATACGCTTTAGAAATCGAGTTTGTGTACCCACACACGAAGAGTTGAGAAACTCTATCATGAGAGAAGCCCATGCTACCCCGTACTCTATTCACCCGGGATCTAGCAAGATGTATAAGGATTTGAAGCAGAATTATTGGTGGGGAAATATGAAACGTGAGGTTGCCGAATTCGTTTCGAGATGTTTAACCTGTCAGCAGGTTAAGATTGAGCACCAGCGACCCGCAGGAATGCTAAAACCGCTCCCGATTCCCGAGTGGAAATGGGAGGATATATCGATGGATTTTATCACTAGCTTGCCGATGAGTCGTCGAGGAATGAATACGATTTGGGTGATTGTGGTCCGTCTGACCAAATCAGCCCACTTCTTGGAGATTAAGGACAAGTGGGGTCCCGAGAGATTGGACCAGCTATTTATTAAGGAAATTATGAGGTTACATGGTACCCCTAAGAGTATTGTATCGGATCGTGACGGGCGATTCGTGTCGCACTTCTGGAAGGCAGTTCATCGTGCGATGGGCACGCAGTTGAATTTCAGTACGACTTTTCATCCGCAGACCGATGGCCAGTCCGAAAGAACCATCCAAACTCTAGAAGACATGTTGAGGGCGTGTGCTCTTGATTGAAAAGATGATTGGGAAACCCAGCTACCTTTGCTGGAATTTACTTATAATAATAGTTGGCACGCTTCGATTCAGATGGCACCGTATGAGGCATTGTATGTCCGTCATTGTAGGTCACCTTTGTGTTGCAACGAACTGTCAGAATCTTTGGGTACGGAGCCCGATATGTTGTTAGCAGCTCGTGAGAATATTTCTCTGATTAGGAGTCGGTTGTTAACGGCTCAAAGTCGACAGAAGTCTTATGCTGACCACCGTCGACGACCGCTTGAGTTCGAGGTTGGTGACCATGTGTTAATGAAGGTGTCTCCTACCCGAGGTGTTTTTCGTTCGGGAAGAGGGGCAAGCTGAGCCCGAGGTACATTGGGTCGTTTGAGGTTTTGGAGCATGTAGGTGATCTGGCCTATCGACAGGCTTTGCCACCGGCTTTGAGTCGGATTCACAATGTGTTTCATGTCTCCCAGTTGAGGAAATATGTTGCTGATCCGAGCCATGTACTTCAGTTTGAAAAAGTTGAATTAGCGGAGGATCATTCATATGAGGAGCATCCTGTGCGGATACTCGAGAGGAGGATCAAGCAATTGTGGAACAAGACGATCCCCCTACTGAAGGTTCAGTGGTCACGACACGAAGTCGAGGAGGCTACGTGGGAAACCGAGGATAGTATGCGAGTGAGATACCCCAAGTTATTTACCCCTTAGTTTCGAGGACGAAACTCTTTCTAAGGGGGGGAGTATGTAATATCCGACTGTAATTTTTCATTTTTATCTGTCGTTGTATATTCGGATGAATTGATTATTGTGGATCGTTGCATTTAGTATTATGTTGATGTATTATAGATTGGAGCTTCATATCATTGTTATTTCATTCATACTTGATGGTTCGATGTCAATTGGAGAGTTGCATTTTTGAACTTTTTCTGTTGGGGTAGCGTACGCTACGTAGCTTAACCAACGTACGCTAAACTTGTGATTTAACGTACGTAATACCTTGTTTGTTGCGTACGTTAAGAAGGAATCTGATATTAGTTGACTTCAGCACGTGAACTTGTTATCCGTTGTCATGCATATGTATGATGTCTGAGCTGTCGTGTCGGTCAGAGTCAACTTTTATTAGCGTGCGTAGCACCCTTTTAATTAGCGTGCGCTAATGGCCTGCGGCTTCAAGACAGTAGCCACTGTAAGCCGCTTACGTACGTAACATTAACCGGTTAGCGTACGTAAGAGAGTTAACGTATGCTAAATTTCCCCGATAGCGTACATTAGGCCTGCACAGTCTATTTATAGGATCAGCCTGTTTTTCAATTCTTCACAACTCTAAACCGATTTTCTCTCCATATATCGTCCCTCTGCACCTCCAAATCGATATCAACCTCCTCCAACTTGCGTTTAAGCCTTAAATCTTGGAGTGGAGCTCATTACCTTGAAGATTAGGAGGTGTTCTTGAGCTTGGAGTATACTTTCTTGTAGTGTTGAAAGATGTTCATCATTTCTGAAGGTATGTGTGCATCCCTTCTCTGTAATTTTCATATGTTGGTGTTAATAAGGAAATATATTTTACCTAGAGTTAAATTAATCAAGCAAAACATAGTTTTAATCCAACTTTTTAAACACTTCTTGATGAATATGATAAATGAGGGTTTGAAATGGATGTATTCTTGATGATATAGTGATACTAACCATATTGTGATTATCATACTCATCTTGCTAGATGAATTTAGCTCAGTAGAACATCATTTAATCGGTTAACTTCACCGTAGTTGGATTTAACCAATAGAATTGATATCATAAAGTGTTTGAACACCATTTTAGGTATTTAATTACCTTGGGAAGAACTTGATAATGCTGAAGATAGGATTAGATGATCTTGTTCAGAGATCTTAGAAGCTTTAACAATCATTATGGTTCAGCTTCACAAGTCTTTGAAGAATAGTAAGGATCTTGCTAATTACAAACAATAACTTTTCATTAATCTAATGTGTTGAGAACTTAGAATGTTTTTGATCATCATACTAAATATATAGTGAATTCATAATGATGTTAATGAATCCTCCAGGTTGGTAAGAATGAGTTTGATAACCTTCATGAATATGGTGTAATCTCATAACTAATATAACCTTATTGTAAGCTTAATATTCAATTTAGATGAGATGTATTGATGAACATAATTGTGCAGATTTTACCTTTCAACATTGTAATGTTTTAAAAAGTTTAATCAACATAAGATGATATTGACAACATAAGTGGTTGTTTAACATGTTCTTGATAAAATTCTTATTTATGAAGAATCATGTGAACATTCGGTAAAAGTATTGTGAACCGATTTTATGGTTGAAATGAGGTAAAAAGAATTCTTGGTATAAGACTTCAATATTTTGAGGTAGCGAAACTATTCTAATGGATTGTAGGGTCTCGTCTTACTAATCCTATATTGATCATTATACGGATATGTTATTGAGTAAAATGTATTTCGTTTAAGGTTGATTGTTCGAGTAAACGATATTAGTCGAGGACCGTTCGTTCGTTTCGACAAGAAGAGGATTATTCTCGCCTCCGTATTGAGACAAGTAATCTTGCTTGGTTATAATGATGACTAAATTCTTGTGATGGTTATACATTTCATGTGTATGAAATGTTTATAAAATGTTTGTCGTGATTTGACATTGTCTTTGACGTTATTCCGTTTTCATCATGGGGTTGCATTCCCAAGTACGTCGCTTTGAATCATTGATCTTGTTGGTCCGTATTGTCACTTCGGTGAGTTTTCTTGATCCTTAATCGGATATGTATTTCGTTTAATTTTGTTGTCATGTTGTATCCTGACATATCTGGAATTATATCTGCGTGCCGATTGGTTATGGTGTAGGATTTTTAGCCGGGCACTTATATAGTCATACGTGGATGTTTCCGTATTGGACTGTGCACACGAGACGTAGTCCGTGAGGCTAATTAGGTACATTGTCACACGTATATTCTGGATTCCGTATACGGGGTGGACATGTACACGGACTCATTTCTGGATCGGGCATACTGTGATGTCCATCTTGAGCCCTATTGTTTAGTCATTCATAGTCCATGTTGATTGGATATGTTTGATGGTTTGTGACGGATTGTTCATACGCCCGAGGGGTATGTTCAATAGTCGGGATATTTTCTTGAGATCTAATATATGTGAATTGTATAATGTCGGGAGAATCATTTATTATGTATATCTGACCCTCTTTTTTTGGCGAAATACTTATGTTGTATTTTAGGTCGAGGTAAAGGCAAGGCACGGGAAGAGCATGTTGACGGCGAAGGGTTCTAAGGATACTAGTTCGGGTGGCCCAAATTATTTGTTGTCCGATTATGTTAAAACCATGTAATGTTACCTTATTTCTGCTTCATTTAAATTACTATCTGATTGTATTGGTATTTTGAAGTATATTCCATCTCCATATGGTTTATACTTGTATTTCGGATCATGTGTATCTTAAGGCCGTTGGCCATATTTTTAATAAACTCCTAATCGGAGTAATAACTATTTATTGTGATTCGGTATCACAAGTAATACTTATTTAATCTGTTTTTGGATATCGCCTGGTGGGTCCCAGTGTGGGGTCCACGGCACTGTAATAGCCGCCTTTTGGGGTGTTACAGTAAGATCCTCTAACATCTGAAGTGTCATTGGTTTACATCTCAAAGCATCCGCTACCACGTTCACTTTCCGCGGATGGTACAGGATCTCAAGGTCGTATAATCCTTGATCAATTCTAACCACCGACGCTGTCTCATGTTCAACTCCTTTTGGCTAAGGATATACTTCAGGATTTTATGATCCGTATAGATTTGACAACACAAACCATAAAGGTAATGCCTCTATATTTTTAAAGCGAAGACGACTGCATCTAATTCTAAGTCATGTGTAGGGTAATTTGCTTCATACGGTTTCAGCTGCCGAGATGCATAAACTCCTTACCTCTATCACATTGTTCGGTGGTTCCCATGCCATTACCGCTTCTATATTCTGAGGGTCAACCCGAACTCCCTCTTCTAAAATCACATGACTGAGAAATGTCACTTCCCAGAGCAAAAACTCACTTTTGGAGAGTTATGCATATAAATGCTCAGATCTCGTTATATCTAACACTATCCGAAGGTTCTCTGCATGCTCTTCTCTATCCCGAGAATAAATGAGAATATCGTCAATAAAGACAACTACGAACTTATCCAGATATTCGATGAACACCTTATTCATCAATTGCATAAACACGTCTGGAGTATTGGTTAACCCGAACTACATCACCATAAATTTGTAATGGTCGTATCTCGTCCGAAAAGCGGTTTTCAAAATGTCGGTGTCCCGAATTCCAAATTGGTAGTAACCTGATCGAAGATCAATCTTCGATAAAATGGTTGCCCCTTGGAGTTGGTCAAATAAATCGTCAATTCGGGGCAAAGGGTATTTATTCTTGATGGTAAGCTTGTTTAACTCTCGATAGTCAATGCATAAATGAAGTGACCCATCTTTATTTTTAACAAATAAGACTGGTGCACCCCAAGGTGATGCGCTCGGTCGAATATATCCCTTGTCTAACAATTCTCCCAGCTGTTTCTATAATTCTGACATCTCTGATGGGGACATACGATACGGTGCTCGAGAAATGGGAGATGCATTTGGTTCCAGATCAATAGGAACTCGACCACATGCTGTGGAGGCAATCTCGGTAGGTCATATGGAAACTCATCTAGATATTCACTAATGACTGGTATCGAAGACATCTCGACTCCCCAATCTTCTATTGTCAAGGCATAACACCAGTATCCTAGACAGCCCTGGTTTAGAAGTTTTACCGCTTGCAAAGTGCTGATCATATTCCCTGACCTACCTGGTTTACAACCTACAAGATTATGCTCGGTACCGTCTTCAGATATTATTAAAATAGTGTGAGTCCAATAATTCATGATGGCACCATGACGATTTAGCCAATCATCTCCTAGAATCAAATCTTCACCCTTTAAATTCACAATAATGAAGTTCGAGGGCAAATCTCGGTCAACAATCTTCACTGGATAGTCTATAACTTCCCGATTCTCAACCATACGATCCCCACTAGGCATACCTACGACGAACGGTTCACAATCATATAAACAATCAATGCCAAAACGTCGTACACAATCCAACGAAATAAATGAGTGGGTAACACCTGAATCGAACAATACCGATACGGGGTGAGAGAAAATATGAGTGGTACCTGATTTCATAGGAATGTCTGTCTCCTCTGCACGTCTCATCTGATATATGCTGTAACACCCCCAGAGCCATCCAGGAATATTACAGCGACATGGGCCCCGAGATGGAACCCACAAGGCTAAAGGAAATTTTCACAAACATTTACAAATGCCCAAGAGGCGAACGACGGTACTATCTTTAAAAACATTCGAAGACTTAATAAAATCCGTTTATCAAAACCTTCATAAAATCTCATTTGGAACCACAAGGCCCGAAATGCCAAAACTCAACAGTTTAAAAACATACGTTAAGCTATCGCTTACACGTACCAACAAACTAATTTAGGAAATGATTGCTAAAGTATCCTAAGTTAGCAGATACCGAAAAGCCATTTAAAAATACTCACGCAGCGGAAAAAGACAAATAATTTTAAACTCAATGCACAAATACATGTCCTAGACAGTATCCGCCGGCAAGATCATCTCTCCAAGACCGCTACAAGCTCAATATCCAAAGATCCTAAAAAGAAAGCCCATGCTCCTGCATACTATCCTCGGTTTCCCAAGTAGCCTCTTCAACTCCATTTCTAGACCACTGAATTTTAACCAAAGGAATTACCTTGTTCCTCAAATGTTTGATTCGTCGCTCTAAGACTCGTACAGGGCACTCCTCGTACGTATGATCATCTGCGATCTCGATCTCATCGAATTGAAGTATGTGACTCAGGTCGGCAATGTACTTCCACAACTGAGAGACATGAAACACATTATGAACTCGGCTCAAAGCCAGAGGTAAAGCCAATCGATAAGCGTGACTGCCTACTCGATCTAAAATCTCAAAAGGTCTAATGAATCTCGAACTCAACTTTCCCCTCTTCCCGAAATGGAAAATACCTCGACCCGGGGATACTTTGACCAAAACGTGGTCACCTGCCTCGAACTCTAATGGTCGACGACGATTATCTGCATATGATTTTTGTCGACTCTGAGCGGTCAACAAACGACTCCTGATCAAAGCTACCTTCTTGCGGGAGGCTACTAGCCTATCGGGCTCAGTGCCGATTGATTCTGATAAGTCATCCCAACACAAGGGAGATCAACAACGACGACCGTATAAGGCGTCGTAAGGTACCATCTTAATCGGAGCATGCCAACTGTTATTGTACGTGAACTCAATCAACGGTAGTTGGGCTTCCCAATCATCTTTCCAATCGAGAACACATGCCCTCAGCATGTCCTCCAACGTCTGAGTAGTTCGCTCTGATTGTCCGTCGGACTGAGGGTGAAAAGATGTGCTGAAATTTAGTTGAGTTCCCATGGCACGATGAACGGATTTCCAAAAATGTGACACGAATCGCCGTCACGATCAGAAACGATACTCTTAGGGGTATCGTGCAATCTTACGATCTCTTTAATGAAAAACTGGGCAAGTCTCTCGGGAGCCCACGTATCCTTAATCTCAAGGAAATGAGCTTGACTTAGTTAAACGGTCCACAATTACCCAAATCATATTCATGCCACGACGACTCGTTGGCAAACTCGTGATGAAGTCTATTGAAATATCCTCCCACTTCCACTCCGGAATAGGGAGCGGTTTAGGCATACCCGCCGGTAACTGATGTTCTATCTTGACTTGCCGACAGGCCGAACATCTCGAAACAAATTCTGCGACTTCTCGCTTCATATTACTCCACCAATAATTTTGTTTCAAACCTTTGTACATGACCCCGGATGAATGGAATAAGGGGTAACATGAGCTTCTCTCAAAATAGAGCTTTTCAGCTCTTCATCCACCGGAATGCATAACTGGTTCTTAAATTGCAAAAGTCCATCCTCGTGGACCACAAATCCAGGGGCTTTCCCCTGAGTCACATCCTCTTGTATGCGCAATAAAAATGGGTCTGAACCCTGTCTTGTCCTAACCACCTCCTCCAGTGGTGATGAAATCTCTAACACACAAAGTTTCCTTTGCACTCGCTGTAACTAGACCTCGATCTCGGGTCTTCGCAATTCCTGTTGAAGTTCCTTCTGAGCAGTCAAATGAGCAAGCATCTGACCTGAACGGACTTACGGCTTAAGGCGTCGGCGACCACGTTCGCCTTACCTAGGTGGTATTGTATCTCAATGTCGTAATCCTTAATCAGTTCTAACCACCGTCTCTGTCGCATGTTTAACTCCTTTTGAGTAAATATATACTTTAAACTCTTATGATCGGTGAAAATCTGACAAGTGACGCCATAAAGATAATGACGCCAAATCTTCAACGTGAATACCACGGGCGCTAGCTCCAGGTCGTGGGTTGGATAATTGACTTCGTAAGGCCTCAGTTGCCTCCAAGCGTAGGCAATCACTTTCCCGTTCTGCATTAATATACATCCAGAACCGTGTCCGGACGTGTCACTATAAACCACGAATCCTTCGGTCCCTTGTGGTAATGAAAGGACAGGCGCTGAAATTAAACGGCTCTTGAGTTCCTAAAAACTTTGCTGACACGCGTCAGACCACGTGTATTTCTTATCCTTCCACAAAAGGTTCGTAATAGGTTGAGCGATTTTAGAATACCCTTCCACAAATTGCTGGTAATAGCCTGCTAATCCGAGAAAGTTTAGAATTTCCTTAACATTTTTCGGAGGTTGCCAATCTCGGATAGCCTCCGTCTTCTGAGGGTCGACACGTACCCCATCTTCTGAAATCACATGCCCGAGAAACGTCACCTCGGACATCCAGAACCCACATTTGGAAAATTTTCTATAGAGTTGCTCTCGTCTCAACACGTCGAGAACCTGATGAAGGTGAAGTTCGTGCTCTTCTTGGTCACGAAAATAATCAAAATGTCATCTATGAAAACAAACACGAACTGATCTAAATAGTCGATAAAAACTCGATTCATCAACTCCATGAATACCGCAGGCGCATTAGTTAACCCTAACGGCATCACTACAAACTCATAGTGCCCATAGCGTGTTCGAAATGTTGTCCTTGCGATATCTGACTCTCGAATTCGCAACTGATGATACCCAGATCTTAAATCGGTCTTGGAAAATACTGAAGCTCCCTGAAGTTGATCTAAGAGATCATCGATGTGGGGTAGGGGATATTTATTCTTGATCGTCACCCTGTTCAGCTCCCGATAATCAATGCACAAGCGAAATGAACCATCCTTCTTCTTAACAAATAACATTGGTGCTCCCCACGGGGATGCACTCGGTCGGATATAACTCTTCTTGGTCAAATCCTCTAGTTAATTCTTCAGTTATTGCATTTTGGTCAGGGCCATACGATACGGTGCTTTTGATAATGGGAACGTACCAGGCTCCAACTCTATCGTGAATTCAACATCTCTCTGTAGAGGTAAACCAGGTAACTCGTCTGGAAATACATCGGCATATTCCCTCACTACAGGAATATCCGCCAATGTCACTGATGATTTCTCGGTCTTGTTCATATAGCACTAATAACTGACACACCCCTGATTGATTAACTTCACTGCTTTCATCATATTAATAGCTCTTCTGGTACGGTTGGGGTTACCCCCCTGAATTACACACTCGAATCCATTGTCTGAAATGATAGTGACCATATGCTTACGGACACTAAGGATGGCATCATGACGATCCATCCAATCAATACCCAAAATTAAATCTTCTTTAGGTAAGTCCGCCATGATTAGGTCTGCCATCCATTCACGGCCCTCAAGCTGAATCGGACAGTCCCTGACTTCACGATTCCTGATAATTCTTCTACTATCTGGTAGACCAATGACATAAGGTTCGCAACTAGTAGCACTATCCAGATGTAGTCTACTCAAACATGACTCGGAAATGAATGAATGCGATGCGCCTATATCAAAAAGGGTACACATAGGTTGAGATAAAATTTCAAGTGTACCTGAGATCATTCGGGCCTCTGGATCGTAAGTCCTCTTAATCTCGTAAATTCGAGGCCTGCCAGTCCCTGAACCGGATGCTCCCGTCTGATAAGAATGGGCTCCGCCTTTATTTGCTCCCGTTGTCTTAAACGATGCTGACTGAGTATCCTAATTTTGAACAGCTGACTGCTTCGGGGTCTGATATGCCGTCGGAGCAGGTCTGGAATCTCTTCGGCAGAAACGGGCCTTATGCCCGGCAATTCCACAGTTGTTACACGTGATAGTCTGGCTCGGACAATTAGTACTGTAATGACCCTGTTCTTCATAGTTGAAACAGGTGATGGTCGAACTGGCCACTCGGGACTGAGATTCTGCAGGTTTAGGCGCCGTAGGAGGTTGCTCAGAAAAAGTAGAACCCATGCGAGGCTTCTTGAAGACTGCCCGACTTCCCTCGGACTGATTACGATTCTTCAATTTCTTGCTAGCAGATGAAGGTCGTTGCTTAGCAATTTACTTAGTGGTAAGCTCATAAGTAAGAGCTTTCTCAATGAATTCGGCCAGGGTGGCGCAATGATGATTAAGCAATTGCATCTGCATACGAGGTTCCAACCTCTTACGAAAGTACTTGATTTTATCCGCCTCGGAGAAAATAATGGATGAGGCAAAGGGAAGTAGCTCCTGAAACTTCTTGGCGATGGCAAGAACATCATATTCCGCTGAGAGGTAAAGACTGAGTAATTCCGATAACTTGGCCTCCCTGAGTGGGTCCGGATAGTATCTTTCCAACATGAGGGTCTTAAACTTATCCCAAGTGCAAGATCCGTTGGTGGGCTTCAAAGATAGCCACCATGAATGAGCGCTCTTACCCAGATAGTAAGCCGTGACTGCAACTCTGTGCCCTTCGGGACATTCCACCATAGAAAATAACTTCTCGAAATGTTCAAGCCAGTGAATAATATCCGCTGGCTCAGATGAGCCCTCAAAGCTAGGTGGTCTCTGGCGAGAGATGTTGCTAATTATACTGCTCCCACTCCTCTCTTGCCTTTGAGGTGGCGGTGGAGGAGCCTGTTGGGTCTAAGCAGTTGAGTTCTGCATTGTCTCCATCAGACGTGCCATCTCAGTCATCTGGGCCATCATGCCCTGCATAAAAGTGAATGGATCAACCGAACACCTTCCGATTGAGTTGTTTCCCAGGTATGACTTCCTGACAGAGAGTGATTATCTCCCGTTGAATGAGTAGCATCTCCAGCTAAGTTGGCAGCGTCGCTACCTGTTGAATTAGCATTATTCATCTCATTCGCACGGGTATTCACACGAGCTCCCGGGTTTCAGCCCGCACCACGGCCTCTTCCCCTGCTTCTTCTAACAGCTCTCTCCATACTGAAGTAGGAAAATCACATGATAGTTATAGATCTCGCATGAATATCGCATTATGATTACATTATGAAATGATAATAATGAGCATACATGCTCTAACACAATGAATATATTAATAATGCAGTAAAATGATCGTCGACATTATGCCGGAATATGATAAGATCGCATGAAAGATCAACTGAAGTGACATGATTATCTGATGAAATTCTTGAAATGATTATCTTAAACACGTTGACAAGATTGATAATACGATCTACGAGATCAATAATTGAACAATGAGATTGACTGAGTGATTAATGAGTTAACATGATCGGTAAGATCCAAAGAAAATGATGATTGATGATTGTTGACTAATGAATGAGGAATGAGTGATTCTTATTTCCAGAAATTATACCATGGCGTCAGAAATCTTACTGTTCTTTGGTCTGAGGGGCTTGGCGCTTGCACAGGTCACACGTGACGCGAAAGTCCAATGATACTAGTTTGATTAATGATGATTCTCAATGAGACATGACTCGGATAAGTAGTATTCAAAACCACTCTTCGATACCAACTCTGTAACACCCCAAACAAGATGGATATCACAGTACCGTGGACCCCCAACTGAGACCCACCAAACGAATGAATTAAATAACATAACTGTAGTACCACACCACATTATATTATCACTTACTCCGATGGGGAGTCTCAAGTACAATACACACAGGAATACAGAATACATATATACCTCATATGTAGATGAAATATACAACACCAATAAAAATGAAAGTCCAAATGGAACTGCAGCGGAAAATACATATGAAAGAACACATGAATAACTGGGAAGACTGGGGCCCCTACTAGTATCACAGGAATTCCTCGCCGTCAACGTTCTCTTCCCGCGCCTTTGCTTTGCCATGACCTTAAAACAACATCCCCAACGGGGTCAGTTACATAGAACAACAATCCTCAAGGGTTGAACAAATACAATAATCACATGACTAGTTATGAAATTAGGTCTGGAAGAGGGGCATCATAGTACGCCTGAAATGGAATGTACAAGTGCACAAGTAGTCGAGTGTCCGGTGCCCCACATATACACACTCCACTTGGCCTAATTAGTCTCACGGAGGCACATTACCGTGTGCACAGTCCAATGTGTCCGGATACCCGCATATACACATGACCATAATGTGCCTGACTAAAAATTCCACACGTATACCATCTGGCACGCAATACGATCCCGGAAGGTCACAAGAAAAAAGTAACCATGCTGAATAAGAATGATTATAAATCCGACAAGGACCAAGAATGACTCACCGAGGTGAAATAGTGGCGCAATGAGTGATAGCTCAAATGAAATGATTGGAACTGTCGTTCCTCGTGAATTGAATGATTAGTTTGATAATTACAAATCTCAACATGATTGATATATTGTGTAGGAATTAAATGTATGAATGAACAACAATGAAAGGAATGATTATCTTTTTAACTGAGCAAGAATTAACTTACCTCAAAACTGGTGATGAAATGTCCTTCCCCGAACAAACGTCCTTAATGGAATTATCGGTTGCTCGAACAACCTTGAAAAACATAATTACCAACAAATCGCTTAATATAAGTATCCATTATGATCATAACCAACTAAAGAAGTCGATACAATGAACCCAAACTCATTGCGGCATTACAACAAACATGTTGTAAACAATCTTCAATTGTTCACAACCAAACCCAATTATATCGATACCAAGCCTCCAATGAGTGATTCAATCCAACAAAACATCCTCAATACAATCAATAATACAAAAGGAATACTCAATTTGAGATTTTAACAACATCTAATCGAAACCCCCAATTCCAAAATCAACATTCAAAGTGTTCTTGAATAATCCTCCAACAATCCAATGAAAATTTATAGAAACTCATATTCATATGCATATCCCTTCACATATCATGATTATAACGTCCAAAACATAATACTCCATCTCAAAATAGAAATCTAAGGTTTTGGAGAAATTACCATTGAAGATCCAAACTCTTCGATTCGTTGAACTCTTGTATAATCGACTATCCAAGCTCCAGAAATGCACGAAGATGGTTAGAACATGAACACACAAGTGTTTGATGATGAAAAATCCTCTCCCAAGCACTTATCTCTCGGACTCAAGTGAAGAAATGAAGAAATGAGAGCAAAACACCCGTCCAGCCTGTTAAATACTGCACGGAGTTACGGCCATAACTCCTCTCACTTACGGTCGTAACATTCCAAGGTCAACGGCCTTACGGCCATAACAAAACCCTCTTACGGGCGTAACTTCGCCTCGTCAAAAACCACACCATCCAACCTTCTCTACTTATGGTCGTAACAAAACTCCCTTACGACCGTAAGTAGCCTTTGGCGAAACAACAATAGTGTCCAAACTCCCGGCCTTACGGCCATAACACTTCGACCCTTACGGGCGTAACAACACTTTGTCAACAACACCCAAAACACAAGGACCATTTCTTACGGTCGTATCCTGCAAAACTTACGGCCGTAAGTTGGCTTCGTTGAAAACGTCCTTAAACCAATGAACGCATGTTACGGCCATAATGTAACATCAGTTATGGCCGTAACTCTCTGCTAGAGCAATAAAGCAACACTTCCGCCTTCTCGATACGAATGATGAATGATCCGATATACATAACTTTCATGAGTATGGTTAAGTCTAATAACACGAAATAAACGGTACTACCAATATAAAACTACCAATCACGATGAAGTACAGTCGAAAGGAAATGAATGATGAATGAGCATTAATGAGTGAAAATTACTGAGTGACAAATACTGAATGATAATAAATGAATTTGTAACCGGGTATTACACTTATAAAGTTTAAAAATTATGAAAATTAAAAGTATAATAAAGAGTTATATCAGCATTCCAATGGTTCAAATTGTGAGTCAATCGGAGTCCGGACGAAGGAGTTATGGTCGAAATAGCAGACTACACTTTCAACCTGGTACAGTGACACGGCCGTGTCATTTGACATGGGCCGTGACGAACTATTTAGCTAAACAATACTCACTAGCCGGTTGACACGTCCAGTGACTCAATCGTGTCATTTGACATGACCGGGAATTGCTGAAATGCTGAAAATCCGACCAAATGAGTATAAATAGTCCTCTCTCTCATTTCTGAAGTGTTCTAGGGCATTCATTCGACTCAACTTCATTCTCCACAAATAATTTAAATTTTTGCTCAAAATCAAGCCATAAACTTGTTCCTAACATCGTAGAATCCAGATATCAAGGTTGTTCTCGAAGAATCATCCATTTCTCTGGATTAATCCTGGTATGTAACGGAAGTTCTTCAAGTTTCTCCGATTGATTCTTACTAGTTCTTGTTTCTAGGATGATTCTTAGGTATTCTTGTATTCTTAGATGTTCTTAAGTGGTTTTCATCGATTCTAGCGAGGTAGAGATCGAATTCTTCAACTATACCAATTCTTTATACACAAAATTCCTGCTAGATGTTCGATAAAAATCCCCTTAGAATATGGTTTTGAATTCCACGTGTTATTGTGATTAGAATCAGCAGTCCTGATATGAGTCTTGATATATTTATCATCTTAGGTTCATAAATTGGGGATTGATAACTTCTTATCCAAGTTTTACCGAACTCGGTAACCACCGAAATAATCAAGGCAAGTACATGTATTACATTATATTATGTATGATATGAATTCGACATGAATGATCATTGTGGAAAACGTGTGTGTGTTGTTGTTCTTCCACCGGGGGAGGGTCATACGTGGCCTCTGGGGGCCGATGCTAAGGGGAGCGGCCAGGAAGTAGTTTCCCACCTGGTGAGGACTCGACGGGGTCTCCGGGGTCTATACTAAGAGGCATAGTCGGGTTACCAAGTGTGATGTTTTGTGATGACATGTGGTGACATGATATTCATGATGGTGATGTTTTGTGAAACTTGTTTATTCCAGAATCATGCTTTGAAAATGTATTACGAAAACGTTATTGATATGTTGAATTGTACGTGTATATAATGTTGTGTAATTATGTACTTGCACTAGCCATTCAAATGCAACCCCTTAAATGGAGGAAATATGTCATGCATTTCAGGTACCGGTCGAGCCGAGGAGCAAGCACGGGAGACACACATGAAGGACGGTTAAGCATGAATGATGTAATGAGGCTCGAGTTGTGAGAGTCTATTTTTTTTGGTTAAATTTGTAATAAATATGTGATGAGATGTGGTACGGTTAAGATTTATGTGGAAGTCCCCTGTGATGGAAATTGATTATGTTGTACTTTGTCTTATGTTATTAGTGTGGAAACATTTTGGCCGATGGCCGTGGCCTAAGTTATATTTCCTGACCGTGATGTGTGGCTTTATATGAGCTGTCATGATTAGCTATCAGCTGTAATATCCCGAATTTCTACTATAGTTGTTTAATGCTATTTTATCCGTGTTATACTGCACAATGTGGAATCTGTATAGTATAGATAAAATAATTTAAGGACTGGGACATCTGTACTGGTGTAATTGTCATACTTGGTCGATAATTGCATTTGAAGATATCGTATGTCAAGTGTATTGTAGGAGAATATTATTGGAAGGAGTATATGTATTCAGTATGTCATGTAAAAGTATCTAGTATATCGAGATGACGGACAGGAGCAGTTGGAATTAGCTAAGTATATCCTGATTAACGTACGCTAGTATGAGGAATTATCGCATGCTAAGGTGCAGAGTTAGCATACACTAAGGAGGACCCTTAACGTACGTAAGATCATATTGGACAGGATCCAGGCCGTGGCCGACAGGTAGGTCCCGACCTGAGTCATCGGCATTTAGCACACGATAATGCGTAAGGTTAGCGTACGCTAATATCAGATTCATCAGAGGGAATCTCGGTTTTGTCATTTGCTTTCGACGTGTGGACCCAGGCATCTTCGGAGTAGGTGCGGATTGTCAAGTCAACTATGAGTAGCGCATGATACCTGTGGAGAATAGTGTACGCTAATGAGTCTTTTACTGTAGCAAGTCAACGTCGATATTACGTATGCTACGACATGGGTTTTGCGTACGTAAATCATTGTGCGAAGTAAGGCAATATCCTCTGGACTACGACAACGCATGCTAACAAAGTCAGTTGGCGCATGCTAAGGTAGGTAACGCACGCTATCTAGTGAGAATAACACACGCTAAAGTTGTTGGATAGAAACTCAGCTGCCGGACTGGTTTAGCGCACGCTAAATGTAATCATTATCACACGCTAATAACGTACAATATATATATATATATATATATATATTTGGGTATTATTATTCATTTCATCCATTTCTTCCTCTCATCCAGTAGAGAGAGTTGGAGAAGGTGTTGGAGTTCCAAACACTTGAGTGTTCGTAGAGATGATCACCTTTAACAACATTAATCTTGAGAGCATGGATTAGAGCTTTGTTCTTAGAGTTGATAATTATTCTTGGGAGGAGTTCGATTGTTCTTCATCATAGTTCATCAATACAAGGTAATATTCGTATCCCTCTGATAGTAGTCTATTTTAGAAGGATGTTTACATGTTAGGAAGCATGTTGGTTTATCCGATTATGTATGATGGTGTTATACGTGATTAAATGGAATTGTGACAAGAGATTTAAGATGTTGGTTAAGATTCTTCATGTTGTAAGAATGGTGATTCATTCAAATGTGCTTGTAATATAGATTTCCGGATTATGTAGATATGGTTATTAATATGATTATATTGCTTTTGAATTGTGTTGAAGGGGTATGTTGATGTAATCCCTTTCTTCATTTCGGATTCTTGATTGTTGTCGTTGTTTACATCATATGATAATGAATATGTAAGTGTTGTTGTGATTCGTGATGTTATGAAAAATGCATGTCGAGGAAGATGATGATATGTGTGTGTTGATCGGATTATGAGTGAAATATGATAGGTTAGAGGTTAGATAACATATTTTACTATGTTGTCTTGTTGATTACGAACAAGGAGGAATCTTATTAATCCATATATGAGATTGATTTCGGAATTGAGTATGTTGTAATCCTTGTTCTCGGGATAAGTTGATTGTTGATATGATAATCAGATTGTGGAATCGTATTGTGGTTATGGATTTGTGATTGATTGTTTTGGGTTGTTCTGATTTGTGTGTAATCGAGATATTGTGGAATCATTGGGTTTGTTAATTGGTTATATTGATTGCTGATTGTTACCGAACTTGTTGTTATCGATTATTACAATAGGTTGTGGGGATTGATCGTCGATTAGAATCGTGTGTTGCAGACGAGTTCGAGGATGTGTTGCTTTAGTAGGAGTCAAGGAGCTCATAGACGAAGGCAAGAAAATTGGTAACGGCTTCACTATCGTCGTATCGGTATCGAGGCAAGTTATTACTTGTACAGTTTATAAAATTTAATGAATGGTTTCAATTTCATTCATTTATAATTCGTATAGAAATGATTATAATTGTGAACTCTGGAGGTTTGTGATTGTACATTGTTTTCTGATTTTAGGAATTAAATCATAATGTATATGATTACAGTTGTTATTGGTATACTTGGGTATCTAAAATACATTACGGTAAAGACGAGGATATGAGTTTTCTATAGTCTATGGTACTTTTGGATCATCAAATATTGAGGAAATTGTTGGTGATTGTTTTGACATCGAGATTGCTCTCGAAGGACTCGGGCAAGTACTCTAATCATTTTCATCATTTTGTGTCAATCATTTTGTGATACATTCGTGTATTGTTGATGTCGTGCATTCGTGTATTGTTGTTGACGTGCATTTGTGTATTGTTGTTAACATGCATTTGTGTATTATTGTCGTATGTCCACCTCGTGTTGGTCCGACGGGATCATCTTGGGTATCTATGCTGTGTGTGCTGGATCGTTAGACGGTTTTCCACCTCGCATTGGTCCGACGGGATCATCTTGGGATCTATGCAGTGAACACTGGATCATTGGATTACCCATGTGTTGTTATTGTGCATATGTATATTGTTGGTTATCCACCTCGTGTTGATATAACAGGATCATCTTGGGATGTATGTTGTGTGTGCTGGATCATTGGATTTCCATTGAGTATACATTGTTGTTGTTGTTTTCGGCATATTGAGGTTGTCACATGAGTATGCATTTGTAGGTCTCTTGTAGGACCAGGTCCGTATGTTGTATTGATCTGGTCTCGGATTAGACTGGCATGAATTGTCGTGGCATTGTGTATCTTGATGTACGTTCTGTCGTTTCTTCTTGGTACTTGTTTGTTGATTGGCAATCGATTATCATGTTGAGATTTGATGATATTATCCAACGGATTGGTTTGGACAAAGTTGGTATATTTCGTATCAGTGAGTTATGATGATGTTTTGAGAATCTTAGGTATTGTCTGTGTAAAACCCCCTAAATTCGGTAACTTATCACATGTACAATGTATCAAATCATGGTGTAATTTAATAATAGTTCATTTATGTCATGATATAACCTACATCTATTTATTTTATTTCGCTCTTTCACTTTATAGTTTACTTAATAAACCAAATAATAAAAATTAAAATAGTGTGTTGATTCACCTATTGGGCTAATTGTCAACACCTAGATACATGTGGACTCACTAATGGACTCAACCCAACTTATTAAAAATCATAAGACTTGAAATTACACTTCAAAGCCCAAACCCAACTAATTAAATCCTTTACCATTTTAATTATACTCTTAATTTAACAAAAAAAATAATATATATATATATATATATAAATACACACATAGGGGCGGCCATGAGGGGTAGAAGAGTGTAGCTCTAGATTCTTCACTTATCACATGCAAGACTTGCATGAAACACCTTGACATATGTAACAAGTCTTCTACACATTTCACTTCCCAACCCTCCTTATCCCCACTTTAAATACTTACACCTTAAATTAACCACCCTTTACACTTACCACAACCAAAAATCTGCATTTGAGAGTCTAAGAGAGAGAGAAGGCCGAACCAAGAGGAAGAAGAAGGAGGAGGAAGAAAATTTCAACAAGAAATAGGTAATCTCATCCCTTATAACTATTTCCATGATTTCTTATGAAATCCTCCATAATCTAACCTTAATCTTAATACATGCAAACATATTTATCACCTTGGGGTGCATATGGATCGTCCAAACCATGTAGTAGTAGAGGAGAAGTCGTTTTCCAACTTTCAAGACCTATAACCGACTAAATCCGACAAGATCGAGGTGGGTGAAAACTCTTTCAAACTTTAAAGTAGAAATCTACTCTTTTTCTTGTGATGCATGTGTTAAATCTGAAGTATTTCAAGATTCTTTTGATATGATCTATGTTAAAATCTTCATGTTATAATTTCATGTTATGATTTTATGTATAACTATGTGAAATTCGTTTTTCTTAAACATAATCATCAAATATTATGAAAAATATGAAAGTATGTACTAATCTGAAATTCTTGTATAAATACATGTTTTTAAAGATGAATGTTATGGTTATAACAACATGCAATATGATTTATCGAATTTAAACGACAACCGATTTGGTAATCGGGTGCCGATTTTGTAATAACTTGAAAGTTATATGTTTTCTCCTAAATGTTGTTGAAACCCTACCAAAATCTGAAATCTTGTATTATATGATTATGTTATGATATATGGATAATTTTATTTGCGGCCAAAACGGGACTTGAAATGAGTAAACGGAGCTTTGGGCATAAAATGTAATTTCCTAAAGTTTTGAGGACTAAACTGAAAATTTCGAAAATACAACATTCTGGACCTTGGACAGTACGTATTATACCACATATAGGCTGTACATAAAGTTTCAAGCGATTCAGAGTTCGATATCTAAACTTAATAGTCCAAATCGTAAATTTCAAATAATTTCGGGGTCAAAATGCAAAAATTCCAAACTTCTAGACCAGGTCCGAAATTTTCTGGAATTTTCACAAATATGTAATTCCAGGTTCATCACGAGTCATCTCGTAAAATTTTGTTAAATTCCGAGCTAAATTCATAGCTCTATATGCCTCAGAACGATTTCCTTGAGTTTTGGGGCAATATCATAATTTCTGGAAATTTCAGTCCCGAAACTGGAAATTTCCGAATTTTCCTTAAATCTGGAGTCGAGGAATTATTTTTGGCTTCCTCATGAAATTTCATAACCATCCGATTTCGTTTCATACTCCAACGCTTAGGTTTGAACCTAAGGGTAAAAACGTCCTTTCAAACTATTTACGAAACTCTTGTTTCATTTCGTCGAACCTACCCAGTTAATATATCTGATCTGAACCCATCAGACCGTTAATAAAGTATTGAGAATATTTTCGAATTTATATACAAGTCCTATTCCGCATTACCGGGCCACAAATAAAATTAACCATATTCCATACTTAATCAAAGACGCTATTAACCTCACTGACCAAACGTTTACGTGATACTTGTGAAACCCGTCAAATTGATAAATGTGACTGTCCGGGAACTAAGTGCTATACAAACAAAGTGCCACGGACGGGTCCGCCTCTAACTCTATCGGAACAAAGTGCCACGTCGACGGACGGGGGCCACCTCTTGAGTCCATATGAAACAGAGTGCCGACCTATAATCTGGGGCCACCTCTTGAGCTGTAGGAGCAACCTCTAGAGTCCCAAATCGTGTCAGGGACGGTTAGACCGAGTCTTGGATCGAGCAGCGCGGCTGCGGTTCATGAACAAGGCTACCGTTGTTTCCTATTCCCATAACCGAGGAACGGAGTGTTCCGAGGAACCTGGGTCGTAGACTTGGGGTATAATCGCGATTATGGTGTGATCCGGGTATTGACCCACAGTTAAGGACATACCGAGCCCAGATAAGAGATAAGGAAGCACACGCTAAGTGTGAGAGTGAAGGCTCAGCATCTTGGGGCGACGGTCCAAATCTTGGGACGACGGTTCAAATCTTGGGGCGACGGCTTATCTTGCTAGGAGTGATAAGGAGAGTCTAGAATCCAAAGTCCACATCGGCAGGATTCGAAACTGAATTGACTAATTGACTAATTGACTAACTGCTTGACTTGATATCCGTCCACGGGGACAGGATTATAATATTACAACTACACAATAATTATTGTTCATAAAATTTCGACGTAATTGTAATTGTTCTCATTTTTTTATAATTGATAAAATCATGCATCACTTAAAAAAAATTTCAAAGGAAAGAGACACACTCGCACACGATCACCCACTCACTGAGACCTTTTGTCTCACCCCACCGTTTTCCCTTTTAAGCCAGAGAATGAGCAAACAGTAGAGGATGAAGAAGGCTTCATGGAAGAGTCCGAATAGAAGATTGCCTTCAAGATTTCGGACTTCCGTTCTTAGAATTTCTGTTGTTATCCCAACTTTTAATAGTTAGTTATGCTTTGTACTTAATTCGTTTGGTATTTTTCCGCTGCAAACTTATGAACAGTGTAACTTCGATCATCAGCTTTGTCACAACAAATCTTAGTACATCGGGCTAAGATGGTTGTTTGAAATGTTATCCAATCGTTATTTTGCTTCCACTATTTATTGTTGCATTTTGATTGATTGATCGACCGATGCGTCGCGCCCTCGTCCTTCCCGATGTTGGGGGTGTGACAGTCTAGGATACACTACAAATGTTTGTGTACGATTCAGTATGTTTTTGAGAAATATGAGATGTGGAATATGGCAAGGATTACTTTGATGAGGATTATCACAAATTGGCAAGGTTATGACGGTAAGATTACATTGGTAGTATTCTTGCTTTGTAATATCATTGATATGTAATTATTGACGTGATGTGATCGTTATCATTGTTGAGTATTATGGCTGACCCCATCGTGGGCTTTGTTTTTAGCTTCTTGGGATATCGAGCTTGTAGCGGTCGTGAAGAGATGAGCTTCCCGGAGGATACTGGCTATGGCATGTGTTTGTAAATCGAGTACTTTGACTAGTTGTTATTTTCTGCTGCAAAAGTATTTTTAGTTATTTTTTATATCTACTGCAAGGGTGTTTTAAAATGGGTTGCTAGTATTTGGCGAATGTGGGTTCATTTTGGAAAATCGTTTTCTAAACTATTTTGTCGATACGTGCAAGCGGTGGTTTAACGTATACTTTTGAAACTGTTGAGTTCTGGCATCTTGGCCTTGTACTTTCAAATGAGATTTTACGACGGTATTGATAAATAGATTTCATAGAGTCTTTGGATATTGTAAAAGATATTACCGTCATCGCCGCGTAGGCGTATTTGAAATGTTTGTAAAAATGTCTTTTAACCTTGTGGGTTCCGTTTCAGGGCCCACGACGCTGTAATATTCCCGGATGGCTCTTGAGGTGTTACAAAATATGGTAGCAGAGCTTAGGTTGAAAAACCTAGGCTGTCGGGTCGAGTCGAGTCGTGTTTTTGTCACGTCATTTGAGTTGTCAGTTGACAAGTATTAGAGACCTGGGTTTTTGTTGTTCATTCGGGCTCGTGTGTTATGTGGTTTGTCAGTGTGGTATTGTGGTTGTTTCAACTTTATCTAAACATTATCAATGTGGTTCTTTGGAAATAGATGTGTTGTATTTTGAGTTGAAGCGATTTTGCAAAATGTATGTTTCGAAAATATCTTAATCGAGTATTTTGTAGAGTTGAGACATGTGCCAGTATCACGGGAAATCATTGGCTTCACGACCTGTAAGTATTTAGATTTTCGGATTACATTGAGGTTATTTTCAGTTATAAGTTGATGTATTTTGATATTTGGGAAGAATATTATGTGTTACTGTATGAGGTAGCAGAATATAATAGCTGGGACAAAATTGATGATCTTGGGAAGCTATGATTATGGAAAATCAATATGTCGGTTAAACTTGGAAAATGGAGTTGTGTATTTGGGAGATTTTTGTGAATTGTTGAGAGGAACATATAGTCATGCTAGTTCATTTCAGGATGCACGATATTGTTTTGAAATATTTGGAAATGATGCTTTTCAAATGATATATTTTGAATAACTATTTTGCTCGCTATTGTGAAAATGTATTTTCTTAAAATTATTTTGAGAAATAGTGTTGTTAAAATATGTTTCATCATGGCATAGTTGAAGTGTTGTATAAAGGAATAATGGTCGACATAGCGAGTTATGTGTGGAAAAAGATAATTTTAACAAAGTCTCTATAATAAGATTTTGGATTCTATCGTGTGATTCCGACCGAACATTAGTGGAATTGGTGATGAACCGAATTGGTATACAAGAGTATGGATATGGTCAACCATTTGCATAATTTTATTTTATTTAATCGTGTGTATTCGAAAAGAAATGTCATCCGGTACTTGACATAAGCGAGCCGGTTTAACTTTTCAAAAATTGATTTTGTGCTCTTACACAAATATATGTTTTGAGTTTTGAAATTCTTGAAAGAACTTTGGAAAACTGGTTGTTATTGACAAGATTGTATGATTCCAAAGCTATTTTGAAAATGTGATTGGTATACGTACAAATTTAGTGCATAATGCATATCATGGTGAAGTTCTGAGTAAGACTCATGAGATGGATAACACATCAGTATGGTACGAAGAAAAGAGATTCAAATTTCAGTATGATAGCTTAGAGTATCCAGGGATAACCGGTTGGTTGATCTGATAAAGAGAAATATGTTGCATGTTGTAGATTCAGTACATAATATGATTTTGGAACTTGGGGTTTTGTGAAACCGGGGTATAGGTTCCATGTGGCTCTATTGGTGTGGTAGTATCGTGATTTTGGTATGGTGATTTTTTGATTTTTGGGTCAACTGATTTTTCTTCG
Source organism: Orobanche coerulescens (assembly GCA_033398695.1). Taxonomy (NCBI): domain Eukaryota; kingdom Viridiplantae; phylum Streptophyta; class Magnoliopsida; order Lamiales; family Orobanchaceae; genus Orobanche; species Orobanche coerulescens. The sequence continues at coordinate 90,712,980 of CM065814.1, forward strand.
CATGTGGTATTTTGAGTGCTTTCTTAGTAAGTGTAGATTTGGGGATGGCGATCCCAGGATAGTTGTTTTGGATATTGATTGGTCATTCATACTCCATATTTGATTGGGTATGTTCGATGATTTGCGACTGGTTGTTCATACGCCCGAGGAGTATATTCAACAGTCTGGTGTGTTTCTTTGAGATCCACTGTATGTGATTTGTATAATGTTTCATTCCCTCGTATATCTATCCCTGTGATTCTGTGTTGATCTTGTTGGAGATTACCGTGTGAGGGTATTCTCGATTATTGTTGATCGTTCGTTGGTATTATTGGAGTTTATCATGTGGATGATATTCTTGGTTGTGTTTTGACCTTTGGTTGGTTATATTGGAGTTTATCATGTCGATGATATTCTCGGTTAATTTATTGGTTGATCATTTTTATTGATCATAAGAGCGTTCGGGCTTTGTGTTGACGTTTCGGGATTTGTTGCCGTTGTTTGGGCAGTTGTTTCACATATGTATCTTCTATTATTGGTTTTTATCAGGATTGGGACTTGATTGTGCGATCCGGCAGACATGCTTTGGCATACATGGATTTATAACGAGGTATTTTGTTGAAATTCGTGAAATTGTGATTGTAAGCGTATTGAGGCATTGAAGGGGAGTCATTTGCTAGTAATTATGGGAGATAAGCGACTTCATAGACTTGTAAGTATACCGTTTTGGTTATTCGCTTGTGGTGATGATTGTTTGTCTCCGTGATGATTTTTGATATCTTGGTTGAGCTGTTGTTTATGACGGATTCCAAGTATCGAGGACGAAACTCATTTTAAGTGGGGTAGAATGTAATATCACGAAGTTCTACTATAGTTGTTTAATGTTATTTTATCCGAGTTATAGTGCACAGTGTGGAATCTGTACAGTAGGGATAAAATAATTGAAGGACTGGGTCATCTGTACTGGTATAATTCTCGTACTTGGTTGATAATTGCATTTGAAGATATTGTGTGTCAGGCATATTGTATGAGAATAATATTGGAAGGAGTATATGTATTCAGTATGTCATGTATACGTATCTGGTATATCAAGACGATGGACAGGAACAGTTGGAATTGGCTAAGTATAGCCTGATTAACATACGCTAAGAAGGACCTTTAATGTACATAAGATCATATTAGACAGGATCCAGGCAATGGCCGACTGGTATGTCCCGACCTGAGTCATCGGAATTTAGTGCACGCTAATGCGTAAGGTTAGCGTACGCTAATATCAGATCAGTCAGAGGGAATCCCGGTTTTGTCATTTGCTTTCGGCGTGTGGACCCAGGCATCTTCGGAGTAGGTGCAGATTGTCGAGTCAACTGTGAGTAGCGCACGCTACCTGTGGATAATAGCATACGCTAATGAGTCTTTTACTATAGCAAGTCAACGTCGATATTACGTATGCTACAGCATGGATTTTGCGTACTTAAATCATTGTGCGAAGTAAGAAGTAGCATCTGGACTACGATAGCGCACGCTAACAAAGTCAGTTAGCGCACGCTAACAAAGTCAGTTAGCGCACGCTATGGCAGGTAACAGACGCTATCTAGTGAGAATAAAGCATGCTAAAGTTGTTGGACAGAAACTCAGCTTACTGCCGGACTGGTTTAGCGCACACTGAATGTAGTCATTAGCGCACGCTAATAACGTACAATAATATATATATATATATATATATATATATATATATATATATATATGTGTGTGTGTGTGTGCAGTTGAGTATTATTATTCATTTTGGCAATTTCTTCCGCTCATCCGGTAGAGAGAGTGTTGGAGATGGTGTTGGAGTTCCAAACACTTGAGTGTTCGTAGAGATGATCACTTTTAACAACATGAAGCATTAGAGCATGGATTAGAACTTTGTTTTTAGAGTTGATAATAATTCTTGGGAGGAGTTCGATCGTTCTTCATCGTAGTTCATCAATACAAGGTAACATTTGTATCCCTCTTATAATCGTTCATTTTAGAAGGATGTTTATATGTTAGGAAGCACGTTGGTTGATCCTATTATGTATGATGGTGTTATACGTGACTAAATTGAATTGTGACAAGAGATTTAAGATGTTGGTTACGATTCTTCATGTTGTATGAATGGCGATTCGTTCAAACATGCTTGTAAGATGGATTTCCGGATTATGTTGGTATTGTTATTGATATATGGGTATTGATATGATTGTAGTGGTTTTGGATTGTGATGAAGGGGTATGTTGATGTAATCCCTTTCTTCATTTCGGATTCTTGAAGCTGCTGTCGTTGTGTACTTCGTATGATGAAGGATATGTAAGTGTTGTTGTGATTCGTGATGTTATGAAAAATGCATGTCTAGGAAGGTGATGATATGCGTGTGTTGATCGAATTATGAGTGAAATATGATAGGTTGGAGGTTAGATAACATATTGGACTATGTTGTCTTGGTGATTTCGAACAAGGAGGAATCTTGTTAATCCGTATATGAGATTGAGTTTGGAATTGAGTATGTTGTAATCCTTGTTAGCAGGATAAGTTGATTGTTGATATGATTATTGGATTGTCGAATCGTATTATGGTTATGGATTTGTGACTGATTGTTTTGGGTTGTTCGGATTTGTGTGTAATCGAGATATTGTGGAACCGTTGGGGTTTGTAAGTTGGTTATATTGATTGTTGATTGTTATCGATTATTACAATAAGTTCTGGGGATTGATCGTCGATTAGAATCGTGTGTTGCGGTTGAGTTCGATGATGTCTTGCATTAGCAGGAGTCAAGGAGCTCGTAAACCAAGGCAAGGAAATTGGTAACGACTTCACTATCGTCGTATCGGTATCAAGGTAAGTGATTACTTTCACAGTTTATAATATTTAATGAATGGTCTCAGTTTTGTTCGTTTATAATTCGTATAGCAATGATTATAATTGTGAACTCTGGAGATTTGGGATTGCACGTTGTTTTCTAATTCTGGGAATTAAATCATAATGTATATAATTTACAGTTGTTATTGGTATAATTGGGTATCGAGAATATATTATGGTAAAGACGAGGATATGATTTATCTATAGTCTATGGTACTTTCGGATCGTCGAATGTTGAGGAAATTGTTGGTGATTGTTTTGACATCGATATTGATCTCGAAGGACTCGGGCAAGTACTCTAATCATTTTTGTCATTTTGTGTCGATCATGTTGTGATACATTCATGTATTATTGTTGTCGTGCATTCGTGTATTGTTGTTGTCGTGCATTTGTGTATTGTTGTTAACATGCATTTGTGCATTGTTGTCGTATGTCCACCTCGTGTTGGTCTGACGGGATCATCTTGGGTATCTATGTTGTGTGCGCTGGATCATTGGACGGGCTTTCCACCTCGTATTGGTCCGACGGGATCATCTTGGGATCTATGCAGTAAATACTGGATCATCGGATTACACATGTGTTGTTATTGTGTATATGTATATTATTGGTTATCCACCTCGTGTTGATCTAACAAGATCATCTTGGGATCTATGTATGCGCTGGCTGGATCATCGGATTTCCATTGAGTATACATTGTTGTTGTTGTTGTGGGCATATTGAGGTTGTTATGCGAGTATGCATTTGTAGGTCTATTGTAGGACTAGGTCCATATGTTGTATTGATCTGATCTCGGATTAGACTGACATGAATTTTCGTGGCATTGTGTATCTTGAGGTATGTTCCATATTTTATTCTTGTTACTTGTATGTTGATTAGCAATCGATTATCATGTTGAGATTTGATGATATTATCTGACGGATTACTTTTGACAAAGTTGGTATATTTCGTATCAGTGAGTTATGATGATGTTTTGAGAATCTCGGGTATCACCTGGGATACAGTACAAATGTTTTTGTATGATTTAGTGTGTTTTTGAGAAATACGAGATGTGGAATATGGTGAGGATTACATTGACGGGGATTACCATAAATTGGCAAGGTTATGACGGTAAGATTACATTAGTAGTATTTTTGCTTTGTAATTTCATTGCTATTTAATTATTGACGTGATGTGATCATTATCATTGTTGAGTATTATGGCTGACCCCGTCGTGGGCTTTCTTTTTAGGTTCTTGGGATATCGAGCTTGTAGCGGTCGTGAAGAGATGAGCTTCCTGGAAGATACTGGCTATGACGTGTGTTTGTGAATCGAGTACTTTGACAAGTTGTTATTTTCCGCTGCAAAAGTATTTCTAGTTATTTGTTATATCCGCTGCAAAGGTGTTTTAAAATGGGTTTGTTGGCCACTAAGTACACAGAATACAACATGGAAAGTGTTTAAGCAACAAGCTGTACGATTTTCAAGTAAGAGTGCGTAGCAGAAGTCTGTTTTAAAGTAAGTTGCTGTAAATACAGCAACTGGGTTTTCTCCTGTATGCTTAATGCGTACAGGATATGCAGTGTATACTTATAAAATAATCACAGTAAGTGCAGAAGGTAAATAACACGATATTTAAAGTGGTTCGAGGTAAATCCCTCTACGTCCACTGGTCCTCCAAGAGTGAAAAAGTTTATTATAAACACTACGTACACAACTACGTGCCTATAATCAAACATATCCTTGTATCGTTCACAAAGATTGATACAAAGACCGTCGCTTTCAACCGTTAATACAGATTGGTCAAAGCTTTCACTTGACTTGCTTCTTCACACACAGTTCTGAAGCTTCGTCTACAATGAAGATCCGTCACACACAGTTCAGGAAGAGCAAGGCTTTCTCAGTCTACACAGGTTGATGGTTTCCTTCAATGTAAGAACAATGGTTGAACAACAGCTTGACTTTCTTGAGCTATGAGCTGATGATGTGTTGTTCATGGTTGAGCACTTGTGTATTTCTTCTCTCAGGATTGACAGTATGCTTGAAGAAATATGTTTGCTCTTGATATACTGATCTTGAGATGTTCACAAGCGTATCTCAGTATATCTCAGTTTTCAGAGCTTATGAATATTCGTATATGTTCTTCGTGTATATGCTCGTATTCTTGATTTTCTATTCTTATCTTCAAACTTCGGGGTATTTTTAGCCTTTGGAATAGATCCGTCGATCAAAAAGTCTATTGCAACGGGATGTTTGACTTACAAAATACAAGATCCGATTTTTGCTCCTTGTCTGAAGATCTATGTAGGCTTAGTATTTAAATACTTTATCCAGTCAGTATTTAAATACTTCTTTTCAAACGGTGGCTTGACCTTAGTGAGTAAAGCAGATTTTTTTTCAAAGGTCTTCAGTCATGTTGGATAAGTGTTGAAGGACTCAACACTTACAGCTTGTATGCTGTATCCAATATGTTGTGTTTATAATGTTGTAGCTGTAGGTTCTACGTTGTATGCTATCTTAGTGCTGCTGTATGGAAAGATGCTGTATGAATATTTGAGGACAGCTTCCATATTTGTTATCATACCGACTGTTGAGTTTCTTGCTGTATGAGAGCACTTTATACTTTTTATGTATGTTGGAACGTGAAGACTTGTTGTATGTTGACACTTTATCAAAACACACATCTTGCTGAATGATTGAGTTCGGGACAGCAGCTTGCTGTATGTTGGTACATTATCAAAACTCGATACAGGATTGTTTATCCCAACAGGGTTGCTAGTATTTGGCGAATGTGGGTTCATTTTGGAAAATTGTTTTCTAAACTATTCTGTCGATACGTGCAAGCAGTGGCTTAACGTATACTTTTGAAACTGTTGAGTTTAGGCGTCTTGGCCTTATACTTTCAAATGAGATTTTATGATGGTATTGATAAATGGGTTTCATAGAGTCTTTGGATATTTTAAAAGATATTACCATCATCACCGATTAGGCGTATTTGAAATATTTGTAAAAATGTCTTTTAGCCTTGTGGGTTCTATTTCGGGTCCCATGGCGCTGTAATATTCCCGGATGGCTCTGGGGGTGTTACATCAGCCTGGTAAACCTTTTTGAAGGTTCTAAGGTGTGTAACGTCCCTATGGGTTATTAGGGTGTTACATTTATAGTATCAGAGCTTAGGTTGTGCATACCTTGGCTGTCGGTTAAATTGGGTCTGTCAGTCGAGTCGTAAGAGTCAGTTATTAAGTCTACCATCATCATGCGACCGTCTTCATCATGTGACCCGTGGCTGTAAGACTCCTTAAACTACTATATTTCGTTATCGTTTTGGTTATGAACTCGAATTGTGCGTTGGGGCACGACGAAGTAAATTTATGAACTGTGCTGATCTTGTCTCGTTTCGTTCTTATTTCTCAGTATGTTGAGAGGTCGTGGTAGAACAGATCTGGGACGCAGTCGAGGCCATGGTCGTGGTGCTACTAATGAGAGAATTTCACCTTCTCAATCATATTCTGAATCGGCATCACATTCGGTGTCGAATAATCCACTTTTGAGTTGTGAAGGACATCTGGACCTGTCAGCTAGCCGAGGTTAACCATCGGGTGATAATGCCGATCTTGGGAATACCGCTATTCTTCAACAGCTGGTAACCTAATTAACTCAAATTGCTCACGGCGGAAATCAAATCCGCCCCCGACTGTGGAAGACGAGGCTAGCAAATGGCTCCAGAAAGTAACTAAGATGCACCCCTCTCATTTTGCTAGTTCTACTGATTCCCTGGGATGGGAAAATTGGCTCTGCCAGTTAGGAAGAATTTTTGATGTTGTGGCTTGCCCAGATAACAGGAGGGTACCTATTGCTCAATACCTCCTGGATCAGGAAGCTTCCAATTGGTGGGAGGCAATAACACCTCGAGATCACTTAGCCACATAGGAGGAGTTTAAAACCGCTATGGAGGCAGAGTATTGTCCGCCACCGGTTCGTGAGCATCGAATTGCTGAATTCTTTATGGCTACACCGCAGGATGTGCCAATATCATAGGCTATCATCACTTACAATAAGCAGTTAAAATACATTAAGGATCAAGTGAGAACAAAGGCAGACAAGATTCGTTATTTCAATTTGCATATGAGGTCGTATATCCGAATGAGTATGGCGCCTTTAATGTGTACTACATTGAAAGATTATCATGATCACGCGCTGGCGATCGAGATGGCAACTCCGGAATCTGAGACTGAATTCGAGCCTAAGAAGTAGAAGACTACGGGCAACTTCTCATCCGGTAAAGGTAACAAATTCTCCAAGTCCCATTCTTCACCTACACCAGGGAGAAAGTCATCTCCATATGCCAGTAGTTCACGTGGTAACCGTTCGGCCTAGTCTTCTGTTCCAGGTAGCAAAGTATGTCATAATTGCAGTCGGAGTGAACACTTGGTGAGAGATTGTCCATTTCCACTAATTACTTGTTATTCGTGCGGATAGATTGGTCATCGTGCTGCTCATTGTGAGGCGGTTGCCAGAACTATCAGAACTCCAGTGGCAACTTCAATTCAAGGAGAACCTAGTGTCGGTCATCAGGCCCCAGTCTCAGAGAATCTTCAGGGGTCAGGTCAAGACAGAGGCCAAGGTCAGTTAGAGCGTCGGGAAATGTCCAGTTCGGGGTCCGCGAACCCCCGCATATGTAATATCCAGAATTTCTACTACTATTTTTTAATGTTATTTTATCCGAGTTATGTTGTACAGCATGGAATCTGTACAGTATTGATAAAATAAATGAAGGAATGAGACATCTGTATGGGTTACTGCATTTGGTTGCAGTTGTATTTGAAGATATTGTGTGTCGGGCGTAGCATATGAGAATATTGTTGGAAGGAGTATATGTATTCGGTATGCCGTATGTTCGTATTATGTATGTTGAGACATTAGACAAGAATGGCTGAAAATGGCTAAGTATAGCTTGATTAGCACACACTAATATTCAAGCTTAGCGCACGCTATCGTGTAGGTTTAGCGCACGCTAAAGGTAAAGGATAGCGTATGCTAGTTCAGAATAGATCGGAAGGAATCTACGTGTAGATCCGACCACTTTCGGTGCATGTGCGGCAAGGTCAACGGATGTTTGTTATGAAGGATTAGCGCACGCTAATGCATGTCGTTAGCGCACGCTAACATCAGATCGGTCCAAAAGGGAATCTTATCCTTGTCAGAGCTTTCGGCGTGTGGACCCGTCTTCAGAGCATACAGACAAACGAGTCAATTATGAGTAGCGCACGCTATAATCGGACACTAGCGTACGCTAAATAGAGGCAATTACATATGCTATTGCATGGGCATTGCATACGTAAATCATAGTATGAAGTAAGTCAGCAGCCTCTGGACCTCGATAGCGAATGCTAACAAAGTAAGTTAGCGCACGCTAATAATGCACAGTATTATGTGCAGTTGGGCATTATTCGTCATTTCCATCCATTTCTTCATGTGAACCGATAGAGAGAGTTCTTAGAGAGAAGTTGAGGTTCCAAACACTTGAGTTGATCGTTCCTAACAACATTTAAAGCTTGCAAGTGATTGAGAATGAATTCAACCTTGGAAATCAATCCATTCCTTCAAAGAGGTAATTACTCTTTACTTTTGGATTTCATTTTGGATTGTATATGATGTCCTTGAGTTGATAATCGTTATGTATTTGAGTTAAAAAGTATGATTATGAGATTGGTTACCGAGTTATGTTGATGTTATTGTTGATATACGGGTATTGATATGATTCGAATGGTTTCGAATTGTGTTGTTTATCTTCAAAGAGATATGTTGGCTAATGTCTTCCTTCAATTCGGGTCTTTGATGTTGTTGTTGTTGGTTTCTTCATATGATTTGAACATGGCGATGATTATGAGTTATTGGTATTCATATGTTGATATTGAGGAAGAAGATGATCTATGAATATATGACTTGGATTATGAGTTGGATGATTGTTTATATGTTAAAAGATATCGGATTTCGTTGTTTTGATAGCTATGAACATAGTTTCGAATCACTTAGTGTTCTTGATAATCGCCATATGTTGATTGATACTTGTAAGGCATGCATCTGTACAAAATTAACGCACGCTAAGCTTACTAGATAGCACACGCTAATTGAAGCGACTTAGCGCACGCTACGTTAAGTGATTAACGTGCGCTAAGTGGACAGGCAGTGTAGTATATCCTATTTCGGTTATGAATTCGTGATCGTTTAAGTTGGATTGATCAGACTTGAGGTTAATCGAGATATTGTTGAGCCGTTGTGTTTGTGAATTGGTTATATATATTGTTGATTGTTATCGAACTTGTTGTTTATCGATTATTGTAATAGGTTGAGATTATTGATCGGTGATTAGAACCATGCGTTGCGGTCGTGTTCGATAATGATCGTGAATTTCATTGATCAGGGCCGAGGGACTTTTAGATGATGGCAATGGAATTGGTAACGGCTTCCTCGTCGTTGTATCGGCATCGAGGCAAGTTATTACTTGCTCAGTTAATAATATTTAACGAATGGTTTTCGTTTCATTCGTTTATAATTCGTATAGCAATATTTATAATCGTAATCACAGGAGATTTGGGATTATAAGTTATATTCGAGTTTTGGGAATTATATCATAATGTATATGATTTACTTCTGTTATTGGTACACTTGGATATCGAAGATACATTGTGGTATAGACGAAGATATGAATTATGTACCATACGTGACATTCTGGACCGTCGAATATTGATGATACTGGTTGGTGATGGTTTAGACATTGAGATCGCTCTCGAAGGACTCTGGGTAAGTACTCTAATCATTTTTGTCATTTGTGTCGATCATGTTGTGATACATTCGTATATTGTTATTGTCATGCATTTGTGCATTGTTGTTGCAGTTGTGCATTGTTGTCATATGTCCACCATGCGTTGGTCCGACGGGATCAACATGGGATATCTATAGCTGTGTGCGCTGGATCGTTGGACAGGTATTTCCACCATGAGTTGGTCTGACGGGATCATCATGGGAATCTATAGATGTGTGCGCTGGATCGTTGGATTACCATGTGTTGTTGTTGTGCATATGTATATTATGGGTTTGCCATAAGTATACATTGTTGTTATTGATGTGAGCATATTGACGTTGTCATATGAATATGCATTTGTAGGTCTTGCGTTAGGACCATGTCCGTATGTTGTATTGATCTGACCTCGGATTAGACTGACATGATTGTCATGGTATTATGCATCTTGAGGTATGTTCCGTATTTATTTTGGTAATTGCCTTTTGATGGATAATCGATTATCGTGTTGAGATGTGATGAGGTTACCTGATGGATTGGGTTGGACAGAGTTAGTAGGTTTCGTAACAGTGAGTTTTGATAATGTTTTGAGAACCTTGGGTATTGTTTAGATAAAATACAGATATTTCGGTATGAGCTTATTGTGTTGTTGAAAGGATACGAGATGTGAACTTTGGTAATTATTATCAGGAATTGGTAAAGTTACGGTGGTAAGATTACTTTGATAGTATTCTCACTTAGTACACTTGATTGAGCTCTACGGAGAGCATAACAAAACTTCCAGATATGAGATATCAAAGCAACTGTTCGGCACCAGGATGAAGGAAGGAGATAGAGTTGAGGACCTTATCCTCAATCTGATCCCGATAATTAAGAGATTGGAAGCTCTTTATTTTTAAATACATGCTTCTCTCCAAACAGACCTTAACCTACAGTCATTTGCTCACTCTTTTTCCTCATTTATCATGAACTTCAAATGTAATGAGCTTGCATGTAACTTAGCTGAGGTAATGAATAAATTAACGACTCCTCAGTCTCAAATAAATGACAAATGGAAAATAGGTTGCACTTGTTATTTCTTCTAGGATTTGGAAGTCCACATATAAGAAGAAAAAGAACAAGAAGCGGTTAGTTCTAAAATCTAAGATCGATGAGGGTAAGTGTAAGGCACAATGGTTCAGAAGAGTAATGGGACAAGAAAATGGATGAATGCATCAACTGCGGTGAGCTGGGCCACTGGAGGAGGTACTATACAAAACCTGACCTTGATACGGGATCAAGTATGGAACTATTAGTTTTGGAAACAAATAGTCTTAGGGGATTTGATTCTGGTGCAAAATATTATATTTGTACAATGAATCAGGATCTGAAACAAAGTAGAAAGTTTGGAGTTGGAGAAGTGATTGTTGGAAGCAGGCATTTTGTGAAGGTTGCTGACACTGGATCACTTATATTGGATTTAGAATTCAAATTTATCCTTACTTTGAATAATGTACTTGTTTAGCCCAAGAGGCATAAAATTATTACACCAATTACGGTCATGGACCATAATAGATTATATTTCGTGAAGATGGATCTTACTGCATTTATTTTAGAAATAAATTGGTTGATACAAGAACATTATTTGGCTTATACCACTTAAAAAATTTACAGAATAACACTGTTGTGTGCACTATAACTAGGAAGCATGGTAGGGAGATACTAACCAATCACTTGAATGCCATCTTAGACTTGATCATGTTGGCCAGACCAAGGTTCACGAAATGTAGAAAGATGGACTCAAGGATCCCCTAGGATGGGATCCCTATCCAACTTGTGAACCTTGCCTTCTAGGCAAAATGACTGAGTTACCCTTCACCGAGACTTTAAAGAGCCGCTGAAAAGCTCGGCTTAGTCCAAACCGCCCATGTGGTCCTTTTTTGAAGCGGCACGAGATGGATTTCAGTATTTCATTACGACTATTGTTGGAATAAACAAACTTGTACCGTGTTTTGATAAAGTGCCAAGATACAGCAAGTAGTTGTCCCGAAGACAATCATACAGCAAGATGTCAAGTGCCTCAACATACAGCAAAAGAATAAAGTGCCATCATACAGCAAGAAGTTCATCAGTCAATATGACACCAAGTATGGAAGCTGTCCTGAAACATTCATACAGCATCTTCCATACAACAACACTAAGATAGCCTACAGTGTTGGACCTACAGCTACAGCATTAAAGACTCAACATGTTGGATATAGCAAACAAGATGTAAAGTGTTAGGATCTTCAATACTTATCCAACAGGAGTGAAGACCGTTAAAATGAAATCTGCTTGATATGCGAAAGTCAAGCCACCATTCGAAAAGAAGTATTTAAATACTGAATGGATAAAGTATTTAAATATCAGCCGACAAAGATCTTCAGACAAGGAGCAGAATCCGTATCTTGTATTTTGCAGGTCAATCAACACGTTGGAACGGACTCTTTGCTCAACGGATCTATTCATAACGGATATATTCCAAAAGGTTATATATACCCTGAAGTAGGGCTGTCAAACGGATAATACGGAGCCGTATATGGCCATATCCATATCCGGATCCGACATTTAGTAGTATCCGAATCCGTATCCGAACATGGAAAATATCCGGCGGATGCTATCCGGATACGGATATTATCCGTATCCGCCACTTTTCTTTTTAATCTTCAAAAATTTAAATGCAAGAGGAGGGATTTGAACCCTGGTGGAGCTCCTTCTCCTTACCAGCCAATACCACTTGGGCTAGCTGACCTGATTGTTGTGTTAGAAAGGGAAATAACTAATAAGTAAAGATAACTTATACCGCATGCTTATATTTTAATATTGAGAAATAAAGAATGAAGACATGTGACAAATTATTATTGGGAGTAGCATGCATATATTTTATAATTATATACTAAAATTATAATAAAAATATATATTATATATAATTAATTTCAGATACGGATATTTTCGGATACGGATGCGCCTATATCCATATCCATATTCGGAATCTTCGGATACGGATAATATTCGTATCCGCTTTTTTTCGGATACAAATAATATCTGCTTTTTCCGGATACGAATACAAATATTTCGGACGGATATCAGATTTTTCGGATTTTTTTGACAGCCCTACCCCGAAGTTTGAAGATCAGAATACAACAGATATTTACACGAATGATATATCAACTGAAAACTGGATGATCTAAGATATACTGAGATTCACACGAGATCTTCACAAGAACAGTATATCAAGAGCAAACATATTTCTTCAAGCTTACCACCATTCTTGAGAGAAGAAATATATAAGTGCTCAACCTTGAACAACAAATCATCAGCTCAAGTTCAAGAAGTCAAGCTATTGTTCAAACCCTTGTTCTTACATTCGAAGAAAACCATCAGCCCTGTGTGGACTGAAGAAAGCTTTACTTTTCCAGAACTGTGTGTGACGGATCTGCATTGTAGACGAAGCTTTGTAACTATATGTGAAGAAGCAAGTCAAGTGAAAGCTTTAACCAATCTGTGTGAACGGTCGAAAGCGACAGTCTTTGTATCATTCTGTGTGAATGATACAAGGATAGGTTTGATTATAGACACGTAGTTGTGTACGTAGTGTTTATAATAAACATTTTACTCCTGTGTGGAAGAACAGTGGATGTAGAGGGGTTTACCTCGAACCACTTTAAATATCGTGTTATTTACCTTCTGCAACTTATTATTTTCATTACTGTGATTTGTTTAAGTATACATTGCATACCCTGTACGCACCAAGCTAACAGGAGAAAACCTAGTTGTTGTATTTACAGCAACTTACTTTAATAGACTTCCGCTATGCACTCTTATTTGAAAAACGTACAACTTGTTGTACTAACTCTTTTCCAAGATGTATTTTGTATACTTAGTGGCCAACAAGTGGTATCGGAGCGGTTGATTCAAAAGAGAATCAGTCGCATTTTTAACCGAATCAGATCCTAAAATCACTTATTTTTTAAAACAGTCTTTATCTTTCCTATTTTCTCATATGGATACTTGTATGATCAATAAGGTTACTATGTTTTCTATTAACGAGTTTCATGATTGTAGAATTAGGATGGAGGCTCATCTTTCAGCAATGCATGAAGAAATGATTTTTGTCATTCCAGATGGCCCCATAAAGATCATGAAGGTAAATCCTACCGCAAGGATTGAAGGCTAAGCTCGTGCCGAGATGCTCAAGAAAGAGTGTGAGCAGTGTACAGTTGACGAGCGCAAGCATGCCAAACTTGACAACATTGCTAAGAATGCGCTATTTGTCACTCTTGACAAAGGCACATTCTCAAAGGTAAAGAGCTGTAAGACAACCAAGGAAATCTGGGATAAACTCAAGATGATTTGTGAGGGAACTGATCTCTCAAAAGAAAACAAGATTCCAAAACTAACTCATCAATTTGAATCTTTCGAAATGAAACCAACTGAAACTCTTGAGGAACTTGACCTCAGATTCACTGGCATTGTCGGTGAACTTGAAGCGTTGGGCAAAATTTATACCCAACATGAGAAGAACTTAAAAAATTTTAGATCTCTCTCTGCCCGATGGGACATAAAAGCACAGCTATACATGTGTCACGTAATTTTAATTACGGATCTACTTTCGACCTCTTCTCTGACCTAAAAGCTTTTGAGTATGACATTGATAGGAGATAGAAAGTCGAAGAGTCACCTGCGAGGACTACAGCGTTAGCCGCTGTATCCAACATGAGACACAGCATGCCCAGCACATCCAAATCTGCCTACAAAAATTCTGACAGTGATGAAGATATCCTGTCACAAGATGAAATGGCCCTGCTCATGCACAAATTTAAGAAATCCATCAAATAGTCTGGAAAGACTGCATACAGGCCCAAGCCTTTTAAGAAGGTAAATTCAGAATCTTCCCCATCTGGTGATTCTAACTTTTGTTATAATTGCAGGAAACCGGGACATTATGCGAATAAATGTCCGCATCCTAAAGTCCAAAAGTTGCTGGAAACCGAGCAACAAGAAAAGGACGAAAGAAGGCGTGCTTGGAAGAACAAGCTCAGGACCCTGATCGGCGAATCAGAAGCCTCGCCCGCTCAAACCAAGACCGAGGAATATCTTCAGGCAGTTACTGACAGTGACTCGTCTGATGATAAACTCGAAGATAAAGCATACATGTGCTTTATGGCTAAATATGTTGAAGAAGATGAAGATAGCGATGATGAGGTAAGCTCAACATCCAATATTCCTATTAATGCATCTCATACTTTCAAAAGTATGATGAATAAATTCAAAAACATTCAAAAAGCCCATGAGACATTAAAGCGAGAAAACATACAGCTCGAAATTTCTAACTTAGAGCTGAAAGATGAAAATGACTTGCTGAAAAATAATTACGAAAACATGTCTATCGATTGTGAAAACAGCAAGATCACAGTTGAAAAACTCATGGAGAGCAATCATCAACTTGCTCACGAACTAAATGAGGCTAACACTGAAAGCAAGATAAATGATTTTGTTCTGCTCGAAGCCAAAGTAAAAACTCTCGAAAAACGAGAAGGAGAACTTGAGACCATCTTGAAATATTTCGAGAAATCATCTAAAAGAATGGAAGAAATTCTAAGCACCAGGCAACATGCTCATGATAAAAGTGGCTTAGGATAGAACTCATACTCCTATAAAGGGAAAACTAGTACCGTGTTCGTTAGGGGTGTGGAACCCATTCCTGTACCTGAGGAAATCCCAAGTCTGGTCAAGGTACCTGTTGCACCACGAACAGCAAAGGCTGCCATTCCGCCACTACAGTCATATCACAGACAGTGGAATCCTCAGCCATCCAGACATATAAGGCGTAACCAACAGCATGCTCCATGAGCATATCAAAAGTGCCAGCAGCCGTTCAGAAAGAAGGTTGTACCCAAATATCAAAGGCCCACACATCAGTACTTTCAACAGTACAGTGCGCCTAGATATTGGATACAGGAGCCTCGTTATACATCAAGGAAGTAGGTCGTTGCACAGTATCAGCAACATCTTTGGGAATCCAACTGGAGACCCATGAGTCAAGCTGTAAGGCCGAAGAAAATGGCTCCACCTCCAAGACGGAATTCATACTGTATTAATAATAATAACCCTGAATTTTTCATGCATAATAATTATCAAGGTTACAGCGCCTATGTGCCTGCACCATGTAGACATCGCAAGAACGGAGCTAAGGTTACCTACAGCAAACCAATTGCTGTCAGGCAAATCTGGGTACCTAAAGGCACTAACATCCATGGACCCAACATCCAAAGGGGACCTAAATCTACATAATTTATTTGCCTACAGGACATCTTAGAGAAGGACATCTGGTACTTCGACAGCGGGTGTTCTTAGCACATGACAGGAGATAAAAGTAAGCTGTCAGATTATGTAGAAGGTCGCGGTCCAAAAGTGTACTTCGGTGAAAAATCAAAAGGAAGAACAAGAGGGAAGGGAACCTTGCTTGTAGGAAAATTCAAAGTCACCGATGTAGCTTATGTTGAAGGCTTACAGTACAATCTACTTTAGTATTAGCCAGTTTTGTGATAAACAGTTCTCGGTGAAATTCTATATAGATCACTGTAGAGTCAAAGACATTATGACTAAAGAAGTTATGCTCACAGGATGCAGATCAGATAACATGTATATTGCTGACTGGATGCCTACGAGATCCACAATTCCTTGTTTTGTTACCAAAGCCACAGCAGATTTAAGCTGTCTATGGCACAAGAGAATGTATCACGTCAACTTAATGACGATCGATAAGCTTGCCATACAAGGAATGGTTAGAGGTTTGGCCGATGTGTAATTCCAAAAAGACAGCGTCTGCGGACCCTGTCAGAAAGGCAAGCAAATCAATACCACCCTAAAAAGCAAATCCTACCTTTCCACTCACAGAGTTCTAGAAATGCTACACATGGATCTCTATGGTCATGTAGACCTAGTAAGTTTGGGAGGTAAGAAATACGGTCTTGTATTGTTGATGATTTTTTCAGGTATGCTTGGACAATCTTCCTAAGCAAGAAGAAGGAAACCACGTCAAAGCTGCCCGAGCACCTAAGAAAGCTTCAAAATGAAAAAGGGTTGAGTATCGTGTCCATTCGTTCCGACAAAGGTACTGAATTCACTAACCTCTTTATAGAGCAATACTGTTCGGAAAATGGGATACAACACGAATACTCCGCTACCCAAACACCTCAACAAAACAGTGTTGCCAAGCGAAAGAATAGGATGCTCAAAGAAGCAACAAGAGCCATGATTGCCGCAAGCAAGTTGCCATAGCGTTTCTTGGGTGAAGCCACCAATACATCGTGCTATACACAAAACCCCTGTATCATCAACAAGCATCACAGCAAAACAACATAAGAGGTATGGAACAACAAAACTCCCTTAGTTTCGTACTTTCACATATTCGGATGCAGGTGTTATGTTTTGAACAACGAGAAAGATCAACTTAGAACCTTCGATGAGAAGTTGGATGAAGGGATATTTGTAGGATATTCCTCTATCATCAAAGCTTACAGGATCTTTAATAAACGGAAGCTGACAGTTGAAGAATCAGTACATGTAGTGTTCGAAGAACCTCACCATGATCCTACAGGAGTAGGAGATCTTACTCAGAATATCCAACAGCTCTCCATTAATGACCATCCCACTCCTATAGCGCATGTCGTTGACATATAAATCAACCCTGCAGCTGTAAGAACAGTGGTAGATGAAGCTGATGTTGTACAAGCTGAAGCTGAAACTACAGCAACTCAAGATACATTACGGGACGCCGAGTTAGAACCCGACAGAACATGGTTTAGAGATCGCCCACAGGAGTTGATCATAGGAAACATTGATGCTGGAGTATCTACCCGTATGAGAATACAGAGTACACAAGTAAATGTACTGTGTGCGCAAGAAGAACCTGAATCTGAGAAATCTTCATTTCTTGTATGTAAGTCCCAAGCTGAACTTAGAAGAATTCATATGTGCACTATCGCTATATTCTTAGCTCAATCCGAACCTGTTTATACCAAAGAAGCGCTAGACAATTCTCACTGGATTACATCTATGGAAGAAGAGCTTAATGGTTTCTAAAGAAACAATGTATGGTATCTAATACCCAGACCTGAGCATCAAGCCGTGATTGGAACTAAATGAGTATTTAGAAACAAGAAGGATGAGAATGGACTTGTTATCAGAAACAAATCCCGTCTAGTTGCATAAGGCTACAAACAGGAAGAATGCATAGACTACAATGAAACATTTGCCCCTGTAGCCAGACTAGAAGACATTAGGATATTTCTAGCCTTTGTCGCCCATAAGAGCTTTATTGTATATCAAATGGACGCCAAGAGCGCATTTCTGAACGGATACCTCGCCAAAGAAGTCTATGTTGAACAACCACCAGGGTTTGTCAATACAGAAGGCGGATACCTTGTATACAGGACACGAAAAGTACTGTATGGACTTAAGCAAGCACCCAGAGCGTGGTATGAGACTTTGTCCCTGTACCTTAAAAATAATGGATTCGAGAAAGGGGCTATGGACAAGACCTTATTTAAGATACATGAGGGTGATGACCTCCTGATGGTTCAAATATACGTAGATGATATTATATTTGGTTCCACTAATCTTGCTTTATGTCAAAGGTTCTCTCATCTCATGCAAAGTAAATTTGAAATGAGTATGATGGGAGAACTTAGTTATTTCCTAGGATTGCAGGTAAATCAGTTGCCTACAGGAATCTTCATCAACTAGGTAAAGTACAGCAAAGAGATTCTGAACAAATTTGGGATGAACAACTCCAAATCCTCGTCAACCCCCATGAGCACTTCTGTGCAAATTAGTGCTGACGAAGCTGGAAAACCAGTTGATCAATCACTCTACAGGAAGCTAATTGGATCACTCCTATAACTAATAGCTAGCAGGCCGGATATCCAGTTTGTTGTATGAGTGTGTGCTCGATATCAAGTAGCACCTAAAGAATCACACTTCACAACAGCCAAACGAATCCTGAAGTACGTTAAAGGAACAGTCGATGTAGGACTATGGTATCCCAAATAAGGCGGATTTGATTTGGTTGGCTACAGCGACTCAGATCTCGGAGGTTGCAAGCTAGATAGGAAGAGTACAAGTGGTACTTGTCACTTTCTTGGACCTAGACTTGTGTCATGGTTCAGTAAGAAACAATTGGCAAACTCATCCATAGCTGAATCAGAATACTATGCTACTGGTAGTTGCTGTATGCAGATCCTTTGGATGCAATAGCAGATGTCGAACTATGGAATCATTGAAAGGAAACACCAATCATGTACGATAGCACGAGTGCAATTGCAATAACGTACAATCCTGTATTGCACTCATGTACTAAGCATATTCATATGAAGCATCACTTCATTCGGAATTATGTTGAGAACAAGGATGTTCGGCTCGAGAAAGTCCATACAGACATTTAGTTAGCCGACATCTTTACCAAGCCTCTCAGCACAGCCAGATTCTGTATGGTTCGACAAGAATTGGGAATGCTACAACCCGACTCCCTGTAAGTTTTAATGCTTTCACTCAACAATTGAGGGGGAATGCTGTAAGACCCAAGAATACAGTATCTACCGTTAATTATCTGTACATTCAGACAATCAGCACTGTAGGAAAAAAAAGACATAAATTCATCTTACAGTTGACGTGTGCAATAATTAAGGGGGAATATAGTATGACCCGTGAATACAGTATTATTTCAATAATTGCTATAAGAATTGAATCCCGTATGTACCTTTTAAGGGGGAACACTATATTTTCGCAGATACAGCACACACTATGATGTTGTGCGGTGATTTATACACCTCGATGGCGATCGGCATAATGGTCAGGAGCCAGCTAAAGAAGACAGATGCTGGGCAAGCACCTAGTGGTCGACGTCCAAGGCGATCGTTTATTGGCATCTGGCGATCGCCTCTAATGTCCGACTGGAGACGATCAACCCATGCCATGTGTGAATCTGACGCCCGTCAAAGTTTGCGAAGACCAAATCTCGGGTGAAGACCCACGTGCAGATCCGCAAAAGGCGCCGCGAGAACAGGCCCTACTCCAGCCCATCAGAAGCTGTCAGTAATAAGGACGGCCTCACCAACCGACAGACCTGCCGAAAGGACCTAAGGTGGGACCGCCCAGGACAGCGAGAAGAGGCACCTGTCGCCTCCTCATTGGTTCGCGCATCTGGCTTCCAGCAGCAACTGCTGTAATACCCTCGCCTTTACTATTGTATTTTCTGATTTAATTCGAGTATTATTGCACCACATCTCTATTTATTGTAACAAGCATATTGATAAATTATGTTAAGTTGAAATCCTGGTCATTCATACTATACTAATTGTTGGGTGATATTGGGAGAATTTCATTTTTGCTTGTTACAGAACTTAACGTACGCTAGCCTAGCTTCCTTACGTACGCTATATCAACCGATTTACGTACGTAACCATTACTTGTTAAAGTACGTAATGCGGGGGATCTTTCAGCAGATCACCTTTCGGCGGGTGGGGCCGAGTGAGTAGGTGGTGGTCGGAAGTTGATCGCGACAGCCAAGTCAACGCCCATTACGTACGTAATGGCTAGAGATTTACGTACGTAATGACTGGTGTGTTTTAAGGCAGAGAAATCTGATAAATCGACTACGTACGTAATGTTCATGATATTACGTACGTAAGGGCCTTAACGTACGTTAACCCCTCTCCTTAACGTACGTAATGCTGAATTTAGGTTATAAAAATGTGACTTGCCTTTCATTTTTCTACTCGACCCATTCAACTCTTCCTCTGAGAAAACGATTGCCCACCCTGCCAAATCGATTTCTATCCCTTCTATCTTGTGTTGGAGCTTCAGGACTTGGTTTGTAACTTGAAGATTTGGAAGTTGAAGTGTGTTCTTTGAAGTGTTGGTGTTGTTCTTCATTTTGAGGTTGGTTTCTCTTAAACTCATACTAAATCTATGCTTATGTTGATGTTAGCATATAAACACTTCATATAAGGTTAGTTTAATCTAGTATAAACATGATAAATTATTTGAATCATGCTCAAACTATGTGAAGAATAACATTAGAGGTGTTAATACCACTTCTTGATGTATGATAATTCATAATATGGTTGTGTTGATAAAGATAGATAAAAACCTATTTAGATAACATGATAATAGGAAGTTGATTTTAATCTTAACACCAAAAACATGAAAGTAATGGAAATCCTTGATGACTAGAGGTGTGAAATACTAATATTGTCTTGAACATTCAATTGATTCTTGAAAGATAACAGGGAACCATATTCTTGGACTCTAGAACCGATACCTTTGTGGTGGATTGTTGGAAGAATTATGTTAACCCTCTGAAGATAATTTTCACAAGATGGGATGAAGTTACATTTAAAATTCCAAGTATCCAATGATATAACTAGTTTTTTAATATGTTCTTCAAAAGTAAAACAGTGGATTTTGATAGAAGGAAGTTGTAATCTTCATATGTTCAAGTTAATCGATTTCGTTGATAACTTAAAAGGGTGTTAATCACTACATTAATATGTTGATAATGTTCTTAAGAGGATTGTAGTGAATATGGTGATACAAATGCGGTAGATGAATAGCTGAATTCCATTTCATTAATTCGTGGGTGTTAGGAGACGTAAATTAAGATGATGTTCTTAGTTCACTAAAAACTCGAACTTATGCTTTTATCTAGGAATTAGTTTTAATGTGATCGTTGGTAAAATAATGAAGAACGTAATTAAACATAAACTTATATCGTAATCGGAAGTGCCGATGATTTGAAAAGATGTCTTCACAATGTTACATGGGTAATAATCAGGACTTCAAGTATTTGACATTAATGTTAGAATATGTGAATGAACATGATAAACATATGATGATTTGTAATTGGAACATTAAAGTGATCAATAGGATAATTTATTTATTCAAGTAAATTTACGAATATTGTTTATGTAAGGATACCGTTATCGTACGAATGTGTTGTTGAATGAATTACATTTCATTCAAGGTTGATTGTTCACGTGAGTATTGTTAGACGAGGATACCGTTCGTTTGACCATTCAAAGAAGGATTATTCATCTACGGAAATTGAGGCAAGTTATCTTGCTTGGTTATAATAATGGTTGAATTCTTGTGATTATTATGCGTTTCGTGTATATGAAATGTTCTGAGAATCTATAATTCGTGATATGGTGATGTCCTTGATCGTATTATCATTTGTGTTGGGATGATATACCCGAAATTACCGCTCTTATTATCGTTGGTCCTTTTGAGCTTTGTTGACACTTCGGTGAGTTGTTCGATTCCTTGATAAAGGTGTAATTCATTGAGTTTCGTTGTCATGTAGTATCGTGACATCTCTGGAGTCATATTTGCGTGCCGATTGGTTATGTGTAGGATTTTTAGCCGGGCACTTGATGATCATGCGTGGATGTTTTCCGCATTTAGATCGTGCACACGAGACATAGTTCGTGAGGCTAATTAGGTACATCGTCCCATGTATATTCTGGATTCCGTATACGGGGTGGACATGTGCACGGACACATTTCCGGATCGGACGCATTGTGACGTCCGTCTTGAGCCATATTATAAGGTCGTTCGTATAGTTGGTTATGTTCGACAGTTGGGACTGACTGTTTATACGCCTGCGGGGTATATTCAGTAGTCGTTTGTTTCTTTGAGATCCGTATATATATGAATTGTATAATGACATGAGAATTATTATCATGCATAACTGACCTTGTAGTTTGGGGCGAAATACTTGTATTTCAGGGCGAGGAAAGGGCAAGGCACAGGAGGAGCACAATGGCGACGGATGGTTTTGAGGGATGCTATTTCGGGGGGCCCGAGTCTTTTGATGTTCGGTTATGTCTTATTGTGATTTTCATTTTATTTTGTGTCGGATGAATGTACTATAATTTGTAAGGTATTACCCATCGTCATATGGTCTGTACCGAATTTGGATCCTGTGTAAGTTTGCTCGTATTAAAGACATGTATAACTTATACTCCACATCGGGGTTTTTATAAATATTGTGGTACGGTGCCACGTTGTCAGGATGTAGGTGTATATCGTGATATCGCCTGGTGGGTCCCGGTAGGGGTCCACGGCACTGTAATAGCCACCATTTTTGGGCTGTTACAGAAGATGGTATCGGAGCGTGTGTTTTTCTTTTGAGTCAATGTAGAATCGAAATAGCATCAAGAAACCTTCGTGCCACGTGTAACCTGTGCAAGCGCCTGACCCGTCGAATATGGTATGTTCTCATGAGCCATAATTTGATTACTGACATGATATTGATGACGTATTGGTCTCTTTACTTATCTTGGCATCTTGCTAACATGTGGTAAAATTCAATTGTTTGAGGAAAACCTAAATTAATTATGTGATTGGAATTGTTTCGACTTAATGTTGATATGATATTGAGTGTGTAGCACCTGCGGTGCCAGTGATTCTCTACGAACTGCTTTGTTGGATATGAAATTCCCTGTTGCCATTAACTTAGCATGAATTATGATTGATAACTTGAACTGTACTTGTGACTTGATTCTTTCAGTATGGAAAGGAATCTGAGAGGCCGTGGCAGAGGGGGACGAGGCCGCGGAAGAGGCCGAATCCCGATACCACGAGCCAACAGACGCGCGAATGTGGAATAGAGTTCTGTAGGCAGTGATTCGCCTTCTAGGGACCAATCACACCACACTGGAGAAAATGCACGTGTCGATCCTTACACTGTAATGCAGGGCATGATGGCCCAGATGACCGAAATGGGTCAGCTGATGGAAGCTATGCAGAGGAATACCACTGGTCAACAGCAGGGGCAACAACCTCCGCCTCTGGTGCATGGCGGGATCGTGAGCCGGATTATTAGTGACATATCACGACAGCAACCTCCGACTTTTGAAGGCTCATCTGAGCCTGCTGACATTGCACACTGGATAGAGCATTTCGAGAAACTGTTTGAGATGGTGGAGTGCCCAGAGGAAAATCGAGTTGCTGTGGCAGCCTACTACCTTAGTAAGAGTGCCCATACTTGGTGGCTTTCTGTGAGGCCTGCCGATGGTGCAAGTACTTGGGAGGAATTCAAGAATCTGATGCTAGATCGTTACTATCCTACACCCCTCCGTGAAGCCAAACTGTCCGAATTACTGAACCCCGATCCATCGGAAGACGAGGATGTGTTAGCGATTGCTGAAAAATTCCAAGCACTTCTCCCTTTTGCTACGTCAGTTGTCCGTTCGGAAGCTGATAAGATCAAATATTTCCTCAAGAGGCTTAAACCCCGAATGAGGATGCAACTACTCAATCACCACTGTACGACCCTACCTGAGTTTATTGAGAAGGCTTTGGAGTATGAACTTACTGCGAAGGAGATTTCCAAGAAGCCTCGCTTTCCAACAAGAGATCCAGAACTGCACTCAGGAGATAGTAACCGGGGGATGTTCAAGAAGCCCCAGCCTGTACCAAATCCTTCTGAACGGCCACCTATGGCACCGAAACTGACAGGAATGCACTCTCGGGCAATCAGCTCACCTGTCGTGTGTTATAACTGTGGGGACCAGGGGCATATCAGCTCCAAGTGTCCGAAGCCAGCCGTTGCCTGTCACACTTGCGGGAAGAACGGTCTTCGTGCTCGCTATTGCAGGGTTGGACTCGGGCGTGCTCCAGTAGCATCTCTTGCTCCAGTACAGTCTTCTGTTCAGGAACGTGCTCCTCCGTCCGCTTCTTACCAGACTACCGGGGCAAACAAAGGGATGGGCCGTGGAAATCAAGATGGTACACCTGCTTCCGGGGTTGCAAAACCCAGAGTCTACGAGATGAAGAAAGCAGATGATCCCGAGGCCAGCATGATTGCAGGTACTCTCGAGATCCACTCTCAGCCCGTTTGTGTTCTTTTTGATACTGGTTCTTCACACTCCTTTTTGTCTACTTCTTGTTTGAGTCGTTTGCAATTGAATCATGTTACCGATTGTGAACCTTATGTAATTGGTCTACCCGATGGTAGAAGAATTATTGGGAGTCGTGAAGTACAGAATTGTCCGATTCGCATGAACAACCGTGAGTGGTTGTCCGACTTGATTGTGGTTGATTTACCTAAAGATGATGTAATCTTGGGTATCGACTGGATGGATCATCACGATGCCGTGCTTAGTGTCCGTAAGCGAATGGTGACCGTCACATCTGATGATGGCGTCGAGTGTATTTTTCGGGGTGATAATCCCAATCATTCTGGGAGAGTCATCAGCGCTATGAAGGCTGTGAGATTACTGAATCAGGGATGCATTGGTTATTGGTGCTACATGACCAAGACAACTGACCGACCAGTCGAATTGGTTGATATTCCGGTAGTTCGAAACTATCCAGATGTATTTCCAGAAGAGCTTCCAGGACTACCCCCACGGCGAGAGGTAGAAGTCACCATTGAGTTGGAGCCAGGGATGTCCCCGCTTTCGAAAGCACCATATTGTATGGCCCCGACTGAGATGCAGGAGTTGAAAAGACAACTTGAGGAGTTAACTGAGAAAAGATATATTCGACCCAGTGCATCCCCTTGGGGAGCGCCGGTGTTATTCGTACGGAAGAAGGAAGGATCGCTGCGTTTGTGTATTGATTACTGTGAGCTGAACAAAGTAACAATTAAGAACAAATATCCTTTACCTCGCATCGATGATCTATTGGATCAGCTCCAATGAGCCGCTGTATTTTCCAAGATTGACTTGAGATCCGGGTACCACCAATTGCGGATTCGTTGTCATGCCATTCAGACTGACTAATGACCTGCAGTATTTATGGAATTGATGAATCGGGTTTTTATTAATTATCTGGATCATTTTGTAGTCGTTTTTATTGACGACATCCTGATATACTCTCGTGATCATAAGGAGCATGAGTGTCACCTCCGCCAGGTTCTCGATGCATTAAGGCGAGAACAACTCTATGGAAAATTTTCTAAGTGTGAATTCTGGATGTCTGAAGTTATTTTTCTAGGTCATGTGATATCAGCGGAGGGAGTGAGAGTAGACCCACAAAAGACGGAAGCTATCCGAGACTGGCTACCTCCGAAGAACGTGAAGGAAGTTCGTAGTTTTCTGGGTCTAGCAGGCTATTACAGACGATTCGTGGAAGGATTTTCCAAAATTGCTCAACCGATGACTAATTTGTTGAGGAAAGATAAGAAGTACTTGTGGTCGGAAGCATGTCAGCAAAGTTTTGATGAACTCAAAAGTCGATTAATTTCAGCACCTGTTTTGGTTCTACCTAAAGGAACGGAAGGATTCGTGGTATATAGCGATGCATCGAGGCAGGGCCTTGGCTGCGTATTAATGCAGGACGGGAAAGTGATCGCCTATGCATCCAGACAGTTGCGTCCTTACGAGGTCAACTACCCGACTCATGATTTGGAGCTAGCAGTCGTAGTGTTTGCTTTAAAAATCTGGCGCCACTATTTGTATGGAGTTACCTGCCGGATTTTTACGGACCACAAGAGCCTGAAGTATATTTTTACCCAAAAGGAGTTGAATATGAAACAAAGGAGGTGGTTAGAGCTAATCAAAGACTATGATATCGAGATCCTTTATCATCCAGGCAAGGCAAACGTGGTTGCCGATGCCTTGAGCCACAAGACAGTGCAGGAGCACATACTGGCTCGTTTGACTGCCCAGAGTGAGTTGCAATTAGAGTTCATGAGACCAGAGATTGAGGTCTGGTTACAACGCATTCAGGGACAACTGTGCACGCTTGATATTTCATCATCCCTTGATGAGATGGTCAGGACGAAACAGATGACGGACCCATTCTTATCCAGAATTCGAGGAGAAATCGATCAGGGGAAAGCCCCTGGATTTGTGGTTCACGAGGATGGACTGATACGCTTTAAAAACCGAATATGTGTACCAGGAGACGAAGAGTTGAGGAATACTATTCTGAAGGAGGCTCATGCTACCCCATATTCCATACACCCGGGATCGAACAAAATGTATAAGGATTTGAAGCCGTATTATTGGTGGGGTAACATGAAATGGGAGGTTGCCGAATTCGTTTCGAAATGTTTGACCTATCAGCAGGTCAAGATTGAGCATCAACGACCAGTTGGCATGATGAAACCGCTCCCGATTCCCGAGTGGAAGTGGGAAGACATATCGATGGATTTTATTACTAGCCTGCGGACGAGCCGTCGAGGCATGAATACGATTTGGGTGATTGTGGATCAACTGACTAAATCGGCCGATTTCTTGGAGATTAAGGAACGTGGGGTCCTCAGAGATTGGCCCAGTTGTTTATCAAAGAGATTGTGAGACTGTATGGTACCCCTAAGAGTATTGTATCAGATCGTGACGGACGGTTTGTGTCGCACTTCTGGAAGGTGGTTCATCGTGCGATGGGTACACAGTTGAACTTCAGTACGTCTTTTCATCCTCATACCGACGGTCATTCTGAGAGGACTATTCAAACCCTAGAGGATATGTTGAGGGCATGTGCTCTCGATTGGAAGCCCGACTGGGAAGCCCAACTACCGTTGGTAGAATTCACATATAATAACAGCTGGCACGCCTCGATCATGATGGCACTTTACGAGGCATTGTATGGTCGTCGTTGTAGGTCCCCTTTGTGTTGGGATGATTTATCTGAATCTATTGGTACGGAACCTGATATGTTATTGGCAGCACGCGAGAAGATTTCCCTGATCAAGGGTCATCTATTAACGGCCCAAAGCCGCCAGAAATCATATGCAGATAATCGTCGACGACCACTCGAGTTTGAGGTTGGTGACCATGTACTAGTCAAAGTATCTCCTACTCGATGTGTTTTCCGATTCGGGAAGAGAGGCAAGTTTAGCCCAAGGTATATTGGTCCGTTTGAGATCCTGGATCGAGTAGGCAACCTAGCCTATCGTTTAGCATTACCACCAGCTTTGAGCCGGACTCACAATGTATTCCATGTATCCCAGTTGAGGAAGTATGTTGCTGACCCAAGCCACATTATTCAATTCGACGAGGTCGAAATAGCCGATGACCATTCGTATGAAGAACGCCCTGTGCAGATACTTGAGAGAAGAATCAAACAGTTGAGGAACAAGGCGATTCCCTTATTAAAAGTTCAGTGGTCGAGACATGGATTCGAGGAAGCTACGTGGGAGACTGAGGATAGCATGCGAGAGAGATACCCCGAGATGTTTACCCCTTAGTTTCGAGGACGAAACTCCTTTTAGGGGGGGAGTGTGTAATACCCTCGCCTTTACTATTGTATTTTCTGATTTAAATCGAGTATTATTGCACCACATCTATATTTATTGTAACAAGCATATTGATAAATTATGTTAAGTTGAAATCCTGGTCATTCATACTATACTAATTGTTGGGTGATATTGGGAGAATTTCATTTTTGCTTGTTACAGAACTTAACGTACGTTAGCCTAGCTTCCTTGCGTACGCTATATCAACCGATTTACGTACATAACCATTACTTGTTAAAGTACGTAATGCGGGGGATCTTTCAGCAGATCACCTTTCGGCGGGTGGGGCCGAGTGAGTAGGTGGTGGTCGGAAGTTGATCGCGACAGCCAAGTCAACGCCCATTACGTACATAATGGCTAGAGATTTACGTACGTAATGACTGTTGTGTTTTAAGGCAGAGAAATCTGATAAATCGACTACATACATAATGTTCATGAGATTACGTACGTAAGGGTCTTAACGTACGTTAACCCCTCTCCTTAACGTACGTAATGCTGAGTTCAGGTTATAAAAATGTGACTTGCCTTTCATTTTTCTACTCAACCCATTCAACTCTTCCTCTGAGAAAACGATTCCCCACCCTGCCAAATCGATTTCTATCCCTTCTATCTTGTGTTGGAGCTTCAGCACTTGGTTTGTGACTTGAAGATTTGGAAGTTGAAGTGTGTTCTTTGAAGTGTTGGTGTTGTTCTTCATTTTGAGGTTGGTTTCTCTTAAACTCATACTAAACCTATGCTTATGTTGATGTTAGCATATAAACACTTCATATAAGGTTAGTTTAATCTAGTATAAACATGATAAATTATTTGAATCATGCTCAAACTATGTGAAGAATAACATTAGAGGTGTTAATACCACTTCTTGATGTCTAATAATTCATAATATGGTTGTGTTGATAAAGATAGATAAAAACCTGTTTAGATAACATGATAATAGGAAGTTGATTTTAATCTTTACACCAAAAACATGAAAGTAATGGAAATCCTTGATTACTAGAGGTGTGAAATACTAATATTGTCTTGAACACTCAATTGATTCTTGAAAGATAACATGGAACCATATTCTTGGACTCTAGAACCGATACCTTTGTGGTGGGTTGTTGGAAGAATTATGTTAACCCTCTGAAGATAATTTTCACAAGATGGGATGAAGTTACATTTAAAATTCCAAGTATCCAATGATATAACTAGGTTTTTAATAAGTTCTTCAAAAGTAAAACAGTGGATTTTGATAGAAGGAAGTTGTAATCTTCATATGTTCAAGTTAATCGATTTTGTTGATAACTTAAAAGGGTGTTAATCACCACATTAATATGTTGATAATGTTCTTAAGAGGATTGTAGTGAATATGGTGATACGAATGCGGTAGATGAATAGCTGAATTCCATTTCATTAATCCGTGGGTGTTAGGAGACGTAAATTAAGATGATGTTCTTAGTTCACTAAAAACTCGAACTTATGCTTTCATATAGGAATCAGTTTTAATGTGATCGTTGGTAAAATAATGAAGAACGTAATTAAACACAAACTTGTATCGTAATCAGAAGTGCCGATGATTTGAAAAGATGTCTTCACAATGTTACATGGGTAATAATCTGGACTTCAAGTATTTGACATTAATGTTAGAATATGTGAATGAACATGATAAACATATGATGATTTGTAATTGGAACATTAAAGTGATCAATAGGATAATTGATTTATTCAAGTAAATTTACGAATATTGTTTATGTAAGGATACTGTTATCGTACGAATGTGTTGTTGAATGAATTACATTTCATTCAAGGTTGCTTGTTCACGTGAGTATTGTTAGATGAGGATACCGTTCGTTTGACCATTCAAAGAAGGATTATTCATCTACGGAAATTGAGGCAAGTTATCTTGCTTGGTTATAATGATGGTTGAATTCTTGTGATTATTATGCGTTTCGTGTATATGAAATGTTCTGAGAATCTATGATTCGTGATATGGTGATGTCCTTGATCGTATTATCATTTGTTTTGGGATGATATACCCGAAATTACCGCTCTTATTATCGTTGGTCACTTGATGATCATGCGTGGATGTTTTCCGCATTTAGATCGTGCACACGAGACATAGTTCGTGAGGCTAATTAGGTACATCGTCCCACGTATATTCTGGATTCCGTATACGGGGTGGACATGTGCACGGACACATTTCCGGATCGGGCGTACTGTGATGTCCGTCTTGAGCCATATTATAAGGTCGTTCGTATAGTTGGTTATGTTCGACAGTTGGGACTGACTGTTTATACGCCTGCGGGGTATATTCAGTAGTCGTTTGTTTCTTTGAGATCCGTATATATATGAATTGTATAATGACATGAGAATTATTATCATGCATAACTGACCCTGTGGTTTGGGGCGAAATACTTGTATTTCAGGGCGAGGAAAGGGCAAGGCACAGGAGGAGCACAACGACGACGGATGGTTTTGAGGGATGCTATTTCGGGGGGCCCGAGTCTTTTGATGTTCAGTTATGTCTTATTATGATTTTCATTTTATTTTGTGTCGGATGAATGTACTATAATTTGAAAGGTATTACCCATCGTCATATGGTCTGTACCGAATTTGGTTCCTGTGTAAGTTTGCTCGTATTAAAGACATGTATAACTTATACTCCACATCGGGGTTTTGATAAATATTGTGGTATGGTGCCACGTTGTCAGGATGTAGGTGTATATCGTGATATCGCCTGGTGGGTCCCGGTAGGGGTCCACGGCACTGTAATAGCCGCCATTTTTGGGCTGTTACAGCTACGGACTTTAAGGAAACAGTCCCACGTGCTGGGACGATCGCCCGCCTTATTTAAATGCAGGAAACGGCGATCGCCCGCGGCGGACAGGGACGTCCCAGCAACCCTTTCTCCTATAAATAGGAGGCCTCCAGCATTGGCAAAAAGGGAGTGAAAACGTTAACACAAACACAGTGTACAACGTGAACACATAACGCTAAAAGCAAACAATACAGAGAACTCTCCATCTTTGTAACAAGAACTCACAGAGCTTCAACTCTGGTTCTTCCGGCAATCTTCAGCACTCGATAGCTAAGATAACTAGAGTCTTTATAACATCTCGTGAGAGCATTCAAGCCCGGGACTAACAACCCCGGTAAATCTTCAGTACTCTAACATTAATATCTGTACTCACTAGTATTCATATTAATAACATCTCGTGAGAGCATTCAAGCCCGGGACTAACAACCCCGGCAAATTTTGTGTTATTTATTTCCCCACGGACGTGATTTCGCACTTTGTTTGTTACTCGTCCATTCCAGCATATCATCTCCGGATAATATTTTGGGTAACAACAATTGGCGCTAAAAGAAGGGCATCTTTACCTTTATTTTTTATTCCAACCATCTCGAAGAACACTCACTGTTCTCCGGGGCATATACTTGAAGAAACACTCACTTTTCTTCAAAGAAAAACCTTAAGAATCATGATGTATGTCATGACCTTGAAAAGAGCCACCCTACGATCTGCCGGACATCTTATTCTGGCCCAGGCCGAGTCCCAACCTAAAGCGGAAGGCGACCGCGGCGACACTAGGCTCTCACTCCCGCCCCCGAGGGATGGCCCCAACCTCTCACTCGATCAGTTCTAAACCGCGGAACAGATCGAGGAGGCTATGGCTATCCTCAGGAAGCGACGGAGAGTATGCGACTTGCCCACCATTACTCCATCAGCCATCCGCCGTGCAGGCAAGCGGAAGCTCAAGGGGCTATATGTCGAGAAATCGTCACAAAGCCCCGAGCCGCAGGAAAAGGCGCTCGTAATGCGGGACGATTCCATCTTCAGTCGCCTAGGGAGTGATCCCTCATGTCGACCCAGGCATTCGGGCCCCAGCCGGGAGATATCGGAGTCTGAATCCGTCACCAGGAGTTCGGCATACCCGACTCCCGGACAAAGCCGGCAGCCCAGCCCCACGCGCCCAAGAATTGAGCTCGGTGGCGGAGAACTCGTCACCTACCACGGGGACAGGAGATCGGTACATGATCACCTCGGCTCCCGCCCCGAGAGCTAATCCGCGAGCAGTCAGGCTATGGCAATGTCCGCAATGCAGTGCCAGCTCGACGAAATGAAGGCGCTCATAGAAAATGGGGCAGGCGCCAAGAGATCGATCGCCGGACCGAGTGAGTCGCTTGAAGCCCAGATCGAGCTCACTCCCGTACAACCGAAGAACGCTCCTCCTCAAACACCTCTATATGAGGGGAGATCGGATCCTGAGACCCACTTGACCAAGTTCCAGATTTACATGACAGGATGTGGGGCATCGGACGCGACGAAGTGCTGAATGTTCCCATTGACATTGGGCGATCTTGCCCACAGGTGGTACATCTCACTGCCACCACGCTCAATCAACTATTTTGAGAAACTATAGAACGGCTTCACGTCATATTTCGCCGCCAAAGTTGCTCGTCCAGAAGGCCCCCACCGCATGATGAAAATCAGGCAGGGGAAGGACGATCCCGACGAAGACTACATCAACCGGGTGGATGAAATAGTCCTCACCGGCGATCCCATTAGCGATGAGCTCGCTCTCTACTCAGTCCTAGGGGGATTCTATGGCCATTCACTAATGTTCAGGCACCTCACGAAGGATATCCCCCCGACCTACGCGATCTTCCGCATCAGGGCCGCCGACTTTCTGGCTAGGCAGAGGATGCTCACCCTTCGCTTAGGCGAGGGATCTACCGGCGAAGGGAAGGCACCATCTTCCATCCCGGAAAAGGCGGTAGCCAGGCCCAGAAAGGCGGTCGCAAAGCCGCCCGGTGGATTCAAGGCCTTCGAGGATGTGGAAGTTCACCTCCTATGCAACCTCAATCTGTCTCCGGCCCATATTTTCAACGCCATCAAGGGGCGCGAGTGGCTTAGCAAGCCGAAGACGATGAGGGACAATAGTCATCTGGACCGCTGCAAATTTTGTGCCTACCACAAAAGTCCCGGCCACAACACCAGCCAGTGCCGCGACCTCCTCAGACAACTCTGGAGACTGTTTGAGGAAGGCAAGTTGGATAACTTGGTTACCAAGCCAGAACCCCGGGCAGAAAGGGCCGGGGGTGCGATCTCCATCAGAACAATGGAATCCCTCCCAATCCGGTTGCCAGGATCGAGCAAAATGAGCCGGAGTACTCAAACGAGTCAGTCCCTCCGATCAACCCCGGCGGCCGGATCAATATGCTTCAGTCGGGAGGTGAAAACCTCGGAGGCCTTTCCTAGGTTTCCACCATGTCAAACAGAAAGCGGAAGGCCGAATTAAGGGCGTTCGCCGGGGTCCATGTCGTGGTGCCCCCAGAGCCGACCATCTCCAGAGACGCGCTCATCACCTTCTCCAAAAAGGATAGGGAGGGAGTGCAGTGCCCCAAAGAGGATGCATTGGTAATCTCTGCATGTATCCTTGGGAAAATGGTCGACCGCGTGCTGGTTGACAATGGGAGCTTTTGCAATATCATATTCAAATCTGCTCTTGACCAGCTCGGAAACCTGACCAAGTTCATCAAGCCATTTGATACTGTGCTTCAAGGGTTCGGCGACAACACGGTCCAAGCCTATGGAAGAATCAAGCTCTCTGTCGAGCTAATATGTTGTTACGATCCCAAGGTTAGGATCACTAGGAACCTCAATTTTGTAATTATAGATAGGCCCAGCATCTATAATGGGTTCCTAGGTCGCCCATTTCTAGAAACCTTCGAGGCGGTCGCCTCTTCTTTCTTTTACTGTATCAAGTTCCCCACTGCCGATGGGACAGTCGGTACTGTAAAAGGAGACAGCTAATGGCAAAGAAATGTTTGAATTACTCATGTGTCGTAACTTCCTCTTTAAACACTTCCCGTACTGTTTATAACATTGAGACGATCGACATTCAACCAATGGAGATCGACGGACCAAGCACCTCATACCAGCCCGACTTAGAGGACGGCATCTCACATCGATTGACGGATGACATCGAGCCAAGGATTGGTTTCGAGCCAAGCCTCGACATTGATCCAAGGATCGAGCCCGGAAATCGTTCCAAATGAGAAGCGACCGTCCCCATTGAAGAGTTGGAAAGTATAATGATAGATCCAGCTCTCCCTGAGCAGGAAGTGCAGATCGGCACAAGCGTCGCTCTCGAGTTAAAGGACGATCTGATCAGTTTACTACGTAAGAACATCGGAGTATTTGCCTGGTCGCATCAAGATATGGTCAGCATTAGTCCTGAACACATTTGCCACTATCTAAAGATCGACCGGCAAGGAAGCCTGTTCACCAGAAACATAGGAAATTCGGTCCTGAGAAGTACGCTACGCTCGACGCAGAAGTCAAAAACCTACTCGACAACAAACTAATCGGAGTAGCTACCGACGAGCCACAATGGGTAGCCAACGCGGTGCTCGTCAAAAAGGCGAGCAACTCCTGGAGGTTATGCATCAACTTCACCGACCTCAACGCGGCATGTCCACAAGACCACTTTCCTATGTAACACCCCAAACTAGGCGAATATTATAGTGTCGTGGACCCCCAACTGGGACCCACTAGGTGAATGAAAATTAATGAATTAAGTGATATAGCTGTAGTACCGAACCACAATATATCAATAATTACTCCGATGAGGAGTTTCAAGTACAACACACCCAGAATAAAAACAAAATACATGTATATTTTATATGAAGATAAAATATACAACACCAGTTAAAATGAGTATTTAAAGTGGAAGTCTTTCAGCGGAATACAAATGAAGAAAACATGAAGACTGAAAGGACTGGGGGGCCCTACTAGTATCACTGGGACTCCTCGCCGTCAACGTTCTCTTCCCGTGCCTTAGCCTTGCCATGACCTGAAAACAACATCCCCCAACGGGGTAAGTTACATAGAATAACAATCCTCAAGAGTTGAACAATATACAACGATCACATGAATAAATTAATGAATTAAGTTGAATGATTAGCATCAATGCACGCCCGAATGAACTGAGTAATAGCACAAATAGACGAGTGTCCGGAGTCCCACATATACACCCGCTATTGGCCTAATTAGTCTCACGGTTCAATGTGTCCGGAGTCCCGCGTATACATATTACCATGCGCACAGTCCAATGTGTCCGGAGTCCCGCATATACACATGACCATAGTGTGCCCGACTAAAATTCCACACATGCACCAACTGGCCATGCAATATAATTTCGGAAGATCACTAGAACAAAATGACCAAGGGGAGGAGTAATGAATAGAATCCGATAAGGATCAAGAACGACTCACCGAGATGAAATAATGATACAACGAGTGATGGCTTCAATGAAATGATTTTGGAACCGTCGTTCCTCGTGAGTTACATGATGAGTTGATAATTAAAAGTCTCGACATGAGCGATATATTATGATTGAATTACATGTATGAATGAAACACAACATAAGGAATTGAATATTCTTTTAACCGAGTAAGAATTTACTTACACAATATCGGTGTCGAAATGTCCTTCCTCGAACAATGTCCTAACACGAGATGTCGGTCGTTCGAACAACCTTGAATGACACAATTACCAATAATCCGCTCAATATACGTATCAAGCATGAATTACGATTAACTCAAAGGTCGATACAACAATATCCGAACTCACTGAGGCATTCAAACAAACACTTAGCAAACATACATCCTTAGATAATATCCAATCCCAAATATGTCGAAACCAACTCCAAAATGAGTATTTCAAACCAACAAAACACCTCCAATGATATCAATAATCCCATAGGAATTCACAAAATGAGCTAACGACAACATCTAATCGAAAGCCCCCAAATATCAAAGTCAACTCCAAGGTGTTCTTCAATCAAACCCCAACAATACATGAAATCCGAAATATATGTTATTAAATCCATAGGAATACATTTATCCAAGGTAGATAACCCGTATCTAACATATTCCAACAACAATCCAAGCTTACACGAAGAAATCGGAAGGAAAACTCAAAAATCCGAAATTCTAGATCCAAGAGATTATTACCTTGATTTGATGTGATGGGGATGATGAAATGATGATTAATCCGAATGATAAGATTGAAGATGAAGATTTGTGGATTCAGCTCGAAGAAAACTCTCCAAATCGCCCGAAATCGTACAAAACCACCGAAGGAATGAAGTGAGATGATGAAATGACGAAATGGACTGCACTGTCCAATATATAGCAAATCCCAGTTAGCGTGCGCTAACGGGTGTGTTGGGTAGTGTAACACCCCAACCCGACAAGGGTAGAAGTGCCACAAGGATGGAGACATATCAAAGCATACATACATAATATCATACACAGCGGAAGTCTTAAACATAATTCAATAAGAAAGATCAAGCCAACACAGCTTAAGTCAAAGTACATAAGTTAAATGATGAAGAAAATGATCCAAAGGGAAAAATAAGAACATAATCCAAATCCAAAGTCATAACATAGGGTGGTCATCTAAGGTAAAAGCTTCATCATAAGCTCTAACTCTCATCCCATAGCAAAGGCCCAGCTCCTAACTTAGAAACTCCGCCGAGGAAAGGAAATGCGGCTGAGCTTAAAAAGCCCAGTGAACAGATACATAAACAAAGCAACGATAATGAAACAGAACCGTAATATAGTGCATTGGGGAATATCATAAGGAATAAACAAATGAATAATAGAAACGAAAGGATAGGATAGTCATCTACCACGAGCCCAGAAACATATCATATCATATCATATAAGCCGTCAATATCATAATCTCATAATCAGAGGGGATACCTCTTAGGCAACCAGATAATATGAGGGGTGTCCTCATGTATCATAAAGTGGAGTGATCAGCTCCCAGAAGTTGTGAAAGGCATGTATAGCACACAGTACCAGTCACCAAACAGATATCATAAACATAATCATAGTTAAATCCACTAAACAGAACAGATCTAGGATGCATCCATACGCCCCCACAGAAATCAGATTGGCCATAATAAATCATATCATAAGTGTGCACATAATATAACAGAAGGGGACGGTGTAGCCAAATCACTAAGGCCACACACTAGTCATGCCAGTGGTGCATCACAGACACGCCTATGGTACCTCCATAGGTAGGGAAACAGAAATGGCTCGGGTATCAAACTAAGAGTCAGGTCTCATATCAAACAAAAGGTCATATGGCAAATGTGTATCTCAGAATCGTATCAAAGTTCAATCAAAGGGAACATAGCAATGGCTTGGGGAATCTTAAGTGTACCATATTTCCAAAGTCATAATAGCATAATGGAGCCTTTCTTGAAAAGCGAGTATCCGTACCTTATTGCAAGCACGTAAAATAGAAACAACTCAGAAAACAGATGTGGCTCAGGACCTCTCCTTCTTCACACCTAGAGGAGAAGAGGGGGAATCATAACTTTGCATTTTATACCCTTTACTTCCCAAAATTACACTTTAAACCTTTTAGTATTCAAAGTTACACATTAAACCCTTAAACTTATCCATTTTACATAATGAGCACTTATTTTATTAAATTATTCGAATGGATACTCAAGTATTTATAATTTACACATTAAGTCCCTCAAGTTATTAAAGTTACATATTTAACCCTTAAATTTACAATTTCAATCTTTAATTATTAATAGTTACATATTAGGCCATTAAATTATCAAAATGACACATAACCCCCTGAATATATTAAATTACTCAAATCAGTCCCAAGTTTCTGAAAATTACATGTTTAGTCCCTCTCTTTTAATTATTTTCAAAACAAACCCTAATTAGGTTTAAAATACATTTTAATCCATTTAATTGCAAAACTTACACTTAACACCCACAAGTTATATTTTATTCGAATTATATACAGCTCAAATAAAGTTCCAGAATTAACCCTTAAGTTTTAAAGTTTACAAAACTCACCCAAAACATTTATATACAAATCGTATAAACCAAAAACAAAGGAATTAGAAACCCTAATCCTTCTAATCAATTCTCAATCATCATCTCATCATTAATATCATTAATTAACACCATTTCCAGCCCTAAACCAAAACCCTAGATTCCACGATTTATTTTCCTTTTTCTCTTTATACGATTTATACAAAATTCAATAAATCAAAATAATTTCGAAACACATGTTTTAAGCTATGACAATTCTTTCCAACATTTTTCCAGATCATATTACATCATAATAAGTGTATAATAATTTTATTAATAATTATTCTGGATCGGAGTATATATTTCACATTTAAACACGTTTTTAGGGTTTTAAATCACGAAAACGATGTAGAGCATGCATGGATCGAATAAACCATTTTATTTGATGTTTATATGATATAAGGGACCTGAGAAAAAATACCAAACCAAGGATTGAACGTGTGGAAAAGGCTGCACGATTTGTTGTATACACGTATGAGCAAAAACGAACCAGAAATCCACACGACTCCAAAAGCTTCTCCACGACCTTTCTATCATTTTTCCCAGAGTATAAATGATATGAGGATTATGAGAAAAATCATAAACGAATTTTAGGGAGGTCGAACAGATCATAAACGAATTACCTTGTTTATAGGGCTCGACAAAAGAAAACCAAAGCCACGATCGATCCAAGCTTCAACAATTCAAAAGGGTATTTTTCTAGGACTTCTTGGATGTTGTTTGATCACAGAAAAATGCTTAGGAGTGTTGTGAATGTCGAATGGAGGCTATGAGAATTGTTGTGTGTGTTATGAAAATCGACAAATTAGGGTTTTGTGGAGAAAAGATATGGATTGACTTTTTAAAAGGGAAAACCGTGTGATGAGGGGAGGGCCTGGTCCAGAAAATTCGTGATTATAGGTGGGAGGATATTTGGTGATAATTATCTTCCATATTTATAAAGATATCTATCCTTTTAAATCAATTAAATCATAAAACAAATGCATTTTGTGTCCATCGGCCCTATGAGGGTATTTTGGAAATTTTGTAACTTTTATAAATGTTAAATTAAGTTGTTAAAATTACTTTGGATCATAACTTGTTCATTGTTAGAAGTTTGGAATTATTTGGATACTTTATAAGCTTTTAAATAAATTTTAAACTTGTAGGGGTATTTTGGTCTTTTCACATGTTCTCAGATTTTAGGTGTTACAACTTCTTCCCCTCTAAAAAGAAAAATTTCGTCCTCGAAATTTTAAAGGAATCAGAAATGAAACGAATCGAAACATAACGGAGACATACCAGATCAGAATACAAAGTGAGGATAATTAGCTCGAATAGACTCCTCGGTTTCCCAGGTAGCTTCCCGCTCTGGGTGGTTCCGCCAAAGAATCTTAACGAAAGGAATAACTTTACGCCTCATAACTCGCTCTTGGCGATCAAGAACATCTTCCGGCTCCTCCGGAAGAGACATATCGGACTGAATCTGATAGAAAGGATAGGACACCACATGCAAAGGATGGTAATTGTATCCCCTCAGAAGAGATACATGAAAGACGTCGTGAACATGTGATAACTGCGGAGGAAGAGCCAAACGATACGAAACCTCTCCAATGCGCTCCAAAATTTCAAACGGTCCAATGAATCGAGGACTAAGCTTGCCCTTGATCCCGAAACGTTTAACTCCACGAAACGGCGAAACTTTAAGGAATACCCGATCACCAACCCGAAATTCTAAGTCACGCCGATGCTTATCAGCATAACTCTTTTGACGCGCACGTGCTTCCTTCAATTTTTCCCTAGCAACATCCACTTTCTCGGTAGCAATCTGAACTAACTCCGGACCTTCAATAATGCGCTCACCAACCTCATTCCAACAAACTGGAGCTCTGCACTTCCTACCATACAACATCTCGAAAGGAGCCATACGAATACTCGCGTGCCAGCTGTTGTTGTATGCAAACTCAACCAAACACAAATATTCGTCCCAATTACCAGTCTACTGACTGATGGTCCTCTAATGTCTGGATGGTCCTCTCCGACTGACCATCTGTCTGAGGGTGAAAAGCCGTGCTGAACTTAAGGCGCGTACCCCATGCCTTATGCAAGCCCTTCCAGAAACGAGATGTAAACCGTGGGTCTCTATCTGATATGATAGCCGTAGGCATACCATGAAGCATAACGATCTCCTGCTGAAATATGTCCGCCAACTTACTAACTCTGTAGTCCACACGAATAGGGAGAAAGTGAGCAGACTTGGTTAGTCGATCAACAACCACCCAAATCGCATCATGCTTCTTACGGGTAAGAGGTAAACTTGTAACGAAATCCATGGAAATCTCTTCCCACTTCCACTTCGGAATCTCCAATGGCTGCAATAACCCACTCGCTCTTTGATGCTCAATCTTTACTTGCTGGCAAGTGAAACACTTCGATACAAACAACGCCACATCATGTTTCATACCACTCCACCAAAAATGTTGTTTAAGATCCCTATACATCTTGGTAGAACCAGAATGAATAGTGAACGGGGAACTATGAGCCTCTGATAGAATAATCTCTCGAAGTTCCGGATCGTTAGGAACGCAAAGACGATCCTCAAACCAAACCACACCAAATTCGTCAACTCTGAACTCTGACTGTTTGCCTTCCTCAACATTTTGAACTATAGACCACAGTTCACCATCCTCCTTCTGAGCTTCCTTTATTCGCAAGATGAGATTGGACTCAACTTTAAGACTAGCCCAATAACCATCCTGACCTCGAATACAAAACTCCACATCCGAAGCTCTAAGTCATGCGACACGAGGATCAAACTCTAAACTCGCAACCATACCGGACTTCCTACTAAGAGCATCCGCGACTACATTCGCCTTAGGGATGATCCGAATATTAACATCATAGTCCTTCAGGAGTTCTAACCACCGCCTCTGTCTCATATTTAGTTCCTTCTGAGTGAAAATGTATTTAAGACTCTTGTGATCGGTGAAAATGTCACAAGACTCTCCATACAAATAATGGCGCCAAATCTTTAGCGTGAAAACCACAACTGCTAACTCTAGATCATGTGTTGGATAATTCACCTCATGAGGTTTCAACTGCCTCAAAGTATAAGCAATCACCTTCCCGTGTTGCGTCAACACACATCCCAAACCTTTCTTCGATGCATCACTATAAATTTGAAAACCACCTGAACCAGATGGAAGAGTCAAAATAGGTGCAGACACTAAACGTTTCTTCAACTCCTCGAAACTACTTTCCCTCTCATCAGTCCAAACAAACTTCTCTCCTTTCCTCATCAATTGTGTTAAAGGCAAAGCGAGACGCGAAAAGCCTTCAACAAATCTCCTATAATACCCAGCAAGACCCAGAAAACTCCTTACTTCCGTCACGGTTGTAGGTCTCGGCCATTTTGTGATAGCCTCAACCTTCGCAGGGTCCATAGTAATACCGTCCGCAGAAACAATGTGACCCAAGAAAGCTACTCGATCCAACCAAAACTCGCACTTCGAAAACTTCGCATATAATTTCTGCTGTCGAAGAACCTCCAGAACCATACTAAGATGTTGCTCGTGTTCCTCCTCGGACTTAGAATACACAAGGATGTCATCAATGAAGACAATGACGAACTTATCGAGGAATTCGTGAAATACCCGGTTCATAAGGTCCATGAAAACTGCAGGAGCATTGGTCAACCCGAAAGGCATAACCAAGAATTCATAATGACCGTACCGAGTTCGGAAAGCCGTTTTAGGAACATCTTGCTCCCTCACCCGAAGTTGGTGATAACCGGACCTCAGATCAATCTTAGAGAAATGTGTAATATCCGGATTTATTACGTTGTATTTCATCTGTATTCAACCCTGTATTATTCGGATTGGTGATTTTGATTATTGGAGTATGATATTTCGTGCATTGATATCATTGTATATAAGTATAGAATCATGCAAAATTGCTCAAACAACCTCGTGATAGCGCACGCTAAGAATGTATCTT
The DNA here is from genome assembly GCA_033398695.1 of Orobanche coerulescens. Classification (NCBI taxonomy): domain Eukaryota; kingdom Viridiplantae; phylum Streptophyta; class Magnoliopsida; order Lamiales; family Orobanchaceae; genus Orobanche; species Orobanche coerulescens. The sequence continues at coordinate 90,754,760 of CM065814.1, forward strand.
AACGCGTGCTATCGGGCCATTATTAGCGCACGCTATGCAGGTATGAGTAACGTGCGCTAAGGACTCAATTATTGAGCGGGACAGCTAGCTCATGCGCCAGCGGGACATGGGTCCGGATAAGATTTCCGCTGACGCACCCGGACAAATTTTGAAGTCAACCATTATTAGCACACACTGAGGGATGCTTAGTAGCGTGCGCTAACTTGTCAATAATGCAGAATATTATAAATGGGACATCAACGGCTTGGGCTTTCATTTCCTTCGTCTATACTTCATCTTTGAGAGTCCAGAGAGCAAGATTTTCCTTTCTAAACACTTAGAACATTTATGAGTGATCATTGAATGATTGAGTATCACTTGTGAGTGATCATTAAAGAGAAGTAACACCTTGGAGTGGCACATAACCAACCGGAGTCGGATTATACCTTGTGGTTCAGTGAATTCAGCATATTAAGGTATGTTCAACCTATCACCAGTCTTAGATTTGGATTTCCAATGGATATGATGGTCATGTTAACGAGATATTGGATTTCATTAGTGAATTATTTCAACAACATCATGTTTAGAAGATTGGAGTGTCTACAATTACGATATTATTGTTGGAACCCCGTAGTTGGAATCCTAGTACTTCAAATGATGAGAGAAATATTCTGAAGTTAACAATCCGTATGATTTATGTTATCGTTGTGATCATGATTTGGAAAAGATGTTATAAGAACTTAAAGGAAGAATCATCTTAGGAAATATTCTTTCGTATAAGTCGGAATTGTTAGTTCACCTCGAGATGGAGTCTGAATATGTATAATGATAGTAGAATCTAATACATCAACCGGAGATCACCAACCTTGCATGAGAAATTGTAATCAAGATGGATTATGGTGTCATGATGATTATACGTATATTTGCATCTTGAAGTTGATATTATCCTGGAGATCATTCATAAGGGTATGAACTTGGTATTCATGGAAGTAACATGAATTATCACGAAGAATTTCATTGTTTCATTCATGGCAAGAACAGTTTACTGCTCAGCAGTAAACTGCCATGCAATAATAGCGCACGCTATGCTATGCAATTTAACGTGCGCTATCGAGCACTAGTTAGCGTGCGCTACGTTTGGTACGTAACGTACGCTAGACCATCAGACGAGTCAGTTGGCTGATCAGTGAAGTACTATCCATGCATCGTTAGCGTGCGCTAGGCTTTGTTGTTTGCGTGCGCTATCGGGCAGACGTAACGCACGCTATACAGAGTACTTAGCGTGCGCTAAGCTATTCGGGCAGATTGCAGTTTATGAACTTTTGACCGTTAATCGAATTGTTAAACATTTGTACGACGTGAGATAAATCCTATATTATTTCTTTTGTTAAGGTTTGGTCTAGTTACGTGATTGATTGAGGAGGACGATCGTCGAGTGTTCATTTCCGTGGAAGTGTTATTATTGTCTTCAAATCGAGGCAAGTACCTTAATTGTTTTACGTATTATTGTTATACATATTGTCGTGCATGTATGTCGTTATTGTATGTCCACCTCGTGTTGGTCCGACGATCATCGGGGATCTATGCTAGCGTCTTACTGGATCATCGGACGGGTTTTTCCACCACGGGTTGGTCCAGCGGGATTCATCGTGGGTTCTAGGCGGTGAAGCAATGGATCGATGGAATTACCATGTGTATGTATTGATATCATGTTGTGATTATCGGTTGTGTATGTTATGTTTGAGTTTCTCGTAGGAGAAGACTCGTTGGTATTTTGTCGTTTACGTTATTATTATTATTCACCGTGAGATATGAATAATATGTTGTGGTACTTGTACTAGCATCGTTGTGCTAACCCCTTCGGGGTGAACATTTTGTTTGTGTTCGGGATCCGGGAGAGCGGGAAACAACCACCGGAGCAGTATGACGACGAGGGTGCAGTGATGTCGGCCGGGTTTATTTATCATTGTTTATTCGTTATTTCAATAAGTACTCGAGTACAAAGTCATTTGTGATGATTCGGATTTGTTGATGTATTATTGAGTTACATTGAGCAATTGTCTTGCTTTGTATTTGGTCGAATCGATGTCTTGTAATTCCGTTATTTTCATTCGTTAGTACCTTTTATGCTTGTTCAATTCTTCACCTTGTAAATCCTTATGTAAAGAATTTACGGCACTGTAATATTCCCGAATATATTGGGGTGTTACGAATATGGTATCGAGCTAAGATTATGGATATCTTGGCCGTTGGGTTAAAATAGGGGTCATTTATGTCTTTTGGGGTAACCGGTCGTGAATGACATCACTGCACTGCCTACGTCTTCATGCGAACAGTGGTTGTAAGTTCCTAAACTCTATCTCGTTCTTTACATATTGTATCTCTTTATACTCGAATATTAGAACGATGTTGTTTCCTGTATATTGAGTATTTATGCTTACAGCATGTTGAGAGGCGGACGTGGACGTGGTCGCGGTCGTGGACGCGGACGAAGAAATGCCGAAAGGGAGGCGTCGCCTTCTAATCAGGCCAGTCATAGCTCCGGCGAGCCGCATCAATCTATTAATAATGAACCAGATCCTGCTGTACCAGAGATCCTTCGTCAAGTGGTGAACCAGATGACTCAGTTCGCCCAGGTCGTGGACCGAATGCAAGTGGCGGTGGGACTACAGCAGGGAGAGAGACAGCAAGGGATCCCAAATATGGGAAATCGAGGTGACCGGTGGCTCCAAGAAGTGGCGAAGATGCAACCACCCAAATTCGACGGTATTTCTGAGACTCCCACCTGGGATCATTGGTTAAAGGAGATGGAGAAAATCTTTGCCGGAATCAAGCGCCAGAGCAATGGAGAGCCTCTATCGCTCAATATTTTCTGATAGGGGAAGCGTCCGAATGGTGGGAAGCCATCCGGCCTGTAGACCATGATGCCGATTGGACAGAGTTTAGATTGATGATGGAAACTCAGTATTGCCCTCGTGTTGTGAGGGAAGCCAAAGTTCGGGAGTTTTTCTCCGCTCAGCCTTCTGATGTGCCAGTATCCCAGGCGATCAAGACGTTTAACCAGCAGCTGGCATTTGTTCGACATCCGGTCGAGCAGATGCGAAATGTTGATTCATTTCGATATGAGAATGAAACCAGAAGTCCAGAGGTACATGTCCGGATTCGAATGTACCACACTCCGCCAATACCACGATAAGGCGTTGGCATATGAGATCAAGGAAGCAGCCATGGAGAAATTTGCGGAAACCAAGAAACAGAAAGTCTCTGGTACTTTTACATAGCACAAGAACAGTGGGGCCCGTAAGGCCCAGTCATCCTTTCACTCTTTCAGAAACCTCCGCACCCACTAGGAGCGGAAAGAACTTGGGCGACATCAACTCTTACCGATGTTACCAGGAAATGCTTTAACTGCGCCCAGACGGCACTATCGACGAATTGCCCCCTTCTGCCGTGACTTGTTTTGGCCGTGGGCCGAGAGGACATCGGGCGGTGTTTTGTGAAGAGGCTGCAAAGTCTTTTAGAGCCCGTACACCACGGCCCGATCGAGAAGGAGGCGGTATTCCACGAGGCGCGGCAAAGTGTTCGGATGCCTCGAATTTTTGGCTGCGGGCGAGGCGAGAGGACAATGGGACCGAAAGGGGACATCGAGTGCCGGATCTGCTCCCCACGTGCATGCGAGATGAGGAGGACGATCGAGATCTTCTTTGTCGCATCAGTCATCCGGATCCTTTCCCGGCCGGTTAGCGTTTTATTCGATACAGAGCTACACATTCTTTCATATATTTGTCTTGTGTAAATCGTTTGAATATTTAGGTTTTCATGCTTGTGAACCTTATGTTGTTGGTTTAAGTGGAGAGAGGATTGTCGGAAATTTAGAAACTAGAAATTTCCTGTATCATTTGGAGAGTGGCTCTCAAATCGATCATGATAGAAATGCAAGGAGATGACGATACTCGGAGACGATTGGCTTAATCGGTGCGGAGCAATTGTAAATTACCGAAGGAGGAATATCTCATTTGGCGACGATGGTTCGAAATTGTTTGAGGATGGAAACCGAAGCTCGGGAAAGTTGATCAAGGCGATGAAAGTCAAATTGTTGAAACAAGGTCAGATGCAATGCGTGTTACGCAATGAAGAAAGAAGAAGAAATGGTGGAATTTTCATCTATTCCTGTTGTGAACGAATTTCGGATGTATTTCTGATGAATTACAGGCTACCTCCACGAAGGGATGTAGAATTTACTATTGGTGGAACACGGAGCGACACCAATTTCTAAGGCGCCGTATCGTATGGCACCTCTTGAGATGTACGAATCAAGAAGCGGTGGAGGAGTTCTTGGACAAGGGCTATATTCACCAAGCGTTTCACCACAGGAGCGCCGATTCTTTTGTCCGAAAGAAGGATGGATCGCTCCGACTGTGTATTGACTATCGAGAGCTGAACAAGATGACGATTAAGAACAAGTATCCGTTGCCACGGATTGATGATCTATTTGACCAGTTGCAAGGGGCAACAGTATTTTCTAAAATTGATCTGAGATCAAGATACCATCAGCTGAGGATTAAGGAATCTGATGTTCCGAAATCAGCATTCAGAACTCGTTACGGGCATTATGAGTTTGTAGTGATGCCGTTTGGACTCACTAAAGCACCTGCTGTATTTATGCAATTGATGAACAGAGTGTTCATTGAATTTTTGGATAAATTTGTGGTCGTGTTTATTGATGACATTCTGGTGTATTCTAAGAGTCTGGAAGAACATGCGCAGCATTTGCGGATTGTATTGGAACTCTTGAGAAACGAGCAATTGTACGCCAAACTTTCTAAATGTGAATTCTGGCTAAAGGAAGTAATGTTCCTCGGCCATGTGGTGTCAGCGAAAGGAGTCCGAGTAGATCCTCAGAAGATCGAAGCAATATTGGATTGGAAGCCTCCAAAGAACGTGAAAGAGGTCCGAAGCTTCTTAGGACTTGCTGGATACTATCGTCGATTCGTGGAAGGGTTTTCTAAAGTCTCCCGCCCACTTACTCGACTTCTGCAGAAAACTCAAAAGTTTGAGTGGAATGAATTATGTCAGATTAGCTTTGATGAATTGAAGAAGAGAATGACGACGGCACCGATTCTATCCCTTCCGCAGGGAACTGGAGGATTCATAGTTTACAGTAATGCTTCGAACCAAGGACTTGGGTGCGTGTTGATGCAGAATGATAAGGTGATCGCTTATGCATCGCGACAACTGAAACCTTATGAAGTGAATTACCCGACACATGATTTGGAGCTAGCAGCAGTGGTTTTTGCCTTGAAGATCTGGAGGCATTATCTGTACGGGACTCACTGTCAGATCTTTACGGATCATAAGAGTCTCAAGTACATATTTAGTCAGAAAGAGTTGAACATGCGGCAAAGAAGATGGTTGGAACTGATTAAGGACTATGACTTGGAGATTTTATATCATCCAGGCAAAGCGAATGTAGTGGCCGATGCACTTAGCCGCAAGCCTGTCTCTATTCAGATGCTGGAGACGCTGACATCCCAACTTAGCCTTCAACGAGAGATGATTCGTGAAGGAATTGAGGTATGGTTACAAAGAGTCCAAGGACAACTGTGCGTGATGGAGATAACTTCATCTTTAACCGAAGAAATCAAATCTAGACAGGTAGATGATCCTCTGATGGTTCGGTTACATGATGAAGTGATCAAAGGAAAGGCCCCCAGATTCATAATTCATGACGATGGAGTTTTGATATTTCAGAACCGACTCTGCGTTCCCGATGTTGATGTTCTGAAACAGACGATTATGAAGGAAGCTCATAGTTCGCCCTATTCTATCCACCCGGGCACCAGTAAAATGTATAAGGACTTGAAGCGGGAATTTACGGTGGGGCAACATGAAGCAAGACGTAGCGGACTATGTTTCGAAATGCTTGACTTGTCAGCAGGTTAAGATCGAGCATCAACGGCCTGCTGGAATGTTGAAGCCGCTCCCGATTCCTGAATGGAAGTGGGAGGACATATTAATGGACTTTATCACTAATATGCCGAAAACCAGGACAGGAATGAACATGATTTGGGTGATAGTTGATCGTTTAACCAAATCGGCTCATTTTCTAGGCATTAAGGATACGTGGGGACCAGAGAGGTTGGCACGAGTCTTTATTTCGGAGATAGTTCGATTGCATGGTACGCCGAAGACCATTGTTTTTGATCGAGACGGCCGTTTTGTGTCTCACTTTTGGAAGGCAGTTCATAAGGCCTTGGGGACCGAATTGAACTTGATCTGACTTATCACCGCATCGACGGACAATGCGAGAGAACTATACAAACGGTGGAAGATATGCTAAGGGCCTGTGCCTTAGATTGGTCAAACGATTGGGAAGTTCATCTACCGTTGATTGAATTTACTTACAACAATAGTTGGCATGCTTCCATTAAGATGGCACCGTTTGAGGCATTATACGGAAGGAGATGCAGATCGCCCTTATGTTGGAACGATTCATCGGACTTGATCGGAGCAGAACGAGTTGATCGAGCAGACTCGAGAGAAGATAGCCTTGATTCGTGAAAGGTCATTGGCGCCCAGAGTTGCGAAATCCTATGCGGGCGTCGCCGCCGCCCATTGGAGTTGATCGGGATCACGTACTTTTGAAGGTTTCTCCTACCCGGGAATCTTTCGTTTCGGTAGGAAAGGAAAGGCCGAGTCCGAGATATATCGGACCATTTGAGATCCTCGAGAGAGTTGGGGAGTTGGCATACAGATTAGCATTACCGCCGTCATTGTGCCATGTTCATAACGTGTTCCACGTATCCCAGTTGCGGAGATATATACCAGATCCCAGTCATATCATCGATTTCAGCGAGATCGAAGTCGAACAGGATGGGACGTTTGAAGAAAGACCAGTCAAGATACTCGAGAGTCGAGTTAAGCAACTGAGGAACAAGTCAATCGTTTTGGTCAAAGTTCAGTGGTCACGTCATGGGACGGAAGAAGCCACCTGGGAAATGGAAGCTGATATGAAGTCCAGATATCCCGAGTTATTTTCGTCTTGAGTTTCGGGACGAAACTCCTTTTTAGTAGGAGAGTATGTAATATCCGGATTTATTACGTTGTATTTCATCTGTATTCAACCCTGTATTATTCGGATTGGTGATTTTGATTATTGGAGTATGATATTTCGTGCATTGATATCATTGTATATAAGTATAGAATCATGCAAAATTGCTCAAACAACCTCGTGATAGCGCACGCTAAGAATGTATCTTAACGCGCGCTATCGGGCCATTATTAGCGCACGCTATGCAGGTATGAGTAACGTGCGCTAAGGACTCAATTATTGAGCGGGACAGCTAGCTCATGCGCCAGCGGGACATGGGTCCGGATAAGATTTCTGCTGACGCACCCGGACAAATTTTGAAGTCAACCATTATTAGCGCACGCTAAGGGATGCTTAGTAGCGTGCGCTAACTTGTCAATAATGCAGAATATTATAAATGGGACATCAACGGCTTGGGCTTTCATTTCCTTCGTCTATACTTCATCTTTGAGAGTCCAGAGAGCAAGATTTTCCTTTCTAAACACTTAGAACATTTATGAGTGATCATTGAATGATTGAGTATCACTTGTGAGTGATCATTGAAGATAAGTAACACCTTGGAGTGGCACATAACCAACCGGAGTCGGATTATACCTTGTGGTTCAGTGAATTCAGCATATTAAGGTATGTTCAACCTATCACCAGTCTTAGATTTGGATTTCCAATGGATATGATGGTCATGTTAACGAGATATTGGATTTCATTAGTGAATTATTTCAACAACATCATGTTTAGAAGATTGGAGTGTCTACAATTACGATATTATTGTTGGAACCCCGTAGTTGGAATCCTAGTACTTCAAATGATGAGAGAAATATTAAAGTTAACAATCCGTATGATTTATGTTATCGTTGTGATCATGATTTGGAAAGATGTTATAAGAACTTAAAGGAAGAATCATCTTAGGAAATATTCTTTCGTATAAGTCGGAATTGTTAGTTCACCTCGAGATGGAGTCCGAATATGTATAATGATAGTAGAATCTAATACATCAACCGGAGATCACCAACCTTGCATGAGAAATTGTAATCAAGATGGATTATGGTGTCATGATGATTATACGTATATTTGCATCTTGAAGTTGATATTATCCTGGAGATCATTCATAAGGGTATGAACTTGGTATTCATGGAAGTAACATGAATTATCACGAAGAATTTCATTGTTTCATTCATGGCAAGAACAGTTTCTTGCTCGTGATGGCGCCATGCAATAATAGCGCACGCTATGCTATGCAATTTAACGTGCGCTATCGAGCACTAGTTAGCGTGCGCTACGTTTGGTACGTAACGTCGCTGAACCATCGAGCAAGTCGATTGGCTGATCGGTGAAATCTTGTCCATGCATCGTTAGCGTCGCTAGGCTTTGTTGTTTGCGTGCGCTATCGGGCGAGCATAACGCCGCTATACTGAGTACTTAGCGTGCGCTAAGCTATTCAGGCGGTGCGGTTTATGAACTTTTGACCGTTAATCGAATTGTTAAACATTTGTACGACGTGAGATAAATCCTATATTATTTCTTTTGTTAAGGTTTGGTCTAGTTACGTGATTGATTGAGGAGGACGATCGTCAGTGTTCATTTAGTGGAAGTGTTATTATTGTCTTCAAATCGAGGCAAGTACCTTAATTGTTTTACGTATTATTGTTATACATATTGTCGTGCATGTATGTCGTTATTGTATGTCCACCTCGTGTTGGTCCGACGGGATCATCGGGGGATCTATGCTAGCGTCTTGTTTGGATCATCGGACGGGTTTTTCCACCACGGGTTGGTCGACGGGATCATCGTGGGTTCTAGGCGATGAAGCTGGATCGATGGAATTACCATGTGTATGTATTGATATCATGTTGTGATTATCAGTTGTGTATGTTATGTTTGAGTTTCTCGTAGGAGAAGACTCGTTGGTATTTTGTCGTTTACGTTATTATTATTATTCACCGTGAGATATGAATAATATGTTGTGGTACTTGTACTAGCATCGTTGTGCTAACCCCTTCGGGGGTGAACATTTTGTTTGTGTTCAGGATCCAGGAGAGCAGGGAAACAACCACTGGAACAGTATGACGACGAGGGTGCAGAGTGATGTCCCGACCGGGTTTATTTATCTGTTGTTTATTCGTTATTTCAATAAGTACTCGAGTACAAAGTCATTTGTGATGATTCGGATTTGTTGATGTATTATTGAGTTCTGTTGAGCAATTGTACTGTTTCTGTATTTGGTCAGAACTGATGTACTGTAATTCCGTTATTTTCATTCGTTAGTACCTTTTTATGCTTGTTCAATTCTTCAGCCTTGTAAATCCTTATGTAAAGGATTTACGGCGCTGTAATATTCCCGAATATATTGGGGGTGTTACAAAATGCCTCGCTCCTTGCAATTGGTCAAATAGATCGTCAATGCGTGGAAGAGGGTAACGGTTACGGATTGTGATACGGTTAAGTTCCCGATAATCAATACAAAGACGCATGCTTCCATCTTTCTTCTTAACAAACAATACGGGAGCACCCCATGGAGACACACTCGGACGAATGAATCCATTATCTAACAATTCTTGCAATTGCTCCTTCAGTTCTTTCAATTCGATCGGTGCCATACGGTATGGAGCTTTAGATATGGGTTCAGCCCCCGGAATCAGATCGATACTGAACTCAATTTCTCGAACAGGAGGAATACCAGGAAGTTCATCTGGAAACACATCAGTAAAATCGCGCACAACGCGAATACCATCAATGCTCGGAACATCCACAGAAGTATCCTTGATAGAAGCAAGGAAACCAATACAGCCATGTGAAATCAGTGTTCGGGCTTTCATAGCCGAAATAATCTTTACGGATTTCAGAGGTTGTGAACCAGAATAGACAAAATCAGGATGATGAAGATTACCAAAGATCACTTTACGAGCATGACAATCAATGGTCGCTTTATGAGCAGCCAACCAGTCCATGCCCAGAATAATATCAAAGTCAATCATATCGATGGGAAGAAGGTTCGCAGCACGAATACGATCATCGAAACGAAGAGGGCAATTCACATACTCAACATCAATAATCACATGAGTTTTCATCGGAGTAGCAATAGATATACGGTTCATTAGTTGTGTTGGGGTTATGTTTATTTTATTTGCAAGTGAAGTAGATATTATGGAATGTGTAGCACCGGTGTCAAATAAAACAAAGACAGTACGATCTCCAATATAAAGAAAGCCCGTAATAGTACCTGAGGAACCAGTGCACGATCACGAGTCATAGAGTAGACCCGCCCGAATTTGGAGCGATCTATCATCAATCTTAGGTCCACCAGTCTTCTTCTTAGGGCAATCGATGACTTTATGATGAGTAGATCCACACCCGAAACAACCACCAGACGCTCTATAACAAGGACCCGGATGAGTCTTCCCACAAGAAGGACATGTAGGAGGGGGGTAGAGCTTCAATCTTCTTCTGACCCGACGATCCCGACTGCTGATACTGCTGAGAGTCCCTACGTCGGTTGTTATTACTCTGCCCTTGACGATCACCACCATACCTACCAGTATCCCGACGATCCTGGTTCCTGTAATCCTGCTGTCTATTATTATAACCACGGTCCTGACGACCCCTCTGATCATACCCCTGGTCCTGTCGACCCCGAGAATCCTGCTTATGGTCCTGCCGACCATGACTACGAGAATCCACCCTGTTACCATCCCTATCACGCTTATAAGACACCCGATCCGCATGTAGTAACTCAATGTTGCGGGCGGCATCCTGCACTCCAGCAACATCCTCAAAAGTAGTGTTAACGATCTTGTCCAACACCCACTTCTTCAAAGCCCACTTAAAATGACGTGCCTGACGCACAGCATCACCAGTAACCTCTGGCCCAACAAAACTGGCCAAACGCAAGAATCTCTGCATAAACTCTCCGGATGACTCCTGATCACCCTGACGAATCAACCCGTACTCTCTCTCATACCTTAACTGTTCTGCCATAGGAAGATACTGTCTGTAAAATGCCTCAATGAAATCGGCCCACGAACAAGTCTCAGCAAAATCACCTCCTTTGGCCTGAACAAGAGCAGTCCACCGCCCGAGCATCACCTTCCAATTTGAATGTAGCCAAACGAGTTTTAAACTCGTCACCACATCCCAGAACACGAAACAATTTCTCAACATGTGTGATCCAGTCCTCCGCTTCATGGGGAGTAGCAGCGGACTTGAATGAGAGAGGCTTGAGCTTGTTAAACCTCTCGATCCACACATGGATACCAGCTGGGGGAGCATGAGGTGGGGTATTAGGTTGACCATTTTGTGGAGTAGGAGGTCTAGCACCACCACCAGAAGGATTCGGCCTATTCCTGAAGTTATTGGCCACTTCAGCCACTACTCGTGGAATAGCAGCTTCCACAGCAGCGTTAATCATAGCTTGGAAATCAGGGGCACCATTATCCCCATCAGTGTACTGAGTAAAGCGGGTGTTCACCATCTGAATGATTATGGAAAGGGATTAGCAAAACATAAGAGAAAATAAGCACGAAAAGGAAGACGAAGCAGAAACCTATGTTACCCAAATCCTCACCAGTCAAACCTAAAGTCTTAAGGGTCAAATCCTAAGGTCCAAAAGACTCGCAGGCCATGTTTATGTACTACAGGTCGCAGCCTGGGCTCCGATACCATAATTGTAACACCCCAACCCGACAAGGGTAGAAGTGCCACAAGGATGGTGACATATCAAAGCATACATACATAATATCATACACAGCGGAAGTCTTAAACATAATTCAATAAGAAAGATCAAGCCAACACAGCTTAAGTCAAAGTACATAAGTTAAATGATGAAGAAAATGATCCAAAGGGAAAAATAAGAACATAATCCAAATCCAAAGTCATAACATAGGGTGGTCATCTAAGGTAAAAGCTTCATCATAAGCTCTAACTCTCATCCCATAGCAAAGGCCCAGCTCCTAACTTAGAAACCTGCCGCAAGGAAAAGGAAATGCGGCTGATCTTAAAAAGCCCAGTGAACAGATACATAAACAAAGCAACGATAATGAAACAGAACCGAAATATAGTGCATTGGGGAATATCATAAGGAATAAACAAATGAATAATAGAAATGAAAGGATAGGATAGTCATCTACCACGAGCCCAGAAACATATCATATCATATCATATAAGCCGTCAATATCATAATCTCATAATCAGAGGGGATACCTCTTAGGCAACCAGATAATATGAGGGGTGTCCTCATGTATCATAAAGTGGAGTGATCAGCTCCCAGAAGTTGTGAAAGGCATGTATAGCACACAGTACCAGTCACCAAACAGATATCATAAACATAATCATAGTTAAATCCACTAAACAGAACAGATCTAGGATGCATAAATACGCCCTACGTAAAATCGATTGGCCATAATAAATCATATCATAAGTGTGCACATAATATAACAGAAGGGGACGGTGTAGCCAAATCACTAGGGCCACACACTAGTCATGCCAGTGGTGCATCACAGACACGCCTATGGTACCTCCATAGGTAGGGAAACAGAAATGGCTCTGTATCAAACTAAGAGTCAGTCTCATATCAAACAAAAGGTCATATGGCAAATGTGTATCTCGGAATCGTATCAAAGTTCAATCAAAGGGAACATAGCAATGGCTTGGGAATCTTAAGTGTACCATATTTCCAAAGTCATAATAGCATAATGGAGCCTTTACTGAAAAGGCAGAGTATCCGTACCTTATTGCAAGCACAGAAAATAGAAACAACTCGGAAAATGATGTGGCTCAGGACCTCTCCTTCTTCACACCTAGAGGAGAAGAGGGGGAATCATAACTTTGCATTTTATACCCTTTACTTCCCAAAATTACACTTTAAACCTTTTAGTATTCAAAGTTACACATTAAACCCTTAACTTATCCATTTTACATAATGAGCACTTATTTTATTAAATTATTCGAATGGATACTCAAGTATTTATAATTTACACATTAAGTCCCTCAAGTTATTAAAGTTACATATTTAACCCTTAAATTTACAATTTCAATCTTTAATTATTAATAGTTACATATTAGGCCATTAAATTATCAAAATGACACATAACCCCCTGAATATATTAAATTACTCAAATCAGTCCCAAGTTTCGAAAATTACATGTTTAGTCCCTCTCTTTTAATTATTTTCAAAACAAACCCTAATTAGGTTTAAAATACATTTTAATCCATTTAATTGCAAAACTTACATTTAACACCCACAAGTTATATTTTATTCGAATTATATACAGCTCAAATAAAGTTCCAGAATTAACCCTTAAGTTTTAAAGTTTACAAAACTCACCCAAAACATTTATATACAAATCGTATAAACCAAAAACAAAGGAATTAGAAACCCTAATCCTTCTAATCAATTCTCAATCATCATCTCATCATTAATATCATTAATTAACACCATTTCCAGCCCTAAACCAAAACCCTAGATCCCACGATTTATTTTCCTTTTTCTCTTTATACGATTTATACAAAATTCAATAAATCAAAATAATTTCGAAACACATGTTTTAAGCCATGAAAATTCTTTCCAACATTTTTCCAGATCATATTACATCATAATAAGTGTATAATAATTTTATTAGTAATTATTCTGGATCGGAGTATATATTTCACATTTAAACACGTTTTTAGGGTTTTAAATCACGAAAACGATGTAGAGCATGCATGGATCGAATCAACCATTTTATTTGATGTTTATATGATGTAAGGGACCTGAGAAAAAATACCAAACCAAGGATTGAACGTGTGGAAAAGGCTGCACGATTTGTTGTATACGCGTATGAGCAAAAACGAACCAGAAATCCACACGACTCCAAAAGCTTCTCCACGACCTTTCTATCATTTTTCCCAGAGTATAAATGATATGAGGATTATGAGAAAAATCATAAACGAATTTTAGGGAGGTCGAACAGATCATAAACGAATTACCTTGTTTATAGGGCTCGACAAAAGAAAACCAAAGCCACAATCGATCCAAGCTTCAACAATTCAAAAGGGTATTTTTATAGGACTTCTTGGATGTTGTTTGATCACATAAAAATGCTTAGGAGTGTTGTGAATGTCGAATGGAGGCTATGAGAATTGTTGTGTGTGTTATGAAAATCGGCAAATTAGGGTTTTGTGGAGAAAAGATATGGATTGACTTTTTAAAAGGGAAAACCGTGTGATGAGGGGAGGGCCTGGTCCAGAAAATTCGTGATTATAGGTGGGAGGATATTTGGTGATAATTATCTTCCATATTTATAAAGATATCTATCCTTTTAAATCAATTAAATCATAAAACAAATGCATTTTGTGTCCATCGGCCCTATGAGGGTATTTTGGAAATTTTGTAACTTTTATAAATGTTAAATGAAGTTGTTAAAATTACTTTGGATAATAACTTGTTCATTGTTAGAAGTTTGGAATTATTTGGATACTTTATAAGCTTTTAATTAAATTTTAAACTTGTAGGGGTATTTTGGTCTTTTCACATGTTCTCAGATTTTAGGTGTTACAGGTAGTCCAGTACCCTCTTTTCGCAACGGTAGCGTGCGCTACGTACCTTTTGTAGCGTGCGCTACAAACGTATACTTAGCGTGCGCTAACTCAAAATGTTAGTGTGCGCTAACGATTTATCTGATGCCGAGTACTGAAGTCCAGAACCTCCTGTTCTCTAATCTGTTCGTGGTAGCGCGCGCTACGCACAATATACAGCGTGCGCTACTGAAACCTATTAACGTGTGCTAACAACTACTTGTAGCGTGCGCTAGGAATGTTTCCAACTCGGTCCAGTAGCTACTGGACTCTGCCTGATCCGTCCTTAGCGCGCGCAACATAGACTGCATAGCGTGCGCTACTCCGACCTACTAGCGCACGCTACTTACCATTCGTAGCGTGCGCTACTTACAACCCAACTGCAGTCCAGTGCCTTCTGGACTGCCTGCAATGAACTACATTAGCGTGCGCTAGTGTTGGGAGGTAGCGTGTGCTACCTGAACTCAATTAGCGCGCGCTAAAGAGAGTTCATAGCGTGTGCTACTCCTCACACACATCCCACTATAGATATGACAATGATGATAAACACGGCACGATTCTCCAACTAGATTGATGATGAATGACGATACAATTACTCTGAACGGTGAATATTATGAATGAATATGAACGATGAATGATCATTAATGAGTGAAATTTACTAAGTGACAATTACTAAACGATAAATACTGAATGATAATGATTGAATTACAACTGGGTATTACATACACCCCCCCTTAATAGAGTTTCGTCCCCGAAACTAAAGGTCAAACAACTCGGGATAACTCTCCCGCTTGCTATCCTCGGTTTCCCAAGTAGCCTCTTCGACCCCATGTCTAGACCACTGAATTTTAACCAAAGGAATCGTCTTGTTCCTCAACTGTTTGATTCGCCGCTCTAAGACTCGTATAGGACGCTCCTCATACGAATGATCATCAGCTATCTCGATTTCGTC
Source organism: Orobanche coerulescens (assembly GCA_033398695.1). Taxonomy (NCBI): domain Eukaryota; kingdom Viridiplantae; phylum Streptophyta; class Magnoliopsida; order Lamiales; family Orobanchaceae; genus Orobanche; species Orobanche coerulescens. The sequence goes on from CM065814.1 coordinate 90,770,326, forward strand.
GAACTGAAGTATGTGACTCGGGTTCGAAACATACTTCCGTAACTGGGAGACGTGAAAAACATTATGAATTCGGCTCAACGCCGGAGGTAAGGCCAATCGATAAGCTAGCTCGCCTACTCGGTCCAAAATCTCAAATGGTCCAATGAATCTCGGACTCAACTTTACCTTCTTCCCAAAACAGAAGATACCTCGACTCGGGGATACCTTGACCAAAACATGGTCACCCATCTCGAACTCTAACAGTCGACGACGATTATCTGCGTATGTTTTCTGCCGAATTTGAGCGGTCAACAAACGACTCCTGATCAAAGCTACCTTCTCACGGGCGGCTATAAGCATATCGGGCTCGGTGCCGATTGATTCTTATAAGTCATCCCAACACAAAGGAGATCGACAACGACGACCGTACAAGGCCTCGTAAGGTGCCATATTAATCGAAGCATGCCAACTATTGTTGTACGTGAAATCGATCAACGGTAGTTATGCTTCCCAATCATCTTTCCAATCGAGAACACATGCCCTCAACATGTCCTCCAAAGTCTGAATAGTCCTCTCTGATTGTCCGTCGGACTGAAGATGAAAAGTTGTGCTGAGATTAAGCTGAGTTCCCATGGCACGATGACTTATAAAAATATCACAAACCCTAACTCCCTCCTCTCTTCCTCATTTCGGCCGATCCCATCTCCCATCTCTCTCTCATTTTTCTCTTCCAAAGCCACAATCATCTTCTCCTTCATTTCCTTGTTGGTGTAACAAGCTTAGGTAAGATCTTTTAAGGTATTCTAATCTTTTCTTTTGATTTATATTCAATTAATTGTTTTAAGTGTTGATTATCATCTAGAAATTTCATCACCATCTCCTATACATGGTGTATGATGAGCCTAGATGATCATATTATGTAAAAGATCTATATGATTCATAAAAATCATCAAGTTGTAACTTGTGTGATTTAAAGAAGATAGATCTTATGGTTTTAACCAATGTTGTTATTGTTATAAGTTGTATGTTATCATCATCTCTAGATTATATCTACACCTTATAAATGGTGTATGATGGATCTAGATGATTATATAAAATACAAGGTCTAAATGAACCATGGAAATCACCAAGTTTTATTTAGGTGATAAAATGTGATAGATCTTGTGAATGGTTATAATTCTTGTTAATTATTATTTTGATTCTCAACATATCCATATCCATATGTTTAGATCTAAGTATACAACTTTATAGCATCTTCTAAGATGTGTATATAAATGTTTGTGTATTTGAAAGATCAAGGAACCCTTAAGAAAGGGGAAAATTATGAGTTTAAGTGGTTTGTCATATTATGTTGATTTGATTTTTTTCCTTGTGACTAAATGAAATGCCAATGACCCCTAGCCCTTTTTAGTGCCACCATGTTCATAGGGGACTGAATTTGGGTGATAAACACATCTAGGAATGTGTTTCAAAAGGGAGAGGAATGGATTGGTTAAAAAGATTAAGGGTTGGCTACGATTCTGTTTCCATCAGATTTGTAGTCATCTTACAAAAATCATAACTTGAATTCTATAACTCAAACGGATCTCAAACCTGTGCCAAAAGTTTAAAAATTGTGTTGGGTAACTTTCTTATGAAGGTCACTCTCACTAATGAGGAATTTATCCATGGGCAAGAACGGCACCTTTTCTGGTAGGTCTGATCCGGGTCTGATCTGATAGGTCAACTTGTTTTATTCGTTTCTAGGGCTTGGGAAATGATCTAATGGGATTCCAAGTTCCCACATGTGTGTTATGACCTAAAGTTGTGATCTGGAGTTTATGGGATGTTATCTCCAAGTATTTCTTGGTCATATTGAGTTCACACTCCAGATCAGTTTTCTGTCATCAGCTTTTAAGGGTTTTGTAATTAGTCATGTTGTGAATTTCGTATCTAGAGTTTGGGAAACCCTTTTTGGTCGATTCCAACTCTGAGACTTTGATATTTATGTCTATTATCTCTGTGATTTTTAGTTTGGACAATGTCTACCCACAAGTTGGGTAGAATTGGCCAACACTACTGATTCCTATGATTTGGGACTGCACTGCGATGTCTTTTTAAAAGCATCATAATAAATTCATATTTTGGAGTTAGAGTGAGTTCTTTACTGTTTTAAAAAGGGGAAAGACTCTAGTTTCTTAGAAAAATTTAATATTGATATGTTAATACTTAGGAAAATTAAGTAAATCCATCTTTAACGGCGGGTCTGTTTTTAGACCTTGCTGTCCAGATTTTTGTTTAAGTCTTTAAGCTTCATCTTTGGGTATATCCTAACTCCTAGTTTATAATAGGTGAAGTTTTGGCATTTGCTCAAGTGTGGTAGCCAGTTTTGATTTAGCAATCTCCCTTAAGTATTCAAGGTGAGTTCTCTCACTCCATTGTCTCAATATTTATGACTGCTAGGTTAGCACGTGAGTGTTAAATTATTATTATGGTATGATAATATGAATGCATGCTTAAATTGTTAATCATACATGTGCACTGTATGTTTATTGTTGAGGGGATCATAGCAATTATCCGGCTTTTGTCCGGTGCGCGTGGTTAGGTATAATTACTCCAATACCCTCCCGGATGTTAGGTGAGGGTAAGATTAACCCAATACTCTTCGGTTTGTGAGATGCGGGTAACCTACTAGCCCTCCTTATAAGCCTTGATTTGTTCTTGGCTTATGTTTAAATGTTATAACTGTATATTTTAATCTAGGTCTAGTGATTGTGGATATTGGTATAATGTTGTGTTTGAATTCACTAAGCTTTGTGCTTACGGTTTACTTAACATTTTTCAGGTTTTACGATTAAGGAGGCTAGGGACTGACGGGAGCATTCGTGACACACTGCTATTTATTTTACGTCAATGAACATTTTTAGTACTTCCGCTTTTGACATTTCTATATTAGAAAGTTTTACTTATGTTGTTTTCTTTAGAAGTTTGATAACTTGATTGCCATTATTGGCTTATTAAATTAAATAAATGAAGTTCCTTTATGAATTGGTGTCAAACTTTATATTATTTCGGTAAAAAAAATAAAAATAAATAAATAAATAAATAAATTTTGGGTGTTACAACTACCCTGATAACTCGGAAGCATAGCACATCCGGTTTGAATTTCAATTTCCCGAAAACTCGATGGAGGGAAGGAAAACCTTGAAATCTTACAAACTTAATAATTTATCGTGGGAGAATTTTCGCGATTAACATTACACTTTGCACATTAATCGTTTAAGCACGTTTGTGGCATTCATACAATATGAAACAACCATTCACAACCTAGTTGCTACCAACATGTGGTTCATGGACCGTTTCTAGAAAACAAAAACTCCGTAATCTAATTAGAAGTCTTCGTCTTGAATCTTCGTCTTCTCGAAATGGAACTTCCTCCGGTCTTCGTCATTACATATAAATTTTACATCGAAAATTGCATCTTAGATACAAACATTTCTAGTAAAATAAATAGGCTCAAAACGGCCTTTACAACCCAATCGAATAAAACGAACAATTCAAAACTAAGTCCACGAACCACATCCCCATTCAAAAGCATTCATCCAATAAATACTATATAAATGAAAAGCGTAGAGATACATTGATCCAATCAACAATACGAACCGATCCAATCGATTCACACAATCGGTAATATGATAATGTTCAAAATAATTCGGTCGACCATAAATATTCCAATTAATCAAATTTCCCTTATAAAATGAAATACCATAAATCATTTTAATCATATTAAATCCAATTTAACATGTGGGAGATTAATTTGGAAAAATTGAGCCGGGGTGAAAACAGGCCTGCCTGACCGAGTTAGGTGATAACAACACCTTGCTATCCTCCGAAGATACGGCTAGATCTAGGTGATGAAGCTTCTTATAGATATTAATATCTCTCTAAGTGTATGAATATTTATCTCTCTCAATATTTCCTCACAAAATTTCTCTAAGAAGTTATGAAGAAGATGAATAAAGAAAAAGATGATGAAGAAGATTTCTATCTCTCTCTCCTCTTGCAACCTCACGTTGGAATCAAGTGAATAAAGTTAATGAGGTGACAAGTCTTCTTCTCTTTATTCTATTTCCACTCACATGCAAAACAAATCATCTCATATGATATTTTGCCCCACAAGTCATGTTACTTAATATAAAAAGGAAACAACAAGACAATGGGAAGGTGGGTGGAAGGGGTTGGGGCGGCCCATGTTAGAAATTGGACAAGTTCGGTTCGTTTAGGACTCCCGTGGGTCTAAACAGATAAACTCCGATTCCGTATCGATGTATTTATATCGATTAATTAATCCAATTAATTAAACATATCAAATACAAAATAATGTAATTAATTTCTCCAAGAAATAATTATATACATGAATTAAATTACTCACCCAGTAATTTATTTAATTCATTAGGCCGTAAATCAATTTATTCAATAAATCGATTAAACGATTATATTGGTATAATCATAGGCCGTAAATCAGATTAGATGATGAATGATTTGGAATCATTTTAGTCATAATCGTGGTATTTATTTTTACGTTCATTGTAGTTATATTTTTCGTAACTTTATGTCTAAATATAAATCTTAATTTCTTGGAAATATGATTTATATTGAAGATATGAATGTTGGAGAATATAGATATTGGATATCCGGTCGAAAAACTAGCCCCGAAATACCGTTGGACGGTCCGGGAGGGGTCCGGGAGCAGAGGGCCGTGGCCCAGGGCTCGGGGGCCGCGGCTGTGGCTGTGCGGCCGGCTGGCGGAGGATCTTGGGCCGCTGGCCGTGTCCTGGCTGGCAGCTTCCGAGCGTGACTCGGCCATGCCAGGCCTGTCTGCCGGCAGGCTGCCGAGGGTGACTCGGTCAGGCAGGCCTGTTTTCACCCCGGCTCGATTTTTCCAAATTAATCTCCCACATGTTAAATTGGATTTAATATGATTAAAATGATTTATGGTATTTCATTTTATAAGGGAAATTTGATTAATTGGAATATTTATGGTCGACCGAATTATTTTGAACGTTATCATATTACCGATTGTGTAAATCGATTGGATCGGTTCGTATTGTTGATTGGATCAATGTATCTCTACGCTTTTCATTTATATAGTATTTATTGGATGAATGCTTTTGAATGGGGATGTGGTTCGTGGACTTAGTTTTGAATCGTTCGTTTTATTCGATTGGGTTGTAAAGGCCGTTTTGAGCCTATTTATTTTACTAGAAATATTTGTATCTAGGATGCAATTTTCGATGTAAAATTTATATGTAATGACGAAAACCGGAGGAAGATCCATTTCGAGAAGACGAAGATTCAAGACGAAGACTTCTAATTAGATTACGGAGTTTTTGTTTTCTAGGAACGGTCCATGAACCACATGTTGGTAGCAACTAGGTTGTGAATGGTTGTTTCATATTGTATGAATGCCACAAACGCGCTTAAACGATTAATGTGCAAAGTGTAACGTTAATCTCGAAAATTCTCCCATGATAAATTATTAAGTTTATAAGGTTTCAAGGTTTTCCTTCCCTCCATCGAGTTTTCGGGAAATTGAAATCCAAACCGGATGTGCTATGCTTCCGAGTTATCGGGGTAGTCGTTCGGGGAGGACGGATAAATTACCGGGAGCGCATTGGATGCCTTCGGTTAGAGCAAATTTTATCCCTAGAAACCTGATAGGTTGCCGGATAAGATTCAATTGTGAAACTGATTTGCGTCGATGGTATAAACTTAACTTGTTCACGAACCATAGAAACCGTATAGGTTGAGGGGAGTGAACAAGGGGAAAAAGAAGATCGAATCATCCATTAGATGGGTTGGTGTTGGACACCACTTTATGAAAATTAATAGACTAGAAACCTGTTCGGTTGCCCTCTATTAAGATTTATAAAGAACTCGATCACCACTATGAAGTAGAGCGACGATACTTCCGGATTTCACACGGGAGTGTGTTATTCCGATAAAAATAGTGGGAGCTGGGTAACAAGAATAGAAAAGACCTTAATTCTATACTCAGAACATAATTCAATGAGTCACTAATTAATCTGTTATACTTAATGCAGACAAATCTCAATATGAAAATGAATCCACTCGCAATTCTACTCGAAAAGAACACCTTAATGGGACCTAACTTTGTGGATTGGTTCCGCAATCTGATGATTGTCCTCAGTATAGAGGCACTAGGATACGTCTTGGAGACGGACATTCCGGCGCCTCCTGTGCGGACCCGAACCAATCAGGAAGAGATTGAAAACCACAAAAAGTTGGTTAAGGATGACGTGAAAGTCCGTGCTTATATGATGGCTTCCATGTCTAATGAGCTTCAGAGAGCTCATGAGAAAATGACTTCTGCTAGGCAGATTCTATCTCACTTAACCGGGCTTTACGGTGAGCACAGCAGAACTGCTAGATATGAGATATCCAAGCATCTGTTCGGTGCAAGGATGAAGGAAGGTGAGAAGGTTGGGGAACACGTCCTCAAAATGATATCCATGATCTAGAGATTGGAGGCTCTTGATTTTAAAATGGATACTTCTCTCCAAACCGACCTTATCCTACAGTGTCTCCCTGATTCCTTCTCACAGTTTGTTATGAACTTCAACTGCAATGAGATTGCATGTAACTTAGCTGGGCTAATGAACAAACTGGTGACCGCTCAGTCTCAGATGAAGACCCCGCGGATGAAGGAGTCTGCACTTGTGATTTCTTCTGGACTTCGGAAGTCTAAGAATAAGAAGAAAAAGACCAAGAAGCGGACTGGACCACAAGCTAAGGACCTTAAGGGAAAGGGCAAGGCCCCGATGGTTCTAAAGAACAAGAAGAAGAAGGATGTTTGTCTCAAGTGCGGTGAGTTGGGCCACTGGGCTAGAGATTGTCCGATTCTTCATGGCACTTCAGGTATATAACTTTTAGTTTTGGAAACAAATTGTTCTGCTACTGTATTTTCTACTTCCTGGATACTGGATTCTGGTGCTAGTTATCATATTTGTACCGTGAATTAGGATCTGGAACAAAGTAGGAAGCTTGGAGCTAGAGAAGTTATGATCACAGTCGGAAGTGGGCATAGTGTCGAGGCGACCGACATAGGATCACTTCTTTTGGGTTTAGAATCCGGCTTTGTTTTGACTTTAGAATATGTACTTGTTTTGCCCAATGGGCACAAAAACATTGTATCCATTCCGGTCATGGACCGAAAAGGCTTTTCATTTTTCATTGGTGATGGTTCCTGCAAAATTTATTTTAGAAATAAACTAGTGGGCACTGCTACATTGTTAAATGTATTGTATCATCTAAATCTCAGCAACAAAGTAGTTGTGAATACTATGACTAGAAAACGTGGTAGGGATGAAACCAATCAAGTTTTAAAATGGCATCTTAGACTTGGTCATGTTGGTCAGACCAAGGTTTACAAGATGGAAAAAGATGGACTTATGGGTCCATTGGGATCAGATCCCTTTCCAACTTGTGAATCTTACCTTACAGGCAAAATGACTAAGTCCCCCTTCACAGGGACTTTTGAAAGAGCCGCTGATAAACTGGGATTAATCCATACCGATGTATGTGGTGCTTTGGAAGCAGCACGTGACGGATATCAATATTTCATTACGTTTATAGATGATCATACTAGGTATGGTTATATATACTTGAACGCAAGTGTACGTTATCGTATACAAGTAATGAAGTGATGAGTGAGTATCGTTCCCACGAGGACTGAATCACTAACTACCGATTTTTATGTATCCCAGTTTTATTTGAACAATCGAACCTTGGTTTTGCAATTAATTACTAAAAGAATTAATAAAAGACTAGACAGTAAAAACGATCGCTTGAAGAAAGAAAATCAAATGATGAATAAGTCTAGGATTCTGAATCCACCTCGGTTTATCCGAATTTACTCTCGATTATCTGAAGTTAATGATTTTCCCAATTCATTGAAGGCGAAGATTGCTAATATACTCTACCGCCTCTCCCGAGGTCGAGAGATTTTTCTAAAGGCGAATAACGCACTCTATCCCTAGGTGAATTAATTCGCCAATAGGCAAAAAGCATAAAATCTCCAAAAGGCCACGTAGTTCCTATGAGTATATTCCTATCTCACAGAATAAAATGGTCCTCACCAATAGTTCCTCACCAACTCTCCTCTCCCGATTCGAATTGAATGATTAAAACAATACAACTATTGGCCAGATAATTGAAAGCATTAAACACAATTGGGAAAACTCAATAAAAAGGGAATTAAATAGATAATCTCAAGCAAATCCGTCAAAACATAGGTTTCATCAAAATCCTAGATTAGGGTTTTAGCGTGACATGCTAAATAGTGAAAATACAGAATTAATAAATAAAAGCATGAAAATCAAACGCAGATGAAGAGCTCGGATCCCTCCGTTCTTCTGGATTCCGCCCTCTGCCCTTGATCTCTCGTCTGTGATAATCTTCTGTGTTCCTTCTTTTCCCCAGCCTCCAAAGATTCCCCGATCAACAGATTTCCCAGCCTTTCCCAGATGATTAATTAGGGTCTTGAACCCTTATTTATAGCTCTCACGGTCTCTAAATCGCGTCCATGTGAGTAGGTCGAGAACTGGCTTCAAAACGGCCCAAATCCACGCGGAGCACACCAAAACCGCTAAGTGTGCCGCGGCACACGGCGTGTAATTTAAAACCTGGGCGCTGGGTGTTACGTCTGGGCCGCGGCTCACCTGGACTGTGCCGCGGCACATAGTACAGTCTACTCTGGTGCCTGGCCTTTGCTGCGTGCCGCGGCGCCTCGCCTTGTGCCGCGGCTCACCGCCAAAATTTGCCGCTACCCGTTTCGCCTCGTTTTAGCTTCCGGACTCCAATCTCCTGACAAACATACAAAATTAAGGCATTAAAAGCTCATTTAAGCAAATTTACTCTCCAAAATAATACAAAATAATGATAAATAAGCGTATAAAAATACGCCTAACAAGTGTTCCCCAACCTTCTCACCTTCCGTCATCCTTGCACCGAACAGTTGCTTGGATATCTGATATCTATCAGTTCTACTGTGCTCACTATAAAGTTCGGTTAAGTGAGATAGAATCTGCCTAGCAGAACTCATTTTCTCATGAGCTCTCTGAAGCTCATTAGACATAGAAGCCATCATGTATGCACGGACTTTTACGTCATCCTTAACCCACTTTTCGTGGTTTTCGATCTCTTCCTGATTGGCTCTGGTCCGCACAGGAGGCGCAGGAATGTCTGTCTCCAAGACGTATCCCAGTGCCTCTATACTGAGAACTATCATCAGATTACGGAGCCAGTCCACAAAGTTAGGTCCAATCAGGGTGTTCATTTCGAGTAGAATTGCGAGTGGATTCATTGTCATATTGAGATTTGTCTGCATTTAGTATAACAGATTAATTAGTGACTCATTCAATTATGTTCTGAGTATAGAATTCAGGTCTTTTCTATTCTTATTACCCAGCTCCCACTATTTTTATCGGAATAACACAACTCCCATGTGAAATCCGGAAGTATCGTCGCTCTACTTCATAGTGGTGATCGAGTTCTTTATAAATCTTAATAGAGGGCAACCAAACAGGTTTCTAGTCTATTAATTTTCATAAAGTGGTGTCCAACCACAACCCATCTAATGGATGATTCGATCTTCTTTTTCCCCTTGTTTACTCCCCTCAACCTATACGGTTTCTATGGTTCGTGAACAAGTTAAGTTTATACCATCGACGCAAATTAGTTTCACAATTCAATCTTATCCGGCAACCTATCAGGTTTCTAGGGATAAAATATGCTCCAACCAAAGGCATCCAATGCGCTCCCGGTAATTTCTCCGTCCTCCCCGAATGACTACCCTAATAACTCGAAAGCATAGCACATCCGGTTTGGATTTAAATTTCCCGAAAACTCGATTGAGGGAAGGAAAACCTTGAAACCTTATAAACTTAATAATTTATCGTGGGAGAATTTTCGCGATTAATGTTACACTTTGCACATTAATCGTTTAAGCGCATTTGTGGCATTCATACAACAGAGGTATCGGAGCGTAGGTCTTTCGATCGTATATACGAATACTATTGGGATTCAGTGCCTAAAACGAAGGCCCAGCGGAAGCGGTAAAACGAAAATTAATTCGATCTGAATCCCTACGAGGATCGATCGAGCTACATATATACGAATATCAAAAATGAATTCACAAGAGATATAGAAACTCACACTTTTAGTCCGTTGATTAAGTGGATAACCTTCTCTTGAGCTATTCCCCAAGCTTTGCTTGATCTCTACGAATCTATTCCGCTCCAAGCCCTTGACCGATCCAACGCCTAAAGCACCGCGTCTCTACTTGCCACGCGCCGGAGAAACGACCGGAACGACAATCACTTCGCTATCCTCCGAGGATACGGCTAGAGCTAAGTGATGAAGCTTCCAATATGAAATTATAACACTCTAAGTGTATAACTCACAATCTCTCTTTTATTTCTCAATTTTTCTCTAAGAAAAAATCAAGAACTTGATGAATAAAGAAGAAGATGATGAAGAAGACTTCTCTCTCTCTTTCCTCTCCCTTATTCACGTTGGAAATGGAATGCATATAAGAAGTGAGATGTCTTCTTCCCTTTATTCAACTCTCCACATGTACATCTAATTATTATGAGAATCAAAGCCCCACCACCTCAATGATCAACCATTAAAGAATGGAACAAGGGTCCATATGAAAGTGGGTTGAAATGTGGGGGGCGGCCCATGTAGAAATCGGACAAGTTCGGTTCGTTTCGGACTCCCGAGGGTCTAAACAGATAAACTCCGATTCCATATCGATGTATTTATATCGATTAATTAATCCAATTAATTAAACATGTCAAATACAAAATAATATAATTAATTTCTCCAAGAAATAATTATATCGATTCAAGACGAAGACTTGTAATTAGATTACGGAGTTTTTGTTTTCTAGGATCGGTCCATGAACCACATGTTGGTAGCAACTAGGTTGTGAATGGTTGTTTCATATTGTATGAATGCCACAAACGCGCTTAAACGATTAATGTGCAAAGTGTAACGTTATTCGCGAAAATTCTCCCACGATAAATTATTAAGTTTATAAGGTTTCAAGGTTTTCCTTCCCTCCATCGAGTTTTCGGGAAATTGAAATCCAAACCGAATGTGCTATGCTTCCGAGTTATCGGGGTAGTCGTTCGGGGAGGACGGATAAATTACCGGGAGCACATTGGATGCCTTCGGTTGGAGCAAATTTTATCCCTAGAAACCTGATAGGTTGTCGGATAAGATTCAATTGTGAAACTGATTTGCGTCGATGGTATAAACTTAACTTGTTCACGAACCATAGAAACCGTATAGGTTGAGGGGAGTGAACAAGGGGAAAAATAAGATCGAATCATCCATTAGATGGGTTGGTGTTAGACACCACTTTATGAAAATTAATAGACTAGAAACCTGTTCGGTTGCCCTCTATTAAGATTTATAAAAAACTCGATCACCACTATGAAGTAGAGCGATGATACTTCCGGATTTCACATGGGAGTGTGTTATTCCGATAAAAATAGTGGGAGCTGGGTAACAAGAATAGAAAAGACCTTAATTCTATACTCAGAACATAATTGAATGAGTCACTAATTAATCTGTTATACTTAATGCAGACAAATCTCAATATGACAATGAATCCACTCGCAATTCTACTCGAAAAGAACACCTTAATGGGACCTAACTTTGTGGATTGGATCCGCAATCTGATGATTGTCCTCAGTATAGAGGCACTGGGATACGTCTTGGAGACGGACATTCCGGCGCCTCCTGTGCGGACCCGAGCCAATCAGGAAGAGATTGAAAACCACGAAAAGTGGGTTAAGGATGACGTGAAAGTCCGTGATTATATGATGGCTTCCATGTATAATGAGCTTCAGAGAGCTCATGAGAAAATGACTCCTGCTAGGCAGATTCTATCTCACTTAACCGAGCTTTATGGTGAGCACAGCAGAACTGCTAGATATGAGATATCCAAGCATCTGTTCGGTGCAAGGATGAAGGAAGGTGAGAAGGTTGGGGAACACGTCCTCAAAATGATATCCATGATCTAGAGATTGGAGGCTCTTGATTTTAAAATGGATACTTCTCTCCAAACCGACCTTATCCTACAGTCTCTCCCTGATTCCTTCTCACAGTTTGTTATGAACTTCAACTGCAATGAGATTGCATGTAACTTAGCTGGGCTAATGAACAAACTGGTGACCGCTCAGTCTCAGATGAAGACCCCGCGGATGAAGGAGTCTGCACTTGTGATTTCTTCTGGACTTCGGAAGTCTAAGAATAAGAAGAAAAAGACCAAGAAGCGGACTGGACCACAAGCTAAGGACCTTAAGGGAAAGGGCAAGGCCCCGATGGTTCCAAAGAACAAGAAGAAGAAGGATGTTTGTCTCAGGAGCGGTGAGCTGGGCACTGAGCTAGAGACTGTCCGATTCTTCATGGCACTTCAGGTACAGAACTTTTAGTTTTGGAAACAAATTGTTCTGCTACTGTATTTTCTACTTCCTGGATACTGGATTCTGGTGCTAGTTCTCATATTTGTACCGTGAATCAGGATCTGGAACAAAGTAGGAAGCTTAGAGCTAGAGAAGTTATGATCATAGTCGGAAGCGGGCATAGTGTCGAGGCGACCGACATAGGATCACTTCTTTTGGGTTTAGAATCCGGCTTTGTTTTAACTTTAGAAGATGTACTTGTTTTGCCCAATGGGCACAAAAACATTGTATCCATTCCGGTCATGGACCGAAAAGGCTTTTCATTTTTCATTGGTGATGGTTCCTGCAAAATTTATTTTAGAAATAAACTAGTGGGCACTGCTACATTGTTAAATGTATTGTATCATCTAAATCTCAGCAACAAAGTAGTTGTGAATACTATGACTAGAAAACGTGGTAGGGATGAAACCAATCAAGTTTTGAAATGGCATCTTAGACTTGGTCATGTTGGTCAGACCAAGGTTTACAAGATGGAAAAAGATGGACTTATGGGTCCATTGGGATCAGATCCCTTTCCAACTTGTGAATCTTGCCTTACAGGCAAAATGACTAAGTCTCCCTTCACAGGGACTTTTGAAAGAGCCGCTGATAAACTGGGATTAATCCATACCGATGTATGTGGTGCTTTGGAAGCAGCACGTGACGGATATCAATATTTCATTACGTTTACAGTTGATCATACTAGGTATGGTTATGTATACTTAATGAAACATAAATCCGAGGCCTTTGAGAAATTCCAGGAATTCAAGGCCCTAGTCGAGAAACAAACTGGTAATCATATCAAAGCACTTCGGTCGGACCGAGGTGGCGAGTATATGAGTATGGAGTTTGACGAGTTCCTTAAGGAACATGGAATAGTTTCACAACTAACACCTCCAGGTACTCCTCAGTTAAATGGTGTGTTAGAAAGAAGGAACCGAACCCTGGTGAACATGGTCCGTTCCATACTGGGCTATACTGACTTGCCGATTTACCTGTGGGGGTATGCACTCCTGACTGCCGCATATATCTTGAATAGATGTCCTTCCAAATTAGTTCCTAAAACTCCACATGAGATGTGGGAGGGAAGGAAACCAAGTCTTAATCACATTAGGATTTGGGGATGTCCCGCCTATGTCAAGAAGACTAAGGTGGAGAAGTTGGAAGCTAGGTCTGCGAAGGGACGTTTCATTGGATTCCCATCTGGGACGATGGGATATCTATTCTACATGCCCGAAGATCGAAAGATCGTTGTTGCTTTACAAGCACACTTCCTGGAAGATGAGTTCATTCAGGAAGGCGGAGTAGGTAGAAGTATTTCTTTAGAAGAATACAATGAAACTCCTCGGGAGACACCTGTGCAAGAAACTGGAACCAAACCTTCTGAAACACAAGTACAACTGCCTCGTAGGTCTAGTAGGGTGTCTCATTTACTTGAGAGGTATGGGCTTGTGCACTTGGAGGAGCTGGGTCTTCATGAGGTTCCAAGTGATAGCCAAGATACCGAACCGACGACCTATGACCAAGCGATGGTGGATGTAGACTCCGCGAAATGGCGTGAAGCTATGGAAGCTGAGATAGACTCGATGCATGTCAATCAGGTCTGGACTCTAGTAGACCGCCCCAAAGGCATAGTGCCTATTGGGAACAAGTGGATCTATAAGAGAAAGACTGATGGTGATGGCAAGGTTGACGCCTACAAGGCCAGGCTTGTGGCAAAGGTTTATACCCAAAAGGAAGGGATCGATTACCACGATACCTTCTCACCCGTAGCCATGATCAAGTCTATTCGCATGATGCTTGCTATAGCTGCCTACCACAATTATGAGATATGGAAAATGGACGTAAATACGGCTTTCCTTAATGGATTCCTCAAGGAGGAAATCTATATGGAGCAGCCTAAAGGCTTTGTGTCCGAAGTCGATATGCAGAAAGTGTGCAAGCTTCAGCGTTCCATTTATGGACTGAAGCAAGCGTCGTGTAGTTGGAACCTTCGTTTTGACGAGGCAATCAAAGAGTTTGATTTCTTGCAAAATGAGGAGGAAACTTGTGTATACAAGAGGGTTAGTGGGAGCAAGATCGCATTCTTAGTACTATATGTAGATGACATTCTACTAATAGGAAATGATGTGGAAATGCTCAGTTCTGTGAAAGCTTGGATTTCGAGTAATTTCTCCATGAAAGACTTGGGAGAACCTACCTATATTCTTGGTATTCGACTCTACCGGGATAGAGAGAAGAGAACAATAGGTCTTTCCCAAGCCCTCTATATAGATAAAATCTTAAAGTGATTTAAGATGGATGATTCTAAAAGAGGTTTCCTACCGATGCGATGTGTAATAAAACTTACCTTGAAGATGTGTCCTCAAAATGAGGAACAACGAAAGGAAATGAGTAATATACCATATGCTTCGGCCGTGAGTAGCCTTATGTATGCTATGTTGTGTACAAGACCTGACATCGTGCATGCTGTAAGCGTGGTGAGTAGGTTTCAGGCAAACCCAGGTAGGGAACATTGGACTGCTATAAAGAACGTTCTCAGGTACTTAAGAAGGACTAGAGATATGGTTCTTATGTATGGCGGTGGAGAATTGGATGTGGTGGGATTCACTGATTCGGACTTCCAAGGACTGAAGGACGACTCGATGTTTACTTATGGCTACATATTTACTCTTAATAGAGAAGCAGTATCTTGGCGTAGCGCCAAGCAAAGCGCGACTGCTGATTCCACCTGTCAGGCTGAGTATCAAGTAGCCTCAGAGGCTTCCAAGGAAGGGTTCTGGATTAAGAAGTTTCTGGGAGAACTTCAAGTGATACCATGTGCTGAGCTGCCTATTCCGCTGTACTACGACAACGACGGAGCTGTAACGCAGGCCAAGGAGCCGAGGTTTCACAACAGCACCAAACATATTGAGAGGAAGTATCATCTCATAAGAGAATTTGTTCGCAAGGGATATATTGTGCTGCACAGAGTAGACTCGGCCGACAACGTCGCCGATCCACTTACCAAGCCACTTTCTCAGACTAGCTTGGAGCGTCATCTAGAGAACATGGGTATTAGATACCATAGTGTGTGGCATTGAGTGCAAGTGGGATATTGTTAGGAGTATGCCCTCGAATGCCACTCAGAGGATGTTGAGTGAGGGCATTGTACTTGTTATTATGTAAATCATCAATATAAGGCAATGGATGTTTCTTTATTTACTGGTAGTTACTGACATTCCTAACTCGTAAATATTCATGTAGAAACTAGTATGTGTATTTGAGAGCAAAGCGTTCCACTCCTTATTGGATAAAGGGGTCGGCACTGGAAAGGTTTATAGCTCAAATACTTAATAGTTTGCAAGTCAATGAAACATGACTGGGCGTTAAGTTTATGTGAAGACTTGTATGACGTGTTCTTTGACTAGGAGAGTGCTTGTCGAACACTAATGGTTAGTGGGAGCACATGTTATAGGTATGCTAATTATATTAGTATACTCGAATCGATTCACCCTCGATTCGTCACACGGATTTCACTCCGGGACAGTCAATGATGGAATCGAAAGGTTGTGATAGGTATTCGTGAACCTTCGACTTGAGGATTTAGTAGGGATGTGCTTGTGACATCAAGATTTTCATTAGAGTAGTTCAACCCTATAAACCGGAAGGCGGGGGTCAACCTCGACGTGCATCTTGATGGGCAAGTAGCAGGTCTTACTGAATACCAAGATAGAATACTTTGTCCTATTAGTGAACGGGTTATATGTCCTATGCGGTTATTGGCAGATGAGATCATAAGTCTTTGGCCAAAGCATTGGAGCTAGATGTATTAGATACACGAAAGTGGTGATGGTTCCTGTAAAATTTATTTTAGAAATAAACTAGTGGGTACTACTACATTGTTGAATGGATTGTATCATCTAAATGTCAGCAACAAAGTAGTTGTGAATACTATGACTAGGAAACGTGGTAGGGATGAAACCAATCAAGTTTGGAAATGGCATCTTAGACTTGGTCATGTTGGTCAGACCAAGGTTTACAAGATGGAAAAAGATGGACTTATGGGTCCATTGGGATCACATCCCTTTCCTACTTGTGAATCTTGCGTTAAAGGCAAAATGACTAAGTCCCCCTTCACAGGGACATTTGAAAGAGCCACTAATAAACTGGGATTAATCCATACTGACTTATGTGGTGCTTTGGAAGCAGCACGTGACGGATATCAATATTTCATTACGTTTACAGATGATCATACTAGGTATGGTTATGTATACTTAATGAAACATAAATCCAAGGCCTTTGAGAAATTCTAGGAATTCAAGGCCCTAGTCGAGAAACAAACTGATAATCATATCAAAGCACTTCGGTCGGACTGAGGTGGCGAGTATATGAGTACGGAGTTTGACGAGTTCCTTACGGAACATGGAATAGTTTCACAACTAACACCTCCAGGTACTCCTCAGTTAAATGGTGTGTCAGAAAGAAGGAACCGGACCTTGTTAAACATGGTCCGTTCCATGCTTGGCTATACTGACTTACCAATTTACCTGTAGGGGTATGCACTCCTGACTACCGCTTATATCTTAAACATATGTCCTTCCAAATCTGTTCCTAAAACTCCGCATGAGATGTGGGAAGGAAGTAAATCAGGTCTTAATCATATTAGGATTTGGGGATGTCCCGCCTATGTCAAGAAGACTAAGGTGGAAAAGTTGGAAGCTAGGTCTGCGAAGGGACGTTTCATTGGATTCCCGTCTGGGACGATGGGATATCTATTCTACATGCCCAAAGATCGAAAGATCGTTGTTGCTTTACAAGCACACTTCCTGGAAGATGAGTTCATTCAGGAAGTCGGAGCAGGTAGAAGTATTTCTTTAGAAGAATATAATGAAACTCCTCGGGAGACACCTGTGCAAGAAACTGGAACCGAACTTTCTGAAACACAAGTACAACCACCTCGTAGGTCTAGTAGGGTGTCTGATTTGCCTAAGAGGTATGGGCTTGTGCACTTGGAGGAGCTAGGTCTCCATGAGGTTCGAAGTGATAGCCAAGAGACCGACCCGACGACCAATGACCAAGCGATGGTGGATGTAGACACCGCGAAATGGCGCGAAGCTATGGAAGCTGAGATAGACTCGATGCATGTCAATCAGGTCTATAAGGCTAGGATTATGGCAAATGGTTATACCCAGAAGGAAGGGATCGATTACCACGATACCTTCTCGTCCGTAGCCATGATCAAGTCTATTCGCATGATGCTTGCTATAGCTGCCTACCACGATTATGAGATATGGCAAATGGACGTAAAGACGGCTTTCCTTAATGGATTCCTCGAGGAGGAAATATATATGGAGCAGCCTAAAGGCTTTGTGTCCGAAGTCGATATTCAGAAAGTGTGCAAGCTTCAGCGTTCCATTTATGGACTGAAGCAAGCGTCGCGTAGTTGGAACTTTCGTTTTGACCAGGCGGTGAAAGAGTTTGACTTCGTAGAAAATGAAGAGGAACCTTGTGTATACAAGAGGGTTAGTGGGAGCAAGATCGCATTCTTAGTACTATATGTGGATGATATTCTACTAATAGGAAATGATGTGGGAATGCTCAGTTCTGTAAAATCTTGGCTTTCGAGTAATTTCTCCATGAAAGACTTGGGAGAAGCAACCTATATTCTTGGAATTCGACTCTACCGGGATAGAGCGAAGAGAACAATATGCCTTTCCCAAGCCCTCTATATAGATAAGATCTTAAAGCGATTTAAGATGGATGATTCTAAAAGAGGGTTCCTACCGATGTAACATGGAATAAAACTCTCCTTGAAGATGTGTCCTCAAAGTGAGGAACAACGAAAGGAAATGAGTAATATACCATATGATTCGGCCGTGGGTAGCCATATGTATGCTATATTGTGTACAAGACCTAACATCGTGCATGCTGTACGCATGGTGAGTAGGTTTCAAGCAAACCCAGGTAGGGAACATTGGACTGCCGTAAAGAACGTTCTCAAGTACTTGAGAAGGACTAGAGATATGGTTCTAATGTATGGCGGTGGAGAATTGGATGTGGTGGGATACACTGATTCGGACTTCCAAGGACTGAAGGACGACTCGATGTCTACTTCTGGCTACATATTTACTCTTAATGGAGGAGCAGTATCTTGGCGTAGCGCCAAGCAAACTGCGACTGCTCATTCCACATGTCAGGCTGAGTATCAAGCGGCCTCGGAGGCTTCCGAGGAAGGGTTCTGGATTAAGAAGTTTCTGGGAGAACTTTAAGTGATACCATGTGCTGAACTGCCTATTCCACTGTACTGCGACAACGACGGAGCTGTAGCGCAGGCCAAGGAGCCGAGGTTTCACAACAGCACCAAACATATTGAGAGGAAGTATCATCTCGTAAGAGAATTTGTTCACAAGGGATACATTATGCTGCACAGAGTAGACTCGGCCGACAACGTCGCCGATCCACTGACCAAGCCACTTTCTCAGGCTAGCTTGGAGCTTCATCTGGAGAACATGGGTATTAGATACCATAGTGTGTGGCATTGAGTGCAAGTGGGAGATTGTTAGGAATATGCCCTCGAATGCCACTCAGAGGATGTTGAGTGAGGGCATTGTACTTGTTATTATGTAAATCATCAATATAAGGCAATGGATGTTTCTTTATTTACTGGTAGGTACTGGCATTCCTAACTCGTAAATATACATGTAGAAACTAGTCTCTGTATTTGAGAGCAAAACGTTCCACTCCTCATTGGATAAGGGGGTCGGCACTGGAATGGTCTATAGCTCAAATACTTAATCGTTCGCAAGTCGATGAAACTTGACTGGGCGTTACATTTATGTAAAGACTTGTATGACGTGTTCTTTGACAAGGAGACCTGTCGAACACTAATGGTTAGTGGGAGCACATGTTATAGGTATGCTAATTAGATTAGTATACTCAAACCGACTCACCCTCGATTCGTCACACGGATTTCACTCCGGGACAGTCAATGATGGAATCGAAAGGTTGTGATAGGTATTCGTGAACCTTCGACTTGAGGATTTAGTAGGGATGTGCCTGTGATGTCAAGATTTTCATTAGAGTAGTTCGACCCTATAAACCGGAAGGCGGGGGAAACCTCGACGTGCATCTTGATGGGCAAGTAGCAGGTCCTACTGAATACCAAGATACAATTCTTTCTCCTGTTAGTGAACGGGTTATATGTCCTATGCGGTTATTGGCAGATGAGATCATAAGTCTTTGGCCAAAACATTGGAGCTAGCTGTATTAGATACATGAGAGCTCGATGATGTCAATTTGTATTAACGCATTCATAGCGTCAAGTACAGATGGGGTTTGACTGACCGTGACCCTATAACTTGATCGGGACATTTGAAAGAAGGGTTTATACGTATACTGGTATTCACGACAGAATGGTTCTTGAATGATCCCAATCATTCGTTCTCGATTGGGAGTGCAGTGTGGTGCCCAGTGGCTAGGTGGTGCTACTACTCTTTGGTTCCTCCCATTGCTGACTGAGACGGACCTACCGAGTCGCGCAATAGGATTGACGACGGAATGAATAAAGCTAATTCTCTCATTATGAATATTAGATATTGGATATCTAATTTTGGAACATTGGATGTTTAAATCGATTTATTGGATAAATTGATTTACGGCCTAATGAATTAAATAAATTACTGGGTGAGTAATTTAATTCATGTATATAGTTATTTCTTGGAGAAATTAATTATATTAATTTGTATTTGATATGTTTAATTAATTGGATTAATTAATCGATATAAATACATCGATACAGAATCGGAGTTTATCTGTTTAGACCCACGGGAGTCCGAAACGAACAGAACTCGTCCGATTTCTAACATGGGCCGCCCCAACCCCTTCCACCCACCTTCCCATTGTCTTGTTGTTTCCTTTTTATATTAAGGAACATGACTTGTGGGGCAAACTATCATATGGGATGATTTGTTTTACATTTGAGTGGAAATAGAATAAAGAGAGGAAGACTTCTCACCTCATTAACTTTATTCACTTGATTACAACGTGAGGTTGCAAGAGGAGAGAGAGATAGAAGTCTTCTTCATCATATTCTTCTTTATTCATCTTCTTCATAACTTCTTAGAGAAATTTTGTGAGGAAATATTGAAAGAGATAGATATTCATACACTTAGAGTGATATTAATATCTATAACAAGCTTCATCACCTAGCTCTAGCCATATCCTCGGAGGATAGCAAGGTGTTGTCATTCCGTTCGTTTTTCCGGCGCGTGGCAAGTAGAGACGCGGTACTTTCGGTGTTGCATCATTCAAGGGCTTGAAGTGAATTGGATTCGTAGAGATCAAGCAAAGCTTGGGGAATAGCTCAAGAGAAGGTTACCATTTAATCAACGGACTTCGAGGGTTAGTTTCTTACGACTCTTGCTTTTCATTTATATATTCGTATATACGTAGCTCAATCGATCCTCGTAGGGATTCGGATCGAATTAATTTTCGTTTTACCGCTTCCGCTGGGCCTTCATTTTAGACACCGAATCCCAACAGTGGTATCGGAGCGTAGGTCTTGCGATCGTATATACGATATTGGCATTTAGAATGCTCGATTAGATGGTGAATGATTTGGAATCATTTTAGTCATAATCGTGGTATATATTTTTACGTTCGTTGTAGTTATATTTTTCGTAAGTTTATGTCTAAATATAAATCTTAATTTCTTGGAAATATGATTTATATTGAAGATATGAATGTTGGAGAATATAGATATCGGATATCCGGTCGAAAAACTAGCCCCGAAATACCGTTGGGCCGGTCGGGAGAATGCAGGAGCGAGGCGCGACCGAGAGCATTGCGGCCCGGCACAGGCGAGGCATCAGGGGGCCACGGCCCAGGCTCAAGGGTCCGCGGCCCAGCGCCGCTGGCCGTGTCCTGGCCGGCAGCTTCCGAGCGTGACTCGGCCATGCCAGGCCTCTCTGCCGGCAGGCTGCCGAGGGTGACTCGGTCAGGCAGGCTTGTTTTCACCCCGACTCGTTTTTTTCGTGTATTCTTGAAAATTAATCTCCCACATGTTAAATTGTATTTAATATGATTAAAATGATTTATGGTATTTCATTTTATAAGAGAAATTTGATTAATTGGAATATTTATGGTCAACCAAATTATTTTGAACGTTATCATATTACCGATTATGTGAATCGATTGGATCGGTTCGTATTGTTGATTGTATCAATGTATCTCTACGCTTTTCATTTATATAGTATTTATTGGATGAATGCTTTTGAATGGGGATGTGGTTCGTGGACTTAGTTTTGAATCGTTCGTTTTATTCGATTGGGTTGTAAAGGCCCCTGAGCCTATTTATTTTACTAGAAATGTTTGTATCTAGGATGCAATTTTTGATGTAAAATTTATATGTAATGACGAAGACCGGAGGAAGATCCATTTCGAGAACACGAAGATTCAAGATGAAGACTTGTAATTAGATTACGGAGTTTTTGTTTTCTAGGAACGGTCCATGAACCACATGTTGGTAGCAACTAGGTTGTGAATGGTTGTTTCATATTGTATGAATGCCACAAACGCGCTTAAACGATTAATGTGCAAAGTGTAATGTTAATCGCGAAAATTCTCCCACGATAAATTATTAGGTTTATAAGGTTTCAAGGTTTTCCTTCCCTCCATCGAGTTTTCGGGAGATTGAAATCCAAACCGGATGTGCTATGCTTCCAAGTTATTAGGGTAGTCGTTCGGGGAGGACGGATAAATTACCGGGAGCGCATTGGATGCCTTCGGTAGGAGCAAATTTTATCCGTGGAAACCTAATAGGTTGCCGGATAAGATTCAATTGTGAAACTGATTTGCGTCGATGGTATAAACTTAACTTGTTCACGAACCATAGAAACCGTATAGGTTGAGGGGAGTGAACAAGGGGAAAAAGAAGATCGAATCATCCATTAGATGGGTTGGTGTTGGACACCACTTTATGAAAATTAATAGACTAGAAACCTGTTCGGTTGCCCTTTATTAAGATTTATAAAGAACTCGATCACCACTATGAAGTAGAGCGATGATACTTCCGAATTTCACATGGGAGTGTGTTATTCCGATAAAAATAGTGGGAGCTGGGTAACAAGAATAGAAAAGACCTTAATTCTATACTCAGAACATAATTGAATGAGTCACTAATTAATCTATTATACTTAATGCAGACAAATCTCAATATGACAATGAATCCACTCGCAATTCTACTCGAAAAGAACACCCCGATTGGACCTAACTTTGTGGACTGGCTCCGCAATCTGATGATAGTCCTCAGTATAGAGGCACTGGGATACGTCTTGGAGATGGACATTCCGGCGCCTCCTGTGCGGACCAGAACCAATCAGGAAGAGATCGAAAACCACGAAAAGTGGGTTAAGGATGACGTAAAAGTCCATGCATACATGATGGCTTCTATGTCTAATGAGCTTCAGAGAGCTCATGAGAAAATGACTTCTGCTAGGCAGATTCTATCTCACTTAACCAAACTTTATGGTGAGCACAGTAGAACTGCTAGATATCAGATATCCAAGCAACTGTTTGGTGAAAGGATGAAGGAAGGTGAGAAGGTTGGGGAACACGTCCTCAAAATGATATCCATGATCGAGAGATTGGAGGCTCTTGATTTTAAAATGGATACTTCTCTCCAAACCGACCTTATCCTACAGTCTCTCCCTGATTCCTTCTCACAGTTTGTTATGAACTTCAACTGCAATGAGATTGCATGTAATTTAGCTGGGCTAATGAATAAACTTGTGACCGCTCAGTCTCAAATGAAGACTCCGCGGATGAAGGAGTTTGCTCTTGTGATTTCTTCTGGATCTCGGAGGTCTAAGAACAAGAAGAAAATGACCAAGAAGCAAACTAGACCACAAGTTAAGGACCTTAAGGGTAAGGCAAGGCCCCGATGGTTCAGAAGAACAAGAAGCAGAAGGATGCTTGTCTCAAGTGCGGTGAGCTGGGCCACTGGGCTAGAGACTGTCCGATTCTTCATGGCACTTCAGGTACAGAACTTTTAGTTTTGGAAACAAATTGTTCTGCTACTGTATTTTCTACTTCTGAATCTTGGATTACGGTGCTAGTTCTCATATTTGTACCGTGAATTAGGATCTGGAACAAAGTAGGAAGCTTGGAGCTGGAGAAGTTATGATCACAGTCGGAAGCGGGCATAGTATCAAGGCGACCGACATAGGATCACTTCTTTTGGGTTTAGAATCCGGCTTTGTTTTGATTTTAGAAGATGTACTTGTTTTGCCCAAGGGGCACAAAAACATTGTATCCATTCCGGTCATGGACCGAAAAGGCTTTTCATTTTTCATTGGTAATGGTTCCTGCAAAATTTATTTTAGAAATAAACTAGTGGGTACTGCTACATTGTTGAATGGATTGTATCATCTAAATCTGAGCAACAAAGTAGTTGTGAATACTATGACTAGGAAACGTGGTAGGGATGAAACCAATCAAGTTTTGAAATGGCATCTTACACTTGGTCATGTTGGTCAGACCAAGGTTTACAAGATGGAAAAAGATTGACTTATGGGTCCATTGGGATCACATCCCTTTCCTACTTGTGAATCTTGCCTTAAAGGCAAAATGACTAAGTCCCCCTTCACAGGGACATTTGAAAGAGCCACTAATAAACTGGGATTAATCCATACTGACTTATGTGGTGCTTTGGAAGCAGCACGTGACAGATATCAATATTTCATTACGTTTACAGATGATCATACTAGGTATGGTTATGTATACTTAATGAAACATAAATCCGAGGCCTTTGAGAAATTCCAGGAATTCAAGGCCCTAGTCGAGAAACAAACTGATAATCATATCAAAGCACTTCGGTCGGACTGAGATGGCGAGTATATGAGTATGCAGTTTGACGAGTTCCTTAAGGAACATGGAATAGTTTCACAACTAACACCTCCAGGTACTCCTCAGTTAAATGGTGTGTCAGAAAGAAGGAACCGGACCTTGTTAAACATGGTCCGTTCCATGCTTGGCTATACTGACTTACCAATTTACCTGTGGGGGTATGCACTCCTGACTGCCGCTTATATCTTAAACATATGTCCTTCCAAATCTGTTCCTAAAACTCCGCATGAGATGTGGAAAGGAAGGAAACCAGGTTTTAATCATATTAGGATTTGGGGATGTCCCGCCTATGTCAAGAAGACTAAGGTGGAAAAGTTGGAAGCTAGGTTTGCGAAGGGAAGTTTCATTGGATTCCCGTCTAGGACGATGGGATATCTATTCTACATGCCCGAAGATCGAAAGATCGTTGTTTCTTTACAAGCACACTTCCTGGAAGATGAGTTCATTGAGGAAGTCGGAGCAGGTAGAAGTATTTCTTTAGAAGAATATAATGAAACTCCTCGGGAGACACCTGTGCAAGAAACTGGAACCGAACTTTCTGAAACACAAGTACAACCACCTCGTAGGTCTAGTAGGGTGTCTCATTTGCCTGAGAGGTATGGGCTTGTGCACTTGGAGGAGCTAGGTCTCCATGAGGTTCCAAGTAATAGCCAAGAGACCGACCCGACGACCTATGACTAAGCGATGGTGAATGTAGACTCCGCGAAATGGCGTGAAGCTATGGAAGCTGAGATAGACTCGATGCATGTCAATCAGGTCTGGACTCTAGTAGACCGCCCCAAATGCATAGTGCCTATTGGGAACAAGTGGATCTATAAGAGAAAGACTGATGGTGATGGCAAGGTTGACGCCTACAAGTCCAGTCTTGTGGCAATGGGTTATACCAAAAGGAAGGGATCGATTACCACGATACCTTCTCGCCCATAGCCATGATCAAGTCTATTCACATGATGCTTGCTATAGCTGCCTACCACGATTATGAGTTATGGCAAATGGACATAAAGACGGCTTTCCTTAATGGATTCCTCAAGGAGGAAATCTATATGGAGCAGTCTAAAGGCTTTGTGTCCGAAGTCGATATTCAGAAAGTGTGCAAGCTTCAGCGTTCCATTTATGGACTGAAGCAAGCATCGCGTAGTTGGAACCTTCGTTTTGACGAGGCAATCAAAGAGTATGATTTCGTGCAAAATGAGGAGGAACCTTGTGTATACAAGAGGGTTAGTGGGAGCAAGATCGCATTCTTAGTACTATATGTAGATGACATTATACTAATAGGAAATGATGTGGGAATGCTTAGTTCTGTGAAAGCTTGGCTTTCGAGTAATTTCTCCATGAAAGACTTGAGAGAAGCTACCTATATTCTTGGTATTCGACTCTACCGGGATAGAGCGAAGAGAACAATAGGTCTTTCCCAAGCCCTCTATATAGATAAAATCTTAAAGCGATTTAAGATGGATGATTCTAAAAGAGGGTTCCTACCGATGCGACATGCAATAAAACTCACCTTGAAGATGTGTCCCCAAAGTGAGGAACAACGAAAGGAAATGAGTAATATACCATATGCTTCTTCCATGGGTAGCTTTATGTATGCTATGTTGTGTACAAGACCTGACATCGCGCATGTTGTAAGCGTGGTGAGTAGGTTTCAGGCAAACCCAGGTAGGGAACATTGGACTACTGTAAAGAACGTTCTCAAGTACTTAAGAAGGACTAGAGATATGGTTCTTATATATGGCGGTGGAGAATTGGATGTGGTGGTATTCACTGATTCGGACTTCCAAGGACTGAAGGATGACTCGATGTCTACTTCTGGCTACATATTTACTCTTAATGGAGGAGCAGTATCTTGGCGTAGCGCCAAGCAAACCACGACTGCTGATTCCAACTGTCAGGCTGAGTATCAAGCAGCCTCAGAGGCTTCCAAGGAAGGGTTCTGGATTAAGAAGTTTCTGGGAGAACTTCAAGTGATACCATGTCTTGAAATTTGCCTATTCGCTGCATCGCGACAACGACGGAGCTGTAGCGCAGGCCAAGGAGCCGAGGTTTCACAACAGCACCAAACATATTGAGAGGAAGTATCATCTCGTAAGAGAATTTGTTCGCAAGGGATACATTGTGCTGCACAGAGTAGACTCGGCCGACAACGTCACCGATCCACTGACCAAGCCACTTTCTCAGACTATCTTGGAGCGTCATCTAGAGAACATGGGTATTAGATACCATAGTGTGTGGCATTGAGTGCAAGTGGGAGATTGTTAGGAGTATGCCCTCGAATGCCACTCAGAGGATGTTGAGTGAGGGTATTGTACTTGTTATTATGTAAATCATCAATATAAGGCAATGATTGTTTCTTTATTTACTGGTAGTTACTGGCATTCCTAACTCATAAATATTCATGTAGAAACTAGTCCGTGTATTTGAGAGCAAAACGTTCCACTCCTTATTGGATAAGGGGGTCGGCACTGGAAAGGTTTATAGCTCAAATACTTAATAGTTCGCAAGTCAATGAAACTTGACTGGGCGTTAAGTTTATGTGAAGACTTGTATGACGTGTTCTTTGACAAGGAGAGTGCCTGTCGAACACTAATGGTTAGTGGGAGCACACTTTATAGGTATGCTAATTGGATTAGTATACTCGAACCGACTCACCCTCGATTCGTCACACGGATTTCACTCTGGGACAGTCAATGATGGAATCGAAAGGTTGTGATAGGTATTCATGAACCTTCGACTTGAGGATTTAGTAGGGATGTGCTTGTGACATCAACATTTTCATTAGAGTAGTTCGACCCTATAAACCGGAAGGCGGGGGTCAACCTCAACGTGCATCTTGATGGGCAAGTAGCAGGTCCTACTGAATACCAAGATAGAATTTTTTCTCCTGTTAGTGAACGGGTTATATGTCCTATGCGGTTATTGGCAGATGAGATCATAAGTCTTTGGCCAAAGCATTGGAGCTAGCTGTATTAGATACACGAAAGTGGTGATGGTTCCTGCAAATTTATTTTAGAAATAAACTAGTGGGTACTGCTACATTGTTGAATGGATTGTATCATCTAAATCTCAGCAACAAAGTAGTTGTGAATACTATGACTAGGAAACATGGTAGAGATGAAACCAATCATGTTTTGAAATGGCATCTTAGACTTGGTCATGTTGGTCAAACCAAGGTTTACAAGATGGAAAAAGATGGACTTATGGGTCCATTGGGATCAGATCCCTTTCCTACTTGTGAATCTTGCCTTAAAGGCAAAATGACTAAGTCCCCCTTCACAGGGACATTTGAAAGAGCCGCTAATAAACTGGGATTAATCCATACCGACGTATGTGGTGCTTTGGTAGCAGCAGGTGACGGATATCAATATTTCATTACGTTTACAGATGATCATACTAGGTATGGTTATGTATACTTAATGAAACATAAATCTGAGGCCTTTGAGAAATTCCAGGAATTCAAGGCCCTAGTCGAGAAACAAACTGGTAATCATATCAAAGCACTTCGGTCAAACCGAGGTGGCGAGTATATGAGTACAGAGTTTGACGAGTTCCTTAAGGAACATGGAATAGTTTCACAACTAACACCTCCAGGTACTCCTCAATTAAATGGTGTGTCAGAAAGAAGGAACCGGACCTTCTTAAACATTGTCCGTTCCATGCACTCCTGACTGCCGCTTATATCTTAAACAGATGTCCTTCCAAATCCGTTCCTAAAACTCCGCATGAAATGTGAGAAGGAAAGAAACCAGGTCTTAATCATATTAGGATTTGGGGATGTCCCGCCTATGTCAAGAAGACTAAGGTGGAAAAGTTGGAAGCTAGGTCTGCGAAGGGACGTTTCATTGGATTCCCGTCTGGGACGATGGGATATCTATTCTACATGCCCGAAGATCGAAAGATCGTTGTTGCTTTGCAAGCACACTTCCTGGAAGATGAGTTCATTCAGGAAGGCGGAGCAGGTAGAAGTATTTCTTTAGAAGAATACAATGAAACTCCTCGGGAGACACCTTTGCAAGAAACTGGTACCGAACTTTCTGAAGCACAAGTACAACCACCTCGTAGGTCTAGTAGGGTGTCTCATTTGCCTGAGAGGTATGGGCTTGTGCACTTGGAGGAGCTGGGTCTCCATGAGGTTCGAAGTGATAGCCAAGAGATCGACCCGACGAACTATGACCAAGCGATGGTGGATGTAGACTCCGCGAAATGGCGTGAAGCTATGGAAGCTGAGATAGACTCGATGCATGTCAATCAGGTCTGGACTCTAGTAGACCGTCCCCAGGGCATAGTGCCTATTGGGAACAAGTGGATCTACAAGAGAAAGACTGATGGTGATGGCAAGGTTGACGCCTATAAGGCTAGGATTGTGGCAAAGGGTTATACCCATAAGGAAGGGATCGATTACCACGATACCTTCTCGCCCGTAGCCATGATCAAGTCTATTCGCATGATGCTTGCTATAGCTGCCTACCATTATTATGAGATATGGCAAATGGACGTAAAGACGGCTTTCCTTAATGGATTCCTCGAGAAGGAAATATATATGGAGCAGCCTAAAGGCTTTGTGTCCGAAGCCGATATTCAGAAAGTGTGCAAGCTTCAGCGTTCCATTTATGGACTGAAGCAAGAGTCACGTAGTTGGAACCTTCGTTTTGACCAGGCGGTGAAAGAGTTTGACTTCGTAGAAAATGAAGATGAACCTTGTGTATACAAGAGGGTTAGTGGGAGCAAGATCGCATTCTTAGTACTATATGTGGATGATATTCTACTAATAGGAAATGATGTGGGAATGCTCAGTTCTGTAAAATCTTGGCTTTCGAGTAATTTCTCCATGAAAGACTTGGGAGAAGCAACCTATATTCTTGGAATTCGACTCTACCGGGATAGAGCAAAGAGAACAATAGGCCTTTCCCAAGCCCTCTATATAGATAAGATCTTAAAGTGATTTAAGATGGATGATTCTAAAAGAGGGTTCCTACCGATGTAACATGGAATAAAACTCTCCTTGAAGATGTGTCCTCAAAGTGAGGAACAACGAAAGGAAATGAGTAATATACCATATGATTCGGCCGTGGGTAGCCATATGTATGCTATATTATGTACAAGACCTAACATCGCGCATGCTGTACGCATGGTGAGTAGGTTTCAAGCAAACCCAGGTAGGGAACATTGGACTGCCGTAAAGAACGTTCTCAAGTACTTGAGAAGGACTAGAGATATGGTTCTGATGTATGGCGGTGGAGAATTGGATGTGGTGGGATACACTGATTCGGACTTCCAAGGACTGAAGGACAACTTGATGTCTACTTCTGGCTACATATTTACTCTTAATGGAGGAGCAGTATCTTGGCGTAGCGCCAAGCAAACCGCGACTGCTCATTCCACCTGTCAGGCTGAGTATCAAGCAGCCTCGGAGGCTTCCGAGGAAGGGTTCTGGATTAAGAAGTTTCTGGGAGAACTTCAAGTGATACCATGTCTTTGAGCTGCCCGTTCCATTGTCTTTGCGACAACGACGGAGGTAGCGCGAGCCAAGGAGCCGAGGTTTCACAACACCAAACATATTGAGAGGAAGTATCATCTCGTCGAGAATTTGTTCGCAAGGGATACATTATCTTGCCTGAGTAGACTCGGCCGACAACGTCGCCGATCCACTGACCAAGCCACTTTCTCAGACTAGCTTGGAGCGTCATCTGGAGAACATGGGTATTAGATACCATAGTGTGTGGCATTGAGTGCAAGTGGGAGATTGTTAGGAATATACCCTCGAATGCCACTCAGAGGATGTTGAGTGAGGGCATTGTACCTGTTATTATGTAAATCATCAATATTAGACAATAGATGTTTCTTTATTTACTGGTAGGTACTAGCATTCCTAACTCGTAAATATACATGTAGAAACTAGTCCGTGTATTTGAGAGCAAAACGTTCCACTCCTCATTGGATAAGGGGGTCGGCACTGTAATGGTCTATAGCTCAAATACATAATCGTTCGCAAGTCGATGAAACTTGACTGGGCGTTACGTTTATGTAAAGACTTGTATGACATGTTCTTTGACAAGGAGAGTGCCTGTCGAACACTAATGGTTAGTGGGAGCACACGTTATAGGTATGCTAATTAGATTAGTATACTCAAACCGACTCACCCTCGATTCGTCACATGGATTTCACTCCAGGACAGTCAATGATGGAATCGAAAGGTTGTGATAGGTATTCGTGAACCTTCGACTTGAGGATTTAGTAGGGATGTGCTTGTGATGTCAAGATTTTCATTAGAGTAGTTCGACCTTATAAACCGGAAGGTGGGGGCAACCTTGACGTGCATCTTGATGGGCAAGTAGCAGGTCCTACTGAATACCAAGATACAATTCTTTCTCCTGTTAGTGAACGGGTTATATGTCCTATGCGGTTATTCGCAGATGAGATCATAAGTCTTTGGCCAAAACATTGGAGCTAGCTGTATTAGATACATGAGAGCTCGATGATCTCAATTTGCATTAACGCATTCATAGCGTCAAGTACAGATGGGGTTTGACTGACCGTGACCCTATAACTTGATCGGGACATTTGAAAGAAGGGTTTATACGTATACTGGTATTCACGACAGAATGGTTCTTGAATGATCCCAATCATTCGTTCTCGGTTAAGTGCAGTGTAAGGTGCCCAGTGGCTAGGTGGTGCTACTACTCTTTGGTTCCTCCCATTGCTGACTGAGACGGACCTACCGAGTCGCGCAATAGGATTGACGACGGAATGAATAAAGCTAATTCTCTCATTATGAATATTAGATATTGGATATCTAATTTTGGAACATTGGATGTTTAAATCGATTTATTGGATAAATTGATTTACGGCCTAATGAATTAAATAAATTACTGGGTGAGTAATTTAATTCATGTATATAATTATTTCTTGGAGAAATTAATTATATTATTTTGTATTTGATATGTTTAATTAATTGGATTAATTAATCGATATAAATACATCGATACAGAATCGGAGTTTATCTGTTTAGACCCACGAGAGTCCGAAACGAACCGAACTCGTCCAATTTCTAACATGGGCCGCCCCAACCCCTTCCACCCACCTTCCCATTGTCTTGTTGTTTCCTTTTTATATTAAGGAACATGACTTGTGGGGCAAACTATCATATGGGATGATTTGTTTTACATGTGAGTGGAAATAGAATAAAGAGAGGAAGACTTCTCACCTGATTAACTTTATTCACTTGATTACAACGTGAGGTTGCAAGAGGAGAGAGAGAGATAGAAGTCTTCTTCATCATCTTCTTCTTTATTCATCTTCTTCATAACTTCTTAGAGAAATTTTGTGAGGAAATATTGAAAGAGATAGATATTCATACACTTAGAGTGATATTAATATCTATAACAAGCTTCATCACCTAGCTCTAGCCGTATCCTCGGAGGATAGCATGGTGTTGTCATTCCGTTCGTTTTTCCGGCGCGTGGCAAGTAGAGAGGCGGTACTTTTGGTGTTGGATCATTCAAGGGCTTGAAGTGGATTGGATTCGTAGAGATCAAGCAAAGCTTGGGGAATAGCTCAAGAGAAGGTTACCATTTAATCAACGGACTTCGAGGGTTAGTTTCTTACGACTCTTGCTTTTCGTTTATATATTCGTATATACGTAGCTCGATCGATCCTCGTAGGGATTCGGATCGAATTAATTTTCGTTTTACCGCTTCCGCTGGGCCTTCGTTTTAGACACCGAATCCCAACAGTGGTATCGGAGCATAGGTCTTGCGATCGTATATACGATATTGGCATTTAGAATTCTCGATTAGATGGTGAATGATTTGGAATCATTTTAGTCATAATCGTGGTATATATCTTTACGTTCGTTGTAGTTATATTTTTCGTAAGTTTATGTCTAAATATAAATCTTAATTTCTTGGAAATATGATTTATATTGAAGATATGAATGTTGGAGAATATAGATATCGGAAATCTGGTCGAAAAACTAGCCCCGAAATACCGTTGGACGGTCGGGAGAATGCAGGAGAGCGAGGCCGCGGCCCGTGGCTGTGCGGCCCGGCTGGCGGGAGGCTGCTTGGGGCGCGACCCGAGGCTCGAGGTCCACGGCCTAGCGCCGCTGGCCGTGTCCTGGCCGGCAGCTTCCGAGCGTGACTCGGCCATGCAGCTGTCTGCCGTGAGTGCGAGTGACTCGGTCAGGCAGGCCTGTTTTCACTCCGACTCGTTTTTTTCGTGTATTATTGAAAATTAATCTCCCACATGTTAAATTGGATTTAATATGATTAAAATGATTTATGGTATTTCATTATAAGGGAAATTTGATTAATTGGAATGTTTATGGTCGACCAAATTATTTTGAACGTTATCATATTACCGATTGTGTGAATCGATTGGATCGGTTCGTATTGTTGATTGTATCAATGTATCTCTACGCTTTTCATTTATATAGTATTTATTGGATGAATGCTTTTGAATGGGGATGTGGTTCGTGGACTTAGTTTTGAATCGTTCGTTTTATTCGATTGGGTTGTAAAGGCCGTTTTGAGCCTATTTATTTTACTAGAAATGTTTGTATCTAGGATGCAATTTTCAATGTAAAATTTATATGTAATGACGAAGACCGGAGGAAGACCATTTCGAGAACACGAAGATTCAAGATGAAGACTTGTAATTAGATTATGGAGTTTTTGTTTTCTAGGAACGGTCCATGAACCACATGTTGGTAGCAACTAGGTTGTGAATGGTTGTTTCATATTGTATGAATGCCACAAACGCGCTTAAACGATTAATGTGCAAAGTGTAATGTTAATCGCGAAAATTCTCCCACGATAAATTATTAAGTTTATAAGGTTTCAAGGTTTTCCTTCCCTCCATCGAGTTTTCGGGAGATTGAAATCCAAACCGGATGTGCTATGCTTCCGAGTTATTAGGGTAGTCGTTCGGGGAGGACGGATAAATTACCGGGAGCGCATTGGATGCCTTCGGTTGGAGCAAATTTTATCCCTGGAAACCTGATAGGTTGCCGGATAAGATTCAATTGTGAAACTGATTTGCGTCGATGGTATAAACTTAACTTGTTCAAGAACTATAGAAACCGTATAGGTTGAGGGGAGTGAACAAGGGGAAAAAGAAGATTGAATCATCCATTAGATGGGTTGGTGTTGGACACCACTTTATGAAAATAAATAGACTAGAAACCTGTTCGGTTGCCCTCTATTAAGATTTATAAAGAACTCGATCACCACTATGAAGTAGAGTGATGATACTTCCGGATTTCACATGGGAGTGTGTTATTCCGATAAAAATAGTGGGAGCTGAGTAACAAGAATAGAAAAGACCTTAATTCTATACTCAGAACATAATTGAATGAGTCACTAATTAATCTGTTATACTTAATGCAGACAAATCTCAATATGACAATGAATCCACTCGCAATTCTACTCTAAAAGAACACCCCGATTGGACCTAACTTTGTGGACTGGCTCCGCAATCTGATGATAGTCCTCAGTATAGAGGCACTGGGATACGTCTTGGAGATGGACATTCCGGCGCCTCCTGTGCAGACCAGAGCCAATCAGGAAGAGATCGAAAACCACGAAAAGTGGGTTAAGGATGACGTAAAAGTCCATGCATACATGATGGCTTCTATGTCTAATGAGCTTCAGAGAGCTCATGAGAAAATGACTTCTGCTAGGCAGATTCTATCTCACTTAACCAAACTTTATGGTGAGCACAGTAGAACTGCTAGATATCAGATATCCAAGCAACTGTTTGGTGCAAGGATGAAGGAAGGTGAGAAGGTTGGGGAACACGTCCTCAAAATGATATCCATGATCGAGAGATTGGAGGCTCTTGATTTTAAAATGGATACTTCTCTCCAAACCGACCTTATCCTACAGTCTCTCCCTGATTCCTTCTCACAGTTTGTTATGAACTTCAACTGCAATGAGATTGCATGTAATTTAGCTGGGCTAATGAACAAACTTGTGACCGCTCAGTCTCAAATGAAGACTCCGCGGATGAAGGAGTCTGCTCTTGTAATTTCTTCTGGACCTCGGAGGTCTAAGAACAAGAAGAAAAAGACCAAGAAGCAAACTAGACCACAAGTTAAGGACCTTAAGGGTAAGGGCAAGGCCCCGATGGTTCAGAAGAACAAGAAGAAGAAGGATGCTTGTCTCAAGTGCGGTGAGCTGGGCCACTGGGCTAGAGACTATCCGATTCTTCATGGCACTTGGTCTGAGAACTTTTAGTTTTGGAAACAAATTGTTCTCTCTTGTATTTTCTACTTCTGATATCGGATTAAGTGCTAGTTCTCATATTTGTACCGTGAATCAGGATCTGGAACAAAGTAGGAAGCTTGGAGCTGGAGAAGTTATGATCACAGTCGGAAGCGGGCATAGTATCAAGGCGACCGACATAGGATCACTTCTTTTGGGTTTAGAATCCGGCTTTGTTTTGACTTTAGAAGATGTACTTGTTTTGCCCAAGGGGCACGAAAACATTGTATCCATTCCGGTCATGGACCGAAAAGGCTTTTCATTTTTCATTGGTAATGGTTCCTGCAAAATTTATTTTAGAAATAAACTAGTGGGTACTGCTACATTGCTGAATGGATTGTATCATCTAAATCTCAGCAACAAAGTAGTTGTGAATACTATGACTAGGAAACGTGGTAGGGATGAAACCAATCAAGTTTTGAAATGGCATCTTAGACTTGGTCATGTTGGTCAGACCAAGGTTTACAAGATGGAAAAAGATGGACTTATGGGTCCATTGGGATCATATCCCTTTCCTACTTGTGAATCTTGCCTTAAAGGCAAAATGACTAAATCCCCCTTCACAGGGACATTTGAAAGAGCCGCTAATAAACTGGGATTACATACCGATGTATGTGGTGCTTTGGAAGCAGCACGTGACGGATATCAATATTTCATTACGTTTACAGATGATCATACTAGGTATGGTTATGTATACTTAATGAAACATAAATCCAAGGCCTTTGAAAAATTCCAGGAATTCAAGGCCCTAGTCGAGAAACAAACTGGTAATCATATCAAAGCAATTCGGTCGGACCGAGGTGGCGAGTATAGGAGTATGGAGTTTGATGAGTTCCTTAAAGAACATGGAATAGTTTCACAACTAACACCTCCAAGTACTCCTCAGTTAAATGGTGTGTCAGAAAGAAGGAACCGGACCCTGTTAAACATGGTCCGTTCCATGCTGGGCTATACTGACTTACCAATTTACCTGTGGGGGTATGCACTCCTGACTGCTGCTTATATCTTAAACAGATGTCCTTCCAAATCCGTTCCTAAAACTCCGCATGAGATGTGGGAAGGAAGGAAACCAAGTCTTAATCATATTAGGATTTGGGGATGTCCCGCCTATGTCAAGAAGACTAAGGTGGAAAAGTTGGAAGCTAGGTCTGCGAAGGGACATTTCATTGGATTCCCGTCTGGGATGATGGGATATCTATTCTACATGCCCGAAAATCAAAATATCGTTGTTGCTTTACAAGCACACTTCCTGGAAGATGAGTTCATTCAGGAAGGCAGAGCACGTAGAAATATTTCTTTAGAAGAATACAATGAAACTCCTCGGGAGATACCTGTGCAAGAAACTGGAACCGAACTTTCTGAAACACAAGTACAACCACCTCGTAGGTCTAGTAGGGTGTCTCATTTGCCTCAGAGGTATGGGCTTGTGCACTTGGAGGAGCTAGGTTTCCATGAGGTTCCAAGTGCTAGCCAAGAGACCGACCCGACGACCTATGACCAAGCGATGGTGGATGTAGAGTCCGCGAAATGGCGTGAAGCTATGGAAGCTGAGATAGACTCAATGCATGTCAATCAGGTCTGGACTCTACTAGACCGCCCCAAGGGCATAGTGCCTATTAGGAACAAGTGGATCTACAAGAGAAAGACTGATGGTGATGGCAAGGTTGACGCCTATAAGGCCAGGCTTGTGGCAAAGGGTTATACACAGAAGTAAGGGATCGATTACCACGATACCTTCTCGCCCATAGCCATGATCAAGTCTATTCGCATGATGCTTGCTATAGCTGCCTACCACGATTATGAGATATGGCAAATGGACGTAAAGACGGCTTTCCTAAATGGATTCCTCGAGGAGGAAATCTATATGGAGCAGCCTAAAGGCTTTGTGTCCGATGTTGATATTCAGAAAGTGTGCAAGCTTCAGCGTTCCATTTATGGACTGAAACAAGCGTTGCGTAGTTGGAACCTTCGTTTTGACGAGGCGGTCAAAGAGTTTGACTTCGTGCAAAATGAAGAGGAACCTTGTGTATACAAGAGGGTTAGTGGGAGCAAGATCGCATTCTTAGTACTATATGTGGATGATATTCTACTAATAGGAAATGATGTGGGAATGCTCAGTTCTGTAAAAGCTTGGCTTTCGAGTAATTTCTCCATGAAAGACTTGGGAGAATCAACCTATATTCTTGGAATTCGACTCTACCGGGATAGAGCGAAAAGAACAATAGGCCTTTCCCAAGCCCTCTATATAGATAAGATCTTAAAGCGATTTAAGATGGATGATTCTAAAATAGGGTTCCTACCGATGCAATATGGAATAAAACTCTCCTTGAAGATGTGTCCTTAAAGTGAGGAACAACGAAAGGAAATGAGTAATATACCATATGCTTCGGCCGTGGGTAGCCTTATGTATGCTATGTTGTGTACAAGACTTAACATTGCGCATGCTGTAAGCGTGGTGAGTAGGTTTCAGGCAAACCCAGGTAGGGAACATTGGTGTAGTAAGAACGTCCTCAAATCGAGAAGGACTAGAGATATGGTTCTGATGTATGGCGGTGGAGAATTGGATGTGGTGGGATACATTGATTCGGACTTCCAAGGACTAAAGGACGACTCGATGTCTACTTCTGGCTACATATTTACTCTTAATGAAGGAGCAGTATCTTGGCGTAGCGCCAAGCAAACCGCGACTGCTGATTCCACCTGTCAGGTTGAGTATCAAGCAGCCTCGGAGGCTTCCAAGGAAGGGTTCTAGATTAAGAAGTTTATGGGAGAACTTTAAGTGATACCATGTGCTGAACTGCCTGTTCCGCTATACTGCGACAACGATGGAGCTGTAGCGCAGGCCAAGGAGCCGAGGTTTCACAACAGCACCAAACATATTGAGAGGAAGTATCATCTCGTAAGAGAATTTGTTCGCAAGGGATACATTGTCTTTGCCTGAGTAGACTCGGCCGACAACGTCGCCGATCCACTGACCAAGCCACTTTCTCAGACTAGCTTGGAACGTCATCTGGAGAACATGGGTATTAGATACCATAGTGTGTGGCATTGAGTGCAAGTGGGAGATTGTTAGGAATATGCCCTCGAATGCCACTCAGAGGATGTTGAGTCAGGGCATTGTACATGTTATTATGTAAATCATCAATATAAGGCAATGGATGTTTCTTTATTTACTGGTAGTTACTGCCATTCCTAACTCGTAAATATATATATAGAAACTAGTTTGTGTGTTTGAGAGCAAAATGTTCCACTCCTTATTGGATAAGGGGGTCGGCACTGGAAAGGTTTATAGCTCAAATACTTAATCGTTCGCAAGTCGATGAAACTTGACTAGGCGTTAAGTTTTATGTGAAGACTTGTATGACGTGTTCTTTGACAAGGAGAGTGCCTGTCGAACACTAATGGTTAGTGGGAGCACACGTTATAGGTATGCTAATTGGATTAGTATACTCGAACCGACTCACCCTCGATTCATCACACGGATTTCACTCGGGACGATCAATGATGGAATCGAAGGTTGTGATAGGTATTCGTGAACCTTCAACGTGAGGATTTAGTAGGGATGTGCTTGTGGCGTCAAGATTTTCATTAGAGTAGTTCGACCTATAAAGCCGGAAGGCGGGGTCAACCTCGGCGTGCATCTTGATGGGCAGTAGCGAGTCCTTGAATACCAAGATAGAATTCTTTCTCCTGTTAGTGAGCGGGTTATATGTCTATGCGGTTATTGGCAAATGATATCATAAGTATTTGGCCAAAGCATTGGAGCTAGTTGTATTAGATACGAAAACTTCGATGATCTCGATTTGCATTAACGCATGCATAGCGTCAAATGCAGATGGGGTTTGGTCGTAGTGACCCCATAACTTGATCGGGACATTTGAAAGAAGGGTTTATACGTTTACTGGTATTCACGAAATAATGGTTCTTGAATGGTCCCAATCATTCGTTCTCAGTTGGGGTACAGTGTAGGCCGCCAGGCTGGCTAGGTGGTGCTACTACTCTTTGGTTCCTCCCATTGCTGACTGAGACGGACCTACCGAGTTGCGCAATAGGATTGACGACAGAATGAATAAAGATAATTCTCTCATTATGAATATTAGATATTAGATATCTAATTTTGGAACATTGGATGTTTAAATCGATTTATTGGATAAATTGATTTACGGACTAATGAATTAAATAAATTACTGGGTGATTAATTTAATTCATGTATATAATTATTTCTTGGAGAAATTATTTATATTATTTTGTATTTGATATGTTTAATTAATTGGACAAGTTCGGTTCGTTTTGGACTCCCGAGGGTCTAAATAGATAAACTCCGATTCCGTATCGATTAATTAATCCAATTAATTAAACATATCAAATGCAAAATAATATAATTAATTTCTCCAAGAAATAATTATATACATGAATTAAATTAATCACCCAGTAATTTATTTAATTCACTAGGCCGTAAATCAATTTATCCAATAAATCGATTTAAACATCCAATGTTCCAAAATTAGATATCCAATATCTAATATTCATGAGAGAATTAGCTTGATTCATTCTGTCGTCAATCCTATTGCGCGACTCGGTAGGTTCGTCTCAGTTAGCAATGGGAGGAACCAAAGAGTAGCACCACCTAGCGACTGGCGGCTACACTGCACTGGCGAGAACGAATGATGGGATCATTCAAGAACCATTCTGTCGTGAATACCAGTAAACATATAAACCCTTCTTTCAAATGTCCCGATCAAGTTATAGGGTCACGGTCAGTCAAACCCCATCTGTACTTGACGCTATGCATGCGTTAATGCAAACCGATATCATCGAGCTCTCGTGTATCTAATACAGCTAGCTCCAATGGTGCTTTGGCCAAAGACTTATGATCTTATCTGCCAATAACCGCATAGGACATATAACCTGTTCACCAACAGGAGAAAGAATTCTATCTTAGTATTCAGTAGGACCTACTACTTGCCCATCAAGATGCACGTCGAGGTTGACCCCCACCTTCCGGTTTATAGGGTCGAACTACTCTAATGAAAATCTTGACGTCACAAGCACATCCCTACTAAATCCTCAAGTCGAAGGTTCACGAATACCTATCACAACCTTTCGATTCCATCATCCTGTCAGTGAAATCCATGTGACGAATCGAGGGTGAGTCGGTTCGAGTATACTATTCCAATTAGCATACCTATAACGTGTGCTCCCACTAACCATTAGTGTTCGACAGGCACTCTCCTTGTCAAAGAACACGTCATACAAGTCTTTACATAAACTTAACGCCCAATCAAGTTTCATTGACTTGGGAACGATTAAGTATTTGAGCTATAAACCTTTCCAGTGCCGACCCCCTTATCCAATAAGGAGTGGAACGTTTTGCTCTCAAATACACGGACTAGTTTCTACATGAATATTTACGAGTTAGGAATGCCAGTAACTACCAGTAAATAAAGAAATATCCATTGCCTTATATTGATGATTTACATAATAACAAGTACAATGCCCTCACTCAACATTCTCTGAGTGGCATTCGAGGGCATATTCCTAACAATCTCCCACTTGCACTCAATGCCACACACTATGGTATCTAATACCCATGTTCTCCAGATGACGCTCCAAGCTAGTCTGAGAAAGTGGCTTGTCGTGGATCGGCGGCGTTGTCGGCCGAGTCTACTCGTGCGGCACAATGTATCCCTTGTGAACAAATTCTCATACGAGATGATACTTTCTCTGAATATGTTTGGTGTGTTGTGAAACTCGGCTCCTGATCGCACTGCATTCCGTCGTTGTCGCAAAGACAAGAATAGGCGCTTCGACACATGGTATCACTTGAAGTTCTCGGCTTCTTAATCCGAACCCTTCCTTGAAGCCTCTGAGGCGCTTGATACTCACCGGCAGTGGAATCAGCACTCACGGTTTGCTTGGCACTACGCCAAGATGCTGCTCCTATTAAGAGTAAATATGTAGCAGTAGACATCGAGTCGCCCTTCACGATCTGGAAGTCCGAATCGATGAATCCCACCACATCCAATTCTCCACCGCCATACATAAGAACCATATCTCTAGTCCTTCTTAAGTACTTGAGAACAATCTTTACGGCGGTCAATGTTCCCTACTGGGTTTGCCTCAAACCTACTCACCACGCTTACGAGATGCGCGATGTCAGTCTTGTACACAACATATCATACATAAGGCTACCCACCGAAGCATATGGTATATTACTCATTTCCTTTCGTTTTCCTCACTTTGAGGACACATCTTCAAGGTGAGTTTTATTCCATGTCGCATCGGTAGGAACCCTCTTTAGAATCATCCTTCTTAAATCGCTTTAGATTTTATCTATA
Source organism: Orobanche coerulescens (assembly GCA_033398695.1). Taxonomy (NCBI): domain Eukaryota; kingdom Viridiplantae; phylum Streptophyta; class Magnoliopsida; order Lamiales; family Orobanchaceae; genus Orobanche; species Orobanche coerulescens. The sequence continues at coordinate 90,811,303 of CM065814.1, forward strand.
TAGAGAACTTGGGAAAGACCTATTTTCTCTTCGCTCTATCCTGAGAGTCGAATACCAAGAATATAGGTAGCTTCTCCCAAGTCTTTCATAGAGAAATTACTCAAAGCCAAGCTTTCGAATCGAACATTCCCACATCATTTCTGTTAGTAGAATGTCATCTACATATAGTACTAAGAATGCGATCTTGCTCCCACTAACCTCTTGTATACACAAGGTTTCTCCTCATTTTGCACGAAATCAACTCTTTGATTGCCTCGTCAAACGAAGGTTCCAACTACGCGACGCTTGCCGATCCATAAATGGAACGTCAAGCTTGCACACTTTCTCGAATATCGACTTGAACACAAAGCCTTTGGGCTCCATATAGATTTCTCCTCGAGGAATCCATTAAGGAAAGCCGTCTTTACATCCATTTGCCATATCTCATAATCGTGGTAGGCGGCTATAGCAAGCATCATGCGAATAGACTTGATCATGGCTACGGCGAGAAGGTATCGTGGTAATCGATCCTTTCTTTGGGTATAACCCTTTGCCACAAGCCCGGCTTTACGCGTCAACCTTGCCATCACCATCGCCTTTCTCTTATATATCCACTTGTTCCCACAGGCACTATGCCTTGGGGCGATCTACTAGAGTCCGCACGATTGACATGCATCAAGTCTATCTCGGCTTCAATAGCTTCACGCCATTTCGCGAGTCTACATCCACCATCGCTTGGTCAGTCGTCGCAGTCGTCTCTTGGCTATCACTGGAACCTCATGGAGACGGCTCCTCAAGTGCACAAGCCCATACCTCTCGGTAAATGAGACACCCTACTAGAGCTACGAGGTAGTTGTACTTGTGTTCGAAAGGTTCGTTCATTCTTTGCAGTGTCTCCCAAGGAGTTTCATTGTATTCTTCTAAAGAAATACTTCTACCTACTCCGCCTTCCTGAATGAACTCATCTTCCAGGAAGTGTTCTTGTAAAGCAACAACGATCTTCGATCTTCGGGCATGTAGAATAGATATCCCATCGTCCTAGTTGGGAATCCAATGAAACGTCCCTTCACGGACCTAGCTTCCAACTTCTCCACCTTAGTCTTCTTGACATAGGCAGGACATCCCCAAATCCTAATGTGATTAAGACTTGGTTTCCTTCCCTCCCACATCTCATGTGGATTTTTAGGAACGGATTTGGAAGGACATCTGTTCAAGATATATGCGGCAGTCAGGAGTGCATACCCCCATAGGTAAATCGGCAAGTCAGTATAGCCCAGCATGGAACGGACCATGTTCAACAGGGTCCGGTTCCTTCTTTCGGACACACCATTTAACTGAGGAGTACCTGGAGGTGTTAGTTGTGAAACTATTCCATGTTCCTTAAGGAATTCGTCAAACTCCGTACTCATATACTCGCCACCTCGGTCCGACCGAAGTGCTTTGATATGATTAACATTTTGTTTCTCGACTAGGGCCTTGAATTCCTGGAATTTCTCAAAGTCCTCGGATTTATGTTTCATTAAGTATACATAACCATACCTAGTATGATCATCTGTAAACGTATTGAAATATTGATATCCGTCACATGCTGCTTCCAAAGCACCATGTTGCTGCCCGAAATATTATCTGAAGATAGATATTGCTGGAATGGACGGACAGCAAACAAGGTTGCGGGAGCACTTCCGTGGGGGTGTGAATAACACAAGATTTGCCGGGTTTGTTAGGCCCGGGCTTGAATGCTCTCGCGAGATGTTATTAATACAAATATTCATGGATACAAGTATTAATGTAAGAATCTAATTACAATGAGTGTAAAAGATCCTATTTATGTAGCTCTTGAGCGAAGCTTTGGTGTTCTTGCTCTCTGCCGATTGTCTTATGTGTAAGAGATGCTGAGAGAGAAGAGAGAACCGAGAGATAGCTGTTGTCAAGAGTGAGGAAGCCAAGATGTGAGTTGAGCTTGTTAAGAAGCAGCCTCTTTTTCCAAGTGCAGGCAGCCTTCTATTTATAGGGGCTGAGATGCTCTGTTTACTGGCGGGCGATCGCCTTTTGTGTAATATAATAAAGGGGCGATCGTCTTTATGGCACATGGGCTGTCTGGCTAAAGTCCATGCTTGTTGGCGGCGGTATGCGGTCCAATGAGGAGCCACACGTCTGAGATTCTTTGTCACGGCGGTCCCCTTTGCATAACTTTCGGAGTGCATTGGTTGGTGGATGGATGCTGACAGCCTGTGGTCAACGCTCCATGTGTTGGGGCGCCTTTTCCGGATCTGCATATGGGTTTTGTCACGAGCTTAGGCCTTTCCCGACTGGACGATCGTTGGCTTCGCGTGGCATGAGACGGTCGTTATTTGGTTGATCGTCAGGGGTCGATCGCCAAGTACCGAGAGACGATTGCCTTATATGTCGATCGCTCGGCACCGGGATTTGTCTTGGGACCTTCGGTCGGCCGATCTGCCTGGGCTGCTGGGCTCTGGCTCGGTCGCCCGGTCTCTGAGGCGATCGCCTGTTGAGATGTATAATTCTCAACACAACAATTGCCCCCCAGCTTGCTCCGATGTTGAGGACATGGGGTGAGCTGGTTCATGCTGGCGATCATGTAGGATGAAGACGGGCGACCCGTTGAGTGGACTTAGGTTTCGGACTTGGGCGATCTTGCCGATTTGCTAGCTATCTTCGGTTTTGTACCTGCAAAAAACAATATTGGTCGATCCCTCGTAGAAACTTGAATGTTTCGTTGCTGAGGAACCGTGCACAGTCGCGGAGTTCGATGGACCGATTCCATGACCGTGTCTTATGCGCGAACGATATTTTCTGTCTCGTGACTCATTTTATTGTGAGGGTCCTCTGTTAGGCTGCCCCTCGCCTTGTATTTAAACGAAGGGCGTGCGGTCTTGGTCTAGAGGAGTCCTTGCGCGGGGCGTCGTCGGATTAATCAACTCCTCTTCCGCGGCTTGTTAGCTCTGCTTCCACCTCGGCCCGCCATGAAGATGGTGACCCTCGACGGTGTACGTTGAGACTGGGGTAGTGGCACGTCGCATTGTCTGGGTTCACCATGTGAGATGATGAACCTTTGAGGGCGGGCGATCGTGTCCACTGATTAGTTTTGGAGGGCCCTCAGACTACGCTGGCCTCGTATTTAAACGAAGGGCGGGCGATCTTGGCCCAAAGGGACCTTGCATGGACGAAGCAGTCGGTTCCATCGACTACCAGGACCATGGCTGCACTCTTCTACCTCAGATCGTCATGTGGATGCCGACCTTTGACGGTGTGCGTTGTGCGGTGGAGGCGATCTCGTGCCGTGGTCCACCATGTTAGATGATGAACTGTGGATGGCGAATGAGTCCTCCGGTTTTGGTGATGTTGCTTGATGGTGGCGATCGGGATGGAAGACTGGTGATCGTCGTTCGGCTGCCGATCGCGTTGCTCATAGGTTGAAAAGTAACCTCTGCCTGGCCAGAAACTCTGGGGCTTTGGCGCAGAAGATCGCGTAGGTCGGGGGGAGGTCCTTCGTAAGATGCCTGAACATAGGCGAAAGACCATGGAATCCCCCTAGGACCGAGTAGAGGGCGATCTCATCGCATATGGGCTCGCCGTTGAGGATGATCTCGTCTACTCGGTTGATGTAGTTCGAGTCGGACTATTCTTCCCCTTGCCCGATCTGCATCATGCGATGGGGACCTTCTGGCCGTGCGACCTTGGTGGCGAAGTACATTGTGAAGTTGTTCGCCAGTTGATTGAAGGAACTGATGGATCGCGATGGTAATGAGACGTACCATCTATGGGCCAGGTCGCCCAGCGTCAGCGGGAACATTCGGCACCTGGTCGCGTCTGATGCCCCACACCTGGTCATGTAGATCCTGAACTTGCTCAGGTGAGTCTCGGGATCCGACCTCCCCTCGTACAAAGGCATTTTCGGAGGAGCGATCCTTCGCTGCACGGGAGCGAGCTCGATGTGGATCACGAGTGGCTCGCTCGGCCCGGCTATCTTGCTATAGGTGCCTGACCCAGATTCTAGGAGCGTCTTCATGTCGTCGAGCTGGCGTTGCATCGTGGCCATCGCTGTAGCATGGTCGCCCGTGGTTCTGTTTACGGAGCAGGAGACAAGGCGATCGTGTACCGATCTCCTGACTCCGCGGTCGCCGATCTCGGTTCTTTGGCGGGGAGGAGCCAGATGGCTGGTCTGCCTTCTGGGAGTCAGATACGCCGAACTTCTGGTGACGGACTCGAGCTCCGTCGTCTCGTGGCTGGGGCCGGACTGCCCCGGTCGCCATGACGGGTCGCTGCCTAGGCGATCGAAAATAGAGGTGCCCCGGTTGGCGATCGCCTCTTCATGCGAATCGGGACCTCCTGGCGATCGCTCGACCAGTAGCCCATTGAACTTCCGTTTGCTCACGCGGCGGATGGCCGAGGGGGTTATAGCGGGTGACGCGTCGAAAGCTCTCCGTCGCACCTGTAGGATGGCCATAGCCTCTTCGATCTGTTCCACAGTTTGGAACCGATCGAGCGAGAGGGTTGGGCCATCCCTCGGGGGCGGGATCGAGAGTCTCGTACCGCGGCGGCTACCTTCCGCCATAGGCTGAGGCTTGGATTGAGATGGAAAGAGGCGTCTGGCAGATCGATCGGCGGCTTTCTTTGATGCAGAGGCAGAAGTCATGATTCTGAAATCTTTTCTCTGAAGAACAGTGAGTGTTTCTTCAGGTATATGTCCCGGAGAATAGTGAGTGTTCTTCGAGACGGTAGGAATAAAAATTGAGGGTAGATGCCCTCCTTCTAGCGCCAATTGTTGCTGTCCGAAATATTATCCGAAGATAGATATTGCTGGAATGGACGGACAACAAACAAGGTTGCGGGAGCACTTCCGTGGAGGTGTGAATAACACAAGATTTTCCGGGTTTGTTAGGCCCGGGCTTGAATGCTCTCGCGAGATGTTATTAATACAAATATTCGTGGATACAAGTATTAATGTAAGAATCTAATTACAATGAGTGTAAAAGATCCTATTTATCTAGCTCTTGAGCGAAGCTTTGGTGTTCTTGCTCTCTGCCGATCGTCTTCTGTGTAAGAGATGCTGAGAGAGAAGAGAGAACCGAGAGATAGCTGTTGCCAAGAGTGAGGAAGCCAAGATGTGAGTTGAGCTTGTTAAGAAGCAGCCTCTTTTTCCAAGTGCAGGCAGCTTCTATTTATAGGGGCTGAGATGCTCTGTTTACTGGCGGGCGATCGCCTTTTATGTAATATAATAAAGGGGTGATCCTCTTTATGGCACATGGGCTGTCTGCCTAAAGTCTGCGGCTGCTGTTGGCAGGTGGCTGTGCGGTCCAATGAGGAGCCAGCACGCGTCCTGAGTTGCTGTCACGGGCGGTCCCACTGTGCAACTTTCGGCGGGTCTGTCGGTTGGTGGATGGATGCTAACAGCCTGTGGTCAACGCTCCATGTGCTGGGGCGCCTTTTCCGGATCTGCATGTGGGTTCTGTCCCGAGCTTAGGCCTTTGCCGACTGGACGATCGTTGGCTTCGCGTGGCATGAGACGGTCTTCATTTGGTTGATCGCCAGGGGTCGATCGCCAAGTACCGAGAGACGATTGCCTTAGATGTCGATCGCTCGGCATCGGGACTTGTCCTGGGACCTTCGGTCGGCCGATCTGCCTGGGCTGCTGGGCTCTGGCTCAGTCGCTCGGTCTCTGAGGCGATCGCCTGTTGAGATGTATAATTCTGGACACAACACACCACACACATCGGTATGGATTAATCCCAGTTTATCAGCGGCTCTTTCAAAAGTCCCTGTGAAGGGGGACTTAGTCATTTTACCTTTAAGGCAAGATTCACAAGTTGGAAAGGGATCTGCTCCCAATATCGAGCTACGTATATACGAATATATAAACGAAAAGCAAGAGTCGTAAGAAACTAACCCTCAAAGTCCGTTGATTAAATGGTAACCTTCTCTTGAGCTATTCCCCAAGCTTTGCTTGATCTCTACGAATCCAGTCCGCTTCAAGCCCTTGAACGATCCAACGCCGAAAGCACCACGTCTCTACTTGCCACACGCCGGAAAAACAAACGGAATGACAACACCTTGCTATCCTCCGAGGATACAGCTAGAGCTAGGTGATGAAGCTTGTTATAGATATTAATATCACTCTAAGTGTATGAATATCTATCTCTCTCAATATTTCCTCACAAAATTTCTCTAAGAAGTTATGAAGAAGATGAATAAAGAAGAAGATGATGAAGAAGACTTCTATCTCTCTCTCCTCTTGCAACCTCACGTTGGAATCAAGTGAATAAAGTTAATGAGGTGAGAAGTCTTCCTCTCTTTATTCTATTTCCACTCACATGCAAAACAAATCATATCATATGATATATTGCCCCACAAGTCATGTTCCTTAATATAAAAAGGAAACAACAAGACAATGGGAAGGTGGGTGGAAGGGGTTGGGGTGGCCCATGTTAGAAATCGGACGAGTTCGGTTCGTTTCGGACTCCCGTGGGTCTAAACAGAAAAACTCCGATTACGTATCGATGTATTTATATCGATTAATTAATCCAATTAATTAAACGTATCAAATACAAAATAATATAATTAATTTCTCCAAGAAATAATTATATACATGAATTAAATTACTCACTCAATAATTTATTTAATTCATTAGGCCGTAAATCAATTTATCCAATAAATCGATTTAAACATCCAATGTTCCAAAATTAGATATCCAATATCTAATTTTCATAATGAGAGAATTAGCTTTATTCATTCCGTCGTCAATCCTATTGCGCGACTCGGTAGGTCCGTCTCAGTCAGCAATGGGAGGAACCAAAGAGTAGTAGCACCACCTAGCCAGCCTGGCGGCCTACACTGTACCCCAACTGAGAACGAATGATTGGGATCATTCAAGAACCATTCTGTCGTGAATACTAGTATACGTATAAACCCTTCTTTCAAATGTCCCGATCAAGTTATAGGGTCACGGTCAGTCAAACCCCATCTGTACTTGACGTTATGCATGCGTTAATGCAAATTGAGATCATCGAGCTCTCGTGTATCTAATACAGCTAGCTCTAATGCTTTGTCCAAAGACTTATGATCTCATCTGCCAATAACCGCATAGGACATATAACCCGTTCACTAACAGGAGAAAGAATTCTATCTTGGTATTCAGTAGGACCTGCTACTTGCCCATCAAGATGCACGTCGAGGTTGACCCCCGCCTTCCGGTTTATAGGGTCGAACTACTCTAATGAAAATCTTGACGTCACAAGCACATCCCTAATAAATCCTCAAGTCGAAGGTTCACGAATACCTACCACAACCTTTCGATTCCATCATTGACTGTCCCGGAGTGAAATTTGTGTGACGAATCGAGGGTGAGTCGGTTCGAGTATACTAATCTAATTAGCATACCTATAACGTGTGCTCCCACTAACCATTAGTGTTCGACAGGCACTCTCCTTGTCAAAGAATACGTCATACAAGTCTTTACATAAACTTAACGCCCAGTCAAGTTTGATCGACTTGCGAACGATTAAGTATTTGAGCTATAGACCTTTCCAGTGCCGACCCCCTTATCCAATAAGGAGTGGAATGTTTTGCTCTCAAATACACGGACTAGTTTCTACATGTATATTTACGAGTTAGGAATGCCACTAGTAAATAAAGAAACATCCATTGCCTTATATTGATGATTTACATAATAACATGTACAATGCCCTCACTCAACATCCTCTGAGTGGCATTCGAGGGCATATTCCTAACAATCTCCCACTTACACTCAATGCCACACACTATGGTATCTAATACCAATGTTCTCCAGATGACGCTCCAAGCTAGTCTGAGAAAGTGGCTTGGTCAGTGGATCGGCGATGTTGTCGTCCGAGTCTACTCTATGCAGCACAATGTATCCCTTGCGAACAAATTCTCTTACGAGATAATACTTCCTCTCAATATGTTTGGTGCTGTTGTGAAACCTCAGCTCCTTGGCCTGCGCTACAGCTCCATCGTTGTCGCAATACAGTGGAACAGGTAGTTCAGCACATGGTATCACTTGAAGTTCTCCTAGAAACTTCTTAATCCAGAACCCTTCCTTGGAAGCCTCCGAGGCTGCTTGATACTGAGCCTGACAGGTGGAATCAGCAGTCGCGGTTTGCTTGGTGCTACGCCAAGATACTGCTCCTCCATTAAGAGTAAATATGTAGCCAGAAGTAGACATCGAGTCATCCTTCAGTCCTTGGAAGTCCGAATCAGTGTATCCCACCACATCCAATTCTCCACCGCCATACATCAGAACCATATCTCTAGTCCTTCTCAAGTACTTGAGAACGTTCTTTACGGCAGTCCAATGTTCCCTACCTGGGTTTGCCTGAAACCTACTCACCACGCTTACAGCATGCGCGATGTTAGGTCTTGTACACAACATAGCATACATAAGGCTACCCATGGTCGAAGCATATGGTATATTACTCATTTCCTTTCGTTGTTCCTCACTTTCAGGACACATCTTCAAGGAGAGTTTTATTCCATGTTGCATCGGTAGGAACCCTCTTTTAGAATCATTAATCTTAAATCTCTTTAAGATCTTATCTATATAGAGGGCTTGGGAAAGGCCTATTGTTCTCTTCGCTCTATCCCGGTAGAGTCGAATTCCAAGAATATAGGTTGCTTCTCCCAAGTCTTTCATGGAGAATTACTCGAAAGCCAAGCTTTTATAGAACTGAGCATTCCCACATCATTTCCTATTAGTAGAATATCATCCACATATAGTACTAAGAATGCGATCTTGATCCCATTAAACCTCTTGTATACACAAGGTTCCTCTTCATTTTACACGAAGTCAAAATCTTTGACCGCCTCGTCAAAACGAAGGTTCCAACTACGCGACGCTTGCTTCAGTCCATAAATGGAACGCTGAAGCTTGCACACTTTCTGAATATCGACTTCGGACACAAAGCCTTTAGGCTACTCCATATAGATTTCCTCCTCGAGGAATCCATTAAGGAAATCCGTCTTTACGTCCATTTTCCATATCTCATAATCGTGGTAGGCAGCTATAGCAAGCATCATGCGAATAGACTTGATCATGGCTACGGGCGAGAAGGTATCGTGGTAATCGATCCCTTCCTTCTGGGTATAACCCTTTGCCACAAGCCTGGCCTTATAGGCGTCAACCTTTCCATCACCATCAGTCTTTCTCTTGTAGATCCACTTGTTCCCAATAGGCACTATGCCCTTGGGGCAGTCTACTAGAGTCCAGACCTGATTGACATGCATCGAGTCTATCTCAGCTTCCATAGCTTCACGCCATTTCGCGGAGTCTACATCCACCATCGCTTGGTCATAGGTTGTCGGGTCGGTCTCTTGGCTATCACTTGGAACCTCATGGAGACCCAGCTCCTCCAAGTGCACAAGTCCATACCTCTCAGGCAAATGAGACAGCCTACTAGACCTATGAGGTGGTTGTACTTGTGTTTCAGAAAGTTCGGTTCCAGTTTCTTGCACAGGTGTATCCCGAGGAGTTTCATTGTATTCTTCTAAAGAAAAACTTCTACCTGCTCCGCCTTCCTGAATGAACTCATCTTCCAGGAAGTGTGCTTGTAAAGCAACAACGATCTTTCAATCTTCGGGCATGTAGAATAGATATCCCATTGTTCCAGACGGGAATCCAATGAAACATCCCTTCGCAGACCTAGCTTCCAACTTTTCCACCTTAGTCTTCTTGACATAGGCGGGACATCCCCAAATCCTAATATGATTAAGACTTGGTTTCCTTCCTTCCCACATCTCATGCGGAGTTTTAGGAATGGATTTGGAAGGACATCTGTTTAAGATATAAGCGGCAGTCAGGTGTGCATACCCCCACAGGTAAATCGGCAAGTCAGTATAGCCCAGCATGGAACGGACCATGTTCAACAGGGTCCGGTTCCTTCTTTCTGACACACCATTTAACTGAGGAGTACCTGGAGGTGTTAGTTGTGAAACTATTCCATGTTCCTTAAGGAACTCGTCAAACTCCGTACTCATATACTCGCCACCTCGGTCCGACCGAAGTGCTTTGATATGATTACCAGTTTATTTCTCGACTAGGGCCTTGAATTCCTGGAATTTCTCAAAGGCCTCGGATTTATGTTTCATTAAGTATACATAACCATACCTAGTATGATCATCTGTAAACGTAATGAAATATTGATATCTGTCACGTGCTGCTTCCAAAGTACCACATACGTCGGTATGGATTAATCCCAGTTTATTAGCGGCTCTTTCAAATGTCCCTCTGAAGGGGGACTTAGTCATTTTGCCTTTAAGGCAAGATTCACAAGTAGGAAAGGGATCTGATCCCAATGGACCCATAAGTCCATCTTTTTCCATCTTGTAAACCTTGGTCTGACCAACATGACCAAGTCTAAGATGCCATTTCAAAACTTGATTGGTTTCATCCCTACCTCGTTTCCTAGTCATAGTATTCACAACTACTTTGTTGCTGAGATTTAGATGATACAATCCATTCAACAATGTAGCAGTACCCACTAGTTTATTTGTAAAATAAATTTTGCAGGAACCATCACCAATAAAAATTGAAAAGCCTTTTCGGTCCATGACCGGAATGGATACAATGTTTTTGTGCCCCTTGGGCAAAACAAGTACATCTTCTAAAGTCCAAACAAAGCCGGATTCTAAACCTAAAAGAAGTGATCCTATGTCGGTCGCCTTGACACTATGCCCGCTTCCGACTGTGATCATAACTTCTCTAGCTCCAAGCTTCCTACTTTGTTCCAGATCCTGATTCACGGTACAAATATGAGAACTAGCACCAGAATACAGTATCCAGGAAGTAGAAAATATAGTAGCAGAATAATTTGTTTCCAAAACTAAAAGTTCTGTACCTGAAGTGCCATGAAGAATCGAACAGTCTCTAGCCACCGCACTTGAGACAAGCATCCTTCTTCTTGTTCTTCTGAACCATCGGGGCCTTGCCCTTACCCTTAAGGTCCTTAACTTGTGGTCTAGTTTGCTTCTTGGTCTTTTTCTTATTGTTCTTAGACCTCCGAGGTCCAGAAGAAATCATAAGAGCAGACTCCTTCATCCGCGGAGTCTTCATTTGAGACTGAGCAGTCACAAGTTTGTTCATTAGCCCAGCTAAATTACATGCAATCTCATTGCAGTTGAAGTTCATAACAAATCGCGAGAAGGAATCGGGAGAGGCGTAGGATAAGGTCGGTTTGGAGAGAAGTATCCATTTTAAAATCAAGAGCCTCCAATCTCTCGATCATGGATATCATTTTGAGGACGTGTTCCCCAACCTTCTCACCTTCCTTCATCCTTGCACCGAACAGTTGCTTGGATATCTGATATCTAGCAGTTCTACTGTGCTCACCATAAAGTTCGGTTAAGTGAGATAGAATCTGCCTAACAGAAGTCATTTTCTCATGAGCTCTCTGAAGCTCATTAGACATAGAAGCCATCATGTATGCACGGACTTTTATGTCATCCTTAACCCACTTTTCATAGATTTCGATCTCTTTTTGATTGGCTCTAGTCCGCACAGGAGGCGCCGGAATGTCCGTCTCCAAGACGTATCCCAGTTCCTCTATACTAAGGACTATCATCAGATTGCGGAGCCAGTCCACAAAGTTAGGTCCAATCAGGGTGTTCTTTTCGAGTAGAATTGCGAGTGTATTCATTGTCATATTGAGATTTGTCTGCATTAAGTATAACAGATTAATTAGTGACTCATTCAATTATGTTATGAGTATAGAATTAAGGTCTTTTCTATTCTTGTTACCCAGCTCCCACTATTTTTATCGGAATAACACACTCCCATGTGATATCCGGAAGTATCGTCTCTCTACTTCATAGTGGTGATCGAGTTCTTTATAGGTTTCTAGTCAATTAATTTTCATAAAGTGGTGCCCAACACCAACCCATCTAATGGATGATTCGATCTTCTTTTTCCCCTTGTTCACTCCCCTCAACCTATACGGTTTCTATGGTTCGTGAACAAGTTAAGTTTATACCATCAACGCAAATCAGTTTCACAATTGAATCTTATCCGGCAACCTATCAGGTTTCTAGGGATAAAATTTTCTCCAACCGAAGGCCTACAATGCGCTCCCGGTAATTTATCCGTCCTCCCCGAACGACTACCCCGATAACTCGGAAGCATAGCACATCCGGTTTGGATTTCAATTTCCCGAAAACTCGATGGAGGGAAGGAAAACCTTGAAACCTTATAAACTTAATAATTTATCGTAGGAGAATTTTCGCGATTAACGTTACACTTTGCACATTAATCGTTTAAGCGCGTTTGTGGCATTCATACAATATGAAACAACCATTCACAACCTAGTTGCTACCAACATGTGGTTCATGGACCGTTCCTAGAAAACAAAAACTCCGTAATCTAATTACAAGTCTTCGTCTTGAATCTTCGTCTTCTCGAAATGGATCTTCCTCTGGTCTTCGTCATTACATATAAATTTTACATCGAAAATTGCATCCTAGATACAAACATTTCTAGTAAAATAAATAGGCTCAAAACGGCCTTTACAACCCAATCGAATAAAACGAACGATTCAAAACTAAGTCCACGAACCACATCCCCATTCAAAAGCATTCATCCAATAAATACTATATAAATGAAAATCGTAGAGATACATTGATCAAATCAACAATACGAACCGATCCAATCGATTCACATAATCGGTAATATGATAACGTTCAAAATAATTCGGTCGACCATAAATATTCCAATTAATCAAATTTCCCTTATAAAATGAAATACCATAAATCATTTTAATCATATTAAATCCAATTTAAAATGTGGGAGATTAATTTTCAAGAATACACGAAAAAAACGAGCCGGGGTGAAAACAGGCCTGCCTGACCGAGTCACCCTCGGAAGCCTGCCGGCAGACAGGCCTGGCATGGCCGAGTCATGCTCGGAAGCTGCCGGCCAGGACACGACCAGCGGCGCTGGGCCGCGGCCCCTTGAGACGAATTGTTCTGCTAACATAATGTTCCCTACAGGCTTGGCGTACGCATCTTTGCTGGTGGCGTTTTCGGCCTTGATTCGGCTATTTCGGACTTTGTTTGGGCTTGTTTGCTTCGTGTATTCCTAAAAATGATTTCCCTCATTTTAAATTGGATTTAATATGATTAAAATGATTTATGGTATTTCATTTTATAAGGGAAAATTGATTTATTGGAATACTTGTGATCGACCGAATTATTTTGAACGTTTTCATATTACCGATTGTGTGAATCGATTTGATCGGTTCGTATTATTGATTGGATCAATGTATCTCTATGATTTCCATTTATTTAGTATTTATTGGATGAATGCTTTTGAATGGGGATGTGGTTCGTGGACTTAGTTTTTGAATCGTTCGTTTTATTCGATTGGGTTGTAAAGGCCGTTTTGAGCCTATTTATTTTACTAGAAAAATTTGTATCTAGGATGCAATTTTCAATGTAAAATTTATATGTAATGAAGAAGACCGGAGGAAGATCCATTTCGAGAAGACAAAGATTCAAGACGAAGACTTGTAATTAGATTACGGAGTTTTTGTTTTCTAGGAACGGTCCATGAACCACATGTTGGTAGCAACTAGGTTGTGAATGGTTGTTTCATATTGTATGAATGCCACAAACGAGCTTAAACGATTAATGTGTAAAGTGTAACGTTAATCGCGAAAATTCTCCCACAATAAATTATTAAGTTTATAAGGTTTCAAGGTTTTCCTTCCCTCCATCGAGTTTTCGGGAAATTGAAATCCAAACCGGATGTGCTATGCTTCCGAGTTATCGGGGTAGTCGTTCGGGGAGGACGGATAAATTACCGGGAGTGCATTGGATGCCTTCCGTTGGAGCAAATTTTATCCCTAGAAACCTGATAGGTTGCCGGATAAGATTCAATTGTGAAACTGATTTGCCTCGATGGTATAAACTTAACTTGTTCATGAACCATATAAACCGTATAGGTTGAGGGGAGTGAACAAGGGGAAAAAGAAGATCGAATCATCCATTAGATGGGTTGGTGTTGGACACCACTTTATGAAAATTAATAGACTAGAAACCTGTTCGGTTGCCCTCTATTAAGATTTATAAAGAACTCGATCACCATTATGAAGTAGAGCGACGATACTTCCGGATTTCACATGGGAGTGTATTATTCCGATAAAAATAGTGGGAGATGGGTAACAAGAATAGAAAAGACCTTAATTCTATACTCATAACATAATTGAATGAGTCACTAATTAATCTGTTATACTTAATGCAGACAAATCTCAATATGACAATGAATCCACTCGTAATTCTACTCAAAAAGAACACCCTGATTGGACCTAACTTTGTGGACTGGCTCCGCAATCTGATGATAGTCCTCAATATAGAGGCATTGGGATACGTCTTGGAGACGGACATTCCGGTGCCTCCTGTGCAGACCAGAGCCAATCAGGAAGAGATCAAAAACCACGAAAAGTGGGTTAAGTATGACGTAAAAGTCCGTGCATACATGATGGATTCTATGTCTAATGAGCTTCAGAGAGCTCATGAGAAAATGAATTCTGCTAGGCAGATTCTATCTCACTTATCCGAACTTTATGGTGAGCACAGTAGAACTGCTAGATATCAGATATCCAAGCAACTGTTCGGTGCAAGGATGAAGGAAGGTGAGAAGGTTGGGGAACACGTCCTCAAAATGATATCCATGATCGAGAGATTGGAGGCTCTTGATTTTAAAATGGATACTTCTCTCCAAACCGACCTTATCCTACAGTCTCTCCCTGATTCCTTCTCACAGTGTGTTATGAACTTCAACAGCAATGAGATTGCATGTAATTTAGCTGGGCTAATGAACAAACTTGTGACCACTCAATCTCAAATGAAAACTCCGCGGATGAAGGAGTATACTCTTGTGATTTCTTCTGGACCTCGGAGGTCTAAGAACAAGAAGAAAAAGACCAAGAAGCAAACTGGACCACAAGTTAAGGACTTTAAGGGTAAGGGCAAGGCCCCGATGGTTCAGAAGAACAAGAAGAAGAAGGATGCTTGTCTCGAGTGCGGTGAGCTAGGCCACTGGGGTAGAGACTGTCCGATTCTTCATGGCACTTCGTCTGTAACTTTTAGTTTTGAAACAAATTGTTCGCTCTTGTATTTTCTACTTCTGAATCTTGGATTCTGGTGCTAGTTCTCATATTTGTACTGTGAATCAGGATCTGGAACAAAGTAGGAAGCTTGGAGCTGGAGAAGTTATGATCACAGTCGGAAGCGGGCATAGTGTCAAGGCGACCAACATAGGATCACTTCTTTTGGGTTTAGAATCCGACTATGTTTTGACTTTAGAAGATGTACTTGTTTTGACTGGTAATCATATCAAAGCACTTCGGTCGGACCGAGGTGGCGAGTATATGAGTACGGAGTTTGACGAGTTCCTTAAGGAACATGGAATAGTTTCACAACTAACACCTCCAGGTACTCCTCAGTTAAATGGTGTGTCAAAAAGAAGGAACCGGACCTTGTTAAACATGGTCCGTTCCATGCAGGTCTATACTGACTTACCAATTTACCTGTAGGGGTATGCACTCCTGACTGCCGCTTATATCTTAAACAGATGTCCTTCCAAATCCGTTCCTAAAACTCCGCATGAGATGTGGGAAGGAAGGAAACCAAGTCTTAATCATATTAGGATTTGGGGATGTCCCGCCTATGTCAAGAAGACTAAGGTGGAAAAGTTGGAAGCTAGGTCTACGAAGGGACGTTTCATTGGATTCCCGTCTGGGATGATGGGATATCTATTCTACATGCCCGAATATCGAAAGATAGTTGTTGCTTTACAAGCACACTTCCTGGAAGATGAGTTCATTCAGGAAGGCGGAGCAGGTAGAAGTATTTCTTTAGAAGAATACAATGAAACTCCTCGGGAGACACCTGTGCAAGAAACTGGAACCGAACTTTATGAAACACAAGTACAACCACCTCGTAGGTCTAGTAGGGTGTCTCATTTACCTGAGAGGTATGAGCTTGTGCACTTGGAGGAGCTAGGTCTCCATGAGGTTCCAAGTGATAGCCAAGAGACCGACCCGACTACCTATGACCAAGCGATTGTGGATGTAGACTCCGCGAAATGGCGTGAAGCTATGGAAGCTGAGATAGACTCGATGCATGTCAATCAGGTCTGGACTCTAGTAGACCGCCCCAAGGGCATAGTGCCAATTGGGAACAAGTGGATCTACAAGAGAAATACTGATGGTGATGGCAAGGTTGACGCCTATAAGGCCAGGCTTGTGGCAAAGGGTTATACCCAGAAGGAAGGGATCGATTACCATGATACCTTCTCGCCCGTAGCCATGATCAAGTCTATTCGCTTGATGCTTGCTATAGATGCCTACCACGATTATGAGATATGGCAAATGGACGTAAAGACGGCTTTCCTTAATGGATTCCTCGAGGAGGAAATCTATATGGAGCAGCCTAAAGGCTTTGTGTCCGAGGTCGATATTCAGAAAGTGTGCAAGCTTCAGCGTTCCATTTATGGACTGAGGCAAGCGTCGCGTAGTTGGAACCTTCGTTTTGACGAGGCAGTCAAAGAGTTTTACTTCTTGCAAAATGAAGAGGAACCTTGTGTATACAAGAGGGTTAGTGGGAGCAAGATCGCAGTCTTAGTACTATATGTGGATGATATTCTACTAATTGGAAATGATGTGGGAATGCTCAGTTCTGTAAAAGCTTGGCTTTCGAGTAATTTCTCCATGAAAGACTTGGGAGAAGCAACCTATATTCTTGGAATTCGACTCTACCGAGATAGAGCGAAGAGAACAATAGGCCTTTCCCAAGCCCTCTATATAGATAAGATCTTAAAGCGATTTAAGATGGATGATTCTAAAAGAGGGTTCCTACCGATGCAACATGGAATAAAACTCTCCTTGAAGATGTGTCCTCAAAGTGAGGAACAACGAAACGAAATGAGTAATATACCATATGCTTCGGCCGTGGGTAGCCTTATGTGTGATATGTTGTGTACAAGACCTGACATCGCGCATGCTGTAAGCGTGGTGAGTTGGTTTCAGGAAAACCCAGGTAGGGAACATTGGACTGCCGTAAAGAACGTTCTCAAGTACTTAAGAAGGACTAGAGATATGGTTCTGATGTATGGCGGTGGAGAATTAGATGTGGTGGGATTCATTGATTTGGACTTCAAAGGACTGAAGGACGACTCGATGTCCACTTCTGTCTACATATTTACTCTTAATGGACGAGCAGTATCTTGGCGTAGTGCCAAGCAAAGCGCGACTGCTGATTCCACCTGTCAGGCTGAGTATCAAGCAGCCTCGGAGGCTTCCAAGGAAGGGTTCTGGATTAAGAAGTTTCTGGGAGAACTTCAAGTGATACCATGTGCTAAACTATCTGTTCCGCTGTACTGCGACAACGACGGAGCTGTAGTGCAGGCCAAGGAGCCAAGGTTTAACAACAGCACCAAACATATTGAGAGGAAGTATCATCTCGTAAGAGAATTTGTTCGCAAGGGATATATTGTGTTGCACAGAGTAGACTCGGCCAACAACGTCGCCGATCCACTGACCAAGCCACTTTTTCAGACTAGCTTGGAGCGTCATCTGGAGAACATGGGTATTAGATACCATAGTGTGTGGCATTGAGTGCAAGTGAGAGATTGTTAGGAATATGCCCTCGAATGCCACTCAGAGGATGTTGAGTGAGGGCATTGTACTTGTTATTATGTAAATCATCAATATAAGGCAATGGATGTTTCTTTATTTACTGGTAGTTACTGGCATTCCTAACTTGTAAATATACATGTAGAAACTAGTCCGTGTATTTGAGACCAAAACGTTCCACTCCTTATTGGATAAGGGGGTCGGCACTGGAAAGGTCTATAGCTCAAATACTTAATCGTTCGCAAGTCGATGAAACTTGACTGGGCGTTAAGTTTATGTAAAGACTTGTATGACATGTTCTTTGACAAGGAGAGTGCCTGTCGAACACTAATGGTTAGTGGGAGCACACGTTATAGGTATGCTAATTGGATTAGTATATTCGAACCGACTCACCCTCGATTCGTCACACGGATTTCACTCTGGGACAGTCAATGTTGGAATCGAAAGGTTGTGATAGGTATTCGTGAACCTTGTTGCGATATTTCCTACACGCAAGTGCACGTCATCGTTTACAAGTAATAAAGTGATAAGTAGAGTATCGTTCCCACGAGGATTGAATCTCTAACTACCGACGTTTTCGTATTCCAATTTTATTTGAACAATCGAAGTTGGGTTGTTGGAGTAATAACTAAAATGATTAATAAAAGACTAAACAGAAAACGATAGCTTGAATAAGAGGAATCAAATGATAAATAAGTCTAGAGTTCTGAATCCACCTTAATTTATCCGAATTTAATCTTGATTATCCGTAATAAATAATTTTCCCAATTTATTGAAGGCGGAGATTGCTAAAATATTCTACCGCCTCTCCCGAGGTCAATAGATTTATCTAACGTCGACTAACGCACTCTATCCCTAGGTGAATTATCTCGTCGCTAGGCAAAAAGCATGAAATCTCCTAAAGGCCACGTAGTTCCTATGAGTATATTCCTATCTCACAGAATAAAACGGTCCTCACCAATAGTTCCTCACCAAATCTCCTCTCCCGATTCGAAGTGAATGATTAAATCAATACAACTATTGGCCAGATAATTGCAAGCATTAAACATAATTGGGAAAACTCAATAAAAAGGTAATAAATTGGATAATCTCAATCAATTCGTCAAAATAAAGGATTCATCAAAACCCTAGATTAGGGCTTTAGCCTGACATACTAAAAACTGAAAATACAGAAGAAATAAACGAAAGCATAAAATTCAAACGCAGATGAAGCTCGGATTCCTCCGTTCTTCAGCTCCCGCCTTCTGCCCTTGAATTCCTCTGCTTTCCTCCTCTTCTCTCGCTCCAAGCTTAAGCTCCCTTAGGTTTAGCTCCAATGATTCCAAGATGATTAAATTAGGGTCTTAAGCCCTATTTATAGCTCAGCATCTCCATAAATCGCGTCCGTATTAGTTGGTTGAAAACTGGCTTCGAAACGGCCCAAAATCCGCGCAGACGAACCAAACCCGCTAAGTGTGCCGCGGCTCCATCAACTCGTGCCGCGGCACATCACCAAAATCTGAATACCTGGGCGTAATTAATTCCTCCTGTGCCGCGGCTCACATGGGCTGTGCCGCGGCACAGAGTACAGCCTACTCTGCCCTTCGGCTGGTGTCTTCCTTTGCCGCGGCTCAGTTTCCTTGTGCCGCGGCTCACAGTCCAGTTTTGCCGTTTTCGCCCGTTTTGCCTCGTTTAAGCTTCCGGACTTCAATTTCCTGTCAATCATACAAAATTAAGGCATTAAAAGCTCATTTAGATGATTTCACACCCCAAAATACTACAAAATAATGATAAATAAGCGTATAAAAATACGCCTAACAAATATCCCCAAACTTAAGCCTTTGCTTGTCCTCAAGCAAAAAGAATTAAAGTCACTAAAAGAATGTCGTGAATCATCGTGCAACTCATAGTGTTCAACCTAATCAATACTATCCTGCCATTCTCTCTTAATAATACGAGCGTCATGAAAGCGAGTTGCACTCAGAATCGTGATACCGCAAAGTAATCAAGTTCAGTCCTAATCATTTGTTCATGAAGAAAACTCAGCTCAAAGATCAACAAAACATGAGTCAAATCAACCGTCAATATGAAAGGCTAACATAAACAAGCTAGTTCGTCGCGTTCCACAGTCTAAAGGCACAATTTTTTTCACGAGTCTCATAACAAATAAACCTCGGACAGTATCCCCTTATATAAATATGCTCAAGAATCTGATTCGAGTCGACCACTAGGTTAGGATCTCGGGATGCTTCATCGGGATAATCCTAGGGTGGAACTTCCATTCTCATGTATTCGGAAACCGTTTGACGTAAAAGACACTCATGGGGTACATGGATGCTTCTAGTTACTAAGTTCCCGTCTACAGCGGAGAAACAACTCGAATACATAATTTCCACATGTCCGAATCAAGGTTGCCGTTTGACGCGAGAGTAAACAGCGGGTCACGCGAATGCCCCCGGTTACTAGGCTTCCTATCATTGGCACATGTGAACTCACTAAATCACTAGTCTAATCGGGGTCGTCGTTTTACGCGAGAGTAAACAACGGGTCACGCGAATACCCCCGGTTACTAGACTTCCCTTCATAGAACACATTATCTCGACTTTTAGGGGAAAAAAAACTGACCGACTCTAAACTCAATTTAAGTGCCAACACGACTAAAGAAACAGTACGACTCACTAACCGGAAAATGTAGCCAAACGCATTGATGGGGATTTAAAAACAAGAATGTATCGTCTCTTATCTGCCAAGTCCTCTACAATCACGAAAAATTTCGGACCTAATTGAATACTAAGCAGAACAGAAATAACTGACTACAACTCGACTAAAACTCGCCCGCTTCTTCAGAGAGAAAGACAGTGTCGTAACATCAGTATCACACATAATAGAAACACGAAAATTCACGAATAAAGAAAAACTACGGCAAGCAAGGCTAAAAAAAAAAAAATTTCGCAAAGAAAAGGAAAGTGCAACAAAATATAATGTACAGCCAGAAAATAGAGTACAGCAGCAATGAATGTAGAATGTAAATCCCTCCCCCAAACTTAGGACGTACATTGACCTCAATGGACAAAAGATGAAATGCAAGAAAAGTAAAAGGTCAAGTACTCCCCTCCAGTCTGCTCGGGGAGTGCCGCATCGTCCGGTGAGGAAGGTGGTGTGGTGGCGGCGGGCGCAGAAATGGCCCGTCGGGATGCATGATGTGGGCCGTCCATGCGGCGAGGTGCTCTGATGATAAGCCTCCCTCGCGGCAAGACGCCTCTCGCTCGTCGGGCGGCCGGCGGCCTGCTCCCTCATCTCGGCTCTGGCGGCAGCAACAACACTCTCCCGCGCCGCCCGCTGCTCCTCTCGCAAGGCAGCCATCCAGCTCTCTCTCTCTCTCCTCATCTCGTCTCTCTCTCTCTCCTCAACTCCTCTCTCAGCTCCTCTCTCTCTCTCCTCAAATCCTCCCGCAGCCCATCAAACAGCTCCTCCAACCTCGCTCTGTCAGGCTGCGGGCCGGCCTCTCCGTGCGTCAACAAAAGTGGCTCGGGGGATCCCTCATGAGCCTCCTCGAGCAAAAATCCTCGCCCCCGAGCGTGTGCCGGCGCTCCGCCCCACTGCTCAAAGTGCGATATGATGCGGTGGTCGATCGGGGCCTGTGGGGCAAGCATCGGCTCGTCGACTGACCACGTCGGCCATTGCCCGGCATAAAGCGCATATGAGGGAGGGTGCTTCAACCCCGTCTTGGCCCCCCTGGATACTGGAAGATAGATCGAACTGAATGGGGGCCATATCAAAACGCAACCGGAGGTGATAGCAAAAGTATCCGGCGCGGGAGAGAAAAAGCATGCGGATCGGGAGGTGGGATCAATGCGGGCACAAATAAAGTAAAGCCGTGCTCGCCCGAGCCGACCGAGGCGCGAGCTCCTAAAGTGAAAAGTAGATGAGCTCTGTGCTCATTGCTCCCGATCGGTGCCAGTGTCTGTCGTCTTAAGCGGGGCCTCCTTAGTGAGGCCGGTCATCACGCGGTCATAGGTGTCTCGTCCGCGGAAACCCAAAAAGCCTCGAATAGCGGTCGGGGAGAAATCAACTGTGACCCCTCGGACGTCGACTGAGTCCGAGACTCTAGAGATGGCAACGTATGCCTGCCGGATGTGCTTGACGAGCGCGGCATAAAACTCTGGGACGATCGAAATGACTGGCAGCTCGGGAGGTGCGGTAAATCTAGCCCATCCCATCTCGTCAATCATCATGAGCAACTCCCGTCCCGAGGAGCCGGAGTAAAACCTCTCTCGGGAATCAGTGGACGCGGACGGATCTTTTCATTGAATATCTTGTGGATCTCGGGGTCCGAAAATTGGTGCCCCTCCGCCTCGGCCCGACCCCGAGAGGTCTCCCCTCGCGTAGGGGATGACTCGGTCCTAGCACGCTTGGTCAACTTCTTCGTGCGCGCCATAGTCAGTCCTGAGAAGTATAACACGAGGGTTCATTTACGCAACAATAGTAACGATGATATATGCGTGGCTAAAGACATCAAACCAGAAATTCCGAAATTAAGACACTAGCGCATACGAGAGAGAAAGATGAATTTGGACTTAAATATCTCAACTGGATGTACGGGTTGGGCTTGCTGTAGATTGAAAACGTATACGTTGCACGAAACTTCAAAACAATTGCTTTTTCAAAGAAAATTTTCATTTGGGCAATTTATCAGACACCTTGAGGGCGCATATTTACTTGAAGAATAAACATAGTTCTAGCTCTATTCAACCCCCAAAAACAGAAATGCAATTCAATTAGCAACAACTTAACACATTCAACTCATTTATGTTCCAATTTAATCAAGAAAATTCGATGAAACTACCCTGTTATTCTCTAACAATCACAGAACTATATGAAGAAAAATAAACATGTTCCAATCATTTAAAGCATAGACACTTGCATATATCAACCATAAGCAAATAAGAATTCAAGATTCAAACGTACCTTTTTGAAGATTTCAAGAAAAATCGCAGGAAAAAAATTGAAGAATCGCTTCGGCCGGTTCGCGCTGGGGAGGGAAGGCAAGGAAATAGGAAGGCTTACCTGGAAATGCCGGCCGAATGCTCGTTATATGCTACCTGGCCTTTCAAATTCCGCATAGTGTGCCGCGGCTCACAATCGCTGTGCCGCGGCACAAGGTACAGTCCCTTTTACCTGTGTCTCGTTTTGTCGTGTGCCGCGGCTTAAATTCCGTGTGCCCCGGCTCATTGCTCAAGTGTGCCGCGGCTCATTTATGCCATGCCGCGGCACAAAGTACAGTTGGTTTTGCCTTCCCTGGCGAATGATGTGTGCCGCGGCTCACAATAACTGTGCCGCGGCTCATACTCCAGTTTCTCTTCTGGGACTTTCCTGCACAGAATTTTGAAAAGAAGACGTTAAAAACGAGAGGAAGAAGCAGATAGAAGCACAAAAATGATGAAAACTAAGAATCACGAAAAACCAGAAAAATAAAAAAATGCACAATTCTACAACTACGAGCTCGGGTTGCCTCCCAGAAGCGCTAAGTTTATAGTCTTCAAAGGACCTATTGAACAACGTTAGTTTGCTTTTCGCAAACTCCATTTCGCTTCCGCCCGCTTATCGAACCGTTTATATTTTGGTTAAAATTATGACCATTGGTCATCAGCGGTTCGATTGTGGGTTGGGTAATGATATGTTGTTTGCGTAGTGGTTTCGACTTGAAAACTTCCAAACACCGGTTTCTCCATGACTAATTTTTCTCTTGGCTTTCGGCTCACTCTCCTCCTTCACAAACGAACTCACAACTGCAGCAGATTTTTCTTCATGGTCGAGAAACGCCACAAGTTCTACATCCTTCTTCAAACTTGAGCCATTTAACACAACATCTGAATTTTTCCACCGACGATGTTTTCGGTGCTTTCCTCTTTCAACAACATCCACGCTTTCAGCACTTCCGGGACATGGGAGCGATTTGAACACTTGAAAAGTGACTTGCTCGTCTTGGACCCTCAGAGTTAACTCCCCCTTTTCCACGTCTATAAGGGTGCGGCCCGTAGCTAGAAATGGTCGTCCCAAGATGATCGGAATATTTTCATCTTCCTCCATGTCTAGTACGATGAAATCAGCCGGAAAGATGAACTTATCGACTTTAACTAAAACATCCTCGATCACTCCCCTCGGATACTTTATCGATCGATCCGCCAATTGTAAGGAGACTGTGGTTGGCTTGGCTTCCCCAATATTCAGCTTTTGGAAAATCGATAGAGGCATGAGGTTGATACTTGCACCAAGATCGCATAATGCCTTATCAAACGAAAGATTCCCCATGGTGCATGGTATGTTGAAGCTTCCCGGATCTTTCAATTTAGGTGGAAGCTTCTTTTGAAGAATTGCACTGCACTCCTCTGTCAAGGCAACCGTTTCAAACTCCTCAAGCTTTCTCTTCTTCGATAATATCTCTTTCATGAATTTGACATAACTCGGCATCTGCTCCAATGCTTCGCGACGGAATATTTATGTGAAGCTTTTGAACACCTCAAGAAACTTAGAAAATTGTTTGTCCGCCTCCTTTCTTTGTAGTCTCTGCGGAAACTAACGGGGAACACATGTCTTTGAGTTATCCTTTGAACTTCCTTCGACTCCTCTAGCTTTAATTCCATCTCTTCCTCAATCACCTTCTTCTCTTTACCTTTCGGGCTGATCTAGCACATCTCTCCGCTTCTCAAGCTAATTGCATTTAGACTCTCTCGAGGATTTGTCTCTCTCGTACTCGGCAATGCTCCCTCGGACGGTGTCAATACATTAGCGATTTGGCCCAGCTGGACCTCTAAATTCCGAATGGAAGCAGAATGATTTTGTAACGTAGCTTCCGTCCGAGTCATAAATTGACTCGTATTTGCCGCCAATTTTGCAAGCGCTTCCTCGAGAGACACTTTAGGAGCGGGAGGGGGCTGCTGTTGATTCTGAGTGAAAGGGGGCTGGTGTGCGTTCTGTCCGTTTCTCCATGAAAAGTTGGGGTGATTGCGCCACCCCGGATTATAAGTATTGGAGTACGGGTTATTCGGTCGGTTCCCACTTCCTACGAATTGAGCCTGCTCCATCTGATTTTGCTCGAACGGATTTCCAAATTGACACTCCGCACTCGGGTGTGATCCGTTGCACCAATTACATGTCTCAATGGTAACGGGGGCTGGTGCGTGCGAAAAGTTCTGGAGCTGTTGTGTCAAAGCGGCGACTTGAGCTGACAAGGTGGAAATCGGATCATTGCTCGAAACTTCCATTACCCTCTTCGGTGTCAATCTTTCTGCTGGCCATTGGTATGCGTTTTCGGCCATATCCTCCAAAAGCACGTGAGCCTCGGCCATAGATTTTCCCATGAATGTTCCTCCGGATGCCGCATCGACAAGAGTGCGTGTAGAAGCACTCAAACCACCATAAAACGTATGCAGCTGAAGCCAATCAGGAATGCCGTGATGAGGGCATCTTCGAAGTAATTCTTTATATCGCTCCCACGCCTCGTGGAGCGATTCCATATCAAACTGGGCAAAAGTAGTTATCTCGTTTCTCAACCGCGCCGTCTTAGCTGGTGGGAAAAATTTTGCAAGGAAGGCTTGCACTAACCTCTCCCAAGTTGTAATAGACCCCGGCGGTAAGGAATTCAACCAGAATTTTGCTTTATCCCTCAAAGAAAAAGGGAAAAGCCTCAATCGGATGGCATCGTCGGTGACACCATTTGTTTTAAATGTGTCGCATATCTCAAGGAACGAAGCAATGTGGGCATTCGGGTCGTCCTTCGGCAATCCACGTAAAGGGCTACTTTGTACCATCGAATAATGGCGGGCTTGATTTCAAAATTATTAGCTTGGATGGTGGGGCCGAATTCCGAAAAATTTGCGTTGGCTTGCGGCATGGCATAATCCGAAGAGCGAGTTCCGGTTGAACTTGCCGCACTTGGTTGTCTCCTCCTTGGATTTCAATATTTTCGGCCATCTTGACCGTAAATGCAACTCTCTTTTTCCCTTTTTATTCCTTCTTAGAGTGCGCTCGAGCTCGGTGTCCAAAGGTAGTAGGCCTTCGTTACGAGTCTTCTCATGCACTACACGAAAGGTCTGAAAGGAAAAACGAATAAACAAAATTAAATACACAAAAATAAAAATAAAACGTTCAAATTAAGACTGGAAATACTTAAGTCGATATTAGAAAATTTCAATCCCCGACAACGGCGCCAAAAACTTGTTGCGATATTTCCTACACGCAAGTGCACGTCATCGTTTACAAGTAATAAAGTGATAAGTAGAGTATCGTTCCCACGATTGAATCTCTAACTACCGACGTTTTCGTATTCCAATTTTATTTGAACAATCGAAGTTGGGTTGTTGGAGTAATAACTAAAATGATTAATAAAAGACTAAATGTAAAACGATAGCTTGAATAAGAGGAATCAAATGATAAATAAGTCTAGAGTTCTCAATCCACCTTAATTTATCCGAATTTAATCTTGATTATCCGTAATAAATAATTTTCCCAATTTATTGAAGGCGGAGATTGCTAAAATATTCTACCGCCTCTCCCGAGGTCAATAGATTTATCTAACGTCGACTAACGCACTCTATCCCTAGGTGAATTATCTCGTCGCTAGGCAAAAGCATGAAATCTCCTAAAGGCCACGTAGTTCCTATGAGTATATTCCTATCTCACAGAATAAACGGTCCTCACCAATAGTTCCTCACCAAATCTCCTCTCCGATTCAAGTGAATGATTAAATCAATACAACTATTGGCCGGATAATTGCAAGCATTAAACATAATTGGGAAAACTCAATAAAAAGGTAATAAATTGGATAATCTCAATCAATTCGTCAAAATAAAGGATTCATCAAAACCCTAGATTAGGGCTTTAGCGACATACTAAAAGCGAAAATACAGAAGAAATAAACGAAAGCATAAAATTCAAACGCAGATGAAGCTCGGATTCCTCCGTTCTTCAGCTCCCGCCTTCTGCCCTTGAATTCCTCTGCTTTCCTCCTCTTCTCTCGCTCCAAGCTTAAGCTCCCTTAGGTTTAGCTCCAATGATTCCAAGATGATTAAATTAGGGTCTTAAGCCCTATTTATAGCTCAGCATCTCCATAAATCGCGTCCGTATTAGTTGGTTGAAAACTGGCTTCGAAACGGCCCAAAATCCGCGCAGACGAACCAAACCCGCTAAGTGTGCCGCGGCTCACTGAACCTGTGCCGCGGCACATCACCAAAATCTGAATACCTGGGCGTAATTAATTCCTCCTGTGCCGCGGCTCACATGGGTGCAGCGGCACGAATCTGACTACTCGCCCCTTGGTGGTGTCTTCCTTTGCCGCGGCTCGGTTTCCTTGTGCCGCGGCTCACACCCGATTTGCCGTTTTCGCCCGTTTTGCCTCGTTTAAGCTTCCGGACTTCAATTTCCTGTCAATCATACAAAATTAAGGCATTAAAAGCTCATTTAGATGATTTCACACCCCAAAATACTACAAAATAATGATAAATAAGCGTATAAAAATACGCCTAACAAACCTTCGACTTGAGGATTTAGTATGGATGTCCTTGTGACGTCAAGATTTTCATTAGAGTAGTTCGACCCTATAAACCGGAAGGCGGGGGTCAGCCTCGACGTGCATCTTGATGGGCAAGTAGCAGGTCCTACTGAATACCAAGATAGAATTCTTTCTCCTGTTAGTGAACCGGTTATATGTCCTATGCGGTTATTGGCAGATGATATCATAAGTCTTTGGTCAAAGCATTGGAGCTAGCTGTATCAGATACACGAGAGCTCGATGGTCTCGGTTTTGCATTAATGCATGCATAGCGTCAAGTACAGATGGGGTTTGACTGACCATGACCCCATAACTTGATCGGGACATTTGAAATAAGGGTTTATACGTTTATTGGTATTCACGACAGAATGGTTCTTGAATGATCCCAATTATTGGTTCTCAGTTGGGGTACAGTGTATGCCGCCAGGCTGGCTAGGTGGTGCTACTACTCGTTGGTTCCTCCCATTGCTGACTGATACGGACCTACCGAGTCGCGCAATAGGATTGACGACGGAATGAATAAAGCTAATTCTCTCATTATGAATATTAGATATTGGATATCTAATTTTGGAACATTGGATGTTTAAATCGATTTATTGGATAAATTTATTTACGGCCTAATGAATTAAATAAATTACCGAGTGAGTAATTTAATTCATGTATATAATTATTTCTTGGAGAAATTAATTATATTATTTTTTATTTGATATGTTTAATTAATTAGATTAATTAATCGATATAAATACATCGATACGGAATCGAAGTTTATCTGTTTAGACCCAAGGGAGTCCGAAACGAACCGAACTCGTCCGATTTCTAACATGGGCCGCCCCAACCCCTTCCACCCACCTTCCCATTGTCTTGTTGTTTCCTTTTTGTATTAAGGAACATGACTTGTGGGGCAAAATATCATATGGGATGATTTGTTTTACATGTGAGTGGAAATAGAATAAAGAGAGGAAGACTTCTCACCTCATTAACTTCATTCACTTGATTCCAACGTGAGTTTGCAAGAGGAGAGAGAGATAGAAGTCTTCTTCATCATCTTCTTCTTTATTCATCTTCTTCATAACTTCTTAGAGAAATTTTGTGAGGAAATATTGAGAGAGATAGATATTCATACACTTAGAGTGATATTAATATCTATAACAAGCTTCATCACCTAGCTCTAGCCGTATCCTCGGAGGATAGCAAGGTGTTGTCATTCTGTTCGTTTTTCCCGCGCGTGGCAAGTAGAGACGCGGTGCTTTCGGCGTTGGATCGTTCAAGGGCTTGAAGCGGATTGGATTCGTAGAGATCAAGCAAAGCTTGGGGAATAGCTCAAGAGAAGGTTACCATTTAATCAACGGACTTCGAGGGTTAGTTTCTTACGACTCTTGCTTTTCGTTTATATATTCATATATACGTAGCTCGATCGATCCTCATAGGGATTCGGATCGAATTAATTTTCGTTTTACCGCTTCTGCTGGGCCTTCGTTTTAGGCTGAAAACTGCCCAGGCAGCATGCAGGGCTGCCCAGCGGCCCCCAATCCTATAGCTGCCTACCACGATTATGAGATATGGCAAATGGAGGTAAAGAGGGCTTTCCTTAATTGATTCCTCGAGGAGGAAATCTATATGGAGCAGCCTAAAGGCTTTGTGTCCGAAGTCGATATTCAGAAAGTGTGCAAGCTTCAGCGTTCCATTTATGGACTGAAGCAAGCGTCGCGTAGTTGGAACCTTCGTTTTGACGAGGCGGTCAAAGAGTTTGGCTTCGTGCAAAATGAAGAGGAACCTTATACAAGAGGGTTAGTGGGAGCAAGATCGCATTCTTAGTACTATATGTAGATGACATTCTACTAATAGGAAATGATGTGGGAATGCTCAGTTCTGTGAAAGCTTGGCTTTCGAGTAATTTCTCCATGAAAGACTTGGGAGAAGCAACCTATATTCTTGGAATCGACTCTACCGGGATAGAGCGAAGAGAACAATAGGCCTTTCCCAAGCCCTCTATATAGATAAGATCTTAAAGCGATTTAAGATGGATGATTCTAAAAGAGGGTTCCTACCAATACGACATGGAATAAAACTCACCTTGAAGATGTGTCCTCAAAATGAGGAACAACGAAAGGAAATGAGTAATATACCATATGCTTCGGCCGTGGGTAGCCTTATGTATGCTATATTGTGTACAAGACCTGACATCGCGCATGCTGTAAGCGTGGTGAGTAAGTTTCAGGCAAACCCAGGTAGGGAACATTGGACTGTCGTAAAGAACGTTCTCAAGTACTTAAGAAAGACTAGAGATGTGGTTCTGATGTATGGCGGTAGAGAATTGGATATGGTGGGATTCACTGATTCGGACTTCCAAGGACTGAAGGACGACTCGATGTCTACTTCTGGCTACATATTTACTCTTAATGGATGAGCAGTATCTTGGCGTAGCGCCAAGCAAAGCGCGACTGCTGATTCCACCTGTCAGGCTGAGTATCAAGCTGCCTCGGAGGCTTCCAAGCAAGGGTTCTGGATTAAGAAGTTTCTGGGATAACATCAAGTGATACCATGTGCTGAGTTGCATGTTCCGCTGTACTGCGACAACGACGGAGCTGTAGCGCAGGCCAAGGAGCCAAGGTTTCACAACAGCACCAAACATATTGAGAGGAAGTATCATCTCGTAAGAGAATTTGTTCGCAAGGGATACATTGTGATGCACAGAGTAGACTCGGCCGACAACGTTGTCGATCCACTGACCAAGCCACTTTCTCAGACTAGCTTGGAGCGTCATCTGGAGAACGTGGGTATTAGATACCATAGTGTGTGGGATTGAGTGCAAGTGGGAGATTGTTAGGAGTATGCCCTCGAATGCCACTCAGAGGATGTTGAGTGAGGGCATTGTACTTGTTATTATGTAAATCATCAATATAAGGCAATGGATGTTTCTTTATTTACTGGCAGTTACTGGCATTCCTAACTCATAAATATACATATAGAAACTAGTCCGTATGTTTGAGAGCAAAACGTTCCACTCCTTATTGGATAAGGGGGTCGGCATTGGAAAGGTTTATACCTCAAATGAAGTGAATGAGGTGAGAAGTCTTCCTCTCTTTATTCTATTTCCACTCACATACAAAACAAATCATCCCATATGATATTTTGCCCCACAAGTCATGTTCCTTAATATAAAAAGGAAACAATAAGATAATGGGAAGGTGGGTGGAAGAGGTTGGGGCGGCCCATGTTAGAAATCGGACGAGTTCGGTTCATTTCGGACTCCCGAGGGTCTAAACAGATAAACTCCGATTCCGTATCGATGTATTTATATCGATTAATTAATCTAATTAATTAAACACATCAAATACAAAATAATATAATTCATTTCTCCAAGAAATAATTATATACATGAATTAAATTAATCACCCAGTAATTTATTTAATTCATTAGGCCGTAAATAAATTTATCCAATAAATCGATTTAAACATCCAATGTTCCAAAATTAGATATCCAATATCTAATATTCATAATGAGAGAATTAGCTTTATTCATTCCGTCGTCAATCCTATTGCGCGACTCGGTAGGTCCGTCTCAGTCATCAATGGGAGGAACCAAAGAGTAGTAGCACCACCTAGCCAGCCTGGCGGCCTACACTGTACCCCAACTGAGAACGAATGATTGGGACCATTCAAGAACCATTCTGTCATGAATACCAGTAAACGTACAAACCTTTCTTTCAAATGTCCCTGTGACGAGAGACTAAGTCATTTTGCC
Source organism: Orobanche coerulescens (assembly GCA_033398695.1). Classification (NCBI taxonomy): domain Eukaryota; kingdom Viridiplantae; phylum Streptophyta; class Magnoliopsida; order Lamiales; family Orobanchaceae; genus Orobanche; species Orobanche coerulescens. Next base: position 90,842,215 of record CM065814.1, read on the forward strand.
TTTAAGGCAAGATTCACAAGTAGGAAAAGGATCTGATCCCAATGGACCCATAAGTCCATCTTTTTCCATCTTGTAAACCTTGGTCTGACCAACATGACCAAGTCTAAGATGCCATTTCAAAACATTATTGGTTTCATCCCTACCATGTTTTCTAGTCATAGTATTCACAACTACTTTGTTGCTGAGATTTAGATCATACAATCCATTCAACAATGTAGCAGTACCCACTAGTTTATTTCTAAAATAAATTTTGCAGGAACCATCACCAATGAAAAATGAAAAGCCTTTTCGGTCCATGACTGGAATGGATACAATTTTTTTGTGCCCCTTGGGCAAAACAAGTACATCTTCTAAAGTCAAAACAAAGTCGGATTCTAAACCCAAAAGAAGTGATCCTATGTCGGTCGCCTCGACACTATGCCCGCTTCCGACTGTGATCATAACTTCTACAGCTCCAAGCTTCCTACTTTGTTCCAGATCCTGATTCACGGTACAAATATGAGAACTAGCACCAGAATCAAGTATCCAGGAAGTAGAAAATACAGTAGCAAAACAATTTGTTTCCAAAACTAAAAGTTCTGTACCTAAAGTGCCATGAAGAATCGGACAGTCTCTAGACCACTGGCCCAGCTCACCGCACTTGAGACAAGCATCCTTCTTCTTCTTGTTCTTCGGAACCATCGGGGCCTTGCCCTTACCTTAAGGTCCTTAACTTGTGGTCCAGTTTGCTTCTTGGTCTTTTTCTTCTTGTTCTTAGACCTCCGAGGTCCAGAAGAAATCACAAGAGCAGACTCCTTCATCCTCGGAGTCTTCATCTAAGACTGAGCGGTCACAAGTTTGTTCATTAGCCCAGCTAAATTACATGCAATCTCATTTCAGTTGAAGTTCATAACAAACTGTGAGAAGGAATCAGGGAGAGACTGTAGGATAAGGTCGGTTTGGAGAGAAGTATCCATTTTAAAATCAAGAGCCTCCAATCTCTCGATCATGGATATCATTTTGAGGACGTGTTCCCCAACCTTCTCACCTTCCTTCATCCTTGCACCGAATAGTTGCTTGGATATCTCATATCTAGCAGTTCTGCTGTGCTCACCATAAAGTTCGGTTAAGTGAGATAGAATCTGCCTAGCAGAAATCATTTGCTCATGAGCTCTCTGAAGCTTATTAGACACAGAAGCCATCATGTATGCATGGACTTTTACGTCGTCCTTAACCCACTTTTCGTGGTTTTTGATCTCTTCCTGATTGGCTCTGGTCCGCACAGGAGGCGCCGAAAGGTCCGTCTCCAAGACGTATCCCAGTGCCTCTATACTGAGGACAATCATCAGATTGCGGAGCCAATCCACACCATTAAGGTGTTCTTTTCGAGCAGAATTGCGAGTGGATTCATTGTCATATAGAGATTTGAGTCTGCATTAAGTACGATAGATTAATTAGTGACTCATTCAATTATGTTCCGAGTATAGAATTAAGGTCTTTTCTATTCTTGTTACCCAACTCCCACTATTTTTATCGGAATAACACACTCCCATGTGAAATCCGAAAGTATCGTCGCTCTACTTCATAGTGGCGATCGAGTTCTTTATAAATCTTAATAGAGGGCAACCGAACAGGTTTCTAGTCTATTAATTTTCATAAAGTGATGTCTAACACCAACCCATCTAATGGATGATTCGATCTTCTTTTTCCCCTTGTTCACTCCCCTTAACCTATACGGTTTCTATGGTTCATGAACAAGTTAAGTTTATACCATCGACGCAAATCAGTTTAACAATTGAATCTTATCCGGCAACCTATCAAGTTTCTAGGGATAAAATTCGCTTCAACCGAAGGCATCCAATGCGCTCCCGGTAATTTATCTGTCCTCCCCGAAAGACTACCACGATAACTCGGAAGCATAGCACATCCAGTTTGGATTTCAATTTCCCGAAAACTCGATGGAGGGAAGGAAAATCTTGAAACCTTATAAACTTAATAATTTATCGTGGGAGAATTTTCGCGATTAACGTTACACTTTGCACATTAATCGTTTAAGCGCGTTTGTGGCATTCATACAATATGAAACAACCATTCACAACCTAGTTGCTACCAACATGTGGTTCATGGACCGTTCCTAGAAAACAAAAACTCCGTAATCTAATTACAAGTCTTCGTCTTGAATCTTCGTCTTCTCAAAATGGATCTTCCTCCGGTCTTCATCATTACATATAAATTTTACATTGAAAATTGCATCCTAGATACAAATTTTTCTAGTAAAATAAATAGGCTCAAAACGGCCTTTACAACCCAATCGAATAAAACGAACGATTCAAAAACTAAGTCCACGAACCACATGCCCATTCAAAAGCATTCATCCAATAATACTAAATAAATGGAAAGCGTAGAGATACATTGATCCAATCAACAATACGAACCGATCAAATCGATTCACACAATCGGTAATATGAAAACATTCAAAATAATTCGGTCGATCACAAGTATTCCAATAAATCAATTTTCCCTTATAAAATGAAATACCATAATTTATTTTAATTATATTAAATCTAATTTAAAATGAGGGAAATCATTTTTAGGAATACACGAAGCAAACAAGCCCGAAACGGGTCCGAAAAAGGCCGAACCGCGGCCGAAAACGCCACCAGGCAGCATGCAGGGCTGCCCAGCGGCCCTGGGCCGCGGCCCCTTGAGCCTGGGCCACTGCCCCTTGAGCCTGGGCCGCGGCCCCCAGTACAGTGCCTGCCCAGGCCGGCTGCAACAGCCCTGGGCCGCGGCCCCCTGCTCCCGGACCCCTCCCGGACCGTCCAACGGCATTTCGGGGCTAGTTTTTCGACCGGATATCCAATATCTATATTCTCCAATATTCATATCTTCAATATAAATTATATTTCTAAGAAAATAAGATTTATATTTAGACATAAACTTACGAAAAATATAACTACAATGATTAAATGGTAACCTTCTCTTGAGCTATTCCCCAAGCTTTGATTGATCTCTACGAATCCAATCCGCTTCAAGTCCTTGAACGATCCAACGCCGAAAGTACCGCATTTCTACTTGTCACGCGCTGGAAAAACGAACGGAATGACATCACCTTCCTATCCTCCGGGGATACGGCTAGAGCTAGGTGATTAAGCTTGTTATAGATATTAATATCACTCTAAGTGTATGAATATCTATCTCTCTCAATATTTCTTCACAAAATTTCTCTAAGAAGTTATGAAGAAGATGAATAAAGAAGAAGATGATGAAGAAGACTTCTATCTCTCTCTCCTCTTGCAACCTCACGTTGGAATCAAGTGACTCAAGTGAGAAGTCTTCCTCTCTTTATTCTATTTCCACTCACATGCAAAACAAATCATCTCATATGATATTTTGCCCCACAAGTCATGTTCCTTAATATAAAAAGGAAACAACAAGACAATGGGAAGGTGGGTGGAAGGGGTTGAGGCGGCCCATGTAAGAAATCGGAAGAGTTCGGTTCGTTTCGGACTCCCGAGGGTCTAAACAGATAAACTCCGATTCCGTATCGGTGTATTTATATCGATTAATTAATCCATTTAATTAAACATAATGAGAGAATTAGCTTTATTCATTCCGTCGTCAATCCTATTGCGCGACTCGGTAGGTCCGTCTCAGTCAGCAATGGGAGGAACCAAAGAGTAGTAGCACCACCTAGCCAGCCTGGCGGCCTACACTGTACCCCAACTGAGAACGAATGATTGGGATCATTCAAGAACCATTATGTCGTGAATACGAGTAAACGTATAAACCCTTCTTTCAAATGTCCCGATCAAGTTATGGGGTCACGGTCAGTCAAACCCCATCTGTACTTGACGTTATGCATGCGCTAATGCAAATCGAGATCATCGAGTTCTCGTGTATCTAATACAGCTAGCTCCAATGCTTTGGCCAAAGACTTATGATCTCATCTGCCAATAACCGCATATGACATATAACCCGTTCACTAACAGGAGAAAAAATTCTATCTTGGTATTTAGTAGGACCTGCTACTTGCCCATCAAGATGCACGTCGAGGTTGACCCCCGCCTTCCGGTTTATAGGGTCGAACTACTCTAATGAAAATCTTGACGTCACAAGCACATCCCTACTAAATCCTCAAGTCGAAGGTTCACGGATACCTATCACAACCTTTCGATTCCATCATTGACTGTCCCGGAGTGAAATCCGTGTGACGAATCGAGGGTGAGTCGGTTCGAATATACTAATCTAATTAGCATACCTATAACGTGTGCTCCTACTAACCATTAGTGTTCGACAGGCACAATCCTTGTGAAAGAACACGTCATACAAGTCTTCACATAAACTTAATGCCCAGTCAAGTTTCATCGACTTGCGAAAGATTAAGTATTTGAGCTATAAACCTTTCCATTGCCGACCCCCTTATCCAATAAGGAGTGCAACGTTTTGCTCTCAAACACACGGACTAGTTTCTATATGTATATTTACGATTTAGGAATGCCAGTAACTACCAGTAAATAAAGAAACATCCATTGCCTTATATTGATGATTTACATAATAACAAGTACAATGCCCTCACTCAACATCCTCTGAGTGGCATTCGAGGGCATACTCCTAACAATCTCCCACTTGCACTCAAAGCCACACACTATGGTATATAATACCCATGTTCTCCAGATGACGCTCCAAGCTAGTCTGAGAAAATGGCTTGGTCAGTGGATCGGCGACGTTGTCGGCCGAGTCTACTCTGTGCAGCACAATGTATCCATTGCGAACAAATTCTTTTACGAGATGATACTTCCTCTCAATATGTTTGGTGCTGTTGTGAAACCTCGGCTCCTTGGCCTGTGCTACAGACAGCTCAGCACATGGTATCACTTGAAGTTCTCCCAGAAACTTCTTAATCCAGAACCCTTCCTTGGAAGCCTCCGAGGCTTCTTGATACTCAGCCTGACAGGTGGAATCAGCAGTCGCGCTTTGCTTGGCGCTACGCCAAGATACTGCTCCTCCATTAAGAGTAAATATGTAGCCAGAAGTAGACATCGAGTCGTCCTTCAGTCCTTGGAAGTCCGAATCAGTGAATCCCACCACATCCAATTCTCCACCGCCATACATCAGAACCATATCTCTAGTCCTTCTTAAGTACTTGAGAACGTTCTTTACGGCAGTCCAATGTTTCCTACCTGGGTTTGCCTGAAACCTACTCACCACGCTTACAGCATGCACGATTTCAGGTCTTGTACACAACATAGCATACATAAGGCTACCCACAGCCGAAGCATATGGTATATTACTCATTTCCTTTCGTTGTTCCTCACTTTGAGGACACATCTTCAAGGTGAGTTTTATTCCATGTCACGTCGGTAGGAACCCTCTTTTAGAATCATACATCTTAAATCGCTTTAAGATCTTATCTATATAGAGGGCTTGGGAAAGGCCTATTGTTCTCTTCGCTCTATCCTGATAGAGTCGAATTCCAAGAATATAGGTTGCTTCTCCCAAGTCTTTCATAGAGAAATTACTCGAAAGCCAAGCTTTCACAGAACTGAGCATTCCCACATCATTTCCTATTAGTATAATGTCATCTACATATAGTACTAAGAATGCGATCTTGCTCCCACTAACCCTCTTGTATACACAAGGTTCCTCTTCATTTTGCACGAAGTCAAACTTTTTGACCGCCTCGTCAAAATGAAGGTTCCAACTACGCGACGCTTGCTTCAGTCCATAAATGGAACGCTGAAGCTTGCACACTTTCTGAATATCGACTTCGGACACAAAGACTTTAGGCTACTCCATATAGATTTCCTCCTCGAGGAATCCATTAAGGAAAGTCGTCTTTACCTCCATTTGCCATATCTCATAATCGTGGTAGGCAGCTATAGCAAGCATCATGCGAATAGACTTGATCATGGCTACGGGTGAGAAGGTATCGTGGTAATCGATCCCTTCCTTTTGGGTATAACCCTTTGCCACAAGCCTGGCCTTATAGGCGTCAACCTTGCCATCACCATCAGTCTTTCTCTTGTAGATCCACTTGTTCCCAATAGGCACTATGCCCTTGGGGCGGTCTACTAGAGTCCAGACCTGATTGACATGCATCGAGTCTATCTCAGCTTCCATAGCTTCACGCCATTTCGCGGAGTCTACATCCACCATTGTTTGGTCATAGGTTGTTGGGTCGGTCTCTTGGCTATCACTTGGAACCTCATGGAGACCCAGCTCCTCCAAGTGCACAAGCCCATACCTCTCAGGTAAATGAGACACCCTACTAGACCTACGAGGTGGTTGTACTTGTGTTTCAGAAAGTTCATTCGATTTCTTGCACAGGTGTCTCTCGAGGAGTTTCATTGTATTCTTCTAAAGAAATACTTCTACCTGCTCCGCCTTCCTGAATGAACTCATCTTCCAGGAAGTGTGCTTGTAAAGCAACAACGATCCTTCGATCTTCGGGCATGTAGAATAGATATCCCATCGTCCCATACGGGAATCCAATGAAATGTCCCTTCGCAGACCTTGCTTCCAAATTTTCCACCTTAGTCTTCTTGACATAAGCGGGACATCCCCAAATCCTAATATGATTAAGACTTGGTTTCCTTCCCTCCCACATCTCATTTGGAGTTTTAGGAACGGATTTGGAAGTACGTATGTTTAAGATATAAGCGGCAGTCAGGAGTGCATACCCCCACAGGTAAATTGGTAAGTCAGTATAGCCCAGCATGGAATAGACCATGTTTAACAAGGTCCGGTTCCTTCTTTCTAACACACCATTTAACTGAGGAGTACCTGGAGGTGTTAGTTGTGAAACTATTCCATGTTCCTTAAGGAACTCGTCAAACTCCGTACTCATATACTCGCCACCTCGGTCCGACCGAAGTGCTTTGATATGATTACCAGTTTGTTTCTCGACTAGGGCCTTGAATTCCTGGAATTTCTCAAAGGCCTCGGATTTATGTTTCATTAAGTATACATAACCATACCTAGTATGATCATCCGTAAACATAATGAAATATTGATATCCGTCACGTGCTGCTTCCAAAGCACCACATACATCGGTATGGACTAATCCCAGTTTATCAGCGGCTCTTTCAAATGTCCTTGTGAAGGGGGACTTAGTCATTTTGCCTTTAAGGCAAGATTCACAGGTAGGAAAGGGATCTGATCCCAATGGACCCATAAGTCCATCTTTTTCCATCTTGTAAACCTTGGTCTGACCAACATGACCAAGTCTAAGATGCCATTTCAAAACTTGATTGGTTTCATCCCTACCACGTTTTCTAGTCATAGTATTCACAACTACTTTGTTGCTGAGATTTAGATGATACAATCCATTCAACAATGTAGCAGTACCCACTAGTTTATTTCTAAAATAAATTTTGCAGGAAACATCACCAATGAAAAATGAAAAGCCTTTTCGGTCCATGACCAGAATAGATACAATGTTTTTGTGTCCCTTGGGCAAAACAAGTACATCTTCTAAAGTCAAAACAAAGCCGGATTCTAAACCCAAAAGAAGTGATCCTATGTCGGTCGCCTCGACACTATGCCCGCTTCCGACTGTGATCATAACTTCTCCAGCTCCAAGCTTCCTACTTTGTTCCAGATCCTGACTTACGGTACAAATATAAGAACTAGCACCGTAATCCGATTCAGAAGTAGAAAATACAGTAGCAGAACAATTTGTTTCCAAAACTAAAAGTTCTGTACCTGAAGTGCCATGAAGAATCGGACAGTCTCTAGCCCAGTGGCCCAGCTCACCGCACTTGAGACAAGCATGCTTCTTCTTGTTCTTTAGAACTATCGGGGCCTTGCCCTTTCCCTTAAGGTCCTTAGCTTGCGGTCCAGTCCGCTTCTTGGTCTTTTTCTTCTTATTCTTAGACTTCCGAAGTCCGGAAGAAATCACAAGGGCAGACTCCTTCATTCGCGGAGTCTTCATCTGAGACTGAGCGGTCACCAGTTTGTTCATTAGCCCAGCTAAGTTACATGCAATCTCATTGCAGTTAAAGTTCATAACAAACTGTGAGAAGGAATCAGGAAGAGACTGTAGGATAAGGTCGGTTTGGAGAGAAGTATCCATTTTAAAATCAAGAGCCTCCAATCTCTCGGTCATGTATATCATTTTGAGGACATGTTCCCCAACTTTCTCACCTTCCTTCATCCTTGCACCGAACAATTGCTTGGATATCTCATATCTAGCAGTTCTGCTGTGCTCACCATAAAGTTCGGTTAAGTGAGATAGAATCTGCCTAGCAGAAGTCATTTTCTCATGAGCTCTCTGAAGCTCATTAGACATAGAAGCCATCATGTATGCACTGACTTTTACGTCATCCTTAACCCACTTTTCGTGGTTTTCAATCTCTTCCTGATTGGCTCGGGTCCGCACAGGAGGCGCCGGAATGTCCGTCTCCAAGACGTATCCCAGTGCCTCTATACTCTTGCTGGCTGTAATGGAATGTATTGGTATATGATCACAATATAATTAATTCATTCTCAGTTTGATCCGAATCCCTACGAGAATCGATCGAGCTACGTATATACGAATATCAAAAACGAATTCACAAGAGATATAGAAACTCACCCTTGTAGTGCGTTGATTAAATGGATAACCTTCTCTTTGAGATATTCCCCAAGCTTTGCTTGATCTCTACGAATCTATTCCGCTCCAAGCCCTTGAACGATCCAACACCGAAAGCACCGCGTCTCTACTTGCCATGCACCGGAGAAACGACCGGAATGACAATCACCTTGCTATCCTCCGAGGATACGGCTAGAGCTAAGTGATGAAGCTTCCAATATGAAATTATAACACTCTAAGTGTATAACTCACAATCTCTCTTTTATTTCTCAATTTTTCTCCAAGAAAAAATCAAGAACTTGATGAATAAAGAAGAAGATGGTGAAGAAGACTTCTCTCTCTCTTTTCTCTATCTTATTCATGTTGGAAATGGAATGCATATGAGAAGTGAGATGTCTTCTTCCCTTTATTCAACTCTCCACATGTACATCTCATTATTATGAGAATCTCAGCCCCACCACCTCAATGATCAACCATTAAAGAGTGGAACAAGGGTCCATATGAAAGTGGGTGGAAATGTGGGGGGCGGCCCATGTAGAAATCGGACAAGTTCGGTTCGTTTTGGACTCCCAAGGGTCTAAACAGATAAACTCCGATTCCGTATCGATGTATTTATATCGATTAATTAATCCAATTAATTAAACATATCAAATACAAACTAATATAATTAATTTCTCCAAGAAATAATTATATACATGAATTAAATTAATCACCCAGTAATTTATTTAATTCATTAGGCCGTAAATCAATTTATCCAATAAATCGATTTAAACATCCAATGTTCCAAAATTAGATATCCAATATCTAATATTCATAATGAGAGAATTAGCTTGATTCATTCCGTCGTCAATCCTATTGCGCGACTCGGTAGGTCCGTCTCAGTCAGCAATGGGAGGAACCAAAGAGTAGTAGCACCACCTAGCCGGCGGCTACCTGTACTGGCGAGAACGAATGATTGGGATCATTCAAGAACCATTCTGTCGTGAATACCAGTAAACGTATAATCGATTATGAGATATGGCAAATGGATGTAAAGACGGCTTTCCTTAATGGATTTCTCAATTTATATGTTTACTGGTATTCACGACAGAATGGTTCTTGAATGATCCCATCATTCGTTCTCAGTTGGGGTACAGTGTAGGCTGCCAGGCTGGCTAGGTGGTGCTACTACTCTTTGGTTCCTCCCATTGCTGATTGAGACGAACCTACCGAGTCGCGCAATAGGATTGACGACGGAATGAATCAAGCTAATTCTCTCATTATGAATATTAGATATTGGATATCTAAATTTGGGACATTGGATGTTTAAATCGACTTATCATATAAATTGATTTAAGGCTTAATGAATTAAATATATCACTGGGTGATTAATTTAATTCATGAATATAATTATTTCTTGGAGAAATTAATTATGTTATTTTGTATTTGATATGTTTAATTAATTGGATTAATTAATCGATATAAATACATCGATACGGAATCGGAGTTTATCTGTTTAGACCCTCGGGAGTCCGAAACGAACCGAACTTTTCCGATTTCTACATGGGCCGCCCCCCACATTTCCACCCACTTTCATGTGGACCCTTGTTCCATTCTTTAATGGTTGATCATTGAGGTGGCGGGGCTTTGATTCTCATAATAATGAGATGTACATGTGGAGAGTTGAATAAAGGGAAGAAGACATCTCACTTCTCATATGCATTCCATTTCCAACGTGAATAAGAGAGAGAAAAGAGAGAGAGAAGTCTTCTTCATCATCTTCTTCTTTATTCATCAAGTTCTTGATTTTTTCTTGGAGAAAAATTGAGAAATAAAAGAGAGATTGTGAGTTATACACTTAGAGTGTTATAATTTCATATTGGAAGCTTCATCACTTAGCTCTAGCCATATCCTCGGAGGATAGCAAGGTGATTGTCGTTCCGGTCGTTTCTCCGGCGCGTGGCAAGTAGAGACGCGGTGCTTTCGGCGTTAGATCATTCAAGGGCTTGGAGCGGAATAGATTTGTAGGAGCTCGATGATCTCAATTTGCATTAACGCATGCATAGCGTCAAGTACAGATGGGGTTTGACTGACCGTGACCCTATAACTTGATCGGGACATTTGAAAGAAGGGTTTATACGTATACTGGTATTCACGACAGAATGGTTCTTGAATGATCCCAATCATTCGTTCTCAGTCGGGGTACAGTGTAGGCCGCCAGGCTGGGTAGGTGGTGCTACTACTCTTTGGTTCCTCCCATTGCTGATTGAGACGAACCTACCGAGTCGCGCAATAGGATTGACGACGGAATGAATCAAGCTAATTCTCTCATTATGAATATTAGATATTGGATATCTAAATTTGGGACATTGGATGTTTAAATCGACTTATCATATAAATTGATTTAAGGCTTAATGAATTAAATATATCACTGGGTGATTAATTTAATTCATGAATATAATTATTTCTTGGAGAAATTAATTATGTTATTTTGTATTTTATATGTTTAATTAATTGGATTAATTAATCGATACAAATACATCGTAACGGAATCGTAGTTTATCTGTTTGGACACACGGGAGTCCGAAACGAACCGAACTCATCCGTTTCTGCATGGTAGCCGCCCCCATAAGTTCCACCCACTTTCCTCTTGTCTTGTTGTTTTCATTTTATATGAAAAAGATGACTTTGTGGGGTTTGATCTCATGTGGCATGAGTTGTTCACATGAGGGTGGAATAAGAATAAAAGGAGGAAGACTTCATATCTCTCCAATACATGATTCCTACGTGAAAGTGAGATAGAGAGAGAGAGAGAGAGAGAGAGAGAGAGAGAAACCATTTTCTCAATTGTCTTCTTCATCTTCTTCATTCACTTCTTCTTCATTTTTCTTGGAGAAAATTGAGAGAAATTATTGAGAGAGATATTATACACTTAGAGTGTAGTAATAAAATCTTCATCACTTGATTCTAGCTGTAACCTTAGAGGTTAATCAAGTGTTGTTATTTCGGTCGTTTTCCGGCGCGTGGCGAGTAGAGACGCGGTGCTTTCGGCGTTGGATCGTTCAAGGGCTTGGAGCGGATTGAATCGTAGAGATCAAACTAAAGCTTGGGGAATAGCTCAAGAGAAGGTTACCATTTAATCAACGGACTTCGAGGGTTAGTTTATGTCTAAATATGATAACGTTCAAAATAATATACATGTAGAAACTAGTCCCTGTATTTGAGAGCAAAACGTTCCACTCCTTATTGGATAAAGGGGTCGGCACTGAAAAGGTTTATAGCTCAAATACTTAATCGTTCGCAAGTCAATGAAACTTGACTGGGCGTTAAGTTTATGTGAAGACTTGTATGTGTTGACTCAAAATGTATTTTGATGATTATTACATTCAAAACATTTAATTATATCAATCTCAGAACGATAGTATTTTGAAGGAGCTAAATACAGTTAGCGCACGCTACCCATATAAACGTAGCGCACGCTATTGAGAAATACATGTACAGCCCAGACAGTCAGCTGCAGCCAAGTGAAGTCACCTGATGGATAGCGCATGCAAGTCATTCAATATTAGCGCACGCTAAGTAACTACAGTTAGCGCACGCTATACATTCTATATTAACGCATGCTATCGCATCATTCCAGAAGACAGTAAGGTTCGGAAGGAAATCGGAAATGGATTTTGCGCACGCTACACATATCAACTTACGTTCGCTAAAGCTAGGATGTAGCGCACGTTACTGCTCAGCTCTTACGCACACTACCGATATCACGGTCAGTAGTCCAGTAGCTACTGGACTCAATATGTCAAGGATTTTACGTACGCTACACAGGGTAATGTACGTTACTGAAAGAAATTATTAGCGCACGCTAAGGTATAGGCATTAGCGCACGCTAAAAGGAGTCAGCATATTACCGTTTGATTTTCTACCGTTGGAAGGCAAGAGTCAATGAAGATCTGGAAAATCTGGAAAAGTTGGAATTCATTAATGCTAGCGCACGCTATGCATACTTGCTAGCGCACGCTAATCTCAAATCTAGCCGTTGGATAAAGAGTCATTGGGAAGACAAACCAACCTTTTCAAAGTCAAGATTGAAGACTTGTTGACCAGACGTTAACGCATGCTACCGGTACATGACTAGCGCACGCTAGCCATACTATTTTACCGTTGCAACAGTCTTTGTGACCGTTCAGAGAAGCCAAGTCAAAGATCGATAGCGCATGCTAGAGAACATTATTAGCGCACGCTAATAATACGTTTTTCAGTATTTGAAGGATGGCTCTCACCTATAAATACCCAAAGGACTTGGGTATCAATCACACAACTTCAAGCATTCAAGCATACAAGCATACAAGCAATCAAAGCATACTTGAGCTCAGTTTTATATCGTTTATTGCATTTCAAGTTGTGAGAAAAGAAAGATACAAGAGTGATTTTCATTGTAATATCTATTATTCTTTGTATTCTTTCATTTGATTGTAAGTGTTGCATCACTTACACTTGAGCGTAAAAGAAACGAATCAAGAGTCACTAATCCAGTGTTATTAGGATCTTTGATCCGGCATTGTTAGGATTATACTCCCATATTCGTATAGTGAGGATTATCTAGTTCCTATAGAACACTAGATAAACAAACATTTATATTGAGGGAGAGGTTGATCTTGGACCTATAGAAGACAAGCGATTGTAACGGTTGTGAACTCGGACCGATAGAAGACGAGTCAAGATTGTGGTTGTTCTTGAGCCAATAGAAAAAGAAAGTCGGAGAGAGGACGTAGGCAAGTTGCCGAACCTCTATATATCTTTGAGTCTTTAAATTCCGCAATATCTTTTATTTATTCGCAAGAAATTTCGGTATTCCGCATTACCACTATTCAACCCCCCTTCTAGTGGTAAATTTATCTCTTCAGTTGGTATCAGAGCGGGTCTCTTTTTAAAGGTTTAACCACCTAAGAGAAAAAGATCCGCAAATGGCACTTCTTGGCCAAATTGAAGGAAATGCTCTCAACCGTCCTCCTTTCTTCGACGGTTCCAATTTCATGACGTGGAAAAAGAAGATGGCGATCTTCGTTCAAGCCTACGATATTGAAATCTGGAAAGTTATTGTTCTTGGTCCTAAACTTGCTAAGAAAGAGGATGGATCGTTGAAAAATATCGAAGAATTCAACGATGAGGATTGGAGAAACACACACATCAACTCACGAGCTACTCAACTTCTCTATTGCGCTCTTAATCCCGATGAACTCAATAGGATATCATCCTATGAAAGTGCAAAAGAAATTTGGTAAATCCTCGAAGTCACTCGTGAGGGAACCACCCAAGTCAAGGAGACCAAAATCAACACGTTACTCCATGACTACGAACTATTCTCCATGAAAGACGAGGAAACGATCACAAATATATTGGATCGATTTTCGGCCATAACAAATGGTCTTGCATCTTTCGGAAAGCCTATATCGAGCAGCGACAAAGCTAAGAAAATTCTTCGATCGTTGCCACGAGAATGGGATGCTACGGTCACCGCGATCATGGAGTCCAAAGATCTCAACAAGCTCGAATTTAGTGCCCTCATCGGGTCACTTATCAATTATGAGATCGTTCTCAAGTCTAGAGGCACCAAACCAAAGCCTCTGGAAAGAGTAGTCGCATTCAATGTTGATAGCGACATTGAGGAAGATGTTCCCGAAGATGAAGACGACGAGGAACTCGCTCTCTATGCCAAAAACTTTAGAAGGTATAAAAGCCTAATTCAAAAGAGGCGAAGTTTTCTTGGTCGGGATGACAAACCGGAGCAAAAGAAGAGTGGCTATACTCCCATCAAGAAGTTCGACAATAATTGTCGGAAATGTGGTCAAGACGGTCACTATGCCAAAGAATGCCGAGGATCCTCTTCAAAACCTCAAATGGAAAGATTCAAAAAGAAAATCGCTTCTTGGAGTGATGACGAGGAGGCGATTGGAAGATCTCTAGACGCAAATCTTGCATTCATGGCACTCGACTCCGAAAGTAATATCGAGGTAAGTTCTAAACTCAATGATGACGAACATGACTCTTTTGATTTTTGTGATTCACAAGAAGTTCATCATGATGATGAGTTATTGAGTGCGTTTGAATCCTTGAATACGGAGTATGACGAGATGGTTAAATTAAACATATCTTTAAAGAGAAAAATAAAATCTCTAGAACTCGAAAATTCCTCTCTTCAAAACAAGGGCAAAACTATTGAGATCGACCATACATTATGCCTTGAAAAAGAAAATGTTTTGAAAATCGAGTTAACAAAAACTCAAAAGGAGCTAAAATATATTTTGAACAAATTTACTCTCGGAAATGGGAAATTCGAAAGGCTCATATCTATTAAAAAATCGCCCTTGCTCAAACACGGTCTTGGTTTCGATCCTTTTAAATGGGAACAATCCCTTATCAACCTTGACAAAATAAAGAAAACCGAAACCGAGAACTCAAAAGATTCTTTCAAACGAGTTCACAATGTTAATGCTCATTCAAAGTTAAGAACCATCAAAGTTAAGCAAATATGGGTTCCTAAAGGGACAATTGTTCCGAATGCTATAAGCATAGTTAACTTTGGAGGACCCAAACGGGCTTGGGTACCGAAACAACCGAGAAATTCTACTTTTGTAGGTACCGGCACCAAGGAAAAACAAGTGGTACATTGATAGCGGATGCTCAAGGCACATGTGCGGCTCCGAGGACTTATTTGAAGACCTCGAATATCAAGAACAAGGACATGTGACCTTTGGAGATAATCAAAAGGGAAAAATCAAAGGCATCGGCAAAGTCGGTACGGAACCTTGTCCTTCTATCAACAAAGTATTATTTGTTGAAGGTTTACATCATAATCTTCTTAGCGTTTCGCAACTTTGTGATGAAGGTTTTAAAATTTTATTTGAGCAAACGCATTGCACGGCATTTAGAAATAATAAAATTGCATTCATTGGTTTGAGATGTGGAAACATCTATATTGTTGATCT
Organism: Orobanche coerulescens; assembly: GCA_033398695.1. Taxonomy (NCBI): domain Eukaryota; kingdom Viridiplantae; phylum Streptophyta; class Magnoliopsida; order Lamiales; family Orobanchaceae; genus Orobanche; species Orobanche coerulescens. The sequence continues at coordinate 90,857,737 of CM065814.1, forward strand.
TAACGATAAAAGTTCATTCAATGAAAAATGTCTTATTACCTTGGACGACAATGCATATTTATGGCATCGTAAATTGGGGCACACTTCTCTACCTATCATTTCTATTTTATCTAGACACGACCTTGTTCGTGGATTGCCCAAACTCAAGTTTGATAGAAAGCATTTGTGTGAATCATGCATAAAAGGGAAACACACTCGAGAATCTTTCAAACCAAAATTCGAGGTTTCCACTAGTCGAGTTCTTGAACTTGTGCATATGGATTTGATTGGACCATCTAGACATGTTAGTTTAAATGGTAAACTTTACACTTTGGTTATTGTTGATGATTTCTCTCGATTTACTTGGGTTAGATTTTTAGCACATAAGGATGATGCATTTTCCGAATTCTCTAAATGGTGTCGTTTGATATCAAATGAGAAAAATCTCTCCATAATTTCTATTCGCACCGATCACGGAGGTGAATTTGATTGCACTCCGTTTGAACTTTTATGTGATAAATATGGTATTAATCATAACTTTTCGGCTCCTAGAACGCCTCAACAAAATGGAGTTGTTGAAAGGAAAAACCGATCTTTGGAAGAAATGTCGAGGACAATGCTTAATGAATACTCTCTTCCACGATACTTTTGGGCCGAAGCAACTTTTACGGCATGCTATGTGATTAACCGGGTTCACGTTCGTAGAACTCATCTTAAAACCCCGTATGAATTATGGAAAGGCAAAAGGCCCAATATTGCTTATTTTCATCCTTTTGGTTGCAATGTATTTATTTTGAACAATGGCAAGGATAACTTAGGCAAATTTGATGCTAAATCCGACTCCAGAATATTTCTTGGTTATTGTCCTAATAGCAAAGAATATCGTGTTTATAATATTAGAACGAATAAAGTTGAAGAGTCCATACATGTTAAATTCAATGATATGATCTCACCCCCGAGAAAGGTAGAATACTTTGATGATGCAGGTACTTTTCCGGATCCCTCACCCGAAGTGAAGAAAATTTCGGAAATCGAAACGAACGCAATCGTTGATTTACCGAAAGATTGGAGGCACATCAAAGATCATCCAAAGGATCTCGTGATTGGAAACATTGAAGACGGTGTTCAAACCCGAAGGAGAACCACCGAATTTATGGCTCATTGTGCTTTTGTATCCGAAATAGTTCCCAAGAATATATCCGAAGCTCTCGATGATGAAAGTTGGGTGATGGCAATGCAAGAGGAGCTTGTGCAATTCAAGCACAATAATGTATAGAATTTAGTTCCCGCTCCTAAAGATAAAACAATTATCGGAACTAAATGGGTGCATAAAATCAAGAGTGACGAAGACGGCTATCCAATTCGAAATAAATCTCGTTTGGTCGCTCAAGGATATAATCAAGAGGAAGGTCTTGATTATGAAGAAAGTTTTGCTCCCGTGGCTCGACTCGAAGCCATTCGCTTGGTTTGTGCATTTGCCGCCCATAAGAAGATCAAACTATTTCAAATGGATGTGAAAAGTGCATTCTTGAATGGGTACATTCAAGAAGAAGTCTACATCAAGCAACCTCCCGGTTTTGAAGATCATTAATTTCCGGATCATGTCTATAAGCTCAACAAGGCACTCTACGGGTTGAAGCAAGCACCCCGAGCATGGTATGATCATTTAAGTCAATTTTTAATTGCAAATGATTATAAAAGAGGCAAAGTCGATAATACCTTGTTTGTTAAAATATTGAATGATGATATACTTGTTTGCCAAATCTACGTTGATGACATTGTATTTGGAGCTACTAATGAATCTTTGTGCCAAGATTTTTCTTATCTTATGAAAGGAGAGTTCGAAATGAGTATGATGGGAGAATTAACGTTCTTCCTCGGGCTTCAAATCAAGCAATGCGAAGATGGAATTTTTATCCATCAAACGAAGTACTCAAACGACCTCCTCAAGAAATTCAATATGGAAAGTAGCAAGGTGATATCTACGCCAATGTCTTCATCATTAAAGCTTGAGAAAGATGAAAATGGCAAATATGTAGATCAAAAATTATATCGAGGTATGATCGGATCTCTGTTATATTTGACTGCATCTAGGCCAGATATAATATTTGCTACATGTTTATGTGCTCGATTCCAAGCTAATCCCAAGGAATCACATTTAATTGCTTGTAAACGCATTTTTCACTACTTGAAAGGAACTATTGGACTAGGTCTATGGTATCCTTCTTGCTTGGATTTTAATTTAATTGCATATAGTGACGCCGATTTCGGCGGATGTAAAATTGACAAAAAGAGTACTAGTGGTACATGTCATTTTGTTGGATCATGTTTAATATCTTGGGGAAGTAAAAAGCAAACCAGTGTAGCATTGTCTACAGCTGAGGCCGAATATGTCGCTGCAGGGAGCGCCCGTGCTCAGGTGTTATGGATTAAAAATCAACTCCGCGACTATGGCATACATTTTGAAAATACCCCTATCCTATGTGATAACACTAGTGCAATTAATCTGAGCAAAAATCCTGTGTTGCATAGTAGAACCAAACATATAGATATTAGACATCATTTTTTACGTGATCATGTTCAGAAAAAAGACATCTGTTTAATTTTTGTCGGGACGAAGGATCAATTTGCTGATATTTTTACAAAACCTCTTCCCGAAGAATCATTTAATTCCATTCGTTTACAACTTGGTATGGGACATGTAGACAATTTTTGAAATAAGCTTACTACTCAAAATATCAAAATCCTTGATTCGGTTCACTCGCTAGCGCGCGCTAGCTTCACTTTCTTAACGCGCGCTAAAAACTGCCTTCGATAGCGTACGCTAATTTCACTGCCTTGCGTACGCTAATTAAAAACTTTTCGAATTCCATTCTAGCTACTGGACAGTCCAATAAGCTTTTCATTTTCACCTAACGTACGCTAATTCTGTGTCCCTAGCGTACGCTAATTAAAAATCCGTTGACTATATATATCCCGTACTACCCAGAAACACAATCACACTTCCTAACGTACGCAATCGACAGAAAATTCCCTTCTTGCAAAAAACCTTAGCCGCAAATCCGATCCAAATACTGCAATTTCCTCCCTTAAAACTTCGATTCCCTTCAAAATGTCAAGCAAGAATCGAAAGGCCATGGAGAAGAACTACAAACGCCCGCGCAACAATGATTATGACGCGACCCATTTCGTCTCCTACGTTGCATCGAAGGTTTTCTTCGATATCCTTCCACAGGAGAGTTTGACCGATTGCTACTACTTCAATTTTAGCAGCCTTGAAAGGGTTAAGGTAAGCATTCGCGATTTCATTGAGGCATTAGGTATTGCTCGATTTGTTGAGTGCAAAGAGATTGTTTACCCTGAGTGTGTCCGTGCATTTTATGCGAATCTGCACCTTGGTGATAGTGGTGATAATGGAGGTTTAGTGCTCGAAAGCCTAGTGAACGGAACTGTGGTGAAGATTTCTTCGGAAATTCTTCACGAGCTATTTGGCTTATCGAAAGACGGGTATGATTGTTGTGGGAAAACCATTGCCGAGGAGTCTACGGTGTCCGAGAGAGATATTGGTGAGTTTTTTATGTTCGAAAACGGTCATCGAAGTCACGGATGACGTCTTCGAGAACAATGATTTCGGTATACACATTCGCTTGTTGTTGGCCGCTCTAACAAAGTGTTTAATGCCAAAGGTCAACACCCAACACAAGTTAGTCGGCGTTGATAAGAATGTCGTGTATCGGGTGCTGAAGGATGATCGAGTGGATTTCACTGGGATTGTGATAAGCTGGATGAAAGGAAAAGGGGAGTCTTTTCGGTTGAAAAATTACATGTCGAGAACTAGGAAATCTGGACTTCCTTTTGGTTCAATTCTTACGGTGATTTTTCGGCATTTCCGCGTCGACTTGTCTAATGAGGCACACGTTCCGGTGTCTCGGGGACACGAGATAAGTGACATAACCCTCAAGGCCATGCATTATGTCGAGACATTCAATCGAGGCTGGGTATTGTTTCCATATCTCCGAGATGATGACCATGTACCGAAGGGGACACGGATGCCTACACCGGTCGAGCAAGTCACACACCAAGGACCCCATACGCTTAGGGAGCTGCAATCCAAGTCATTTGTTCGTCATCTAAAGACGAAAGGGAAGCGCCCGATGAGAGATGTTGTCACGGAGGAAGAGGAAAGCGACCTTTGCGCCCGAATGCGGAGCATCGAGTCCTCTCAGGCTGAAATTCGAGAGGATGTTCGGTCTCTATGTTCGGAAGTCCGGGAAGTGCGCGGGTTGATCTCCGATTTCATCCGTTTCACACACCCTTCGTTTCCTTTCCCCTCGTCCTCTTCCGACCCTGCTCCTTAGATTTGAGGATTTTGATGCTTGGTTGTAGAATCTTATTATTCGAATAATCTTTATGTCTCATGTCATGAAAACTCTATGTATTGCTTGAATTCCATCTTAATGATATTCGCATTTCACTTCATTTGGTATTTGTTGATTATGAGTACTGTTATTTACGTAAGTTCGCTTTGGATAATGGTATTTTCGTTGATATTTGTTATAATGCAACAATTCAGGGGGAGTTCCTTTTTGCTATCGAGAAATACATGTACAGCCCAGACAGTCATCTGCAGCCAAGTGAAGTCACCTGATGGATAGCGCACGCAAGTCATTCAATATTAGTGCACGCTAAGTAACAACAGTTAGCGCACGCTATACATTCTATATTAACGCATGCTATCGCATCATTCCAGAAGTCAGTAAGGTTTGGAAGGAAATCGGAAATGGATTTTGCGCACGCTACACATATCAACTTACGTACGCTAAAGCAAGGATGTAGCGCACGTTACTGCTCAGCTCTTGCGCATGCTACCGATATCACGGTCAGTAGTTCAGTAGCTACTGGACTCAATATGTCAAGGATTTTACATACGCTACACAGGGTAACGTACGTTACTCAAAGAAATTATTAGCGCACGCTAAGGTATAGGCATTAGCGCACGCTAAAAGGAGTCAGCATATTACCGTTTGATTTTCTACCGTTGGAAGGCAAGAGTCAATGAAGATCCGGAAAATCTGGAAAAGTTGGAATTAATTAATGCTAGCGCACGCTATGCATACTTGCTAGCGCACGCTAATCTCAAATCTAGCCATTGGATAAAGAGTCATTGGGAAGACAAACCAACCTTTTCAAAGTCAAGATTGAAGACTTGTTGACCAGACGTTAACGCAAGCTACCGGTACATGACTAGCGCACGCTAGCCATACTATTTTACCGTTGCAACAGTCTTTGTGACCGTTCAGAGAAGCCAAGTCAAAGATCGATAGCGCACGCTAGAGAACATTATTAGCGCACGCTAATAATACGTTTTTCAGTATTTGAAGGATGGCTCTCACCTATAAATACCCAAAGGACTTGGGTATCAATCACACAACTTCAAGCATTCAAGCATACAAGCATACAAGCAATCAAAGCATACTTGAGCTCAGTTTTATATCGTTTATTGCATTTCAAGTTGTGAGAAAAGAAAGATACAAGATTGATTTTCATTGTAATATCTATTATTCTTTGTATTCTTTCATTTGATTGTAAGTGTTGCATCACTTACACTTGAGCGTAAAAGAAACGAATCAAGAGTCACTAATCCGGTGTTATTAGGATCTTTGATCCGACATTGTTAGGATTATACTCCCATATTCGTATAGTGAGAATTATCTAGTTCCTATAGAACACTAGATAAACAAACATTTATATTGAGGGAGAGGTTGAGCTTGGACCGATAGAAGACAAGCGATTGTAACGGTTGTGAACTCGGACCGATAGAAGACGAGTCAAGATTGTGGTTGTTCTTGAGCCAATAGAAAAAGAAAGTCGGAGAGAGGACGTAGGCAAGTTTTCGAACCTCTATATATCTTTGAGTCTTTAAATTCCGCACTATCTTTTATTTATTCGCAAGAAATTTCGGTATTCCGCATTACCACTATTCAACCCCCTTCTAGTGGTAAATTTATCTCTTCAGTATGATGTGTTCTTTGACAAGGAGAGTGCCTGTCGAACACTAATGGTTAGTGGGAGCACACGTTATAGGTATGCTAATTGGATTAGTATATTCGAACCAACTCACCCTCGATTCGTCACACGGATTTCACTCCGGGACAGTCAATGATGGAATCGAAAGGTTGTGATAGGTATTCGTGAACCTTCGACTTGAGGATTTAGTAGGAATGTGCTTGTGACGTCAAGATTTTCATTAGAGTAGTTCGACCCTATAAACCCGAAGGCGGGGGTCAACCTCGACGTGCATCTTGATGGGCAAGTAGCAGGTCCTACTGAATACCAAGATAGAATTCTTTCTCCTGTTAGTGAACGGGTTATATGTCCTATGCGGTTATTGGTAGATGAGATCATAAGTCTTTGGCCAAAGCATTGGAGCTAGATGTATTAGATACACGAGAGCTCGATGGTCTCGATTTGCATTAACGCATGCATAGCGTCAAGTACAGATGGGGTTTGACTAACCGTGACCCCATAACTTGATCGGGACATTTGAAAGAAGGGTTTATACGTTTACTGGTATTCACGACAGAATGGTTCTTGAATGATCCCAATCATTCGTTCTCAGTTGGGGTACAGTGTAGGCCGCCAGGCTGGCTAGGTGGTGCTACTACTCTTTGGTTCCTCCCATTGCTGACTGAGACGGACCTACCGAGTCGCGCAATAGGATTGACGACGGAATGAATAAAGCTAATTCTCTCATTATGAATATTAGATATTGGATATCTAATTTTGGAGCATTGGATGTTTAAATCGATTTATTGGATAAATTGATTTATGGCCTAATGAATTAAATAAATTACTGGGTGATTAATTTATTTCATGTATATAATTATTTCTTGGAGAAATTAATTATATTATTTTGTATTTGATATGTTTAATTAATTGGATTAATTAATCGATATAAATACATCGATACGGAATCGAAGTTTATTTGTTTAGACCCTCGGGAGTCCGAAACGAACCGAACTCGTCCGATTTCTAACATGGGCCGCCCCAACCCCTTCCACCCACCTTCCCATTGTCTTGTTGTTTCCTTCTTTATATTAAGGAACATGACTTGTGGGGCAAAATATCATCTGGGATATTCGTGAACCTTCGACTTGAGGATTTAATAGGGATGTGCTTGTGACGTCAAGATTTTCATTAGAGTAGTTCGACCCTATAAATCGGAATGCGGGGGTCAACCTCGACGTGCATCTTGATGGGCAAGTAGCAGGTCCTACTGAATACCAAGATAGAATTCTTTCTCCTGTTAGTGAACGGGTTATATGTCCTATGCGGTTATTGGCATATGAGATCATAAGTCTTTGGCCAAAGCATTGGAGCTAGCTGTATTAGATACACGAGAGCTCGATGATCTCGGTTTGCATTAACGCATGCATAGCGTCAAGTATAGATGGGGTTTGATTGACCGTGACCCTATAACTTGATCGGGACATTTGAAAGAAGGGTTTATACGTTTACTGGTATTCACGACAGAATGGTTCTTGAATGATCCCATCATTCGTTCTCAGTTGGGGTACAGTGTAGGCCGCCAGGCTGGCTAGGTGGTGCTACTACTCTTTGGTTCCTCCCATTGCTGACTGAGACAAACCTACTGAGTCGCGCAATAGGATTGACGACGGAATGAATCAAGCTAATTCTCTCATTATGAATATTAGATATTGGATATCTAATTTTGGAATATTGGATGTTTAAATCGATTTATTGGATAAATTGATTTACGGCCTAATGAATTAAATAAATTACTGGGTGATTAATTTAATTCTTGTATCTAATTATTTCTTGGAGAAATTAATTATATTATTTTGTATTTGATATGTTTAACTAATTGGATTAATTAATCGATATTAATACATCGATACGGAATCGGAGTTTATCTGTTTAGACCCTCGGGAGTCCGAAACGAACTGAACTTGTCCGATTTCTACATGGGCCGCCCCCCACATTTCCACCCACTTTCATATGGACCCTTGTTCCATTCTTTAATGGTTGATCATTGAGGTGGTGGGGCTTTGATTCTCATAATAATGAGATATACATGTGGAGAGTTGAATAAAGGGAAGAAGACATCTCACTTCTAATATGCATTCCATTTCCAATGTGAATAAGAGAGAGGAAAGAGAGAGAGACGTCTTCTTCGTCATCTTCTTCTTTATTCATCAAGTTCTTGATTTTTTCTTGGAGAAAAATTGAGAAATAAAAGAGAGATTGTGAGTTATACACTTAGAGTGTTATAATTTCATATTGGAAGCTTCATCACTTAGCTCTAGCCGTATCCTCGGAGGATAGCAAGGTGATTGTCGTTCCGGTCGTTTCTCCGGCGCGTGGCAACTAGAGACGCGGTGCTTTCGACGTTGGATCGTTCAAGGGCTTGGAGCGGAATAGATTCGTAGAGATCAAGCAAAGCTTGGGGAATATCTCAAGAGAAAGTTATCCATTTAATCAACGGACTACAAGGGTGAGTTTCTATATCTCTTATGAAGTCGTTTTTGATATTCGTATATACGTAGCTCGATCAATCCTCGTAGGGATTCGGATCGAATTAATTTTCGTTTTACTGCTTCCGCTGGGCCTTCGTTTTAGGAACCGAATCCCAACAGTGGTATCGGAGCGTAGGTCTTGCGATTGTATATACGAATAGCAAATCGAGATCATCGAGTTATCGTGTATCTAATACAGCTAGCTCCAATGCTTTGGCCAAAGACTTATGATCACATCTGCCAATAACCGTATAGGACATATAACCCGTTCACTAACAGGAGAAAGAATTCTATCTTGGTATTCAGTAGGACCTGCTACTTGTCCATCAAGATGCACGTCGAGATTGACCCCCGCCTTCCGGTTTATAGGGTCGAACTACTCTAATGAAAATCTTGACGTCACAAGCACATCCCTACTAAATCCTCAAGTCGAAGGTTCACGAATACCTATCACAACCTTTCGATTCCATCATTGACTGTCCCGGAGTGAAATCCGTGTGACGAATCGAGGGTGAGTCGGTTCGAGTATACTAATCCAATTAGCATACCTATAACGTGTGCTCCCACTAACCATTAGTGTTCGACAAGCACTCTCCTTGTCAAAGAACACGTCATACAAGTCTTCACATAAACTTAATGCCCAGTCAAGTTTCATTGACTTGCGAACGATTAAGTATTTGAGCTATAAACCTTTCCAGTGCCGACCCCCTTATCCAATAAGGAGTGGAACGTTTTTCTCTCAAATACACGGACTAGTTTCTACATGAATATTTACGAGTTAGGAATGCCAGTAACTACCAGTAAATAAAGAAACATCCATTGCCTTATATTGATGATTTACATAATAACAAGTACAATGCCCTCACTCAACATCCTCTGAGTGGCATTCGAGGGCATACTCATAATAATCTCCCACTTGCACTCAATGCCACACACTATGGTATCTAATACCCATGTTCTCCAGATGACGCTCCAAGCTAGTCTGAGAAAGTGACTTGGTCAGTGGATCGGCGACGTTGTCGGCCGAGCCTACTCTGTGCAGCACAATGTATCCCTTGCGAACAAATTCTCTTATGAGATGATACTTCCTCTCAATATGTTTGGTGCTGTTGTGAAACCTCGGCTCCTTGGCTTGCGCTACAGCTCCGTCGTTGTCACAGTACAGCGGAATAGGCAGCTCAGCACATGGTATCACTTGAAGTTCTCCCAGAAACTTCTTAATCCAGAACCCTTCCTTGGAAGCCTCTGAGGCTGCTTGATACTCAGCCTGACAGGTGGAATCAGCAGTCGCGCTTTGCTTGGCGCTACGCCAAGATACTGCTCCTCCATTAAGAGTAAATATGTAGCCAGAAGTAGACATCGAGTCGTCCTTCAGTCCTTGGAAGTCCGAATCAGTGAATCCCACCACATCCAATTCTCCACCGCCATACATAAGAACCATATCTCTAGTCCTTCTTAAGTATTTGAGAACGTTCTTTACAGCAGTCCAATGTTCCCTACCTGGGTTTGCCTGAAACCTACTCACCATGCTTACAGCATGCGCGATGTCAGGTCTTGTACACAACATAGCATACATAAGGCTACCCACGGCCGAAGCATATGGTATATTACTCATTTCCTTTCGTTGTTCCTCACTTTGAGGACACATCTTCAAGGTGAGTTTTATTCCATGTCGCATCGGTAGGAACCCTCTTTTAGAATCATCCATCTTAAATCGCTTTAAGATTTTATCTATATAGAGCGCTTGGGAAAGACCTATTGTTCTCTTCACTCTATCCCGGTAGAGTCGAATACCAAGAATATAGGTAGCTTCTCCCAAGTCTTTCATGGAGAAATTACTCGAAAGCCAAGCTTTCACAGAACTGAGTATTCCCACATCATTTCCTATTAGTAGAATGTCATCTACATATAGTACTAAGAATGCGATCTTGCTCCCACTAAGCCTCTTGTATACACAAGGTTCCTCCTTATTTTGCACGAAATGAAACTCTTTGATTGCCTCGTCAAAACGAAGGTTCTAACTACACGACGCTTGCTTCAGTCCATAAATGGAACGCTGAAGCTTGCACACTTTCTGAATATCGACTTCGGACAAAAAGCCTTTAGGCTGCTCCATATAGATTTCCTCCTCGAGGAATCCATTAAGGAAAGCCGTCTTTACGTCCATTTGCCATATCTCATAATCGTGGTAGGCAGCTATAGCAAGCATCATGCGAATAGACTTGATCATGGCTACGGGCGAGAAGGTATCGTGGTAATCGATCCCTTCCTTTTGGGTATAACCCTTTGGCACAAGCCTGGCCTTGTAGGCGTCAACCTTGCCATCACCATCAGTCTTTATCTTATAGATCCACTTGTTCCCAATAAGCACTATGCCTTTGGGGCGGTCCACTAGAGTCCAAACCTGATTGACATGCTTCGAGTCTATCTCAGCTTCCATAGCTTCACGCCATTTCGCGGAGTCTACATCCACCATTGCTTGGTCATAAGTCGTCGGGTCGGTCTCTTGGCTATCACTTGGAACCTCATGGAGACCCAGCTCCTCCAAGTGCACAAGCCCATACCTCTCAGGTAAATGAGACACCCTACTAGACCTATGAGGTAGTCGTACTTGTGTTTCAGAAGGTTCGGTTCCAGTTTCTTGCACAGGTGTCTCCCAAGGAGTTTCATTATATTCTTCTAAAGAAATACTTCTACATACTCCGCCTTCCTGAATGAACTCATCTTCCAGGAAGTGTGCTTGTAAAGCAACAACGATCTTTCGATCTTCGGGCATGTAGAATAGATATCCCATCGTCACAGATGGGAATCCAATGAAATGTCCCTTCGCGGACCTAGCTTCCAACTTCTCCACCTTAGTCTTCTTGACATAGGCGGGACATCCCCAAATCCTAATATGATTAAGACTTGGTTTCCTTCCCTCCCACATCTCATGTGGAGTTTTAGGAACGGATTTGGAAGGACATCTGTTTAAGATATAAGTGGCAGTCAGGAGTGCATACCCCCACAGGTACATTGGTAAGTCAGTATAGCCCAGCATGGAACGGACCATGTTTAACAAGGTCCGGTTCCTTCTTTCTGACACACCATTTAACTGAGGAGTACCTGGAGGTGTTAGTTGTGAAACTATTCCATGTTCCTTAAGGAACTCGTCAAACTCCGTACTCATATACTCGCCACCTCGGTCCGACCGAAGTGCTTTGATATGATTACCATTTTGTTTCTCGACTAGGGCCTTGAATTCCAGGAATTTCTCAAAGGCCTCGGATTTATACATAACCATACCTAGTATGATCATCTGTAAACGTAATGAAATATTGATATCCGTTACGTGCTGCTTCCAAAGCACCACATACGTCGGTATGGATTAATCCCAGTTTATCAGCGGCTCTTTCAAATGTCCCTGTGAAGGGGGACTTAGTCATTTTGCCATTAAGGCAAGTAGGAAAGGGATCTGATCCCAATGGACCCATAAGTCTATCTTTTTCCATCTTGTAAACCTTGGTCTGACCAACATGACCAAGTCTAAGATGCCATTTCAAAACTTGATTGGTTTCATCCCTACCACGTTTTCTAGTCATAGTATTCACAACTACTTTGTTGCTGAGATTTAGATGATACAATCCATTCAACAATGTAGCAGTACCCACTAGTTTATTTCTAAAATAAATTTTGCAGGAACCATCACCAATGAAAAATGAAAAGCCTTTTCGGTCCATGACCGGAATGGATACAATGTTTTTGTGCCCCTTGGGCAAAACGAGTACATCTTCTAAAGTCAAAATAAAGCCGGATTTTAAACCCAAAAGAAGTGATCCTATGTCGGTCGCCTCGACACTATGCCCGCTTCCGACTGTGATCATAACTTCTCCACCTCCAAGCTTCCTACTTTGTTCCAGATCCTAATTCACGGTACAAATATGAGAACTAGCACCAGAATCCAGTATCCAGGAAGTAGAAAATACAGTAGCAGAACAATTTGTTTCGAAAACTAAAAGTTCTGTACCTAAAGTGCCATGAAGAATCGGACAGTCTCTAGCCCAGTGGCCCAGCTCACCGCACTTGAGACAAGCATCCTTCTTCTTGTTCTTTGGAACTATCGGGGCCTTGCCCTTTCCCTTAAGGTCCTTAGCTTGCGGTCTAGTCCGCTTCTTGGTCTTTTTCTTCTAATTCTTAGACTTCCGAAGTCCAGAAGAAATCACAAGGGCAGACTCCTTCATTCGCGGAGTCTTCATCTGAGACTGAGCGGTCACCAGTTTGTTCATTAGCCCAGCTAAGCTACATGCAATCTCATTGCAGTTAAAGTTCATAACAAATTGTGAGAAGGAATCAGGAAGAGACTGTAGGATAAGGTCGGTTTGGAGAGAAGTATCCATTTTAAAATAAAGAGCCTCCAATCTCTCGATCATGGATATCATTTTGAGGACATGTTCCCCAACTTTCTCACCTTCCTTCATCCTTGCACCGAACAATTGCTTGGATATCTCATATCTAGCAGTTCTGCTGTGCTCACCATGAAGTTTGGTTAAGTGAGATAGAATCTGCCTAGCAGAAGTCATTTTCTCATGAGCTCTCTGAACCTCATTAGACATAGAAGCCATCATGTATGCACGGAATTTTACGTCATCCTTAACCCACTTTTCGTGGTTTTTAATCTCTTCCTAATTGGCTCGGGTCCGCACAGGAGGCGCCGGAATGTCCGTCTCCAAGACATATCCCAGTGCCTCTATACTGAGGACAATCATCAGATTGCGGAGCCAATCCACAAAGTTAGGTCCCATTAAGGTGTTCTTTTCGAGTAGAATTGCGAGTGGATTCATTGTCATATTGAGATTTGTCTACATTAAGTATAACAGATTAATTAGTGACTCATTCAATTATGTTCTGAGTATAGAATTAAGGTCTTTTCTATTCTTATTACCCATCTCCCACTATTTTTATCGGAATAACACACTCCCATGTGAAATCCGGAAGTATCGTCGCTCTACTTCATAGTGGTGATCGAGTTCTTTATAAATCTTAATAGAGGGCAACGGAACAAGTTTCTAGTCTATTAATTTTTATAAAGTGGTGTCCAACACCAACTCATCTAATGGATGATTCGATCTTCTTTTTCCCCTTGTTCACTTCCCTCAACCTATACGGTTTCTATGGTTCGTGAACAAGTTAAGTTTATACCATCGACGCAAATAAGTTTCACAATTGTATCTTATCCGGCAACCTATCAGGTTTTTAGGGATAAAATTTGTTCCAACCGAAGGCATCCAATGCGCTTATGGTAATTTATCCATCCTCCCCGAACGACTATCCCGATAACTCGGAAGCATAGCACATCCGGTTTGGATTTTAATTTCCCGAAAACTCGATGGAGGGAAGGAAAACCTTGAAACCTTATAAACTTAATAATTTATCGTTGGAGAATTTTCGCGATTAACATTACACTTTGCACATTAATCGTTTAAGCGTGTTTGTGGCATTCATACAATATGAAACAACCATTCACAACCTAGTTGCTACCAACATGTGGTTCATGGACCGTTCCTAGAAATCAAAAACCCCGTAATCTAATTACAAGTCTTCGTCTTGAATCTTCGTCTTCTCGAAATGGATCTTCCTCCGGTCTTCGTCATTACATATAAATTTTACATCGAAAATTGCATCCTAGATACAAACATTTCTAGTAAAATAAATAGGCTCAAAACGGCCTTTACAACCCAATCGAATAAAACGAACGATTCAAAACTAAGTCCACGAACCACATCCCCATTCAAAAGCATTCATCCAATAAATACTATATAAATGAAAAGCGTAGAGATACATTGATCCAATCAACAATACGAACCGATCCAATCGATTCACACAATCGGTAATATGATAACGTTCAAAATAATTCGATCGACCATAAATATTCTAATTAATCAAATTTCCCTTATAAAATGAAATACCATAAATTATTTTAATCATATTAAATCTAATTTAACATGTGGGAGATTAATTTTCAAGAATACACGAAAAATTCGAGCCGGGGTGAAAACAGGCCTGCCTGACCGAGTCACCCTCGGCAGCCTGCCGGCAGACAGACCTGGCATGGCCGAGTAGCACTGTTGCGATTCGGTGCCTAAAACGAAGGCCCAGCGTGAGCGGTAAAACGAAAATTAATTCGATCCGAATCCCTACGAGGATCGATCGAGCTACGTATATGCAAATATATAAACGAAAAGCAAGAGTCGTAAGAAACTAACCCTAGAAGTCCGTTGATTAAATGGTAACCTTCTCTTGAGCTATTCCCCAAGCTTTGCTTGATCTCTACGAATCCAATCCACTTCAAGCCCTTGAACGATCCAACGCCGAAAGCACCGCGTCTCTACTTGCCACGCGCCAGAAAAACGAACGGAATGACAACACCTTGCTATCCTCCGAGGATACGGCTAGAGCTAGGTGATGAAGCTTGTTATAGATATTAATATCACTCTAAGTGTATGAATATCTATCTCTCTCAATATTTCCTCACAAAATTTCTCTAAGAAGTTATGAAGAAGATGAATAAAGAAGAAGATGATGAAGAAGACTTCTATCTCTCTCTCTTCTCTTGCAACCTCACGTTGGAATCAAGTGAATAAAGTTAATGAGGTGAGAAGTCTTCATCTCTTTATTCTATTTCCACTCACATGCAAAACAAATCATCCCATATGATATTTTGCCCCACAAGTCATGTTCCTTAATATAAAAAGGAAACAACAAGACAATGGGAAGGTCGGTGGAAGGGGTTGGAGCGGCCCATGTTAGAAATCGGACGAGTTCGGTTCGTTTCGGACTCCCGTGGTCTAAACAGATAAACTCCGATTCCGTATCGATGTATTTATATCGATTAATTAATCCAATTAATTAAACATATCAAATACAAAATAATATAATTAATTTCTCCAAGAAATAATTATATACATGAATTAAATTACTCACCCAGTAATTTATTTAATTCATTAGCCGTAAATCAATTTATCCAATAAATCGATTTAAACATCCAATGTTCCAAAATTAGATATCAAATATCTAATATTCATAATGAGAGAATTAGCTTTATTCATTCCGTCGTAAATCCTATTGTGCGACTCGGTAGGTCCGTCTCAGTCAGCAATGGGAGGAACCAAAGAGTAGTAGGACCACCTAGCCAGCCTGGCGGCCTACACTGTACCCCAACTGAGAACGAATGATTGGGATCATTCATGAACCATTCTGTCGTGAATACCAGTATACGTATAAACCCTTCTTTCAAATGTCCCAATCAAGTTATAGGGTCACGGTCAGTCAAACCCCATCTGTACTTGACGTTATGCATGCGTTAATGCAAATTGAGATCATCGAGCTCTCGTGTATCTAATACAACTATCTCTAATCCTTTGGCCAAAGACTTATGATCTCATCTGCCAATAACCGCATAGGACATATAACCCGTTCACTAACAGGAGAAAGAATTCTATCTTGGTATTCAGTAGGACCTTCTACTTACCCATCAAGATGCACGTCGAGGTTGACCCCCGCCTTCCGGTTTATAGGGTCGAACTACTCTAATGAAAATCTTGACGTCACAAGCACATCCCTACAAAATCCTCAAGTCGAAGGTTCACGAATACTTATCACAACCTTTCGATTCCATCATTGACTGTCCCAGAGTGAAATCCGTGTGACGAATCGAGGGTGAGTCGGTTCGAGTATACTAATCTAATTAGCATACCTATAACGTGTGCTCCCACTAACCATTAGTGTTCGACAAGCACTCTCCTTGTCAAAGAACACGTCATACAAGTCTTTACATAAACTTAACGCCCAGTCAAGTTTCATCGACTTGCGAACGATTAAGTATTTGAGTTATAGACCTTTCCAGTGCCGACCCCCTTATCCAATAAGGAGTGGAACATTTTGCTCTCAAATACACGGACTAGTTTCTACATGTATATTTACGAGTTAGGAATGCCAGTAACTACCAGTAAATATAGAAACATCCATTGCCTTATATTGATGATTTACATAATAACAAGTACAATGTCCTCACTCAACATTCTCTGAGTGGCATTCGAGGGCATATTCCTAACAATCTCCCACTTGCACTCAATGCCACACACTATGGTATCTAATACCCATGTTCTCCAGATGACGCTCCAAGCTAGTCTGAGAAAGTGGCTTGGTCAGTGGATCGGCGACGTTATCGGCCGAGTCTACTCTGTGCAGCACAATGTATCCCTAGCGAACAAATTCTGTTACGAGATGATACTTCCTCTCAATATGTTTGGTGCTGTTGTGAAATCTCGGCTCCTTGGCCTGCGCTACAGCTCCGTCGTTGTCGCGATGCAGTGAACAGGCGATTCAAAGACATGGTATCACTTGAAGTTCTCCCATAAACTTCTTAATCCAGAACCCTTCCTTGGAAGCCTCTGAGGCTGCTTGATACTCAGCCTGACAGGTGGAATCAGCAGTCGCGGTTTGCTTGGCGCTACGCCAAGATACTGCTCCTCTATTAAGAGTAAATATGTATCCAGAAGTAGACATCGAGTCGTCCTTCAGTCCTTGGAAGTCTGAATCAGTGTATCCCACCACATCCAATTCTCCACCGCCATACCTCAGAACCATATCTCTAGTCCTTCTCAAGTACTTGTGAATGTTCTTTACGGAAGTCTAATGTTCCCTACCTGGGTTTGCCTGAAAACTACTCACCATGCTTACAGCATGCGCGATGTTAGGTCTTGTACACAAACATAGCATACATAAGGCTACCCACGGCCGAAGCATATGGTATATTACTCATTTCCTTTCGTTGTTCCTCACTTTGAGGACACATCTTCAAGGAGAGTTTTATTCCATGTTGCATCGGTAGGAACCCTCTTTTAGAATCATCCATCTTAAATCGCTTTAAGATCTTATCTATATAGAGGGCTTGGGAAAGGCCTATTGTTCTCTTCGCTCTATCCAGGTAGAGTCGAATTCCAAGAATATAGGTTGCTTCTCCCAAGTCTTTCATAGAGAAATTACTCGAAAGCCAAGCTTTTACAGAACTCAGCATTCCCACATCATTTCCTATTAGTAGAATATCATCCACATATAGTACTAAGAATGCGATCTTGCTCCCACTAACCGTCTTGTATACACAAGGTTCCTCTTCATTTTGCACGAAGTCAAACTCTTTAACCGCCTCGTCAAAATGAAGGTTCCAACTACGCGACGCTTGCTTCAGTCCATAAATGGAACGCTGAAGCTTGCACACTTTCTGAATATCGACTTCGGACACAAAGCCTTTAGGCTGCTCCATATAGATTTCCTCCTCGAGGAATCCATTAAGGAAAGCCGTCTTTACGTCCATTTGCCATATCTCATAATCGTGGTAGGTAGTTATAGCAAGCATCATGCGAATAGACTTGATCATGGCTACGGACGAGAGGGTATCGTGGTAATCGATCCCTTCTTTCTGGGTATAACCCTTTGCCACAAGCCTGGCCTTATAGGCGTCAACCTTGCCATCACCATCAGTCTTTCTCTTATAGATCCACTTGTTCCCAATAGGCACTATGCCCTTGGGGCGGTCTACTAGAGTCCAGACCTGATTGACATGCATCGAGTCTATCTCAGCATCCATATCTTCATGCCATTTTGCGGAGTCTACATCCACCATCGCTTGGTCATAGGTCGTCGGGTCGGTTTATTGGCTATCACTTGGAACCTCATGGAGACCCAGCTCCTCCAAGTGCACTAGCCCATACCTCTCAGGAAAATGAGACACCCTACTAGACCTATGAGGTGGTTATACTTGTGTTTCAGAAAGTTGGGTTCCAGTTTCTTGCACAGGTGTCTCCCGAGGAGTTTCATTATATTCTTCTAAAGAAATACTTCTACCTGCTCCGCCTTCCTGAATGAACTCATCTTCCAGGAAGTGTGCTTGTAAAGCAACAACTATCTTTCGATCTTCGGGCATGTAGAATAGATATCCCATCGTCCCAGATGGGAATCCAATGAAATGTCCCTTCGCAGACCTAGCTTAGAACTTTTCCACCTTAGTCTTCTTGACATAGGCGGGACATCCCCAAATCCTAATATGATTAAGACTTGATTTCCTTCCTTCCCACATCTCATGCGGAGTTTTAGGAATGGATTTGGAAGGACATCTGTTTAAGATATAAGCGGCAGTTAGAAGTGCATACCCCCACAGGTAAATTGGTAAGTCAGTATAGCCCAGCATGGAATGGACCATGTTTAACAAGGTCCGGTTCCTTCTTTCTGACACACCATTTAACTGAGGAGTACCTGGAGGTGTTAGTTGTGAAACTATTCCATGTTCCTTAAGGAACTCGTCAAACTCCGTACTCATATACTCACCACCTCGGTCCGACCGAAGTGCTTTGATATGATTACCAGTTTGTTTCTCGACTAGGGCCTTGAATTCCTGGAATTTCTCAAAGGCCTCGGATTTATGCTTCATTAAGTATACATAACCATACCTAGTATGATCATCTGTAAACGTAATGAAATATTGATATCCGTCACGTGCTGTTTCCAAAGCCCCACATACGTCGGTATGGATTAATCCCAGTTTATTAGCGGCTTTTTCAAATGTCCCTGTGAAGGGGGACTTAGTTATTTTGCCTTTAAGGCAAGATTCACAAGTAGGAAAGGGATCTGATCCCAATAGACCCATAAGTCCATCTTTTTCCATCTTGTAAACCTTGGTCTGACCAACATGACCAAGTCTAAGATGCCATTTCAAAATTTGATTGGTTTCATCCCTACCACGTTTTCTAGTCATAGTATTCACAACTACTTTGTTGCTGAGATTTAGATGATACAATTCATTCAACAACGTAGCAGTTCCCACTAGTTTATTTCTAAAATAAAATTTGCAGGAACCATCACCAATGAAAAATGAAAAGCCTTTTCGGTCCATGACTGGAATGGATACAATTTTTTTGTGCCCCTTGGGCAAAACAAGTACATCTTCTAAAGTCAAAACAAAGCCGGATTCTAAACCCAAAAGAAGTGATCCTATGTCGGTCGCCTTGACACTATGCCCGCTTCCGACTGTGATCATAACTTCTCCAGCTCCAAGCTTTCTACTTTGTTCCAGATACTGATTCACGGTACAAATATGAGAACTAGCACCAGAATCTAGTATCCAGGAAGTAGAAAATACAGTAGTAGAACAATTTGTTTCCAAAACTAAAAGTTCTGTACCTGAAATGCCATGAAGAATTGGACAGTCTGTAGCCAAGTGGCCCATCTCACCGCACTTGAGACAAGCATCCTTATTCTTCTTGTTCTTCTGAACCATCGGGGCCTTGCCCTTACCCTTAAGGTCCTTAACTTGTGGTCCAGTTTGCTTCTTGGTCTTTTTATTCTGGTTCTTAGACCTCCGAGGTCCAGAAGAAATCACAAGAGCAGACTCCTTCATCCGCGGAGTCTTCATTTGAGACTGAGCGGTCACAAGTTTGTTCATTAGCCCAGCTAAATTACATGCAATCTCATTGCAGTTGAAGTTCATAACAAACTGTGAGAAGGAATCAGGGAGAGACTGTAGGATAAGGTCGGTTTAGAGAGAAGTATAAATTTTAAAATCAAGAGCCTCTAATCTCTCGATCATGGATATCATTTTGAGGATGTGTTCCCCAAACTTCTCACCTTCCTTCATCCTTGCACCGAACAGTTACTTGGATATCTGATATCTAGCAGTTCTACTGTGCTCACCATAAAGTTCGGTTAAGTGAGATAGAATCTGCCTAGCAGAAGTCATTTTCTCATGAGCTCTCTGAAGCTCATTAGACATACAAGCCATCATGTATGCACGGACTTTTACGTCATCCTTAACCCACTTTTCGTGGTTTTCGATCTCTTCCTGATTGGCTCTGGTCCGCACAGGAGGCGCCGGAATGTCCATATCCAAGAAGTATCCCAGTGCCTCTATACTGAGGACTATCATCAGATTGCAGAGCCAGTCCACAAAGTTAGGTCCAATCAGGTGTTCTTTTCGAGTAGAATTGCGAGTGGATTCATTGTCATATTGAGATTTGTCTGCATTAAGTATAACAGATTAATTAGTGACTCATTCAATTATGTTCTGAGTATAGAATTAAGGTCTTTTCTATTCTTGTTACCCAGCTCCCATTATTTTTATCGGAATAACACACTCCCATGTGAAATCCGGAAGTATCGTCGCTCTACAACAGTGGTATCAGAGCGTAGGTCTTGTGATCGTATATACGATATTGGCATTTGGAATTACTCAAAGGAAATGAGTAATATACCATATGCTTTGGCCGTGTGTAGCCTTATGTATGAAATGTTGTGTATGAGACCAGACATTGCGCACGATGTGAGCATGGTAAGTAGGTTTCAGGCAAACCCAGGCAAGGAACATTGGACAGCCGTAAAGAACATTCTCAAGTACTTAAGAAGGACTAGAGATATGGTTCTAATGTATGCCAGTGGAGAACTTAATGTGATGGGATTCACTGATTCAGACTTCCAAGGACAGAAAGACGATATGATGTTTATTTCTGGCTACATATTTACTCTTAATGGAGGAGCAGTATCTTGGCGTAGCGCCAAGAAAAGCGCAACTGCTGATTCCACCAGTCAGGCTGAGTATCAAGCAGCCTCGGAGGCTTCTAAGGAAGGATTTTGGATTAAGAAGATTCTGGGAGAACTTCAAGTGATACCATGTGCTGAGATGCTTGTTCCGCTTTTCTGCTACAACGACAGAGCTGTAGCACAGGCCAAGGAGCCGAGGTTTCACAACAGAACCAAACACATTGAGAGGAAGTATCATATCGTGAGAGAATTTTTTCTCAAGGGATACATTCTACTGCATAGAGTAGACTCAGACGACAACGTTGCTGATCTACTGACCAAGCCACTTTCTCAGATTAGCTTGGAGCGTAATCTGTAGAAGATGGGTATTAGATATCATAGTAAGTGGCATTGAGTGCAAGTGGGAGATTATTAGGAGTATTCCCTCGAATGCCACTCAGGGATGTTAGAGTGAGGGCATTGTACTTGTTATTATGTACTATCATTATCAGAAGCCAATTGTATGTTTCTTTATTTACTGGTAGTAACTGGCATTCCTGACTTGTAAATATATATATAAACTAGTCCGTGTATTTGAGAGCAAAAAATTTCACTCCTTATTGGATAAGGGGATCGGCACTGGAAAGGTTTATGGCTCAAATACTTGATCATTCGCAAGTCAATGAAACTTGACTGGGCATTTGTAATATCCGAAATTTTTACTACTATTGTTTAATGTTATTTTATCCGAGTTATGTTGTACAGCGTGGAATCTGTACAGTATGGATAAAATAAATGAAGGACTAAGATGTCAGTATTGGTATAATTGTCGTATTTGGTCGACAATTGTATTCGAGGATATAATGTGTTGAGTAATGTATTCAATATGTCGTATGTTCATATTTGGTATGTCGAGATGTTGGACGAGGATAGCTGAAAATAGCTAAGTACAGCCACGTTAGCGCACGCTATGAGATATGCTTAGCGCACGCTACGAGGTATGAGTAGCGCACGCTACGTGGTGCAGTTAGCGTACGCTAATAGGTTCGAATTACGTACGCTAAGGAGGATCCTTAACATACGTAAGGCATTCTGGGAAAGGTTCGGAAGGCGGCCGACAGGTAGGCCTGGGTTGATGTTTATCGGCATTTAGCGCACGCTACCAAGGAAGGTTAGCGTACGCTAATATCAGATCGTCCGACAGGGAATCTTGGCTTTCGGCGAGTGGACCCTGTCACTTGTGATGCGTGTACAGATAAGGTCAGCGGGTGTTTGTCATGTAGGGCTAGCGCACGCTAAACCGTATGGTTAGCGCACGCTAATTCCAGATCGGTTAGAGGAATCGCGGGAATCGCGGATGTTTTCGGCATGTGGGGGCACGAGTGGTAGGTGAATACTGTAGTAAGTCAACTTCGGATACCGCACGCTAAGGGCAAAGGACTTGCGTACGCTAGACAGTGTAAGTTACGTACGTTAATGCATGGGCATTATGTATGCTAGCACATGTACGAAGCCAGACAGTGGCCTCTGGACCCCGATAGCGCACGCTAGCAAAGTCAGTTAGCGCATGCTAAGGCTGTTGCGCACGCTAAATATGAGATGTTAGCGCACGCTAGTAATGTATTCTATATAAGGGGACAGACGGGTTTTGAGATGCATTTAGTCCATTCTTTCTCCTTCAGTCGATAGAGAGAGCTTTGGGAGGTTCTTGAGGTTCCCAAACACGGTGAGATGATGATCTTTAACAAGATTAAGATGGAGTGCATGGATTCAAGCCTTGTTCTTCAAGTTATTCATGATTCTTGGAATAGAGTCAAGTGTTCTTACTCTTGGTTCATCCAATCCAGGTAAATTTCGTATCCCTTTTATGGTGGTTCATTTTTCTTGGATGATTACATGTGAGGAGCATGTTGGATAATCAGATGATGATGTTATATGAGATTCAATGGAATTTTGATAAGAGTTTCGGATGTTAGTTAAGATTCTTCATACTATAAGGATGTTGATTCATTTAACCCGATCTAAGATGGATTTCTGAATCTTGGTAATTATATTGGCCGATTTAAATGAGATGAATCATGATACTAGGTTGAATTCCAGATTGAGTATGATATGATCCTTGTTATCGAGTCGGTTTGATTGTTGATGTTGTTATTGATATATGGACATTGATATGATCCTTGTGATAGTTATGGTGTCGTTTATCTTCAAGAGATATGGAGATTTATGTCTCCCTTCATTCGGATTCGTAGTCGCAAGATGTTATTCGATGCTTGGAATGCATGCCACTGTTCAGCATTAGCGCACGCTAAGCTTACTGGCTAGCGCACGCTAACGGGAGCAACTTAGCGCATGCTACATTATGCGTTTAACGTGCGCTAAGTAGGCAGACAGTGCAGTATTTTGTGTTGTGATTATGAATTCGTGATGGTTTGATTTGGTTTGTTCTGACTGTGTTTATTAGAGGTTTTGTTGAACCGTTGAGTTCGATGGGTTAGTTTTGTCGGTTGTTGATTGTTATCGGATATGTGTTATTTGATTACTTCGATAGGTTGAGATTATTGATCGGTGATTATAACCAGATGTTGCGGTCGTGTTCGAGTATGTTCGTTGTGTTGCTTTTGATCGGGGCTGCGGAGCTCGTAGACAAAGGCAATGTGTTCAGTAGCAGCTTCGTGGTATCGGTATCGAGGCAAGTTATTACTTGCTCAGTTATAATATTTAATGAATGGTTTCCGTTTCATTTCGTTTATAATGCATATAGCGATGATTATGTTAGGAGTATACCCTCGAATGCCACTCAGAGGATATTGAGTGAGGGCATTGCACTTGTAATTATGTAAATCATTTATATAAGGCAAATGAATGTTTCTTTATTTACTGGTAGTTACTGACATTCCTAACTCGTAAATAAACATATAGAAACTAGTCCGTGTATTTGAGAGCAAAACGATCCACTCCTTATTGGATAAGGGGGTCGGCACTGGATAGGTTATAGCTCAAATACTTAATCGTTCGCAAGTCGATGAAACTTGACTGGGTGTTAAGTTTATGTGAAGACTTGTATGACGTGTTCTTTGACATAGAGAGTGCCTGTCGAACGCTAATGGTTAGTGGGAGCACACGATATAGGTATGCTAATTGGATTAGTATACTCGAACCGACTCACCCTCGATTCGTCACATGGATTTCACTCCGGGACAGTCAATGACGGAATCGAAAGGTTGTGATAGGTATTCGTGAACCTTCGACTTGAGGATTTAGTAGGGATGTGCTTGTGACGTCAAGATTTTCATTAGAGTAGTTCGACCACAAACCGGAAGGCGGGGGTCAACCTCGACGTGCATCTTGACGGGCAAGTAGCAGGTCCTACTGAATACCAAGATGGAATTCTTTCTCCCGTTAGTGAGCGGGTTATATGTCCTATGCGGTTATTGGCAGATGAGATCATAAGTCTTTGGCCAAAGCATTTGAGCTAGTTGTATTAGATACACGACAGCTTGATGATCTCGATTTGCATTAACGCATGCATAGTGTCAAGTACAGATGGGATTTGACTGACCGTGACCCCATAACTTGATCGGGACATTTGGAAGAAGGGTTTTTATGTATACTGGTATTCACGACAGAATGGTTCTTGAATGATCCCAATCATTCGTTCTCAGTTGGGGTACAGTGTAGGCCGCCAGGCTGGCTAGGTGGTGCTATTACTCTTTGGTTCCTCCCATTGCTGACTGAGACGGACCTACCGAGTCGCGCAATAGGATTGACGACGGAATGAATAAAGCTAATTCTCTCATTATGAATATTAGATATTGAATATCTAATTTTGGAACATTAGATGTTTAAATTGATTTATTGGATAAATTGATTTACGGCCTAATGAATTAAATAAATTACTGGGTGATTAATTTAATTCATGAATATAATTATTTCTTGGAGAAATTAATTATGTTATTATGTATTTGATATGATTAATTAATTGGATTAATTAATCAATATAAATACATCGGAACGGAATCGGAGTTTATCTGTTTGCACTCTCGGGAGTCCGAAACGGACCGAACCCGTCCCGTTTTTCTTTTGGCCGACCCACACCTTATTTAATGTCTTGGTCTATATTCCACCATGGTTGGTGGAAGACCAAGACAACAAGGAAATCTTTTACTTTTCTTGTGACATTTTGAATGTCTTTGTAAAGGGGACATCTTGACTTGTGAATAAACTTTGAAGACCAAAAAATAAAGCCTCATTCTCTT
Organism: Orobanche coerulescens; assembly: GCA_033398695.1. Taxonomy (NCBI): domain Eukaryota; kingdom Viridiplantae; phylum Streptophyta; class Magnoliopsida; order Lamiales; family Orobanchaceae; genus Orobanche; species Orobanche coerulescens. The sequence continues at coordinate 90,883,058 of CM065814.1, forward strand.
CTTATTTAATGAACACACGGCAGATTCATAATGAAGAGGAAAAGCAGTGACTTTGTTTTGTGTTCTTCATTTTTTATTCACATTTTTCTTGGAGGGAAATTTATTAAGAGATATATTATACACTTAGAGTGTAATAATAAAAGCTTCATCACTTGATTCTAGCCGTAACCTTAGAGGTTAATCAAGTATTGTTATTCCGGTCGTTTTTCCGGCGCGTGGCAAGTAGAGACGCGGTGCTTTCGGCGTTAGATCGTTCAAGGGCTTGGAGCGGATTGAACTCGTAGAGATCAAACAAAAGCTTGGGGAATAGCTCAAGAGAAGGTTACCATTTAATCAACGGACTTCGAGGGTTAGTTTCTTACGACTCTTGCTTTTCGTTTATATATTCGTATATACATAGCTCGATCGATCCTCGTAGGGATTCGGATCGAATTAATTTTCGTTTTACCGCTTCCGCTGGGCCTTCGTTTTAGGCACCGAATCCGAACAGTGGTATCGGAGCGTAGGTCTTGCAATCGTATATACGATATATTGCATTTGGAATGCTTGACTAAATGATTAGTGATTTGGAATCACAACCGTTTAATTCGTTGTTTTAATTGTTCGTCGAAAATTTAATTTTTCCATATTTTTATGTTACTATATAAATCGGTTTTATTTATTAAAACTGAATTATATGGGTAATATTAAATTAGAAAAATATAATTTTTGAAATCGGGACGAAAAAGAGTCGGAAAATCGCTGCCCGAGATCGCCCGGCCGCCTGTGGATCGCAGGCGCCTGTGGCGCCCAGTCTTTGGACACGCCGGCTTGTTTCTACGTGGCGAGATCAGCCCCTCGGCTAAGGACCGGTTGTGATGCCGGACCACGGGCTAGGCCCGGGCGATTTTATTTCGATTCCGTTTTGTGTTTATGTTTTCGTTATAATAATTTCCGGAAATTAAATTGGATTTAATTTGACTAAATAAAATACTTGGTGTTTTATTTTGAGGAAATTTATTATTGTGAAATATTTATCATCCGGTTTATACGAACGAATTAAAACTACTATGTTTGTGAATTAATTGGATTAATTCTAATAGATGGTTATTATTTATATTGGTTGGATCAATATATTTAATGTGTGGTCCAATTATTTAGTATTTATTGGATGAATGCTTTTGAATGGGGATGTGGTTCATGGACTTAGTTTTGAATCGTTCGGTTTTATTCGATTGGGTTGTAAAGGCCGTTTTGAGCCTATTTATTTTACTAGAATTATTTGTATCTAGGATGCAATTTTTCAATGTAAAATTTATATGTAATGACGAAGACCGGAGGAAGATCCATTTCGAGAAGACGAAGATTCAAGACGAAGACTTGTAATTAGATTACGGAGTTTTTGTTTTCTAGGAACGGTCCATGAACCACATGTTGGTAGCAACTAGGTTGTGAATGGTTGTTTCATATTGTATGAATGCCACAAACGCGCTTAAATGAATTAATGTGCAAAGTGTAACATTAATCGCGATAATTCTCCCACAACAAATAATTAAGTTTATAAGGTTTCAAGGTTTTCCTTCCCTCCATCGAGCTTTCGGGAAATTGAAATCCAAACCGGATGTGCTATGCTTCCGAGTTATCGGGGTAGTCGTTCGGGGAGGACGGATAAATTACCAAGAGCGCATTGGATGCCTTCGGTTGGAGCAAATTTTATCCCTAGAAACCTGATAGGTTGCCGGATAAGATTCAATTGTGAAACTGATTTGCGTCGATGGTATAAACTTAACTTGTTCACGAACCATAGAAACCGTATAGGTTGAGGGAGTGAACAAGGGGAAAAATAAGATCGAATCATCCATTAGATGGGTTGGTGTTGGACACCACTTTATGAAAATTAATAGACTAGAAACCTGTTCGGTAGCCCTCTATTAAGATTTATAAAGAACTCGATCACCACTATGAAGTAGAGCGACGATACTTCCGGATTTCACATGGGAGTGTGTTGTTCCGATAAAAATAGTGGGAGATGGGTAACAAGAATAGAAAAGACCTTAATTCTATACTCAGATCATAATATAACAAGTCACTAATTAATCTGTTATACTTAATGCACACAAATCTCAATATGACAATGAATCCACTCGCAATTCTACTCGAAAAGAACACCTTAATGGGACCTAACTTTGTGGATTGGCTCCGCAATCTGATGATTGTCCTCAGTATAGAGGCACTGGGATACGTCTTGGAGGCGGACATTCCGGCGCCTCCTGTGCGGACCCGAGCCAATCAGGAAGAGATTGAAAACCACGAAAAGTGGTTTAAGGATGACGTGAAAGTCCGTGCTTATATGATGGCTTCCATGTCTAATGAGCTTCAGAGAGCTCATGAGAAAATGACTTCTGCTAGGCAGATTCTATCTCACTTAACCAAGCTTTATGGTGAGCACAGCAGAACTGCAAGATATGAGATATCCAAGCAACTGTTCGGTGCAAGGATGAAGGAAGGTGAGAAGGTTGGGGAACATGTCCTCAAAATGATATCCATGATCGAGAGATTGGAGGCTCTTGATTTTAAAATGGATACTTCTCTCCAAACTGACCTTATCCTACGCCTCTCCCCGATTCCTTCTCACAGTTTGTTATGAACTTCAACTGCAATGAGATTGCATGTAATTTAGCTGGGCTAATGAACAAACTTGTGACCGCTCAGTCTCAGATGAAGACTCCACGGATGAAGGAGTCTGCTCTTGTGATTTCTTCTGGACCTCAGAGGTCTAAGAACAAGAAGAAAAAGACCAAGAAGCAAACTGCACCACAAGTTAAGGACCTTAAGGGTAAGGGCAAGGCCCCGATGGTTCCGAAGAACAAGAAGAAGAAGGATACTTGTCTCAAGTGCGGTGAGCTGGGCCACTGGGCTAGAGACTGTCCGATTCTTCATGGCACTTCGTGCACGTAACTTTTAGTTTTGGAAACAAATTGTTCTCGCTACTATATTTTCTACTTCTGGATACCGGATTCTCGTGCTAGTTCTCATATTTGTACCGTGAATCAGATCTCGAACAAAGTAGGAAGCTTCGAGGAGAAGTTATGATCACGGTCGGAAGCGGGCATAGTGTCGAGGCTACCGACATAGGATCACTTCTTTTGGGTTTAGAATCGCTTTGTTTTGACTTTAGAAGATGTACTTATTTTGCCCAAGGGGCACAAAAACATTGTATCCATTCCGGCCATGGACCGAAAAGGCTTTTCATTTTTCATTGGTGATGGTTCTGCAAAATTTATTTTAGAAATAAACTAGTGGGTACCGCTACATTGTTGAATGGATTGTATCATCTAAATCTCAAAGAACAAAGTAGTTGTGAATACTATGACTAGAAAACGTGGTAGGGATGAAACCAATCAAGTTTTGAAATGGCATCTTAGACTTGGTCATGTTGGTCAGACCAAGGTTTACAAGATGGAAAAGGATGGACTTGTGGGTCCATTGGGATCGGATCCCTTTCCTACTTGTGAATCTTGCCTTAATGGCAAATGACTAAGTCCCCTTCACAGGACTTTTGAAAGAGCCACGATAAACTGGGATTAATCCATACTAACGTTTGTGGTGCTTTGGAAGCAGCACGTGACGGATATCAATATTTCATTACGTTTACAGATGATCATACTAGGTATGGTTATGTATACTTAATGAAACATAAATCTGAGGCCTTTGAGAAATTCCAGGAATTCAAGGCCCTAGTCGAGAAACAAACTGGTAATCATATCAATGCACTTCGGTCGGACCGAGGTGGCGAGTATATGAGTACGGAGTTTGACGAGTTCCTTAAGGAACATGGAATAGTTTCACAACTAACACCTCCATGTACTCCTCAGTTAAATGGTGTGTCAGAAAGAAGGAACCGAACCCTGTTGAACATGGTCCGTTCCATGCTGGGCTATACTGACTTGTCGATTTACCTGTGGGGGTATGCCCTCCTGACTGCCGCGTATATCTTGAACAGATGTCCTTCCAAATCCGTTCCTAAAACTCCACATGAGATGTGGGAGGGAAGGAAACCAAGTCTTAATCATATTAGGATTTGGGGATATCACACCTATGTCAAGAAGACTAAGGTGGAAAAATTGGAAGCTAGGTCTGCGAAGAGACGTTTCATTGGATTCCGTCTGGGACGATGGGATATCTATTCTACATGCCCGAAGATCGAAGGATCATTGTTGCTTCACAAGCTCACTTCCTGGAAGATGAGTTCATTCAGGAAGGCGGTGCAGGTAGAAGTATTTCTTTAGAAGAATATAATGAAACTCCTCGAGAGACACACTGCAAGAAATCGTAATCAACCTTCAAACACAAGTACAACCACCTCGTAGGTCTAGTAGGGTGTCTCATTTACGAGAGGTATGGGCTTGTGCACTTGGAGGAGCCGGGTCTCCATGAGGTTCCAAGTGATAGCCAAGAGACCGACTGACGACCTATGACCAAGCGATGGTGGATGTAGACTCCGCGAAATGGCGTGAAGCTATGGAAGGCCGAGATAGACTCGATGCATGTCAATCAGTCGGACTCTAGTAGACCGCCCCAAGGGTATAGTGCCTATTGGGAACAAGTGGATCTACAAGAGAAAGACCGATGGTGATGGCAAGGTTGACGCCTATAAGGCCGTGCTTGTGGCAAAGGGTTATACCCAGAAGGAAGGGATCGATTACCACGATACCTTCTCGCCCGTAGCCATGATCAAGTCTATTCGCATGATGCTTGCTATAGCTGCCTACCACGATTATGAGATATGGAAAATGGACGTAAAGATGGCTTTCCTTAATGGATTCCTCGAGGAGGAAATCTATATGGAGCAGCCTAAAGGCTTTGTGTCCGAAGTCGATATTCAGAAAGTGTGCAAGCTTCAGCGTTCCATTTATGGACTGAAGCAAGCGTCGCGTAGTTGGAACCTTCGTTTTGACGAGGCAATCAAAGAGTTTGATTTCGTGCAAAATGAGGAGGAACCTTGTGTATACAAGAGGGTTAGTGGGAGCAAGATCGCATTCTTAGTAGTATATGTAGATGACATTCTACTAATAGGAAATGATGTGGGATTGCTCAGTTCTGTGAAAGCTTGGCTTTCGACTAATTTCTCCATGAAAGACTTGGGAGAAGCTACCTATATTCTTGGTATTCGACTCTACCGGGATAGAGCGAAGAGAACAATAGGTCTTTCCCAAGCCCTCTATATAGATAAAATCTTAAAGCGATTTAAGATGGATGATTCTAAAAGAGGGTTCCTACCGATGCGACATGGAATAAAACTCACCTTGAAGATGTGTCCTCAAAATGAGGAACAAAAAAAGGAAATGAGTAATATACCATATGCTTCGGCCGTGGGTAGCCTTATGTATGCTATGTTGTGTACAAGACCTGACATCACGCATGCTGTAAGCGTGGTGAGTAGGTTTCAGGCAAACCCAGGTAGGGAACATTGGACTACCGTAAAGAACGTTCTCAAGTACTTGAGAAGGACTAGAGATATGGTTCTTATGTATGGCGGTGGAGAATTGGATGTGGTGGGATTCACTGATTCGGACTTCCAAGGACTGAAGGACGACTCGATGTCCACTTCTGGCTACATATTTACTCTTAATGGAGGAGCAGTATCTTGGCATAGTGCCAAGCAAAGCGCGACTGCTGATTCCACCTGTCAGGCTGAGTATCAAGCAGCCTCGGAGGCTTCCAAGGAAGGGTTCTGGATTAAGAAGTTTCTGGGAGAACTTCAAGTGATACCATGTCTTTGTACTGTTCATTGCATCTTTGCGACAATGACGGAGCTGTAGCGCAGGCCAAGGAGCCGAGGTTTCACAACAGCACCAAACATATTGAGAGGAAGTATCATCTCGTAAGATAATTTGTTCGCAAGGGATACATTGTGCTGCACAGAGTTGCCTCGGCGACAACGTCGCCGATCCACTGACCAAGCCACTTTCTCAGACTAGCTTGGAGCGTCATCTGGAGAACATGGGTATTAGATACCATAGTGTGTGGCATTGAGTGCAAGTGGGAGATTGTTAGGAGTATGCCCTCGAATGCCACTCAGAGGATATTGAGTGAGGGCATTGCACTTGTAATTATGTAAATCATTTATATAAGGCAAATGAATGTTTCTTTATTTACTGGTAGTTACTGACATTCCTAACTCGTAAATAAACATATAGAAACTAGTCCGTGTATTTGAGAGCAAAACGTTCCACTCCTTATTGGATAAGGGGGTCGGCACTGGAAAGGTTATAGCTCAAATACTTAATCGTTCGCAAGTCGATGAAACTTGACTGGGTGTTAAGTTTATGTGAAGACTTGTATGACGTGTTCTTTGACATGGAGAGTGCCTGTCGAACGCTAATAGTTAGTGGGAGCACACGTTGTAGGTATGCTAATTGGATTAGTATACTCGAACCGACTCACCCTCGATTCGTCACACAGATTTCACTCCGGGACAGTCAATGACGGAATCGAAAGGTTGTGATAGGTATTCGTAAACCTTTGACTTGAGGATTTAGTAGGGATGTGCTTGTGACGTCAAGATTTTCATTAGAGTAGTTCGACCCTGTAAACCGGAAGGCGGGGGTCAACCTCGACGTGCATCTTGACGGGCAAGTAGCAGGTCCTACTGAATACCAAGATGGAATTCTTTCTCCCGTTAGTGAGCGGGTTATATGTCCTATGCGGTTATTGGCAAATGAGATCATAAGTGTTTGGCCAAAGCATTGGAGCTAGTTGTATTAGATACACGACAGCTTGATGATCTCGATTTGCATTAACGCATGCATAGTGTCAAGTACAGATGGGGTTTGACTGACCATGACCCCATAACTTGATCGGGACATTTGGAAGAAGGGTTTATACGTATACTGGTATTCACGACAGAATGGTTCTTGAATGATCCCAATCATTCGTTCTCGGTGAAGTGCAGTGTAGGCCGCCAGGCTGGCTAGGTGGTGCTACTACTCTTTGGTTCCTCCCATTGCTGACTGAGACAGACCTACCGAGTCGCGCAATAGGATTGACGACGGAATGAATAAAGCTAATTCTCTCATTATGAATATTAGATATTGGATATCTAATTTTGGAACATTAGATGTTTAAATTGATTTATTGGATAAATTGATTTACGGCCTAGTGAATTAAATAAATTACTGGGTGATTAATTTAATTCATGAATATAATTATTTCTTGGAGAAATTAATTATGTTATTATGTATTTGATATGATTAATTAATTGGATTAATTAATCAATATAAATACATCGGAACGGAATCGGAGTTTATCTGTTTGGACTCTCGGGAGTCCGAAACGGACGGAACTCATCCCTTTTTTCTTTTGGCCGACCCACACCTTATTTAATGTCTTGGTCTATATTCCACCATGGTTGGTGGAAGACCAAGACAACAAGGAAATCTTTTACTTTTCTTGTGACATTTTGAATGTCTTTGTAAAGGGGACATCTTGACTTGTGAATAAACTTTGAAGACCAAAAAATAAAGCCTCATTCTCTTCTTATTTAGTGAACACACGGCAGATTCATAAAGAAGAGGAAAAGCAGTGACTTTGTTTTGTGTTCTTCATTTTTCATTCACATTTTTCTTGGAGGGAAATTTATTAAGAGATATATTATACACTTAGAGTGTAAAAATAAAAGCTTCATTAATTGATTCTAGCCGTAACCTTAGAGGTTAATCAAGTATTGTTATTCCGATCGTTTTTCCGGCGCGTGGCAAGTAGAGACGCGGTGCTTTCGGCATTGGATCGTTCAAGGGCTTGGAGCGGATTGAACTCGTAGAGATCAAACAAAAGCTTGGGGAATAGCTCAAGAGAAGGTTACCATTTAATCAACGGACTTCGAGGGTTAGTTTCTTACGACTCTTGCTTTTCGTTTATATATTCGTATATACATAGCTCGATCGATCCTCGTAGGGATTCGGATCGAATTAATTTTCGTTTTACCACTTCCGCTGGGCCTTCGTTTTAGGCACCGAATCCGAACAGATTATTATTGTGAACTCTAGCTATTTGGATCGTATATCGTTCTTCCGATTCTGGGAGGTAAATCATAATGTATATGCTTTATCTCGGTTATTGGTATGTTCGGGTACCGAGGTTATGTTGCGATAAAGACGAGGATATGAGTATCTATAGTTCATTGTACGTTTGGATCGCCGAGCATTGAGGATAATTGTCGGTGATGATTTGACATCGAGATTGCTCCCGAAGGACTCGGGACAAGTATCTTAGTTTGATTCGGTTTAGTGTTAATGATGTTGATCATGCAGGTTGTCATTCATGTTGCTGAACATGAAGTCGTCCTAGTTGTTTCATCATAGTGTCGTTCATGTTTTGATTCATATGTCGTTCATGTTGATGAACATTTTCATTTGCATATGTGTATGCATAATTGTGTTGTTTGCGTTGTGTTGATCCGATGGGATTGTGTGATCTATGCTGAGGGCGCTGGATCAGATGTCCACCTCGTGTTGGTCTGACGGGATCATCTTAGGATCTATGCTGAGGGTGCTGGATCATTGGACGGGTTTTCCACCTCGTGTTGGTCCGACGGGATCATCTTGGGATCTATGCCAAGGGCGCTGGATCATTGGATTACCCAGTGTCGTATTGATGGAATCATGTGGATTCGCATCGTTGGTTTTATATGTGTTGTTGTATGTATATTATTGGTTATCCACCTCGTGTTGATCTTGTAAGATCATCTTGGGATCTATGGTGAGGGCGCTAGATCATGGGATTGCCATTGACTATACATTGTTATTCTTTTTGAGCATATTGACGTTGTCACATGAGTATGCATTTGTAGGTCTTGTGTTAGGACCGTGTTCGTATGTTGCTTTGATCTGGCTTGGTTTAGACTGATATGATTGTCGTGGTATTGTGCATCTCGAGGTATGTTCCGTATTTCCTTTGGTTATTGTCTTTTGATGGACAATCGATTATTGTGTTGAGATGTGATGATGTCACCCGATGGATTGAGGTTGAACCGAGTTAGTAGTTTTCGTAACAGTGAGTTATGAAGACGTTTTGAGAACCTTGGGTTCCGTTTGAGATACAGTTAAGTTGATTAGATATGAGCTTGTCGTGTTGTTGAGGATACGAAATGTGAATTTTGGTAAAGTTATAACGATAAGATTACATTGGTCGTATTCTTATTTTGTATCTCATTAGTATGTAATTATTGATGTGATGTGACGGTTATCATTGTTGGATATCATGACTGACCCCGTCGTGGGCTTTCTTTTTAGGTTCTTGGATTTTCGAGCTTGTAGCGGTCGTGGAGAGATGAGCTTCCCGGAGGATACTGGATAGGGCATGTATTTGTGTATTGAGTTTCCTGATCAGTCGCTGTATTCCGCTGCTAGAGTATTTTAAATTGTTTGTCTTTTCCGCTGCGTGAGTATTTTTAAATGACCTTTCATTTTGGTAATTTGAGTTACTTTGGGAATCATTTTCTATACTATTGAGTTTCGGTCGTTTGGCCTTTGCCCTTTTCAAAACGAGATTTCACGACGGTTTTGATAAATAGATTTTTTTTAAAGTCTTCGAATATTTTAAAGATAGTACCGTCGTCGGCCCCTTGGGCATTTGTAAATATTTGCGAAAATTTCCTTTAGCCTTGTGGGTTCCATCTCGGGGCCCACGGCACTGAAATATTTCCAGTCAAATCTGGGGGTGTTACAGAATATGGTATCAGAGCTTAGGTTGAGAAAACCTAGGCATTCGGGTCCAGTTGGGTCGTGTTTTTGTCGCGTCATTCGAGTTGTCGATTGACAAATATTGGAGCCGTGAGTTTTTGTTGTTCACTCGGGCTTATGCGTTATGCGATTTACCAGTGTAGTATTGGGCTTGTTATAAACTTTTCCAAATGGTATTAACGTGTTTCTTCGGATAGAAATGTGTCGTGTTCTCGAGTTGAACTGATTTTGCAAAATGCGTGTTTTGAAAATATCCGTGTTGAGTATTTTCTTGAGTCGAGACATGTGTTAGTATCACGGGGAATCGTCGGCTTCACGATCTGTAAGTATTTGGATTTTTGAATTTCGTTGAGATTTATTGCCGTTCTAAGTTTATACGTTTTGAGATTCAGCAGATATTATGCATTACAGTATAAGGTGACAGAGTTGGGACAGGATTGATGATCTTGAGGAGTTATGATTTTGAAAATCAGTATGTTGGTTAGATTTTGCAATGGAATTGTGTATTCGGGAGAAGAACTATGGATTGTTGAGAAGAATATGTAGTCATGTTAGTTCATTTTGTGATATATGAACTGCTTTTGAGCATTTGAAAATGATACTTTTCAAAATGAATGTTTAACGGATGTTTTACGGAAAATGATTTTTGGGCCGAGACCCAATCGATTTTGAAATGGTTTTATAACTCAGGACTTGGGGTCCGAAAAGAGTTTTCTACTTTTTAAACTTCTTGTAATGTGGAATGAGATACGGGCTGAGACCCTAATATTTCAAAAGACTTTCCTGTTTTCTAAAACTCCCGAGAATTGTAAAACACTTTATCAATCTTTATCAATTTCGTTTCTGCCTTTCGCGGTTTTAGTTTACTTGTTCAAACGAAACTCCTCGGGAAGTCTTTCGCTATGTTGATTTGTTTCAATGTTTTGTCATAGCATATTTGAGGTGATCCGGGATGGATTAATGATTGACGCTGTGAGTCATATGTGGAAAAAAGAGTTTCTAGTCGGAGTTTATATATTGAGATTTTGGAACTCTATTGTGTGGTTTTCCGATGGAATATCAGTGGATATTGGTGACAAACCGAGTTGGCATACAGGAGTACGGATGTGGTTAATCATTTGCGTGGTTTTCATTTTAAAACTTCAAAATCGTGTGGATTCGAAGGAAACTGTTATCGAATACTTGGCACCAGCGAGCCAATTTAATTTTTTGAAAATTTATTTTGTGGTCTTACCAAAATTTATGTTTTGAGTTTTGGAATTTTTGAAAAGAACTTTTGAAAATTGTCTTCGTGACAAGAGTATATGATTTCAAACTGGTTTTGAAAATGTGATTGAGGTACATACGCATTTAGTGCATAATGCATATCGTGGTGAAGTTCTGAGTGAGACTCTCGACTGGATATTTCATCGGTATGGTACGAGGAAAAGAGATTCGAATTTCAGCGTGGTAGTTTGGTTATCCAGGGATGATCGGTTGATCTATCAGATGAGAGAAATATGCTGCGTATTGTAGATTCATGCACAAGATGCGATTTTAGAAACTTTGAATTTTCTGAAATCGGGACATATGTGCTATGTGATTCCATTGGTATGATAGTAGCGCGATTTTACCATAATGATTTTCGAATGATTTCTTTGTAAGTATAGATTTGGGGTTGTTGACCTCATGCTGGTTGTCTTGAGTACTGATTGGTCATTCGCACTCCATGTATAATTTGGGTATGTTCGATGGGTTGTGATTGCTTGTTCGTACGCCGAGGGGTACGCTCACCAGTCGGGTATATTTATTGAGATACACTGTATGTGATTGGTGTGTCATTTTGAGAATGTTATTCTTTCGTATATCTGTTTCTGTGGTTCTGTGTTGACCGTGTTGGAGCTTACCGTGTGAAGGTATTCTCGAATTGTGTTGACCTTTGGATGGTCGTATTAGAGTTTATCACGTCGATGATATTCTCGGCTAATTTGTTGATTGATCATTGTTAACGATCGTATGAGCGTTCGGACGTTGTGTTGATATTTTGGGGTCTGTTGTCATTGTTTTGGACAGTTGTTTCACAGTTGTATTGTGTATTATTCGTCTTATCGGAATTGGGACTTGATTATGTAATCAGGCAGACAGGATTTGATTCGGGCAAATTGTTTCATCCGAAGATGATATATTTGGTTGGGACTTATAGAATTGTTATTGTAAGTGTGTTGAGGCTTTACAGTGAAGTCACTTGCTAGTATCTCAGGAGATCGTCGACTTGGCACATATGTAAGTATGCTATTTTGGTTATTCGGTATTAATGATGATTGATCGTTGTCGTGATGGTTTCGGAATATTTTGGTTAAACGGTTTGTTTGTTTTCTATGACGGATTGCAAGTTTCGAGGACGAAACTTATTTTAAGTAGTGTAGTATGTAATATCCGAAATTTCTACTACTATTGTTTAATGTTATTTTATCCGAGTTATGTTGTACAGCGTGGAATCTGTACAGTATGGATAAAATAAATGAAGGACTGAGATGTCAGTATTGGTATAATTGTCGTATTTGGTCGACAATTTTATTCGAGGATATAATGTGTTGAGTAATGTATTCAGTATGTCGTATGTTCATATTTGGTATGTCGAGATGTTGGACGAGGATAGCTGAAAATGGCTAAGTACAGCCACGTTAGCGCACGCTATGAGATATGCTTAGCGCACGCTACGAGGTATGAGTAGCGCACGCTACGTGGTGCAGTTAGCGTACGCTAATAGGTTCGAATTACGTACGCTAAGGAGGATCCTTAACGTACATAAGGCATTCTGGGAAAGGTTCGGAAGTAGGCCGACAGGTAGGCCCGGGTTGATGTTTATCGGCATTTAGCGCACGCTACCAAGAAAGGTTAGCGTACGCTAATATCAGAGAATCTTGGCTTTCGGAGAGTGGACCCGGTCACTTGTGATGCGTGTCCAGATAAGGTCAGCGGGTGTTTGTCATGTAGGGCTAGCGCACGCTAAACCGTAAGGTTAGCGCACGCTAATTCCAGATCGGTCAGAGGAATCCTGGGAGTCGCAGATGCTTTCGGCATGTGGGTGTTGGAACAATATCTTTTAGATATTTTGATGATGTGTTATTAAAACCAAAATTTACTTAAAACATATTTTTCCTTTGCAAAAATTTCAGTACAGTTAACGTACGTAACTCGCCTATCATAACGTACGTAACACTCATTGTTTTCATAAGTTTTTTTGTACAGGTAACGTAAGTAACCAGCTCTAGCTAACGTACGTAACATTTGAAATATTCTGACCGTTGGAAAAGTCATTAGCCGTTACAACAAGTCGTCACAATCAACGGATCTCTGACTTGAAGATTACGTACGTAACCATACAATGTATAACGTACGTAACGTATATTATCAGATCTCACTGAACCAGTTCTTCACTGATCATTACGGCCGCTAAGCAAAGCACATAACATACGTAACATTCATAACGTACGTAACTCATATCGCCTAACGTACGTAAGCAGTAAAACTGCTCCAATGGGAAAATGTGCTCAAAAAGGCTATAAATAGCCCACTTCATGGAGATAGAAGATACACAAGTATTCTGAGCCTACTTGCATACTCAAGCAATATCAAGCAAACATTTTGAGAGATATACTTATTCTAGATTGTGATACGAGAAGATTTGTTCTATAATTTCCAATCTTCATTCTTGTATCGAAGAGCGATATATCATGAAAGTCGAGTTCCTACTCGCATTTGATTTTTTGTAAAGGTTATCTTGTACCCAGAAAAACAAGAGTGTTTTAGTGAGGTTGTTCTTGAGCCCGGAAATCAAGAGATTGTAAGAAGTTGGCACTAAACTAGAAAGTGCAATTCTAAGTTCTAAGAAAAGTCCTAGTCGATAAAACTAGGTAGGGGACGTAGGCTTCGTTAATATCCGAACATCTCGAACAAATTCTTGTGTTCTTTCTTTTCCGCATTTTAATTACTCCGATATTTTGCTTCCGCACAAAAAGAGTTCAATACTCTTATCCGCACTATTCAACCCCCCCTTCTGGTGGCGGTACCAATCTAACAATTGGTATCGGACATTCTCTTTATCACCGGATTAACACCCGCTAGAGAAAAGATCCAAATGGCCTTTATCCACTCCTCCGTTGAAGGCAACGCTCTCAATAGCCCTCCCTTCTTCGATGGTTCAAACTTTATGACATGGAAGAAGAAGATGTCCATCTTCATCCGAGCCCACGATATTGAAATATGGAAGGTCATTGCCCTTGGACCTACCATTCCTAAGAAGACGGATGGCTCTCTCAAAAGTTTTGAAGAGTACGATGATGCCGACTGGAAGAACGATCACTTCAATAGTAAAGCCACTCAATTGCTTTACTGTGCTCTCAATCCAGAAGATCACAATAGAATTTCTTCTTGCGAGACGGCGAAAGAAATCTGGAAAATGTTAGAGATCACCCATGAAGGTACGAGTCAAGTTAAGGAAACCAAAATCAATATGCTTCTTCACGACTATGAACTCTTCACTATGAAAGAAGAAGAAAGCATTACCACTATGCTTGACCGTTTCTCGGCAATCACTAATGGGCTAGCTTCATTCGGGAAACCGATATCAAGTAGTGATAAAGCCAAGAAAATCCTTCGGTCTCTACCAAGAGAATGGGACGCTACTGTTACGGCTATCATGGAGTCGAATGACCTCAATACCATAGAATTCAGCGCTCTCATCGGATCTCTCATTAATTATGAGATTGTCATTAAATCTCGAAGTTCAAAACCAAAACCCAAGAAGAGAGAAAGGACAATCACTTTCAAAGCCAAAGAAGAAAGCGATCTAGAGGATGAACCTATCGAAGAAGAGGACGAAGAAACCGCCTTTTATGCCAAAAACATAAAGAAATTCAAAAATCTTCTACAAAGGCGTCGGAGAGACATCAAGCAAGAATCAAGGGATGAATCCAAAAAGACTCACTTTCCTCAAAACAAAAAGTTCGACAACACCTGTCGAAGGTGCGGCGTTCCAGGCCATTTTGCGAAAGATTGTCGTGCTGCTGCTCCAATAAGTTCATAAAAACCACCTCACGAAAAGTTCAAAAAGAAGGAAGTTTATGTCGCCACATGGAGCGATGATGATGAGGATGATGAACCACAAGTCCAAACCAATCTTGCTCTAATGGCCCGCGCATCCGAAGATAGTGACGAAGAAGTCGAGGTTAGTGATTCTCATGAAGAACTACTTGATGCTTTTGAATCCCTAAATAATGAATACGAAAAGGCTTGCAATAGTAATAAAGATTTGAAAAAGAAAATAAAACTCCTTGAAAATGAAAATGCTAAATTATTGAAAAACAAGGAAGTTTCGATTGATCATACGAATTGTTTGGAAACTGAGAAAATTCTGAGAGATGAATTGCACAAAACTCAAAAAGAATTAAAACTTTATGTTAGAAAATTCTCATGTGGTAATGACAAATTCGAGCAACTATTATTTGGTCAAAAATTTTCTATTTCAAAACAAGGACTTGGATATAATTCATTTCCAATGAAAAAGTCCTTAGAAATTACCACAAAAGATTCGGACACTTTAAAAACGGGAATTCCATCATGTCCAAAATGTTTAAAACCTGGACATACCGAAACTTACTGTTGTAATTCTAGACGTACTATAAGGGTTAAGCAAATTTGGGTACCAAAAGGGACCGTTGTTAAAAATCAAGTTTTTGTATCTAACTCCTCAGGACCCAAATTAGCCTGGGTACCTATAAAACGGAAGAAAATTGTTTTTGTAGGTACAAGCAAGGAAGACAACATTATCAAATAAATGGTATGTTGATAGTGGATGTTCAAATCACATGAGTGGAAATGAACATCTCTTCATGGAGCTGAAAAAGGAAGATCGTGGCTGTGTTACCTTTGGCGATAATAAAAAGGGCCAAATAAAAGGGACAGGTAAAATTGGTAAGAAACCTTTACCTACTATTGAAAATGTTATATTTGTTAATGGACTTTGCCATAATCTTCTGAGTGTTTCCCAACTTTGTGACACCGGTCTTAAATTGATTTTTGAAATTACGCATTGCACGGCAATGAGAAAAGACCAAATCATTTTTATTGGATTGCGTTA
This sequence comes from Orobanche coerulescens, assembly GCA_033398695.1. Classification (NCBI taxonomy): domain Eukaryota; kingdom Viridiplantae; phylum Streptophyta; class Magnoliopsida; order Lamiales; family Orobanchaceae; genus Orobanche; species Orobanche coerulescens. The sequence continues at coordinate 90,898,901 of CM065814.1, forward strand.
TGGAAATATTTACATTGTTGATCTCCAAGATGAATCTTCCTTCAACGAAAAATGTCTACTTTCGTACGATGAAAATGCCGTTGTTTGGCACCGAAAATTGGGACATGCCTCTTTACCACTTCTTTCAAAATTGGCCAAAAATGATATTGTTCGTGGTCTACCAAAATTAAATTTCAGAAAAGACCACATTTATGAGGCATGTATTAAAGGTAAACATGCAAGAGGCTCGTTTAAACCGAAAATGGAAATTTCCACTAATCGCATTCTTGAATTAATTCATATGGATTTAATTGGTCCGTCTCGACATGCCAGTCTAACAGGTAAACTTTATACTTTAGTTATTGTCGATGATTTTTCAAGATTTACTTGGGTAAAATTCTTAGCCAATAAATATGATGCTTTTAACGAGTTTGTTAAGTGGTGTAAGGTTACCCAGAAGGAAAAAGAATTACCAGTTATCGCCATTCGAACCGATCATGGTGGAGAATTTGATTCTAATCTCTTTAAAGATTGGTGCGATAAATATGGTATTGGGCACAACTTTTCGGCACCTCGGACACCCTAACAAAATGGAGTTGTCGAGAGGAAGAATCGCTCTCTAGAAGAAATGAGTCGGACAATGCTCAATGAGTATGGTCTCCCTAAATATTTTTGGGCCGAAGCTGTTAACACCGCTTGTTATGTTATTAATCGTGTCCATCTCAGGAGAAACAAAATGATGACTCCTTATGAGATTTTTAAAGGTAAAAAGCCCAATTTATCTTACTTTCATCCATTTGGTTGTAAAGTGTTTATTCATAATAATGGTAAGGAAAATTTGGGTAAATTCGATTCAAAATCAGATATTGGTATATTTCTTGGTTATTCTACTAATAGTAAAGCGTATCGGATATTTAACTGTAGAAGAGGCTCGGTAGAAGAATCTATTCATGTAAAATTCGATGATACAGTTTTACCCCCGAGAAAGGTTGTTTTTGATGATGATGCAGGTATGGTTCCAGCTAATGAAGTGTCCGATGTATCAAAGGAGTTGGAGAAGCTCGACGTAAGCTCAGACAAGCAGGAGGAAAATACTTTCAACCTTCCTAAAGATTGGGCAAATGTGAAAGACCATCCGATAGAACAAATTCTCAGAAAAATCGATGAAGGTGTACGAACTAGGAGGAATATAAATGATTGTATTAACAATATTGCATTTATTTCTCTTACAGAACCAAAGAATATTGATGAGGCCATAAATGATGAGAATTGGGCTATTGCTATGCAAGAAGAGCTAAACCAATTCGAAAGAAATAATGTTTGGGAATTAGTTTCGGCACCGGTAGACAAGTCAATCATTGGCACCAAATAGGTTCATAAAATCAAAACCGATGATGATGGTCTCCCAATTAAAAATAAATCAAGGTTGGTCGCCCAAGGCTATAATCAAGAAGAAGGCTTGGATTATGAAGAAACATTGGCTCCTGTTGCTCGTCTTGAAGCTATTCGTCTTCTCTGTGCTTTTGCCGCATACAAGAAGATCAAACTCCATCAAATGGATGTAAAAAGTGCATTCCTAAATGGAATCATCCAGGAGGAAGTGTATGTCAAGCAACCGCCAGGTTTTGAAGATTATGATCATCCGGATCATGTGTACAAGCTCCATAAAGCTCTCTATGGATTAAAACAAGCTCCGAGAGCATGGTATGATCGGTTAAGTTCTTTTCTTATTTCAAATGGGTATAAAAGAGGTAATGTTGATAATACCTTATTCATTAAGATTTTAGGTGATGATATGCTAATTTGTCAAATTTATGTGGACGATATTGTTTTTGGTGCAACTAACGAAACTCTGTCCAAAGAATTTTAAAATCTTATGAAGGGAGAGTTCGAAATGACCATGATGGGAGAGTTGAAAAACTTTCTCGGACTCCAAATTAGGCAACTCAATGACGGAATATTCATTCACCAATCCAAGTACGTCAATGAGCTCCTAAAGAAATTTAAGATGGAAGATTGCAAAGAAATATCCACTCATATGTCTTCCAGTCTTAAACTCGACAAAGATGAAAAAGGTAAATCTGTTGACCAAAAACAGTATCGAGGTATGATCGGCTCTTTACTTTATTTAACTGCATCTAGACCCGATATAATGTTTGCTACTTGTCTGTGTGCTCGCTTTCAAGTAAATCCTAAAGAATCTCATCTCATTGCATGTAAAAGGATTTTTCGATATTTAAAATATACTGCTGGCTTAGGCCTGTGGTATCCCTCGAGCATTGATTTTCAACTTTTTGCATATAGTGATGCCGACTTTGGTGGATGTAAAATTGATAGAAAAAGCACCACCCGAACTTGTCATTTTATGAGTTCGTGTTTAATTTCATGGGGGAGTAAGAAACAGACTAGTGTCGCTACTTCCACAGCTGAAGCTGAATATGTGGCTGCGGGAAGTGCATGTACACAAGTCTTTTGGATCAAAAATCAATTACTTGATTATGGCATCGAACTTAAAAATACTCCTATTTTTTGTGACAACACGAGTGCCATTAATTTAAGCAAAAACCCCATTTTGCATAGTAGGACAAAACACATAGAAATTCGTCACCATTTTATTCGTGACCATGTCCAAAACGGGAATGTTCGTCTCCAATTTGTTGGTACTAATGAACAATTGGTAGATATTTTTACAAAACCATTACCCGAAGAGGCTTTCAACTTTATTCGCATAAATTTAGGAATGGGTCATGTTGATCATTTTTAAATGTTGCATATTCATCATAGTCACATTAAATGGTCATTTAAATCGGGACGTCATCGAAAGGGAAAAGACTGCTCATTTGGTCCTGCTTACGGACGTTACGGGCGGTCCATTACGTACGTAATAGGACCTTACGTACGTTACAGGATAATATGTTACGTACGTAACAAATCGCAGGATTCAGTCCAGAGAATTCAAGTTTTTACGCTACGTAAACGTACGTAATCCTCTTTTGACCCTAACACTTATAAACCCATTTCGACCGTCTTTTTCATTTCACCTCAAATCCCTAGCATCGACGGCGAAGAACTCTATCCTAAATCGACCGAAACTTCAATATCGTTCATCAACCTTCACTTTTCCAGCAAATTCACTCAAGATGGCTTCCAGAACTGGAAAGAAGCGAAGAGGAGAAACCTCCCAATCATCTTCCACGGCTTCAGGCGAACCAACCTTTCGGAATGCTCAGGCTATGAAAATTTTCAATGAAATCCTTATTGACGAAGAGGTAACTCCGAGTCACCATTTTGATTTCGAATCACTGAACTCTATTGGTGTTGCTATCGAAGAATTCTTCGATATGCTTGGGATAAATCGTTTTGTTAGCCTTGCTCGACCGATATATATGGACTGTGTGAAAGAATTTTATGCAAATTTTTTTGTCACGTATGATGCCGATGGACTTGGTGTGGTTAACTCTCTTGTGCGTGGTAAACCTATATCCTTTGATGCCGCAAAACTTTCTGAACTTTTTGGTAACCCTAATGAGGGATTTAGTTATAAAGGAGAGTTTGCCTCTCCAGATGACGTCATTGACAACTTCTCTGACGACGAAAGCTATGGTGTTAATGAGTCCAAGGTCCGTGATTTCTTGACGCACAAAGCCGTTCTAAATGTTTATTCAGTGCGTTTTGAGAACAATGACTTTGGGATAAACATCCGCTTGCTTAATGATGCCATTACCCGATGTTTAAGGCCAAAAGTGAACGCTCAGCTTCGTCTTGTGCATATCGATATGGAGATCATATATCACGTTTTGAAAGATCATCAAGTCAACTTCGCGTCTATTGTGCTTAAATGGTTCGTGGAAAAAGGTCAAATTTTCCACAAAAAGAGTTACGCGAAAGTTGATCGGCAAAGAAAATCGGGAATGCCGTTTGGGTCAATCTTAACAGAAATATTTGAGAATGCAGGAGTTGATTTGTCTGGGGTTCATGGGGTTCCGATTCCTAGGGGGAGCCTCATCACTGAGGGGACTATACGGACGATGAGGTATCTACGCACGAGAAATCATGGGTGGATATACTTTGCGTACACCAAGGATGACGATCGGCTTGTAGATGAGGGTGCTCTTCCAAGACCGGAGGAGAGGATCACTTCTAGGTGGATTGAGCATACTAGACCTCGTCCTTCATCTCAGCTTGGTTCCTCCCGACCTCGTCCGGAATCCTCTTCATCTCATATGGCTTCTCGGATGGATAGGCTCGAGAAAGATATGAGCGAAATCAAAATCATGGTCAAGAGCATCTGCACGCATTTTGGGATACCGCCGACACCTCCGGATGCGGACCTTGACTAGTCGGTCTATCCTTCTTATGATGATGTTTCCCTTTTTATTTTGGATATGACAAATATTTCATTCTCATGCATAAACTCTATTAGTGTTTTATTTTGGATATGTTTCGTCTGTAATAACTATCTTTGTTTTTATGCATTATTTTGGTTAATCGTTGCTTTGGATTCTATTGATTATATTGCGTATTGTTGATTTTTTTTCAGGATCTCTCAACTTTTTGTTAATGACAAAAAGGGGGAGAAAAATATGTATTCGTCTTTGAAATCATCTTTTGAAATAACCCGTGCTCGTTTTCAGGGGGAGCCTTATTAAATTTTTAAATCTTCCTTAAAATCATGTTTTCAAAAACTCCCATACTTAAATTTTGTCATCATCAAAAAGGGGGAGATTGTTGGAACAATATCTTTTAGATCATTTTGATGATGTGTTATTAAAACCAAAATTTACATAAAACATATTTTTCCTTTGCAAAAATTTCAGTACAGTTAACGTACGTAACTTGCCTATCATAACGTACGTAACACTCATTGTTTTCATAAGTTTTTCTGTACAGGTAACGTACGTAACCAGCTCTAGCTAACGTACGTAACGTTTGAAATATTCTGACCGTTGGAAAAGTCATTAGCCGTTACAACAAGTCGTCACAATCAATGGATCTCTGACTTGAAGATTACGTACGTAACCATACAATGTATAACGTACGTAACGTATATTATCAGATCTTACTGAACCAGTTCTTCACTGATCATTACGGCCGCTAAGCAAAGCACATAACGTACGTAACGTTCATAACGTACGTAACTCATATCGCCTAACGTACATAAGCAGTAAAACTGCTCCAACGGGAAAATGTGCTCAAGAAGGCTATAAATAGCCCACTTCATGGAGATAGAAGATACACAAGTATTCTGAGCCTACTTGCATACTCAAGCAATATCAAGAAAACATTTTGAGAGATATACTTATTCTAGATTGTGATACGAGAAGATTTGTTCTATAATTTCCAATCTTCATTCTTGTATCGAAGAGCGATATATCGTGAAAGTCGAGTTCCTACTCGCATTTGATTTTTTGTAAAGGTTATCTTGTACCCAGAAAAACAAGAGTGTTTTAGTGAGGTTGTTCTTGAGCCCGGAAATCAAGAGATTGTAAGAAGTTGGCACTAAACTAAAAAGTGCAATTCTAAGTTCTAAGAAAAGTCCTAGTCGATAAAACTAGGTAGGGGACGTAGGCTTCGTTAATAGCCGAACCTCTCGAACAAATTCTTGTGTTCTTTCTTTTCGGCATTTTAATTACTCCGATATTTTGCTTCCGCACAAAAAGAGTTCAATACTCTTATCCGCATTATTCAACCCCCCCTTCTAGTGGCGGTACCAATCTAACAGTGGGGGCACGAGTGGTAGGTGAATACTATAGTAAGTCAACTTCGGATAGCGCACGCTAAGGGCAAAGGACTTGCGTACGCTAGACAGTGTAAGTTACGTACGTTAATGCATGGGCATTACGTACGCAAGCACATGTATGAAGCCAGACAGTGGCCTCTGGACCCCGATAGCGCACGCTAACAAAGTCAGTTAGCGCACGCTAAGGCTGTTGCGCACGCTAAATATGAGATGTTAGCGTACGCTAGTAATGTATTCTATATAAGGGGAGAGACTGGTTTTGAGATGCATTTAGTCCATTCTTTCTCCTTCAGTCGATAGAGAGAGCTTTGGGAGGTTCTTGAAGTTCCCAAAAACAGTGAGATGATGATCTTTAACAAGATTAAGATGGAGTGCATGGATTCAAGCCTTGTTCTTCAAGTTATTCATGATTCTTGGAATGGAGTCAGCATTTCTCAACGGATTCATTCAAGAAGAAGTCTACACGAAGCAACATATGGATTTGAAGACTATGAATTCCCAAAATATGTGTATAAACTCCACAAAGCACTATATGGTTTGAAACAAGCTCCACGAGCATGGTATGATTGTTTGAGTAATTTCCTTATTTCACATAATTATAGGAGTGGTATAGTTGATAATACTCTCTTTAGAAAATTCTTTAATGATGATATGCTAATTTGCCAAATTTATGTGGATAACATCGTTTTTGGTGCTACTAATATCTCTCTGTCAAGAATTTCCAATCTTATGAAGGGTGAATTTGAGATGAGTTGATGGGCGAACTCGCATACTTTCTTGGTCTTCACATTAAGCAAGGAGATGATGGAATTTTCATTCGTCAAACAAAATACACCAAGGACTTGCTTAAGAAATTTAAGATGGAGAATTGCAAAGCTATATCTACTCCATTGTCATCTTCATTAAAGCTTGACAAAGACGAGCATGGGAAATCCGTAGATCAAAAACTCTTTTGAGGTATGATTGGTTCATTACTATATTTAACCGCTTCTAGAACAGATATAATCTTTTCTACTTGCTTATGTGCTAGATATCAATCTAATTCAAAGGAATCACATTTAATTACGTGTAAACAAATTTTTTGTTATCTTAGTGGAACTATTGGCTTAGGCCTATGGTATCCTTCATGTCTCGATTTTAATCTTGTTGCATATAGCTACGCCAATTTCGGTGGATGCAATATAGATAAAAAAAGTATTAGCAGTACATGTCACTTTCTTGGTTCATGCTTGATTTCTTAGGGGCGCAAAAACAAACGAGTGTAGCAATTTCTATAGCCGAAGCCGAATACGTGGCTGCTGGAAGTGCGTGTGCACAAGTCCTATAGATTAAAAATCAACTTCGAGATTATGGCATAAATTTTGGAAATACTCCGATTTTACGTGATAATACTAGCGCCATAAATCTCAGCAAAAACCCTGTTTTGCATAGTAGAACCAAACATATTAAAATAAGGCATCAATTTTTGAGCGATCATGTTCAAATTAAAGATATTAGTTTAATTTTTGTTGGCACAAAAGATCAATTAGCCAATATTTTTACCAAGCCTTTACCCTTAGAATCTTTTAATTCGATTAGATTACAACTTGGTATGGAGCTCGACAATTTTAGAAATTTATTTCTAGTATGAACTCCTGCTTTAAACCAATGCCTTCAGACCCTATTCTCCGATAGCGCACCCTAGTACATATAATAGAGCATGCTATTTAGACCGTCCAGATTCATACTTAAACCTAATCGGTCAACGCCACTTTATTTCTCCATCTCCTTCATCCGCCACTAACCTCTGCAAAGCTCACTCCCCTTCCGTTTTCTCTCTATTTTTTTGAACTAAACTACGAATACTTCATTACCAAATCACTGTCATGGATAGTGGATCGAAAAAAGCAATACAAAAGCTCCAAACGACCGCGGACGGACGAACTCGATGCCTCCAGGTTTCACTCTTCCGTCTGTCAAGAGGTATACTATCAAATTATGCCTCAAGAGCATGTTACTGATTGCTATTACTTCAACTTTGCAAGTCTAGACAGAGCAGGGTTAAAAGTTCGGGAATTCTTTGATAAGTTGGGGATTTATAAATTTGTTGAGATGAAAGGTCCGATTTGTCCTGAATTGATGCGTGAGTTTTATTCGAATTTACAGTTGAAACTCACTTCTCTTCAAAATCATCGGTTTTGTTTTCGCTGGTTTGTGGTATGAAGATGTTTGTCGCCTATGAAATTATGAAATTCTGAAGGAAATATTCGATCTTAATTGCGATGGATTCATGTCCGATGGGTCGTCTCAAGATGATGAAGACGAGTTGAAGTTAAGTGAAATTGATATTCGAAAACTTTTAAGTTCGAAAGCTGTGATTGATATCACAGATGATGTTCTTGAGAATAATGACTTCGGTATTGATATCCGTTTTGCTCCTCGTTGCTCTTACAAAGTGGTTTATGCCTAAGGTCAACACACAACACAAGCTTGTTGGTGTTCATAAACAAGTTGTTTATCATGTCTTGAATGGAGAACAAGAGAATTTTGCCGCAATGGTATTTAACTGGATGATGGCCAAAGGAGATTTACTCCATTCGAAAAAATATGCCTCTCTAGCGAGAAAATCTGGAATGCCTTTTGGATGCATTATCACGGAAATTTTTAAGTTCCATAAAATAATCTTGCAAGGTTAAGTGTCTATTCCGGTATCTAGAGGTCAAGAGATCTCTGACTCCATGATAAAGGCGATGCATTATATTCAAACTCTAAATCGAGGGTGGATTCGATTTTCTCACCTTCGTGAAGATGACCGGGTGCCGAATGGTACACGTCTTCCAACACCCGAGGAAAGAATCACTCAGAGAGGACCTGAGACTTTAAGGGAGATATATACTGGAGGATTTCAATGCAAAGCTCAAGCTAAAGGAAAGAAGACAATTCTAGAGGGAACGAGTGCGACCAAAGAGGAAGATGACTTGGTCGTCCGGATGCGTAGCTTGGAGACTGGTCAGTTTGAACTCAAGGAAGAATTTAAGAGGAAGAACTTGAGGGTCTTCGTTCCGACCAAAATGATCATCGCGAAGAAATAAAGTCGGTGAAAACACTTCTCGACGCCTATATTCATTCCACTAATCTGAGGTTACTGTTTCCAACCTCGTCTTCCAATTCCTTAAATTTATCTCCGCTTTGTTGTTATCTTGACTTATTTCTATGTTTACTTTTTGTTGGTTGTGTTTGAAACTTTGTATTAGAATTTGTTATCATTTGTTTTGAATGGCACTAGTGGTAATTTTGATTCATGTTATTTGACAAAAAGGGGGAGAAATTCGTTGTGAAAATTCCTTATCAACATATTGTGATATTTTCAACACTAACAAAAATCGAACAATGTCAAAAACCTTGATTCAAAAATTTATTTACAATTTTTGCAGTAATTTTTACTCAGTGTATTGTCACCATAAAAAAGGTGGAGATTGTTGGACCAATTTCAAACACACTTAGTAAAATATAACATATGTTAAATCATTTCTTAGCGCATGTTAAATAACTTGAGCAGAGAACTGAAAGGAATGCTATCAAGCTTAACGCACGCAACTGTTGTGCTTAACACACGTTACCGATACTACTATCGCACGTTACAGTGTCATGTAACGCACGCTAACAGACCAGGACAGTAAGCTCAGCATTTTCATCAGGAACTGATTAACGCACGCTAGTGTGTCCATAGCGCACTCTAAAGCCTCAAGACAGTGGGTTCTGGAATTCATACATGGAAGCAGGAAATGCACGCTAAGGATGAAGCAACATACGCTAAGTGAAGTTATTAACGCACGTTATCAAGCTACTCCAGAGAAGTCCATAGAGCAAAATTGAAGACATTAACGCACGCTACGTGTAGGAATAATGCCTGTTACTGAGCTATTCCAGATAAGTCCAGAGAGCAAAACTGAAGACATTAACACACGCTACGTGTAGGAATAATGCACATTATTGAGCTATTCCAGAGAAGTCCAAAGAGCAAAACTGAAGACATTAACGCACGCTACAATGAAGGTTAACGCACGCTAAATTCAAAATATGACCATTAACCTATATGAACGTTGGATTTATGACAGTTACTTCTATAACATGCATACTAGATTTTTAGGGTTGACTATCAGTTAACGCACGCTGTTCATATGGGTAATGCAGGCTAATGAGGATTTGAGACCGTTAAGGCCGAAAAGAAGACCGTTCCTTTTTTGATTGGTCAAACTTACTTTTACAATAACGAACGCAGATCCTTATATTAGCACAAGATAATGAAGGTGGCTTTTAGATCGAGTTTATTGGATCAAGGCTACAAATACCCATTCATTGAGGACTTCAAAGAGACATAACAATTGTTAGGATAAATATTCTTGTTTTGATAATCGCCAACATACAGCAAAGAAGTCTTCAAGAATTCAAAATCTCGCTAAATATCGAAGCTGTTAGGAAAATCCATACAACCCATCCATACAACAAGAGATCTTCTACAGAGTCCATCCTACAGAGCCTACATCATAAAACAAAATAAACACTGTTTATTCATAAAGTATTCACGGTTAAAAGCATCCTTTATTGTTGATAGGACAGCATTTAATGCGGTCGGAAAGAGACAAGTCTAAACTCTCTAAAGAGCATTAATGCAAAGTCAAAAAGAATGTCTGAAGTATTAAATGCGATCTGCTTTAATTCAAACATTCAGGAGCCACCAATCAGAGATGTCAACATCTCACCAACCAGCCAACGGCTATATTTATAACGGATCTATTTCCAAGGTTATAAGTATCCCCAAGCAAGAGGACATTGCTCACTAGTGTGTTATTCATTCTTGTGCATATATCTGATGCATTACTCTGAAAATATCGCTATTAAAGAGCAGTATATTTCGTGAGCATACAACAGTATTGTTTGGATTAGATGTCCCTTTTTACCATTGAGCAGTATATTTCATGAGCAAACAGCACAGCATACAACGAACGCTCATAAAAGATACTGTTTGGATTTGTTGTACCTTTTACCGTTGAGATTATCATTAGCCCTTTGTGGACTAAGTTCTTTGCGCATTCTGACCTGTGTGGGAAGAATAGCATTGAAGATGAATCTTTGATATGTGTGAGAAGAAGCGAGTCGGAAGAGCTTGGAGATTATCATTAGCCTTGTGTGAACTAAGTTCCTTGTGCATTCCGACCTGTGTGGGAAGAATACCATTGAAGATGAAGCTTTGATATATGTGAGAAGAAGCAAGTCGAAAGAGCTTGAAGCTAATCTGTTTGAATGGCCAAAGCTGTAGTCCATGTATCAATCTGTGTGAACGATATAGAGACAGGTTTAGTTAAAGTCACGTAGTTGTGTACGTAGTAATTTTAATCAACTCTTTACTCCTGTGTGGAGGACCAGTGGACGTAGAGGGGTTTACCTCGAACCACTTAAATATGTGTTATTTACTTTCACTCATTACTGTTTTCATTTAAACTGTGATTTATAAGTATACATTATGAAAACCCTATACCTATGAAGCAAACAGTAGAACACCCAGTTTCTGTATTTACAGCAACTCACTATCAAACATCCACTACACAATTAACTTCGAAAATTGTACAGCTTATTGTATTTTTACCGTGTAAGCTGTTTACTATATACTCTGTAGCCAATAAGTGGTATCGGAGTGGTTGATTCTAAAAAAAATCAGTTGATTTTTAACTAAATGAGATCCACAAATCACTAGCCTCTGAAAACTGTGTCATATTTTCATCATCTTTTCCATTTCTTAAATGGACACCTATATGATAAACAAAGTTCCTATGTTCTCCATTAACGAGTTTGATGACTGGAGGATTAGAATGGAGGCTCATCTTGCCGCCATGCATGAAGAAATGATATTCGTCATCCAGGAAGGTCCAATAAAGATAATGAAAGTCAATCCAGCGGCGAGGATGTAACACCCCAAACTAGGCGGATATTACAGTGCCGTGGACCCCCGACTGGGACCCACCAGGCGAATGAAAACTGATGAATTAAATAATATAATTGTAGTACCGAACCACATTATATTACCAAATACTCCGATGAGGAGCTTACGTACAATACACCAGGACAATACAAAATACTAGTATATTTTATATGAAGATAAAATACACCACCCTGAATAAATAAACATCTCAAACGGAATTTGCAGCGGAAATACAAATGAAGAGAAATAAGAATGACTGAAATAACCGGAATGACTGGGGCCCCCTAATAGTATCACTGGGACTACTCGCCGTCAACATGCTCTTCCCGTGCCTTCGCCTTGCCGTGACCTGAAAACAAAATCCCCCCCCAACGGGGTCAGTTAAACAGAACAACAATCCTCAAGGGTTGAAAATACACAATCATGATATATCTGAAGTTATGAAATATCCTTAGTTATGAATTACGCTGAAGAGGAGTATCATAGTACGCCCGTAGTGTTCTGTGCAAGTGTACAAGACAGATGGCCGGACACACCCGTCCTTGTACCTAATTAGTCTCACGGAGGTAATCGTTACCGTGTGCACAGTCCAATGTATCACTCCCAATACATGGCCATCGCGTGCCCGACTAAAAATTCCACACATCCGCACCCGGCCATGCAATATGAACTCAGAAGGTCATATGAACGAGAATGACCACAATGAATATCAATGGATAATAATTCGACAAGGTCAAGAATGACTCACCGAGATGAAAATAATAGTGAAGTGATTGATAACCCAATGAAATGATTGGAACCGTCGTTCCTCGTGAATGAAATGATTATTCGACAATTACAAGTCTCAATACGGTTAATACAATGATGAATGAGTTATGATTATGAATGAACAACAACAAAATGAATGAATATCCTTTTAATCGAGTAAGAATTAACTTACACAACACTGGTGACAATTATCCTTCCACGAACAACGTCCTAATTGAGATATCGGTCGCTCGAACAACCTTGAATAACACAAATACCAATATCGTTCAACATACGAATCAAACACGAATATAACGAACTCAAAACGTCGATACGATTAAACCAAGTTCATTGGGGCATTATATCGAACACTTTGTGGCCAAATTTCGATTGTTTATAACCAAACCTCAATAATACCAACATCAAATCCCCAAGAAGTGTTTCAAACCAACAAAACATTTTCAATACGATCAATAATCCATTATGAATATCCAAAATCGTGATTTCAACAATAATTAATCGAAAACCCCCCAAATCCAACACAATATTCAAAGTGTTCTTGAATAATCCTTCAATAATCCAATGAATAATCAAACATGTCCATAACCATGCGTATATCACTTCATACAACACGATCTTAACATCCAAAACATCATATCTCAATACAAAATCGAAATCCAAGAGGTTTGATGAATATTACCTTTGAAGATCCAAGTACTTTAATCCGATGAAATCGCGTTAGATCCACAATCCGAGCTTCACGATCGAAAGGAGATGAAGAAAATCAAACACTCAAGTGATAGATGATGGGAAGTCTCCCCCCTCAAGCCCTCTCTCTCGTATGGTTGAAGAAAAGGAAAAAAATGAGTTGATCTCGCTGAAAAAATCGCAATTATAGTCTTGGCTTTGTGTGCCGGCGGCCGAAGTGTGCCGCGGCACAGGCCAAATCGCCAGTGATCGCGGCGTGCCGCGGCCTGCATTTAATGTGCCGTGGCGATGACTCGGATGTGCGCGGCCGTCGGCATGAGGGGTTGGCCGATAAGTTGCAACATGAGTGTGCCGCGGCCCGGACGAGTGTGCCGCGGCCCTGCCGGCATGAGCCGCAGCCCACAGTACAGGCTGCTCGGCCAAAACTGGAAAATGTGTGTGCCGCGGCGCACACTCCTTGTGCCGCGACCCACACCCCCCTTGGGTCCTAAAATGATGAAAAATGATCTGGGAAGAGAATAAAAGCAATAGGAATCAATATTTGGAAAACAATAACACGAAATGGAAGTACGGAAACCCCAAAACGGTGGTTCCATGCAATGATTACAAGGGTTCGTCCAACAAAACACAATTTGAACAATGAGGAGATTAGAAATGACATGAACTCCAACGTCAACATCGGCTAATGAATCAATTACAACAATCAAGATAATACTCTTGTCTCGTTTCCCGAGTAAGGTTGAAGCAATGAACAATATCGATACACAACTCGATGTTATTCCGAACGGTGAACACGGATGAATGATTATTGACTAGTGAAAAATTACATAGTGACAATTACCGAATGAAATTACTGAATGATAATGACTGAATTACAACCGGGTATTACATACACCCCTCTTAAAAGAGTTTCGTCCTCGAAACTAAGGGTCAAACAACTCGGGATAACTCTCCCGCATACTCTCCTCGGTTTCCCAAGTAGCCTCTTCGACTCCGTGTCTAGACCACTGAATCTTGACCAAATGAATCGTCTTGTTTCTCAACTGTTTGATTTGCCGCTCTAAAACTCGTATAGGATGCTCCTCATACGAATGAGCATCCGCGATCTCGATTTCGTCGAACTGAAGTATGTGGCTCGGGTCGGCAACATACTTCCGTAGCTGAGAGACGTGAGACACATTATGAATTCGGCTCAACACCGGAGGTAAAGCCAATCGGTAAGCTAGCTCGTCTACTCGATCTAAAATCTCAAACAGTCCAATGAATCTCGGACTCAACTTTTCCCGTTTTCCGAAATGGAAAATACCTCGACTCGGGGATACCTTGACCAACACGTGGTCACCTGTCTCGAACTCTAGTGGTCGACGACAATTATCTGCATATGATTTCTGTCGACTCTGAGCTGTCGACATACGACTCCTGATCAAAGCTACCTTCTCACGGGCGGCTATAAGCATATCGGGCTCGGTGCCGATTGATTCTGATAAGTCATCCCAACACAAAGGAGATCGACAACGACGACCGTACAAGGCTTCGTAAGGTGCCATCTTAATCGAAACATGCCAACTATTATTATACGTGAACTCGATCAATGGTAGTTGGGCTTCCCAATCGTCTTTCCAATCGAGGACACATGCCCTCAGCATGTCCTTCAAAGTCTGAATAGTCCTCTCTGATTGTCCGTCGGACTGAGGATGAAAAGTTGTACTGGGATTAAGTTGAGTTCCCATAGTACGATGAACTGATTTCCAAAAATGAGACACGAATCGTCCGTCACAATCGGAAACGATACTCTTAGAGTACCATGCCATCTCACTATCTCTTTGATGAACAACTGGGCCAGTCTTTCAGGATCCCACGTATCCTTAATCTCAAGGAAATGAGCTGATTTAGTTAAGCGGTCTACAATCACCCAGATCGTATTCATGCCACGACGACTTGTCGGCAAACTCGTGATAAAATCTATAGAAATGTCTTCCCACTTCCATTTTGGAAATGGTTTCAGCATACCCGCCGGTCGCTGATGTTCAATCTTGACTTGTTGACAGGTTAAGCATCTCGAAACAAATTCCGCGACTTCTCGCTTCATATTACTCCACCAGTAATTTTGTTTCAAGTCTTTGCACAACTTGCTAGACCCCGGATGAACAGAATAAGGGGTAGCATGAGCTTCTCTCAAAATCGAGTTTTTCAACTCGTCATTAGCCGGTACCCATAAACGATTCTTAAGTCGCAAAAGTCCATTCTCGTGGACCACAAATCCAGGGCTTTCCCTTGAGCCACATCCCCACGGATGCGCAACAATGATGGGTCTGAACCCTGATTCACTCTAATTGCCTCCTCAAGTGGCGATGAAATCTCTTACATGCAAGGTTGCCCTTGCACTCGCTGAAGCCAGACCTCGATCTCGGGTGTAAGGTATTCCTGCTGAAGATCCTTCTGAACTGTTAAATGAGCAAGCATCTGCTCCTGAACGGACTTACGACTCAAGGCGTCGGCGACAAAGTTCGCCTTGCCCGGGTGGTAAAATATCTCAATATCATAATCTTCGATTAGTTCCAACCACCACCTCTGTCGCATATTTAACTCATTATGAGTAAATATATACTTCAACTCTTGTGATTGGTGAATAACTGACAGGTGACGCCATAAAGGTAATGACGCCAAATCTTCAAAGCGAACACCACGGCTGCTAGCTCCAGGTCGTGGGTCGGATAATTAAACAGCTAATCCGAGGAAACTTTGGATTTCCTTAACATTCTTCGGAGGTTGCCAATCTCGGATAGCCTCCGTCTTCTGAGGGTCGACACGAACTCCATCTGATGAAATTACATGCCCGAGAAACGTCGCCTCGGACATCCAGAACTCACATATGGAAAACTTTCCATAAATATGCTCTCGTCTCAACATGTCGAGAACCTGATGAAGGTGAAGCTCGTGCTCCTCCCAGTCACGAGAATAAATTAAAATGTCATCAATAAAGACAACTACGAACTGATCCAAAAAGTCGATGAAGACCCGATTCATTAACTCCATGAATACCGCAGGTGCATTAGTGCATTAATTAACTCCACGAACTCATAATGGCCATAGCGTGTTTGAAACGCCGTCCTCGCGATATCCGACTCTCGAATTCGCAACTGATGATATCCAGATCTTAAGTGGATCTTAAAAAAAATACTGAAGTTCCCTGAAGTTGATCTAAGGGATCGTCGATGCGGGGTAGAGGATACTTATCCTTGATCATCATCCTATTCAACTCCTGATAATTAATACACACACGAACGAACCATACTTCTCCTTGACAGATAACACTGGTGCTCCCCACGGGGACGCACTCGGTCGGAGATAACCTTTCTCGAACAATTCCTCAAGTTGAATCTTCAACTCCTGCATTTCGGTCGGGGCCATCCGGTATGGTGCCTTCGATAACGGGGACGTACCGGGCTCCAACTCACTCGTGAATTCCACAACTCTTTGTGAAGGCAACCAGGTAACTCGTCTGGGAATACATCGTCAATCGATGACAATGATACCACGAATGATTGAACATTTCGATTGCCCTAGAACGGTCAATCGATGAAAATGATACAATGAATGATTGAACAACTCGATTGTCTTAGAACGGCCAATCGATGAAAATGATACAATGAATGATTGAACAACTTGATTGCCCTAGAACGGACAATCGATGAAAATGATACAATGAATGATTGAACAACTCGATTGCCCTAGAACGGCCAATCGATGAAAATGATACAATGAATGATTGAACTACTCGATTGAGGAATTTCTCTGCTTCCATCATATTAATAATTCTTCTGGAACAACGGGGATTACCTCCCTCAAATACACACTCGACTCCAACGACTGGAATGATAGTGACCAAATGCTTACAAACACTAAGGATAGTATCATGACGATCCATCCAACTAATACCCAATATTACATCGTCCTTAGATAAATTCACCACGATTTGGTCCACCAACCAATCACGGTCATTAAGCTTACTTCGGTATGATTTCCGAAAATTCTTCCATCACCAGGTAGACCGATGGTATAAGGTCCACAATTAATAGGACTATCTAAGTGAAGTCTATTCAAACATGATTCGGAAATGAATGAATGCGGTGTACCGGTATCAAAAAGGGTACACACAGGTTTAAATAAAATTACGAGTATACCTGAGATCATTCGGGCCACCGGATCGTCGATCCTCTTCATCACATGAATCCGGGACTTGCCGGCCCCCGAACCGGACGCTCCCGTCTGATAAATATGAGCTCCGACTTTATTTGCTTCCATCGTCTTAAATGGCCAGCGCGAGTAGTCCCAGATTCTTGCCGATTGCTTCGGCGCCTGAGATGCCGTCGGAGCCGACTTGGAGTCCTTTCGGCAAAAACGGGCCTTATGCCCAAAAATCCCACAATTATGGCACGTGATAGACGGTTTCAGACACTTAGTGCTGTAATGACCCGGCGCTCCACAGTTGAAACAGGTGATGGCCGAACTGGCCACTCGGGACTGAGATCCCGCATGGTTATGCACCGTAGGAGGTCGCTCAGAAACGATAGGGCCCGCACGAGGCTTCTTGAAGGTATACTGACCGCCTTCAGACTGATTACGCTTCGTTGATTTCCTGCTGACAGATGAAGGTTGTTGCTCAGCAATTTCCTTAGCAGCAGGCTCACATGAGAGACTTCTCTCAATTAATTCGTCCAGAGTGGCGCAATGATGATTGAGCAATTACATATGGGTCATCATGACCTGCATAAAAGTGAGTGGATCAACCCGAACATCTTCCGATCGAGCTGAGTCCTGGGTACGTCTTCCTGACAGTGAGTGATTATTCCCTGAGTTCCGGCCCGCACCGCGGCCTCTCCCCGTGCATCCCCTGACAGCTCTCTCCATACTGAATTAGGAAGGTCGCATGATAATCATAGATCTCGTATGAGTACCGCATTATGATTTACGTCATGAAATGATTAAAATGAGCATACGCGCTCTAATACAGTGATTACATGAATGATTAACTGAGGTGAGTGATGATCTGATGAAATTCTTGAAATGAGTATCTTGAACAAGTTAACAAGATTAATGATATGATCTTCCAGATCAATAACTGAGTAATGAAATGAATTGAGTAATTAATTAGTTAACATGATCATCCTGATCATCAACTGAGTAATGAAATGAATTGAGTGATTAATGAGTTAACATGATCGTCCTAATCATAATGAATGATGATGTTTGAGGATTGTTAATTGATGAATGATGAATGAATGATTATTGCCAGAAATTATACCATGGCGTTAGAAATCTTACAGTTCTTTGATGCGATTGGCTCGGCATTTGCACAGGTCACACGTGACGCGAAAGTCCAATGATACTAGTCTGATGACGATGATTTCAAATGAGACATGACTCGGAAGGTAGTATTCAAAACCACGCTCCGATACCAACTCTGTAACACTCAAAACTAGGCGGATATTACAGTGTCGTGGACCCCCGACTGGGACCCACCAGGCGAATGGAAACTGATGAATTAAATAATATAGTTGTAGTACCGAACCACATTATATTACCAAATACTCCGATGAGAAGCTTAAGTACAATACACCAGGACAATACAGAATACTAGTATATTTTATATGAAGATAAAATACACCACCCTGAATAAATAAACATCTCAAACGGAATTTGCAGTGGAAATACAAATGAAGAGAAATAAGAATGACTGAAATGACTGAAATAACCGGAATGACTGGGGGCCCCTACTAGTATCACTGGGACTCCTCGCCGTCAACATGCTCTGCCCGTGCCTTTGCCTTGCCGTGACCTGAAAACAAAATCCCACCCCCCAACGGGGTCAGTTACACAGAACAACAATTCTCAAGGGTTGAAAATACACAATCTTGATATATCTGAAGTTATGAAATATCCTTAGTTATGAATTACGCTGAAGAGGAGTATCATAGTACACCCGTAGTGTTCTGTGCAAGTGTACAAGACGGATGACCGGACACACCCGTCCTTGTACCTAATTAGTCTCACGGAGGTAATCG
The DNA here is from genome assembly GCA_033398695.1 of Orobanche coerulescens. Lineage (NCBI taxonomy): Eukaryota > Viridiplantae > Streptophyta > Magnoliopsida > Lamiales > Orobanchaceae > Orobanche > Orobanche coerulescens. The sequence continues at coordinate 90,918,099 of CM065814.1, forward strand.
TTACCGTGTGCACAATCCAATGTATCACTCCCAATACATGGCCATCGCGTGCCCGACTAAAACTTCCACACATCCGCACCCGGCCATGCAATATGAACTCAGAAGGTCATATGAACGAGAATGACCACAATGAATATCCATGGATAATAATTCGAGTCAAGAATGACTCACCGAGATGAAAATAATAGTGAAGTGATTGATAACCCAATGAAATGATTGGAACCGTCGTTTTTCGTGAATGAAATGATTATTCGACAATTACAAGTCTCAATACGGTTAATACAATGATGAATGAGTTATGATTATGAATGAACAACAACAAAAGGAATGAATATCCTTCTAACCGAGTAAGAATTAACTTACACAACACTGGTGACAATTATCCTTCCACGAACAACGTCCTAATTGAGATATCGGTCGCTCGAACAACCTTGAATAACACAAATACCAATCATCCATTCAACATACGAATCAAACACGAATATAACGAACTCAAAACGTCGATACGATTAAACCAAGTTCATTGGGGCATTATATCGAACACTTTGTGGCCAAACTTCGATTGTTTATAACCAAACCTCAATAATACCAACATCAAATCCCCAAGAAGTGTTTCAAACCAACAAAACATCTTCAATACGATCAATAATCCATTATGAATATCCAAAATCGTGATTTCAACAACAATTAATCGAAAACCCCCAAATCCAACACAATATTCAAAGTGTTCCTGAATAATCCTTCAATAATCCAATGAATAATTAAACATGTCCATAATCATGCGTATATCACTTCATACAACACGATCTTAACATCCAAAACATCATATCTCAATACAAAATCGAAATCCAAGAGGTTTGATGAATATTACCTTTGAAGATCCAAGTACTTTAATCCGATGAAATCGCGTTAGATCCACAATCCGAGCTTCACGATCGAAAGGAGATGAAGAAAATCAAACACTCAAGTGATAGATGATGGGAAGTCTCCCCCCTCAAGCCCTCTCTCTCGTATGGTTGAAGAAAAGGAAAAAAAATGAGTTGATCTCGCTGAAAAAATCGCAATTATAGTCTTGAAGCCTTTGTGTGCGGCCGACCGAAGTGTGCGCGGCACGAGCACTTGCCCCGGTGATCGGCGTGCCGCGGCCCCGTCGGCATGAGGGGTTGGCCGATAAGTTGCAATATGAGTGTGCCGCGGCCCGGACGAGTGTGCCGCGGCAGTGACTCGGCAGTGTGCTGCGGCCCTGCCGGCATGAGCCGCGGCCCACAGTACAGGCTGCTCGGCCAAAACTGGAAAATGTGTGTGCCGCGGCGCACACTCCTTGTGCCGCGGCCCACACCCCCCTTGGATCCTAAAATGATGAAAAATGATTCGGGAAGAGAATAAAAGCAATAGGAATCAATATTTGGGAAACAATAATACGAAATGGAAGTACGGAAACCCCAAAACGGTGGTTCCGTGCAGTGATTACAAGGGTTCGTCCAACAAAACACAATTTGAACAATGAGGAGATTAGAAATGACATGAACTCCAACGTCAACATCAGCTAATGAATCAATTACAACAATCAAGATAATACTCTTGTCTCGTTTCCCGAGTAAGGTTGAAGCAATGAACAATATCGATACACAACTCGAAGTTATTCCAAACGGTGAACACGGATGTATGATTATTCACAAGTGAAAAATTACATAGTGACAATTACCGAATGAAATTACTGAATGATAATGACTGAATTACAACCGGGTATTACAGAGGATAGAAGGACAGCCTCACGCTGAAATGCTCGAGAGTGCGAGCAATGGACGATCTCAAGCGTGCAAACCTCGACAATTTTGCTAAGAATGTGATGTTTGTCAATCTTGACAAAGGCAATGGGAAACTCAAGCTAATTTGCGTGGGAACTGAGCTCTCAAAAGAAAACCAAATTTCTAAACTTGCTCAGCAGTTCGAATCTTTTGAAATGAAATCTTCTGAAATGCTTGAGGAGCTTTACCTCAGATTCACTGGCATTATCGGTGGTAAAGTGTATACCTAAAAGAAGAAAAACTTAAAAATATTTAGATCACTCCCTTCCTGATAGGACATTAAGACGACAGCTATACATGTATCGTGTAACCTAAACGGTATCTCTACTTTTTATCTCTTCTTAGACCTCAAAGCTTTTGAGTGTGACATTGACAGAAGAGAGACGGCAGAAGAGTCACCTGCCAAGACTACATCATTGGCTGTTGTATCTGACAGGAGACACAGCTCTACACCCAGCACATCCAAATCCACACACAACACTGCAAACAGCGATGACGACATCCTGTCGCAAGATGAAATGCCCTGCTCATCCACAAACTCAAAAAGTTCATGAAACAGTCTAGAAAGACTACCTACAGGCCCAAGCCATTTCACAAAGTAAACTCTTAATCCCCTTCATCTGGTGATTCTAACTTATGCTATAACTGCAGGAACCAGGACATTATGCAAATAAATGTCCGCATCCAAAAGTGCAAAGTTTCCAGAAGCTGAGCAACAGGAAAAGAATGAAAGAAGACGTGTCTGGAAAAACAAGTTCAAGGCTCTGATTGGTGAATCAGAAGCCTTGCCTGTGTCGAAGGAGACCGACGAGTGCCTACAGGCAATTACTGACAGTGACTCTGTAACGCCCCGACTTTCTAGGGGTAATCATAGGGGAAAATAAATAAAAGGTAAATTTTGGCAAAATTAATTTCTTTTGAGAATATTGTAATTCTCGCCTGCAACGTCGAGTCGCTACACTGACATAAAGTAAATACCTTTAAATAAGGCAATAATACGTCATAAATACGATATAGAAATTTGCGGCGGAAGAATAAATCATAAATTATTAATTCCTAACAAAAGTTTCCCCAAATACTTTTCAAAACATGAGATATAAAAAAAACATTGTTTAATTAAATGTCATTTAGATGCCCTCTCGGCTCGCTTCTTCGTCCATCCGGATCGGTTTAACTTGCGAGATCAATAAATGTGGGGGTGAGCTTTCTTCAGCTCGTGGAAATCACACTTACCACAGTAATAAACAATCTCATGGAAAGCATTTAAATGATTATTATACAATAACATTTTCCTCAACATGAATACATACACACAATACCACATATAACATGAATCGAGCACGCATGTGAATATTGAGGTTGTGTAGGTGTCCCCACACAACATATATATTAAGATAGCCTCTTACACGTACACAGGTAAGCCTGATTTACATCGTGTATCATAATTTTCAAACATAAATAGAATAACACATATACAATCCAATTAAAGCAATTAAAGTGATGGTGAGAATTCCCACCTGAATAAATGATGCTATCTGACTTGAGTATGAAGATGCTCAACTCACTGTCCTAAGCCCGTAAATCCTCGTTCATGTCTACATATAATAATAATTTTATCATTATAAAATATTATGATATATTGACAGAAATTAAAATATGTATGCATAAAATCGGACTAATTACCAATTTTAATTGAAAGTCAACGTTTTACAGTATTGGTCAAAATAGGACTGAATTGGAGGTTTCAAAGTTGACTGTGGTCAAATTTTAAGAGTTGAGAAGCTGGTTAGGTTAAAATCGAAGAATTAGAAATCAAAACAGATTTAAAATTGAAGTATCCAGAATTTTTGGGTTAAATTGAAAGCTGCTAGAAAATGTGAGGAGTAAATTGAATAACCCGAATTTTTTGCGGGTATAAATACCCTTATCTCAATCCCTCAGCCGACACAACCCTTTTCTCCTTCTCCCGTTTCCTTCTTCTCCCGTTTTCTTCTTTTCCCGTCTCTCTCTCTTCTACAACTCTCTCTCACACACCCTTCCGCACCGATCGATCGGAAGAAAATTACAGGAAAAACACAAACACCATGGAATTCTTCTCATCTCCCTCTCTATGTTTTCATCCGATTTCGGAACTCGCCACTGAAACATATAAAATCATACGCTGATACATACATATGTGTGTGTGTATATCACCTTTCAGCCGCACACTTCGGGTGGCTTACGACAAGAAATCGATAGGTGGTGCTACAAGTGCAGGATGGCAGCGGTGATTTCTGGGGTTTGATTGTGGCTGAGTCAGAAATTGGCAGCGGTCCAAATCGGGTGGCGCGATGGGTTAGAGAGAAACGACTGGTGGTGTATCACCGGAAGGATAAACGACCGGATTCTGACTCAGGTGGGTGTGTTGGTTTGTGCTGAGATTTTCTAGTTTCGATTGCTTTAGGTTTTGAAATTAGGATCGGTTGGGTTCTGCTTTGGGTTATGGTTGTAAGGGTTTGAGTAGGCTGGTTGTTTTGGATTCGACCGATGATATTGAACTCAGTTATGTATGTGGGAAAGTCCGATTTGGGTTACTAGTTTCTTTTGGTTCTTGTTTTTCTTAAAATTTAGTTAAAATTTGCAATAGAATAAGAACAAGGAATCTGAAATTGCGTACTTGATGTTCATCGTGAATAATATAGTGATTATATGATCAGGATGACGAAGCAAATAAAATAAAAGGATAGAAGATCGGAGTTACCTCTGTTGTAGAAAATTTTGAGAAGGCAGTATAACTTGCTGGTTTGAGGGACGGCGTAGTCTGAAGAAGCTGATGTTTTTAAGTGATGGTGTATTTTTTTTTTGTATTGCAGGAATGATGTATTTATACTTAGGTCTAGGGTTCAGATGGGTTGTAACCCTAGGAGTATATTTGGTATATGATTTGTTGGGCTTTATTATTAATTTGGGTCAAATAACAATAACATTATAATTAAAGTCTACTAGGTCTTATACAATTATTAATGATATAATAATATTAATATTAATATTGCCTTTAATAATAAATAATGCCATTATTATTATTAATAATAATACTATCAATAATAATAATAATATTGATATTAAACATCTTTTGAAATTTATTGATCCGACTCGGGCTTAGAATTTATTAGATGCCATGAATATATTTATGATCTCATTAATGAGTTTAATTGAATTTAAAATGCATTGTTAATATTATTAATAGTAAATGACTACTTGAAAATAACTGACAAAAATGACTCAGGCTAGAACTTGTGATACGTCGAAATAAATGCTCATGATCCTCTAAATGAAATGAAATGAAATGAAATGAAATGCATTATAATATTATTATGAATAATAATATTACATTATGAAAATGGCGGGTATTACATCCTATCCCTCTTAGAAAAAAATTTCGTCCTCGAAAATAAATGACATACCTCAATTGAAGAAATTCGGATAACGAGCTTGAAGTTCTTATTCGCGTTCCCAAGTAGCCTCATCTTTACTGTGGTTACGCCATTGGATCTTGACAAACACCTTCTCTTTATTCCTCAACTGTCGGACTGAACGATCGAGAATCAGTTCTGGTTATTTTTCATAAGTAAGATCTGTGTTCATCTCTACGGCGTTATAGTCGATGATGTGGCTAGGGTCTTGCACATACTTCCTCAACAACGATACGTGGAAAACGTTGTGTACAGCCGAAAGTTCTGGGTTAAAGCCAGACGGTAAGCTAATTCTCCAATTCGTTCAATAATTTCGAACGGTCCAATGTATATCGGTCTCAACTTGCTCCTTGGACCAAAACGAACAATTCCCTTGGTAGGAGATAACTTCAGGAATACTTTGTCGCCAACACAGAATTCGAGATCTTTCCTACGCTTGTCGGCATAAGACTTCTGACGATCCTGTGTTATCTTGATCCTCTCACGAATCTTATCCACCACACCTATTGTCTGTTCGATCATCTCGGGACCCAGAATTCTCCTTTCACCTACTTCATCCCAATACAGTGGTGATCGACACTTCATACCATATAAGGCTTCATACGGTGCCATATCGATTGTCGACTGATAACTGTTGTTGTAAGCAAATTCTACCAAAGGCAACAGTCGTTCCCAATTATTGCCCATGTCTAACACACAGGCTCGCAACATATCCTCAAGGATCTGAATGGTCCTCTCGGACTGACCATCAGTCTGAGGATGATAGGCCGTACTAAAATTCAACTGCGTTCCCAAGGCTTCTTGCAAACTCTCCCAAAAACGCGAGGTGAAATGAGTATCCCTGTCGGATACAATAGAGACTGGCACTCCATGCAACTTATAAATCTTCCTCATATAAAGTTGAGCATACTGATCTATTCGAAAGTTCATCTTGACTGGGATGAAATAAGCTGACTTTGTGAGTCGGTCTACAACAACCCAAATAACATGGTTTCCTCTTTCCGTTCGAGGCAAACCGACCACGAAGTCCATCGTAATGTGTCCCCATTTCCATTCCAGAATATGAAGTGATTTAAGTAGTCCAAAGGGGCATTGGTGTTCTATCTTCACTTGCTGACAAACTATACACCTTCTGACAAAATCTGCCACATCTCTTTTCAAACCTTACCACCAAATATCCCCTTAAGGTCTTGGTACATGTTTGTACTCCCAGGGTGTGCTGTATATGGAGTACTATGTGCCTCCTTCAATATTGCTTCTCTCTGCTTGACAACATTGGGCACACAAATCCTCCCTTCGTAGTACATTGTGCCATCATTGGACACACTGAAACCCTTATCCTCACCTGAAAGAGTACGTTCTTTCATTTTGACCAAGAAGTCATCTTCTCCTTGGCCTTCTTTGATCTGCTTCTTTAAGGTTGGTTGTACCACCAAACTAGCCAATAACGACTCAACTGGATTTGATGGTGTATCCATCTCAAGGTTCATTCTTGCAAATTCCTTGACCAAGCTTTCCTATTTGGTCAACAAACAGGTTAGGTCTCCTCTCGCCTTATGGCTCAGTGCATCAGCAACTACGTTTGCTTTACCAGGGTGGTAATGAATCGTACAATCGTAGTCTTTGACCAACTCTAGCCATCTGCATTGCCTCATATTCAATTCCTTTTCTGTGAAAATATATTTCAGACTTTTTTGGTCTGTATAAATTTCACACTTACCTTTATACAGGCAATGTCTCCAAATCTTCATGGCATGAACTACCACTGCTAATTCCAAATCATGAGTAGGGTAGTTCAGCTCGTGCAGTTTCAACTGTCTCGAAGCATAGGCAACTAACTTTCCCTCCTGCATCAATACACATCTCAAGACTTGCTTGAATGCATCACTGTAGATGACGAATTCTCTCGTCAGATCGGGAATCATCAAAACTGGTGTTGCAGTCAATTTTTGCTTAAGTTCTTGGAAACTCTTTTCGCATTTCTCATTCCATAAGAAAACTTCTCCCTTTCTAGTCAACCTAGTCATTGGTGCAGCTATCTTAAAAAATCCCTCGATAAATCTCCGATAATAACCGGATAATCCCTAGAAGCTGCGAACTTCATTCGCATTACTCGGTACTTTCCAATCATTGACTGCTTCTACCTTAATAGGGTCAACCTCAATTCGTCTAGCAGTGACCACATGTCCTAAAAATGTAACTCGGTTAAGCCAGAATTCACACTTGTTGAACTTCGCATACAACTTCTCCTTGCGCAGTATTCCCAATACTGTTCTAAGATGCTGCTCATGTTCAACCTTTCTCTTTGAATATACAAGTATGTCATCTATGAACACAATGACAAACTTATCCAAATAAGGTTGAAATATACAGTTCATGAGGTCTATGAATACCGCTGGCAGATTAGTCAAACCAAATGGCATCATTATAAACTCATAGTGTCCATATCGAGTTCGAAATGCGGTCTTCGGGATAATGTCGTCCTTAATCCTCAGTTGGTGATAACCGGATCTCAAATCTATTTTCGAGAACACTCTTGATCCTCCAAGTTGATCGAATAGGTCCTCTATTCGAGGAAGTGGATATTTATTCTTTTTCCTGAGTCGATTAAGTTCACGATAGTCTATGCATATCCTCAAACTTCCATCATTTTTCTTCACGAAAAGCACTGGCGCACCCCATGGCAAAACACTCGGTCGGATAAATCCAGAGTCTAGTAGTTCCTGCAGTTGCACTTTCAGCTCTTGTAATTCCTTGGGCGCCATTCTATAGGGAGCTTTCGATATTGGTGCCGCTCCTCGCACTAAATCAATCGAGAACTCAACTTGACGATTCGGCGGAACTCCGGGCAAGTCTTAGGGAAAGACGTCTGGATACTCCTTGATGATAGGTACATCAACTACCGTCTTCTCCGATGTTGTTTTCCCCATCACATTCACCAGGAATCCTTGGCAACTATGCTTCTTCAACATCTTCACAACTTTCATGGCTGAAATCACCTTCGGGGTACTACAGTGTCTTACTCCCTCGAATACGGTCTTGATATCAATAGACGGACATACGGTTACCCTCATTTCCGAGCATTCAACTACGTATCTATGTTTTTTCAAACAATCTATACCCAAAATAACATCAAAATCACTGAGTTCAACTATGTGCAAGTCGGCTAAGAAGCTATGTTCGTTAATCTCTATCTTCACCTTGTTAGTTATCGAGTCTACACGCACTACTCCCCCCGCAGGCATGCTAACTAACATTGATCTAGGGGCTTTACTACTTCTACAACCAATCATAGTACAAAACTTCCTATAAATAATTGAATGAGATACACCCGTATCAAACAATACCAAAGCAGGAATATTTGCAACTAATAACATACCAGACATGGTTTGGGGTGCAGTCTCTTCTTCGGCCTCGGCCATGCTATACACTTGAGCTTTGCCTCCAGAGCCTTGACCTTGCACATTACTGCCTGGACCTTTTCCTTTCTTCAGACACGCTGAGGCCATGTGTCCTTTCTCACGACAAAAGTAGCACCGATTCTGACCAAGCATACATGCACATTTATGTCCCTTCCTACAAGTGGCACATGTCGGTTTATCAGACTGGAGTTTCACCCCCGAAGATCCAATCTTAACATTCTTCTTACTACCACCTCCTTGATCGTGCCGCTTGCGTTTGTTATTTGTTGCAACTGGTGGTGCTCTTGCCTTCTCCACATCTAAACTAGCAAAAATGTCCTTGGCCCTAGCAACTGCTTCATTATAGCTCAGATGACTATGACCAGCCAGATGGTGATGAATCCGGTCACGTAGTCCATCTTGGAATTTTTGAGACTTCATGTCGTCCGTATCGACCATGTGAGGAGCAAAACAGCACATGTGGTTGAACTTGCGCTTATAATCGGTGACCAACATTCCTCCTTGGGTCAGATCGAGTAACTCCTTTTGCATCTTGGTTTTGTACGCCCTCGGGTAGTACTTTTCCATATATGTCTCCTTGAACTGGTCCCAAGTGAACGCATCCTTCTCATCTTGGGTTTTGAGCCTCCACACTCCAATCCACCATGTCATAGAATATTCCTTGAGCTAAAACACGGCACATGACACCTTCTGAGCATCAGTGCATGCCATGTAATCGAAGATGCTGTCTAGGTTCAACAACCACTCTTCTATTGCTGCTGGTCCCTCACGACCAAGAAAGACTGTTGGCTTGAATTGATGGAACCGCTTGATAACTTGAGCTTGAGCTTGCTCAGGGTTATTAGGTGGTAAAATGGTTGCGCCTTGAAGTAAGGTGGCCAATCCAGCCAAAAGTTGATCTTGGGTGGGTTGAGCATTGTGGTTTCCTCAGTTATCCATGAGTCTGCCAACGAGTTGTAAAACTCATTAGTCAACGCAGTGCGAGAAATAAAGAATAAGAAGATAGGTAGAATGCATATAATAGTCGCAACACAGAGAAAAATATAAATGCAATAAAAGATCTGATTTTCATTATATAATATGTTTGGAACATTCACTGGAAGTTTCAACATAGAAGTTATATAATAAAATGAACTAAGCCTATGACTACTCATCATCGTCACTGCTAATAATCTCTATAACAGGAATAGGGAGTCGCGGCTCAATGCACAAAGTGACTTCATCTTCAGACTCAACGTCTGCCATCAAAACATTCTTCATGTTTTCTGCGAGGTCCATCTTTGAGCTTTCATCGGGAATTTCCTCTGGATCTTCTTCGGGATCCTCCTCAGGGTCCTCTTCGGGATCCTCCTCTAAGTCTTCCTCATCCGTAGAGTTGGGATTCCAATTTGCAGCTGGTATCGCCTCTCGGGCGTACAAATCCAATAAGCGTCCAGCTACGAACTGGAAGTCATTTATGGTCTCTCGTTCTTCTTGTGATCTCTTGATGGACTCTTTCCAAAGCCGAAAGATGCAGTAACTCCAGTCTTTAGATAACTTCTCCATTAGGTGCTCCAACTGTCGTGTGACGGAACCTCGTTTCCCAGACTGCAGCCACTTGCTCAACCTATTAATGACATAGTGTGGTGTATTTTCTGGTAAACTAGGATCATCCCACCAGTCTTTGCATGCTAAAAGACGCGAGTCAAATGTAGCAGGAAATCTCTTACGTGGCGTCATCCTAAGTTTGGCCATTCTAACAATTCATACATACATATATAATTATGTAAATAAAAATGAAATGACATATGCATGAATAATGACTGAAATTTGGTACCTTGGACGGAGTGATGAAGTGGCGAAGCTGAGAGCATATGATACTTTACATTTTAGCGAGTCTACAGAAAGGTAAAACCCGCACTGATACCACTATGTAACGCCCCGACTTTCTAGGGCTAATTATAGGGGAAAATAAATAAAAGGTAATTTTTGGCAAAATTAATTTTGAGAATATTAAAATTCTTGCCTACAAAGTCGAGTCGCTACACTGACATAAATTAAATACCTTTAAATAAGGCAACAATACGTCATAAATACGATATAGAAATTTACGGCGGGAGAATAAATCATAAATTGTTAATTCCTAACAAAAGTTTCCCCAAATACTTTTCAAAACATGAGATATAAAAAAAACATCGTTTAATTAAATGTCATTCATATGCCCTCTCGGCTCGCTCCTTCGTCCATCCGGCTCGGTTTAACTTGCGGGATCAATAAAGGTGGGGGTGAGCTTCCTTCAGCTCGTGGAAATCACACTTACCACAGTAATATACAATCTCATGGAAAGCATTAAAATGATTATTCTTTAATAACATTTTCCTCAACATGAATACATACACACAATACCACATATAACATGAATCGAGCACGCATGCGAATATTGATATTGTGCAGGTGTCCCCACACAACATATATCTTAACATAACCTCTTACACGTACACAGGTGAGCCTGATTTACAACGTGTATTATAATTTTCAAACATGAATAGAATATCACATATACAATCCAATTAAAGCAATTAAAGTGATAGTGAAAATTCCCACCTGAATAAATGATGTTGTCTAACTTGAGTATGAAGATGCTCGACTCACAGTCCTAAGCCCGTAAATCCTCGTTAATGTCTACATATAATAATAATTTAATCATTATAAAATATTATGATATAATGACGGAAATAAAAATATGTATGCATAAAATCGGAGTAATTATCAATTTTAATTGAAAGTCAACGTTTTAATGTCTTGGTCAAAATAGGATTGATTTGAAGGTTTTAAAATTGACTGGGGTCAAATTGTAAGAGTTGAGAAGGTGGCTGGGTTAAAATCGAAGAATTATAAATCAAAACGGATTTAAAATTGAAGTATCCAGAATTTCTGGGTTAAATTGAAAGCTGCTGGAAAATGTGAGGACTAAATTGAATATCCCTAATTTTTCGCGGGTATAAATGCCCTTATCTCAATCCATCAGCCGACACAACCCTTTTCTCCTCCTCCCGTTTCCTTCTTCTGCCGTTTCCTTCTTCTCTCGTCTCTCTCTTCTACAACTCTCTCTCTCACACCCTTCCGCACCGATCAGCCAGAAGAAAATTACTGAAAAACATAAACACCATGGAATTCTTCTCATCTCCCTCTCTCTGTTTTCATCCGATTTCGTAACTCACCACTGAAACATATAAAATCATACGCTGATACACACACACATATGTGTGTGTGTCTATATATATCACCTTTCAGCCGCACACTTCGGGTGGCTTATGACAAGAAATCGACAGGTGGTGCTACTACAAGTGCAGGATGGCAGTGGTGACTTCTGGGGTTTGATTGTGGCTGAGCCAAAAATTGGCGGCGGTCCAAATCGGGTGGCGCGATGGGTTAGAGAAAAATGACTGGCGGTGTATCACCGGAAGGATAAACGACCGGATTCTGACTCAGGTGGGTGTGTTGGTTTGTGCTGAGATTTTCTGGTTTCAATTGCTTTAGATTTTGAAATTGGGGTCGGTCGGGTTCTGATTCGGGTAATGGTTGTAAGGGTTTGAGTCGGCTGGTGGTTTTGGATTCGACCGATGATATTGAACTCGGTTATGAATGTGGGAAATTCTGATTTGGGTTATTGGTTTCTTTTGGTTCTTGTTTTTCTTAAATTTTAGTTAAAATTTGCAATAGAATAAGAACAAGGAATCTGAAACTGTGTACTTGATGTTCATCGTGAATAATAGAGTGATTATATCATTAGGATGACGAAGCAAATAAAATAAAAGGATAGAAGATCGGAGTTAGCTCTGTTGTAGAAAATTTTGAGAAGGCAGTACAACTTGCTGGTTTGAGGGACGGCGGTAGTCTGAATAAGCTGATGTTTTTACGTGATGCTTGTTTGAGGAGAAAAGTAAAGACAGCAAATCAATTGTATTGATAACAATGAATAGAGGGGCCTTTATATAGGCATTACAAAGAGAGTCTTTCCATACATAGGATTCCTAGTTAAGGTAAGACATCTAACAGGATCCAACTACTTATGGAAGAGTCTAGAACCTTCCATAACTCTTATCCCCCTATACTAGTATTAAGTAAGACACCAATACGGGAAGGATTTCCCGGAACACTCCCCCTGTGTCGAACGCTAATAGTAACATGGTGCACAAGGTGTTGCCTCGGTAAAAAACCTTTCCAAGTCAAATAAAACCCCGTGGGAAAAACAAAGACTTTGGTGAGGAAAAAGAGCGCAACGCACCAACTACAAATGTCAGAATCATGTGAAGTATACTCCCCCTGAGGTATACATGATAGCTCATCTTTAGTTGAGCTCGGATAATCGACACATGCCGATGCTTCTCACATGTTTCTCAAATGTAGATTTCGGCAGAGACTTAGTGAACAAGTCTGCGATATTCTCATTGGAACTCACTTGTTTCACTTCGATATTCAGCAATTTTTGCTGCTGCTGATTATAAAAGAACTTCGGCGCAATATGCTTGGTATTGTCACCCTTTATGAAACCTAACTTCATCTGCTCAATGCATGCCGCATTGTCCTCAAAGATGCAAGTAGGGGTTGCTATAGTGGGATCTAATCCACACGTTCCTCGTATATGGTCTATGACTGACTGGAGTCAAATGCACTCCCTTACGGATTCATGCAATGCAATTATCTCTGCATGGTTCAAGGAAGTAGCAACCAGGGTCTGCTTGGTAGATCGCCAAGATATCGCCGTATTCCCAATGGTGAACACATAACCAGTTTAGGAACGTCCTTTATGCGGGTCAGAGAGATAACCGGCATCAGCAAATCCAACTAACGTGTCGTTAGGATTCTCTGCATAAGGGGTAAGCTTGCTCGCATTAGCACTTCTGGTAATCAAGCGACCATGCTTAGCTGCAATATCAGAGGAAGATCGACGGTCGGTATGCATCGTCTTAACCTCAACAATTCCTTTCGGAATATCACTCTCTCTTGCGTAGGGAAAGAACAATCCAAGGTCACTGGAGCCTTTCAAGTATCGAAAGATGTGTTTTACTCCATTCCAATGCCTTATCGTGGGAACGGAGCTAAATCTCGCTAACAGATTCACGGAGAATGCGATGTCTGGACGAGTACATTGAGCTAGATACAACAACGCACCGATTGCGCTAAGGTACGGTGTTTCTGCTCCAAGGACCTCTTCATCCTCCTCTTTAGGACGAAACGGATCCTTGTTCATTTCCATACTTCGACCAATCATGGTGGTAGCAAGAGGATGTGCCTTGTCCATGCTAAATCGCCTGAGCATTTTGTGGACATAGGCAGACTGATGAATGAGTATACCATCATCTCGATGTTCTAGCTCTAAGCCCAAGCAGAATCGAGTTCTCCCCAGATCTTTCATCTCGAATTCGGATTTAAGGTAGCGGGGCGTTTCATTGACCTCATCTATGGTACCGATGACATTCATGTCATCTACATAGACGGCTACAATCACGAATCCTGCATCTGTTCTTTTCACGAATATGCATGGACAGATGTCACTGTTCTTGTATCCCTTCCCAACCAAGTATTCACTTAGGCGGTTGTACCACATCCTTAGGATTGTTTCAAACCATACGGAACGACGCAATTTCACAGCCGTACGCGCTCCGTGGTTTAGAGCTACTTGATTTGGGCCATGAAATCCCTTCGGGACTTTCATATAGATATCCGTATCTAGATCCCCATAAAGATACGCGGTAACCACATCCATAAGCCGCATGTTCGATTTTCTGACACTACCAAACCGACTAAGTAGCGGAAAGTGATGATGTCCATAACGGAGAATACGTCTCCTCGTAGTCAATGCCGGGCGCCGCGAGAAGCCTTGGGCAACTAGTCTCGCTTTGTAACGCATGACCTCATACTTATCATTGCGTTTACGAACAAAGACCCATTTATGTCCAATCGGTTTAACGCCACGGTATTGGCTTGATACGGCCAAATACCTCACGTTTAGCCATTGAGTCTAGTTCAGCCTGCATTGCATCTTTCCATTTCGGCCAATCGGCTCGTTGTTGACACTCAGCAACCGAGCGCGGCTCAGCGTCGTCGTCTTCAATAATTTCTTGAGCGACGGAGTAGGCAAAAGCATCGTCGACTAGCGTGGACGACCTGTCCAATAGTACGTATTCACTCGTACATTGCATCAAGATTTCTTTATTTTCTGACATCAACAAAGTTTCCGACGCGTCCGTCGATTGTTCCATTGTTGATTCGAGGACATATCCGTAGTCAGAGATAATCTCGTGTGACGGAGTCACTGTGTCGATGATGAGAGGATTTTGTGCCTCCGTTCCTCTTCTCTTTCGAGGTTCGGTATCCTTTCTACCCACTGGCCTCCCCCTCTTTCGAGCAGGGATAAGAGCAGCCGAAGCAGCCGTCCCACCACTAAGGTTGACGCCGGTGGCATCATTTCTTTGGGCGTCTAAACCTTGCCCTATAACTGGGACTTCTAACCTTGCAGGAACATTCGCAGCGGGAATGGTAGATCTTGTCACTTTCGCAGTATCAGTAAAGCTGTCGGGCATCGAATCCGCAACTTCAAGATCGAGAATACGTTGCACTTCTAGCTCGGATTGAGGCATGCGGGGATCTTGATGAGGCAAGGAGGAGCACACCGTAAAATTTCTGGCGTTCAACTGGAATCGCTCGATTCCTCTCTCCCTAACGACGGAAGTTTGTCTTATCAAAGTGACAATCGCAAATCTTGCAAGAAATGTATCTCTGTCAAAGGTTCCAAATAGCGGATAATTTTAGGCGATTCATAGCCAACATATATACCTAATCGTCTTTGCGGACCCATTTTAGTACGCTGTGGCGGCGTAATTGGCACATATACCGCACAACCAAAAATGCGTAAGTGTGATATATCAGGCTCATATCCAGTTACCAACTGGTACGCACTAAACGGTTGATTGGCAGTGGGTCGAAAGCGAATAAGTATAGCCGCATGCAAAATTGCATAACCCCAGGCAGAAATCGGCAAGTTGGTGAGCAATACCAATGCTCGGGCGATAAGCTGTAACCGCAAGGCCATTCTGCGAATGAACGTGGGGGACGGGATGTTCAACATCAATCCCAATCGACATGCAATAGTCGTCAAAAGACTTTGACGTAAACTCTCCAGCATTGTCCAATCTTAATGACGATATTGGGAAGTGGGGGTGGTTAGCTCGTAACTTGATGATTTGTGCTAGGAGTTTAGCAAATGCAGCGTTTCTCGTGGATAGCAGAGCGACGTGTGACCATCGCGTCGATGCATCAACCAGAACCATAAAATATCTGAATAGTCCGCACTCTGGTTGAATAGGTCCACATATGTCCCCTTGAATTCTTTGTAAGAAGCGAATATTTTGTGTTGATTCTTTAGCAAAGGACGGAGAGGGTATCAACTTTGCTAGTGAACAGGCTTTACAAAACGATTTATGGGCATTAGAAATTGCCACGGAAGCCTCGGGATTTAGAAGAGATGCACCGTCAACCTTATCAAAGCAAGCGATCTTTAGTCCCGGTGATACGGTATCAAGCTCACTCACATCAATGCCGATATCGAGTGGTGCTTCCAATCGTTTTCTGGACTTGAAAAATGGATGACCATGTGAGTTTTTCAAAATGCGAA
The DNA here is from genome assembly GCA_033398695.1 of Orobanche coerulescens. Lineage (NCBI taxonomy): Eukaryota > Viridiplantae > Streptophyta > Magnoliopsida > Lamiales > Orobanchaceae > Orobanche > Orobanche coerulescens. The sequence continues at coordinate 90,934,438 of CM065814.1, forward strand.
TCATCATGACGCGCGTCTGTGGTGACCGAGTCGGTCATGCCATAGTTGGTATGCTTTAATCACACGATTCGTGACTCACAAAGATAGATTCAATAACCCTTATTGTAGTCTGGTATAAACCACTACTTAGACTCATAAGTTTCTCGAGAACTCGGCGTCTTCCGCATTCTGCCAGAGTAACACACAAAAATTCTGTCCCATTCTCACAATGTGTATCAAGGTGATAACCGTTAGCACGGATGTCCCTAAAACTTAGCAAGGTTCGGTTTGCTCTTGGGGCATAGAGAGCATTTGTGACATTAATATGCGTACCATTAGGTAGCAAGAAATGAGCAGGTCCCCTCCCTTGAATTTCTTAGGAGGAACCAATCATTGTTGTCACTGAGGATATGTATGGCACAATATCCTTGAATAATTGCCTATTCCGAAGAATAGTGTGGGTTGTTCCACTATCAGCAAGGCACTCAATTTCGCCACGAGACATCTATAATAAGACATGAAACTCGATTAGTCTTATGATTAGAGACATAGCGAAAACTCATTTACATCGAGTTTGGGGAAATTCGACCAAGTTGGTTAGGATCAAAGTTAGCACAATCGCTGGAAATAATTTCCGCGCAGCTTGACCTTTGTTCACTAAAATAGCAATAACTTCTTAGTTAAGAAGGCTATGGACGAACGGTCAGTTGTTTTGGAAACTAGACTTCCGTATCTTTCTGTGCATAGGTCGTGCACTTTCTGGATCATTAAACTCAGATCTCAGTGCTCGTTTCAATTTGCTATTTTGGTATTTCCCTATTGTTGAGTGATAGAGCAAGGTTGAAGCCTTTTTCAAAGGCATTATTGTTGATACAATACTATGGAAATATGGCCATAGGAGCGTTTAAATACTTTAAAACGCATCTTGGTTTTCAATTTATATCTCTACTAATGATCCTTTCGGTAACTCCAACTTGGTAGACTTGCAGAGAAAGTAGGAATGTCGGTACATATTAGGCTGTTTAAAAACCACTGATTCCGTTTGAACTCTCAAAGCATAAACAAATACCAAGGAGGATGCGCCTAGTCTTGATCAAAAGTTTTGATGAAATCCTACCAATGTATCAAATTTTTAACCAAGCAATTCATTGCTAGCAATTATTTTGTGATAAACCAAACATGCTTTCGAAGGGAAAAAATAAAATTTATCTTTGCACAATCACAGCAATTAAAAGAATTTTATTCATCATGGACAACTTTATTACATTCATGAAAATCCAAAGTAGTTCTCGGAAACTAGAAACAAGACAAAACATAACCAAAGCGTAAAACTAGTCAAAGTCGGCAACATCCATATGTTGGTCTTTGTCCGCAATGGTGAGAGAAGGGATCTCAGTCTGGATCTCAATATGGTTCCCCTCCGTATTCTCATTATCTTCTTCCATGTAATTCGACTCTTGAGTCAAATATTGTTTATAGTGCTTGTAGTAAGTTTGGATGTTCTTTGGCGCTTTGCAATTGCGGTAAGTATGCTTCTTCGATCCGCAAGTATAGCAATTCCGGCCTTCCTTTGGAGTGGTTCCATTCCCGGCGGCAGGAGGCGGCCCACGTGGTTGGGTTCCACTAGGTCCCGTGGCCGAGCCACCTTGCCTCTTCCACACGTTGGAACGACGACCTCGTCTTTTCCCTCGCTTGCTCGAGTCATGCATCCGTGGTGCTTGCAAAAACTGAGTAGCGTTGCCTTTTCTATTTTGTCGTGGTGCTTTCCTGTGGGTAGCCTGATTCACTCCCGGAATCGGCTTCGTATCACCGGGCGCGCATTGCTATTGAGAATAATCTCATGGTGCCTTTCTTTTTCGCGAGGTGGGAGATAAGGTCACTAAAGTTCTTAATTCTCCCTTCCTCATAGGCAACGCTGGTGATGAGCAATTACACTTGCTCCCACGGGAAACGTGTTAAGAGTCTTCTCGATCAAATCTTGATCGGACTTCTTGAAACCACAAAACCAAGATCAGCGAAGATCGAGGATAGCTTGATTATAGGCTTCCACATTCGCATAATCCAAAATCGGATTTGCTCCCACCGAAGTTGCAATTGGGAAGCGCTGATCATGCACATTATTAAATCGTTGTTCGAGTGTATCCCATAGTTCTTTGGGAGTTTGCAAGTTCATATAACACTTTTTCAACAACGGATGTATATGTCTACGCAAGTACATCAGTGCATTAGCCTTGGTTTCCTCGCTCGGTTCTTGAGCAGTAGGCTCGTTAGAGGGAAAGATGGTGGTGGTAAATCTCTTACCGACAAACGCCAAGCGAACGTCTGAGACCCACCTATGGTACTCCTTACCAGCATGGTCAAGGATGTCGAACTCCGAATGAACATTGGAGCTTTGTGCCATCTACAAGATATAAACAAGAGGAAGTTAGTCTTGTTGGATTTTCAGTGACAATGTAAACGGTCACAATCGATGCTTTTAAAAGCGTGTAACATAACCGTTACTCGATTTACTTCCCTTAATTGTTGTTTAGTAAAGTCGACAAAAAAACGGCGATATCAGATCGCACCCAGATACGTGGTGTATGCAACAACCACAAGTATCGACTTTTCAATAATTCCGTGACTCCCCCAGGACCGTCACACAGTTTTCTTCGACATGTAGAGATACCGACTTCTCTCGCGGTCTCATCCACCGCAAAGTAGCGTGGGAGATAAAGAACCCAAAACCCCTGTCCCCAAAAGAAAAATTCCCAAAAGGAGAGAATTGAAATAGGGACAAGTTAGATAATTACCTCGATTATAAAATTAGGCAAGTGCTGAATCTATGGTGTGCTTCGATCTACCGGTTGGTACTCGATGTGACGACGTGAAACCGGAGGCGCAATTTTGGCGGCTTCCGAAGATAAGTTGATGTTCGGGTTTTGGTCCGAGAGTCAGAACCGGATCGGACTAGGCCGGCGGCTGGGGCGGCGGCGCGGCCGGGCGGCGGCGGTCGGTCCGGCGGAGGCGGTGGTGGCGGCTGGCTTGGGCGCTGGCTGGGCGGCGGTGAGTGGCGGCGGCGGCAGCTAAGGCGGCGGCAGGCGGCGGTCGGCGGCGGAGGGCCGGGCGCTGGCGGCCCGGCGGCCTGGGCGGCGGCAAGCTGGGCGGCTTAGGCGGATTCGACGGCGGCGTCCGGCGGCGGCGCACTGGCGGCCGGGCGGCGCAGTAGCCGCAGTGGTGGCACTGGCGGCCAGCTGGCAATGGGCGGCGATGCGGCCGACGGCGGTGGTGGCGGCGGCGACTGGTGGTAAAGACTGGGCGGCGAGGCCGGCGGTCCGGCAGTGGTGGGCGGTGGCGCTGGCGGCTGGGCGGTGTCAGCGGGCAACGGAGGCTGACGGCGGCGGTGCTCGGCGGTAGGGCTTGGCCGATTTTTTTTTTCGTTCGAGCTACGTGCTGATAACGTGTTTGAGGAGAAAAGTAAAGACAGCAAATCAATTGTATTGATAACAATGAATAGAGGGGCCTTTATATAGGCATTACAAAGAGAGTCTTTCCATACATAGGATTCCTAGTTAAGGTAAGACATCTAACAGGATCCAACTACTTATGGAAGAGTCTAGAACCTTCCATAACTCTTATCCCCCTACAACTAGTATTAGGTAAGACACCAATACGGTAAGGATTTCCCGGAACAATGCTGTATTTTTTTTTTGTACTGCAAGAATGGTGTATTTATACTCCTAGGTTTAGGGTTCACATGGGTTGTTACCCTAGGAGTATATTTGGTATATGATTTGTTGGGCTTTATTATTAATTTGGGTCAAATAACAATAATGTTATAATTAAAGTCTATTGGGTCTTATACAATTATAAATGATATAATGATATTAATATTAAAACTAATAATATTAATATTGCCTTTAATAATAAAGAATGCTACTATTATTATCAATAATAATAATAATAATAATATTGATATTAAACATCTCTTGAAATTTATTGATCCGACTCGGGTTTAGAATTTATTAGATGTCATGAATATATTTATAATCTCATTAATGAGTTTAATTGAATTTAAAATTCATTATTAATATTATTAATAGTAAATGACTACTTGAAAATAACTGACAAAATGACTCGGGCTAGAACTTGTGATATGTCGAAATAAATGTTCATGATCCTCTAAATGAAATGAAATGAAATGAAATGTATTCTAATATTATTATGAATAATAATATTACATTATAAAAATGGCGGGTATTACAGACTCCTCCGACGATGAGAACCATGATAAAGCATACATGTGTGTCTTATGTCCAAAGAAATACAGGATGATGATGACAGCAATGATGAAGTAAGTTAGAATTCAACTATTCCTATAAATGCATCGCATACTTTTGAAAATATGATGAATGAATTTAAAAACATTCAAAAAGCCCATGAGACACTCAAATGAAAACACACACAACTCTAAATTTCAAACTTGGAGCTGAGAGAAGAAAATGACTTGCTTAAAAATAATTATAAAAATATATCGCTTGATTGCGAAAACATGGTCACTTTTGAAAAACTCATGGAAAACAATCATCAACTTGCCAAAGATCTTAATGAGGCTGTCTCACAGTGAGTGCAAGACAAAATGATTATGCTTTACTCGTAGCTAAAGTAAAAATTCTCGAAAAAAGAGAAGGAGAACTAGAGACCTTCTTGAAATCATTTGAGAAATATTCTTGTAAGTGTCCTTCTCACAAGGCGGGCTCCGATACCACTCCTGTCACGCCCCCAACATCGGGAAGGATGAGGGCGCGACGCATCGGTTGATCAATCAATTAAAATGCGACAATAAATAGCGGAAGCAAAATAACGATTGGATAATATTTCAAAACAATAATCTTAGCCCGATGCTCTAAGATTCATTGTGACAAAACTGATAATCAAAATTACACTTGTTCAAAATTTGAAGCGGAAAAATACCAAACAAGTTAAGTACAAAGCATAGTTAACTATTACAAGTTGGGATAACAACAGAAATTCTATGTCTTGATGGTAGTCTTCTAATCAGTCCCTTCCTCAAGAATCTCTTCGTCTTCGGCTGGTGGCTCCTTCTCTGGTTTAAAAGGGAAAACGGTGAGGTGAGACAAAAGGTCTTAGTGAGTGGGTGATCGTGTGCGAGTGTGGCTCTTTCCTTTGAAAATCTTTTAAGTGATGCATGATTTTATCAATTGTAAAAAAAATGAGATCAATTACAATTATGTCGAAATTTTATAAACAATAATCATTGTGTAGTTGTAATATTAAAATCCAGTCCCCGTGGACGAATATCAAGTCAAGCAGTCAGTCAATCAGTCGATCAATCAATTCAGTTTCGAATCCTGCCGATGTGGACTTTGGATTCTAAACTCTCCTTATCACTCCTAGTAAGATAGGCCGTCGTCCCAAGATTTGGACCGTCGCCCCAAGATGCTGAGCCTTCGCTCTCACACTTAGCGTGTGCTTCCTTATCTCTTATCTGGGCTCGGTATGTTCTTAGTTGTGGGTTAATACCCGGATCACACCATAATCGCGATTATACCCCAAGTCTACGACCCAGGTCCCTCGGAACACTCCGTTCCTCGGTTATGGGAATATGAAACAACAGTAGCCTTGTTCATCAACTGCAGCCGCGCTGCTCGATCCAAGACTCGGTCTAACGGTCCCCACATGATTTGGGACTCTAGAGGTGGCTCCTACAGCTCAAGAGGTGGCCCCCAGATTGTAGGTGGACACTCTGTTTCATATGGACTCAAGAGGTGGCCCCCGTCCGTCGACGTGGCACTTTGTTTCGATAGAGTTAGAGGCGGACCCGTCCGTGGCACTTTATTTGTATAGCACTTAGTTTCCGGAGAGACACAGTTATCAATTTGACGCGTTTCACAAGTATTACGTAAACGTTCGGTCAGTGAGGTTAATAGCGTCTTTTGATTAAGTATGGAATATGGTTAATTTTATTTGTGGCCCGGTAATGCGGAATAGGACTTGTATTTAAACTGGAAAATATTCTCAATAATTTATTAACGGTCTGATGGGTTCAGATCAGATATATTAAATGGGTAGGTTCGACGAAACGAAACGAGAGTTTCGTAAATAGTTTGAAAAGACGTTTTTACCATTAGGTTCAAACCTAAGCGTTGGAGTATGAAACGAAATCGGATGGTTATGAAATTTTATGAGGAAGCCAAAAATAATTCATCGACTCTAGATTTAATGAAAATTCGGAAATTTCCAGTTTCGGGACTAAAATTTCAGAAATTACGGTATTGCCCCAAAACTTAAGGAAATCGTTCCGAGGCATATAGGGCTATGAATTTAGCCCGGAATTTAACGAAATTTTACGAGATGACGTGTGATGAACCTGGAATTACAGATTTGTGAAAATTCCAGAAAATTTCAGACCTGGTCCAGAAGTTTGGAATTCTTGCGCTTTGGCCCCGAAATTATTTAAAATTTGCGATTTGGACTATTAAGTTTAGATATCGAACTCCGAATCGCTTGAAACTTTATGGACATCCTATACATGGTATAATATGTACTGTACCATGTCCAGAATGTTGTATTTTCGAAATTTTCAGTTTAGTCCTCAAAACTTTAAGAAATTATAATTTATGCCCAAAAGCTCCGTTTACTCGTTTCGAGTCCCATTTTGGCCGCAAATAAATTATTCATATATCATAACATAATCATATAACACAAGATTTCAGATTTTGATAGGGTTTCAACAACACATAGAAGAAAACATATAACTTTCAAGTTATCACAAAATCGGCACCCGACTACCAAATCGGTTGTCGTTTAAATTCGATAAATCCTATTGCATGTTGTTATAACCATAACATTCATCTTTAAAAACATGCATTTATACAAGAATTTCATATTAGTACATACTTTCATATTTTTCATAATATTTGATGATTATGTTTAAGAAAAACGAATTTCGCATAATTATACATAAAATCATAACATGAAATTATAACATGAAGATTTTAACATAGATCATATCAAAAGAATCTTGAAATACTTCAGGTTTAACACATGCATCACAAGAAAAAGAATAGATTTCTACTTTAAAGTTTGAAAGAGTTTTCACCCACCTCGATCTTGTCGGATTTAGTCGGTTATAGGTCTTGAAAGTTGGAAAACGACTTCTCCTATACTACTACATGGTTTGGCCGCTCCACATGCACCCACAAGGTGAGAATTATATTTGCATGTATTAAGATTGAGGTTAGATTATGGAGGATTTCATAAGAAATTATGGAAATAGTTATAAGGGATGAGATTACCTATTTCTTGTTGAATTTTTTTTTTCTTCCTCCTCATTTTCCTCTTGGTTCGGCCCTCTCTCTCTCTCTCAAATTGCAGATTTTTTTGGTTGTTGGTTTAAGTGTAGAGGGTTAGGTTAGTATGTAGTATTTAATGGTGGTGTTATGAGGGTTTGGGAAGAGTAATGTGTAGAAGACTTGTTACATGTGTCAAGATGTTTCATACAAGTCTTGCATGTGATGAGTGAAGAATCTAGAGCTCCACTCTTCTACTCCCTCATGGCCGCCCATATATATATATATATATATATATATATATATATTTGTTAAATTAAGAGTATAATTAAAATGGTAAAAGGATTTAATTAGTTGGGTTGGGCTTTGAAGTGTAACTTCAAGTCTTATGATCTTTAATGAGTTGGGTTGAGTCCATTAGTGAGTTCATATGTAGTTAGGTGTTGACAATTAGCCCAATAGGTGAATCAACACACTATTTTAATTTTTATTATTGGGTTTATTAAGTAAATTACAAAGTCAAAGAGTGATATAAAATAAAATAGATGTAGGTTATATCATGTCATAAAATAACTATTATTAAATTACATCATGATTTGATACATTGTACATGTGATAAGTTATCGAATTTAGGGATTTTTACATCCTCCCCTCCTTAGAAGAATTTGGTCCCCAAATTCCTACTTAAACAACTCGGGGTAAGATTTCTTCATTTCTTCCTCGGCCTCCCATGTCGCATCTTCCTCTCTGTTTTGATTTGACCAGACGACTTTAACCAAAGGAATTCGCTTCTTCCTCAATTCGCGTACTTGCCGGTCGAGGATCTTGATTGGCTTCTCTTCATAAGACAAGTTATCCTTGATCGGCGGAATGTCAGAAGTAAGAATGTGTGTTGGGTCTGGATGATACTTCTTTAATCTCGAAACATGGAAAACGTCGTGCATTCCAGACAGATTGGGTGGTAGCTCCAATCGGTACGCTAGTCGTCCAATCTTTTCCGTGATTTTGAATGGTCCTACATATCGGGGTCTCAACTTTCCTCCTTTTCTTGACACTATCAAACCTTTCTGTGGTGTTAACCTCAGGAAGACTTGATCTCCTACTTTAAATTCTAGATCCTTCCGACGTTGATCGGCGTAACTCTTCTGTCTGCTTTGCGCTGTGCGGATCCTATCCTTGATTAGTCGTACTTTATCTACGGCTTCCTTCACCTAATTTGTGCTCATTGCTGAAGGTTCTGATCGTTGAGTCTTCGGCATCCAATGGTCATCAATTTCCCAATGGAGCAGGGATCGACACTGTTGTTATATGCAAACTCGGCTAATGGCATTCCGATTGTCGCTTGGTAACTGTTGTTATATGCAAACTCGGCTAATGGCAGGTGGTGATCCCAATTTCCTTGAAAGTCCAGTACGCAAGTACGTAGCATGTATTCAAGGGTTTGAATGGTTCGTTCAGATTGTCCGTCGGTCTGGGGATGTGCACTAGTGCTGAAGCTTAAGGAAGTTCCTAATTCCTTATGAAAGACTTTCCAAAAACGAGACACGAATCTAGGATCTCTGTCCGATACTATGTCTATTGGCACTCCGTGGAGTCGCACGATTTCTCTAATATAAGTCGTAGCCAGCTTTTGCAAACTGTCGTCCTTTTTAACCGGCACGAAATGTGATGATTTTGTCAATCTATCGACGATCACCCAAATGGTGTTATAACCTCCTCTTGTGGTTGGTAAATCCGTGATAAAATCCATGGTTACCATTTCCCATTTCCATTCAGGGACTTCTAGTGGCTGTAGTAGTACTGAGGGTCGCTGATGCTCAGCTTTGACTCTCTGACATGTGAGACATCGCGCCACGAATTCTGCCACTTGGTTCTTCATGTTCACCCACCAAAAGTGTTTCTTCAAGTCTCGGTACATCTTGTTAGCTCCTGGGTGTATCGCATATCTCGAGCAATGAGCTTCCCCAAGAATTCATCTTTTGAGCTCCCCTTCGTGAGGTATGCATAACCGTTCCTTAAACTTTACAATCCCATCCTTGGTAATTGTAAACTCGGGTTTCTCGCCCTTAGCGATCTTGTCCTTAAACTCTTGAAGTTTTGGATCTCTCTCTTGGGCTAATCGAATATCGTCCAATAGATTTGGTTTAACCGTGAGGTTGGCGCAATTTAAATGAGTACCTTCATGAATGGGTTTCAGGTAGCTCAGTTCCTCAAGAGCTTGCCATTCCCGAACCATGAGTCGGGCCACTCTAGCCTTTCTACTTAAGGCATATTCACTTTCCCTGGGTAGTGTTGAATTTCACAATGGTAATCTTCTAAAAGTTCTACCCATCTTCTCTGTCGGAGATTAAGTTCCTTTTGAGAAAATAGGTACTTGAGACTTTTATGATCCGTAAACACGGTGAATTCAACGCCATATAAATGATGTCGCCATTTCTTTAAGGCGAATACTATTGCAGCAAGTTCGAGGTCGTGCGTTGGATAATTCTTCTCGTACATCTTGAGTTGCCTGGAAGCGTATGCGATAACTTTACCATTCTGCATCAGTACGACACCGAGGCCATCCTTTGAGGTGTCACTATATACGACAAATCCTTGGGTTCCTTCTGGAAGTGTCAGTATAGGTGCGGTGGTAAGTCTCCTCTTGAGTTCCTGGAAACTTGACTCGCATTTATCCGTCCATTCAAATTTTACTTGTTTCTGGGTTAGCCGGGTGAGGGGTCCCGCTATCTTCGAGAATTCTTTGATGAATTTACGGTAGTAGCCCGCAAGTCCAAGAAAGCTTCGGATCTCAGTTACATTTTCTCGCCTCTTCCAATCTATAATAGTTTCTACCTTAGATGGATCAACTGCAATTCCTTCTCCAGAAAGAATATGGCCTAGAAATGCCACTTCCCTCAACCAAAATTCACACTTGCTGTACTTGGCGTACAACTTGTGCTGCCTTAGTGCATCCAACACTAGTCTAAGATGTCTCTCGTGATCTTTTTCCGACTTAGAGTAAACGAGTATGTCATCGATGAAAATTACTACGAATTGGTCGATATATGGTTGAAATACTCTGTGCATTAAATCCATAAATGTCGCAGGAGCATTCGTGAGTCCAAAAGGCATCATTACAAATTCATAGTGGTTGTATCTAGTTTGGAACGCAGTTTTAGGAACATCTTCATTCCTAATCTTTAACTGGTAGTATCCTTGTTGAAGATCGAACTTGGAATACACCGTAGCTCCTTGGAGTTGTTCAAACAACTCATCTATCCTCGGGAGAGGATACTTATTTTTAACTGTAACGCTGTTGAGTTCACGTTAATCTATGCAAAGCCTCAATGTTCCGTCCTTCTTCTTGACAAACAATACCGGAGCTCCCCAAGGTGATACACTGGGTTGTACAAAACCCACGTCGAGTAACTTCTGCAGTTGGACCTTCAACTCTTGCAGCTCCAGTGGTGCCATTCGGTATGGTGCCTTTGCAATGGGTGCCTTCACAGGCATGATTTCGATATTGAATTCAACCTCTCTGTCAGGTGGTGGGGAGGTCAATTCTTAGGGAAATACGTCAGGGTATTCGGATGCCACACGTATAGTTTCTATGCCCGACTTACTCATGGGTTTGTTGATGATGAAAGCTAAAAATCCGATTGCCCCTTTGGCAACTGCCTTACTAGCTTTGATAGCTGATATTATAGGTGCTAAGTTGATTCTAGCATCTCCAATTAATTCCATAATTGGCTTATTAGGTTCGCAAAACCTAACTATCTTAGAATGACAATCCAATTGTGCATAATGCTTAGATAGCCAATCCATTCCTAGGATGACGTCATATTCTAATATTGGAAGCACTACTAAATCGGTAGAGTAACAGTTACCACTGATGATCACATCACACGTAGAATGGACTTTATCTGCTAGCTTACTAACTCCCATCGGGGTAGATACTTCTAGGCATAATGATAAAGATTCTAACGGCCTATCAAGTTTCTTAGAAAAATGCAGTGCAACAAACGAATGGGATGATCCTGGATCTATAAGTATTCGTGCAAGTTGATTAGATATCAGGAGTGTACCTTCTACCACATCGTTGTTCTCTGGTGCCTCCTGACCAGTCAATGCGAACACTCGAGCTGGGGCTTTCCCTTTGTTGTTTCCTGGTTTGGCTGCAATAGCTGGTTTGATTGCCGGGGAGTTCATATCTGGTCACTCTCGAATTTGATCATCTTGGCTGCCGCAACGTAGGCACTTTCCGAGCTTCCTCCAACACAACTCTGATTTATGCCCTTTCCTACCACAGTGGGTGCAAGGCGTTGTTGGTCTGTTGAGAACTGGTGCCTTTGATCCACTCGAGCTTCCTTGAGTTCCCTTCCTATTAAACTTCTGTGGTGGCATTGATGTTGGTCGGGTAGCAGGCCTCTTGGCGTTGTTGGAGAAACGGCTTTGCTGTTGAGCTAACCTCGCAGTTCCACTCTCGATACGAGTAGCGGCTTCCACTGCTTGGGTAAGTGTCGTCAGCTGAACAGTTAGAAGACTCAGTTGAAGCAACTGCCTCAGTCCTTTAGTGAACTTATAGAGCTTGTCCTCTTCAGTTGTAACCAATCCCGGTGCGTATTTAGACAACCTGTTAAACTGGGCTTCATATTGAGCGACTGTCATGGCTCCTTGCTTCAAGTGGTAGAACTCGTCTCGTCTAGCCTCTCTGGCTGCTGCTGACACGTATTGAGTTCGAAAGTCGGTCAGGAAGTTAGCCCATGTCCCGACACGGTTTTCTCTCATCCAGCGCTCGTTGACACTCCTCCACCAGTCATGAGTTGCGGCCTCGAGTCGGAATGCAGCCAGTGATATCCGCTATTCATCAGTGTACTGAAGGGCGTTGAAAATTCCCTCAATTTTCTCTAGCCAGAGTTCAGCTTTGATATCGTCGGGTTCTCCGTCGAAGGTCGGCGGGTTGAAACGTAAGAATCTTTTCAGGGTACGATCATGAGTTTCATTGTGGTTCCTGTTGTTAGCAGTCTGTTGTTGTAGGAAGTTCGTCAGTTGAGTGAGGGCTTAGGCCATGGCATCGTTCTTATTTCCTCCTCGTAGAGGAGAGCGTGAGCGATCATCGCGTTGATGCTGCTCTTCACGATTCATGCGAGGACGTCCGCATCTTCGGTCAGCCATCTAATATAAGTTAGGTAATGTGTGAGGATTAGCAATTTTATGTGGAGTTACCAGTAATTTATGTTGTCATGTAGATTTAAGCGCATAATTGAGCATGAATAATCATTAGGGCAGTGAACTTAATGATTCAACAAATATGCTTCTACGATACTAACGACAAAGGAACAATAATACTCCATTTTTAAGAAGACAATGAAGTTTAGTGGAGTTTAAAGGAACTTCATCAATTTCGAAGGAATAGTGACATGACTTTGAGAAAATGGATAAGTGAAGTAAACTATATCCGTTTCAAGAGTTCAACAGAAGGATTGATCCAGTTGGGGAAATGCCGTGAATACTTAATCAAGTACCTTGACCAATGACTTAGAAATTTTGAATTTGACTATGCATATTCCAAGCGAATAGCGACAAGTCGAAAGAGATCTTTAATGAGAATTGACTTGAGAAATCTACATTAGGTCTCAATCTTATGGTTCACTTCGTCCTAGGTGGAATTCCCATCTAAGTCCGAAGAATGTTATCCTGGTTAGCCCGTTGTAAGTGTCCTTCTCACAAGGCGGGCTCCGATACCACTCCTGTCACGCCCCCAACATCGGGAAGGATGAGGGCGCGGCGCATCGGTTGATCAATCAATTAAAATGCGACAATAAATAGCGGAAGCAAAATAACGATTGGATAATATTTCAAAACAACAATCTTAGCCCGATGCTCTAAGATTCATTGTGACAAAGCTGATAATCAAAATTACACTTGTTCAAAGTTTGCAACGGAAAAATAGCAAACGAGTTAAGTACAAAGCATAGTTAACTATTACAAGTTGGGATAACAACAGAAATTCTAAGTCTTGATGGTAGTCTTCTAATCAGTCTCTTCCTCGAGAATCTCTTCGTCTTCGGTTGGTGGCTCGTTCTCTGGTTTAAAAGGGAAAACGGTGAGGTAAGACAACAGGTCTCAGTGAGTGGGTGATCGTGTGCGAGTGTGGCTCTTTCCTTTGAAAATTTTTTAAGTGATGCATGATTTTATCAATTGTGAAAAAAATGAGATCAATTACAATTATGTCGAAATTTTATAAACAATAATCATTGTGCAGTTGTAATATGAAAATCCAGTCCCCGTGGACGGATATCAAGTCAAGCAGCGAGTCAATCAGTCGATCAATAATCTGGGCCAATCCGCCGATGTGGACTTTGGATTCTAAACTCTCCTTATCACTCCTAGCAAGATAGGCCGTCGCCCCAAGATTTGGACCGTCGCCCTAAGATGCTGAGCCTTCGCTCTCACACTTAGCGTGTGCTTCCTTATCTCTTATCTGGGCTCGGTATGTCCTTAGCTGTGGGTCAATACCCGGATCACACCATAATCGCGATTATACCCCAAGTCTACGACCCAGGTCCCTCGGAACACTCCGTTCCTCGGTTATGGGAATAGGAAACAACGGTAGACTTGTTCATGAACCGCGGCCGCGCTGCTCGATCCAAGACTCGGTCTAACGGTCCCCACATGATTTGGGACTCTATAGGTGGCTCCTATAGCTCAAGAGGTGGCCCCCAGATTGTAGGTCGGCACTCTATTTCATGTGGACTCAATAGGTGGCCCATGTCCGTCGATGTGGCACTTTGTTCCGATAGAGTTAGAGGAGCACTTAGTTTCCGGACAGACACAGTTATCAATTTGACGCGTTTCACAAGTATTACGTAAACGTTCGGTCAGTGAGGTTAATAGCGTCTTTTGATTAAGTATGGAATATGGTTAATTTTATTTGTGGCCCGGTAATGCAGAATAGGACTTGTATTTAAACTCGAAAATATTCTCATTAATTTATTAACGGTCTGATGGGTTCAGATCAGATATATTAAATGGGTAGGTTCGACGAAAGGAAACGAGAGTTTCGTAAATAGTTTGAAAAGACGTTTTTACCATTAGGTTCAAACCTAAGCGTTGGAGTATGAAACGAAATCGGATGGTTATGAAATTTTATGAGGAAGCCAAAAATAATTCCTCGACTCCAGATTTAATGAAAATTCGGAAATTTCCAGTTTCGGGACTGAAATTTCAGAAATTACGGTATTGCCCCAAAACTTAAGGAAATCGTTCCGAGGCATATAGGGCTATGAATTTAGCCCGGAATTTAACGAAATTTTACGAGATGACGTATGATGAACCTGGAATTACAGACTTGTGAAAATTCCAGAAAATTTCCTACCTGGTCCAGAAGTTTGGAATTCTTGCGCTTTGGCCCCGAAATTATTTAAAATTTGCGATTTGGACTATTAAGTTTAGATATCGAACTCCGAATAGCTTGAAACTTTATGGACAACCTATACATGGTATAATATGTACTGTCCAAGGTCCAGAATGTTGTATTTTCGAAATTTTCAGTTTAGTCCTCAAACTTTAAGAAATTATAATTTATGCCCAAAAGCTCCGTTTACTCGTTTCGAGTTCCATTTTGGCCGCAAATAAATTATCCATATATCATAACATAATAATATAACACAGGATTTTAGATTTTGGTAGGGTTTCAACAACACATAGAAGAAAACATATAACTTTCAAGTTATCACAAAATCGGCACCCGACTACCAAATCGGTTGTCGTTTAAATTCGATAAATCATATTACATATTGTTATTACAATAACATTCATCTTTAAAAATATGCATTTATACAAGAATTTCAGATTAGTACATACTATCATATTTTTCATAATATTTAATGATTATGTTTAAGAAAAACGAATTTCGCATAATTATACATAAAATCATAACATGAAATTATAACATGAATATTTTAACATAGATCATATCAAAAGAATCTTGAAATACTTCAGATTTAACACATGCATCACAAGAAAAAGAATAGATTTCTACTTTAAAGTTTGAAAGAGTTTTCACCCACCTCGATCTTGTCGGATTTAGTCGGTTATAGGTCTTGAAAGTTGGAAAACGACTTCTCCTCTACTACTACATGTTTTGGACGATCCACATGCACCCCCAAGGCGAGAATTATGTTTGCATGTATTAAGATTGATGTTAGATTATGGAGGATTTCATAAGAAATTTGGAAATAGTTATAAGGGATGAGATTACTTATTTCTTGTTGAAATTTTTTTTCTTCCTCCTCCTTCTTCCTCTTGGTTCGGCCCTCTCTCTCTCTCTCTCTCTCTCTCTCTCTCTCTCTCTCTCTCTCTCAAATTGCAGATTTTTTTGGTTGTTGGTTTAAGTGTAGAGGGTTAGGTTAGTATGTAGTATTTAATGGTGGTGTTATGAGGGTTTGGGAAGAGTAATGTGTAGAAGACTTGTTACATGTGTCAAGATGTTTCAAGCAAGTCTTGCATGTGATGAATGAAGAATCTAGAGCTCAACTCTTCTACTCCATCATGGCTGCCCATACGTGTATATATATATATATTTATATTTTTTTGTTAAATTAAGAGTATAATTAAAATAGTAAAGGATTTAATTAGTTGGGTTGGGCTTTGAAGTGTAAATTCAAGTCTTATGATCTTTAATGAGTTGGGTTGAGTCCATTAGTGAGTTCACATGTAGTTAGGTCTTGACAATTAGCCCAATAGGTGAATCAACACACTATTTTAATTTTTATTATTTGGTTTATTAAGTAAATTACAAAGTCAAAGAGTGAAATAAAATAAAATAGATGTAGGTTATATCATGTCATAAAATAACTATTATTAAATTACATCATGATTTGATACATTGTACATGTGATAAGTTATTGAATTTAGGGGGTTTTACACTTGGTAGCATGCCCACGATAAACGTGGCATAGGATATGACTCGTTCTCCCATAAGAAAAAATCTAGTATGGTATTCGTCAGGGGAGTGGAACCCATTCATGTACCTGAAGAGACCCCAAGTCCCGCAAAAGTTATAGCTACCACTCCTCGTACAGCGAAGGCTGCGATTCTGCCTCGTAGTTCATATCACAAACAGCGGAAACCTCAGCCTCCTAGATCTGTAAGGCGTGACTAAGAAAGAAGGTTATATCTAAATATCAAAGGCAAGCACCACAATGCTACCAACAGTACAGTACGCCTAGATATTGGATACAGGAGCTTTGTTGTAACGCCCAATCTTTCTTAATTAAAAAGCACGTTACACTGCTCAATTTTTCCTTAATTTTTTTTATATATAAATTCGGAGTATTTGCGGAAGCGTTTTAGTAAATAAATCTTCAATAAAGTCGTTTATTCAAATATCAGTACAGTTTTACAAAAACATGGGAAATCAAATATTCGGACATAGTCCGTTGAAATCACATTCGTTGAAGAACATCAAGTGTTTCGTAAAAATAATAACAATTACAGCGACAACATCTTTTATTATTTAGAATTTCATCGTGTTGGGAGTATGTATTCATCTTCTGCTTGTCCCGTTCTTCGCTTCCTTAGCCTGAAAAACATAAACGACGAGGTGTGAGTACGCGAGCATACTCAGTGAGATTAAACCCTTATAAATCGTCAAAATCATGTTTTGTAATGCACATAAAACATTCTTATCTGTGTGAGACTCGTCTCGGATTTCTTTCATTCTTTCGACCCCTCTCGGGTCGTCATGTTACATGACACAACAATGACTGTAACATATTAAAACAGTATAACCTCACCTCGTTTGCTGAAATCTTGAAATATCTTCCTTTTAATTTGACTCGGTTGTCCTTCTTCGATCCCGGATACGCTGTCCCTAGCACTTGAAAATGCTTTTTCATATTTCCGGCCATAAATTTTTGATGTAAAATCTGAATTCTCTTTGGGAACTTTTATCAAACACATTTAAAAAAACTGTCAGATTTGAGCTATCTATTTGATTGGGATTTTTGACGGGAGTTTTAAACTAGAGGTTCATAGCTTCAAAATGATACATTATTTGTTGGAAAATACTTAGTATACATATATTTATAGGAGTCCAAAGTCGGCTGAAAATCAACCTTACCCGGACAGCTGGAGGCCTTATCCGGACAACTGACCGAGAAGCTTCTGTCGGTCGTGAC
This sequence comes from Orobanche coerulescens, assembly GCA_033398695.1. Lineage (NCBI taxonomy): Eukaryota > Viridiplantae > Streptophyta > Magnoliopsida > Lamiales > Orobanchaceae > Orobanche > Orobanche coerulescens. The sequence continues at coordinate 90,951,875 of CM065814.1, forward strand.
CGACCTTATCCGGACAGCTAGCTGAGAAGCTTCTGTCGATCGTGACCGACCTTATCCGGACAGCTGGACATCCTTATCCGGATAGTGGCCAAGAAGCTTCTGTCGGTCGTGACCGACCTTATCCGGACAGCTGGACAGCCTTATCCGGATAGTGGTCGAGAAACTTCTGTCGGCCGTGACCGGAAGATGTCGGTAGGCGTGTCCGGCGGTGACTGGCAGATGTCCGTCAACTTGGCTCGTACGGTTCGACCCATTCCTGATGTCCAAATTTGATTTTCCGACCTGTTTTGTACTCATCGGATTTAAATCTTCGATATGCTCGAAACGTATTTTAGATAAAAATAATAAAATATTTTAATTTTATTTTTGCAATACAACTGTTCTGTGATGAAAATTTTAACGTATCAAATCGTCGGAACTTTTCGAAATCACTTTCATAAATTCTAAAAATGATCCTTATAATTTATTTTGAAATCGTTTCCTTCATTTTATACTAGGAACATATCGGTCCAAGTATCGGACAACCTGTAAATATTAAAATCAAAAATCTATGATCGTTAGCATTTAAATAAGTATTGGGGCGTTACAATCCTCCCCCTTTAAAAATTTCGTCCTCAAAATTGAGCTTCGTAAAGAACTTTGAAAATCTGTATCAAACCTTGTATGAGTATTTTCATCAATAACTTTTGAAATAGTGTGTCAGCAAAAACATCACTTTGAAACCTTTCTTTGAAATCATATTTTGTCCCTTTCGGATAACATTTAAACTTTCACATATCTTTTCAAATCTTTTGCCGACACAAACATTCTATACTCATACCAAAAATTTTAAGTTTTCATAAAAGAGTGAACACTTGAAACCATTACCTCGGAGTCGACGTTGGGCTGCAGCGATGAACCACATCTTCTCCCGAAAAAATATTTATGCCGTAATTCGTTATACTTTCAAAAATAAAAAAAGTTTTAAAACATCTTGTTTTGCATAAGTAAATCTTGTTAAACCTCCTTAACTGTATAGTCCTATACCTATAAAGTCTTGGAATACCTCACGTTCTGGTGAGAATTCGGTTCAGTCATGTCCCCTCCGCCTAAAAGCCTTTTCCGGAGCCGCTCGTTGTCCGTGCCCTTTTTCTTATTGCACCGGTGATCACTCCCCTTTCTCGGAGCCGCTCATTGTCCGTGCCCTTTTTTATTGAACCGGCGATCACTCCTCGCCCTCGTCAGCCCCGGGTGTCACATGTTCACCAGCTTCCGCTTGGTTCATCCCCAAAGCACGTTACACCGCTCATTTTTTCCTTAATTTTTTTATATATAAATTCGGAGTATTTGCGGAAGCGTTTTAGTAAATATATCTTCAATAAAGTCGTTTATTCAAACATCAGTACAATTTTACAAAAATATGGGAAATCAAATATTCGGACATAGTCCGTTGAAATCACATTCGTTGAAGAACATCAAGTGTTTCGTAAAAATAATAACAATTACGGCGACAACATCTTTTATTATTTAGAATTTCATTGTGTTGGGAGTATGTATTCATCTTCTGCTTGTCCCGTTCGTCGCTTCCTTAGCCTGAAAAACATAAACGATGAGGTGTGAGTACGCGAGCATACTCAGTGAGACTAAACCCTTATAAATCGTCAAAATCATGTTGTGTAATGCACATAAAACATTCTTATCTGTGTGAGACTCGTCTCGGATTTCTTTCATTCTTTCGACCCCTGTCGGGTCGTCATGTTACATGACACAACAATGACCGTAACATATTAAAACTGTAACACCCCCGATATATTCAGGAATATTACAGCGCCGTAAATCCTTGACATAAGGATTTACAAGGCTGAAGAATTGAAAAGACATTAACAAGTACCAACGTATGAAAATAAAAGAAATAAGGTACAACAATTCTGACCAATACTGAAAATACGGATGCTCAATGGAAAAGTAATAATACATCACCAAATTCAAATTCATCATAAACGACTATGTACTCGAGTACTTATTAAAACGATACAAATAACAGACAAATAAACCCGGCCGGAACATCACTTTGCACCCTCGTCGTCATGCAACTCCAGTGGTTGTTTCCCCGCTCTCCTGGATCTTGAACATAAACAAATGTTCACCCCCGAAGGGGTTAGCACAACGATGCTAGTATAAGTACAATAATCATACAATAGTGATATAATCAACAATTATATCATAACAAGTTTCTCCAACGAGAAATAACAACAACACATATCACATCATAACAATCTCAACATACTGATGGCATTCCAACGATCCAGCGCACACAACTATAGATTCCCATGATGATCCCGTCGGACCAACGCATGGTGGAACTACCTGTCCAACGATCCAGCGCACACAGCCATAGATTTCCATGATGATTCCCGTCGGATCAACGCATGGTGGACATTTAATCACAACAGATAATACACAATACAATCACAATATAGCTTTCATAATATAAACAATTCTAATTACAGTACTTGCCTCGATTCGAAGACAAGAACAATACTTCCACAAAAAACGAAATACTCGAAGGTCGCTCCTTCGATCAATCATGTAGCAAGCTCGAACCTTAACAAAAGAAATAATATAGAATTCATCTCACGTCGACCGAACATCTAACAATCCACAATACGGTCAGAAGTTCTTAAAATGAAATCTGTCTGACTTGCTTAACGTACGCTACGCATCCTATGTAGCATACGTTAAGGCTACTCGTTAGCGCACACAATTACACACAGCCTAGCGTACGCTAACCATGCATGGTCAGTACCTCACTGATCAGTCGACTGACTCGCCTGATGACTTAACGCACGCTAAGTTTCAATCGTAGCGTACGCTAAATAAGCCCGTTCGCGTACGTTAATTCAAATACCTTAGCTCACGCTAAGCGTGCATGGCAGTTCACTGTTGGGCAGCAGACTAGTTCTAACGGTGATGAAATTACGAACTCCTCAGTGATTAATGTGTAATATCCGTCTACATGACATACTCATAAAACTTATGAATTATCTTATGGATTCAATCATCTTTGAGGTTTCAAGGAAAAGAATATCATCACTACTTTTATATTCGAACTTGATTATCATTCTCATACGAATTTCGGTGTTCTCCGGTTGGTGCACTAGATTCTATTATCATTATTCACATTCAGACTTCATCTTGAAGGTGAACTAACAATTCCAAGTTATACGAAAGGATACTTCCTAAGATGATTTCTTTCCTTAAGTCCTTATAACCAAAAGTGATATCACCTCAAATTTTATGATCAATATGACAACATAAATCATACGGATAATCAACTTCAGAATGGTCCTCTCATCATTGACGTACTAGGATTCCAACCACGAGGTTCCAACGACAATATCGTAAGTATAATTATTCCAATCTTCTAAACATGATATTTGTTGAATAATTCACCAATGGAAATCAATATCTTGCTAGCATGATCATCTTATTCTTCATAACACGAATCTAAAGCTGGAGATAGAATTAACATACCTTTAATGAAGAAATCACTAATCCAAAAAGATAGAATCCAGCTCCGGTTGCTTGGTGTCACTTCAAAGTGAGTTCTTCTTCAATGATCAAGTGTAAGCACTCTTTAATATTTAATGATCAAGTAAGGCGGATTTGTATGTGTTTAAGGAGTAGGAAAAGCTCTTTGGACTTCTAAGGAACGAAGAACAAATGAAGGGAATAGGTAGAAATGGAGTGTTGTCCTTTAAATAAAGTTTCTGCACAATAGCAGATTAGCACACGCTACCACACCATTCTTAGCGCACACTAATAAGCGTTGACTCCAAATCTGTCCAGGTTCATCCGCGGGAATCTTATCCGGACCCATGTCCCGGCTGGCGCATGTGCTAGACGCCTAGCTCAATAATTGACTGTCTAGCGCACGCAAATCCTACATTCGTAGCGTGCGCTAGTTGTAGCCGATAGCGCGCGTTAAGCTACATTCTTAGCGTGCGCTATCACGAGTTCGCATGAGAAATTTTGCATGACGATATGCTTATGTCCAAAGATACCAATGTGAGAAATATCATACTCCAATAATCGATATCACAAATCCGAATAATACAGGGTTCGAATACAGATGAAATACATAATAATAAATCCGGATATTACATACTATCCTACTAAAAAGGAGTTTCATCCCGAAACTCAAGATGAAAATAACTCTGGATATCTTGACTTCATGCTATCTTCTGTTTCCCAGGTGGATTCTGTTAGGCGTATTTTTATACGTTTATTCATCATTATTTTGTAGTATTTTGGAGTGTGAAATCATCTAAATGAGCTTTTAATGCCTTAATTTTGTATGATTGACAGGAAATTGAAGTCCAGAAGCTTAAACGAGGCAAAACGGGCGAAAACGGCAAAACTGGACTATGAGCCGCGGCACAAGGAAGCTGAGCCGCGGCAAAGGAAGACACCACCGGCGGCGTAGTAGTCAGTACTCGTGCCGCGCACGCCCATGTGAGCCGCGGCACGTAGGATTTAATTACGCCCTGTATTCAGATTTTGGCGATGTGCCGCGGCACAGTTCATGAGCCGCGGCACACTTAGCGGGTTTGGTACGCTCGCGGATTTTGGGCCGTTTCGCCGCTTTTCAACCAACGAATACGGACGCGATTTATGGAGATGCTGAGCTATAAATAGGGCTTAAGACCCTAATTTAATTATCTTGGATTTGATTGAATCTAGACCTAAGAGAGCTTAAGCTTGGAGACAGAGAAGAGGAGGAAAGCAGAGGAATTCAAGGGCGGAAGGCGAAGTCAAGAACGGAGGAATCCGAGCTTCATCTGCGTTTGAATTTTATGCTTTCGTTTATTTACTTTGTATTTTCGCTTTTAATATGTCGCTAAAGCCCTAATCTAGGGTTTTGATGAAACCTTTATTTTGACAAATTGATTGAGGTTATCCAATTTATTACCTTTTTATTGAGTTTTCCCAATTATGTTTTATGCTTGCAATTATCGGCCAATAGTTGTATTGATTTAATCATTCACTTGAATCGGGAGAGGAGATGTGGTGAGGAACTATTGGTGAGGACCGTTTTATTCGTGAGATAGGAATATACTCATAGGAACTACGTGGCCTTTAGGAGATTTCATGCTTTTGCCTAGCGACGAGATAATTCACCTAGGGATAGAGTGCGTTAGTCGTTAGATAAATCTATTGACCTCGGGAGAGGCGGTAGAATATATTAGCAATCTCCGCCTTCAATAAATTGGGAAAATTATTTATTACGGATAATCAAGATTAAATTCGGATAAATTAAGGTGGATTCGAACTCTAGACTTATTTATAATTTGATTCCTTTTATTCAAGCTATCGTTTTCTGTTTAGTCTTTCAAGAATTCTTTTAGTTATTAATCCAAAAACCCAACTTCGATTGTTCAAATAAAATTGGGATACGAAACGTCGGTAGTTAGAGAGTCAATCCTCGTGGGAACGATACTCTACTTATCACTTTATTACTTGTAAACGATGACGTGCACTTGCGTGTAGGAAATATCGCAACAAGTTTTTGGCGCCATGTCGGGATTGAAATTTTTCTAATATCGACTTAAGTATTTCCAATCTTAATTTGAACGTTTGTTTTTATTTTTTTGCGTATTTAATTTCGTTTATTTGTTTTCCTTTTCAGACCTTTCGTAGTGCATGAGAAGACTCGAACGGAGGCTTACTACCTTTGGACACCGAGCTCGAGCGCACTCTAAGAAGGTATAAAAAGAAAAAGAGAGTTGCATTTACGGTCAAGATGGCGAAAATATTGAAATCCAAGGAGGAGACAACCAAGTGCGGCAAGTTCAACCGAACTCGCTCTTCGAGATTATGCCATGCCGCAAGTCAACGCAAATTTTTCGGAATTCGCGTCCCACCGTCCAAGCTAATAATTTTGAAATCAAGCCCGCCATTATTCGGATGGTACAAAGTAGCCCTTTCTCGTGGATTGCCGAAGGATGACCCGAATGCCCACATTGCTTCGTTCCTTGAGATATGCGACACATTTAAAACAAATGGTGTCACCGACGATGCCATCCGATTGAGGCTTTTCCCTTTTCTTTGAGGGATAAAGCAAAGTTTTGGTTGAATTCCTTACCGCCGGGGTCGATTACAACTTGGGAGAGGTTAGTGCAAGCCTTCCTTGCAAAATTTTTCCCACCAGCTAAGACGGCGCGGTTGAGAAACGAGATAACTACCTTTGCCCAGTTCGATATGGAATCGCTCCACGAGGCGTGGGAGCGATATAAAGAATTACTTCGAAGATGCCCTCATCACGGCATTCCTGATTGGCTTCAGCTGCATACGTTTTATGGTGGTTTGAGTGCTTCTACACGCACTCTTGTCGATGCAGCCTCCGGAGGGACATTCATGGGAAAATCTATGGCCGAGGCTCACGTGCTTTTGGAGGATATGGCCGAAAACGCTTACCAATGGCCAGCAGAAAGATTGGCACCGAAGAGGGTAATGGAAGTTTCGAGCAATGATCCGATCTCCGCCTTGTCAGCTCAAGTCGCCGCTTTGACACAACAGCTCCAGAACTTTTCGCATGCACCAGCCCCCGTTACCATTGAGACGTGTAATTGGTGTAACGGATCACACCCGAGTGCGGAATGTCAATTTGGAAATCCGTTCGAGCAAAATCATATGGAGCAGGCTCAATTCGTAGGAAATGGGAATCGACTGAATAACCCGTACTCCAATACTTACAATCCGGGGTGGCGCAATCACCCCAACTTTTCATGAAGAAACGGACAGAACGCACACCAGCCCCCTTTCACTCAGAATCAACAGCAGCCCACTTCCGCTCCTAAAGTGTCTCTCGAGGAAGCAATTGCAAAATTGGCGGCAAATACGAGTCAATTTATGACTCGGACAGAAGCTACACTACAAAATCATTCTGCTTCCATTCGGAATTTGGAGGTTCAGCTGGGCCAAATCGCTAATGTATTGACACTGTCCTGAGGGAGCATTGCCGAGTACAATGAAACTAACCCTAGAGAGAGTCTAAACGCAGCTTAGCTTGAGAAGCGGGAGAAAGTTCTTTGGATCAGCCCGAGCAGGTAAAGAGGAGAAGGTGATTGGGGAGTCGAAGGAATTTAAGCCGGAGGAGTCGAAGAACTTGAAGGCGGAGATCTCGAAGACATGTGTTCCCCTGCCCGCTTCCGCAGACTACAAAGAAAGGAGGCGGACAAACAATTTTCTAAGTTCCTTGAGGTGTTCAAAAGCTTCACATAAATATTCCGTCGCCAAGCATTGGAGCGGATGCCGAGTTATGTCAAGTTCATGAAAGAGATATTATCTAAGAAGAGAAAACTTGAAGAGTTTGAAACGGTTGCCTTGACAGAGGAGTGCAAGGTAATTCTTCAAAAGAAGCTTCCACCTAAATTGAAAGATCCGGAAGCTTCAACATACCATGCACCATGGGGAATCTTTCGTTTGATAAGGCATTATGCGATCTTGGTGCAAGTATCAACCTCATGCCTCTATCGATTTTCCAAAAGCTGAATATTGGGAAGCCAAGCCAACCACAGCCTCCTTACAATCGCGATCGATCGATTAAGTATCCGAGGGAGTGATCGAGGATGTTTTAGTTAAAGTCGATAAGTTCATCTTTCCGGCTGATTTCATCGTACTAGACATGGAGGAAGATGAAAATATTCCGATCATCTTGGGACGACCATTTCTAGCTACGGGCCGCACCCTTATAGACGTGGAAAAGGGGAGTTAACTCGAGGGTCCAAGACGAGCAAGTCACTTTTCAAGTGTTCAAATCGCTCCCATGTCCCTAAGTGCTGATAAAGAGTCTCAAATTGAAAGCGTGGATGTTGTTGAAAGAGGAAAGCACCGAAAACATCGTCGGTGGAAAAATTGATTTTGTGTTGAATGGCCCAAGTTTTAAGAAGGATGTTGAGCGAGTGGCATTCCTCGAGCATGAGGAAAATCATGCAGTCGTGAGTTCGTTGGCAAAGGAGGAGAGTGAGCCGAAAGCCAAGAGAAAAATTAGTCATGGAGAAACGGGTGTTTCGGGAAGTTTTTCAAGTCGAAACCTCTTCGCAAACACCATTTGATTACCGAACCGAGAATCGAATCGCAGATGACCGATGGTCATAATTTTAACCAAAATATAAACGGTTCGATAAACGGGCGGAAGCAAATGGAGTTTGCGTAAAGCAAACTAACGTTGTTCAATAGGTCCTACTGACGACTATAAACTTAGCGCTTCTCGAGGCAACCCGAGCTCGTAGTTGTAGAATCTTGCATTTCTTTATTTTTCTTGTTTTTCGTGATTCTTAGTTTTCATCATTTTTGTGCTTCTATCTCGCTTCGTCCTCTCGTTTTTAACGTCTTCTTTTCAAAATTTGCAGGAAAGTCCTGTGGGAGAAATCAGTAGTATGAGCAGCAGACGGCTAATGTGAGCCGCGGCACACATCATTCGCCAGGAAGGCAAAACCAATCAGTACTTTGTGCCGCGGCACGGCATAAAAGAGCCGCGGCACACTGGAGCAATGAGCCGGGGCACACGGAATTTAAGCCGCGGCACACCATAAAACGAGACACGAGTAAAAGGGATCGTACTTTGTGCCGCGGCACCATTATTGTGAGCCGCGGCACACTATGCGGAATTTGAAAGGCCAGTAGCATATAACGAGCACTCGGCCGGCATTTCCAGTAAGTTTTCCTATTTCATTGCCTTCCCTCCCCAGTAGCGAACCGGCCGAAGCGATTCTTCAATTTTTTTCCTGCGATTTTTCTTGTAATCTTCAAAAAGGTACGCTTGAATCTTGAATTCTTATGTGCTTATGGTTGATATATGGAAGTGTCTATGCTTTAAATGATTGGAACATGTTTATTTTTCTTCATATAGTTTTGCGATTGTTCGAGAATAACAGGGGAGTTTCATCGATTTTTCTTGATTAAATTGGAACATAAATGAGTTGAATGTGTTAAGTTGTTGCTAATTGAATTGCATTTCTGTTTTTGGGGGTTGAATCGAGCTAGAACTATGTTTATTCTTCAAGTAAACATGCACCCTCAAGGTGTCTGATAAATTGCCCGAATGAAAATTTTCTTCGAAAAAGCAATTGTTTTGAAGTTTCTTGCAACGTATACGTTTTCAATCTACAAAGAAGCCCAACCCGTACATCCAGTTGAGATGTTTAAGTCCAAATTCATCTTTCTCTCTCGTATGCGCTAGTGTCTTAATTTTGGAATTTCTGGTTTGATGTCTTTAGCCACGCATATATCATCGTTACTATTGTTGCGTAAATAAACCCTCGTGTTGTACTTCTCAGGACTGATTATGGCGCGCACGAAGAAGTTGACCAAGCGTGCTAGACCGAGTCATCCCCTACGCGAGGGGGACCTCTGGGTCGGGCCGGCGGAGGGGCACCAATTTTCGGACCCGAGATCCACAAGATATTCAACGAAAAATCCGTCCGCGTCCTCTTATTCCCGAGAGAGGTTTTACTCCTCCTCGGGACGGGAGTTGCTCATGATGATTGACGAGATGGGATGGGCTAGATTTACCGCACCTCCCGAGCCCAGTCATTTCGATCGTCCCAGAGTTTTATGCCGCGCTCTGTGAAGCACATCCGGCGGGGCATACGTTGCCATCTCTAGAGTCTCGGACTCAGTCGACGTCCGAGGGGTCACAATGACTTCTCCCGATCGCTATTCGAGGCTTTTGGGTTTCGGCGGTGGACGAGACACCTATGACCGCGTGATGACCGGCCTCACTAAGGAGGCCCCGCTTGAGACGATTGCAGACAAATGCACCGATCGGGAGCGAGCACAGAGCTCATCTACGTTTCACTTCAGAGCTCGCGCCTCAGCCGGCTCGGGCGAGCCTGGCTTTACTTTACTTGTGCCCGCATTGACCCCACCTCCCAGATCCGTCAGTTTTCTCTCCCGCGCCCGGATACTTTTTGCTATCACCTCCGGGTTGCGTTTTGACGTGGCCCCCATTCTGTTCGATCTATCTTCCAGTATCCAGGGGGCCAAGACGGGGTTGAAGCACCCCTCCCTCATCTGTGCTTTATGCCGGCAGTCAGGGCTGACATGGTCAGTCGACGAGCCGATGCTTGCCCCACAGGCCCCGATCGACCACCGCATCATATCGCACTTTGAGCAGTGGGGCGGAGCGCCGGCACACGCTCGGGGGCGAGGATTTTTGCTCGAGGAGGCTCATGAGGGATCCCCTGAGCCACTTTTGTTGACGCACGGAGAGGCCGGCCCGCAGCCTGACAGAGCAAGGTTAGAGGAGCTGTTTGATGGGCTGCGGGAGGATTTGAGGAGACAGAGAGAAGAGCATAGGGAGGAGCTGAGGAGAGAGAGAGAGGAGCTGAGAGAGGAGTTGAGGAGAGAGAGAGACGAGATGAGGAGAGAGAGAGAGAGCTGGATGGCTGCCTTACGAGAGGAGCATGGCGGCGCGGAGAGTGTTGTTGCCGCGCGAGCCGAGATGAGAGAGCAGCCCGCCGGGCTAGCCGACGAGCGGAGAGGCGTCTTGCTGCGAGGGAGGCTTATCAGCAGGAGCACCTCGCCGCATGGACGGCCCACATCATGCATCCCGACGGGCCATTTACTGCGCCCGCCCGGCCAGCCACACCACCTTCCTCACCGGACGATGCCGGCACCAGCTCCTGAGCAGACTGGAGGGGAGTACTTGACCTTTTACTTTTCTTGCATTTCATTTTTGTCCATTGAGGTCAATGTACGTCCTAAGTTTGGGGGAGGGGTTTACTTTCAGTCTACATTCACTGCTGTACTCTATTTTGTGCTGTACATTATATTTTGTTGCACTTTTCTTTCTTTGCGAAAATTTTTTTTTTAATAGCCTTGCTTGCCGTAGTTTTTCTTTATTCGTGAATTTTCGTGCTTCTATTATGTGTGATACTGATGTTACGACACTGTCTTTCTCTTTGAAGAAGCGGGCAAGTTTTAGTCGAGTTGTAGTCAGTTATTTCTGCTCTGCTTAGTATTCAATTAGGTCCGAAATTTTTCGTGATTGTAGAGGTCTTGGCAGACAAGAGACGATACATACTTGTTTTTAATCCCTATCAATACGTTTGGCTACATTTTCCGGATAGTGAGTCGTCTGCTTTCTTTAGTCGTGTTGGCACTTAAATGGAGTTTAGAGTCGCTTTTCCCCAAAAGTCGAGATAATGTGTTCTATGAAGGGAAGTCTAGTAACCGGGGTATTCGCGTGACCCGTTGTTTACTCTCGTAAAACGACGACCGATTAGACTAGTGATTTAGTGAGTTCACATGTGCCAATGATAGGAAGCCTAGTAACCGGGGTATTCGCGTGACCATGTTTACTCTCGCGTAAAACGGCAACCTTGATTCGGACATGCGGAAATTTTGTATTCGAGTTGTTTCTCCATCAGAACGGAACTTAGTAACTAGAAGCATCCATGTGCCCCATGAGTGTCTTTTACGTCAAACGGTTTCCTAATACATGAGAATGGAAGTTCCACCTAGGATTATCCCGATGAAACATCCCGAGATCCTAACCTAGTGGTCGACTCGAATCAAATTCTTGAGCATATTTTTATAAGTGGATACTGTGAGAGGTTTATTTGTTATGAGACTCGTGAAAATTGTGCCTCTAGATCGTGGGAACGCGACGAACTAGCTTGTTCATGTTAGCCTTTCCTATTGACGGTTGATTTGACTCATGTTTTGTTGATCTTTGAGTGAGTTTTCTTCATGAACAAATGACTAGATCGAGCTTGATCTCTTTGCGGAATCATTATTCTGAGTGCGGCGCTTTTATGACACTCGTATTATTTAGAGAGAATGGCAGATAGTATTGATTAGGTTGAACACCGTGAGTTGCACGATGATTCACGACATTCTTTTATTAACTTTAATTCTTTTGCTTGAGGACAAGCAAAGGCTTAAGTTTGGGGGTATTTGTTAGGCGTATTTTTATACGTTTATTCATCATTATTTTATAGTATTTTGGAGTGTGAAATCATCTAAATGAGCTTTTAATGCCTTAATTTTGTATGATTGACAGAAATTGAAGTCCAAGCTTAAACGAGGCAAAACGGGCGAAACGCAAAATCGACTATGAGCCGCGGCACAAGGAAGCCGAGCCGCGGCAAAGGAAGACACCACCGAAGGGCGTAGTAGACTGTGTCGCGGCACACCCATGTGAGCCGCGGCACGTAAGGATTTAATTACGCCTGTATTCAGATTTTGGCGATGTGCCGCGGCACAGTTCATGAGCCGCGCACACTTAGCGGGTTTGGTACGTCTGCGGATTTTGGGCCGTTTGAAGCCGCTTTCAACAAACGAAAACGGACGCGATTTAAGGAGATGCTGAGATATAAATAGGGCTTAAGACACTAATTTAATAATAATTGATTTGATTGAATATAGACCTAAGAGAGCTTAAGCTTGGAGACAGAGAAGAGGAGGAAAGCAGAGGAATTCAAGGGCGGAAGGCGGAAGTCAAGAACGGAGGAATCCGAGCTTCATCTGCGTTTGAATTTTATGCTTTCGTTTATTTACTTTGTATTTTCGCTTTTAATATGTCTGGCTAAAGCCCTAATCTAGGGTTTTGATGAAACCTTTATTTTGACAAATTGATTGAGGTTATCCAATTTATTAACTTTTTATTGAGTTTTCCCAATTATGTTTTATGCTTGCAATTATCTGGCCAATAGTTGTATTGATTTAATCATTCACTTGACTCGGGAGAGGAGATGTGGTGAGGAACTATTGGTGAGGACCGTTTTATTCTGTGAGATAGGAATATACTCATAGGAACTACGTGGCCTTTAGGAGATTTCATGCTTTTTGCCTAGCGACGAGATAATTCACCTAGGGATAGAGTGCGTTAGTCGCTGTTAGATAAATCTATTGACCTCGGGAGAGGCGGTAGAATATATTAGCAATCTCCGCCTTCAATAAATTGGGAAAATTATTTATTACGGATAATCAAGATTAAATTCGGATAAATTAAGGTGGATTCAGAACTCTAGACTTATTTATAATTTGATTCCTTTTATTCAAGCTATCGTTTTCTGTTTAGTCTTTCAGTAATTCTTTTAGTTATTAATCCAAAAAAACCCAACTTCGATTGTTCAAATAAAATTGGGATACGAAAACGTCGGTAGTTAGAGAGTCAATCCTCGTGGGAACGATACTCTACTTATCACTTTATTACTTGTAAACGATGACGTGCACTTGCGTGTAGGAAATATCGCAACAGATTCTTCCACTCCGTGGCGTGACCATTGAACTTTGACCAAAATGATTGGTTTGTTCCTCAACTGCTTAACTCGACTCTCGAGTATCTTGACTGGTCTTTCTTCAAACGTTCCATCCTGAGCGACTTCGATCTCGCTGAAATCAATGACATGACTAGGATCCGGTATATATCTCCGTAACTGGGATACGTGGAACACATTATGAACATAGCTCAACGACGGCGGCAATGCCAATCTGTATGCCAACTCTCCAACTCTCTCAAGGATCTCGAATGGTCCGATATATCTCGGACTTAGCTTTCCCTTCCTTCCAAAACGAAAGATTCCCCGAGTAGGAGAAACTTTTAAAAGTACGTGGTCTCCAGTACTGAACTCCAATGGGCGATGGCATACGTCTGCATAAGATTTCTGGCGACTCTGGGCGGTCAACAGCCTTTCACGAATCAAGGCTATCTTCTCTCGTGTCTGTACGATCAACTCTGGTTCTGTCTCGATCAAGTCTGATGAATCGTCCCAACATAGGGGCGATCTGCATCTCCTTCCATATAATGCCTCAAACGGTGCCATCTGAATGGAAGCATGCCAACTATTGTTGTAGGTAAATTCAATCAACGGTAGATGAACTTCCCAATCGTTTGACCAATCTAAGGCACAGGCCCATAGCATGTCTTCCACCGTTTGAATGGTCCTCTCGGATTGTCCGTCAGTCTGCGGGTGATAAGTTGTGCTGAAGTTCAATTCGGTCCCCAAGGCCTTATGAACTGCTTTCCAAAAATGAGACACAAAACGGCCGTCTCGATCAGAAATAATGGTCTTCGGCGTACCATGCAATCGAACTATCTCCGAAATAAATACTCGTGCCAACCTCTCTGGTCCCCACGTGTCCTTAATGCCTAGAAAATGAGCTGATTTGGTTAAACGATCAACTATCACCCAAATCATGTTCATTCCTGTTTTGGTTCTCGGCATACTAGTGATAAAGTCCATCGATATGTCCTCCCACTTCCATTCAGGAATTGGGAGCGTCTTCAACATTCCGACAGGTCGTTGATGCTCGATCTTAACCTGCTGACAAGTCAAGCATTTCGAAACATAGTCCGTTACATCTTTCTTCATGTTGCCCCGCCAGAAATTTTGCTTCAAGTCCTTATACATCTTACTGGTGCCTGGGTGGATAGAATAGGGAGAGTTGTGAGCTTCCTTCATAATCGTCTGTTTCAGAATATCGACATTGGGAACACAGAGTCGGTTCTGAAATCTCAAAACTCCATCATCATGAATTACAAATCCGGGGGCCTTCCGCTTGATCACTTCATCACGTAACTGAATCATCAGAGGATCATCTGTCTGCATAGATTTGATTTCTTCGATTAATGATGAAGTTATTTCCATCACGCACAGTTGTCCTTAGACTCTTTGTAACCATACTTCAATTCCTTCTCGAATCATCTCTCGTTGAAGGCTAAGTTGGGAGGTCAGAGTCTCCAGCATCTGAATAGAAACAGCCTTGTGGCTAAGTGCATCTGCCACTACATTCGCTTTGCCTGGATGATACAAAATCTCCAAGTCGTAGTCCTTAATCAGCTCTAACCATCTTCTTTGCCGCATGTTCAACTCTTTATGACTGAAGATGTATTTGAGACTCTTGTGGTCCGTAAAGATCTGACAGTGAGTCCCGTACAGGTAATGCCTCCAGATTTTCAAAGCAAAAACTATCACGCGCCTAAATCATGCGTTGGGTAATTCACTTCATAAGGTTTCAGCTGTCGTGATGCGTAAGCGATCACCTTATCATTCTGCAACAATACGCATTCGAGTCCTTGGTTCGAAGCATCACTGTAAACTATGAATCCTCCAGTCCCTTGTGGAAGTGTTAAAATCGATGTTGTCGTCAATCTCTTCTTCAATTCATCAAAGCTTTTCTGACACGATTCACTCCAATCAAACTTTTGAGTTTTCTGCAGGAGTCGAGTAAGTGGGCAGGAAATTTTAGAAAACCCTTCCACGAATCGACGATAATATCCAGCAAGTCCTAAGAAACTCCGGACTTCTTTCACATTCTTTGGAGGCTTCCAATCCATAACTGCTTTGATCTTATGAGGATCTACTCGGACTCCTTCAGCTGATACCACATGGCCGAGGAACATTACTTTCTTTAGCCAGAATTCACACTTAGAAAGTTTGGCGTACAATTGCTCGCTTCTCAAAAGTTCTAATACAATCTGCAAATGCTGTGCATGCTCTTCCAGGCTCTTAGAATACATCGGAATGTCATCAATGAACACGACCACAAATTTACCCAAATATTCGATGAACACTCGGTTCATCAATTGCATGAATACAGCAGGTGCATTAGTGAGACCAAACGACATCACTACAAACTCATAATGTCCGTAGCGAGTTCTGAATGCTGACTTCGGAACATCAGATTCCTTAATCCTCAGCTGATGATATCCTGATCTCAGATCGATTTTAGAAAATACGTTTGCTCCTTGTAACTGGTCAAACAAATCATCAATATGTGGCAACGGATACTTGTTCTTAATCGTCATCTTGTTCAGCTCTCGATAGTCAATACACAGTCGAAGCGATCCATCCTTCTTCCGGACAAAAAGAACTGGCGCTCCCCAAGGCGAAACGCTTGGCTGGATATAGCCTTTGTCCAGTAACTCCTACAGCTGCTTTTTCAGTTCATACATCTCAGTAGGTGCCATACGATACGGCGCCTTAGAAATTGGTGTAGCTCCGGGTTCTATCTCAATGGTGAATTCTACATCCCGTCGTGGAGGTAGTCCAGGTAACTCGTCAGGAAATACATCTGGAAATTCGTTCACAATAGGAATGGATGAAAGTTTCACAATTTCGTCTTCTTTCTTCATTGCATAACACCAGTATCCGGTACAGCCCTGTTTCAACAATATGACAGCTTTCATCGCCTTGATCAACTTTCCTGAGCTTCCTGGTTTCCATCCTTCAAACAGTATTTCGGAGCCATCGTCAGCGATCAACGAGATATTCCTCCTTTGGTAGTTTACAATAGCTCCATATCGATTAAGCCAATCATCTCCGAGTATCAGGTCGTCTCCTTGCATTTCTATTACAATCAGATTTGAGAGACACTCTCTGCCTCCAAACGATAGAGGGAAATATCTAGTTTCTAAGTTTCCAACAATCCCCTCTCCACTCGGTAAACCAACAACATAAGGTTCACAGTAATGAAAACCAGAAATATTCAAACGATTTACACAAGATGAGGATATAAATGAATGCGTAGCTCCTGTATCGAATAAAACGCTAACTGGCTGGGAAAGGATCTGAACAGTACCTGATGCGACAGCAGCATCCTGATCGTCTGTCCTCCTCATCTCGTACAGACGTGGGGAACAGATCCGGCACTCGATGTCCCCTTTCGGTCCCATTGTCCTCTGCCTCATCTGCGGCCAAAACTCTGAGGCATCTGAATACTTTGCCGCGTCTGTTGGATACTTGCTTCCTTCTGAACTAGCTGCGATGTATGGGTTCCATTGAACTTGGTGGCATCCTTGCAAAACATTGCACGGTGCCCTTCCTGTCCGCAATCAAAACATGTAACTGGAGTGCGCAAACAATCACGCCAAAGGTGGCCTAGGCGACCACAGTTAAAGCACCTCCTAGCTGTATCCATCGTGGCTAACATTGTTCCGAAATTCTTTTCGCTCTTAGATGGGTACGGAGGTTTCTTGAAAGAATGAAAAGATGACTGGGCCTTGCGGGGCCCGCTGCTCTTGTGCTCTGTAAAAGTACCAGAGACTTTCTGCTTCTTGGACTCCGTAAACTTCTCCATTGCTGCTTCCTTGATTTCATACGCCAACGCCTTACCCTGGTATTGACGGAGAGTGGTACATTCAAAACGGGACATGTACCTCTGGATTTCTGGTTTCATCCTCATATGAAAATGGATCATCATTTCTGCATCTGTTCTGACCAGATGTCGAACAAATGCCAGTTGCTGGTTAAATGTCTTAATTGTCTGGATACAGGTTCGTTCGATTTACTGAAGCGTATAAAAACTCCCGAACTTTGGCTTCCCTCACGGGACGAGGGCGATCTTGAGCTTCCATCATCAATTTAAATTCTGTCCAATCAGCATCATGATCTGCAGGCCGGATGGCTTCCCACCACTCGGATGCTTCCCCTATCAGAAAGTACTGAGCTATAGAGGCTCTCCGGTCGTCTGGGCAATTAATTCCGGCAAAAATTTTATCCAATTCCTTCAACCAATGGTCCCATGTAGGTGTCTTAGAAAAACCGTCGAATTTGGATGGTTGCATCTTCGCCACCTCTTGCAACCATCGGTCACCTCGATTTCCCATGTCTGGGATCCCTTGCTGTCTCTCTCCCTGCTGTAATTCCACCGCCACCTGCATTCGGTCCACGACCTGGGCGAACTGAGTCATCTGGTTCACCACTTGACAAAGGATTTCGGGCACAGCAGGTTCCGGTTCATTATTGATAGATCTCTGTGGCTCGCCTGAACTGTGGCTGGCCTGATTAGAAGGCGAAGCTTCTCTTTCGGCATTCCTTTGTCCGCGTCCACGACCGCGAGCACGTCCACGTCCGCCTCTCAGCATACTGTAAGCATAAATACTCAATATACAGGAAACAATATCGTTCTAATGTTCAAGTCTAAAGAAATACAACATGTAAAGAACGAGATAGAGTTTAGGAACTTACAACCACCGTTCGCATGAAGACGTAGGCAGTACAGTAATGTCATTCACGGCCGGTTACCTCAAATATATGACCCCTAATTTAACCCAATGGCCAAGATATCCATAATCTTAGCTCCGATACCATATTCTGTAACACCCCCGATATATTCAGGAATATTACAACACCGTAAATCCTTTACATAAGGATTTACAAGGCTGAAGAATTGAAAAGACATTAAAAAGTACCAATGTATGAAAATAACAGAAATAAGGTACAACAATTATGACCAATACTGAAAATATGGATGTTCAATGGAAAAGTAATAATACATCACCAAATTCAAATTCATCATAAACGACTATGTACTCGAGTACTTATTAAAACGATACAAACAACAGACAAATAAACCCGACTGGAACATCACTCTGCACCCTCGTCGTCATGCAACTCCAGTGGTTGTTTCCCCGCTCTCCTGGATCCTGAACATAAACAAATGTTCACCCCCGAAGGGGTTAGCACAACGATGCTAGTACAAGTACAATAATCATACAATAGTGAGATAATCAACAATTATATCATAACAAGTTTCTCCAACGAGAAATAACAACACATATCACATCATAACAGTCTCAACATACTGATGGCATTCCAACAATCCAGCGCACACAGCTATAGATTCATATGATGATCCCATCGGACCAACGCATGGTGGAACTACCTGTCCAACGATCCAGCGCAAACAGCTATAGATTCCCATGATGATTCCCGTCGGATCAACGCATGGTGGACATTTAATCACAACACATAATACACAATACAATCACAATATAGCTGTCATAATATAAACAATTCTAATTAGAGTACTTGCCTCGATTCGAAGACAAGAACAATACTTCCACGAAAAATGAAATACTCGAAGGTTGCTCCTTCGATCAATCACATAGCAAGCTCGAACCTTAACAAAAGAAATAATATAGAATTCATCTCACGTCGAACGAACATCTAACAATCCAAAATACGGTCGGAAGTTCTTAAAATGAATCTGTCTGACTTGTTTAAAGCACGCTACGCATCCTATGTAGCGTACGTTAAGGCTACTCATTAGCGCACGTAATTACACACAGCCTAGCGTACGCTAACCATGCACGGTCAGTACCTCACTGATCAGCCGACTGACTCGCCTGATGACTTAACGCACGCTAAGTTTCAATCGTAGCGTACGCTAAATAAGCCCGTTAGCGTACGTTAATTCACATAGCTTAGTGCACGCTAAGCGTGCATGGAAGTTCACTGTTGGGCAGCAGACTAGTTCTAACGGTGATGAAATTACGAACTCCTCAGTGATTAACGTGTAATATCCGTCTACATGACATACTCATAAAACTTATGAATGATCTTATGGATTTAATAATCTTTGAGGTTTCAAGGAAAAGAATATCATCACAACTTTTATATTCGAACTTGATTATCATTCTCATACGAATTTCGGTGTTCTCCGGTTGGTGCACTAGATTCTATTATCATTATTCACATTCAGACTTCATCTTCAAGGTGAACTAACAATTCCAACTTATACGAAAGGATACTTCCTAAGATGATTTCTTTCCTTAAGTCCTTATAACCAAAAGTGATATCACCTCAAATTTTATGATCAATATGACAACATAAATCATATGGATAATCAACTTCAGAATGTTTCTCTCATCATTGACGTACTAGGATTCCAACCACGAGGTTCCAACGATAATATCGTAAGTATAATTATTCTAATCTTCTAAACATGATATTTGTTGAATAATTCACCAATGGAACTCAATATCTTGCTAGCATGATCATGTTATTCTTCATAACACGAATCTAAAGCTGGAGATAGAATTAACATACCTTTAATGAAGAAATCACTGATCCAAAAAGGTAGAATCCAGCTCCGGTTGCTTGAGTGTCACTTCAAAGTGAGTTCTTCTTCAATGATCAAGTGTAAGCACTCTTTAATATTTAATGATCAAGTAAGGCGGATTTGTATGTGTTTAAGGAGTAGGAAAAGCTCTCTGGACTTCTAAGGAACGAAGAACAAATGAAGAGAATAGGTAGAAATGGAGTGTTGTCCTTTAAATAAAGTTTCTGCACAATAGCTGATTAGCGCACGCTACCACACCATTCTTAGCGCACGCTAATAAGCGTTGACTCCAAATCTGTCCAGGTTCATCAATCTTATCCGGACCCATGTTCCGGCTGGCGCATGTGCTAGCCGCCTAGCTAAATAATTGACTGCCTAGCGCACGCAAATCCTATATTCGTAGCGTGCGCTAGTTGTAGCCGATAGCGCGCGTTAAGATATATTCTTAGCGTGCGCTATCACGAGTTCGCATGAGATATTTTGCATGACGATATGCTTATGTACAAAGACACCAATGTTAGAAATATCATACTCCAATAATAGAGATCACAAATCCGAATAATAAAGGGTTCGAATATAGTTGAAATACACAATAATAAATCCGGATATTACAAAAACAGTATAACCTCACCTCGTTTGCTGAAATCTTGAAATATCTTCCTTTGAATTTGAATCGGTTGTCCTGCTTCGATCCCGGATACGCTACCCCTAGCACTTGAAAATGCTTTTCATATTTCCGGCCATAAATTCTTGATGTAAAATCTGAATTCTCTTTGGGGACTTTTATCAAACACCTTTGAAAAAACTGTCAGATTTGAGCTATCTATTTGATCGGGATTTTTGAGGTCATTGTAATTTTTGGAAGGGAAATATGTTATGGGCGTTTTAAACTAGAGTTTCATAGCTTCAAAATGATATATTATTTGTTGGAAATTACTTACGTATACATATATTTATAGGAGTCCAAAGTCGGCTGAAAATCAACCTTATCCGGACAGCTGGAGGCCTTATCTGGATAGCTGACCGAGAAGCTTCTGTCGGTCGTGACCGACCTTATCCGGACAGCTGGCCGATAAGCTTCTATCGGTCGTGACCGACCTTATCCGGACAGCTGGACATCCTTATCCGGATAGTGGCCGAGAAGCTTCTATCACCTTATCCGGACAGCTGGACAGCCTTATCCGGATAGTGGTCGAGAAACTTCTGTCGGCCGTGACCGGCATATGTCGGTAGGAGTGTCCGGCGGTGACCGGCATATGTCCGTCAACTTGGCTCGGACGGTTCGACCCATTCCTGATGTCCAAATTCGATTTTCCGACCTGTTGCGGACTCGTCGGAGTTAAATCTTCGATATGCTTGAAACGTATTTTAGATAAAAATAATAAAATAATTTAATATTATTTTTGCAATACACGTGTTCTGTGATGAAAATTTTAACGTATCAAATCGTTGTAACTTTTCGAAATCACTTTCATAAATTCCAAAAATGATCCTTATAATTTATTTTGAAATCGTTTCCTTCATTTTATGCTAGGAACGTATCGGTCAAAGTATCGGACAACCTGTAAATATTAAAATCAAAATACATGATCGTTAGCATTTAAATAAGTATTGGGGCGTTACAATCCTCCCCCTTTAAAAATTTCGTCCTCGAAATTGAGCTTCGTAAAGAACTTTGAAAATCTGTATTAAACCTTGTATGAGTATTTTCATCAATAACTTTTGAAATAGTGTGCGAGCAAAAACATTACTATGAAACCTTTCTTTGAAATTATATTTTGTCCCTTTCGGATAACATTTAAACTTTCACATATCTTTTCAAATCTTTTGCCGACACAATCATTCTATACTCATACCAAAAATTTTAAGTTTTCATAAAAGAGTGAACACTTGAAACCATTACCTCGGAGTCGACGTTGGGCAGCAGCGATGAACCACATATTCTCCCGAAAAAATATTTATGCCGTAATTCGTTATACTTTCAAAAATAAAAAAAGTTTTAAAACATCTTGTTTTGCATAAGTAAATCTTGTTAAACCTCCTTAACTGTATAGTCCCATACCTATACAGTCTTGGAATACCTCTCGTTCTGGTGAGAATTCGGTTCAGTCATGTCCCCCTCCGCCTAGAAGCCTTTTCTGAAGCCGCTCGTTGTCCGTGCCATTTTTCTTATTGCACCGGCGATCACTCTCCTTTCTCGGAGCCGCTCATTGTCCGTGCCCTTTTTTATTGCACCGGCGATCACTCCCCGCCCTCGTCGGCCCCGGGTGTCACATGTTCACCAGCTTCCGCTTGGTTCATCCCCAAATCTCACCATACTGAGAGAGGTCTTGCTCCGATACCATTCTGTAACGCCCTATCTTTCTTAATTAGAAAGCACGTTACACCGCTCAATTTTTTCTTAATTTTTTATATATAAATTCGGAGTATTTGCAGATGCGTTTTAGTAAATAAATCTTCAATAAAGTCGTTTATTCAAACATCAGTACAGTTTTACAAAAACATGGGAAATCAAATATTCGGACATAGTTCGTTGAAATCACATTCGTTGAAGAACATCAAGTGTTTCGTAAAAATAATAACAATTACGGTGACAACATCTTTTATTATTTAGAATTTCATCATGTTGGGAGTATGTATTCATCTTCTGCTTGTCCCGTTCGTCGCTTTCTTAGCCTGAAAAACATAAACGACGAGGTGTGAGTATGCGAGCATACTCAGTGAGATAAAACCCTTATAAATCGTCAAAATCATGTTGTGTAATGCACATAAAATATTCTTATCTGTGTGAGACTCGTCTCGGATTTCTTTCATTCTTTCGACCCCTCTCGGGTCATCATGTTACATGACACAACAATGACCGTAACATATTAAAACAGTATAACCTCATCTCGTTTGCTGAAATATTGAAATATCTTCCTTTGAATTTGAATTGGTTGTCCTTCTTCGATCCCCCTAGCACTTGAAAATGCTTTTTCATATTTCCGGCCATAAATTCTTGATATAAAATCTGAATTCTCTTTGGGGACTTTTATCAAACACCTTTGAAAAAACTGTCAGATTTGAGCTATCTATTTGATCAGGATTTTTGAGGTCTTTGTAATTTTTCGAAGGGAAATATGTTATGGGCGTTTTAAACTAGAGGTTCATAGCTTCAAAATGATATATTATTTGTTGGAAAATACTTACGTATACATATATTTATAGGATTCCAAAGTCGGCTGAAAATCAACCTTACCCGGAACAGCTGGAGGCCTTATCCGGATAGCTGACCGAGAAGCTTCTGCCGGTTGTGACCGACCTTATCCGGACAGCTGGCCGAGAAGCTTCTGTCAGTCGTGACCGACCTTATCCGGATATCTGGACATCCTTATCCGGATAGTGTCCGAGAAGCTTCTGTCCGTCGTGACCGACCTTATCCGGACAGCTGGACAGCCTTATCCGGATAGTGGTCAAGAAACTTCTGTCGGCCGTGACTGGCAGATGTCGGTAGGCGTGTCCGGCAGTGACCGGCAGATGTCCGTCAACTTGGCTCGGACGGTTCGACCCATTCCTGATGTCCAAATTCGATTTTCCGACCTGTTCCGGACTCGTCGGAGTTAAATCTTCGATATGCTCGAAACATATTTTAGATAAAAATAATAAAATAATTTAATATTATTTTTGCAATACAAGTGTTCTGTGATGAAAATTTTAACGTATCAAATAGTCGGAACTTTTCGAAATCACTTTCATAAATTCTAAAAATGATCCTTATAATTTATTTTGAAATCATTTCCTTCATTTTATGCTAGGAACGTATCGGTCCAAGTATCGGACAACCTATAAATATTAAAATCAAAATTCATGATCGTTAGCATTTAAATAAGTATTGGGGCGTTACAATCTTCCCCCTTTAAAAATTTCGTCCTCGAAATTGAGCTTCGTAAAGAACTTTGAAAATCTGTATCAAACCTTGTATGAGTATTTTCATCAATAACTTTTGAAATAGTGTGTCAGCAAAAACATCACTTTGAAACCTTTCTTTGAAATCATATTTTGTCCCTTTTGGATAACATTTAAACTTTCACATATCTTTTCAAATCATTTGCCGACACAATCATTCTATACTCATACCAAAAATTTTAAGTTTTCATAAAAGAGTGAACACTTGAAACCATTACCTCGGAGTCGACGTTGGGCAGCAGCGATGAACCGCATATTCTCCCAAAAAAATATTTATGCCGTAATTCGTTATACTTTCAAAAATAAAAAAAGTTTTAAAACATCTTGTTTTGCATAAGTAAATCTTGTTAAACCTCCTTAACTGTATAGTTCCATACCTATACAGTCTTGGAATACCTCTCGTTCTGGTGAGAATTCGGTTCAGTCTTGTCCCCCTCCACCTAGAAGCCTTTTCCGGAGCCGCTCGTTGTCCGTGCCCTTTTTCTTATTGCACCGGCGATCACTCCCCTTTCTCGGAGCCGCTCATTGTCCGTGCCCTTTTTTATTGCACCGGCGATCACTCCCCGCCCTCGTCGGCCACGGGTGTCACATGTTCACCAGCTTCCGCTTGGTTCATCCCCAAATCTCACCGTACTGAGAGAGGTCTTTCTCCGATACCATTCTGTAACGCCCTATCTTTCTTAATTAAAAAGCACGTTACACCGATCAATTTTTCCTTAATTTTTTTTATATAAAAATTCGGAGTATTTGCGGAAGCGTTTTAGTAAATAAATCTTCAATAAAGTCGTTTATTCAAACATCAGTACAGTTTTACAAAAACATAGGAAATCAAATATTCGGACATAATCCGTTGAAATCACATTCGTTGAAGGACATCAAGTGTTTCGTAAAAATAATAACAATTATGGCGACAACATCTTTTATTATTTAGAATTTCATCGTGTTGGGAGTATGTATTCATCTTCTGCTTGTCCCGATCGTCGCTTTCTTAGCCTGAAAAACATAAACGACGAGGTGTGAGTACGCGAGCATACTCAGTGAGATTAAACTCTTATAAATCGTCAAAATCATGTTGTGTAATGCACATAAAACATTCTTATCTGTGTGAGACTCGTCTCGGATTTCTTTCATTCTTTCGACCCCTCTCGGGTCGTCATGTTACATGACACAACAATGACCGTATCATATTAAAACAGTATAACCTCACCTCGTTTGCTGAAATATTGAAATATCTTCCATTGAATTTGAATTGGTTGTCCTTCTTCGATCCCGGATACGCTGCCCCTAGCACTTGAAAATGCCTTTTCATATTTCCGGCCATAAATTCTTGATGTAAAATCTGAATTCTCTTTGGGGACTTTTATCAAACACCTTTGAAAAAACTATCAGATTTGAGCTATCTATTTGATCGGGATTTTTGAGGTCTTTGTAGTTTTTGGAAGGGAAATATGTTATGGGCGTTTTAAACTAGAGGTTCATAGCTTCAAAATGACATATTATTTGTTGGAAAATACTTACGTATATATATATATATATGAGTCCAAAGTCGGCTGAAAATCAACCTTACCCGGAACAACTGGAGGCCTTATACGGACAGCTGACCGAGAAGCTTATGTCGGTCGTGATCGACCTTATCCTGACAGCTGGCCGAGAAGCTTCTGTCGGTCGTGACCGACCTTATCCGGACAGCTGGACATCCTTATCCGGATAGTGGCCGAGAACCTTCTGTCCGTCGTGACCGACCTTATCCGGACAGCTGGACAGCCTTATCCGGATAGTGGTCGAGAAACTTCTGTCGGCCGTGACCGGCATATGTCGGTAGGCGTGTCCGGAGGTGACCGGTAGATGTCCGTCAACTTGGCTCGGACGGTTTGACCCATTCCTGATGTCCAAATTCGATTTTCCGACCTGTTCCGGACTCGTCGGAGTTAAATCTTCGATATGCTCGAAACGTATTTTAGATAAAAATAATAAAATAATTTATTATTATTATTGCAATACAAGTGTTCTGTGATGAAAATTTTAACGTATCAAATCGTCGGAACTTTTCGAAATCACTTTCATAAATTCTAAAAATGATCCTTATAATTTATTTTGAAATTGTTTCCTTCATTTTATGCTAGGAACGTATCGTTCGAAGTATCGGACAACCTGTAAATATTAAAATCAAAATCCATGATCGTTAGCATTTAAATAAGTATTGGGGCGTTACAATCCTCCGTTGGGATTCGGTGCCTTAATCGAAGGCCCAGCGGAAGCGGTAAAATGAAAATTAATTCGATCCGAATCCCTATGAGGATCGATCGAGCTACGCATATACAAATATAAAATAAACAAAGGAAGATTCGATATCATACCCTTGTCGTCCGTTGATTATATGGATTTCCTTCTCTTGAGCTATTCCCCAAACGATCCAAAATGCTCCAAGCCCTTGGATGATCCATCGCCGAAAAACCGCGTCTCTACTTGTCACGCATCGGAGAAACGAATGTAATGACAACACTCGATTAACCTCTAAGGTTATGGCTAGAATCAAGTGATGAAACTTTAATTATAATACTCTAAGTGTTTTAAATATATATCTCTCAATTTTATCTCTTGATGTTTCTCTAAGAACAAATCAAGAAGAAAAGGAAGAAAAGTGAAGACTATAAAAGCAACTCTTTTTCTCTCACTGCCTTCAGCTTTTTCACGTATGGAATAGGCTTAGGAATTTGGGAGCAGGTCTTCCTTTTATTCTTCCAACCTTATCTCCTCAAATCACATTTACCATATAATAAGAGATACCATATCTCTTAAAGTCATTTGTCTTCCATTATAAAATGGAGACAAAGACCAAGAGGGGTTAGGTGAAAGGGGGGCAGCCATCTAGAAGGAGAATATGAGTTTGGTCCGTTTCGGACTCCCGTGAGTCCAAACAGATAAACTCTGATTCCGTTCCGATGTATTTATACTAATTAATTAATTCAATTAATTAATCATATCAAATACATAACAACATAATTAATTTCTCCACGAAATAATTATATTTATGAATTAAATTAATCACCCAGTAATTTATTTAATTCATTTGGCCGTAAATTAATTTATCCAATAAATCAATTTAGACATCCAATGTCCCAATTAATTAGATATCCAATATCTAATATTCATAATGAGAGAATAAGCTCGATTCATTCCGTCGTCAATCCTATTGCGCGACTCGGTAGGTTCGTCTCAGTCATCAATGAGAGGAACCAAAGAGTAGTAGCACCACCTAGCCAGCCTGGTGGCCTACACTGTACCCCGACTGAGAACGAATGATTGGGATCATTCAAGAAACATTCTGTCGTGAATACCAGTATACGTATAAACCCTTCTTTCAAATGTCCCGATCAAGTTATAGGGTCACGGTCAGTCAAACCCTAACTGTACTTGACGCTATGCATGCGTTAATGCAAATCGAGATCATCGAGCTCTCGTGTATCCAATATAACTAGCTCCAATGCTTTGGCCAAAGACTTATGATCTCATCTGCCAATAACCGCATAGGACAATTAACCCTCTCACTGACGGGAGAAAGAATTCTATCTTGGTATTCAGTAGGACCTGCTACTTGCCCGTCAAGATGGACGTCAAGATTGACCCCCACCTCCCGGTTTATAGAGTCGAACTACTCTAATGAAAATCTTGACGTCACAAGCATATCCCTACTAAATCCTCGAGTCGAAGGTTCACGAATACCTATCACAACCTTTCGATTCCGTCATTGACTGTCCCGGAGTGAAATCCGTGTGACGAATCGAAGGTGAGTTGGTTCGAGTATACTAATCCAATTAACATACCTATAACGTGTGCTCCCACTAACCATTAGCCTTCGACAGGCACTCTCCATGTCAAAGAACACGTCATACAAGTCTTCACATAAACTTAATGCCCAGTCAAGTTTCATCGACTTGCGAACGATTAAGTATTTGAGCTATAAACCTTTCCAGTGCCGACCTCCTTATCCAATAAGGAGTGGAATGTTTTGCTGTCAAATACATAGACTAGTTTCTATATGTATATTTACGAGTTAGGAACGCCAGTAACTACCAGTAAATAAAGAAACATTCATTGCCTTATATAAATAATTTACATAATTACAAGTACAATGCCCTCACTCAACATCCTCTGAGTGGCATTCGAGGGCATATTCCTAACAATCTCCCACTTGCACTCAATGCCACACACTATGGTATCAAATACCCATATTCTCCAGATGACGCTCCAAGCTAGTCTGAGAAAGTGGCTTGGTCAGTGGATCAGCGACGTTGTCGGCTGAGTCTACTCTGTGCAGCACAATGTACCCCTTGCGAACAAATTCTCTTACGAGATGATACTTCCTCTCAATATGTTTGGTGATGTTGTGAAACCTCGGCTCCTTGGCCTGCGCTACAGCTCCGTCGTTGTCGCAGTACAGTGGAATAGGCAGCTCAGCACATGGTATCACTTGAAGTTCTCCCAGAAACTTCTTAATCCATAACCCTTCCTTGGAAGCCTCCGTGGCTGCTTGATACACAGCCTGACAGGTTGAATCAGCAGTCGCGCTTTGCTTGGCGCTACGCCAAGATACTGCTCCTCCATTAAGAGTAAATATGTAGCCAGAAGTAGACATCGATTCGTCCTTCAGTCCTTGGAAGTCCGAATCAGTGAATCCCACCACATCCAAATCTCCACCGCCATACATCAGAACCATATCTCTAGTCCTTCTCAAGTACTTGAGAACGTTCTTTACGGCAGTCCAATGTTCCCTACCTGGGTTTGCCTGAAACCTACTCACCACGCTTACAGCATGCGCAATGTCAGGTCTCGTACACAACATAGCATACATAAGGCTACCCACGGCCGAAGCATATGGTATATTACTCATTTCCTTTTGTTGTTCCTCACTTTGAGGATACATCTTCAAGGAGAGTTTTATTCTATGTTGCATCCGTAGGAACCCTCTTTTAGAATCATCCATCTTAAATCGCTTTAAGATTTTATCTATATAGAGGGCTTGGGAAAGACCTATTGTTCTCTTCGCTCTATCCCGGTAGAGTCGAATACCAAGAATATAGGTAGCTTCTCCCAAGTCTTTCATGGAGAAATTACTCGAAATCCAAGCTTTAACAGAACTGAGCATTCCCACATCATTTCCTATTAGTAGAATGTCATCTACATATAGTACTAAGAATGCGATCTTGCTCCCACTAACCCTCTTGTATACACAAGGTTTCTCTTCATTTTGCACGAAGTCAAACTCTTTGACTGCCTCGTCAAAACGAAGGTTCCAACTACGTGGCGCTTGCTTCAGTCCATAAAAAGAACGCTGAAGCTTGCACACTTTCTGAATATCGACTTCGGACATAAAACCTTTAGGCTGCTCCATATAGATTTCCTCCTCGAGGAATCCATTATGGAAAGCCGTCTTTACATCCATTTGCCATATCTCATAATCGTGGTAGGCATCTATAGAAAGCATCATGCGAATAGACTTGATCATGGCTACGGGCGAGAAGGTATCGTGGTAATCGATCCCTTGCTTTTGGGTATAACCCTTTGCCACGAGCCTGGCCTTATAGGCATCAACCTTGCCATCACCATAAGTCTTTCTCTTATAGATCCACTTGTTCCCAATAGGCACTATGCCCTTGGGGCGGTCTACTAGAGTCCAGACCTGATTGACATGCATCGAGTCTATCTCAGCTTCCATAGCTTCGCGCCATTTCGCGGAGTCTACATCCACCATCGCTTGGTCATAGGTCGTTGGGTCAGTCTCTTGGCTATCACTTGGAACCTCATGGAGACCTAGTTCCTCCAAGTGCACAAGCCCATACCTCTCAGGTAAATGAGACACCCTACTAGACCTACGAGGTGGTTGTACTTGTGTTTCAGAAGGTTCGGTTCCTGTTTCTTGCACAGGTGTCTCCTTAGGAGTTTCATTGTATTCTTCCAAAGAAATACTTCTACCTGCTCCGCCTTCCTGGATGAACTCATCTTCCAGGAAGTGTGCTTGTAAAGTAACAACGATCTTTCGATCTTCAGGCATGTAGAATAGATATCCCATCGTCCCAGACGGGAATCCAATGAAACATCCCTTCGCGGACCTAGCTTCCAACTTCTCCACCTTAGTCTTCTTGACATAGGCGGGACATCCCCAAATCCTAATATGATTAAGACTTGGTTTCCTGCCCTCCCACATCTCATGTGGAGTTTTAGGAACGGATTTGGAAGGACATTTGTTCAAGATATAGGCGGCAGTCAGGAGTGCATACCCCCACAGGTTAATCGGTAAGTCAGTATAGCCCAGCATGGAACGGACCATGTTCAACAAGGCCCGGTTCCTTCTTTCTGACACACCATTTAACTGAGGAGTACCTGGAGGTGTTAGTTGTTAAACTATTCCATGTTACTTAAGGAACTCGTCAAACTCCGTACTCATATACTCGCCACCTCGGTCTGACCGAAGTGCTTTGATATGATTACCAGTTTGTTTCTCAACTAGGGCCTTGAATTCCTGGAATTTCTCAAAGGCCTCGGATTTATGTTTCATTAAGTAAACATAACCATACCTAGTATGATCATCTGTAAACATAATGAAATATTGATATCCGTTACATGCTGCTTCTAAAGCACCACAAACGTCGGTATGGATTAATCCCAGTTTATCAGCGGCTCTTTCAAAAGTCCCTGTGAATGGGGACTTAGTCATTTTGCCTTTAAGGAAAGATTCACGAGTAGGAAAGGGATCCGATCCCAATGGACCCATAAGTCCATCTTTTTCCATCTTGTAAACCTTGGTCTGACCAACATGACCAAGTCTAAGATGCCATTTCAAAACTTGATTGGTTTCATCCCTACCACGTTTTCTAGTCATAGTATTCACAACTACTTTTTTGCTGAGATTTAGATGATACAATCCATTTAACAATGTAGCAGTACCCACTAGTTTATTTCTGAAATAAATTTTGCAGGAACCATCACCAATGAAAAATGAAAAGCCTTTTCGGTCCATGACCAGAATGGATACAATATTTTTGTGCCCCTTGGGCAAAACAAGTACATCTTCTAAAGTCAAAACAAAGCTGGATTCTAAACCCAAAAGAAGTGATCCTATGTCGGTCGCCTCGACACTATGCCCGCTTCCGACTGTGATCATAACTTCTCCATCTCCAAGCTTCCTACTTTGTTCCAGATCCTGATTCACGGTATAAATATGAGAACTAGCACCAGAATCTAGTATCCAGGAAGTAGAAAATACAGTAGCAGAACAATTTGTTTCCAAAACTAAAAGTTCTGTACCTGAAGTGCCATGAAGAATCGGACAGTCTCTAGCCCAGTGGCCCAGCTCACCGCACTTGAGACAAGCATCCTTCTTCTTCTTGTTCTTCGGAACCATCGGGGCCTTGCCCTTTCCCTTAAAGTCCTTGGCTTGTGGTCCCGTCTGCTTCTTGGTCTTTTTCTTCTTGTTCTTAGACCTCCGAGGTCCAGAAGAAATCACAAGAGCATACTCCTTCATCCGTGGAGTCTTCATCTGAGACTGAGCGGTCACAAGTTTGTTCATTAGCCCAGCTAAATTACATGCAATCCCATTGCAGTTAAAGTTTATAACAAACTCTGAGAAGGAATCAGGAAGAGACTGTAGGATAACGTCGGTTTGGAGAGAAGTATCCATTTTAAAATCAAGAGCCTCCAATCTCTCGATCATGGATATCATTTTGAGGACATGTTCCCCAACCTTCTCACCTTCCTTCATCCTTGCACCGAACAGTTGCTTGGATATCTCATATCTAGCAGTTCTGCTGTGCTCGCCATAAATCTCGGTTAAGTGAGATAGAATCTGCCTAGCAGAAGTCATTTTCTCATGAGCTCTCTGAAGCTCATTAGACATAGAATCCATCATGTATGCACGGACTTTTACGTCATCCTTAACCCACTTTTCGTGGTTTTCGATCTCTTCCTGATTGGCTCTGGTCCGCACAGGAGGCGCCGGAATGTCCGTCTCCAAGACGTATCCTAGTGCCTCTATACTGAGGACAATCATCAGATTATGGAGCCAGTCCACAAAGTTAGGTCCAATCAGGGTGTTCTTCTCGAGTAGAATTGCGAGCGGATTCATTGTCATATTGAGAGTTATGTCTGCATTAAGTATAACAGATTAATTGGTGACTTGTCATATTATGATTTGAGTATAGAATTAAGGTTTTTTCTATTCTTGTTACCCAGCTCCCACTATTTTTATCAAAACAAGACACTCCCATGTGAAATCCGGAAGTATCGTCGCTCTACTTCATAGTGGTGATCGAGTTCTTTATAAATCTTAATAGAGGGCAACCGAATAGATTTCTAGTCTATTAATTTTCACAAAGTGGTGTCCAACACCAACCCATCTAATGTATGATTCGATCTTCTTTTTCCCCTTGTTCACTCCCCTCAACCTATACGGTTTCTATGGTTCGTGAACAAGTTAAGTTTATACCATCGACGCAAATCAGTTTCACAATTGAATCTTATCCGGCAACCTATCAGGTTTCTAGGGATAAAATTTGCTCCAACCGAAGGCATCCAATGCGCTCCCGGTAATTTATCCGTCCTCCCCGAACGACTACCCCGATAACTCGGAAGCATAGCATATCCGGTTTGGATTTCAATTTCCCGAAAACTCAATGGATGGAAGGAAAACCTTGAAACCTTATAAACTTAATAATTTATCGTGGGAGAATTTTCGCGATTAACGTTACACTTTGCACATTAATCGTTTAAGCGCGTTTGTGGCATTCATACAATATGAAACAACCATTCACAACCTAGTTGCTACCAACATGTGGTTCATGGACCATTCCTAGAAAACAAAAACTCTGTAATCTAATTACAAGTCTTCGTCTTGAATCTTCGTCTTCTCGAAATGGATCTTCCTCCGGTCTTCGTCATTACATATAAATTTTACATTGAAAATTGCATCCTAGATACAAATTTTTTCTAGTAAAATATATAGGCTCAAAATGGCCTTTACAACCCAAATGAATAAAACGAACGATTCAAACTAAGTCCATAAACCACATCCCCATTCAAAAGCATTCATACAATAAATACTCAATAAATGGATAGCGAGAAGATTACATATGATCCAATCAATAATCAACAATAAATAGAATTGATCCAATCAATTCAACAATAATCGACAATTTAATTTTTGTCCGTAGTGTACCCTTAAAATATTTTGTTTGAATTTTCCTTCATAAAAAATTCTAAATTAATGATTTTAATACAGGAAAATTCAATAATCGAAAATATACTGAAAAACGAGACCCAGTGCCCGACAGCCTGGAAACTGCCCAGCAGCACCAGGCACCCTGCCCGGCAGCCTACAGGCCACGCCCGGCTCCAGACAGGAAAAGGGGCCCCGACCATGCCCGGACACGCCCGGCAGGATACAGCACGTACCCGGCCGGATACAGCAAGTGATCAGCAGGATACAGCAAGCGCTCGGCCGGCTCCAGCGAGCACTCGGATGGATACAGCAACGCACTCGGCAGGATATAGCAAGCGCTCGTCCGGATCCATCGAGCACTCGGCTCGATACAGGAACGCACTCGGGCACTGTCGGCAGAATACAGCAAGTGTCCGGCCGGATCCAGCGAGCACTCGGCTCGATACAGCAACGCGCCTGGCCGGACTCGGCAGAATACAGCAAACGTCCGGCCACGGGCCAGATGTGCTCGGCCATACTCGGCAGCTGTATGGAAAATCATCCAACGATTCGATACAGCTCGTTTTCGGGCAGATTTCTAAAATCCTGTTATTCTTGATCTGAATATTATTAATATAAATCATATTTCCAAGAAAAACATGATTTATACCATAACATAAAATCTCGAAAAAACGACACTACGACGAACAATAAAATATCTACGATTATCAAAGTGATTCTAAATCACAAAATAAGCATTCCAAATGCTAAATATCGTATATACGATTGCAAGACCTGGCTCCGATACCACTGTTGGGATTCGGTGCCTTAATCGAAGGCCCAGCGGAAGCGGTAAAACAAAAATTAATTCGATCCGAATCCCTACGAGGATCGATCGAGCTACGCATATACGAATATAAAATAAACAAAGGAAGATTCGATATCATACCCTTGTCGTCCGTTGATTATATGGATTTCCTTCTCTTGAGCTATTCCCCAAACGATCCAAAATGCTCCAAGCCCTTGGATGATCCAACGCCGAAAAACCACGTCTCTACTTGTCACGCGTCGGAGAAATGAACGGAATGACAACACTCGATTAACCTCTAAGGTTACGGCTAGAATCAAGTGATGAAACTTTAATTATAACACTCTAAGTGTTTTAAATATATATCTCTCAATTTTATCTCTTGATGTTTCTCTAAGAACAAATCAAGAAGAAAAGGAAGAAAAGTGAAGACTATAAAAGCAACTCTTTTTCTCTCACTGCCTTCAGCTTTTTCACGTATGGAATAGGCTTAGGAATTTGGGAGCAAGTCTTCCTTTTATTCTTCCAACCTTATCTCCTCAAATCACCTTTACCATATAATAAGAGATACCATATCCCTTAAAGTCATTTGTCTTCCATTATAAAATGGAGACAAAGACCAAGAGGGGTTAGGTGAAAGGGGGGGCAGCCATCTAGAAGGGGAATATGAGTTTGGTCTGTTTCGGACTCCCGTGAGTCCAAACAGATAAACTCTGATTCCGTTCCGATATATTTATATTAATTAATTAATCTAATTAATTAATCATATCAAATACATAACAACATAATTAATTTCTCCAAGAAATAATTATATTTATGAATTAAATTAATCACCCAGTAATTTATTTAATTCATTTGGCCATAAATTAATTTATCCAATAAATCAATTTAGACATCCAATGTCCCAATTAATTAGATATCCAATATCTAATATTCATAATGAGAGAATAAGCTCGATTCATTCCATCGTCAATCCTATTGCGCGACTCGGTAGGTTCGTCTCAGTCAGCAATGGGAGGAACCCAAGAGTAGTAGCACCACCTAGCCAGCCTGGCGGCCTACACAGTACCCCAACTGAGAACGAATGATTGGGATCATTCAAGAGCCATTCTGTCGTGAATACCAGTATACATATAAACCCTTCTTTCAAATGTCCCGATCAAGTTATAGGGTCACGGTCAGTCAAACCCTAACTGTACTTGACGCTATGCATGCGTTAATAAAAATCGAGATCATCGAGCTCTCGTGTATCCAATACAACTAGCTCCAATGCTTTGGCCAAAGACTTATGATCTCATCTGCCAATAACCGCATAGGACAATTAACCCGCTCACTAACGGGAGAAAGAATTCTATCTTGGTATTCAGTAGGACCTGCTACTTGCCCATCAAGATGCACGTCGAGGTTGACCCCCGCCTCCCGGTTTATAGGGTCGAACTACTCTAATGAAAATCTTGACGTCACAAGCACATCCCTACTAAATCCTCAAGTCGAAGGTTCACGAATACCTATCACAACCTTTCGATTCCGTCATTGACTGTCCCAGAGTGAAATCCGTGTGACGAATCGAGGGTGAGTCGGTTCGAGTATACTAATCCAATTAGCATACCTTTAACGTGTGCTCCCACTAACCATTAGCGTTCGACAGGCACTCTCCATGTCAAAGAACACGTCATACAAGTCTTCACATAAACTTAATGCCCAGTCAAGTTTCATCGACTTGCGAACGATTAAGTATTTGAGCTATAAACCTTTCCAGTGCCGACCTCCTTATCCAATAAGGAGTGGAACGTTTTGCTCTCAAATACATAGACTAGTTTCTATACATATATTTACGAGTTAGGAACGCCAGTAACTACCAGTAAATAAAGAAACATTAATAGCCTTATATAAATGATTTACATAATTACAAGTACAATGCCCTCACTCAACATCCTCTGCGTGGCATTCAAGGGCATATTCCTAACATCCTCCCCCTTTAAAAATTTCGTCCTTGAAATTGAGCTTCGTAAAGAACTTTGAAAATCTGTATCGAACCTTGTATGAGTATTTTCATCAATAACTTTTGAAATAGTGTGCCAGCAAAAACATCACTTTGAAACCTTTCTTTGAAATCATATTTTGTCCCTTTCGGATAACATTTAAACTTTCACATATCTTTTCAAATCTTTTGCCCACACAATCATTCTATACTCATACTAAAAATTTTAAGTTTTCATAAAAGAGTCAACACTTGAAACCATTACCTCGGAGTCGACGTTGGGCAGCAGCGATGAACCACATATTCTCCCGAAAAAATTTTTATGTCGTAATTTGTTATACTTTCAAAAATAAAAAAAGTTTTAAAACATTTTGTTTTGCATAAGTAAATCTTGTTAAACCTCCTTAACCGTATAGTCCCATACCTATACAGTCTTGGAATACCTCTCGTTCTGGTGAGAATTCAGTTCAGTCATGTCCCTCTCCGCCTAGAAGCCTTTTCCGGAGCCGCTCGTTGTCCGTGCCCTTTTTCTTATTGCACCGGTGATCACTCCCCTTTCTCGGAGCTGCTCATTGTCCGTGCCCTTTTTTATTGCACCGGCGATCTCTCCCCGCCCTCGTCGGCCCCGGGTGTCACATGTTAACCAGCTTCCGCTTGGTTCATCCCCAAATCTCACCGTACTGAGAGAGGTCTTGCTCCGATACCATTCTGTAACGCCCTATCTTTCTTAATTAAAAAGCACATTACACCGCTCAATTTTTCCTTAATTTTTTTTATATATAAATTCGGAGTATTTTCAGAAGCGTTTTAGTAAATAAATCTTCAATAAATTCGTTTATTCAAACATCAGTACAGTTTTACAAAAACATGGGAAATCAAATATTCGGACATAGTCCGTTGAAATCACATTCGTTGAAGAACATCAAGTGTTTCGTAAAAATAATAACAATTACGGCGACAACATCTTTTATTATTTAGAATTTCATCGTGTTGGGAGTATGTATTCATCTTCTGCTTGTCCCGTTAGTTGCTTCCTTAGCCTGAAAAACATAAACGACGAGGTGTGAGTACGCGAGCATACTCAGTGAGATTAAACCCTTATAAATCGTCAAAATCATGTTGTGTAATGCACATAAAACATTCTTATCTGTGTGAGACTCATCTCGGATTTCTTTCATTCTTTCGACCCTTGTCGGGTCGTCATGTTACATGACACAACAATGACCGTAATATATCAAAACAGTATAACCTCACCTCGTTTGCTGAAATCTTGAAATATCTTCCTTTGAATTTGACTCGGTTGTCCTTTTTCGATCCCGGAGATGCTGCCCCTAGCACTTGAAAATGCTTTTTCATATTTCCGGTCATAAATTCTTGATGTAAAATCTGAATTCTCTTTGGGGACTTTTATCAACACCTTTGAAAAAACTGTCAGATTTGAGCTATCTATTTGATCGGGATTTTTGAGGTCTTTGTAATTTTTCGAAGGGAAATATGTTATGGGCGTTTTAAACTAGAGGTTCGTAGCTTAAAAATGATATATTATTTGTTGGAAAATACTTACGTATACATATATTTATAGGAGTCCAAAGTCGGCTGAAAATCAACTTTACCCGGACAATTGGAGGCCTTATCCGGACAGCTGACCGAGAAGCTTCTGTTAGTCGTGACCGACCTTATCCGGACAGCTAGCCGAGAAGCTTCTGTCGGTCGTGACCGACCTTATCCGGACAGCTGGACATCCTTGTTGTGTCAAGATTTATTCACCTCGACAGGCGATCGACTATAAGGCCGAGCGACCGAGTCCACATCCAATCAAACTATGGCGGACTCACATAACCAAAGATACCATACCACCTTCGGGCATCTAGCGATCGACTCCCAAGGCGATCGCCCTTTGGTACCTAGCGATCGACTCTGGTGCCCGGCTAAGGATGACCGTCCTACGCCCCGAACAGAAACCATCGCCCGTCAAAATCCACGAAGATTGAGTCTCAAAGCAGCTCCCATGTGCAGATCTGCGACAGCCGCCGCAATTCCCGGATCGTTGACCACAGCCTGGAACCACCTTATCACCTACCGACAAGCCCGCCGAAAGGTACAAGGTGGGACCGCCCGTGATAGCGACTCGGATGCGTGCAGGCTTCTCATTGGACCGCGCAGCCGGCTACCAGCAACTCCTGCAGACTTTAAGGAGACAAGCCCATGTGCTAAAAGACGATCGCCCGCTTATTATAATACAGCAAAGGCGATCGCCCAGCATGTTCAAGTGCTATAAATAGAGAACCTACATCTACTAGAAATAGGTTCACGAATTCTTCATTCAGTTCACATATTCTTCACTAAGTTCAGAGAATACACACAAATACTTACATACTTTCAAGCTCTTGGCTTCCTTCCCCGAATCTGTCTCAGGATTTCTCTCTCAGCATCTCTCAACCAGAAGACGGTCGGCAGAGGCAAGGAGTCTCCACAGTGCAGATTCGAAGAAATTCACAAGCCCAGGAGCTCAAACCTTCAACAGCTACACATCGTGAGAGACTCTTGATTTCTCACGGTTGTTACAGCTCATCAACGTTGTTACAAGAACTCACAGAGCATCACATCTGGTTCTTCCGGCAATCTACACGCTCACTAGCTAAGATAACTAGAATCGTTACACTTATTGTAATTGTATTCTAACATTAATACTTGTATCCCCGAATATTCGTATTAATAATATCTCGCGAGACTAACAACCCCGACAAATCTTGTGTTATTTACTTTCTCTACGAAAGTGCTCTAGCACTTTGTTTGCTATCTATCCATTCCATCAATATCTATCTCCGGATAATATTTTGGATAGCAACAATTGGCGCTAGAAGGAGGGCATCTAAACCTTCATTTTTATTCCTACCGTCCCGAAGAACACTCACTGTTCTCGGGGCATATACTTGAAGTGACACTCACTGCGCTTCAAAGAAAAACCTTCAGAATCATGGCATCCACCTCTGCACCGAAGAGAGCCACTCTCCAAACTGCCGGACACCGAGTCCCGGCTCAATCCGAGCCCCAGCCGACGACGGAGGGAAGTCGCAGGAATGCGAGACTCTCGATCCCGTATCTGAGGGGTGGTCCCAGCCTCTCACTCGATCAGATCCAAACTGCAGAGCAGATCGAGGAGGCTATGGCCATCCTAAAGGAGCGATGGAGAACATGCGCAACTCCCGCTATTACTCCCTCGGCCATCCGCCGCGTGGGCAAACGGAAATTCAAGGGGCTACTGGGCGAGCGATCGTCAGAAAGACCCAAGTCGCGAGAAAAGGCCCTCGCTAGATCGGACGGTTCCATGTTCAGTCGCCTGGGGAGCGATCCATCATGGCGACCGGGGCAATCTGGCCCCATCCACGAGACGACGGATTCCGAGTCTGTCACCAGGAGTTCGGCCTACCCAACTCCCATCCGAAGGCAGATCAGCCTCTTGGCCCCCATTCCGAACGCCAGGGGGTCAGTACTAGATCGCCACGGCTCCCGCTCTGATCGCCTAGCCACGAGCAGCCAGGCCACGGCGATGGCCGCTATGTAACGCCAGCTCGACGAGATGAAAGCACTCTTGGACACTGGGGCAAGCACCGGCAGAAAGATCATCGGACCGACCGAGCCGCTCGCGGCCCACATCGAGCTCGCCCCCGTGCAACCAAGGATCGCTCCTCCCAAAAGACCTCTATACGAAGGGAGGTCGGACCCCGAAATCCACCTAAGCAAATTCCGGATCTACATGACCGGGTGCGGGGCATCAGATGCAACCAAGTGCCGAATCTTCCCGTTAACATTAGGCGATCTGGCCTATAGGTGATATGTCTCGCTACCACCATGATCGATCATCTCCTTTGAGAAACTGGCGAACGACTTCACGTCGTACTTCGCCGCCAAGGTCGCCAGACCAGAAGGCCCCCACCGCATGATGAAAATCAGGCAGGGGGAAGACGAATCCGATGCGGACTACATCGACCGAGTGGACGATATCGTCCTCACCGGCGAGCCCATCAGCGACGAGCTCGCTCTCTATTCAGTACTGGGGGGATTCTACGGTCACTCACCCATGTTTAGGCACCTGACGAAGGACATCCCCCCAACTTACGCGATCTTCCACGCTAAGGCTGCCGACTTTCTGGCCAAGCAGAAGCTGCTCACCCTCCGCCTAGGCGGGGAAACACCACCTCCTGTCCGAAAGACGGCGATCGCCAAAACCAAGAAGGCGGTCGCCAAGCCACCCGGAGATCGCAAGACTTGCGAGGACATGAAAGCCCATCTCCTCCATACATTCAACCAAACTCCGGCCCGCATTTACTACGCCATCAAAGGGCACGAACCGCTGAACAAGCCAAAGGCGATAAGGGACCACGGTCATCTGGACCACAATCAATATTGTGCCTACCATAAGATTCCCGGCCACAGCACCAACCAATGCCGCGACCTCCTCAAACAAATCTGGAAATTGTTCGAGGAAGGCAAGTTGGACAGCTTATTGGCTTAGCCAGAGCCCCTCCAATCTCCCAACACGGTCACCCGAGTCGAACGCGAACAGGCTGGAAAACTCATACGAGCCGACCCCTCGATCAACCTCGGCGACCGTATACTTCAATCAAGAGAAGGGAACTTCGGACGTCTCTCCCCGATTTCCCACCTCGCCAAACCAAGGGCTACTGCCTGGACAAACGCTACGAAAAACCGGAGGACTCGTTCGCCATCTACAGTTCATCATCTAACATGGTGGACTAAGGCACGAGATCGCCTCCCCCGCACAATGTACACCGTCGAAGGTCAGCATCTACATGACAATCCGAGGTAGACGAGTGCAGCCATGGTCCTGGTAGTCGATGGAACCGACTGCTTCGGCCATGCAAGGTCCCTTTGGGCCACGATCGCCCGCCCTTCGTTTAAATACGAGGCCGGCGTAGTCTGAGGGCCCTCCAAAACTAATCAGTGGACACGCTCGCCCGCCCTCAAAGGTTCATCATCTAACATGGTGTGCCCGGACAATGCGATGCATCCCTACCCCCGTCTCAACGTACACCGTCGAGTGTCGCCATCTTCATGGCGGCCCGAGGTGGAAGCAGAGCTAACAAGCCGCGGAAGTGGAGTTGATTAATCCGACGCCGCCCCACGCAAGGAATCTTCCAGACCGAGACCGCACGCCCTTCGTTTAAATACGAGGCGAGGCGCAGCCTTCGGAGGACCCTACCAATTAAGTGAGTCACGATAACTTAGCCATCAGACGGAATGTCGCTCGTGCATAAGACACGATCATGGAGGTCGGTCCATCGAACTCCGCGATCGTGCACGGCTCCTCAAGACTGAGATGGATGGCTCCTTTCGAGGATTCGACAAATTTGAAGACCGCTCACTCAACGATTTATTTTCGTCCCCTTACTTTCACTAAGTGAACAAAAATAAGGGGGAAAAGAGTGCGGAGGTATATACTCGACGATCGTCCCTAGTCAATTACATAAGGCGATCGGCATTAATCAGATGTTTGTGCAGCGATCGAATTTATTGTAAAAGTTATCTATATGAGTTTATCAATTCACGTAGACCTACACTCGCAACAATCTCTCCTCACACATTTGTACAAAGTCAAGCAAAAGACTCAAAAATAGCAATCATTCAAGTGACAAGTCGAAGAACCAAATATTCATTTCATTACTCGAAATCTCAAAGGTACATACAAGGTCGCCTGAAGGCCTAAGTACTACAAAAAGAAAGCTACAGATTACAAGCTAATAAACTAAAGCAATAAAAGAGAAGTGCCTCAGGCCCCTGCCTGGCCTTCGCCTTCAGCCCCCGGATCCGTCCGCGACCCTTCGCCAGCCTGCGGAGCAGCCTCCCCCTCCTCCGGAGCATCGGGATGAATAAGATTCGCCGGGGTCGGATACCAACTCAGGTCCACGCCGATGTCCGCAAGATCCAAGATAGGCACGGAGAAGTCAGGGTGAAGAGGGTGCTCCAGCGCGTATGCTTTGAAATTTTCAGCTAGAGGGCCGACCTCCAATCCTCCTTTCCTAGCAACTCAGAGCGAGTCAGCGAACGCCATATAATAGGCGAACTCACTGACAAACTCCACATTACGAAAGGGATTGGCCTCGGTCGCCTCTTGCTTTCCCTTCAGCTCCTCCATCGCCTGTTGCACGCCCTGGAGCTCGGCCTCCCTTGCAGTCGTCCTCCCCCCCCCCCCCCCCCCCGACTCCGCCAGCTCGCTAGTCAGCCGAGCGATGGTCACTTTCAGTCGATCGGCCTCCTTCTCAGCGGCCTTCTGCGCCCGCACGGCATCTGTCATCCGGTCCCGAAAGCGATCGACCGTCACCCGGGATAGCTCGGAATCTTTTCTCGCCAGCTCAAGCTCCTGGCTTGCCTGCTTAGCTGCGGCTAGGGATTCCTTCTCCATCGCCACGATCTTGTCAGCGAACTCGGCGTTCTGTTTCCGAGCCGCCTCGAGATCGGCCTGCAGGCGAATAGTGGAAGGACGCCCCTCAAACTCCTGCACAGCCTGGGCAGCCATTGTCGCCGCCTAGAGAGAAAGATCAAAAACAACCTGCATCGAGCTCCCAGATCACTGACGAGCGATCGCATCCAGATCCGTCGTCTAAGCCTTCGGCAGAGCGGAAACGGCCCAGTTGACGTATAACGGAACGTCACAGGTTTGGCGAGGAGATCGGCTCGCTAAGAAGTCCACCACCATCGGCGGGCAAGTTGGATCAGTTCTACGGACCCTGCATCAAAACAACAGGAGTTAGCACATCTCCTACGGGAATAACAAGTTTCAACTCAACTAGCAATGTCTACTTCTCAGCCCTCTCGGGGTCGCGACCGAAATACAGTTTCCCTCGAGGGGTCTCAGCATCGGCGATCGCCATCTCCCATAAGAAAGTCACGGAGGGAGTAGGCTCACTCTCCGGAGGAAGAACGGTGATCGGAGGCGCGGCGATTGGAACCTCGCTGGCAGGGGCAGAAACCGGAGTTTCTTCCGACCTCGGCCGCTTGCGGTTCGTTCGAAGCCCCTCCTTAGGAACTTCCTCCTCAGCCACGATCGGCTCCACGCGAGGCTCCACCTCCGGAATGATAGGCAACGCAACAGGTGGAGCCCGAGACGACTTCTTGTGGTGGAGACGGCCCAAAACTCCAGGATTGGACATGGCGATCTCCAGTGGGGGCTCCAAAAAGCGAGGAAAGCGGACCTCTACAATAAAGACAGTCGAACGACAGTTAGACATTTTCCTCAAGCGAGATGATCGCCAAAGAAATTGAAGGTCGCAGAAAAGATTACCTGATACCGAGAGATGTCTCGGGAAACGGAATAGCCGAGCCAACAACCAACGACTCTCCTTGTTGATCCGGCTAGCGTCCAAATCATCGTCCGAAAAGCTCCGTATCCGCTCCCAGACAACCAGGAAATCAAAGGGCATCTCTTCGATCGCCGGAATATGAAAACCTGCAAAAACGAAATCAAATTAGATCAGTTCAGAACATATCCGAACAAAGGGAGAGTCAGAACCCTTACCGGGATTCCTCTCCCGAAAGCTAGTGGGGATCTCCAGCTCGCCCGTAGGATTGTCGCTCGCAGAAGCCCTCCACGCACCTGCGACCCAGAACCACTTCGTCGGGTCGCCCCACACCTTGTTCGGGACTCCAAGGATCACCCGACCAGATCGGCCTTGAATATGGTGACCTCCGACCAACCCTTTCTGAGCCGTCATCTTGAACAGGTGGTTCATCT
Organism: Orobanche coerulescens; assembly: GCA_033398695.1. Taxonomy (NCBI): domain Eukaryota; kingdom Viridiplantae; phylum Streptophyta; class Magnoliopsida; order Lamiales; family Orobanchaceae; genus Orobanche; species Orobanche coerulescens. The sequence continues at coordinate 90,995,391 of CM065814.1, forward strand.
CCGACGGTGAAGGAAGGCGGTACAGGCGATGACCACCAAACAAGGTGAGAGTGCAAATTATCTGGAGCCAAGCATTCGGCGTCAACTAGAGTGGCGCCACGTTCCAAGCGGCCAACAGGTGGGAGACAGCAAAAGATAGAGGGAAACGCAGCCCGGCCTCCATAATCGCCTCGTTCACGGTGACCATACCCATTGGGGGTTGGTCGGCTCGCTCATTCTCCGCCGGCGCAAATAGATCCACATCTGAAGGAACGTGATACCTCGTCCTCCAGACGGCCAGGTCTTTCCTGGTCGCCGAACTCCTGATTTGTCCAAGAGACCACAGAGATCGCTGCGCAGCCCTAAACTGCGACCGTTTAGCAAGCTGGTAAGGGTAAGCGATCGAATACTCCCAGAAATCGAATCTTGGAGACGGACCGGCCAACCTCTCCATAATCTCAGCAAAGGCCACATAAGCCTGGCCAAAAGCACTATGCCACTCCCAATGGGCCCTCACCGCCAGATCTCTCTCCATCTGCGAGCGTCTGTGTTCAACGGCCGCCTCCTTAGCGACGTCGGATTCATTAAACAAAGCCTCGATTTCAGCAGGGTCAATTCCGGCCCGGATAGCCTCATCGGTCGTCTCCAGGTGGAAGTCAGAAGAGGATCCTCCCCGGACAGTCGATGTCCTGACGGCGGAACTGGTACCCATTCCGTGTGAAGAAGATGTTCCAGCCATTCTCGAAGAAAGAAAAGAGAAAAGGAGTTTTTCTTACCCAAAGATGGAATCGATCGACGATCGGCAGTCGGATCTCTTGGAAATAATCTTCAGCAAATCCTTTTTTCTCCGATATATGCACGTAAGAATGAACACTGCAACACTGCGCCTTTTTATAGGAGGTGGCAGGGGCCCATATGCAATTAAGGAAAGTCTCAGGGGTTGAAATGCAACCGTCGCATTTATTGACCCCCTTGAGACCCACGTACGCGTATTTTCAAGGACGCGTCAGACGAGGAGTCATTAATGACCGTCGGTCTACTCCAACAGAAACCCGACACGTGCCCCATAGACTTTTCCGCATCTGCAGCCGTTTCCCGCTCTTTACAGCGACCAATCGGGTCGTCCAAATTCATAATCAATCATCTCAGAGACGATCGCCAGTTCAGTAAAATGCAGAGTCACTCGTCAAAATTCAGCGATCGCCAGCAGAACCACCTCACCCTACGTTTCCAACATAGGAGCGAGCTGGGGGGCAATTGTTGTGTCAAGATTTATTCACCTCGATAGGCGATCGACTATAATGCCGAGCGACCGAGTCCACATCCAATCAAACTATGGCGGACTCGCATAACCAAAGATACCAGACCACCTTTGGGCATCTAGCGATCGACTCCCAAGGCGATCGCCCTTTGGTACCTAGCGATCGACTTTGGTGCCCGGCTAAGGACGACTGTCCTACGCCCCGAATAGAAACCATCGCCCGTCAAAATCCACGAAGACTGAGTCTCAAAGCAGCTCCCATGTGCAGATCCACGACAGCCGCCGCGATTCCTGGATCGTTGACCACAGCCTGGCACCACCTTATCACCTACCGACAAGCCCACCGAAAGGTACAAGGTGGGACCGCCCGTGACAGCGACTCGGACGCGTGCAGGCTTCTCATTGGACCGCGCAGCCGGCTACCAGCAACTCCTGCAAACTTTAAGAAGACATGCCCATGTGCTAAAAGACGATCGCCCGCTTATTATAATACAGCAAAGGCGATCGCCCAGCATATCCACGTGCTATAAATAGAGAACCTACATCTACTGGAAAGGGGTTCACGAATTCTTCATTCAGTTCACATATTCTCACTAAGTTTAGAGAATACACACAAATAGTTACATACTTTCAAGCTCTTGGCTTCCTTCCCCGAATCTATCTCAGGATTTCTCTCTCAGCACCTCTCAACCAGAAGACGGTCGGCAGAGGCAAGGAGTCTCCACAGTGCAGATTCGAAGAGATTCACAAGCCCAGGAGCTCAAACCTTTAACAGCTACACATCGTGAGAGACTGTTGATTTCTCACGGTTGTTACAGCTCATCAACGTTGTTACAAGAACTCACAGAGCATCACATCTGGTTCTTCCGGCAATCTACACGCTCACTAGCTAAGATAACTAGAATCGTTACACTCATTGTAATTGTATTCTAACATTAATACTTGTATCCCCGAATATTCGTATTAATAATATATCGCGAGAGCATTCAAGCCCGGGACTAACAACCCCGGAAAATCTTGTGCTATTTACTTTCTCTACGGAAGTGCTCTCGCACTTTGTTTGCTATCCATCCATTCTAGCAATATCTATCTCCGGATAATATTTTGGGTAGCAACAGAAGTGTTTAGGGCCTGAATGGTTAACGGGTTCGGAAGTCGATAAGACTTAATTGGGCAGTAAGTTTAGACAATACTTGTATAACATGTACTTTGATATGTAGAGTGTCTGTCTTCACTAATGGTTAGTGGGAGCACACGTTATAGGTATGCTAATAGGATTAGTATACTCAAACACAACTTACCTCGATTCGGTCACATGGACTTTACTCTGGGATTGTCAATGACAGAATCAAAAGGCTGTGATATGTATACATGGGCCTTCAACTTGAGGTTTCAGTAAGATATGTGCTTGTGACATTAAGTTAGTCATTAGAGTAGTTCGATCCAATCACCGATTGGTGGAGTCAACCTCAGAATGCAACTTAGTAGGCATTTTCCATTCTCTACTGAATACCAAGATAGGATTATTTCTCCTATACGTGATTAGGTAAATGTCCTATGCGGTTAATGGCAAATGAGACCATAAGTCTTTGGCCAAAGCATTTAGAGCTAGTTGTATTTGATATACAAGAGCTCGGTGATCTCGGTTTGCAATAACAAATGCATAGAGTTAAGTTACAATGAGGGTTTGATATACCGTGACCCTAATACTTGAGGGTATACATTTACGGAATTCACGACATAATGGGTTTACAATGATTCAATCATTCGTTCTCAGTTGGGTTGCAGTGCGAGCCAGTTGACTGGCTAAGTGTTACCGGCACTCTTTGGTTCCTCCGATTGCCAACTGAGACGGACCTATGGAGTCACGCACAAGGATATTTGACGGATAAATATGAATTTATTATCTATTCATTAATATTACATATTGGATATCTAATTTGATTTGTTTGATAAATCATGGTGGTCTTGTAAATTGAAATTAATTACTGGGTGATTAATTTAATTCAGAAATAATAATTCTTAGATATATATTATTATAAATTTATATTTGATAAAATTAATTAATTGGATTAATTAATTAAGTATAAATACATTTGAGATAAAATGAAGTGTACTTAACGGACTAGACACGTGAATATCTGGTACACGAACCAAGTGGCTCAGCTTGTTTTCTCACCAACCTATGGCCGCCCTCTTCCCCACTTTCCATGTGGTTTCCTTTTGTCATGTCGTGTGTGAGGTGTGTTGGCCACAATATACAGCAAAAACAGCTTAGAATGGGGATTGAATAAGTTGTATCTTTTTCGAAGTTTATTTGCATAGCGGAAGTCTAATGTTAAGTTGTTGTAAATACAGTAACTGAGTAATCTCCTGTTAGATTGGTGCGTATATGGTTTATACAATATGTATACTAAGATCACACAGGCAGATAGAAAAACAGTAAATGACAGAATGTAAAGACACACGGTTTAAAGGGGTTCGAGGTAAACCCCGCTACGTCCACTGGTCCTCCACACAGAAGTAAAATGTTTATTAAAACCATGGCATGCACAATTATGTAACTTTAACCAAATGAGTCGTTGTATCATTCACACAGATTGATACATCCAACAGTAGCTTGGATTGTTCACATATTGGCTTGGCTTCTTGGACTTGCTTCTTTTCATAGAGATTGAAGCTTCATCTTTGATGCTATTCATCCCACACAGGTCATAGATAGCAAGGCTTCGTCTATACAGGCTAAGTAAACTCAATAATAGGTTTGGTATGACAAGATCAAACACCAATTGTATGCTTTATGAGCGTTTGCTATAAGTGTTATGTTTTTTGCGTTGAGGACATTATATATTTCTTCTCTTGATGAAGATGTATAATTGAAGAAATATAGTTCTCTTTGAAAGCTTGATGTTCAGATTGTCAGAGTGTTAATACGTCAAGTTGTAAAGTAGCAATGTCCACTTGCTTGGGGCTATTTATAACCTTGAAAATAGATCCGTTATAAATGTAGTCATTGTCCGGTTGGTGAGATTGAGACTGCTCTGATTGGCTGCTAATGAATGTTTCGAATAAAAGGTGATTCATATTTAATGCTTCAGGCATTCTTTTTTACCAGCATTAAATGCTCTTCAGATGTAGTCTCTTCGGCCGCATTAAGTACTGTCTTAGCAGCATTAAATGCTACTTTATTCGTGAATACTTGTGAATAAACAATGTTTGCTTTATCAACGGTTTAAAGTTTCTCCAGTCCTGTTGGATTTGTGTATTACTTTTCCTAAGTAAAACACTTACAACATGTTTGTTGTATCCAATATCTTCATATTTTGTTGTATCTTAGCGATCACACTATAGGAAATGACTCTTGACTATGCTTGAAGATCTTTCACTGTATGGACAGGCTGTATGATGTTTTCCTAACAACTACCATACTTAAACCGATATTTAGACTTGGAAGATCTTGCTGTATGAGTCAATTATCACAACAGGGAGTATATTTTTCCAACAAGGGGTGTTAGAATTATTTAATGGGTTGTGGACAAATGGATGAGATATCAAAATCTCATTATTTGATCTCGTCTTGATTTTATAATGTGAATGTCTTTCACATCATGTGAAAACTTGAAAAACAAAAACAGACACATTGTGGGTTGGCCATGAGCTTTTATAAGGGAGAGCAGAAAAATTTTCCTAGCCGTGTTCTTAGAGAACGAATTGATATATAATTTTTTCGATTAATATCCGACACATGATAAGATAGAGACACTCGACATATTCAATGTTTGATCATTCATCATGTTTGAACGAATTGGATTTGTGTGTGTGTTGGTAATACAAAAAAGAACGGATTTTTTGGTGGCCGGAAACTATTGAGGCTTGGTTTGGCTTTTTTACATCAAGATAAAATTATCAAAGGACTATGAGGGTATGACTTATTTAATTTTATCTTCGACAATTTATTTTCGATATTCGATGCTTGATTGATCCTCTTAGGGGTTGGGTTTTTATCCAGTTTGACCGGTTTATTTTTCACTGTGTAACTCATTTTTATCATCAAATCCCAACAATGTATCGGAACATAGGTCTATGCGATCGTATATTTGATATTTTCATTTGGAATGCTCGGTTGTATGTTTTTATGTTTTGGAATCATAATTGTTTTTTTTTTGCATGAAAGTTTTACCATTCTGAAATTACAATTATGCCCTTCCAAGTTTTTTTTTTAAAAATAAACCGAATTTTATTGAGAATCAAATCCTATCTCCAGATCGGTACACATCCCGACCCCGACCCGTATCTCGAGGGGCCTCACTAAAACCCTCGTGGGGAAAAAAGAGTACCCTTTAATATAAATGGTTCCCAGCCGAAGCCGAAAGACTCTTGCCTGAACCAAATCAACGATCTCCACAACTCCACCAAACACAGATCTCCAAAGATACAAATCAACGCCAAAAACCATCATACTCTACAAAATAAAGAAAAACAAACCTCCAATTATCTAACTCTGAAATTCAGCCATCCCCATTGCTCGAGCCGAAGAATTCCACGAAGCTTACTCAGAAAATTGACGACCTCCATAGTCCCTGATCGTTGATGCTCCACCGCCCAGTTCGCCAAAAATCCGCCGCTTGGTTCCCTTCACGAAAGATATGATAAATCCTCACCTCGATTACCCCTAACACCCGCTTCGCCGCTTGTAAAAGACCCTGAATCTGCCAATGACCCCTAAAATATTTAAGCAGCGCAATCAACACCTTAGCATCAACCTCCACCCAAACCTGCGGAACCCTAAATGACACACATGCTTCAAGGCCACGAAGAAGCCCAAGCAGCTCCGCCTTAACATTCGACGTCTCCCCAATAAAGCAAGTCACTGCCACCAACACCGTGCCCTCATGAACCCGAACCAAAAACCCGCCTCAGCCTGACCTGGATTCCCTTTACTAGATCCATCTGAGTTCAACTTAACCCAGCCACTCTCCGAAAACCTCCACATCACCCTTGTCACATATCCCAGCCGTCTAGCCGCTGCCGCGAAGCCACGAACTACTGCCAGGTTCCATGCACCCGCCCAAAACCCAGGTGGGATAAGCTGAGCTCTCTATGCCGAGGAGAGATGATCCCACACCTTTTTAACAATAATACGCAAGATCATGGCGATACCATCATGCTTCAAAGCGTTACGAGCCCGCCACAAAAAAGAGAAGACCAGCAAGCAAATACTTGTGTGAGCATTAACTGAAACAGCTCCCGCGCCTCTCCAAAAAGAAATCCATTGCTCCACCGACATAACATGCGGTCGTTGCAAATGAAACGCATTAAGGAAAAATTCCCACACCCCCGCGGCCACCGGTCCATGTAAGAACAAATGGACAGTTGTCTCACAGGCCGCTCGACAACACTGACACACCGACGGGACGCTAATGCCTCTCTTCCACAACTTAGCATCCAACTACAACTTATCAGAAATCGATCTCCAAAGAAGAATGGACATTGAAGGAGTCCATATTTTGGTCCAGCACAGTGAGAATATTGGCCGCAAAGGATTCCTCGATCGGACCTGATCCCAAGCTGAAGCTATAGAAAAAAGTCCATTAGACGTAAGCTTCCACACCCCAATATCCATCTCCTGTGGCACCGGCCGTAAGAATTGAAATAAGGACAGAACCTCAGGAGGGAGACGGTTCTGAAGCCATGCCAGACGCCACCCCTCGGAGCTCCAAATATCTTTCACTCTAGCTTGCGGAACAAGAATCTCACTGTGGCACAACTCCGCCAAAGGACTCGAGCCAATCCAGTGATCAAACCAAAAAGACATGTTGCCTTCTCCCGAACTCCAAAATATATGCTCCCCAACTCTTCGATGAATCTCACATAATTTTCTCCACAATGCCGAATGATAACTATGGCATGGAGCCACCATTAAGTGCTGATTTGTCCCATACTTTTGAACCATAAAATGACACCAGAGAGTGTTACCCGTCCTAAGCTTCTACCAGATTTTAAAAGCGAAGGCCAAGGCAACATCTTCCAGTTTACGAATTCCCAGCCCCCCTTGTTAATTGGTCGACAAATTCTATCCCAAGATGTCCAGGGAGTATGGTGAAGCTCAGGGGACGAACCCCAGAAGAAGCGGTTCAGTATTAACTCAATCCTCCAAAGCACATATTTTGGCGCACTCACAACTTGTAATAAATAAATAGGCATTGCCAGTAGAACTAACCGGATCAGCTGTAACCTTCCACCAAATGATAAAGCCAATTTCTCCCAACCTGTAATAGAAGATATGATTTTCCCAATGGTCGGTTTAAACATATCACTTTTCCTACGGCCAGTGAACAACGGAACTCCCAAATAAATCATAAGAAGTCTCTTAACAAGAAACCCCGTCAGACCACGCAACTCCTCAACTCTTTTCGTGGTAACCCATTTACTCAAAATCATGATACTTTTAGCCTTATTGATAAGCTGACGTGACGCCTTCTCATATCGAATAAGGAAATTTCGAAGCTTTGAAAAACCACCCACGTTTGCCCTTGTAAAAATCAGACAGTCATTAGCGTACGCAAGATGAGAAACCAAACATCCACCCTGCGAAGCATATTTCATCCTCGCGTTCCTTGCAAACGCCTTTAACCCGTGGGAGAGGACTTCAGCAGCAATAAGAAAAGGTGCAGGGGATAGAGGATCTCCCTGCCTGTAATATCCGGAATTTCTACTACTGTTGTTTGAGATTATTTTATCCGAGTTATATTATACAGCGTGGAATCTGTATAGTATGGATAAAATAAATAAGGGACTGAGATGTCAGTATTGGTACAATTGACGTATTTGGGAGACAATTACAATTGAGGATATCGTGTATCCGGTCATTTCAATTTTGACATTGGGTCTATCATATGAGAATATTATTGGATTGAGTATATGTATTCAGTATGTGAGTGTACGTATCCAGTATGTCGACACGGACGAGAAGAGTTGGAAATGGCTAAGTACAGCTACGTTAGCACACGCTATGAAATATGCTTAGCACACGCTACGAGGTATGAGTAGCGGACGCTACGTGGTGCAGTTAGCATACGCTAATAGGTTCGCATTACATACGCTAAGGAGGATCCTTAACGTACGTAAGGCATTCAAGGAAAGGTTCGGAAGGCGGCTGACAGGTAGGCCTGGGTTGATGTTTATCGGCATTTAGCGCACGCTACCAAGGATGGTTAGCGTACGCTAATATCAGAACGTCCGACAGGGAATCTTGGCTTTCGGCGAGTGGACCTGGCCACTTGTGATGCGTGTCCAGATAAGGTCAGCGGGTGTTTGTCATGTAGGGCTAGCGCATGCTAAACCGTATGGTTAGCGCATGCTAATTCCAGATCGGTCAGAGGAATCCCGGAAATCGCGGATGCTTTCGGCATGTGGGGGCACGAGTGGTAGGTGAATACTGTAGTAAGTCAACTTCGGATAGCGCACGCTAAGGGAAAGGACTTGCGTACGCTAGACATGATGTTTTACGTACGTTAATGCATGGGCATTACGTATGCAAGCTAGTTTACGAAGCGAGGCAGTAGCCTCTGGGCTGCGATAGCGCACGCTAACAAAGTCAGTTAGCGCACGCTAAACATGAGATGTTAGCGCACGCTAGTAATGTATTCTATATAAGGGGACAGACGGGTGTTATGAAGCATTTCGTCTATTTCTTTCCTTTCACTAGATAAAGAGAGCTTTGGGAGGTACTTGAGCTCCAGAAACACTCCGAGATGATGATCTTTATCAAAATTAAGATAGAGAGCATGGATTAAAGCCTTGTTCTTCAAGTTATTCATGGTTCTTGGAGTGAAGTTCAAGTGTTCTTCTTCTTGGTTCGTCTAATCCAGGTAATTTTCGTATCCCTTTGATAGTAGTTCGTTTTTAAGGACGATTACTTGTGAGAGAACATGTTGGATAATCATGTGGTGATTTTATGAGACCTAATGGGATTATGATAAGAGTTTTTGGATGTTATTTAAGATTCTTCATGTTAATGGTGATTCGTTTAACTTGATGAGGTTGAATCATGGATTTATGAATCATGATAATTTCAGTGGTCGATTTATATGAGTTAAATCATGATATGAGGTTTAATTCCGGCTTGAGTATGATATGATCCTTGTGATAGTTATGGTGTTGTTTATCTTCAAGAGATATGGAGATTTATGTCTCCCTTCATTTCGGATTTTGAGGTTAAGATGATATAAGGATATATAATGGTTTTGATTATAAATATGGATAAGATGATTAAAACCAACATTATGTTGATTTTAGTTTCGTATGTTCTTGATAAAATGTGGATCATGATGATGAGATTGAATTTGGAAAAGTTATTGTTAATCTTGGAGTATGATTTCCTTTTCATTCGTATTTATAGTCGCAAGGTGTTAGTTGATGATTGGAACGCATGCCACTGTACAACATTAGCGCATGCTAAGCTTACTGGCTAGCGCACGCTAACGGGAGCGACTTAGCGCACGCTACGTTATGCGTTTAACGTGCGCTAAGTAGACAGACAGTGCAGTATTTTCGTGTTGTGGTTATGAATTCGTGCGGGTTCGAGTTGGATTGTACAGACTATGTTTTACCGAGATATTGTAGAACCGTTGAGTTTGTTGATTGGTTATATCGGTTGTTGATTATTATCGGATATGTGTTAATTGATTACTTCAATAGGTTAATATTATTGATCGGTGATTATAACCGTATGTTGCGGCCGTGTTCGAGTATGTTCGTGAATTGCTTTGGTCAGGGCCGAGGAGCTTGTAGATGACGGTAAGGAATTAGTAACGGCTTCATCGGTATCGAGGCAAGTTATTACTTTCTCAGTTATAATATTTAATGAATGGTTTCGGTCTCATTTCGTTTATAATGCATATAGCGATGATTATTATTATGAACTCTGGGTATTTGGATTGTATATCGTTCTTCCGATTCTTGGAGGTAAATCATAATGTATATGCTTTATCTCGGTTATTGGTATGTTCGGGTATCGAGGTTATGTTACGATAAAGACGAGGATATGAGTATCTATAGTCCATGGTACGTTTGGATCGCCGAGCATCGAGGATAATCGCCGGTGATAATTTGACATTGAGATTTCTCCTGAAAGATTCGGGACAGTATCTTAGTTTGATTCGGTTTAGTATTGATGATGTTAATCATGCAGGTTGTCATTTATGTTGCTGACATGAGTTCGTCCTAGTTGTTTATCATAGTGTCGTTTCATGTTATGGATTCATATGTTGTTCATATTGATGAACATATTGATTTGCATATGTGTATGCATAATTGCATTGTTCTTGTTGTAAATGATCTGATGGGATCATGAGGATCTATGCTAAGGGCGCTGGATCGGATGTCCACCATGCTTTGGTCCAATCATGGGGATCTATGCTGAGGGCACTGGATCGTTGGACAGGTTTTCCACCATGCGTTGGTCCGACGGGATCATCATGGGGATCTATGCTGAGGGCGCTGGATCGTTGGATTACCAGTATTGTGCTGATGGAATCTTGTGAATTCGCATCATTGATTTTATCATGTGTTGTTGTGCATATGTGTATTGTTGGTTATCCACATTATGCTGATCTGATAGGATCAACAAGGGGATCTATGCTGAGGGCGCTGGATCGTCGGATTTCCATTTAGTATATATCATTATTATTGTTGTGATCATATTGACGTTGTCATATGAGTATGCATTTGTAGGTCTTGTGTTAGGACCGTGCCCATAGGTTGCATTGATCTGATCTTGGATTAGACTGATATGATTGTCGTGGTATTGTGCATCTCGAGGTATGTTCCGTATTTCCCTTGGTATATGTCTTTGATGGACAATCGGTTTTTGTGTTGAGACTTGACGATGTTACCCGACGGATTTGGGTTAGACAGAGTTAGTAGATTTCTTAACCGTGAGTTATGATAATGTTTTGAGAACTTTGGGTACTATGAGAGAAGCAGTACGAGACATGAATTTTGGTAGAGTTATGGTAGTAGGATTACTTTGGTAGTATTCTTACTTAGTATCTCATTGGTATGTAATTATTGATGTGATGTGATTGATATCATTGTTGGATATTATGGCTGACCCCGTCGTGGGCTTTCTTGTTAGGTTCTTTGGATATCGAGCTTGTAGCGGTCGTGGAGAGATGAGCGGTCCGGAGGATACTGGCTATGACATGTGTTTATAAATAGAGGGTTCTGATTTGATGTTGTATTCCGCTGCTAGAGTAATTTTATTTAGTTGTTCTTTCCGCTGCGTGAGTATTTAAATAGCCTTCTGATATCTAGTTGTAATACTCGTAATTTCGATTTCCGGTAATTTATTTTTTTCGGCGAAAGTCCATTTTTACGACTCGCTCATGACCGTTTCGTCATTCCGAGAATGATTAATTCTGCACTTTTGTCATCCGAGTTCGTTTCGGTGTCGTTTTGTTGAGTTCCGTGCTTTTTGGTGACTTTTCCGCACTTGGGTTCGATTCTTGCGAATCTCGTTCGAAACTGCTGTTTCGAGTTTCCCGTAAGTCCATTTAACTTTGTTAGATGTGTTGTGAACTTCGGTTTGGTTATTCGATCAGGTATCGAGATTTTCGGGCGTTTTGGGCCATTTTGTAATTTACCCAAAGTTATGGGTATCGGTATCTGTATTTGTTGTCTCGACCCTTTTCTTGGTCGCGTATGATTAATTATTGCATTGGTTGTATTCTTAGCCCAATCCGAACTTGTTTCGACCAATGAAGCTCTAAATAATTCACACTGGATCATTTTTGTACGGAAGAAGAGCTAATGGTTTCGAGGGAAGCAATGTATGATATCTAGTACCCAGACCAGATCATCAAGTTGTAATTGGAACAGAATTGGTATTTAGAAACAAAAAGGATGAGAATAGACTTGTAATAAAAAAACAAATCCCGTCTAGTCGCATAAGGCTACAGACAGGAAGAAGGCATAGACTATGATGAGACTTTTGCCCCTGTATCCAGACTAGAAGCCATCAGGATATTCCTAGCATTTGCTGCCATAAGAACTTTATAGTATATCAAATGGACATTAAGAGTGCATTCCTGAATGGAGATCTCGCCGAAGAAGTCTGTGTTGAACAACCACCAGGGTTCGTCACCACTAAAGGTGGAGACCTAGCATACAGGCTACAGAAAGCTCTATATGGACTTAAGCAGACACCTAGAGGTTGGTATGAAACCCTGTCCCTGTACCTAATCAACAATGGATTTGAGAAAAGTGCAGTGGACAAGACCCTCTTCAAAATACAGAAAGGTGATGACCTTTTAGTGGTGCAAATATATGTCGATGATATTATATTTGGTTCAACTAACCTTGATTTATGTCAAAGGTTCTCTAATCTCATGCAATGAAAAATTGAAATGAGTATGATGGGAGAACTTAGTTATTTTCTAGGATTGCGGGTCAAGCAACTGCCTATAGGAATCTTCATCAACTAAGAAAAGTACAGCAAGGAGATGCTCAATAAATTTGGGATGAACAACTCCAAATCCTCGTCAACCCCCATGAGCACTTCCATGCAAATTAGTGTTGACGAAGCTGGAAAGCCGGTTGATCAATCACTCTACAGAAATTTTATAGGCTCACTTCTGTATCTAACGGCTAGCATGCCTGATATCTAGTTTGCTGTAGGAGTGTGTGCTCGGTATCAGGTAGCACCTAAGGAGTCACACTTCACCACAGCCAAATGAATTCTTAAGTACGTAAAAGGAAAAATCGATGTAGGATTGTGGTATCCTAAGGAAGGAGGATTCGATTTGGTAGGCTACAGCGACTCGGATCTTGGAGGCTGTAAGTTTGATAGGTAGAGTACAAGCGGTACTTGTCACTTTCTTGGACCTAGACTTGTGTCATGGTTCAGTAAGAAACAATTGGCCAACTCTCTTTCTACAGCTGAGTCGGAATATTATGCCGCTGGAAGTTGCTATTTGCATATTCTCTGGATGCAACAGCAGTTACAAGATTATGGAATCAGTGCCAGAGAGGTGCCAATCATGTGCGATAGTACGAGTGTAATAGTAATAACGCACAACCCTGTATTGCACTTGCAAACTAAGCATATTGATATGAAGCATCATTTCGTCAAGAATCATGTTGAGAATAAGGATGTTCGGATAGAGAAGGTAAATACAGACATTTAGTTGGCCGACATCTTTATAAAACCTCTCATCACAACCAGATTTGCATGCTTTGCCAAGAATTGGGAATGCAACATCCTGACTCCCTGTAAGTTTTTACATTTACTCATCAATTGAGAGGGAATGTTGTAACACCCAAGAATACAGTATCCACTTTGATTAACTGTACATTCAGAACAAGTCAGATCTTACTGTAGGAAAAAAAAGGCATAAAACCTTCTTATAGCTGACGTGTGCATTAATTAAGGGAGAATATAGTACGACCCATGAATACAGTATTAATCCAAAAATTACTGTAAGAATTGAATCCTGTATGTACCTCTTAAAGGGGAATGTTGTATTTTCGCAGATACAACACATACACTGTAGGATATCAATTAATATTATAATAGTATTCTATTCGTACAGAAACTGTTTTAAGTCCATGTGCCCTGTCTAGATTTCAAACATCTTATCCTTTAATGGTCTTAAAGACACCTGGACTTTATTGCCTCAAATACTGCGATTTTAAAATTTCAAACGATTGTTCTGTATAATAGGGGAAGACGAACTGTCAGAAGTGGGACCAGTCATCATTTCAAAACTAATGGATTAGATGTAAAAGTTACTCTGAATCCATGATGTACATTCTTTCAAAGATGGTTCCCATCCCTTAAATTTGATCGTTCAGTATTTAACCTAATCTTCCCTGCACCCTATAAAAGGACGGTACTTTGTTCCTATAGACTCTTTACGCTTTCAGCAAGTTAAACGAGTCTTAAGCAAACAGTCTACATACTTTCTGAAAGTTTTCTACATTTTTCTGTGTAATTCCCTGTCACTTCACAAATTTTCTCTTGAAAAATATCAACTTCGTAGACATCTTCCCTCTCAATGAAGAAGAAGGACACCATTATCGATGGGCGTATCTTCACCAGATATGTGCTGATTGAGAGAATAGCTTTAGAAAGAGAAGGTGACATCGGCATCGATATAGTTTTTTCTAGAGTGAAACAACAAGGGTTGTATCTCCTTGGAAGCCACCATATTGATTCTTATGACGAACAAATTATGGAGGAGTTCTACATGGGTGCCTCATTCAAATATTCATCTCATAGGAAAGGAGGTGAAATAACTGACATAATCGGGACTGTCCAAGGGATTGAGATCCCTCTGAACAAAGAGCTTTTGGAAAATATCTATAGCTGCCGTCTGATGGCCTGAAAATGGAGGAGTTGGAGACCTTTGGGTCTGAAATCCTTCTATCGGAACACTGGAAACTGTTCACTGGCGATGAAATGTCTACCAACGTCCACCCCTCATACCACAAAAAGAATTTCACCCTCCTATATGCCTACCTGCATGATTTTTGTTGTCGGGTTGTTGAGAACTGGACCAGTGCGTTTGAGATGTGCACGAACCTGCGATTCAGAATGATGGTCGCCATCATGTCTGCATAAAATGTGAATTGGTGACAGATTATTTTGAAAAGAATTCAGGAAGAGGCTTCTAAGCCAAAAACTACCAAGAAATCATTTGGCCTCATCCTAAATCATATTCTCACTCGTTGCCGAGTGAAGCAATCTGCTGATGCCAAGAAAATTGGCACTGGAAAGTTCATTGGTGGGATCCAACCCACCGTCTTTAACAAATCACCACTCCTTGATAAGAGGACCCATCCTCGAAGCATTCCCACTTCAAGTGACCCGAGGGACGTCACTTTGAAAATACGAGCGATGAGAAGAAAAGGAAGAGAAGCATTCCCAACAGCAGTTCGCCTCAAGCTGTCGAGAAGAAGAGAAAGAAGACTAAAAAGTCTTCTAAGGTTGAGCCTACAGTGACTACAACGGTCGTTGTAGAAGTACCATCTGTTCCTATCGCTGGGCGCAACCCCTCTGAAAGAAATAGTTGCTGCTGCTAAAGCAGATCCTAAGCCTGTGGCTGCTATGATGGATGATCAACTATTTGCCAAGCTGGAAGGTTCAGGTGAATCGGCGTCCCCTTTAGAGCCGAGAGCCGCTACTCCAAATAGGGTTCCCACCCCTATATGGAGTCCCTCTCCCACAGGGTACCAACCCATGTTCGGGATCCATCTCCACAATAGGATCTCATACCTGTTGAGGATCCCAACCAGACAGTAGAGCCCACTACTGTACGGAGACCCTCCCCTACTGATATCATTAATAACACTCTCCTTCAGGTTCAAATCGAGGAAGCTTACGAACACTTCAAAGTTTGGAAGTCCTACAGGGTCGCCCCTTACGACACCCTGTACAATTGGGACGACTGGAAGGATGAGGAGTTATTCGCATGGAGGTCACGGACACCCAAAATGTCGAAGTCCTGATCTGCTGGGAGGATCACTTTTGCCTCGAGCTCATCTCCAACTACTTCATGGCAAAAGAGAAGGCAAGACTGAAAGGGAAGTCACAGTCCAGTGACAAAGCTCCATCCCCCAGCCACCTCTCCGACCCTGACTCGGACGACGATGATGATGCCCTACAAGTAGGTCTACGGAACAACCGGGAAAAGGCTAGGGAAGGAGAGATAGGAACCTTCAAAACCAACAAGGCCAAGAGACATCTAATAAATGACAGTCCCCGCCCCCGCAACAACAAGTAGCTCAAGAATAGAAACAGGAGGAATCAGTCCCTCTTGTCATCATTCAAGAGCAAGCTGCTCTCGTACAAGATGCCCAACCTGTCCCCCAAACTAAAGACGCGGCCTGCGCCATCCGCCAAGAGGAACTAGTCCCTCTTTCAGAACAGGCGGAAGCTGAGAGTCGGCAGGAGGATTCAATCCCTCCTATAGTTCCGACTATAGAAATCAGAAAAGATAGGAGGAATCAGTCCCTTCTTCCTCCCAGACTGACACTGCTGCACATCCTTCCAAAGCTCCTACTTTCGAAGCCCATGCATCTCCTATATCTATCAGTTACAAATCCGATTAAGATGACGGTTTTCTATATGAAGACAGACCACGAAGACCCTGTCATCACGTGGTTCTTCGACCTGTGTTCCAAGACCTCAACTTCCCATGGAAGAGTAATGTATGTAAGCCTTCTGAAATTTTGCTGCCGACAGACCGATAGCCTTCAGCGGATGATCTGAAGAACTGGAAGAAAAATGAAATGGTGAGATACTTTTGTACTCTGGTCAGGGATTCTACCATCGTCAACATATTTAAGACTCTGGAGGATTCCGCCAATGAATTATCAAGGCTATTGGCAAAAGGAAAGCTCCCCCTACAGTTGATGATGAAATCCAAGCACCAAAAGGGTGAACGGGTCACCCATCCGGAAGACTAGATCCTTGCCTACGATCAATCCCACGAAGGACGAAGTATCTATAGGGATCGAGGCAATGACTCCTTAATCAACTGGTGGAGTGGAACTGAAAATGATCCCGCTCGGAGGCCTTGGAAGCATTCTCAATATAGGAGCTAGCCTCTGTTAGTTTTACATTGTATTTCTTTCTACTGTATGCTTGCCGATGCAGAATGTATTTTCATCTTTCAAGACTTGTAATTATCCCAATCATCAATAAAATTTGATTTCTTGAAAGATTACAGCTCGTAATCTACTCTTACTCTTTGTACTATATTGATTACGAATCATTATTATATTTCAACAAGTACAAACTTTTTAATTCACAAATTGTAAGAACTTTTCTGCGAACAATTCATAGATTAAGTTGTATACAATCTGTATTTCACTCTGTAAGATTGTGCCTACGCGCCAATCATAAGTTAAGTTGTAATACACTAAGTCATGTAGGATTTTCATTTTTAGAACTTGCCTGCGAGCAGTTCAAATTTCTAAACTAAGTTATGAATATTAGATCTTTCAAACAGAAGACTTGAAGACAGCCTCTTTGTATCTAGATGAAGTTTTGGCATTATCAAAAAGGGGGAAATTGTTAGGATAAATATTCATGTTTTGATAATCGCCAGCATACAACAAAGAAGTCTTAAGAAGTCAGAATTTCGCTAAGTATGGAAGCTGTTAGGAAACTCCGTACAACCCACCCATACAGCAAGAGATATTCTACAGAGTCTCCTATAGAGCTTGCATCATACAGCAGAAGTTAAAGTACGTTAGATGCGACAATGTGACTGTACGTGTTTTACTTATAAAAAGTAAAACACATCCAATAGGACTGCAGTAAAAGCTTTAAACTATTGTGAAATAAACATTATTTATTCATAAAGTATTCACGGTTAAAGCAGCATTTATTGCTGATAGGACAACATTTAATGCTGCCGAAAAGAGACAAGTTTGAACGCGCTGAAGAGCATTTAATGCAAAGTCGAAAAGAATGTCTGAAGCATTAAATGCAAACTGCCTTTAATTCAAGCATTCTGCCGCCGCCAATCAGAGACGTCAACATCTCACCAACCAGCCAACGTCTATAGTTATAACGGATATTTTTCCAAAGTTATAAATAGCCCTACGCAAGAGGACATTGCTCACTCACATTATTCATTCTCGCGCGTACATCTGACAGATAGCTCTGACAATCTAGCTATTAAAGAGCAGTGTATTTCCTGAGCATACAACAGTATCTAAGCGAAGAAATATACTAAGTCTTCAACGCAAACAGCACAACATAGAGTGAATGCTCGTAAATGATATAGTTGTTGTTTGGAATCATTCTACCACCTTTTACCATTGAGATCAACCTTAGGTCTGTGTGGACTAAATCCTTGCGCATTCCGACCTGTGTGGGAATTTGTGTGAGAAGAAGCGAGTCGAAAGAGATTGAAGCTAGTCTGCGTGAACGGCCAAAGCTGCAGTTTAGTTACAGAGACAGAGACTAGTCTGTGTGAACGGCCAAAGCTGCAGTCCCTGTATCAATCTGTGTGAACGATACAGAGACATGTTTAGTTAAAGTCACGTAGTTGTGTACATAGTGATTTTAATAAACGCTTTACTCCTATGTGGAGGACTAGTGGACATAGAGAGGTTTACCTCGAACCACTTAAATATGTGTTATCTACTTTTTATCCTTACTGTTTTCATTTAACTGTGATTTATAAGTATACATTGTGAAAACCATGTACGCATCAAGCAAACAGGAGAATACTCAGTTGTTGTAATTACAGCAACTCACTATCAGACTTCCGCTACGTAATTAACTTCGAAAATCATACAGCTTGTGGTATTATTAATTTCAAAGCTGTTAACTGTATACTCTGTGGCCAACGGAATTAATTATGCATAACTAACTGATTATAAATGTCAACATTCGACTAAATCAATTAAATCATGTCAAGCAGCACATAAAAGAAGATAGAAGGATTTGAATCATGCACCTTGATTCTCAATTGAAGGCTGGTAAGAAATTTGACTTTTCGACTGATCCCCATGCAATTTAATTTATACTTTGATTGGTAAAATCGATCAAAATGATAATGCTCTATTTACATATCGGTAAACCAACCAAAATAGATTCAATTTACAGAACATTACTACTGATTATGGTCGGCATTGTGCCCAAACCGACCGTCCAACCATGTACATATAAGAATATTTTAGCTAATTCCTATGAGGCATTTGTAGATTTATTGATCAAGACAAAAACGAATAATATTAGAGTTGAATATGTCAACAAACTTCCACATTAAATATTAGTAGTCTTCTCTCTCCCGTGTATTGCATGGGAAGACACGTTAACCACATAACTCTAATATATGGTAAAAATAGTAGAAAAATAATTATTGCAAGTATCTAACAACTTTTATGCGTATATTCTAACATAACACTTGTAAATTGAATTATATACAATAACAAGTAATTTATTAACTGCATCAAACAAACATTTTACACCATAACTAAAAACATAATTTTTCAAAACTGCTTGAATAATGAATCCACTGCGTCTGCATATAACATGAATCTAATACATTACTCGTAGATTATCTTTGCCTCACTCATTCACCATTCCACCTTCAGTGCGCCAAACTCACATCTCGAATAAAAATTATTGTGAATAAATAATATATATTGTTCCATTTTATAGGATTACAAATAATTAAAAAAAAAAGACAGAAGTTCATTTGTTTCTTCATCTCTAGCTAAACTACATATTCTTTATGTTCTTTGTAAGCTTTATGACCTATATACAAAAAATCTATTCATTTCACTATACGTAGTACATTATATTATGTGGATAATGATCCATTAATCTGCATCTTAAAAATGCCAGTAACTAATTAGAAAAACACCATAGTCCTTCATAAATAAAGTACTTAATTAGTGAGTGATCGCATCTCGAGACATGACTCAGTTTTATATGAAGCAAGATAAAAATAGTAATTTACAAATAAAAAAGGTTGAGATAATTGCATTAATCCCATAGATGGGTAGTATTATGTTGTCTGGTTTCTTTCCGCATCGCAAGAAGAATCTATAAAAAGATTCTTCCAAAAACCAGTGTCTTTCCAGCGAACAGCAGATTCACGCCATGTGGATCAATGAATTTGGTGATGTCTTTGCACAATCAATATTTCGTGAGAGTACTTGCAATACGAATGGAATATTTGTACAAAGAGCTACAAGGCTAGTCACTGGCATTAATCACGTTAAACATTGACCGACTAGAAATGATCGAGTCAATTTTTCATTACATCTTATCTGATGGATCAAGCGAGATTCAAAATTTTGAATTATATTGTGAGATTGCTCTCCGCATCTGTTCAGTAAATCGAACATTCTTATGTCTTTGTATATATAAATTTGGGTGATTAGTTTTATCGGAACATTAATTTTTTTTTTTTTTTTTTTTTCATATTTCATATTTTCTACTATAAAATTGAATTTATGCGAGGATTAATTGATCTGGACAGGAATTTTTAGTATACAAACTCTAAATATCATGTAAAATGAAATATACTCCCCTCTTCAGGTACAAAAAAAAAAAAAAAAAAAAAAACTAATATAAAAGGATAATTCGTATACGTTTGTAATTGGGCTAAATTCTGAAAGTAGTAAGGAGTTGCAAATGTATTTTGAAAGATAATTGCTGGTTTTTGTTATGATCAAATTAAATAAAAAAATAACTACCAGGGTGATTTTAGAATTTAACTTTATAAATTACTTGAACTTGCATTATAATGAAAATCATTATAGTGAGAGGTTTACTTTAATGTTAAAATTAAAAGGGTTAACTCTAAATTGATTTTTTTATCTTTGCGCTTGGGCAATGACACAGCTAGTGAGGTTCTAACCGAGAAAACTATTTTCAAATCCCCTCTTCAGCTTGGGCTTGACCTTGATCTTAAAGAATATCTGGAAGGGCCTTTAATCATGTACGTATCATATTTTAACCAATTCCTATGGGGCATAATGATTGTTGTTGGCATAATGCCCAAATCTATCGTTCAATCATGTACGTATCATATTTTAACCAATTCCTATGGGGCATTCGTAGATTTATTGATTTTTACACTCTAAGAGAAAAGAACAATAGTAGAATTGAATCGTCAATAAAACTTACACGTTAATATTATAATCCTAATACCAAACAAATTTGAACTATGAAAGCTACCTGAAATATATACTCTCTGTCCATGATCTGTTGACATTATTGTCTTACTCAAATGTCCATAATCTGTTCAACCTTTCTATTTTAGAAAGTAGACCACATAATAGAATTTATATTTATACCCTTCAATTACATAATGGCTCACAAATAGAACCCAAAAGAATCACTTTAATAATCACCCAACAATTAAAATAGCTAATCTCTCTAACAAAGAATTACTTTAACACATCATCACAAAATATTAAATATCGTATTCAGTATTTTGGGTCAAGAGATTATGGAGGGAGGGAGTATCATTTTGTAAAGGGTATTACTAAACACCGCCCAAAATTACTAGACACCGCCCTATAATATTATATTTTTGTCCATTTCAAAATCTTTCATTATTTCTAAACACCACACCACACCAAAATCTTTCAAGCTCAAGTTTTTCGAATTGAAATCTAAAAACATTTTTTCATTAATTCTACAGAACACACAATCAAATATATATCGTCAATATCATCGACAACTACGAAAATGGACGAGAATTCGCATCTGGATGTAATTTTTCGGAGAAAATGACGCAGGCGTCTGAAGATTCCGCCTATTCCATGGTACGGGCGTCCTCGATTCCCGCCTAGACCATGGTACGGGCGTAGTGCGACGCTCCGTCCTAGGTCTAGGCGTCTAAACCAGGCGCCTGACCCATGGTCGGGACGTCCGATTCAGACGCCTGTGCCATGGCTAGGCGTCCGATTCAGACGCCTGTACCGTGGCCAGGCGTCCAAGCCAGGCGCCTCGGCCATGGTCCAGGCGCAATTTTGGGACGCCTGGACCCTTTTTTTGCATGATTTTAAATTTTAATAATACTATTATTGGTATTATTATTAATATTCTGTCAATTAAAAATTTCAAGTTATATTGGAAGAATTTGAAGGTGACGGCGTTGATTATAGTGGTTATTTCGTTAATGACGAAATATTCGCTAGTGATTGTGATGCGATTGGTTGGGCGAAAAAAATTGCTCTTCAAATTGGTTTCGAGTTGATCATTTCATCGTACAAGAATAAAGGAAAGACAAAGCTATTGAGATGTAACCGTGGTGAACGGTACAGAGGGGTATTAAGAGATTTGGATGTCGCTGTTCGAAAGGACAGAAAGACGAAAGCATGCAGGTGTACATTTCAGATAAAGGCCGAACAATTGCATGACTTGAGTGGTTGGATAATCAGACCGATCTCTGGGAGTAAGGGTATGCACAATCACTCATTTATTGTATATCCGGAGGGGCATCGTCAAATGAGTGGACTGAGTAAATCGGCCAAACAAGTTGTTCGTGATATGAGTGCTGCTCAAGCCAAGCCGTGTGCCATCTTGGCGGCCATTTAGAATAAATTTCCCGAGGACAAACCGACTAGACGACATATCTATAATTATAGAGACCACTTGAGGAAGCATGATTTGAAGAAAGAGATGTCGTCGGTCAGTTCACCATTTGGCTGTGACGAATAACTACGTACATTGGACGCAGGCCGACCCGGATACAAATGTTGTTACCCACGTGTTCATGGCACATTCAACATCAATAAACTTAATCCGTACCTACAGATGGTTCATTGGCATGGATTCTACCTACAAAACGAATAAGTATAAGATGCCATTTCTCGAGATAGTCGGGATGACTCCATGTAACAAGAACTTCCTAATCGCCTATGCAATTATGAAAGATGAGACCAAATCGAGCTATGCGTGGGTGTTACAGAAGTTGAAAATTTTGCTTGGGTTTGATGTTCATCCGACGGCTATTGTTACGGATCGCGAGTTGGGATTGATGCGTCCTATTGAAGAGATATTTCCACAGAGTACCCACTTGCTTTGCACATGGCATATTAATAAGGATGTTGAAGACAAGGTCTACAGAATTTGTGGAAAAGATAAAGAAATGGGCCAAAAGTTTAAAAATGGGAAATGGAAGAAAATCATGGAATCGGCGACCGAAGAGGAATACGATCAAGCGGTGCAACTCATGAAGGATACATGGAGATGGAATCCTAAGGTGATATCCTACGTTGAGGGTACATGGCTAAAATACAAGGAGATGTTCGTTGTTGTGTGGATGAATAAAGTGTTTCATTTTGGAAACACAGCCACTTGTAGAGTTGAGAGTGCACATGCCGAGTTAAAGCAATGGCTTAATTCTTCCACCGGAGCCCTCGATACCGTCTGGACCAAAGTGAACCAGGAGATTGAATCACAACTTACGCAGATCAGATACACACTTGAACAGTCTAGGTGTAAATGCAGCGTGGTGTATTACGGTTTTCCGTTCAACTACTTGCGCTGTCGTGTTTCCCATCATTGTCTGCGGTTACTGTCGAATGAATTGACACGTATGAGAGAATTAAGTGATCAAGTGTACCATCGTTGCGGTTGTGCACTCCAAACGACCCATCAGATTCCTTGTGCGTGTGAGCTCAAGAGACTTATGGAATCGCGTACCCCATGCAGTGTTAGTCGTCTTCATATATTTTGGCAAACACTTATTATTAGTGATGGTGTGGACACGACCGAATTTGTCGATCCTTCTACCGATGCTGAATCGGAGGACCAGCGGTACTTTCAGGCCCTTATAGATGAGGTCAGACAGAGCGATCCTGCAGTTGTCCGTAACGTATCACTTATGATCCACGATCATCTTCACCCTGATCAAACGCGTTACGTTGAACCACAAGTGAATACGGTAGTTAAGGGTCGACCAAGAGGAAGTTCATCGACTAGACGCGATCCTAGTGGTTGGGAGTATAGGCAAAGGGGTCGTGGTCGTTCCCGCTCATCCAGTGGTCGTGGCCGCAGCTCTTCTGCATCAGTCCACAATGCCTCTTGAATATGTGTTTGGATTGCTAAAGCCTAACGCCCAAACGATTAATCGGGGACTAATTGGACTAGGATACTTATGTATTTTTCAATATATTTATCATAATATTTGATTACAGATCTTGACTAATCTTTTTATATTTATATATTACATGTTAAATAAAAAGATAATTTTTATTAGAAACAAAAATAAAAAGTCTTCTTGACTAATTTTTTATATTTATATGTTACAGGTTAAATAAAAACCTTTAGGAACAAAAATAAAAAAAATCCAGTATGTAAATTGACTTTTGAATTTTTTTATTTCTTTTAATATATTGCCGACATATAATAATTCCGTCAATTTCTGAGAAATTTTTTTGTAGATGTATTATTTTTTGAAGTTTTTCAATGAGTTCTATCTTTTTAAGTTTGATATTATTTCGATAATATGTAATATATTGAATATGTGTTTGCAGATACACACCACCGAGTGGAGATCGGTAACTATCACCATATCGACAAGATACCGGGAATTATTTTGCCGTTTGTTGAAGGTTATCTCGATGTCCCCGGAGACGGTAATTGTGGATTTCGTGTTATCGCCGACTACATATTTGGCGACCAAGATAAATGGCGTATTGTACGTGTATGCATTGCAAATGAAATTATGGCTAACTGTACACTCTACCGATCGATCTACTATGATGGGATTGAACCTGAGGTTCGACGTATTACATGGGATGGTGGTGCGTGTGGATAGGATCATTGGATGGCTCTTGCTGAAGATTTATTCCCTATTGCTACTATTTTCAATGCCTATGTCATACTATTCGGATTCGGAAACGGTAGATCTTTATTTTCATGTCTCACTGTGCTGCCGTTGAAAGCACCCTCAACGGAAACTTGGCCTATCCAAGAGATTGTCATTTGTCATTTAGGAGATACGTACAAACATTTTATTCGTCTAGATTTAATGTCTAATTTTCCTGTACCTGTTGGGATTCGGTGCCTAAAACGAAGGCCCAGCGGAAGCGGTAAAACGAAAATTAATTCGATCCGAATCCCTACGAGGATCGATCGAGCTATGTATATATGAATATCAAAAACGAATTCACAAGAGATATAGAAACTCACCCTTGTAGTCCGTTGATTAGATGGATAACCTTCTCTTGAGCTATTCCCCAAGCTTTGCTTGATCTCTATGTATCTGATCCGCTCCAAGCCCTTGAACGATCCAACGCCGAAAGCACCGCGTCTCTACTTGCCACGCGCCGGAAAAACGACCGGAATAATGATCACCTTGCTATCCTCCAAGGATACGGCTAGAGCTAAGTGATGAAGCTATATATGTAAAGATTACTACACTCTAAGTGTTTTAATCTTACTCTCTCTTTATGTCTTGATATTTTTCTCTAAGAAAAACAAGAACAAAGTTGAAGAAGAAGATGACTTGTAGAAAAACTTTTTCTCTCTCTATTTTCTCACAACTCACGTATGGAATCAAGTCCATGTGAGTGATTGTCATCATCTTCATTTATTCAACTCCCCACCACTTGAAATCTAAAAACAATTTTTCATTTATTCTACAGAACACACAATCAAATATATATCGTCAATATCATCGACAACTACGAAAATGGAATCAAGTCCATGTGAGCTTGAAATCTTTCAAGCTCAAGTTTTTCGAATTGAAATCTAAAAACAATTTTTCATTTATTCTACAGAACACACAATCAAATATATATCGTCAATATCATCGACAACTACGAAAATGGACGAGAATTCGCATCTGGATGTAATTTTTCGGAGAAAATGACGCAGGCGTCTGAAGATTCCGCCTATTCCATGGTACAGGCGTCCTCAGATTCCGCCTAGACCATGGTACAGACGTCTGGTGCGGACGCTCCGTCCTAGGTCTAGGCATCTAAACCAGGCGCCTGACCCATGGTCGGGACGTCCGATTCAGACGCCTGTGCCATGGCTAGGCGTCCGATTCAGACGCCTGTACCGTGGCCAGGCGTCCAAGCCAGGCGCCTCGGCCATGGTCCAGGCGCAATTTTGGGACGCCTGGACCCTTTTTTTGCATGATTTTAAATTTTAATAATACTATTATTGGTATTATTATTAATATTCTGTCAATTAAAAATTTCAAGTTATATCGGAAGAATTTGAAGGTGACGGCGTTGATTATAGTGGTTATTTCGTTAATGACGAAATATTCGCTAGTGATTGTGATGCGATTGGTTGGGCGAAAAAAATTGCTCTTCAAATTGGTTTCGAGTTGATCATTTCATCGTACAAGAATAAAGGAAAGACAAAGCTATTGAGATGTAACCGTGGTGAACGGTACAGAGGGGTATTAAGAGATTTGGATGTCGCTGTTCGAAAGGACAGAAAGACGAAAGCATGCAAGTGTACATTTCAGATAAAGGCCGAACAATTGCATGACTTGAGTGGTTGGATAATCAGACCGATCTCTGGGAGTAAGGGTATGCACAATCACTCATTTATTGTATATCCGGAGGGGCATCGTCAAATGAGTGGACTGAGTAAATCGGCCAAACAAGTTGTTCGTGAGATGAGTGCTGCTCAAGCCAAGCCGTGTGCCATCTTGGCGGCCATTTAGAATAAATTTCCCGAGGACAAACCGACTAGACGACATATCTATAATTATAGAGACCAATTGACGAAGCATGATTTTGAAGAAAGAGATGTCGTCGGTCAGTTCACCATTTGGCTGTGACGAATAACTACGTACATTGGACGCAGGCCGACCCGGATACAAATGTTGTTACCCACGTGTTCATGGCACATTCAACATCAATCAACTTAATCCGTACCTACAAATGGTTCATTGGCATGGATTCTACCTACAAAACGAATAAGTATAAGATGCCATTTCTCGAGATAGTCGGGATGACTCCATGTAACAAGAACTTCCTAATCGCCTATGCAATTATGAAAGATGAGACCAAATCGAGCTATGCGTGGGTGTTACAGAAGTTGAAAATTTTGCTTGGGTTTGATGTTCATCCGACGGCTATTGTTACGGATCGCGAGTTGGGATTGATGCGTCCTATTGAAGAGATATTTCCACAGAGTACCCACTTGCTTTGGACATGGCATATTAATAAGGATGTTGAAGACAAGGTCTACAGAATTTGTGGAAAAGATAAAGAAATGGGCCAAAAGTTTAAAAATGGGAAATGGAAGAAAATCATGGAAGCGGCGACCGAAGAGGAATACGATCAAGCGGTGCAACTCATGAAGGATACATGGAGATGGAATCCTAAGGTGATATCCTACGTTGAGGGTACATGGCTAAAATACAAGGAGATGTTCGTTGTTGTGTGGATGAATAAAGTGTTTCATTTTGGAAACACAACCACTTGTAGAGTTGAGAGTGCACATGCCGAGTTAAAGCAATGGCTTAATTCTTCCACCGGAGCCCTCGATACCGTCTGGACCAAAGTGAACCAGGAGATTGAATCACAACTTACGCAGATCAGATACACACTTGAACAGTCTAGGTGTCGTACAGGCGTGGTGTATTCTGGTTTTCCGTTCAACTACTTGTATTGTCGTGTTTCCCATCATTATGCTGCATTCTTGTCGAATGAATTGACACGTATGAGAGAATTAAGTGATCAAGTGTACCATCGTTGCGGTTGTGCACTCCAAACGACCCATCAGATTCCTTGTGCGTGTGAGCTCAAGAGACTTATGGAATCGCGTACCCCATGCAGTGTTAGTCGTCTTCATATATTTTGGCAAACACTTATTATTAGTGATGGTGTGGACACGACCGAATTTGTCGATCCTTCTACCGATGCTGAATCGGAGGACCAGCGGTACTTTCAGGCCCTTATAGATGAGGTCAGACAGAGCGATCCTGCAGTTGTCCGTAACGTATCACTTATGATCCACGATCATGTTCACCACGATCAAGCGGCGTTACGTTGAACCACAAGTGAATACGGTAGTTAAGGGTCGACCAAGAGGAAGTTCATCGACTAGACGCGATCCTAGTGGTTGGGAGTATAGGCAAAGGGGTCGTGGTCGTTCCCGCTCATCCAGTGGTCGTGGCCGCAGCTTTTCTGCATCAGTCCACAATGCCTCTTGAATATGTGTTTGGATTGCTAAAGCCTAACGCCCAAACGATTAATCGGGGACTAATTGGACTAGGATACTTATGTATTTTTCAATATATTTATCATAATATTTGATTACAGATCTTGACTAATCTTTTTATATTTATATATTACATGTTAAATAAAAAGATAATTTTTATTAGAAACAAAAATAAAAAGTCTTCTTGACTAATTTTTTATATTTATATGTTACAGGTTAAATAAAAAACTTTAGGAACAAAAATAAAAAAAATCCAGTATGTAAATTGACTTTTGAATTTTTTTTATTTCTTTTAATATATTGCCGACATATAATAATTCCGTCAATTTCTGAGAAATTTTTTTGTAGATGTATTATTTTTTGAAGTTTTTCAATGAATTCTATCTTTTTAAGTTTGATATTATTTCGATAATATGTAATATATTGAATATGTGTTTGCAGATACACACCACCGAGTGGAGATTGGTAACTATCACCATATCGACAAGATATCGGGAATTATTTTGCCGTTTGTTGAAGGTTATCTCGATGTCCCCGGAGACAGTAATTGTGGATTTTGTGTTATCGCCGACTACATATTTGGCGACCAAGATAAATGGCGTATTGTACGTGTATGCATTGCAAATGAAATTATGGCTAACTGTACACTCTACCGATCGATCTACTATGATGGGATTGAACCTGAGGTTCGACGTATTACATGGGATGGTGGTGCGTGTTGATAGGATCATTGGATGGCTCTTGCTGAAGATTTATTCCCTATTGCTACTATTTTCAATGCCGCTGTCATACTATTCGGATTCAGAAACGGTAGATCTTTATTTTCATGTCTCACTGTGCTGCCGTTGAAAGCACCCTCAACGGAAACTTGGCCTATCCAAGAGATTGTCATTTGTCATTTAGGAGATACGTACAAACATTTTATTCGTCTAGATTTAATGTCTAATTTTCCTGTACCTGTTGGGATTCGGTGCCTAAAACGAAGGCCCAGCGGAAGCGGTAAAACGAAAATTAATTCGATCTGAATCCCTACGAGGATCGATCGAGCTATGTATATATGAATATCAAAAACGAATTCACAAGAGATATAGAAACTCACCCTTGTAGTCCGTTGATTAGATGGATAACCTTCTCTTGAGCTATTCCCCAAGCTTTGCTTGATCTCTATGTATCTGATCCGCTCCAAGCCCTTGAACGATCCAACACCGAAAGCACCGCGTCTCTACTTGCCACGCACCAGAAAAACGACCGGAATAATGATCACCTTGCTATCCTCCAAGGATACGGCTAGAGCTAAGTGATGAAGCTATATATGTAAAAAATTACTACACTCTAAGTGTTTTAATCTTACTCTCTCTTTATGTCTTGATATTTTTCTCTAAGAAAAACAAGAACAAAGTTGAAGAAGAAGATGACTTGGAGAAAAACTTTTTCTCTCTCTATTTTCTCACAACTCACGTAATCAAGTCCATGTGAGTGATTGTCATCATATTCATTTATTCAACTCCCCACCACTTGAAATCTAAAAACAATTTTTCATTTATTCTACAGAACACACAATCAAATATATATCGTCAATATCATCGACAACTACGAAAATGGAATCAAGTCCATGTGAGCTTGAACTCTTTCAAGCTCAAGTTTTTCGAATTGAAATCTAAAAACAATTTTTCATTTATTCTACAGAACACACAATCAAATATATATCGTCAATATCATCGACAACTACGAAAATGGACTAGAATTCGCATCTGGATGTAATTTTTCGGAGAAAATGACGCAGGCGTCTGAAGATTCCGCCTATTCCATGGTGCAGGCGTCCTCAGATTCCGCCTAGACCATGGTACAGACGTCTGGTGCGGACGCTCCGTCCTAGGTCTAGGCGTCTAAACCAGGCGCCTGACCCATGGTCGGGACGTCCGATTCAGATGCCTGTGCCATGGCTAGGCGTCCGATTCAGACGCCTGTACCGTGGCCAGGCGTCCAAGCCAGGCACCTCGGCCATGGTCCAGGCGCAATTTTGGGACGCCTGGACCCTTTTTTTGCATGATTTTAAATTTTAATAATACTATTATTGGTATTATTATTAATATTCTGTCAATTAAAAATTTCAAGTTATATCGGAAGAATTTGAAGGTGACGACATTGATTATAGTGGTTATTTCGTTAATGACGAAATATTCGCTAGTGATTGTGATGCGATTGGTTGGGCGAAAAAAATTGCTCTTCAAATTGGTTTCGAGTTGATCATTTCATCGTACAAGAATAAAGGAAAGACAAAGCTATTGAGATGTAACCGTGGTGAGCAGTGCAGGAGGGGTATTAAGAGATTTGGATGTCAGCATTCGAAAGGACACAAAGACGAAAGCATGCAAGTGTACATTTCAGATAAAGGCCGAACAATTGCATGACTTGAGTGGTTGGATAATCAGACCGATCTCTGGGAGTAAGGGTATGCACAATCACTCATTTATTGTATATCCGTAGGGGCATCGTCAAATGAGTGGACTGAGTAAATCGGCCAAACAAGTTGTTCGTGAGATGAGTGCTGCTCAAGCCAAGCCGTATGCCATCTTGGCGGCCATTTAGAATAAATTTCCCAAGGACAAACCGACTAGACGACATATCTATAATTATAGAGACCACTTGACGAAGCATGATTTTGAAGAAAGAGATGTCGTCGGTCAGTTCACCATTTGGCTGTGACGAATAACTACGTACATTGGACGCAGGCCGACCCGGATACAAATGTTGTTACCCACGTGTTCATGGCACATTCAACATCAATCAACTTAATCCGTACCTACAGATGGTTCATTGGCATGGATTCTACCTACAAAACGAATAAGTATAAGATGCCATTTCTCGAGATAGTCGGGATGACTCCATGTAACAAGAACTTCCTAATCGCCTATGCAATTATGAAAGATGAGACCAAATCGAGCTATGCGTGGGTGTTACAGAAGTTGAAAATTTTGCTTGGGTTTGATGTTCATCCGACGGCTATTGTTACGGATCGCGAGTTGGGATTGATGCGTCCTATTGAAGAGATATTTCCACAGAGTACCCACTTGCTTTGCACATGGCATATTAATAAGGATGTTGAAGACAAGGTCTACAGAATTTGTGGAAAAGATAAAGAAATGGGCCAAAAGTTTAAAAATGGGAAATGGAAGAAAATCATGGAAGCGGCGACCGAAGAGGAATACGATCAAGCGGTGCAACTCATGAAGGATACATGGAGATGGAATCCTAAGGTGATATCCTACGTTGAGGGTACATGGCTAAAATACAAGGAGATGTTCGTTGTTGTGTGGATGAATAAAGTGTTTCATTTTGGAAACACAACCACTTGTAGAGTTGAGAGTGCACATGCCGAGTTAAAGCAATGGCTTAATTCTTCCACCGGAGCCCTCGATACCGTCTGGACCAAAGTGAACCAGGAGATTGAATCACAACTTACGCAGATCAGATACACACTTGAACAGTCTAGGTGTCGTACAGGCGTGGTGTATTCTGGTTTTCCGTTCAACTACTTGCGCTGTCGTGTTTCCCATCATTGTCTGCGGTTACTGTCGAATGAATTGACACGTATGAGAGAATTAAGTGATCAAGTGTACCATCGTTGCGGTTGTGCACTCCAAACGACCCATCAGATTCCTTGTGCGTGTGAGCTCAAGAGACTTATGGAATCGCGTACCCCATGCAGTGTTAGTCGTCTTCATATATTTTGGCAAACACTTATTATTAGTGATGGTGTGGACACGACCGAATTTGTCGATCCTTCTACCGATGCTGAATCGGAGGACCAGCGGTACTTTCAGGCCCTTATAGATGAGGTCAGACAGAGCGATCCTGCAGTTGTCCGTAACGTATCACTTATGATCCACGATCATCTTCACCCTGATCAAACGCGTTACGTTGAACCACAAGTGAATACGGTAGTTAAGGGTCTACCAAGACGAAGTTCATCGACTAGACGCGATCCTAGTGGTTGGGAGTATAGGCAAAGGGGTCGTGGTCGTTCCCGCTCATCCAGTGGTCGTGGCATGACTCTTACGCATCGATCCACAATGCCTCTTGAATATGTGTTTGGATTGCTAAAGCCTGCCCAAAGCGATTAATCGGGGACTAATTGGACTAGGATACTTATGTATTTTTCAATATATTTATCATAATATTTGATTACAGATCTTGACTAATCTTTTTATATTTATATATTACATGTTAAATAAAAGATAATTTTTATTAGAAACAAAAATAAAAAGTCTTCTTGACTAATTTTTATATTTATATGTTACAGGTTAAATAAAAAACTTTAGGAACAAAAATAAAAAAAATCCAGTATGTAAATTGACTTTTGAATTTTTTTATTTCTTTTAATATATTGCCGACATATAATAATTCCATCAATTTCTGAGAAATTTTTTTGTAGATGTATTATTTTTTGAAGTTTTTCAACGAGTTCTATCTTTTTAAGTTTGATATTATTTCGATAATATGTAATATATTGAATATGTGTTTGCAGATACACACCACCGAGTGGAGATTGGTAACTATCACCATATCGACAAGATACCGGGAATTATTTTGCCGTTTGTTGAAGGTTATCTCGATGTCCCCGGAGACGGTAATTGTGGATTTCGTGTTATCGCCGACTACATATTTGGCGACCAAGATAAATGGCGTATTGTACGTGTATGCATTGCAAATGAAATTATGGCTAACTGTACACTCTACCGATCGATCTACTATGATGGGATTGAACCTGAGGTTCGACGTATTACATGGGATGGTGGTGCGTGTGGATAGGATCATTGGATGGCTCTTGCTGAAGATTTATTCCCTATTGCTACTATTTTCAATGCCGCTGTCATACTATTCGGATTCGGAAACGGTAGATCTTTATTTTCATGTCTCACTGTGCTGCCGTTGAAAGCACCCTCAACGGAAACTTGGCCTATCCAAGAGATTGTCATTTGTCATTTAGGAGATACGTACAAACATTTTATTCGTCTAGATTTAATGTCTAATTTTCCTGTACCTGTTGGGATTCGGTGCCTAAAACGAAGGCCCAGCGGAAGCGGTAAAACGAAAATTAATTCGATCCGAATCTCTACGAGGATCGATCGAGCTATGTATATATGAATATCAAAAACGAATTCACAAGAGATATAGAAACTCACCCTTGTAGTCCGTTGATTAGATGGATAACCTTCTCTTGAGCTATTCCCCAAGCTTTGCTTGATCTCTATGTATCTGATCCACTTCAAGCCCTTGAACGATCCAACGCCGAAAGCACCGCGTCTCTACTTGCCACGCGCCGGAAAAACGACCGGAATAATGATCACCTTGCTATCCTCCAAGGATACGGCTAGAGCTAAGTGATGAAGCTATATATGTAAAGATTACTACACTCTAAGTGTTTTAATCTTACTCTCTCTTTATGTCTTGATATTTTTCTCTAAGAAAAACAAGAACAAAGTTGAAGAAGAAGATGACTTGGAGAAAAACTTTTTCTCTCTCTATTTTCTCACAACTCACGTATGGAATCAAGTCCATGTGAGTGATTGTCATCATCTTCATTTATTCAACTCCCCACCACTTGCAACAACTCATGCATGTGAGAATCTAACCCCACCATATAATGATCAACCATTAAAGAATGGAACAAGGGTCCATATGAAAGTGGGTGGAAATATGGGGGGCGGCCCATGTAGAAATCGGACAAGTTCGGTTCGTTTCGGACTCCCGAGAGTCTAAAAAGATAAACTCCGATTCCATTCCGATGTATTTATATCGATTAATTAATCCAATCAATTAATCATATCAAATACATGATAACATAATTAATTTCTCCAAGAAATAATTATATTCACGAATTAAATTAATCACCCAGTAATTTATTTAATCCACTAGGGCGTAAATCAATTTATCCAATAAATCGATTTAGACATTCAATGTCCCAAATTAGATATCCAATATCTAATATTCATAATGAGATATTAAGCTCGATTCATTCCGTCGTCAATCCTAATGCGCGACTCGGTAGGTCCGTCTCAGTCAGCAATGGGAGGAACCAAAGAGTAGTAGCACCACCTAGCTAACCTGGTGGCCTACACTGTACCCCGACTGAGAATGAATGATTGGGATCATTCAAGAAACATTCTGTCGTGAATACCAGTATACGTATAAACCCTTCTTTCAAATGTCCCGATCAAGTTATAGGGTCACGGTCAGTCAAACCCCACCTGTACTTGACGCTATGCATGCATTAATGCAAACCGAGATCATTGAGCTCTCGTGTATCTAATAAAGCCAGCTCCAATGCTTTGGCCAAAGACTTATGATCTCATCTGCCAATAACCGCATAGGACATATAACCCGTTCACTAACAGGAGAAAGAATTCTATCTTGGTATTCAGTAGGACCTGCTACTTGCCCATCAAGATGCACGTCGAGGTTGACCCCCGCCTTCCGGTTTATAGGGTCGAACTACTCTAATGCAAATCTTGACGTCACAAGCACATCCCTACTAAATCCTCAAGTCGAAGGTTCACGAATACCTATCACAACCTTTCGATTCCATCATTGACTGTCCCGGGGTGAAATCCGTGTGACGAATCGAGGGTGAGTCGGTTCGAGTATACTAGTCTAATTAGCATACCTATAACGTGTGCTCCCACTAACCATTAGTGTTCGACAGGCACTCTCCTTGTCAAAGAACACGTCATACAAGTCTTCACATAAACTTAACGCCCAGTCAAGTTTCATCGACTTGCGAACGATTAAGTATTTGAGCTATAAACCTTTCCGGTGCGACCCCTTATCCAATAAGGAGTGGAACGTTTTGCTCTCAAATACACGGACTAGTTTCTACATGTATATTTACGAGTTAGGAATGCCAGTAACTACCAGTAAATAAAGAAACATCCATTGCCTTATATTGATGATTTACATAATAACAAGTACAATGCCCTCACTCAACATCCTTTGAGTGGCATTCGAGGGCATACTCCTAACAATCTCCCACTTGCACTCAATGCCACACACTATGGTATCTAATACCCATGTTCTCCAGATGACGCTCCAAGCTTGTCTGAGAAAGTGGATCGGCGACGTTGTCGGCCGAGTCTACTCTGTGCAGCACGATGTATCCCTTGCGAACAAATTCTCTTACGAGATGATACTTCCTCTCAATATGTTTGGTGCTGTTGTGAAACCTCGGCTCCTTGGCCTGCGCTACAGCTCCGTCGTTGTCGCAGTACAGTGGAACAGGCAGTTCAGCACATGGTATCACTTGAAGTTCTCCCAGAAACTTCTTAATCCAGAACCCTTCCTTGGAAGCCTCCGAGGCTGCTTGATACTTAGCCTGACAGGTGGAATCAGCAGTCGCACTTTGCTTGGCGCTACGCCACGATACTGCTCCTCCATTAAGACTAAATATGTAGCCAGAAGTAGACATCGAGTCGTCCTTCAGTCCTTGGAAGTCCGAATCAGTGAATCCCACCACATCCAATTCTCCACCGCCATACATCAAAACCATATCTCTAGTCTTTCTCAAGTACTTGAGAACGTTCTTTACGGCAGTCTAATGTTCCCTACCTGGGTTTGCCTGAAACCTACTCACCACGCTTACAGCATGCGCGATGTCAGGTCTTGTACACAACATAGTATACATAAGGCTACCCACGGCCGAAGCATATGGTATATTACTTATTTCCTTTCGTTGTTCATCACTTTGAGGACACATCTTCAAGGAGAGTTTTATTCCATATTGCATCGGTAGGAACCCTCTTTTAGAATCATCCATCTTAAATCGCTTTAAGATCTTATCTATATAGAGGGCTTGGGAAAGGCCTATTGTTCTCTTCGCTCTATCCCGGTAGAGTCGAATTCCAAGAATATAGGTTGCTTCTCCCAAGTCTTTCATGGAGAAATTACTCGAAAGCCAAGCTTTTACAGAACTGAGCATTCCCACATCATTTCCTATTAGTAGAATATCATCCACATATAGTACTAAGAATGCGATCTTGCTCCCACTAACCCTCTTGTATACACAAGGTTCCTCTTCATTTTGCACGAAGTCAAACTCTTTGACCGCCTCGTCAAAACGAAGGTTCCAACTCTGTGACGCTTGCTTGATCCATAAATGGAATCTTTGAAGCTTGCACACTTTCGAATATCGACTTGGACATAAAGCCTTTAGGATGCTCCATATAGATTTCCTCCTCGAGGAATCCATTAAGGAAAGCCGTCTTTACGTCCATTTGCCATATCTCATAATCGTGGTAGGCAGCTATAGCAAGCATCATGCGAATAGACTTGATCATGGCTACGGGCGAGAAGGTATCGTGATAATCGATCCCTTCCTTCTGGGTATAACCCTTTGCCACAAGCCTGGCCTTATAGGCGTCAACCTTGCCATCACCATCATTCTTTCTCTTGTAGATCCACTTGTTCCCAATAGGCACTATGCCCTTGGGGCAGTCTACTAAATCTGAGACACGATTGACATACATCGAGTCTATCTCAGCTTCCATAGCTTCACGCCATTTCGCGGAGTCTACATCCACCATCGCTTGGTCATAGGTCGTCGGGTCGGTCTCTTGGCTATCACTTGGAACCTCATGGAGACCCAGCTCCTCCAAGTGCAAAAGCCCATACCTCTCAGGTAAATGAGACACCCTACTAGACCTACGAGGTGGTTGTACTTGTGTTTCAGAAAGTTCTGTTCTAGTTTCTTGCACAGGTGTCTCCTGAGGAGTTTCATTGTATTCTTCTAAAGAAATACTTCTACCTGCTCCGCCTTCCTGAATGAACTCATCTTCCAGGAAGTGTGCTTGTAAAGCAACAATGATCTTTCGATCTTCGGGCATGTAGAATAGATATACCATCGTCCCCGACGAGAATCCAATGAAACGTCCCTTCGCAGACCTAGCTTCCAACTTTTCCACATTAGTCTTCTTGACATAGGCGGGACATCCCCAAATCTTAATATGATTAAGACTTGGTTTCCTTCCCTCCCACATCTCATGTGGAGTTTTAGGAACGTATTTGGAAGGACATCTGTTTAAGATATAAGCGGCAGTCAGGAGTGCATACCCCCACAGGTAAATTGGTAAGTCAGTATAGCCCAGCATGGAACGGACCATGTTTAACAAGGTCCGGTTCCTTCTTTCTGACACCATTTAACTGAGGAGTACCTGGAGGTGTTAGTTATGAAACTATTCCATGTTCCTTAAGGAACTCGTCAAACTCCATACTCATATACTCGCCACCTCGGTCCGACCGAAGTGCTTTGATATGATTACCATTTTGTTTCTCGACTAGAGCCTTGAATTCCTGGAATTTCTCAAAGGCCTCGGATTTGTGTTTCATTAAGTATACATAACCATACCTAGTATGATCATCTGTAAACGTAATGAAATATTGATATCCGTCACGTGCTGCTTCCAAAGCACCACATACGTCGGTATGGATTAATCCCAGTTTATCAGCGGCTCTTTCAAATGTCCCTGTGAAGGGGGACTTAGTCATTTTGCCTTTAAGGCAAGATTCACAAGTAGGAAAAAGATCTGATCCCAATGGACCCATAAGTCCATCTTTTTCCATCTTGTAAACCTTGGTCTGACCAACATGACCAAGTCTAAGATGTCATTTCAAAACTTGATTGGTTTCATCCTTACCACGTTTTCTAGTCATAGTATTCACAACTACTTTGTTGCTGAGATTTAGATGATACAATCCATTCAACAATGTAGCAGTAGCCACTAATTTATTTCTAAAATAAATTTTGCAGGAACCATCACCAATTAAAAATGAAAAGCCTTTTCGGTCCATGACCGGAATGGATACAATGTTTTTGTGCCCCTTGGGCAAAACAAGTACATCTTCTAAATTCAAAACAAAGCCGGATTCTAAACCCAAAAGAAGTGATCCTATGTCGGTCGCCTCGACACTATGCACGCTCCGATGTGATCATAACTTCTCCGACTCCAAGCTTCCTACTTTGTTCAGATCGATTCACGGTACAAATATGAGAACTAGCACCAGAATCCAGTATCCAGGAAGTAGAAAATACAGTAGCAGAACAATTTGTTTCCAAAACTATAAGTTCTATACCTGAAGTGCCATGAAGAATCGGACAGTCTCTAGCCCAATGGCCCAGCTCACCGCACTTGAGACAAGCATCCTTCTTCTTCTTGTTTTTCGGAACCATCGGGGCCTTGCCCTTACCCTTAAGGTCCTTAACTTGTGGTCCAGTTTGCTTCTTGGTCTTTTTCTTCTTGTTCTTAGACCTCAGGAGTCGAGAAGAAATCACAAGAGCGAGACTCCTTCATCCACGGAGTCTTCATCGAGGCGAGCGGTCACAAGTTTGTTCATTAGCTAAATTACATGCAATCTCATTGCGGTTGAAGTTCATAACAAAGCGTGAGAAGGAATCGGGGAGGCGTAGGATAAGGTCGGTTTGGAGAGAAGTATCCATTTTAAAATCAAGAGCCTCCAATATCTCGATCATGGATATCATTTTGAGGACGTGTTCCCCAACCTTCTCACCTTCCTTCATCCTTGCACCGAACAGTTGCTTGGATATCTCATATCTAGCAGTTCTGCTATGCTCACCATAAAGCTCGGTTAAGTGAGATAGAATCTGCCTAGCAGAAGTCATTTTCTCATGAGCTCTCTGAAGCTCATTAGACATGGAGGCCATCATATAAGCATGGACTTTCCTGTCATCCTTAACCCACTTTTCATGGTTTTCAATCTCTTCCTGATTGGCTCGGGTCCGCACAGGAGGTGCCGGAATGTCCGTCTCCAAGACGTATCCCAGTGCCTCTATACTGAGGACAATCGTCATATTGCGGAGCCAATCCACAAAGTTAGGTCCCATTAAGGTGTTCTTTTCGAGCAGAATTGCGAGTGGATTCATTGTCATATTGAGATTTGAGTCTGCATTAAGTACGATAGATTAATTAGTTACTCATTCAATTATGTTCTGAGGATAGAATTAAGGTCTTTTCTATTCTTGTTACCCAACTCCCACTATTTTTATCGGAATAACACACTCCCATGTGAAATCCGGAAGTATCGTCGCTCTACTTCATAGTGGTGATCGAGTTCTTTATAAATCTTAATAGAGGGCAACCGAACAGGTTTCTAGTCTATTAATTTTCATAAAGTGGTGTCCAACACCAACCCATCTAATGGATGATTCGATCTTCTTTTTCCCCTTGTTTACTCCCCTCAACCTATACGGTTTCTATGGTTCGTGAACAAGTTAAGTTTATACCATTGACGCAAATCAGTTTCACAATTGAATCTTATCCGGCAACCTATCAGGTTTCTAGGGATAAAATTTGCTCCAACCGAAGGCATCCAATGCGCTCCCAGTAATTTATCCATCCTCCCCGAACGACTACCCCGATAACTCGGAAGCATAGCACATCCGGTTTGGATTTCAATTTCCCGAAAACTCGATGGAGGGAAGGAAAACCTTGAAACCTTATAAACTTAATAATTTATCGTGGGAGAATTTTCGCGATTAATGTTACACTTTGCACATTAATCGTTTAAGCGCGTTTGTGGCATTCATACAATATGAAACAACCATTCACAACCTAATTGCTACCAACATGTGATTCATGGACCGTTCCTAGAAAACAAAACTTCATAATCTAATTACAAGTCTTCGTCTTGAATATCCATCTTCTCGAAATGGATCTTCCTCCGGTCTTCGTCATTACATATAAATTTTACATTGAAAATTGCATCCTAGATACAAAATTTTTCTAGTAAAATAAATAGGCTCAAAACGGCCTTTACAACCCAATCGAATAAAACAAACGATTCAAAAACTAAGTCCACGAACCACATCCCCATTCAAAGCATTCATCCAATAAATACTAAATAAATGGAAAGCGTAGAGATACATTGATTCAATCAACAATACAAACCGATCAAATCGATTCACACAATCGGTAATATGAAAACGTTCAAAATAATTCGGTCGATCACAAGTATTCCAATAAATCAATTTTCCCTTATAAAATGAAATACCATAAATCATTTTAATCATATTAAATCCAATTTAAAATGAGTAAAATCATTTTTTAGGAATACACGAAGCAAACAAGCCCAAAACGGGTCCGAAATGGGCCGAACCGCGCCCAAAAATGCCATCAGGCAGCATGCAGGGCTGCCCAGCGGCTCTGGGCCGCGGCCCCTAGAGCCTGGGCCGCGGCCCCGATCTGGCGCTTTGCCTGGGCCAGTGCAACAGCCACAGGCGCGGCCCCCTACTTTCGGACCACCCCCGGACCGTCCAACGGCAATTCGGGGCTAGTTTTTCGACCGGATATCCAATATATATATTCTCCAACATTCATATCTTCAATATAAATCATATTTCCAAGAAATAAAGATTTATATTTAGACATAAACTTACGGAAAATATAACTACAACGAATGTAAAAATATATACCACGATTATGACTAAAATGATTCCAAATCATTCACCATCTAATCAAGCATTCCAAATTCTAATATCATATTTACGATCGCAAGACCTACGCTCCGATACCACTGTTGGGATTCGGTGCCTAAAAGCGAGGCCAGTGAGCGGTAAAACGAAAATTAATTCGATCCGAATCCCTACGAGGATCGATCGAGCTACGTATATACGAATATCAAAAACGAATTCACAAGAGATATAGAAACTCACCCTTGTAGTCCGCTGATTAGATGGATAACATTCTCTTGAGCTATTCCCCAAGCTTTGCTTGATCTCTACGTATCTGATCCGCTCCAAGCCCTTGAACGATCCAACGCCGAAAGCACCGCGTCTCTACTTGCCACGCGCCGGAAAAACGACCCAAATAATGATCACCTTGCTATCCTCCAAGGATACGGCTAGAGCTAAGTGATGAAGCTATATATGTAAAGATTACTACACTCTAAGTGTTTTAATCTTACTCTCTCTTTATGTCTTGATATTTTTCTCTAAGAAAAATAAGAACAAAGTTGAAGAAGGAGATGACTTGGAGAAAAACTTTTTCTCTTTCTATTTTCTCACAACTCACGTATGGAATCAAGTCCATGTGAGTGATTGTCATCATCTTCATTTATTCAAATCCCCACCACTTGCAACAACTCATGCATGTGAGAATCTAACCCCACCATATAATGATCAACCATTAAAGAATGGAACAAGGGTCCATATGAAAGTGGGTGAAAATGTGGGGGCGGCCCATGTAGAAATCGGATAAGTTCGGTTTGTTTCGGACTCCCGAGAGTCCAAACAGATAAACTCCGATTCCATTCCGATGTATTTATATCGATTAATTAATCCATCAATTAATCATATCACATACATGATAACATAATTAATTTCTCCAAGAAATAATTATATTCATGAATTAAATTAATCACCCAGTAATTTATTTAATCCATTAGGCCGTAAATCAATTTATCCAATAAATCGATTTAGACATCCAATATCCCAAATAAGATATCCAATATCTAATATTCATAATGAGAGATTAAGCTCTATTCATTCCGTCGTCAATCCTAATGCGCGACTCGGTAGGTCCGTATCAGTCAGCAATGGGAGGAACCAAAGAGTAGTAGCACCACCTAGCCAGCCTGGTGGCCTACACTGTACCCCGACTGAGAACGAATGATTGGGATCATTCAAGAAACATTCTGTCGTAAATACCAGTATACGTATAAACCCTTCTTTCAAATGTCCCGATCAAGTTATAGGGTCACGATCAGTCAAACCCCATCTGTACTTGACGATATGCATGCGTTAATGCAAACCGAGATCATCGAGCTCTCGTGTATCTAATACAGCCAGCTCCAATGCTTTGGCCAAAGACTTATAATCTCACCTGCCAATAACCGCATAGGACATATAACCCGTTCACTAATAGGAGAAAGAATTCTATCTTGGTATTCAGTAGGACCTGCTACTTGCCCATCAAGATGCACGTCGAGGTTGACCCCCGCCTTCCGGTTTATAGGGTCGAACTACTCTAATGAAAATCTTGACGTCACAAGCACATCCCTACTAAATCCTCAAGTCGAAGGTTCACGAATACCTATTACAACCTTTCGATTCCATCATTGACTGTCCCGAAGTGAAATCCATGTGACGAATCGAGGGTGAGTCAGTTCGAGTATACTAATCTAATTAGCATACCTATAACGTGTGCTCCCACTAACCATTAGTGTTCGACAGACACTCTCCTTATCAAAGAACACGTCATACAAGTCTTCACATAAACTTAACGCCTAGTCAAGTTTCATCGACTTGCGAACGATTAAGTATTTGAGCTATAAACCTTTCCAGTGCCGACCCCCTTATCCAATAAGGAGTGGAACGTTTTGCTCTCAAATACACGGACTAGTTTCTACATGTATATTTACGAGTTAGGAATGCCAGTAACTACCAGTAAATAAAGAAACATCCATTGCCTTATATTGATGATTTACATAATATCAAGTACAATGCCCTCACTCAACATCCTCTGAGTGGCATTCGAGGGCATACTCCTAACAGTACCGCCCATAGTGACTAACTGATTTAGATTCCATGATAGTAGTGTTGGTGGTTGGGATAATTTGTACATGAGCAGGAGAGAAAAATGGAATAGATTAGTCGGTATGATGTAAAAATGAATATGTTGTATGTTCCTTAATTAATAAAATTTTCGTTTTTGTTGATCTTTATAGTTGATAGTTGATTTTCTTTTTTGTTGATCCTGATAGTTGACAGAAAAATTTCAGTTTTTGTAAGAAGAAGAGAAAAAAACAAACAAAAGTAGAGTGCCAAATGCAAAACGAAAGTGCCAATCAATATACAAAATACCAAAAAAAAAGCAACGCCAAACAAAATACCGTCTTACACAAAACAAACAAAATACAAAATACGAGAATCGATTGGCCAAATGCAATCCCTCATGTACTCCTCGAGTATCGTGCCGCTTCTTCCGCTGATGCAGGGGAAGGTGTAAATCTGATCTTTGTAATACCGGCCAATCGACTCACCCACTGTAAAAAATATAGACAATATAATACAATGAGTAATGTATGATGAAATCAAACAAAGTGAAAAGTTAAAGAACATACGTAATCGCTGCTGGAACGAGAAGGGATCACTGATCCAGGTGCTGCACCGTCGTTCAGTAGCTGAGGGTGCGAATACCGATAATACCACTCAATGTAATCATCGGCGCATGCAGCCTGATCATGAGTAGCAGCCTGATAGTCAGCGAGAGGAAGCCTGTATGCGCCCGGAAACATCATCCAAGCATCAGATGACATCCGAACGGGATAGTCAACTCGGTACAATCTGCTCGACCACGCTCGAACCGCTTTCTCCGGTCTGGTGATCGGGAAAGGGATGGTCTACACATAACTGAGCTGTCGTAATGCCCGACCAGGCATGTATGGCTCGATAATATCCCGATATCGTATCCATCCAGTGAATGTGGTCCTCGGGACATCCCTCACTGGATCAGGGCTATAAGGCAACCACTGTATCTGCGTACATGTAATCAACAAATTATACAAGTTATTTTTAAATGAATTGTGAGATTGTTAGAAGGAATCATTATACCTCTGCGGCTGTCAACTGATCAATGCGGTGACGCAAAGACTGGTGTTGGTGCTCGTCTTTACCCTCGGGATGGACACTCCATGTAGAAGCTCGAGGCTGCGTGGAGTCAACAATCATACGCTCTCGATGAGGTCGAAAGCAGGGAAAATACTCATAAATCCAAGCCTGAACGAGGGTAAGGCATCCACAAATCCCCATGGAGTCGCCGCGACTAGCGATACTGAGCTGACGGTACATGAAAGCCAATGCGGCCGAACCCCATGAATACTGACCGGTAGTATCCATACCATCCCTCACCTCCAATATGCAGGAAGGCCTAATCCGGTAACCACTCTTGTCAACAAACAAGGTAGATCCAAATAACAACCACATCCAAGCTACGGTCTGGGTGCCCTCCACTCGACCTCCATCACGACATGACCTGAAAATCGAGTCCATAAGTACGCCGCCACCCCCCAGTGAGTACTCAGTATCTCCAACCACGATACTCCAAGAACCTCCATCACATCCACCTGCAACTGTGTAGATGTGCTATCGGCATCAACCAATCACCCCTCGACAGGAATGCGAAGGATCTGCCACACATCATGCAACATGATGGTCATCTCTCCGAACGGCATGTGAAAAGAGTTCGTATCGGGCTGCCACCGCTCAACGAACGCAGAAATCAATGGGGAGTCAATATGTCTGAACATGGCGTCCGTCAGGTGGGATAACCCAGTCCCACTGATCCGACTCACTAAAGAGGGTGACATCACTGAGCGCCACTGACTCAAGCTCTGACAAGCAGCAGTCCTGGTGTGACACTTCAGCAAACCTCTCATATCT
Organism: Orobanche coerulescens; assembly: GCA_033398695.1. NCBI lineage: Eukaryota > Viridiplantae > Streptophyta > Magnoliopsida > Lamiales > Orobanchaceae > Orobanche > Orobanche coerulescens. The sequence goes on from CM065814.1 coordinate 91,039,755, forward strand.
CCAGTCCAGACACGCGCGGCGACATGCCCACCGAAACTCGGGATAACGCTGCCGTCGATAGGGCCACCAGGCATCTCCTCAGTAACCATCCAAGATGTGTCATCCTCTGCCCTACGCCGTTTACTACTGGTAGACCCAGAAGTGACAAACCTCCCCCCTCTCTCCTTCCGAACCCGGCACGAAAATGAAGAAGAATCATCACCGCCCTCCTGATCGTCAGCCTCATCGTGCGAATAATACTCGCTCGAATCCTCAGTACCAAAATCAGTATAAGGTACGTCCTCAAATCCCCTACGCTCTGCCTCCCGTTGTCTACGAACGGAAGCATCAACACCACGAGCTCTGGTGTGACGCGCTCTTGAACCCATCAACTCTGTGACTAGCGGCATAGATTTGCCCGCTCCTCCTCTCATCTGCATTTAGCAAACAATACAACTAATAAGTAATAATCATACAAACAATACACATTATTAATTATTAATTGAAAATTTTATTTTTTTCCAAAAATGATCAAGGCGTCTGAACGGACGCTTGAACCATGGCACGGCGTCTGTGCGGATGCCACGACCATGGTTCAGCGTCAAATGATGGTTAGTCAATGCTGAAGGCCCGTCACGGGACGCATGTGCACGGTTTGGACGTCCGCCGTAGACGTCTATACCACAGGCTGAGCGTCCGCCATGGACGCCTGCGCCATGGACAGGCAGAATCGGCGGACGCCTGTGCCATGGCCAGACGTCATCGTCGGACGCCTGTCACAAAATAACGGCCGCGGCCAAAGAAATAGTAAAATGCAAAAAAAATAGTTACCAGAGCTTTTCCTTTTCCGGTCATGGCGGCGGACGACGGTGGTGTGGCGGCGGTGCAGCTGTGTCGGGTGGGGTCTTTAGAGAGAAAACTATTGTCAAATTAGGATTACAAATCTGATTAATATGAATTAAGGGCAAAAGGGTAATATTATAGGGCGGTGTCTAGTAATTTAGGGCGGTGTTTAGTAATCCAGTTTTGTAAAACTGTAATTAGTAAAAATAGGAAACGTTAGAGAAAAAGATGAAAAATAAATTGTATAATTAATAAAAGAGGAAATGTTAGAGAATTTTAAAAGAATAAAAAACCTTAGAGAAAAAATTGAAAAAGAAATTGTAATTAGTAAAAGAGGAAATGTTAAAGAATTTTAAAAGAATAAAAAAAGTCCCACCGAGATTTGAACTGGGGTTACTGGATTCAGAGTCAAATGTCCTAAACGCTAGACCATGGGACCATGTTTTATAATTTTGAACATATTTCTCTTATGGGGAAATGTTAGCTGCAATAAAATACAGCTAATTGGCTGCAATAATACAATACCAATTCAAGTAGTATCTTTCATGGGTCCCATCTTTTATATATGGCGCCAACTTCCCCTCCATTATTGACAAAATCTTCTTGAATACACAAAGTCATTCTTACCTTTTATTATTATAACTACATCAATCTTTACTATGAGCTATGAGTTTTCAATGGCTAACTCAAGCGATGATGTGCATATTATATCAGGTTCGATCATATTTTTCTTTTACCTTTATGATTCTTCATCATTATTCCATTATGATTCCCATTTTTTTTTGTATCAGATGAAGGTGAATATACACAAATTGAAGATATTGACAATAATGGTTATCTTGTGAATTATGAAGAAGACGAAACGAATCCAATAAATGCGTTCGATCAGTCTATCAGGTACTCTATATTTGGGAAAACTTTTGAAAACTTGAATGTTGCTTACGATTTCTATAATGAATATGGTCTATCTAAGGGTTTTGGGATACGTAAGAATCAAGTTTATCGGCGTAAGAAAACCAACGAAATTTATAGGAGGGTATTTGTGTGCAACAAAGAAGGTTTTAAGGATATGAATGATAAGAGACATCTAGGAGAAAACGTGGGACGTCGTTGTATTACACGAACCAGATGTGAGGCCATGATGCAAGTGACTTTGTTGCATGGACAATGGGTTGTAGACAAGTTTATTAGTGAACATAATCATCATTTTGATCTTCCATCACATGTACTAAAACAAAGATCTCATAGTATATTCCATCGTTCCCACGAGTGTAAGGATGTTGTAGCTTTATTGTCAAATGCGGGTATCAAACCTTCGGATATTACTAAAGTAGTGAATGCGTTTAGAGGTAATGAAGAAGATAATCTTACTCGAGTTCAATGTTCCAATATTGTGAGCAACAAAAGGAAATATAACATAGGAAAAAAGTGCTATGGAATCATCATGCATTTCAAAGAAAGGGATGAGCTAGATAAAGAATTTTACTTTGACATGGACTTGAGTAAAGACGGCACACTAAAAAGTGTGTTTTGGGCCGATGGGAGTATTCTTATTGTCAGTTTGGTGATGTTCTTGTTTTTTATACTACTTACAAGACGAACAAATTTAGTTTGCCATTTGCTCCTTTTGTTGGAGTAAATCACCATGGACAATCTATTTTATTTGGGGGGCATTGTTGGAAAATGAGACCGAGAAGACATTTACATGGTTGTTTAAGCAATTTCTAAAATGTATGAATGAGTGTCCACCAATTTCTATAATCACCGACCAAGATTTGGCAATGGGCAATGCGATTGCTAAGGTTTTTCCCAAAACAAGACATCGATATTGTGCTTGGCATATTCAAAAGCACGTTTTAGAACATCTTCAATCGTTACGATATCATTACGACGACTTTAAAGATACATATACTCAGTGGGTCAAAACACCAAACATTGAGGATTTTGAATCAAAATGGGAAGGCATAAAGGAGAAGTATCGTATAGGCGAAGATACTTGGTTGAGCAACATGTATAATTTGCGTCACTATTGGGTAAAAGCATATTTAAGTGATACTTTCTTTGCTGGAATGACTACTAGTGGACGAAGTGAGAGCATGCATTCTTTTTTTGACGGTTTTGTAAACTCTAAAACTATGTTACATGATTTTGTACAACAATATGACAAAGCAATACATTCGCGAAGAGGTGCTGAAAAAGATCAAGATTTTAGAACTTTGAATTCAAAACCTACATTACATGGTGATCATCCAATTGAAGCAATGGCGGCGGAATGTTATACACGCAAAATTTATGAAATATTCAGGAAAGAGTGGAAGGCTAGTTTTGATTGCGGGCACAAAAAAGTAATCAAAGATTCTTGTTTTGTAACATATCGTGTTGGTTACTTGCAAGGTAATATGGAAAATTGGAAAGTTGTAGAATACAAAGTAAGTTCGGAGTTTTTTGCTAGTTGTTCATGTGCAAAGTTTGAAACTTTTGGAATATTATGCAAGCAGATTCTGTACATCATGAGGAGAAAGCTATTGACAGCCATTCCTAGTCACTATATATTACCAAGGTGGACGATGAAAGCAATCGATTTGGTTGGAAGCACTGGAACCGAATGGAGAGGTAATAATGATGATGCTAATAATGAAGTGAGTTTGCTAACTTTATGGTCTCTTCGAGCAAAGTTTACCAAATTACTTGAGAATGGAAGAGATTCTATTTGTGAAATTAAGAAACTTGATGACACTTTGAATGGTCTTTTAGAAGAACAAACTAAGAGAAAGAAGGCTAGAGTTGAGTTGAATACTAACAGTAGTTCATGTATACCATCTGTCACACAAGTGAACATGCCACAACATATTTATGTTTCTGATCCATTAATTCCTGTGACGACAAAAGGGCGTCCAAAGGCTGCCACACGAGTAAAGCCGGGAATGGAAGAGGGTATAGATTCAAAGAAAAAAGAACTTGTACTTGTGGATTTTGTGGAGAAAAGGGCCATTACTCTTCCGGATGTCCAAATAACCCATCGAAGAAGACGAGAAATAAGAAGGTATTTTTCACTCTAATTCTTATATTATGTTCTTGCTTGTAAGTATTTTGACATTGATTAATACTGTGTTTCAGGTGAAGAACTCACATTCTCTTGGATGACATAGTTGAGGACTTGAGGTGGCATAAACAATTTAGCTTTTTCCCTTTTGGTTCCTTAATTTGTTCTTGTGTAATCAACAATTTGGTGATTTTGTTTTAGTTCCTTAATTGTTCAATGTATTTGGGTACTTCCGGTAATCATCATTTTTTAGTAAGTTAAATGATGAATCAACATATGTCATTTAGTTTGTGAAATTAGTTCATACGAGAACTCCAACTGGAAAAAGATACTCCCTCCGTCCATGATCTTTCTTTACATTTGCCATTTTCGTCCGTCCACAACCTTTCTTTACACTTCACTTTTTCTAAATCAGGAAACTTTTTTTTTTTTGAACGGCAGCAGACGAATTGTATTAAAAAGAAAACTAGCGAGGAGCTAGAAAGTGCATTACAAAATTACAATGGAAAGAAAGAAAAAGGCGAACAACACCAATTACACCAATCCGTCTTACGTTTAAGCTTCTTCCTCGAGTTAATCCAAAAGAACGAGTGACCTTGAACCAAAGAGAGCAATCTAGGGATAAAGTCTTTCCTTTTGTCAAAGACAATCTCGTTTCTAGATTTCCACATCTGCCATAAATAAGTAAGTATCACTGCCTTGAATAACATCAACTTCTACTTAGAAAAATTGGTCACCTCTCCCCAAGAAAATAAAGAGTCAACAGAATCCACCATCAGTGGGATGTTCCACCAGGATGCTATTTCATTCAAAACGCATTTTGCGAAGAAGCATTCAACAAAGATATGGTCTTCAGTCTCCTGAGCTAGAGTACAGAAAGGGCATGAATTTGAGAAAGCCAATACACCACGTTTTTGAAGATTGACATATGTAGCCAGCCGCTTATGTCGGGTTTTCCAGCCATGCAGATTAACTTTTCCAGGAATTAGATTGCACCAAGTTGTTTGAATTCCAAGATTATTATGGAGAATCTTAGAATCCAAAAGGCAGCGGAGAGAGGCCACACAAAATATCCCATCCTGCCCAATCGACCATGACCAGACACCATTCTCATTTGAGGAGAAGAGAGAGGCAAGATCAACATCAAAATCAAGAGTGGACTTGTTGATTGAAATGATAGATCCCCACGTGCCACCCTTCTTCGATATCAAAGGGTCCCTAGGTGTATGACGGAAGAAGCCATGTAAGGATTTAATAACACCGGTCCATATGGCAGAATCTTCGGTTTTAATCTTCCACCACCATTTGGCTAATAATGCAATATTGAGAGCCTTTAGACTCCCTATTCCAAGACCTCCCAATTCCTTAGAAGCAATAGTATTTTTCCAAGCAACCCATGTAATTCTTTTCACATTATTACCACCACCATAAAAGAAAGATCGCCGAAGACTCTCTAATTTATTAAGCACCGAGGAAGGGGCTTTGTAGAGAGAGAAGTAATAATTACCCAATGAGCCAAGAACCGTCTTACATAGCGTTAGACGGCCAGCAACTGAAAGGGAGTTAGCTTTCCAATTTGACAATTTGGCTTGAAACTTATCAATCAAAGGCTGCCATGAAGAGACTTTATGCATAGAAGACCCAATAGGAATGCCCAAGAATTTAAAAGGAAAACACCCATATTTGCAATGCAAACGATCAGCCATCATAGATACCTCATTTGTGTCCACAGCCACCCCATATAAACTTGTCTTTGACAAATTTATTTTAAGACCAGATGCTAAATAAAAGCATCGTAAGACTCTGAGCAAGTTCACAATATTAATCGTTGACCAAGAGCCCATAAAAAGCGCATCATCAGCATAAAACAAATGCGAAACAAGAGCGCCATTGTTTGGAAGTAGGACACCGTCGATAACCCCCATCCTGCAAGCTTGGTTAATTGCATTATTCAAAGCTTCTATAGCAATTATAAAAAGAAAAGGGGCAAGGAGATCACCTTGCCTAACCCCCCTTTGCATTGAGAACTCTTCCGATGGGGAACCATTTAGCAAAACGGATACCCTAGCAGATTTTAGACATTCCCGAATCCAAGATCTCCACTTAACACTAAAATTTAATTGGGCCATAACATCATCCAGAAAAGACCAACTGAGGGAATCAAAGGCCTTCTCAAGATCGACTTTTAGAAGAAAAAGTTGTCTCTTAGAAGATTTCGCCGACGAAATAATTTCATTTAACACCAGAGGCCCTTCAAGAATACTCCTCCCTTTGATGAATGTTGTTTGCTCTTTACCAATTATGGAATCAATAACTTGTTGAAGTCTCAGTGACAAGAGTTTAGAAATAATCTTGTAAATGATACCAATCAAGCTTATGGGCCGATAATCTGCAATGTAAATTGGGTCTTTTACCTTTGCAATTAAGGTAATAAAAGATGAGTTCGAGCCACGAGGAAGAACCGCAGAAGAATAAAATTCAGAGACCGCTGCAATGACATCCATGCTGAGAACATCCCAATGCCTTTTTACAAATGCAAAAGAGAAGCCATCTGGACCTTGAGCCTTACCACCATCGCATGCCCAGTGCATTTTTAATCTCTTCGAGAGAAAAGCAGTTCAAGAGAGGAACTCTGAGCTGCACTAAGAACATTGAATCCATTATTAGAGAAAATGGGCCGATTTAACAAAGGATCTTTAAATTTAATCTCAAAAAAATCTTTAACAGCAGATTTCATTGAGCTTGGATCCGATATCCAAGAACCATTAATAGAAAAACCATGGATGAAATTCTTTCGATGATGAAATTTGAGAGATCTATGAAAGAATTTTGAATTCTCATCTCCCATTTTGGCCCATGAAATTCTCGATTTCTGCTTAATATCAAGCAACTCCCTTTTTTCTAGCTCAAACATTGAAGATTTGAGCTCCATTCTTCTAGACTGATCAGAAGCAGAGAGATCAGCAACTTCAGATTTTGACTCGAGATCAGCTAATTCAGCCCTGGCTTGATCGAAAGAAGAGCTTTTCTTTCTCAAATCCAGCCTCCATGTTCTAATACAATTCTTTAAATGAATAAATTTCGAGACGAGTTTCGAACAGCAAGAAAGGGAGGCTTGGTTTAGTCTGCAGATTCGCCAATTAGAGAGAACAACATCCTTTAAGGATTCATCATATAGCCATGAATTGAAAAACCTGAATGGAGGAGGTCCAAAATCCAAATTTGACGATTTAAGGGGAATAGGGCAGTGATCCGAGTAGCTTCTACGAAGGATTTCGACAATTGGATTTGGAGAGAGGCTGAAAAAGTTATGAGAAACCAGAACCCGATCCAATTTACTAAGTTTTAATCCATCCGCGCTTATACGAGTGAATCTACGCCCACCATTCCTCACTTCCATAAGACCTGAATCAGCAATGAAACTATTAAACAGCATAGCACCAGATTTGTAAAATTGAGAACCCTTCCTTTCTGATTCATCCCTGACTTCATTGAAGTCTCCAAAAATAATCCAAATAAGATTAGAATTACTCAAAACAAGGTTTTGAATTGCTGACCATAAACGCCTCTTAAGCGGGGCTTGTTGAGGTGCATAAACATTCACTATACCAATTGGCTTGAAATTAGGATTCCAACATCCAGTGACTGCCAGAAAACCTTCACCATCAATGGATGATTGAAGTGAAAATAAAGTTGGATCCCATATAATAATTAATCCACCTGACTTTCCCCTCGAACTTTGGTAATAAAAATCAAAATTGGAGTTCCCCCAAAAAGATCGAATTTGAACATTAGACATTTTGGGCACCATAGTCTCCTGTAAACCAATAATACTTACTTTGTTTAGGATACAAACCTCCCTGATTCTCTTTTGCTTCAGATCACTATCAACCCCCCTTATATTATTAGATAGAAGATTTAGATTCATTTTGAAATATCATTACCCCTTTCAGCGATAATGACATTACGAACCTCATTGACAAAGCCGGACATTCCAAAACCAACCATGTTGCCAATAGCGATAGTGTTCTGTACCTCATCAGTAGTACTCCCCTGCGATTGAGTGGGAACCGAGAGAGAAGCTCTATGCTCTCTCAAAGCCTCCTTTCTACTAGAGCTTCTGGGGGTGATAAACGAAGAGGAGGTAGAATTGATGGGCTTATTAAGATCAATAGATGAATCACACAATTAGCGACCAAGAGGAGCACGAGCCGAGGTGGGAGCAGGCCCGATTGAAGAAGCAAGAGGAATATCAGGCAAGGAAGGAGGCCCATTATTAAACTGCATACCAAACCCAATAAAACCACCAATATTAGAAGGCCCAATTGCATGACTTGCATCATCAGCAGTAGAGGTGGGGATCAAGCAGTTATTATTTGGCTCATCCACCGGGGAGGAATTGATGCTTCCCAAGAGGGACACATTATGAGCCGCCTTATTTCCATACTCTCTATGAGACTTTTCAACTTCCGAATCATTACATTTGGTTGGGACCCCCAAGTTGGTCGGAGAACTTTCCGATGAGTGAGGATCAGACCCTTCAGAATCCAACAAAGTCTCAGAGATGTATTCCTCTTCATCTTCATCTTCATCGACATCACCTTCAGAGATCGAACGACCATCATCCCCAGAAAACTGATTGACCTCATCATCCATGTTATTAAAAGCCTCTGATAATTTAGAATCTGGAAACAAAGGTCTAAGATTACAGGAATCCAAATGGTCTTCAGTGATCCTGATCATGAAGTTAACTCCATCTATTGAAACCACCTTGACATCATTGATCAAGTCGGTTCGCTTAGTAAGGAAACTTTTTAATTCCACTTTTATCCTTACACATCAACATCATTACTTTTTTAATTCCACTTTATCTTCACACATCAACATCATTACTTTATCTACACTAAATTACTAATAAACATACACTCAAGTGGGACCCAACTTACACTCACTATATATATCTACTCAAAGTCAATAAGCATTATTAAAACCCGTGTCGGGTCAAACTGTAAAGGAAGATCGTGGACGGATGGAGTATAAATTTTGTAGTAACATACTAAAAGATAGAATTTTTGTAGTGCATCTTTAGAAAAAAGTCAAGAAAGATACAAGTACACGTGTAGCCAAAAAATCAAGGTGTGAACATAAAAGATATTAGTACAAGCCTAGCAAAACGATGACGTATTTGGTGGTAAATGCAGCCAATTGGCTGTTGTTAGAGCAATGGTAACCCTTGAGCCGTAGGGCTCGTGCCATGGGAAAAATTTAGTGCCACGTCAGCAAAAATCTCTATGGCACTGAGAAATCACGCTGCGTTATCAGATCTGTTGGCACCAGAAATTCTGGTGCCGTCGGCCTAATTTTTTTTTCACTTAAAATAAAACATACATAATTTTAACTAAAATAAACTTCATTAATTTAAAAAACACACATTACATATTAAAAAACACACAATACAATAATTTAAAAATGCATAAAATTAAAAACCTATTACATAAATATAGAAATAAAAGCTTAATCCTCTTCGGGATATTTTGCCCGGATTCGAGCTTGTTGTGCCCTCACGATCCTTGCGTTGACCGGATCCATCATGCTTGTATCCATTTGTAACACCCGCATCTCCTCGGCAATCTTTTGAGATTCATATAAATTAACTCGTGCGAGTGACTCTCGCTCGAGAACATCCATTTTTGCCTTACGGTCTAACTCGATTTGCATTTGCAACATTTCTTGAAACAATGCCGGGTTTGAACCGGAACTAGCGGTCGAGTTAGACGAACATTGACTCTTCGAAACCCGGTACATGCCGTCGGGCCGTGGCAACTCGTCGGGTCCAAAATGTTCGGGCTCCTCGTGAGTGTGCCGAAGACGATTACGTTTTGCCAAAGTCGAGTCGGGGTTTTTCCACTTGTGCTTGTCTTTCAAAAACTCCCAAGCGCTCATGTGTTTAAAATCATAACCCGTTGTTTTTTTAAACAATATGTGACAACGGGTCATAAAGTCTCTATCATTCTCCCCACTCATCACGGTCGTTTCATCCACCACCATATTCCACTTCTTGACATCTCTATTCATTGTAGTCTACTTTCCCGTCAACATGTTTTTGCTACGAGTTGCATACTTGAGCCGCTTGGCTTCCGTGTTAGGGGTGGCATTTCGGAACCGAAAATCCAAAACCGAACCGAAAAAACCCGAAAAAATAACCGAAAAACCGAAACCGAAGAAGACCGAACCGAAAAACAAAAAAACAGAACCGAACCGAACTAATTTGGTTCGGTTCTCGGTTCGGGGTAGAGCGGAACCGAACCGGACCGAAATGGACCGAAGTCAAATTTCAACATACTAAAATGACCTTGTTTTTGTGATTTTGGTGTGTTTCGAATTTTAGTATAATTCGTTTTCCTTTTGTAAGACCCTCATGGGTCCAAGAAGGACCGATAATATGCTCATGAATTTGTGATTCAATTAATTTAGGTTGAGAAAATAAGCTACTGTGATTTACGATTGTTATATATTTTGAGATATTTGGAAATTGCTATGCAACTCTAGCTTTTATCTTGAATATATATATATATATATATATATATATATATATAAAACTCTTGTTGGCTTGTTGTTATATATAACTTATTCTATTGCATATAATATTTGAATTTATATTGTGAAGAACCGAAAAAACATCAAACCAAATCGAAACCGAACCGAATATTTATAAAACCGAACTTAACCGAACCGAACTTTAAAAAGAACCGAACCAAACCGAAACCGAATATTTGGTTCGACTCTCGGTTTCGGTCAAAAACCGAACCGAATGGAACCGAGTCCACCCCTATTCCGTGTTGTATGCATCGAGCACTTTATACCAAAACGTATCCATTTTTTGATCCGCACCTACTTTTGGATCCTCGGAAACTTGAATGAAACACTCCGCTAAGAGATACTCCTCGCCTTGGGTCCAAAAAGTTCGAGCTCGGGACGGGACAACATCTTCATCAACTTCTTTTTCTTTGTCGGATTTCTTCGTCTTCGACTTTGTCTTTGGCTTCTTCGCCATTGTCTTTGCCCTCGACTTTTTGGATGTCGGGGTCGGCTCCACTTCTTCTTCATCTTCTTCGTCATCGTCATTGATGTCTTCGTCAACTAGATGGAAGGATGCATGGTCCGAATTTGGTTGGGAAGGGGTTGCTTGAGGTTGAGTAAATTGAGTAAATTGTTGTTGTTGTTGTAATTGTATTTTCCATTGACTAAATAGTGTCAAGTCGTCGGGATTCATATATGGGGTTTGGAAGCTTGAAAGGTAACCCGATTGAGAAGACGAACCCGGCATTTGGATGGGATTCATTTGGTTGCTTGGGTCGTTTAGCATGTTGTTAATCCATTTTTGGTTGGGATTCATTTTGGATGCAAAAGAAATAATAGAGATAAGTTAGTTATAGAAGTGTATGAGTTAGAATTGATTTGAGGGGGTATTTATAAGTTTTTGTGTGCTTTTAAAACTTGGAAATGGGACAAAAAACGGGCTTATACCCGTTACTAGCATGCATGCAACGGTCATATACAAGTTTCAAGATTCAAAAATTAATTCAAACGTTAGGATTTTAAAGAAAAAAAAAAAGGGATAACGCAGCACCGCGTGGGCTGGCCACCACGACGCAACAGCCTACGGCGTCAACCACGGTGTCGTGCGCCGACCGATTTTTTGGGCTGGAGCTATGGGGCGAGGTTACCAACCTACGGTACCTCATGCTCTTATTGCAGCCAACATTTCCCCCTTCTCTTATTATCAATTGGTGAATTGTGCTATGTGTGAAATAGCGCCGGCAAATTAAATGACCACCACAGCAGAAGATGAGAAGAGTCCTCTCAAAACCCTTTTCCACCGCCATAGCCACACTTCTCGATACACCAAAGCCTTCGAACTCACATTATTTTCCATCTTTCTCCAAACGGCCATTTTGCACCTTCACTCCTCTCCCGCCCCCAGAATGGGTACACCCTTTCAACGATCTTTCAGACCTCATTACTTCGGGCCCAGAAGCGGTATCCCCATGGGTCCCGAAAATCCTTCAGATTTTACAAAACACAGCACTCGAACAAGATTTGTCCGTATTTTGCCAGAAGTACTTAATCAGACTGCCTCCCACTTTTGTCGCGTATATTCTCAAAAATCCGGAGCAGTTTCCCAACAGATCTGAGAACGCCTTTCGATTTTTCATCTGGGCTGGTAATCAGAAAGGATATGATCATAATCTTGAATGCTATGTGTTTATCATTAGGGTTTTGTGTTCGGAACGTGATTTTGATAGGGTTAAGTTGGTTTTTGACGATTTTAAGAGCAAGTGTTTTTTAATGAATTCATCCGCGGCTAATTCTCTTATTAGGAGCTTTGGGAATGGAGGGATGGTTGAGGAATTGTTATGGGTTTGGAGAAGAATGAAGGATAATGGGGTTGAGCCTAGTTTATACACTTATAATTTCCTCATGAACGGTCTTATTGATTCGATGTTTCTGGAGTCAGCTGAGAAGGTTTTTGAGGTTATGGAAAACGGGAAACTTAAGCCGGATGTTGTCACGTATAATACCATGATTAAAGGGTATTGTAAATCAGGTAATCTTAAGAAGGCTATTGAAAGGCTTCGGGATATGGAAGTGAGGAATGTGGAGCCTGATAAGATTACTTTCATGACTTTGATGCAGGCTTGTTATTCAGAGGGGGACGTTGATTCTTGTGTGAGACTTTATAATGAGATGCACGATAAAGGACTAGATATTCCTTCACATGTGTATAGTTTAGTGATTGGTGGCCTTTGCAAGGAGGGGAAGTCTGTGGAAGGATATGTCGTTTTCGAAAATATGGTCGCAAAGGGCTGTGAACCCAATGTGGCGATTTATACTGCTTTAATCGATGCACATGCGAAAAACGGGGACTTGGACATGGCTATGGGGCTTTTTCGAAGGATGCGGAGTGAAGGTTTTGAACCAGATGAATTTACATATGGTGTGATTGTGAATAGTCTGTGCAAGAGCTCGAGATTGGAAGAGGCACTGCAGTGGTTTGAATATTGTAGACGAAATAATGTTGCCATTAATGCTGTATTATATTCGAGCCTCATTGATGGCCTTGGAAAGGCTGGGAGGTTGGAAGAGGCTGAAAAACTCTTTGAAGAGATGGTTGAAAACGGATGTTCTCGGGATTCATATTGTTATAATGTACTTATTGATGCATTGGCTAAACATAGGAAACTCGATGAAGCAGTGGCAGTTTTCAAGAGAATGGAAGATGAAGGTTGTGATCAGACTGTGTATACATTCACCATATTAATAAACGGCTTGTTTCGAGAGCATCGTAACGAAGAGGCATTGAAGTTATGGGATTTGATGATTGACAAAGGTATCACTCCAACAGCCGCTTCTTTTAGAGCCCTATCAACTGGGCTTTGTCTTTCGGGGAAGGTTGCTAGAGCTTGTAAAATCTTGGACGAACTAGCTCCAATGGGTATCGTCTTGGAGACGGCTTTTGAAGATATGATGAATGTTTTGTGCAGGGCCGGTCGTGTAGTAGAGGCTTGCAAGTTGGCTGATGGAGTTATTGATAGAGGACATGAAATTCCGGGGAGAGTTCGTACTGTTATGATAAATGCCTTGAGGAAGGCCGGTAATGCTGATTTAGCTATGAGATTGATGCATAGTAAGATTGGCATAGGGTACGACAGGATGGGCAGTGTGAAAAAGCGAGTTAAGTTTAGAACACTGGTTGAGAGTTAATCTCAATCTTTGTGAATAATGGTAAAGTGTTATGTAGATTGGAATTTGCATGTGTAACTTTTTGATTCCCGAATAAATTAAAAAAGGGAAAAGGCCTTCTTGAGTTTGATTGCCAATTGTTTATTTTTAGCTTTATTCATTACTTAGTTACCTGTGTAAAAGAGGGTTAAGCTGCTTCTGAAGTAATAAGAGTGGTTACAACTTACAACACACTGTTTGGAAGGATGGATTTTTGTATTTTCGAAGGATGCGAAATGAAGGTTTTGAACCAGATGAAGTTACATGAAGACTACAATCGGAGGTTGTCGAGTGGATGGAAAAACTACTCCGTGACCAAATGCGCCCACTTCCAACGGCAAACTGACTTTCCGAAATGGACTGAAATGCAATGACATACTTCATTGAATTCCAGTTGAAATTTGTCGTAAAAGACATGTAGTTTTGTCGTCTACTTATGTTTGCATTTTCAAAAATTTACAGCTTTTTTTTTTTTTTTTTTTTGTGTTTTCATTATTTTTTGTGTTCGATTGCAATATTTAAGTTTTTTTTTTACCTAGTTTTTAATATTATGATAATTATTTCGAATTATATAAGAAAAACTCTGGAGTGCACTCACAGGCCTTTATCCGTCTAAGCCTATTATAGGGGGAGGGAGCTCCGTGTGTCCCTCGCGCGCCGCCCGCGCGCGCGCCCGGCGCCTCGTGCGCACCCCTCGCGGGTCTCTGTCGCCCGTGTTCGAGTCTCGGCCCTCGGATGTGCCTCATCTCGTCATCTTGTCCCGCGTTGTCCCGAAGAGGTGTGCCTGTCCGCTGCACTCGTCCGTTCGGTCCCCGGCGTGCCTTGTCTCGCCGCCCAGGTAATTCCGCATCTGGCCTAATGGCCTTGTCCCTCGGTTGGGCACTTTGTTGCCCGGATGGCCTGCTTGTTCGGCCATCCATCCACGCGTGCCGCACCACACGGCTAAGTCCCTCAGTCGGTAGTGTCGCTCCACACGGCCTTAAAGTCCCGAACGTGCCTCGTGCACGTTGATCCGCTGAACCTCGCACCCCTCTGTGCGGGTCTGTCCGAGCACTCTGTCGGTCATTTCTCTCGGGGCGTGACATTCTCCCCCGCCTGTTCCGTCGACGCCCTCGTCGACGTGTGCTGCTACTCGGTTCCTCGATGTACCGCATTGATCCCAGACAGTACATCGGCATTTCCTCTTCGGTCATCTTTTTCCGGAATCGAAGTGTCGTCATCGCTGCGTAGGGAACTTGCTCCACTGTCAAGGGGATAGTGATGGGTTTGTTCGGACCGTTCACCCATAGTACCTTTGCTTGTGGGAAAAAGGCAAAATCGTTCTTCTCTAGGAAGTCCATTCCCAAAATGAGGTCCCGATCATCCATCGTGGTGACCTTGAAGTGCACTCGACCTTTCCAGTCTCCAAGCACGATTCGCACTCCATTTGCTACCCCTGTGACCGGCACTGCTGGTCCGTTGTTGGACTTCATCCAACCCTTGCATGGTTGCACAAGTAGTCCCAATCTCTTTGCTTCGGCCTTAGCGATATAGTTGTAGTCGGCTCCCGTGTCGACCAAGGCCTTGATGGGTTGGTGGTTGATGGTTCCTTCCACGAACATCAACTTGCTTCCCTGCGGTCCCTCGCTGCCTGCACTGACGACAAAATTAAGTTGTTGGATCGTGCTTACCTGCTGCACGTCCGTGTGATCAATCCTTGGCCCCTCACATTCGGCCATGGCATTGAGCTTCCCCATTTTCGGGCAGTCCTTCATCCGATGAGCTCCGCCGCACATATGCGTCCACCCGAGTAATATGGCTTGTCCGCGTCATGTTGCGGTCTCGTCCCAAATCTTCCACGTGATGGTTGGGCTGGTTGCTATACTGACGTGCGGGTGTCTCCCCCGCCTTTGGCTTGACCCTCAGCTCGCGGCTCCTTCCTCTTCTCGAATTCGGCTAGGGACTCGGCCACTTTGATTGCCTCATTGACAGATTTCACCTCGCGGCTTTGTACTCTGTCCCTGACCCAACTCGGTAGTCTATCCAGGAAGAAAAATAGTCGATCATCCTCGGTCATGTCCGGAATCTGGAGCATGATCGATGTAAAGTCCCGAACATAGTCCCGAATGGTAGTCTTATGCTTGAGCTCGCGGAGTTTCTTCCTTGCCTCATAGCATGTGTTCTCGGGATAAAATTGTGCCTTGAGTTCTGACACGAACTCGTCCCAAGTCCCGATCGGTTGGCAAGTTCCTTTTGCAACACCGGCCTGTCGATGACGCCACCACAGCACTGCATCGTCGGCAAGATATAGCGCAGCCTGCCGTACTTTGGCCTTTTCATCCGTCAGTCCCAGACCATCAAAGTAGAGTTCCATCCGCCACAGGAACTCCTCAATTGACTTGGCATCCCTCTTGCCAATGAATTCCTTGGGTTTGGGGACCTCAACCCTTGGTCCCTCGAACCTCGACCCGCCAAATGTGTTGTTCCAGCTCGGCCCACCATTCGAGTTGGTGCCCGAGTTGCTTGCCCGACATATTTTATCACAAAAATCTTCAAAACGTTTTGCACTTACCTCGCAAAACTCGGCATACTGCTTGCGCATCTCTGT
This sequence comes from Orobanche coerulescens, assembly GCA_033398695.1. NCBI lineage: Eukaryota > Viridiplantae > Streptophyta > Magnoliopsida > Lamiales > Orobanchaceae > Orobanche > Orobanche coerulescens. Next base: position 91,055,990 of record CM065814.1, read on the forward strand.
GATGCTGGCTGCCACATGATCCTCGATCGTTGCTAACTCCTTGCGCAACGAGAGTTGTTCCCTCTTGAAGGTCTCGAGCTGGCCCAACGTGTGCCCTTCCAGTTGGCCAACAGCTTTCTCGAGAGTACCCACGCGTTCCTCCGTGCTCAATTGGGTGTTAGTGATGCGCTGCCCAAGAGCTTCGATGTCATCCTCGATGTCGGGTAGGCGGTTTGCTAGGGTGAGTATGATCTTCCGAATGTCTTCATCCTCAACAAAAAGTGTGACCCTTCTTCATTCTAATCCACCACTACTTAACTGTTATTAAACGGGTGCCCACAAAGAGTCTTATGGGACGGAGGGAGCATTAGGTCAGTTAATGTTCGATTGTTATGTCGAATAAACAGTCTGAACCAAAAATAACCATTTTACCCCACAACCTTCATGATATTAGGTAAATCTAATGTTCGCTTGGAGTCATAGGCGGATTCAGCATTCGAAAATTACTGGTGCACCGGTGTACCATCAAAAAAAATAACGGACGAGCAATTTTTTTTTTTTTTGAATTTTCCACTTTTTAATGAAAAAAAGCCAAAAAGACGTCGTTTTGACCAAAAACGGCATTAAAACGACGTTGTTTTGATACAAAAAAATTTGGTTCGAGAAATTTTTGGTGGTGCACGTGCACCACCAGGCTTAGGGTAGATCCGCCCCTGCTTGGAGTGATAAATAAACAATATGAATGAACATTGACTTTGAATAAAAAAAATAACAATTTTTAAATATTTTTGTCAACTAAAATTACCTTAATCTAATAAAATAATAGCAATTTAACACCGATTAAAGTAATTATTTGATAAATATATTGAACGTTGATTTTAAATGGTAAAGAGATCAACTTAAAAGTTTTTTTATTTATAGTTATGTTTAATTACAAATGAGAAATACATATATATATTTATTAATACAAGGACAAAAGAAATCAAATAAATAAGAAAAATACCAAAATATAATTACAGAAGTTGCATGACGAGAATCAAAGTTTGAAGTGTATGTGAGTACGTTGGAAGAAAAAATCATATAATTAAAAAAATGCTAGTTACCTAGAAAAGGTAATTAAAATCTTAAGTGTATTTCTAACAACATATGCACATGTAAGTATCAACATGGTAGTAAATAACTAAAATAAATAAAAACTAAAATTATTACATTTTCAAATTATCTTGCTAAGAAATTGTCGGCCTGAAAAGGCAAAATAAAATGTCAGACTGTCGAAGATCCAGCAGCGGCTGAAAGAACATTCGTGCCCACCGGAGGTCCGCAAGAGAACGACCAAAAAAAAGGCTGACCGCCTTAAAAAATTGTCCAATCACCTAAGACTCGCTGGTGGTCGACTGTCCACTGGAGAACAACCATAAAAAAATAAACTGTCCTTCTAGAGGCTCACCGACATCCAGTGGGGGTGGTGGTTGTGGTGGTGGAAATGGGATAAAGAAGATTAGTTGCCCATTTAATTTAATAATAAGGGTACTTTGAAAATTTATTATTGTTGGATTTTCAATATTAACTTTAATACAAACTTATACACTACATCTTTATTTTTGTAATGGTACGACCGTTGAATCATAGTATAAATTTGAGAATGCTTGGCTTGAGGAACCTGAGTTACCATTGGTGGTAGAGAAGGGCCGGAGGTTGAGCACTATGTTGGATTTACTTACCAAAATACAACATTGCACTTCAGCAGTTGATGCATGGTGAAGAATACTTAGAGCGCGGTATCACAATGAGATTAATGATTGTCGTAGAAGCATTGAAGACATTCGGTTGCTGCCCGGTGGTAATGAAGATCCTATGTTAAATGAGAAAAGGAATCGGTTGAGTGTTTTGTTGGCAGAAGAAGAGGTGTTTTGGAAACAGCGATCGGAAGTCTTTTGGCTAAAGGATGGAGATATGAACTCGCATTTCTTTTATGCAATGGAGAGCGCGCGCAAGAGACGAAACCATATCACAAAACTTGTGAGGGATGACGGTCATGAAGCCACGGACCAGCAGGACTTATGCAACATAGCTAATGGTTATTTCACGTCATTATTTGAAGCAAGTATGGTGCTATTGATCCTATCATTTCTCATGTCCAGTCTTGTGTATGTCACGAAGATAATATGCGGCTCTTGCGTCCTCTTGAATTTGAGGAATTTAAAAGCTCTTTATTTGGTATGCATAATGATAAGGTTCCAGGACCGGGTGGATTGAATCCGTCTTTTTTTAAAAGATTTTGGAACCTATGTGGTATGGAGTTGTTTCAAACAGGGAAGGAGTGGTTGGAGACTGGGGAGTTCTAGAAGCCTTAATGGTACTAATATTGTCTTAATTCCTAAACTGGATAATCATACGTCCACGAGGAATTTCAGACCTATCTCATTGTGTAATGTGATGTATAAGATAATCTCAAAGGTGCTTGCCAACCGTCTTAAACCTTTGTTGCCTAAATATATAGCACTTGAGCAGTCTGCGTTTGTTGAGAACTGTTCCATCCTTGATAATGTGCTGGTGGCTTTCGAAACTCTCCATCACTTGAAATGCAAAAACAAAGGGAAGGTTGGGGAAATGGCTCTAAAAATAGACATAAGCAAGGCGTATGATCGAGTTGACTAGGGTTACCTTAAGAAAATGATGTTGCGGATGGGGTTCGATGAGAAGTAGGTGGGATGGATGACCATGTGCTTGGAAAAAGTTAGCTACTCAGTTTTGGTTAATGGAGAGAGAGTCGGTCCTATCACACCAGGGAGAGGGCTTAGACAGGGTGATCTATTGTCACCTTATCTATTTATAATATGTGCAAAGGGACTCACTACACTTCTAAAAAGAGCGGAGGGGTGAGGAGACATTCATGGAGTTAAAGTGTGTAGAGGTGCACCATCCCTCACACACCTCCTTTTTGCTGATAACAGTTTCTTGTTTTGCAGGGCTGATGAACGTGAAAGTGGAAGCTTGAAAGATATTCTTAATACTTATGAAAGAGCATCTGGTCAAGCTATTAATCTTCAGAAGTCAGAAATTTTCTTTAGTAGAAACACCACTCAAGACAACAAGGAAGCTGTGATAACCATTCTTGGCGTGACAGAGTCTGGGCACAGGGAAGTATTTGGGACTTCCATCAATGATTGGGAGAAACAAAAAAACAAATTTTTGGATACCTTAGAGATAGAGTGTGGAAGCGGTTTCAAAGTTAGAGTGGAAAGCATCTCTCAAAAGCAGGTAGAGAAGTTCTCTTAAACTCGGTAGCTCATGCTATTCCCACATATTGTATGAGTTTTTTCTTACTCCCAACCTCTTTAGGGGAGGAGTTGGAAAGAATGTTGAACTCGATTTGGTGGGGTTCTAATTGTGGAGCAAGGAAAGGTATTAATTGGCTTAGTTGGGACAAGCTCACAATTCGAAAAGAATTTGGAGGAATGGGTTTTAGACACTTCCATGGATTCAATTTGGCGATGCTAGGGAAGCAGGCGTGGAAAGTTCTTACACACGCAGATACTATTGTTAGTAGAGTATTCAAGGCAAAATATTTTCCTAATTGTGATTTTATGGGGTCTCGCTTGGGCCATAATCCCAGTTATGTTTGGCGTAGTATCTTCGCTTCTCGGGTGGTTGTTAGTTTGGGTGCCCAGTGGAGGATAGGAAATGGTGAAAGTGTGAAGGTGTGGAGTGAACCTTGGCTTAAAGGAAGAACATACAGCTTTGTTAGATCTCCAGTTGTGTCAGGAACTGAGCATATAACTGCTCATGATTTATATGATTCTAATACAAATGACTGGAATATGCGCCTTATTGATCATCTTTTTATTAATCGAGAAGCTATCCTCATTAAATCTATGCCTAGACTTGTTGCAACAGAGAATGATAAGCTTATTTTGGAACAGAAGTAGATGTGGTAAGTATTCAGTTCGATCAACTTATTATGCGATTATGGAGGATCTTGTTGATAGTTCTCATCTTCGTATTGAAGGTGCTTGGATGACTATATGGAAAATGTGAATTCCTCCTAAAGTTAAATTGCTGTTATGGCATGCTGTACGTGGGGTTTTACCAACTCGTAGTAACCTACGTAGGCGTCATGTTATGTGTGAGATTAGCTGCCTCATGTGTGAAGGGAATCCGTAAAATGAATGGCATGCTTTTTTTGATTGTGCTCGTGCAGAAAGATTTGGGAGGCTGCGGGCTTATTGGAGGATGTTAAGGCTGTGATGGATGTTAGCGAGAGTTTTCGGGAATGTTTCTTCAAGGTTATCTGCTCAATGTTTGAGAGTAAGAAAAATCGTTTTGTGATGTTGATTTGGAGGCTATGGCGTAGAAGAAATGATACGGTGTGGGAGGGAGTGCTAACATCCTTTAAAACAAGGCGCTGGACCTGTTGCTTGAATGGAGTCTGGCACGTAATAAACGTGCAGTAGCTGGTGCAGCGAATGAAGCTCAACGAAGGCACCAAATAATTTGGCAAAAAATGCAGGAAGGTTGGTACAAGTGCAATGTGGATGCAGCTCTATTTGCAAGTGATAACAAGTATGGTATAGGCATGTGTATTAGGAATTCAACAGGTGCTTTTTATAGAGGAAAAACAATGGGGTTCAATGGTACTCCATCTCCTCAAGAGGCAGAAGCTATGGGTCTTTGGTAAATATTACTTTGGTTAGGAGAGTTGGGACTGACTTCAACAACCATAGAGCTAGATAGTTTACTAGTGGTAAATGGTGTGAAGACAGACCTACGCTCCGATACTGAATTTGGTGTGATTTTGTCTTATTGTAGGAAATTTTTATGTCGATTTTCAAGCTTTCAGGTTAGCTTTATTCGGAGACAAGCAAATATTGCCGCTCACTCGTTAGCAAGAGCTTCAAGATTTAATGCTAGTTCCCAAGTTTTTGATTGCATTCCAACCTGTATGGACTCTATTATCCATAATGAAATAATATGATTTTGATGTTGTCAAAAAAAAGCATACAAGTACATAAGTGAGTATGATTTGACCTGAAATAGAAATATCCCAGTAATGAAAATAAATTTAAAAAATTTAATATAAAATTTTGGAAAGTTAAAAACATCTAATTATTATTTTATTTAGGTTCTCCCATTGTGAATTCTCTCATAATAAAAATCGATATGAGATTCTGAATTTTTACCATAAAACTATTTATTTATTCAATTAAATTAATATTTGTGAGTATAACTATTTATTTGACCAAATTAAATAATTTATTTGGTCAAAACTATTTGTTTGGTTTTATTGAAATAAATTCTCACATAAAATGAAATATTTACTTGGCCAAAAGTACTTATTCTACCAATGACATTCCACGAAATTCAGGTGAGATTTTGGTTAGAGTGAGACATCTAAGTACTCCCTCCATCCCAGTTAACATGAGCATTTTGACTTTATATGGTCAATAATTTCTAAGTTTAATTGAGAATTAATCTCAAAATATAATGGTAAAATATTTAACAAAATTATATTATGAAACTTCACCATCTAAAGTTTCAAAATATAATTTTGTTAAATATTTTACCATTATAGTTTGAGATTAATTTATAGTAAAACTTGAAAATTATTGACCATATAAAGTCAAAATGCTCATGTTAGCTGGGACGGAGGGAGTATCATTTTAATATATTTATTCTCCAACGATGAAGTTTCGTAGAAAATCAATGTGGAGTTTTCAATAATATAGGAATTATTAATTACATTTTTAAGAAACTATTTATTTGGCCTATTCAATTATATATTCGTGAAAATTAATATTTAGTTCGCCAAAATTATTTATTCAGCTTAATGAAATTCTACGAGTTTAATGTAGAATTTTAGATGGGAGAAAGACTCCAAGTATCCTTTCGTTTAGGTTCTCCACTCATGTAGTGTAAAGGCTTCAAGATTTTCATCACAAAATTATTTATTTCACCAAATTAAATCAAGTAGGTTTAGTATTGACCAAATTAAACTATTTAATTGGGCAAAATTATTTATTTAACCAAATTAATTAAATATTCATAGAAAAGAAATTATCTATTTGACCAATATTATTTTTGATAGGTAAAATGAATTTATTCATTCATTTGGAGTACAACGGGTACTCCATCCCATAACAACAACAAAGTTTAAGTAATTTTTCGAAACTAAGATACACGAAAATGAAATGATATCATTTATCTTTGAGCCGAGGGCAGTCCCAAAAAGGGCTGGATATCCTGGACTTATTCCCTCACGGACAGTGGGACTTGTTCTTTCACGGACAGTGAGTTTCGGACTTTACGAGCAGGCTATTGTTCAGAGTCGGCGGGCAGCTTGTTTGTGTTAACAACTACATCAGTGTCGTGACCGAGTGCTTACAATGGGTACAGAATTTAGGCATCGTTTCATACTACACAGCTTGAAACAACTTTTGACCATCAAGTATAATTGGAACTTGAACTGAGAGTGGTTATTTAGCCGTCAAATTTTGTACATGGCTAGATTTCCTATGAGAATTTTCAAATGGACTCCAAATTTTAGGCCGCAAGAAGAAGCCCCGTTAGCTCCGATTTGGGTAAAATTTCCGTATCTTCCAGTCCATTTATTTGATAGGAGAAGTCTTTTTACTATCGCGTCAAGCATTGGTAAACCTCTACGAATTGATAGTGCCACAGCTGACCTCACACGACCATCTACTCCTCGTGTGTGTATCGAGCTAGAACTTACAAAACCACTCTCAGTTCAAGTTCCAATTATACTTGATGGTCAAAAGTTGTTTCAAGCTGTGGAGTATGAAATGATGCCTAAATTATGTACCCATTGTAAGCACCTCGGTCACGACACACCTGTTTGTTTAAAGCTGAATCAACCCACAGTTGTAGCCTCCTCAAAACCCACTGATGTAGTTGTTAACACAAACAAGCTGCCCGCCGACTCTGAACAACAGCCTGCTCGTAAAGTCCGAAACTCACTGTCCGTGAAAGAACAAGTCCCACTGTCCGTGAGGGAACAAGTCCAGGATATCCCAGCCCCTTTTGGGACTGCCCTCTGCTCCACTCCTGAAAAGAACACATTCGCCGATCTGTTTTCTAGACCATAGTCTTGCTTTAATTTCCCCCGCAGCTTTTTCAACACTAGGATTGAGATTGTTGAATATCAAGTCATTTCCAATTTTCCATACCAACCAAATTGTTCGCGCTTATTTTTGTGACCATCCAATATCTCACCGTGTTGCAAGAAATGTGCTATCTCACCGTGTTGCATGAAATGTGCAACAGGTTCGATATGCGGCACCATACATATACATATCCAATGGTAGATTGCACTCCAAATTTTCCAAGAGAATGTACATTTAAAAAACAAGTGTTTTATAGTCTCCTCCTCAACACAGAAAGGACAGAGCATTACCATTTGGATCAATTACACCTCTTTTCTGAAGTGCTGTTCTCATCGGCATCCTCTGTTGAACTACTTTCCAAACCAATGCCTGTATTCTTCTTGGGGCAACCGTTCTCCATAAATTCTTAAAAGCTAACCTTCTCGCTGAATTTGATGACTTCATGTTTTCTCCATGTATCCTCTTGTAAGCCTCTGCAGTAGAAAAAAATCCATTGTTTGAACCAATGTTACATAGGACGGGGTTCGGTTCGAAATGAGGTACGGAAACGGATACGGGAAACTTTAACTTATGAACCCGGTGAAGAGGGAACGTAAGGGTACAAGGGAACGTTTGGGTACGAAGGATAATATATTTATATTAGTTTTTTTATCTAAATAATACTATATCAAATTAGTATTCAAAATTAATATTATAAATGTTTTTCAAATTACTATACTAATTCAGAATTAATTTAAATATTTTCAAATTATTTTATAATATTTTTTTAATATGAAATAGAACCTATAATAAAATTTGGAAGATAATTGCAAAAGATTTGTAAAACTTAAAAATAATGTAGAACCATTTTTTTTTAAATATTTTAAAGATTAAAATTTTATTTTTATATCATAAAACAATAAAAAGTTAAAATAATTTGATAACTTGCAAGACTATAAACAAAGGCATCCAGCACATCTAGAGTCCAGACTAGCATTGGGGAATAAGATTTCTGCAGAAATCGAGGCATTGACTGCTCTCTTCCAGATCTACTTTTCTTTCGGTCATTTCCTCCTCCTTTCCTCTTCTTCCTACGTTCTTCTCTCTTTTTTCTTCTTTTCTTCTCTCCTTATACTCCTTTTTTTGCTTTTCTACCGGAAAAGATGCCGGAATCACAGAAATCGTTGGAGTTAGCGACCCGCAGCGATCTGGGGCGCGACTGTTCCGCGTTCTGGAACGGACGACCCAGATCGCAAAACGGGGGTCCGTTCCACGTTCCGTGTATCTGTGGTTTGAACCTGTCCACCTCCATATATCTTCTTTGTTAATCTCCCCTCAACCTATGATTCCATTCTAACTCCCACTTCCACATTCCATCTACCCATATTGCAAATCTTAGCCTCCTTATTGTTGCTAATCCAATATAATCTAGGAAACAATTCCCTTAATGATCCACCCTCACACCACAAATCTGTTGAAAAGTTTGTCATTCCACTATTTTTATCCACTTACTAATCTCCTTCCACCATCCCCACACTAGACTCCAATTTAACATTCCTTGCTCCCTCAAACCTACCCTCGGCCTCCCTCTTCCCCCATTACTCACAAAACCACCATACCTCGCTTTGATTACCCTCACCCATAACCTCTCCGGTTCGTTTAAAAATCTCCATACCCATTTTTTAAGTAAAACATCATTGAAACACCCCAAATCTTTAAGAAGGGAAAGGAATAAAAATGGAGAGAAACCGAAAGAAAAGAAATTAAAAGGTGTTCTCTAGTTTTTTTTGGAAGGAAGTGGGAAGAAAAGAAAAGATATAATCATTCTTTCAAATTTTCCTCTCAAATTGGAGAGTTCTGAAGAGAAAGAAATCACGTTGTTATTTTTTTAATTTTTCTTCCATTTCCCTTGAACTCGGGAACACGAAAGTAGTTAAGACTTTCCTTCCCATCCCTTTCTTTTCTCTCCATATTTTCCTTTCTTTTTTTTCCTTTACTTTACTAAAACTCGGGAACTAGTAAAGGAAAGAAAAGAAAGGGAAAGAAAGTTAGGAGAGAAAAGAAGGGAAATGAAAGTGAAAGGAAATTGCATTTTATGTTCTCTAGTTGGAAGGAAGTGAAAGGAAAATTAACCATTTTGTTCTTTGCTCTCCAAATCCTTCCAAATCGGAAGGAAAGTTAGGAGGAAAAGTTTTCCTTCCATTTCTTTCCGTTTCTTTTCATTATAAAACTCAGGAACACCAAATATTTTTTCTTTCTTCTTATTTCCATCCATTTCCCTTCTTTTCTCTCGTTAAGTTAAACTCGGGAACTAAGTGTAAGCGTTGATTCCCAAACCCCCACTATTTTCTCCCGAACAAATAACTTCCCATTTAATCCACGGTATTTCTGAATTCGCCTCGCATCCCCCACAAGAATTTTCTTTGGATTTGAGTTAATTTCCCAATAACTTTTTTGGAACTTTATAGACGGATAGGCAATAGATCAGAACTGAAGAAAGAACATACTGAGGTCACTGAACTAAAATAGCTCTTCCCCCCAAAAAAAGTGTTTTATCATTCCATGTCGCCAATCTACGTTTTATCTCCTCAACTAGAGTCATCCACGATACGGAATTTTGATGATTTACTCCCACATATAATCATAGATAAGAAAAAGGATGTCTACCAACTTCACAGCCCATCAATTCAGCCAAGTCCCATACTAAGTTTTCCTCCATATTAAGCCCCAAAAGGCTACATTGACTGAAATTTACCTCCAAACCTGACTCCATTTCAAAGTTGCGTAATATATGCTTGATGTATTTCATATTATCAACTTTTTCGGAGCAGGTGAAGATTGTATGATTTGTATCATCCGCGTACTGAAGGTGTGACACTAACAGCCTCTCCCGGCCAATTTGGACAGCCTCTACAAGCCGGATCTTTGTTGCCTTTTTCATCAATAAGCTCAACCCTTCCGCTGCACTTAGGAATAAGAAAGGCGATAAAGGGTCGCCTTGTCTTAACCCACAACTAAGTTTGAATTCACCCGTAGGTGCTCCATTGATTAGTACCGATGCAGTAGCTGTAGTGACACATTCCTTAATCCATTTGCGCCATCTCGGAGTCAAGTTCATTTTTGCCATATCATATCGTTCAAATATTCCCACTCCACCAAATCATACGCCTTTGCAAAATCTACCTTGAAGATGATTCTATTAAGTTTCTTCCTTTTCGCTTCGTCCATGATCTCGTTCAAAGTAATAATTCCATCCAAAATCTGTCTTCCCCCTACAAAGGCGGATTGGTTTTCCGAAATTAGCACATCCAACACTTTAGCCAACCTCGATGCAGGAATCTTTGACACTATTTTATATATGCTTCCAATAAGAGAAATCGGTCGAAAATCATCAAAACTCTTACAAAAGTCTTTCTTTGGAATCAAGACAATGAAAGTCGGACTAATTCCTCTAAGAAGACGCCCGTCTCTATTGAATTCATTTAGCATTGTCATAATCTCCGATTTCACCACATCCCAACAATTACAAAAAAATGCAAATGAAAATCCATCCGGTACCGGACTTTTATTTGAATCACAAGCCCATAAAGCCCTTTTAGCCTCTTCTCCAGAAAAACTCAGCCACCAGAAATGCATTGTCACAAACGTCATCTTTTCTTTCAAATAGTTCTTCAGTTAACTTCGGACTCATAAGCTTCCTAGCACTAAAGTGTTGTGTAAAATGATTAAAAGCTGCTTTTCTACCTGACGTACTGCCTCCAGCCACTTGTTGTGTTGAATTCCACGATCTCATTCTGCTTAGCTTTCCTATTTATCCACCTGTGGAAAAAACTTTAGTTGATGTCGCCGGACCCACTTTGCCTTGGCTTTTTGGAACAGGAGATTATCTTGCCAATTTAAACGTCTCAATAATTCTGCCATGTTTCGATTTCTCTCAACAATCTCCTCCTCGTTCAGCCCAAGTATGTTATCAATATTGTCCAGTATCTCAATACTTTGCATTCTATCTGAAATTCCTTTCTCTAGTCTGCCAAACGCCTCTTTATTCCACGTCTTTAAGTCATTTCTTAGCATTTTGAGTTTTTCTTTAAGAATGAAGCAGCCAACCACTAATCTCAGAGCGCCCATTTGTCCATGATGAATTCATTGAAACTCGGATGTGATATCCAGCAATTCAAGAACGTGAAAGGCTTTGGTCCCCAATATTTTTGAGGACAGTCAATTTAGATGTCATGATGGTTAGAAATCGTTCTCCCCAATCCTCTTAGTACTTGATTCGGCCATCTATCAATCCATTCCTCGTTCACAAACATTCGATCTAATCTACTTTTACATGTTCAATCTGCCCTATACCACGTAAATTTTTTCCCTCTTAGTATGATTTCAATCAGCCTGGTCATTTGAATGAAATTTTCAAAACTCTCCATATCTCTATTGTCTTCTCCATTCCTTTCCCCCTCCCATCTCTCTCTCTTGGGTTTCTGATTGAGTTGAAGTCTCCTATAACACATATGCACCTATCTGCATTTTGCTCAATTATCCCTTTGATTATTTCCCACAATTCTGCTTTTTCAACTGTGTTACATGGTGCATACACGTTAAGGATACAGCATTGACTTCCATCTTCTCTCAAATTCATTTTACCACTAGTATCCCTTTCGTATGCCATGCACTAGTCTTGCAGAAACCGTTGTTGTTCCACATAGTAAGTATATCACCTGATCTACCTTCTGATTCTTTATGGCGCCCAGTCATAATTCTCGTTCCTCCACAGATTCCTGCAAATTTGGTCCTCCATAATTTCCATATTCTTCTCCCGAAGACAGCATATATCAATGTTGAATTTTGATCAGCATCTTTCGTATTCCTCTCCTCTTTGCTTTCTTCTCTAGACCTAGAGTATTGAAACTGAACATCTTCATTTATTATCCTTAATCTCTCCCTATCCTGGTTTCCTCTTATTTTTTCTCTTCCCTTTCGATCAGCCCTCTCAATTTGCGCAATTTCCTCAACCATTTTCAGATCAGAGATGTTTCCTTGTAGCCCTAATTTGTTACCTGTTTCCCATACCTCTCTTGCTTCTTCTTGTATCTCTCTTTCTTCAACATAGTATTTGCACCTCTGTTCCTCGAGACTGTCGCCATTATTTGGATGATGAAATTTCTTCTTTTTGCCTTGTGCTTCTCTTTTCTCCTCTTTTTTCTTTGCCCGACTTGAGATTTCTTCCTGGGAATTAAACTCGATGTTTGTTGTAGCCTCTTCGAATGATCCATTACTGCTCCATCTGTAACCTCCGAGCTTCTTCCACAATCCATAGAGCAAGGCTCCTAAGTTTCCATGATTTTTTATTCCCTCTTGGTTCATCTCTTCCGCTCTTTCCGTATTTTTGTTATCGAGAACTCCTTTGTTCAGGTCGAAAGGGAGTTGTTTATTCTTGTTTTGGAAAAATGTCTTAAAATAGTAATGTATTTTACTCGAATTTTTAATTACATTAACTTACTCTATTTTTTTACAATCTTAAGAATGCACATCATTTTCGTTTTCAATCAACACTAATTCCTAACACCGTCCATTTAACAGTGACGGAAAGATGATGTGGAAGGCATGTGACCGTCACGTGTATATGTTAAATGACATGTAAGAGTGGTAGTTGAAGATTATAGTACTTTACCCGAGTTTTCAATTATAATGCCTCTCTATTATTTTACAATCTTAGCAATATACATCATTTCCATTTTCAGTCAACACCAATTCCTAACATCACTACAAGATTTGCATTTGATTCATAATTGGTTGTGATTTGTTTGTTGATTTGGTTATTTCACATGATCTGTGTATTTCATCATTATGTAAAAAGCAGAGTATTCTATGAAATGGACACAAGAATTTAGCAAAAACACTAACAAAAAACAGAGTGTAATCCCAAACAGAGTATTAAGACAAAACATTAACAAAAAACACAGTTGTAATATCCATTCATAATTGGTTGTAATCCCATTTAGTCAAAACATAGCTGTAATATCCCAACAAAAACAGAGTACCAGCTTAATCTCCAAAAACCAACAACAGAGTATTCCTTTGACTTGCAGCAGCATTCCTACATTAACCAAAAACTACCTAAGTTCAAAAAACAACCAAAAGACAGAGTACTACCCATCCTACATTAACCAAAAATAACCAAAAAACAGAGTACTACTCATCCTACATCCTATCATTCCTTCTAAAGTTGCTATTCAAGTTCTTCTTAGCAGCATTGCTTTGACTTGCAGCAGCATTCCTTTGACTTGCAGCAGCACTCCTTGTGGTTGGTGATCTACCTGCACCAGCACTCCTTGTTGTAACACCAGGGCAAATTTGTGTAGCACTCTTTCTTTGTGTTCTTGGTGGAGTCTTTTGCACAGCTGAAGTAGTGGCTTTCTCTTTACTATGTTTTGTGACATTGCTTTGCACAAATGTGACTGAGCCTTGAGATGTATTAAGCTGAACTGGCCTTCCTTGTCCTGGACCCTGTTTTAGCAATTGGAGAATATTAACTACTACTTTTCAACATGTAGTAACTAACAATAACATTTAATTACCCTCATGTAAGTGTTGCCAGTTTCAGGGGAAATATAAACCCCATATCCATTAGGCACTTCATCTCTTCTTTGCCTAACATTTCTTGTTGTAGTTGGTTGCACATTTATTCTTGTATCTGGTTGCTCATTCCTTGCTGCAGGTGGACCCTCATTCCTTGTTGCAACTGGTTGCTCACTCCTTGTTGCAGCTGGTTGATTGTTTGATGGTGGACCCTCATTCCTTTTAGCCTACTTCATATTGAAAATCATATAAGAGTCATATAAGTGATAAATGAAAGTTAAAATATAGTTAAAAAAACAATTACATACATATGTCTTCTTTTTCCCAGTTGATGGTATAGATGGAGCTTTGCATGATTTTTTATTGTGCCCATACTGCTTATAGTTTGAGCACTGCAGTTGTCTACCCTTTCTACTAATCTCAGTTGACTGTGCTTGTGACTGCTTAGGCTCCTCATGTGCTGGTTTTATTCTGATTTTCTGAGGTCTGCCAGGCATTCTCCTATGTGGAGGAGGTAAGATTGGTTCACATGTATCTTTGGGCCACAACTGCTCTCCATTCAAAGGCTGCACAAAATTCTCATATGCCACTTTCCATTTCTCCACCAAATAACATTCAGCCACATAGTTGTAAGGATCCTCTTTCAGATAGTATATGGCTGATATTGCATGGCAACAAGGAATGCCACGGAGTTGCCACATCCTATAAGTACATGTCCTAGCATTAGCATCAACAATATACCCAATAACACCCATCTTAACCTCAAACTTCTTCTCTCCATTAAAGGTACTACTCCAAAACCTATGATTCAACTTTTTCCTTGATCTTTGGGCAAATAGGACCCTGCCACTGATCAATGAGTGCCATTCTTTGTTGCATTCTTCTCATCACAGCTAGCCTTATATCTTCTAACATACCAATGATATTCTTATATCTTGCCTCCACAATAGAGCTATCTGTAGATTCAACTTCAAAAACTGCCCAAGCTAGTGAAAACATCTGATTGTTTCCATCCTTACCCACAGCTACCAACAATTCTCCAAAACAAAAAGATTTCAAAAAACATCCATCTAGCCCTAGGATAACCCTACAACCTGCTACCAACCCTTCTTTAATGCATCAAAACAAACAAACATTCTCTTGAAGAATGGTGGTTCAGTTGGGACAACTCTATTAACACTAATCTTGACACAACTACCAGGGTTAGATTTCAGTATTTCACAGCCATAATTCCTCAATTTAGCATAATGTTCAACCAGTTCCTTTTCTACATCACCTAGTGCCCTCTTTTTAGCTCTATGACACTGAACTATGGTCACTTCTACATTATATTTCTCCCTTACATTAGCCACAAACTCCCTTAGTTTCCAAGCAGGTTCTTTTCTGATTTTATCTCCAAACATTTTTGCAAGCCACTTTGAAGAGACCAATTTTATGTTGAAATTCCTTGACCACTCATGTTCAGAAATATAAGACTATACCTGGAAATATTGTTCTTGTTGCATCCAAGTAGCCCAAAGTCTCCATGGACATCCAGGTGCACATATAGCCACCAGCTTTTTCTTATCATTTGATGGAAACTTAATTGTGTAAGCTCCATTTATTGCATATGAGGCCAAAGCTTCCTTCAGTTGTGTTGGGTTTGCAAATTTCATTCCTAATTGGGGTTCAATATTAGGCATGGAAGTCTTTGGGTTGAAGACTAGAAATCTAGGTTTCCTTCTTCCCTTGCCAATATTATCTTCAGTCTCTAATTCAGGGCTATCATAGTCACATGAGTCATAATCAAGTTCAACATATTCAGAAGGTCTAGCTGCTGGATTGGGTGTTGGTATGGTTTCAGCATGCCCAACTGGTGGGGTGGGTTGAAAAGGCCTAACTGGTGAAGTGGGTTGAGAAGGCCCAACTGTTGGGATGGGTTGAGAAGGCCCATTTTGTGTATTTTTTACTTGCAATTTCTGTAATATTCGTACCTTTCCATTTTAGAAGTTTACATTTTTGGTGTATATCTATTTTTATCGACTCGATTATAATCGTTTCGACATTTTGAATCTACTTTATTCTTAGAGTTTTTCCATTTGGATGAGTTTCGGAGATATTTTCACATAATTCCATTCTATATTATGTTTTGCCGTGTGTACGTTCGATTCTCGTTAAACTCGTGCGTTTTCATTGTTTCTTTGTTTACATAAGTTCGTATGGTTGAGTTGTTCGTGTTGCGAGTTTCGATTTGTCAATCCGACATCGTATCGTGATTTTCGAACGTTTGGGCCGTTTTATAATTTCCTTAAACTTAAGGAAAATTACTTTCATTGTCGAATTCCGAATCTTCGGGAAATCGGAATTATGTTTCCTTTTAACTCTTAGATTCGTCATCGAGAATACTTCGTAACCATATTTTTTGTTCGATAGCAGGTCCGAGTTTCGAGTCGTCAGGGCGATTCGGACAATGATTTTAGATCGTCGGTAGGGTGTTACGGCCGTAACACCCCATTCATTACGGCCGTAATGTTGGCCTTATTACTGCGTAAGATAGCCCCTGTTATGGCCATATGACCCATTGCTTTAAAGCAATGGACGAGGTCGAACCTCATTTCACTTCCTTCTTTCGTTTTTCCTCGTCGGGCGATCAGAGAACCTTCATGGCGATTTCTTCCACTTCTCATCCGTGTATTCTTCATCTTTCATCACCGTGAGATCGTAGGAGCATAACATCATTAACGTAATCATCTTCCTCCGTCCGAATTCAAGGTATTTTCGTCTAGAACCCTAACTTGTCAATTTTGGGGGGTTTTCTGGGTTTTGCTTATTAAACTCGAATTGTTAAAGTATGTTGTAATATTCCTTACCGATTGTTGTTATTGGGGGATTCCCAATCCGATTTCGTCGAGTTTAATCCATGAATTATCGATTCGGGATATTTTGCGTAAACCCTCGCCCGTATCGATTGAACCTATATTGTCATAGCTTGTAATCGAGGTTGTGGGCATATTCATTCGATTATTGTTATCGTATAGGACTGAGTTATGTTAATCCTTCGTTTAGGAATGGTTGTTTTCCCTCCGGATCATTCATAGTCGTTGTTCATTCCCGTTTCGTCGAAGATGTCTCAAAGGCAAGTACTTTACATTTGTTTACATGTTCTAGTATTTGAATTATGGCTTTTCGTGATTGTTGTGGATGGATATGTGTATGTTCACCTAGGGATGGTCCGACGGGGCCTCTAGAGATACGTATTGCCGTGTGTGCGTATCACGAACTATGGTTAACCATCCAGGGATGTCAGATGGGGCTCTGCGGGGTACGGTGGCCGTGAGTCTCGTACGAATGGTTAACTTTGAATTGTTTTGTTGGAGAAATGTATTTTGTGCTTGTGCACCGTGAATATTCCGGAATATAAATAATTTCTAAAATGACTTTTGGCGCATATTTTCATCTGATTAGAATGGTAGTTCAAATGGATTGTACTTTCACTAGCAGTTGTCGCTAACCCCTTAAATGGGGGAAATACTTTTGTATTTCAGGTACAGGTCATGGAAGCAAACGAGCATGCGAGCCGTACGAGGATGATGGGCAAACGTGATTCTGTTCAGTGGTTGTCCGTTGGTGTTTTGTTTCTGGAGTTTATTTATTATATCATTTGCTTAAGTACTCGAGTACTTCTTTCTGAAATTTATTAATATTGTGTACCCATTTTGGGAGTGGATTTAATGTCGAATTGTATTGTCAATTTCGGTCTTTTGTTTTGAATGTCGTGGATTGAGAAATTGTCTGTGTGTTAATGATGTTTGTCTTTGTCGAATGTCATATTGGTACGTTAGCCTGGTGGATTCCAATGTGTGGGGTCCACGGCGCTGTAATATGCCCTGATTGTCTTGGAGGTGTTACAGAATATGGTATCAGAGCTTAGGTTTATGGATACCTAGGCTGTCAGTTATTTGGGTCTAGTTGAGTATCGTTTTTGAACAGTATCACTGCTATGCCATCATCTCAGTACGCCGGTGCTCGTAAGTTTTTCCTAACTTGACTCGTTACATTATTCTGTTCTATTCCCTTCTTGCTATTTTGTTGCGTTTTGCGTTGAACTGTACTCACCCGTTACTTCTTCAGAATACCTGCTGGTAGAGGACGCGGACGCGGTAGGGGACGTGGCGCATCCGGTGGGGCGGCCATTTCCGATAACTCGAGAACTGATTCGGCGATGCCTTTTGTTGGCCACTAAGTATACTGGATACAGCTTGGAAAGAGTTATAAACTACAAGCTGTACAGTTTTAAATGTGAGTGCATAGCGGAAGTCTTAAATACAGTAAGTTGCTGTGGATACAACAACTCGATATGCAAAGTATACTTAAATAATCACAGTAATTAAAACAAGTAAGGCAGAAGGTAAATAACGCAATATTTAAAGTGGTTCGAGATAAACCCATCTACGTCCACTGGTCCTCCACATAGGAGTAAAAAGTTTATTATAATTACTGCGTACACAACTACGTAATTATAACAACACACAATCAATATATCGTTCACACAGATTGATATAAAGATCTTAGCTTCAACCGTTCACACAGATTGGTTTGAGCTAACACTTTGACTGGCTTCTTCACATACAGTTCTGAAGCTTCGTCTTCTTCGATGCAATTCCTTCACACACAGTTCCGGAGTAGCAAAGATTAATCAGTCCACACAGGGCTGATCTGGGTTTGTTCAAAGATAGAACAGGGTATGAACAACAGCTTTGACTTTCTGAGCTTCTAGCTGATGATGTGCTGTTCAAGTTGTTGAGCACTGTATATCTCTTTGATCTGAATAGCAGTAAGCTTTGGAGATATGTTTTGCTCAGAATATTTCTTTGTAAGCTTGATCGTTTTGTAGTCTTCAATCTTCAAACTCTAGAGATATATATAGTCTCTGAAATATATCCATTGAGATAAATCCGTTGAGCAAGATTCCATTCCAACGGGATGAAAAACACGATCCGGATTTTGCGGGATTTGAAGATCTGTTGACTTACAGTATTTAACTACTTTATCCTTTAGTATTTAAATACTTCTTTATCAACAGGTCTTGACTTCTAGTGGGAACTGAAGATTCCTTCTTTGTCCTGTTGAGAGCTGTATGGAAGATCACTGTATTTGACAATTCGAGACAGATTCCATACTTAGTCTTCTATAAGACTTCTTTCTTTGTCTTGTATCTTTGGATCTATGAGAGGTCTTCGATACAAAGTTGACACAACTTTTCGATACAGTTTCCTTCAGTATTGAGGTTTGGCTTATTGTCAAAACATCATAACACTTCATCTCGATACAGGGATTGTTTATCCTAACTGTTTCGATACCGGGCATTGTTATCCCAACAATTTCGATACAGGGTATTTGTTATCCCAACAATTTCCCCCCTTTTGATTTGCCAAGACTTAAATCTTTCAAGTCTTCTTGATGATGCCAAAACCTTCTTCAGGAAGCGAATGACTTTCTTGATGATTTCAGGCATATTTCTTGGTCTTCTGTCGAATGATCTGGCTTTCAGCAACTTAGTCTAATTTATGAACTGCTCGTAGGCGAGTTCGATACAGCTAAGAATTTTTACAACTTAAGCTTATGATTGGCGCGCAGGCACAATCTTACAATGTATTATAGATGTATACAACTGAATCTATGAACTGTTCGTAGATAAGTTTGTACAGCTTAATTTTCAAACAAGTTTCTATACTTGTGATTGTTATCTCATCAATTTAAGTTATGTAATCATACATAAACACAGTAGATTACGAGTTGTAATATTTCAAGACAAGCAAACATTTTTATTGATATTCAAAAATAGAGTACAAGGATTGCTGTTTTGAAAGAAGATTTACAAACAATAATACGAGGATTTCAGCTCCTATAATCAGCATGTCTCCATGGCCTCTTCTCTGGATCATGCTCGGTTCCACGCCACCAGTGCTGTAGGGAATCGTTGCCTCGATCTAAATAGATTGCTCTACCATCGTATGATCTGTCAAAGGCAAGAATCCAGCCTTCTGGATGGGTGATCCGATCTCCTCTTCGATGCTTGGATTTTATTTCCTGTTGGAGAGGAACCTTTCCTTCTTCTAACATATTCGTAAATTTGTCTGCAGCCTTCGCTAATGTTTTATAACTTTTGAAGATGGCGGATTTCTTGACGAGTTTAATGAAATATCTCATCAGCTCATTTTTCCTCCATTTCTTCACTTCTTCGGCAGTGGGATGGCGGTTGGTTGGCAGATGAATTTCAGAAGGTCTTTGGATTAAGCTTTGCCAGGGGACATTGGGGTCATTGAACTCAGGTCGAGAACCTGAAATCTTGAAACTTTGAGAGGGTGGAGCTAATTTGTTCAATTCAACGGTAATGCTGTCTTGAGCAGCATTAAATTCTCTTTCGTGCTGGAGCCTTGTTCTCCTGGCAACTTCTCTCGCTTCTTCCCCCTTTTTGGTGTCATCAAGACGTCCTAAGATCTCCAGTGCGGCATCCTATTTCGTATCAATGTTTGTTATTCTTTCGACAAGGGTGGAGAGCACCTGCGACATATCTTTGATACTTTTGTCGCGGGCTCGAAGATGAGAAGTAGTTTCGATCATGGCTGCTGCTGTCTTGGCCTCTGATATACGAGTTTTGGATGCCTCTTCTCTCAGGAGTTGCTCTTGTTTTTCTTGCAGATTCTTCAGGGCTTGCTTGAAGACTTATGGCAATAAAGTGAAGGCTTCTACTACCCGAGAGACTTCATGCTGTAATGTATTCATCTCTTCGACAGTAGAAGTGTGCATCCAATTTAGAGCTTTTTCTACTGAATACAAGGCATTTACTGCATCCTGGATAAAGACGGTTTAAAGGCCAAGAGCACGCAATCGCTCTTTCCTAGCAGCAGTGCTGGGAGAATCCGGCTTAGCAAAGTCTTCGGCTCCATTCAACCTTCTCAAATTCACGGTAGGGCATGAATGGAGTTGGACATCCTCAGGTACAGTACCATCTTCGGATTCTACAGTTAATGGGGCGGGAGCAGTTGATGCGGGTTCGGTGGTAGAAGTTGCTGTATCCTCCTGTTGCGAAGAGGTGTCTGTAGACATGGGTACAGGAGGGACTGATTCCTCCTGTTGTCTCTCAGCTTCCGCCTGTTCCGGCAGAGGGACTGATTCCTCTTGCTGGACGGCGCGTGAAACTTCTTCTTCTTCTGCGGCAGCAGGCTCGGGTGCCTGTTCTGAAACAATTTATTCTTCCTCGACTTGAGGGACTGATTCCTCATCGTCAGGAATATGTTCTTGTTGTGGCGAAGGGGGCTCACGTCGGATTGATGGCCCTTCGTCATTCTTGGTTTGGGAGACATCTTTGTCCTGAGCCTCCTCACGACTCATTCTCAGACCTGCCTGTAAGGCATCGTCGTCGTCGTCTGAGTCATGGTCATCTTTTGGATCTTGGGGAGAGTCCTCGGACTTATCTTTTCCTTTTCTTCTGGAATCTGATTTTTGCAAGAGATGGCTTTCAATCAATTCTTTGCAGTAGAGATTGTCCCATTGGATCAGGGCGTCAACTTCGGTTGAGTCCGTCACTTCCAATACAAATCTTTCTTCATGGCTCCAGTCGCTCCAGTTGTATAAGATGTCGTATGGAGCTAGCCTGTAGCTTTTTCATTGAAGGAATCTTTCATAAGCATGATCAATCTGCACAGAGAGAAGGGTTTTGTTGATAATAGTGTCCGGGGAGGGACTTCGTACAACGTCTGAGTCCGCTGTAGCGAGGGGTTCCTCTACAGGTATGGAATCCTGTATGGAAGAGGGATTCCTTATAGGGGATGGTACCCCGAAGGAAGGTGGATCCTGTACGGGTGTGGAATCCCGCATAGGAGAGGTAGTTGTTGGCTCCAAAGGGGCAGCCGACTCGCTAGAGTCTTCTAAGTTGGCAGGTGTCCTTTCATCCGTCGTTGCCGCCAAAGGCTCGGGATTTACTGTCGAGACAGTAACGGGCATCTCTTCCACAGGGGTTGGGCCCTGGGGTAGTTTTTCAGTGGGTTGCGCCACTATAGAAGCATCCTCGGAGGTTTTTGTGGATTTAGCTTTATAAAGCCTCATTAGCTTCCTTTTCGGCTTCTCAGTAGCAGTTGGTGTCTTGCTGTGAGATCTCTTGCGTTTCTTGGAAGATTCCACACTATGGGATTTCGAAGACATATCCCTTGGATCTTAAGAAACGGGCATACTGCGGACTTTTGGTTGGTTGCAGACCAGAGTGCTCTGGTTATAGGCTGAAGGCTTGACGCCTCCTAAGTAGATCCGGGAGCTGATTTTCTTCGCATATGCGGATTGTGGAAGTCTGTATTTCGTCAAAATATGGTTTAAAAATAAACCAAATGATTTCTTTTGAGTGGCAGGCTTGGACACTTCCTCCTGCAAGCGCTTCAAAATAATCTGGCACCAATTGACCTTTTCACAGGTCAAAATCGCAACCATCATCCTAAATCCAAGGTTTGTGCACATTTTAAATGCACCAGTGCGATTCTCGATGATTCTGCAACAAAAGTCATACAGGTACACGTATGGCAAACAGAAATTCTTCTTGTGACAGGTGGTGTGCACATATTCAACTGAAGCTGAACCGGTGAACAGGCCATAGTATTTGGTCAACAACTCTTGAGACCCAAAAGTCTCAAGGTCTTCCATGGTCAGGCCATCAGCGGGCAGCCTGTAAATGTTCTGGAGAATATCTCGGTCGATGCAGATCTCCACTCCTTGAATGACAGCGGTGATGTCAGCGACGTGTCCTCCCTGGGCTAGCGACAGAAAGCGAACGGCAGCGTTGAGGTAGAAGTCCTTAACCAAATGAACGTCGTATTTCTCAGCGGTGTGACTCCCAAGGTGGTAGAGGCCTTGCTGAAGGAGTCTGGTGATGATGAACTCCATTGGTTCGACATCATTAGCTTCAGCGAGAATACGCTCAATGACAACAGATCTGGAGAAGATCCGTCCATCGATGATGTTTGATGCTTTCTTGAGGGCGGGAGAAGATGTCTGAGCAGCCATTGGTGATTCTCAAGAAAATATGAAAGAGATTAAGAGAAATTTGCAGTAAAATGCAAAGAAAACTTGTAGGCTGTGTTTGCTTGAGTGCTCTTAAATTTTGCATAAAGCGTAAAGAGTCTCAAATGGCAGTATCAGTCCTTTTATAGTGGGCGGCGAAGAAGGGTTTCTCAGAGAATGAATGGTCAGATTTAAGGGATGGGAACCGGCTTTTGAAATGAACGGTCAAGATGGACTAAGTGTAACTGGTACACTTATCCATTAAAATGTTAAAATATGAGCGGGTCCCACTTCTGATATTTGTTGTTACCCTTAATGCCTGAAACGGCGGTTTAAAACATTAAACAATTTAAAAACATCGCGGATTTTGAGATTTGATTGTCCAGATGTCGTGTAAGGCATTTAATGTAAATGACGTTTGACATGAAAACAGGGCACGTGGACAAAAATTATTTCTATAATAAAATATTATAATATAATATATATACACTGAATTGAAATCCTATAGTATGTGCCGTGTCCGCGATGATACAGCGTTCCCCCTTAAAAGGTACATATAGGTTTTAATTCCATACAGCAATTTTTGGATTAATGTTGTATTCCTGGGTCATACTGTATTCCCCCTTAATTATTGCACACGTCAGCTGTAGGATTATTCATATGTCTTTGTTCCCTACAGTGCTGTATTGAAGGCTCTGAGTGTACAGATAATTAATGGTGGGTACTGTATTCTTGGGTCTTACAGCATTCCCCCTCAATTGTTGAGTAAAAACAGTAAATTACTTAGAGGGAGTCGGGTTGTAGCATTCCCAATTCTTGCCTAAGCATGTTGAATCTTGCTGTGTCGAGAGGCTTGGTGAAGATGTCGGCCAACTGAATATCTGTATGAACCTTTTCGAGCCGAACATCCTTGTTCTCGACATGATTCCTTATGAAATGATGCTTCATGTTGATATGCTTAGTGCGCGAGTGCAATACAGGATTGTGCGTGATTGCAATTGCACTCGTGCTATCACACATGATTGGCGTCTCTCTGGCTTCAATCCCATAATCTGACAACTGCTGCTGCATCCAAAGGATCTGCATACAGCAACTACCAGCAGCATAGTATTCTGATTCAGCCGTGGAAAGAGAGTTTGCCAATTGCTTCTTACTGAACCAAGAGACAAGTCTAGGTCTAAGAAAGTGACAAGTTCCACTTGTACTCTTCCTATCTAGCTTGCAGCCTCCGAGATCCGAGTCGCTGTATCCAACTAAATCGAATCGCCTTCTTTAGGATACCACCGTCCTACATCGACTGTTCCTTTAATATACTTCAGGATTCGTTTAGCTGTATTGAAGTGTGATTCCTTAGGTGCTACTTGATATCTCTCACACACTCCAACAGCAAATTGGATATTGGGCCTGCTAGCCGTTAGGTACAGGAGCGAGCCAATAAGCTTCCTGTAGAGTGATTGGTCAACCGGCTTTCCGGCTTCATTAGCACTAATCTGCACGGAAGTGCTCATGGGGGTTGATGATGATTTGGAAGTGTTCATTCCAAATTTGTTGAGAAGCTCCTTGCTGTATTTTTCCTGGTTGATGAAGATCCCTGTAGGCAAATTTTTTACCTGCAAACCTAGGAAATAACTAAGTTCTCCCATCATACTCATTTCAAATTTACTTTGCATGAGATGAGAGAACCTTTGACACAGAGCAAGGTTAGTTGAACCAAAAATTATATCATCTACATATATTTGCACCATCAGAAGGTCATCGCCTTCCTGTATTTTGAACAAGGTCTTGTCCACAGCACCTTTCTCGAATTCATTATTGGTTAGATACTGGGACAGGGTCTCATACCAGGCTCTAGGGGCTTGCTTAAGTCCATACAGTGCTTCCCTTAGCCTGTATACTAGGTCGATGCCGTCTGTGTTGGCAAACCCTGGTGGTTGTTCAACATAAACTTCTTCGGCAAGGTCTCCATTTAGGAATGCACTTTTGACATCCATTTGATATACAATGAAGCTCTTATGGGCGGAAAAGGCTAAGAATATCCTAATGACTTCTAGTCTGGCTAGAGGGGCAAATGTTTCATCATAGTCTATGCCTTCTTCCTGTCTATAGCCTTGTGCGACTAGTATGGATTTATTCCTTATAATAAGTCCATTTCGATCCTTCTTGTTTCGAAATACCCATTTGGTTCGTATAACCGATTTATGCGTAGGTCTGGGTACAAGATACCATACTTTGTTTCTTTCGAAACCGTTAAGCTCTTCTTCCATAGATGTTATCCAATGAGAATTATTAAGAGCGTCTATGGTCGAAACATGTTCGGACTGGGCTAAGAATACATCAATAGTGCACATGTTGATTCTTCTAAGCTCGGATTGAGATTTCCGTTCAGGGAATGATGATATCTCAGTATCTAGTTCTTTTTGTGCACACAGTACATTTACTTGTGCACTCTGTATTCTCCTACGAGTAGAAACACCAGCATCTATGTTTCCAATGATCATCTCTTGCGGGTGATCTCTCAACCATCTTCAGTCGGGTTCTAATTCAGGGTCCCGTACTGTATCGAGAGTTTCTGTAGATACAGCTTCAGCTTATACAGCGTCGGCTTCATCTACGTCGATTCTTACAACTACGGGGTTGATTTCTAGGTCAACAACAGGTTCTATGGGAGTTGGTGTATCTAGGATGGAGAGTTGTTGGATGTTCTGAGTAACATCTTCTATTCCTGTAGGGTCATGGTGAGGTTTGTCGAACACGACATGAACTGATTCCTCGATCGTCAGCTTCCTTTTATTAAAGATCCTGTAAGCTTTGCTGACGGAGGAGTATCCTACAAATATTCCTTCATCTGATTTCTCATCAAAGGTTCTAAGTTGATCCTTCCCATTATTCAACACATAGCACCTGCATCCAAAAATGTGAAAATACGAAACTAACGGAGTTTTGTTGTTCCATACCTCGTATGATGTTTTGTTGTGGTGCTTGTTGATGATACAGCGGTTTTGAGTGTAGCATGTTGTATTGGTTGCTTCACCCCAGAAACGTTGTGGCAACTTGCTTGCGGCAATCATTGTTCTTGTTGCTTCTTTCAACATCCTGTTCTTTCGCTCGGCAACACCATTTTGTTGAGGTGTATGGGCAACTGAGTATTCGTGCTGTATCCCATTTTTCGAACAGTATTGCTCTATAAAGCGGTTAGTAAATTCTGTACCTCTGTCGAAACGAATGGACACGATACTCAATGCCTTTTCATTTTGAAGCTTTCTCAGGAGCTCAGACAACTTTGATGTTGTTTCCTTCTTCTTGCTTAAGAAAATTGTCCGAGCATACCTGGAGTAGTCATCAACAACAACAAGACAGTATTTCTTACCTCCCAAACTTACCGGGTCTACAGGACCGTAGAGATCCATATGTAGCATCTCCAATACTCTTTGGGTTGAAATGTAGGATTTGCTCTTCAGGGTTGACTTGATTTGCTTGCCTTTCTGACAAGGTCCGCAGACGCTGTCCTTTTTGAATGACACGTTTGGCAGTTCTCTTACCATTCCCTATCTTGAGAGCTTGTTGATCGTCTTGAAGTTGACATGAGACATCCTCTTGTGCCATAACCAACTTAGATCTGCAGTGCCTTTGGAAACAAAGCATGGAATTGAGGAGCTCATAGGCTTCCAGTCAGCAATATACATGTTACTTGATCTGCTTCCTGTAAGTACAACTTCTTTGGTCTGGATGTTCTTGACTCTACAGCGATCTATATTGAATTTCACCGAGAACTGTTTATTACAGAACTGGCTAATACTAAGTAGATTGTAGTGTAAGCCTTCAACATATGCAACATCGGTGACTTTGAATTTTCCTACAAGAAGGTTTCCTTTCCCTCTTGTTCTTCCTTTATATTTATCACCGAAAAGAACTTTTGGACCGCGACCTTCTACGAAATCTGATAGCTTGCTTCTATCTCCGGTCATGTGCCAAGAGCATCCACTATCGAAGTACCAGGTGTCCTCGTCTAGGATGTCCTATATGCAAAAAGATTAAGTAGATTTAGGTCCCCTTTGATTGTTGGGTCCATGAATGTTAGTGCCTTTAGGTACCCAAATTTTCCTAACAACAATTGGTTTACTGTAGGTCTCATTCGGTACAGTGTTGCGGTATCTACGTGGGGCATATACGTAGTCGCTATAACCATGATAATTGTTATGCATGTAAAATTCAGAGTTATTATTATTAGTCCAGTACGAGTGCCGTCTCGGAGGTGGAGCCATCTTCTTTGGCCTAACAGCTTGCCTTCTAGGTCTCTAGTTGGATTCCCAACGCTATTATTGATATTGTGCAGACACCTGCTGTCTCGAGGAATAACGGGGCTCCTGTATCCAATACCTAGGCGTGTTGTACTGATAGTACTGCCGTGCGGGCCTTTGATATTTGGATACAGCCTTCCTTCTGAACGGCTGTTGGTGCTGTTGATATGCTCGGGGAGCATGATGTTGAATGGCTGGTGATTCCGCTGTCTGGAATAGGATTGCGGGGGCGGAATAGCAGCCTTTCTTTGTTGTCATGTGCAACAGGTTCCTTCACAGGACTCGAAGTTTATTTCGACACAGGAATGTGTTCCACACTCTTGACAAACAATATACTAGTTTTCCCTTTGTTTGAACATGATCTGTATCCTAAGACACTTTTATCATGAGCATGTTGCCCAGTGCTCAGAATTTCTTCCATTCTTTTGGATGATTTCTCGAACGATTATAGAATGGTCTCAAGTTCATCTTCTCGTTTTTCGAGAGTTTTGACTTTGACTTGAAGTAGAACGAAATCATTTATCTTGCTCTCATTGTGAGTTTTAACCTCACTTAGTTCATGATCAAGTTGATGATTGCTCTCCATGAGTTTTTCATAATCGACTTTGCTGGTTTCACAATCAATAGACATATTTTTATAATTTATTTTCAGCAAGTCGTTTTCATCTTTTAGCTCTAGGTTAGACAGTTGGAGCTGTATATTCTCATTTTTCAATGTCTCATGGGCCTTTTGAATGTTTTTAAATTCATTCATCATGTTTTCAAAAGTATGAGATGCATTTAATGGAATAGCTGAGGTTGAGCTTACCTCATCGTCGCTGTCTTCACCTTCCGGAATGTCCTTGGCCATAAAGCACATATATGCTTTATCATCGAACTCATCGTCAGATGAATCACTTTCAGTGACCATCTGAAGACATTCTTCGGATTTGGATGGTGTGGGGGAGGCTTCTGATTCTCCAATCAGGGCCTTGAGCTTGTTTTTCCAAGCACGTCTTCTTTCATCTCTCTCTTGTTGCTCGGCCTCCTTCAACCTTTGAACTTTGGTTTGAGGACATTTATTTGCATAATGTCCTGGTTTCCTGCAATTATAGCACAGGTTAGCATCACCGGATGAAGTTTCGGTACTTACCTTGTGGAAAGGTTTGGGCCTGTAGGGTGTTTTTCCCGATTGCTTGATGAACTTCTTGAACTTATGCATGATAAGCGCCATTTCATCTTGAGATAGGATGTTGTCGTCACTGTCAGCATTCTTGTGACTGGGCTTCGATGAGCTGGGCATGCTGTGTCGACGGTTCGATACAGCGGCTAGTGCTGTAACCTTTGAAGGAGATTCTTCAGCTTTCTCTCTCCTGTCAATATCATACTCAAAGGCTTTGAGGTCAGAGAAGAGATCAAAAGTAGATATTTCATTTAAATTACATGACACATGCATAGCTGTGGTCTTAATGTCCCATCAGGTAGGGAGAGATCTGAAAAATTTTAAATTCTTCTCCTTTTGGGTATAAATTTTGCCCAAAGCTTCAAGTTCACCAACAATACCAGTGAATCTGAGGTCAAGTTCCTCAAGTGTCTCAGTTGGTTTCATTTCAAAAGATTCAAATTGCTGAGTTAATTTTGAAATTTTGTTTTCTTTTGAGAGCTCAGTTCCCTCACAAATCAACTTGAGTTTATCCCAGATTTCCTTGGCTGTTTTACAGCTCTTTACCTTTGAGAACGTGCCTTTGTCAAGAGTGACAAATAACGCGTTCTTAGCCACATTGTCGAGATTGGCACACTTTCTTTCATCTGTGGTCCGTTGTTCACGCTCCTTCTCGATCATATCATCATGGGCTTGGCCTTCAATCCTTGCAGCCGTGTTTACCTTCATGATCTTAATGGGGCCATCCTATATAACAAAAATCATTTCTTCGTGCATTGCTGCAAGATGAGCCTCCATCCTGATTCTCCAATCATAAAATTCATTAATAGAGAACATAGGCACTTTGTTGATCATAGATGTATCCATGTGAGAATAAAGGAATGAAAAAGACTGTTTAAAAATTAAGTGATCTGGATCTGATTCGGTTAAAAATATGACTGATTCTCTTTAGAATCAACCGCTCCGATACCACATGTTGGCCACTAAGTATACTGGATACAACTTGGAAAGAGTTATAAACTACAAGCTGTACAGTTTTAAATGTGAGTGCGTAGCGGAAGTCTTAAATACAGTAAGTTGCTGTGGATACAGCAACTCGATATGCAAAGTATACTTAAATAATCACAGTAATTAAAACAAGTAAGGCAGAAGGTAAATAACGCAATATTTAAAGTGGTTCGAGGTAAACCCATCTACGTCCACTGGTCCTCCACACAGGAGTAAAAAGTTTATTATAATTACTGCGTACACAACTACGTAATTATAACAACACACAATCAATATATCGTTCACACAGATTGATATAAAGATCTTAGCTTCAACCGTTCACACAGATTGGTTTGAACTAACACTTTGACTGGCTTCTTCACACACAGTTCTGAAGCTTCGTCTTCTTCGATGCAATTCTTTCACACACAGTTCCGGAGTAGCAAAGATTACTCAGTCCACACAGGGCTGATCTGGGTTTGTTCAAAGATAGAACAGGGTATGAACAACAGCTTTGACTTTCTGAGCTTCTAGCTGATGATGTGTTGTTCAAGTTGTTGAGCACTGTGTATCTCTTTGATCTGAATAGCAGTAAGCTTTAGAGATATGTTTTACTCGGAATTTTGAGTGCCAATTGCACATATTTGGTTACACATTATACGTGCCTTCTGCGCCCCAAAGCGCATTGGTCTTTAGAAACGATTAAGTATTCACGCTGGATAAGAATCTCCAGACGTTTATCCGCTATTTAGAACCTTCACAATGATCTCTTTACCGCATGATTTGCGGATTGTCACTTTAGTGAGACAACCTTCCCGTCGTTAGGGGGAGAAGAGAAAACATGATTTCTCGGGGAACGACATGAATTGTCATGGTGTGTCCCCACTTTGTCTCATTATGATCCCCGAACTTCACAATCTTACCGTGAAGCACAAAGAATACTCAATCTTCAGGATGTAGCAGATTCGATGCCTGATGCATTTACTGATATCGTTCAAGTGACAAGATCTCATATTACAGCGGCAAATATGTCTGTAAGGTTAGAAGTCCCCTCTAAGGGGCACATCGCCAATGAACCAGGTGATGCAACTGCACCTGATGGAGGCGTGGTTGAGGCCGTGGCTCCCTGCGAAGGAAGGGGTGGAAGCCTCATGGTTCGACTAAATACTCACCCAAGAAAGAGGTAGAGTATGGCACAAATTCACATGTTAAGCATCAATGAACTCGTTTCATGAGATCATGCTTGATTTTATTATGTCCATGAATCATGACAAGGGGTACGCCCCAAAGATATGATTCAGAAAATCAAGAATCTTGATGAAATTATGAGGGTGTGGCCTGATCAACCACCCACTTTGATGACATGTCATGAATCATAAAGTATGATGATGTCGAACCTCGCTCAGTTGGATAAAATCAACATAGAGCTGATTAGCCTATAAGAAAAACATTCCAGGTGGAACTAGATTCTCTGAGTCAGGTATTTGGTGTAGGTAGTGCTAACCTAACCAAGTGTAAAGCCTATAGGACATAAACGAGTCTTGATCATAAAGCATAGTGTGAATAGTAGAGTCCTAATGTACAAGGTTCACGAAGTAATGCTTCTCACAATGCCCTGGAATGGATTACGACGAAATGTACTCCCACGTATACGTTCTGCTATTTGATTAGCGTAGTAATTTCTGAGGGACTGGAACTGCAGCCAATAGATGTGGTTATTGCGTATCTCTATGGGGATCTAAATACAGAGATATATATGGAAGTGCCCGATGGCATTTCACTACCCAAATCAAGTAACTCCAGACCACGGAGTGCGTATTCAGTTTGTTTGAAACACTCACTTTACGATTTGAAACAATCCGGAAGGATGTGGTATAACCGTCTAAGTGAATACTTGATTGGGAAGAGATACAAGAACGATGAACTGTGTCCTTGCGTCTTTGTAAAGAAAACAAGTTTTGGATTTGCGATCATCGCAGTATATGTCCACGATATGAATATAATCGGCACTCTTGATGAAATGAGAGAAACCACCGGATACTGGAAATCTGAGTTTGAGATAAAAGATCTTGGGAAAACTCGATTCTGTAGAGGCATTGACATAGAACATCGAGTTGTGGAACTCATTTCACTGGTCTACCTATGTCCAGAAGATTCTCGGGTACATTAATATGGACAAGGTAAACCCGACTAGCATCCCATGATAGGTCTAACATTTGGATGCATAGGAAAGATCCATTTCGTCAAAAGGAAAGTGACAAAGAGCTTTGGGAGCTGAAATTCCCTACTTGAGTGCAATAGCACATTATTGTACTTGGCTCAATGTACACGACCTGATATCACTCCTCAGTTAATTTGTGACTAGATTTAGTTCAGCATAGACGCAACATCAATGGAATGTTATCAAGAATATTTTCTGATACTTAAAAGAAACAATTGACTTTGGACTATTCTTTCCCTACAAGCAGGCAAAGGAAGCTGCTTACGAAATGGCAAATGCTAAAGTAAATGCTGGTGCCGAAGAAACTACCACAAAGTATGTGTTGGTATGATTTGCTTATGTTTTGGAAATCGACTATGTAAACCCCTTTTAGCTACCTCCTTCACGACATGGTTATTGCTTTGCATGAATCAGTCCGTGAGTGTACATGATTAAGAACTACCATTCTACACTTGTGAGGAACTAGTGGTTAAGTACTACCACTGATGAGCATACTTACATTTATGAACATAATGTAACTTGTAAATCCCATTGATTGATGAAATGATAATAACGGGAAATCTGTGAGATATAACGGAACATACTCACATAGGTTTTACTCTTTTCCTTAGACCAAGGTTTATTTTCCCCACTGGGTTTTGTTACTTGGAAAGGTTTTTAACGAGGCAACGATATATGATGTAAGCATTAGGGGGAGCTGTAGAGTTTTCCAACTTCCGATATTGATGCAAAGATCACAAGGAAATGGTGATTTTTAAAGAAACTTAATCACATGTGTTGTACTCTTTTCTTTGACCAAGGTTCATTTTCTCCCGTTGGGTTTTGTTACTTGGCGAAGTTTTTAATGAGGCAACAACTACTTGATTGATGTACAAATCCAGGGGAAATTTAGACTTGAGGGGGAGTCTTACATCCACAATATACATTATACTCTTTTCCTTCCAAGGATCATTTTTCCCACAAGATTTTTATCACTTGGAAAGGTTTTTAACGAGGTAACAAGATGTACGATTTTAGGGATTGATGGAATGATCACCTTAGTAGAGCTATGATCA
The DNA here is from genome assembly GCA_033398695.1 of Orobanche coerulescens. Taxonomy (NCBI): domain Eukaryota; kingdom Viridiplantae; phylum Streptophyta; class Magnoliopsida; order Lamiales; family Orobanchaceae; genus Orobanche; species Orobanche coerulescens. The sequence goes on from CM065814.1 coordinate 91,088,380, forward strand.
AATGTAACGATTATATGAGAGGATAGATTCAAAAGACGAAGTCTAAACTTGATGTGTATAGATGTTGTACTCTTTTCCCTACGATCAAGACATTTTTCCCATTGGATTTTTGCTTGACGAAGTTTTAACGAGGCAACATGACATGCGCTTGTAGACTAGGCACAAGGGGGAGTGTTAAAGTAATAATAGCCATTGTGTGCCTAGGTATGTTAGTTTATGGGCTTTCCTAGTTAAGGTTTGGCTAATGCCTCTTTATATGTATTTCTCTCTATTTAAAGGGATCTCATCAATGGAATAATACACAACTTTTTCCCTACTTTATTGTCTCAGTTATTTTCCCTTCAACATTTGTATTATTAATAAATACCATTATCAATTATTTAACGTCCAATAAATTTAAATTAAAAATTGTTTCGTCTAGCCCAAATATATTGTAATGACCCCCAAACAATTAAACCCGATAAAATTTCTCATTCTTCGACTGAATTCAATATTTCACTTTTAGGGTTACAACATATCTCTTTCCTAAACATAGAAATATAAATATACATAACAAAATACAATACACAAAAAAATACACAAAAAACACATCAAATCCTGCCGAATGACCGAAGCAGCCTCAATTCTCGACACCTTCTGCACTATTGTTTCATATTCGTACCAATTAATTGAACAAAATCAGAATATCTCAACTGAGCCAACCCAAGGCCACTCAACCTATAATCAATTCCCGTCACTGCTTGTTCCCGGCAAACCATGGCCACGGCTGAACCTAAACATCATAGCCCGAGTAATCGAACCTCAGAAACCAATAAAAAACTACAAACTAAATCCCAATCAAACTCAGATCCGACTTATCTTTCCATCCGAGTTCGTCCGACTCAGAACCCATGACCCGATTTGTATCAACACAGAATCCCAAATCCACAAACCCATAACACCGTACTTTACCCGAACTTAGAACCGAACTCACCTCAGGAACCGGGAAGCCGAGCCCGCACCAGCACCTCCGTACTGCAGCATGCTGAAATCTCGTCACTGCCTGAGCCACCCAGTTCGCAGCGGGTCTATATGGCCGATTTAGTGTTTGCACGAGTGGTGTGTATATCGGTGTTTGTGTGTGTGCCTCTTACCAATTGTGTGCATGTGTGTGTTTCCTGCATATTTTGAGATGTCGCCAAGAAGATTTTAGAGAGAGAGAGAGAGAGAGAAGAGGATAGAGTAAGACGAGATGAAAGTGAGTGAAGTGATAAATGAGGGTTGAGTGCGGCCGATCAGGCCCTCTGTCGTTAACAAAGAAACCCTAATTGAGAACAGACCTTTTGTCCGAACTTTGTTCCTTTCTGCCGATCCGAGGGACGTGTCTTCGAAGTCCCAAAGCGGGGAGACCTCAAAGAAAACGAAGAGATCTCACAAAAAAACTCCCGTTGCTGGTGAGAAGCCGAAAAGGAAGCTAATGAGGCTCACAAAATTTAAAGTTACATAAATCTCCAAGGATGCTCCTTCAAAGGCCCAACCCACTGTATCGAGCCCCTAGGGCGCAACCCCTGAGATGACTGCTACTATCGCGACAGTAGATCCCGAGTTTGGCGGTTACGATGGATATTCAGACATCTGCCAACTTAAAAGACTCTGGCGAGTCGACTGCCTCTTTGGAGCCGATAGCCACATCTCCTATTCGGGATTCCACACCCGTACAGGATCCATCTCCCATCAGGGTACCAACCCCTATTCGGGATCCAGCTCCAACATAGGAACCAATGCCTGTCGAGGAACCTTTGCATACAGCGGACCCAAGCGCTGTACGCAGCCCCTCCCCAGACACCATAATCAACAAGACTTTGCTTTATGTGCAAATAGAACAGGCTTATGAATGCTTTGTCCAGTGGAAAGCCTACAAGCTCGCTTCGTACAACACTTTGTACAACTGGAGCGATTGGTGAGAAGAAGAAAGGTTTGTCTTGGAAGTGACGGACTCTCAAGATGTTGAGGCCCTGATCCAATAGGACAAGCTGTGCTGTAAAGAGTTGATCACCAGCCACCTGATGGACAAGGCAAATGCCCGCAAAGCAAAATCCATTGCTCAGATCCCCACAGTTCCAAATCTGATCATGACTCGGACGATGACGACGACGCCCTCCAGGCAGGTCTGATAATGAGTCGTGAGGAAACCCAACCAGATCAAGGGACCTCAAGCCAAAATAATGTTCCCAACAGTGAGGATTCAGTCCCTCCTATAGCGGAGGAACAACCAACTGATGAACAGACACCTGCGCCTGTTGCCACAGACGACCAGACCAGCGCCATCCAACATGAGGAATCAGTCCCTCTGCCAGAGCAGGCAGACGCTGAGAGACAGCAGGAGGAATCAGTCCCTCCTGTACCTGTGTCTTCAGAACCTATTTCAGAACAGGAGAATACAACAACCCCTGTTGCCGAGCCAGCATATGATGCTCCTACACCCTCAACTGTTTTGGAATCTGACGAAGGTATAATACCTGAGGATGTCCAACTCGATTCACGTCCCAATGTGAACTTGAGGCAGTTAAACAGAGTTAAATATTTTGCCAAGCCAGACTCTCCATGAACCGTCGAAAAGAAAGAGCAATTGCATGCTCTTGTCCGACAAACTGTTTTCTTGCAGGACGCCGTGAATGCCCTGCATGCTGTTGAAAATAAGATTAATTGGTTACATCAGTCAGCCGTTAATGAAATGACTGGTATGAGGTATGAAGTCTCAAAAGTGGAAGAAGTCTTCCGCATCCTGCCTACCGTCTTCAAATAGGCACTCAACCAATTGCAACAGCGTCAGGAGCAGATCCTGAAAGAAGAACAATCAAAGCTTCGTGTTTATGAGGCCAAGACAACATCCGCTCTTATTGAATCAGGTTCCCAGCTTCGAGCCCACGACAAAAACATTCAAGATATGTCACAGGTGCTCACCTCCCTAGTGAATAAAATGACAAGTTTTGAGACCAAACAGGATGGTGCTATGCAAATCCTGGAACGCTTGGATGAAAAGGTCTCTTATCTTGATGACGCCGAAAAGGGGGAAGAAGCAAGGGAAGCTACAAGGAGAACAAGGCTCGAGCAAGAGAAGGAGTTAGAAGCTACATTTGGAGACAGCATCACTGCTGCTATTTCTCGTTTATCATATCCTATTCCCAACGTCAGGATACAGGAAGATCGCCCAGAATTCCAGGACCCTTGGAAGAACCTCATACAAAAGCCGCAAGCTATAAACCTTTCGGCCAACCGACAGCCTACTACAGACGAGATCAAGAACTGGAGTAAGAATGAATTGCTAAGATATTTCGTAGTTCTTATCAGGGAATTTTCAATATTCAACAGTTTCAGGACGGTGCAGGAAGCCACAGAGGAGTATAAGAAGAGGTTGGACGAAGGAACGCTCCCACTTCAGCAGAAGATGAAATCCAAGCATAGGCAAGGTGACTTGGTTACCGATCCAGAAGATTGGATCCTAGTTTTCGATAAGTCCTACGAAGGTCAAGCTATATACCTAAATCGAAATAGGGACGCTCATTAAAACTGGTGGAAGGGTACCAAGAATGACCCTAGAAGGCCTTGGAGGCATTCTGACTATAGGAGCTAGATTCCCTCCTGTATTCCTGTATTCCTGTATTCTTATCTTTTATAGCAAAAACATTGTAATCCTTATTCAATATCAATAAAATATTTTTCTCTTGAAATATTACAACTCGTAATCTACTGTGTTCTTGTATGATTACTATATTCAATCCATTTGCTGAATTAATACAACTATGAAAACTTATTAAATATTGAGCTGTAAGACTTGTCTGCGAACAGTTCATAGATTCAGTTATATGTATCTAGATAACACTGTAAGATTGTGCCTGCGTGCCAATCATAAGCTTAAAGATGTAATACTCTTTTCTTTTAAAAGTTGAACTCGCCTGCGAGCAGTTCATAGTGTTAGTCTAATTGCTGAAAGCCAGAAAATTCGAAAGAAGACCAAGAAGTCTGCCCTCCTGAAGATGTTAGGTGTCAAGGTTTTGGCATCATCAAGGATTTTTGGAAAACATCAAAAGGACTTAAGGAAGACTTGGCAAATTATGACAAAGGGGGAAATTATTGGGATAACAATCCCTGGATCGAGGTTTTGATAGAGTGTTTTGACAATGTGCCAATCCATCATACAGCGAGCTGATGTATCGAAAGTCTAATCGAAGTGGCTAATCCTGTATCGAAGACTTATCATTATGCCATCATACAACAACAAAGAGTCTAAAAGCACCAAGAATGGAAGCTGTCCCTTAATACATCAAACATTCCATACAACGACCTATCCATTATAGCATACAGCACAAATGGATACAACATTCAAGCTGTAAAGTATTGAGACCTTCAATACCTATCGAAATAGGACTGAAGAACGTTTGAAAAGGAATCTTTGGTATTCTCTAAAGTCAAGTCCCGTTTGATAAAGAAGTACTTAAATACTGAAAGAATAAAGTATTTAAATACTAAAGCCGATAGAGATCTTCAAACAATGCAAAATCCGGATCTTGGTCTATACAAGTCAACCATCCAGTTATAACGGACTTTTGCTCAACGGATCTTTCTCAACATATCTATTCAAAGGCTATATATGTATCCCCAAGAGTTTGAAGATCAGTTACTACTACAGCAACAAGTAACCAGAAGCACTTACACGAATATATCTGAGCAAACATATTTCTTCAAGCATACTGCATATTCTGAAGAGAAGAAATATACAAGTGCTCAACCTTGAACAACACATCATCAGCTCAAGCTTAAGAAAATCAAGTTGTTGTTCAACCCATTATTATATCATTGAACAAACCCATCAGCCCTGTGTGGACTAAGAAAGCATTGCTTTCCCCAAACTGTGTGTGACAGACTCACATTGAAGAGACAAAGCTTCGGAACGGTGTGTGAAGAAGTTAGTCAAGTGAAAGCCTAAACCAATTTGTGTGAACGGTTGAATGCTTTGATCTTTGTATCAATCTGTGTGAACGATACATTGATAGGTTTGATTATAAATACGTAGTTGTGTACATAGTATTTATAAAAAACATTTTCACTCCCGTGTGGAGGACCAGTGGACATAGAGGGGTTTACCTCGAACCACTTTAATTACTGTGTCATTTACCTTCTGCATTTACTGTTTCATTTATCGGCTCGGAGACAAAAGCAAGCCATTCTACGCCACCATAAAAAATAAGAAATTTGCATGGACGAAGAAAAGTCAAGTGACGTTCGCCAAAATCAAGGAGTATCTGTCTAATCCCCAAATCTTTGAGAAGCCAATCCCCGGCGAAAAGCTATTCCTCTACCTGGCGGCCTCAGAGGTCGCGCTGAGCGCTGTATTAGTGCGAGCAGAGGGGCAAGCCCACTTGCCGATCTACTTCGTTAGTCAAGCGCTCCATGACGCGGAAATGCGTTACACACCTCTGGAGAAGATCGCCTACGCATTAGTCATGAGTGTTCGCAAGCTGAGGGCCTACTTCTTCGAACACCAAGTGGAGGTTCTAACGACTCTCCCCTTAAGGCAAGTTCTGCACCGGCCAGACACCAACGGGCGACTCCTCAAGTGGTCACTGGAGATCGCCCAATACGGTATTACGTACGCTCCTCGCACGGCGATCAAAGGCCAAGCTCTGGCGGACTTCGTGGTGAATTAACGTTCCCACCCAGTCCGACCCAGGTCGGCCGTCCTGCTTGGAAATTGTACGTAGATGGCTCGGCGACCAACTCGCGAGCAGGGACAGGGATTGTCCTCATCAGCCCCGACGGCCAAAGTTTCAGTTTCCGTGCGACCAACAATGAAGCCAAGTACGAAGCCTTGGTAGTCGATCTCGATCTAGCACTCGCCCTGGACGTTCGCCGCCTCAACAACTTCATGGACTCCCTGTTGGTCGTGAACCAAGTCAAGGGAGAATATGAGGCGCGCGGCGAACAAATGATCAAATACCAAGAATTGGTCACCGAAATGTGAACAAAGTTTGACGAAGTGCTGATCAAACAAGTCCCGAGAGAGCACAACTCCCAGGCTGATGCCCTATCCAAAGTCGCATCGTCAGATGGGGCGGCAGATTTCTCTAACATACAAATCACGAAGTCAGCAAAACCGGTGACCGGTAGAAGCCTGATCACCACAGTTACCATCGCCGAAGAGAACTGGATGACTCCGTTCATTAAATACTTGAAGGACGGAACAGTCCCCGCCGATCATATCAAAGCTCGCCAGCTTCAGCTCCGAGCAACCAGATACACCCTATTGGACAACCGGCTTTACAAGCGAGCTTTCAGCCTTCCCCTCCTCAAGTGCATTACGCCGGAGGAAGGCCGACTCATTTTAGCCGAAATCCATGACGGGATCTGTGGAAATCATGCTGGAGGGCGAGCTCTCATCCACAAAACGACCAGGCAAGGTTTTTTCTGGCCTACACTACAAAAATACACGATCGCCTACGCCCGATCATGTCACAGGTGTCAAGTAATGGGCCCGAACATCAAGCTCTCCCCCGAGCATCTCACTTCTATGTACAGTCCGTGGCCGTTCGCCCAATGGGGCATCGACCTCATCGGTCCCTTGCCGACGGCGCCAGGGGGATGTAAATTTGCCATCGTGGGGGTCAATTATTTCACAAAATGGGCCGAGGCCGAGCCACTCAACAAGATTGGCCAAGAACAAGTAATCAGGTTCATTTGGAAGAACATCATATGCCCGTTCGGTCTACCCCAGGCTATCATCTCCGACAACGGAAAGCAGTTCGACGGTTTAGAAGTCATGCAATTCTGCGAGAAATGGGGAATCAAAAAGTTGTTCTCGGCCCCTTACCACCCTCAGACGAACGGGCAGGTAGAGGCTGTAAACAAGATTCTCAAACACACGATCAAAGCAAGACTCGAATCCAAACAAGGACGATGGGCGAGCGAGCTACCGGATGTTTTGTGGTCCTACCGAACGACAACCCGAAATTCAACCAGAGAAAACCCGTTCGCCCTCGCCTTCGGAACAGAAGCAGTTATCCCTTCAGAAATCGCCATCCTCAGCCACCAAACTAAACAAGAAATGACGAAGGACAATGATGTAGCCCGACGGATCGACTTGGATATGCTTACAAAAATTAGGTTATCCAGTTACCAACTGGTATGCATAAACTAATTGGTTAGCAGAGGGTCTAAGAATGAACGAGTTAAGTAAAGTTGCGTGCAATATTGCACAATTCCAAGCAAAAATATGCTAATTGGTGCGCATAACCAATGACATAATCACCATACATATTCTTTTGACGGTGGTTTATGTGAGACCGTTTGCATATGCACAAGGGACGAGATACTATTCATTAATCTCTATCATGCAATAAACATCAAGTACTTTTTGATGTGAACTCTCCAACATTATCGAGTCCTTTAGATGTGATAAGGGAGGTGAGCTCTTATAAGTTATCTTCGAAGTTCTGCAGCAGTTTGAGTGGACATGAGAGCGACATGTGACCAACATGTCGGAGAATCCATCAAAACCATAAATACATAAATGGTCCGCATATTAGGTGGATGGATCCACAAATATATCCTAATATTCAGCGTAAGAATGGGATGCTTCCTTTTGTTTCTTTAGCGTAGGAATGTCTCGCTCCCACATTGATTAAAGAGTAGGCATTGCAAAAATGAGTGGTGCGCATTTGATATGCATCCGGTTCTTTGGATGATATAACACGATTAACATCAACATTGTTCTTTATGGAGAGTTGTTGCCACATTTTTGCTCGAAAAGTAATGATGTTCGTACAAGTTCTTTAGTATATGGATCATTATACTTCGACCAGGATGACCTAGTCTATCTTGCCAAAGCCTATATGAGTCTATGTCCCAAAGCACATTGTTGGGGAGCACATAGGATTTTAAAAACCTAATAGTAGTGACGTACAGTCCACTAGATTGACTCATGAGTTATTCTAAAATGCGTTTATGTCCACATTCATTAGAATTAATAAAAGAAACTCTATTCCATTCTCATAGTGGGTTTCAATATGGAAACCATTGCTACGTATATTATTGAAGCTAAGTAGGTTCAAAGGGCTCTAAGTGTATACAGAGTATCAGTAACTTGGAAGACTGCCGTTTAGGCATCAAGAATTGGGCATTACCTCGCCGTTTGATGAGTTGGCAGGACCCAATCATCATAGTTACCGAGGTTTGGCAGACGACTAATTCAATGAATAGAAGCCTAATTCTAAGAACATCCGAGTTCTACTCGATTCATTCCTTAGAAGAGAGTGAAACTTCGAACCATTAGCATTCAAGCAATATTCAGTACTTCGGAATAAAGGTAAGAATCTAACGTAAGCAATATTCATATCTTGTTCGTGAAACAACATTGCATCAGGCCATTATTGAAAATAAAACACCAACAAAGTCGTCTTGAGGCAACTATACCAAATGTAAATGAGAAAGTAAACATAATACTAAGATTCATTCTATAGACTGTGGCTCGTATGACTCAATTTGACGATTTGTGACTGTGAAATTGACATAGGGGGACTTGTCTAGATCATATTCTTCCATATAGTGAGTTCTACTTTCTTTGGACTCTCTATATTTCTTTTAGTGATATGTGACTTGCTTGCTTGAATGGCAGTTCTTGTACCATGTCCAGCATCTCCACAGTAATAGCACGGTTCATTGCCAACTTGAGCCTTAGAGGCGATAGGATGGGTAGGTGCTTTTTGGTTCCCTTGGCTAGTAGAGCCGGGAGCACCAAGTCTTCGCATTACATTGGAAGAACCTCCACGTCCTTGACCAAGAAGCCTATCATGTCCAGTCCCCTATTCATTGGGGTAGTTTTCATCCTTCACTTTGCCATAATTGGCCTCGGGAATTTTCCTTTTCCCAATCTGCCTGACATTATTGCTCATTAACACTTCGTTATGCCTTTCAGCCACTTGCAGTAGGTTGATTAGCTTACTGAAGGTAGTGATGCATTTATTATCATACTCCAGCCTATACTGGTTCATTAGTATAAGAGCGGAAGTAGGGAAGGTGAAAAAAGATTTCTGGATCATGTCATCTTCTGTGATGTCCTTCCCATAGAAATTTAGGTGTGCCTTAATGCAGAGCATATCTTTGTTGAAATCGTTGATCCGTTAATAATCAAGCAAGCTGATTTGATTCTACTGCACGGTCAACTTTGGGAGCAAAGTTTGTGAATGTTCCCAAATTGGCCCCTACGGGCATCCCACGGTTCTTTAGGGAATTTCAACTTTAGATATTTCATCTCATGCTTGGGTCGATATATCGCCTAAGGAACATTAATGCACTAGCTTTGATTTTGTCAGACGGTGCATCGTCTGCGTTATCAAATATTGTGGCACTATAGTCCTTGACAACAATGTGGTCCCGACGTCGGAGACCCATCTATGGTACTCAAGCTCTTTTGAGTCCAAGATATCAAATTCGGGACGAGTTGGATCAGCTATCTTAATACAAGAAAAAAGGAAAATGATTTTTCATAGTTTATCATGAGTGCTTTTCATGATAAAGTTTTCAATTATGAGAGCGTTATTATTTTTCGGAACCAAGGTATGGTCAATAAATTACTTTCGATGCTATTTGAATGTGACCAATGAAATTACTTTATCATGGTTTGAGTTAATGTAGGCAGTAGATATATCTCCTCTAAAAATCTACTAGTGATGAAGCTTAATTTTCATGCCATATCTATATACGTATGCAAATATATGTATATTTATAGATATAGACACTAAGAATATATCTATACACATATTATGCATTCAAGTAAGTTTCTTATGCCGCAATAATTATTAATTCAACGTGAATTTATTTTAATCCAAGTTGTTATAGGCGATTTGTTTTAATTTAATTAAAATTACTAATGTATCATGCTTTTGGTTTAATTAAGCATAAATAAATTCGGGTATAAGTATGTAATCAAAGATATTATAAAAAAAATCTTAAAATTGCACATTGCAGATAGTAGGGTTCGTATTGTGTACTTTACTTCGTGAATAGGGCGTAAAAGCAATCTGAAGCAGGGCGCGAGCGTCGGGCCGGGTCGAGAAGCGGGTCGGAGTGCAGGTCACGGGCAGTCAGGCTGCAGTGATGGGATGGACGAGCGGGCCAGAAAAATTGCAGCGGACGAGTCGCGTGGGCCAGGGCAGTGTGCAGGTTCGTCTGAACTGGAGGTCAGAATCGGAACAGGGTTTCGGGCGGCGGACAAGATGTGACGGTGTGAACAAAAGTCGGAGATGGGACTCGTGTTGGGCAGTCGGGCTTCTGTGCTCTCGTTCTGTTGGTGGTTCCCGATCTGGTGCAGGTGGGCGGCGGTTGCGGCGGGCTGGACGGAGGGATAGTTGACTGGTGCGATGTGCGGCGGCGGACAATCGACTGGACAGATCGATTGGTGCGACGGAGGTTGGGGTTTCGGTTGCGGGTTCTTGTGCAGCAGACAGTTGTGGGGGATAAGTGAAGAAGATGACCGGGAAGAATACTGGTCGGGAGTCTGTCGCGGTTCCTGTGCAGTAGGTGGTGGCGACGGGTGGGTGGTTAGGGTTTCTGTGAAAAAAAATCCGATTTATTTTTTTCGGAATTTTGCAGAAAAACGGGAGGAAAAATTTTTCTTGCTCAGTTGGGAACTACGTGTAATATCCGGAATTTCTACTACTGTTGTTTAATATTATTTTATCCGAGTTATATTGTACAGCATGGAATCTGTACAGTAGGGATAAAATAAATAAAGGACTGAGATATCAGTATCGGTATAATTGTCGTATTTGGTCGACAGTTACATTTGAGGATATTGTGTATCAGGTTGTCGTACTTTTGATATTGGGTATATCGTATGATGATGTTATTGGATTCACTACATGTATTCAGTATGCCGTATGTCCGTAATTGGTATGTCGAGGCGGACGAGGAGAATTGGAAAATGGCTAAGTATAGCCTTATTAGCGCACGCTGATATTCATGCATAACGCACGCTATCGTGCAGGATTAGCGCACGCTACGTTTATAGGTTAGCGTACGCTAGTGCAGACAGATCGGAAGGAATCTGCGTGTGGACCCGGCTGCTTTCGGCGCACGTTCTGGTAAGTCAACGGTTGTTGTCCTGAAGTATTAGCGCACGCTAAAATATTAGGCTTAGCGCACGCTAACTATGTATCAGTCAAACAGGAATCTTATCCTTGCCAGATGCTGTCGGAATGTGGGGGCGAGTGGTAGGTGAACACTGTAGTAAGTCAACTTCGGATAGCGCACGCTAAGAGTAAGGATTTGCGTACGCTAGACATGATGATTTACGTACGTTAATGCATGGGCATTTCGTACGTAAGGTAGTTTACGAAGCAACAGTAGCCTCTGGACTGCGATAGCGCACGCTAACAAAGTCAGTTAGCGCACGCTAAGGCTAGCGCACGCTAAACATAAGGGTTTAGCGCACGCTAGTAATGTATTCTATATAAAAGGGACAAACGAGTGTCATGAAGCATTTCGTCCATTCCTTTCCTTTCACCCGAAAGAGACAACCTTGGGAGAACATTTGGAGTTCCTAAACACTGAGGGATGATCCTCTTTAACAAGATTAAAGATGGAAATCATAGAGTAAAGCTTTGTTCTTGAAATCATTGGTGATTCTTGAAAATCAATCCTATCCTTCAAAAAAGGTAATTGCTCTTCACTTTGAGATTTCGTTTTGGATTGTATATGATGTTCTTGAGTTGATGATTATCATATAAACAAGTTGATGAGCATGACAACGAGTTGGATTACCATACTAAGTTAGTGTTGTTATCAATATATGAGTATTGATATGTTTCGTATGGTTTTGGATGGAATTCAAGATATATGTTGATGTAATTCCCTTCTTCAATTCGGATTTTTGATGTTTTGTCGTTGGTTACTTCGTATGATAACGATTATGGTGATGCTACTGTGATTCTTGAAGTTATATGAATTGTATGTCGAAGAACATGATGAATAAGGATTTTTAGATGTTAGAACACATCGGATTTTACCATTTTATGGATCATGAACGTGAATTTGGATAATTCGTGTTCTTGAAGAGCTATTAAATTATATGTCATGATTGTTATGAAATCCTTAATCTCGAGATGAGTTGATCATTGTCATGATGGAAGTGTTAGACGATGCTTGAAATGCATGCCACTGCACAGCATTAGCGCACGCTACGTTTACTGCCTAGCGCGCGCTAACGGGAGCAACTTAGCGCACGCTACGTTAGGTGATTAACGTGCGCTAAGTAGGCAGACAGTGCAGTATTTTTGTGTTTTGATTAGGAATTCGTGATGGTTTGACTTGGTTGGTCCTGACAGTGTTTATTCGAGGTTGTGTTGAACCGTTGAGTTCGATTGGTTAGTTTTCTCAGTTGTTGACCGTTATCGGATATGTGTTATTTGATTTCTTCGATAGGTTGAGATTATTGATCGGTGATTATAACCGGATATTGCGGTCGTGTTCGAGTATGTCCATTGTATTGCTTTTGATCGAAATTTGAGGAGCTCGTAGATAAAGGCAGTGTGTTCGGCAGCAGCTTCGTGGTATCGGTATCGAGGCAAGTTATTACTTGCTCAGTTATAATATTTAATGAATGGTTTCAGTTTCATTACGTTTATAATGCATATAGCGATGATTATTATTGTGAACTCTGGATATTCGGATCGCATATCGTCCTTTCGATTCTGGGAGGTAAATCATAATGTATATGCTTTATCTCAGTTATTGGTATGTTCGAGTATCGAGGTTACATTATGGTAAAGACGAGGATATGAGTATCTATAGTTCAGTGTACGTTTGGATCGCCGAGCATTGAGGATAATCGTCGGTGATGATTGGACATCGAGGTTGCTCCCGAAGGACTCGGGGCAAGTATTCCATATTAGTCACGGTTTTATGTTATTTATTTTGGTCTCGTACATTTTCTTTCATGTTGTTGAACATGAAGTCGTCCTAGTAAATTGTCATGTTGTCGTGCATGTTATGTTGTTCATGTTGATGAACGTGTTGATTTGCATATGTGTATGCATATTGTGTTGTTTATGTTGTGTAAATAATCCGATGGGATTATGAGGATCTATGCTGAGGGCGCTGGATCGTTGGACAGGTTTTCCACCATGCGTTGGTTCGACGGGATCATCATGGGGATCTATGCTGAGGGCGCTGGATCGTTGGATTACCAGTATTGTGTTGATGGAATCTTGTGAATTCGCATCATTGATTTTATCATGTGTTGTTGTTCACATGTGTATTGTTAGTTATCCAGCTTATGTTGATCTGATAGGATCAACAAAGGGATCTATGCTAAGGGCGCTGGATCGTCGGATTTCCATTGAGTATACATGATTGTTATTGATGTGATCATATTGACGTGGTCATATGAGTATGCATTTGTAGGTCTTGTGTTAGGACCTTGTCCGTATTGCATTGATCTGATCTCGGATTAGACTGGTATGATTGTCGTGGCACTTCATATCTCGAGGTATGTTCCGTATTTTCCTTTGGTATTTGTCTTGATGGACGATCAGTTATCGTCTTGGGATTTGATGATGTTATTGGATGGATCGTATTGGTCAGAAATGGTAGATTTCCGTATCGTGAGTTGGTTATGATAGTTTGAGGATCTTTAGTATTGTTTAAGGTACAATACGGATATTATGTTCGAGTTTATTGGTTATTCTGATGAGAATTTCTTGAGTAAGTAAAGTTATGGCGGTAAGATTTCGTTGGTCGTATTCTTATGTTGTATTCTCGTTGGTATGTAATTATTAATGTTTTGTGACGGTTATCATTGTTGGATATTATGGCTGACCCCGTCGTGGGATTTCTTTTTTAGGTTCTTGGAGTGTCGAGCTTGTAGCGGTCGTGAAGAGATGAGCTTCCCGGAGGATACTGGATAGGACATGTTCTGTGCATTGAGTTTCTTGATTGGTTCTTGTATTCCGCTGCTAGAGTATCTTTTTGGTTGGTCTTTTTCCGCTGCGTGAGTATTTTGAGACGCTCTTTTGGTATCTAGTAACTGAGGTTACTTTGGCAATCGTTTTCTAAACTTTTGAGTGTCGGCTGTTTGGCCTTGCGATTTCAAATGAGTTTTTACGACGGTTTTTGATAAATGGATTTTATATGTCTTTGTGCATTTTTAAAGATAGTACCGTCGTTGGCCTCTTGGGCATTTGTAAATGTTTGCGAAAATTTCTTTTAGCCTTGTGGGTTCCATCTCGGGGCCCACGGCGTAATATTCCTGTAAATGCAGGGTGTTACAGAATATGGTATCGGAGCTTAGGTTGAGAAAACCTAGGCATTTGGGTCGAGTTGGGTCGTGTTTTTGTTGCGTCATTCGAGTTGTCGATTGACAAATATTAGAGCCGTGAGTCTTTGTTGTTCACTTAGGCTTGTGCGTTATCGGATTTGCCAGTATCGTACTGGGCTTGTTATAACTTTTCCAAATGGTGTTAACGAGATTCTCTGGAATGAGATGTATTGTGTTCTTGAGTTGAACTGATTTTGCAAAACGTGTGTTTTGAAAATATCCGTGTCAAGTATTTTCTTGAGTCGAGACATGTGCCAGTATCACGGGGAATCGTCGGCTTCACGATCTGTAAGTATTTGGATTTTGAATTTCATTGAGATTTATTGCCGTTCTAAGTTGATATGTCTTGAGATTCAGCAGATATCATGCGTTACAGTATAAGGTGACAGATTTGGGACAGGATTGATGATCTCGAGAAGCTATGATTTTGGAAAATCAATATGTCGGTTAAGTTTTGGAACAGAATTGTGTATTCGGGAGAAGGACTGGGAATTGTTGAGAAGAGCATGTAGTCATGTTAAGTCATTTTGGAAATACATGAAAGTGCTTTTGAGCATTTGAAAATGGTACTTTTCAAAATGAATGTTTTACAGATGTTTTACCGTAAATAATTTTTGGGCCGAGACCCAATAGATTTTTGAAATTGTTCTATAACTCAGGACTTGGGGTCCGAAAAAGAGTTTCCTACTTTTTAAACTCCTTGTAATACGGAACGAGATACGGGCTGAGACCCTAATATTTCAAAAGGCTTTTTTTTTGTTTTCTAAAACTCCCGAGATTAATAAAATATTTTACCAATCGTTTATCGATTTTATTTCCGCCTTTCGAGGTTTTGCTTTACTTGTTCAAATGAAACTTCTCGGGAAGCCTTTCGCTGTGTTGATTTGTTTCAATATTTTGTCATAGCATAGTTGAGGTGATCCAGAATGGGATATGGTCGACGTTGTGAGCCATATGTGGAAAAAGGAGTTTTGGTCGGAGTTTATTTATTGAGATTTTGAAACTCTATCGTGTGGTTTTCCAATGGAATGTCAGTGGAATTTGTGACGAGTCGAATTGGTATACAGGAGTATAGATGCGGTCAATCATTTGCATAGTTTTCATTTTTAAAACTTCGAAATCGTGTGGATTCGAAGGAAACTGTTATCGAACACTTGGCATTTGCGAGCCAGTTTAATTTTTCGAAAATTAATTTCGTAGTCTTACGAAAATTTATGTTTTTAGTTTTGAAATTTTTGAAAGAACTTTCGAAAATTTGTATTCTTGACGAGACTTTATGATTTCAAACTGGTTTTGAAAATGTGATTGATATACATACGCATTTAGTGCATAGTGCATATCATATTGATGGTACGATGGAAAAGAAATTCGAACTTCAGTATGTTAGTTTGATTATCCGGTGATGATCGGTTGAGTTATCGGATAAGAGAAATATGTTGCGTGTTGTAGATTCATGCACATAATATTATTTTGGAAACTTGGGATTTTGTGAAACGGAACATATGTCTTTGTGTGATTCCATTGGTATGGTAGTAGCGCGATTTTACCTCGGTGATTACGGAATGATTTCCTTGTAAGCATAGATTTGGGGATGGTGACCCCATCTGGTTATTTTGGATATTGAGTGGTCGTTTCCACTCCGTGTATGATTAGGTATGTTCGTCGATTTGTGATTGGTTGTTCATATGCCGAGGGTATGTTCGCCATCGGATATGTTTATTGAGATCCACCGTATGTGATCGGTGTGTCGTTTGAGAATTTTGCTTTTTCGTATATACATTTACGTGGTTCTGTGTTGATAGTGTTGGAGTTTACCGTGTGAAGGTATTCTCGATTTCCGTTGATCGTTCGTTGGTCGTATTGGAGTTTATCACGTTGATGGTATTCTCGATTGTGTTTTTACCTCTTATTGGTCAGATTGGAATTTATCATGTCGATGATAAATTAGGTTGATTATTGATCATTGTTGGTGATCATCGGCGTTGAGGTCTATCGATGTTTCGGGATTCGTTGTCATTGTATTGAGCAGTTGTTTCACAGATACATCGGATATTATTCGTTTTATCAGAATTGAGACTTGATTATGTAATCAGGCAGACAGGATTTGATTCGGGCAGATTGTTTGATTCGAAGATGATATATTTTGTTGAGAATCGGGAATTGTGATCGTAAGCGTATTGAGGCTATCTGGTGAGAACGGCTAGTATCTCCGGAGATCGTCGACCTGCGTATTTGGAAGTATGCTCTTTTGGATATTCGGTAATGATGATGATTAATCATTGTCGTGATGGTTTTGGGATATTTTGGGTTAAACAGTATGTTTGTTCGTTTTATGATGGATTGCAAGTTTCGAGGACGAAACTTATTTTAACGGGTGTAGAATGTAATATCCAGAATTTCTACTACTGTTGTTTAATATTATATTATCCGAGTTATATTGTACAACATGGAATCTGTACAGTAGGGATAAAATAAATAAAGGACTGAGATATCAGTATCGGTATAATTGTCGTATTTGGTCGACAGTTACATTTGAGGATATTGTGTATCAGGTTGTCGTACTTTTGATATTGGGTATATCGTATGATGATGTTATTGGATTCAGTACATGTATTCAGTATGCCGTATGTCCGTAATTGGTATGTCGAGGCGGACGAGGAGAATTGGAAAATGGCTAAGTATAGCCGTATTAGCGCACGCTGATATTCATGCATAACGCACGCTATCGTGCAGGATTAGCGCACGCTACGTTTATAGGTTAGCGTACGCTAGTGCAGACAGATCGGAAGGAATCTGCGTGTGGACCCGGCTGCTTTCGGCGCACGTTCTGGTAAGTCAACGGTTGTTGTCCTGAAGTATTAGCGCACGCTAAAATATTAGGCTTAGCAAACGCTAACTATGTATCAGTCAACAAGGAATCTTATCCTTGCCAGATGATGTCGGAATGTGGGGGCGAGTGGTAGGTGAACACTGTAGTAAGTCAACTTCGGATAGCGCACGCTAAGAGTAAGGATTTGCGTACGCTAGACATGATGATTTACGTACGTTAATGCATGGGCATTTCGTACGTAAGGTAGTTTACGAAGCAAGATAGTAGCCTCTGGACTGCGATAGCGCACGCTAACAAAGTCAGTTAGCGCACGCTAAGGCTAGCGCACGCTAAACATAAGGGTTTAGCGCACGCTAGTAATGTATTCTATATAAAAGGGACAAACGAGTGTCATGAAGCATTTCGTCCATTCCTTTCCTTTCACCCGAAAGAGACAACCTTGAGAGAACATTTGGAGTTCCTAAACACTGAGGGATGATCCTCTTTAACAAGATTAAAGATGGAAATCATAGAGTAAAGCTTTGTTCTTGAAATCATTGGTGATTCTTGGAAATCAATCCTATCCTTCAAAAAAGGTAATTACTCTTCACTTTGAGATTTCGTTTTGGATTGTATATGATGTTCTTGAGTTGATGATTATCATATAAACAAGTTGATGAGCATGACAACGAGTTGGATTACCATACTAAGTTAGTGTTGTTATCAATATATGAGTATTGATATGTTTCGTATGGTTTTGGATGGAATTCAAGATATATGTTGATGTAATTCCCTTCTTCAATTCGGATTTTTGATGTTTTGTCGTTGGTTACTTCGTATGATAACGATTATGGTGATGCTACTGTGATTCTTGAAGTTATATGAATTGTATGTCGAAGAACATGATGAATAAGGATTTTTAGATGTTAGAACACATCGGATTTTACCATTTTATGGATCATGAACGTGAATTTGGATAATTCGTGTTCTTGAAGAGCTATTAAATTATATGTCATGATTGTTATGAAATCCTTAATCTCGAGATGAGTTGATCATTGTCATGATGGAAGTGTTAGACGATGCTTGAAATGCATGCCACTGCACAGCATTAGCGCACGCTCGTTCTTGCCTAGCGCGCGCTAACGGGAGCAACTTAGCGCACGCTACGTTAGGTGATTAACGTGCGCTAAGTAGGCAGACAGTGCAGTATTTTTGTGTTTTGATTAGGAATTCGTGATGGTTTGACTTGGTTGGTCCTGACTGTGTTTATTCGAGGTTGTGTTGAACCGTTGAGTTCGATTGGTTAATTTTCTCAGTTGTTGACCGTTATCGGATATGTGTTACTTGATTTCTTCGATAGGTTGAGATTATTGATCGTTGATTATAACCGGATATTGCGGTCGTGTTCGAGTATGTCCATTGTATTGCTTTTGATCGAGGCTGAGGAGCTCGTAGATAAAGGCAGTGTGTTCGGCAGCAGCTTCGTGGTATCGGTATCGAGGCAAGTTATTACTTGCTCAGTTATAATATTTAATGAATGGTTTCAGTTTCATTACGTTTATAATGCATATAGCGATGATTATTATTATGAACTCTGGATATTCGGATCGCATATCGTCCTTTCGATTCTGGGAGGTAAATCATAATGTATATGCTTTATCTCAGTTATTGGTATGTTCGAGTATCGAGGTTACATTATGGTAAAGACGAGGATATGAGTATCTATAGTTCAGTGTACGTTTGTATCGCCGAGCATTGAGGATAATCGTCGGTGATGATTGGACATCGAGGTTGCTCCCGAAGGACTCGGGGCAAGTATTCCATATTAGTCACGGTTTTATGTTATTTATTTTGGTCTCGTACATTTTCTTTCATGTTGTTGAACATGAAGTCGTCCTAGTAAATTGTCATGTTGTCGTGCATGTTATGTTGTTCATGTTGATGAACGTGTTGATTTGCATATGTGTATGCATATTGTGTTGTTTATGTTGTGTAAATAATCCGATGGGATTATGAGGATCTATGCTGAGGGCGCTGGATCGAATGTCCACCATGCGTTGGTTCGACGGGATCATCATGGGGATCTATCTTTGAGAGCCTTTGGATCGTTGGACGGAGTTTTCCACCATGCGTTGGTTCGACGGGATCATCATGGGGATCTATGTTGAGGCGCTGGATCGTTGGATTACCGTATTGTGTTGATGGAATCTTGTGAATTCGCATCATTGATTTTATCATGTGTTGTTGTTCACATGTGTATTGTTAGTTATCCACCTTATGTTGATCGATAGGATCAACAAAGGGATCTATCTTTGAGAAGCTGGATCGTCGGATTTCCATTGAGTATACATGATTGTTATTGATGTGATCAAATTGAAGTGGTCATATGAGAATGCATTTGTATCTCTTGTGTTAGGACCTTGTCCGTATTGCATTGATCGATCTCGGATTAGACGGTATGATTGTCGTGGCACTTCATATCTCGAGGTATGTTCCGTATTTTCCTTTGGTATTTGTCTTGATGGACGATCGGTTATCGTCTTGGGATTTGATGATGTTATTCGATGGATCGTATTGGTCAGAAATGGTAGATTTCCGTATCGTGAGTTGGTTATGATAGTTTGAGGATCTTTAGTATTGTTTAAGGTACAATACGGATATTATGTTCGAGTTTATTGGTTATTCTGATGAGAATTTCTTGAGTAAGTAAAGTTATGGCGGTAAGATTTCGTTGGTCGTATTCTTATGTTGTATTCTCGTTGGTATGTAATTATTAATGTTTTGTGACGGTTATCATTGTTGGATATTATGGCTGACCCCGTCGTGGGATTTCTTTTTTAGGTTCTTGGAGTGTCGAGCTTGTAGCGGTCGTGAAGAGATGAGCTTCCCGGAGGATACTGGCTAGGACATGTTCTATGCATTGAGTTTCTTGATTGGTTCTTGTATTCCGCTGCTAGAGTATCTTTTTGGTTGGTCTTTTTCCGCTGCGTGAGTATTTTGAGACGCTCTTTTGGTATCTAGTAACTGAGGTTACTTTGGAAATCGTTTTCTAAACTTTTGAGTGTCGGCTGTTTGGCCTTGCGATTTCAAATGAGTTTTTACGACGGTTTTTGATAAATGGATTTTATATGTCTTTGTGCATTTTTAAAGATAGTACCGTCGTTGGCCTCTTGGGCATTTGTAAATGTTTGCGAAAATTTCTTTTAGCCTTGTGGGTTCCATCTCG
This sequence comes from Orobanche coerulescens, assembly GCA_033398695.1. NCBI lineage: Eukaryota > Viridiplantae > Streptophyta > Magnoliopsida > Lamiales > Orobanchaceae > Orobanche > Orobanche coerulescens. The sequence goes on from CM065814.1 coordinate 91,108,765, forward strand.
GGGCCCAGGCTATAATATTCCGGGTAAATGCGGGGTGTTACAGAATATGGTATCGGAGCTTAGGTTGAGAAAACCTAGGCATTTGGGTCGAGTTGGGTCGTGTTTTTGTTGCGTCATTCGAGTTGTCGATTGACAAATATTAGAGCCGTGAGTCTTTGTTGTTCACTTAGGCTTGTGCGTTATCGGATTTGCCAGTATCGTACTGGGCTTGTTATAACTTTTCCAAATGGTGTTAACGAGATTCTCTGGAATGAGATGTATTGTGTTCTTGAGTTGAACTGATTTTGCAAAACGTGTGTTTTGAAAATATCCGTGTCAAGTATTTTCTTGAGTCGAGACATGTGCCAGTATCACGGGGAATCGTCGGCTTCACGATCTGTAAGTATTTGGATTTTGAATTTCATTGAGATTTATTGCCGTTCTAAGTTGATATGTCTTGAGATTCAGCAGATATCATGCGTTACAGTATAAGGTGACAGATTTGGGGACGAGATTGATGATCTCGAGAAGCTATGATTTTGGAAAATCAATATGTCGGTTAAGTTTTGGAGCAATTGTGTATTCGGGAGAAGGGTAGGAATTGTTGAGAAGAGCATGTAGTCATGTTAAGTCATTTTGGAAATACATGAAAGTGCTTTTGAGCATTTGAAAATGGTACTTTTCAAAATGAATGTTTTACAGATGTTTTACCGTAAATAATTTTTGGGCCGAGACCCAATAGATTTTTGAAATTGTTCTATAACTCAGGACTTGGGGTCCGAAAAAGAGTTTCCTACTTTTTAAACTCCTTGTAATGCGGAACGAGATACGGGCTGAGACCCTAATATTTCAAAAGGCTTTTTTGTTTTCTAAAACTCCCGAGATTAATAAAATATTTTACCAATCGTTTATCGATTTTATTTCCGCCTTTCGAGGTTTTGCTTTACTTGTTCAAATGAAACTTCTCGGGAAGCCTTTCGCTGTGTTGATTTGTTTCAATATTTTGTCATAGCATAGTTGAGGTGATCCAGAATGGGATATGGTCGACGTTGTGAGCCATATGTGGAAAAAGGAGTTTTGGTCGGAGTTTATTTATTGAGATTTTGAAACTCTATCGTGTGGTTTTCCAATGGAATGTCAGTGGAATTTGTGACGAGTCGAATTGGTATACAGGAGTATAGATGCGGTCAATCATTTGCATAGTTTTCATTTTTAAAACTTCGAAATCGTGTGGATTCGAAGGAAACTGTTATCGAACACTTGGCATTTGCGAGCCAGTTTAATTTTTCGAAAATTAATTTCGTAGTCTTACGAAAATTTATGTTTTTAGTTTTGAAATTTTTGAAAGAACTTTCGAAAATTTGTATTCTTGACGAGACTTTATGATTTCAAACTGGTTTTGAAAATGTGATTGATATACATACGCATTTAGTGCATAGTGCATATCATATTGATGGTACGATGGAAAAGAAATTCGAACTTCAGTATGTTAGTTTGATTATCCGGTGATGATCGGTTGAGTTATCGGATAAGAGAAATATGTTGCGTGTTGTAGATTCATGCACATAATATTATTTTGGAAACTTGGGATTTTGTGAAACCGGAACATATGTGCTGTGTGATTCCATTGGTATGGTAGTAGCGCGATTTTACCTCAGTGATTCTGGAATGATTTCCTTGTAAGCATAGATTTGGGGATGGTGACCACATACTGGTTATTTTGGATATTGAGTGGTCGTTTCCACTCCATGTATGATTGGGTATGTTCGTCAGTTTGTGATTGGTTGTTCATATTCCGAGGGGTATGTTCGCCAGTCGGATATGTTTATTGAGATCCACTGTATGTGATCGGTGTGTCGTTTTGAGAATTTTGCTTTTTCGTATATCTGTTTCTGTGGTTCTGTGTTGATAGTGTTGGAGTTTACCGTGTGAAGGTATTCTCGATTTCCGTTGATCGTTCGTTGGTCGTATTGGAGTTTATCACGTTGATGGTATTCTCGATTGTGTTTTGACCTCTGGTTGGTCAGATTGGAATTTATCATGTCGATGATAAATTCGGTTGATTATTGATCATTGTTGGTGATCATCTGAGCGTTCAGACTGTCTATCGATGTTTCGGGATTCGTTGTCATTGTATTGAGCAGTTGTTTCACAGATACATCGGATATTATTCGTTTTATCAGAATTGAGACTTGATTATGTAATCAGGCAGACAGGATTTGATTCGGGCAGATTGTTTGATTCGAAGATGATATATTTTGTTGAGAATCAGGGAATTGTGATCGTAAGCGTATTGAGACTGTACCGTGAGAACGCTGGCTAGTATCTCCGGAGATCGTCGACCTGCGTATTTGGAAGTATGCTCTTTTGGATATTCGGTAATGATGATGATTAATCATTGTCGTGATGGTTTTGGGATATTTTGGGTTAAACAGTATGTTTGTTCGTTTTATGATGGATTGCAAGTTTCGAGGACGAAACTTATTTTAACGGGTGTAGAATGTAATATCCAGAATTTCTACTACTGTTGTTTAATATTATATTATCCGAGTTATATTGTACAACATGGAATCTGTACAGTAGGGATAAAATAAATAAAGGACTGAGATATCAGTATCGGTATAATTGTCGTATTTGGTCGACAGTTACATTTGAGGATATTGTGTATCAGGTTGTCGTACTTTTGATATTGGGTATATCGTATGATGATGTTATTGGATTCAGTACATGTATTCAGTATGCCGTATGTCCGTAATTGGTATGTCGAGGCGGACGAGGAGAATTGGAAAATGGCTAAGTATAGCCGTATTAGCGCACGCTGATATTCATGCATAACGCACGCTATCGTGCAGGATTAGCGCACGCTACGTTTATAGGTTAGCGTACGCTAGTGCAGACAGATCGGAAGGAATCTGCGTGTGGACCCGGCTGCTTTCGGCGCACGTTCTGGTAAGTCAACGGTTGTTGTCCTGAAGTATTAGCGCACGCTAAAATATTAGGCTTAGCGCACGCTAACTATGTATCAGTCAACAAGGAATCTTATCCTTGCCAGATGATGTCGGAATGTGGGGGCGAGTGGTAGGTGAACACTGTAGTAAGTCAACTTCGGATAGCGCACGCTAAGAGTAAGGATTTGCGTACGCTAGACATGATGATTTACGTACGTTAATGCATGGGCATTTCGTACGTAAGGTAGTTTACGAAGCAAGACAGTAGCCTGTGGTGTGCGATAGCGCACGCTAACAAAGTCAGTTAGCGCACGCTAAGGCTAGCGCACGCTAAACATAAGGGTTTAGCGCACGCTAGTAATGTATTCTATATAAAAGGGACAAACGAGTGTCATGAAGCATTTCGTCCATTCCTTTCCTTTCACCCGAAAGAGACAACCTTGGGAGAACATTTGGAGTTCCTAAACACGAGGATGATCCTCTTTAACAAGATTAAAGATGGAAATCATAGAGTAAAGCTTTGTTCTTGAAATCATTGGTGATTCTTGAAATCAATCCTATCCTTCAAAAAAGGTAATTACTCTTCACTTAGAGAATTCGTTTTGGATTGTATATGATGTTCTTGAGTTGATGATTATCATATAAACAAGTTGATGAGCATGACAACGAGTTGGATTACCATACTAAGTTAGTGTTGTTATCAATATATGAGTATTGATATGTTTCGTATGGTTTTGGATGGAATTCAAGATATATGTTGATGTAATTCCCTTCTTCAATTCGGATTTTGATGTTTTGTCGTTGGTTACTTCGTATGATAACGATTATGGTGATGCTACCGTGATTCTTGAAGTTATATGAATTGTATGTCGAAGAACATGATGAATAAGGATTTTTAGATGTTAGAACACATCGGATTTTACCATTAAAAGGATCATGAACGTGAATTTGGATAATTCGTGTTCTTGAAGAGCTATTAAATTATATGTCATGATTGTTATGAAATCCTTAATCTCGAGATGAGTTGATCATTGTCATGATGGAAGTGTTAGACGATGCTTGAAATGCATGCCACTGCACAGCATTAGCGCACGCTACGTTCTTGCCTAGCGCTAACGGGAGCAACTTAGCGCACGCTACGTTAGGTGATTAACGTGCGCTAAGTAGGCAGACAGTGCAGTATTTTTGTGTTTTGATTAGGAATTCGTGATGGTTTGACTTGGTTGGTCCTGACTGTGTTTATTCGAGGTTGTGTTGAACCGTTGAGTTCGATTGGTTAATTTTCTCAGTTGTTGACCGTTATCGGATATGTGTTACTTGATTTCTTCGATAGGTTGAGATTATTGATCGTTGATTATAACCGGATATTGCGGTCGTGTTCGAGTATGTCCATTGTATTGCTTTTGATCGAAATTTGAGGAGCTCGTAGATAAAGCGATGTGTTGGCGCGGCTTCGTGGTATCGGTATCGAGGCAAGTTATTACTTGCTCAGTTATAATATTTAATGAATGGTTTCAGTTTCATTACGTTTATAATGCATATAGCGATGATTATTATTATGAACTCTGGATATTCGGATCGCATATCGTCCTTTCGATTCTGGGAGGTAAATCATAATGTATATGCTTTATCTCAGTTATTGGTATGTTCGAGTATCGAGGTTACATTATGGTAAAGACGAGGATATGAGTATCTATAGTTCAGTGTACGTTTGTATCGCCGAGCATTGAGGATAATCGTCGGTGATGATTGGACATCGAGGTTGCTCCCGAAGGACTCGGGGCAAGTATTCCATATTAGTCACGGTTTTATGTTATTTATTTTGGTCTCGTACATTTTCTTTCATGTTGTTGAACATGAAGTCGTCCTAGTAAATTGTCATGTTGTCGTGCATGTTATGTTGTTCATGTTGATGAACGTGTTGATTTGCATATGTGTATGCATATTGTGTTGTTTATGTTGTGTAAATAATCCGATGGGATTATGAGGATCTATCTTGAGAAGCTGGATCGAATGTCCACCATGCGTTGGTTCGTGGGATCATCATGGGGATCTATCTTTGAGGAGCCTTGGATCGTTGGACAGGTTTTCCACCATGCGTTGGTTCGACGGGATCATCATGGGGATCTATGCTGAGGGCGCTGGATCGTTGGATTACCAGTATTGTGTTGATGGAATCTTGTGAATTCGCATCATTGATTTTATCATGTGTTGTTGTTCACATGTGTATTGTTAGTTATCCACCTTATGTTGATCTGATAGGATCAACAAAGGGATCTATGCTGAGGGCGCTGGATCGTCGGATTTCCATTGAGTATACATGATTGTTATTGATGTGATCATATTGACGTGGTCATATGAGTATGCATTTGTAGGTCTTGTGTTAGGACCTTGTCCGTATTGCATTGATCTGATCTCGGATTAGACTGGTATGATTGTCGTGGCACTTCATATCTCGAGGTATGTTCCGTATTTTCCTTTGGTATTTGTCTTGATGGACGATCGGTTATCGTCTTGGGATTTGATGATGTTATTCGATGGATCGTATTGGTCAGAAATGGTAGATTTCCGTATCGTGAGTTGGTTATGATAGTTTGAGGATCTTTAGTATTGTTTAAGGTACAATACGGATATTATGTTCGAGTTTATTGGTTATTCTGATGAGAATTTCTTGAGTAAGTAAAGTTATGGCGGTAAGATTTCGTTGGTCGTATTCTTATGTTGTATTCTCGTTGGTATGTAATTATTAATGTTTTGTGACGGTTATCATTGTTGGATATTATGGCTGACCCCGTCGTGGGATTTCTTTTTTAGGTTCTTGGAGTGTCGAGCTTGTAGCGGTCGTGAAGAGATGAGCTTCCCGGAGGATACTGGCTAGGACATGTTCTATGCATTGAGTTTCTTGATTGGTTCTTGTATTCCGCTGCTAGAGTATCTTTTTGGTTGGTCTTTTTCCGCTGCGTGAGTATTTTGAGACGCTCTTTTGGTATCTAGTAACTGAGGTTACTTTGGAAATCGTTTTCTAAACTTTTGAGTGTCGGCTGTTTGGCCTTGCGATTTCAAATGAGTTTTTACGACGGTTTTTGATAAATGGATTTTATATGTCTTTGTGCATTTTTAAAGATAGTACCGTCGTTGGCCTCTTGGGCATTTGTAAATGTTTGCGAAAATTTCTTTTAGCCTTGTGGGTTCCATCTCGGGGCCCACGGCGCTGTAATATTTCCGGGTAAATATGGGGGTGTTACACTACGTGCTGATAACGTGTTGAAGGAAAAATAACTGAGATAATAAAGTAGGGCAAAAGTTGTGTATTATTCCATTGATGAGATCCCTTTAAATAGGGAGAAATACATACAAACAGGCCTTAGCCAAACCCTAACTAGGAAAGCCCATAAACTAACAGACTTAGACACACAATGGGTATTATTACTTTAACAACTAAAACTATTAATATTAATATTGCTCTCTATTATAAATAATATAATTATTATTAATACCTTTAATAATTATAATAATATTAATAACTATGACTAATATTAAATGATTCTTAAATTAAATTGATAAAATTTATTCGGGATTAAAACTTATGAGATAACGTAAATATATTTATGATCCATAAATAAGATTAAATGAATTGACTTGTACGTGAAGTGAAAAATAATTGTACACAATTACCCACTCGGTGATAAATGTAATGCAATAAGAACTAAATGAAATGAAAATGCAATTACTAATATTATTATAAATAATAATTATTAAACTATGAACATAGCGGATATTACATACATTAATCTTATAGGTGATATGCGTTAAGCCTTCATATAATACGTATGTAAGAACTTGTTGTCTTCAGTTAATCATGCGCCGAAAGTAGCTGAGACCACATATTAGATTCCCTAGGACTGATATACACTTAGCATGTGTTAACCCTGATCTTAGCGAGTGCTAAATGCTTGTTGACTCGGCCATGCACATGCAAGCCAAAGGCTGTCGAACACCGGATTCCCCTGTCGACCACTACCTGGATCCTTGTCTGATTTGGTCTTACGCATGCTAGTCTTCACCCTTAGGGTACACAACTCGCACACGATCATGCACTATATTTATACTAACGTGCTGTAATACCATAGGTATTTCATGCTTTAATTACCGTGTACTTCATAAATTATAATGCAATTTCTATCATTTGCGATGTTGTCTTCTTATATTATGTGGTTTCATTAAATTGCTATTGTGATACAATTGTGTGATGTGAATGGAACGAAGGTGACGTACCTCGACGTCGTTGGACGATTATCGGTGCGAATATGATGGTGGCCAACGTCTTGTTCCCTGAAGAATTGTTGACGAGTGAAAAGGTAGTCACCCTGAGATGGTTAAAATGCGATAAAATGACTAAGGGACTGAGTGACTAACGTACGCTAGATGACATGCATAGCGTATGTTAGATTCGCAGCATTACGTATATCAACACGACTAGGTTACGTACGTAAGGCGAGAATTGGTCTTCCGACCAGAATCTTTCTTTTTGACACGGATTGGGTACTTTCGGTGGGCTAGAAGACAAACGAGTCAACTTCATGTAACATATGATAATTGTCGAGCTTAACCTACGCTATTATAAGGTTGCTTACGTAATTATGATCCCCTACATACGTTATAGGTTGGGACAGCCCAGACAGTAGCCTCTGATTGACCATTACGTACGTTAACTAGAAGACATTACATACGTAATGATCTTTACGTACGTAAACCCTTTAGTGTTAGCGTACGTTAAACGCAATCGTGTGTCATAAATTAACACCTCCTCCTTCATTTCCCTCGGCCAAAAACACTTGTGCAGCCCTCTTGAAACCTTTCCCAGCCCCTTAGACAATTCTTAGCCCCCAAACCACTTGTATTGACATAAAGGAGAGGATTACTCAAGCTCCCGAGAATGTTATTGTAATGCTCGGATAATTATTGTGTATTTATCTTGTATTCGAACTTGTAATATTCGACTTCGTGGCGTTATTAATCGATGATTGGTTTCCCGTACTCGTATCCCTACGTTTTTGTATCTCCAACATTTTTACATGCATGGTTCTGCACGTCATAACGTGCGCTAGGTGATGATCCTAGCATACGCTACGACTGCAATATAATGTACGTTATATGTTAAGCTTAACGTACGTAAGCCTTAGTCAGTTCGAGATCAGACAAGGGTCGGCGTGTGAGGGCCAGTGAAGATTTGTGAGATGCTCCGCGTGAACCTGGATGGCTTTCCAAGTAAGCAAGTCAATGGGACTTAGCGCACGCTAGGGTGGATTATTAACGTATGCTAAAGTCCTAACGATTACGTACGTAAACAGTATGATAACGTACGTAAGCGAATGCCAGAATCAAGTCAGTAAATTTTGGCTAGCCGTTAATGTACGCTAAAGGATCGAGTATAGCGCATGCTAAAGACATTACGTATGTAACGGAATATTGGTAATGTACGTAATGGTTAGAAATCTATTTATAGACCTCAAACCGCATTTCATTCCTCACATCTTGGCCGATTTTCGTAATCTAGAGACTGTCCAGCACCATATATCCCTCATATCATCATCTTAGCCCGATTTTTGAGAATCATAGACCTTGTGGATTGGTGTTCATGCTTCTGGTGAAGAGTTTCTTCAAGTCTTTCATTGTTCTTCTCTTCATTGAGGTATGTTAACTCTACACCAAGTTGGAGATTATGTTCTTAGTTATATTATGAGCTTCTTACGGAGATTATTGAACTCGTTATATCGTGGTGAATCAAGAACCATGTTTACGAGGATTATTTTTGGTGAATTAAGGTTTCTGTTGTTATTAGTTAAATCCATGATCTTTACCAATCATAAGAATGGAGTTTTCTGAGATGAACACGCCTTGATGATGCTTTCGAAACACACTTTTGATAAACAACTTGTTAAGGCTTACCCCCTTGTAAGATGAGTTCAAGAAGGTTAATGTGGAGGGTGTTCAATTATAATTCTTGCCTTAAAAATAATTCTTTGGTAATCTACATATGGATGATTAGAACTAGGTAAGGATATTTGGGACAATCATTTTGAATGTAGAATTTGATAAGGAGAACTACTCGCAGAAGAACAAGAATCGTAGGGGTGAAGTAACCTAGAACTAGGTTGAATGTGATTATCTCGCTATGTATCGTTGAGACAACCGAATCGAGCATTTGAGTTGATAATCGGTATTAACGTATGGAGTTTAATGGTATGATAAATATCCTTGGAATTGTAGACAACGGCATTGTGCCCCATTATGATCTCTTGAATTTGCATGCCATTTTACAAACCTAGTGTTCGTCGGGAAGTAGAACCGAGAACCGGCCATTCATTATTGCTAACTCGATTATAACTTAGGGAGTTCGGTGCTCGTGCGTTAGTTTCGAGAGGCTTGTTAAATTCCTTGTTATTCCCTCGTACAAAGTGATCGATCTAGGGGCGTAGACCTTCGGACGTGTTGACATTCGTTGGAGTATTTAATTCTTGCCATCTTTGAGGCAAGTATCGTATTTTGAAATTTGTTAATATTGATGATTTTGATCATACATACTGTTTGTTCATGTTGTTGAGCATGAGATTATTTTCGTTGAATTGTCATTATATTCGTTATCGATTACTCGTATATTCATGTTGATGGACATAGCGATTTTGCATATATGTATGCATAGTTGAGTTTGTGTATGTTGTGTTGATCTGAAGGGATCGAGCGATCTATGATGGGGGCGCTGGGTCGGATGTCCACCTCGTGTTGGTCCGACGGGATCATCTTGGGATCTATGCTTAGGGCGTTGGATCATTGGACGGGTTTTTCCACCTCGTGTTGGTCTGACGGGATCATCTTGGGATCTATGCTGAGGGTGCTGGATCGTTGGAATACCCATGTTGTGTTGATAGGAATCATGTGGATTCGCATTGTTGGATTCTGGCAGCGGAAGTCCGTATTGTGTATTTTATTATGCATTGTTGTTGCGTATCCTATTTATGTATTATGATACTTGTACTAGCATCGTTTTGCTAACCCCTTTGCGGGTGGACATTTGTTTTGATGTTCAGGTAGCCGAGGAGCAGGGAAGCAGCCACAGTACCGACATGACGACTAAGGGGCTCAGTGATGTTAATTGTTGTTGCCTTGTCTTTCTGGTTTTTTTTCAGTACTCGAGTACGTGTGTCCTGTTGATGTTTTGAGACGCTTGTAATAATAGACTCATTTGAACTGTTTGAACTGGTTTTGTATTCTAAACTTTATTGGCACTTTTGTATTATTTCCGCATTTCTCAAATTAGCCGTGTAAATTCTTATATAAAGGATTTACGGCGCTGTAATTATTCCGAATATCTCGCGGTGTTACAGATTATGGTATCGAAGCTAAGATTCATGGATATCTTGGAAATCGGGTTTAGTTGGATCTGTTGATGTTTTTCGATTTATTGGTTGTTTATAACATCACTGCTCAGCCAGCGTCGTCATGTGGACCGTGGTTGTAAGTTTCCTAATCTCATATACTACCGTTTTATTTAATTGTGTTTTATGGATATTGACGGATTTTCTTTTAGAAGATTTTGCCCTGGATATTGAGTATTTGTGTTTACAGTATGTTGAGGGGAGGTCGTGGACGCGGACGTGGTCATGGATGCGGACGTGGTAATGCGAGACAGGAAGATTCAGCATCCACCCCAGATGCATCGACTAATCGAACTGATTCCCATTCCGAAGGAAAATAGGAATCAGTAAATGATGACGCAAATCCTAACATGTCGGGAGTGCTTCGACAGGTGGTCGCTCAGATGACCCAGTTTGCTCAGGTAGTTGACCGCATGCAGACAGCGATGGGCCAGCAGCGAAACGAGGATAATCGGGGAGACAAGTGGCTTACGGAGGTGGTCAAATTGCACCCACCAATATTTGACGGTTCTGCAGAGATGCCTACTTGGGATCACTGGCTGAAGGAGTTAGAGAAGATATTTGCGGGGATTAACTGTCCCGATGACCGAAAAGTCCCGATCGCCCAGTATTTTCTGACTGGGGAGGCTTTCGACTGGTGGGAGGCCATTTGACCTGAGGATCATAATGCTGACTGGACGGAATTCAAATTATGATGGAAGCACAATATTGTCCTCGCCCAGTTAGAGAGGCTAGAGCCCGAGAGTTTTTCTCACCGCAAAATCTGGAGGCATCTGTGACAAACGTGATTAAGACTTTTAATTACCAGCTATCCTGTGTGCAACACTTGCTCAGGACCGAGGCAGAGAAGATTTTCCATTTCGACATGCGGATGAAGCCTGAGATTCAGCAATATATGTCCGGATTTGAATGTACTACCTTGCGATAGTATCAGGAGAAAGCACTGGCCTACGACATGAAAGAGGCAGTGGTGGAGAAATCGGCAGAAGCAAAGAAGCAGAAAGTGTCTGGAAACTTCATGGAGAACAAGAGTAGTGGGGCCCGCAAGGGCCAGTCCTCTTCTCATTAATCCAGGAAACCTCCGTATCCTTCTCGAGGTGGAAAGAAGTCCCAGACAGCATCAACGGTTTCAGACGCATCGAAGAAGTGTTATAACTATGGTCGAGCAGGGCATGTTCGTCGTGAGCTACGCACTTTCTGTGACCTGTTTCGAATGTGGACGGGAAGGGCACCGTGTGACTTTTTGCGGAAATGTGACTAGATCAATTGGTACTCGCACTCCACCACTAGTTCCGAAAGAGACCAGTGTGAACCAGACACAGCAAAGTGGTTTTCAGCAGCAGAATGTTGGGAAAAGAGAGGCATCCAGTGATGGGTCCGTTCCTCCGCGCCTTTACGAGGTGAGGAAATCAGACGATCAGAACACTACTTTTGCATCAGGTACGATTCAGATCCTTTTGCATCCAATTAGTTTCTTTTTCGATTCAGGAGCTACGCATTCTTTCATATCATTGAACTGTGTTAATCGTTTGAAAATCCCGTGTTTACATGATTGTGAGCCTTATGTTGTGGGTTTACCGAGTGGAGAGAGAATTGTGGTAACCCTAGAAATTAGAGATTTCCCTATGACTATAGGAGGGAAAGATTGTCCATCAAAACTTATTGTGGTCGACATCCATGGTGATGATTTAATTCTCGGGGATGATTGGCTCAATCGTTATGGGGTTATTTTGAATTACCGGAAGAGAGTTATTTTGATCATTGCTGATGATGGATCTGAACATTTATTCAAAGGGTGGAGACCGGGAAGCTCAGGAAAATTGATCAAAGCCATGAAAGTAGTTAAATTGCTAAAGCAGGGTTGTCACGGATTTTGGTGTTATGCCATGAAGAAAGAAGAAGGAGTAGAGCTCTCATCTATTCCAGTTGTGAACGAATTCGCAGACGTATTCCATGACGAACTACTTGGGTTACCTCCGTGGAGAGAAGTAGAGTTTAATATCGAATTAGATCCTGGAGCCGCACCTATTTCCAGAGCACCATACTGTATCGACAACCGAGATGTATGAATTAAAGAAATAGCTTGAGGAATTATTGCAGAAGGGTTACATTCAACCTAGCGTTTCCCCTTGGGGAGCACCCGTTCTCTTTGTCCAGAAGAAAGATGGATCCCTCCGATTGTGTATTGATTACATGGAGCTAAACAAGGGGACGATCAAGAACAAGTACCCACTACCTCGTATCGACAACTTGTTTGATCAACTGCAGGGGGCAAAGATATTCTCAAAGATCGACTTGAGATCAGGATACCATCAGTTGAGAATTAAGGAATCGGATATACTAAAATATGCTTTTAGATCCCGGTACGGGCACTATGAATTTGTGGTGATGCCATCTAATGCTCTGGCGGTGTTTATGCAATTGATGAATCGGGTATTCTTAGAATACTTGGATAAATTCGTGGTCGTTTTCATTGATGACATCTTAATCTATTCGAAAGACCCAGAGGAGCATGCAGAGCATTTGCGTATCATTTTGAATACTTTAAGGAATGAACAGCTTTATGCGAAACTTTCTAAATGCGAGTTCTGGCTTAAGGAAGTAACATTCCTTGGGCATGTGATATCAACTGACAGAGTTCAGGTAGACCCGAAGAAAGTTGAGGCAATCTTGGAGTGGGAAGCTCCTAATAACGTGAAAGAAGTCCGAAGTTTCTTAGGACTTGCTGGATATTATCGCCGTTTTGTAGAAGAATTTTCCAAAATTGCTCGTCCGCTTACTCAATTGTTCAGAAGACTCAGAAATTCATGTGGAACGAGAAATGGGCTAGTTTTAATGAACTTAAGAGCAGACTGACAACGGCGCCTATACTAGCATTACCAGATGGAACTGATGGATTCATGGTATACAGCGATGCTTCAAATCAGGGTCTGGGTTGCATGTTGATGCAAAAGGATAGGGTGATTGCCTATGCCTCTCGACATTTGAAACCGTACGAGGTTAACTACCCAACTCATGATTTAGAGTTAGCAGCTGTGGTCTTTGCCCTGAAGATTTAGCGACATTATTTGTACGGAATTCATTTTCAGATCTTCACAGATCATAAGAGCCCCAAGTACATTTTCAGTCAGAAGGAATTAAACATGAGGTAGAGGAGGTGGCCGGAATTGATCAAAGATTACGACCTGGAAATTCTATACCATCCAGGCAAAACGAACGTGGTAGCTGATGCACTGAGCCGCAAACCTGTTTATCTTCGAGTGTTGGAAGCGCTTACGTCCCAAACCAGCATTCAACGAGAACTGATTCGCAGAGAAATTGAAGTATGGTCACAAGGAGTCCAAGGGAAACTGTGTATGATGGAACTAACTTCGTCGTTAATCGAAGAAATCAAATCTAAGCAGTTGGATGATTCTATGATTATTCGGTTACGTGATGAAGTAGACAAAGGGAAGGCCCCAGGATTCGTGATACAGGATAAAGGGGTTCTGAGATTTCAGAGTCGACTTTGAGTCCCCGATGAAGATGTTTTGAGACAGACAATCATGAAGGAAGCTCACAGTGCGCCCAATTCAATTCACCCGGGCACCAGTAAGATGTATAAGGATCTAAAACAAAATTTCTGGTGGGGAAATATGAAGAAGGACGTAGCAGAATACATTTCGAAGTGTTTAACTTGTCAACAGGTTAAGACTGAATATCAGCGCCCTACCGGAATGTTGAAGCCACTTCCGATTCCTAAATGGAAGTGGGAGGATATATCGATGGACTTTATCACCAATATGCCAAGGACCAAGACGGGAATGAACATGATTTGGGTAATAGTTGATCGACTGACCAAGACGGCTCATTTCCTGGGTATTAAGGACACTTGGGGACCCGAGAAGTTAGCACGAGTGTTTATTGCAGAAATAGTCCGATTGCATGGTACGCCGAAGACCATTATTCCAGATCAAGATGGTCGCTTCGTGTCACACTTTTGGAAGGCAGTTCATAAGGCCTTGGGAACTGAGCTGAACTTTAGCACGGCTTATCATCCTAAGATGGACGGACAGTCCGAAAGCACTATACAGACAGTAGAAGATATGCTAAGAGCTTGTGCCTTAGATTGGTCAACCGATTGGGAGGTTCATTTGTCGTTGATTGAATTCACCTACAACAATAGTTGACATGCTTCCATTAAGATGGCACCGTTTGAAGCCTTGTATGGGAGAAGATGCAGATCGCCCCTATGTTGGGATGATTCTTCTGACTTGATCAGGACGGAACCAGAGTTGATAGTTCAGACTCAAGAGAAGGTAGCTCTGATTCGTGTAAGGATGTTAACTGCCCAGAGTCGACAGAAGTCTTATGCAGATGTGCGTCGTCGCCCGTTGGAGTTTGAGATTGGGGACCATGTACTATTAAAAGTTTCTCCTACTCGGGGAATTTTCTGTTTTTGGAGGGAAGGAAAGCTGAGTCCGAGATATATCGGACCATTTGAGATCCTCGAGAGAGTTGGGGAGTTGGCGTACAGGTTGGCCTTACCGCCATCGCTGAGTCACGTTCATAATGTATTCCACATATCCCAATTACGGAAATATGTACTAGATCCCAGTCAAATCATTGATTTTGGCGAGATTGAAGTGGCTAATGATGGTACGTTATATGAAAGACCAATCAAAATACTCGAGAGTCGAGTCAAACAGTTGAGGAATAAATCGATCTCCTTACCCGGAATTATTTTTGTTTTAAGTTTCGAGCCGAAACTTCTTTTTAGAGGGGTAGTATGTAATGCCTGGATAATTATTGTGTATTTATCTTGTATTCTAACTTGTAATATTCGACTTCGTGGCGTTATTAATCGATGATTGGTTTCCCATATTCGTATCCCTACATTTTTGTATCTCCAGCATTTTTTCATGCATGGTTCTGCACGTCATAACGTGCACTAGGTAATGATCTTAGCATACGCTACGACTGCAATATAATGTAAGTTATATGTTAAGCTTCACGTACGTAAGCCTTAGTCAATTTGAGATCAGACAAGGGTCGGCGTGTGGGGGCTAGTGAAGATCTGTGAGATGCTCCGCGTGAACTTGGACAGCTTTCCAGCTAAGCAAGTCAACGGGACTTAGCGCATGCTAGGGTGGATTAATAACATACGCTAAAGTGCTAGCGATTACGTACGTAAACAGTATGATAACGTACGTAAGTGAATTCCAGAATCAAGTCAGTGAGTTTTGGCCAGACATTAACGTACGCTAAAGGATCGAGTATAGCGCACGCTAAGGACATTACGTACGTAACAGAATATTGTTAATGTACGTAATGTTTAGAAATCTATTTATAGACCTCAACCCCTATTTCATTTCTTCCTCACACCTTGGCCGATTTTCGTAATCTGGAGACTGTCTAGCACTATATATCCCTAATATCATCATCTTAGCCCAATTTTTGAGAATCATAGACCTTATGGATTGGTGTTCAAGCTTCCGGTGAAGAGTTTCTTCGAGTCTTTCATTGTTCTTCTCTTCATTGAGGTATGTTAACTCTACACCAAGTTGGATATTATGTTCTTAGTTATATTATGAGCTTCTTACGGAGATTATTAAACTCATTATATCGTAGAGAATCTAGCACCATGTTTAGGAGGATTATTTTGGGTGAATTAAGGTTTCCGTTGTTATTAGTTAAAGCCATGATCTTTACCAATCATAAGAATGGAGTTTTCAGAGATGAACACGCCTTGATGATGCTTTTGAAACACTCTTTTGATGAACAACTTGTTAAGGCTTACCCCCTATGTAAGATGAATTCAAGAAGGTTAATGTGGAGGGTGTTCAATTATAATTCTTGCCTTAAAAAGAATTCTTTGTTAATCTACATATGGATGATTAGAACTAGGTAAGGATATTTGGGACAATCATTTTGAATGTAGAACTTGATAAGGAGAACTACTTGCGGAAGAACAAGAATCGTAGGGGTGAAGTAACTTAGAACTAGGTTGAACGTGACTATCTCGCTATGTATCGTTGAGACAACCGAATCGAGCATTTGAGTTGATAATCCGAATTAAAGTATGGAGTTTAATGGGATGATAAATATCCTTGGAATTGTAGACAACGGCGTTGTGCCCCATTATGATCTCTTGAATTTGCATGCCATTTTCCAAACCTAGTTTCGTCGGGAAGTAGAACCGAGAACCGGCCATTCATTAATGATAACTCGATTATAACTTAGGTCGTTCGGTGCTCGTGTGTTTGTTTCGAGAGTTTGGTTGAATTCCTTGTTATTCCCTTGTACAAGGTGATCGATCGAGGGGCGGCGACCTTCGGACTCGTTGACATTCCTTGGAGTATTTAATTCTTGCCATCTTTGAGGCAAGTATCGTATTTTGAAATTTGTTAATATTGGTGATTTTGATCATGCATACTGTTTGTTCATGTTGTTGAACATGAGATTATTTTTGTTGAATTGTCTTGATATTCGTTATCAATTACTCATATGTTCATGTTGATGGACATAATGCTTTTACATATATGTATACATAGTTGTGTTTGTGTATGTTGTGTTGATCCGAAGGGATCGAGCGATCTATGCTGGGGGCACTGGGTAGGATGTCCACCTCTTGTTGGTCCAACAGGATCATCTTGGGATCTATGCTGAGGGCGCTGGATCATTTGGCGGGTTTTTCCACCTCATGTTGGTCCGACGGGATCATTTTGGGATCTATGCTGAGGGCGCTGGATCGTTGGAATACCGATGTTGTGTTGATAGGAATCATGTGGATTCGCATTGTTGGATGCCGGTAGCGGAAGTCCGTATTGTGTATTTTATTATGCATTGTTGTTGCATATTCGATTTGTGTATTATGATACTTGTACTAGCATCGTTTTGCCAACCCCTTCGGCGGTGGACATTTGTTTTGATGTTTAGGTAGCCGAGGAGCGGGGAAGCAGCCACAGTACCGACATGACGACTAAGGGGATCAGTGATGTTAATTGTTGTTGCCTTGCCTTTCTGGTTTATTTTCAGTACTCGAGTACGAGTGTCTTGTTGATGTTTTGAGACGCTTGTAATAATGGACTCATTTGAACTGTTTGAACTAGTTTTGTATTCTAAACTTTAATGGTACTTTTGTATTATTTCCGCATTTCTCAAATTAGCCTTGTAAATTCTTATATAAAGGATTTACGGTGCTGTAATTATTTCGAATATCTCGGGGTGTTACAGTTATCTAGGTCGATCGATCCATTCTTCATTCCTTCTTGTTGTTCTTTGTTGGTTCGTCATCATTCTTCATTGTTCTTCGTCTATTAAGGTAAGTCTAGCAAATCCTTGAAGTTATTTTTCGGTATTATTGTTATGTCAATTGGATTATGGGTATTTGGGTAGTTTTGTTGCTTAACTTTCGTAGACAATCAAACCGGATGAACTTGTAGTAATCAAAACTATCGTTGTAAGTATATTTCGTTTTCGAACCATTAATTCATGTATCTTTTTGTAATAATCATATGCGAATTTCACATTTCAAATCGACCTTGGAAACATCAACTTTAACGAATCGATTGTAGGAGAAATTGTGTGAGGAATCCAATCACCGTATGCTAAACTTGTTGAAACCCACCTTGCTAGTATTATTATCAAACGTTAATTCAACTGGGTGGAATCGAGCTTGATAGTATTACCATCATTAAGAATCGACCGTTGAAATCCTTTTATAAAACGGTAACCCACCTAATTGAGAACTCGGAGTAGAGAACTGAATTAGTAGATAATGGAATTCAATTTTACTATAGTCGATTGTTGACAACCGAAGCAATGTTGGGGATAATCTTATTAAGCAAATTGTTATAACAATCGATAATCAAAGAATTAAACAATATAATAATACGTGTTGCTATTGATCTAAGAATTGTGATATTAGCTTTGCAAAATTGAACTAAGTTAAGAATTCGATTAGGAAAGGGAATACGAAACTAGTTTTATTCGCCATTTTAATCAAGGAATATATCGTAAGGCACTTACCGTTGGAATTAAGGCAAGTGAAACCTTGCTCAGATTATGTCAATTTTATTTACAATATTTAGAAAACATGATGTGCCATTGTGTGATGAATGCCGAACAGTTGTCTTTCTCTAGAAACTGTGTTATGAATGGGCCGATGTGTTGGGGGCAAAACCTGAATAGTACCCGGGAGGAAATGTGTTTAGGGGTAAGACCTAAAATGGCACCAACGTTCCGGAGTATTTCCGTGTAGATACTTCCGGGACCCTTGGTCGCGACCTTCAGGTTTATGTGCTAAAAGAGAAAGATGTTGGGTATACTGTGAATTATCATCTATATATTATGTGGCACGGTGTTATCGAATCGTGTAGTTTGTTGTGAAATGATGTTATTGATTATCATTATCTGATCCCGGTTTTTCTGGCACGATTCGTCGTGTGAGGTAAATTTTTTGAATATGTGTGGGACATTCCCGAGGGTTCTGGTCAGGCTTGAATGGTGTTGGAATAAAGTTTTGCTACCACATGTTTTAATTAAATTTCCGAAACCTCTGTTTATATAATCGTGTTTTGAATTATGTTTTCTTTCAAGACATCCCGTTTCATGTTATGTAACCATGGACTCACCCGTTTTATAATGCCTTATTTAAAATATCAATTTCTTAAAATAGCTTTGTGGTTCCCACACGGGATTCACGACACTGTAATGCCCGGTAAATTTTGGGGGTATTACAGAAAATGGTATCAGAACGCCTGGTTCCTGTTGAAAAAGATTTTGGCAAAATTTCTTTTTATTTCCGAAAATTTTATCCAAAATCCAGCACCCCAAGCGACCGTAACTCTTTAGGGGAATACAAAGTAAGTGGAGTATGTGTTTTCTAATTTGGTGCAACGTTTAATTTGCACGAGATAATTGTGTGTTGAATTGGCTCTTAGATTAATATTGCCTGTAATGGTACGCCGTGGGGCTAGGAGGATAGTAAACGATGCTGCGGGTTCCGCCGTGAACCAGAACGAGGACAAGCACACTGCCGAGACCGTTCCAGCTGGGAACTAACCACCACCGATTAATCAAAACGAACAGGAGGCGGAACAACAGAATAACAATCCTGGAGGCATGGACCTGGCTTTCGTTCAAACCCTTGCCCAGGCTATTGCCACGGGTATCGCCCAAGTCAACCAAACAGAACGGATATCGGTCATCAACGTGGAGAATAATGCAGGGAGAGACCGATGGCTGGGTGAGATGCTGAAAGCTAGGCCGCCACTATTTGACAGGGCATGGGAGAAACACATGGACGACTGGATTTCTGAAATGGAGACCACCTTCGATGTGATCGATTTTCCAAAAAACCGAAAGGTTCTGCTCGGGCGTAATCAGCTCCGAGAGACTGTTGTTCGCTGGTGGAGAACTTACAAGCCGGAAAACCGAGTAGTCGGGTGGGCCAAATTTGCTCGGCTATTGAGGAATGAGTGTTGTCCTAGATCAGCCCAAACCACTCGTGCACGGGACTTTTTCAGTGTCGGGCCGCAGAATTTGCCAGTGCTGGAGACCATTCGGGCCTACCGTACTGAATTAAGTTACGTCTCACATATGGTGCCATTGGAGGATCAACGAATTTGTCATCTTGCGTAGAGGTTGCTGGAAGATGTACAACGCTATGCCGCCGGATTCCACTGTACGACCCTGAGGGCGTACGAGGATGTAGTCACAGCATATGCCGGTACTATTGTTAATACTGACATCGGGCACAATTAGAAGAAGCAGAAGACATCTAATCAGTCAGGGAGTACCAACAAGACAAACTCAGGGTCCATGTCTTCTTTTAAGTCAACATTTTCGTACCAATAGAAGGGTGCATCCGATCGCCCTTAACGTAAAGACAACTTCAATTGTGGCATATTCGGACATACCAAGGACCAGTGTCACAAGTCGACTACCAAATGTTTTACTTGCGTAAATAGTGGATACATGTATCATTAGTGATAGCGATACAGTCCTGCACAGAACTCAGCTTCTCATCAGAGTCAACAAGGCTCTGTAAAATCTTCCAGGACACCTGCCATTTCTAACTACCGAGTTCCACCCCATCAGACTCAACCACCACCACACGGTGCCAGTCGAGGCCGTGGGCGCGGCGGTGGTACTACATATTTCTCCGAGTCATTGACGTCCCGTGTATTCGAACTAAGGGCTATGGATGGTCAATCCGCGCCAGCTATCTCAGGTACACTCTTGTTAATCCCAGCATGTTCATGTACTATTTGATACCGGAGCCACACATTCGTTTATATCTGTGGAATGTGTTGAGCGTTTGAATCTTGCTTGTGTGCCTTGTGAATCCTTTACTGTTAAACTACCCGAGGGTAGTAGAGTAGGCGGCAATCTAGAAGTTCAAGACTTCCAGATCCGCATCAATGATCGTGGTTGGGCGCAAATCTTAATGTTTTCCCGCTTCAGAATAAATATATCATTTTAGGTATGGACTGCCCATGCACAGGACAATATTAGATACCTACCACTTGACTATTTCCATCATGGCTTGCGATGGTACCACGCATGTTATCAAGGGTCGAGAACACTTCAGTACGAAAGGATCTCTCATCCTCCTTGCACCGAAAGTCTCCTGCGATTATCGAGAAATGTACTATTGGTGTTATGTCCTCCAAGAGGATACATCACAACTTCAGTTGTGAACATTCCGATGGTGAATGAATTTCCAGACGTCTTTCCCGATGAACTACCGGGGCTGCCGCCGCACTGAGAAGTTGATCTCTCCATTGAACTTGAGCCGAGAACGAGACCTATTTCCAAAGCTCCTTACAGGATGGCACCAATGGAGATGAAAGAATTGAATATACAGCTCGAAGATCTGCTGGAGAAGGTAATGATCCGCCCGAGCACCTTGCCGTGGGGCGCGCCAGTACTCTTTGTTAAAAAGAAGGATAACTCTCTATGCTTGTGCATCGACTATAGAGAATTAAACAAGGTCACTATCAAGAATCGTTATCCACTTTTGAGGATCGATGATCTCCTAGATCAATTGCAGGAGGAGGTTGTGTTTTAAAAGATCTATCTATAGTCTGGATATCACCAATTGAAAATTCAGAAGGAAGATATACCAAAGACTGCATTTCGATCGAGGTATGGACATTATGAGTATATCGTGGTATCATTCGGCTTGAACAATGCCCCAACCATTTTCATGGAGTTAATGACAGAGTTTTAATCGATTTCCTCGATAAGTGCGTTGTGGTTTTTATTAACGACATCCTAATCTATACTCGAAGCCGACAGGAACATGAAGAACATTTGAGACAGGTACTGAGCATGTTAAGGCAACACCAACTTTACGCAAAACTTGCGAAGTGCGAATTCTAGATGCCAGAAGTAATTTTCCTTGGACATGTGGTCTCGGCGGAAGGCGTTAAAGTCGATCCACAAAAGATCGAAACGATAATGAGTTGGGAACCGCCGAAGAACGTCAAGGAGGTCAGGTTTTTTCTAGGATTGGCAAGTTACTATCGAAGATTCGTCGAGGCTTTTTTCTGTATTGCTCGACCATTAACAAACCTACTAAGGAAAAGTACCAAGTTTGTTTGGACTACGGATTGTCAGAAGAGCTTTGATGAACTCAAGAGGAGGTTGACTACTGCTCCAATGTTAGTGCTACCGCAGAGTACGAAAGGATTCGTTATATACACGGATGGATCTTAGCATGGGCTGGGGTGTGTCTTCATACAGAATGACATAGTTATTGCGTATGCATCTCGAAAACTGAATCTGTACGAAATGAATGACCCGACGCATGACTTAGAGCCAGCCGCAGTGGTACACGCCCTCAAGATTTGGAGGCACTACCTTTACAGAGTCACTTGTAAGATTTTCACGGACCATAAGAGTCTGAAATATATCTTCACCCAGAGGGAATTAAACATGAGGCAGGGGAGATGGTTGGAGCTAATCAAAGACTACGATGTGAAAATCTCATACCACCTCGGAATGGCCAATGTCGTAGCTGATGCACTCAGTCGGAAAACTACATAGGAAGTAATGTTATCGAGCCTAACGGTTCAACCCGAACTATAGCAAGACATCAGGAGGAATGGTACTGAAGTGTGGTTACAACACAGTCAAGGACAATTGTGCTCAATCAATATACACTCGTCCTTGTTAAACGAGATACGTCTAGCACAGATGGAGGATCCCAAACTACGTGCAATCGATGCGAGAATCGAGAAGGGAAATGTTTCCGACTATAAGATCCAGGGGTACTTGGTGAGGTTCAAGAATAGGATCTGTATTCTGCCGAATGACAAGCTGCAGCAAACTATACTGAGAGAAGCACACTCCACTCCCTACTCCATTCCCCCCAGAGCAAGCAAAATGTACAAGGATCTACGACAAAGTTTTTGATGGAAAAATATGAAACGGGAAGTGGCTAGATTCATTGCCCGTTGTATGACGTGCCAACAAGTAAAAATTGAACACCACAGACCAGCCAGAATCATGCAACACTTACTTATTCCGGAATGTAAATAGGAAAACATATCAATGGATTTTGTTACTAAGTTACCAACGGCGGTGGGAGGAAAGGACACAATATGGGTTATCGTTGATCGGTTAACGAAATCAGCACATTTTATTCCAATTCAAGAAGCGACTGGAACAAAACATTTAGCCACTATTTTCATCAGGGAGGTCGTGAGACTGCACGGCGTTCCCTCATCCATCATATCGGATAGAGACACCAGATATGTGTCCCGTTTTTGGAAATCCGTCCATAAAGCTATGGGAACCCAGTTGCATTTTAGCACAGCCTATCACCCTCAGACAGATGGATAGACCGAGCGCACGATACAAACCTTGGAAGATATGTTGAGGGCATGTGTGCTCGATTGGGTTAAGCATCTCGGGTTAGTAGAGTTTTCGTACAACAACGGCTGGCACCCGAGCATAGGCATGGCACCATTTGAGGCCCTGTATGGACGAAGATGCAAGTCACCGTTATGCTGGGATGATGCTTCTGACACCGTGGATACCGAGTTAGATCTGATCTAGAAATCCATTAAGCAGATCTCTGTTGTTCGAAAACATATGTTAGCAGCACAAAGCCGACAGAAATCATATGCTGAGAACCGGCAGCGACCGTAGGAATTTACGGTCGGGGATCATTTTGGGGTTAAAGTATCCCCTATGCGAGGTATCCGGTATTTTGGCCAGAAGGGAAAGTTAATACCAAGGTTCATAGGCCCATTCGAGATAATGGACCGAGTTGGAAAACTTGTGTATCTATTAGCCCTGCCTCTGCATTTGGATGGAGTGCATAATGTCTCGCACGTCTCCCAGTTAAGAAAGTATGTCTACGATCCGAGTCACAAACTCAATTTCGAAGAAGTAGAAATTTCTAATAACGCTACCTTTAGAGAAGTGCCGATCGCTATCTTGGATCGACGTATGAAAACATTAAGAAATAAGGTCATACCCCTTGTGAAAGTTCAGTGGTCGCACCACGACATGGAGGAAGCAACTTGGGAGACTGAGTCGAGCATGAAGAAGAATTATCCCGAGTTATTTTCTTAGTTTCGGGACGAAAATATTTTAAGGGGGATGGTATGTAATACCACGAGTATTTCATGCTTTAATTACCGTGTACTTCATAAATTATAATGCAATTTCTATCATTTGCGATGTTGTCTTCTTATATATGTGGTTTCATTAAAGTGCTATTGCGATACAATTTTGTGATGTGAATGGAACGAAGGTGACGTACCTTGACGCCGTTGAATAATTATCGGTGCGAATATGATGGTGACCAACGTCTTGTTCCCCAAAGAATTGTTGACGAGTGAAAAGGTAGTCACCCCGAGATGGTTAAAATGCGATAAAATGACTAAGGGACTGAGTGACTAGCGTACTCTAGGTGACATGCATAGCGTACGTTAGATTCGCAGCATTATGTACGCTAACACGACTAGGTTACGTACGTAACGCGAGAGTTGGTCTTCCAACCAGAATCTTTCTTTTTGACACGAATTGGGTACTTTCAGTGGGCTAGAAGACAAACGAGTCAAATGCTTGTACGTACGTTAATTGCTTACATACGTTATGATCCACTACGTACGTTATAGGTGGGGCAGTCCAGGCAGTAGCCTCTGATCGACCATTACGTACGTTAACTAGAAGACATTATGTATGTAATGTTGGTGTAATATCGGTATTTGCGCCGTTGGTGCGGAAGCGTAAATTAAATGCGGAAATTAAATGACACGCAAATTTATAGAGGTTCGGCTAAATGTGCCTACGTCCTCTATCGATGTATCTTTTTCAATAGGCCAAAGATCAAAACCTATGCACCTCTCTTCTATCGGTTGAGGGATTACTGTTACAAGCTCGTCTTCTATCGGTCCGAGTAAAACCGTTTTTCTTGTTCTATTGGATAAGGAATCAACCACTCTACCTTTCTATTGGTACTAGATAGACCTCACTAAGATAACGATTGTGATTCTAAAAATGTCGGATCCTCGATCCTAATAACACCGAATCCAATCGTATCTTTTCTTTTTCTCACCCGTGTATGATTTTGTGTATAACACTCATGGTTCTAAAAAACGCTAGGCGCTAGGCGTTCGGATTGCTAACGCCTAGCGCCTAGAGGATTACTCGGGGTTTAATCGGGGATTAATCGGACTAGGCGGATTTGTTTTTATTATTATTTTAATTATTTTTATATATAAGTAATTATATATGTTAAATAATTAAGAATAATTAAAATATAACTATTTAAACATATATATAATCAATTATATTTTAAACTTGAAATATTGATATAGATATAAAGTAGTCCATAGTATCCATAATATCTCAGTTTAGAATTTATAGTACTATTAGAACAAAAAAAAAAAGTATAACTGCTTAGACATCTGCCTAGCCGCCCACATAGTTAGGAAATTTGAAACATTGATATAGGTATAAAATAGTTCATAATATCCATAGTATCTTAGCTTGCCTTCTTAGGCCCCCACCCATCCAGCGTAGACGACCGATTAATCACCCAAACGCCCAGTACAAGCGCCTAGGCCATAATCGGAACGGTAGAGGACCTTCTAGGGATTAATCGGAGGATTAATCGGTCTAGGCGGGGATTTTTAGAACACTGATAACACTCAATCCCTCTAATTTAAGCTCAAGAACAACAACTATAATGTTTACAATGATATATCAAGTATATATGAATTGCTCAATGTTGTTGTATGGAATGATACCAACTCATTTGGTATTTATAGCCTTCTTCCACAAAATAGCCGTTACTGCCAGTTGTTTTTAGCGTGCGCTAGGCTTCTTTCCTTAGCATGCGCTATCGCATGTTTTTGCCTTAACGTACGTTATTGTCTGCATGTTACGTACGTTAACGTCTTCCAGTTTCAGTCCAGTGGCTTCTGTCCTTCACAGTTAGCGTGCGCTAACTCTTTCTTGTAGCGTGCGCTAATCATGCATCATTGCATGCGTCATATATCCGTTAATGCTTTTTGACTTGTAGCAGATTCTCCCGAACGGATTGTTTGACTTGATAAAAACTTTGATATTTAGCGTGTTCTAAATATCATCTCTTGCGTGCGTTAAACTTACTTCAGTGCATACGTCATTCTATGTTTGAATTCTCTTCATAACGGTAATATTGGCTCGATAGCGTGCGTTAATCCTTATATGTAGCGTGCGCTATCCTCATCAGGTGACTTCACTTCATGTTACATCAAATTCGTCTGATCTGCATCCGGGACCCGTTAGCGTGCGCTAACTTATGTATCTAGTGTGCGCTAGCTTTGTATATTGTCCAGCTTTTTGCGTCTTCGATTCCTTCGTCGTTTTGCTTCGCCTCTTTGTTGTTTTGTTTTGTTTAGCAACTTAATCATCAAAACACTATTTATTAATATGTGGAATAAATATTCCAACAATCTCCCCCTTTTTGATGATTACAAAACAACTCTTGAATTGGATAAAACCTGTAAAATAAAAAAATATATATGTGTACGTTTCAAAGTTTTCGACTTTGATCGTTTCATTAGTTTCACCTATCCTTTTTCTTTTTCTGTCATTTTTGACTTCTTCATTTTTTATTTTTCAACTCCTTCATTTCTTCCCCTTTTTGTATGCTTTCTTCTTCTTTTTGACTTCTTATTTTTCTCGTCATATCTTTCATGACGTTTTTATCCAATTCAACTTCTTCTCCCCATTTTTGTATTCCGCAAAAAGTGTAAAAAAAATATAGAGGATACCAATTTGAATATATAAGGAAAATATGCATGAATATAAAAATATGCACTAATATAGGGAGTTTCTCCCCCTGAAAATATTATCTCCCCATTTGTAAAATATCAAAAATTAATTTTTGGGGATCCAACCAAAAGTTGGTTTTTCTTTCGAGACATAGACGATGTTTGAAACAATTGTTCCTTTAGGAACCCAAATTTTCTTAACTTTAATCGTCCGTCTTGGGCTCTTACAGTTTAAAATATGGTGCCTAATTTTCAAACATTTTTCACACCGGGGTATTTTGAAATTTACGGATTCGTTTTTGAAATGTGGTTTGAATCCTAACCCCTCTTTATTTAACGTATATTTTTGAACCGAGAGCATGTTTTCTAATTTCTCATTTCCGAGAGAAAATTTCTTCGTTATATTTTTGAGCTCGGTTTGAATTTTAACAAGATCATTCTTTAAAGTATTCTCGTTTTCAATGCATTCTGAATGATCGATTTCAACAAATTTTCCCTTCTAAAGAATTTTGGAGTTTTCATTTTCCATAGATTTGTTTTTAAATTGAAGGGATTTTATTTCTTTTAAAGCATTTTGATAATCGGTATGTAATAACTCGAATGCTTCAAAAAGTTCGTCGTAAGAATTACTTACTTGACTTTTGACGTCGCTATCGTCGAATGAACTCCTGGCCATGAGTGCTAGATTATTTTGATTCATGAAATCATCATTAGGATCTTCGTCACTCCATGTTGCAACTAAGACTTCCTTTTGTTTTACTCGACAGTTCTTAGCAAAGTGGCCTGGTTTACCACATAATCGACAGGTGTTGTCGAATTTCTTAGATTCGCCCGCTTGAATGTCCTTCTTCCTCTGGTTTAATAAGTTTTGGAATTTATTAATATTTTTGGCATAATATGCCGATTCTTCGTCGCTTTCATCCACCGGGATTTCTTCTTTCTTTCTCGACATTTTAGCCTTCATGGCTATCGACCTCTCCTTCGGTTTCGGTTTGGCATTCCGAGATTTTAGAACAATCTCGTAGTTGATAATAGAACCAACGAGAGCACTAAAATCAAGAGTATTTAAATCCTTTGATTCCATAATAGCCGTGACCGTACCGTCCCATTCTCGAGGTAGTGATCGGAGAATTTTCTTTACTTTCTCACTACTCGAAAGTGGTTTCCCGAAACATGCTAATCCATTTGTGATGACCGATAATCGGTCGAGCATTATAGTGATGGATTCGTCATCCTTCATTTGGAATAATTCGTACTCGTGAAGGACCATGTTAATTTTCGTCTCCTTGAGTTGAGATGTACCTTCGTGTGTTACTTCAAGCATTTTACAAATTTCTTTGGCACTATCACAAGATGATATCCGGTTGTGTTTTTCCGGATTTAAGGCATAATAAAGAAGTTGAGTTGTCTTACAATTGTAGTGGTCATTTTTCCAATCGGTATCATCATATTCTTCGAAAGTTTTAAGTGTACCGTTGGAATTTGTCGGAATTTTCGGACCAAGACAAATCACCTTCCAAAGCTCGATGTCATATGCTCGGATGAATATTGACATTTTCTTCTTCCAAGTTATGAAGTTCGATCCATCAAAGAATGGAGGTCGGTTTAGCGCAAAACCTTCGACTCGAGCAAATTGGAGAGCCATTGGATCTTTTCTCCTCGGATGTAAAGCCGCTTATATGAGTACCGCTCTGATACCAATTGTTGGTGTAATATCGGTATTTGTGTCGTTTGTGCGGAAGCATAAATTAAATGCAGAAATTAAATGGCAAGCAGATTTATAGAGGTTCAGCTAAACATGCCTACGTCCTCTCTCGATGTATCTTTTTCAATAGGCTAAAGATCAAAATCTCTGCACCTCTCTTCTATCGGTCGAGGGATTACCGTTACAAGCTCGTCTTCTATCGGTCCGAGTAAAACCGTTTTTCCTATTCTATTGGATAAGGAATCAACCACTCTAGCTTTCTATTGGTACTAGATAGACCTCACTAAGATAGCGATTTTGATTCTAACAATGCCAGATCCTCGATCCTAACACTGAATCCAATCGTATCTTTTATTTTTCTCACTCGTGTATGATTTTGTGTATAACACTCAATCACTCTAATTTAATCTCAAGAACAACAACTATAATGTTTACAATGATATCTCAAGTATATATGAATTGCTCAATGTTGTTGTATGGAATGATACCAACTCATTTGGTGTTTATAGCCTTCTTCCACAAACTAGCCGTTACTGCCAGTTGTTTTTAGCATGCGCTAAGCTTCTTTCCTTAGCGTGCGCTATCGCATGTTTTTGCCTTAACATACGTTATGGTCTGCATGTTACATACATTAACGTCTTCCAGTTTCAGTCCAGTGGCTTCTGTCCTTCACAGTTAGCGTGCGCTAACTCTTTCTTGTAGCGTGCGCTAATCATGCATCATTGCATGCGTCATATATCCGTTAATGCTTTTTGAAGCAGATTCTACCAAACGGATTGTTTGACTTGATTCAAACTTTGATATTTAGCGTGCGCTAAATATCATCTCTTGCGTGCGTTAAATTTACTTCAGTGCATACGTCATTCTGTGTTTGAATTCTCTTCACACGGTAATATTGGCTCAATAGCGTGCGTTAATCCTTATATGTACCGTGCGCTATCCTCATCAGGTGACTTCACTTCAGGTTACTTGGAACTCGTCTGATCTGCAGCCGGGACCCGTTAGCGTGCGCTAACATATGTATCTAGCGTGCGCTAGCTTTGTATATTGTCTAGCTTTTTGCGTCTTCGATTCCTTCGTCGTTTTGCTTCGCCTCTTTGTTGTTTTGTTTTGTTTAGCAACTTAATCATCAAAACACTATTTATTAATAGGTGGAATAAATATTCCAACACGTAATGCTATTTACATACATAAACCCTTGAGTGTTAGAGTACGTAAAACGTAATCGTGCGTTATAAATTAATACCTCCTCCTTCATTTCCATCACCCAAAAACACTTGTGCATTCTTCTTAAAACATTTCCCAGCCCCTTAGATTATTCTTAGCCTCCAAAATACTTGTATTGACATAAAAGAGAGGATTACTCAAGCTCCGGAAAAGGTTATCTAGGTCGATCGATCCATTCTTCGTTCCTCCTTGTTGTTCTTCGTTGGTTCGTCATCGTTCTTCATTGTTCTTATTCTATTAAGGTAAGTCTAGCAATTCCTTGAAGTTATTTTTCGGTATTGTTGTTATGTCAATTGGATTACGGGTATTTGAGTAGTTTTGTTGCTTAACTTTCATAGACAATCAAACCATATGAACTTGTAGTAATCAAAACTATCGTTATAAGTATATTTCGTTCTCGAACCATTAATTTATGTATCTTGTTGTAATAATCATATGCGAATTTCACATTTCAAATCGATCTTGGAAACATCAACTTTAACGAATCAATTGTAGGAGTAATTGTGTTAGGAATCCATTCACCGTATGCTAAACTCTTTGAAACCCACCTTGTTAGTATAATTATCAAACGTTAATTCAACTAGGTGGAATCAAGCTTGATAGTGTTACCATCATTAAGAATCGACCGTTAAAATCGTTGTGTATAATGGTAACCCACCTAATTGAGAACTCGGAGTAGAGAATTGAATTAGTTGATAATGGAATTAAATTTTACTATAATCGATTTTTGACAACCGAAGCAATGTTGGGGATAATCTTGCTAAGCAAATTTTTATAACAATCGATAATCAAATAATTAAACAATGTAATAATGCGTGTTGCTACTGAGCTTAGAATCATGATATTAGCTTTGAAAAATCGAACTAAGTTAAGAATTCGGTTAGGAAAGGGAATGGGGAACTAGTTTTATCCACCATTATCCTTACGAAATGTTAATCAAGGAATATTTGATTAGGTTGGACTCGATCGGTCATCGAAGTTCAAATTGTCGTAAGGCACTTACCGTAGGAATTAAGGCAAGTGAAACTTGCTCGGATTATGTTAATTTTATTTAAAATATTCAGAAAACATGATTGTGCCGTTGCATGATGAATGTCGAACGATTGTCTTTCTCTAGAAACTGTGTTATGAATGGGCCGATGTGTTGGGGGTAAAACCTGAATGGTACCCTTATGGAAATGTGTCGAGGGATAAGACCTAAAATGGCACCCACGTTCCGGAGTATTTTCGTGTAGATACTTCTGTGACCCTTGGTCACAACCTTGGGGTTTATGTGCTAAAAGACAAAGACAACGTCGGCTATAGTGTGAATTATCATCTATATATTATGTGGTACGGTGTTATCGAATCGTGTATTTTGTTGTAAAATGCTGCTATTGATTATCATTATCAGATCCTATTTGTCTGGCACGATTCGTCGTGTCAGGTAAATTTATTTAGTATGTGCAGGACATTCACCAGGGTTCCGTTCAGGCTTGAACTGTGTTGAAATAAATTTCTACTACCACATGTTTTAATTAAATTTCCGAAACCTCTGTTTATGTAATAATCGTGTTTTGAATTATGTTTTCTTTCAAGACATCCCGTTTCATGTTATGTAACAGTGGACTCACCCGTTTTATAATGCCTTATTTAAAATATCAATTTCCTAAAATAGCCTTGTGGGTCCCACATGGGATTCACGACACTATAATGCCCCGGTAAATTTTGGGGGTGTTACACGTGCGCTAGATATGTTTTACTTAGCCAAAAATACAACTCACCAAGTATCGGCCAATTGGTAAAAATGATACTCATGACAAGCATAAGCAATTCAATTTTGAAATGATCAATATCATATATATTATAAAACTCTAGATATAATACAACATCACTTGTACAATTCCAACTGAATACGATAATATAATAGTAGAAAAAGTGAAAAAAATATATATATACTTTGGGTACAAGTACTCGTATTATATGAGAAAAGTAGTACTCACATTATGAGTATAATAGTACTCATTTTTTCGAGTATATTAGTGTAACATCCCCAATCCACTCAGGGATATTACACGTCGACCCTTTCCTCAAGGATCTACGAGGCTGGTAACTAAAATCAAATATCTCAACATCACCTTTTAAGGCTAAAATGACTCAGTAGACCGATTTGGTCTTTCAATTAATACATACAACTCGATCTCAATACATACCCACATAGGGGTCAAAATACAACACACTCCCATACAATGGGAAAAATACTGCAGCGGAAATAAAATACAACTAAACCAATATTACATCGTAAGGATCCTCATGTGATTAGTATCGGTCATCATTCATCATCCGTTGTATCAACCCTATGTTGTGCTCCTCAAGGCCCTGCACGTACCTGAATACAATACAGACATCCACCCCCCCGATTACTCGGGGGTTAGCAAAATTCCACTATTTTGCTAGTGAAAGTACAAAGTGCAAATATGAGTCATACAAAATAGATTTCAAGAATAATAATAACTAGGAATCCACAAAGATTCAAACATAACGAAAAATACTTCCCAAGGCAAAAGGGTTTGAGTAGAATTTTCCAAACTCGACAGGTCACCAATCAAGAGAACAATTTATAAATTTGTTTTAAAAAAATGAAAGCCCTCAGTAGTTTTAACGGGAAACCATTTAGGATTAATGAATCCTTCTCTTTTCAAAAAACAAAAGGGGTCACAATCCAAAGAATTTTCTTTCTCAAATAAAAACCAACAATAATTTACAGGGTTCAAAGTCCACGTCACATGTCCTCAACGGATATAAAGTTAACAGAATATAACCACCCAAGATATGACATCTCGGTAACACGTCCCAAATCATTTACATAACACCGTGATCACTTGCCACGTCATCTAAGGGTTGGATCAATCACTTGTTGTCTCCTGACCACATGATCGCAAGCCATGTGTCACCGTAGGTATCCTTAGGTTCTCACGGTTGGATCAATCGCTCGTTGCATCCTGACCACATTGTAACGCCCCAAAACCCACCGGAACATTACAGTGCCATGAACCCCGTGAGGGACCCACAAGGCAAGTTTTAAAATTTAAAATAAATTCATCCATTAATAATTTAGTGAAGGTAATTATTCCACGATGATAAGATTTCGAAATAGACACTTTAGAAAATAAGTTTGAGTACATAAATATTACATCAGCTTAAAATAGTCGAAATTTATTCAAAGCAATGAAATAACCGGGCTTCTTTCCAACACTGCTTAAGCCTGACCGGAACCTTCAGGAGTGTCCTGCACATATTCAACATATTTGCCTGACACGACGAATCGTTCCAGTCAACATAGTTGTCCTTTTTCTTCACAAAAAGGACTGGAATGGTGAAGTACTCGGACGGATCAGTCCCTTCTTTAGCAATTCTTTGAGTTGTAACTTTAATTCCTTCATTTCGGCCAGTGCCATCTTATATGGTGCCTTGGAGATAGGCATCATTCCCGGATCAAGTTCGATCGAGAGATCGACCACCCATCGTGGCGACAGCCCTGGTAGTTCATCGGGAAAAATGTCTGGAAATTCGCTCACCGCGGGAATGTTAGCAACCGATAGCTGTGATGCGTCCTACTGAAGAACATAACACCAGTAATACGTTTATCGAGCATCACAAGATACTCCCACTGTAAGGAGGCTGAGGGACCCCTTAGTACTGAAATGTTCTCGACCCCTAATTATGTGAGTGGCACCGTCACAAGTCATAATGGAAATGGTCAGGTGAAAGGTATCGAATATCATCTTGTGCATCGTCATCCAGTCCATACCCAAAATGACATATTCGTTGTGAAGGGTAAAAACTATGAGATTCGTTGTCCAGCCCTAATCATCGATGCGGATCGGACAGTTTCGAACTTCCAAATTACCCCCAACTCTGCTACCCTCATGTAGCTTAACAGTAAAAGATTCACAAGGTACACAAGGAAGGTTCAAATGATTAACACATTCCACATATATAAACGATTGTGTTTCTCCATTATCAAATAGTACATGAACAGGCTGGGAATTAATAAGAAGTGTACCTGAGACAGCAGGTGCGGTCGGATCATCAGTAGCCCTCAATTCGAACACGCAGGATGGCAGTGTCCCCGAGGAGGGTGCAGTGCCTCCCCCGCCCCCACATCCTCTTCCGGCACTATATGGTGGAGTTTGGTAAGGTGGAGATCGATAGTCGGACACAGCTGGTGCCCTGGATGTCTGTACCGAAACTTGCTAACTCTGAGGAGTTGGATTTGATGTAGAATTGATCCGCAAATAGTATCGAGACATGTGCCCAATTTTTCTGCATTAAAAACACTTTGTAGCCACATTTTGACACTGACTCATGGTATGTCCAGCTATGCCACAATTGAAACAGCTCCGGCAAAGGGATCAGTTAGATGTGCCCTTCTGTTGATATGAAGCCGCTGATTTAGAGGAGAACCCAGTCCCCAAGTTAATTCTACTAGTGCTACCAGACTGATTAGATGTCTTATGCTTCTTTTGTTTATGCCCAGTATCATAACTAACAACAGTACCGGCGTATGCCGTGACTACATCCTCATATGCCCTCAAAGTTGTGTAGTGAAATCCAGCTGCGTAATATTGAACATCTTCCGGAAACCATTGTGCAATGTGACAAATTCTTTGATCTTCATATGGAACCATCTGTGAGACATATCTTAGTTCGGTCCTATAGGCCCGAATGATTTCTAGTACCGGCAAGTTCTGTGGTCCTGCACTGAAGAAACTCCGTGCGTGAGCAGTTTGAGCTGACCTGGGGAAGTACACGTCTCTCAACAGTTTGGAAAACTCGGTCTACTCGACTGCTCTGTCTTTCGGCTTGTAGGTCCTCCACCATCGGGCTGCAGTATCACGGAGCTGGTTGATTCCTAGCAGCACCTTTCGGTTCCCTGGGCAATCGATTACCTCGAAAGCAATCTCCATTTCGGAAATCCAGTCGTCCACATGTTTAGCACCCGAACCGTCAAATAATGGTGGTCTAGCCTTCGACATCTCTCCCAGCCATTGGTCCTTTCCGGTGTTCTCCTCCACGTTAATGATTGGTACCCGCTCCGCTCGGTTGGCCTGAGCGATTCCCACTATAATGGCCTGGGCGAGAGTCTGAATGAAAGCCGGATCCATTCCTCCGTTATTCTGGTTCTCTGCCTCCCGTTCTTTCTGATTATTGGATGGCGGCTGGTTTCTGTCTGGAATGGTTTCAGCGGTGCTCTTGCCTTCCCGCTGGTTCACAGCAGAGCCCTGAGGGTCATTCACGATTCTTCTAGCTCCACGACGTGCCATTGTGATAATTGTTCGATCTAGAGGGTCGGTTCAGTACAATTATTCTTCGAGTTCAACTGAATACAAATATCATACCTGATTTACAAGAACATACGTGTTTCTTTCCTTGACATTCCTCGAGGAGTTACGGTCGCTTGGAGTGTTGGACATTGAAAACCCATAGCAATTTCAAAATGTTTGGTAAAACTTTCAATGTGGATGTAACCCTAAACTGATACCATTTTCTATAATGCCCCAAAATCCACCGGAATGTTACAACGCCGTGAACCCCGTGAGGGACCCACAAGGCAAGTTTTAAAATTTAAAATATATTCATCCATTAATAATTTATTGAAGGTAATTATTTCACGATGATAAGATTTCGAAATAGACACTTTAGAAAATAAGTTCGAGTACACAAATATTACATCAGCTTGAAATATTCGGAATTTATTCAAAGCAATGAAATAACGGGGCTTCTTTCCAACACTGCTTAAGCCTGACCGGAACCTTCAGGAATGTCCTGCACATATTCAACATATTTGCCTGACACAACGAATCGTGCCAGTCAACCTAGGTCAGACAATATGAACGGAAAATCATCAAATGCAAGCGATAAACTTTACAAAACAATATCAATGTTTTGTTTGGCATTAGATCACAACATACCCAAAATTATCTTCTCAATCAACACATAAACTCCCAAGGTCGCAACCAAGGGTCACGGAAGTATCTACACAGGATTAACCCGGACGTGGGTACCGTTCAGGTCATACCCCTCAACACAGTTCTGTATAGATATATCAACACATAAACTTGCAAGGCCGCAGCCATGGGTCACGGAAGTATCCACACAGGATTACTCCGGACGTGGGTAAATAGAACGAACACAATTACACAAATAGCGACACACATTAATTCTTAGAATTTAATGAAAGATAGTCGGAGAAAGTTTCACTTGCCTCAATTCCAACGAGAGTTACTCGCTTGATAACACGACGGCTCGAATGACCACACCCGAAAGGTCAACCTATTACATATTCGTCTATTAATAACTTATGGTGATAATGACGATTAGCGACAATTTCCCCATCCCGATAGGATTCTAAACCTAGTTCGTTCATGACGTTGAAACCAAAATTCCATGTTTTACCCACAATGAGAATTACTTAATTCCTCGGTCTGCCGATTTACAATTTATCACCTCGTTAAAAAATAATGTTCTAGTACAACATTTCTACGTTACGACCACGACTTATAGCCACCGTAATTTCATTACTTACTCAAATTCGAATTTCTAGAATAGAACGACTAAGCACTAATCTCCCGAAATCCTAACGTATTCAATAACCTATCCAATTCGATAATCGTTATTTAATTCACTAAGGAATTACGAACGAGTTTTCAGTACGATAATCGGATTATAATCGCAATCCATAACAAGACGATTCTATGGTGTTGATGATTTACAAGTTCGATCATGAGTTTTATAATCCAACTACGAGTACTACTACAATCCATACTAGCTTGATAGGTTTCGATTAACAATTGTGATTGGCTTTTACCGGTCCGATCATTATCAAAAGTTCTAAACTACCCAAGGCATCCAAAATCTAATATGACTCATCTAACAACACTGAGATGAATTCAAGATTCGATAAACTTACCTTACTTGACAAAAAATGAAGAAGAACGACGAAGGACGATGAAGAACGGAAGGACAACACCTTCAAAACCTTCTCCGGAGCTTGATCAATCCCCTCTACTACGATAATACACGGCTAAGAAGACTCAAAATTTCATTTGGGGGGTTGGAGGATGATTTATGGATGAGAAAAAGCATTCAAGGGTCAGAGGAAATGAAAGAGGAAATGTCATTATATAACATCAGGCCAACATTACGTACGTAATGCCTAAACTTTTACGTACTTAACCATCGTTACGTACGTTACCGTCTATGGGCTAACGTACGTAAGTGTTTCTCAGAAGCTACTGCCCGAAATGTCATGGTACATTATGTACGTAATGTGTGGCTGAATTACGTATGTAATGATCAGTTGGCTAGCAGTCGTTGCCGAAAATTGCCCTGACCACGCGGGATCGAGAATCTCGTCCAAAGACTGCATTACGTACGTAAAGTCTAAGCTTTAATGTACGTAATGCTATAAAAATAGCGTACCTACTACTGCTCGAATAACGTACGTAATGTTCGTTCAATACACTAAGTTATAATATTACGTTTAACACTTATAACACGACTTCCCTTTAGACTTATCCAGCAACTTCTCGGGGAACAAGACGTTGGCCACCATAATATTCGCACCGATAATTTCTCAACGACATCAAGGTAAGTCAAGGACATATCATCAACATCAGGAAATCACAGCACAACACAATTAAGTTCTTTCAAGAATTTACATGCCACAACACGGTCTAAACATAATACGTATAAAAGTAAAAGCATCACGATGGTGCACATTATTTAATTATTAAAACGAGGTACAAGGTTTTAAACAGCATGGAATACTCGTGGTATTACACACATGATCACAAGCCATGTGTCACCGTAGACCCACTTATATCCACACATTCACACACATAACACAGTATCCCAAGGATATCCAAACAATTCACCCAAAGGCAACAAACACATAGCACAACACAATCGCCGACGCACCGAAATGGGATAATATATGTATATATGTATATTATCAAATCACAACACCAATATCGAACATATCCATAGGATTCACATATCCATTCGTAAATACAACATTCACAAAATACACACGGTTTTGAAAGAGATCCTTTTGACGAGGCTAAACCAAATCTTTTGAAAGTTCATTCCAAACAACCAAACAAACAC
This sequence comes from Orobanche coerulescens, assembly GCA_033398695.1. Taxonomy (NCBI): domain Eukaryota; kingdom Viridiplantae; phylum Streptophyta; class Magnoliopsida; order Lamiales; family Orobanchaceae; genus Orobanche; species Orobanche coerulescens. The sequence continues at coordinate 91,146,476 of CM065814.1, forward strand.
ACCAAAATGATCACCAATCATCATATCTACAAAATAAGAAATTTATGAACAAGGTACTTGCCTCGAATAATCACAAACGCGGAGAATCGACCGAAGTAGGATGGCAAGAACCGACTATGAACACGTCGACTCTGCCGAATGCCAAACCGGGATAATAAACTACCAATGACAATAACAACAATGAAAATGAATTCCATAGCACGATCTAAAGCCGCTAAATTCAAGGAACAAACGACGAAAGTTCAATAGTTTTCCCCCAAAATGGCCAAGAACACTAATCGGCCCGACAAAACATGAAAACGGAATTCCAAACCGAAATACGGATATACAATCTATAGAAAATATTTAACAACAGCATTTGGCACCAATCGATTCATCACAATCGGATGGAATACGGAATCAAGAACAAAACTACCAAAAAGGTCAACTCTAGGGAATCAAGGAAAGTACCTCGATTCGATTAAGAACAATGGATTAGATGATGTTATAATCACCTAAGATGTTCTAAAACACCTTGGATGGAGAAGAAATTAGCCAGAAGCCCAAACCCTAGTCGCCCTCGTCTCAACCCGCGGAGAGGAGAAGAAATGAAGTGGAAATTAGCCAGAAGCCCAAACGACTGTTGTCCAGTATATATACTGGACAGCTTAGCGTGCTCTAATCTTCCCTAATTAGCGTGCGCTATCGAAGCATAAAAAATAAACATTCTCCCAAAATGTACAGTTAGCGTGCGCTAACGAGACCTCCACACCCAGTCCAGTAGCTTCTGGACTGCCTCGAACTACCAGTTAGCGTGTGCTAACACAACTGTAGCGTGCGCTATCCACAACAACTTAGCGCGTGCTATCCACCTGGATGTAGCATGCGCTATCGACTCAGAATGATAGCAACAATACTCTCAAAAATGGGTACGGCGACGGACTTCTCCGACTGAAACTTCAAACTCAAGATACGCATGGAAAGCTCTAGAATATGATCATAGTAAGAGCTTGAGCTCTAATCAAACTCACATGCGACCATTAAAAGGGTCGAGACAACAAATACGAATCCGGATACCCACAACTTTGGAAAATTACAAAATGGCCCAAAACGCTCGAAAATCACGATACGTGATCGAATAACCAAACCAAAGTTCACAACATGTCTAAAAAAGTTAAACGGACTCACGGGAAACTTGAAACAACAGTTTCGAATGAGATTTGTAAGAATCGAACTAAAGTGCGAAAAAGTCACTAAGAAGCACGGAACTCAACAAAATGACACCGAAACGAACTCGGATGTCAAAAAATACAGAATTAATCATCCTCAGAATGACGAAATGGTCACAGGAGAGCCGCTAAGATGGGCTTCCGCCAAAAAAAAGAAAATTACCGAAAAATCGAAATCGCGGATATTACATACTACCCTCCTTAAAAGAAGTTTCGTCCCGAAACTTAAAACAAGTAGGGAGAAGCAATATCCCACCAGGAACATCTCAACGAGATACACAAGATCCGCGTAACTTACACCCATCGTCGAAACGTTGCAAGAAATGCAAATAGACATGCGGCACGTGTTGAAACGAGATTGGTTATACGTGCTATGTTGCGGAAGCGTATTTAAATGAAGTGCAGAAAATAAATCGACACAAGGATTTATAGAGGTCTGGCCAAACATGCCTATGTCCTCTCTTGTTATCTTTTTCTATAGACTTAAGATAAACCTATGCACCTCTCTTCTATCGATCGAGGGATAACCGTTATAAGATCGTCTTCTATCGGTTTGAGTAAACCGTTCTCTTACTTGTCTTTATGTCGGTCCAAGTTAAACCATTTTCCATTTCAATTGGACAAGGAATCAACCACTCTAGCTTTCTATGGATACTAGATAGACCTCACTTAGATATCGATTGTGATTCTAACAATGCCGGCTCCTTGATCCTAATAACAACGAATCCAATCGTATCTTTTCTTTTTCCTCTCTCTTGTATGATTTAGTATATAACACTCAATCACTCTCAATTTAAGCTCAAATACAACAACTATAATGTTTACAATGATATCTCAAGTATGATTGCTTTGCTCAATGTTGTTGTGTGGTTTGATACCATGTGATTTGGTATTTATAGCCATTTCCCACAAACTAGCCGTTACTGCCAGCTTTTATTAGCGTGCGCTAGCCTTCTTGCTTAGCGTGCGCTATCGCGTGTTGTTACTTGTTGCGTACGTTATGTACTGCATGTAACGTGCGTTAACTGCTTGTAATTCCAGTCCAGTGGCTACTGTCTCTCTTTGTTAGCGTGCGTTAAGCATTCCTTGTATCGTGCGCTAACAACACCTCATTGCCTGCATCGTCTATCCGTTTGTAGCTTTTTGAATTTGCTTCAGAATCTCCCAACGGATTGATTGACTTGAATTTAAACACCTTAGCATGCGCTATTCCTCAATCCTTGCGTGCGCTGTGATTTCGTCATTGCATATGTCATTCTGTGTTTGAATTTCTTTACAACGGTAATATACCTTCGATAGTGTGCGTTAGTCTTCATGTGTAGCATGTGATATCTTCATCAGATGACCTGACTTCAGGTAGCTTTGAACTCGTCTGATCTGCAGACAGGACTCGTTAGCATGCGCTAACCTTTGTGTCTAGCGTGCGCTAGCTTTGCATTCTGAGCTACTTTTAGCGACTTCGTCACCTTCGTTGTTTTGCTTCGCCTCTTTGTTGTTTTGTTTTGTTTAGCAACTTAATCATCAGTACTCTATTAATGAATGTATGGAATAAAATATTCCAACAATCTCCACCTTTTTGATGATTACAAAACAACACCCTATGAATGGGATTAAACCTGAAAAAATAAAATATATATATTTCTACGAATCAAAGTTTATGGCTTTGATCGTTTCGTTAGTTCTCCCATCTTTTTCTGTCCTTTTCGACTTCTTCTTGTCATTTTTTATTTTTCGACTTTTTTCTCCCCTTTTTGTTTTTTTCACGGGTTCTATATTGTTCGACTTCTTCGTCTTGTTTTTTCCCCCTTTTTGTCTTTTATTTTTCTCGTCATTCTTCCATGACGCTTTTCATCTCATTAATCGCTTTTCTCCCCCTTTTTGTCATCAGCAAAAAGTGTAAAATAATATAACCAAAATACCAATTGATGTATAAAAAAATATGCATGATACGTAATTGAGTTATACCCATTTTAAAAAATTACTCCCCCTGACAAAAATATCCTTTTAAAAAAAATTACTCCCCCTGAGTATAACCAATTGCTAAAAATTAATTCTTGGGGACCCAACCGATAGTTGGTTTTTCTTTCGAAATATAGACGATATTTGGGATGAGAGTTCCTTTGGAAATCCAAATCTATTTAATTTTTATCGTCCATCGTGGGCTTTTGCAATTCGATATGTGGTGCCCAATTTTCAAACATTTTTCACAATGGGGTATTTTGAAATTTACGGATTTGTTTTTAGAACTTGGTTTGAATCCCAACCTCTGTTTGTTCAATGTAAACTTTTGAACCGAGAGCATTTGTTCTAATTTCTCGTTTCCACAAGAGAATTTCTTCGTTAAATTTTTAGCTCGGTTTGAACTTTTAAAAGATCATCCTTTAAAATATTTTCAATTTCAATGCACTGAGAATGATCGGTTTTGATAAATTTCCCTCTTTCAAGAATTTTAGAATTTTCAATTTCCAATGTTTTATATTTAGATTTAAGGGATTTAATCTCGGATAAAGCATTTTGGGAATCCGTATGTAATAACACAAATGCTTCAAATAACTCGTCTTGAGATGACGTACTTACCTGGCTTTTGACGTCGCTTTCGTCGAGTGAACTTCTTGCCATGAGAGCGAGATTTTGATTGAAATCATCGTCGTTATCTTCATCGCTCCATTTTGCTTGATTTGTTCCTTCGTGAGTTGCCTCTAACTTTTTCCAAATTTCTTTGGCACTATTACACGAGGAAATTTGGTCGAGTTCTTCAGGATTTAAGGCACAATAAAGCATTTGCGTTTCCTTACAATTTTGGTGGTCGTTCACCCAATCCATATCATCATATTCTTCGAAACTCTTTATAGTCCCGTTGGAATTCGTGGGAATTTTCAGACCTAGACATATGATCTTCCAAAGCTCAATATCATAAGCTCGGATGAAGATTGACATCTTCTTTTTCCACTTCATATAATTTGATCCATCGAGGAATGGAGATTGGTTTGACACAAGATCTTTATTTGGTGCAAATTGGAACGCCATTTGGATCTTCCCCTCGGATGTTAAGCCGCTTATTGGAGGTACTGCTCTGATACCAATTGTTGAAATGGGACCGGTTATACGCGCTATGTTGCGGAAGCATATTTAAATAAAGTGCAGAAAATAAATCGACACAAGGATTTATAGAGGTTCGGCCAAACGTGCCTACGTCCTCTGTCATTATCTTTTTCTATAGGCTTAAGATAAACCTCTGCACCTCTCTTCTATTGGTTGAGGGATAACCTTACAAGCTCGTCTTCTATCGGTCCGAGTAAACCGTTCTCTTACTTGTCTTTATATCTGTAATACCCGAGAATTTTATTTCGGTTGCCTTGAACTATGTGTTGGTTGGTGTCGGTTATTTCGTGTCGTTATGATTATATGAAATTTGTTTTTCTCTTAGGAACGGGTTGATATACTCTGTTGTAGTGTTTGACGAGCGAGACTTGTCGTCCCATATGTTTCTTTGACTAAATGTGAGCGTGTGGTGTGGTATGTTTTGTTTCGTAATTTGGTCGTTATTGCTTTGAATATTAGCCAGTGCGTTAGTGTGACCAAGACGTTGTCGAATGCCTAACCGGACTGTCGGAACGATCGAGTCCCAACCGTAGGACCTGGCCGAGTTACGGCTGCAATACAGTGCCTGTTACGGCCGCAAGACATGGCCAGTTACGGCCGCAAAATCTTGCCGATTACGGTCGTAAGGCTCCCACACGGGTTGGGCAGTTTCCCAAGTATGTTCGACTACGGCCGTAATGGGCCGGCAGTTACGGCCGTAAGGCCTGTTACGTACGTAAGCCCCTAGCCGATAATGTACGTAACACTGTCGGCAGTTTTGGGCAGAGGGTTCGGCCATGGCAGGTTACGTCCGTAAGCCATGGCCGATTACGTACGTAAGGCGGTCGGCAGGCTGCCTATATAAGGCCTGCCAACGGGTTTTTGGGCCATTATTCACTTTTCTTCTTCCTTCTTAGCGAATATTCGATGGAAATCGAAGGTTTTGATCGGAAATTGTTAGTACATTAGTTGGGAAGCTTGAATCATGATTATTATCATCATCCAATCCTTTTTCTTCGTCTGAATCGAGGTATTTTGGCTTGAACCCATGTTTTTGAAGATTTTGGGGATTTTTCTTTTGATTTCGATTCCATTCCATTTTTTATCAATTAGTTGCTGTATAAACGTTGTTTTGGACATGTTCTATGGATTGGATACTCATATCTTCAATTCATTCGACTCAAGGGGTGATTTCTTTGTTCTTGGAGGGTCTTGAATATTTAATGTTCGATTAATTGTCCCAATGAGTCTCCTTCGATAGTTTAGTAGGATTTCCATTGTTTTTGGCTTTGATTCTCGTTGTAATCGTAGTTCCGTTGTTTTCGCTCGGAGGATTGTAGGTGTTCGAGGTCTATCGGAGGAGTCGTGTTCGTCGGGGTGTTCGGTAGCGGATAATGAGGCAAGTATCTTGCTATACGATTTGTGCCTAGTGAACAGTGACTTCGTGCTAGGTTTATGATGATTTGGTTTACCTTCATGAATATGTTTCATGTGTTTTTATAATCGTGAACGGTTGATGATAGTGATGATATCCTCACCTGGATAACGTCGTGGAAATTATGTTGGTTGTGTTTAGAGCTGTTATCGGACCGATTCGGACTGGTTTTCTCCAGATCCGGATCCGGTCCGATAGGTTACCGGGTAGATCCGGTCCGGACCGATAAGGATTTCGGTTCAATGTTTAGAACTTGAATCCGAACTCGATAGTTTCCGGGTGAGTTTCGGTCCTGGGTATTTCGGTCCGGTTCATGACCGGGTTTCGGGTTCACTCGGACCGCTAACAGCCCTATGTGGGATGGATCTTTACTAGGAAAATGAAAGAAGAGAAGCAAAATAAATCACATAAATGGGGGTTACATGATTCGAACTCCAGATCTTTTGTTCAAAGGTACAGCGTCTTAACTACTTGACCGGCATGCTATTTATGTTTAAAACACGCAAAACATATTAATAATATATGTATAAAATATATAAATTATAAAATACATATAAACTTTTTTTTAATTTATTACCGAGTTTCTTTTCGGTTTTATCGATCCGGGTCTTATCGGTTTCGGTTCAATGTTTAGAACTCGAATCCGAACTCGTTAGTTTTCGGGTGAGTTTCGGTCCCGGGTATTTCGGTCCGGTTCATAACCGGGTTTCGGGTTCACTCGGACCGCAAACAGCACTAGTTGTGTTAATCCTATGATTTGTGTCTTGCGTGATTGATCATGGTTAAGTGTTCGTGTGGATGATGATGATATTTATATCGATTTGATTACATACCTTAATATGTATTGTGGTGTTATTATTGATTGAGGTGACGTATTGTTAATTATGTGTGTTGCATGTGGTGATGTGTGAGTTGATCAATATGCGTTGTGGCGTGTCAATGCGTGTGTTCCAGGTAAGGGTCTGACGAGGCCTCTGGAGTTTGGTACATGATGTGTACGAACAGTGTATGTAGTCCGGGTAGGGTCCATCGAGGCCTCTGGAGTTCGGTACATGATGTGTACGAACAACGTGTGTACTCCGAGTAGGGTCCGTAGAGGCCTCTGGAATTCGGTACATGATGTGTACGAACAACGTTTGCAGCCCGGGTAGGGTCCGTCTGTAACACCCCAACTAGGCAGATATTACAGTGCCGTGGATCCCCGACTGGGACCCACCAGGCGAATGAAAATGAATGATTTACACAGGGTAAATGTAGTACCGAACCACATTACAACATTAATTACTCCGATGAGGAGTTTCATACAATACCCAAGATATTACAGAATACATGTATAGTTTATGTGGAGATAAAATATACAACACTGAGTGAAATGAATATTCAAACGGAATGTCTGCAGCGGAATAAATGAAGGAAACATAAATGACTGAAAAGACTGGGGCCCCCTACTAGTATCACTGGGACTCCTCGCCGTCACCGTGCTCTCCCCGTGCTTTAGCCTTGCCATGACTAAAAGCAGTATCCCCAACGGGCCGCTTATCTGAACAACAATCCTCAAGAGTTGAAAATACACAATCATGAGTTATCCACAGTTATACAATATCCTGTCGAAACGTACGCAATCAAACATGCTATATGAATCAACTAATGATACGGCTCAAAGGAATGGCGCCACACTACGTCCGTGATGGAAATGTGTCCGTGCACAAGCCACCAACGAGTATCGATCAAATACACGTGTGGTCTTGTACCTAATCAGTCTCACGAAGCCATCAACTCGTGTGCACAGTCCAATGTGAGGCCACCAACCAACACACGACTATAATGTGCCCGACATGAAAATCCTACACATACCAACCGGCACGCCAGTATGACCCGGAATACCACAATATGACAAAAGTGACAACGAAAATGAATAATGACTCACCAAGATTAAATGATGGTGAAATGAATGACAGCTTAATGAGATGATTGGAACCATCGTTCCTTATGACTGAGGTGATTAATTGACAATGACAAGTTTTGATACGGTTAATACAATGATGAATGAGTTACGATTATGAATGAACAACATCAAAAGGAATGAATATCCTTTTAACCGAGTAAGAATTAACTTACTCAATACCGATGAAGAATGTCCGTCCACGAACAACGTCCTAAATGAAATGTCGGTCGCTCGAACAACCTTGAATAACACAATTACCAATAGTCCGATCATTACGCAAATCAAAAACGATCATAATCGACCCAAACGTCGATACAACAATATTCGAACTCGAATATATCGAAACCAACTCCAAGATGAGTATTTCAAACCATCAAAACACTTTTAATGATATCAATAATCCCATGGAAATCCACAATTCGAGATTATAACAACGACAATCGGAAATCCCCAAATTAACCGAAGTCAACCCCAAGGGTTCTTGAAATAAATCCCCAAAATAGCCGTTAAATCCGTAGGAATATATTTATCCAAGGTAGATAATCCATATCTAACATATTCCAATAACAATCCAAGCTTACACGAAGAAATCGGAAGGAAAAACCCAAAAATCCGAAATTCTAGATCTAAGAGATTAATACCTTTGATTCGATGACAAGGAGATGATGAAGTGATGATAATCCAACTCAAAGACTTGAAGATGATGATGGATGATAAAAGCTCGAAGAGAACTCTCCAAAATCGCCCAAATCGCCAAGAACCGACGAGAGAATGAGAATAGATGACAAATGACGAAATCTGGGCTAAACTGTCCAATTTATAGCCTCTCCAGGTTAGCGTGCGCTAGCCCTTGTGCGTAGCGTGCGCTAACGAGTAATTTGGGTAGTCCAGTACCCACTGTCCGAACACGGTAGCGCGCGCTACGTACCTTTTTGTAGCGTGCGCTACGGCCATACCACTAGCGTGCGTTAAAATCTATTGTTAGCGTGCGCTAACGAATTATCTGATGCCCAGTACTAGAGTCCAGAAACCTTCTGTCCGCTGATCTGATCTCGATAGCGTGCGCTACAACCAACGATTAGCGTGCGCTACTACATCGCTTGCGTACGCTGAAAACCACTCCTAGCGTGCGCTAGGAATAAATTCAATTCAGTCCAGTAGCCACTGGACTCAACCTGATCCGACCTTAGCGCGCGCTACACCGACTGCATAGCGTGCGCTACTCCGGATCACTAGTGCGCGCTACTTACCATTCGTAGCGTGCGCTACCTACAATCCCAACTTCAGTCCAGTGCCTTCTGGACTGCCTGCTCAACTACACTAGCGTGCGCTAGTGTTGAGAGGTGGCGTGCGTGTTGCGATAATTCTTACACGCAAGTGCACGTCATCGTTTACAAGTAATAAAGTGATAAGTAGAGTATCGTTCCCACGAGGACTGAATCTCTAACTACCGATTTTTGTGTATTCCAATTTTATTTGAACAATCGAATTTGGGTTTTTGCAATTAATAACTAAAAGAATTACTAAAAGACTAGTAGAAAACGATAGCTTGAATAAAATAAATCAAATGAATAATAAGTCTAGGATTTTGAATCCACCTCAGTTTATCCGAATTTACTCTCGATTATCCGTAATAAATAATTTTCCCAATTTATTGAAGGCGGAGATTGCTAATATATTCTACCGCCTCTCCCGAGGTCAATAGATTTATCTAAAGGCGAATAACGCACTCTATCCCTAGGTGAATTAATTCGTCAATAGGCGAAAAGCATAAAATCTCCCAAAGGCCACGTAGTTCCTATGAGTATATTCCTATCTCACGAATAAACGGTCCTCACCAATAGTTCCTCACCAAATCTCCTCTCCCGATTCGAATTGAATGATTAAATCAATACAACTATTGGCCAGATAATTGCAAGCATTAAACACAATTGGGACAACTCAATAAAAAGGTAATTAATTGGATAATCTCAAGAAATTCGTCAAAACAAAGGTTTCATCAAAACCCTAGATTAGGGCTTTAGCCTGACATACTAATAATTGAAAATACAGAATAGATAAATGAAAGCATAAAAATCAAACGCAGATGAAGCTCGGATTCCTCCGTTCTTCAGCTTCCGCCCTCTGCCCTTGAAGTCTTCTGCTTCCCTCTTCTTCTGCCGTCTCCAAGCTTAAGCTCCAAAAGATTAAAAGATCCAAAGATAATTAATTAGGGTATTAAACCCTATTTATAGCTCAGCATATCCTCCAAATCGCGTCCGTATCCATCGGTCGAAAACTGGCTTCGAAACGGCCCTAATTCGCGCGGACAACCAAAAACCGCCAAGTGTGCCGCGGAGCACTAAACCTGTGCCGCGGCACGCAGCCTTCACTGATGCTCGGGCGTCCTCAATTTCTTCGTGCCGCGGCTCACCTGGGCTGTGCCGCGGCACAGAGTACGCTTTACTCGCCTTTGGCCGGGTGTATTCCTGTGCCGCGGCCCTGCTTCCTTGTGCCGCGGCTCATAGTCCAGATTTGCCGCTACCGCTTTGCCTCGCTTTAGCTTCCGACTTCAATTTCTGTCAATCATAAAAATTAAGGCATTAAAGGCTCATTTAGACAATTTCACTCTCCAAAATACTACAAAATAATGATAAATAAGCGTATAAAAATACGCCTAACAAATACCCCCAAACTTAAGCCTTTGCTTGTCCTCAAGCAAAAAGAATTAAATTCAATAAAAGAATGTCGTGAATCATCGTGCAACTCATAGTGTTCAACCTAATCAATACTATCCTGTAATTCTCTCTAAATAATACAAGTGTCATAATAGCAAGCCGCACTCGAATAATGATTCCAAAGTAATCAAGTTCACCCTAATCACTCGCTCATGAAGAAAATCCACTCAACGATTAACAAAACGTGAGTCAAATCGACCCAATATGAAAGGCTAAAATAAACAAGCTAGTTCGTCCGTTCCACGCCTAGTGGCACAATTTTCACGAGTTTCATAACAAATAAACCTCGACAGTATCCCCTTATATATATGTTCAAGAATTTGATTCGAGTTGACCACTAGGTTAGATCTCGGGATGTTTCATCGGGATAATCCTAGGTGGAACTTCCATTCTCATGTATTGGAAAACCGTTTGACGTAAAAGACACTCATGGGGCACATGGATGCTTCTAGTTACTAAGTTCCCGTCTACAATGAGAAACAACTCGAATATATAATTTCCGCATGTCCGAATCAAGGTCGCCGTTTTACGCGAGAGTAAACAGCGGGTCACGCGAATACCCCCGGTTACTAGGCTCCCTATCATTGGCACATGTGAAATATCTAAATCACTAGTCTAATCAGGGTCGTCGTTTTACGCGAGAGTAAACAACGGGTCACGCGAATGCCCCCGGTTACTATACTTCCCTTCATAGAACAACATTATCTCGACTTTTGGGAAAAACTAACCCACTCTAAACTCAATCTAAGTGCCAACACGACTAATATAACTGGATGACTAACTAACCGAAAAATGTAACCAAACGTATTGACGGTGATTTTAAAACAAGTATGTGTAATATCCGCAATTTCGAATTTCGGTAATTTTCTTTTTTTTTCGGTAGAAGTCCGTTTTGATGACTCGCTCATGACCGTTTCGTCATTTCGAGAATGATTAATTCTGCACTTTTTGTCATCCGAGTTCGTTTCAGTGTCGTTTTGTTGAGTTCCGTGCTTTTTAGCAACTTTTCCGCACTTGAGCTCGATTCTTGCGAATCTCGTCCGAAACTGTTGTTTCGAGTTTCTCGCAAGTTCATTTAATGTTATTATTCATGTTGCGAGCTTTGGTTCGGTATTTCGATCACGTATCGTGATTTTCGGAAGTTTTGGGCCATTTTTGTAATTTCCTAAAGTTTGGGGTAATTACTTCCGTTGTCGAATTCCGACACTTCGGATGGTCGGAATCGTGTGTTCTCTTAGTGCTTGGATTCGTCTTTGCGAGTACTTCGTAACCGTATCTTCGATTTTTACTCGAGTTCGGTTTGGGTCGTCAAGCCGTCGGAGTGGCCACGGCCGAAGTCACGGCCGAGCAGGCCTGGCTTTGGCGAAGTTACGGCCGTAAGGTGCCGTTCTGGCCGTAAGGTGTGCGATTACGGCCGTGCGCGTGATCGGCATGCAGCCGTCACGGCCCGGGCGGATTTTGTAAGGCGATTCGGCCGTAAGGTGTGCGAGTTACGGCCGTAAGTGTCCATTTGGTCTTTGGCGTATTTTGACAAAGGCCGGATTCTGGCCGTAAGGTGTGCGAGTTACGGCCGTAAGTGTCCATTTGGTCTTTGACGATTGCAGCGATGCGGTTACGGCCGTAGGCTCGCCGAGTACGGCCGTAAGGGACCGAGTTACGGCCAGAAGGCTCGCGATTCTGGCCAGAACTCCCAAGCTATATATAGCCCGGCTCGGCCATTTCATTTCCTACGCGATTTTTTCTTCCTTTTTCGTCCGCGACGGAGGCTCGAAATCGAGTTCTTGGCCGATTCTAATCATTTCCAAGGCATTTTGGAAGATTCTTGTGGATTATATCATCATCCAATCCGTGTTCTTCGTCAAATCAAGGTATATTCTTGATTTTCCTTCAAGTTGACTTTTTGGAGAAATTGTTCTTGATTTCGTTTCTAATCCAATTTTGATACATCGATTGGTGTAGTATGATGTTATTAATCGTGTTCTATGGGTTGTATATCCATATATCGAGTTTGTTTAACTCGATTGACGATTCGAGTGTTCTTGGGAATTATTGAACATTTAGCGTTCGATTAAATGTCCCAATGAGTTTCCCTTCGATAGTTTGTTGGGATTTCCGTTGTTTTGGCCTTGATTCTCGTCGTAACCATGTGTTATTGTTCCTTCCGGAGGTTTATAGGTGTTCGAGGATTCCGATGTTGAATCCCGTTGGTGATTGATGATTCGTGTAGTGTTATTCTCGTAATACTCGTGGTGCTATCGCGTTCTTGATGGTGTTCGGGCGTTCGGGGCTATTCGACCGCGTCCTATTCGTCGTCTCGTTGCGATCGTGATTTCGAGGCAAGTACCTTGTCCATACTTTTCTTGTTTCGTGAATATGATGATTGGTGATCGTCTTGATTTGTTTGTTTGTTTGAAATGAGTTTTCAAAAGATTTGGTTAGCCTCGTTAAAGGCCCTCTTTCAAAACCGTGTGTGTTTTGTGATTGGTGTGGTTCGTGAATAACTATGTGAATTCTACGTATATGCTTGGTGTTCATGTTGCACTTGGTATTGTGTGTGGACGTATATTATTTCATTTCGGTGCGTTGTGGATTGACGTGGTGGTTTGCTAAGTGTTTGATGCCTCTGGACGAATTGTTTGAATATCCTTGATATGATATGTTATTTGTGTGAATGTGTGGATATGGTTGAAGGTCTACGGTGACACATGGCACGTGATCATGTGGTCAGGATGCAACAAGTGATTGATCCAACCGTGAGATCCGGAGATAATCTACGGTGGCACATGGCATGTGATCATGTGGCCAGGATGCAACAAGCGATTGATCCAACCGTGAGATGTGTGTGATTTGTTTCGCTAGCCAGCTCGGGAGGGTCCTTCGAGGCCTCGAGTGGGATGTCGGTGGTAGCGTCCCGGTCCTAGGCGATGCGCGTGCGTGATTATGTTTCGTTGATTTTACGTCCGTTGAGGACACGTGATGTTGGGCTCTGACCCTGTAAATTGTTGGTGGTTTCCTATTTGCGAAAACAAAACATTTGGGCTGTGACCCTATTGATTTTTGTAAAGAGAAGGATTTTATAATCCTAAATTGTTTTCTATTAAAACTCTCGATGGCATTTTAAACTGTTTTGTAAATTGTTTCCCTTATTCGCGATCTTTCGGTTTTGGAAATGTTTACCCAAACTCTTGCCTCGGGAAGTACTTTTCTTTACATTTGGATCTTTGAGGATTCCTGATTATTATTGTTCTTGGAACTTGTATTGTATGGCTCGTATTTTTGCACTTGTACTTGCACTAGCAAAACAGTGGAGTTTTGCTAACCCTCGAGTATTCGGGGGGTGGATGTCTATTTTTGCATTCAGGTTTTGGAGCATAGCACAGGGTCGGCACGAAGGATGATGAAAGATGAACGATACTAATCACACGAGGATCCGTTGATGTCGTATTGGTCTAGTTGTATTTTCTTTTCCGCTGTAGTATCTTTTTCCCGTTGTACGGGAGTTTATTGTATTTTGACCCCTGCGTGGGTATGTGTTTGTAATCGAGTTGTATATTTTATTGAAAGACCAAATCGGTCTACTGAGTCATTTTAGCCTTGAAGGCATTGTCGAGATGTTAAATGTTGTTACCAGCCTGGTAGATCCTCGAGGAGAGGGTCTACGGCGTGTAATATCCCTGAGTGGATTGGGGGTGTTACAGAATGGTATCAGAGACTTATGTTGTGAAAACCTAGGCTGTCGGGTCAGTGGTGTCTGTTGAGTTTTGTCTTGTCGGATTTTGTCCGACTAAGTCGTGTCGCGACGCGTCGTCTGAGTTTGTTGGTCGTGATTAGTATCGTGGGCGATCATCATCTTCGTGCGACTTGTGGCTGTAAGTCTCCCTTCTTTGTGTTGTGCCTCGTGTGTCACGAGCTATTTTATGATTATTTGATTAGTGACGGAATCCTCTTATGGATTTTGATTTCTTGATATGTGGTTATTTGACTCTCATATTTCGTTCATATGAGGAGTAGTATTGCTCGATTGTGTATGTTGAACCGTATTTCTTTTATCCGCTGCGTGAGTTCTTTTGTAATGACTTTCGGTATTTTACCGACTGAGTTTTATTTCGAAAACCGATTCCCTTAACCGAGTTTTTGGCATTATGGCCTTGATCGTTTTGGCGAATTCTTATGACGGTATTTAGCATTTTGTAAATGGCTTTTGTGAGTTTTTGAAATATTACCGTCATCAACTTTTTGACGTTTTTGTAAATAGTTTTTAGCCTGGTGGCTTCTGGCGTGGGGCCCACGGCGTTATAATGTTCCGCGTAATTACCTGAAATTTTTGGGCATTCTAGCCCATTGAATTATCCTTGAAAAAAACTTGAGTATCTTAGAAAATAAATTTCGAGACGTACTTTTAAAATGAATTATTTTCTCGTGGTACGTCCAAGGTGCCACAATATATTTCAAAATTCTTCTAACTCGAGGACCAAAATGTTTTGAGATATTTTCAATGTTTTATAAACACTTTTACTCAGACCCGAGGGTCGAATATTCTGAAAGTCTTTCACTAAGAGAAGGTGTCCTCATTTTTGTTCAAACGCAAGACGATTTTCAAAGTCTCGATAACAATGTTTGCACTACTTTTTGTAAAGTGATACTCAAGATCGACTGGTGTTTCCAAACTATTTTCAAAAGGGTGGTTTTCGTTTTTAAAACCCATCATTTCGTGCTTGTGGTCGGAGAAGGTGTGTATGATGTTGGTATTGTTGTTAGGGTGTTAGCCCTCCGAATTGTGATTGAATTGGTGGTGTGAACGTTGATTCGTTCGCCACGCATATGTTTTGTTAGCCCATTGTGGGAGGTGTGATGACGATCTTTATTGTTGCCATTTCGTGGTGGCTTGCGTGTTATCGCACCTGTGTGAGCTGTTAAAGCTTGGATTTTTATGCATTTATGCACATTAGTGATCGTTTCATGATGTTTATGGTTGTGTGCTGGCTATCGTTTGGGCCGTTGTAATCGTCGAAT
Organism: Orobanche coerulescens; assembly: GCA_033398695.1. NCBI lineage: Eukaryota > Viridiplantae > Streptophyta > Magnoliopsida > Lamiales > Orobanchaceae > Orobanche > Orobanche coerulescens. Next base: position 91,161,875 of record CM065814.1, read on the forward strand.
GATGCCGTTGTTGTTGTGATTTTTGTATGCGTTGATATGTTATGCTGAGTTGGCATCTCCGGTATGTTGTTTTGCGGTGTTAGTTCCATTGTATCTAGCATCTGTATTTTCGGTATGCCGAGTTGAGGCGTTTCAACCGTGATGTGCCGGGGCATACACGTGTAAACTGTCCTTCTCGTCGGTAACACATTTCAAGTGTGGACTCGAGGGACACCGAATTCAGTTTTGCGAATTGGCTACCGAGACTTTCGAAGTTCGCGCTTCAGCACAGTCATCGGAATCGGCTTTGAGAGGCCTTTGAAGGATGTTTCGCGATTGCTTGTTGTGTCGTCACCTTGATTTCATTGTGAGTTGCGGGGCGACCTTCTTTTATAAGAGGTCGAATGTAGTACCCGTGTTGTTTTTAGACTCCTGCATTTTTTCTTTCTCGAGTCTATCGACTCGCTCGTGTTCGTTGATACTTTCGAACTTGTTCGTATTTCGGTTTCGCTGCTCGAACGAGCCGTGATCTTGTTTTGGGTCAACTGTTATCACGTGACTTTTTCGAGTTCGGTTCGATTCTTGTGAACCTTGTTCTAAGTGACATCATCTGGTTTTACTAGTTCTCTTATTCAAAGTGGATCGGATTTGGAACTTCGTATTTTCGACTCTGTCGACTCGTTTATGTTCATTGACATTTTCCGAGCTTGTCCCGCCCCTTGCTTTTGTTGATCGAACGAGGTGGTATTATTTCTAATTACTCGTTCGTCGATGTGACTTTTCAATTGTTATTCCCTTTCCTGTGGATCTTATGCGAGTGTGCATCTTGTTGTTTTCACCGGATCATGTTTTGTCTCGAGTCGAGATGTGAACCTCGGAGTTGTCGGTTGAACCTTATTGTTCTTCGTGATCCGAACATGATCGTTCGATTTTTGTTGTCTAGATCGTTTGTTTGTTCGGTTTTGTTCTCGTTTCGTGATTGTTGAGCATTCAGGCTCCTTCCTAATTCCCTTAAGTTCGGGAAGTTAGTCTCGTTTTCACTCTTCCAACCCTTGGGCGGTGGAATTCCGTATTTGTTCAGCGGTTGGCTCGCGTTTTGATTGATGTACCATTGGGTTAGTCAATCCTATTGATTTTCGTTCGTTGTGTTTTGTGATTGTTCGGATAATCGACTTGATTGTATTATCTGTTTGATGACGCTTGTCACTTGTTGACTTTATTATGTTCCTAACGGCGACGTTGTATTGGTCGTCGTGGAGCGTGTTTTCACGACGTATGTCTCTTTGCGTTTCTTGCAGCGTTTCGCCGTCGGGCGCGAGTTTTCGGTTTTTGCGTATCTCGTCGAGTTTTCCTGGCAGGGTATATTGCTTCCCCTACTTGTTTTAAGTTTCGGGACGAAACTTCTTTTAAGGAGGGTAGAATGTAATATCCGCAATTTCGAATTACGGTAATTTTCTTTTTTTTTCGGCGGAAGTCCGTTTTGACGACTCGCTCATGACCGTTTCGTCATTTCGAGAATGATTAATTCTGCACTTTTTGTCATCCGAGTTCGTTTCGGTGTCGTTTTGTTGAGTTCCGTGCTTTTTAGCGACTTTTCCGCACTTGAGCTCGATTCTTGCGAATCTCGTCCGAAACTGTTGTTTCGAGTTTCTCGCAAGTTCATTTAATGTTATTATTCATGTTGCGAGCTTTGGTTCGGTGTTTCGATCACGTATCGTGATTTTCGGACGTTTTGGGCCATTTTTGTAATTTCCTAAAGTTTGGGGTAATTACTTCCGTTGTCGAATTCCGACACTTCGGATGGTCGGAATCGTGTGTTCTCTTAGTGCTTGGATTCGTCTTTGCGAGTACTTCGTAACCGTATCTTCGATTTTTACTCAGGTTCGGGTTTCGGGGTCGTCAAGACCATCGGAGTGGCTACACGAGTCACGGCCGTGCGAACTGGCTCCTCGGCGAGTTCTGGCCGTAAGGTGCCGATTCTGGCCGTAAGGTGTGCGAGTTAAGGCCGTGCGCGTGATCGGTACGGCCGTACAAGCTGGGCGGATTTGACGAAGGCGGTTACGGCCGTAAGGTGTCGATTACGTAGTAAGTGTCCATTTAGTCTTTGGCGATTTTGACGAAGGCGATTCTGGCCGTAAGGTGTGCGAGTTACGGCCGTAAGTGTCCATTTGGTCTTTGGGCGATTTTTGACGAATGCGATTCTGGCCGTAAGGCCTGCCGAGTACGGCCGTAAGGGACCGAGTTACGGCCGTAAGGCCTGCCGGTTACGGTCGTAACCCTGCCGGCTATATATAGCCTGGCTCGGCCAGATTTCATTTCCTACGCGATTTTTTCTTCCTTTTTCGGCGTCTGGCGACGGGAGGCTCGGGAAATCGAGTTCTTGGCCAATTCTCATCATTTCCAAGGCATTTTGGAAGATTCTTGTGGATTATATCATCATCCAATCCGTGTTCTTCGTCAAATCAAGGTATATTCTTGATTTTCCTTCAAGTTGACTTTTTGGAGAAATTGTTCTTGATTTCGTTTCTAATCCGATTTTGATACATCGATTGGTGTAGTATGATGTTATTAATTGTGTTCTATGGGTTGTATATCCATATATCGAGTTTGTTTAACACGATTGACGATTCGAGTGTTTTTGGGAATTATTGAACATTTAGTGTTCGATTAAATGTCCCAATGAGTTTCCCTTCGATAGTTTGTTGGGATTTCCGTTGTTTTGGCCTTGATTCTCGTCGTAACCATGTGTTATTGTTTCTTCCGGAGGTTTATAGGTGTTCGAGGATTCCGATGTTGAATCCCGTTGGTGATTGATGATTCGTGTAGTGTTATTCTCGTAATACTCGTGGTGCTATCGCGTTCTTGATGGTGTTCGGGCGTTCGGGGCTATTCGACCGCATCCTATTCGTCGTCTCGTTGCGATCGTGATTTCTAGGCAAGTACCTTGTCCATACTTTTCTTGTTTCGTGAATATGATGATTGGTGATCGTCTTGATTTGTTTGTTTGTTTGAAATGAGTTTTCAAAAGATTTGGTTAGCCTCGTTAAAGGCCCTCTTTCAAAACCGTGTGTGTTTTGTGATTGGTGTGGTTCGTGAATAACTATGTGAATTCTATGTATATGCTTGGTGCTCATGTTGCACTTGGTATTGTGTGTGGACGTATATTATTTCATTTCGGTGCGTTGTGGATTGACGTGGTGTTTTGCTAAGTGTTTGATGCCTCTGGGCGAATTGTTTGAATATCCTTGATATGATATGTTATTTGTGTGAATGTGTGAATATGGTTGAAGGTATACGGTGACACATGGCACGTGATCATGTGGTCAGGATGCAACAAGTGATTGATCCAACCGTGAGAGCCGGAGATAATCTACGGTGGCACATGGCATGTGACCATGTGGCCAGGATGCAACAAGCGATTGATCCAACCGTGAGATGTGTGTGATTTGTTTCGCTAGCCAGCTCGGGAGGGTCCTTCGAGGCCTCGAGTGGGATGTCGGTGGTAGCATCCCGGTCCTAGGCGATGCGCGTACGTGATTATGTTTCGTTGATTTTACGTCCGTTGAGGACACGTGATGTTGGGCTCTGACCCTGTAAATTGTTGGTGGTTTCCTATTTGCGAAAACAAAACATTTGGGCTGTGACCCTATTGATTTTTGGAAAGAGAAGGATTTTATAATCCTAAATTGTTTTCTATTAAAACTCTCGATGGCATTTTAAACTGTTTTGTAAATTGTTTCCCTTATTCGCGATCTTTCGGTTTTGGAAATGTTTACCCAAACTCTTGCCTCGGGAAGTACTTTTCTTTACGTTTGGATCTTTGAGGATTCCTGATTATTATTGTTCTTGGAACTTGTATTGTATGGCTCGTATTTTTGCACTTGTACTTGCACTAGCAAAACAGTGGAGTTTTGCTAACCCCCGAGTATTCGGGGGGTGGATGTCTATTTTTGCATTCAGGTTTTGGAGCATAGCACAGGGTCGGCACGAAGGATGATGAAAGATGAACGATACTAATCACACGAGGATCCGTTGATGTCGTATTGGTCTAGTTGTATTTTCTTTTCCGCTGCAGTATCTTTTCCCCGTTGTACGGGAGTTTATTGTATTTTGACCCCTGCGTGGGTATGTGTTTGTAATCGAGTTGTATATTTTATTGAAAGACCAAATCGGTCTACTGAGTCATTTTAGCCTTAAAGGCATTGTCGAGATGTTAAATGTTGTTACCAGCCTGGTAGATCCTCGAGGAGAGGGTCTACGGCGTGTAATATCCCTGAGTGGATTGGGGGTGTTACAGTATGTATCGTCTCTTATCTGCCAAGACCTCTACAATCACGAAAAATTTTGGACCTAAATGAATACTAAGCAGAACAGAAATAACTGACTACAACGCGACTAGAACTCGACCGTTTCTTCAGAGAGAAACAGTGTCGTAACATCAGTATCACACAAATAGAAGCACGAAAAATTCACGAATAAAGGAGAATTAAGACAAGCAAGGCTATCCAAACGTATATATAAAAAAAAATAACGCAAAGCAATGAAAAGTGCAACAAAATAAAGTACAAAGAATGAATGTAGCAACCGAAAGTAAATCCCCCAAACTTAGGACGTACATTGACCTCAATGGACAAAAATGATATGCAATAAAAGTAAAAGGTCAAGTACTCCCCTCCACCGCTCAGAGCCGGTGCCGCATCATCCGGTGAGCTTGCACGCTTCTTGACTACATCATGCGGAGTGTGAATAAATGAGCTTGCATCATCAAAAAGGAAGTTAAGTACGAGCTCTCAAGTTTAACATGATGTAAGGGTTGGGGATAATGTAATTCGATAACATGATTCATTGCATATAATTTTGAAAATGCCTAGCTTACCAATTTTCCATTGCTGCAATTTATCAAACACCTTGTGTGCACAAGTTCAAATGAAGAACACAAATTTTGATGGTTAATTCCAAATCCCAAAAATAATAACACAGATAATAACCCTGAATCACGATAACTATCATCAACAATTCGTTCATAAATATCAATTCCATCACAATATCAAATTCCCCATATTCCAACTCCATTTTAGAAACAACAGTGAAGAACAACTAGCAATATATAACTTCAAATCTTTTCACATCAAGAATCACTTATGATTTAGAAATCAAAAATTACCTGGAGAATTTGAGAAGGAGACTAATAGAATGGTATCAACTGACCTCATTGTGTGAAGGATGGAAGGAAGGGAGGGAAGAAGATACCTTGTGCAGGCCGATCGATTGAATGAGCCCTAGCTGGTTGCTCTTATTTTGTGACGGGGGCCGCGGCACAATAAAAGTGAGTCGCGGCCCAAAGTACAGTAGGCCTGGGACATTTTGTAATATCGCCGGGTGCCGCGGCTCAGTTTTCGTGTGCCGCGGCTCAGTGTGTTAGTGTGTCGCGGCTCATTTTACGCGTGCCGCGGCACAAAGTACAGTCTCCTGGGCGTTTCTTGGCCATTTGGTGTGCCGCGGCTCAGATTAAGTGTGCCGCGGCTCAGTGACTTGATGTGCCGCGGCTCAGTAAGATCGTGCCGCGGCACAGGGTACAGTTTGATCGGCCATTTTTCATCAGCTGGTGTGTGCCGCGGCTCATTAATGCCGTGCCGCGGCACAAGGTACAGTGTGTTTAGCACATCTCCTTCGTTTTGTGTGTGCCGCGGCTCACAATACTTGTGCCGCGGCTCACACTTCAGTTTCTTCCCTGGGACTTTCCTGCACAGAATTTTGAGAAGAACACGTTAAAAGCGAGAGGCAGAAGCAAATTGAAGCACAAAAATGATGAAAAATAAGAATCACTAATGCAAGAAAAATAAAGAAACGCAAAAATCTACAACTACGAACTCGGGTTGCCTCCCGAGAAGGGCTAAGTTTATAGTCTTCAGCCGGACCTATTGGAAAACATTAGTTCGCTGCAAACTCCATTTGGTTTCCGCCTGCTCATCGAACCGCTCATATTTGTTAAAATTATGACCAAGGGTCGCCGATTCGACTTTCGGTTCGGTCATCAAATGTTGTTTGCGGAAAGGTTTCGACGTGAACAACTTCCCGAAATACCCGGTTTTTCCATGACTATATGTCCGTGGCTTTCCGCTTACTCTCCTCCTTCACAAACGCACTCAAGATCAGCAGCAGATTTGTTCTCATGCTCGAGAAACGCCACTCGTTCTACATCCTTCTTAAAATTGGACCATCTCGCCACCGAATCAATTTTTCAACCGACTATGTTTTCGGTGCTTTCCTCTTTCAATCGCATCTAACCTTTCACCTTGTAACCTTTATCAACACTTCCGGACATTGGAAAGATTTGAACACTTGAAAAGTAACTTGCCTGCCTGGACCTCGAGTTAACTCCCCTTTTTCCACGTCTATAAGGGTTAGGCCAGTCGCTAAAAATGGTCGTCCCAAGTTGATTGGAATATCTTCATCTTCCTCCATGTCGAGTACGATGAAATCGGCCGGAAAGATGAACTTATCAACTTTGACTAATACATCCTCAATCACTCCCCTTGGGTATTTGATCGATCGATCCGCCAATTGTAAGGAAACTGTTGTTGGCTTGGCTTCCCCAATATCCAGCTTTTTGAAAATTGACAGAGGCATGAGGTTGATACTAGCACCAAGATCGCATAGTGCCTTATTAAAAAAAAGATTCCCCATGGTGCACGGTATGTTGAAGCTTCCCGGATCTTTCAATTTAGGTGGGAGCTTCTTTTGAAGAATTGCGCTACATTTCTCCGTCAAGGCTACAGTTTCGAACTCCTCGAGTTTTCTTTTCTTCGACAATATCTCTTTCATGAACTTAACGTAACTCGGCATCTGTTCCAACGCGTCGGCGAACGGAATGTTAATGTGAAGCTTTTTAAATACGTCAAGGAACTTAGAAAATTGTTTGTCCGCCTTTCTTTGCTGTAATCTCTGCGGAAACGGGACGGGGGGCACACATGTCTTCGAGTTATCCGGCAACTTTATTGAAGGTTTCCAATCCTTCGACTCCTCTGGCTCTAAATCATTCTTTTCCTCAATTTCCTTCTTCTTTTCACACCGATCTGGCTGATCCAAAGACCTCTTTCCCACTTCTTAAGCCGATTGCGTTTAGACTCTCTCTAGATTTGTCTCTGTTGTACTCGGCAATGCTCCTCCGGCGAGCCGTCAAAGACATTAGCAATTGGCCCACCGACCTCCAAGTTTCGTATGGAGGCGGAATGATTTTGCAATGTCGCTCAAGACGGGTCATAAATTGACTCGTATTCGCCGCCAATTTTGCGAGTGCTTCCTCAAGAGAAATTTTTGGAGCGGAGGGGGCCGCCGTTGATTCTGAGCGAACGGGGCTGGTTTGAGTTCTCGTCTGCTTTCTCCACGAAAAGTTGGGATGATTGCGCCACCGGATTATAAGTGTTGAGTACGGTTATTCTCGCCGATTTCCATTTCCCACAAATTGAGCCTGCTCCATCCGATGTTGCTCGAACGGGTTTCCAACTTCACACTCAAGGCCGGGTGTGATCCGTTACACCATTGCATGTCTCTATGGTAACGGGGAAGGTGCGTGCGAAAATGCTTGAGCCGCTGGGTCAAAGCGGCGACTTGAGCCGACAAGGTGGAAATCGGATCATTACTTGAAACTTCCATGACTCTCTTCAAGGTCAATATTTCGATGGCCATTGGTATGCGTTTGCCATAGCTTCCAAAAGCGAGTGTGCCTCGGCCATAGACTTTCCCATCAAGGCCCCACCAATGCCGCATCCACGAGAGTGCGTGTAGAAGCACTCAAACCAAGATAGAACGTCTGAATCAAGCCAATCAGAATGCCGTGATGAGGGCATCTTCGTAGCAAATCTTTATATCGCTCCCACGCCTCGTGGAGCGATTCCATATCGTCTTGACCAAAGGTGGTTATTTCGTTTCTCAACCTCGCCGTCTTAGCAGTGGGAAGAATTTGGCAAGGAAGGCTTGCGCTAACCCCCATGTTGTAATCGACCCCGGCGGTAAGGAATTTAACCAAAATTTCGCTTTATCCGTCAAAGAGAAAGGGAAAAGCCTCAATCGGATGGCATCGTCGGTGACACCATTAGTCTTGAACGTGTCGCATATCTCAAGGAAAGAAGCAATATGGGCATTCGGGTCGTCATTCGGCAGTCCGCAGAATTGGCTCGCCTGCACCATCTGAATAATAGCAGGCTTGATCTCAAAATTATTGGCTTGGATAGTGGGACGCCGAATTCCCGAAAAATTAGCATTGATCTGCGGCATAGCATAATCTCGAAGAGCTAGTTCCGGTTGAACTTGCCGCACTTGGTTATCTCCTCCTTGGACTTCGATATTCTCGACCATGTTGACCGTCGTCTGCAACTCTCTTTTCTCCTTCTTGTTCCTTCTTAGAGTGCGCTCGAGCTCGGTATCCAAAGGTAGTAGGCCTTCGTTACCGAGTTTTCTCATGCACTACACGAAAGGTCCTGAAAGAAAAAAAACAAATAAACGAAATTAAATACACAAAAATAAAAATAAAACGTTCAAATTAAGAATAGAAATACTTAAATCGATATTAGAAAATTTCAGTCCCCGGTAACGGCGCCAAAAACTTGTTGCGATAATTCTTACACGCAAGTGCACGTCATCGTTCACAAGTAATAAAGTGATAAGTAGAGTATCGTTCCCACGAGGACTGAATCTCTAACTACCGATTTTTGTGTATTCCAATTTTATTTGAACAATCGAATTTGGGTTTTTGCAATTAATAACTAAAAGAATTACTAAAAGACTAGTAGAAAACGATAGCTTGAATAAAATAAATCAAATGAATAATAAGTCTAGGATTTTGAATCCACCTCAGTTTATCCGAATTTACTCTCGATTATCCGTAATAAATAATTTTCCCAATTTATTGAAGGCGGAGATTGCTAATATATTCTACCGCCTCTCCCGAGGTCAATAGATTTATCTAAAGGCGAATAACGCACTCTATCCCTAGGTGAATTAATTCGTCAATAGGCGAAAAGCATAAAATCTCCCAAAGGCCACGTAGTTCCTATGAGTATATTCCTATCTCACAGAATAAAACGGTCCTCACCAATAGTTCCTCACCAAATCTCCTCTCCCGATTCGAATTGAATGATTAAATCAATACAACTATTGGCCAGATAATTGCAAGCATTAAACACAATTGGGACAACTCAATAAAAAGGTAATTAATTGGATAATCTCAAGAAATTCAAAACAAAGGTTTCATCAAAACCCTAGATTAGGGCTTTAGCCCGACATACTAATAATTGAAAATACGTAATAGATAAATGAAAGCATAAAAATCAAACGCAGATGAAGCCTTGATTCCTCCGTTCTTCGCCTTCCGCCTCCGCCTTGAAGTCTTCTCGCTCTCTTCTTCTGCCGTCTCCAAGCTTAAGCTCCAAAAGATTAAAAGATCCAAAGATAATTAATTAGGGTCTTAAACCTTATTTATAGCTCAGCATATCCTCCAAATCGCGTCCGTATCCGTCGGTCGAAAACTGGCTTCGAAACGGCCCTAATTCGCGCAGACAACCAAAAACCGCCAAGTGTGCGCAAGACTAAACTGTGCCGCGGCACAGAGCCTTCACTGGATGCCTGGCGTCCTCAATTTCTTCTGTGCCGCGGCTCACCTGGGCTGTGCCGCGGCACAGAGTACAGTTTACTCTGCCTTTGGCTGGGTGTCTTCCTGTGCTGCGGCCCTGCTTCCTTGTGCCGCGGCTCATAGTCCAGATTTGCCGTTTTCGCCCGTTTTGCCTCGTTTTAGCTTCCGGACTTCAATTTCCTGTCAATCATACAAAATTAAGGCATTAAAGGCTCATTTAGAAAATTTCACTCTCCAAAATACTATAAAATAATGATAAATAAGCGTATAAAAATACGCCTAACAGTGCGCTACCAGTACTCAATTAGCGCACGCTAAAAAGAGTACGTAGCGTGCGCTACTCCTCACACACAGCACACTAAGAAATGACAATGATGGTAAACACCGCACGATTCTCCAATTAGATTGATGATGAATGACGATTGATACACGATACAATACTCTGAACGGTGTACACAATGATTGAATATGAGTGACAATATATCATTAATGAGTGAAATTACTGAGTGACAAATATTGAATGATAAATACTGAATGATAATAACTGAATTACAACCGGGTATTACATACACCCCCCCTTAAAAGAGTTTCGTCCCCGAAACTAAGGGTCAAACAGTTCGGGATAACTCTCCCGCATACTATCCTCGGTTTCCCAAGTAGCCTCTTCGACTCCGTGTCTAGACCACTGAATTTTAACCAAAGGAATCGTCTTGTTCCTCAGCTGTTTGATTCGCCGCTCTAAAATTCGTATAGGACGCTCCTCATAGGAATGATCATCGGCGATCTCGATTTCATCGAACTGAAGTATGTGACTCGGGTCGGCAACATACTTCCGCAACTGAGATACGTGAAACACATTATGAATTCGGCTCAACGCCGGAGGTAAAGCTAACCGGTAAGCTAACTCGCCTACTCGATCCAGAATCTCAAACGGTCCAATGAATCTCGGACTCAACTTACCCCTCTTCCCAAAACGAAAGATACCACGACTTGGGGAGACCTTGACCAAAACATGGTCACCCGCCTCGAACTCTAACGGTCGACGACGATTATCTGCATATGATTTCTGTCGACTCTGAGCGGTCAACAAACGACTCCTGATCAGAGCTACCTTCTCACGGGCGGCTATAATCATATCGGGCTCGGTGCCGATTGATTCTGATAGGTCATCCCAACACAAAGAAGATCGACAACGACGACCGTACAAGGCCTCGTAAGGTGCCATCTTAATCGAAGCATGCCAACTATTATTATACGTGAACTCGATCAATGGTAGTTGGGCTTCCCAATCGTCCTTCCAATCGAGGACGCATGCCCTCAACATGTCCTCTAAGGTCTGAATAGTCCTCTCTGATTGTCCGTCGGACTGAGGATGAAAGGCGGTACTGAGATTAAGCTGAGTTCCCATAGCATGATGAACTGATTTCCAAAAATGAGACACAAATCGCCCGTCACGATCGGAAACGATACTTTTAGGAGTACCGTGCAATCTCACTATCTCCTTGACGAACAGCTGGGCAAGTCTCTCAGGACCCCACGTATCCTTGATCTCAAGGAAATGAGCTGATTTGGTTAAGCGGTCCACGATCACCCAGATCGTATTCATGCCACGACGACTCGTCGGCAAACTCGTGATGAAATCCATAGAAATGTCTTCCCACTTCCACTCGGGAATAGGAAGAGGTTTCAGCATACCCGTCGGTCGCTGATGTTCAATCTTAACTTGTTGATAGGTTAAGCATCTCGAAACAAATTTTGCGACTTCTCGCTTCATATTACTCCACCAGTAATTTTGTTTCAAGTCCTTATACATCTTACTAGACCCCGGATGAACAGAATAAGGGGTAGCATGAGCTTCTTTCAAAATCGAGTTTTTCAACTCGTCATCCGCCGGTACGCATAACCAATTCTTAAAACGCAGAAGTCCATCCTCGTGAACCACAAATCCGGGGGCTTTCCCCTGAGTCACATCCTCTCGAATGCGTAACAAAAATGGGTCCACACCCTGATTCTCCCTGATCGCCTTTTCAAGCGACGATGAAATTTCCAACGTACAAAGTTGCCCTTGTACTCGCTGTAACCAGACCTCGATCTCGGGTCTCAGAAATTCCTGCTGAAGTTCCTTCTGAACTGTTAATCGAGCAAGCATCTGCTCCTGAACGGACTTACGACTCAAGGTGTCGGCGACAACGTTCGCCTTGCCCGGGTGGTAAAGGATCTCGATATCATAATCTTTGATTAGTTCCAACTACCGTCTCTGTCGCATATTTAACTCCTTCTGAGTAAATATATACTTTAAACTCTTATGATCGGTGAATATCTGACAGGTAACGCCATAAAGATAATGACGCCAAATCTTCAATGCGAACACCACGGCTGCTAGCTCCAGGTCGTGGGTCGGGTAATTAACCTCGTAAGGTCTCAATTGCCGTGAAGCATAAGCGATAACTTTCCCGTTCTGCATGAGTACACATCCGAGACCCTGTCCGGACGCATCACTATAGACCACAAATCCCTCCGTCCCCTGCGGTAAAGAAAGGACAGGTGCTGAAGTTAACCGGCTCTTGAGTTCCTCAAAACTCCGCTGACATGCGTCGGACCACGTGTATTTCTTATCCTTCCGTAAAAGGTTCGTCATGGGTTGAGCGATTTTAGAAAATCCCTCCACAAATCGTCGATAATAACCCGCTAATCCGAGGAAACTTCGGATTTCCTTAACATTCTTCGGAGGTAGCCAATCTCGAATAGCCTCCGTCTTCTGAGGATCGACACGAACTCCGTCTGATAAAATTACGTGTCCGAGAAACGTCACCTCGTACATCCAGAACTCACATTTGGATAACTTCCCATAAAGTTGTTCTCGTCTCAACACGTCGAGGACTTGATGAAGATGAAACTCGTGTTCCTCCCGGTCATGAGAATAAATCAAAATGTCATCAATGAAGACAACCACGAACTGATCCAGATAGTCTATGAAAACCCGATTCATTAATTCCATGAATACCGCAGGTGCATTAGTCAACCCAAACGGCATAACCACAAACTCATAATGACCATAGCGTGTTCGAAACGCCGTCCTTGCGATATCCGACTCGAATCCAGAATCGATGATATCCAGATCTTAAGTCGATCTTGGAAAATCCGAAGCTCACGAAGTTGATCTAAGAGATCATCAATACGGGGTAAAGGATACTTATTCTTGATCGTCACCCGGTTCAATTCCCGGTAATCAATACACAAGCGGAACGAACCATCCTTCTTCTTGACAAATAACACTCGTGCTCCCCACGGGGACACACTCGGTCGAATATAACCCTTCTCGAACAATTCCTCAAGTTGGTGCTTTAATTCCCGCATTTTGGTCGGGCCATCCAGACGGTGCCTTCGATATCGGGACGACTGTGCTCCAACTCAATCGTGAATTCCACATCCCTCTGTGGAGGCAAACCTGTAACTCGTCTGAAAAACATCGGCATATTCCTTCACTACCGAATGTCCGTCAACATTATCGATGATTTCTGGTTTTGGTCATATAGCACCAATAATCGATACATCCCCGATTGAGCAATCTTACTTCTTTCATCAAATTAATGACCTTACGAGCAGTAAATGGATTACCTCCCCGAAACACACATTCGACCCATCGTCTCGAAATGATAGTGATCATACGCTTACGGACACTAATGATGGCATCATGACGATCCATCCAATCAATACCCAAGATGACGCGTCGTCCCTCGGCAAATCTACTACGATTAGGTCCGCCGCCATACACGACCATGAAGCTGAATCGGACAATTCTGAATCTCACGATTTCCGATAATTCGTCTACCATCAGGTAGACCAATGACATAAGGCTCACAACTAGTAGCACTACCCAGACGTAGTCTACTCAAACATGACTCGGAAATGAATGAATGCGATGCACCAGTATCAAAAAGGGTACACATAGGTTGAGATAGAATATCGAGTGTACCTGAGATCATCCGGGCCTCTGGATCGTCGGTCTTCTTCATCTCATAAATTCGGGGCTTGCCGGCCCCCGAACCGGACGCTCCCGTCTGATAGCTCTTGGCTCCGCCTTTATTAGCTCCCGTCGTCTTGAACGATGCTGACTGAGTGGCCTGATTCTGCACCGCTGAATGTCCTGGGGCTTGAGATGATGCCGGAGTGGGTTTAGAGTCCCTACGGCAGAAACGGGCCCTATGCCCAGCAACCCCACAGTTGTGGCACGTGACAGTCTGCTTCGGACATTTGGTGCTGAAATGACCCTGTTCTTCACAGTTGAAACAGGTGATGGCCAAACTAGCCGCTCGTGACTGAGATTCTGCGGGTCTAGGCGCCATAAGAGGTCGCTCAGAAAAAGTAGAACCCGCACGTGGTTTCTTGAAAGTGGCCTGACTGCCGTCAGACTGATTACGGTTCTTAGACTTCTTGCCAGCTGACGAGGGTTGTTGCTTAGCAATTTCCTTAGCAGTAAGCTCGTAAGTGAGAGCTTTCTCAATGAACTCGGCCAGAGTGGCACAATTATGATTAAGCAACTGTAGCCGCATACGAGGTTTCAGCCTCTTGCTGAAATACTTGATCTTGTCCGCCTCAGAGTGAATGATAGATGAGGCGAATGGAAGAAGTTCTTGAAATTTTTCGGCGATGGCGAGAACATCATCATCCGTCGAAAGGTCGGGAGTGAGTAATTCCGACAACTTGGCCTCCCTAAGTGGGGCCGGATAGTACCTCTCCATCATGAGAGTCTTGAACTGATCCCAAGTACATGATCCGTCTGTGGGCTTAAACGATAACCACCATGAATGAGCGCTCTTACCAAGATAGTAAGCCACAACTGAAACTTTATGACCTTCAGGGCAATCCACCATAGCAAATAACTTCTCGAAATGCTCAAGCCAATGGACAATATCCGCCGGCTCAGATGAGCCCTCAAAGGTAGGTGGTCGCTGGCGAGAGATATCGCTAATGATATTGCTTACACCCCTCTCTTGCCTCTGAGGTGGCGGCGGAGGAGCCTGTTGATTTTGAGTAGTGGAGTTATGCATCGCCTCCATTTGTTGTGCCATCTGAGTCATTTGGGCCATCATGCCCTGCATAAAGGCCAGTGGGTCAACTCGAACACCCTCTGACTGAGATGTGTCCCGGGTTCGAATCCCTGATAGCGAATGATCACGTCCAGGTAAATGAGTGTCAGCGTCACTGCTCGATGAGTTAGCATTATTCCTGGCATTCGCACGTGTATTCACACGAGTTCTTGGGATTCGGCCCGCTCCACGGCCTCGTCCTCCACGTCCTCTGCCAGCCCTTTCCATACTGAAGCGGAAAGTCATATGATGATTATATATCTCGCATGAGTATCACATTATGATTATATTATGAAATGATGAAAATGAGCATACGCGCTCAAATACAGCGATTACATGAATGATTAATTGACGTGACATGATTATCTGATGAAATTACTGAAATGATTATCTTGAACAATTTAACAAGATTGATGATATGATCTTCAAGATCAACAACTGAGTAATGAAATGAATTGAGTGACTAATGAGTTAACATTATCGACTGAATCATAATTGAAAATGATGAATGATGATTGTTAACTGATGAATTATGAATGAATGATTATTGCCAGAAATTATACCATGGCATCAGAAATCTTACAGTTCTTGGTCTGATTGGCTCGGCATTTGCACAGGTCACACGTGATGCGAAAGTCCAATGATACTAGTCCGATGACGATGATTTCAAATGAGACATGACTCGGAAGGTAGTATTCAAAACCACGCTCTGATACCAACTCTGTAACACCCCAACTAGGCGGATATTACAGTGTCGTGGATCCCCGACTGGGACCCACCAGGCGAATGAAAATGAATGAATTACACAGGGTAAATGTAGTACCGAACCACATTACAACATTAATTACTCCGATGAGGAGTTTCATACAATACCCAAGATATTACAGAATACATGTATATTTTATGTGGAGATAAAATATACAACACTGAGTGAAATGAATATTCAAACGGAATGTCTGCAGCGGAATAAATGAAGGAAACATAAATGACTGAAAAGACTGGGGCCCCCTACTAGTATCACTGGGACTCCTCGCCGTCACCGTGCTCTCCCCGTGCTTTAGCCTTGCCATGACCTGAAAAACAGTATCCCCCAACGGGGTCAGTTACACAGAACAACAATCCTCAAGAGTTGAAAATACACAATCATGAGTTATCCACAGTTATACAATATCCTGTCGAAACATACGCAATCAAACATGCTATATGAATCAACTAATGATACGGCTCAAAGGAATGGCGCCACACTACGTCCGGGATGGAAATGTGTCCGTGCACAAGCCACCAACGAGTATCGATCGAATACACGTGTGGTCTTGTACCTAATCAGTCTCACGAAGCCATCAACTCGTGTGCACAGTCCAATGTGAGGCCACCAACCAACACACGACTATAATGTGCCCGACATGAAAATCCTACACATACCAACCGGCACGCCAGTATGACCCGGAATGCCACAATATGACAAAAGTGACAACGAAAATGAATAATGACTCACCAAGATTAAATGATGGTGAAATGAATGACAGCTTAATGAAATGATTGGAACCGTCGTTCCTTATGACTGAGGTGATTAATTGACAATGACAAGTTTTGATATGGTTAATACAATGATGAATGAGTTACGATTATGAATGAACAACATCAAAAGGAATGAATATCCTTTTAACAGAGTAAGAATTAACTTACTCAATACCGATGAAGTATGTCCGTCCACGAACAACGTCCTAAATGAAATGTCGGTCGCTCGAACAACCTTGAATAACACAATTACCAATAATCCGATCATTACGCAACTCAAAAACGATCATAATCGACCCAAACGTCGATACAACAATATTCGAACTCGAATATATCGAAACCAACTCCAAGATGAGTATTTCAAACCATCAAAACACTTTCAATGATATCAATAATCCCATGGAAATCCACAATTCGAGATTATAACAACGACAATCGGAAATCCCCAAATTAACCGAAGTCAACCCCAAGGGTTCTTGAAATAAATCCCCAAAATAGCCGTTAAATCCGTAGGAATATATTTATCCAAGGTAGATAATCCATATCTAACATATTCCAATAACAATCCAAGCTTACACGAAGAAATCGAAAGGAAAAACCCAAAAATCCGAAATTCTAGATCCAAGAGATTAATACCTTTGATTCGATGACAAGGAGATGATGAAGTGATGAAGAGAACTCTCCAAAATCGCCCAAATCGCGAAGAACCGACGAGAGAATGAGAATAGATGACAAATGACGAAATCTGGGCTAAACTGTCTAATTTATAGCCTCTCCAGGTTAGCGTGCGCTAGCCCTTGTGCGTAGCGTGCGCTAACGAGTAATTTGGGTAGTCCAGTACCCACCGTCCGAACACGGTAGCGCGCGCTACGTACCTTTTTGTAGCATGCGCTACGGCCATACCACTAGCGTGCGTTAAAATCCATTGTTAGCGGGCGCTAACGAATTATCTGATGCCCAGTACTGGAGTCCAGAAACCTTCTGTCCTCTGATCTGATCTCGATAGTGTGCGCTACAACCAACGATTAGCGTGCGCTACTACATCGCTTGTGTACGCTGAAAACCACTCCTAGCGTGCGCTAGGAATAAATTCAATTCAGTCCAGTAGCCACTGGACTCAACCTGATCCAACCTTAGCGCGCGCTACACCGACTGCATAGCGTGCGCTACTCCGGATCACTAGCGCGCGCTACTTACCATTCGTAGCGTGCGCTACCTACAATCCCAACTGCAGTCCGATTGCCTTCGGATCGCTCGCAACTACACTAGCGTGCGCTAGTGTTGAGAGGTGGCGTGCGCTACCAGTACTCAATTAGCGCACGCTAAAAAGAGTACGTAGCGTGCGCTACTCCTCACACACAGCACACTAAGAAATGACAATGATGGTAAACACCGCACGATTCTCCAATTAGATTGATGATGAATGACGATTGATACACGATACAATACTCTGAACGGTGTACACAATGATTGAATATGAGTGACCATATATCATTAATGAGTGAAATTACTGAGTGACAAATACTGAATGATAAATACTGAATGATAATAACTGAATTACAACCGGGTATTACACCGTCGAGGCCTCCAGAGTTCGGTACATGATGTGTACGAATAGTGATTGTGGAACAGTGATCGTATAACAGTGATTGTTTGGATAACATTTTAAACATGGGTCACGGACTCATAATGAATTCTTAACTAGTGTGTTTTGAAATGAGAATCGGGCTGAGGCCCTAATTTTTTCGGAAAGGTTTTGTAAATTGGGACTTGAGGTCCAAAGAATTTCTACTTTAGAAACCCCCGAGCTAATGAGTTCTTTTCAAATATTGCTTACTTGAGTTCGAAATTCTACAACTTCTCGGGAACATTTTGATAGTTGATTTCCATGGTAAATTCGTGGTTGCTATTTACTTGTTGCATTTCGTATCGTATTATACTTGCACTAGCAAAATAGTGGAATTTTGCTAACCCCCGAGCAATCGGGAGGTGGATGTCTGTTTTGTGTCCAAGTGCTTGCAGGTTCAGGGAGCAGTTTCAGGATCGTCACAGGAAGTGACGGGCTACGATACTAATCGAGAGTTGGGAGTTGAGTCGAGTGAGTTATCGTCAGAGTCGTATTCCGTTTTCCGTAGTTTTGTGTCTTTACCCCTGCGTGGGTGTTCATTGTATAGAGTTGTGTTTTTATGTTTGCGTCAGTTGTACGACCTCATCGGTCTATGTAGTTGTTTATAATTGACCTTAACGGTCTATATCATGGTATTGTATGCCCCGGTCGGGCACACACACTTGGTCGTTTTGTGATGATTAGCCTGGTAGATCCTCTTGGTAAGGATCTACGGCGTGTAATATTCTCATATGATTTTGGGGGTGTTACATTTATGGTATCAGAGCAAAACGTGTTGTTTTGTGAATAACTTCAAGCAAAACAGTTTTGATAATGGGTTTATGGTTTTGGTTAAGTGACGAGGTACTAAAAATGTTTTCAAAAATTTCATTTCAAAAAAATCTTTCAAACTCACAAATTATAAAATATCATTATTCGAACAAATACCTCGGAAAAAAATTATTTTTAAAGAATATTACAAGGGTTTGGCCCCAATGATATGTATGCGGGTTTGACCGTGTTTGTTTTGGTATAGGTCATACCTCTCTATGGGTGTGACCGTGCGAATTAATTTTGAATTTAAGTTGTATTATTGCAGTGTTAGTTCGTGTACTCATGTAATGACTTGGAGTGAATATTGTATTGTACTACTATTTATTGTCTTATGTCGGTTTGGTGATGATTATTTTGTTATGTTATTCTGTATGGTGGTCCGTTCAGTATGCTGAGGGGTCGCGGCCTAGGTAGGGGCCAAAATCAGGAGCATGAGAGGGCGACCTGCTCGTTGTCGAGCGCCAATGAGCTCAGTACAAGTGGTCGAGATGACCAATCGCGTGAGCAGAGGCAATCAATTGGGGAAAATGCTGACATTGGCGCCTCCACCATCCTTTGTCAGGTGGTTGACCAGTTGGCACATATGAATCAGACCATACACCGGGATGGGATCCAAGATGAGGGTAATAGAGTTAGTAAGTGGTTACGAGGTGTGATGAGAATGCACCCGCCCCATTTTGTAGGTTCTTCAGACTCATTAGGTTGGGAGAACTGGCTCTTCCAGTTGGATAGAACATTTGATGCCATAGCTTGTCCCGATGATAGAAGAGTGCCTATTGCTCAATACCTGCTCAACAGGGAAGTTGCAGACTGGTGGGAGGTCGTAGCGCCTAGTGATCATACCGCTACTTGGGCTGAATTCAAGACTGCTATGGAGGCCGAGTATTGTCCGCCGCCTGTTAAGGAGCGTAGAATTGTCGAGTTTTTCTCGGATACGCCCCCAGATGTGTCGATATCTCAAGCAACAGTCGATTACAATCGACAGCTGTGTTACGTTCGAAATCAAATGCGAAGTGAGATAGATAAGGTTCGTTACTTTGATATGCGTATGAAACCTCAGGTTCGGCAGTGTATGGCCCCTTTTATGTGTACAACGTTGAAGGACTATCAAGATCGAGCATTAGCATTTGAAATGGCTATGATGTCTACAAAGTCTGTATCGGTAGCGAAGAAACAGAGGATGTCTGATGACATCTCGGGAAACGAGGGAATTGGGGTTTCTAAATATCAGTCCTCACATCAAATGAGTGTGGGAACCTCTCGGTCAGCTAGAGAATCTAAAAGACCCAAGCCGGTGTCTTTGAGTTCTGGTAATGATCCTAGGTGTTTCAACTGTAACGTTCTGGGCCATGAACGCGCGCATTGTAAGAAACCGCCAGTGACATGTTATAATTGTGGACTCGAGGGGCATCGAGTTCAGTATTGCGAGATTTTTGCCAAGATGGTAGGGAATCAGAGTTCCATCCCTACTCCTAGAGGGCCCAGTGATGTCCAGTGATGGTGTTTTCGTGCTCGTTACACGGATTGTTTCTCGTGTAGAGATGTATTTTGTGACGTTTTTATGTTTGGATCTTGATGACTGATATTTGTTTTGAATAAGTTTGAGTATGGTTGATGAACCTATGGAGACGTGACAGTGGACCATGTGGTCATGAAATTAGTAATTTATTATGTGTCGTTGTGTTTTGTTATGTATCACACTGATGACCTTGTTTTAAGTTTCGGGACGAAACTAATTTTAGAGGGGTAGAATGTAATACCCAAGATTTTTATTTCAGTTGCCTTGAACTATGTGTTGGTTGGTATCGGTTATTTCGTGCCGTTATGATTATATGGAATTCGTTTTTCTGTTAGGAACGGGTTGATATACTTTGTTGTAGTGTTTGACGAGCGAGACTTGTCGTCCCATACGTTTCTTTGACTAAATGTGAGCGTATGGTGTGGTATGTTTTGTTTCGTAATTTGCTCGTTATTGCTTTGAATCTTAGTCGGTGCGTTAGTGTGACCGAGATGTTGTCGAACGCCTAACCGGACTGTTGGAACGATCGAGTCCCGACTGTAGGACCTGGCCGAGTTACGACCGCAATGCAGTGCCTGTTACGGCCACAAGACATGGCCGGTTACGGCCGCAATGTCTTGCCGATTATGGCCATAAGGATCCTGCACGGGTTGGGCAGTTTCCCAGGTATGTTCGACTACGGCCGTAATGGGCCGGCAGTTACGGCCGTAAGGCCTGTTACGTACGTAACCCCCTGGCCGGTAACGTACGTAACACTGTCGGCATTTTTGGGCAGAGGGTTCAGCCATGGCCGGTTACGGCCGTAAGCCATGGCCGATTACGCATGTAAGGCGGTCGGCAGGCTGCCTATATAAGGTCTACCGACGGGTTTTTGGGCCATTCTTCACTTTTCTTCTTCCTTCTTCGCGAATATTCGATGGAAATCGAAGGTTTTGATCGGAAATCAGTAGTACATCAGTTAGGAAGCTTGAATCATTATTATTATCATCATCTAATCCTTGTTCTTCATCTGAATCGAGGTATTTTGGCTTGAACCCATGTTTTTGAAGATTTTTGGGATTTTCCTTTTGATTTCGATTCCAATCCATTTTTGATCAATTAATTGTTGTATAAACGTTGTTTTGGACATGTTCTATGGATTTGATACTCATATCTTCTATTCGTTCGACTCGAGGGGTGATTTCTTTGTTCTTGGAGGGTCTTGAACATTTAATGTTCGATTAATTGTCCCAATGAGTCTCCTTCAATAGTTTATTAGGATTTCCGTTGTTTTTGGGTTTGATTCTCGTTGTAATCGTAATTCCGTTGTTTTCTCCCGGAGGATTGTAGGTGTTCGAGGTCTATCGGAGGAGCCGTGTTCATCGGGGTGTTCAGTAGCGGTTAATGAGGCAAGTATCTTGCTATACGATTTGTGCCTTGTGAATAGAGACTTCGTGCTAGGTTTATGATGATTTGGTTTACCTTCGTGAATATGTTTCATGTGATTTTATAATCGTGAAAGGTTGATGATAGTGATGATATCCTCACCTGGCTAACGTCGTGGAAATTGTGTTGGTTGTTTTAATCCTATGATTTGTGTCTTGCGTGATTGATCATAGTTAAGTGTTCATGATGATGATGATATTTATATCGGTTTGATTACATACCTTAATATGTATTATGGTGTTATTGTTGGTTGAGGTGATGTATTGTTAATTATGTGTGTTGCATGTGGTGATGTGTGAGTTGATTAATATGAGTTGTGACGTGTCAATGCGTGTGTTACAGGTAAGGGTCTGACGAGGCCTCTGGAGTTAGGTACATGATGTGTACGAACAGTGTATGTAGTCCGGGTAGGGTCCGTCGAGGCCTCTGGAGTTCGGTACATGATGTGTATGAACAACGTGTGTAGTCTGGGTAGGGTCCGTCGAGGCCTCTGGAATTCGGTACATGATGTGTACGAACAACGTGTGTAGTCCGGGTATGGTCTGTCGAGGCCTCCGGAGTTCGGTACATGATGTGTACGAACAGTGATTGTGGAGCAGTGATCGTATAACAGTGATTGTTTGGATAACGTTTTAAACATGGGTCACGGACTCATAATGAAATCTTAACTAGTGTGTTTTGAAATGAGAATCGGGCTGAGGCCCTAATATTTTCGGAAAGGTTTTGTAAATCGGGACTTGAGGTCCAAAAGAATTTCTACTTTAGAAACCCCCGAGCTAATGAGTTCCTTTTCAAATATTGCTTACTTGAGTTCGAAATTCTGAAACTTCTTGGGAACATTTTGATATTTGATTTTCGTGGTAAATTCGTGGTTGCTATTTACTTGTTGCATTTCGTATCGTATTATACTTGCACTAGCAAAATAGTGAAATTTTGCTAACCCCCGAGTAATCGGGGGGTGGATGTCTGTTTTGTGTCCAGGTGCTTGCAGGTTCGGGGAGCAGTCTCAGGATCAGCACAGGAAGTGATGGGCTATGATACTAATCGAGAGTTGGTAGTTGAGTCGAGTGAGTCATCGTCAAAGTCGTATTCCGCTTTCCGTTGTTTTGTGTCTTTACCCCTGCGTGGGTGTTCATTGTATAGAGTTGTGTTTTTATGTTTGTGTCAGTTGTACGACCTCATTGGTCTGTGTAGTTGTTTATAATTGGCCTTAACAGTCCGTATGTTTATAATTGACCTTAACAGTCCGTATCATGGTATTGTATGCCTCGGTCGGGCACACACACTTGGTCGTTTTGTGATGATTAGCCTGGTAGATCCTCGTGGTAAGGATCTACGAAGTGTAATATTCTCATATGGTTTTGGGGGTGTTACAATATCGCTCCAAGTTAAACTGTTTTCCTTTTCTATTGGACAAGGAATCAACCACTCTAGCTTTCTATGGGTACTAGATAGACCTCACTTAGATATCGATTGCGATTCTAACAATGACGGATCCTTGCTCCTAATAACACAGAATCCAATCGTATCTTTTCTTTTTCTCTCTCTTGTATGATTTAGTGTATAACACTCAATCACTCTCGATTTAAGATCAAATACAACAACTATAATGTTTATAATGATATCTCAAGTATGATTGCTTTACTCAATGTTGTTGTGTGGTTTGATACCAAGTGGTTTGGTATTTATAGCCATTTTCCACAAACTAGCCATTACTGTCAGCTTTTATTAGCATGTGCTAGCCTTCTTGCTTAGCGTGCGCTATCGCGTGTTGTTGCCTGTTGTGTACGTTATGTACTGCATATAGCATGTGTTAACTGCTTGTAATTCCAGTCCAGTGGCTACTGTCCCTCTTTGTTAGCATGCGTTAAGCATTCCTTGTAGCATGCGCTAACAAACCTCATTGCTTGCATCATCTATCCATTTGTAGCTTTTTGACTTTGCTTCAGAATCTCTCAACAGATTGATTGACTTAAATTCAAACACCTTAGCGTGCGCTATTCCTCAATCCTTGCTTGCGCTATGATTTCGTCATTGCATATATCATTCTGTGTTTGAACGTCTTCATAATGGTAATATACCTTCGATAGCGTACGTTATGTACTGCATGTAGCATGCGTTAACTGCTTGTAATTCCAGTCCAGTGGCTACTGTCTCTCTTTGTTAGCTTGCGTTAAGCATTCCTTGTATCGTGCGCTAACAACACCTCATTGCCTGCATCGTCTATCCGTTTGTAGCTTTTTGAATTTGCTTCAGAATCTCCCAACGGATTGATTGACTTGAATTTAAACACCTTAGCATGCGCTATTCCTCAATCCTTGCGTGCGCTGTGATTTCGTCATTGCATATGTCATTCTGTGTTTGAATTTCTTTACAACGGTAATATACCTTCGATAGTGTGCGTTAGTCTTCATGTGTAGCATGTGATATCTTCATCAGATGACCTGACTTCAGGTAGCTTTGAACTCGTCTGATCTACAGACAGGACTCGTTAGCATGCGCTAACCTTTGTGTCTAGCGTGCGCTAGCTTTGCATTCTGAGCTACTTTTTGCGACTTCGTCACCTTCGTTGTTTTACTTCGCCTCTTTGTTGTTTTGTTTTGTTTAGCAACTTAATCATCAAAACTCTATTAATGAATGTATGGAATAAAATATTCCAACAGCGCAAAAGCATGATCAATGACAATCATCACGATGTCACAAGCAAGGACATAATAAAACCAACAAGTGTCAGGTATCACCAAATAGATAGCACAATCAAATCAATTATGCGAACAATCAAGAAACAAAAGGCACCTATTACAAGAAGACACGCACAGTCGAAAAATAGAAATTAAACGCACAACGATCCGCAAAGGTAACCACGAAGAGCTCCGACCACGTCGAAATTCTCAAAAACCACACAAGGCATCACCGTGTCCTTTCGGAGCAGAGATGCAACCTCGATCGCCGAACCTCTCAGCTACTATCTCGCAATGCACGGCTCGGTGTCCTGACTAACGGTGAACGACAATTCTTCGCGGTATAGCCCACTCAACTATAGTTGTAACACGTCTTCGTGCTGCCCACATTACGCAATGCAGGGGTAATACTCCTCCCCTGTTCATGCGATCGAGGTATCTTCTTATGACGACGACACGAAGTCTCAGCATCAGGAGGCCCCCTCCCCTAATTTCCTAAAAAGCTCCCAACAATTTTCTATTTCTTTGATTCAGACATATTCTCAGTCGATAATAGGGATAGCTCATAGGCTAACGCCCTATTCTGATACTCTCTCAATGAAGTACAAGTGAGTCCCTCCATGTACTGACGAATCTCCGCTTCATTCGTCTACTAAAATGACAGATCTTATCTTCCTCTATCCTGACCTGGTCCTGCACGTAGCTGAGCTGTTTGCTATAGTCAATAATAGCTTGAGATAGCGGTACATCTTGTGGTTCCACCGAAAAGAATTCATTAATCCTCTGACTTCTGATCGGTTCCGGACAAAACTCATCTCTCATGAATCCCTGGAATTCTGCCCACGTTACCACACGATCTCGAGGCTTAACAGCCTCCCACCAACTAGCAGCATCCTTGTCAAGAAGATTCTGAACGACTGACAGCTTATGCTCTTCTGGACAATCAACTACCTCGAATATTTTCTCCAACTGGAAAAGCCAACCACCCCAGCCCAAATCATCCGCGGCACCAGCGAAACGAGGGGGATTCATACGAACCACTTCTCAAAGCCACTGATTTGCACCAATGTTCTAGGCCACATCTGTATTATGCTGAACTGCTTGAGTCAACTGAGTCATCTGTGCAGCTACCTGCTGCAAAATAGTAGCAACACCGATACCAATGCCATCACCAGCAGCATGATCCCGATCACGCGTCTGATCGCCACGACCACGACCTCTGCCCCTCGGCATACTGAATAAGTAACCACTCAGCACAACAGAAAATCATAACACATAACACCTACTACGATTACCAACGTAAGGCAACACACATACGAAGATCACCGAAATGACGGCATCATTCGGCGATTTCAATGGCCCGAACGATAACCAGCACACAATTACAAAACATCATGAAACAATCACAGATATACACAACCGTACCAACACAAGCTCTAACAGCTCGCACAGGTGCGATAACACGTAAATCACGATGACTCGACAACATTCAACACCAACATCACACCTCTCATAGAGGGCTAACACGATAAATACGTGGTGAACGACTCAACGCTCACACCACTAATTCAATCAAAACTCGGGGGCTAATACCTTAACGACAATACTAGCAGCATATACACATTCTCTGACCTCGAGCAGGAAATAATAGGTTTTTAAAAAAACAAAAATTACCTTTTGGAAAATAATGTGGAAACACCAGTTGATCTTAAGTACCACATTTAGAAGAGTAATAAAAACAGCATTGTCGAGACTTTGAAAAATCGTCTTGCGTTTGATAAATATGAGGATATCTTTCTTTTAGTGAAACTTTCAGAGATATTTGACCATTGGGTCTAAGCAAATGCATTTCTAAATCACTAAAAATATCTCAAAATATTTTGGCCCTCAAAGTGGAATAATTTTGAAAAATACTATGGCACTAGTAGGCACCTTAAAAATACAGCGAGAAAATAATTCATTTTAAAAGTACGTCTCGAAATTTATTTTTCAAAGATACTCAAGGTTTTCAGAAATTCAATTGGCCAGAATGCCCAAAACTCACACGTATCGACATTCGCTTATACACATCATAGTACACACATCAAATCTTTCAAAATCAAAACAATACATGTCTTTTACCGAAAAACAAACAGTCAAATATCACAGTCGAAAATCGCCTAGGATCGGGGCGAAACCACTGATCCTATTCGAGGCCTCTAAGGACCCTCCCGAACTGGCTAGCGAACAAGCTCGTGAATCCGGAGTGAAGTCATGGATTCCCCCGAGACCTCATCGGACCCTCTCGGAGTGAGGAAAGCACACACATATACATCACCATTCCATATTAAGCACAAAGGTTTCAAGAGAATACTTGCAAAATGAGCAAATCATTTTGAAAATCCTTAGCAGCGGACAAATACAACAGTCGAAAAGACATAAGCAGCGACAACACTCCCCATATACACAAAATATGAGTCAAATAAACACATATCACGAAACCAAAAATCTACATGAAGATTCCATCACTTAACAAATAATCATACAAGTGGCTCGCGTCACACGAGGCACAACACATAGAAGGGAGACTTACATCCACAAGTCGCACGAAGATGGTGATCGCCCCACGATACTAATCACGACCAACAAACTCAGACGACGCATCGCGACACGACTCAGTCAGACAAAATCCGACGACACAAAACTCAACAAACACAACTTGACCTGACAACCTAGGTTTCCACAACCTAAGCTCTAATACCATTTATGTAACACCCCCAATCCACTCAGGGATATTACATGCCATAGACCCTTTCCTCAAGGATCTACCAGGCTGGTAACTAAAATCAAATATCTCAAAATCGCCTATTAAGGCTAAAATGACTCAGTAGACCGATTTGGTCTTTCAATTAATACATACAACTCAATCTCAATACATACCCACGTAGGGGTCAAAATACAACACACTCCCATATAACGGGGAAAATACTGTAGCGGAAATAAAGTACAACTAAATCAATACGACATCGTAAGGATCCTCATGTGATTAGTATCGATCATCATTCAGCATCCTTCGTACCAACCCTTTGTTGAGCTCCCCAAGGACCTGCACGTACCTAAATGCAATACAGACATCCACCCACAATTACTCGGGGGTTAGCAAAATTCCACTATTTTGCTAGTGCAAGTACAAAGTGCAAATACGAGTCATACAAAACATATTCCAAGAATAATAATAACTAGGAATCCTCAAAGATTCAAACATAACGAAAAATACTTCCCGACGCAAAAGGGTTTGAGTAGAACTTTCCAAACTGGACAGGTCACCAATCAAGAGAACAATTTATAAATTTGTTTTAAAAAAATGAAAGCCCTTGTTAGATTTTGATGATGTCATTATTGTACTTGTTTATTCAAATGTATGTTTATTACTTGGCAAAATATAAGGAAGAACCAAATGAGTATCTTCCATACGCCAAATTATGTTAAGTTAGATACTTGGCAAAACGTAAAGAAGAACTAAATGAGTATCTTCTATATGCCAGTTAAGTTAGGCTTAAAATCGGCTAAGTACAAAGTACAGATAAGTACATCATAGGAGTTTCGGTCAGACAAGTAACATCATAGAAGTTTGACCAACAGTCGAATCACAGTCAAGCGAAAATCAGAGAAGCACTGGTCAACAAATTTTTATCAGAGAAGTTTGACCAGACTGCAGTCAGGCGGATCCCAAGTCATCTGAAATTTGACCATCAGATCAGTCAAGTCATCAGGTCAGAAGACTTCAGACAAGACGTCAGATTAGAGAAGTCTCGTCACGACATCAGAGAAGTCCTTTCGACAGAGAAGTTGGACTGCACATCAGACAAATTGACTTAAAATATCATATAAGTCATGAGCCAAGTAAACCTGTCCACGTCAGGATGCGTTGAATAGTCAATATTTTCAGAAAGTCACAAGCGGGCGATAAGGGACAGATTGGAGAGATTCCCTAAAGGATATGAATTAAATAAATCATCCAGACACATCTCTGAAGACTTTTAGCATATTAAATTCAAAAGATTTGGCGCCATCACATGGAAGTCTTCACAACGGTCGGAAATTGATTAAAATAAGGGAATCCAGCCTTGCAACGTTCAGAAAGAAAAAAAAAGAAGTTTATTTCTCCAACAGACGGATTTGTTACAGATTTGCAACGGCTATGAGGAAAAGCTCTAAGGGTTGACAAGCTATAAATACCTGAAGATTTGAAAGACAAAGAACGGTGCGAACTATACTTTCAAGCGATCAAAGCAAACAAAGCAATCAGAAATCTATAGCATCGTAAAGAGCAGCATTCTCGGTTCATATACGAAGAAAGCTCTTAGTTGGAGAAGACAAAACACTCTTGTCTTAAAACCTAAGTAAGGGGTACTTCACTGGTTGAAGTTTCGTGACTGATAGGCATCCAAGGATTTGAAGATCGAGTGGTGCTAGGCAGTTAGAAAGAAGTTGCAACGACAGGATTTCCACTGTTTGGAAGTTGTTGTCGCTAAGTTGTAGAATCACTGTAATATTGATCACTTGTTGAAAATTATAGTGGATTCATCTCCAACTGGTTTGGAGAAAGTGGATTAGTAGAGGATTACCCCACCTATCAGACCACTATAAATTGCCTGCGTACTTTATTGTTTTAGCATCATACTTAACTGCTGCATTCATACTTAGTGTTTTATTGTTTATATTCTGTATTCGTCATCAGCTGACTTCCGCACTTATATTGTCTACAGACGACTCTAAGTCATCTGTACCATCAGCTGAGAAACTCCTTAATTCCTACTTGGAAAAAGAGTTTCAATAAGTCTATTTACCCCCTCCCCCCTCAAGACTTATTCCTGGACGACTTGTGACCTCCAACCCATGCAGGGGTCAAAATACAACACACTCCCATACAACGGGGAAAATACTGCAGCGGAAATAAAGTACAACTAAACCAATACGACATCGTAAGTTTCCTCATGTGATTAGTATCGATCATCATTCATCATCCTTCGTACCAACCTTTTGTTGTGCTCCCCAAGGCCCTGGACGTACCTGAATGCAGTATAGACATCCACCCCCCAATTACTCGGGGGTTAGCAAATTTCCACTATTTTGCTAGTGCAAGTACAAAGTGCAAATACGAGTCATATAAAATATATTCCAAGAATAATAATAACCAAAAATATATCCTTCCGTCTCCGGCCACTTCTCTCTTCAGCCTCACCGCCGTCCGGCAACCTTCTCCGACCATCTCACCCACCAGCCGATCTGCCTTTCTCCGCTCCAGTTCCATACCATTCGCAACCAGATCTGCCATCGCCGTTTCCATGTCCGCCGCTATAGCTCACGACGACTGAAGCTTCGTCACCATGCCGAAGAAAAAAAGAAAGTCGCGCTCGCCCGCCAAATCTAGTGTCATCCCTTCTGCATCATTAGACGCCTCCTGCAGTTCGCCGGTCTCGTCTCCGACTCCATCTTCCTCGCCACTCTCGTCGCCATCTCGGTCGCCATCGCGTCCGCCGCTGGTGGTGCCGTCGCTTGAAACGACCGCAGACATTATTCCTACGCCTCTCCAAAGCTCCGGCGACGCCGTCCAGTTTTCTCACCAGCTGCCATTTGCGCCGTCGCTCTCAACCCTAGCGGCGGTTGGTGTTCATGCTGCAAGCAAGTCGATGGACGGAGGAGAGCCGTCCATCTTAGGGCCTTTTCAATCTGACGGT
Source organism: Orobanche coerulescens (assembly GCA_033398695.1). Taxonomy (NCBI): domain Eukaryota; kingdom Viridiplantae; phylum Streptophyta; class Magnoliopsida; order Lamiales; family Orobanchaceae; genus Orobanche; species Orobanche coerulescens. The sequence goes on from CM065814.1 coordinate 91,191,878, forward strand.
CGAAATTCGTCGGGCCTCCAATTAATTGATGAAGCCCAGCCCTCGAAAATGGAGGTTAGCCCAACTGCCTTTTTACCTAATCACACTGGGCCTGCTCTTCATTGGCCCAGTTCTTATATGCATTCTGGCCCAATAGCTCTATCTCCTTTAAGCCCAGAGAATACTTCTTCTAGCCCACTCAACCTAATATCTAAATCCACTGAACCCAACCCACTTAATCTTATCCAACCATACAATTTATCAGCCCAACCAAATTTTTCCAAATCTCTTCAGCCCAAAACCTCATTTTATAAACCCAATACCCTTTTAAATTATTTCAGGCCTAAATCTCAGGCTGGCCCACCCGCATTAAATCAGGCCCAGACCACTGCCCATTCTGCGGCCCAGCCTTCCAAGGCTACTCAACCCATCCCCCCCAGCCCACAAACTCCACCGGCCCTCAATCTCCACCAGACCACAATCTCCTCAACCCATCCCCCCAGCCCACAAAATCCTCTGGCCCACACAACCCCCTGCCCTGCCTCCCACCCCAGCCCAACCCCCATAACCCCCAGCCCAGCCTTCCCCCACAGCCGGCTGCCTTCCCCAAACCACCAGTGCAGCCTACCCCCTCAAACCCACCCCAGCGACCTCCTTCTCCATTCAACCTTTTCCATCAACCTCCAGCCGTAAACAACATCCATGCTTTTGCGAGCTCTTCTCAACCGTCCCACCATGCTGACCCAGGCGCAACCGAGCAGCCAAGGTTGAAGCCGTCCTACGCTCAAATGGTCAACAACCAAAATGGCTCGACGCAGCCCGGTTTCACCCAACTACCCGGTTCGATGATAAAATCATTTAATTTCGACGGAGCTAAGGTTAGTCCTTTTGGTACTCTCTCCTCCGTAAATGAGAAAAAGCGTGTAACCTTCTCTTCTTCTGATATGATTACTCTTGCCGCTTCATGGGAGCGCACTTTAATTCTTAAATTTTCGCATGCTATTCCCACCCCTCGAGATGTGTCTGCGGGTTTGACTGATATAAAATTGAGGGGTAAATTTAGTTGGAGTTGGATGAATTATTGTCATGTCGCGGTTAGATTTGATAGTGACGAGGATTTTAGACGTATTTGGTTAGGTTCTACCTGGAATTTTTCTGGATGTCCTGCACGAGTATTTAAGTGGTCACCTAGTTTCTCGATTAGGACAGAGACGTCTGTTTGTCCGGTCTGGATTAGACTTCCGGGCCTACCTCTTCATTTATTCCATCCACGTGCATTATTCACGATTGCCAAGGCTGTTGGCAATCCCATTTTAGTTGATGGCCCGACGGCCACACACTCACGACTATCCGTCGCCCGTGTGTGCGTCGAGATTGACCTTCTCGCACCTAGAGTGCCTGAGATTGAGGTTGAGTTTGGCGATCAGGTTATTACACAGCGCATTATCTACGAGAGAGTGCCACTTTATTGCTCTCTCTGTTCTCACGTGGGGCACGAGCCGTCCAGCTGCTACATAGTTGGCAACAAAGAACGGCCTCCACCGCCCCAGCGTAAGAAACCTCAGACTGTCCCTTCTCGTCAGCAGAAGACGTATCTTGCCCCTCCTAAAGCCACTACGGTTAGTACTTCTCAGGCAGTCCCTAAGGGCAAGGAGCCTGCCGCATGGCAAGTAGTTACCAAAAAAGGGCCCAAGGAGACGGGATTGATTCCCAAGGGCACAGCTGCTACTGGCCAGCACTCTTACTTTGCATCTTTAGACTCCTCTGCTAGAGAGGAGGAGTATTTAGTTGGCACTGACGATATCATTAGTATGGGTGATAAAAATAGTGTGTCGGGTAGCGATCGCAGTATTCACGAGATTCATGACAATCTCGTTTTAGAGGATGACACAGAGTCCTCTACCATCCCTCACTCTTCTAGACTCTTTGAGTCTACCTCCCCCCATGATGACGGTCACGGCCGCATCGACGACCAGATCGTCGTTCAGCCCGAGTCCTTGGCCATCGTGGTTTACGAGCCTCGCCCTCCTCCCTCTTCTTTTTTTCCCTCCCTCTCTCAGATTGAGTGCGGTCTTAAACGCACTCAATTTGAGACCTCTGAGTCAAGTCTCTCTTCCTCGGCGATGGTGCCTCTGATGTCGGCACCAAAGCCCCCGGTTAAGAGACGGTTGATGCCTACTTCTGCTGCCCCTGGCGTCACGACTAGGGGCAAAGCTTCTTCTGATTCCACGGTTTCCACACGAGGTAGAGCAGCTACTCGCGGACAGTATTCCTCCTCTAAGGGGCGATCTTCATCGCCCCTGAAAGAGGGAACATCTGCCCGGCAGGATACTTCTCGGAGACGGGGCCGCTCCAGCCAGCGTCCTAGGTCTCCACCTGAGTTGGTTGTTTAGTTTATGTCGATACCCATTCTTACATGGAACGCCCGTGGTCTGGCTAACACCGGAGCACAGAATCGCATTCGACACCTCAACCGTGTGTATAAGTTTGCTTTTATTGGCATTTTAGAACCCATGGGTTCCAATGCTAATTTTGATTTTTATATTCGTTCTTTGGGTTTTGCGTCGGGACTTTATAATCGTTCTAACAAAATTTGGTTTTTTTCTTCCCTCCACTTTCAGCATCAAGTTTTGTTGGATACCGATCAAGTCCTTCATCTTTCTATTTCTTCTTCCCTTCTTCCTCATATGATTTACGTCACCTTTGTCTATGCCAGCATTAACCGTGCTGGTCGTTACGCCCTTTGGGACACCCTCCGTGAGATTGCTTTGGAAGTAGAGGGGTTGCCGTGGCTAGTCAGCGGTGACTTCAACATCTTCTTGCATTCACATGAGCGCGAGGGTAGTACCACTGACCGTTCTCCAGAGATTCTGGACTTCGCATGTGCTATTCGATCGTGAGTTGATTGATGCGGGCTGCGAGGGTGAAATTTTCACTTGGGAGCGTAATGATCTGAGGGAAAGGCTAGATCGTGCTTTATTTAATGAAGCATGGTCGAACGTGTTTGCGGTCTCTACCATCACTCACCTTCCTCGACTTCGGTCTGACCACGCGCCCCTTCTTATCCAGTGTCGCTTCTCCGCGACTCGTCATAAGTCGTCATTCCGTTTCCAGAGTATGTGGGTCCGGCATCACACATTCCTGGACACTATTAGGGAGGTCTGGCTGACACCGACTGGATTATCTGGCATGTGTAACCTACAGGCCAAACTCCTTAGGGTTAAGCGTAGACTGAAACAGTGGAACTGGTCTGTTTTTGGTAATCTTCATTCGAAGTTGGATGAGGCCTTGAGGGCTGCTGACGAGGCCGAGCGGCGATATGATTCGGATCCTACTCCGGAGAATAGAACCGCTATGCACCGTTTTCGTGCTGAGTACCATCTTCGTCTCTCTATGGAGGAAGATTTCTGGAAACAAAAGGCCGCAGTTCGTTGGGTTACTGAGGGCGAGCGCAACACCCGATACTTTCAGGGTTTTGCGAAGCAGAAACGTTGTCAGTCGCATATTCACAGCATTGAGGATGGTGGTACGACGATCGCTGTAGAGTCGGACATCAGATCATCCGCTGTGAATTTCTTTAGGACTCTGCTTACATCCGATGGTGATGTTCTCGTCCCCCCGGATGACACTTGTTTTCCCTCTATCCCCTCTTCTTTTGATTCTGATAGTTTGTGTGCCCCACCCTCCCCCCTTGAGATTCGTGCTGCGGTTTTTGATATTGATCCTCACAGCACTTCTGGGCCTGACGGGTTCTCTTCTTTGTTTTTTCAGCATTGTTGGGAGATTGTATCTCCCGACGTGGAGGGGGCTGTGCTCGAGTTTTTTGAGGGACATCCTATGCCTCCGGCTTTCACGGCGACTACGGTCGTCTTGATCCCGAAGAAGCCTGTTCCGAGCGGTTGGTCAGATTACCGTCCTATTAGTCTGTGTAATGTGACCAATAAGATTATCACGAAAATCCTTAACGCTCGGCTTGCTCCTCTCCTCCCTCTTATTATCACTCCGAACCAGAGTGGATTTGTTCACGGGTGGGTTATTACTGATAATATACTTTTGGCCCAAGAACTTATTCACGACCTCCACGTCGCGGACAATCAGGGTGTCCCGAACCTTGCGCTAAAGCTTGATATGGCTAAGGCGTATGATAGGGTTCACTGGCATTTTTTACGTGAGGTCCTGGTGAGGATGGGCTTTCCGGCTAGATGGATTTTGTTCATCCGTCATTGCGTCGAGAGTTGCACGTTCTCCATTTTGGTGAACGGCAGTCCGGCCGGCTATTTTGCTTCTAGCCGGGGGTTGCGTCAGGGCGACCCTATTTCTCCGTCGCTCTTCGTGCTTGCCGCTGATTATTTATCGCGCTGCTTGGATCAATTCATTCGAGTTCATCCTTTGATGAGGTATAGGACGGCTGGACGGCCTTTCCCCGTCTCGCACTTATCCTACGCCGATGACATCATTATATTCACATGGGCTGTGGATGATGGTCTTGTTGATCTTATGCGTCTCCTGGATCACTACTCTATGGCTTCGGGCCTGATGATTAGTATCCAGAAGAGCACTTTTATTCTCGCTCCCAAGCATGCGCCTCGTTGGCATCAGAGAGTTTACGACCTTACAGGTTTTCGCCAGGGCGATCTCCCCATCACCTATCTAGGTGTGCCCCTTTACAAAGGCTTTAAGAGATGTGAGCTCTTTGCTGGGGTGAAGCAACGGATGTTGGATAGGATCTCTGGTTGGTCCCATCGCCACCTTGATTTTGGGGGCCGTTTGGCTCTTATTAAGAGCACTCTCTGCACGATTCCTCTTCACCTGCTTCAGGTTTTGGATCCCCCACAGTACATTATCCAGGAACTCGAGCAGATCATTGCGAGATATTTCTGGGGTGCCGTTGGTCCTAAGAGGAAGACGATTGGGTCAGTTGGCGGCAGATTTGTCGTCCGGTCTCTGAGGGAGGCCTCGGGATTCGGAGCCTTTCGGATATGGCGAGAGCTTTTAGTTATAAGCTCTGGTGGCGCCTTCGCGCGGGCACGTCTCTGTGGGCGCAATTTATGCTCCGCAGAAACTGCTCTGCTGGCCTTTATACGCCTATGCGTACTGCTCTTAAAGCTCGTGCCAGCCACCCTTGGCGTCGTCTCCTCCGCATCGGTATTGAGGCCCAGGAGTTCATTCGCTGGACTCTGGGTCGTGGCTGTGGGGAGGTCAGCTTTTGGGACGATACTTGGATTGGGGATAGGCCGATATCTTCTTATTGTCAGGTTTCTGGTAGACCCCATCTTAGAATTAATGAGTTATGGGTTGATGGGTCTTGGGACATGGGTAGGTTGGAGACTATTGTTGGAGAGGAGCTAGGATTTACCCCTCAGTTCATCCAGGAGATCTCCGCGATTCCCATCGCCGAGGAGGATTCGGATAGTATGTGCTGGACTCTTACCTCTTCGGGTGCGTTCTCATTATCGTCGGCTTGGTCTCACATCAGGGTGAGGGGTCAGGCTAATCTTATTTACGGGGCCATATGGACTGCCTTACTCACACCGACCATTTCGGTGTTTATTTGGCGACTTCTCATGCGTCGGATCCCGACTGATGACATCCTACAGAGGAGGGGCGTTTCATTGGCTTCTAGATGTTTGTGCTGCTCACATACCCTTACCCAGACCTACCATACCGAGACCATTGCACACCTTTTCCTGGAGAGTGATGTGGCCCGTGACGTGTGGGAGTATTTTGGCGCTTGGACTCATTTATCCCTACCCCATTCTCAGAATATTTTTGAGCTCCTGAGTTTCTTCGCACACGGCACACACTTTAGGCACGCGACTTTCATTATTCCTTGTCTGATCCTATGGTTCATCTGGACAGAAAGGAATAGTGCAAAGCATAGGGCGGTTACTTTTGTTTCCTCTCATGTTATTGTGCAGGTGGAGCGCCATGTTGCTTTATTAGCTGCTGCGGGGCTTATTTGCTCTGAGTTCTGGGCGGGCTGCTCGCCTCCTGATCGCTTCCAGCGAGCTACATCTTCCCCCGCTCAGACTTGTCGCCCCGTCCCGGTGGTTTGGCTTCGTCCCGAGTCCCCTTGGATCAAGCTGAACACGGATGGTTCGTTCGATCGAGACACACAGATTGCGGGTGGGGGAGGTCTGATTAGAGATCATCACGGAGAGCTCCTTCTTGCTTTCCACTCCTCTTTTCAGGCCTCTTCGAGTTTTGATGCTGAGGTCCAGGCGTTGGCTATCGGGTTGATTCTTGCCTCCCAGAGATCGAGACATGTTTGGATTGAGCTTGATGCTGCTGCGGTAGTGACCCTGCTATCATCTGGCCATCGGGGCTCTTGGCAGGTTCGTCACACTCTTATGCGTATCTGACACATTCTCAGAGATATTCAGTTCAGAGTCACTCATATTTTCCGGGAGGGCAACAGGCCGGCCGATTTTCTTTCTGAGCTCGGCGTGTCGTCCCTCGGCATTCGGACTTATACTTATGATACTGCTCCTCCGTATCTCCTCTCCCTTGTATGGATGGATCAGCTTGGTTATCCGTGCTTCAGATTTAGATAGGATTTACTTTTATCGATTGATTGGTTGCCTATGGGTCCGCACATTAGCCCACGGTTTTAGTGGTGCACCTTGTACTCATCTAGCGGGCCGTAGGCACTTTAGGTTTTATGCCCCGGATTATGGCCCATTTTTGGTCATAATTCGGTGTTGAGTTATTTGGTCTATGGGTCCGCACTTTAGCCCACGATTTGTGGTGCACTTTGTATTTCTTTAGCGGGCCGTGGATTTATCCGATGTTTGGACCCGAATTATGACCCATTTTTGGTCATAGCTCGGGGCTGATACTCTGTATTTCTTGATTTTATTATCTACAGGTTGGTGGGTCCCGCCTCAACCCCCCGTCCACACTGGACGTATTTTGTTTAAAAAAAAAAAAAAAAAAAAAACAGGAATCCTCAAAGATTCAAACATAACGAAAAATACTTCCCGAGGCAAAAGGGTTTGAGTATCCAAACTCGACAGGTCACCAATCAAGAGAATAATTTATAAATTTGTTTTAAAAAAATGAAAGCCCTCAGGAGTTTTTAAGGGGAAACCATTTAGGATTAACGAATCCTTCTCTTTTCAAAGAAAACGAAAGGGGTCACAGCCCAAAGAATTTTCTTTCTCAAATAAAAACCAACAACAATTCACATTCAAAGCCCATGTCATGTGTACTCAACGGACATAAATTCGACAGAATATAACCACCCAAGATACGAAATCTCAGTAACACGTCCAAACCAGCTAGCGTGCGCTATCCATAGCACCTTAGCACGCGCTATCCACCTGGATGTAGCGTGCGCTATCAACTCGGAATGACAGCAACAGTACTCTCAAAAATGGGTTCGACGACGGACTTCTCCGACCGAAACCTCAAACTCAAGATATGCACGGAAAGCTCCAGAATTTGATCATAGTAAGAGCTTGAGCTCTAATCAAACTCACATGCGACCATCAAAAGGGTCGAGACAACAAATATAAATGCGGATACCCACAACTTTGGAAAATTACAAAATGGCCCAAAACGCCCAAAAATCACGATACGTGATCGAATAACCAAACCAAAGTTCACAACACGTCTAACAAAGTTAAACAGACTTACAGGAATCTCGAAACAACAGTTTCGAACGAGATTCATAAGAATCGAACTCAAGTGCGGAAAAGCCGCTTAGAAGCACGGAACTCAACAAAACGACACCAAAACGAACTCGGGCGTTAAAAAGTGCAGAATTAATCATCCTCAGAATGACGAAACGGTCACAGGCGAGCCGCTAAGTAATGTTGTACTCATAATACTTAAACATGATTTAAATAGGAAACTTTAAGTACCAAATCCATGCCCAATTGATCCGTCATATAATTTGACAAACGAACACATTAAAGAACATTATCGGTACAAAGACCACTAAGAAGATTTGGGACTAATTGCATAGACTAACCTTAGTTTTTTACACATAATATTCTAACCTCTTAAGAAATAAGCGTGTGAAAATCCAAAGATACATCACTATGAAGAACGATAAAAATGAGGGTTTCACTCTTTCTCATAATTTGGATATTTAGCGGTCGATTGGCGAACTCATGTTGTGCAAATGGGTTGGAATTTCCGATAGGAAGATACAAATGGTACTCGTGATTATGGTATGCCATTAATTTTTTTGTCTATTCTTCTGTGAAAACGATTTCTATGAATAATATGAAGATGTGCCATGTTTGATTTATTATATTGTTAATTATAAGGTCAAATAAATGCCTCTTACCAATTGAATTCCACAATTCTGGGAAGTTTGTAAAATTTACAATCATCGGTGAGCTTAATTGTCACGCCCCCAATATCGGGAAGGACGAGGGCGCGACGCATCGGTCGATCAATCAATCAAAGTGCAGAAATAAATAGCGGAAGCAAATCAACGATTGGATAATATTTCAAAACAACGATCTTAACTCGATGTTCTAAGATTCGTTGTAACAAAAGCTGATAATCAAAATTACTCTGATCATAAGTTTGCAGCGAAAATTTTCCAAAGACTAAATGATCCAAGTACGAAACAAAATTAACTATTACAAGTTGAGATAACAACATAAATTCTAAGTCTTGATGGCAGTCTTCTATTCAGTCTCTTTCTCGAAAACTTCTTCGTCTTCGACTGGTGGCTCATGCTCTGGTTTTAAAAGGGAAAACGGTGGGGTGAGACAAAAGGTCTCAGTGAGTGGGTGATCGTGTGCGAGTGTAGTTCTTTTCTTTGAAAATTTTTAAGTGATGCATGATTTTATCAATTATGAGAAAGTGAAAACAGTTACAATTACATCGGAATTTTATAAAAACAATAATCATTATGTAGTTGTAATATTATAATCATATCCCCGTGGACGGATGTCAAGTCAAGCAGTCAGTCGATCAGTCAATCCAGTTTCGAATCCTGCCGATGTGGACTTTGGATTCTAGACTCTCCTTATTACTCCTATCAATATAGGTCGTCGCCCCAAGATTTGGACCGTCGCCCCAATAGCTGAGCCTTCGCTCTCACACTTAGCGTGTGCTTCCTTATCTCTTATCTGGGCTCGGTATGTCCTTAGCTGTGGGTCAATACCCGGATCACACCATAATAGCGATTATACCCCAAGTCTACGACCCAGGTCCTTTGGAACACTCCGTTCCTCGGTTATGGGAATAGGAAACAACGGTAGCCTCGTTTATGAACCGCAGCCGCGCTGCTCGATCCAAGACTCGGTATAACTATCCCGACTCGATTTGGGACTCTAGAGGTGGCTAATATAACTCAAGAGGTGGCCCCCGGATTGTAGGTCGGGTCTTTGTTTCGTATGGGCTGAAGAGGTGGCCCTCGTCCGTCGACGTGGCACTTTATCCCGATAGAGTTAGAGACGGACCCATCCGTGGCACTTTGTTTGTATAGCACTTAGTTACCGAACTGTCACAGTTATCAATTATATGCATTTCACAAGTATCAGGTAAACATTTTGTCAGTGAGGTTAATAGCGTCTTTTGATTAAGTATGGAATATGGTTAATTATATTTGTGGCATAGTAATACGGGATAGGACTTGTATATAAATTCGAAAATATTTTCAGTAATTTAATAACAGTATGATGGGTTCAGGTCAGATATATTAGATGGATAGGTTCGATGAAACGAAAACGAGGATTTTCTGGAATAGGTTGAAAGGATGTTTCTGCCCTTAAGTTCGAGCCTAAGCGTTTGGGATAAGAAATGAATTCGGATGGTCGTGAGATTTTATGAGGAGGTCAAAAATATGTCCTGACTCTGGATTTAAGGAAAGATTCATAAATTTCCAGTTTCGGGACTGAAATTTCTAGAAATTACGATATCGCCCCAAAACTTAAAAAAATCGTTCTGAGCCTTATAGAGCTATGAATTTAGCTCGGAATTTAAAGAAATTTCACGAGATGACTCGTAATGAACCTGGAATTCCAGATTTATGAAAATTCCAGAAAAATTCGGATTTGACCCAGAATTTTTGTTTTCTTGCATTTTGACCCCAAAATTGTTTTAAAATTATAATTTTGACTAATAAGTTTATATATCGAACTCCGAATTACTTGAAACTTTACGGACAGCCCATATATGATAAAATAGGTACTGTCTAGGGTAAAGAATATTTTATTTTTTTAAATTTCAGTTTAGTCCCCAAACTATTAAAAATCACGATTTATGCCCTAATGTTCCGTTTAGTCGATTCAAGTCCTGTTTTGGCCACAAATAATTTATCCACATACCATAGCTTTGTCATATAACACAAGTTCCAGATTTTTGATAGAGTTTTCAACAACATTTAGTAGGAATCATATAACATTCAATTTATCACAAAGTCGACATCCGACTACCAAATCGGTTGTCGTTTAAATTCAATAAATCGTATTGCATGTTATTATAACCATAATATATATCTAAAAAATGCATTTACATAATAATTTCTAGATTAGTACATGCTTCCATATTTTTCATAATATTTTGAGAATGAAATTTAATAAAATAAATTACACATAGCTATACACAATATCATAATATATATTTTTAACATGAAGATTTTAACATAAATCATATCAATAAAGTCTCTAAATATTTCAGATTTAGCACATGCATCACAAGTAAAACAAGATTTATTAATTTTAAAGGTTTGGAAGAGTTTCACCCACCTCGATCTTGTCAGATTTAGTCGATTCTAGATCTCGGAAGTTGAAGACGGTCTTCCCCTTCACCACTACTAGGTTCGGCTGAAACATGCATCCATGGTGTATATATGTTTGCATGTTTTGAGATTAAAGTTAGAATAGAAGGATTATTACTAGAATTTATGGAAATGGAAGTAAGAAGTGAGATTACCTATTTCTTGCTTGAGTTTTCTTCTTCCCTCTTTCTTCCTCCTTGGTTCGGCCTACCCTCTCTCTATCTCTCAAATTTCAGATTTTTTTTTATCTGTAGAAGTGAAAGGTAGGTTAGATGATAGTATTTGTATTTAAAGTTATTTAATGAAGACTTGGGAAGAGAAGTGGTTTGGGAAGAGAGATGAGTTTGGGAAGAGAAATGGAAGGAGTTTGAATACGTGTCAAAGCCTTGCATGAATGAGTGAAGGGTCTAGAGACACACTCCTCCCTTTCCCATGTAGCCGTCCCTTTGTGTGTGTGTGTGTTATATTTTTTTTTTTTTTGTTAATTTAAGAGTATAATTATAGTTGTAAATGATTTAATTAGTTGGGTTGGGCTTTAAATTACAACTTAAAGTCTTATGATTTTATTAAGTTGGGTTGAGTCCATTAGTGAGTCTACATGTAATTAGATGTTGACAAATAGACCAATAGGTGAATCAATATATTATTTTAATTTTATTATTTGGTTTATCAAATAAATTACGAAGTTAAAGAGTGAAATATCATAAAATAGATGTAGGTTATATCATGTCATAAAATAAATATTATTAAATTACATCATGATTTAGTACATTGTACATGTGATAAGCCATCGAATTTAGGGGGTTTTACATCCTCCCCTCCTTGGAAAAATTTGGTCCCCAAATTCCTACTCGAACAATTCGGGGTAAAATTCCTTCATTTCTTCCTCAGCCTCCCACGTAGTGTCTTCCTCTCTATTGTGATTTGACTAGACGAATTTAACCAAAGGAATTCGCTTCTTCCTCAATTCGCGTACTTGCCGGTCGAGGATCTTGATTGGCTTCTCTTCATAAGACAAGTTATCATTGATCGGCGGGACGTCAGAAGTAAGAATGTGCGTTGGGTCTGGATGATACTTCTTTAATCTCGAGATGTGGAAAACGTCGTGCATTCCAGACAGATTGGGTGGTAATTTCAACTGGTACACTAGTCGTACAATCCTTTCCGTGATTTTGAATGGTCCTACATATCGAGGACTCAGCTTTCCTCCTTTTCTTGACACTATTAAACCCTTCCGTGGTGTTAACCTCAGGAAGACTTGATCTCCTACTTCAAATTCTAGATCCTTTCGACATTGATCGGCGTAACTCTTCTGTCTGATTTGCGCTGTGCAGATCCTATCTTTGATTAGTCGTACTTTATCTACGGCTTCCTTCACCAAATCTGTACTCATTACTGAAGGTTCTGTTCGTTGAGTCTTCGGCTTCCAATGGTCATCGTATCTTCATCCATCCCAGCACTGAAAAATTTTCCGAATGGAGCGAGGATTGACACTTCCTCCCATACAGAACTTCGTAAGGTGCCATTTCGATTGTCACTTTGTAGCTGTTGTTATATGCAAACTCGGCAAATGGTAGATGATAATCCCAATTTCCTTGAAAGTCTAGTACGCAGGCGCGTAGCATATCTTCAAGGGTCTAGATGGTTCGCTCAGATTATCAGTCGGTCTGGGGATGCGCACTTGTGCTGAAGCTTAAGGAAGTTCCTAATTCCTTGTGAAAGACTTTCCAAAAACGAGATACGAATCTAGGATCTTTGTCTGAAAATATGTCTGCGGGCACTCCACGAAGTCGAATGATTTCTCTAATATAGGTCCTAGCCAGCTTTTGCAAACTATCGTCCTATTTAACCTGCACGAAATGTGAGGATTTCGTCAATCTGTCTACGATCACCCAAATGGTGTTATAACCTCCCCTTGTGGTCGGTAAATCCGTGATAAAATCCATGGTTACCATTTCGCATTTCCATTCAGGGACTTCTAATGGCTGTAGTAGTCCTGAGGGTCACTGATGCTCAGCTTTGACTCTCTGACATGTGAGGCATCGCGCCACGAATTCGGCCACTTGGTTCTTCATGTTCACCCACCAAAAGTGTTTCTTCAAGTCTCGGTACATCTTGTTACCTCCTGGGTGTATCGTATATCTCGAGCAATGAGCTTCCTCAAGAATTCGTCTTTTGAGCTCCCCATCGTGAGGTATGCATAACCGTCCCTTAAACCTCACAATTCTATCCTTAGAAATCGTAAACTCGGGTTTCTCGCCCTTAGCGATCTTGTCCTTAAACTCTTGAATTTTTTGATCTCTCTCTTGAGCTAATCGAATATCATCCAATAGATTAGACTTAACTGTGAGGTTCGCGCAAATTAAGCGAGTACCTTCAGGAATGGGGTTTAGATAGCTCAATTTCTCAGGAGCTTGCATTCTCGAACCATGAGTCGGACTATAGCCTTTCTACTAAGGGCATCGGCCAAGATGTTCGCTTTTCCTGGATGATGTTGAATCTCACAATGGTAATCTTCTAAAAGCTCTACCCATCCTGTTTGTCAGAGATTAAGTTCCTTTTGAGAAAATAGGTACTTGAGACTTTTATGATCTGTAAACACGGTGAATTCTACGCCGTATAAATGATGTCGCCATTCTTTAAGGCAAATATTATTGCAGCGAGTTCAAGGTCGTGCGTTGGATAATTCCTCTCGTGCGTTTTGAGTTGCCTGGAAGCATATGCGATAACTTTACCATTCTACATCAGTACGGCACTGAGGCTATCCTTTGAGGCATCACTATATACGACAAATCCTTAGGTTCCTTCTGGAAGTGTCAGTATTGGTGCAGTGGTAAGTCTCTTCTTAAGTTCCTGGAAACTTGACTCGCATTTATCCGTCCATTCAAATTTTACTTGTTTCTGAGTTAGCCGTGTGAGGGGTCCCGCTAACTTCGAGAAGTCCTTGATGAATTTGCGGTAGTAGCCCGCAAGTCCAAGAAAGCTTCTGAACTCAGTGACATTTTCCGGCCTTTTCCAGTCCATAATAGTTTGTATTTTAGATGGATCTACTGCAATCCCTTCTCCAGAAATAATGTGGCCCAGAATGCCACTTCCCTCAACCAAAATTCACACTTGCTGTAATTGGCGTACAACTTCTGCTGCCTTAGTGTATCCAACACTAGTCTAAGATGTCTCTCGTGATCATTTTTCCGACTTAGAGTACACGAGTATGTCATCGATGAAAATTACTACGAATTGGTCGAGATAGGGCTGAAATACTCTGTGCATTAAATCCATAAATGCCGCAGGAGCATTCGTGAGTCCAAAAGGCATCACTACAAACTCGTAGTGGCCGTATCTAGTTTGGAATGCAGTTTTAGGAACATCTTCATTCTTAATCTTTAACTAGTAGTATCTTTGTTGAAGATCGAACATGGAATACACTGTAGATCCTTGGAGTTGTTCAAACAACTCATCTATACTCGGGATACGATACTTATTTTTAACTGTAACACTGTTGAGTTCATGGTAATCTATGCAAAGCTTCAATGTTCTGTCCTTATTTTTGACAAATAATACCGGAGCTCCCCATGGTGATACACTGGGTTGTATGAAATCCACATCGAGTAACTTCTGCAGTTGAACCTTCAACTCTTGCAGCTCCAGTGGTACCATTCGGTATAGTGCCTTTGCAATGGGTGCCTTCCCAGGCATGATTTCGATATTGAATTCAACCTCTCTGTTAGGTGGTAGGGAGGTTATTTCTTTGGGAAATACATCAGGGTATTCGGACACTACACGTATGGTTTCTATGCCCGACTTACTCTTGGGCTTGTTAATGATGAAGGCTAAAAATCCAGTTGCCCCTTTCGCAACTGCCTTCCTAGCCTTGATAGCTGATATTATAAGTGCTAGTTGACTCTAGCGTCTCCAATGAATTCCATAATTAGCTTGTTAGGTTCGCAAAACCTAACTATCTTAGAGTGGCAATCCAATTGTGCGTAGTGCTTAGACATCCAATCCATTCCTAGGATGACGTCGTACTCCAATATTAGAAGCACTACTAAATCGGTAGAATAACAGTTACCGCTGATTATCACATCACATACAGAATGGACTTTATCCGCTAGCTAACTAACTCCCATCGGGGTAGATACTTCTAGACATAATTGTAAGGATTCTAACGGTCTATCAAGTTTCTTAGAAAAATGCGGTGCAACAAACGAGTGGGACGATCCTGGATCTATAAGTGTTCGTGCAAGTTGATTAGATATCAGGAGTGTACCTTCCACCACATCTTTGTCCTCTGGTGCCTCCTGACCAGTCAATGCGAATGCTCAAGCTGGGGCTTTCCCTTTGTTGTTTCCTGGTTTGGCTGCAGTAGCTGGTTTGATCGCCAGGGGGTTCATATCTGGGCATTCTCGAATTTGATGATCTGGGCTGCCGCAACGTAGGCACTTTCCGAGCTTCCTCCAACACAAATCTGACTTATGCCCTTTCCTACCACAGTGGGTGCAAGGCGCTGTTGGTTTGTTGAGAACTGGTGCCTTTGTTCCACTTGAGCTTCCTTGGGTTCCTGTCCTCTTAAACTTTTGTGGTGGCATTGATGTTGGTCGGGTAGCAGACCTCTTGGCATTGTTGGAGAAACGGCTTTGCTGTTGAACTAGTCTTGCCGTTCCGCTTTCGATTCCAGTGGCAGTCTCCACAACTTCGGAAAGAGTCGTAAGCCGAACAGTTAAGAGGCTCTATTGAAGTGACTACCTCAGTCCTCTAGTGAATTTGTAGAGCTTGTTTTCCTCAGTTGTTACCAATCCGGGCGCGTATTTAGACAACCTGTTAAATTGGGCTTCATATTGAGTGACTGTCATGGCTCCTTGCTTCAAGTGGTAGAACTCATCTCGTCTAGCTTCTCTGGCTGCTGCTGATACGTATTGAGTTCGAAAGTCGGTCAGGAAGTTGGCCCAGGTCCTGGCATGGTTTTCTCTCATCCAACGCTCGCTAACGATCAACCACCAGTCATGAGCAGCGACCTCGAGTCGTAATGTATCCAGTGATATCCGATGTTCATCAGTATACTGAAGGGCGTTGAAAATTCCTTCAATTCTCTCGAGCCAGAGTTCGGCTTTGATATCGTCGGGTTCCCCGTCAAAGGTAGGCGGGTTGAAGCGTAAGAATCTTTCCAATGTGCGATCATGAGTTTCGTTGTTGTTCTCGTTGTACTCTGTGGGATTGAAGAAATTTGTGACTACGAAGCTTGGCTATCGTCCGATTCTCCACTATCTTTCTACAATCCCTCGCTCAATTTCTGTCCTTATTTTTGACAAATAATACCGGAGCTCCCCATGGTGATACACTGGGTTGTATGAAATCCACATCGAGTAACTTCTGCAGTTGAACCTTCAACTCTTGCAGCTCCAGTGGTACCATTCGGTATGGTGCCTTTGCAATGGGTGCCTTCCCAGGCATGATTTCGATATTGAATTCAACCTCTCTGTCAGGTGGTAGGGAGGTTATTTCTTTGGGAAATACATCAGGGTATTCGGACACTACACGTATGGTTTCTATGCCCGACTTACTCTTGGGCTTGTTAATGATGAAGGCTAAAAATCCAGTTGCCCCTTTCGCAACTGCCTTCCTAGCCTTGATAGCTGATATTATAAGTGCTAGTTGACTCTAGCGTCTCCAATTAATTCCATAATTAGCTTGTTAGGTTCGCAAAACCTAACTATCTTAGAGTGGCAATCCAATTGTGTGTAGTGCTTAGACATCCAATCCATTCCTAGGATGACGTCGTACTCCAATATTAGAAGCACTACTAAATCGGCAGAATAACAGTTAACGCGGATTATCACATCACATACAGAATGGACTTTATCCGCTAGCTAACTAACTCCCATCGGGGTAGATACTTCTAGACATAATTGTAAGGATTCTAACGGTCTATCAAGTTTCTTAGAGAAATACGGTGCAACAAACGAGTGGGACGATCCTGGATCTATAAGTGTTCGTGCAAGTTGATTAGATATCAGGAGTGTACCTTCCACCACATCTTTGTCCTCTGGTGCCTCCTGACCAGTCAATGCGAATGCTTAAGCTGGGGCTTTTCCTTTGTTGTTTCCTGGTTTGGCTGCAGTAGCTGGTTTGATCGCCAGGGGGTTCATATCTGGGCATTCTCGAATTTGATGATCTGGGCTGCCGCAACGTAGGCATTTTCCGAGCTTCCTCCAACACAAATCTGACTTATGCCCTTTCTTACCACAGTGGGTGCAAGGCGATGTTGGTTTGTTGAGAACTGGTGCCTTTGTTCCACTTGAGCTTCCTTGGGTTCCCGTCCTCTTAAACTTTTGTGGTGGCATTGATGTTGGTCGGGTAGCAGGCCTCTTGGCGTTGTTGGAGAAACGGCTTTGCTGTTGAACTAGTCTTGCCGTTCCGCTTTCGATTCGAGTGGCAGTCTCCACAGCTTCGGCAAGAGTCGTAAGCCGAACAGTTAAGAGGCTCTATTGAAGTGACTGCCTCAGTCCTCTAGTGAATTTGTAGAGCTTGTTTTCCTCAGTTGTTACCAATCCGGGCGCGTATTTAGACAACCTATTAAATTGGGCTTCATATTGAGTGACTGTCATGGCTCCTTGATTCAAGTGGTAGAACTCGTCTCGTCTAGTTTCTCTGGCTGCTACTGATACGTATTGAGTTCGAAAGTCGGTCAGGAAGTTAGCCCAGGTCCTGGCATGGTTTTATCTCATCCAACGCTCGCTAACGATCAACCACCAGTCATGAGCAGCGACCTCGAGTCGGAATGTATCCAGTGATATCCGATGTGCATCAGTATGCTGAAGGGCGTTGAAAATTCCTTCAATTCTCTCCATCCAGAGTTAGGCTTTGATATCGTCGGGTTCCCCGTCAAAGGTAGGAGGGTTGAAGCATAATAATCTTTCCAATGTGCGATCATGAGTTTCGTTGTTGTTCTCGTTGTTTGCAGTCTGCTGTTGTAGAAAGTTTGTCAATTGAGCGAGGGCTTGAGCCATCGCATCGTTCCTATTTCCTCGTCGTGTAGGAGATCGTGAGTGATCATTGCATTGATGCTGCTCGTCACGATTCATGCGAGGACGTCCACGCCTTCGGTCAGCCATCTATTATAAGTTAGGGAATGTGTGAGGATTAACAATTTTATGTGGAGTTATTAATAATTCGTGTTATCATGTGGGGTTAAACGAATGATGGAGTGTTAATTTGCAAATAATGAAATTAATATAAGGATAGAAAGCAAAGTTGATTCTAGTTACGCCTGGTTTATCTACCAAAACATATATTTTAAGTTTCATGGCGCTTAGGCGATAACATCAAAAGTACATGACACCAAAACAAGTTTAATTAATGCTCTCAATCATAGAACTCTTTAATTATCTCCCGAATCCATACTTGCATCTTCCTCTGGCTCTTCTTCCAGGTCTTCCTCTGGATCTTCTTCGTATTCGCGGAATAGAGCGTCGTCAGTCGGTGGTGCTCGTGATGTGGTTCCGATCTCAATTGGTGGAGTTAGGAAAAAGGTCGATCACGGTTCATAACTTGGACTTCACCATGGCTTGGAACTTTTCATGTTCGTGCCTTTCAGATAGGATTTGTTCTTCCAGCATTTGTACTCTGTGGGATTGAAGAAATTTGTGACTGCGTAGCTTGGCTATCGTCCAATTCTCCACTAGCGACTGAGTTTCCAGGAGATGTGCCCTATCATCCAGCTCCTCGTACTGTTGCCTTCTCTTCTCCAACAACCGGAACAGCTGATCTCTCTAATCGCGATATGCTGTTACGTCCTGGAAAATACGTGCAATTACAGACCTCAGGTTCTGGATTTCTCTTTCCTTGGAATAGGCCAAGACAGCTACGTTGAGAATGGGCCTAGCGACACTCTCAATTTGACTAAGGGCCTGTCGAAGCTGATATTTAGTGATTGTCGCCGGCGGAGCAGGCGTATCTTCGTTTTCCTGGGTCACAACCTTCTTGTCTGTGGGGTCCATCTAGTTAACAAAATGAACTAAGTCAGTACCTCACACACTCTAATGTCCAATATAAACTCTATTAAGCATGAATACTCATTAAGGAATTGAACTTAACGATTCAACGAATATGATTATACGATACTAACGACAAAGGAACAATAATACTCCATTTTAAGAAAGTGATGAAGTTTAGTGGAGTTTAAAGGAACTTCATCAATTTGGAATGAATGGTGATATGACTTTGAGAAATGGATAAGCGAAATAAACTATATCCATTCAAGAGTTCAATAGAAGAATTGATTCAGTCGGGAAAATGCCGTAAATACTTAATCAAGTACCTTGGCCAATGACTTCGAAATTTTGAATTTGACTATGCATATTCCAAGTAAATAGCGAGAAGTCGAAAGAGATCTTTAATGAGAATTGACTCGAGAAATCTACATTAGGTCTCAATCTTGTGGTTCTCTTCGTCCTAGGTGGAATTCCCATCTAAGTGTCCTTCTCACAAAGCGGGCTCCGATACCACTTCTATCATGCCCCCAACATCGGGAAGGACGAGGGCGCGATGCATCGGTCGATCAATCAATCAAAGTACAAAAATAAATAGCGGAAGCAAATTAACGATTGGATAATATTTCAAAACAACGATCTTAACCCGATGTTCGAAGATTCGTTGTAACGAAAGCTGATAATCAAAATTACACTGATCATAAGTTTGCAGCGGAAATTTGTCAAATACTAAATGATCCAGTACGAAACAAAATTAACTATTACAAGTTGACATAACTACATAAATTCTAAGTCTTGATGGCAGTCTTCTATTCAGTCTCTTCCTCGAAAACTTCTCCATCTACGACTGGTGGCTCATGCTCTGGTTTTAAAAGGGAAAATGGTGGGGTGATACAAAAAGTCTCAGTGAGTGGGTGATCGTGTGCGATTGTGGTTCTTTTCTTTGAAAATTTTTAAGTGATGCATGATTTTATCAATTATGAGAAAGTGGAAACAGTTACAATTACATCGGAATTTTATAAAAACAATAATCATTATGTAGTTGTAATATTATAATCATATCCCTGTGGACGGATGTCATGTCAAGCATTCAGTCAATCAGTCGATCAGTCAATTCAGTTTGGAATCCTGCTGATGTGGACTTTAGATTCTAGCCTCTCCTTATTACTCCTAGCAATATAGGTCGTCGCCCCAAGATTTGGATCGTCGCCCCAATAACTGAGCCTTCGCTCTCACACTTAGCGTGTGCTTCCTTATCTCTTATCTAGGCTCGGTATGTCTTTAGTTGTGGGTCAATACCCGGATCACAACATAATCGTGATTATACCCCAAGTCTACGACCCAGGTCCCTCGGAACACTTCGTTCCTCGGTTATGGGAATAGGAAACAACATAACCGCAGCCGCGCTGCTCAATTCAAGACTCGGTCTAACCATCCCGACTCGATTTGGGACTCTAGAGGTGGCTCCTACAACTCAAGAGGTGGCCCCCGGATTGTAGGTCGGCTCTCTGTTTCGTATGGACTCAAGAGGTGGCCCCCATCCGTCGACGTGCCACTTTGTTCCGATAGAGTTAGAGGCGGACTCATCCGTGGTACTTTGTTTGTATAGCACTTAGTTCCCGGACAGTCACAATTATCAATTAAATGCATTTCACAAGTATCACGTAAACAGTTGGTCAGTGAGGTTAATAGCGTCTTTTGATTATGTATGGAATATGGTTAATTATATTTATGGCATAGTAATACGGGATAGGACTTGTATATAACTTCGAAAATATTCTCAGTAATTTATTAATAGTCTGATGGGTTCTGGTCAGATATATTAGATGGATAGGTTCAATAAAACGAAAACGAGGATTTTCTGGAATAGGTTGAAAGGACGTTTCTGCCCTTAGTTCGAGCCTAAGCGTTTGGGATAATAAATGAATTTGAATGGTCGTGAGATTTTATGAGTAAGTCAAAAATGTGTCTTGACTCCAGATTTAAGGAAAGATTCGTAAATTTCCAGTTTCGAGACTGAAATTTCCAGAAATTACGATATCGCCCCAAAACTTAAAAAAAATCGTTCTGAGGCTTATAGAGATAAGAATTTAGCTCGGAATTTAACAAAATTTCACGAGATGACTCGTAATGAACCTGGAATTCCAGATTTGTGAAAATTCTAGAAAAATTCGGACTTGACCCTGAATTTTTGTTTTCTTGCATTTTGGCCCCAAAATTATTTTAAAATTATAATTTTGACTAATAAGTTTATATATCGAACTCCGAATTACTTGAAACTTTATGGACAGCCCATATATGATAAAATACGTACTGTCTAGGGTCCAGAATATTTTATTTTCTTAAATTTCAGTTTAGTCCCCAAACTAATAAAAATCACGATTTATGCCCTAAAGTTCCGTTTACTCGATTCAAGTCCCGTTTTGGCCACAAATAATTTATACACATACCATAGCTTAGTCATATAATACAAGTTCCCGATTTTTGATAGAGTTTTCAACAACATTTAGTAGGAATCATATAACATTCAATTTATCACAAAGTCGACATCCGACTACCAAATCGGTTGTCATTTAAATTCAATAAATCGTATTGCATGTTATTATAACCATAATATACATCTAAAAAAATGCATTTACACAAGAATTTCTAGATTAGTACATAATTCCATATTTTTCATAATATTTGAGAATTAAATTTAAGAAAACGAATTACACATAGCTATACACAATATCATCATATGTATTTTTAACATGAAGATTTTAACATAGATCATATCAATAAAATCTCAAAATATTTCAGATTTAGCACATGCATAACAAGTAAAACAAGAGTTATTAATTTTAAAGGTTTGAAAGAGTTTCACCCACCTCGATCTTGTCGGCTTTAGTCGATTCTAGGTCTCGGAAGTTGAAGACAGTCTTCCCCTTCACCACTACTAGGTTCGGCCGAAACATGCATCCATGGTGTATATTTGTTTGCATGTTTTGAAATTAAAGTTAGATTAGAAGGATTATTACTAGAATTTATGGAAATGGAAGTAAGAAGTGAGATTACCTATTTCTTGCTTGAGTTTTCTTCTTCCCTCTTTCTTCCTCCTTGGTTCGGCCTACCCTCTCTCTATCTCTCAAATTTCAGATTTTTTTTTTGTCTGTAGAAGTGAAAGGTAGGTTAGATCATAGTATATGTATTTAAAGTGGTTTAATAAAGACTTGGGAAGAGAAGTGGTTTGGGAAGAGAGATGAGTTTGGGAAGAGGAATGGAAGGAGTTTGAATAAGTGAAGGGTCTAGAGACACACTCCTCTCTTTTCCATGTAGCCGTCCCCTTGTGTGTGTGTGTGTTATATTTTTCTTTTTTGTTAATTTAAGAGTATAATTATAGTTGTAAATGATTTAATTAGTTGGGTTGGGCTTTAAATTGTAACTTAAAGTCTTATGATTTTATTAAGTTGGGTTGAGTCCATTAGTGAGTCTACATGTAATTAGGTGTTTGACAAATAGCCTAATAGGTGAATCAATGTACTATTTTAATTTTATTATTTAGTTTATCAAATAAATTACGAAGTTAAAGAGTGAAATATAATAAAATAGATGTAGGTTATATTATGTCATAAAATAAATATTATCAAATTACATCATGATTTAGTACATTGTACATGTGATAATCCATCGAATTTAGGGGGTTTTACATCAATTACATAGGAGATCGGGTTTTCCATATTGATTTTGTGGACAAGGACAAAATATCCAAATTAGAATTATTATATATGGTTAATGATTTGGGTATTATTGGAAATATTGAGTTGTAACATACTACTTATATCTCCTAAAGCTTCTTAAGTCTGTGGGGAATTGAGAATGATCTTGATGTTCTCCACTTGGTTAGTTTATAGGAAATGATAGGTGTGTGGGTGTCCTCGTAGACCATGAATTATAAAATAAATTCGAGGTTGCATGTGGTGGCTTTCAGTGGATTTGATAATGATGAGGGCACTTCGGGCACAGATAATGTGGAGTGAAGTAATACTTCAAAGACATCTGGAGATATTGACTATGAGGGCTTACTTTTTATGGGAAGTGATTCTGAGCACTCTAATTATTAGATAGATAGTTATGGCAACTGAGTTAGATGATGGAGACTTTGAGGTGAATATTGATCAGGAATTGGGTTGGTCAGGTTGAAATAATCTAAAAGTGAGATTCCTCCAGTTAGCAAAGTGAGAAGGAGGGGGATGCCAGAAACGAGTAATAAGGAGAAAATAACTCATCATGCACCAACTTACAATGGTAAGAAGGTATTCAATCCTGAGGATTATATGAAAGAAATGCATTTTGAAGTTGGAATGTGTGTTCACCTTACTTAACTTATTGAGAAATATTGCAAAGAAGTATGTTATTGACTAGTGTAGGGACATATATTTACCAGGAAACAATAGTTTGAAACTTCAGGCAATACGTAAGCATGACGGGTGTCCTTGATTCATATATGCCTCTAGAGTGTCAAGTGATATAACATTTGTTGTAAAATCACTTGGAGATGAACATGACTGCTCTAAGTTGGATCAGCTTTCTCATGCCAATTCAACTTGGTTACTTTTGTATGGCGACCAAATTAGTCCTAAACCTACTTGGCTTATTGGTTCTATGTTATCTACTCTTATAAACAACCATAAGTTTGTTTTCAGCAAGTGGCATATGTATATTATATTAAAGAATAAAGCTTTGGGGAAGTCCATTGTTGCAGAACAATACAGTTGGTTGTGCAGGTATGGTAACACGGTGCTTAAAAATAGTCATGGTTCAACTGTAAAAATATAACCTTTCATAGTTGGATATAAGAGATGCTTTAAAAGAATATACATATGGTGGCATGGTTTGAAGATGGTGCTCCTGATCGGATGTAGAAGGTAACATTCCTATATAGTTGTCATTTGAAGACTATATATGGTGGTATTTTTGTTGAATGTAATGCTGTAGAAAATGACAAATGATGCAAAAACCGAGGCAAGAGTTGGACTCTCTCTCCGTAAGACGAAATTGCCTCGCACAGTACACACGATTGAACGGCAAACGTCCCCAAGATACAACGGTTTTCGATGAACTCGATACCCTGTACTAGGAATCGAATTCCGGGCGAACTACTGGATATTTGGGACTTTGTAGTATGAACTCAGGCTAGTATGAGTGTATTATTATCTTGATTATTATCTTTGTGAAATCATCATCCGCAGGGGCTTATTTATAGCCTGTACGAAGCGCCCGTTGCGACAAGTGCGACGTGCACGTGCACGTGCACGTGCACGGACTCGGACTCGGACTCGGACTCGAAAGGTGCTTTGCACCTTCCTCGTAGGATTCGGATTTTTGCCTTAAAAATTAATTAAAGCCAACTAGGGTGCACCATAATGGAGCACACTTGATTGCTCCTTTATGATGGAAAGTCCTTTATAAATAGCTCAACTTTTCCTTACTTCTCCAATGTGGGATGGGATTCCACACCACATCCCCAACTATTAAATGGCTTAACTTTGTGCATTAATTACTCATTCATTTCTTAACGAAATTGAACAAGTAAATACACTAAATTAATCTACACAAAATGTAGATTCCAAATATACCATTTAATGTCATTAATTACCATAATTAATTATGGTATTAATTAAGCTATTTTTCCAACAATCCCCCACATGAATGATGATTAATGCAAATGCAACATGCACTAAGTCCCGACGACCTATTATTGCTTCAGGATAGGTGGTAGTTAGCCTTGAACCTTCCTTAGTGTAATGCTATCGGATTTACTCGTTGCTCGGTGAACGTGATGTCTTGAACCGGTCAACTTTTGTGTAAACCAAGACAATAACATACACACAATAATAGATCTAATATCTTTCGTTCTCACGTTGTGTCCATTTTGGCCTTGGACCATTTCTTGGATTCATAAGTGTTACTAATTTTATGAAGCGGCCTTACTTCTTCACTTATATAGGTGACCTCCTATGAAGAGTATCCTGCCATACTCCACCTATAAAAGGCTATAGGAATCATTAAAAGCTTTAAAAAGCTTACCCTTTACCACAAACTGCAGGCTTGCACTTGAACAGCTACGAGAATGGATTTTCAAGTGCTTTAACTTGAACTTTCACAACTTAGTTGTCTCATTGAACCAAGTTCTTGGGATCTCCAATCATCCTGGTTGAGTTACCATTATGAAAATTCTCAATGCGTGGATTTCAATCCCATTCCCCTTGCTGCATTATATAATTGATCACGGTTAATACCTTTCGTAAACGGATCCGCTATATTGTCTTTTGACTTTACATAGTCAATACACATTATTCCTGTAGTGATCAATTGTCTAATGGTATTGTGTCTTCGACGAATATGTCGAGACTTACCATTATATATACTGTTCTTTGCCCTCCCTATGGCTGCCATGCTATCACAATGTATCATAACGGGAGGCAAAGGTTTTTCCCAACAGGGAATATCTTCTAAGAAGTTTCTTAACCATTCGGCTTCTTCGCCGGCTTTGTCTAAAGCAATAAACTCCGATTCCATTGTAGATCGGGCTATGCATGTTTGCTTAGAAGATTTCCATGATATTGCTCCTCCACCAATGGTAAATACATAACCGCTTGTGGATTTAGTGTCTTTAGTATCGGATATCCAGTTGGCATCACAATATCCTTCCAAAACAGCTGGATATCTCGAATAGTGTATACCATGATTGACAGTGTGTTTTAAGTATCTCAACACTCTTGTCAATGCGGTCCAATGATCCTTTCCGGGATTACTCGTAAACCGACTCAGTTTACTAATAGAATATGCTATGTCTGGCCTTGTACAATTTGCTAAGTACATTAGGCTTCCAATTATCCTAGCATATTCTGTTTGTGATATGGGTTCTCCTCGATTTTTGGCTAAGTGTAAACTTAAGTCAACAGGTGTCTTAGCCGGAGGTAGATCGTATGCCTTTAATTTCTTAAGCACATTCTCAACATAGTGAGATTGTGATAAGACTATTCCATCGGGTGTTCTGGAGATCTTGATTCCTAGAATCACATCGGCTAATCCCATATCCTTCATGTCAAAGTTCTTCTTTAACATTTCCTTAGTGCCTATGATGATTTTATTGTTGCTACCCATAATTAGCATATCATCAACGTATAGACACACAATGACAAAATTGTCAGATGTACCTTTGATGTACACACATTTATCGCATTCATTGATCTTGAAACCATTTGACATCATTACTTGGTCAAATTTCTCATGCCATTGTTTGGGTGCTTGCTTAAGTCCGTATAAAGACTTAACAAGTTTGCAAACTTTGTTTTCTTGGCCGGGAATCACGAACCCTTCGGGTTGTTCCATATAAATTTCATCTTCTAAATCTCCATTTAGAAAGGCCGTTTTTACATCCATTTGGTGTATCTCAAGATTGTACAATGCTGCAATTGCAAGTAGCATTCTAATGGATGTAATCCGAGTAACTGGTGAGTATGTATCAAAGTAATCATACCCTTCCTTTTGTTCGTATCCTTTGGCTACCAAACGTGCCTTGTATTTGTCAATAGATTTATCACCTTTGTATTTCTTCTTGAGAATCCACTTGCAACCTAAAGGTTTATTTCCCGGAGGAAGATCAACAATGTGCCAAGTGTGATTGTTCAAGATTGACTCGATTTCACTATTGATAGCTTCTTGCCATAGATCGGCATCGGAATCAGACAATGCTTCTTTGATTGTCTTTGGTTCATCTTCTAAAGAATAGACTACAAAATCCGGACCAAAGGTTTTTGCAGTTTTTATTCTTTTTCCTCGCCTTGGTTCTGGTGTTGGTCCATTACTATTTGGCGAGATTTCATCATAAGTCCTCTTTTTCGGACTTATTTCATTCTTTTCTTTCTTAGGGAATATAGTTTCAAAAAATATGGCATTTCTTGATTCTATAATCATTCCCTCATTAATATCGGGTACTTCCGATTTGTGTACCAAAAATCGGTACGCACTACTATTATTTGCATATCCTATGAAAATGCAATCAACCGTTTTTGGTCCTATTTTTACTTGCTTGGGTTTCGGTACTTCAACTTTTGCTAAGCACCCCCACACTTTTAAGTATTTATAGGACGGCTTCCTTCCTTTCCATAATTCATATGGAGTTTTATCTTGCTTCTTTTTGGGTAATTTATTCAGAATTTTATTGGCCGAAAGAATAGCTTCTCCCCACATGTTAAGTGATAGGCCTGAGCTTATAAACATAGCATTCATCATTTCCTTCAATGTTCTATTCTTTCGTTCGGCAACACCATTCGATTAGGGTGCATAAGGTGCCGTCGTTTGGTGAATAATGCCATTTTCACGACAATATTCTTCAAAAGGTGCAACATATTCACCACCTCGATCACTTCGAATCATTGTGATTATGGTGTTGAGTTGATTTTCAACTTCTGTTTTGTATGTTTTGAAATCTTCGAATGCTTCGTCTTTGCTTCTCAAAAGATATACATAACAAAATCTTGTGCAATCATCAATAAAAGTTATAAAATAATTCTTTCCACATCTTGTTTGCACAAGTTTTAAATCGCACAGATCGGTGTGAATCAATTCAAGAGGTTTTGTCGATCTTTCCACTGAATGAAAAGGAGATTTTGCCATTTTTGCTTCAACACATATTTCACACCTTTTGTGTTGATCGAAAGTCATTTTTGGCAATAAATCTGAATGTACTAAACGGCGTAGTATATTTAGATTTGCATGTCCTAATCTATCATGCCATAAATTAGGAGACTCAACCAAATAAACAACTTTATCGTTTATTTCATTTCCACCACGTACATTGATAGCATTCAGTTTGAAAAGGCCGTTATCTATATAGCCTTTTCCGATAAAGTGATCATTTTTAGTTATTACAACTTTATCCGCTTCAAACACTAGCCTAAATCCGGCTTTGCTCAATGCTGAGCCAGACACAAGATTCTTACGGATGTCTGGAACATGTAGCACATTCTTGAGCGTCAATTTCAATCCCGACGTCATCTTGAGTATAACTTCTCCAGTTCCGACAACATTTGAGGCAGCGGAGTTTCCCATGTACAATTTTCTTTCTTCGGTGACGGGCTCGTATGAGGAGAACATGGTTTTATCGGCACAAATATGTTTAGTAGCGCCGGTGTCCACCCACCATCCGACTGGGATACCAACCATATTGATTTCATCTACAACTGCACACAGATCAAGACTGGACAAATCGACGGGAACATACTTATTCTCGATAACATTTGCTTGATCTCTCTTCTTGTCCTTCTTTGGTTTGCGGCAATTTTTCGCCATATGCCCGAATTTACCGCAGTTGTAGCATTCTCCTTTGATCTTCTTTTGATTCTTCGAGTCTTGCTTCTTCCCGTTAAATTTCCGCTTTTTGTTGTTGCTTGACTCGATGAGACTTGCTTTTGCCTCCATAGATGACTTATTCATCTTGACATCGGTCTTCCGATTGTCCTTTTCTATCCTCAGTCGCACAATTATATCTTCAAGGCCCATTTCCTTGCGTTTGTGCTTGAGGTAGTTTTTGAAGTCCTTCCACATCGGGGGCAACTTCTCGATTATGGCAGCAACTTGAAAAAATTCAGACAAGCTCATTCCTTCTGCCAAAATATCGTGCAGGATCAACTGTATTTCCTGCACTTGCTCAAGAACAGTTTTGGTGTCCACCATTTTGAAGTCTAGAAAACGACCCACGATGAACTTTTTCAAGCCGGCATCTTCTATTTTATATTTTGTCTCCAACGAGTCCCACAACTCTTTGGACGTTTTTATTGTGGAATAAACACTGTAAAGTGTGTCATCCAGCCCATTCAAAATATAGTTCCAACATAAGAAGTCGCTATGATGCCATGCATCCAATGCCGTGCGTTACTGGGTGTCAGTTTCATCATCCCCCACAACAGGAGGAGATTCAGAAATGAAGCGACAGAGATTGAGAGTAGTAAGGTAGAACAGCATTTTTGATTGCCAACGTTTGAAGTCGGTACCTGAGAACTTCTCTGGTTTTTCGGCATGGGCAGGAGAATGAACATTGTTGCTTGACGATGCCATCTTCTACAGAAAAATAATTTCGTCTTACGATTGTTGAATGTAATGCTGTAGAAAATGACAAATGATGCAAAAACTGAGGCAAGAGTTGGACTCTCTCTCCGTAAGACGAAATTGCCCCGCACAGTACACACGGTTGAACGGCAAACGCCCCCAAGATACAACGGTTTTTCGATGAACTCGATACCCTGTACTAGGAATCGAATTCCGGGCGAACTACTGGATATTTGGGACTTTGTAGTATGAACTTAGGCTAGTATGAGTGTATTATTATCTTGATTATTATCTGTGTGAAATCATCATCCGCAGGGGCTTATTTATAGCCTGTAAAGCACCCTGTCCGAATCGGTGTGTCTTTCTGACTGGATAGACACCTTGTGGTCCGGTGGGAAGGGCTGCATTGGTTCAGAATAGCTAAGTGCGCCTACGAAGCGCCCGTTGCGACAAGTGCGACGTGCACGTGCTCGGACTCGGACTCGGAAGGTGCTTTGCACCTTCCTCGTAGGATTCGGATTTTTGCCTTAAAAATTAATTAAAGCCAACTAGGGTGCACCATAATGGAGCACACTTGATTGCTCCTTTATGATGGAAAGTCCTTTATAAATAGCTCAACTTTTCCTTACTTCTCCAATGTGGGATGGGATTCCACACCACATCCCCAACTATTAAATGGCTTAACTTTGTGCATTAATTACTCATTCATTTCTTAACGAAATTGAACAAGTAAATACACTAAATTAATCTACACAAAATGTAGATTCCAAATATACCATTTAATGTCATTAATTACCATAATTAATTATGGTATTAATTAAGCTATTTTTCCAACAATTTTACTTACTACAATAGGGTTAGATGGGAATAATGGCATGTATCCATTTTCTTTGGTCATTGTGGAGAAATAAAAGTATGATACCTGATCTTGGTTTGTGGAATTGGTTGAAAATGATTTAGGAACAAGTGCTGGTGACAGTTATATTTGGATTGCGATATCAGCTAAACTGAAGGGTCTCGTCGATGCAGTTGATATTAGAATGCCCAATTGCGTGCATAAATTTTGTTTATATCATTTGTATTGCATCTCAGGCTACTTAATAAGGGATCATCACTAAAGATCAGTCGTAGAGAGATGCTAAATCCAGCAGGCCTGGTGATTTTATAAGGAAGATGCAAGAAATAAAAATTTGGACAAATACGCACTTGAATAGCTTTCAGCTAAGGACCATACACATTGGAGTAATGCATACTTCAGTTGCTTGAACAAAACTGACGTCCTTTTGAACAGTATGTCTGAAAACTTCAATTATGTGCTTGAGAAGGCTAGAAAATTGCATTTTCTAGAAATACTTGGATTCATTAGAATCATGAGCATGAATATAGTTAAAAAGAGTAGGGATGTAACGCTTAAATAAAAAGGTGAGATACGTTCAAGAATAGGGGCTTTATTGGATCACAACATGATCAGGACCATGAAATACTCGGCCATATGGAATGGGAATAACGAATTCCAAGATAATGGTTTTAGAGAGGAAGACACTTGGGCAGTTAACATTCAGGATATATGTAGCTACAGGCGGCTAACTGGTATACCTTGTGGTCATGACATAAGTTGTTTTTATGTAAATAAATTGGAGCCACTTGACTTTATTCATGACTACTATAAGAAAAAACTTATTAGGAGGTGTATGGACTTTAATTTGCATCCTATTCTTAGCAAGATGAATGGCCTCAACCTGAAAATGAGTAGAATGAGTTGAAAAACCTCCACAAATCCAGACAATGCCACAAGTTGTTGGTAACAAAGTATCAAGACATGGTATGGTGATGCATTGTACAGCAACCAACAGGACACTACAGAGCTACATGTCACTTGAGAAATGTAACATATTGAGTCATTCATACATTCTAATTTTAAATTTACTAATTATTTAATGTATTTGTGTGTATGGGGCTCATAAACTAAGAAAGAGGAGGCATCAAATAAGGAGAGTCCGTCATTGTCGATGGTATCATTTAAGTAAATATATAGACTTTTTATAAGTTAAAATTTCTTTAAATTCTGAATAATTTATTAGTTACTTGTATTGTGTTGTGCGTGATTTTAGGCTATTGATGCAATTGTTGAGGAAGCTTCTGAGCATATTTTAAGGATTACAGCTCAGTCAAACCAGTCCAACAAAAAGGGATAAGGTTCAGAAGTTTCGACTAGTAAGATCCAGCCCAAGAATTAAGGCTCAAGCACAACCACTACAATAAGTCCACATTTGAAATCACCAAAGAAGTTGTCAGTTAAAAGGAAATTGGCGTTAAAAAAGACTGTTAACAAAGAAGTGAAAAAGATGTTTATTGGGTCTCAAGAATAACCTTTTGTTTAATACTTCACATGTTCTCTTTTAGCAGCAATACTTCATTATTTTACACTACCATGTCTGATACTCGATCGGAATTTGTTCTGCTATAAAATGAAAGCAAATGTTACCATATAAGGTATTGTTTAATTTATTTGAATATATATTTTCCAAATATTATTTTTTATAACTTTTATAAAACTATGATCAAAACTATTAATGGTCAAAGTTGTACCTTGAATCCCGTGTTTGATCCAATTATGTATTCAAAACAGACCGGAGGTAGTATGTGTTTAGTGTTTATTGGTTGTAAGATATTTTGAATTGAGGAGTTTGATTTTATTAGATATTTTGAATTGAGAAGTTGACTCAGTGTTTAATATGTTAGCACATCATTGTTTTGAGACTAATATGGAATTTTTAGACTAATTGACTTAGTATTCTATTTTTGAGAGTTTTGTGTAGTTCTTTTTTGCAATGTATTTGCACTTGGAAATTTGTGGAGTTTTATGGAGTTCTTTTGCATGTATTTTGCACTTGGAATTTTGTGGAGGAAAAATAGAAACCTCTTCCCTATTGTTATACAAAGAAATACGAAATTTACTTTCACCTCATAATTCCAAATTTTTAAAAGATTTAAGATTGATCTAAAAACGAGGAAAAAAACTTCAGAACGAGATAAAAACAAGGCAAAACGAAGCTTCAAAATGAATATTCAAAATCAGTAAATCGTGGAACATTGGAAATTCACCCGAGATCGAGCACATGATATGTATTTTCGCCCAAAATGAAAACTAGACCACATGATATGTTATACCACAAGTATACCACAATTGCAAAGATTTCCATCATCAATTGCTATTCTTCCCAAAATTATAAGAATTCTTATTTGGAAGATGGAGATGGTTGGAAAACTCGATTTATAGTTAAAAGAAAGAAGAAATGTGTCAGAAACTACAATATCCTTAAGTTTCTTAAGTGTCGCCCTCAAATACAAGCAAAATATGTTTTGTATAATAATTTTGCAAGATCATCATATTATGCGTAAAAAACTAAAGATTGTTGAAGGAATAACTGAGACAGAAAAGTAGGGCAAAAGATATTGTATTGTCATTAATGATACCCCTATATATAGGGAGAGGTTATATTGTAGCAGGTCTAATCCTACCATAACTAGGAAAGCCCATAAATTGCAGACGAAGGCACATAAAGTATTGTTCCCTTAACACTCCCCCTTGTGCCTAGTTTATTAGCGCAAGCCATGTTACCTCGTTAAAACCACGTCAAACAAAAACCTAGTGGAAAAAATAACTTGATCGTAGGGAAGAGAGTATAGCATCTAGACACATCAAGTTTAGACTTCGCCCTTTGAGCCAATCCTTTCATATGATCCCTATATTAATCATAGCGCTACTAAGGTGGTCATTCCATCGATTCCTAAAATCATATATCTTGTTACCTCATTAAAAACCTTTCCAAGTGATAAAAACTCAGTGCGGAAAATGATCCTCGGAAGTAAAAGAGTATAATATACGATTTGGATGTAAGACTCCCCCTCAAATATATATCTCCCCCAGATTTGTACATCAATCAGGTCGTTGCCTCATTAAAAACTTCACCAAGTAACAAAACCCAATGGGAGAAAATAAACCTTGGTCAAAGAACAGAGTACAACATATGTGATTAAGTTTCTTTATAAATCACCAGATCCTTGTGATCTTTACATCAATCTTGGAAGATAGAAAAATCTAAAGCTCGTCCTAGTGCTTACATTGATATATCGTTGCCTCGTCAAAAATATTGCCAAGTAACAAAACTCAGTGGAAAAAATAAACCATAATCTAAGGAAAAGAGTGAAATACATGTAAGTATGTTCCGTTATATCTCGCATATTTTCTGTTATGACCATTCCATCAATGAAGGAGATTTACAAGTTATATTATGTTCATAAATGCAAGTATGCTCATCAGCGGTAGTACTTAACCGCTAGTTCCTCACAAGTGTAGAATGATAGTTCTTAATCATATACACTCATAGACTGATTCGTGCAAAGTAATAATCTTGTCGTCATTCGAGGAGGTAACTAAAAGGGGTTTGCTTAGTCGATTTTCAAAACATAAGAAAATTATACCAACACATACTTTGTGGTAGTTGCTTCGGCACCAGCATTTACTTTAGCATTTGCCTTTTCGAAAGCAGCTTTTGTTGCTGCTTGTAGGAAAAGAATAGTCATAAGTCAATGGTTTCTTTAAAGTATCAGAAGGTATTCTCGATACCATTCCATTAATGATGCGTCTATGCTAAACTAAATCTAGTCAGCAAATTAACTGAGGAGTGATAGCATGTCATGTATATTGAGCCAAGTACAATAATGTGCTATTGACTCAAGTAGGGAATTTCAGCTCCCAAAGCTCTTCGTCACTTCCCTTTAGACAAGATGTATGTTTCATTTGCATCCAAAATGTTCGACCTATCATGGGAGTGCTAGTCGGGTGTACCTTGTTTATATTAAAGTGCCTGAGAATCTTCTGGACATAGGCAAACCGGTGGAATGAATTCCACAAATTCGATGTTCCATGTCAATGCCTCGACAGAACCGAGTTTTCTCAAGATCTTTCATCTCAAACTCAGATTTCCAGTATTCAGTGGTTTCTCTTATTTTATCAAGACCAATTATGTTCATGTCATCAGCGTATATTGCAATGATTATGAATCCGGAACTTGTTTTCATGGTAAAGATGCAGGGACACAATTTACCGTTCTTATATCCCTTCCCAATCAAGTAGTCACTTAGACGGTTATACCACATCCTTAGGGATTGCTTCAAAACTGTAAAGTTGAATATTTCAATCTAATTGCAAACGCACTCCGTGGTTTTGAGTCACTTGATTTGGGTAATAATGTAACACCCCCAAGTTATTCAGGGTATATTACAGCGCCGTGAGCCCCGCCGTGGGACCCACAAGGCTAAACATACGCGGAACTATAAACTTGACCGATAAGGTCTACATACAATAGAAAGAAAGACGATACAAATGGTATTCGAAACCATAAACAATGAAACCATATACATCACTGCACAAATCAATACTTCGGCAACACAGGCCGGAACATCAAGGAAACTGAAATACAATACTCGAGTATTTAAAAATCCATTCCAGTACAACAACACTGAATGGAGGAAACCAAAAGAGATAACCGGAGACAAGACACGATCACACTTGCCCATCATCTTCATGCCGACTGCACTGCCCTGTCCGCTCTCTGGAACCTGAAATACATGAAACGTATTTCCCCCATAAAGGGGTTAGCCGTCGAATAGCTAGTGCAAGTATAACAATATGAAACATAATACTTATCGACAATAAAGTAAATGTAATCCGTCAATTCATCAATATCCGTCAATTCATCAATATCCGTCAATTCATCAATGTAAGACTAGTATTCCGGAATAACTAAATCTCATAGCATCTCATCAATACATATATGAATACCGTGGAACCGCACTGCAGGCTACGGAACCCTCGGAGGACCGTCGGTCCGTCCCGGAGTGGTTAATTCATATTATCCATGGAATCGCACTGCAGGCTACGAAACCCTCGGAGGACCCGTCGGTCCGTCCCGGAGTGGATATAAATAAGCATGCCAACATTATTTCATATGAATGCCGTAGAAACGGTTCGTTCATATCAACCATGGAATCGCACTGGAGGCTACGAAACCCTCGAGAGGACCATAGGCCCGTCCCGGAGTGGCTAGAAATAATCATACCATCAATATTTCATACTTTCAAAGTCGAGAACGTACAATCATAAATGTATACTTGCCTTAATAAACGCATCAAGATCCCAAGAACACGGTTCGACCGAAGCTTGAACCACGAAGAAGACAACGAACGGAAGGGTTTCGACTCGAGTTCTTCACAAGAATTCGACCCTAACAACATAAATTCAATAAATCATCGATCATACGGGAAGAATAATCGTAACGCCCGAAAACCCTCTATGACATTTTACCGGACACCTTCAAGGCGTCGGTCAAGAACTCGACCAAAACAACGAATCGATACGATCCAAACATGGGATAACAAGGAATTTGATATAATACATCTAAATAATCATCAATCCATCACAATCCTAAGTTAAATCGGATTAAACGGACGAAATCGAACAAAATATCCAAAATCCCCAAAATTAGATTTCTAGAAAATCGACGATTCGCTCGATCAAAGGATGTTATCGGACGAATGATTGATGATATAACCCAAGGAACTCCATGGATATGTTGCTAAACAACATGGCTTCAAGCTTAGAACACGCCGGCTACGGAAGAGGAGAAGAAGAAGGTGAAAATGGCAAGAAAAAACGTCTGCGGGGCCTTTTATAGGGTTGGTGCTGCACGGACACGGCCGTGCTTGGTCGGCATGGTCGTGTTACCTGATTGGCCGACAGGACTCGACCGTGTCCGGCTTGACACGGTCGCGGCGCGGAGGGCCTTCCGACAGTGACCCGTCCGACAATGACCGGCATGACTCGATCGCGTGCAGCGACACGGTCGGGCGTGCTCGGCAGACGATTCTCGTTTATCCTAAGAGTACGGCACGGGCCGTGTCGGACGACACGGCCGAGTCTGGTCGGCGAAACTCCGGCATTTCCGGACGAGTGCAGCGCACGGGCCGTGTCGGACGACACGGCCGAAGTTCGGCCGCGATGATCGCCAATAACGAGCGGGTGAGTTAAAACGACCATAACTCTCTCGTCCGACTCCGATTGACTCACCGTTTGAACCATTGGAAAGCTAACTCGATGCTCTATAATATTGCAAGATTCAGAATTTTTGGAGTTACCAAAAATTAATGGTGATCTAACAAAGTCGAACTCCCACGTGAAAAGTCGATTAAGGACACGGAATTCAATGAGCGATACCGAAACGAACTCGGATGACAAAAAGTGTAGAATTAATCATTCTCGGGATGACGAAACGGTCCCAAGCAAGTCGTCAAAATAGACTTCCGCCAAAAATAGAAAATTTCCGGGATAAAATAACAGGTATTACATTCTACCCTCCTTAAAAGAAGTTTCGTCCCGAAACTTAAAACAGTAGGGAGAAGAAATATTTCGCCAGAAAACTCAACGAGATGCACAAGAACCAAACTTACGCCCAAACGGCGAATCATCAATATAGAACACCACAATACATTACCCGAAGGCAAACCAAACCAATGCCGAAAAGATACGAATTCACAATGCCCGAAGGCTCCAACGGAAATACCGATATATCACAATGGCTGAAGCCGAACAGCCCAAAGTCAGAATCATCACAATGAGATCTCAAAGGAGCAAACTGATCGTCGGACATACCCTCGGCGTATGAACAACTGGGCCGCAAATCGTCGGACATATCCAATACAACATGGACTACGAACGATCAATCAATAAAGCTCAAGAGGGATATCACAGTACGCCCGATCCGGAAATGTGTCCGTGCACATGTCCACCCCGTATACGGAATCCAGAATATACGTGTGACAATGTACCTAATTAGCCTCAAGAACTACGTCTCGTGTGCACGGTCCAATGCGGAAATATCCACGCATGACCAACGGGTGCCTGGCTAAAAATCTTACACATAACCAATCGGCACGCAGACATGATTCCAGATATGCCACGATACAACATGACAACGAAACTCAAGGGATAAAACATCCAATACGGATCATACGACTCACCAAGTGAACGATGACACACGAATAATGAAAGATCGACACGACCAACGATATTCAAAACAACCATCCTGGGATCAGAATTTCCCTAAGGACCGATTATCACGAGCAACGATCACAACACAACAGTTCTGGAAAATCCTCAACCTTCAAAGATCACAAAATTACCGAGTTCACAAGAAAATAGTGTGCTGACTTAAATCGGTCAACACGACAATAATAATTCAACGGATGGGAATTATCGTTGATAATCCCAATTCAATACTTCGATTACCGTAGAATGGCCAATCGATAACAATTATACAACGGATGGAAATTATCTTTGATAACGGATGGGAATTATCTTCGATAATCCCAATTCAATACCTCGATTACCTTAGAACGGTCAATCGATAATCAATGATACGATAGAATAGATGTCCCGATGTCTTAAACCGACCACCGAAACGGAGATGACAAAAGGATATATCAAACGTCCCCAATCGGTTAACGAAATCATCATAGCAGCAGATCCAATTCGATGACAAAGATTCAACGATGTCTCAGAACGACATTAATCGCGAACAATAATAATCGATACATCGATACCGCGAACCGGCTATCGATAGCAACTTAACCAACAAGTATCGCAATGCCTCGAACTGGCCATTTACAAACAATAGTAACATTTGGCATAATTTGCCGACGGGCGTCGTGTCAACCAATCCCCTGACATCAATACAATCATAAAGAGGCCAAGTCCCAAAATGATACACACAATCGTACGCCTACACGATAACATTAGTCTCATTGATTAGTACGAGTATAAAACTTGTCTCGATATCAATACAAAGTATCATTACCAATTCAGTTGATTTCGTCTTACGAATTCCCTCAGTCTCGACCAAGTTAATCTACGAACCCTTCAACCTTAACCGCAACACAACAGTCATAATTCACGATCAAACATCATACCTTATTGTAAAACGAAGGATTGATAATCAACCGGTTCGATGACGACCAATATCAATACCACCAAACCACGAACTCAATCGTTTTACCATATCTCGACTAATCACAATGAACAATCCAACTCGGACACTTACAAATCCTCGTCCACAATACGAGTGAAAAATGATGATCATATCAAGAACCAATTCGACCAATAATAAGGGTCTAAATGTTCCAAACTCAATTCTTAAATACGAATTTACAAGGTTCCCTTCTCGTAAATCCATCGTTAAAATTTACTTATAACCGTCATCAATTCGAATCATCCGACTGGTTCAAAATAATAGATAATCATATTAAAAAGGTTATCAAACAATCCAATCATTCGATTTGAATATTTGCTCCCTACGTATGGGCTTCCAAATTCAGATGAATAATAGTCTCATCAAACTCATAATCACATTCGTATTCCTATACGAACATTATTTCCAACACATAGTTTAGCTCTAGATATGAATATTCCATATTCATTTTCAAAACATCAACACTTCAAAAAAATTTCATCACCTCGTATAATTCAAGAGTTCTTCAAGAACATGAAATATCCGAAATCACGTTCGTAACAACATCTCCGAGGTATATATCTCCATGTTACCATTTTCTTCATCATGTCATTCATACAATCTCAAGAATCGCAACAAAACCCTTATCACCATATGAAGAAGATCTCAATGATCATATCAACATCCGAAATCTCTTATTACAATTCCAATAAATCTCGTATAACATTATCACATGATACCATAATTGTAACACCCTGCATCCTCCAGGAATATTACACGCCGTAAACCCTTCTCACAAGGATTTACTGTGCTAAGCACAATTTCCACGCTGTTCCAAAAATGCTAAAAAGACCGATGACGGTAATATTTTTCAAATACTAAAAAAATCATTTTCCAAATACCGTCAAAACGATCAAGGTTAAAATGCCAAAAACTCGGTTTAGGGAATCGGTTTTACAAAATAAAGTTTCATTGGCAAAATACCAAAATCCATTTCAAAAATACTCACGCAATGGATAAAAGTACAGTCAATTTATGCATTTTCATTGAAATAAGACGAACATCAAAATACACGATTCCCAACATACTCCCTCCCGAGTAGTAATCCAAAAGAAAAAAATGAGCCACTATCAAAGGGATACGAGGATTACCTTGTATGGACAAACCACGAAGAAAGAATAATTGAACTCCATTTCAAGAATCATTAAATCATCATAGTCATCATATGGCCTCAAGAACATCAAGATCTCTATGATACCATAATCATAATCAACATATTCAAAGCATATCATTATCTTCCTTCAACATAGACCTCATAGAATATGGATAACACAAGAAATCACTTCAAGAATCAACAATAGTTCCATAACCAAGCTCTAATTCCATGATTCCAAGCTCACAATCATGTTAAAAGTGTTTAGAACACTCTTAAAAGTGAAGAGGGACGAGTTTTGGAGAGAAATATCTCAAAGGATCGTGAGAGAAATGAAAGGCAACACTTCAATATATAAATTGTACTCTCATTACGTACGTAAGTGTCCTTTCTTAACTTTCGTAACAACTTTATCGTACGTTATCCAATATCCATAACGTCGTAACCAACTCACTGTCTCATTCCGCGGTACCCATTACGACGTAACCCATACCATATAACGTCGTAATATACCGGTTGACTTGCTACAAGATAATGGTTGTGTTACGTGCGTAACACGTTCGTATAACGCACGTAACACGACGTTGACTCACCACAACATTCTCCGCCGAAAGTTGCCGAAACAGGTCCCACCGCCTCACATGACTTGCCTCGTCCGATGCCTTCGTTACGCACGTAATACCTTAGCCTTGACGTACGTAACCATGCCAATCTTACGTCGTAATCTCACCTCATTAACGCACGTAATAATTCCATACTTAGCCAATTTCAACAATTCTGTCCAAAGTCATGACATACCAAATACGAGCATACGGCAAAATCAATACATATACTCAATTCAATAACATTTTCAACGCTCACAACGTCCTCGAGCATAATTAACCATCCACGATATCCAATATATAAACGAAAAAATATCCGAAAATCGGGTATTACACTCTACCCCCTTAAAAATAAGTTTCGTCTCGAAAGTTGCAATCACTCGCACAAACAATACAACGGAAAATCCAAAATCACCAAGATAACCTGCATTATCGAATAATCCGAACAACATACTTACAGTCGTGAAGTCAAGATCTCCCGTGATACTAGCATGCGACTCCTAAACAAAGTCTCAACATAATACCGTTACACACCAATATCGCAATTAGCAATTTAACAAAATCTCAAGGAAGAGTTCACGTCCGTGACCACGCCACGATTCTTCCTACTTTCACCAACATTCTCAAGGCACATACGTGCGTAAGTATAATCCAAATCGCACATTCCCGAAGTGACCAATTCCCAAGAATACCAAGCTATAAACGAAACGATTAAGAAAAATACAAGAAGAGTGAGAGGACTTACAAGTACCGGCCGACCGTGATGATGGCGAGTAGTGATATCAGGCAAATGCCGACTAATCGACCCAAAAGACCGACACTAGGTATCCATAAACCTAAGCTCCGATACCATATTCGTAACACCCCAAGTTATTCAGTATATTACAGCCGTGAGCCCCGCCGTGGGACCCACAAGGCTAAACATACGCGGAACTATAAACTTGACCGATAAGGTCTACATACAATAGAAAGAAAGACGATACAAATGGTATTCAAACCATAAACAATGAAACCATATACATCACCGCACAAATCAATACTTCGCAACACAGCCGAACATCAAGGAAATCAAATACAATACTCGAGTATTTAAAAATCCATTCCAAGACAACAACACCGAATGGAGGAAACCAAAAGAGATAACCGAGACAAGACATGATCACACTTGCCCATCATCTTCATGCCAACCTGCACTGCCTCTGTCCGCTCTCCTGGAACTCCGAAATACATGAAACGTATTTCCCCCATAAAGGGGTTAGCCGTCGAATAGCTAGTGCAAGTATAACAATATGAAACATAATACTTCTCGACAATAAAGTAAATGTAATCCGTCAATTCATCAATATCCGTCAATTCATCAATATCCGTCAATTCATCAATGTAAGACTAGTATTCCGGAATAACTAAATCTCATAGCATCTCATCAATACATATATGAATACCGTGGAACCGCACTGCAGGCTACGAACCCTCGTAGGACCCGCGGTCCGTCCCGAGTGGTTAATTCATATTATCCATGGAATCGCACTGCAGGCTACGAAACCCTCGGAGGACTCGCTGTCCGTCCCGGAGTGGATATAAATAAGCATGCCAACATTATTTCATATGAATGCCGTAGAAACGGTTCGTTCATATCAACCATGGAATCGCACTGCAGGCTACGAAACCCTCGTAGGACCATAGGCCCGTCCGGAGTGGCTAGAAATAATCATACCATCAATATTTCATACTTTCAAAGTCGAGAACGCATAATCATAAATGTATACTTGCCTTAATAAACGTTCATCAAGATCCCAAGAACACGGTTCGACCAGGAAGCTTGAACCACGAAGAAGACAACGAACGGAAGGGTTTCACTCGAGTTCTTCACAAGAATTCGACCCTAACAACATAAATTCAATAAATCATCGATCATACGGGAAGAATAATCGTAGAACGCCCGAAAACCCCTCTATGACATTTCTGGACACCTTCAAGGCGTCGGTCAAGAACTCGACCAAAACAACGAATCGATACGATCCAAACATGGGATAACAAGGGAAATGATACAATACATCTAAATAATCATCAATCCATCACAATCCTAAGTTAAATCGGATTAAACGGACGAAATCGAACAAAATACCCAAAATCCCCAAAATTAGATTTCTAGAAAATCTGACCTGATTCGCTCGATCAAAGGATGTTATCGGACGAATGATTGATGATATAACCCAAGGAACTCCATGGATATGTTGCTAAACAACATGGCTTCAAGCTTAGAATACGCCCAGCTACGGAAGAGGAGAAGAAGAAGGTGAAAAATGGCAAGAAAAACGTCTGCAGGGCCTTTTATAGGGTTGGCGCTGCCGGACACGGCCGTGCCGGTCGGCATGGTCGTGTTGCACAGCTTGGCAGCGAGGGACTCGACCGTGTCCGGCTTGACACGGTCGCGGCGCGGAGGGCCTTCCGGCAGTGACCCGTCCGGCGACCGGCATGACTCGGCCGTGCTGCAGGCGACACGGTCGGGCGTGCTCGGCGAGCGATTACGGTTTATCCTAAGAGTGCAGCGCGGGCCGTGTCGGACGACACGGCGAGTCTGGTCGACGAAACTCCGGCATTTCGGACGAAGTGCAGCACGGGCCGTGTCGGACGACACGGCGAGTTCGGCCCGTGATGATCGCCAATAACGGCGGGTGAGTTAAAACGACCATAACTCTCTCGTCCGGACTCCGATTGACTCACCGTTTGAACCATTGGAAAGCTAACTCGATGCTCTATAATATTGCAAAGATTCAGAATTTTTGGAGTTACCAAAAATTAATGGTGATCTAACAAAGTCGAACTCCCACGTGAAAAAGTCGATTAAGGACACGGAATTCAACAGAACGATACCGAAACGAACTCGGATGACAAAAAGTGTAGAATTAATCATTCTCAGGATGACGAAACGGTCCCAAGCAAGTCGTCAAAATAGACTTCCGCCAAAAATAGAAAATTTCCGGGGATAAAAATAACGGGTATTACAAATAAAATGCCACTGGGCACTTTTATATATATCTCTGTATCTAGATCCTCATGGAGATACGTAGTAACCTCATCTATTAGATGTATTTGCAGTCCCTCGGAAATTACTCCGCCAATCAAATAGCGAGATGTGTATGTCAGAGTAGATTTCCTCGTAATCAATCCAGGGCATCATGAGAAGCATTACTTCATGAACCTTGTACATCGGACTCCATTATTCTCGCTACGCTTTACTACAAAGACTTATTTATGTTTTATAGGCTTTACACTTGGTTAGGTTAGCATTACCTACACCAAAATACTTGTCTTTTTTATCAGAAAATCTAGTTCTACCTTGAATATTTTTCTTATAGGCCAATCAACTCTATGTTGATTTTGCCCAATTGAGCAAGGTTCAACATCATCGTACTTTATGATTCATGATATGTCATCAAAGTGGATGGTTGATAAGGCCACACCCTCATAATTTCATCGAGATTCTTGATTTTTATGAATCATATCTTTGGGGCGTCCCCCTAGTAATGACTCATAGACATAATAAAATCAAGCATGATCTCATGAAATGAGTTCATTGATGGTTGACATATAAACTTGTGCCACACGCTACCTATTCCATGGGAGAATATTTAGTCGAACTATGAGGCTTCCACCCCTTCCTTCGCAGAGAGCCACGACCCCAACCACACCTCCACTAAGTGTGGTTGCATCACATGGTTCATTGGTGATGTGCCCTTATAGGGGACTTCTGACCTCACAGACACATTTACAGCTGTAATGTGAGATCTTGTCACTTGAATGATATCAGTAAATGCATCAGCATCGAATCTGCTACATTTTGAAGATCGAGTTTTCTTTGTGCTTCACGATAACATTGCGAAGTTTGGGGATCATAGTGAGATAAAGTGGGGAGACACTACGACAATTTCTGTCGTTCCCCGAGAAATTATATTTTTTCTCTCCCCCTAACGACCGGAAGGTTGTCTCATTAAAGTGATAATCCTAAACTGTGCAGTAGAGAGATCACCTGTGAAGGTTCCAAATAGCGGATAAACGTTAGGAGATTCTTATCAAATGTGAATACCTAATCATTTCTAAATATCGATGCGATGTGGGGCGCAGAAGGCACATATAATGCGTAACCAAATATGCGCAATTCGCACTCAAGTCCGTCCGGGTCTAAAATACAAAGAACCAAGCTATCTAGTTACCAACTGGTATGCATAAACTAATTGGTTAGCAGAGGGTTTAAGAATGAATTATTTAAGTAAAGTTGCGTGAAATATTGCATAATTTCAAACAAAGATATGCAAATTGGTGT
Organism: Orobanche coerulescens; assembly: GCA_033398695.1. Taxonomy (NCBI): domain Eukaryota; kingdom Viridiplantae; phylum Streptophyta; class Magnoliopsida; order Lamiales; family Orobanchaceae; genus Orobanche; species Orobanche coerulescens. The sequence continues at coordinate 91,235,828 of CM065814.1, forward strand.
GCATAACCAGTTACATAATCACCATGCATATTCTTTTGACGGTGGTTTATGTGAGACCATTTGCATATACACATGAGACGAGATGATATACATTGATCTCTATCATGCAATAAACATCAAGTACTTTTTGATGTGAAATCTCCAACATCATCAAGTCCTTTAGATGTGATACAGGAGGGGAGCCCTTATAAGTTATTTAGCAAGTTCTGCAGGAATATTGAGTGCACAAGAGAGCGACATGTGACCTACTTGTCTGAGCATCCACCAAAACTATAAAATCCATAAATGGTCCGTATATTAGGTGGATGGGTCCACAAATATCTCCTTGTATTCGGTGTAAGAATAGAATGCTTGCTTTTGTTTCTTTAGCGTGGGAAGGTATCGCTCCTACTTTGGCTAAAGAGCAGACTTTGCAAAACTTAGTGGTGCACATTTGATATGCATCCAGTTCTTTAGATGACATAACTTGATTAACATCAACATTGTTCTTTATGTCGAGTTGTTCCCACCTTTTCGAAAAGAAATAATGTGCTTACAAGTTCATTAGTATACAGATCATCATACCTCGACCAAGATGACCTAGTCTATCGTGCCAAAGCCTATATGAGTCTATGTCCCAGAGTACACTGTGTAGGTCACAAGTCATCAGGAATAAGTATAGAGGGGGGGTGAATAGACTTATTAAACTCTTTTCTGAATCTCAGAAAAGTTACTTAGCTGTGATTAGGTACAGATGACTGATGTCATCTGCAGTCAAGTAATGCGTAAGACACAACCGATGACAATAGCAGGTAACTCATGTCAACTGCAGATAACTATCTAGTGGAACAGTAAATATGAATGCATCAGTTAAGTATGATGCTCAAAGCAATAAATCATGCAACATTTATAGTGGTTTCAGAGGTGGGGTAATCCTCTACTAGTCCACTTTTGTCCAAACCAGTTGGAGATGAATTCACTATAACTTTCAACCAGTAATAAACGTTACAATGATTCAACCAGTTACAACAGCTTCCAACCAGTGGAATTTCGTGGCAGTTTCAACTTTCTTTGACTGCCTAGCACCTCTTGATCAAAAATCCGTGGATGCCACAACAACTCTCGAGCTGTCTATCACCTTACAATCAAGAATTTTTTGATGCCTTATCAGTCGTGAAACTTCTGAAACTTCGTTTGCAGAAGTACCCCGTACTGAACTTTTGAGACAAGAGTGTTTGTCTTCTCCAGCAAAGAGCTTTTCAAAATATGATCTTGAATGCTTTGATCTTTACGATGCTATAGATTGCCTTGATAGCTTTGATAGCTTTGATTGCCTTGATTGCTTTGTTTGCTTGAAAGTATTATACGCATCGCACTTTGCTCAATTCATATCTTCAGATATTTATAGTATGATCCTTTGCGCTTCCTTCATAGCCGTTGCACCACTCTAACAAATCCGTCCATTGGAGAGTGGACTTCTTTGTTTATCTTATCATTCCGTTGCACGGCTTGATTCCCCTTTTCAATTCCGACCATTTGAAATACTTTCTTTGTTTAGCGTCGTTATTCTTTATTAGAATAATCATAAGTCTTCAGAATGCGGATATCAAGGAATATTTTATTCCTAGCTTTTCAGGAATCTTTTCAGTATTTCTCCTACGTCTTTGCATGCGGTTTTCCATGATTGTTGACTTTTCAACGCTTGCTGACGTGGACTGAGTTACTTGGACTTGGATGATAACTTGACTTAGAACTTATCTGATGTCTTAGTCAAACCTGCCTGATGTGCAGTCAACCTTCTCTGATATCAAGTTCTCTGCTTCTAGACTTATCTGAGATAAAGTTCTCTGCTCTGAAGTTCTCTGATATGAAGTCCTCTGATCTGAATTTCTTATGACCTGAACTTCTCTGAGATAAAGTTCTCTGCTCTGAAGTTCTCCGAAGTGAAGTTCTATGATCTGATGGTCACACTTCAGCTGATATTTTGTTGACCATATCTCGCCTGATAACTCGACTGCAGATGAGTTTTGGTCAAACCTCTCTGATATTTTGTGTTGACCAAAACTTCTCTGAAATGAACTTCCCTGATAACTTCTCTGATACATGGCAGTTCTATACTTAGTCGATTTATTACTGATCAACAAGACTTTAGCCTAAACGTATAAGGCCTATAGAAGATATTCATTTTGGTTCTTCTTTACAATTTGCCAAGTACTTAAAACATACATTTGAATAATTACTTAATATAGGGATGACATCATCAAAATCTAGTAAGTATTCCTAACAAATTCCTCTTATTTTGATGATGGCAAAACTAAACATTCAAATATAAACAAGTCTGCACAAAGTAAAGTGCAAGGCACAAATCAAACTCAGTCCTCTTTTGAAACAACTAGTGGTTGTTATTCAAATGACTGTTATAAATTTTATTATTATATTACAGTACAGATGAATGAAAAAATACAGGTAGGTAAATTACAAGTATTGTAAAATTACAAAGTAAAATTACAAGTAAAAATTCCAGAAGATTCATCTATCTTCCTCTTCCTCTTGTGATCTTCAACTTGGTTGGAGGGAGAGACCTTAAGGGTTTTGCACCAATTGGCCTCCTGGAGACTGGGGCTAACCCATATTTCCTCTTGACTACCGTAGAGGCAAATTCTTGCTCCTCGACAGATGTAAAGTTGTTCTCAATACACAGTTTATTGAGATCTTCCTGAAGGGCCAGTTCATACAATTCATTATTCATAAGAGTGGGGACTTCTTTAGGTCTGGAACTGGGAATTATGGGATATGCATCGAATTTCTTTGCATATTTCTTTAGAACTGCCCAAAGTTTTGGCCAAGTATCAGACATGAAATTGGTGAACATTTGCTGCGGGGAGCAATCTTTGTCTTGAAGCAACTCCCAGAGATAATATTTATCTATAAATTTCTTTCTTGCTCCTTCCCACATTGAAGCTTCCTCAGCAGGTAAGAATTCCTCAACAAACCAAAGCTCCTTTCCCTGCCATTGGAATCTCTCCCCCGGTTCTTGTCTGGTCCTTCTCTTTTTGGCTGCAGGTTGGACATCTGATGATGCAGCTACTTCTTTTCTCTTGAGGTGAGATGTTTCAGCCTGAATCAGAAGAGGGTATTGCCTTTCCTTTGTTCTTACTTCCTATTTGACTTCCTCCTCACTGGCTTCCCCCTGCCTAATATGATCTCTTCTTCTCTCTTCCTCCTTTCCTCTCTCTTCCCCCTTTTTGCCAGCATCAATAAGGATAGCTAGCTGCTGCTCCACCGAGGCCATAAAATTAGACATGCCAAGGGGCATTCTGGACTTAGTTGGTGGTGGGTAAGGTTCTTTCTTCTTCATCAAAGTGTCCATTTTTGCATTAAGGGACAGCAGGTCGGGTTTGACTTCAGTTGCCATAATCTTGGCAACTGTCTCTTCAACAATGCCTCTGATAATCTTAGTCAGATTAGGAGGTAGCTGATATACCGGCGGCTCCGCACGAACAACATTTTCTCCTAAATCCTCAGTTGGTCTCTGAGCAATGGATTTCTCAGAGGAGACCTGTCTATCAGCAGGCGCCTGATCAGATGGGATCTTCTCAGGTGTCCCTGATTTGTCATCTGATGGTTCATTGTCTGCAGGGGACTTTCTCTTTGCAGATGGCTGTCTCTTCTCTGCAGAGAGATTCTGCTCGGTAGATGACTTTTTGCTCCCGGGGTTGTTCGTGTTGTTCCCTCGATTATCCTTGACTTAGGGGCATGATCAGGTTCCTGCTGATCATGATCCTTATCTTCATCTCTTATTTGTTCTTCCTTCTTCTCTTCTTCTTTCTCTTTTTCTTCTTCTGTCTCATTTTATTCTTCAGACTTTTCTTTTTCTTTTTCTTCCTCCTCATCCTCACCTTTCTTTTCAACTTCTTCAGTCTCTTTTTCCTTTTCAACTTCTTCAGCAATGATAATTTTATTCTCTTCTCTTTCTCCTTCTCTCCTTACTTCATCCTCCTCAGCAAAAAATTTTCCTTGAAAAACATCTTTCATGACCTCGAAGATGAGCTGGTCCATGTTGTATTTAAAGTGAGATATGAACCAGTTTTCCTCCAGTATCTTTCCCACATTTTTTTCATGGCAAAAATACAAAATCAGTTGTTCAGCAGCAATGGGGTGCTCCCAAGTACTCTCTACAAATCTTTTAAGTTGGGAGAAGTTGAGCAATTTGAGTTCTTTCCATTCTGCATATATATTTATAAAAGAGTAATGTAGAACTTCTTTTCTTACCATCTGCAGTTGAGCTGTGGTCAGGTTCAGATAGTTGTTTTCCCTAAGATTGAAAGTGTAGTCTGCATCAGGTACTTCAATTGTATCCTCTGCTTCTTCTCCCTCTGTTATGCTAGGAAGAGTCAGGAGTGGAATTCTGTCAGCCATCGGCTCTGTCTTATCTGGTTGTTTTTCAGCAAGAGCAGGTGCAAGTGACATTATGATCTACATCTGAGCTGATGAATTTTCGACTGGTGCAGGTGATATTATGATCTGCATCTGAGCTGATGAATTTTTGACTGGTGCAGGTGATCTCTCAGGCTGCACTTCTTCTTCGTATTCAGATGGGTAGTCCACCAAGCCTCTCTGCCTCTTGGGGGACCTATCTGGAGATGATGATATATGGACGGCTTTCTCTGTTGCATGTGACTTCCTCTTGAACAGCTTGGACAGGGGGTGTTGTCTTTATCGGAGTCATCTGTAGGCAGCTTCTTAACTGCAGGTGCTTTTGAGAGGTCTCAGCTGCAGCTGCATCTGACTTCTCTAATTCGGTGTTTGAGGGTCCTCTGTACTCAGACGTTCCAGAAGTCATTCCCTTGATTATCTCAGCTGCTTTGTCCTTCTTGTCTCCGATGTGCTTCATGGTTTCATGGTCCAAATGACCAAGCCTCTTGCTAAGGTGAAATGGGTCTGCCCTTCCCTTGGCTTTTCCCAGGAACTCTAGAATCTAACTTATTTGAGTTCCATAAGCTAGCTTCTATCTGAATTTCTTCTCTTCTTCATCCCAGCTGACTTTGTTCACCTCTCGGACTAACTGCCTGTATATATGGTTAATCCTCTTCTGCTGAATTAGGGCTCCCATAATGACGTACTTGGCAGAGGATAGTTGATCGTAGCTCCCTGCCATGCCCATGACAGTTTTGTTGTTTATGTCTAGGATATACTTGTATTCCTTTTTAAGGTCATTTTTCTTTGCTGTGAGTTTGACCTTAGATGACTCCTTCGGCAGCTTGATCTCATACCAAGTCTCAGTTCGGCTTTGCTTTAGGGTTTCGACGGAGATGCCTTGGTTCTCTATCTGGAAAGCATCAGCGATGGTTTGAGGGTTAATGTTGACTTATTCTCCAAGAATCGAGCTTGGAATGCAGTGCTCGGTGACTTGAGCCTCCCTGTAAAAACATATTACAGACTCCTTTGAAAAGATGCTTTTGGGAAGTGTCCAGAAAACGGTAGATGTCGTTTTTCTTCATTATTCGGATTACGTATGCCATTTCCCCTGAGTCGTGTGTTGCTAGTAACCCTTCAAAGTCGACAACAATGCTGAAAATGATCTGATCTTTCACCAGCTTGAGATTGACACCTTCGAAGTAAGATTCCATGTCTGCAAAAAGATTTTCACTTGAGTGTAGTGTATATTCAAAGAGTTTTTCTGCTTTTTGAAAATTAGGGTTTTAAAAGCTTGAAAACGGTAAAGTTTTGTAAAAATGATTTCCACCGCCTTAAAGACCTTGTTGAAAAGACGATTTGGATATTAACAATAAAATAATCAAGCGGCGGTACGATTTTTGATAATTTAAGGAATGACGGTTGAAGTTTATTGGATGTTGTGGAGGTAGTGGGATTGTCCACGTGTAAATAAATAATATAATAATTAAGTCGGTCTAAGAATTAGAAACTTAGGTGGTTGACCGTTTGACTTCTGATGCAGCTGTGATTCCTTATCTGTTCTGATCAGCTAGCTTTCCTTCGTCTTCTGCATCAGGTGAGATATGTCGCCTGAGGTTGATATCAGTTAGATTTCTTCGTCTGGTCTGCATTAGGTAGCTTTCTCGTCTCTGATCATTTGGTAGATTTCTGCATCAAGTAGCTTTATCGTCTGGTCTGATCATCAGGTAGCTTTCTGCATCAGGTAGCTATCTGTATCAGGTAGCTTTCTGCATCAGGTAGCTTTTCGTCGCTGCTCTCCACATCAGGTAGCTTTCTTGTCTGTACTAAATTCCTAATCTAGTAGTCCAAGTTCCCTGCTTAGCTCCAAAAACCTTTCTTCTCGTAAAGATTTTGTGAAAATGTCAGCAATTTGGTACTCTGTGGTGACTCTTTCTACTCTTACTCTCTTGTTAAGCACATGGTCTCTGATGAAGTGATGTTTAACATCTATGTGCTTTGTTCTTGAGTGCAATACTGTATTGTTTGTTATTGTAATTTCACTATTGCTATCACACCATATTGGAACTTCATTTGCAGTGATGTTGTAGTCCCTTAGCTGTTGTCTAATCCATAGGATTTGTGCACAACAGCTGTCTGCAGCTAGGTACTCTGACTCGGTTGTGGAAATTGAGTTGGATACCTGCTTCTTACTGAACCATGATATCAGTCTGGTTCCTTGGAATTGGCACGTTCCACTGGTGCTTTTCCTGTCAATCTTACATCCTGCAAAGTCTGCATCTGAGTAGCCTGATAGCTCAAAGTTGTTGTCCTTGGGATACCATAGTCCAACATTGATTGTAGACTTAAGGTATCTGATAATCCTCTTAGCTGTTTCCTGGTGAGACTGTTTTGGCTTGGATTGAAATCTTGCACATACTCCTACTGCATATGATATATCTGGTCTGCTTGCAGTTAGGTAAAAGAGTGATCCACTAAGTCCTCTGTAGTGGGTTGGATCCACTGATATGCCTCATTCATCTGCATCTAGGTGTAGGCTTGTGCGCATTGGAGTTTTTAGTGTTTTGGCCGAGTCCAATCCAAATCTTTTGATTAGATCTTTTGTGTATTTAGCTTGATTGATGAATATTCCATTGTTCATCTCCTTGACTTGCAAACCAAGAAAGAAGTTTAGTTTGCTCATCATACTTATCTCAAATTCTCCTTGCATGAGATTTGAGAACTTCTCACATAACTCCGGGTTGGATGAGCCAAATGTGATGTCATCCACATATATTTGAACTAATAATATGTGGTCTTCATGTTCCACTCCGAATAAGGTTTTGTCCACCTTTCCTTTGTTGAAACTATTATTCTCCAAAAACACAGATAGTGTTTCATACCATGCTCTTGGTGCCTGCTTGAGTCCATATAGGGCTTTTAGAAGCTTGTATACTTTGTCTCCTTTGACAAATCTGGGGGGTTGCTCCACATAGACTTCTTCTTTTAGGATTCCATTGAGAAAGGCACATTTCACATCCATCTGGTAGACTTCAAAGTCTTTGAATGCTGCATATGCAAGGAATAGTATGATAGCTTCAAGTCTTGCAACAGGTGCATATATTTCATCAAAATATATCCTTCACATTGTGCATATCCTTTAGCAACTAGTCTAGCTTTATTCCTAACAATAGATCCATTTTTATCACACTTGTTCTTGTACACCCATTTGGTACCATTTACTTTCTTGTGATCTGGTCTGTCTATTAGTTCTCATACATTGTTTCTCTCCATATGGTTCAGCTTCTCTTGCATTGCATTTATCCATGAGTAGTCATCTAGGGCCTGTTCAATTGTTTTAGGTTCCATGTAAGACATAAAACAAGATAACATTGCCATTCCTGCAGGTTCTGTAGATTGCCTGGCATTGACTCCACGAGTTAAGTTTCCAATGATTTTTTGGATGGGATGATCTCTGAGCCATTTGGGGATATCTTTTTCAGGGTTTGTTCCCCCTGTTGAGTTGCTTTGGTGGACTTCTTCTCTCTATGCATCAGCTTGGTTCTGGCCTTCTTGATCTGCAACTAGATCAACTACGGTCTTGTCATCTGTAGGTGGGGATCCTGTCTGCTCTTCAGATGTGTTTTTTTCAGCTACAATTAGATCTTCATCAGCTGCAGTTGGAGCGGGTAGGTTTTGGGATCCTATCTGATCTGCAGTTAAGTCTTCAGGCTGGTCTGCAGGTGTGTCCATCATTCCTGTGTCATGAATGATAACTTCTTCCAGGGAGGCAGTTTTGAGCTTATTCTCAATTAATTCCACCTGTTTCCTGTACTCAATAGTAGACTCATCAAACACAACATGAGGTGTTTCTTCCACAACTAAGGTTCTTTTGTTAAATACTCTGTATGTCTTTCTTATTTGTAAATATCCCATAAAGAGACCATCATCAGTTTTAGCATCAAAGGTATTCAGTTGGGTTTTACCATTATTGTGGATGAAATACTTACAACCAAATATATGAAAGTATGTAACAGTTGATGTTCTGCCATTCCAAACCTCATAGGGAGTTTTGCCATGTCTCCCTACTATCATACTCCTGTTCTGAGTATGGCATGCTGTGTTGACAGCTTCAGCCCAGAACCTCTTGGGCAGGTCAGCTTCAGCAATCATTGACCTGGCAGCTTCCTTCAAGGTTCTGTTACTTCTTTCAGCAACACCATTTTGCTAAGGTCTTCTTGCGGAAGATACTTCATGCTGGATTCCATTCTGATCACTGTACTCAGTGATTCCCTTGTTGAGAAATTTTTCTCCTTTATCTGATCTGATCTTAATGATTGAGAGACATTTCTCATTCTGAATCCTCCTTAGCATCTCAGGTAACTTTGTTAGTGTTTCACTCTTTTTATAGAGAAAAACAACTCATGTGAATCTTGAGTAGTCATCTACTACTACTAGAGCATGCTTCCTTCCACTTAATGTCCTTGGCTTGATGGGGCCAAAGAGATCCATATGAAGTAGATCTAAAATCCTGGTAGTGAGAGTGGTAGGCTGAATTGGCTTGAATGATGCTCTGGTCTGCTTTCCTTTCTGACATGCATCAAAGATAGCTTCCTTCATGAATACTTCTTCTGGAAGTCCTCTGACCAGTTTTTGAGAGATTATCTTGTTGATGGCTTTGAAGTTCAGGTGCCATAATCTTTTGTGCCATAGCCATCCGTTTTCAGCAATTGTCTTAGATAGAAAACATGTGTTTGGAGTGCCTGTATTTCAATCTATCATGTAGACATATCTTATTCTGAATCATTGTAGCTTCACTTCTACTGATAGGATATCAATCACCATGCATTTCTAACTGGTGAAGACTACTAGGTTCTTCTCATCACAGAATTGACTTATGCTCAACATATTGTATTTGAGCCCTTTGACATAGTGCACTTTGGTTATGGTTATATTTCCTCTGTGCAGCTCTCCAAATCCTTTTGTCTGACATCTAGAGCTATCTCCAAAGGTCACATCTCGGCCTCTTTCTTTGTTATAATTTGAGAGCACCTTCTTATTCCCTGTCATGTGCCTTGAGCATCCAGAATCTACAAACCATTCTTCACCTCCCATAGTTGAATTTAAGGAGATGTGGTAGTAGTCCTTCCATCTATTCTGCAATCAATAAAGCATAGATTTAGGTACCCAAATCTGTGTGGGTCCTCGGGGGTTAGTGGGTTTCCTGGAGAATTGGTTTCTCCTTGGATTATTAGAATTATGTTGATCTTCAATTATGAGAGCTTTCCTTTTGTCCTCCTTTCTGCCCACATTTTTCTTATCTTCATCCTTCTTGAGTTCTGGGCATTCAATCTGGATGTGTCCGGTTTTGTGGCAGTTGTAGCATTCCCCCTTCTAATAGCCAGATTTCTGATTCCTTCTTGGATTTTCTGTGAAGTTCTTTTTGTATTTAGAATAATTCTTCCTGAAGTTGCTGAACCTCTGCATGATGAAAGTTCTCTCTTCCTCAAAATCTAGAGGATTTGGAGGTTTAACTTCAGATAGGGTCTTGGCAGAGGATTCAGCTGCAAATGCTATTCCCTTTTCAGCTAGTTCATCAGATCAGAAAACAACGCCTGGATCTTTATCTTGTTGAGGTCTTTTGATTCTCTCATTGCTACAGCCTTCATGCTCCATTCAGGATTGAGGGATCTCAAAACCTTTAGAGCCATCTCCCTGTTGCCATAGGTCTTTCCAAGGGAGTTGATCTCATTTATGATTTCAGTGAATCTTATGTCCACTTGGTCAATTGATTCACCATTCTTCATCTTGAAGTTGTCAAACTTTTGGGTGGAAATTGACAACTTATTTTCTTTTATCAGCTCGGTTCCCTCACACATTATAGCTAATATGTCCCAAATTTCCTTTGTATTTTTGCAATTCTTGATCTTGACCATGGTTGCTTTGTCAAGAGTCTGGTACAGGATATTTCTGGCCCAGTTGTCTAGGTTGGCCAACTTTCTCTCTTCAGGAGACATCTCTGTCCTCTTCTTTGGAATCTTCTCAGGCTTCCCAGCTGCAATCTCCTCATGTGAGTTGTCCTTCTCAAAGATGAAAGGACCATTTTCAATGATGCACCATATGTCGTCATGGATGGATGATAAGTGTGCCTGCATTCTTATCTTCCATAGGTCATATTCATCAACGGAAAATACAGGTAATCTAGAGTGCATGTGCTGCATGTGTTCCATAATATTGAGAGATTAAAAATATATGTACTCTGATATATGGATATGGTTCTGTAAAATTGAACCAACCTCTCTGATACCACTTGTAGGTCACAAGTCGTCAGGAATAATTCTAGATGGGGGATGAATAGACTTATTAAACTCTTTTCTGAATCTCGGAAAAGTTACTCAACTGTGATTAGGTACAGATGACTTATGTCGTCTGCAGACAAGTAATGCGGAAGACAGCTGATGACGATAGCAGGTAACTAATGTAAATTGCAGATAACTATCTAATAGAACAGTAAATATGAATGCAACAGTTAAGTATGATGTTCAAATCAGTAAATCACACAGCACTTATAGTGGTTTCAGAGGTGGGTAATCCTCTACTAGTCCACTTTTCTCCAAACCAGTTGGAGATGAATTCACTATAACGTTCAACCAGTGATAAACGTTACAATAATTCAACCAGTGGTACCCGGCGACCCGGTAACTTTTTTTATTTTTTATTTTTTTTATTTTCTCACTACATATTTTATTTTAACCATTTTAAAAATTATGTATAGAATTAGTATGTATTTACTTATATTTTAATAATGTTAACATTACAATACCTATGTAAAATTTGGTCCATATTAAGCTTATGCTCTAATTTTATTTTCCTTTTCATGAATCATATTTTTTCACAATTTAAATCTCATTAACTATTTTAAATTATGACATCAAAATTACAAAACTGAGTATGTATTAATATATATATATATAGTAGTCTAATTTCAAAGTGAATAGATTAAATGTTTCATATAATATCTTAATATGTTAGAACCAATGATAATAAAATGAATGTTATAATTATTGTAAACAATTTTCTTACTTTAAATTTAATTTTTTCTATAGAATCAATCGAGCAAATAAATTAAATTAAAGTTAAATTTTCTTAATATTTGATTTAATCATAACGCATGACTTCAAAATTAGAATCAATTCTTGCTAATTTAAAACTAAATATTTTTGTTGAACTAAAAGTTGAAAAAATATAGCAAAAAAATCATATATATATATATATAATTATAATAATAATAGTAATAATATACATGATTAAAAAAAACTCGGGTACCCGGGTACCCGGGTGATCCGACCCGAAAAGTCGGGTACCCAAAAAAGTGGGTACCCAGATTTTATGGGTCAGGCCATGGGCCGCCTGAATAGGTACCCGAAGTTTTTCGGGTACCCGAAAAGCCGGGTACCCGCTTATGAACACCCCTAGTTACAGCAACTTCTAACAAGTGTAATCCCGTGACCGTTGCATCTCCCTTTGATTGCCTAGCACCTATTGATCGAAAATCCATGGATGCCTCAACAACTCTCGAGCTGTCTATAACCTTCTAATCAAGAATCCTTGGATGCCTTATCAGTCGCAAAACTTTTGAAACTTCGTTTGCAGAAGTATCCCGTACTCAACTTTTGAGACAAGAGTGTTTGTCTTCTCCAAAAAAGAGCTTTTCAGAATATGATCTTGAATGATTTGCTCTTTACGATACTATAGATTGTCTTGATAGCTTTGATAGCTTTAATTACCTTGATTGCTTTGTTTGCTTGAAAGTATTGTCGCATCGTACTTTGCTCGATTCATATCTTCAGATATTTATAGTACGATCCTTTGAGTATCCTTCATAGCCGTTCCACCAATGTAACAAATCCGTCCGTTGGAGAGTGGACTTCTTTGTTTATCTTATCATTCCATTGCACGGCTTGATTCCCCTTTTCAATTCCGACCGTTTGAAAGACTTTCTTTGTTTAGCGCTGTTATTCTTGATTAGAATAATCATAAGTCTTCAGAACGCGGATCTCAAGGAATATTTTACCCCTAGCTTTCTGGGACTCTTTCCAGTTTGTCTTCTACGTCTTTACATGCGGCTTTCCGTGATTGTTGACTTTTCAACGCTTGCTGACGTGGACTGAGTTACTTGGACTTGGCTGATAACTTGACCTAGAACTTATCTGATGTCTTGGTCAAATCTGCCTGATGTGCAGTCAACCTTCTCTGATATCAAGTTCTCTACTTCTGGACTTCTCTGAGATAAAGTTCTCTGCTCTGAAGTTCTCTGATATGAAGTCCTCTTATCTGAAGTTCTTCTGACCTGAACTTCTCTGAGATAAAGTTCTCTGCTCCGAAGTTCTCTGATGTGAAGTCCTCTGATCTGATGGTCAAACTCCAGTTGATATTTTGTTGACCAGATCTCGCCTGATAACTCGATTGTAGATGGTTTTGGTCAAACCTCTCTAATATTCTGTGTTGACCAAAACTTCTCTGAAATGAACTTGCCTGATAACTTCTCTGATACACGGCAGTTCTATACTTAGTCAATTTAGTACTGATCAGCAAGACTTTAGCCTAAACTTATAAGGCATATAGAAGATACTCATTTGGTTCTTCTTTACAATTTGCCAAGTACTTAAAACATACATTTGAATAATTAATTAGTACATGGATGACATCATCAAAATCTAATAAGTGTTCATAACACACTGTCGGTGACAATATAGGATTTGAAAACCTAAATTAGTGAAGTACAGTCCCTTAGATTGACTCATGAATTTCTCTAAAATACATTTACATCCACATTCATTAGAATTAATAAAAGAAATTATATTCCATTCTCACAGTGGGTTTCAACATGGAAACCATTGCTACGTATATTATTGAAGTTAAGTAAGGTTCGAAGGGATCTAGGTGTCTACAGAGCATTGGTGACTTGTAATTGAGTGTATTTAGGCATAAAGAATTGGGTATTACCTCACCTTTGATGAGTTGGGAGGACCCAATCATCGTAGTTACCGAGTTTTGGCAAACGACTTATTCGATGAATAGAAGCCTAATTATAAGAACATTTAAGTTCTCCTTGATTCATTCCTTATAAGAGAGTGAAATTCTGAACCATAGACATTCAAGCAATATTCAGTACTTTGAAATAAAGCTAATAATCTAAGGTAATCAATATTAATATCTTATTCGTGAAACAACGTTGCATCACGTCATTATTTAAAACAAAGCACCAACACAGTCGTCTTGGGGCAACTATACCAAATGTAAATGAGAAATTAAACATAATAGTAGGATTCAATCATAAAGGGGTTACCTCTATAGATTGTGGTTCATACTACTCAATTCGATAATTGCTGACTATGAAATTGACACAGGGGGAATTGTATAGATCATATTCCACCATATAATGGCTTTTTATTTCTTTGATCTCTCTATATTTCTTGTAGTCGTGACTTGCTTACTTGGATGGCAGTTCTTGTACCAATATCCAACATGATGGCATGGTTCATCGCAAACTTGAGTCTTAGGGGCGACATGATGGGTAGGTGCTTTTTGATGTCCTTGGCTAGCAAAGTCGGGAACACCAAGTCTTTGCATTGTATTGGAAGAACCCCCACGTCCTTGACCATGATGCCTGCCGCGTCCAGTCCCCTATTCATTGGGGTAGTTTCCATCCTTCACTTTGCCATAATTGGCCTCAGGATTTTTCTTTATCCCAGTCGGCCTGGATTATTGCTCACTAACACTTCGTTATGCCACTCATCCACTTGCAGCAGGTCGATTAGCTTACTGAAGGTAGTGATGCATTTATTATCATACTCCAGCCTATACTGGTCGCTAGTATAAGAGCAAAAGTAGGAAATGTGGAAAGGGTTTTGTGGATCATGTCATCTTCTGTGATGTCCTTCCCATACAAATTTAGGCGTGCCTTGAGGTGGAGCATATCTTTGTTGAAATCGTTGAACCATTTATAGTCAAGCAAGCGGATTTCATTCCACTGCACGGTCAACTCTGGAAGCAAAGTGTTGTGGATGTTCCCAAATCGGCCCTTAAGGGCATCCCACGGTTCTTTGGGGGATTTCAACTGCAGATACTCCCATCTTAGATTGGGGTCGATATATCGCTTAAGGAACATTAATGCACTAGCTTTGATTTTGTGAGATGGTGCTTCGCCTGCAGTATCAAAGATTATGGTACTATAGTCCTTAGCGATAAATGTGGTCTCGACGTCAGAGACCCATCTATGGTACTCAAGTTCTTATGAGTCCAAGCTATCAAATTTTGAACGAGTTGGATAAGCCATCTTGATACAAGAAAAGAGAAAATGAGTTTCCACAGTTTACCATGAGTATTTTTCATGAAAAAAATTTCAACAATAAGAGCGTATTATTTTCGGATCCAAGATATGGTCAAAATTACTTTCGATGCTATTTGAGAGTTACCCATGAAATTGCTTTATCACGGTTCTATATGATATGTGAAGCCTAATTGCATATGATATCTATATTTGCATGCAAATATATGTATATTTTTATTGATATAAATATATAATCTTAAGAATATATCTATCACAAAATATGCAATCAAGTAGGTTTCTTATACCACAATATAAATTATTCCACGTGAATTACTTTTAATTAAATTTACTTTAATTAATTTACTTTGATTTAGTTAAAGTTATTAATGCATCATGCTTCAATTTGTTAAGTATGTACAAATATAATAAATTTAAGGATAAATATGCAAGAAAATAAATTAAAGCATGTGAACTTCTACCACGTTGCAAATAGTAGGGTTTTTAGGATTACCTTGCAGGAAAGACACGATTCTTTCCTAGAGCATACCTTCGATTTTCTTGGATGATATTACATTCGTCGTTCCGATTGCCCACTTGAATCCTCATTAAAAATCATTGATTCCTCTCCACAGTGAAGTTACAAAAATATCCCTTGCAAGACATAAAAATATATAAGGGGGTAAATTTGTATAAAATGTAGTTAATCTATTTTTATTAGGAATAGGAAAAAGACGGTTTTGTCTTAATGCATCTACTTGCGCTGTAGTGGTATCATCTTCTTTGTTTGAGTCTGTCGATTGGAGGCTCGGGTTGGATCCTGAGTTGGGTGCGATTGTGCAGTCGACAGGAGTTGGAGTTGGAGGCACCAGATTCGTCTTAGATGTGCGGTGCTTTACCTGGTGGGACGTGTGGTGGTTTACAGGTTGCAGCAAATAGAAGTTGCACGATTGGGCTATCTAATCGGGAATCGAAGGGTTGATGGTGCAGCGTCGGAGGAGGGCGACGCGGTAGTCCGGTGATCTGTTTGTGCTCGCGTAGGGATGAGGGGATGAACGGTCGGATGTTTGCAGATCTGGTCGCAGGTGGTTGATGGCCTGATTATGAGGATGTGCTCTATAGATGTGGCGCGATCGGGTTGGAGCTCTCGCGTCCTACTCCGGCGGGGGCTTGTGGGGAAGATGGCGGTGGGGGCTTGCAGGGGTCCGATTTGGTAAGGTTGACCGGAGTCGAGGGATCGACGGTGGTCGAGGGTTTCAATCGATAGAGGCGGGGTACCAACAAACTAGGGTTTGCAGAACGGGGTGACAATCTGTTTCGGTCGGAAGGGGTTGCGGCCGATTATCCAGACCGTTGGGAAGAGGGTGACCGACGGCAGTGACGGGGAATTAGGGTTTCTGTGCAGAAAATCTGATTTGTCTTTTTCTTCGAAATTTTCAGATTGAGACTATTTTTTTTATTATTTTTCAGTTGGAAGGCTACGTGCTGATATCATGTTGAAGAGAAAACAACTGAGACAGAAAAGTTGGGCAAAATATATTGTATTCTCATTAATGATACCTCTATATATAGGGAGATTATATTACAGCGGCCTTAATTTTACCATAACTACAAAACTTATAAATTACAGATCAAGGCGCACGGAGTATTATTCCTTTAAAAAACATAATATTCGGTACAAATTTTTCAAAAGTTCAATACTGTTTGTATCAAGTCCAAACTACTGAGGAGGTGCTTGGTTGGGGGTATGGGGGGGTAGGGAATGGGAAAGGCAATGAATAAACATGCCTGGTTAGGAGTAAGAAATGCAATCATTGCTTAGTAGTGGGTAATGGGGCATTACTCAGTAAATTGGGAGGAAAGATAATGATTACCCATCACCACCACCACCACCACGAGCCACCACCACCAACAGCCACCACCACCACCACCACCACCAGCCACCACCACCAACAGCCACCACCACCACCACCACCAGCCACCACCACCACCACCACCACTAGCCACCACCACCAGCAGGCACCACCACCACCACCACTAGCCACCACCACCAACAACCACCACCACCACCACCACCAGCCACCACCACCACAAGGGAGGTTAATGTGTTTCTTAAACCAAGCACTATAAAAAATAATGATAATCTCCATTCCATTTCTTAATATTCCATTGTATTCCCTTTACCTTTGCTATTCCCATTACCCTCTTTGAACCATCCGATTCTTTCTTTTTCTCGTGATTCTTTTCCGATCGAGATGTACAGATCCTGTTCATGGATTAACGAAAATGTGCAAAGGCTCTATTTGCCTCTGCCATTTTATGAGTCTCTTCCTTTTTGCGTATGGCACCGCCACGCCCTTTGGCAGCATCCAATAATTCGAAACTTAATTTTAAAGACATATTTCGACCAGGACGTTGCCTGAATATAAACCCTATCGGCCAATCTCTTATTTAAAACCGTCACCGATCGCTCTCCTTCAATTCGACCCCACACTTTATTAATACCACCGACCGATCTTCATAGTTGGTTGTTTTTCCTCCCTGCAAACGGCTCTCTTTTTCTCCCTCTCCTGCCTCCAATAAATCAAAGTTTTCGTCCGTGTTCGACTGAGTAAAAAGAAGGATGGGAGAAAGGAAAGTTTTGAACAAGTACTACCCGCCGGACTTCGATCCGACGAAGATTCCGCGCCGGAAGCAGCTAAAAAATCAGCAAATGAAAGTGCGGATGATGCTTCCAATGAGTATTCGGTGCGGGACGTGCGGTAATTACATCTATAAGGGAACTAAATTCAATTCCCGCAAAGAAGATGTGGTTGGAGAGGTGGCTTTTTGTTTAGCTTCGGCCTCTTTGGCTCTTTTGAATTATGGTTTGAATTCGATTTTGATTCACTTTGTTGATTAATGTTCTTGGAAATTTTGTTGTAGCGTTATTTGGGGTTTAACTTAGGAATTATGTTAATTTAGGGTTTGTTTAATTTATGGGTTCTGTACGGTTAATTTTGAGGGTTCCTAAGGTTTCCAAAGGAATGTTAGATACTTATTTATCGAATTCATATTATAACGTTAGAATATTGATTTTAGTAACTGAGGCTTACCCATGCGCCTGCCTTCCCCAGTCTGTGCTGATTCATGATTTCATTGTGAATCGCAGCTGTGAAAATCCGTTCTAAATTCTGAATATTTTTTCCTTTTTTTGTCTGCAGACCTATCTGGGTATCCAGATTTTCAGATTCTATTTCAAGTGCACTAAATGCTCAGCAGAAATAACTTTCAAGACGGATCCTCAGAACTCAGATTATGTTGTGGAGTCTGGTGCATCCAGGAATTTTGAACCTTGGCGGGCACGGGATGAGGTTAGCTATTATTGAGCCGAGATATTGCCATCATCTGGTTTCTGTAGAGTTCTAACGGATCTGCATAATTTTCTGTACATTGTCTTTATTATCAGGAAATGGAGGAAGAGAAGAAGAAGAGGACTGCTGAGGAGATGGGAGATGCCATGAAGTCACTGGAGAATAAAACTGAGGACTCAAAGAGAGAAATGGATATCCTTGCCTCTTTGAGTGAAGTGAAATCCTTGAAGGTGATTATTCATTTTCTTGGTATACTTACTGTATTCAGTTCGTCAACAGTTGACGGTACTTAATTGTTTCTTTGTCATATATTAATTAGCAATCAATGTTCATTTATACACGAAATGGTATATTAACGGAATATTTTTCTATACCTTCCATATCTACAGTCAATACATGCAACTGTGAATATAGATGCAATGCTGGAAGCTGTGCAACACTCAAATGAGCAGAAGGTATTATATTCATTCTCTAGTTTGTACTTAAAATTCTCTCTTGTGATCTTATATGCCATCTTAAGTTGTGAACATAAGTAATTGGTTCCTGTTGCAATATGCCTTTTTAATTGTGATTTATTAAATGAAAGGGGCTTGCGTATTTTTTGTTTGACCCTTCAATATGCAGATTGCTCGTTACTTTAATTTGGTCGTCGTCCTGTTTTAACAAACAAAGTGCTTTCATGTCGGTTATGAACTGTTTCTCTGCCTAATAGATGAAGTATGGAAGTGTGAAACATTACTAGTCCGTTTGAGGACTTTTTCTTGAATACTGATATTCTGGAATTTAGACTCAGAGTTGATAAGATGACCCTGGGCGCCTCAAATATTGCTCTAACTGTTGATATATTCATGGACGTCACTTTGTTGTGTTCTATAAATTTTGTCATTCTGTGCTTAAATTGAGGATCTCATTTGGTATCTGTAGCTCACAGGTACTTTGGGACTTGTTATTCAACACTGTTGCACATGTCATCACTTGCCACTTGCTGATTCTTGCATGGGTACTTGCACCTTCTACATAGGTTCTTATAAGATCATGCATCCATGAAATATATAGAATAAGAGTGTGGAGATCTATTTACCCCATCTTTCATTTTCTTTTGGCGGTAATAACTTGGCAAAATGTGGGGATTTTCTGTATTTTATTGCAATCCATTCGTATTCATTCTGTATCTACTGAAACCTTGTTATGTGGCATTTGGTTTCATAGGAAAGGATGTTGGAAGAAGAAGATGAAGCTCTTATAAAATCAGTGTTTAAGGTATGGGATAGGATCTCTGTCTGCTACCTCCTTTCTCCCTCTCCCATGTCTTGTCATAGTTCTTGGGCTTCTCTATTGTTCCACAATTTTTATTGTGAGGCTTTCCATGTGCTTCGTAACTTAGGGACGAGGGCTTACTTTTTGGCGAAGGATTGATGATGAAGATATAGATGACGATGATGATTTCTTTTCGACCAACACCGAGGGAGCCTTAACTGGTCAGTTAAAGGTAAAATTGTGAACTCGCTGTCTGCATGTATATGCGCTTCTTTTTAATGATTTTAAGAAAAAGTATTGTCAAGGAATTGCTTTAAAACTCTGAAATCAAATATTCTTTATCATTTTAACAAGCGTTATGAATCAAACAAACAACTAAGTATCCAGTTCTTGTGCTTCCCTGAGTATCTTTTTGAGTTCGTGTTGAATACGTGAGTTGTATGGAATCAATATATCTTTAAGTATGTCAACTAAGGTATTATATTTGTACATTTGTTTTTAGTACATTTTTTTTTACTTAATTTCAGCCAAATAGGAGTGTAGAAGCTCCAATGGAATTTGGAAATTGAGGTAATGGCTGAAAGAAGGTAATAGAAGCCAGATAAAGAGATTGACAAATGTCTAAATGTGAGATAGAATGTTGGTTCTTTCTATTGAGAGGAGAAGATAGATAGGTGAAATTTATCAGCTAAAACTTTTTGCTTTACAATCAACCCACTTATACAAATAACATAGTATTTTTTCAAATAGCCATCCGTATAAACACTCAACATTTGATCTCCAAGACATTCTGGCTTCCATGTCCAAGAGCTGATGAAGCGGTTGGTGAATCAATATATGTTAATATTTAGTCCTTTCCAAATCAAGATGACGAGTCTGGCCAGTACTGTGCCAGAGTTTCAGTGAGGTGTAATCATGGGCTCTGTGCGGTCTCAAAGTTGTAAAATAGTAATCTGAGTTATTTAAGCAAATGTGTATTTCCTCTTTTTTTACTACAGATTACAAATCCTTCTTTTCTCTTTTAATTTCACCGGGTTGAATAATTAGGAAAGAAATAAAGCATTGGATCGAACTCTTCCGTGGTGTTACTTACTTGATAGCTACAAATAGTCATCAACTCATCATCATCATCATCAACAGCACCTTAATCCCAACTATGTTGGGGTCGGTGGCATGCAGATTATAGTGTCGTTTAATTGTCTAAAATTAGTTAACACCATAACTCATGCAAATAACAAAGTGGCAAAGTTTTACGCCGGATGCCCTTCCTATCGCAACCTTCATATGAAGGAGAAATAGAACAAAATTCCAAAACCGTCAACATCATGTATTAAAAAGGTAATTCTTCCATATTGAAATAGGGGCTGTGCTGAAATAAGAATTAGCTTATGGGAAAAAGCTCAAAGTGTCTATGTACCATTTATGTAGTATTTTTTCAGTTTTAAGTTGGTATTAGTTAATGGGAAACTTATATATATATATATATATATATATATATATATATATATATATATATATACACACGGGAAAGGGGTTTGGTGGTAGGGAGGGGATTCAAAAAGACGATTTTTTTCATATTGAAATAGGAGCTGGCTGAAGCAAGATTTAGTTTATGGGAGAAAAGCTCGCATTTTGTATATACCATTTACATAGTATTAATTTTTTCAGTTTTAAGTTGTTCTTTCTTTATGGGGAAAAGTTCAAAGTTTGCACTTGTCGGTTCATGTTCGTCTGGTGTTGACTTGAGCGTGTTGCTGATTTTGTTCCGCTATGACCTGGTCCTAAAGGCTAGGTGGTTGAGTAGTTCTAGTGTAGATGAGGAAAGCTCATACATAGCACAGGCATCAAGTTGGCCATTTCTTATTGGAACCTGTCAAACTCATCTGTTTGACCATAAAAGTTGAATATCGCCTGGTTGATCAACCAAGAAAGAAAATCATTGGCTCGAACTAGTCTTTGGTATCATAGTAATAATAGCTACAAATAGTCATGGGCTTCCGTTGAAGGGTCAAAAAGTGCCTTCCTTTGATTTCCATTTGAAGCCTCAGGTGCTAATGTTGGGATTGAATGATAACCTTGGGATTGAATGATAATCTATAATCACAGGAAGGGAGTCATTGCTGCCTGAGAGGTACCTAAGATATTTTTTTGGTTGCCCATGTTTTGTTTGATATATAAACAAATTTATACCAACTGCATAGTGGTGTTCGTGTGGTTTTTGTGGTTTTTGGGCTACTTCATACCTAGTCCTAATTTTAAATCTCACACACACACACGTACATATATATTTTAGAAGGATTTGTTGGGAGGGAGGGATGCAAAAAGGTAATTTTATCATATTGAAGTAGGATCTGAGCTGAAATAGTGGCCAGGTCTATAAGTTCCCATTTATCTAGCATTGTTTTTTCACCTTTTCATGGGATTGATACCTTTCAATATGTCTGGAATTGTTTAGCTGCATACTTCATTAGTTGAACCAATAAAATAACTAAATTGAAATTCTGAAAATTTTTCACAAAGACGATTAGGTATTTTACTTACTAAACAACTCAACTAATTTTGTCTTCAAGATTAACAGTAACAACAATGACTGTCCTGATCTATATATCGGTAGGTTTTTAGATGGTTCTTGTGCACTGGTATCTGGTTCAGAAGGAAGAACTTGTAGGTCTGTTGGTACTAATAAAGTAGCTTATAGAGCAACTGGTGAAGAAAACTAGATTATGTTGTAAATAATTTTTGAAGATGTATTCATAAGATTAGAAAAAGCTGTTGTGCTTTGAACATAGGTCTTTCAACTTCATTTGAAGTTTGCCTGATTGTATGCATGCCTGCATCTGCATAAATAGTAAATCTGATTACTAGGCATTTTTTTTTTGTGCAGAAGCGAAAGGTGTCTGAAGAGAATCCTAACCCAACAAATATTTTGACAAAAGTCGGTGTTGACAGCTCCAACGATCAAGGTATTCAATTTGAAATGTAAATTTTGTGATTTAAATTTTGCTACTTTATATTGATTGATTAGCACCAAGACTTACCAAGTGTGTCATTGCTTTGAAAATAAATGTTGGAGATGTAGAGTTTTATCCAGTCGAACAAAATTTTTTCTTGTATTCGATTTTGTATTTATCAATTTACATTTATTTGTGTATTGATTGAAATATGAATGCAAGAATAGGTGGATTCGTGCAGAATACTCGACCAGCATACTTGATGAAAATGTTAAATTGGCAAAAACCTTGAGGCTCCTTTTAAATGGAAGGATTTCAAAGGAAAAGATCTCAAATTCATATTCATAAATCCATTGTGTCTGTTTGGATAGAATGAATTTTAAATCCTAAGGCTCCAAGTGTGAGCTATTTTTGGAGTCGTTTGAATGAGTTTCGATTTTTTCTTATGGGATCGTTTGAAATCCTTACTCCAAATCTCTCGTCAAATATAAATGCTTCGATCCAAATGCAACCTCATAGAAATAACTTGGGGGATTGTCAAATACTTGAGTATCATAATTGAAGTTTTTGGAAAATTCTTATAGCTGCAGAACTCATTGTTTTTCAATATTACTTTTTCGGTTCCATTGTGGAAATTTCCAAATAAGACTATGCGTTTGTGAGGACGCTGAATTAACTAATACCCATGTATAATTGTCGACAGATACTGCTTGGGTTCGTGGGGTGTCTGGTGATGGTAAATTTATTTTCAAGTCTTCATCAGTAAGAGTTTCAGTCGTGAAGAAAACAGGCGCAGATTCTAATGGGAACAAGCCAAGGAAGGAGGACATCAAGAAGCAGGATCCACAGTTCACAATTGTCAAGGAGGGGACAGAAAAGCTAGATGCAGAATCTACGGCTGTTACCAGTTTTGGGTTACAATCCTTATGCCAGCTGTATGGAAGTGGTGAAGATGAGTGAAAATATTGTACGTTCACCTCATTCGACACTCTTTTTCTTTATGATGTTAGGTTGCCATCAAATTTTTTAAGATTCTGGTCATTTTCCTTCTCCATCTGAAAAGGTAACTCGGACCTGGACAAGTATATTCAGGTTGGACCACAGCCGATTTTGAAATAATGGAGCTATTTCAGTGTCAAAAAAATATATTGTGCTTGCCTGGAACTAAAATATTTTTCGTTTTCCTTATTTTCTTGAGAGATTAGGACTGAACTACTAGTGGATGGTGGTGCCAAGTGTCATTCTGTTGATTGCAGGATCTGTTTATAAACTTTGTTACTATAGCAGACCACAGTTCACAATTGTCAAGGAGGGGACAGAAAAGCTAGATGCAGAATCTACGGCTGTTACCAGTTTTGGGTTACAATCCTTATGCCAGCTGTATGGAAGTGGTGAAGATGAGTGAAAATATTGCACGTTCACCTCATTCGACACTCTTTCTTTATGATGTTAGGTTGCCATCAAATTTTTTAAGATTCTGGTCATTTTCCTTCTCCATCTGAAAAGGTAACTCGGACCTGGACAAGTATATTCAAGTTGGGCCACAGCCGATTTTGAAATAATGGAGCTATTTCAGTGTCAAAAAATATATTGTGCTTGCCTGGAACTAAAATATTTTTCGTTTTCCTTGTTTTGTTGAGAGATTAGGACTGAACTACTAGTGGATGGTGGTGCCAAGTGTCATTCTGTTGAGAGATCTGTTTATAAACTTTGTTACTATAGCAGACTGGATAGCAAGTTGTCAAGTCGAGTCGAGTCGACAAAGGTCCGAGTGAGCGACTAGTCGACTAGTCGTTGACTAGTCGGTATGTAAAAAATAATAAATAATAGATATATATTTATACATGTGATATATAAATTATAACATGTAATAAAATAACTTGAATTAACTTAGCAAAATATGTTCCAAAAGATGACATATAAGTTTAACACAAGGTTCAACTAGACCTGATAATTCGTTCGTGTCGTGTATTTTCGTGTTTCGTGTACCAAAAGTCCAAACTCATACACGACATTAAATGAATTCGTGTCATGTCGTGTCGTGTATCGCGCAAATTCGTGTTGTTTCGTGTTGTGTTTTCGTGTCAGGCACATAATATAAAATAAATATTAAAATATTATAAAATAAAATAATTTTAATATTATAATATTATTTTTATAGGTTTTAGTAGATGAAATGAAACGAATGGCAACGAAAACACGAATGTTTACACGAAATTTATGAAAATTTACATTATATTTTCAAATTTTAAAGTTTAGTATAAATAGAATTCATAAAATATATATTTTTATTAAATTAAATATAAAATATTATATTTATTTATTTATTTATTTCGTGTACCTCGTGTCGTGTCGTGTACCCAAAGGGTAAACACAAAACCGACACTAAATCTCGGTTGTGTATTTTCGTGTTCGTGTATTTTCGTGTTGTGTACTCAAAATGCAAACCCAAATTCTAAATTTTCGTGTTGTTTTCGTGTCGTGTTTTCATGTCGTGTGGCAAATTGCCGGGTCTAGGTTCAACACCACATAGAATTTACCATAAGTTCTAGTATAATGCATAACAAGAAAACATAAATGAAATGTACAGTACAAAACAAAGAATCAGTAATATCTCATGCTTGTAGTCGCAATTTTGCTAACATAAAAATTAGTTTTTAATTACTTTAATAAACTAATGAAGAATTAGAACTACAAAAACAGAATTAAAAACTGAAGGGGAAAGAAACCGAAAAACGGGAGTTAAGTAGGGAATGTTAACAAACTGAAGGGCAAAGACTAACAGAAAAAAAAAAGACATCGACCTGGGCCCTGGAGTTGATCGCCCAGGAAGAATCGGCGATGTCTGCCGGGGATATCAGCGGCGGCGGGGGATATCGGAGGTGACGGGAGGATTGGCGGAGGTGGGGGATATCGGCGGCGGAACCATCTCTCCGTTTTCGCTTCTCTCGCTTTTCTCTCCTATCCTCTGTTCTCTCGCTTATCTCTTTGCTTTGGTTGAGTTAGGGTTTTTTATTAACATATTTAGTAAACTGAAACGAGTCGACGGGTTTGGACGGTCAGTCGAGGCGCCTAGTCGACCAGGTCGACGATTGGAAGCGCAAGATGCTTGACTAATCACATGTTCCCTAGTCGAGTGACCAAGTCGGGCATAGCTTTCCGACTGGTCGACTAGTCAGCGACTTAACAACAATGCTGGATAGGCTAGACTGATTCTGAAACACTAGTGTGAATTTTTTAGTTTTGGAGAATATGCAGTTCTTTATCCCCTTGGCCTAGTCTTCAGCATGTTTAATTCATCGCTCTTCAATGCCAATACAGCAGACAAAGGGTTCTCAGGCACCAACGTTGCTGGTTTCATATCATCTCGTTCCATGTTAAGTTCCACGGTTACATACTCGGTAGGGACTTAAAAAACATCAGTTTCCCGTTGAATAGCATCTGATGATTTTTTCATAGCACATATTGATGTTGTTTCATCTCTTATTCGGTTCTTGAATTTTGATACTTTTGAATCTTGATACTCGTGGACTCCTCTTGGATTTTGGCTGGCTCTAGAGCTTTTTTTCGGTTCCTTCTTGGCCTTCTTCTCGAACTGTTGTTGAGCTGCATTTTAAGAAGCTTCAGTCGAGACCAACCGGGTTTTAAGAAATTCAAGATCAAGTCTGAATATTTTTTGGTAATTCTTTCTCGTCACGAATTACTTTTGGATCAAAAAATGAAGATACGAGTTTCTTTTAAAGCTATACTATATCATACATTAATCATCATCCTTATGTGAGTTGATTGTATTTCTATTATACATACGCAACTCAGTTGTCAACAATACAGATTCTGAATATTTTTAAGTTTACCAATTTACATACGTTAAAAGTGTTATAAACTTGAGAGAAAAAAGAAATATGAGATGGTAGGAGAGATACCAACAAAATTGTGTGTTCATTATGAAGGTCATATGCCCTTATTTATAAGTACAAATCTAGGGTTTCAGAGGCATATTAGTCATTAATTAAATATATGAGTTATTTGCAATATTCCCCCTTAAATGATTATTTACATAAATATTTGTTGGACTAGTTTAAAGAAAAACCATATGGGATAAAAACTTCCAAACTGTTCGTAGTGAACTCGTGACAAACATAACTTGCTGCATCTTACTGTGACGAAAAATCCTGAGTAATATATAATAGTAAATTTATTCACCCTTATATCGATCATTCTTGTATAAGTATTCATGCGTTGCCTCAGTAAAATCTCATGGGACGAAAACTAAACGATCGTAAGAGTATAAGTTTCTCTATATATAGATCATTCTTATTGGAGCATATATGTGTCGTCTCCTCAAAATCTTGTCAAGAAAATTCCGTGAAAAAACTTGATTGAAGAAAAAAAAGCGTACAACTACTCCTCCAGACTTTAAAGCAAGTTATAAGGATTTTCTTTGGATGATCATTCTTCTTATACCTTCAAAGGGGTACTATCACAAGTTTTTTTTTTTTTTCAGATTTGAGGGAGGTGGGATTTTCATAAACCGCACCCCTACACCAAATTTGGAGGTACTAAACAATGACTAACATCGCATTTGATAGTAGAATATAGAACCAAATCAAGTCCCATTGAGTTGTTTGAATGACCCATTTTCTGATGCCTTCAAATAGGTGCCATTATATTTGTTTTCAAATTTAAGGAGGAAGTTGAATTTTCATAAGTTGCACCCCATACACTCAATTTGGAGATACTAAATGATGACTAGCATCACAAGCTATTGTAAAAAATAGAAAGAATTCAAGTTCCAAGAAATTTGTTTGGATGCAATTTTTCTTACGCGTTCAAAGGGGTACCACCACAGGTTTTTTCAGTTTCAAGGAGGTTGATTTTTCATAAATTACACCCCATACACCCAATTTGGAGGCACTAAATAATGACAAGCATCACATGATATAGTAAAATATAGAAACAAATCAAGTTCCAAATAATTTTGTGAATGGCCATTTTTGTTACGCCTTCACAAGGGTATAATCACCGGTTTTTTCATGTTCGAGGAGGAGGTGCGATTTTCATGAGTTGAGCCCCTTCAACAAATTTGGAGGTACTATGTAACACGCCAAGATACTTAGGGCATATTACAGCGCCATGACCGTTGCGAGATACACAAGTCTATACGTTCAACATTTACATTTCTACCGGCAAGGTCGTACAATCAACACAATCACAACAATAAAACATAAACCTAAATCATACTCCAAGATAATAATCGATAAGAAACAACAGAAGATAGTCAACGAGAATTTAACCCACAAAGGAAACTAATAAAAATATCTAAAATTTAAAGACTGATTGCTACCTCTTCTCTCGTAAGGGACAATATATCCTTGAACTCTTTGAAGCCAAACTTCTACCTCTTCTCTCGTCAAGCCACATATGTTACTCCATTGTTACATAAGCATCTGTAATATGTGAATCAAGACTTACTTACGACTCAGTACGTTTGTCTCTAAGTTCACTTTACCAGGATGGTGAAGTGTCTCCAGATCATAGTCTTTGATCAATTCTAACCATCTCTAGTGTCGCATATTCAACTCCTTATGGGAGAACATATACTTCAAAATTTTGTAATCTGTTAAAATCTGGCATGAAACCTCATATAAATAATGAGACCAAATTTTCAAACCAAATACTAGCGCAGCTAACTCCACTTGCCATGAAGCATAAGAAATTACCTTCTCATTTTACACCAAAACACAACCAAATCTCCATTTTGAAGCACCACTATAAACCATAAATCTGTCTGTTCCCTGTGGTTCAACAAACACTGGATTTGTAGTGAGCCTCTTCTTCAACTCGTCAAAACTTTTTTGACAACCACCACTGCATCTCGCGAAGTATGTGGGTAAATAGCCGAGAAATTTTGGAAAATATCCATTTATTCATGAAAAAATGCGTCCCTTTTGATCCCTCAATAAACCTTCAATAATATCCAGTGTCCTAAGAAACTTCAAACTTCTTTCATATTCCTTGGTGATTCCCATTGTATGACAAATTCTATCTCCTGGGGGTTCATCTGTACTCCATTCTTAGATACAATATGGCCTAGGAACATCACTTCCTTTAACCAAACTTTACATAGAAAAACTTTGGGTAAAGTTGTTCTACCCTTAGAATTTCCAACGTAATACATAACTATTCAGCATGCTCTTCTCGATTATGTGAACATATCAAGATGTTGTATATGAAGACAACTATGAACTTATTTAGATACTCAAAAAAACTCTTATTCATTAACTGTATGAAGACCGTTGGTGTGTTAGTTAACCCAAATGGTATGACTAAAACTCATAGTGGCATATCATGATCAGAAAGTAGTCTTGGGATTATCGTGTCCCCTGACATTTAGTCAATGAAAGTATGCTCTATGTATTGAATAGATACAGTGCAGGGTTTTCATAATTACTAGTATGGTCATGTGGAGTTTTATACGGTCTGCAAACCATGTGAATTTTGTGATGTTTTTACGCGAACAGTTTATTCAGTCTTGTAATTTTTTATTTTTCAGTAGTATCATGTGTTTTGCGCACCATTGAAGCTTTTGTAATATTGGAAGAGATTGAGGACTTGTTAGCCATTTGATGGAGAATCAAGGATATGATCCATCTCACAACAATATTGTCCTCAAGATTAGATCTTTAGGATTTAGGGGCCAATGTTATGAATGTATGTGATGGTTTATGTATGTAAAATTTAGGGTATAGTTCATTGAATAATCAAACCAACATAATAAACAAAATCCATAATGATAATGATCCAAAGTTGCCTTTCCTAAACAAAAGCACCCATAAGGCCCTAGATAATTGGGAATAGATTTCGCTAAGTAATTCTATAACTTATAATCGTGGAATAATGATGGTAGATCTGTAGAAAATGTAATCAAGATTATTTTGGTTAACTCATCAATATCACTTATAAACCCTTAGATGTTGAGGCAAATGGTAGGACATTAGATATTACCTATCATCATGAGTAGTATTCGATACTATTAGTAATGTAATTACTTATTTTCTTAAAAACTATTAAGTGACATGCCATGCCTTGCTTAATATTTTTGCGAAAATAGAACTTAGAATCATTTTATTCAGAACAGGACATAAAATGCTTGAGTAAATGCAAATAACTCGTTAGTGTGTTTATTTTCAAGTTATTTTGATGAATGGTTTACCTATATTGCATTTTATCTATCAATGAATTGTCATGTCTGCAAATGAAAAGCAATCCAAATCTGTGAATAGTTCTTAAGGAGGGGAGAAAAGCGCTAGTCTTTGCAAACCCAATTCTTATTCTTCTAAAAAATGAAGGCAACGACCACTTGAAAGCGGGATGATAGGCATGCAATTGCAGATCAAGATCTGTTGATGTCACTTACCCTATGTTGGCAACAACAGATTCAAATTTGCAGAAGCAAATTTAGAAAATGGATGCGTATAACCTCATCCAATAGGTCAAGAATGTGTTTCAACAGCAAGCTAGAATCGATAGGTTTAAAACCTCAAAAGGCCATTTTAAATAAACACGCGGCTGGTATAAACATAGTTAAAAATATACATTTGTAGCGGTATATAATGAACAATAAAATACTCGATTCCTAAAATAAATGTCATAACAAGTATCATCCAGGAAGCTCATCTCTTCACGACCGCTACCAGCTCAATCTCCGAGTACCTAAAAATAAAGCCCACAATAGGGTCAGCCACAATACTAAATAATGATAACGATTACATCATCATAAACAATTACATATCAATGAAATGACAAAGTGAGAATACTATTGTTGTAATCTCATCATCATAACATTACCAACTCATGGTAATCTATATCAAATCAATCCTTACCATAATTCACATTCCGTATTCTCAAATAACGAAATGATACCAAAACCAAACCAACTCTGTAACACCCCAAACTAGGCGGATATTACAGTACCGTGGACCCCCAACTGGGACCCACCAGGCGAATGAAATTTAGTGAATTAAATAATATAAATATAGTACCGAACCACATTATAATACCGATTACTCCGACGGGGAGTTTTAAGTACAACACACCTAGAAAATACAGAGTACATGTATATTTCATATGAAGATAAAATATACAACACTGAATGATATGAAATCCAAACGGACTACAGCAGAAATTACACAACAAGAAGGCATGAATAAATAAAGAGAGTGGCCCCCCTACTAGTATCACTGGGACTCCTCGCCGTCAACGTTCTCTTCCCGTTATTTTGCCTTGCCATGACCTAAAAATAATATCCCCAACGG
This sequence comes from Orobanche coerulescens, assembly GCA_033398695.1. Lineage (NCBI taxonomy): Eukaryota > Viridiplantae > Streptophyta > Magnoliopsida > Lamiales > Orobanchaceae > Orobanche > Orobanche coerulescens. The sequence continues at coordinate 91,266,408 of CM065814.1, forward strand.
GCCAGTTACACAGAATAACAATCCTCAAGAGTAGAACAAGAACAATCATTAAATATATTAGTCATGAAATCAAGCTGAAAAGGGGTATCATAGTACGCTCGTAATGGGACGTGCAAGTTCACAAGACGAGTGTCCGGACACACCCGTCCTTGTACCTAATTAGTCTCACGGAGGCACGTTACTGTGTGCACAGTCCATTGTGTCGGTGAACCCTTCACATGCTATCGTGTGCCCGACTAAAAATTCCACACATAACCACCCGGCCACGCAATATAAACCCAGAAGGTCACAAGAACAAAAGTGACCATGATGAATATCAATGAATGACAAAACGACAAGGGTCAAGAATGACTCACCGAGATGAAATAATAATGAAATGAATGATTGCTCACTAAAATGATTGGAACCGTCGTTCCTCGTGAATTGAATGATTAGTTTGATAATTACAAGTCTCGAGATGAATAATGTTGAATGAATTATGAATATAAATGAACAACAATGAAAGGAATGAACATCCTTTTAACCGAGTAAGAATTAACTTACACAAATACCGGTGATGAAATGTCCTTCCTCGAACAAACGTCCTAAGGGGGAAATACCGGTCGCTCGAACAACCTTGAATAACATAATTTTCAACAAACACTCAATATACGTATCAAGCATGAATCACGACCAACTCAGAGGTCGATACAACAATAACCAAACTCATAGGGACATTCTAATGAATACATTGCCAACATACTTCCATTGGTTACCACCAACCCCAATTATATCAAAACCAACCTCCAAATGAGTAATACAATCCAACAAAGTACCTTCAATGATATCAATAATCCAATAGGAAACCACAACTCAAGGTTACGACAACATTAATCGGAAACTCCCAAAATAACCAAAGTCAAACATCAAGGGTTCTTGAATAATTCCCCAAATATTCATCAAATCCGAAATATACACCAATAAATCCGTAGGAATACATGTATCCAGGGTAGATAATCCATATCTAACATATTCCAACATAATAGCAAGGTAACACGAAGAGATCGGAAGGAAAACACTCAAATCCCAAAATTCTAGATTCAAGAAATATTTACCTTGATTTGATGTGTTGGAGAGGATTAGATGATGAAGAATCTGGACTAGAAGCTTGAAGATGATGCTAGATGATTGAAGCTTGAAAATATCTTCTCAAATCGTCCAAAATCGCCCAAAAACGACCAAAAACGAAGTGAGATGTGAAAAATGACGAATCCTGGGCTGACTGTCTTATTTATAGTAAACACAGTTTAGCGCGCGCTAGCTCCTGATTATTAGCGTGTGCTATCGGGTTCACCGGCCAGTCCAGTGAGTTCTGACTGCTTCGTTAGCATGCGCTACGAACTTGGTAGCGCACGCTAACGCCTTCTCTTTAGCGTGTGCTACCCAAAATTAGCGTGCGCTAACTGATGTTTGATACCCAACAACTGGAGTCCAGAACCTACTGTCCCAAAGTCTGATCGAGCCTTAGCGCGCGCTACCTGATGCTTAGCGTGCGCTACCAAAATAACTCTTGTGTACACTACAACTCAAAACTAGCGTGTGCTAAGAATTTCCTGCCCCAGTCCAGTTCCTACTGGACTGCCTGTCTCCAAGACGTTAGCGTGTGTTGATGAAGCGATAGGGTGCACTACAACTCACAACTAGCGTACGCTATTTTCCAATCATAGCGTGCACTACAAATCATCCAATCCAGTCCAGTGCCTACTAGACTGCTTGCCACAAACACTAGTAGCGTGCGCTAATGAAATCCGATAGCGTGTGCTACCAGCACACAATTAGCGCGCGCTAAGAATAGTATGTAGCGTGCGCTACTCAACATACACAGGCTACCAACAACGACGATAATGATAATATCCTCGACTCGAACCTCAAACAATGATGAAAGGCGAATGATAATTGATCCAAGGTTCCAAATACGCCAAACAGTGAACATAATGAACGAACATGAATGATGAATGACTATCAAGGAGTGAAAAATAATTTACTGAGTGACAACTTACTCAATGATAATGAATGAATTTACAATCGGGTATTACATGTATAGTATCCAATCAATACCAAAGATCCTCATATCATCATAACTCAAGTATGGAATAACCCATCCATGCCGAATCATGTCTGTCAGATCGCACAATCAAATCTCAATCCGGATAAAAATCAATAATACACAATACATCTTTAGATCAACTACCCCAAAACAATGACAACAAGTCCTGAAATGTCGACGCAAAGTCCGAATGCTCATACGATCAATAACAATGATCAACCAATAATTCAACTGAGAATATCATCAACATGATAAACTCCAATACGACCAACCAAAGGTCGACCACAACCGAGTATAGCATCAATATGATAAACTCGAATACGATCAACAAAGGACCAACAACGATCGAGAATACCATCAATATGGTAAACTCCCAACAAGATCAACAAAGAACCACAAGGTCAGATATACATGACAAGAAAGTCTCAATACGTTATAAAATCACACACAATAGATCTCAAAGAAAGAAACCCGACTATCGCACATACCCCTCCGGTGTATGAACAACTAGTCGAAAACCGTCGAACATACCCAATCATACATGATGTATGGACGACCAATCAATATGGCTCAAGACGGATATCATAGTACACCCGACCCGGAAATGTGTCCGTGCACAAGCCACCAATGGGTATCGATCGAATATACATGTGGTCTTATACCTAATCAGTCTCACGAAGCACGTCTCTTGTGCAGAGCTCAATGTGAGGTCAAAACCAACACATGACTATATGTGCCCACCCTGAAAACCCTACACAACCAATCGGCACGCAGATATAACTCCAGATATATCAAGATACAACATGACAATGAAATTCAAGGAATCACATATCCAACAAGGATAAAAAGACTCGCCAAGTTGAACAACGACACACTGATAATGAAAGATCGACATGACCAACAATATCAAAAACAACAATCCTGGGATCACCATCCCCAAAGAATGATCAACACGATCAACAATCTCAACACAACAGTCCTGGAATCATCATCCCTCAACGATCAATAAACACAACCATCTCTAACACCCCAATTTCACTTTGGGTAATTACACGCCGCAGGACTCACAAGGGTCCCACCAGGCTGACAAAACACGCCACAGTATTACACGCCATAAGTTAAACAACAATTCAATACACAAAAACCACGACATAACAATCCAACACAGGAGACAAAACATAAGTTAGGCCTCGGCCGCGGCCAAAATAGTAGAGTTTAACAGCATTCACTCAACGCAAACATTACACGACACAGCACAACCAAAACAACAACAACAATACTAAATATAAAAACCGACTCTGACATTACAAACACAACGACTGATTTGAGCTCTCTAACATCCGGTGTGCTTGTCAACTCCATGTGCACAAACATGTAGGATCATGTCCCTTGAGAGTACCTGAAATGTACAAAATATTCCACCCCACTAAGGGGTTAGCAACAACTGCTAGTGCAAGTACAATATTATAATATTTTAATCCACAGGCATTTCCAAATCATTTCAAAATCCAAAAACAGTTCATTTCACGATATTCTGGAATATCAAGTATCAATCATCAGAAAAACACTCCGACAACTCTCGCGACCCAGTCCGGCCGTCAAGCCACCAAGTCCTTGTGCGCCTCGTCGAGTGACCCTAGGTGAGATTGCCCACTCGAAAGTAACTCTCGCAACCCGGTCCATCTGCTAAGCCACTAAGTCCCCGTGTGACCCCATCGAGTCAACCCCGAGTGAGAGTACCCGAGAACAACCTTTCAACTCTCATCAGCATCAATTATATTACAGAAATGCATGCCATAAACTAATGGAATAAAGTACTTGCCTGGATTTCTAACTCACAAAGGAACAACAACGAACAAGGCTACGGTCCGAACTATCTTCCAAATCCCGCTCCTAACAAACATCGAGGCTCAATCAACTACAATTCCGTCGGAAAAACTAAGATCCATCCTAAGTTCTACCCTTAGGAACATTTTCTCGAACACTACGAGGGCATAATGGGTTTTGCTCGATCCACGAAGAAAAATTCGGAATCAATCCACAATACTTTGAGGAAATCATGAAATCATACTTATACAACTATATTCAACTATAATCCATCATAAATTTGGAGTTAAAACGGTTGGAGAAATGAGATCCCCCAAAACCCCCAAAATTCCCCAAAGTTGGGGTTCTAAGGAAGGATTACCTCAATTCCTTGGTGAAGAATGATGTAAGATTGAAGTTGAAAGTAAGTGAGATTCAACAATGCACAGCCGAAATCCCCGCCTACACAACCCTGAAAATGTCTAGAGACTCGGAGAAGAGGAAGGAGGGTGAAAAATGACAAGTGTTGACCGCAATACATGTATTTATATAGGCGAGCCCTAGCGCGCGCTAGTGCCTCCGATTAGCGTGCGCTGTCGGCCTAGGCTTGCAGTCCAAAACCTTCTGCCCATCCGAGCTGGCGTGCTCTACGTCCGGCAGCATGCGGTACACAGCCGAGTTAGTGTGCGCTATACCGCTGAGTTAGTGCGCGCAGCTGCCGCCTTAGCGTGCGCTCTCTGGTGCCCAGTCCAAGTCCAAAACCTTATTGCCCATCCCGATAGCGTGCGCTACGTACGAACAACATGCGCTACACCTGACAAGTTAGCGCGCGCAACGACCGCCTTAGCGTGCGCTACCTGATGATTTGGCCAAAGTCCAGGCCTCACTGCCCTTGCTATTCGGGCCGACTAGCGTGCGTTACCATCCGATGATGGCGTGCGCTACCCGATCATCTAGCGTGCGATACTAAGATGCCTTAGCGTACGCTAGCTAGATCCCAATCCCAGTCCAGATCCCTCTGGTCTGTACCATGTTGCCGGTTAGCATTACGCCATAAGTGCTCATAGGCAAGCCCTATTTATTATTGCAGAAGACACGAAAACTTAGGCCAAAGGCAACACCAAACCCTTGTTGCCAATACAGCCGTTGCCTTTGAACCCTAAGGCAACACTTTTTCTCTCTACTGCAACGTCAACAAAGTATTGCATTATGCCTATAAGGCAACAGCATAACCAATTAAGGCAACAAGAACCGGTGTTTCCTAAGAATGCCAAAAAACAATAAAATATGGGCCCACATGTTGCTACGTCATCAGTGGGCCCACATTGGTACCACATCATCAGTGGGTCCCACCTTGGCGCCACGTCATCAGTGGGTCCCACTTTGCTGCCAAGTCATCAATTGGTCCCACATTAGTATCACGTCAGCAATGGGTCCCGCAATTAAGCCACGATGCTGTGGCCCCGCATTTTGCTTTGCAACATTAGCTTTTGATTTGAGGAAACACCAATTTTTTGAAGGCAACACTAGTTTTTTATAAAATGCAGCAGCTAATAAAAAATACAACAGCATCTAAAGTAAAATGCAACACTGCTTAACAATATTTTGAAATGGCCATTTTGGTTTTACATCAACCGATACAAAATAAGCAGCACTTCACCAATTTAACTTCTAATGTACCAAAACCAAACAAACCACCAATTTAACTTCTAAAGTACCAAAACCAAACAAACACCACCAATCTAACATCAAAAGTACGAAAGTACCAAGTCTAAATACAAGTTATCGAAAGTTACATATTAAAATAACTAAGATGTGGTGCCACCTTGAGTCATAGGAGTACCATTATCATCTTGATCACTTGATATCATTGCACAAAATTCTCCTATATCCAAGTTTAGGTCGGGATTAGCTTCTCCCAATTTTTTCAGCAGAAAAGTCATGTTCTCTTGCACCTTTCTGTTCACCTTCACTTCTAATTCAATCTCAAGATCATTCCTTATCTTTGTCATCAACTCAGTTACGTACTGGTCTGTAGGAGGAGCCTGAGTTGATGTTGAAACAGCCTTTTTGCCTCTCCTTCCCACTAGCCAGTTTCGTGCATGAGACTTCCCTTTAGAAGCGATTGCATCCGCTTCGGCATCATTTCCCGTACTTAGCATCTTCTGAATCTCGGTCTACAAGGAATGGCAACATCAATTTTTGAATTCAAACATCAGTAAGTGCTCAGGTATATTAAACTACTTACAATTTTGACTTCACTACATAAGGATCTGTCTTATACGTCCGTCCCGGTTTTCGCTTACGAGTTTCCAAATAAATTAGACCATTAGATGGCGGGGCAAGATTTGGATTGCTCTTTTTCTGTCATGTATGGGATAACAGGAGATTAAAAAGGATATTTAAAATAATAATAATAACATAACAGTGGCTAAAGCTTTCATTTAACTTAGAAGCCAATATAATTGTACAAAGATTTAATAAAAGCAATTTTTGACTTTGAAGAAAATAAGAAATTTAATCAAAGCAATTTCTGACTACCATCTATGTGAAACATACAACTTTGTCACAATATATCAAATATTTTAATTTTTCTTCTAAAACAGATTGTAGCTCAGGTAACTCACTTGAGAATTTCCTTATTAACTAACTTCTAATCTGACTACAGGAAGTTTTTTTCTTTACACTACCCAAATTATATTTAGAAAATAAAACTTTACATTATTTCATGCAGAACCTTGTATTATTTCAAATAACCCCAAGACTTTTTTTTTGTAATTTTCTAAGGCCTTTGGGGTTTTCCTGTAATTGACTCAAACCTTCGGGTTTCTTTGTAATTTATCCCTAAATATTTTAACCAACGAACTACATCAGCCACACATAAACATCTAAAGTTCTCATCATGACTTTGGTGTTGAAGCATCACTTCTTGGCCTGGTTTGCTTGATATCAGGTCTTGTGAACCATGTAGTGTACAGAAACTGTACCTGAACTCAAGTTCAGATAACATTTGGGACCATTTTAAAAATAACTAGGAGTCCTTATAATCTAAGAAAATATACTTTTGATCTAATAGATAAACCTCATACCAACACTAACTCCCATCTGGTAACAACATTATGACAACCTTCATAGTCACGAATTTGAAAGAAGATGACAATTAAGAGATAATTCGTAAAATTCATGTACTAGTACTCGATTTAATATTCACAATATTTTCAGTTAATTTAATCTAATAAATATTTAAAATTCCATGACATCTATAATTAGCAAAGATTTTAAATTCTATTCTTATTCATTTCTTTCTAGCTAAATCGTAAACTCGCATTATTTACCGTAAATATAACTCATGGGCCAAAACACATACTAGCTTTTCTCTAACTAGCGATAGAGGTTTCGGACCCATTGTATGTGTCTCAGTTAATCGTTTACGATGTGCTGCATTGTCTTCCGCGAGTTTCTGTAGAATAAAAACAAATCATGTACGTAGTTCCAATTCTGTACCAACTACAAAATTATTAATTCTATTTCTGTTAATTATTTCTATTATGTACCTGGACTGATTCATCCCCCCAGTACTTCAATAGTATTTTAAAATATTCCAGTGGAATGCGGTTGGGCCTGTTTGCCATCCTTTCTTCATCACTTCTATATTTAGTATAATGACCTGCTTTCATACAAGCCTTATGCAACCTCCAAGCCTTATTAAATGTCTGGTACACCCATTTTTGTCCATAATCGGGAATAACATACTTACCCTATACATAGTAAACATAAAATTCAATAATTAAATTTATTAATTCAATGCATAAATGTGGAAAATGATTTAATCTATTCTTATTAATAGAATTTACCAGAGCATATTCCCACAATTTCTTCTTCAATTTGTCAGGAACAACAGGCCAATTGATATAAGTAAGAGATATATTATCCCTTGCTAGTACCCCAACAAAATTACTCAACTCGGATATGATTTTGCTATCATCTGCAATTGCTTGACCCTTTTCGTTCAACGAGGTGACTATTTTTTCATCAGGGTCCCTTGCATGAACCCTACCCATTTTTGTTGGCCCTCTTGGTTTTCTTGGAGCTCGTACTTTATATACCAAGAATACGAAAAAATAAAGAAAAAATTACTCCAGTATACTACCAAAATTAACTGACAATTCAACACAATAAATAATAGTTCTACCTTCTTCGACTTCTTCATTTGCAGTCTCTTCCAAGTTAAGTTCACCAACTTTCTCTATTGTTAGAGGTGCCTCATTTTTCTTTTGGCGTTCCCACAATGCTAAATAAGCAGCAACCGAGCCATCGACAGCTTCACCATTATTTAAACATTTTGCTACATGTTGGCTTTAGAAGTGGTGGATGATATGAACTCGTAACTTCCTTCTCAGTTACTGTGCTAGATTTCCTCGGTTCCTTCTCAATTTCAAGGGCTGCATTGACTCGCGAACGAGTTCTTGGTCCAGGTTGAACTTTTCTTGCCTTAACCTTTCTGATGATCTGCAATTATTGGTAGTTCAGGGTTAAATATGTAACACCCCCAAGTTATTCAGGGAATATTACAGCGCCGTAAGCCCCGCCGTGGGACCCACAAGGCTAAACATACGCGGAACTATAAATTTTGACCGATAAGGTCTACATACAATGGAAGAAAGAACAATACAAATGGTATTCAAAACATAACCAATGTATCCAAAGACATCACAACACAAATCAATACCTCGGCAAACACAGGCCGGAACATCAAGAAAAATGGAAAACAATACTCGAGTATTCAATAACCATTCCAGTACAACAACACTGAATGGAAAACTCCAAAACATAACCGGAGGAAAGACACAGTATCACTCTTGCCCACCATCTTCATGCCGACCCGATACCTGCCTGTCCGCTCTCCTGGAACCTGAAATACATAAAAAGTATTTCCCCCATAAAGGGGTTAGCCGTCGAATAGCTAGTGCAAGTATATCAAGTATGAAACACAATACTTCTCGACAATAAAGTAAATGTAACCGTCAATTCATCAATTCAAGACTAGTATTCCGGAATAACTAAATCTCATAGCATCGCATCAATAGATATAAGAATACCGTGGAACCGCACCAGAGGTTACGGAATCCTTAGGGGACCTGTCGGCCCGCCCCAAAGTGGTTCGTTCATATCATTCGTCATCAATACATGTATGAATACCGTGGAACCGCACTAGAGGCTACGGAACCCTTAGGGGACCTGTCGGCCCACCCCAAAGTGGTCCGTTCATATCATGCCATCAATATATCTTACTTTCAAAGTCGAGAACGTACAATCATAAATATATACTTGCCTTTGAGACATTGAGAAATCGAATGGAAAAAGGGTATGAGTTCGGTAGGTCCAAGAACGCGCTTCCGGCACCTAAACGATTCGCAAGGAATATGATAATCAATTATCCATATTCAAATTACACGAAGAAACTCCCGAAACCCGTCTACGATTTATGGAAATACATGGATAAACAACTAGAGGTTGGAAAATCGTCCAAACCCTCACAAGTCCAAAAACGGCATAATCCAATCCGTAAAATTTTAGGAAAAGCATGCATACAGGATAGATACATCATAATCTCAAGGTTCTCAAGCTTCAAAATGGGTAAATCAGACGAATCTACGAAAAACCTCAAAATTCCCAAAAGGTAGGGTTCTAAGGATTTTTACCTTGATTCGGACGATAGGATGGATTAGATGTTGTATAATCCTTGTTATCCAACCCAAGATGACAATATCTGAAGGAGGACTGCCTCAAATCGCCCCAAATCGCCTCTCCCGAGCTCTCCCGATCGGAAAAAGTGGAAATGAGGTGAAATGACAAGTGCAGGGGTTGACTGTCCCCTTATATACTGTCCCAGTCTAGCGCACGCTATGCCTCAATATTAGAGTGCACTAATGGCTCACCTGGTAGTCCAGTGGCTACTGTCATAAGACGTTAGCACGCGCTACGAAACATCCCTAGCGTCGCTAACTGCTGTCCTGCCAAAATCTCAGCTTACTGCCTCGGTCCGCTAGCGTGCGTTAATACTGAGCACTAGCGTGCGTTACACAACACATATAGCGTACGCTAGCCGCTGCCTATCGTGCGCTACCTACTAGTCCAGAAAGTCTGAAACCTCACTGCCTCTACTGACCAGCCCATTAGCGTGCGCTACCATTATGCCTTAGCGTGCGCTACGTAATAGTTTTAGCGTGCGCTAGCCGAAGCCTAGCGTTCGCTACCTGATAGTCCAGAAACCTGGCAACCTCACTGCCTCTGCCGACCCGGCCATTAGCGTGCGCTACAGAAGGATGTTAGCGTGCGCTACTAACCACGAATAGCACGCGATAACGAACTCCTAGCGTGCGTTAATCCGCCAGTCTATAGAGCAGTCTGAGTTACTGGTTCTGACCTGACTGGTCCCTTAGCGCGCGCTACGGCTCAAAGCTAGCATGCGCTAATCAAGCTGAATTAGCGTGTGTTAGCCTAGGCCTAGCATGCGCTATTCCTCTGGCCCATAACACTTCCGCAAGGTCTAAACAATACGATAGTGACCTAAACAAGGCACAAAACTTAATAACAATATCAACAACATCTCCATGCATTTACAGAGCGACAAAATAAGGAGAACGACAAAGTCAAGCAGTCAATAAAAGTACGGGTATTACAAAATACTTCCAGAGTTTTTATGTGCATAAAGCCAAAACAATAAGCAAGAAACATATTGAAAGGTAATGTACCTCCGATGAATCATCACTGTCATCTTTGCCCTCATTTTCCAGAATATAATCATCACCTCCCTCACGATCTTTGCATTTCCCTTGTTTGCCTTTGCCTTTACTATTCTGTACTAGGTCATGTCTTAGAGAAGAAATCAATAAGGGCAACCCAAGTTTTTCATAAACTTTTTCATTTTTTTGAACATTACGGATTTTGTCTTTTTCATACTCTGTCAGCGGTGGTGGAGGCACCTACAAGCAATCAGTACATAACTGCAACAGGTAGCATCTATATTCTTTATCAATATGCTCTAATTATGCATATAGTCATTTCATTAGTATAATATACACATGAAATTGTCATGTACCCTTGTTTAACTTTTGGGTTTCACAGTCCTTGTAACACAATTGGAATGTACTTGGACAATTTTACTGTAAATTGTAGTGTTTGATAGCAATGTAGCACAATGTAGCACCAAGAAAATTCATATCAGGGTCATGTCAAGGGGTATATGCTTTCTACTTAATTACTTTTGAAGTAGTATCTTGTTTCTGATTTTATCATCCATCATAAAATACTGATTCCGTATATTTCTTCCTAATGAGTAATTTTGTCCTAGGGCCATCCTATTATTAAGATTTTAAGAAAACATAAGAAAGGAAATTATGCCAATGAACTACAAATAACCAAGCATCATTATTTTACTACAAACTCACTTTAATAAAGTTCCACAATCATACAAATTAAGATAAATTAAGAAATACCTTAACAGCAACATCGTTCTCTCCTGTATTTTCATCATCACTTGCAACATCTTCTAACTCTAATCTCCTTTCCGTGGATCCCTTCTCCTTTAGAGCTACATCTTGTTCACCAGACAACAAGACAAGTGATGGTGAGGATTTCTTCCTCTTATTGACCTCAGGTGACTTATTATTCATTTTCTTGAATTGTTGTTAGAGTTGATGTCTGGTAACAAACTTACGCTTCACTGGCGGCTTCTTAGTAGAAACTATAGCAACAATATCACGCTTCACTGGCGGCTTCTTAGTAGAAACTGTAGCAACAATATCACTCACACTTATGGAATTGATTATACATATATATGTGAAAATTTGATATTACATACATATATAAATATATATATATATATATACACCTTGAATTAGGTTTTTTCTTGGTCTTATGATTATGTGTGGTTGCACTTGAGAAATCGGCTCAATTTCTTTATCAACAGTCATGTCGAGATAAAAGTTCAATTCTTCATGATGCTTGCAGGCATTTACAGGTTCAGCCAAGTCCTAGTCACATGTCACCAACTTCTAACCACCTCTCTTTCCTTTGCTGATATGAACTCCTCCAATTTCAGAGACCTTGATGTGATCTACCACATATTCCATAAGTACACATAATGAAAAAGTGTCAATTTCTACTCGCGTTATAATCAGACTTGCCCACCAACATAACTTGTCCTCTGAAACTCTCCATTGTAGTTCAACCTCACATGGACTTCTTTTTATGCCATCCTGTTCATACTAAAGTTCCCATCAGAACGAGGAACATATACATAAAAAATGATAAAGGATGAAAAATGACATGATAAACTAAAACAGATAGAGATGACAATATTTCTAAACAAAGGGTGCAAATTATATTACAACCAAATAGTGCCAAGTAAATTACATCGAATATAGCAATGTGGAAATAAAGGACACTAAATTACATTGAAAACAAAGGGTGCCAAATACATTTTAGTCCAAGATAACAAATATCACAAAAATGTAACGATGTAATATTAAATAAGTAGCAACAATTTTTTTAATCTAAGGAGATGGATTTTCAATTTGTATTGTGGGGACATCATCTCTGAAGTAACTCCTGTCAGCAACTTCATTTTCAAGTCCATGACCAATGTCAATATCATGTAAATCAGGATTGCTGATCTCTTCTTCGATTGCATTCTGATTCTCTGTATCACTCCAGTCCCTCGGTAATTTCTTAATAACATAATGCACCATCTTTTCAATTGGATCTTCCACATAAAATACCTGTTGCACTTGTGAAGATAGTACATAACGATCATTTTTTTGGCACAACTTATTAAAATTTACTCGAGTAAGACCATAATCTTTTTCTTCTTGGTACCAGCAACACTTAAAAAGGACCACTGTAAAAGCTCCCCAATAATCTAGTTCAAAGATTTCTTCGATGGATCCATAGTAGTTGACATTGCCAACTATTGGGTTCTGGTCTTTTGAACTTGCAAAACTAGTGGTTTCGGCAGTAAAAAATACACCTCTATTTTGTGTGGTACATCGGGAATCTCTAAAATTTGTATGGAATCTGTATCCATTTACTACATAGCCAGTAAACCTCCTAGCTATTCGATTACGACCCAATGCAATCACCTCTAACTCTCTTGAAATCATATCCTTTTTTAGAACCTATTCTTTTAACTATTTCCAAAACTCTTCTGTATGTGTCCGTTCCCTTTTGTACTTTATTGAATATGCAAAACCATCCACAATAGCTCGATGCTCCCTAAAAAAATATTAAGTACGGACAGAGTAAGAAATGGTACTAAGAAATGTAGAACTTGATTAATCAGAATTGAATAAAATGAAAAAAGGATTTAAGAACTTACTCAATGAATCCCTCTATTTCTTTATTGCTAGAGTTGAACAAAACATAGCGATGACTTGCCTTCCAGTCTGTCTCCTTTAATTTAAAGATTTTTCCATCTTTATTCTTTCTTGTTCCAATATGATACTCCACATCTGCTGGACATTTATCAAAATCAGTACTATTTGTTTGTCCTTCACCACTCAAAAATCGTGAGCAGAATGTCACACATTCTTCTGCCTGGTAACCTTCTGCAATGGAACCTTCCGGTTTACTTCTATTTCGAACATAGGATTTCAACTTTCCAAGATACTGTTCGATAGGAAACATGCACCTAAGGTGTTCTGGTCCACCGTATTCGACTTCTTGACACAAATGAACAAGCAAGTGGATCATTATATCAAAGAAAGCTTGTGGAAAAATCATCTCAAATCGACAAAGTATCTTGATGATTTTTTTTGCAGCCTCTTAATGTCATCTAATTCAATAACCTTGCCTCATAAACTTCTTAGGAAAGCACCAAGTCTGATCAACGGTAATGCAACCTCAGGTTTTAAGGTTTTCTTCACGGCAAATTGCAACAAATAATGGAGTATAAAATGAGCATCATGGCTCTTATACCCGAAGATATTTCTCTCGCTTATGTGTACGTATCGACTGATATTCGAAGCACAGCCGTAGGGCAGTTTGACATTCTTCAATACGGAGCAGAAAATTTCTTTCTCCTTATTTGTCATGTCAAATATTGCTGCCCTAATTTCATAGTGCTTTCCATCCGCAGATTTAACAGGATGAAGGGGTTTTCTTATGCCCAATTCTTGTAAATCAAAACGAGCATTTAAATGATCTTTTGACTTGCCACCAATATTAAGTAAAGTACATAATATTTTGTCACATATGTTTTTTTATATGTGCATGGCATCAAGGTTATGTCGAAGTGGATTTCGACTCCAATACGGCAAATCAAAAAATATTGACTTCTTTTTAAAAGGGCAATCACTTTTAACCGTTTTCTTGGTTTTCTGCCCAAATTTGTTTTCGTACCCTGACAACAACTCTTTAATATCCGGTCCTGATAGAATTTCTGGAATCTGCCCCATTTCAATTTCTCCATTAAATCTTCCCTTATCCAGCCTCCACTTGTATGTAGGATCAAGAAACTTTATGTGGTTCATGTAGCACATTTTTTTGCTATGTTTTAAATAATATGAAGAGATCTCGTAGTGGCATATGGGACACCCTAGTTTCCCTTTCGTGCTCTAACCAGACAACATGGCATATCCCGGAAAATCGCTAATGGTCCACAACACGCGTGCACATAAAATAAAATTCTGGTTAGTCAAGGCATCGTAAGTTTCGACGCCAACATCCCATAATTCTTTCAACTCCGTAATCAAGGGATGCATATACACGTCAATATTATTCTTGGGAGAATCTGGACCGGATATTATTGTTGAAAGAATCAGGTTTTCTTGTTTCATGCATAGCCAAGGTGGAAGGTTGTAGTTTACCAACACAATCGGCCATGTACTATGAGTTAAATTCATTGAACCATAAGGGTTAAATCCATCCGATGCTACACCCAAGCTCACATTCCGATTTTCTGATGAAAAATCAGGATATAGAGCATCCATCGTCTTCCAAGCCTGACCATCAGCTGGATGTCTTAGTTTCCCATCTTCTTTTCGTCCCGCTGCATGCCATGTCATAAGTTTGGAAAAGTCTCTGCACATAAACATCCTTTTCAACCTTGGCTTTAGTGGAAAGTACCTCATTACATTAGCCGGCACTTTGTGAATGAACTTTTCCGGGTCATTATTTGCAGCGGTGCCTTTTTTCTCTTGTACAACCCACCTTGATACACCACAAGTTTGACAAACATCTTTATCTTTATTTTCTGCCCAATACAACATGCAACTATTAGGACACGCATGTATTTCCTGGTAATCTAGACCTAAATCCCTAATGTCATTCTTTGCGGCATTGAAGGACAGAGGCAGGTGGGCATCAGGAAATGCTTCTTTCATTAGCTTTAGTAATTCCCCAAATGTAGACTCGCTAATAATAAAGTCTGATCATGAAACTTAATCGAGAAAAGTTAGTACAACCGGGATATAGCGGCTGTTTTCCCGCCTTAACATGTCGATAGAACTTTTTAGCCTTTGCATTTGGACTGACTTCCGAGTAATCCAGATTTTCGAACTTCTTACCCGTACAATTGAACATCGCATCTAAATTATCTTTAATATCCATCCCCGTTTGACAGTCCATGAAGTCATTGCCAGCTCTTAATTTCGCTTGCGAAACATCGTAAATCCATTTGACATGTGATGGAGAAGGCCCATTGCAAACGAGATGATCATAGATGCCATTTTGACAATGCCATTTTTTATCCATACAGTTTATGCAAGGGCACTTCATTTCACCCCAATACAAGAAACGGGGAATGCATTTTCCGGAAAAGCTTTTATCCCCCTGCTATATTCTGCACTATATCTTGGATATCCTATCCAAATGTTACCCTCATCTTCCATTATGACAATTTTTCCGCTACCTAGTAACACTAAAAATGTATACCACTAATAGTTTCAAAAATCAACATGTCCGAGCCTGTAAAGGTTTAAACATATTAAAATATACCACATCACAACAAATTAGATCTGAGTTTAAATCTTGAGAAAAAGTCTGTATTTAAGTAACTTTTACCCCATCCATGTCAATCAAAAATAGCACAACAGAGTTTTATAAGAGAAACAAACATGTTAATTCTGATAGCAAAACAGAGCACTAGCCACAAAATCACTATAAAAACCAATAGATAAATATTAGCAATAAAATACCAATCATATTAATATATCTACCTATCTTTCAGTTTCAGGTATATCATATTAATATATCTACCGACTCTTTACTTTAATATTCAAGATCATCTTTTATTTCAAGAATTTTAGTAAAGTTTTAAACTTTCAGTCTCAACTTGGTCTTTCTGGTGATTAAAGGTTGTTAATTAGAGTTTGTATAGTTCTTTAATAAAAAAATAAATATTGAAAATTTATCATTCCGATAAAGACAAGACAATTTTAACAAATACATTTTAAACAATAAAATTACAGCAGTGAAAACAAAAGAACCACAAACTAAGCATGAAATTGGAAAACAAAATTTTAATATTTTACCTAGATAAATCGAAGCCACAAGCTGAAAGCCCTAATTCACCTGCAAAAACAAAAAACAAAATCAATGAGTATAGGGCAAACATGGGAGCAAAGAAAATGTATGTATAAATTACCTGTGTATAGAAATACGAGAACTTTGTAGATCGAGAGAGATTTGTATATAGAGTTACGGTATTAATTTGGAGAGATGTTGTATAAGAAAGAGACATAAAGATATGGAGAGAAATTTTAGAGTACGAGAGAGGTAAAAATGTACAGAGATAGAGAGCGCGAGAGAGATAGAGATGGAACGATGAGAGTAAGAGGGGGAGAGAGTACCAGGGGAAGACCGAGAGAGTGGATTCGGGGAAGGGGAAGTAAAAAATTGTATTATTTTTATTACCTTAAAATCTTGAAATTCTAATATTAAAATTTATAATGTGTATTTATAATATATAAATGAAATTATATAAGTTAAAAATTATTTTGTATTATAAATCAAACTTTCAAAATAAAACATAGATCGTTATTTAAACTTCATTATACATATATATTTTTTATAATATATTAAACTTTAATAAAAAATAAAAAATATTTTTAATTATAAAATTAAAAATATGATAAGTAAGTATTTATATTAAATATAAATAATTTTAGTCAAATTTATCCTATGTTATATATCAAACTTTAAGAGTAAAATAATATGAAAATTTAAATTTCATTTCAATATTGTAATTATATTTGTATTTGACAATAACATTAAAATATTATTAAAAAAATAGATATAATGCAACAAAATCAAAGGTGTTGCACGTCTCGCAACACCATTTCTATTTTGCAACAACAAATGTATATCTAGTGCAATACTATTTCAGTAGTGTTTCACAAGATCAAAAATCAACAATCTATTGAAACGCTTTGGGGGCAACACTCGCTAAAAGTATTGCCTATGAGCACTTATGGCATAGTGTAGTGTGTGCTATCTTCCCGGCAGTAGCGTGCGCTGGCTTCCATCCACTATTGCGTACGCTACTCGGGCAACTTAGCGTACGCTAACCTCCTTGCCCGAAATAGATTTGTGAACGCGCTACAAACGGTATGACACAATCGCTATCGAAAATCAGCGAAATATTGGCAAGAAACACAACATACAAGATCAAGCTCGAACCAAACTCATGATTACCAATATTCGACAAATTGCAAACCAACCCACGAGGTTCACAAATTAATAATCATTGCCAAAAAAAGTACGGGTATTACATTCTCTCCCCCTAAGAATAAGTTTCGTCCCAAAACTTACGACACGAATAATTCGGGATACCTCGACTTCATATGCTCTTATGTCTCCCACATGGCTTCTTCCGACCCATGTATCGACCATTGTACTTTAACCAAAGGGATAATTTTGTGCTTAAGTTGCTTTATTCGACGCTCCAAAATCTGGATTGGTTTCTCCTCAAAGGTGATATCAGAATTTAACTCAATCTCTCCAAAATCAATGATATGCCTAGGGTCCGGTATGTATTTCCTCAACTGAGAAACATAAAATACATTATGAACATGACTCAGTGAAGGCGGAAGGCCCAAACAATAAGCAAGTTCACCAATTCGCTCTAAAATCTCGAATGGTCCAATATATCTCGGACTGAGTTTACCCTTCTTCCCGAAGCGATAAACTCCTCGGGTTGGTGATACCTTTATCAACACATGATCGCCGTCTTCGAACTCCAATGGTCAATGTCGATTGTCGGCATATGACTTCTGTCGATTTTGGGCGGCCAAAAGCCTCTCACGAATTAAAACAATATTTTCCCGAGTTTCCACTAACATGTCCGGCTCCGTCCCAATCAATTCGGAGGAATCATCCCAACACAATGGTGACTTACATCCGTCCATATAGAGCCTCAAATGGTGCCATCTCAATCGACGCATGCCAACTATTATTGTAGGCAAATTCGATTAGTGGCAAGTGTGATTCCCAATCATCCTTTCAATTTAAGGCACATGCTCGCAGCATGTCCTCAAGGGTCTGAATTGTCCGTTAAGATTGTCCATCAGTCTGAGGGTTGTACGATGTATTAAGCCTCAGTTCTGTCCCCAAAGCTCGGTGAACGGATTGCCAGAAATGCGGCACAAATCTACCATCTCGATCGGAAATAATGCTCTTAGGAGTCCCGTGCAATCTCACGATTTCTGCGATGAATTTACGAGCTAGCTTCTCGTGCCCCCAATTATCCTTAATTCCCGGAAAGTGAGCTGAGTTGGTTAGTCGATCAACAATAACTCAAATCATGTTCATCCCCATTCGTGTCCTCGACATATTTGTGACAAAATCCATCGTTGTATCTTCCCATTTCCATTCTGGAATTGGTAGCGATTTAAGCAACCCTGCTGGTCATTGATGTTCAATCTTGACCTGCTGACACACTACACCAAAAATAGGATTTTATGACATTGCAACTCGCTGGATTTGTGACTGTCATTGACAGTCACACCTTTATGACTGCCAATAACAGTCACAAAGACCAAACAGTGATAAATCTAAATGCTTGTGACTGTTAATGACTATCACAAGTGTTCTGACTGTCTTGAGCAATCACAAATCCAAATACTTATGACTGTCTTGAGCGGTCATAAACTTTTCAGTTTTATGTATAAATACATTTTGACAAACCCTAGCTTCTCTTCCTTTTTCTTGTCTTTCGTTCATATTCTCATCCAGGATCTTACACCCGATCTATCAAAAGCGAAAGAAAAAATTCCAACAAATTGAATCCTTCTTAGAGAACACATATATTCTCTGTCAATCTGGGTATCTATTCGATTGAATGTGGGCTACGGAGGTCTATCTGAGAAATCAAATTCCACTCCTTCCGGCTGGAATTCGTTCCTATGGACTGGGTCGGGGCCCCGACGATCAAAGGGTTGCATCTTCAATTCCATCAGATGGGGTAAGCTTCTATTGGTGAAGGTCCTAATTGGGAAGGCTTGCTAAAGTGTAGTCTCGCTCATTCTGATGGTACTAATTCTTCTCGTAATTTGAGGTACGATCCTTCTCGTCTTCAGTCTCTATGTTGAACATGTGAGATAATTTCTTCTCCTTCATGATTTAATGAATACATATTTGTATAATAAATGATTTGTTCTTGAATAGGATAGATTTGATGTTGATAGAAGCTATATACCGTTGCCGTTTTAGAGTTTCCAGTTTATTGTTCTAGAGGGAAAAAAATAATGTTTTTTTTTCCTTTTTGCTAACGGTCTGGAGCCGCTCATGGTTCTATCTAATAGTTGACCATTTCATGTGCTTATTGTGGCGCTGGACTTAGCTGCCCACTGGCCCCATAGAATTTGCATCCCATCCAACCTTTTTGGTTATTTCCCCTTTTACACTAGTGAAAAAGCAGCAATTTTTATGGCATCCCTGCTGAAAGAGAGAATAAAAAGACCTTTAGCTGATTTTAAGACTTATTCTGCTTTCAAGTTGATAATTCGAATCCCAATAGATACAGTACGTTGTCTTTGCTCCATTGCTGCTCTTTTTTTATGGTAAGTAACCATGATCACGATCTAGTTTTTTTGTATTGCGGAAATTAGACCGTTTATTTTTAATGAAATTCATTTCTCTTTGCATTGAGCTTCTTTACCATTTGTTGCTGCCTTGCATTTGTAAAACCCGCAAATTCGATTTCCGGTAATTTTCATTTTCCGGCGGAGGTCCGTTTCGACAACTCGCTTGACACTGTTTTGGAATTCTGAACCTATTTTGTTCTTGGAGTTTCTCCGCTTAGACGGGTCTCGATGATGCTTTTACGAAATTTCATCTTGTGTTATATTTTGTCTCATGTGCATTTGATTCTCGTTAAACTCGTTCGATTTCGTCATTTTATTACTTCCATGAGTTCGTATGATTGAGTAGAACATGTTGTGAGTTTCGGATTGTTAATCCGACGTTGTATCGTGATTTTCGGATGTTTGGGCCGTTTTTGTAACTTCCTAGAAATTTAGGGAATTTGTTCCTTGTTCGACCTTGGTTGTGTACCTCAGATCGTTTTGGGGTTCCGTACTTCCATTTCGTGTTATTGTTGCCCAAATATCGATTCCTATTGCTTTTATTCTCTTCCGATCTTTTTCGTCATTTTGGGACCCGAGGGCGTGAGCCGCGGCACAAGGATTGTGCGCCGCGGCACACATACTACCCGATTGTTGGCCGAGCAGTGTGCAGCCGCGGCACAAGGATTGTGCGCCGCGGCACACAGCGAGTCAAGCCGCGGCACACTTGTCCGGCCGCGGCACACCCGTGTGGCACTGCGGCTAAAACCTCCTGTATCCGCGTGCCCGACAGCCCGGCAAAGGCCGCGGCACATGCCGAGTCCGAGCCGCGGCACACTCCAAATGAGCCGCGGCACAACGAGCGGTCACCACCACCGGGCGCAATTTTGGCCCGTGCCGCGCACGCTTAGCCGAGCCGCGGCACACAATGCGGGCCGCTATAATCGGGTGTTTTCAGCGAGTTTCGCTCATTTCCTCCTTTTCTTCCACCGTGTGCGAGAGAGAGAGGTTGAGAGGGGATTTCTTCTCCATCCACCCTTTTGATTGTGTGTTTTTCTTCATCTTCCTTCGATCGTGTAGCTCGGATTGTGGATCTAGCACGTGTTCTTCGGATTATAGGGTTTGTATCTTCAAGAGGTAAGATCTCTTATACCCTAGTATGATTTTTGGGGAGGGTTTGGTGGTGATCTTGTGTTTTAATCCGAATTAACCGATGTTGTTGTTAGATTTTGATAGTACTCTCGTGACCCTTGCTTTTCTTGTTTTTGGTTGGGATGAAATCCCGTTAGTTCACCGTTAACCGATTTCAATTCCCTACGCACTCTTGGTGTTCGATAAATTGTCCCAACGGGTAGAACTAGGAGGGATTTCTTCGTATTCATGATGTGAGATTGATTGTATATCATTAATGTGTTAGGGTCGGATTTGAGAGGATTGTTCGGACCGGAACCTATTCCTTCGTCGTCTCCTTCGCGTCGTATTACCAAGGCAAGTACCTCGATATACGAATCGTAACTGCGTGAAATCATTGTTGTCGAAGTGTATGAGTTTATATGGAGGTATATATATGTATGTGTATATATATATATATGTGTTTATATATATATAGTTACATGTTAAATATATGTATGTATATACGTATATTAATATATATGTTTATGTCTGTGATCGACGAGTGTTGAATTCTAACATTAGTTGATGTACTCAACTTGGATTGATGGGCGAACTATAGTTATTCATATAATATAGTGAGGTTATATATTTATATATATACATATATATCTATATATATAAATGTGTATATATTCAGTTGAGTCGCAACATAGAGATATATGTGCGGTGTTGATTGAGTTTGATTGATAACGTGCGTGTTATTGTTTATTTGTGTGGATATGGACTGGCGGAGAAATTGTGTGACTTGATGTACCGAGTTGAAAATTGTTGTGACAATTGTCCGTGTGCTTGATGTTTGAACAATGTGGATACTTGTTGTGAGAAAACGTCATATCCGGGAACCTCTGAGGGCGGGGCGGTGTACTCCGGCCTGGTGTACGCTGCAATGTGCGGCTCCATATGGGTGGTGAACGCCGGTGTCACCTAATGCGCGTGCAAGGGGCGGCTCTTGCGGGAGTGACGCCGGTGCGGTGACATGTTCAAGGAGCGGCCGACATAGTGGAGTGAACGCCGGTGCACAGGTGTGCAGTGGAGGCGCCTGGCAGGCTTATTGGTTACGGGTATTCGAGTGATAGCTAAGACCCCGTTACCGAACGATATTCGTATCTCAAATTCTTTCAACTCACTTTTAAATGTTTGTCTTGATATAGACCGCAATTCGCGTTTTTGAAGGCTTGTTTCAAATTGTTTTTAAAGCGTTGGTATCAGGGTTAATTAACCAAGGAGGTTTGACGAAACCTCCGAGGGTTAATTAATCGGGGGTCTTGAGCAGGATATGTCGAATGAGAGTTTGTGCCTTTGATTGTATTGTGGTGCCATTCTGTGTATTGGGTCGAGGACCCTGTGGAATGTTGAGATGATTGATTTCGTGATGATGTTATTCGGATCGGGTTGAGAACCCTGCGAGATGTTGTAATGATTTCGTTTGTGACAGTGTTCTATAAATTGGGTCGAGGACCCCGAATAAGTTGACTTGGTTTTCGTGTAATTGTCTTCCATATGTTGGGTCAAGGACCCGAGAGCTTTTGAAATTATTTCCAAAAGTATTTCCATTCGATTTTAAAAACCCCCAGACGGCCCGAGTCAATAATAACATTTGCAAACCATCTTATCAAAACATTTTTTTTCCTTTTTCAAAGGGATCTTCCTGACTCCTTGGGCTCGTTTAAAGTTTCTTGAATGTTATTTTCCGTAAGGAGAATATGACTATGTGATTACCTTTCACCTTGTGTATGCGAGTGTTATTCTGTGCTGACTGTGGGAATGTATGGTTTGTGTTAAGGCTTCACGGCGGTTGAATTTTGTGTTGTTACTGTTTGTATATCTTGTCTATTATGTACTTGCACTAGCAAAATTCCAGTTTGCTAACCCCCGAGTTTTTGGGGGGTGGGTGCCTGTTATGCGCTCAGGTTTTGGCAGCTCGGGAGCAGTCACACGATTGGCTTGGAAGGAGATGGAAGACGATGATGCTAATCACACCAGAGTCAGAGTCTTTTCTTTTGTATCATTTTGGTCGGTATTTCTCTGTCGTTCGAGTATTCACCCTTGCATGGGTGTAGTTACCATTTATTAAATTGAGTTGTCATTCTTTCCTGTGTTCAAGTTTATTGTTGTCATTGTAAAATGAATGTCGTTAGTTTATGAATTGGTTTATGACCTTGTCGGTCTGCTTTGTATTAAATTTTGACCCCGGTCGGTCAATCTTTAAGTAGTCTTTTGGAGTTTAGCCTGGTGGATCCTTGTGATAAGGGTCTACGGCGTGTGACATTCCCGGTCGTATTCTGGGGGTGTTACATTTATGGTATCAGAGCTTAGGTTTGCGAAAAACCTAGGCCGTTGGGTCAAGTCCATGTCTTGTGTAAGTCGCGCGCATCAGAGTCGTGATTAGTATCGTGGTTCCGACATCATCTTCCAATCCGTGATGGTAAGCCTCTGATCGTAAGTCCCCTTATATACGTATTTGATTACATTGTGCTAATATGCTTAATGTGAACTAGGAATTGGAACTTGTTGGTGATATTATCGTTTTAGGATATAACATGCGCATGCGGTCCGAGCATAAATAGTTACGTAGTATGCTTCGGAAGTCGAGCATGTTTATCTGTTTCGGTACTTTATTAGAATGAATTTACGAATGATAATGTTATCCACCGCATGAGTATTTTAAGATGGTTTTTGTTATCTTGCAAACCGAGTTTTGATATTTTGGTCTTGCATGTTTTGATAGTATTCTTATGACGGTATTTGATGTTTTATAAATGACTTTTGTGAGTATTTGAGAATATTACCGACATCGGCCTTTTTGGCATTTTGAACATTTTTTTTTAAATGATTTTTAGCCTGGTAGGTTCCGGCACGGGGCCCACGGCGCTGTAGTATCTCGAATATTTTAAAGTGATGCTTTGAAATTTCCTAACATTGTCCGAAGCCATGATTTAATATCGTCATGTTAAATGGTCACGTATCTCGGTGGAAAATTCTCTCAAATAAACATTTTGGAAGAAGAGGAAGGATTTTCAAAATTGTGGTATTTGGGACTCAACATTCTTGAAATATTTCAAATTAGTTACGAAATTATTTTCAATTTTTTTTATTACATCACTCGAAAATAATTTTTAGAGTCGTTATATAAACTTCCTCTTCCGAAATAAAAGACAGTGTTTACAAGTCTTGGGCGCAACGTGACTAGCCCTCTTTTTCAAAAATTTGTTTTCATTAAGTGCATACATATAATGACCGTCCTCGTCGAGGAACTCGAAATTGACTTCATAAAACTTTATGCTTTACGATAGTACCGTTATTCTAAGGATGCTAACTAAAACCCGGGTTGATAATTGTGGTATATTGTACGACTGATAAACTAATACTGTTGATCGGTGTTATCCGTATTAGTATGTCAAGCCTCGGCGGACGTGGACGTGATGATGGAAATGGAAGCGGCAAGGTGGTTCGTACGACCACGATCCATGCTACGGTGAAGGAGTATCTAGATCAATCGATATCCTATGAAATCTCCTCAGTGGTCGAGCCCACGAGCGAAGCCAAGAGACCAAGGATATCTGGGAAGTTTTTGGGCGGTGAAGAGCCTAAGGCTCCCAAACCCCCACGTCGTTCGAACGCATCGTCTTCGCGATCAGGAGCGAGCACTTGGAATCCCAAGCCAGCATCGGTGACTCTCGGTAAGAAGGGAGGGTGCTTCAACTGCAATCGTCAGGGACATGTTCGTGCAAATTGTCCCTTTCCACTCTTGACTTGTTACCGGTGCGGGTGTGAAGGTCATCGGGAGAAGCATTGTGAGATAATTTCCGAACTGGCAAAGAATGCTACCCTATTGGCGAACAGAGCAAGTGACCGGAGAATGTCCCGAAACCTCATGTCTCCTTCTGAAGAACCTAACATGGGAGGATGAATATTTTGTAATATGCCCTAATCGTTGCTGTTTTGGACGATCGTGACTTTGATCGTTCTTCATTTCATTGCTCTATGTTACCAACTCTTGCTGTTCTAAGTTCGGGATCGAAATGTTTTCTTAGTATGGGGAAATGTACTACCCGTACTCTTCGTAGTATTTTCAGTGTTGGGTGACTTTCATTGCTGGTACTTCATCTATGACCCTCTCGATAATTTTTTTTTTAAACTACCCTGTTGTACTTAGCCTACCGTTCTCCGAACGAATTTCAGAACCGTGTTGTTAGACTCCGTGAATTATTGTGGTCTTTCCACATCTGAGTTTGATTCTTGCAGAAATTTTGTTCGAAGCTAATATTCCCTAGCGTGCAATTAACATTTCCGGATGTATTATGAACTTGGATGCGGTTGGTTGAGCCCGAAACATGATTTTCAGGACGTCTGAACTATTTTGTGATTTTTCTTCCCTCTAGGAGTTTTGGTATCCAAATTCATACTCCTCCACCTCAACTTATCGTGTTCCCATACATTTTTATCGCCTCGACTCACGTACCGGATGCTCGCTAGGTCTGTTCATCGTATTTCTGGAACCTTGCATTCGCGCTTTGCTCGTGATGAATTGGGGCTGAGCAAGTAGTTATTTCCTTGATTGTTCCGCCGCTCTCTATTTTAAGTTTCGGGACGAAACTTCTTTTAAGGAGGGTAGAATGTAATACCCGCAAATTCGATTTCCGGTAATTTTCATTTTCCGGCGGAGGTCCGTTTCGACAACTCGCTTGACACTGTTTTGGAATTCTTAACCTATTTTGTTCTTGGAGTTTCTCCGCTTAGACGGGTCTCGATGATGCTTTTACGAAATTTCATCTTGTGTTATATTTTGTCTCATGTGCATTTGATTCTCGTTAAACTCGTTCGATTTCGTCATTTTCTTACTTCCATGAGTTCGTATGATTGAGTAGAACATGTTGTGAGTTTCGGATTGTTAATCCGACGTTGTATCGTGATTTTCGGATGTTTGGGCCGTTTTTGTAACTTCCTAGAAATTTAGGGAATTTGTTCCTTGTTCGACCTTGGTTGTGTACCTCAGATCGTTTTGGGGTTCCGTACTTCCATTTCGTGTTATTGTTGCCCAAATATCGATTCCTATTGCTTTTATTCTCTTTCCGGATCTTTTTTCGTCATTTTGGGACCCGAGGGGGGGCGTGAGCCGCGGCACAAGGATTGTGCGCCGCGGCACACATACTACCCAGTTGTTGGCCGAGCAGGCTGTACCGTGTGCCGCGGCACAAGGATTGTGCGCCGCGGCACACAGCCGAGTCAGTGCCGCGGCACACTTGTCCGGGCCGCGGCACACCCGTGTGGCACCTGCCGGCTAAAACCTCCTGTACCGCGTGCCCCGGCACAGTCCGGCAGTGCCGCGGCACATGCCGAGTCTGAGCCGCGGCACACTCCGAATGAGCCGCGGCACAACGGCCGTCACCACTGGCGCAATTTTTGGCCCTGTGCCGCGGCACAGATTAGCTGAGCCGCGGCACACAATGCGGTCAGCGCTATAACTGGGTGTTTTCAGCGAGTTTCGCTCATTTCCTCCTTTTCTTCCACCGTGCGCGAGAGAGAGAGGGTTGAGAGGGGGATTTCTTCTCCATCCACCCTTTTGATTGTGTGTTTTTCTTCATCTTCCTTCGATCGTGTTGCTCGGATTGTGGATCTAGCACGTGTTCTTCGGATTATAGGGTTTGTATCTTCAAGAGGTAAGATCTCTTATACCCTAGTATGATTTTTGGGGAGGGTTTGGTGGTGATCTTGTGTTTTAATCCGAATTAACCGATGTTGTTGTTAGATTTTGATAGTACTCTCGTGACCCTTGCTTTTCTTGTTTTTGGTTGGGATGAAATCCCGTTAGTTCACCGTTAACCGATTTCAATTCCCTACGCACTCTTGGTGTTCGATAAATTGTCCCAACGGGTAGAACTAGGAGGGATTTCTTCGTATTCATGATGTGAGATTGATTGTATATCATTAATGTGTTAGGGTCGGATTTGAGAGGATTGTTCGGACCGGAACCTATTCCTTCGTCGTCTCCTTCGCGTCGTATTACCAAGGCAAGTACCTCGATATACGAATCGTAACTGTGTGAAATCATTGTTGTCGAAGTGTATGAGTTTATATGGAGGTATATATATGTATGTGTATATATATATATATATATATATATGTGTTTATATATATAGTTACATGTTAAATATATGTATGTATATACGTATATTAATATATATGTTTATGTCGGTGATCGACGAGTGTTGAATTCTAACATTAGTTGATGTACTCAACTTGGATTGATGGGCGAACTATAGTTATTCATATAATATAGTGAGGTTATATATTTATATATATACATATATATCTATATATATAAATGTGTATATATTCAATTGAGTCGCAACATAGAGATATATGTGCGGTGTTGATTGAGTTTGATTGATAACGTGCGTGTTATTGTTTATTTGTGTGGATATGGACTGGCGGAGAAATTGTGTGACTTGATGTACCGAGTTGAAAATTGTTGTGACAATTGTCCGTGTGCTTGATGTTTGAACAATGTGGATACTTGTTGTGAGAAAACGTCATATCCGGGAACCTCTGAGGGCGGGGCGGTGTACTCCGCACGGTGTACGCTGCAATGTGCGGCTCCATATGGGTGGTGAACGCCGGTGTCACCTAATGCGCGTGCAAGGGGCGGCTCTTGCGGGAGTGACGCCGGTGCGGTGACATGTTCAAGGAGCGGCCGACATAGTGGAGTGAACGCCGGTGCACAGGTGTGCAGTGGAGGCGCTGGCGAGCTTATTGGTTACGGGTATTCGAGTGATAGCTAAGACCCCGTTACCGAACGATATTCGTATCTCAAATTCTTTCAACTCACTTTTAAATGTTTGTCTTGATATAGACCGCAATTCGCGTTTTTGAAGGCTTGTTTCAAATTGTTTTTAAAGCGTTGGTATCAGGGTTAATTAACCAAGGAGGTTTGACGAAACCTCCGAGGGTTAATTAATCGGGGGTCTTGAGCAGGATATGTCGAATGAGAGTTTGTGCCTTTGATTGTATTGTGGTGCCATTCTGTGTATTGGGTCGAGGACCCTGTGGAATGTTGAGATGATTGATTTCGTGATGATGTTATTCGGATCGGGTTGAGAACCCTGCGAGATGTTGTAATGATTTCGTTTGTGACAGTGTTCTATAAATTGGGTCGAGGACCTCGAATAAGTTGACTTGGTTTTCGTGTAATTGTCTTCCATATGTTGGGTCAAGGACCCGAGAGCTTTTGAAATTATTTCCAAAAGTATTTCCATTCGATTTTAAAAACCCCTAGACGGCCCGAGTCAATAATAACATTTGCAAACCATCTTATCAAAACATTTTTTTTCCTTTTTCAAAGGGATCTTCCTGACTCCTTGGGCTCGTTTAAAGTTTCTTGAATGTTATTTTCCGTAAGGAGAATATGACTATGTGATTACCTTTCACCTTGTGTATGCGAGTGTTATTCTGTGCTGACTGTGGGAATGTATGGTTTGTGTTAAGGCTTCACGGCGGTTGAATTTTATGTTGTTACTGTTTGTATATCTTGTCTATTATGTACTTGCACTAGCAAAATTCCAGTTTGCTAACCCCCGAGTTTTCGGGGGGTGGGTGCCTGTTATGCGCTCAGGTTTTGGCAGCTCGGGAGCAGTCACAGGATTGGCTTGGAAGGAGATGGAAGACGACGATGCTAATCACACCAGAGTCAGAGTCTTTTCTTTTGTATCATTTTGGTCGGTATTTCTCTGTCGTTCGAGTATTCACCCTTGCATGGGTGTAGTTACCATTTATTAAATTGAGTTGTCATTCTTTCCTGTGTTCAAGTTTATTGTTGTCATTGTAAAATGAATGTCATTAGTTTATGAATTGGTTTATGACCTTGTCGGTCTGCTTTGTATTAAATTTTGACCCCGGTCGGTCAATCTTTAAGTAGTCTTTTGGAGTTTAGCCTGGTGGATCCTTGTGATAAGGGTCTACGGCGTGTGACATTCCCGGTCGTATTCTGGGGGTGTTACAGCATTGAAGTTGTCAAGAGTTTCTTAGGCAGGTCTGTCTTTAACTGTTAAAGTGTCAAAAATGTATGCTTATGTTGTTTTAACTTTTGGGCTTCAATCCGTATGAGTTCGAAGGGTTATATGACGTTCAGTTTTCTTTGGATTTAGATCGGTCAGTACCACTATGCTTAATGATTCAAATAATTTACTTTTTATTTTGATTGTGAAAATGTACAGATCCCACCTGCAAAGTGTTGCGCCAGGCAAGCTTACTGCAATTGGATACGATGAGAGAATGCTGCTTCACGAAGAAGTATGGTAGCTCTGATCGATCGAGATATTGTTTGAAATTTCTTGTTAGCGGTTGAGATATAAATTAATTTTTTCTCTACCATACTTCCTCCTTTCCATTTAATTTTATATACAGTTAAATAATTTCTCTTTAGTCTTTTATCCATACATACTGATCATTTAGTGAAGCTTTCAACTACTATCCTTTATATCTCTTGGCAGTCAATTGATCAGATAGTTTAGAAGTACCTGGTTACTTGATAAGTCTGAGCTAAATTTCTTTTTTGTTGTTTCTTTTACTGAAAAGGCTGGATTGAAGTCTAATCCCCATCCAGAAAGACCTGATCGTCTTCGAGCAATTGCTTCTAGCCTCTCAGCTGCAGGTGTAGTGACAGTTACTCCTGTTATAGATAAACCATCTTCCACCCCTAACATGAAAGAGCAAAATATTAGCACATACATGCTTCCATGTTATACTGTCATGCATCTCTTATAGTTTCTTTTGGAAAGTGGTTGGAAATAAATTAATTGACAAGATATAGATGCTTCTTCTTAAAATATGGAGCTGATCTTGTCAAATTTTACTTCATATCCTGATGTTACAGTTCGTTCCAAAGCTCTTGGTGCAATCCG
The DNA here is from genome assembly GCA_033398695.1 of Orobanche coerulescens. Classification (NCBI taxonomy): domain Eukaryota; kingdom Viridiplantae; phylum Streptophyta; class Magnoliopsida; order Lamiales; family Orobanchaceae; genus Orobanche; species Orobanche coerulescens. The sequence continues at coordinate 91,296,437 of CM065814.1, forward strand.
ATTCCGGGATCCTACTTGGTTGCTCAAAGATCTCTTTGAGTGTCTTATGTCTGGTAAGGCTTCCATAGCCGACCTCACAGCTATCATTCAAAGAAAGCTTTCATAAGAATAGATTCTAAGAATGATAAATAGAATTATGAATCTTCTGAATGTCCAAACACAATACCGCAAGTTTTTGCCAAGAAAAACTTATTTGAGGCATATGTTTAAAGGAAAATAAACCGGGTGTTTGGAAAAATAGAGCTTTTGATTTTTGTTATGTTATCATAATAAGTAGTGCCTACCTTAATGATATTCATGATGATAGATTGGATCGAGCAAGATATTAATTATGATTTTTATTTTTTATTTTTTTCCTTTGTGATTATTCTGCAGTTCATTGCGGGATGTGGCAAGTTTTTGAAGGGACTGCAGGCAGATGTAACAATCAGAAGTTTGGTAGTGTTCGCAATTAGAAGCTAAAGCATTACTGAAAAAGTTACAAGAGACTGTTTGGTGAACAAGTTGTATAAGTGCTTTACTTGTGTATAAGTTGTATATGTGCTTTATTCCCAATGAGTTGGTTTGGAATTTTTTACGGGCTAATTTTGAGCATTACGTTGTGATTTTTATGTCTTGTAAAAATTAATTAGAGTGTTGTGTGAATACTTTGAGAAATATGTTTGGATTGTATTATGAATTCATTGCGAAAAATAATTAGATTGCATTGAGAGAAAAATGGGGTTTTACTATTTTTTTTGTATTTTTTTCAACATTTGTGACTTCTAAAAACAGTCACAAGACAATCATGAAAAATGATATTTGTGACTGTCCATGGAAGTCACGAAAGTTGAAATTCGTGACTGCTAATGACTGTCAACAAAGATGAAATTCGTGACTGCTAATGACAGTCATAGATGATATTTGTGACTGCCATAGAAAGTGGTATTGTAAAGTCATATAAATGAGGTTTTGTCACTGTCTTGTGACTGTTTTTGACAGTCACAAAAAACTTGTAACTGGTGATTTTATGACAGTCATTTGTGACTGTTTTTGCCATTTATGACAGTTTTTGACAGTCACAAAATCATGATTCTGGTGTAGTGACATGTCAAGCATTTTGACACAAATTCTTTAACATCATTCTTCATATTGCCCCACCAATAATTATTCTTCACATACTTGTACATTTTGCTCGTACCGGGGTGAAGAGAATACGGTGCAATGTGCGCTTCCCTCAATATGGTCTGTTTAAGCTCGGCATCCGCAGGTATACAGAGTCTACCTCGAAACCTCAGAACAACATCATCTTAAATCATAAATCCGGGAGCTTTCCTCTAACCACGTCCTCTATTAGCTGGACGAATAACGGATCCTCCAATTGTTTTGATTTGATTTCATCGATTAAAGACGACGAGATTTCCAAAGTGCATAATTGGCCTTGAACTTTCTGAAGCCAAATCTCTATATCTTGCCTAATTATATCTTGACGGATCTCGTGTTGAGATGTAAGCATCTTCAGCATTTGGAGTGCTACCGGTTTCCGACTCAACGCATCCGCTACAACATTAGCTTTTCCTGGATGGTATAATATCTCAAGATCATAGTTCTTAATCAGCTCTAACCATCAACGTTGTCTCATATTTAGCTCCTTATGGCTAAATATATATTTTAGGCTTTTATGATCCGTGTAATTTTACACGAAGAGCCATAAAGATAATGCCTCCAAATCTTTAGCGCGAATACAACCGCCGATAACTCTAAATCATGTGTAGGGTAATTCATTTCATATGGTTTCAATTGTCGAGACGCATATGAAATTACTCTACCTCTTTGCATTAAAACACAACCCAATCCAAGTCCGGAAGCATCACTATACACTTCGAAATCATCGGTACCCTTGGGTAATGATAACACGGGCACCGAAGTTAACCGTCGTTTAAGTTCATCAAAACTGTTTTGTCTATCATTAGTCCACTTGAACTTCTGAGATTTCTGGAGTTACTGAGTGAGTGGTCGAGCGATTTTTAAAAACCCCTCGACGAATCTACGATAATATCCGGCAAGCCCTAGAAAACTCCGGGTCTCCTTCACACTCCTAGGTGGTTCCCACTCAACAATGGCCGCTATCTTTTGGGGATCTACTCGAACTCCATCAACCGAGATTACATGGCCAAGAAATGTCACCTCTTTAAGCCAGAATTCGCACTTTGAGAATTTAGTATAAAGTTTCTCCATTCTCAAAGTTTTCAACACCACTCGGAGATGTTCAGCGTGATCTTCCTCATTCCTGGAGTAGACAAGAATATCATCAAGGAAAAGGACCACAAACTTATCAAGATAGTCAATGAAAACTTTGTTCATCAGCTGCATAAACACGGCAGGAGCATTGATTAGCCCAAACGGCATAACCACAAATTCATATTGGTCGTACCGAGTACGGAAATCAGTCTTCGGAATATTAGAATCCCGAATCCTCAGCTGGTAATATCCTGATCGCAAGTCAATCTTAGAGAAAACCGTGGCACCCTGAAGTTGGTCGAACAAGTCATTTATTCGAGGCAAAGGATACTTGTTCTTAATGGTCAACTTATTCAATTCCCGATAATCAATGCATAGACGAAACGATCCGTCCTTTTTCTTAACGAAGAGAACAGGTGCACCCCAAGGTGATGCACTAGGTCGAATATACCCTTTGTCAAGAAGCTCGCCCAATTGTTTCTTCAGTTCTAACATCTCGGTGGGTGCCATACGATACGGCGCTTGAGAAACAGGTGCTGCGCTTGGCATAAGATCAATAGGAAACTCTACCTCTCTAGACGGAGGTAATCCCAGAAGATCATCCAGAAATACATCTCACAGCTGTATTCGACAATAAATCAGCTTCACCTTCATCAGTGCTCATGGCGTAACACCAATAACCAACATAGTTTTGTTTCAAAAATTTTATCGCCTTGACAGCGGAAATCACCCCTCCTGAACTACCCGGTTTACGACCCAAGAAAGTGTGCTCGACACCATCTTCCGCTATTATAGAAATAGTTCGCGTTCGGTAGTTCATGACAGCACCATGACGATTCAACCAATCATCTCCAAGAATCACGTCCTCTCCGTTTTGATCTACCACAATGAGGTCTGAAGGCCAATCTCGACTCCCGATATACACAAGACAATTCTTAATTTCTCAATTCCCAATCAAATGCTCCCCACTTGGAGTACGTACTACGAATGGTTCGCATTCAATCAAACACTCAAGACCCAAACGTTTCACACAATCCAGAGCAATAAACGAATGGGTAGCTCCCGAATAAAATAAGACTGATACACATTGAGAAAGTATTTGCGTGATACCTGTAGCTACCAGAGCCTCTGTGTCGTCCGCGCGTCTCATCTGGTACACTCTTGGCTGTACCGAACCCACACTCGATACATCTTGATGATCCAACCGGCCTCGGCCTCTTCCACGTCCCAAAGTCTGTTGCGGCTGATTAGATGTAGCCCTCGGGTTTACACTCGGAGTTGGTGCCGAACTCTGATGTTTGATGAATCTAGTGGCAGTCTCGCAATGAGCCGCCCGATGACCGGCCTGTCTACATATGAAACAAATAATGGAAGGAAGTGGACACTCGCAAAACTGATGGCCTGCTTGATTACAATTAAAACATTGTCCTCTACAAAAGGCAGAAGACTGGCCCGGTCGAAAACTCGGAGCACTACTAGCTTGCTCAACAGACTTCCCGATAGCGGAATGAGAAGCTTGAGATTTGAGAAATCCACCACTCTTACTTCCCGAAAAGCCAACAGTCGTCTTCGGCTTCTTGTTCTCGGTACCCGACCTTGACGCAGAAATGACCATCTCGATGGCCAAGGCACGATCCTGGTACTCCTTCAAAGTAACACATCTGAAACCTGCTATAGCCTCACGAATCCTGGGTTTCATTCTCAAATCAAAGTAACGGATTTTATCCGCTTCAGTCTTTACTTGCTCACGAACATGGTTCAGTTGTTGATTATATGTGACGATGGCCTCGGTGACAGGTACATCTTGAGGTGTTGCCGTAAAGAAATTTGCAATACGTTTCTCTTTAACAGGCTAAGGACAATACTCTTCCTCTACCGCAGCTTTAAACTCGGCTCAAGTGGCCACACGATCCGTAGGTCTCACAGCTTCCCACCAATCCGCAGCCTCCTTGTCGAGGAAATACTGCACAATAGAGGATCCATATCTCTTCGGGGAACGCAACAGCATCAAAAATCCTACCAAACTCAAAAAACCACCCTTTTCAGCCCAACGTATCAGACGCACCAGCAAAATGGGGAGGTTGCATTTTCATCACTCCCTGAAGCCATTTACCCTCATATGTCGGCTGGTCATGATGCCCGGACTCATTCAACTTGACTAACTGTGATGCTACCTGCTGGAGTATAGCAGCTATGACAGCATTCACATTAGGATCAGCCGACGGTTCTTGATTTACAGTAGGATCCGGCTGACCGCTCGGGTTCAGAGAAACGGTGTTCGGCTCCGTACAGGATGCAAAATCAGATGCAACATTAGAAGGTGTGTTAGATTCATTAGCGGTACCACGACCACGGCCTCTGCCGCGTCCACGTCCGCCACGGCATCTCAACATACTGAGATATAAAAGGATTAAAATTATCAGGACAGTTCACAATCCAAGGAATTCAAATCTTCTCTATTATGAAAGCAACAAGGCACAAAAAGAGTTCAAGGAGTCTTACTACCACGGGTCACATGGCTCGACAACAGCACACGGTGTTAAGCTCGATCAGTTTATACGACTCTTACGACTTGACAACCCCAATAACCAAAGGCCTAGGTATTCCTGAAACCTAGGCTCCGATAGCATAAATGTAACATCCCAATTTCATTTTAGGTAATTACACGCCGCAGGACTCACAACGGTCCCACCAGGCTGACGGCACACAAGTTAAACAACAATTCAATACACTAACACCACGACATAACAATCCAACACAGGATACAAAACAAAAGTTAGGCCTTGACTGCGGCCAAAATAGTAGAGTTTAACAACATTCACTCAACGCAAACATCACATGACATAGTGCAACGAAAACAACAACAATACTAAATAAAAAAACCGACTCTGACATTACAAACACAATGACTGATTCGAGCTCTCTAACATCTGGTTTGCTTGTCAACTCTATGTGCACCACATGTAGGCTCCTGTCCCTCGAGAGTACCTGAAATGTACAAAACATTCCACCCCAACAAGGGGTTAGCCACAACCGCTAGTGCAAGTACAGTATTACAATATTTTAATCCACAGGCATTTCCAAATCATTTCAAAATCCAAAAACAGTTCATTTCACGATATTCCGGAATATCAAGTATCAATCATCAGAAAAACACTCCGACAACTCTCGCGACCCGGTCCGGCCGTCAAGCCACCAAGTCCCTGTGCGCCCCCTCGATCAACCCCAGGTGAAATTACCCACTCGAAAGTAACTCTCGCGACCCGGTCCAGCCGCTAAGCCACCAAGTCCCCGTGTGACCCCGTCGATTCAACCCCAAGTGAGAGTACCCAAGAACAACCTTTCAACTCTCATCAGCATCAATTACATTATAGAAATGCATGCCATAAACTAATGCAATAAAGTACTTGCCTGGATTTCTAACTAACAAAGGAGCAACAATGAACAAGGCTACGGTCCGAACTATCTTTCAAATCCCGCTCCTAACAAACATCGAGGCTCAATCAACTACAATTCCGTCAGAAAACTAAGATCCATCCCGAGTTCTACCCTTAGGAACATTTTATCGAACACTATGGGGGCATAATGGGTTTTGCTCGATCCACGAAGAAAAATTCGGAATCAATCCACAAAACTTTGAGGAAATCATGAAATCATACTTATACAACTATATTCGACTATAATCCATCATAAATTTGGAATTAAAACGGTTGGAGAAATGATATCCCCCAAAACCCGCAAAATTCCCCAAAGTTAGGGTTCTAAGAATATTACCTCAATTCCTTGGTGAAGAATGATGTAAGATTGATAAATCTTTGCTTGAAGTTGAAAGAAACTGAGATTCAACAATGCACGACCGAAATCCTCGCCTACACAACCCTGGAAATGCGTAGAGACTCGAAGAAGAGGAACGAGGGTGAAAAATGACAAGTGTTGACCACAACACATGTATTTATATAGGCGAGCCCTAGCGCGCGCTAGTGCTTCCGATTAGCGTGCGTTGTCGGCCTAGGCTTGCAGTCCAGAACCTTATGCCCAGCCGAGCTGGTGTGATCTACGTCCGGCAGCGTGCGCTACATAGCCGAGTTAGCGTGCGCTATACCGCTGAGTTAGCGCGCGCAGATGCCGCCTTAGCATGCGCTCCCTGGTGCCCAGTCCAAGTCCAGAACCTTACTGCCCATCCCGGTAGCGTGCACTATGGCCGAACAGTGTGCGCTACGCCTGGCGAGTTAGTGCGCGCAATGACTGCCTTAGCGTGCGCTACCTGATGGTTCGGCCAAAGTCCAGGCCTCACTGCCCTTGCTGTTCGGGCCGACTAGCGTGCGTTACCATCCGATGATGGCGTGCGCTACCCGATCATCTAGCGTGCATTACTAATATGCCTTAGCGCGCACTAGCTCGATCCCAATCCCAGTCCAGAGCCCTCTGGTCTGTACCATGCTGCCGGTTAGCATGCACTATCTTCCCAACAGTAGAGTGCACTGGCTTCCGTCCACTATTGCGTATGCTACTCAGAAAACTTAGCGTACACTAACCCCCTTGCCCGAAATAGATTTGTGAACGCGCTACAAACGGTATGACACAATCGTTATCCAAAATCAGCGAAATATTGGCAAGAAACACAACATACAAGCTCAAGCTCGAATCAAACACATGATTACCAATCTTTGAAAAATTGCAAACAACCCACGAGGTTCACAAATTAATAATCATTGCCAAAAAAAGTACGTGTATTACACCATCAATACCAAACAATGGTCTTGGGATCAACATCCTTCAACGAACAGTTAATACGAATCTCACTAAGTGAAACATCAACATACAACATATATAACAATCCATCAGAATAATTATCCTCAGAACTGAACAATACTTAAATTACCTCAATGTCGGAGACAATATCCTTTCCACGAACAACATCCCTGAATGAATACACAATTATTCGAATAATATCGAATGAGATGCAGTCCATTTGTAATACCCGGTTATAATTCATTCATTTTCATTCAGTAATTATCAGTCTGTAATTGTCACTCAGTAGTTTTCACTAATTAATAATCATTCATCAGTCATGATCCATTCATTTGCGTTCATTTGGCATGTTGTAACCGTGTATCAGTTACCGATCGTCATTTCATCTCCGTTTGAGTGTCGGAACGGGAGTATTATCATTATCATCGTGATTGGTAGTCTTGTGCTGGAAGTATCCCATGTGTTGGACTTGTTCGCGTTCGCAAACGTTTGGTATGTCGAATCATTCATCGATCGTAGCGAGAAATCGGAGTTGTCGGAATTTCATCTTGTCCAGCAACGAGTTACGGCCGTAGGAGTGTCGGATACGGCCGTAATAGACGTTCGTTGTTTCCGGGCCATTTCGGACGAGTAGGACTTACGGCCGTAAGGATTTCGGCATACGGCCGTAAGTTGGGCAGTACGACCGTAAGGCTGGCCGGTTACGGCCGTACGTGTCGAGCAGGGTGCCCAGACATTTTTGGCCGAAGGCGAGTTACGGCCGTAAGGGTTTCGGCATACGGCCGTAAGGCGAGGGAGATACGGCCGTAAGGCTTGGCCGGATACGGTAGTACGCTGCAGGCTAGGTGCCTGGTCATTTCGATGAAGAGGGCTTACGCCCGTAAGTTTGGCCGGATACGGCCGTATCATCCGAGTTACGGCCGTAAGGTGTACGGGTACGGCCGTAGGGATGTCGGCCGATGTTTTTGACGAAGGCGGGTTACGCCCGTAACTCAGGAGCGGTTACGGCCGTAAGTCTGTCGGCAGGCTTTCGGACGAAGCCGAGTTACGACCGTACGAGTTGGCCGGTTACGGCCGTAAGGCCGTTGACCTGGAATGTTACGGCCGTAAGAGGTCCGAGTTACGGCCGTAACTTCCGGCAGTATATAAGGTTTGGCCGGGACACTTTTCCTCATTTTTCTCATTTCCTTCATCTTGTCCGAGAGAGAGAGCTTGAGGGAGATATTTTGTCATCATCAATCACTTGTGTATTCGGATTTCATCATCTTATTTCGTTGGGAAGCTTGGATAGTCGGTTTAACACGTTTTCATCGGATCGAAGTGTTTGGATCTTCAAAGGTAATATTCTTCAACACCTTGGATTTCGATTTTGTGTTGAGATATGATGTTTTGGACGTTATAATCATGTTATATGAAGGGATATGTATATGATTATGAGTTTGTATAAGATTCATTGGATTATTGAGGGATTATTCAAGAACACTTTGAATATCGAGTTGAAATTGGGGGTTTTCGATTAATTGTCGTTATAATCCCGTTTTCGGATATTCGTCTTGGATTATTAATCGTATTGGAGATGTTTTGTTGGTTTGAAACACTTCTCTGGGGATTTGATATTTGTATATTGAGGTTTGATTGTAAACAATCGGAGTTTGGCCGCAACGTGTTTGATTTAATGCCTCAATGGACTTGGTTTAGTCGTATCGACGTTTTGAGTTCGTTATATTCATGTTTGATTCGTATATTGATCGGATTGTTGGTAATTGTGTTATTCAAGGTTGTTCGAGCGACCGATATCTCAATTAGGATGTTGTTCGTGGAAGGATAATTGTCACCGGTGTTGTGTAAGTTAATTCTTACTTACTTGGTTAAAAGGATATTCATCCCTTTTGTTGTTGTTCATTCATGATCATAACTCAGTCATCATTGTATTAACTATATCAAACTTGTTATTGTCAATTGATCACTTCAGTCATAAGGAACGACGGTTCCAATCATATCATTGAGCTGTCATTTATTTCACTATCATTCTATCTCGGTGAGTCATTATTCATTTTCGATGTCACTTTTGTTATGTCGTGGCATTCCGGGTCATACTGGCGTGCCGGTTGGTATGTGTTAGATTTTCATGTCAGGCACGTTTAAGTCATGTGTTGGTTGTTGGACTCACATTGGACTGTGCACACGAGTCATATGCCTCGTGAGACTGATTAGGTACAAGACCACACATGTATTCGATCGATACTCGTTGGTGGCTTGTGCACGGACACATTTCCATCCCGGGCATAGTGTGGCACCACCCTTTGAGCCGTACTGTTAGTTGATTCATATAGCATGTTTGATTGCGTATGTTTCGACAGGATATTTCATAACTTCAGATATAATCATGATTGTGTATTTTCAACCCTTGAGGATTGTTGTTCTGTGTAACTGACCCCGTTTGGGGATTCTGTTTTTCAGGTCTTGGCAAGGCTAAAGCACGGGGAGAACACGCTGACGTCGAGGAGTCCCAGTGATACTAGTAGGGGGCCCCTTCAGTTATTCATATTGTTGTCTATTATTTTCCGCTGCAGATTTTCATTTGGATACTCCGTTTCATTCAGTGTTGTGTATTTTATCTTCATATAAAATACACTAGTATTCGATATTGTCCTGGTGTGTTGTAACTAAACTCCTCATCGGAGTAATTATTGTTGTAATGTGGTTCGGTACTACATTTATCCTGTGTGATTCATTCATTTTCATTTGCCTGGTGGGTCCCAGTCGGGGATCTACGGCACTGTAATATCCGCCTAGTTTGGGGTGTTACACCATTAGTACCAACAAACCATCATCCCGACATCAATTTCGACACGATAAACTATCCTCAATATCCGATATTCCATATCACGGACCAAAGATAACTCACATCTTCGTCTTCACCAAACACATTTGAATCATATACATTATGATTTAATCCAAACCAAAGCACAATATACAAACCATCATCCCGGTAATTTACATTTATAATATCATTACTATATGAATTATAAATGAATGAAATCGAAACCATTCATTAAATATTATGAACTGAACAAGTATAAACTTGCCTCAAATACCGATACGCCAACAAGTCAATTCGGGCACACAAGTACTCCAACTTGATAGTTCTTCAATCATGACCTAAACATCCAAACCAAATCAAACCAAGCATACCCAGTATATCCCGCTCAGAGCAGGGTCTGGGGAGGGTAAGATGTATGCAGACCATGCCCCTACTTATTACAGTAGGGAGGCTGTTTCCGTGAAGACCCCCAGCTTAGTGCACAGCAAAATATTGAGTGATAAAATGATTCTAAAAAGCTCGATACCATACCTGAGCCCATGGCTTAATCCACATGGGACTTACCTAAACGGATTTTGGCTACTTCACTCCCGATGAACACTGCTCTAACAGGAGAGAGGTTGGCTCAACGCACAGCTCCCTGTCAAAAATACACCACACGCAAAGATAATAGGATAAAATATACAATAAAAGTAAAAAAAAATACAATGCTCTAGGTCAAAGATAACCGAGATAACCCAACCCTGAGGCTCTCAACTACAACACCGATCCCAACTAAAGAATCCACAACTCTGATCTGGCGCCTCCAAGCGCACCTATCAACAGTCATGGTCTCGGAAAGGTTTAAGGCCTTCAAATATAATCTCAGCTGCTCCTCCCACGTCCTCCTCGGTCTGCCTCTCCTCCTCTCCCCGACTAGTAATAAACTCTCGACCCTCCTCACCGAAGCAGATGCCTACCTCCTGCGGACGTGGCCAAACCATCTCAATCTCCCTTCCCTAACTTTCGCTGAAATGGGCGCCACTTCCAGCGCGTTCCTGAAAACTCCGTTCGCGATTCTATCTAACATTGTGCGACCACATGACCAACGTAACATTCTCATTTCAGCCACTTCCAACTTGATCTCAAGCGACTTCTTCATCACCCAACATTCGGAGCCATACAACATTGCAGGTCGGATTGCCGCTCTATAGAATTTACCCATCAACTTTAGAGGGACTTTCTTGTCGCACAGGACCCCTGTCGCTTCTCTCCACCTTAGCCACCCCGACTTGATGCGATGAGTGACATCATCTTCACACTCACCTTCCTTTTGAATGATCGAACCCAATAATTGAACTTATCCGTACGGGGTACGATCTGATCCGCAATCATAACCTCTACATCTTCCTCGTTGGCCTCACCACTAAAGTTACACCAGAGATACTCGGTCTTAGACCGGCTCACACGCAAGCCTTGAGATTCTAACTTAGACCTCCATAGCTCCAACTTCGAGTTCACCTCCCTCCTCGACTCCGCCACTAACACAATATCGTCAGCAAAAAGCATGCACCACGGGACGCCATCTTGTATCCCCCGCGAAATGACGTTAAGGATTAGAGCGAAGAGAAGAGGGCTTAGCGCCGACCCCTGGTGTAGCCCTATCTCAACCGAGAAATACTGGGTGTCACCAACTGGGGTCCTAACGCACGTCCTAGCTTGGGAGTACATGTCTTGGATCGCCCTAACGAACGGTAACGACACCCTCCTCTCTATTAGGCTCCTCCAAATAACATCGCGCGGAATGCTATCATAAGCCTTCTCTAGATCTATGAACACCATATGAAGGTCCTTATGCCGCTCTCTAAACTTCTCCATAAGGCGTCTGACGAGATGAATGGCCTCAGTCGTGGACCTCCCCGGCATGAAGCCAAATTGGTTCTCTGAGATCTCAACTTCTCTTCTAACCCTGCATTCCGCCACTCTTTCCCAAAGTTTCATAGTATGACTGAGGAGTTTAATACCCCTATAGTTACTACAACTCTGAGCATCGCCTTTGTTCTTGAAAAATGGCACGACAATACTATGCCTCCACCCCGTCGGCATCTTAGAACCTCTGAGGAGGATGTTGAACAGCTCTGCTAGCCACTGAACTCCGACTTCCTCCAGACAAAGCCACACCTCAATAGGGATCTGATCCGGGCCTACAGCCTTAGCTCTTCCCATTTTCATTAGGGCACCCTTCACTTCCTCCTTACTGATGCTCTCACAAGAACTAAACGAACGAGCAGAAGATAGGCTAACTCCTTGCACCACCGAGTCACTAACCCTAGCCTCATTGAAAAGTTCGAAACAATACTTATTCCACCTCTCCTTAATAGCCACATCTTTCACTAACACTTGGCCCAAATCATCCTTAATAAACTTAACGGGACCCAGGTCGCGCCGCCCTCTTTCCCTAGCTTTCGCTAGTTTAAAAATAGCACTCGCTCCTTCTTTGGTGTCTAGGCGCTTGTACATCTCCTCGTAAGCCTCACTTTTATCCTTAGCTACTGCCTTTTTAGCCTCTCTTTTCACCACCTTGTACGCTACAATCTTCAAGATTCTCTCCTCCCCAGCACTAACCGACAAAAGCTCCTTAAATAGCGTTTGCTTTGCCTTAACCTTCTTTTGGACCTACTCATTCCACCACCATGCCTCCCTAGGTCCACTAGACCTGCCCGAAGAAACCCCTACCACCTTTTCGCCCACCCTCCTAATAGCATTGGCCATGCTGGTCCACATAAGGTTAGCATCGCCCCCCCGCAGAAAACCTTCTTCGCGGGTTAGGGACTCCTTGAATACTGCCGCCTTCTCACCCTTCAGATCCTTCCAGAGAATCCTAGGTCTAGCTTCTCTAGCCCTGCTAACAACACGACCTCCCATGGATAAATCCATAGCCAGCAGCCGGTGTTGAGAAGCACATGCCTCGCTCCGAAACACCTTGCAGTCCACGCACGCCCTAGCATCACGACTGCGCAAAAGAAGGTAGTCAATTTGCATGTTGTGCCCCCCACTACTGAAGGTGATGAGGTGCTCAACTCTCTTCTGAAAAACAGAGTTAGCAACAACCAACTCATGCGCAGTGGCAAACTCCAATAGTGCGGAACCACCTGCATTCCTAACTCCAAAGCCGAAACCCCCATGCGCACTATGGTAACCATCCACCCTCTCACCAATGTGCCCATTGAAATCGCCACCCAAAATAATAAATTGATCGTCCTGAATACACCCGACCAACTCATCTAAACAGACCCAAAAAGCTTCCTTAACAAGCACACCCAAACCAACATGTGGGGCATACGCACAAACCACGTTAACCACCTTCTCCCCAACCACCACTCTAGCGGACATAATCCTATCATTACACCTCTTCAATTCCACAACGTTGTCCTTAAGTTCCTTAGACAAAAGAATGCCCACACCATTATTTGAGTTAGCAAGGCCTGAATACCACAATTTATAACCGTTCACCTCCCTGGACTGCGCCCCCTTCCACCTAGTCTCCTGAATACAAGCTACATCAACCCTTCTCTTACCCAAAACATCCACAAGCTCCAAAAGCTTACCCGACAGGGTACCCAAATTCTAACTACCAACCCGCAAACAGCGCGACATCGACCAACACAAAACCCAAACGCACTACGAAAAAAATAAAAATAAGTAAAATGTGGTAGTGAAGACAAAAATGAAAATATGATGAGAATGGGAAAGACAATTTAAAAGCAAGCAAACCGCAAACAGATCACAGTAGGTAATAGATATATAGCTGACGAAAATGAAATTTAATAGAAAAGTACAATGATACCAGACTTCGACACGCCTTGGAAACGAGGGAGCAGCACGGGAGGATTTCGGGCAGCTTGAAAATCAATCTGGGAAACCTGCAAAACAAACAGCTAAAATCCAATACTACTGTTAGATTTACGGGGAGGCTATTCTTCCGGCGATACGCCGGCCAGAGATGTCCAGCAGCCCGGAGTGGCGCAAGCGCAAGTTAAGCCAAAACTCTGAGGTTAATTAAACCAAAATCCATATATGAATTAAAATACAAAATCACAAATCTGAAAACCAAGAGTCCAAATATGGGATGTATTATCCAGTTTCAGCTTCAGCTTATCCCTCCAAATTGGTGCAAGGTAAAATTTCAGAATAGTAACAATAGCTAAACATCAATCTATCCAAATATCTAAACATGAAATCATGTCCTCGAATATATTAATACCAAATTCAAATAACAACATCCGAATTACTACAACCAATTAACAAGAATAATCCCACAATTTATTCAACATACACTTCTTTTCAATTTTTCCATAATTCTGCAAAATCCATATATCAATTGAATAAGCCAAATATACAGACTTAACCAAAATATTCCAATCAATATCCCTCTCAAATCTTTATTCAAACACTTTGAAGGCTTAATTCAAAGGTATATTTGAATCATTAATTAGTAAACATCAATTACATCAAGAACACGAAGAACACCATCATAAGCATATATATCCTTCAACGTAATACGATTCTAGTCATCGATACGAACTAAACAACCCCAATATACCAAGATTCTTCAAACATTCAAAAAATGTGGAAATTCAAACCAATTACCTCAATCCGGCAAAAGAATCAAGAAAGATGTTAGAATCCTTGTTCAAAGCTTTTCTAGATGTAAACACTTGATAAACCAACTCAAAATTTGAGATTTAGGGGTTAAATATCGAGATTGGGTGCCTTGGGATGAAAGAGGATCGAGTAGGAAGTGTTGGTAAGTGAAATTCACGAACTTTGAACATATTTATACGTCCAGACATATTAACGTACGCTAACTCCAACAATAACGTACACAATATGTTCCCCGAATACGGATAATATAGTTTTTGCCATTTTGGTCATAACTTACTCATTTGGATACTGATTAACTCAACGTTGGAACCATTAGAAATCTAACTCGATGCTCTATCATACTGTTATGTTTCAGAATTTTTGGAGTTTTCAAGTATCGGTGATAATTTTTCAAAGTTGAACCTTATACACGAGGCTTTCCCAAAAAATGTCCAAATCTTATTTCCTCTAACACTTCAACATATAATCATATTAATCATATCATATCCACCAAGAACTTATTCAAGAACATGAATTAATCAATAAGCACATTCAATTAATATTACTTTGTTCATAATCATCAAAACAACATAATCCAATATGTGTTCTAACATCTTAAACCTCCATCTTAACTCTTAATCCAACAAATATCAACATATCATCATTTTTCTCAAAACAAAATCAATGAAACACCAAGAATCATAACAATACTTCCATAATCAATCATCACACGGAGCAACCATCAACAACAACCCGAAAGTAAGGTGTAGAGTTGATCGACCTACCTCAAGAATATGAACAACACCATCAAACACCTCAAGTATCAACAATATCGTCATATCTCAAGCTCCAAATCCATGCCCTCAAGTTCACAATCAATTTATAAGAGCCAAAATCGGCCTCAGAGGGTTGAAGAGTGAAGAAACAAAGTTGAACTACTCAAAGTGCCGAAGTGACGGAGGTCTTACATATTTATAAACTTCACACATTACGTACGCTACATGAACTACCTAACGTACGTAACAATCCTTACGTACATTACCCGACCTTGATAGCGTACGTAAAACTAATACAGAGGCCACTGCCTCACTTCACTCCATGACTTACATACGAGAAGCCCGAGCCATAACGTACGTAATACAGTTGTTGACTTGCTATAGTAACCCAGTTACCTAAGTAGTGTCCATCTACTTACCTACGTAATGCACCATTAACGTATGTAAACCCACAATGATAACATACGTAATCCATAGTCCATAGGCTTCGGATCTTACGCGAAAAAATTATACTGAAAATTCAGGATATTACAAGATATACATAATAAAAAATTTCAAGATGTTATATGAATCACATACAACAGGTCTTATCAGAAAAATCTATTGTACATCCAATTGTATCCTCTATTTGGTATATCCAACACAAGTAAATGAAATAGAAGGAATGTATTGAACTCTACAAAAAAGTATTTCTCAACCCTACTTCAATAAAAAAAAAGTGATTCTCAATCCTAAAAAAACTCATTCACAAGTACATCCTATTGTATTATCAATCATCATAGTGAGACTGCTATAATTTTTAGAATCATAAATTTGAATTAAACCCATGAGACACAAAAAAGGAGAAGGATTTAAGGCCTTTACCATTGTATTGTAACTATTAAGTTGGAACTGTACTAGTAATGTTATATTGTATTTGAAGTTATATTATAAGTTCTGTATTGGATCATTATGGGATTGAACTATTTTTGTTTGTCACTACTATCGTTTTACCAAGTATACGATCTCATGTTGGATCATTATTACCCGGACCCGCTCCGTGAGGCTAAGCTATCGAAGTTGATGAATCTGGACCCATCTGATGATAATGGCATGTTATCTATTGCCGAGATGTTTCAAGGGCTTCTCCCATTTGCTTCGTCGATTGTACGAATGGAGGCTGATAAAATCAAATACTTCCTTAAGAGGTTGAAACCTCGGATGAGATGCAGTTACTTACTCAATTATCACTGTACGACTTTACCCGAATTTATTGAGAGATCTCTTGAGTATGAGCTAACTGCGAAGGATATTTCTATCAAGTAACTCCCGTCTGCTAATAAGAGATGAAGGAACCAGAACCAACCTGATGGTAGTCAGGGAACATTCAAGAAGCCTCAAACTGGATCGATTGTTTCTGAGCGGCTACTTTTGGTGCCTAAACCAGCAGGATCAGTCCCAAGCTGCCAGTTCGGCCATTGTGTGTTTTAACTGTGGGGAGTAGGGTCAGATCAGCTCTAAATTTCCGAGTCCATCTCTATGTATGAAATTATAAAAAATAAATTAAATGACAAAAATTTCAACCTTTGATTTATTTCTGAAAATGAAAAATAAACCATTCGTACTCATAACTCAAGTTGGATAATTCTTCAAACAGTTCAACATAAAATTTTTAATCACTTTTATTTACTGAGTAGTCTTTACTCCCTTATCTTTGTCTCATTTAAAACTCTACTTGGATTCTTTAATCTGATCCAGCTAATGAGACTATCGAGACAATTAAAATGGTGTTTACTTGTTATTAGATCCTTTATCATCCTTAATTTTTAATCATTGGGTTTAGACATTACTTCGGTGCTTCTTAATTCTTTAAAAATGGCAGCAACAAACCCTTGATTTCTTTCTAGCAAAGAATCCTATAGATAGTTAATTCTCGCGCTATACACTTTGTTTGAGTCGAAAAAGGTTTGATCAATTACAACAAGTTTTCTTTTGAATTCGAAACTTGTTCAACTTAGATCTTTTCTATTTCTATATCATAGAAGATATATTTACGAAGTTGTTTCAATTGATTGGCATTAACCCTAGATCCTCTTCTCAAGAAATAAATTAATCCTTTCTACTCGAGCTTCATCGTAGACTATTTATAACCCTTGAGCTTCATCGTGGACTCGGAAATTTAGAGCTGATCTGAACCGACCCAAAATCATGAATATAAAATCCTTATCGGAACTAGAACCTCCGCCGAAGCCATACGCCCGCCGGAAATTAAACAGAAACCCCAAATCGTCGCCGCCGTCACTGGCTATCTATTGTGTGACGCAGACTTCCTGTGTGCGTGTGTGAGTTTTATGTGTTGGCGTGGGTTTTAGATTGTGTGTGTTTGTGTTCCTGCAAGTTTTGTTTCCGGCCGAGAGGGATGGATAGAGAGGTAGGTAGGCGAGGGTAGAGGGGCGAGAGAGAAATGAGAAGTGAAGAAGAGGTGTAGGTCGGTTGAGGGATAAGGTTGAGGTTTATATACCCTTTAGTTATTAGGTTAAATTCATTTGAGCCCTCAGCTTTCCATAACATTTTATTTTGGCTCCAGTCACTAGTAGAAAAAACATCAAAGACTTCGGTACGTCTCACTTCGGTAATGTATATTAGTGAAGTAAAAACAAACAACAACTTCGCTTTTCAATTTAGGGAAGTAAACTACACACATAGACTTCAGTAAATGGTATCAAATAGAAAGGCATGAGATAGTTAGAAATTTTAAGTTCCAAAGACTTCGCTAATTGTATAATTACTGAAGTAAAAAGTGTGAATTTTTTTTTTTTGATGCAATATTTTTACAACAGTGAAGTATATTATTAACACAAAATTTTTACAACAGTCGCAAGACTCGCAACTATTCAGACTCCCAAAATTTTTCACCGTCCAAAAAACCCTCCTCCTTCGCCCGCTCATTTTCCTCCAATATTTCCTCCAAAAAAATTTTCCCGCTCCAGTAAAAAAACCCGCCCGCGATTAAGCTTCTTGTGGAGACCGATTATTAGGGTTCTTTCATCGGCCCTTCAAGGTTTTTCGATTTCATTGAATTTTTGGGGATATTTTCAATCTATCTTTTATTATAGTTTTTACTCACACATTTTCTTTTGTTCTTCTCATAATCGAATGTCTGTGGCGAAATTGCTCATAATCGGACATTGGTGGTGACATTGTACGAATTGGCTTAGGTAAGGTCTTTCTTTGGGTTTTTATTCTTCGCAGATATGTGTGGTGGGGTTTCGTATGTGTTTGTCTTTGTATGTATGTGAATATTGTGTTTCGAGTTTCTCGGGTCTTTCTTTGGCGTTTTCTTTGCGATTCTAAAAAGTTTTTCTATGGATTGATTTTGGGTTTTGTGGAATATATGTGTATTGTTTGAGTGTATTGTTTGGGTTTTCGTTGGGGGTTCAAGGTATATGTTGTTTCCGCATATATGTTAATTAGGGGCCATGTTTGGGTTATGTTAATTGTGTTTTTGTATAGTGTGTTTGAGTGATGTTAGTCTTAATCGGGTCTCGTGAGTGATGTTAATTTGTGATCATGTTTCGTATATTGTCTTTGTTGATAGTGTTGGTGGTGATTCTGTTGAGTTTGTTTAGTGTGTATGTAAGTGAGTATTGTGCAAGATTTGATGCAAGTTTTAGTGTGTTTGTTAATTAGCAAGATTGTTGGCGAGATTTGATGCATGAGTTGTAGAGTGCTTGATTGATGTGATAAAATTTTATATTTGGTTGTCAATGCATGAGCCAAGAGTATTGCGATCGATTGAAGAGAATGTATCATTGATTATCATAAATGTGTCCCTTGGAGCTAAGTGGATTATTTACTCATATTAATTTTGGTTCGATCTAACGGTTTCAAAATTTATTTATGTAGATTTTCTTCCTTGCCGAAAGAAAGATCGCCGACTACTTTGCGTAAGACAAGATCGGTGGTAAGAGCACATAATTTGCCGAAATTTTGTTAGAATTCGTAGTTAGTAATGGATAGATCTTGGATTAAATCGATAGGAGGAGTGCAGATATGGGGAAGGTGTCGAAAAGTTCATTAGAGAATGTTTAGAGAATTCAAATTGATCGAACTTCATTCCTTGTCCGTGTTGCAAGTGCAACAATATGAAAAAGGGTCGGTGAAGATGTTGCGAGAGCATCTTTATTTCAACGGTTTTAGTCCAATTTACACCAATTGGATTTGGCATGGGGATCGAGCCTGAATGATCGTGAGAGTGTCAACCAAGATCCACCGAACATGGTGACATGAATGAAGAACTGGGTGATATGTGTGAGGCACCTTTGAGAAGTTCTCGAAGATCCTGAAGAGTTTGTCAAATTTGTCGAGGAAGGTAAAAACCCTTGTATAAAGGTCATCGACAGTATACAAAGTTGAGTGCGCTTGTAAAACTCTACAATACAAAAGCAAGACATGGGATGACAGATGCACTTTTTTCAGATCTACTAGCCGATTTCGGGGATATGTTACCAGAGAACCACAACGTACCATCCTCAATGTACGAAGCTAAGAAGACTTTGAGTTGTTTGGGGTTGAAGCACGAGAAAATTCACGCGTGCTCCAACGATTGTATCCTATATAGGAAACAATATGCAGATCATACCCGCTGCCCAAAATGTGATGTGTCCAGGTGGAAACTAACTAAGAACAAGAAGGAGAAGATCGGCGTCCCGGCCAAGGTTGTTTGGTATTTTCCTCCCATTCCAAGATTCAAAAGAATGTTCAAATCTTTGGAGACTTCAAAGAACCTAACCTGGCATGCTGATACTCCAAAAGTTGCTGGTCAATTACGACATCCATGCGATTCTCCCGCATGGAAGTTGATTGACCATAAGTGGAAGGATTTTGAGGAAGAGTCAAGAAATCTTCGTCTGGCGCTCGCTATCGATGGAATTAATCCTCATAGTACTATGAGCAGAGACACGATTGTTGGCCTGTAATGTTAGTCACGTATAACTTGCCTCCAGAGATGTGCATGAAGAGGAAATTCATCATGTTAACAATGCTTATATCTGGTCCAAAGCAAGGGAAATGATATAGATGTCTACCTTGAGTTGTTAGTTGAGGACTTGCGGTTGTTGTGGGAGGGAGTTGATGGTGTGTATGATGCATATAGAGACCAACTTTTCACATTGAGAGCAGTTCTACTATGGACAATTAACGACTTCCCCGCATACGGAAATCTTAGTGGATGTGCTACACATGGATACTTCGCGTGTCCAATATGTGGAGTAAATACACATGCAAAGCACTTGACCAAGGGGAAGAAAATGTCGCTTGGCCATAGACAGTTTCTTAAAGAGTCTCATCCATATCGAAGACTAACGAAGGAGTTTAATGGCATGGAAGAACTTGGAGAAGCACCCAAACCATTATCCGGAATAAAATTGTTCGAGAAACTGCCGCACATCAAGTTTCGCTTTGGTAAGAAGGTCAATGTGGGAGCTAAAAGAAAGAAAAAAGAAGTGAGCAGATAGAGGAAGACGACGAGCAGATCGTAGAAGATGCTAAGTTCAAAAAATGCCGAAGAAGAAGTCTATCTTTTCGATCTTCCTTATTGGAAGCACTTGCACGTGAGGCAATCGTTTGGATGTTATGCATATTGAGAAGAACGCCTTGGAGTCCTTGATGAATACTCGATGAATATCAAAGGCAAGACTAAAGATAATGTAGAGGCAAGGCTAGACTTTGTGGAGATGGGGATCGAGCCGTAACTAGCACCCGAAGTTGGGGAGAAGAGAACATTTCTTCCTCTTAGCGCATGCTCGTTCACGAAAAAGAAAAGTGCAATTCGCACATCATTGATGGATATAAAAGTGCCGGAGGGCTTCTCTTCAAACATGAAAAGTATTGTTTGCCTCGATGAGTTGAAGTCGGGCCTAAAATCACATGATTGTCATGTGCTAATGCAACATTTCCCGCCTATACTTATACGTGATGCTCGCCAAAGCATGTGAGATATGTCATATGAGATTTTGCTTCTTCTTCAAAGATCTTTGTTCGAAAGTCGTCGACGTACTCATGCTAGATAAGCCGCAATCGACTTGATTGAGACCCTTCTGTTGGAGCAATACTTTCCACTCTCTTTCTTCGATATCATGGTTCACCTTATGACCCACCTTGTTCGAGAAGTCCGGTTATGTGGACCAGTTCACTTTAGGTGGATGTATCCATTTGAAAGGTGCATGAAGGTGTATAAAGGATATGTGGCAAGTCGAAAACACCCCGAAGGCTGCATTGTTCAACGATATGCTGCAGAAGAGGCTGTCGAGTTTTGTTTGGAATACATGAAAGATCTCGATCCTGTTGGGATACCTATTTCAGTTAGAGACCTCAATACCACAACTCCCGGTTTCCTAGACGGACGGGATGCTAAACTGGTGGAAGAAGTTGACTTGCATAGGGCACACAAAATTGTGTTAGAAAACTGTGAAGAAGTGTCTCCCTTCATCATGTAAGCCTAATTCAATTTTCAAAAATTACACATTCATTGTTTATAATTTTCTATACATACTATATATGGTGTTGCTTTGAACTAATAATGTGATGTATATACACTTCTACAGTGAGCATAAGGCCCATTTGAAAGTGCTGAATCCAAAGAAAGCGAAAGATGACAAGTGGATACAAGATATTCACAACAAGCAGTTCACTGGGTGGTTCAAAAGGAAGGTGGCTGAGGAAATAAATAGTTGCAATGGGGGGACGACGTCAACATTAACATGGTTGGCACATGGGCCACGTGCGCGAGTCATTAAGTACAATAGCTATGTCATAAACGGTAGTTTGTACCAAACAAAGGCCCGAGATGATGAAAGAGTTTGTCAAAACAAAGTGGGGTGTCTCAAGTGGCGAACACAATGCTTGTTAGCGGTAAAAGATAAGAACCCCTTGTTTGCGGATGTCTGCTACTATGGAGTAATCGAGGAGATATGGGAGTTAAACTATCATCGGTTTCAAGTTCTGTTTTCAAGTGCGCATGGGTTCCAAATGATAAGGGAATAATCACGAACGACGAATGTGGATTCACCTTAGTCAATTTGAACAAACGGGTCATAGAAAAGAAGAGTTTGTGCTAGCAAGTCAAGTTAGTCGTTTTTTACGTTGATGACCCGTTAAGAAAAGGATGGTCATGGTTCTACCAATTCAAAAGAATAATAGTGAGGGGAGAATGAGGAAGTGACTACCATTCCACTTTCTCGTCCTTTAGATGACTTGGCAACTCATTGTATTCCTACTCATCAACGATATGTTAGGTAGGGTAGTAAGGATGGTAGTAAGGGTGAGGGTGTTTGGGTGGTGAAAAAGAAAAAATGATGTAACAGTTTGTTATGTATTGCTTAAAATGATGAACATCAATTTATGTTATTGTCTTTTTCTTGTACATATTATGATTGTTATGTGTTCCTGTTACGTTATAATGTTTTATGTGCTTTTTCAGCTTTATTATTTATTTTTATCTGAATTATGAAAAACTTATATGATGTATTTTATGGGTTATTGCAGGAAAAAAGCAGATGTCTCCTAAGAAAACGAAGAAAAGGAGTGTTCAGCAAAGGAAGAAGATGGTTAATGCTTCTGAGAAGCGGGCACCTGAACATGAGGAGGCTAAACATCCTGTAGCTACAGATGAAGAAGTACCTGTTCACGAGCAAAAAAGAACCAAACGGGGTCCATCATCTATGTGGAAGTTGGTTAAGCTGAGGGCAAGAGGGAATAAGGTTAAGGTCCGTTACGATAGCCTTGGGCGGGCTTTGTATGAGGATAATAAGGCCTTGCAGTCATACATTGGACATGTTGCAAGATCCATGGTTCCATGCAACATAGACAACTGGAGGTTCGTTCCAAAGGATATCAAAGATAAGATCTGGGAAGAGATACTGGTAAGACTAAATGTTGCAATGTTATATATGTGTTTTATATGATATCAGATATTTGTTGATGGTTTGTTCTAATATTAACAATTTTTTTGATAATTGGCAGAATGTATTTGAATTAGCGCCACAAACTAAGAAGACGGTGCTGGCTTCCGCGAACCAGAAATGGCGTGACTGGAAGACTAAAATGACTAAGAAGTTTGTGTGGCCATTTCGCAAAAATCCTGCTCGTGCGATCTTCTCCACCCACCGAATATCACATCTCACCAAGTTTGGAAAGAGTTTGTGGATAAGAGAATGGACCCTTCGTGGAAGGTATTAAAAGTTGACATTTTTCCATTTAAATCTCTCAAATATGTACTTATTTGGGAATCATCCAGTTACACACAAGGAGCGAAGGATCGGACTAAATGATCAAATATCGTCACAAGGCATCTCGAAAGGGTTATTGCGGTCCTGAAGCCGAGCTAGTAAGAAAATTATTTAATCACCGTATTTAGATTTTTATAAAGTCATTGTCGTGTGACCCTTCCCGGACTTGCCCTTTTTCTATTCAGATATTTATAAACCTTTGGGTGACGTAATAGTTTTTATCGTTGAAAAAGAGAAAGAAGGGATTACTTGGTGAGGATGACAAAATCGATAGATCGCCGCTTTGGATCTTAGCCCGCCAAAATGACAAAGGTCATATAGCGATGAGGAGACAGCGGCGATGGTAGCAGATATTGTGAGTATTTTTAACTAATTAGGCTCTTTAATTTAAATTCAAATACTTTTGCTCTATTTGTCTTATCTTATTATCTAAACACTTTCTTTTACATGTATGGCGTGTGGATTGTTCTAGGAGGAAGTCTTGAAGAAACAAGCTAAGGGAGATTTTATTCCACAAGGATCTCATGATGCTTTAATCAAGCGTTGGGAACAAACGAGAAATATGGAAGAGTAAGAGGCGTAGGAGGGTTCGTCAAACCACAAGTTTATTTCGAATCGCACGAAAGACGAGAGAACCAATTTCAAAGGCCTTGGTTGAGAACCTAAAAGAAAAGACTGAAGAAGTGTCTAGTTTTAGGGCTGAAGTGGACAGATTGAAAGCTGAACTTGCTGCAGAAAAGGAAGCAAAAAGCCCGACTACTTCATCAAAGAGATCGTCAAACATGGCCAATCCAGTGCTGGACACAAACCAAGTGGGACTGGATGACTGTGATGCTCCAAAGCCAATGGTAATTCACCGTTATACCCTTTAGGATGACGATATATTTTGTTAATTTGGTAAAATGGCCTAAAAATTGATCTTAAACAGAATTTTAAGAAGGCAAAGCAACTTGATGGAAGACTTTCTCCGTGAAGGAGTTTCTGGATTGTCAAGGTTATTTATTTAAAATATTACACCACCGCATTCCCGTATGTATGTAGGCACTTGTATACATTCTTTCTTCCTCTTGTCGCTTTAATTGCATACATTCTTGACAGAGGAAACAAATCATTGAAGTCACGAGATATCCGTGGGGAAAGATGGAGTGGTTGGCGGTCCAAAGGCGAAGGTTACTTATAATTTTAATTACTTAAAGACTTTCAATATTTCATTCACTTTATAGCATCTACTGATTTTAATCAACATATTTTTGTCAATAGAAGGGTAGGAAGTCCAAGGTCCTCCCAAAGACAAAAAGATGTTGAAGAAGCAAACGAGATCCTAAGGTCATTTGACTTTCTTATAAATATTAAGTCGATATATTATTTCCTCATATGTACATCAAAGCTAATTCTTACCTTATTGTTCTTTCAAGGGAAAAAGAACAAGTCAAAGTAAGACAACCTATTAGCAAATTAGATGAGGTCGATCCACGTGAAATAGAGGTTTTCAACTCTAGAGTTTTCATTATCCATGCCATTTTTATTATATGATCCTATGTTTAATTCTCATCGTATGATACCGTTTAGGGAGATCTTGCACTCGCCAAAGGACAAGTTGACCATATTATTGCATATGGGACAGTAGTGTCGGTTGGAGGGCCGCATGTGTTGATCCATACTGTACCAATTGGCAAAGACAAGCGGAAAGTGTCTATTGACGGTGTCGCCGAGGATGGGTATGATGAGGATCTCCTGTTCCCATTAAAAATGGTCCACTAACTATTGCGGATGCCCTTGGCGCTATCGTTGCTTGGCCAAAAGACATGGTAATTCTAGCCGCTTACGAGGTAATTCTCTCATATAATGGGTATATAGATGTTTTGTATATTAAGAATAGATAGTTAGAACATTATGGCTTACATTAATTAAATATTGTGCAGAGAAGGTTGATTCTCCCTGAAAGAAGAAGTCGCTCATGCACTCATCGATCTAACTAATGCTCATGAAGATCCACTTGAGTTGAATCGGGTTGGGAAGAAAATCAAGTCGGGAAAGAAGGATGATGATGTTGTTCGATCGAAGTTGAAGGAAATAGAGAGATCATTACCCATGGCTTGCAAGTTTGTATATTCTCACGCCGATAGATTCATGACCAATGATACTTCCTTGCGCGTTGTACTTGATGAGGCAATGTTTGAGGGAAAAAAATAGTCCTGGGTCACGAGAAATCAAATCTTTGACTTCATGGAAATGAAAGCAATTGGTGGTATGCATATATTGGCTTATATGGGGTAAGATCCGTATAACATAATACAATTGCATCTTATGTTTTTTCCTCTCTTGTTATGTATCTCTGTAGACCTATGGCCTTGATACAATTGTAATCGTATGGCCTAATGCAAAAGCTCTTCAATAACTTGAATGCGAAAAATCATCCGTATTCTTTTTGCTTCGTGGATCCCGGGTGCGTGGATCATGCTTTAGAGAAGAGTGTGCAGAAAACACATCATTGCTCGCTTGATGGCATCACCGAGGATCGCATTTGCCTTATCCCATATAACAATGGGTAAATAATACTATTTCTATTATGATAATGCATATCATATTATCATGTGACATTATTAATGCTTCTTTACCAATTACGCAGTAACCATTGGATCCTGACTGTGGTCAATGATGACAAGAACATGGTCTACCTGATTGATCCCCTTGGCAATAGAACTCGATTAGATGGTTGGAAGAATACTGTGATCAGGTATATACATATATATATATATATATGCTGATTCTTTTCTTGAAGATTCATTAATGTTCCAAAGGTATAATTCTTCTATTTTTAAATGTAGCGCTGTGAAAACCATCAATGCATCCAGAGGATATAATAAGGCTCCGGGTTATAAGCAAATCACTGTAAGTGTATGGAGATATCATTTTGCGAACTATATATATATATATTCATACAAAACCTAAGGGTCTAATTGTAATATTTCTGGATATTTGCTGTAATTACCCTAAACCTCAGGGGTACTTTTTATTATTTTTAATCTTTTCTGAAAAGCAGCCATATAAGGAAACCCTACTTCGACCTTATTCCGTCAATCGGAAATTTTAAATTTGGCATCCGATTCATGGCTTTTAAATTTTA
Source organism: Orobanche coerulescens (assembly GCA_033398695.1). NCBI lineage: Eukaryota > Viridiplantae > Streptophyta > Magnoliopsida > Lamiales > Orobanchaceae > Orobanche > Orobanche coerulescens. The sequence continues at coordinate 91,323,026 of CM065814.1, forward strand.
TAAGGAACCCCGTGCTTCATTGTATATATAAATTTGGCATCCGATTCATGGCTTTTAAATTTTATAAGGAACCCCGTGCTTCATTGTATATATAAATTTGGCATCCGATTCATGGCTTTTAAATTTTATAAGGAACCCCCGTGCTTCATTGTATATATAAATTTGACATCCGATTCATGGCTTTTAAATTTTATAGGGCAATCAAACAAGAACTATCCTCCCTTCATCAAGGATTTTGTGTCCTCCGCTACATCAAAGAGATCGTTGAAAGCGAAGATCCACAAATTGAGAAGATGGTAATTTTCATTGTCATCCTTTTCTATTATATGATTTCCTAAGATGGTAATTTCCACATCTAGTCTGCTTTTGGTATCAAATTTTTTGATGTTGATGCATCTTTATGAATGTACTTTATCTATTTTTTTGTTTCAATGTGATTTGATCAAGATTCTGGTTCACCAAAGACCAATACTACACTCGGGAGCAAGATGATGAAGTTAGGAACGAGTGGAGCGAGTTTGTCTACACGCTTGTTGATGGTGCTTAGCCGGCTTCATTGTCGGGAAGTTCTGTCTAGTTTCATTCAAGTACTATATATGTATGGTCCGGTACTGTGTGATGATGGTGAATGTCTGTTGGTATAGTTAGATCGAACATTTCGTTTCATCGGGTAAATATGGTGAATGTTTGGTTGATGTATGCAATCTATTATCTAGACCTATGCATGTGTCTCGTAGACATTATGGAAGTTTATTTGATGTTGGCATATTATAGTTATGCCCAATGCAAACTTGTGAATCACGCGAATCAATATTTGGCATTTTTGTATGACAATCCGCCGTTTATAGATGAAAGTGTGGTTTATTACTATTATCAATGCTTATAATCTTGTGTTATTGAATTGGGATCTTGTGATTTGAGTTTGTTGGATTTTTAATGAGGTTGATTGATGTATTTGAGGTTGTGTTGTTGAGATCTTGTGAATTGAGGTTTTTATGGATGGATCATTTTTTTGTACAACAGGATTCTATATTTACAAATTGAAAAGAAATATGCAATGTGGTTATTTACTTCGGATAAAAACGAAGTCGAGATATATAATTAGCAACACAAAATAGAATAAGCGAAGTAAAAAGGAGTGTAATGCTTCGCTAAATAAATAAAAGTGAAGTCAATGTGGTATCTTTAACTTCGTTATCTATAAATAAGCGAAGTCGATAACATAAAATAGGAAATATACACTTCAGCGATTATAAAATAAGTGAAGTGGAAGGACATTTTTTACTTCATCTGTATATATTTTGCCGAAGTGAATAGGAAATATACACTTCAGCGATTATAAAATAAGTGAAGTGGAAGGACATTTTTTACTTCGCAAACCCCCATATTCGGGTTCTAAAAACCGATATAGACTTCGGTTATTACGATATTAGACTTCGCATAATCAGCGAAGTCTAAAGTATACCTTTAACTACACGAACATAGACTTCGGTAATTATAACATTTTTACTTCGGATATTATCCGAAGTCTTTGACGTTTATTCTTATAGTGAGTCAGCTTTTGATTCCTCCATATTTAGCCCTAGACTGTTTTAGTTAACTCGATTTTAACCCAGTCAGCTTCTCAACTCTTACGATTTGACCTCAGTCAACTTTAAAACTTCAATTCAATCCTAATTTTGACCAAGACCTTAAAAATATTGACTTTCAATTAATATTAATAATTAATCTGAAATTATGCATATATATATATATATATATTAATTTCAGTCATTATATCGTAATATTTTATAATGATTAAATTATGATTATATGTAGACTTTATCGAGGATTTACGGCCTTAGGACTGTGAGTTGAGCATCTTCATATTCAAGTCAGACATCATCATTTATTCAGGTGGGAATTTTCACTATCATTTTAATTGCTTTAATTGAATTATATATATGATATTCTATTCATGTTTAAAATTATGATACACGTTGTAAATCAGGCTCACCTGTGTTCGTGTAAGAGGCTATCTCAAGATATAAGTTGTTGCGGGGACACCTGCGCAACCTCAATATTCACATGCGTGCTCGATTCATGTTATATGTGGTATTATGTGTATGTTTAATGTTGTTGCGGGGGCACCTGTGCAACCTCAATATTCATGTTATGCGTGCTCGATTCATGCTATACGTAATATTGTGTGTATGCATTGACGTTGAGGAAAAATATAATAGATTATTCATGTTATGCTTTCCATGAGATTGTATATTACTGTGATCAGTGTGATTTCCACGAGCTGAAGGAAGCTCACCCCCACCTTTATTGATCCCGCAGGTTGAACCGAGCCGGATGGACGAAGGAGCTAGCCGAGAGGGCATATGAAAGAGGATTTACTATATGATATTCTTCGTTATGTCTAATGTTTTGAAACTTATTTGGGGAAACGTTGATTAGAAATTTATAATTTATGATTTATTCTTCCGCCGCAAATTATTTATCTCGTATCTATGATGAAATATTGCCTTATTTAAAGGAATTAAATTTATGTCAGTCACTCCTCTTCAATCTAACAATAGTATAACATATAGTATATAGCTGTTTGTTTTGCAGGTTGTCTTGCCGGTTTTTCAAGCTGCTCAGAACACTCTAAGACTTCCTCTTTTTTGAGTCGTCTCGAAGGCTGGTATCATTGTTCTTTTCCGTTTAGTTTCATTTTTGTCAGCCATACATATATTATTTACTGTGATTTTTCTGCGGTTTGTCAGCTTATAATTGTCTTTTATATTCTCATCATATTTTATTTTTTCTTTTACCTCAGTTTATTTTTCGTACTGCATTTGTGTTTTGTGTTGGTCGATGCCGCGCTATCTGCGGGTCGATAGTTGGAATTTGGGTACCTTGACGGGTCGATAGTGGATGTTTTGGGTAAGAGAATGGTTGATGTGGCTTGTATTCAGGAGACTAGGTGGAAGGGAGCACAGTCCAGGGAGGCGAACGGGTATAAATTGTGGTATTCAAGACTTGCTAACTCGAGTAATCGTGTGGGTATTCTTTTGTCTAAGGAGCTAAAGGATAACGTCGTGGAAGTGAAGAGGTGTAACGATAGGATTATGTCCGTTAGAGTGGTTGTTGGGGAGAAGGTGGTTAACGTGGTTTGCGCATATGCCCCTCATATTGGTTTGGGTGTGCTTGTTAAGGAAGCTTTTTGGGTCTGTTTAGATGAGTTGGTCGGGTGTATTCCAGACAATCAATTTATTGTTTTAGGAGGCGGTTTCAATGGGCACATTGGTGAGGGGGTGGATGGTTACCATAGTGCGCATGGGGGTTTCGGTTTCAGAGTTAGGAATGCAGGAGGTTCCGCACTGTTGGAGTTTGCCACTGCGCACGAGTTGGTAATTGCTAACTCTGTTTTTCAGAAGAGAGCTGAGCACCTCATCACCTTCGGTAGTGGGGGGCACAACACGCAAATTGACTACCTTCTTTTGCGCAGTCGTGATGCTAGGGCGTGCGTGGACTGCAAGGTGTTCCGGAGCGAGGCCTGTGCTTCTCAACACCGACTGCTGGCTATGGATTTATCCATGGGAGGTCGTGTTGTTAGCAGGGTTAGAGAAGCTAGACCTAGGATTCTCTGGAAGAATCTGAAGGGTGAGAAGGCGACAGAATTCAGAGAGTCTTTGACCCACGAAGGAGGTTTTTTGTTGGGGAGCGATGCTAACCTTATGTGGACCAGCATGGCCAATGCTATTAGGAGTGTGGGTGAGAAGGTGGTAGGGGTTTCTTCGGGCAGGTCTAGCGGACCTAGGGAGGCATGGTGGTGGAATGAGGGGGTCCAAAAGAAGGTTAAGGCTAAACAAGCGCTATTTAAGGAGCTTTTGTCGGTTAGTGCTGGGGATGAGAGAACCCTGAAGCTTGTAGCGTACAAGGTGGCGAAAAGAGAGGCTAAGAAGGCAGTGACTAAGCCTAAAGGTGAGGCGTACGAGGAGATGTACAAGCGCCTATACACCAAAGAAGGAGCGAATGCTATCTTTAAACTAGCGAAAGCTAGGGAAAGAGGGCGGCGCGACCTGGGTCCCGTTAAGTATATTAAGGATGATTTGGGCCAAGTGTTAGTGAATGATGTGGCTATTAAGGAGAGGTGGAATAAGTATTTTTTTTGAGCTTTTCAATGAGGCTAGGGTAAGTGACCCGGTGGTGCAAGGAGTTAGTCTTCCTGCTGCTCGTTCGTTTAGTTCCTGTGAGCGCATGGGGCCCTTTTTAAAATGGGTAGAGCTAAGGCTGTAGGCCCGGATCAGATCCCTATTGAGGTGTGGCTTTGTTTGGGGGAAGTTGGTGTTCAGTGGCTAGTAGAGTTGTTCAACCTCCTTCTCAGAGGTTCTAAGATGCCGACGGAGTGGAGGCATAGTATTGTTCTGCCGTTTTTCAAGAATAAAGGCGATGCTCAGAGTTGTAGTAACTATATGGGTATTAAACTCCTCAGTCATACTATGAAACTTTGGGAGAGAGTAGTGGAATGCATGGTTAGAAGAGAAGTTGAGATCTCTGAGAACCAATTTGGCTTCATGCCGGGGAGGTCCACGACTGAGGCCATTCATCTCATCAGACGCCTTATGGAGAAGTTTAGAGAGCGGCGTAAGGACCTCCATATGGTGTTCATTGATTTAGAGAAGACTTATGATACCATTCCGCGTGATGTTATTTGGAGGAGCCAAGAAGAGAGGAGGGTGTCGTTGCCGTTCGTTAGGGCGATCCAAGACATGTACTTCCAAGCTAGGACTTGCGTTAGGACCCCAGTTGGTGACACCCAGTATTTCCTGGTTGAGATAGGACTGCACCAGGGGTCGGCGCTAAGCCCTCTTCTCTTGGCTCTAATCCTTGACGTCATTTCGCGGGGGATTCAGGATGGCGTCCCGTGGTGCATGCTTTTTGCTGATGACATTGTGTTAGTGGCGGAGTCGAGGAGAGAGGTGAACGCGAAGTTGGAGCTATGGAGGTCTAAGTTAGAATCCCAGGGCTTGCGTGTGAGCCGGTCTAAGACCAAGTATCTCTGGTGTAACTTTAGTGGTGAGGCCAACGAGGAAGAAGTAGAGGTAATGATTGCGGATCAGATCGTACCCCGTACGGATAAGTTCAAGTATTTAGGTTCGATCATTCAGAAGGAAGGTGAGTGTGTATATGATGTCACTCATCGTATCAAGGCGGGTTGGCTAAGGTGGAGAGCAGCGACTGGGGTCATGTGCGACAAGAAAGTCCCACTTAAGTTGAAGGGTAAATTCTATAGAACAGCAATCAGGCCTACAATGTTGTATGGATCAGAATGTTGGGCGATGAAGAAGTCGCTTGAGAGCAAGTTGGAAGTGGCTGAAATGAGAATGTTACGTTGGTCGTGTGGTCGCACATTGTTGGATAGAATCTCAAATGGGGTTTTCAGGAACGCGCTTGAAGTGGCGCATATTTCAGCGAAAGTTAGGGAAGGGAGACTGAGATGGTTTGGCCACGTCCGCAGGAGGCAGGCTTCTGCTCTGGTAAGGAGGGTCGAAAGTTTATTGGTTGCCGGGGAGAGGAGGAGAGGCAGACCGAGGAGGACGTGGGAGGAGCAGCTGAGATTAGATTTGAAGGCCTTAAACCTTTCTGAGACCATGACGGTTGATAGGTGCTCGTGGAGGCGCCAGATCAGAGTTGTGGATGCTTTTGTTGGGAGCGGTGCTGTTGTTGAGAGCGTCAGGGTTGGGTTGTCTCGGTTAGCTTTGACCTAGAGCATTACACTTTTTACTTTTACTGTATATTTCATACTCCTTCCTTTTGCGTGTGATGTATTGTTTACAGGGGGCTGTGCGCAGAGTCAACCTCTCTTCGGTTAGAGCAGCGTTCATCGAGAGTGCAGTTGCCAAGGTCCCCTTAGGTAAGTCTCATGTGAATGATACCATGTGCTCAGGTATGGTCGTGAGCTTTTTCGTACCATATGTTTCTTTGTATACACCACTCTATACTGTGCTGTGCACTAAGCTGGGGGTCTTCACGGAAACAGCCTCCCTACCGTAAAAAGTAGGGGCATGGTCTGCGTACATCTTACCCTCTCCAGACCCTGCTCTGAGCGGGATATACTGGATATGTTTGGTTTGGTTTGGTTTGGTTTAAATTTATGTCAGTGTAGCGACTCGACTTTGTAGGCGAGAATTTTTAATATTCTCAAAGAAAATATTTTTGTCAAAATTTACCTTTTTATTTATTTTCCCCAATAAATACCCATTGAAAGTCGGGGCGTTACAAAAATATGGTGGTGTTTTCGTACCAACAATAATATTTGGTCTCACTTTCTTAAGTCTAAGTATTGCAAGAGACTTCATCCCATGATTGTGAAAGTCAATTCGCCAATTTGGAAAAGACTTTGTAACACTCGGTTTCACGCGGATGGTAATATTTGGTGGAATAGTGGGGATGACAATGTTTCCTTTTGGCATGATATGTGGTGTGACTTTAGCCCACTATCTAATATTTGCCCGACTAAATCCAAAGCTCACATTAATCAATTTTGGTGGGGAGAAGGATTGGGATAAACCTAAGCTTCTTTCGGTTTTGCCCCAACAATATTGCGATTATATTTGTGCTCTACCTACCCATGTGAATAATACCAAGCCTTGTTGGAAAATTTCTTCTCATGGCAATTTCTCTTTTAAAAGTGCTTGTAATAACATCCGCCAAAAAAAGATGGAGCACAATTTTCTTAAATATTGTTAGAACCCGATGATCACTCCCACGATTTTGGTCTTCATGGTTCGGTTTTTTAATAAATGGATTCCTACATCGGATTGTCTTATCAAGAGGGATGGTTGTTGATATCCCGTGTTTTTGTTGTAATAATGTTGAAACTATGACCCACTTATTTATTATTGGCCCCATTGCTTCCAAGGTGTGGAAATTTTTTTATAATTTAGCAGGCTTTACCGGACCTATATCCGATGATTTCTCTTTTATCTTGGCCTCTTGGTTCTCCAAATCTAAAGGTAAGGTCCATATCTTCCATGTCGTCCCTATCCTTATTTTTTGGTTTTTATGGTGTTGTAGGAATGGCAAAAGAATGAAGGGCATCCCCTTTACGGCCGAGCGTGTTTGTTCCCGAATTTGGAATTATCTTCGTACTCTTAAGATTTCTGATAAATATCGCCCTACCTTTTGGAAAGGCGCGGATGTCTTTGAGGCCCGTCTTGGGGTTGAGGCCGCGCCTAGGAGACGTCTTAAAATGGTGGCCGTTAGATGGGCTAGACCGTGTCGGTTGGGTCAAACTTAACACGGATGGTGCGGCCAAAGGGAACTCGGGTTGTGCGGGGGCGGGTGGAATTGTTCGTGATCATTTGGGTAACCCCATCCTCTATTTTTCCGAACATATTCGGGTTCAAACCAACACTTTTGCGGAACTACATGCTATTTGGCGTGGCATCGAGCTATGCTTGGAAAAAAATTTTAATTATATTTGGGTGGAAGTTGACTCGGTCGTTGCTATGAGGCTAATTCAAAGGAGGTCAACATGTCAATGGAACCTTCAAAGTTTGGTGTCGAAAATTCATAAGCTCTCGTCCCAAGCTAATATTCGTTTCTCCCACATTTATAGAGAGGGTAACGGGATTGCCGACCTACTTGCGAATCAAGGTTGCACCCGTCATGATTATTTTTGTTCGAATGGGCATGATCTCAAAGGGAAAACTCTTGGCCTTATTCGTCGAGACAAAATAAGTTTTCCTTATTTAAAATGTAAAAAAGTACTTTTTAATTAGTTTGGTTGTTGGGCCTATGTTTTGGACTTTTTATCTCTATTGATTTATTTTTGGGGCGTGTAGAGGGGTTCGTCCTCCCTCATTCCTTTCAGGCGTGTAGAGGGACTCGTCCACCCTCAATTTTCTATCCCGTCTTATATATATATATATATATATATATGTATATATATATTTTTTAAAAAAAATAAAATAAAAAAAAAAGAGTATGTTTGACATTGTGTTTGGTTGTTCATACGCCTGAGGGGTATGGTCAATAGTCGGGGTTGTTTCATTGAGATATATGTGATTTGTGTAACATCTTGAGATTTATTATCATGTATATCTGACTGTGTTGTTTTGGGCGAAATACTTGTTGTTTGTATTTTAGGTCGAGGGAAGGCCAATGCACGAGAAGCACATTGTGACAGTGAAGGATTTGAAGGATACTAGTTTGGGAGGCCCAAGTCTTCTTTCCTCTGGTTATGATTAAACCGTGTATTTTTATTTCCGCTTTCTTATATTTCTTTCCAGTTGTATTATTTTGGGTATATTCCATCTTCATATGGTTTATACTTGTATTTGGATCATGTGTCTTGTGGCAATTATAGTCGTATAATGTATAAACTCCTCGTCGGAGTGGTGGGTAATATTTTGTGGGTCAGTACTATAGTTATATTACAATTGATTTGTGTATTTGTATTGCCTGGTGAATCTAATTATGGAGTCCATTGAACTGTAATATCCGCCATTTTCTGGGTGTTATATAATCAAGGCGAGTTACCACAGGAACTCTGAGACCATGTATTTTATATTCAGATAATTTTGAAACTATGAATAATTATGTGATTGTTGTCGTTTTTAAAGTCGTGATTCCTTTTGTTATGCATTATGTAGTGTGTCAGTTCGTTATATTAGTGTGGTTCAAAAAAAAAATTAGCATTATGTGCTCAACATGTGATATCGTTGAGTACTCATTACATTGTCAATTCATCTACGTATTCTCGAAGTATTCTGAGATCATTTATTAAATCACGAGGATCCTATTTGTTCTTTCGAATAACATTTCATCGGAGTTCATCATTTTGTGAGTTGATTTGAACTCGGTCACCAGGGAGGATCTCACGACTATAATGCTGCTCACTGACGACCATGTTGAGGCCTTGATGTTGATGTTGATATTTGGGGCCTAAAAACGAAGGCGCAGCAGAGTAATAATATTGATCCAATCAATAAACGGAGCCCCTAAACAAGATCCATCATACATCGTATATATTTATATAAAATTCAAAGTATGAATTTAGAAATCATACTCTTTAAGTCCTTTGACTAATTGTTGATGATTAGCGTAATTCCAAAACTGTGAAGTTTTGTGAAACTCCCGAGCACCAAAAGCACCGTGTCTCTACATCTCACGCGTCGGAAAGATGACCCGTAAATTACAATGATCACTACATGACCTCCAAGGTTGAAGGCTATATGTAGTGATTATATAATTTTTTTTTTTTAATTCTAGCTCTCCAAGAGAAGAATTGAAGATAAAAACTAATCTCAAAGAGAAATGAAATGAAAGAGGATTAATTCTCTCTTTTTTCTTTCTTTTTTTATCTTCCGTTCTTTCCCTGTCTTTCTTTCACACTTTGAGAATGTGACTTACATATCAATCACCTCTACTCTCTCGTAACTCTAAGTTATACATATATATTATTCCATACAACACACCATCCCTTTTTATAATGATAAAACCACCATTATTGATATACCATTAACCGCACATAATACAACTATATCATCACATGACAAATCAAAATGATAATGTCTACTCCCTGTGCGTGGTAGTTGGGGATATTTAAGAACCTGGGAGTCAGATACACATCTCGCGATTTAACCCAGGTAGCGATCTTGTGGGTAGGATGTTATCCCGGAGACTAGTCGGTATAAGCTTGAACCCTGATAAAAAAATAAATGATAATGTCTACATGGTGGGGATTAAGTGCGGCGGCGGCCATGTGAGTGATAATTGAGAGGTTGGTTCGCTTCGATCCGCAAAACGGACCATCGTGTATAAACTTCGATAGATGAATCTTGGTACGTTTTAATAGTCATATAATTAATTAATCCAATTAATTATATTAAATATATTTTCTCTAAGAAATAATATGAATTATATTAATTACCCAATATTTATTTAGTTCACTAGACCAATTTAATTTATCCAATAAACTAAAATATCATTTATCCAATAAATTATATTATACATCTAATGTCCAATATTCATTAAGAGAGAATATCCTGAATTTAATCCGTCATATATCCTATGCCACGACTCCATAAGTTCAGTTCAGTCGACAATGGGAGGACCCAAAGAGTGTGAGTAATACTTAGCCAGTCCGTGGCTCACACTGTAACCCAACTAAGAGCGAATGATGAAGATCATTCCAAAACCTTTATTTATGATGGCACTTTATTCTTTTGCTGTATGTAGAAGCACTTTACATAAGTGTTTACATAATTGCGCCTGATGCCTTGCTTGTATGATCGTATGTCTGAATGTTTCGCATCATTTCGACTTTGCACAATTGTTTGGAGAGCGGCCTTTGTATGAATAGCTCCGAATGTATTGGTATACTTAAAAACTCTTACTTGTAAATTTGTGAACAAAGCCGATCGTCATATGTGTGTTTGAACGAAGCCGATCGTGTGTGGTTCCGTCCTCCTGATCGCATGTATGAATAGCTCCGCTTTGCCTCTTGTTTTTGTTTACTTGGTGAAAGTAAAGGAACGAAAATAATTCGTTTAGTGAGCTATCTTTAGTTTGTTTCTTGCGATCTTCAATTTTGTTGATTCCTCGAGGGAGGCCGAACGTCCCGGCTTGGAAAGATTTTGCACAGTCGTGGGGTTCGATGGAACTAACCTCTACGACTATGTCTTATGCGCGAGCGACATTCCGTATGATGGTTAACTTCTCACGACTCACTTAATTGTGAGGGTCCTCCATAGGCTACATTTCGCCTCGCAATGTAGCGAAGGGGCGGTCGATATTTTCCTGGAGGAGTCCTTGCACAGGGCGCCGTCGGATAAATCGACTTCGCTACCGTAGCTTGTTAGCACTTTTCTGCCTAAGAGGGCATACGTTGTGACGGGGGTAGGACGCGATTGCACGCCTCGTCCCATCAGATTAGATGATGGATCCGAGGGCGGGCGAGCGCGTCCACTGATTTGTTTTGGAGGGTCATTCGGCTACGTACGCCTCGTATTTAAACGAAAGGGCGGGCGATCTTTGCCCAAAGGAACCTTGAATGGACGGGATATCGGTTCCATTAACTCCCAGAACCATGGCTGCACTTTTCTACCTCGGACCGCCATGTTAGATGACGATCCTCGACGGTATACGTTGTGCTTGGAGGGGTGATCGCTTGCATAGGTCCGTCAGGTTAGATGACGACCTCTTGTAGGGCGAGCGAGTCGTCCTCTCTTTTATTTGTTTGTTTTGTCGAGATGAATCATATAAAGGGGATCAGAAAATCTCATTAAACTCTTTGTACATCGGGTAACGGAATACATAGTTTTTATTGGTAGTATTTCTTCAAATGTACGGCGTTCCATGGATATTGGTCTCGAGTGCCGTCTGGGTGTTGGAGTTCGTAGGCTCCTTTGGTCAGCCATTTAGATATCCTAAAGAGGCCCTCCCAATTCGGGCCAAATACTCCCGTGCGAGTCTGGACCTTTTTTAGGACTAGGTCGCCCACTTGGAATCGCCTGTGATTATTTTAAGTATACACTTCATATCTAGTTGCTGTATTTACAGCAACTTACTTTAACAAGACTTCCGCTACGCACTCAGATTTGAAAATCGTACATCTTGTTGCTTAAAACACTTTCCAAGCTCTATTCTGTATACTTAGTGGCCAACATAAATGATTTCAAAGAGTAGACTCAGAAGACAATGTCTCTGACCTGCTGACTAAGCCATTATCTCAGGCCGTCTTGGAATGACATCTGAAGAACATGGGTATTGGATATCATGATGTGTGGCATTTAGTGCAAGTGGGAGATTGTTAGGAATATGCCCTCGAATGCCACTCAGGGGATGAGAGAGTAGGGGCATTGTACTTGTAATTATGGAATAATTAATAAAAAGGCAATAGGATTCATTCACTGTTTATTGTATTTCAAATGCATTCTTGATTTGGTAAACATTGAAGTGAAGTCCATGTAAATAAATCGAACATTCCATTCACGTTATCGGATAAGAGAAAATGCACTGGAAGTGTTTAAAGTTTATTTACATAAATCGTTCACAAGTCAATAAACTTAAATGGGCATTAAGTTTTAGTAAGACTTGTATAATTGATGCTAGGACGTTTGCATGTCTTAATAGCATAGTTATAAGTATATTGGTGGGACCAGTATACTCGAACACGACTCATACATGATTCAGTCACATGGTATTCACTCCCGGAGAGTCGATGACGAATAGAAAGGTTGTGATAGTATATGTGGACCTTTGACTTGAGGGTTTAGTAGAAGATGTGTCGGTGACGTTTAGTTTGTCATTAGAGTAGTTAGACTCATTTGCTTAAATGCTGAATCGACCTCGAAGTGCGGACTATACGGGCAGGTAGCAGTCTTTACTGTACGCTAAGAAAGTATTCTATCTCATGTTAGTAAGCAGGTGAATGTCCTATATAGTTAATGTCAAATAAGATCATAAGTCTTTGGCCAAAGCATTCTGATATAGTCGTATTAGATACACTATTAATCAGTCGGTCTTGATTTGCATTAACACATGTATAGAGTCTAGTCAATAGTAGGGTTTGACTTTACCGTGACCCGAGGACTTTACCGGGACATCTGATGAAGGGTCTATACGTATATGGTATTCACGACATAATGGTTCTGGAAAGATCCCTTCATTCGTTCTCAGTCGGGGTTTACAGTGCGGCCCGCTAGGCTGGCTAAGTGCAGCCCACACTCATTGTTTCCTCCCAATGCCGGCTGAGAGGGACCTACAGAGTCGCGCATCAGGAGCGTTGATGGATAAATGTGAATTTATTATCTCTCTAATTATATTAGATATTGGATATCTAATTATGATTTATTGGATAAATCAAATAGCGGTCTTATGAACTAAAATTAAGTTATCGGGTAATTAATTTAATTCATAAATTATATTTCTTAGAAAAATATATTTGTATTTGATATAATTAATTAATTAGATTAATTAATTAATATAAATATATTGATGATTTAACGGAGTGTATTTAACGAAGTCGTTTGACAAACGTCTGATACACGAGCCGAGTGGCTCGGCTCATTTCTAGAAAATTCCTCCATGCCCCCCCCTCTTCCCCACCTCACATGGGATGATATTTCCATCCGTGTGTTATCTTGAGTTGTCTTGTGAAATTATTAAGTTGAGATTCTTTCTCAACTAATAATGACATATATGAGTTGTTATATATCATTATGATAACAAACTCATAAGGTGATGAACAAGACACTTGAACACACACTTGAGAGCTGCCTGCCGTGAGCTTTAAGTGAGGGAGAGAGATTTTTATATTCTTGGTTTTTCCACTTTGAGTTGAGAAAAAATAAGAAAGAAAAAGAGATATAAATTCCTATAGTAATTCCTAGCCGTGTTCTTGGAGAACGGATTGCTATCGAATTTTTCCGGGCAACTTCCGACGCATGTGAAGTAGAGGCTTCGAATTTTAGGTGCTTGAAACGAAGGGATTTTGTGTTCGTGATGGGGTTCGTGACCATCATCCATTTTTATGAAGATTCATTTCAAAGGCTTCAAGAGTATGATTTTTATCTTCGTACTTGTATTTTCATATATACGTTACTTGATCGATCCTGTTTGGGATTCATTTTTATTTTCCGCTGCGTATTTCATTTTATTTTCGGAAACCCAACATATGATTGTAGGGAGACATGGCAAAACTCCCTATGAGGTTTGGAATGGCAGAACACCAACTGTAGCATATTTCCATATTTTTGGTTGCAAGTGTTTCATCCACAACAATGGTAAAACCCAACTAAATGCCTTTGATGTTAAAACTGATGATGGTCTCTTTATGGGATATTCACAAAAAAAGCAAGGCATACAGAGTATTTAACAAAAGAACCTTAGTTGTGGAAGAAACACCTCATGTTGTGTTTGATGAATCTACTGTTGAGTACAGGAAAAAGGTGGAATTAATTGAGAATAAACTCAAATCCGCCACCCTAGAAGAAGTCATCATCCATGATACAGGAATGGTGGACTCACTTACAGATCAGCCTGAAGACACAACTGCAGATCAGATAGGACCTCAAAACCTACTTGATCCATATGTAGCTGATAAAGATCCATCTGTAGCTGATGAAGACCCATCTGTTGCTGCTAAAGACCCATCTGCAGATCAGACAGGATCACCATCTGGAGATGAAAAGACCGTAGCTGATCCAGTTGCAGACCAAGGAGATCAGAACCAAGCTGAAGCAGAGAGAGAAGAAGTTCACCAAAGTAACTCTACAGGGGGAACAAACCCTAAAGAAGGAGAAGAAATCCCCAAATGGTTTAGATATCACCCCATTCAACAGATTATTGGAAACCTAACTGATGGAGTCAGAACCAGACAATTCACAGTACCAGCAGGAATGGCAATGTTCTCATGTTTCATGTCTCAAATGGAAACCAAGTCAACAGAGCAAACACTCGAAGATTACTCATGGATCAATGCCATGCAAGAAGAGCTCAACCAGATGGAGAGAAACAATGTCTGGGAACTAACTGACACACCAGATCACAAGAAAGTTATTGGTAACAAATGGGTGTACAAGAACAAGTGTGATGAAGATAGAGCTATTCTTAAGAATAAACCCAGACTAGTTGCTATGTGTTATGCTCAATGTGAAGGAATAGATTTTGATGAAACTTATGCACCTGTTGCTAGATTGGAAGCCATCAGATTATTCCTTGCATATGCAGCATTCAAGGATTTTGAAGTCTACCAAATGGATGTGAAGAGTGCTTTTCTCAATGGAATTCTAGAAGAAGAAGTCTATGTGGAGCAACCTCCTGGATTTGTCAAAGGAGAAAAAGTCTACAAGCTATTGAAAGCTCTATATGGACTCAATCAGGCACCCAGAGCATGGTATGAGACACTCTCTGTGTTTCTAGAGAAGAATGGATTCAGTAAAGGCAAGGTGGACAAGACCCTATTCAGAGTAGAGTATGAAGGCCACATGTACATGTCTTTCTTTGTTTATGAGAGGTTATTAGTACAAATATACGTGGATGACATTATATTTGGCTCAACCAACCCGGAGCTATGTCAGAAGTTCTCAAATATCATGCAAGGAGAATTTGAGATGAGTATGATGGGCAAACTGAATTTCTTTCTAGTTTTGCAAGTCAAGCAGATGAATAATGGAATTTTCATCAATCAAGCCAAATATACAAGAGACTTAATCAAGAGATTTGGAATGGAATCAGCCAAACCAGCAAGAGTACCAATGAGCACAAGCATACACTTAGATGCAGATGAAGAAGGCATATCAGTGGACTCAACCCACTACAGAGGACTTATTGGATCTTTGCTGTACCTCACTGCAAGCATACCAGATATATCATATGCAGTCGGTGTATGTGCAAGATTTCAATCCAAGCCAAAGCAGTCTCACTAGGAAGCATCTAAAAGGATAATCAAATATCTCAAGTCTACAGTCAATGTTGGATTATGGTATCCTAAGGATGACAACTTTGAGTTATCAGGATACTCAGATGCAGACTTTGCAGGATTCAAGATCAATAGGAAAAGCACCAGTGGAACGTGCCAATTCCTAGGAACCAGATTAATATCCTGGTTTAGCAAGAAGCAGGTATCTAACTCAATATCAACTACAGAGTCAGAATACCTAGCTTCAGGCAACTGTTGTGCACAAATACTATGGATCAGACAATAGCTAAGGGACTACAACATCATTGCAAATGAAGTCCCAATATGGTGTGATAACAACAGTGCAATTGCAATAACCAACAATTCAATATTGCACTCAAGGACAAAGCACATTGATGTAAAACATCATTTCATCAGAGACCATGTACTTAATAAAAGAGCCAAAGTAGAGAGAGTCATCACGGAGTATCAGATTGATGACATATTCACTAAACCTTTACCAGAAGAAAGGTTTTTGGAGCTGAGCAGGGAACTTGGCCTACTAGATTGGGAATCTAGTACAGAAGAGAAAGCTACCTGATGATCAGATCAGTTGAGGACGAGTTACCTGATGTAGTCGAGGAAGAGTCTACCTGATGCAGACAAGGAGAGACGAAGGAACCTAGCTGATTAAAACCACAGGTGATAGAACACACCTGATGCAGAGCAATCAACGAGTCAAACAGTCAACCAACTAAGTCTTTCTATCCTTGACCGATTCTTGAATATTATATTATTAATTATTTACACGTGGCAACTACATGTTCACACATTCACATGTCACGTTCACGCGACCTCCACTATGTCCAATTAAAATTTGAACCGTCATTTTTTAGAATGAACCGACACATATTTAATTCAATATTAAATTCAAAACGTCTTTTCATTTCTTTATTTTAAGCTGCGGAAAATCATTTCACAACTTTACCATCTTCAAGCTTTCAAAACCCTAGTTTTTCAAAAGCAGAAAAATTCTTTGAATATCCAATACACTCAGCAAGAATTTTTTTTGCAGAAATGGAATCTTACTTTGAAGGCATTAATCTGAAGCTTGTCAAGGACCAAATCATTTTCAGTTTGGTAGTCGATTTCGAGGGCTTTCTCGAGGCGAATCTGGATACGGGTGTATACTACATCATCCGGCCAATGAATAAAAATAGGATCTACCCATTTTTGGACATTAGCCCCAAATATTTCTATAAGGAAGTTGTAATTTCATTTTTCAAGGAAGCTGAGGTCACGGAAGTAGGAATCAAAAGTGCGATTTTTGGAGAGGAAGTGACAGTTACCGCTCAGACAGTGGGAGAGGATTTCGGGATGCGATCTCGAGACGTGGCCGTTGAAGCCCTAAAACAGAGCGCGGCCGAAACATGGCTCGAAATCAAGCTACAAGAACAGCCGTCCAAACTAAAGTTAATGGCGAAGAGAAGCAACCTGAAGCAGGAATATCATATGCTCTAGACATCACAAATAAAATCGTAATGGGAATGGTAGGCAAATTTCATGGTGCTGGGAGCGCTTATCCAGCATCAGCCAGTTGACTGGACTGACTCTATCTATAGATAACTAGTACGCGAGGTCAACAAAGTTCATTGGATGGAGGACGAGAAGAAGTTCAAGACCAAGCTGGCTTTTGGGTTGCAGATAAGTTGGATCTTGGAGTATCTCGAAAAGGCGAAAGGGAATGATGACCCCTTTTATGTTAATAAAAGACTTGGTCACCTGGACCAAGAGACATTGAAGAAATTGGGTAGAGAAAGGAAGGCAGCTCAGATGCTAAGGGAAATGTCTAGTGGACCTCCTCCCTACAGACACCCCTCGGATACAGACGAGTCTGATGCCGGAGACCAAGCTGCAGTTCATGAGTCACCTGCAGACAAGGAGTTACCTGCAGATCATATCGACTAAGATTTTGACAACACTCCCTTGGCCCTGAGGTTCAAGAGAAATGGACCAGCACCAGAGGAGCGAATTCAAATCCAATCCACACCTGACCCTTTTCCTAAGAGGCCTAGGCGACTCAACTTTGAGGATGCAGAGCAGATACCTTAGTCATCTGCACCTGAACCAGTCTCTGCAGTTCAGATGCAGATAGTAACCACGCCAGCTCTTGCTTCTGATCTATCTGAAGAAGACCTATCTGAACAGCCTGATCGCTCAGACTTAGTTGCTGATGTAATTCCTCTGCTCACTCTACCGAGCATGACAGAGGAAAAGGAAGCTGACCTATTCATCAACATTCCTGAGGCAGGCTACTCACTCAACCTCCTTGACAGCAACCCCTTGGAGCTATATGTGGGACAGCTCCACATGGTAAAACATCACATTCTTCAAATTTCATTCATAACTGTCTTTGAAGAGTGGAAAAATTTCAAATCACTCTCATTCACTAAACTACAAACCCTTGTTGAAAATAGTATCTGGGAAATCCCTTAGGCTACGGAGCAATTTCTCATGAATTTTTGTCATGAGACAGATGTTTCTTAATGCTCCAGACAAACTGGTTCTTGTCCAATTTTAAAACTAACATAGACAAGTTTGTCTTCTTTGTAATGGAAAATGTTTTAGCTGGGACAATAGATGGAGAAGAAGGAAGTGGAGTTGAAGGAAAAGGCATAAGAATAGAAGAAGTCGAAAAGGAGGAGAAATTTGAGAAAAAGGAAGAGGAAAAAGGAGAAAGTATTAAAGTTGAAGAGTCTGTGAGAGAAGAGGAAGAAAATATACTAGTTGAAAAACAGACTGTTGAAGAAGAAGAAGAAAAGACAGAGGAGTTGGAACAAGATGAAGAAGGAGAAGAAGTTGAAGAGGAATAGGAAGATGAGAAAGAAAAAGATGATAATGATGAGGATGAAGAAAAGGAGGAAGAGAAGGAGGATGCTAGCAATTAAAATGATGCCGGAGATGCAGATGAGCCCGGGGCACCTGATAAAGCCCCCAACTGAGACAAATCCGAAGACGAGGATGACAGATCGGGGACACCTGAAGAAACCCCATCTGATCAGCCTCCTGCAGGCAGGAGTCTGCAGTCAGGCAGGTCCACCAATCGACCTGCAGTTGAAGAAGGAGCTGGCGACCACTCCCCTCAGGCAACACCTATCTCTTCTGAGATGGCTGACCTGATCAAACATCTAGTCAAAGAGACTGTTGACCAACTCGTAGCAACAGAAATCAAACATGACCTCCAAACCATCAATGACAAAATAGACACTCTACTGTAGAGGAATGTCCCTCCACCTCCTCCTACCAATTCCAGAATGCCTCTAGGCATGTCTGACTGGATATCGAGAGTTATACAGCATTTGACCACTCTGGTTGAAGCTTACAAAAAGGGGGAAGAAGAGAGAGGAAAGGAAGCAAGAGTTTTGGGGGAAGAAGATATTGCTGAGTTAGTCATAAGGGAGCTGAGGACAAAGCAGAGAAGTGACCTCCCTCTCATTGGAGTTGGGATGTCTAATCTGAAAAGGAAAGAATTGGCTGCTCCTGATGATGATGACCAACCTGTAGTCAAGAAGAGGAGAACCAGACTGGGGGAAGAGACAAGATTTGAATGGGAAGGCAAAGAGATTTGGCATGTTGAGGAGTTCTTACCTACTGAAGCTTTTCCAATGTGGGGAGACGCAAAGAAGCAATTCATTGAAAAGTATTATCTCTGGGAGTTACGCCAGGATAAAGACTGCTCCCCACAGCAGTCGTTTATCAACTTTATGGACTCAACATGGCCAACTCTCTAGGCTATCCTAATAAAATATGCAAAGGAATGGGATGCTTAGCCCATGATTCCCCTGTTCAAATCTGAAGAACCTCCCACATTAATAAACGATGAGTTGGATGAGCTAGCATTGCAGAAGGAGATAAGGAAGCTATGTGAAGAACATAAATTGTCATCCATAGAATAACAAGAGTTTGCATCTCTTGTTGTCAAAAGTAAGTATGGCCTAGCACCTGTCAAGAAGAGACCAATCGGTGCAAAGCTCATTAGGCCTTCCAAGCAGCCTGTCAGAAGAGGCAGAGGTAGAGGCAGATGGGATTTTATATCTGTCTTGTAATTTACTGTTTGTAATTTACTTGTAAACTTTTCAGTACTTGTAGTATTTTTTTTCAGTATTTTGTTTGATCATTCAAAGCACTGTACTTGTAAACATATCAGAAAATTTTATAACATTCATTTGAATGACAACCTCTAGTTGTCTCAAAACAAGACTGATTTTGTTTTGTCTTGCATTTGATCATGTGCTGACTTGCTCTACATTCAAATACTTTGTTTAAGTTTTGCCATCATCAAAATAGGGGGAATTTGTTAGGAATACTTATTAGATTTTGATTATGTCATCCCTATATTTAATTGATTATTCAAATATATGTTTTTAAATACTTGGCAATGTGTAAAGAAGAACCAAATGAGTATCTTCTATAGGCCAGATTGTGTATAGTTGAATACTGGGCAAGATGTAAAGAAGAACTATATGAGTATCTTCTATAAGCCATGTAAGTTAGGCTTAAAAATCGGCTAAGTATAAATCTCACACAAGTTCATATCAGATGAGTCTTGGTCAAACAGACCCATCAGATAGGTCTGACCAAACTCTGCAGAAAGCCGAGTTGAAGACAAGTTTAATTAGAGAAGTCTTGGTCAAACTCAACTGTTCAGAGAAGGTTGACCACAGACAACTTATCATCGGACAACGTTCTGCAGAAAGATATTTATCAAAGAAGTCCTTGTCAACTCATTTATCAGAGAAGTTTGACCAAACTGCAGTCAAGTGATCAGACGGAGTCAAGTCAACTGAAGTTTGGCCATCAGATCAGATAAGTTCATCATATCAGAAGACTTCAGAACATAGAAGATTAGTCGGGATAAAGAACTTCATATCAGAGAAGTTACATCAGAGAAGTCCGACATCAAATAAGGATGACTGTACAAAAGATCAGACAAGTGATCACCCAAGTAATCCAGTCCACATCAGCATGCGTTGAAATGTCAATAATCACGGAAAGTCACATGCAAGCGTAGAGAGACAAACTGGAGAGATTCCCGGAAAGCAATGAATTAAATAATCATCGAGACCCACCACTGAAGACTTTCATCATATTATATTCTAAAGATTCGGAACCACAACGTGAAAGTCTTCACAACGGTCGAATGGATTAAAATAAGGGAATCCAACCTTGCAACATTCGGAAAGAAAAACAAAGAAGTTTATTTCTCCAACAGACAGATTTGTTACAGGAAATGCAATGGCTATGAAGGAAGCTCAAGGATCTACATCTATAAATACCTGAATATTTTAATTGAAAAAAGTACGATGCAAACAACACTTTCAAGCAATCAAAGCAATCAAAGCGAACAACAGCATCGTGAAGAGCAAGAGTTCAAAAGCTCTTATTTGAAGAAGCTATTAGTTGGAGAAGACAATCACTCGTGTCTTTAAACCATGAGTTCGGGGTACTTCACTGGATGAAGTTCGAGAGACTGTAAAGGCATCCAAGCATCGTAGATCAAGAGGTGCAAGGCAGTCAAAGGGAGTTAAGGAATTCCACTGGTCGGAAGCTGTTGTAACAATCACTGTAATATTTATCACTGGTTGAGAATTATAGTGAATTCATCTCCAACTGGTTTGGAGAAAAGTGGATTAGTAGAGGATTACTCCATCTCTGAGACCACTATAATTGCCTGCGTGTTTTACTGCTTTCATCATCATATTTACCTGCTGCATACATACTTAACTGTTCCATTATTTAGTTATCCTACGTCACTCCATCCAGGGTACCAAATATATATATATATATATATATATATATATATATATATATTTGGTACCCTTATCCTACGTCACTCCATCCAGGGTACCTTATAAAAGCTGAGTTTTTTTCTTGCACTAGAATGATTTATCCTACGTATCATTTTGTAGATTTTTGTTCAATTTTTATTTTTTTAATTTCTATAACCTATATTAGGTACATTCTCATTAATAAATATTTTACTGCCTTAATTATATGTTAGGATTTTCATATATTTTTACCTTTCTCTTAATTATTTTGCTGAATTTATGGATCAAAATCTTTCGATTTAACCTTCCTTAAATTATTTTGCTAATTTATGGAGCATATATTTATGAAAAATCTATGCCTATTATAATTGCTAAAATTTCGGATCATATTGATTGTATGTTTAGCTTTTCACATTTAATGAATTTCTTAATTCTCAATTAAATTATTTAGCTTTTCAAATATTTTTAACTTTTCATTTATTATTTTGCTAAAATAATATGTGAAATATTTTTTCGTCAAAATGTTTGGGCAATCTTTTGCTTTTAATTAATAGCATATCATATATATCTATCTGTATAAATATTCTGACTGATATATATTTATATTTAAAAATATAAAATTAATTTTTTTGGCCAATTTTGAGTTTTTTTGGCCAATTTTGATATTTTTAAAATATAAAATTAATTAAATATATAATTAAACTAAAATATGTGATTTATATGGATGTTTAATTTTTATTTGTCCAATAATGACGGTTGCTCTCATATTCTGTTTATATTTTAATTACACATTGTATGGATGTCTAAATTCGTGATTTAATATTCCGTGTAAGTTTTCAGTCAATAGTTTAATTACGAGTAATATTATATTTTAAATTCATTCATATATTAGCTTAATATCATTAAAGCTCACAATTTTTTATTATGATAATGCACATGTAATTGAAATCAACTTTTTTCTTAGAATATTTTCATCTTTTTTTTTTCGAAAATAATTATCCATTAAGTTTGAATTAAGCTACATTCGTCATAATTTGAAATGTCGATAAAATTGTGATATATTTCTAAATTTATTATTACTGCTTCAAGAAATCAGCTATTTTTAGAATAATTTTTGTTATGTTAGGGTCTATTCTTTTGTACTGAATAAATCTGAACTGAACTGAACTAAATAGATCTGAACTGAACTGAACTGAACTGAATTGAACTGAAATATATATTAAGATTAAATAATAATAATAAAATAATAATATTAATATAATAATATTAAAAATAATAAATTTAATAAAATAATAAGAAAAATAATAAAATAATAATAAATAATAAAAAATAATAACATAATAATAATAATATAATTAATTACAATCATAATTACAGAAATAATAATACTAATAAATATGCCCTAAATGTCCATGTCACAAAAGTATCAAATGTCACAAATAATAATAATAATAATAATAATAATAATAATGATAAATAACAATAATAATAGTAATCAACAACAACAATAAATATTATTAGTAATAATAATAGTAATCAACAACAACAACAATAATAATAACAATAATAATAATCAAGATCAATAATAATTATAATAACAATAATAATATTAACTGAACTTAACTGAATGGACCTGAACTGGATTGAACTGAACTGAACTGAATGGATCTGAACTGAACTGAACTAAACCGAAAAACTGAAAAATAAGTCCAAAAGAACAGGGCCTTAGTACCACCATAATTTATGCAGATTGAATCCATATTGACGTCACCTGATTTTTGCTAACTCGAATTATTTTAGTGGACAAAATTAATTTTTACTCATTGAAATAGATTTTTAGTCATTAAAAATGAATTTTACTGATTGAGATTGATTTTTGTCGATTTGCATTGTATTTTATTAAAATATGTAATTGGCTACTATTGATTAGAACTGAATTGTATTGATTATAATTGACTTCTACTTAATAATATATTGCATTTTCCAGCTTTGGCAAGAGTCCACGAAGAGAGAACCAGAAGAACGGGATACCACGGACGACTTCCAGTTCATAGCCGAGCGTTTGTTAGATATGTATGCTCGAGATGTGATACCAGCTGACAAATGGAGTTCTGACTCTATGGAGGAAGAGGATCCTGAAGAAGACCCAGAGGAAACACCTGAAGGGTAGCTAGAACCACATGAAGAGATGGATGTGGGATAGACAGGTGATTCGAGTGATGCCGAAATGGCTAGCGAGTCCAATAATGATTTAATTTCTTGGACAGTGCCACGACCTCCCATTCTCATGATTGAGATTATTAGTAGTGATGAGGAGTAGTTGTTTAACTATATTTATTATATTTATATTCCTTTACGATCATATGATGCTTCTATTCCTTGTTCAAACCCTCCAAGTTCATTTATTTATACAATGAATAAATAAGTATTTTTCTTCATTTCATTTCATTACTCTTGTGATGTGATGAGTTTATTATATGTGATGTTTAATTGTTCTTCTATCATTTTTCCTCGCGTCGCGGGACTAATGAGTTTTCTCATGACTTGTTGGTAGAGTTATGGCTAACTGCGGTAACCATAACGCTCAGCCTACTCGACATCAGCTTTTGGCTGGACTAGCCATGCTGTTTCAAGGTGCGACCATTTTTCCGCCTAACACTCCCGAGCAAGCTCAAGCTCAAGTAATCACCAGTTCAATCTGTTCAAGCCTCCCATTTTTCTTGGTCGTGAGGGACCGACACCCATAGAAGAATGGCTGATGAACCTTGAGAGCATCATTGATTATATGTCTTGCACTGATGTCCAAAAAGTGTCTTGTGTCATTTTCCAACTGAAGGAAGATACTAGAACATGGTGGTTAGGGTCATGTAGAGTCCGAACCCAGGACGAGAAAGATGAAATTACTTAGGATGCCTTCAAGGAAATGGTCATGGCGAAATACTACCCAGGAGCATACAAGGCTAAGATGCAGAGAGAATTCTTAGACTTGACACAAGGAAGGATGATAGCGATAGAGTACGAGATAAAGTTCACCTACATGTGTCGATTTGCACCTCATATGGTGGATATTGATGAGATGAAGTCCGAGAAGTTACACGATGGACTTCGTGACCGGATCCATCACCTTCTGGCTGGCCATGGGAGGATGTCTTACACCAACGCTGTAGCCAGGGTAGAAGTTATATCTGCCAGTTTAGATGTGGAAAAGGCAAGAACACCACCCGTCGCAGCTACTAACAAGCGTAAGTGGTACGACCAAGGAAGCTGTAGTATGAAGAATGTTAAGACTGGATCTTCAGGGGAGAAACCTCGGTTCGATAAACCTGCCTGTGCTACTTGTGGCAAGGGACATAAAAGTACCTATATGCTTGGTCAGAATCGGTGCTACTTCTTCCATGAGGAAGGACACATGGCATCAGCATGTCTGAAGAAAGGAAAAGGCCCAGGCAAAGGAGTGCAAGGTCAAGGCTCATAATCTCGAGTGTAAAGCATAGACTAGGCCGAGAAAGAGATTGAACCCCAAACATTGTCAGGTATGTTGTCGTTGCTAATATTCCTGCTTTGGTGTTATTTGAAATGGGTGCATGTCATTCATTCATCTTTAGGAAGCTTTGAACTATGATCGGTTGTATAAGTAGTAAAGCTCCTAGATATCTGTTAGTTAGCTTTCTTGAGGGGGGAGTAGTGCATGTTGACTCATAGCTAACAATGTGAAGTTAGAGATTAACAAACATAGCTTCTTATCTGACTTGCACATGGTTGAACTCGGTGATTTTTATGTTATTTTGGGAATGGATTGGTACGACAAACATAGAGCTATAGTAGAATACTCCAAAAGGAGGGGAATCGTATGTCCATCTAATGATATTAAGACCGTATTCGAGGGAGTAAGACACTGTAGTATCCCGAAGGTGATTGCAGCCATGAAAGATGTGAAGATGTTGAAGATGCGTAGTTGCCAAGGACTTCTGGTGAATGTGATGGGGAAGACAAGTTCGGAAAATACGGTAGCTGATGTCCATATCATCAAGGAGTATCCAGATGTTTTTCCCAAAGACTTACCGGGAGTTCCACCGAGTCGTCAAGTAGAGTTCTAGATCGATCTAGTGCCAGGAGCGGAACCAATATCGAAAGCCCCTATAGAATAGCGCCTTAGGAATTACAAGAGCTGAAAGTGCAACTTCAGGAACTGTTTGACTCTGGATTTATTCGGCCAAGTGTATCGCCATGGGGCCAGTACTCTTTGGGAAGAAAAAGGACAAAATTTTGTGGATGTGTATAGACTATCTTGAGCTTAATCGACTCATGATAAACAATAAATATCCACTTCCTAGAACAGAGGATCTATTCGATCAACTTGGAGGATCATAAGTATTCTCGAAAATTAATTTGAGATCCGGATATCACCAACTGAGCATTAAGGATGATGATATCCCGAAGACAGCATTTCGAACCCGATAGGGACATTATGAGTTTATAGTAATACCATTTGATTTGACGAATGCGCCAGCAGTATTCATGGACCTCATGAACTATGTATTTCAACCCTATTCAGATAAGTTTGTCATTGTGTTCATAGATGACATACTTATGTATTCAAAGAGCAAGGATGAACATGAGCAACATCTTAGAACAGTATTGGGAGTACTGCGCAAGGACAAGTTGTATGCAAAGTTCAACAAGTGGAAACTTTAGCTTAACCGAGTTGCATTTTTGGGACACGTGATCACTTATAGAGTAATCGAGGTTGACCCAGATAAGGTAGAGGCAGTCAATGATTGGAAGGTACCGAGTAATGCAAATAAAGTTCGAGTTGCTTGGGTTTAGCCAGTTATTATCGAAGATTTATCGAGTCATTTTCAAAGATAGCTGCACCAATGACTCGTATGACAAGTAATGGAGAAGAATTCTCGTGGAATGAGAAGTGCGAAGAGAGTTTCCAAAAACTCAAGCGAAGATTAACCGCGGCACTAGTTTTGATCATCCCCTATCCGACAAGAGATTTCGTCATCTTACTTTGATGCATCCAAGCAAGGCTTGGGGTTTGTACTGATGCAGCAGGAAAAGTAGTTGTCTATGCTTCAAGGAAACTAAAATCGCATGAGTTAAAATACCCTACTCATGATTTGGAATTAGCAGCGGTAGTCCATGCCTTAAAGATTTGGAGGCATTACCTGTATGGAGGTAATGTTAAATTTATATAGACCACAAAAGTCTGAAATATAATTTCACACAAAAGGAATTGAAGATGAGGCAATGCATATGGTTAGAGTTGGTCAAGGAATACGATTGTACGATTCATTACCACCCTGGTAAAGCAATCATAGTTGCCGATGCACTGAGCCGTAAGGGGAGAAGAGACCTAACATGTATGTTGACCAAGGAGGAAAGCTTAGTCAAGGAATTTGCAAGAATGAACCTTGAAATAACTACACCATCTAAGCCCGTTGAGTCATTATTGGCTAGTTTGGTGGTATAACCAACCTTGAGGAAGTAGATCAAAAAGGTCAAGTATAAGATGACTTTTTGGTCAAAATGAACGAACTTACTCTCTCAGGAGAGGATATGGGATTCAGTGTGTCCGATGATGGCACGATATACTATGGAAGGAGTATTTGTGTGCCTAATGTTGTTAAGCTGAAAGAAACAATATTGAAAGAGGCACATAATACTCCATATACAGCACACGCTCGAAGTACTATAAGATTTACCAAGACCTTAAGGGGATATTTTGGTGGGAAGGTTTGAAGAGAGATGTGGCAGACTTTGTCAGAAAGTGTATAGTTTGTCAACAAGTGAAGGCAAAACACCAATGCCCCTTTGTATTACTCAAATCGCTACATATTTCGGAGTGGAAATGGGAACATATTACGATGAACTTTGTGGTAGGTTTGCCCTGAACGAAAAGAGGGAACCACGCTATTTAAGTTGTCATGGACCAACTCACAAAGTCAGCTCATTTCATCCTGGTTAAGATGAATTTTAGAATGGATCAGTATGCTCAACTTTACATCAGTGAGATTATAAAGTTGCATGGAGTGCCAGTCTCTATACTATCCGACAGGGATACTCGTTTCACCTCGCGTTTTTGTGAAAGTTTGCAAGAAGCTTTGGGAACGCAATTGAATTTTAGTACGGCTTATCATCCTCACACTAACGGTCAGTCTGAGAGGACTATTAAGATTCTTGAGGACATGTTGCGAGTATGCGTGTTAGACATGGGCAATAATTAGGAATGCCTTTTACCTTTGATAGAAATTGCTTACAACAACATTTATCAGTCGATGATTAGTATGGCGCTATATGAAGCATATACGGTAGGAAGTGTCGATCACCATTGTATTGGGATGAAGTAGGTGAAAGGAAAATATTCAGTCCCGAGATGATTGAACAGACAGTAAGTGTGGTGGATAATATTCAAGAGAGGATCAAGATAGCTCAGGATCTTCAGAAGTCTTATGCCGATAAGCATAGGAAAGATCTCGAATTCTATGTTGGCGACAAGGTATTCCTGAAGATATCTCCTACCAATGGGAACATTATTTTTTGTCCGAGGAGCAAGTTGGGACCAAGACATATTGGACAGTTCGAAATGCTTGAACGGATTGGAGAGTTAGCTTACCGTTTGGCTTTACCCCCAGAACTTTCAGCCGTGCACAACGTTTTTCATGTTTCGTTGTTGATGAAGTATGTACATGATCCCGACCATGTCATCAACTATACCGCCATGGAGGTGAACAAAGATCTTACTTATGAAGAACAACTAGAAGTTATTCTCGACCGACCAGTCCGGTAGTTGAGGAACAAAGAGAAGGTGTTTGTAAAATCCAATGGCGTAACCATAATAAAGATGAGGCCACTTGGGAGTGCGAAGAGGAAATGCAAGATCGTTATCCAAATTTCTTCAATCGAGGTATGTCATTTATTTTCGAGGACGAAAATTTTTCTAAGAGGGGTAGGATGTACTATCCGCCATTTTCATAATATAATAATTACTATTTATAATAGTATTAGTAAATGCATTTTCATTCAATTTAGTTCTCATTGCATTACATTTATCAACAATTGGGTAATTGTTGTACAATTATTTTTACTTCACGTACAAGTCAATTCATTTAATCTCATTTAGTGGATTATAAATATTTTTACGATATCTCATAGGTTCTAATACCGAGTCAATTTATCAATTTAATTTAAGAATCATTTAATATTAGTCATTATCATTAATATTATTATAATTATTAAAGGTATTATTAATAATAATATTATTTATAATAGAGAGTAGTATTAATATTAATAGTTTCAGTATTATTATTAAATATCATTATCAATTATTTAAAGTCCAATAAATTTTAATTAAAAGTCGTTTCTTTTAGCCCAAATATATTGTAATGACCCAACATAATTAAGCGCAATAAACTTTCTCATTCATCGACTAAATTCAATATTTCTCTTTTAGGTTACAATATATCTCTACCCTAAACCGAGGAGTATAAATATACACAATAAAATACACAAAAAACACATCAAATCCTACCGAACGACTGAAGCAGCCTCAATTCTCGACACCTTCTGCGCACCAACTTTTCTTCCCAGCAGTCACATACGGTTCTCCTGACCTTTCCTCTAGAGCAGGTAATTCCAAACCTCAAATCTTATATTATTGTTTCATGTTCGTATCAATTAATTGAACAAAATCAGAATCTCTCAACTTAGCCAACTCAAAGACACTCAACCTATAATCAATTCCGAGACATGATTATCACGACCTGTTCCCAAAAAACCATGGCCACGGACGAACTCATATCCCAATCGAACTCATATCCGACTTACCTTTCCATCCGATTTTATCCGACTCAGAACCCAGGGCCCGATTTGTATCAACACTGAATCACAAATCCACAAACCCGTAACACCGTAATTTACCCAAACTCAGAACCGAGCCCACCTCAAGAACCGAGAAGCCGAGCCCGCACCAACACCAAAACCTCCACGCTGCAGCGCGCTGAAACCTCACCACCGCCTGAGTCGCCCAGTTCGCAGCTGGTCTATATGGCCAATTTAGTGTTTGCATGATTGGTGTGTATATCAGCGCTTGTGTGTGGCCCTTACTGTATGTGTGTGTGTGTGTTTCCTGCATATTTTGAGATATGTTGCCAAAAATATTTTAGAGAGAGAGAGAGAGAGAAGAGGATATAGAGAGACGAGAGGAAAGGGAGTGAAGTGAGAGATGAGGGTTGAGTGCGGCCGATTGGTGTCAAGGGTTTTTATACCCAGATTTTTCTAGGTCAAACTCAATCTAACCCCAGATTTTCAGATTCTTCAATTTGACACCCAACCAGATTTTAAATTCTTCAATTGACTTCGGGCACTTTCCTTTATATCTTCAAATCGAGCCCTATTTGACCCAAGCCATTAATATGTTAACCCTTCGATTAATATTAATAAATAATTTTAATTTATACATTAGATCTTATTTTCAGTTGTTATATAATAATAAAAATAAATTATAATGATGATTATTATTATTATTATATGTAGATATTAACAAGAAATTACAGGCTTAGGATTTGTGAATCGAGCATCTTCATATTCAAGTTCAACAGCATCATTTAATCAGATGGAAATTTTCACTATCACTTTAATTGCTTTACTTGGACTGCTATGTGATATTTAATCTATGTTACAAAATTGAGGATACATGTTGTAAATCAGGCTCACCTATGTACGTGTAAAGTTATGTTTCGTGGAGACGCCTGCACAACCTCAATATTCACATGCGTGCTAGATTCATGTTATATGTGATATTGTGTGTATTCATTCATATTGAGGAAAATATTACTGAAAGAATAATTATTTAATTGCTCTCCATGAATTTGTATATTATTGTGATATGCGTGATTCCCACGAGCTGAAGGAAGCTCACCCCCACCTATATTGAGCCTGCAGATTAATTAGAGCCGGATGGAAGAAGGAGCGAGCCGAGCGGGCATATGATGATAGATTTTTTAAACGATGTTTTTCTTTCATGTCTTGTGCATTGAAACATTTATTTCGGGGAAATTATTGATTTGCAATAATATTTCTTAAATTCCTTCCGCCGCAATCATGACCTCTTAATTATGGTATGTTGTTGCCTTAATCAATAATTTATTATTTTAGTCAGTGTAGCGACTCGACTTTGAAGGCAATAATTTTAATATTCTCAACGGAATTTATTTTTTCCAAATTCACCTTTTTACTTATTTTTCCCCTATAAATATTCCTAGAAAGTCGGGGCGTTACAGTGTACGCTAAAGGGGTGTAAAAACTCAGCTCTTTGACTAACTGTGATAGCACGCGCTAAGGCAGTCATTAGCGCACACTAGTAATATATATTAAATATATCTACAGGACGTAAATTATTGTTCATTTAGAACATTCTATCATCTTATCCGAGAGAGAGTCCTTAGAGTGATTCTTAAGACCCAAACACTTTAGTGTTTGTGGGATTGATCATGTTTAACGATTGAGAAGCGATTGGAAATAGACTCGACCTTAGAATTTCATCCATTTCTTGAAGAGACATTTATTCTTCATCTTTAAGAGGTATATTGACTAATCTTGTGTCAATTCCAAGATGATGATGATGTTTTTGATGATTACTTCATGTGTTGTCGGATTGTTGGAAGATTACATGATTATTGTCGGTTTTTGTGAACACTTGATGAAGAACACGATAATTATTATTTGAAGATGAGTATATTCTTGATATCTAAGAATACTTAGATGTTATAATCATGTTTATGAATGATTTGTATTAAGCTTGTTAGATGATTAACATAGCTTTGAGGTGATTATTGATATCAATGATGTTATTGGGAGATCAAAACCATTTTAATGAAGGATTATGATAACATGTGAGACAATTATCATACTTTCAAAATGGTTAAGTTAATCTTGATGTTCAATCTAAGATTCTTGATAAATTGGTGATTGATTATTGTGTAGACATTGTGTTAGAATTTTGGTAATGTTCTTGAGGTGATTATGATGATATATGATGATACAATCACAATAGGAGGATTAATATGACGTTGTTCTTGATAATCATAGTAAAATTGATTATCACAAGTATGGAAAAACATTATGAACATGTTAATTTATTCTTTGAGATGAATTGAGGATGTTAAAATTTATATTTGTTTGAATTGTTTGAGCTATTCATGTTGAATCTGTAACACCCACAAGTTATTCAGGGTATATTATAGCGCCGTGAGCCCTGTCTTGGGACCCACAAGGCTATTTATACGCGGAACTATGAGCTTTGACCGAAAAGGTCCAAGTACAATGAAATTGACAATAAAAATGATATTTAAAACCATATCCAATACATCTGAATACAACACATCACAAATAAATACCATGGAAACACAGGCCGAAACATCAATGGAACTGAAAAAAGTACTCGGATATTCAAAAACCATTCAAGTACAACAACACTGAAAGGAGGAATACAAAACATAACCTGAGACAAGACACAGCATCACATTTGCCCATCATCTTCATGCCGACCCGGTATATGCCCATCCACTCTCCTGGATCCTGAAATACATGAAAGGTATTTCCCCCATAAAGGGGTTAGCCGTCGTATAGCTAGTACAATTATATCAAATACGAAATACAATACTCCTCGACAATAAAGTAAACGTAATCATCATCTCATCAATTCAAGACTAGTATTCTAGAATAACTAAATCTTGTAGCATCGCATTCAATACATACATGATTAACCGCGGAACCGCACCAGAGGCTACGGAACCCTCAAAGGACCCGTCGGTCCATCCCAGAGTGGTTAACCCAAAATATATGCGGAACCACACCAGAGACTACAGAACCCTCAGAGGACCCATCGGCCCATCCCAGAGTGGATATAAACCATTATACAATTCTTATATCTTACTTTCAAAGTCGAGAACGCACAATCATAAACATATACTTGGCTTTGAGATATCGAGAATTGGAAGGAAAAGAGTATAAGTTTGGTAGGTCCAAGAACGCACTTCCGGTACCTAAACGATTCGTAAGGAATACGATAATCAATAATCCATACTCAAATCACACGAAGAAACTCCCGAAACCCATCTCCTATTCACGAAACTACGAGGAAAATCAACTAGAGGTTTGAAAATCACCCAAACCCTCTCAAGACCGAACAAGGTACAAAACAATCCATATAATCGTAGGGGAAACGTGTGTACGGGGTAGATACATCATAATCTCAAATATCTAAAGCTCCAAAATGGATAAATCGAACGAATCTAAGAAAATCCCCAAAAATTCCCAAAACTATGGTTCTAACTATTTTACCTTGATTTGGAAGATAGAAATGGATTAGATGTTGTGTAATCTTTGTTATCCAACCAAAGATGATGATAGTTGAAGAAGGACCACCTCAAATCGCCCAAAATCGCCCGCTCTCGAGCTCTCCCATCGAAATGAGTGAAAAAGATGTGAAATGATAAGTGCAGGGGTTGACTGCCCCTTATATACAGCACCAGGTTAGTGCGCGCTAAAAATCAAGGTTAGCGTGCGCTAACGGGGTCACCAAGTAGTCCAGTGGCTTCCGTCCTGAGACGTTAGCGCGTGCTACCACACCTTAGCATGAGCTAACTGGTATCCTGCAAAAATTCCAGTTTACTGCCCAACTCCGCTAGCGTGCGCTACGACGGGGCACTAGCACGTGCTACGCAACACCTATAGCGTGCGCTAGCTGCCGCCTAGCGTGTGTAACCTGCTAGTCAAGAAAGTAGAAATACCTGACTGCCTCTGCTGACTCAGCTCATTAGTGTACACTTTGGGCGATGTTAGCGCGCGCTATTGAACACGAATAGCGTGTGCTAGCTAACACCTAGCGTATGCTAACTGCTAGTCCAGAGGACATAATCAGCTACTGCCTCTGCCATGCTCCGAACATTAGCCCGCGCTAAGGCTCAAAGCTAGCGTGCGCTACTCAAGTAGAAATAGCGTGCGTTAGCCTAGGCCTAGCGTGCGCTATCAGCCTGTCCCAGAACACTGCTAAAAGGTCCAGTGAACATGATCATGATCCAAAAAGGTACGAAACTCTAAAACAACATCGACAACATCTTAAAGTGTTTACAGAGCGACAAAAGAGGAAGAAAGGCAAGGTCAGTCATTCAATAAAAAGTACGGGTATTACATTATCCCCCTCTAAAAAGAAGTTTCGTCCCAGAACTTGAGAAATAAAAAGTTCGGGGTAATCTGATCGCATCTTCTCTTCTGTATCCCAAGTCGCCTCCTCGATTCCATGACTCGACCATTGCACTTTAACCAATGGAATGGTTTTGTGCCGAAACTGCTTCTCACGGCATTCAAGGATCTTCACTGGCCTCTCCGGAAAGATAACAACCTCAGCTACATCAATCTCACTATATCAATAACATGACTTGGATCAGGCACGTACTTTCTCAACTGAGACATGAAAAATGCTACGGACATGACTCAAAGCTGGAGGCAACACCAAGCGATAAGCTAAATCTCCAACCCTGTCCAAAATTTCAAAAGGTCTGATATACCTTGGACTATGTATCCCCTTTTTCCCAAAGCGGAAAACTTCTCTGGCCGGCGACACCTTGAGTAGAACATGGTCTCCCACTTCGAATTCTAAAGGCCGATGACGGATATCAGCATAAGATTTCTGACGGATCTGCGCGGTTAACAACCGGTCCCGGATAATAGAAATCTTCTCCTTAGTCTCCAACAACATGTCCGGTTCCATTCCGACTAGCTCTGAAGCCTCATCCCAGCATAATGGCAATCTACACTGCCTACCATAAAGTGCCTCGAACAGTGCCATTTTGATCGACGCATGCCAACTATTATTGTAGGCAAACTCAATCAACGGCAAGTGAATCTCCCAATCATTACTCTAGTCTAGGGAACAAGCCCACAACATATCCTCCAACGTCTGAATCGTCCACTCCGTCTGACTGTCTGAATGAGTATGAAAATATGTGCTCTATCTCAACTCGGTACCCAAATCTTGATGGACGGCCTGCCAAAAATGCAATATGAAACGACCATCTCGATCGGAAACAATGGTCATAGGGGCACCATGCAATCTCACGATCTCAGCTATAAAGGTTCGAGCCAATCTCTCCGGTCCCCAAGTATCCTTAATGTATAGGAAGTGTGCAGACTTGGTCAACCAATAGACGATTACCCAAATCATATTCATTCCGGCTCTAGTTATCGACATCCAGTGATAAAATCCATAGAGATATCTTCTCACTTCCACTCGGGAATGGGAAGCGGCTTCAACAACCCCGCCGGTCATTGATGTTCAATCTTGACTTGTTGACACGTCAAGCACCATAGTACAAACTCCGTGACATCTTTCTTCATATTATTTCACCAAAAATTTCGCTTCAAGTCCTTGTACATCTTACTCGTTCCAGGGTAGATTGAGTAAGGCGTAGCATGAGCTTCTAGGAGAATTATATGCCTCAACTCTAGATCATTCGGAACACAAAAAATCTCAGAATACTATCCTCATGGACCATAAACCAGGGGCTCTTCCTTTAATTACATCTTCCTTCAGTTTAGAGATCATCGGGTCACTCCACTGTTTTCCTTTGATGTCGTCAACCAAGGACGAAGTAATTTCGAGTGAAAAACTGTCCTTGCACTCTTTGAAGACAAACTTCTATTCCTTTCTCGATTAAATCCTGACGAATCTTCATTTGAGATGTAAGAACCTCGAGCATCTGAAGCGATGCCGATTTTCGTCTCAAGGCATCCGCGACGACATTGGCCTTTCCCGGATGGTAAAGAATTTCCAAATCGTAATCCTTTATAAATACCAACCAACATCTCTGCCTCATATTTAGCTCTTTCTGACTGAAAATATACTTCAAGCTTTTGTGATCGGTATAAATCCGACATGGAGAGCCATATAAATAATGCCGCCAAATCTTAAGTGCGAAGACAATTGCGGCCAACTCCAAATCATGAGTAGGATAGTTCATCACATACGGATTCAACTATCATGACGCAAAAGCTATCGTCTTATCATGCTGCATAAGCATACATCCAAGCCCTTGTCCCGAAGCATCGCTATAAACTGCAAATCCTTCACTACCCTGTGGTAAAGCTAAAATCGGCGTTGAGGTCAAATGTGTCTTCAGATCATTGAATATCTGTTGTCTCTCAGCCGTCCAAACAAACTTTTCTGTCTTCTGGAGTAATTTCGTAAGCAGTCGAGCGAGTTTCGAGAACCCCTTCGAAAAACCGATGGTAATACCCAGCAAGACCCAAAAAGCTACGAACTTCTTTTACATTTTTAGGCGGTGCAAATCTAGCACTGTCTCAATATTCTGCGGGTCTACACAAACCCCTTCGGCCTAAATCACATGGCCGAGAAACATAACTTCTTCCAAGTATAACTCACATTTCGAGAATTTTGCATAGAGGTGCTCGGTTCTCAAAACATCTAGTATCAAACGCAAGTGCCGGGCATGCTCCTCCATATCCCGAGAATAAATCAAGATGTCGTCAATAAAGACGACCACACATATGTCCAGGTATTCGATGAATATCTTGTTCATTAGTTGCATGAATACTGCCGGCGCATTAGTCAATCCAAAAGGCATGACCACAAGTTCATAATGTCCGTACCTCGTCCGAAACCTAGTATTTGGAATGTCGGACTCTTTCACCCGGATCTGATAGTACCCTGATCTCAAATCAATTTTTGATAATACTGCAGCTCCCTTCAACTGATAAAATAAATCATCTATACGAGGCAAATGATACTTGTTATTGATGGTCACTTTGTTTAGTTCATGGTAATCAATGCATAAACATAGTGAACCATCATTCTTCCTCAGAAAAAGAATAGGCGTGCCCCAAGGCGAAGCCCTCGGTCTGATGTACCCTTTCTCCAATAGTTCTCCCAGCTGACTCTTTAATTCTTGCATCTCGGAAGGTGCCATCCAATAAGGTGCTTTAGAAATCGGAGCCGCATCAGGCTCTAAGTCCACAAAAAATTCTATCTCTCGATCCGGCGGTAATCTCGGGAGGCCATCCGGAAAAATGTAGGGATACTCATTAACAACTGGAATCCAATAGAAATCGACTTCGTTCCCTTACGTCTTCAAAGCATAACACCAATAGCCTGTGCAACCTTTATTCAACAGTTTTACGGCCTTATGGCACTGATAAGCAACTTAGGTTGGCCCGAATTACGTCCCATAAATGAGTACTCAGAACCGTCTTTAGTCATCATAGTGATAACCTTGGTACGGTAATTAATAATCGCTTGGTGACTGTCAAGCCAATCCTCTCCGAGGATCACATCTTCTCCTTCCATATCAACCACAATCAAGTTTGACAACCAATCCGTACCGGCTATATTCACCGGAAAATCTCTAATCTCCCGATACCCCACGATTCTATCCCCGCTAGGTAGTTTCACAATGAAAGGATTACAAGCAGTCATACAAGTTATATTCAAATGGCGTACACACTCCTAGGACATGAAAGAATGTGTAGCACCCGAATCAAAAAGTACACGAACTGGATGAGATAGGATATGAATGGTACCTGAGTCCACCGCCGCATTGGGTTCGTCTGTTCGGCGCATCTCAATGAGTCGTGGCTGTGCCGAACCGACGCTAAAATCTCCCCCTCTAGCGTTCTGACTCTATCCCCGGCCTCTGCTGTAACTCTGCTGTGATAGTCCAACTGGTTGCCGCTGATTTAAACTCTGGTCTAAAGGCGCTGGGGCAATAAGCCACCCTATGTCCCATCTGTCAACAAGTGTGACACTTCAGGGGTGGGAAATTTCACTCCAGATTAATGTGTCCTGGACGACCGCAATTAAAACAAGTTACCGGATGAGTTGAGGTGACCGAAGCAGAATGAAAACTCCTCTTCTCTCTAGCACAATATGACGATTGCCCGATTGAACGGTTAGTCGTCTGAGGTCTCCGAAAGTTGCCCCCTTTAGAACCAGAAAAGTTACCAACGATCTTCTGCTTCTTCGGTTCTTCTGTGGTATCGTTGTTGGGACTCAACATGTCATATGCTAAGGCCCTGTCTTGGTATTCCTTCAAGGTAGTACAAGAAAACCCGACCATATAATTCCGTAAATCCATATTCATCAGCATATCAAAGTAACGGACCTTGTCACGCTCATCCCACACTTGATTCTTCACGTGGATCAGCTGTTGATTGTATTCTACTGTCGCCTGCGAGACTGGAATATTCTGCGGCTTAGCCTCGAAAAAGGCTCGGATTTTGCATTCTTGCACTGGCCAAGGACAAAACTCGGCCTCGAGTAGCTCTTTAAACTCTCCCACATAGCAGCATGATCCTGAGGTTTGGTAACTTTCCACCAAGCCGCGGCTTCCTTGGTAAGGAAGTATTGAGCAATCGGTACCTTCCTCACTTCAGGACAATCAACCGCTTCAAACACTTTCTCTAATTCTGCCAACCAATTCTCCTAACCCATCGGGTCTGTAGCACCACTGAACTACAGAGGGTGCATACGGATCACATTTTGAAGCAAGGCATCCGATGTCGGGTTCGGATTTTTCAGTTGAACGGCTTGGGCCAAGATAGTCATCTGGTTAGCCAATTGTTGAAGGACATTCGCAACTCCAAAATCTGCATTATTCACTTGGACGGTCGACTGGTCATGATGACCCTCGGTATCAGTATGTACTGAGTAAGATAAACTAGGGGTGGTCGACCCCGTAATGGAACTAAGGAAAGCGGCCGCGCCACATCCTCGTCCGTGTCCACTATCACGACCTTGTCTCTGTCCCCTATCAGCAGACATTCTGAAGGATACACAAATCACGTAAGTACAATTCAAATCGCACGTCATCGAAGTGACCGATTCCCAAAATACTAATTCAAAAGTAAAGCGATTAAGGAAACACTAGGAGAGTAAGAGGTCTTACAAGTACCGGTCGTACTGTGATGATGGCAAAGTAGTGATATTGTAGACAAATGATGACTCAATCGAACCAAAAGACCGACAGCCTAGGTATCCATAAACCTAATCTCTGATACCATAGTCTGTAACACCCCCAAGTTATTCAGGGTATATTACAGCGTCGTAAGCCCCGCCTTGGAACCCACAAGGCTATTTATATGCGGAACTATGAGCTTTGACCGAGAAGGTCTAAGTACAATGAAATGGAAGACAATAAAAATGGTATTCAAAACCATATCCAATACATCCGAATACAACACATCATAAATCAATACCATGGAAACACAAGCTGAACATCAAGGGAACTGAAAACAGTACTCGAGTATTCAAAAACCATTCAAGTATAACAAAACTGAATGGAGGAAATACAAAACATAACCAGAGACAAGACACAGCATCACACTTTCCCATCATCTTCATGCCGACCCAGTACACGTCTACCCGCTCTCCTGGATCCTGAAATACATGAAAGATATTTCCCCCATAAAGTGGTTAGCCGTCGAATAGCTAGTACAAGTATATCGAATATGAAACACAATACTCCATGACATTCAATACATACATGATTAACGGCGGAACCGCACCAGTGGCTACTGAACCCTCAGATGACCCGTCGGTCCATCCCAGAGTGGTTAACCCAACATATTCGTGGAACCACAACAGAGGCTACAGAACCCTCAGAGGACCCATCGGCCCGTCCCAGACTGGATATAAACAATTATACAATTCATATATCTTACTTTCAAAGTTGAGAACGCACAATCATAAACATATACTTGCCTTTGAGATATCGAGAATCGAAAGGAAAAGAGTATAAGTTCGGTAGGTCCAAGAATGCACTTCCGGCACCTAAAAGATTTGTAAGGAATACGATAATCAATAATCCATACTCAAATCACACGAAGAAACTCCCGAAACCCGCCTTCAACTCACAAAACTACGAGGAAAATCAACTAGAGGTTTGAAAATCGCCTAAACCCTCTCAAGACTGAACAAGGTACAAGATAATCCATATAATTGTAGGGGAAACGTGGGTACGGGGTAGATACATCATAATCTCAAAGATATCAAGCTCCAAAATGGATAAATCGAACGAATCTAAGAAAATCCCCAAAAATTCCCAAAACTAGGGTTCTAAGGATTTTACCTTGATTTGGAAGATAGAAATGGATTAGATGTGTGTAATCTTTGTTATCCAACCAAAGATGATGATAGTTGAAGAAGGACCGCCTCAAATCGTCCCAAATTGCCCTATCCTGAGCTCTCCCATCGAAATGAGTGAAAAAGATGTGAAATGACAAGTGTAGGGGTTGATTGCCCCTTATATACAATGCCAGGTTAGCGCGCGCTAAAATCGGGGTTAGCGTGCGCTAATGGGGTCACCCGGTAGTCCAGTGGCTTCTGTCCTGAGATGTTAGCATGCGCTAATTGGAATCCTGCAAAAATTCCAGTTTACTGCCCAACTCCGCTAGCGTGCGCTACGACAGGGCATTAGCGTGTGCTACACAACACCTATAGCGTGCGCTAGCTGCCGCCTAGCGTGCATTACCTGCTAGTCCAGAAAGTAGAAATACCCCACTGCCTCTGCCGACTCAGCTCATTAGGGTATGGTACGGGCAATGTTAGCGTGCGCTACTGAACAGAAATAGCATGTGCTAGCTAACACCTAGCGTGCACTAACTGCTAGTCCAGAGGGTAGAATCAGCTACTGCCTCTGCCATGCTCCGAACATTAGCGCGCTAAGGCTCAAAGCTAGCGTGTGCTACTCAAATAGAAATGGCGTGCGTTAGCCTAGGCCTAGCGTGCGCTATCTGCCTGTCCAAGAACACTGGCGAAAGGTCTAGTCAACACAATCGTGTTCCAAAAAGGTACAAAACTCAAACAACATCGACAACATCTCAAAGTGTTTACAGAGCGACAGAAGAGGAAGAATGGCAAGGTCAATCATTCAGTAAAAAGTACGGGTATTACAGAATCGAGGAGGATATCTGTTGGGATAAAGTACCCCAAGTTTTTCGATAAATGCATTTTACAACCAGCATCCTACATCAATCTTCAGACATCACTCAAAATACGTTCATTCAATAGAGAAATGAGGATCCACCTTACAGCAAAGGGACCTATTGCCTACTGTAATAGTTGTAGGCATTTTAATTAGAAAAGTAAAATGCAAAACCAATAGGATAATACTTAGACTTTAAAACTAGTGTGAAATAAGCAATTCTTTATTCACAAAGTATTCACAATTGTTATAATACATTTAATGCTGATAAGATAAATTCAATGAGGCCCTTGACTGTGGACGAAGAGCATTGAATGAAGGCCAAAATGAATGTCTAAAGCATCTAATGCTGGACAGTTTAATTCAAACCTTCATCAGCCGCTAATCTGAAGTGTCCATATTTCACCAACCAACAACTACATTTATAACGGATCTATTTTCGAGTTATAAATAGCCCAATCTAGAGACGCACCTATAGAGCATATTTTATTGAAGAGACATTCATTCCTCAACTGTCAACAACAACACACTATAGGAAGGAACTAAAGTTCCTACAGCAGTTGTTCGGAATACTTGCAATACCATACTTTATCATTGAGTACATTAAACCTGCATGGACTAAGAAGGAACCTTTTTGACCTATGTAGGACAAAGAAAGTTCGGACCAAAGCTTCTGTCTATGTGAGAAGAAGTCAGTTCAAGGGACCCTATAGCCAATCTGTGTGAACGCTTAAAGCTACAGTTAGGTGTATCAATCTGTATGGAAGATACAGTGACGGGTTTAGCTAAAATCATATAGTTGTGCATGCCTTGATTTGGACTTAGAGGATGTTGCTTTTGAACCACACTAATACCTGTTATTACACGCCTTACTTATTACTTACTGTATATGATTATTTTTATACTTACTCTGAAAATCCTGTAAGCACCAAGCATACATGAGTACTTACAGTTGTTGTAGTCATAACAACTTGCATTAGTCTTTGCTACGTATTCTACACTTCGAAAAAGAGTACGAATTATTCAACCCCCCTTCTAAGTTGTTATCTAAGTATTACCATGATAAAGATGTGGTATCAGAGCTGTTGGTAGATCCATAATCACAAGCTTTCAAAACTGCACACTTTTTTCTCATATTCATCCTATATTCTCTTTATGGATTAATATGTGACTAATAAAGTTCATATTTCTCGATTAATGAATTTGATGATTGGAAATTAGAATGGAAGCACCCTTGGTTGCCATGAACGAAGAGATGCTCTTCGTAATACAAGAAATACC
Source organism: Orobanche coerulescens (assembly GCA_033398695.1). Lineage (NCBI taxonomy): Eukaryota > Viridiplantae > Streptophyta > Magnoliopsida > Lamiales > Orobanchaceae > Orobanche > Orobanche coerulescens. The sequence continues at coordinate 91,364,521 of CM065814.1, forward strand.
TGTCACCATCATGGTCATAGAGCTGCCAGAGTAGAAGTTGAAGCCCATGTAGAGATGTTCGAGAAGTCTCAGGATCAGCGGACCACTGACGAGCGTAAGCGAGCTAACTTGGATAATTTTGCTGTTGTTTATCACTCTTGATGAAGACACATTTTCAAAGGTAAATAGTTGTAAGACAGCAAGAAAATCTGGGATGAACTCGAGATGATTTGCGAGGGTACTAAGCTCTTAAAGGAAAACAAATTTTTAAAACTTACTCGGCAATTTGAATATTTCCAATTGAAATCTTCAAAAAATCTTGACTATTTTGACCTCAAATCCATTGGCAATATCAATGAACTTGAAGCATTGAGCGAAGAGTACTCCCAAAAGGAGAAAAACATTAAAATCTTTAGATCACTCCCTATCCGATAGGACATTAAGACCACACTTGCACACGTGTCTTGTAATTTTAATGATATATCTATTTTGGATGATGAGCAACAAGAAAATGATAAAAAGAGATAAGTATGGAAAAGTGAGCTTAAGGCGTTGATTGGGGAATAAGATGCACCATTTATAGTGAGCAAGACAGAGGAGTGTCTACAGGGTGTTATCGACAGTGACTCGTCTGATGATAAAACTGAAGATAAAGCATACATGTGCTTTATGGCAAATGAAAAAGAGGAGGATGAAAGTAATGATGAGTTGAGGTCAACTTCAAATAATCCCGTTAGTACATCTCATACTTACGAAAACATGATGAATGAGTTTAGAACCATTCAGCAAGCCCATCAGAGTTTGAAATATGAAAACTTACAGCTCTCAATTTCTAACATGGAGCTGAAGGATGAGAACAACTTGATAATATAAATTTCGATAATATGTCTTTAGATTGCGAATACCACAACGTCGAGCATGAAATACTCATGGAGTGCAATCGTGAACTTACAAATAAAATGAATGAGGTAAAATCTCATAATCAACTTAAGAGAAATGATTATGCCCTGCTGGAAGCCAACATACAACTTTTTGAAAAGAGAGAAGGAGAACTTAGACCATAGCATTCGAGAAATCATCCAGGAGGATGGAAGACATCCTTAGTTCTGGCCAACATGTTCATGATAAATGAGACAAGGATACAACTCGTTTTATGGCAAAACCAATACGGTATTTGTCAAAGGAGTCGAAATTGTTACAATCCCCAAGACCGAGGATATTCCGAAGACGGTTCCTATAGATAAAGGTAAGGCTGCAGTTGTACCTTCAACTTAGAGAACAAAGGCTGCTACTCCACCCCCAATCTCATACCGGAAGCAGCATACAGCACAACCACATAAACCTGTTAGACGTAATGATACACATCAACAATATGCTCCTCAAGCATACCAACAGCATCGTAAGGAAAATTGTACCTCAGTTCCATAAATAATACACAACTCCTTAATACTAGGTACAAGAACCCACTCAACTATCTCGCAAGAAAGCTGCCGCTCAATTCCATCAACAGCAGCTCTGAAAATCCGACTGGAGAACCTAAGAGGTAATCAAGAAAGCATAGAAATATGGTTCCTCCCTCAAAGAACAACCTTACTGGAACCACAACTCTCAATTTTACATGCATAATTATAATGATTATAACGAGTACCTAACTACCCCATGTGGAACTCGCAAGAAAGGACCCAAAAGACCTACAACAAACCTATTGTTGTAAGGTAAGTATGAGTATCAAAAGGAACAACTAACCAAGGATCCACATAACAATGGGGACCTAAATCTACTTAATTTGTTTTGTAGGATATCAAGGAGGAGGACATTTGGTACTTCGACTGAGGATGTTCTCAATACATGAAAGGAGATATCAACAAAATAAGAGATTACATAGAAGGGTGTGGTCCAAAGGTTCGGTACTGTTACAAATCCAAAGGAAAAACAAGAGGGAAAGGAACCCTGCTTGTAGAAAAATTCAAAGTCATTGATGTGGCCTATGTTAAAAGACTAAAGTACAATCTTCTAAGTGTTAGACGGTTCTTTGACAAGTAGTTGTCAGTTAAATTCCTTGAAGAAAACTGCAGTGTAAAGGACATAAAGACAAAGCAAGTAGTCTTTACAAGAATCGGGTAAGGTAACATGTATATTCCTGATCGGAAACCTACTAGTGTTGTACTTACTTGTTTTGTTGCCAAAGGTACTACAGATCAAAGCTGGCTATGGCACAATAGGTGTCTCACATCAACGTCAAGACTATCAACAAGTGGGCCCGACAAGGAATGATAGATATATCATTTTGGAAGAACAGTGACTATGTACCCTGTCAGAAAGGCGAGCATGTCAAGGCATCCCTAAAGTGCAAATCGTATCTCTTAACCCACAGGGTTCTGGATTTATTACATATGGACCTATATGGCCTTGTTAAGCCTATCAGTCTAGGAGGTAGGAAGTACTATCTCATTATTGTTGATGACTTCTCCAAGTACACCTAGAATTTATTCTTGAAAAAGAATAAGGAGACAACCAAAAAGCTGCCACAACACCTAAAGAAGCTACATATTGAGAAAGGGCTGAGTAATATATCCATTCGATCCGATAGAGTCAAGAAATTTACAAATCTCTTTATAGAGCAATACTATGCAGACAATGGCATATAACATGAATATTCAGTAGCCCAGACTACACAATAAAATAGTATTGTCGAACGAAAGAACAGAACGCCGAATGAGGCAACTAGAACAATGATTGTTGTAAGCAAGTTGCCATAGCAATTATGGGGTGAAGCAACAAATACATCATGCTATACAAAAAACAGTTGTATCATCAACAAGCACCACAAAAAAATCGCATACGTGGTTTTGAACATTAAAGCTCCTATAGTTGCATATTTTCATATTTTTTGTTGCAGTTGTTATGTTCTTAACAATGGGAAGGATCAGCCCAAGACCTTCGATGAGAGGCCTAATGATTGAATAATCTTGGGGTATTCAAATGTTAGCAAGGCATTTAGGATCTTCAAAAAATGGACATTGACCATTAAGGAGTCAGTACATGTAGTATTTGTGAACGCATTGTGATCCTACATGAGTGGATGATCTAACCCAGGCGGTTTAAACCTTAACCATTAAAGAAACCCCACAACTCCATGGATAACCTGTCACCATATTGGTCCCGCAGCTGTAAGAACAGAAGAAGAAATAGTAGAAGCTGAGGTTGTTGTAGCTGATTACGAACTTATAGTCCAATAGGATAAATCAAGAAATACAGAATTAAAACCTGATAGGGGGTAGTTAAGAGATCACCAACATGAGTTAGTAATTGGTGATATTGATGCTGGTATATCAACCATAAGGAGAGTACATAGTACACAAGAAAATATATTGTGTGCACATGAGGAAACAAAGTCAGAGTCTAACATGTCCCAGTTCCCTATATGGAAGTCTAAAGCCCACCTCCATAGATTTGCCATGTGCACATTAGCTGCATTTTTAGCTCAATCCGAACCAGTCTTGACAAATGAAGTTCTCAACAGTTCTCATTGGATTATATTGATGGAAGATAAGTTAAATGGTTTTGAAAGAAACAACATTTGGTACTTAGTTCCTAGGCCAACCCATCAAGATATCATTGGGACAAAATGGGTATTCCGAAACAAGAAGGATGAGAATGGGATAGTCATAAAAAATAAGTCTAGACTGGTTGTCCAAGGCTACAGACAAGAATCAGGCATCGACTATGATGAAACATTTATCCATTAAGACAGGTTAGAAACCATCATGATACTTATAGCATTTGTAGCGCACAAGAACTTCATTGTATATCAAATAGACGTTAAGAGTGCATTCCTGAAGGGTGACCTAGCTGAAGAAGTTTATGTCCACCAACCTCCAGGGTTGGCCAGCATTGAGGAAGGTGATCTAGTCTACAGGCTAAGAAAAGTAATGTAAAGAGACCCTGTCACTATATCTAATCAATAGTGGATTCGAGAAAGGTGATCTCAACAAAATACTCTTTAAAATCCAGGAAGGTGATGACAATCTTATGGTTAAATTGATGTAGATGATATTATATTCGATTCTACTAACCAAGATATATGTAAGTTCTCTCATCTCATACAAAGTAAATTTAAAATGATTATGATGGGGGAACTTAGTTATTCCAAGGGTTGCATGTCAAACCATTCCCTACAAGTACTTTCATCAACCAGGAGAAATACAGCAAGGAGCTGTCCAACAAATTTGGGATAAACACCTTAAAGTCTTCGTCAATCCCCATGAGCACTTCCACGCAGATAAGAGCTAACAAAGCTGGGAAACCAGTGGACCAATCACTCTACATGAAGTTTATAGGCTCACTCATGTACCTAATAGCTAGCATGCCCGATATTCAATTTGCTGTAGGAGTGTGTGCACTGTATCAGGTTGCACCTAAAGAGTCAAACTTCACCACAGCCAAACAAATCCTTAAGTAAATTAAAGGAAAAATCAATATACGATTATGGTATCTTAAGGAATGAGGATTTGATTTTGTAGGCTATAACGACTCGGATCTCGGAGGCTGCAAGCTGGATAGAAAGAGTATAAGTGGAACTTGTCACTTCCTTGGACCAAGACTTGTGTCATGGTTCAGTAAGAATCAGTTGGCTAGCTCGTTTTCTATAGCTGATTCATAATATTATGCTGCCAGAACTGTTGTATGCAGATAATTTGGATGCAACAATAGCTACACGACTACGACATAAAGGCTAAAGAAACTACTATCATGTGTGACAGCATGAGTGCAATTATGATCACGCACAATGTTGTATTGCACTCAAGGACATCTTCACAAAGCCTCTCAACACAATGAGGTTCTATATGCTCCACAAGAATTGAGAATGTTGCGAGCTGCTTTCTTGATGGATAACGGGGCTCCTGTATCTAATATCTAGGCGCACTGTACTGTTGGAAGTACTACTGTGCAGGCCTTCGATATTTAGATACAACCTTCTTTCTGAATGGCTGTTGGCGCTTCTGATATGCTCAGGGAGCATGTTGTTGGTTACGCCTTACAGGTTTGTGTGGCTAAGGTTTCTGCTGTCTGTGATATGAACATGGTGGCCGAATCACAGCATTTACTGTACGAAGGGCAACTATTACCTTCACGGGACTCGGGGTCTCTTTAGGAACAGGAATGGGTTCCACATCCCTGACAAACACTATACTAGTTTTCCCTTTATTGGAGAATGAGTTATATCCTAAGCCACTTTTATCATGAGCATGTTGCCCGATGCTTAGAATTTCTTCCATTCGTTTAGAGGATTTCTCGAATGATTTCAAGATTGTCTTTAATTCTCCTTCTCATTTTTCGAGAGTTTCCTCACTACATAATTTCAACAACAGCTTTGGGAATTCAACTGGAGACCCAGGAGGCAAGCTGTAAGGCCTAAGAAAATGGCTCCACCTCCAAGACAACATTCGTACTCGTATAATAATAATAACCCTCTATTTTACATGCATCATAATTACCAAGGTTACAATGACTACGTGTTGGAATATTTATTCCACACATTATTTAATTTGTGTTTTGATGATTAAAGTTGCTAAACAACAAAACAACATCGAGGCGAAGCAAAACGACGAAGCATACGAAGATGCAAAAAGTTGCAATCTGGACTGCATTAGCGCACGCAAGTCATCACACATTAGCGCACGCTAACGGGGAGTTCTCTGCATATCATCCAAGTTCGAAGTTACCTAAAGGGAAGTCATCTGACGAGATAGCGCACGCTACACGTTATCATTAACGCATGCTATCGAAGTCCTGTTACCGTTGTGAAGGAATTCAAACACAGAATGTCGTATGAAATGAAGTCAGCATTAGCGCACGCTACAGAGAAGGAATATCGCACGCTAAGCAGTTTGAATCAAGTCAATCAGAACGTTGGGAAAAGCAGGTCAAAGTCAGCATATCAAACGGATACTTTGACAATCCATGCAACGGATATATTGTATTAGCGCACGCTACAATGTGCTATTAATGCATGCTAATACAAGATGGTTACGTACGTAAGGAAGAAGGCATAACGTACGCTAAAGAAGAAACGAAGCTGCTGGACTGAAACTGGAATAGTCTAGCGCACGCTAATAAAGAAGGCTAGCACACGCTAGCAAGTCAAAACAGCCAGCAACGGCTAGTTTGTGGAAAATGCCTATAAATACCATTCCTATGGTATTGTTTGGGTACAACAACTCCAAGCATTCAAGACACTGATCTTATATTCATATACTTACATTGTTTTTGTAATATTGAGCTTATATTGTTAGTTTGAGTGTTTATACATTCAACATTATACACGAGAGGTAAAAGAAAAGATACGATTGGATTCGGTGTTATTAAGATCAAGTATCCGGCATTGTTAGAATCGCAATCGATATATAAGTGAGGCTTATCTAGTACTCATAGAAAGCTAGAGTGGTTGATTCCTTATCCAATAGAAAAGGAAAAATGGTTTTACTCGGACCGATAGAAGACGAGCTTGTAAACGGTAATCCCTCGACCGATAGAAGAGAGGCGTAGAGGTTTTGATCTTAATCCTAAGAAAAAGATACATCGAGAGAGGACGTAGGCTTCGTTAATAGCCGAACCTCTATAAATCCTTGTGTGATTTATTTTCCGCAATTTATTTACACTTCCGCACAAAACGGCGCAAATATCCAATTTTATACCAACACTACGTGCCTGCTCCATGTAGACATCGTAAGAACGGACCAAAAGTAACCTACAGCAAGCCAATTGCTGTCAGGCGAATTTGGGTACCAGAAGGCTCTAACGTACAATGACCCAACAATCAAAGGGAACCTAAATCTACTTAATTTCTTTGATTACAAGACATAAAAGAGAAGGACATCTGGCACTTCAACATTAGATGTTCTCGGCACATTACAGGAGATAGAAGCAAGCTGTCAGATTATGTAGAAGGTCGTGGTCCAACAGTGGGATTCGGTGATAAATCCAAAGGAAGAACAAGAGGGAAGGGAAACCTTATTGTAGGAAAGTTCAAAATCACCGATGTAGCTTATGTTCAAGTCTTATAGTACAATCTACATAGTATTAGCCAGTTCTATGACAAATAGTTCTTGATGAAATTCTATATAGATCACTGTAGAGTCAAGAACATTTTGACCAAAGAAGTTGTGCTCACAGGAAGCATGTCAAGTAACATTTATATTGCTGACTGGAAGCCTACGAGCTCCACAATTCCATGTCCTGTTGCCAAAGGCACTGTAGATCAAAGTTGGCTATGGCACAAGAGGATGTCTCACATCAACTTCAAGACAATCAAAAAGCTCGCCAGATAGGGAATGGTTAGAGGCTTGCCCGATGTGTCATTCCAAAAAACCAGCTGCGGGCCCTGTCAGAAAGGCAAATAAGTCGAAACCACTCTGAAAAGCTAATCATACCTATCCATTCACAGAGTTCTAGATATGATACATATGGATCTCTACGGTCCTGTAGACCCTGTTAGTTTAGGCGGTAAGAAATACTGTCTAGTTATTGTTGATGATTATTCCAGGTATGGTTGGACTATCTTTCTGAGCAAGAAGAAGGAAACCACAACAAAGCTGCCAGAGCACCTGAGAAAGCTTCATAATGAGAAAGGGTTGAGTATCGTGTCTATTCGTTCTGATAGAGGTATTGAATTTACTTACCGCTTTATAGAGCAATACTATTCGGACAATGGAATACAGCATGAATACTCAGCAGCCCGTACTCCTCAACAAAATGGTGTTGCCGAGCGAAAGAACAGAACACTCAAAGAAGCAACAAGAACCATGATCGCCACAAGCAAGCTGCCGCAGTGGTTTGGGGGTGAAGCAACAAATATAGCGTGCTATACATAAAATCGCTGTATTATCAACAAGCATCACAACAAAACAGCATACGAGGTCTGGAACAACAAAACTCCACTTGTTTCATATTTTCACATATTTGGATGCATATGTTATGTTCTGAATAATGGGAAAGACCAACTCAAAACCTTCGACAAGAAGTCGGATGAAGGGATAATTGTAGTATATCCCTCTGTCAGCAAGGCTTTCAGAATCTTTAACAAAAGAAAGCTGACAGTCGAGGAATATGTAAATGTGGTGTTCGATGAACCTCACCATGACGCTACAGGAGTAGAAGATCGGACTCAAAATATCTAAACACTCTCCCTTAATAACCCTCCAACTCCAATAGAACCTGTCGTAGACTTAGATATCAACCCCGCAACTGTAAGATCAGAAGTAGTTGAAACTGACGTTGTATAAAGTGAAGCTGAAACTACGGCACCTCAAGATACAGTACGTGATGCCAAACTAGAACCCGACAGAAGATGGTTGAGAGATCACCCACAGGAGTTAATCATAGGAAACATTGATGTTGGAATAACTACACGTAGGAGAATACAGAGTACACAAGGTAATGTACTGTGTGCATAAGAAGAACCCGATTATGAGAAATCTCCATTTCCTTTATGGAAATCTCAAGCATAACTTATAAGACTTGCCATGTGCACCCTAGTTGTATTCCTAGCTCAATCCAAACCTATTTATACCAATGAAGCCTTGAACAATTCTCACTGGATCACCTTAATGAAAGAAGAGCTTAATGGTTTCGAAAGAAACAATGTTTGGTATCTAGTACCCAGACCTGAGCATCAAGCTGTAATTGGTACTAGATGGGTATTTAGAAACAATAAGGATGAGAATAGACTTGTTATTAGGAACAAATCCCGTCTAGTTGCACAAGGATACAGACAGGAAGAAGGCATAGATCAGGATGAGACATTTGCCCTTTTATCTAGACTAGAAGCCATTAGGATAGTTTTAGCTTTTGCCGCCCATAAGAGCTTCATAGTATATCAAATGGATGTTAAGAGCGCATTCCTAAATGGAGACCTCGCCGAAGAAGTCTATGTTGAACAACCACTAGGGTTTGTCAACACAGACGATGGAGACCTTATATACAGACTACGAAAAGCTTTGTATGGACTTAAGCAAGCACCTAGAGTGTTGTTCGAAACCTTGCCCTTGTACCTAACTAATAATGGATTTGAGAAAAGTGATATGGACAAGACTCTATTTGAAATACAGGAAGGAAACGGCCTGTTAATGGTTCAAATATATGTAGATGATATTATATTTGGTTCCACTAACCTTGCTTTATGTCAACGGTTCTCTCATCTCATGCAAAGTAAATTTGAAATGAGTATGATGGGGGAACTTAGTTATTTCCTAGGATTGCAGGTAAAGTAGTTGCCTACAGCAACCTTCATCAATTAGGAAAAGTAGAGCAAGGAGCTACTCAACAAGTTTGGGATGAATAACTCCAAATAATCGTCAACCCCCATGAGCACTTCCGTGAAAATTAGTGCTGACGAAGTTGGAAAGCCGGTTGATCGATCACTCTACAGGAAGCTAATAGGCTCACTCCTGTACCTAACAACTAGCAGACCCGATATCTAGTTTGCTATATGAGTGTGTGCTTGGTATCAAGTAGCACGTAAAGAATCACACTTCACAACAACCAAACGAATCCTTAAGTACATTAAAGGAACAGTCGATGCAGGACTGTGGTATCCTAAGAAAGGTGGATTCGAATTGGTTGGCTACAGCGACTCGGATCTCGGTGGCTGCAAGCTAGATATGAAGAGTACAAGTGGTACTTGTCACTTTCTTGGACCTAGAGTTGTGTCCGGTTTCAGTAAGAAGCAATTGGCAAACTCACTTTCTATAGCTGAATCGGAATACTATGCAGCTTGAAGTTGTTGTATGCAGATTCTCGGGATGCAACAACATCTATCAGATTATGGAATCATTGCTAAAGAAACATTGATCATGTGGATAGCAAGAGTGTAATTGCAATAATGCACAATCCTGTATTGCACTCACGAACTAAGCATATTGATATGAAACATCACTTCATCCAGGATCATGTTGAGAATAAGTATGTTCGGATCGAGAAAGTTCATACAGACATCTAGTTAGCTGACATCTTTACGAAACCTCTCAGCACAACCAGATTCTGTATGCTTCGACAAGAATTAGGAATGCTACAGCCTGACTCCCTGTAATGTTTTATTCTTTTTCTCATAAATTAAGGGGGAATGCTGCAAGATCTAAGAATACAGTATCCACCGTTAATTAATTATACACTTAGACAGTCAGACAGCACTGTAGGACAAAAGAAGGCATGAAACCGTCCTACAACTGACATGTGCATTAATTAAGGGGGAATACAGTACGACCCATGAATACAGTATTAATCCAAACATTGCTGTAGAATTGAATCTTGTATACCTTTTAAGGGGGAACGCTATATTATTCGCTTATACAGTACATATACTGGGACGTCAATTAATATATAATAGGCTAAAATGCTCCTAGGGTCCCTTAACTTATTTCAGATAATGATTTAGTCCTTTATCTTTTTTTTGTCCCAACTAAGTCCTTTATCTTTCCAATTTTAAGCAAAGTTAGCCTTTTCCGTTGGTCTCCGTTAACTGTTGTCCAGGTGGCTATTAAGTTGCTGACTATCATCTTCTTTTATTTAAACCGCCGTTTAGTGCAATGAGGAAATCCGAATTGTCAGAAGTGGGACCGGTTATCATTTCAAAAACAGATGGATAAGACGTATAAGTTACTCTCAGTCCATCCTGTTCGTTCTTTTGAAAGACGGACTGTTTTGTAACCCTAATCTTTCCTGCAGACTATATAAAGACTGTATCTTTCTCCCTTCGACTCTTTACGCTTTCTGCATATTAAACGTGTCTAACAGAAAATAGGCTACATAGTTTTCTGCACTTTACCGAATTCATTCTCTTAGATTCTTCAAACTTTTCTCTACAAATCAATGGCATCTTCCCATACTTCCCCTCAATCAATAAAGAAAAGGGAAAACATCATTGATGGATGTATCTTCGTATGATCTGTTGTCATGGAAAGGATTTAAACTGAGGTTTATCTTGACGGCAGGGAACATGTCGTGTCAAAAATCAAGCAACAAGGCATGTACCGCCTTGGAAGCCAGCACACTGAATTCTATGATGAACGCATCATGGAGGAATTCTACCTTGATGCATCCATCAAGTTTCTTTCTTTGAAAAGAGAAGGAGATGTGTGATATTTCTGCTACCGTCCATGGAGTTCAGATATGCATTGACCGTGAACTTCTGGAAAACATCTTCAGGCTATAGTCTAATGGCCTAAAAATGGAGAAACTTGAGACCTTCGGGTCGGAGGAACTGCTCACCACCTACTGGAGACTATTCGCGGGTGACAGTTCTGACAAGAGTGTCCACCCATCTTGTCATAAAAAGAGATTTTGCATGACCTATACGTATTTACATGATTTCTGTTGTTGTGTTGTTGAGAACAGAACTGGCGCATTTGAAATGTGCACAAATCTGTGTTTCAGAATGGTGGTCGCCATCATGTCTGAAGAGGTTACAGGAAGAGGCCAGAAGAGGTTCAGAATGGTGGTCGCCATCATGTCTGAATGAGTAAACTGGTGCCAGATTTTTTTGAAGAGGTTACAGGAAGAGGCCGCCAAGCGTAGCACTCATAAGAAGTCTTTTGGCCTCATCCTTAACTACATTCTCACTCGATGTGGCGTACCACAGTCTCGCGACACCAGGAAAATTGGCTGGAAAGTTCATAGGTGGAAGCAAGCCCGCCGCCGTTAATAGGGATGGTCTACTCTCAAGCATACCCCATGCCAACACAATGCCTATCTCTGAAAATACAATGGATGTCACTGATAGGATTGCAACTGGCGAGAAGAAAAGAAAGAGAAGTGCATCTCAGAGCAAATCACCGCTTGCTGTAGAGAAGCCGAAGAAAAAACTAAAGAGGGCTTCTAAAGAAAAGGCTACATAGATTACAACGATCACTTTAGATGTCCCAACTACGGCGCAACCCGCTCTAGAACACCCTGAGGGCACAACCCCTCCAGAAGATATAATTGCTGCAAAGTCTGCATATCCCGAGCCAGTGGCGGCTATGATGGATGAGCAATTATTTGCCAAATTAGAAGGAACTGGCGAATCGACTGCCCGTTCGGAGCTCAGATCCACCTCTCCTGTACGGGAAGCCACACCCGTACAGGATCACTCTCCCATCAGGGTACCAACCCCTATTCGGGATCCCTCTCCAAAACAGGCTCCCACACCTGTTGAGGATCCCATTCCTATAGTAGACCCAATTACTGTACAGAGTCCGTCCCCACTACTGTTATTAACGAAACTCTTCTCTAGGTACACATCAAACAAGCCTTTGAGCGCTTTGTTGCTTGGAAGAACTATAGGGTCGCTCCGTACGATGTCCTATACAATTGGGAGGAGTGGAAGGAAGAAGAAACTTTTACTTTCGAGTTCACGGATACTAAAGATATCCGAGTCCTGATGCCGAGAGCTTATCACAAGTTATTATCGGGCAAAAGAAAAAGCTCAATTGAAAGGGAACTCCCAATCCGGTGACACAGCTCTTTACAGCCCCAAATCTGATCCCGAATCAGACGACGATGATGGCGCCCTACAAGCTGGTCTGAGAATGAGTCGTGAAGAGGCCCGCGAAAAGGGAAATCTCCAGAATGCAAGACTATCAGGGTCAGGGGACCTTGTACAGAGATCAGTCCCCTCCTCATCAACAAGAAGCTGCGAAGGAAAACATGTAGGAGGATTCAGTCCTTCCCGTTTAACATGAAGTTTCAGAACAGGAAGCTCAACCTGAACAAGAAGAAGAAGCCCGCGTCATACCGCAGGAGTTATCAGTCCCTCTGCCGGAGCAGGCGGAAGCTGAGAGTCAGCAGGAGGAGTCAGTCCCTCCTGTATGCATGACTACAAAAAACCAACCGGAATAGGAGGAATCAGTCCCCCTATCCCCGAGACTGAAAATGCTGCACAACCATCTGCCGAGCCCACGCAAGATGCCCCTGCATCCCCAATATCTGTGAGCTCCAAGTCCGAGTCCGATAATGGATTCCTACCTGACGATAGACCACAACGCCCTCGTCATCATGTGGTCATGCATCAACTCAATGGAGCTGATGATGAGAAATTAGCGCACCCGTCTCTCCGCGAACTGAGGCCCGGATAGAGCAACTCCAAGCAATTGGCCTCCAAACAGTGTTCATGCAGGATGTCGTGAAAGCACTGTGTGATGTTAGAAAAGAGCTTGATTGGATGCGAGAGACTGCGATTGATGAGATGACTGGATTAAAGAGAGAAATCACAAAGTTGAAGAGGCATCTCACATATTGTCTAGTGCATTAAGGCAAGCACTTGATCAACTTCAACAGCGCTAAGAACAAATTCTCAAACAAGAGCATGAAAGCTCTGCATATCCGAAGCCAAAACTATCGCTGCCATCCAAGAGACTGGATCCAGACTTTCAGGACATGATAGGAAAATCGATGACATGTCCCTGGTACTCAGTTCTCTTGTTGACAAAATCACGCATATTGAGACCAAACATGATAATGCTATGAAGATCTTCGAACGCATTGATGCTAAGGTCACATATCTTGATGATGCCAAAAAGGTGGAAGAAGCCATAGAGGCTGGTCGGTAATGGAGGATTGAGAAAGAAAAAGAGTTTGAAGCTGCATTAGAGAAAAGTGTTGATGCTGCAATAGGCCAAGTGGCCTCTCCTGCACAAGCATACAGGGTACATGGCTCTCGTCCTAAGTTCCATGACCCCAGCTATCCTTGGAAGAACAATGTTCAAAGACCCACAAAGATTCGTCTGCCTGCCAACCGTCAGCCTACAGCTGATGAAGTGAAGAACTGGAGGAGAAATGAACTGATGAGATATTTTGTCAAACTCATCATGGAGTCCACTATGTTCAACAAGTTCAAGACTCTGGCGGAGGCTGCAGATGAATTTGCAAAGTTGTTAGAAAAAGGAGTGCTTCCCATTCTAATTTCAATGAAATCAAGGCACCGGAAAGGTGATCAGCTCACTCATCCCGATGATTGGATACTTTACTTAGACCAATCGACTGAAGGAAGAGCGATCGATCAAGATCGAGGAAAGGATTCCCTGGAGAACTGGTGGAGAAGAACCGACAATGTTCCCGACAGGAGGCCTTGGAGGCATGCTCATTACAGGATTAGCCTGGATGCTCCCTTTTCATCTTATTTGTTCTATCCATGTAGTACGCAATCTCTGTACATTTCTTATTCAATCATTGTAATCTTTTGATATTTATCAATATAATTCAATTTTTATTGAAAGATTACAGCTCGTAATCTAAGCTTACTGTTTCACTATTTGATTACGAATTTAATTCATCTGTTGTAAACAAGCAAGTATAAAACTTGTTAAGTATTAAGCTGTAAGAACTTGTCTGCGAACAGTTCATATGTTAAGTTGTATTCAACCTAGATCACACTGTAAGATTATGCCTGCACGCCAATCAGAAATTTAAGTTGTAATACACAAATCGTGTAGATTCTTAGAACTTTCCTGTGAGTAGTTCACATTTTTAGACTAAGTGCTGAAGATCAGATCATTCGATAGAAGACCAAGAAGTCAGCCTCTCTAGATCAAGATGTTATCTTTAAGAGATTTTTCCATTATCAAAAAGGGGGAAATTGTTGGGATAAACAATCCTGTTTTGATAATTGCCAATATACAGCAAATTGTCTCAAGAAATCGAAAAGAGCCAAAATATTGCTAAGTATGGAAGCTGTCTAGAACATCCATATAGCCGCTTCCATAAAGCATTGAAACATATCCTAATCTAGCTTATAGCTACAGCGATAGACTGATCCCATCGGATACAGCAGTAAGGCTATAAGATGTTTTACTTGGAAAAAGTAAAAAATATCCGACAGGTCTGATTAAAGAATACTTTAAACCATTGTGAAATACAATTTGTTTACTCATAAAGTATTCAAGGTTAAAGTAGCATTTATTGTTGATAGGACAACATTTAATGCAGCTGGAGAGAGACAAGTTTGAACATACTGAAGAGCATTTAATGCGAAGATAGAAATGATGTCAAGCATTAAATGAAATTTGCTTTAATTTAAATATTCAGCAAAGCTGCCAGTCAAGCGACAGACGTCAACATCTCACCAACCAGCAATGGCTACATTTATAATAGATGGATTTTCCAAAGGTTATAAATAGCCCCAAGCTAGAGGACTTCAGAACTCTTGATACGAACTACTCTGGAACAAGCTAAAACTCTTGATATTCATATTCTCGCATAAATTCCGCAAGATCGAGAGCAAGTATATTTCTCAAGCATACAGTGTATCATAAAGGAAAGAAATATACTATCCTCAATAAGGATAGCACGGCATACAGCTATTTTGAATCAAAGGATCAAGCTGCTGTTCAAAAGTGTTCTACCTATAATCCGTTGAGAATCCATCAGCCCTGTGTAGACTGAAGAAGCCTTTCTCATTCTGAACTGTGTGTGAAGAATAAGCATTGTAGCGAAGCTTCCAATTGTATGTGAAGAATCAAGTCAAGAACAAGCTTTAGCCAATCTGTGTGAACGGCGAACAACTTCAGCCCTTTTATCAATCTGTGTGAACGATACATTGGGAGGTTTAGTTATAGTCATGTAGTTATGCACGTAGTGATTATAATATTGGTTCTTGGTTCTTGGAAATTGGACTTTGGGCTGGACTTGGGCGACTTGGGCCTTGGGAGCTTGGGAATTCAAGACACACGTCGGAAAGGAGAATATTTCATGGATGCATGGCAGCATTTTGTGGAGCCTCAGGAAGGGGCAGGACAGGTCGCAATAATTGTCATTCGTGCCTTTTCTATGTGCTTATTGCGATAGTTATCCATTGCCAGTCCGATTCGGGGCCTTCACCGAGGTCGGCCCCTATCCTTTTTCGATCTGCTCGGTCATGGTTTACATCAATACTATGTACTCAGGTCGGATGGACTAGGTATATTCGATGACCGTATGGTCGGACTTGGTTGAAGACATGTGGACGCTAAGCTGGATGCATCTGGGTACATGGATTCCAGAGCAGATCGGCTAACATCAATAGCCCCTGAGCCTAGAGTCGTGCAGAGGGTGCTGGGTCTGGTGTCGATGTGTTGTTGAGACAATCCAGAATTAGGGGAGGTTCTATGCTGGTGGGCCGAATTCTAATGGACGGTTGTTCCAGATCTCGAGGGGATGTCTTGTCTTCAAAAGGTACCTCTGTTTGAATTCTACTTTAATTCAATAATGATGAGGGACGCGTGTCATGATTTGGTAGGATGGCGCTACCCACATACCCTTAATTCATGCGATGATTCACATTGAATCGACAAAACTGCGTGGGGAGGGCAATTAATATTGTCGTATCCCTTATAAATAAGGGTTTTCCTCCCATTGTCTTCTTTATTTTCCGCTTCTGCCATTTGAGCTTTGTAGATAGATAAAATGTCATTGTGTTTTTAGGTGAGTTTAGAAAAGGTGAGTTCTTTTCTTCTTTTATGTTTAAGCGTTCACCATGTTGGATCGAGGGGAGGAGAGGGCCATGGATTTGTCCGTGTTGCTGGACCGGATGGGGGTTGTAGAGATGTCCCTAAGGGCAACCCCGGTGGGCTGGAGCTAATAGGAAGGAGCGGCGGCCAGTCTATGGGTTCACCAGAATCTTGGGAGGTGGAGGCGGTGGTGCCGCTGGCAGTGTCCCCTCTGGTGATGGGGTCAGCAGTCGAGCAAGTCACTCCATAGGGGTTTTGGACCCAGCCACGGCTGTTCCCCTTTATGGAGACAGCGTGGGATTCGGCCTCAGTCTATAGCATCATCACAGATGAGCAGTTAACTGCGTGGCGATAGAGGATGAGATTCCGATAGTGGTTCAGATGTTTGTCCCGTATCCCGACAAGAGACTTAACTAGCCATCGAAATAATTCACGATCGTGTATTACCGGTCGTTGCTGAAAGGACTGAGGTTCCTGCTTCCCCCAGTCCTGTCTCTCTTCTTAAGGTGGTGGAACCTTCCGATTGTTTAGGTCCAACCTAACGCCTGGGCTCGACTCTTGTTTAACCTGAAGGGCTGGACCCAGCCAACCTTCAAGGAGTTTAATAGCATCTTCATGTGGTGGTCAGTCAGGAGATCCGGCTCGGATTGGTTCTATCTAACTGCCTGGCATGCAAGGTATAATGATGTGGTGGATGTGTCAGAGACTATACATAGTTGGAAGGAGCATTGGTTCATTATTGGCAGGAATTGGATGAGTCCGGGGAAGAAGGGTGAGCCCCACATTGGAGTGCCAGATAATTTTATCTCCGAGATTTGTAAGTATGTCTTCTTTAATTCTGTTTGGGCTTCCGGCTAATGCTCATTATCTGTTCCTTGTGCAGATTACATCCCTATGGTTGATACGCCATCCAAATTCGACGATCGGATGGAGAAGCTATTGGAACTTCCGCGTGAGTAAAGGAAGTCCTATCTCTTATCAACAGATGGGAACCTACGAGCAGATGGACTACGTTCCACCGAATCGGGAACTATGTCTGAATTCGTTCCTGGTGAGTATTTTTCATTTATCCTCTTGTTCCCTTTTCTACCCGGCCACCTTATCTGACTTTTCTGCAGTTTTCTATGCAGGTTCTGGGGCAAGGTCTGTCCCTCGATAGAGGGAGTTGCCTATCAAGCGTGTAAAGAGGTTGGAAGTTGAGAGAAGGAGGCATGGCTCTAGCAAGCGGAAGAGGGGGGAGGCCGAGCTAGAAGCGAGCGTCAACAAGGCAAATGTCTACAAGATCCCCGATATGTCGATCCCATCCGGACCGGATGAGCGGAGGGCAAAGGGGTGGCGATTGATGTCGAGGAATATTACCTCCAAGTAAACAAAAATCAAGAGGACCCATGCACTGAAATGAAGGATCGAAGGCTTTGCTAGTTTCTTAATTACGTCAGTGGTCGTCTAAATAGCCATGTCCTTATGTCAAGGCCATGGGGGATCTATAGGCCATACTTGCCAGCACAAGTAGGTGCGGTCGAGCTGGAAGCTCTCCGAAAAGTGCACCACGCCTGCCCTTCCTTTCTCTCGTCCTTATAGGATGAAGTGGCGGCTCTAAAGGACGAGGTTACGGCTTTGACGAGCTGGTTCGGTGAGGCCGACCTATGGAAGGGGAAGGCCAGGGAGGCTTCTGAGTTGGCTGAGGCTTTAGACAAACCGTATGAGGACACTAGGGTCGAACAATAGAGCTTCCTAAAGGACATGACCAAGCAAATTGAATGCATAACCGAATAGATCGATACATGCGAAGCTAGAGGCTATGCCGATGGGCTGAATGCCGAGGCGACGAGATTAAAAAAGTCGGTCGAGTACGAAGAGATCTTCAACCTACACTACGTCGCAGCATGCTATGATATATTGAAGTTGATGGAGGACGGCATATCGCCAAGCAGGTTCGTGCCGACTAGGCTGGAGGGTGTACCAACAAGGGTGGCGTGGGGCCCCGGACGAGGGCGAGGCACAACCATTGTGGGCAGCTATTCAGGACGACGGGCACCATAGATACAGAAGATTAAGTAGATAGAGGTTTGTTTTGTAATATGTGTTGGCCACTAAGTATACAGGATACAACTTGGAAAGTGTTTGAAACAACAGGCTATACGGTTTTCAAATCTGAGTGCGTAGCGGAAGTCTTTAATACAGTAAGTTGTTGAGGCTACAACAACTAGGTGTGCAGTGTATACTTAAATAATCACAATTAATAAAATAATAAAGGCAGAAGGTAAATAACACAATATTTAAAGTGGTTCGAGGTAAAGCCCTCTACGTCCACTAGTCCTCCACATAGGAGTAAGAGTTTATTATAATTACTGCGTACACAACTACATAATTATAACCAAACCTAACCAATATATCGTTCACACAGATTGATATAATGATCTTAGATTGGTTTGAGCTAACACGTGACTGGCTTCTTCACACACAGTTCTGAAGCTTCGTCTTCTTCAATGCAAGTCCGTCACACACAGTTCAAGAATAGCAAGGATTCTCAGTCCACACAGGGCTGATGGGTTTTGTTCAAGGGTAGAATAATATATGAACAACAGCTTTGACTTTTTGAGTTTATAGCTGATGATGTGTTGTTCACGGTTTGAGCACTGTATATCTCTTCTTTCAGAATAGCAGAATGCTTTGGGAGATATGTTTTTCTCTGAATATTCGTGTAAGCACTTGTTGGTTGTAGTTGCAAGAGTCTGCGATCTTCAAAATCTGTAGATATATATAGCCTTTGAAATATATCCATTGAAATAGATCTGTTGAGCAAGATTCTGTGACAACTTGATAGTTGACTTGAATAGACTGAGATCCGGATATTGCAGGATTTGAAGACCTTCTAATGACTTACAGTATTTAAATACTTTATCCTTTATTATTTAAATACTTTTTTATCAAACGGGACTTGACTTCTAGCGAATACTGAAGATTCATTCTTGTCCTGTTTGAGGGCTGTATGGAAGGATTGCTGTATTGATGTTTTGAGACAGCTTCCATACTTGGCTTTGTGGGACTCTTTGCTGTATGATAAATTCACTATATTTTGGGACTACGAGAAGTCTTCGATACAGGTTAATACCTTTGATCAGCTTTCCGATACAGCTATTAGCGGTATGCAGGATTTGACATATTGTCAAAACATTCTGTTAACACGATTGATACAGGGATTGTTTATCCAAACAGTTTCGATACCAGGTATTTGTTATCCCAACAATTTCCCCCTTTTTAATAATTTGCCAAGCCCTTCCGAGTCTTCCTTTTAAAACCTTATGATGTTATCCAAACATCCTTGATGATGCCAAAACTTTGACACTTAGCGGTTTGAAGTAGGGCAGACTTCTTGGTCTTCTTTCGAATGATCTGGCCTTCAGCATTTGGCTTAACACTAAGAACTGCTCGCAGGCAAGTTTAGCTTTTATCAAAAGAAAGTTACATTTGAAAACTTATGATTGACGCGGAGGCACAATCTTACATTGTATTCTAGATACATACAACTTAAACTATGAGCTGTTCGCAGACAAGTTCTTACAGTTTGTGTATTGAGATAAGTTTCATAATATGAGTACAGCAAGAATAAATTAAGTGTTTGGAAACATACAAGGACACATTAGATTACGAGTTGTAATCTTTCAAGACAGGCAAAAATTTTATTGATATTGAAATGAAGGGTACAAAATTTTGTTGTTCTGAAAATAAGATTACAAAATTATAATACAAGGAAATTTAACTCCTGTAGTCTGAATGCCTCCATGGCCTTTTAGGGTCATTCTTGGTGCCCTGCCACTAGTTTTGATGTGCTTCCCTGTCTCGATTCATATATAAGGCTCGACCTTCATATGATTTATCGAAGACTAGGATCCAATCCTCTGGATGGGTAACCAAGTCACCATTCTTCTGCTTTGACTTCATCTACAGCTGTAGCGGGAGCGTTCTATCTTCCAGCTTTTTCTTGAACTCCTCTGCGGCTTCCTGTACCGTTCTGCATCTATTGAAAATTGTGGAATCCCTGATAAGTACAACAAAGTATCTTAGCAGTTCATTTCTCCTCCAGTTCTTGATCTCTGCAGCAGTAGGCTGTCGGTCCGCCGGGAGGTTCATAGCTTGCGGCTTTCGGACTAGGCTTTTACAAGGATACTTAAGATCCTGGAATTCTGGTCGGTCTCCCTGTATCCTAACGTTCGGCGTTGAGATATGGGCTATGTCAGCAGTGATGGAGTCTACAAATGGAGCTAACAACTCTTTCTCTTGCTCCAACCTTGTTCTCGTAGTAGCTTCCCTTGCTTCTTCCCCCTTTTTGGCGTCATCAAGTTATGACACCTTTTCATCAAGGTGTTCCAGGATTTGCAAAGCAGCATCCTGTTTCGTCTCAATATTAGACATTTTCTCAACAAGGGAGGAGAGCACCTGCGACATATCTTGGCTTTTCTTGCCGTGGGCTCAAAGTTGGGAACCAGATTCGATCAGAGCAGATGCTGTCTTGACCTCAAACACGCGTAGCTTTGATTGCTCTTCTCTCAGGATCTACTCCTGTTTTTCTTGCAGTTAGCTCAGGGCCTGCTTGAAGACGTGTGGCAAGACAGTGAAGGCTTCTACCACTCGGGAGACGTCGTGCTTCAGTCCGGTCATCTATTCAATGGCAGATGTGTGTAGCCAATCACGAGCTTTTTCCGCAGAGTACAGGGCATTGACGGCATCCTGGATGAAAACAGTTTGGAGGCCAAGAGCATGTAATCGCTCTTTTCTTGCGGCTATTCTGGGAGAGTCTGGATGGGCAAAATCCTCAACTCCGTTCAACCGTCTAAAATTCACATTGGGACGTGAATTGAATTGGACATCCTCAGGTATTATACGATCATCGGATTCCAAAGCGGTTGATGGTACGGTAGTATCAGATTTGGGCTCGGCGACAGGGGGTGTTGCATCCTCTTGTGCTGAACTGGTTTCTCAAGACATGGATACAAGAGGGACCAATTCCTCCTGCTGTCTCTCAGCATCCTCCTGCTCCGGCAGAGGGACTGATTCCTCGTGCGGGATGGCATTGGATTCTTCTTCTACTTGGGCAGCGACATGCTCGGGTGCCTGTTGCGAAACCGATTGTTCCTCCACGACATGAGGTGTTGAATCCTCGTTGTCGGGAATAGTGCCTAGTTGATGGGTAGGAGATTGGTGATGACTCGATGATCCTGTGCCCATCGGAAATTCAGATTCTTCGCGACTCTGTCTTATTAGCCTGAAGGGCATCGTCATCATCATCTGAGTCGGGATCTGATCTTGGATTTTCGGGAGATTCCACAGACTTAGCTTTACCTTTCTTTCCTGATTCGGCTTTTTCAAACAGATGGCTCTCAATAAGCTCTTTAACGAATAGGTTGTCCCATTGGATCAGGACAACAATTTCTTGAGTGTCTGTCACTTCTAAAACAAATCTTTCTTCATTACTCCATTCGCTCCAGTTGTACAGAGTTTCGTACGGAGTAAGTCTGTAACTTTTCCATTGGAGAAACCGCTTAAGCCTGTTCGATTTACACAGAAAGTAGGGTTTTGTGGATGATTGTGTCCGGGGAGGGTCTGCGTACAGTGCCTGGGTTCGCTGTAGGCATGGGTTCCTCTACAGGTGTGGAATCCTGTATCGGATAGGGATTCCTTACAGGGGTTGGTACCCTGATGGGAGATGGATCCTGAACGGGTGTGGGATCCCGTATAGGAGAAGTAGCTTTTGGATCCAAAGTGGCAGCCGACTCGCCAGAGTCTTATATGTTGGCAGATGTCTGAGCATCCGTCATAGCCGCCAAAGGCTCAGGATCTACTGTATCGACAGTAGCAGGCATATCTTCCACAGGGGTTGGGCCCTGGGGGAGTTGATCAGTGGGTTGAGCCACGAAAGAAGCAGCCTTGGAGGTTTTTGTAGCCTTAACTTTTGTAAGCCTCCTTAGCTTCCTTTTCGGCTTCTCAACAGCAACTGGAGTTTTGCTGTGAGATCATTTTCTCTTTCTTGAGGATTCAAGACTTTGGGACTTTGAAGAAACATCCATCAGATCGGCAGATAGAGGCATTCTACGGACAAAAGGTCTGTTCGCAATCAGGATGCTCTGGTTGAAGGCAGTAGGCCTGACCCTCCTAAGTATATCCGTGAATTGATTTTCTTCGCCTCAGCGGATTGTAGAAGTCCGCACTTCATCAAAATGTAGTTCAAAAACAATCCAAACGATTTCTTCTGAGAGGCAGGTTTAGACACTTCTTCCTGTAAACGCTTGAGGATGATTTGACACCAATTGACCTTTACACAGGTCAATATAGCAACCATCATTCTGAATCTGAGATTGGTGCACATCTCAAAAGCACCTGTTCTGTTTTCAATAACACGACAACAGAAATCGTGTAAGTAGACAAAAGGTAAACAAAAATTTTTCTTATGGCAAGTGGTATGAACCGTTTCCACCGTCGCTGAACCGGTGAATAATCCATAATAATGTGTCAAGAGGTCTTGGGACCCGAAGGTCTCAAGTTCTTCCATGGTTATGCCATCACCAGGTAGCTTGTAGGTGTTCTGGAGTAGCTCTTAGTCAATGCGGATCTCCACTCCGCGGATAACGGCTGTGATGTCAGCGACGTGACCTCCCTGAGACAGTGACAGAAAACGGACTGCAGCGTTGAGGTAGAATTCCTCAACCAGATGAACGTCAAATTTCTCGGCGGTGTGGCTCCCAAGGCGGTAGAGGCCTTGCTGACGGATTCTTGTAATGACGAACTCCATGGATTCAACGTCATCACCTTCGGCGTGAATGCGTTCCAGCACAATAGATCTAGAGAAGATCCATCCGTCGATGATGGTTGATGGTTTCTTGAGAGAGGTGGAAGATGTCTGGGTAGACACCATTGATGATTTCTCAAGGAACGGTGAAAAAGATTAAAAACGAATGCAGTAAACACAGAAAAAACTTGTAGGCTGTATGCTCGAGAACCCTTAAAATATGCAGAAAGCGTAAAGAGTCTCAAATGGCATTCATAGTCCTTTTATAGTGGGCGGCGAAGAAGGGTTTTCAGAGATTGAATGGTCAAATTTAAGGGATGGGAACCGGTGTTTAAAATGAACGGTCACGATGGACTGAGTGTAACTGGTACACTTATCCATTGAATTTTAAAAATAGGAGCGGGTCCCACTTCTGACATTTCAAATTACCCTTAATGCCTGAAACGGCGGTGTAAAATATATTAAATAATTTGAAACATCGCGGCTTTTAAGATACGATTGTCCAGATGTCGTGTAAGGCATTTAATGTAAAAGATGTTTGACATGAAAAAAGGGCACGTGGACAAAAATTGTTTTAAAATGAAATATTATAATATATAATGAATCGATTTCCCATAGTGTGTGTGTGCTGTATCCGCGACGATACAGCGTTCCCCCTCAAAAGGTACATATGGGTTTCAATTCCATACAGCAACTTTTGGATTAATGCTGTATTCATTGGTCATACTGTATTTCCCCTTAATTATTGCACACGTTAGCTGTAGGATGATTTATATCGCTTTGTTCCCTACAGTGCTATATTGAAGGCTCTGAGTGTACAAATAATTAATGGTGGACACTGTATTCTTGGGTCTTATAGCATTCCCCCTCAATTGTTGAGTAACGACAATAAATACTTACAGGGAGTCAGGCTGTAGCAATCCCAATTCTTGTCGAAGCATGTTGAATCTTGCTGTGTCGAGAGGCTTGGTGAATATGTCGGCTAACTGGATATATGTATGAACTTTTTCCATCCGAACATCCTTGTTCTCGACATGATTCCTGATGAAATGATGCTTCATGTTGATGTGCTTAGTGCGCGAGTGCAATACAAGGTTGTGCGTTATTGCAATTGCACTCGTGCTATCGCACATAATGGGCGTTTCCTTGGCTTCAATCCCATAATCTGACAACTATTGCTGCATCCAAAGGATCTGTATACAGCATCTTCCAGCAGCGTAGTATTCTGATTCAGGTGTGGAAAGCGAGTTTGCCAATTGCTTCTTACTGAACCAAGAAACAAGTCTAGGTCCAAGGAAGTGACAAGTTCCACTTGTACTTTTCCTATCTAGCTTACAGCCTCCGAGATCCGAGTCGCTATATCCAACTAAACCGAATCCGCCTTCTTTAGGATACCACAGTCCTACATCGGCTGTTCCTTTGATGTACTTCAGGATTCGTTTAGATGTATTGAAGTGTGATTCCTTGGGTGCTACTTGATATCTCGCACACACTCCAACAGCGAACTGGATATCAGGCCTGCTAGCCGTTAGGTATAGGAGAGAGCCAATAAGCTTCCTGTAGAGTGATTGGTCAACCGATTTTCCGGCTTCATCAGCACTAATTTGCACGGAAGTGCTCAAGGGAGTTGGCGATGATTTGGAAGTGTTCATTCCAAATTTGTTGAGAAGCTCCTTGCTGTATCATTCCTGGTTGATGAAAATCCCTGTAGGCAACTACTTTACCTGCAAACCTAGGAAATAACTAAGTTCTCCCATCATACTCATTTCAAATTTACTTTGCATGAGATGAGAGAACCTTTGACATAAAGCAAGGTTAGTTGAACCAAATATAGTATCATCTACATAAATTTGAACCATTAGAAGGTCACCGCCTTCCTGTCTTTTGAACAAGGTCTTGTCCACAGCACCTTTCTCAAATCCATTATCGGTTAGATACTGGGATGGGGTCTCATATCATGCTCTAGGAGCTTTCTTAAGTACATACATTGCTTTCCTTAGCCTGTATACTAGGTCTTCGCCTTCTGGATTGACAAACCCTGGTGGTTGTTCAACATATATACTTATTCAGCAAGGTGTCCATTTAGGAATGCACTTTTGACGTCCATTTGGTATACAATGAAGCTCTTATGGGTGACAAAGGCTAAAAATATCCTAATAGCTTCTAGTCTGGCTACAGGGACAAATGTCTCATCGTAGTCTATGCCTTCTTCCTGTATATAGCCTTGGGCGACTAGCTTTGATTTATTCCTGATAATGAGTCCATTTCGATCCTTCTTGTTTCTAAATACCCATTTGGTTCTAATTACTGATTGATGCGTAGGTCTGGGCACAAGATACCATACGTTGTTTCTTTCGAAACTGTTAAGCTCTTCTTCCATAGATGTTATCCAATGAGAATTGTTGAGAGATTCCTTGGTAGAAACAGGTTCGGACTGGGCTAAGAATACAGCAATAGTGCACATATTAAGTCTTCTAAGCTCGGATTGAGATTTCTATTCAGGAAATTGTGATATCTCAGTATTGGGTTCTTCTTGCGCACATAGTACATTTCCTTGTGTACTCTGTATTCTCCTATGGGTATAAACACCAGCATCAATATTTCCAATGATCAGATCTTGCGGGTGATCTCTCAACCATCTTCGGTCGGGTTCTAATTCAGGGTCCCGTACTGTATCTTGAGTTGCCGTAGTTTCGGCTTCAGCTTGTACAACATCGGATTCATCTACGTCGATTCTTACAGCTACGGACTTGATTTCTAGGTCAACGACAGGTTCTATAGGAGTTGGTGGATCTATGATGGAAAATTGTTGGATGTTCTGACAAAGGTCTTCTACTCATGTAGGATCATGGTGAGGTTCATCGAACACTACATGAACTGATTCCTGAATTGTTAGCTTCCTTTTATTGAAGATCCTGTAAGCTTTGCTAACAGAGGAATATCCTACAAATATCCCTTCATCCGATTTCTCATCAAAGGTTCTAAGTTGATCCTTACCGTTGTTCAACACGTAACACCTGCATCCAAATATGTGAAAATACGAAACTAATGGAGTTTTGTTGTTCCATACCTCGTATGCTATTTTGTTGTGGTGCTTGTTGACGATACAGCGGTTTTGAGTGTAGCATGCTGTATTGGTTGCTTCGCCCCAGAAACGATGTGGCAACTTGCTTGCGGCAATCATTGTCCTTGTTGCTTCCTTCAGCGTCCTGTTCTTTTGCTCAGCAACACCATTTTGTTGAGATGTACGGGCAGCTGAGTATTCGTGCTATATCCTATTTTCCGAACAGTATTGCTCTATAAAGTGGTTAGTGAATTTTGTCCCTCTGTCGAAACGAATGGACACGATACTCGACCTTTTTTCATTTTGAAGCTTTCTCAGGTGCTCGGGCAGCTTTGATGTTGTTTCTTTCTTCTTGCTTAAGAATATTGTCCAAGCATACCTGGAATAATCATCAACAATAATGAGATAGTATTTCTTACCTCCCAAACTTACCGGGTCTACAGGACCATAGAGATCCATATGTAGCATTTCCAGAATTCTGTGGGTTGAAAGGTAGGATTTCCTCTTCAAGGTGGACTTGATTTGCTTGCCTTTTTGACATGGTCCACACACACTGTCTTTTTGTAATGACACATTCGGAAATCCTCTAACTAATCCCTGTCTTGAGAGCTTGTTGATCATCTTGAATTTGACGTGTGACATCCTCTTGTGCCATAACCAGCTTAGATCTACAGTGCCTTTGGCAACAAAACAAGGAATTGTGGAGCTCGTAGGCATACAGTCAGCAATATACATATGACCTGATCTGCTTCCTGTGAGAACAACTTCTTTGGTCAGGATGTTCTTGACTCTACAGTGATCTATATAGAATTTCACTGAGAACTGTTTGTCACAGAACTGGCTAATATTAAGTAGATTGTACTGTAAGCCTTCAACATAAGTTACATCGGTAACTTTGAATTTTCCGACAAGAAGGTTTCCTTTTCCTCTTGTTCATCCTTTAGATTTACACCGAAGCGAAATTTTGGACCGCGACCTTCTACAAAATCTGATAGCTTGCTTCTATCTCCTGTCATGTGCCGGGAGCATCCGCTGTCGAAGTACCATATGTCCTTCTCCAAGATGTCCTGTAGCAAACAAATTAGGTAGATTTAGGTCCCCTTTGATTGTTGGGTCTATGGATGTTAGTGCCTTTTGGTACCCAAATTTTCCTGACAACAATTGGCTTACTGTAGGTTACACTAGATACTGTTTTGCGGTACCTACGTGGGGCATGTACGTAGTTACTGTAGCCGTGATAATCATTATGCATGTAAAAATCAGGGTTATTATTATTAATCCGGTACTTATGCCATCTCGGAGGTAGAGCCATTTTCTTTGGTCTTACAGCTTACCTTCTGGGTTTCCAGTTAGATTCCCAAAGCTGTTGTTGATTCTGTGCGGACACATGCTTTCTTGATGGATAATGAGGCTCTTGTATCCAGTACCTAGGCGTGCTGTACTGAAAGTACTGCCGTGCGGGCCTTTGGTATTTGGATACAGCCTTCTTTTTAAATGGTTGTTGGCGCTATTGATATGCTCGGGGAGCATGCTGTTGCGTCCGCCTTACAGGTTGGAATGGCTTATGATTCCGCTGTCCCAAATAGGATTGCGGGGGTGGAATGACAGCCTTTACTTTTCTCGGTGCAGCAGGTTCCTTCATAGGACTTGGACTTTGTTGGAAAATGAGTTGTATCCTAAGCCACTATTATCATGAGCATGTTGCCCAGTGCTTAGAATTTCTTCCATTCTTTTAGATGATTTCTCGAAATATTTCAGAATGGTCTCAAGTTCGCCTTCTCGCTTTTCAAGAGTATTAAATTTGGGTTGAAGTAGAACAAAATCATTTGTCTTGCTTCCATTTTGAGACTTAGCCTCACTTAGCTCATGAGCAAGTTGATGATTGCTCTCCACGAGTTTTTCATGCTCGACCTTTCTGTTTTCACAATCAATTGACATATTTTCATAGTTTATCTTTAGCAAGTCGTTTTCTTCTTTCAGCTCTATGTTGGAAAGTTGAAGCAGAATGTTTTCATTTTTCAAAGTCTCGTGGGCTTTTTGAATATTCTTAAATTCATTCATCATGTTTTCGAAAGTATACGATGCATTTACTGGAATAATTGAGGTTGAGCTTACCTCATCATCGCTATCTTCTTCTTCAGGAATGTCCTTTGCTATAAAGCACATATATGCCTTATCTTTGAATTCATTGTCAGATGAGTCACTGTCAATGACTACCTGAAGACATTCTTCGGATTTGGATGGTGTGGGGGAGGCTTCTGATTCTCCTATCAGGGCCTTGAGCTTGTTTTTCCAAACACGTCTTCATTCATCCCTCTCTTGTTACTCGGCTTCCGGCAACCTTTGAACTTTAGGATGAGGACATTTGTTTGCATAATGTCCTGGTTTCCTGCAATTATAGCACATGTTAGCGTCGCCAGAGGAGGTTTCAGTACTTACCTTGTGAACAGGCTTGGGACTATAGGGAGTCTTTCCAGACTGCTTGATGAACTTTTTGAACTTGTGCATCAGGAGCGCCATTTCGTCTTGCGACAGGATGTCGTAGTCTCTTTCAGCATTCTTATGATTAGGCTTTGATGGGTTGGGCATGCTGTGTCATCGGTTGGATACAGCGGCTAAGGCTATAGTCCTAGCGGGAGATTCTTCAGCTTTCTCTCTCCTGTCTATATCGTACTCAAATGCTTTGAGTTTAGAAAAGAGATCAAAAGTAGATATTTCACTAAGATTACACGACACACGCATAGTTGTGGTCTTAATGTCCCATCGGGCAGGGAGAGATCTGAAAATCTTTAGGTTTTTCTCCCTTTGAGTATAAATTTTGCCTAAAGCTTCAAGTGTAGCAACAATTCCAGTGAATCTGAGGTCAAGTTCCTCAAGTGTTTCAGTTGGTTTCATTTCAAAAGATTCAAATTGCTGAGTTAATTTTGAAATATTGTCTTCTTTTGAGAGCTCAGTTCCCTCACAAATTAACTTGAGTTTATTCCAGATTTCCTTGGTTGTTTTGCAGCTTTTTACCTTTGAGAACGTGCCTTTATCAAGAGTGATAAATAACGCGTTCTTAGCAACATTGTTGAGGTTGGCGCGCTTTCTTTCGTCAGAAGTCCATTGTTCGCGCTCTTTCTCGAGCATCTCAACATGATCCTGGCCTTCAATTCTTGTGGCCGGATTTACCTTCATTATCTTTATGGGGCCATCCTGTATAACAAAAATCATCTCTTCATGCATTGCTGCAAGATGAGCCTCCATCCTGATTCTCCAATCATCAAACTCATTAAAGAGAACATAGGAACTTTATTGATCATTGATGTATCCATATGAGAGTGTAGGAATGAAAAGGATTGTTTTATAAAAATAAGTGATTTTGGATCTGATTCAGTTAAAAATACAACTGATTCTTTTTAGAATCAACCTCTCCTATACCACTTGTTGGCCACTAAGTATACAGAATACAGCTTGGAAAGTGTTTGAAACAACAGGCTGTACGGTTTTCAAATCTGAGTGCGTAGCGGAAGTCTTTAATACAGTAAATTGCTGAGGATACAGCAACTAGGTGAGCAGTGTATACTTAAATAATCACAATTAATAAAACAATAAAGGCAGAAGGTAAATAACACAATATTTAAAGTGGTTCGAGGTAAACCCCTCTATGTCCACTGGTCCGCCACACAGGAGTAAGAGTTTATTATAAGTACTGCGTACACAACTATGTAATTATAACCAAACCTAACCAATATATCGTTCACAGAGATTTATATAATGATCTTAGCCTTCAACCATTCACACAAATTGGTTTGAGCTAACATGTGACTGGCTTCTTCACACACAGTTCTGTAGCTTCGTCTTCTTCAATGGAAGTCCGTCACACACAGTTCAGGAATAGCAAGGATTCTCAGTCCACACAGGGCTGATGGGTTTTGTTCAAGGGTAGAACAATATATGAACAACAGCTTTGACTTTCTGAGCTTAAAGCTGATGATGTGTTGTTCACGGTTTGAGCACTATATATCTCTTATTTCAGAATAGCAGAATGCTTTGGGAGATATGTTTTGCTCTGAATATTCGTGTAAGCACTTGTTGGTTGTAGTTGCGAGAGTCTGCGATCTTCAAACTCTGGAGATATATATAGCCTTTGAAATATATCCGTTGAAATAGATCCGTTGAGCAAGATTCTGTGACAACTTGATAATTGACTTGAATAGACTGAGATCCGAATATTACGTGATTTGAATATCTTCTGATGACTTACAGTATTTAAATACTTTATCCTTTAATATTTACTTCTTTATCAAACGGGACTTGACTTCTAGCGAATACTGAAGATTCCTTCTTGTCCTGTTTGAGGGCTGTATGGAAGGATTGTTGTATTGATGTTTTGAGATAGCTTCCATACTTAGCTTTGCGGGACTCTTTGCTGTATGATAGATTCACTGTATTTTGGGACTACGAGAAGTCTTCGATACAGGTTATTACCTTTGATCAGCTTTTCGATACAGCTATTAGCGGTATGCAGGATTTGGCATATTGTCAAAACATTCTGTTAACAGGATTGATACAGGGATTGTTTATCCCAATAGTTTCGATACCGAGTATTTGTTATCCCAACAATATGTATGGCCTGTAGGCCTTTGTATTTTTAGCTTTATATGGCCTCTTGGTCTGGAATAATTTAATAAACACCTGTTGTGTTCATTTCTCGTGATATTTGTGTTCAATTGGTTCGGTTAAGTCATTTTGTCTTTTAACTTTGACCTAAAAGATAAATTATCAACCTGAGTTTGGACTGTGCCGAGGCAGGCTCGGTCTTATTATTGTCAGGCAAAGCCTAGTTATGGGTCCTTTTTTCCAGAGATACGATCTTAAGAGTGTCGATACGATCTCGGTCTTATAGGTGCCGATTGAAATATTGAACCAAGTTTTATAGATAGTATCGTTTCAGATACATGGCATTGCAAAGGTCGGTAAACTTCTAACCACACATATACTCCAATCGTTAGGCTCCATTTTGGAATACCTCGCTGACTCTGTATGGTCCCTCCTACCTCATCCTAAGTGGTCCGGGTTCTGTCCCCAATACCTATTTCAAAACTAGCTGTCCGGCCTGAAATCTCCTTGGATGTACTTTTGAGTTATAATACCACTGGCACAATTATTACGGCATTTCAGCAACAAAAGGTCCAAGCTCATTAGAGGGCCATGTCGTTATCTGTATCCTCAAAATAGGCGACACGATAAGTGGGTGATCTAATTTCAACTGGGATGAAGACATCCATTCTGTAGGCTATGGAAAAAAGAGTTTCCCTTGTGGACAAGCGATGGATCGTTCTGTACGTCCACAGCGCACCAGGCATCTCCTCCAACTCAGAACCTTCGAGATCTTCGAGGCGTATTTTGAGGTGTTGCTTTATGATCTTGTTTACGGCCTCTACTTGTCCGTTGGATGGGGGATAGTACTGCATGTAAAAACTATTTGTATGTGAAGGTCGTCGCAGAAGGTTCTGAACTTTCTGTTGGCAAACTACTTGGCATTGTCAGTGACAATAGACTGAGGGATCACGAAGCGATAGATGAGAGACATCCAGATGAAATCAACTATTTTATGTTCGATTGCCTTTGTCATGGGCTCGGCCTCCGCCCACTTGGTGAAGTAATCGACTGCCACTATTGCATACGAGACCCTTCCACACCCCATGGGTATAGGGCCCATTAGGTCAAGTCCCCATTTGGCAAAGGGCCACAGGTGTATATGGAAGTGAGTATTTAAGGGGGCGACCTGATTTGAGGGGCTAAAATTTGGAACCGGGCACTAGTACCCTTGGTAGATTAGCTCACAGATACCCCAGTGTACCTCTCGGAGGGTATATTCCGATTCGTATTCCAATTTAGACAGGCATCTCAAGGATGTTATAGAGATAGTGGATTATGGGCTGCATCTATCCCTGCATCTCTAACAGGTCGTCCATATTAATTTCTGCCATTTTCAGGGCTGACGAGGCATGGTAGACAATACTAACTTCATTCATATGCTCGGCCCCGACAATGCACGCCAGTTTTTCCAAGTGCATCCTAGACATTTTCTGACTGAGGGATATTTTTGATGGTTCCCTGAAAATCTTACAGCTTAGCTAGGGCTAGGTGGAGGTACTTGATTAGTTTGGGATCCTTGGCCTCATATTCGCCATTAATTTGCTTGATAACCAACTAAAAGTCTCTTAAGATGGCGAGGCGAGTAAGGCCCAAGGAAGTTACAATTTTTAATATGGCCAGGAGGGCTTCGTATTCGGGCTCATTTTTAGTGGCCACGAAGCCTATACGAACGACAGAGCAAAACAACCTTTGGTTTGAACTGACTAGTACTACCCCTATGCCTGTTCATGGGTTTTGATGATCCGTCTACATAGAGCGACCATCTCTATTATTGATTGACCTCTGCAATGAAGTCTGCAAGGACCTGGCCCTTTGCGTCCATTTGGGATTCAAAGATGATGTCAAACTGCCCGAGCACAACGGCCCACCTGATCATCCAACCAGAAACATATGGTTGGTGATGACTTGTTTTAGGGGATAGTTTGTTAGGACAACTATCTGGTGCTCGATGAAGTATGGCCTCAACTTACGTGAAGACATCATGAGTGCATAGGCTAATTTTTCATTAGGGGCATACTGAGTTTCGTTACATGAAGGGCCTGACTGACATTATACACCGAATGATGTATCAAATGTTCCACATGAAAAATGGAGGCACTGGTAGCATAATCTGATACAAAAAGATATAAATAGAGGGGATCTTCTAGGACCGGTTGTTGTAAGACCGGTGCTCTAACCAAGAATTCTTTGGTCGCCCCGAAGGAATTTTGGCACTGATCAGTCCACTGGAAATCCTTGTTTTTTTATCGCCTAAAAGAAAGGCTTGCATTTGTTCATTGATTGGGAAACAAAATGATTTAGCGCTGCTATTCGGCCTTTGAGGCTCTGAAATTTTTTGACTAAGTTTGGTGGAACAAGCCCGTTCATTGCTTTAATCTTATTGGAGGTGGATTCGATTCTCTTTTGACTGACCACATAGCCAAGGAATTTTCCTAACCCTTTGTGTTCAACATCATCTTATACTCGGGTAAAACAATAAATATTTTATTAAGATCATTTACATTGTCTACTGTAGACAAGGATTTCACAAGCATATCACTTGCATACACTTCCATTGTTTGGCCTATCAAGTTACAAACATCTTACTTACAAGATGTTGATAGGTAGTCCCGGCATTCTTGAACCTGAATGTCATCATGCAGTAGCAATATGGACCTCAGTTCGAGTAGAAGGAAGTGTTCTTTTCGCCAGAGAGATGCATTAGGATTTGGTTGTATCAAGAATACGCATCCATAAAGCTCATTAGTTCATGTTCGGTTGTCATGTAGACCATATAATAATTGTGGGGCATGGGGTAGCTATCTTTCGGGCAAGCTTTATTCAGATTAAAAAAATCATTGCACAATCGCCACAGCCCAGCAGGCTTCTCTACCAAGACCGGTTTGAGGTTTGGACAAATATTCAGCCAGTAGGCGCGCTCTGGGTTAGTCCCCTGCATATCATAATGAGCCCATGCGAAGGCATCCGAACTTTGCCTCAGGTGGGAGATCAGCTCAGACCGGACTAATTCTTGTAGGTTGTGACAGGTCCGAAGTTGTCGGGCGGGAATGGCTTCATCCACACAGACATATTCCAGATCCTCCACGGGCTCGACATGGCGGACCTTCCTCTTCGAATTTTGAAACCCTGGGTCGATTAGGTCTTCCTCGATGAGTCGTTATTTCCTGGGCTTCTGACCCTAGTCTCTGTCCCAGTTGACCCCTACATCGGTGGCCTGATTAACCTGTAAACACTCCGCTGCTGTTTCTTTCCAGGGCGGCAATTGAATTCGAGTTTCTCCCGATTCCCGGCCATCTCTCCGTGTGAAACTTCGAAGGTGTTTATCTCTCGAGCTTCTATGCAGAGAGTACATTCTTGGACTGCGCGTCGGTCCCCTCAATGGATCCCAACGCCCCCAGATGTGACGAACTTCATGCACATATGGTAGGTGGATTGAGCATCCCTCAAACTTGACATCACAAATCGTCCTATGATGGCATTGTAATCGTTGTGCACATAAAGAATATTGAAGGTTGTGATCAGGGTTCTTTTGGTTGGTCCTTGGCCAAATGCCAAGACAAGGTGAACTTCCCCTAGCAGGGTGTCCGATAGTTGGTGAAGCCGTGGATATCCTCCTTACATGGCCGGATATAGGACTGGTCCACCTTCATTCTTCACAAGGTGTGAAGGTAGATGATACTGGCATAGGTCTCGAAATCGACGAACACTCAGTACACAGGGATCCCCATTATTAGAAAAGTGATAACAAGAGCATCTAAATGGGGGTGGACTAAACCATTGGTATTTGACTCATCAAAAGTGATTGCGAAGTGAGTGGTTGTCGGAGGTCCCCACCGCCACGAATAAAAAAACCTTTTGGGTGGTACTCATCTCACTGGTAGGAGGTGGTGGATTCTCAGATCGAAGCCTTTGTTTTTCGCATAAATCGGTGATCTCCCCCTTCAACGGTTCCCACCAGTTCAAGTATCTCGGAGGGGATTTCGGCGGTTACGGTACCCGGTCTTGTTTCTGTTGGCAAGATTGGCCTTCTTCTGGGGATCCGGTGGCTGGTTACGGGCAAATCACCACACTCCATTGTCATCGCATACTGCTGTCAAAACAACGACAAGGTCCTACAATTGTTCAGTGTTATGGCCTGCAGACTCATGATATTTACAGAATCTGATCCATCTCCATGGGATCCTTGTATATCGGCCTAGGGACCGAGAGAATGGCGGAATTTGATTGATTATGGACACAGCCACTGTCGAATAGATCTCGGCATAGCTGGCCATAAGTTCAGATCGATGTTTCCTAACATTTCAGGTAGCAATTCGGAGGAGCCTTCCCCTTTACTTTCCTAGCATGGTTCCTGGTGGTCCTCACGCGAGAGGTCACGCCTCTCATCTTTTTTCTTGCTCGGACCCATGTGATCAGACGTCATGACCAGCATGGGATCCGATATGACCGCGTCAGCAGCACTGTGAGAGCCAGCATGCTCTAGAAACTCCTAGTAGCTGCGGGGGGTGCTCTGGCACACCAAACAGCAGAAGAATGAATCTTTCAAAAGGCCATCTTGAGAAATAATAGCCATCACATCATGAGACAGGGGCTTAGTCTACATAATTTGTTTATTGAATCCTAAAATGTAGCTCTTCAAGGAATTATTTGGTCTCTGCATAGCGATGCAACACATTTTTGGGACCCCATAAAATGGGATCAGAATGTCGCGTGGATTTGAGCCCATCTCTTAATAGAATGACGTAAGCAGTACCACCTTTGAGCCTATTCCCCTAAGGTTAAGGATAACATCCAGTATCAGATAGCATCATTGTCTCTGTGCAGGTCTATCCAGGAGTTGTAATGCCCTAGATGGGCATCGGGATTCGTCTCCCTCATTGTATAATGGTATCTGGGGATTTTCATTTCTCCAAGAGATATTCTGTGAGAACATCAAAGTCGGTAGGGTTACCTCCTGTCTACTAACATGTTCCGAACTTGAGGACTGTTGATGCTTTTGCTGGCTCTCAAGCTCGGTGAGACGCCGCTGGAGGAACTTGATCTCACTCTAGTTGTCTCATAGTGTCATAGGAGACATCTGGACAAGGACATGGGACATGCGTCAGGGGCCAAGCTCAACATAGTCACAACTCTGGATGATGTGGACCAGGGCACTTTCTAAACCTTCCCTCCGCCTCCTAGCCATTTGAAAACTGATATGGGAGGGGAAGCAGGGTGTTTCAGTGTTGAATTAGGGCTTTCTCCGTGATCCTTCGCCTCTCCCTCGATTACCACAAAGACATCTCTCTTCTTGTCCTGTTGGGCAGCATCCGTGCGGCTTGTTTGAGATTGCGCCTCAGTATGGTCCTACGGGCCTTTCCCCTGGGAATGTCCGCTCTGGATAGCACAGGCCATGAGGTCATTCATTCCTTGAATGAACCCGGTGTTTGAAACATTCAACCACTTTGAGAAATTTTACATCATTGGTGTTGGACCAGGTGATGATAGCCGATCCACTCTAGCATCCACGTAACCGGCCGCATCCATCTCAACGCCACCTGTCTACAACCAAGTTGGACCATGCGGTTATCAAATCTGTAATACCCGAGAATTTTGTTTCTGTTGTCTGGATTTATTTTTCATTTTATGCTGGCTATTTTTCTTTCTGATGGTGATTGTGTGGAATTATTTCTTTGCTCTATATTGTGTGGTGTTATCGTGTTGTGGTTTTCTTCAATTTTGACTTATCGTTGTATGAGTCATATTGATCATGTGTGCATGTGGCAATGTATGTTGTGTTTCGTTGTGTGATTGTTTTCCTTATGGATCACCAGAGCTTCCTTTAATGCTGTGAGTTGTGGTACTTGTTGGGATGGGGTGTCTAAATGGTTCCCGGTTCCGGTTAATCGGAACCGTATTTTCGGTTAACGGTCCGGTTTTCAATTCCGTAGTTTTAAATATTTCGGTTTTCGGTTAGAACCGTAACCGAATAGTTTAGAACCGAAAACCAATTTTATAATATATTTATTAAATATTATTTTTATATTTTATATTTATATATTTTATAATTTTAATTTTTGTAAATTAAAAATTTAAAACCCTAATTTTGTTAAATAAATATTTTATATTTTGTTAAAAATTTATAAAAATATATTATATATTTATTAAATATTAATTTTATATTTTATATTTTATAATTTTAAAAAACACGTCAAAGCAGGTTTTTTCGAAAAAAACGGTTTTTTCGGTTTAACCGAACCGGAACCGAAAATAATCGGTCCGGTTCCGGTTAACCGAAATTTTATATGGTCCGGTTTTCGGTTCTCATTTTTGGGCAATTATGGTTCCGATTAACCAAAAATTTTGGTCTGGTTAACCGGAACCGAACCGTTCGACAGGCCAATGTCGGGAAGTCGCATCGTTCTACCGACTTCAGACTGTGCTGTTGTTGGTACATGTTACATATGCTAACAAGTGCCTTACTTAACTAATCAAGGTTAGCGTACGCTATGTACATAGTTAACGTATGTTAACATACCTGTTG
Organism: Orobanche coerulescens; assembly: GCA_033398695.1. Taxonomy (NCBI): domain Eukaryota; kingdom Viridiplantae; phylum Streptophyta; class Magnoliopsida; order Lamiales; family Orobanchaceae; genus Orobanche; species Orobanche coerulescens. The sequence continues at coordinate 91,401,978 of CM065814.1, forward strand.
CTTGAGGCAGTAGCCTCTGAGAGTCTTTACCATGCGCTGCATGAGGCAAAAATCATTCGTTATCCGTTGTTGCGTACATAATGTTAGGGTATATGTTACATACGTTAGTGCCTCAATGATGGATCGATTGGTGTTATTTGATGTTATTATTCATATTCAATGGATTATATATCCATATCTTGGATTCCTTCAACCCGATTGATGATTTCTGGTGCTCTGGAGGAATCTTGAATATTCAGTACTCGATTACATGTTTAAATAGATTTCCCTTCTAGTATTGGGCGTATTTTTTGTTGACTTTGATTTCCCTTCCGATCGAGCCGTGTTGACGTGAGTATTTGATTATCGAGGCAAGTAGTCTTATCTATATAATTTATATCTTGCGAATTGAATTTGAGTAATGATTTTAAGATAGTTTGTTCGTTCCCGTTGATTGTGCATTATGTGAATTTTCGTCGTCATTGTCTAGTCATGTGCTGATGTATTTGATCGTTTGCAGTTGTGGAATTATGTCAATTTTGATGATTAAGTTGGTTTCTATATTATTTGATGTTTGTTGTTCCTAATTGGGTTTGGCGGATATATGTTGTATTGGTATGCTCATATTTTTGGATGTGTATTTTGGTTTGTTGATCATTAGACGTGCTGATTATGTGTTGTTGCAATAGTTGTCGTTATGTTGTTTATGTATTTTTATCGGCGTGGATTGGATGAGTCCGGGGGAGGAGGGTGAGCCCCGCGTTTATCTCCGAGATTTGTAAGTATATGTCTTCTCTAATTCTGTTTGGGCTTTTGGCTAATGCTCATTATATGTTCCTTGTGCATATTACATCCATGTGGTTGACACGTCGTCCGAGATCGATGACCGGATGGAGAAGCTGTTGGAACTTCTGTGTGAGTAGAAGAAGTCTTATCTCTTAACAACTGAGGAGAACCTCTGGCTAGCTGGACTACGTTCCACCGAGTCAAGAACTATGTCTGAAATCATTCCTGGTGAGTATTTTTCCTCTATCCTCTTTTTCTCTTTTGTGCCCGACCCACTTATCTGACTCCTATGGAGTTTTCTATCCAGGTTTTGGGGTAATGTCTGACCCTCGAGAGAGGGAGGTGCCTGTCCCGCATGTCGAGAGGTTGGTGGCTGAGAGAATGAGGCGTGGCTCGAGCAAGCGGAAGAGTGGGTACGCTGAGCTAGAAGCGAGCATCAATAAGGCAAATGTCGAGCCCCGTCTGGACCCGCCGAGCAGCGAGCTAGGGGGTGTACATTGACGTGGAGGAATATTATCTCCCACTAAACACAAATCGAGAGGACCCATGCGCTGAAATGAAGGGTCGAAGGTCGTACTGGTTCCTTAATTACGTCAAGGATGCTACCCCCATACCCAAAATGCTTGATAGGGTCCCATATAGCCATGTCCCTATTCGTGGTCGGATGCCGAAGATGAAACTACTGCGGACGATATGGACATAGACGAGTAGATCCAATTCGGATATGCTCAATTGGGCCGGGCTCTAGGCACCTATGTCAAGGCCGTGGGGAGCTATAGGCCATACGTACGAAGCACAAGTAGGTGCAGTCGAGCTGGAGGCTCTCCAAAAGTCGCACCACACCTACCCTTCCTTTCTCCGATCCTTAGAGGATGAAGTGGTGGCTCTAAAGGACAAGGTTATGACTTGGACGAGCTGGTTCGGTGAGGCCGACCTCTGGAATGGTTAGGCCAGGGAGGCTTCTGAGTTGGTTGAGGCTTTCCACAAGTTGTATGCGGACACTTGGGTCGAACACGAGAGCTTCCTCAAGGAGATAACTAAACATATTGAACGCATGACCGAGCAGATCGATACGTATGAAGCTAGAGCCTACGTCGATGGGCTAAATGTCGAGGCGACATGCTTCAAAAAGTTGGTCGAGTACGAGGAGCTCTTCAACCTAAACTACATCTCACATACTTTGATTTGTTGAAGCTGATGGAGGATGGCATGTCGTCGAGCAGGTTTGTGCCGACGAGTCTGGCAGGTGTACTAGTGGGATGCATGGGCCCCCCGACGAGGGCGAGGTATAGGCGTTCCAGGCAGCTGGTCAGGACGATGGGGGCACCATATATACAATAGATTCAGTAGATAGGGTTTTGTTTTGCAATATTTATGGCCTGTAGTATAGAGTGAATAATTCCACTGGAAGGGGGTTGAATAGTGGAGTTTATAAAGTTTGTATTTTCTTCGGTAATTATAAACGAAAATACTGAAAATGAAAGACACAAAGATTTATAGAGGTTCAACAATGTGCTTACGTCCTCTATCTCCATTTCTTTTTCTATTAGCTAAATAAAAAACACATTCAACTTTGCCTCGCCTTATATTGGTCCGGGCACAACCGATTACAATGCTTGACTTTGATTGGTCCAAGCACAACCAAACACTCAACAAAAATTTTCTCTTTAGTGTTCTATAGGAACTAGATAATCCTCACTTATGATCGTCATAAGTTAATCCTAATAATGCCGTATTTAAATTCTTGATTCGTTTCTCTCGAGCTATGTGAAGGAATGATGTAACACTCACAACAATTGAAGAAGATATGATGTATATGAAATATTACAATATAAGAACGACACTCATATCTTTCTTGTCACAACTTAAATGGAAGAAATATAGCAATTTAATCAGAGCTCAATGTAATGCAAGTTCGCTTGAAGTTCTGTGTCCATCTATATCAAGAGTGATGGTATTTATAGGCTTTTGAAGCGTTGGAGTCATTACTACATTGTAGTACTAACATGCGCTAATTCTTCCTTCTAAAGTGCGCTACTCTTGGTCAAATATGGTAGTAACATTTGTCGAAAGCGTCCAATGGCAATAATTTTGAATGTAGCATGCACTAGCATAATCCTTAGTGTGCGCTAGCTAGTCATTCAGATCCTTTTGTAACTGAGCGTGATTTACGCGTTCTAGGAGGTCAATCCAATAGATCTTTCTCCAACGGTAGAATTTTAAATATTTAGCATGTGCTGCATATACAGGTTACTATCTGTGATTAATTTTGAAAAATCTTAATGTAGCGTGCGTTAGGCATCAGTGTAGCGTGCGTTAACTGTTGCTTCGTTTGAAATCCAGAGCTCAATGTCTTGCAAAGACTATTAGGTAGCATGCGTAAGTATTGTCTGTAGCGTTTGTTACCACTTATTCATAGCATGCGTTAATTTCATGGTAGCGTGCGTTAACTGAGGCTGGCAGACTTTACTGACCTTTCTGTCTTGTTTACACTCAGAACAGGTAGCATGCGCTATTAGTGTAAATAGCATGCGATAATCATCATATCAGAGGGCAGATGGCGTGCGTTAAGCTATTTCAGAATAGGTCTAACTTCCTTGTGTATCGTGCGCTAGACTCAATGCATAGCGTGTGCTAATTCTACTTTGTTTTAGAAGTTTTTTGATTGATGAAAGAATGTACACCATTTTGATATCTGATCGAGCCTTTGATGTTCTTCTTTAAAACGATTTGGTAAAATGCATCATCAAATATATTTGTCTAATAATCTCCCCCTTTTTGATGATGACAAAGTATTTAACAAGTTATTCCTGCAAACATCGTAAAGAAAAGTTTTTGAATCAAAGTCGTTGCTTTGTTCGATTTTGTTAGTGATTTTTGAAACCAACTCGTCAAGAACAATGTTCAATGTTATAACTTTTTCTCCCCTTCTTGTCATAATCAAAAAGGTGAACAAATATATATCCCCCTGAAATGGAGCTTCCTTTAACGATATAAACAACTGATGGCTTCTAGCTTAAAATTTAAACTATATAAAAAAATATATCCTGTGCAAAGTAATATACATAAGAAGCGAAGGATTCAATAAGTACAACTTAACAATATGGATGCTAAAAATTCATAGAACAACGGAGTTCAAAATAGGTGAATTATCCAAAACATTCAACAAAAGCATAATTTAAACAACAACAAACCACATATTCAAACAAAAACCAAAATGTCATCAAAATACACGAGCATATTATTCGTTTTTAATGAGAAATCAACATATGAGATTTTATGGGTGTTGGTCGGAACGTGAGGTGGGAAATGGGAGTGATGGATTAGTAAAGCGAATGAAGTCTTCTAGGAGGGATTTGACGGAGTGGATTTCTTGTGAAGCCTCTTCTACTTTGTATATAAGATCCCGAACGTCATCATGAATCTCAATTTGCGTAGTTTCGAGGCTACGCATCCGAGTAATGAGGTCATCTTCATCATTTTATTCTACACTCACTTTCCTCATTCCCTTCATTTTTGGATGACGGATAAATGTTCCCGTTTGCAATTCCCTTAAAGTTTTCGGCCCTCTTCGTGTGATATGCTCAGCCGGGGTCGACACACAAGTTCCTTTGGGAACCTCATCATCTTCCTTTAGGTATGTAAACAAAACCCATCCTCAGTTTATTGTCTCAACATAATGCATCGCCTTTAGCGTCGACCCGGAGATTTCGTGTCCCCAAGACACCAGAACCATAGCCTCCTCCGATAAGTCCACATTATGATGTATAAATATAATGGTGAGAATCGAACCAAACAGCATTCCGACCTTTCTTGACCGAGAATCATTGTGCTTGGAACGAAAAATGTCACCTTTCATCCAACTAAGCAAAATAGCTGCAAAATCCACTTTATCATCATTTAAAACCTGATAAACAACAAGTTTGTCAATCCCAACCAACTCGTGTTGAGTATTAACTTTCGGCATCAAGCATTTTGTTAAAGCAACCAACAATACAAGGATTTGAATTCCAATGTCGTTGTTCTAGACATCATCGGTTATTTCGATAACCTCTTTCGAGCTAAGAAATTCCTTAACTTCTAATTCATTCAGACCAGATTCATCTTCAATCGATGTCCCGGAATACATAAAGCCATCATATGATAAACTAAACAATTCATGCAATATTTTCGATGAAATTTTCACAAAAGTTCCATCAACTAAACTTTGAAGAACCAAAGATGTAGAACCCTCATTCTCTCCCACATGAAGGTTTGCATACAATTCCCTAACAAGATTCGGGGAATCGGTTCTTTGCACTCAATGAAATGGTCAATTCCCAATATTGAAAAAAATTCACGGATTTCGACACTAGCATGCTCCAAACATCCGAAATTAAAGTAATAACAATCCGTGATGTGTTCTTGCAGAAGGATATCGAAGAATAACAATCCAGGTCGAATCAAAATGGGACTCTCTAGGACATTTGGTGCTCTTTTATTACATTTTCTTGGCAGCACTTGCCATTGAAGAGATGGTGTCGAGGATGAATTTGGCTGAAATTGAGAGTATGGAGGATAATTTTGGAATTTATGATCGTAGCTGGTTAGGATTTATGTGAGAAATGAAAAGGGGATCGGCCGTCTTTTGTTTTTAAGTGAACTGCCGACTCATTAGCGTGCGCTATATGGGAGATAATGTATGTTATTGATAAAGAAATAGGTCATTGGATTGTCCAGAACCTGGCCTTTTTGAGAGAAATTGATTAACATACGCTAAACTTGTAAGTGGTGTGCGCTATCGGGTTCGAGCTGATTCTGGGGAGTATATTTTGCGCGTGTTAATGAAGGTGGTTAGCGTGCGCTAAGTCCAGGAAAAAATCTCAAGAATTGATTTCTCATAAGACAAATAATAAAAAATAATCTTTTAAAAATTGTCGATGTGTCTAATACCGAGTTGTAAACAGATATAATTAAAAATTTCTCATGTAAAGTTTTGTAAATATATTATCAAGATGATCTTTTGTACCGACAAAAATTAAACAAATATCTTTTTTCTAAACGTGATCTCAAAGAAAATGATGTCTTATATCGATGTGTTTGGTTCTACTGTGCAATAGTGGATTTATAAAGATTAATAGCACAGGTATTATCACATAAAATGGGGATGTTTTCAGTATATATGCCATAACCCTAAGTTGATTTTTTTTATCCACAGTACATGTGCACAAGAACTACCGGCAGCAACATATTCAGTTTCAGATGTAGATAAAGCTACATTTGTTTGTTTCTTGCTACCCCATGAAATCAAGCAAGAGCCTATAAAATGACATGTTACACTTGTACTATTTTTATCAATTTTGCAACCGCCAAAATCAGCGTCTCTATAGGCAATGAGATTAAAATCTACACAGGATGGATGCCATATGCCTAGTCCAATTATACCAGTTAAATAACGAAAAATCGGCTTACATGCAGTAAGATGAGATTCTTTGGATTTGCTTGAAATTGAGCACATAAACACGTGGCAAATATTATGTTAAGTCTGGAAGCAGTTAAATAAAACAGGGATCCGATCATACCTCGAAAAAGTTTTTGATCGACCGATTTTCCATTTTCATCTTTATCAAGCTTTAGAGTAGATGACATTGGTGTGGAAATGACCTTGCTATTGTCCATTTTGTACTTTTTGAGGAGATCCTTTGAGTATTTAGTTTGATGGATAAAGATTCTATCCTTGAATTGCTTAATCTGCAGCCCGAGCAAGATGGTTAATCCTCCCATCATGGTCATCTCGAATTCCCCATTCATTAAACTTGCAAACTCTTGACATAAAGAAACATTACTAGCTGCAAATATTATATCGTGTCTAGAAAGTTTGGAAATAATAGGTGTTGGGATAAACAATCCTGTTTTGATAACTGCCAACAACACGAAGTTAAAAGAGTCAAAATGCCACTAAGTATGGAAGCTGTCTGAAATCTCGATACAGTCCCTTCCATATAGCATTGAAGATCACAGTCTAGCCTACACAGCGAAAGACAATACGTCTGATACAGCAGACATGTTGTAAGCTGTTTTACTTAGGAAAAGTAAAACACTTCCGACAGACCTGATTAAAGAATGCTTTAATCATTGTGAAATATACTTTGTTTATTGATAAAGTATTCACGGTTAAAGCAACATTTATTGCTGATAGGACATCATTTAATGTAGCTGGAGAGAGACAAGTCTGAATGTGCTGAAGAGCATTTAATGCAAAGTCAAAAGTAATGTCTGTAGCATTAAATGCGATCTGTTTTAATTTAAATATTCAGCAAAGCCGCCAATCAGAGACGTCAACATCTCACCTACCTGCAATGAATACATTTATAACGGATGTATTTTCCAACGGTTATAAATACCCCCAAGCTGAGGACTCAATATACAATTATTACATCGAGGCAATTCAATATCGCGAAAGCTCTGACATTTTACTCTAACATTCTAGCGATCATTAAGCAGTATATTTCGTGAGCATATAGTGCAGACTCAAGAGAAGAAATATACCAAGTCCTCAATGAAGAAGAATAGAGCATACATCATTCGTATTTCAAAGATCAAGCTGCTGTTTAGAGAATTCTACCTTTACCGTTGAAGAAAACCATCAACCCTATATGGACTGAAGATCATTGCTTATTCGGACCTGTGTGGGAAGAATAGCATTGTAGACAAAGCTTCAAACTGTGTGAAGATGTAAGTCAAGAAAAAGCTCAAGCCAATCTGTGTGAATAGCCCAAAGCTTCGGTCCCTGTATCAATCTGTGTGAATGATATAGAGACAGGTTTAGTTATAGTCACGTAGTTGTGTATGTGGTGATTATAATAAACGTTTTACTCCTGTGTGGAGGACCAGTGGATGTAGAGGGGTTTACCTCGAACCACTTTAAACTCTGTGTTATTTACCTTCTACCTTTATTGTTTTCTTTACTGTGATTCATACAAGTATACATTGCAAAACCCTGTACGCACTAAGAAAACAGGAGAAAGGCTAGTTGCTATATTTCCAGCAACTCACTTAAACGAAATTTCGCTACGCACTCACATTTGAAAACCATACAATTTGTTGTACTATTACTTTCCAAGCTGTATACTGTATACTTAGTGGCCAACAAGTGGTATCGGAGCAGTTGATTCTAAGAAGAATCAGTCGTATTTTTAACCGAATCAGATCCAAAAATCACTTATTTTTTAAAATAGTTTTCTCTTTCCCACTTTCTCTTTGGATACCTCAATGATAAACAAGGTTCCTATGTTTTCAATTAACGAGTTTGATGACTGGAGAATCAGGATGAAAGCTCATCTTGCTGCCATGCACGAGGAGATGATATTTGTCATCCAAGATGGCCCCATAAAGATAATGAAGGTTAATCCTGCCTAAAGGATAGAAGGACAACCTCATGCTGAAATGCTCGAGAAGGAGCGCGAGCAATGTACTACAGATGATCGCAAGCGTGTGATTCTGGACAATGTTGCTAAGAATGCAATGTTTGTCACTCTTGACAAAGGCACATTCTCGAAGGTAAAGAGCTGTAAGATAGCCAAGGAAATCTGTATGAAACTCAAGATGATTTGTGAGGGAATTGAGATCTCAAAAGAAAATAAGATTTCAAAACTCACTCAGCAGTTTGAATCATTTAAATAAAATCTTCCGAAACTCTTGAGGAGCTTGACCTCAGATTCACTGGCATTGTCGGTGAACTTGAAGCATTGGGTAAAGTGTATACCCAAAAAGAGAGAAACTTGAAAATCTTTAGATCACTTCCTGCCCGATGGGACATTAAGAGTACAACTATGCGTGTGTCATGTAATATTTCTACTTTTGACCTCTTCTCTGACCTGAAAGCTTTCGAGTATGATATTGACAGGAGAGCGAAGGCCGAAGAGTCACCTGCTAAGACTACAACACTAGCTGTTGTATCTAACAGGAGACATAGTCTGCCCAGCAAATCCAAGTCTACCAACAAGACTAATGAGAGTGATGATGATATCCTTTCACAAGATGAAATGGCCCTTCTCAAGCACAAATTCAAAAAGTTCATCAAATAGTCTGGAAAGAGTACCTACAAGCCCAAGCCTTTTCACAAGGTAAGTCCCGAATCTCCTTCTAGTGATTTTAACATGTGTTACAACTTTAGGAAACCCGGACATTATGCAAATAAATGTCTGCACCCAAAAGTCCAAAAGTTGCCGGAAGCCGAGCAACAAGAAAAGGATGAAAGGAGGCGTGCTTGGACAAACAAGCTCAGGGCCCTGATTGGCGAATCAAAAGCCTCACCCGCATCAACCAAGACCGAGGAGTATCTTCAGGCAGTCATGGACAGTGACTCGTCCGATGATGAGCTCGGAGATAAAGCCAATATGTGCTTTATGGCCAAATATATGGAGGATGATGAAGATAGTGAGGATGAGGTAAGCTCAACATCACTACTCCAGTAAATGCATCTCATATCTTTGAAAACATGATAAATGAATTTAAATATATTCAAAAGGCCCATGAGACATTGAAACGAGAAAACATACAGCTCCAAATTTCTAACTTAGATCTGAAAGAAGTAAATGACTTGCTGAAAAATAACTACGAAAATATGTCCATCGATTGTGAAAACAGCAAAGTCACACTTGAAAAACTCATTGAGAGCAATCATAAACATGACCACGATCTAATTAAGACTAAGTCTCATAATGAGAGCAAGACAAGTGATTTCGCTCTACTCGAGGCCAAAGTGAAAACTCTCGAGAAACGAGAAGGAGAATTAGAGACAATCTTGAAATTATTCGAGAAATCTTCTAAAAGAATGGAAGAAATTCTAAGCACCGGGCAACATGCTCATGATAAAAGCGGCTTAGGATACAACTCATTCTCTAACAAAGGGAAAACTAGTACGGTGTTCGTAAGGGGTGTGGAACCCATTCCTGTTCCTGAAGAGACCCCGAGTCCCGTAAAGGTAACCATTGCCCCGCGTGCAGCAAAGGCTGCGATTCCGCCATCATGTTCATATCACAGACAGCAGAAACCTCAGCCTCCCAGACCTGTGTGGCTTAACCAACAGCATGCTCCCCGAGCATATCAGAAGCGCCAACAGCCATTCAGAAAGATTGTTGTATCTGAATATCAAAAGCCTGCATATCAGTACTTCCAATAGTATAGTGCACCTAGATATTGAATACATGAGCCCTGTTATCCATCAATAAAGTAGGTCACTGCTCAATATCAGCAATAGTTTTGGGAATCCAACTGGATGCCTAAGAGGCCAGCTGTAAGGCCTAAGAAAATGGCTCCACCTCCAAGATGGAAATCATACTGGAATACTAATACTAATAATAATAATAATAATAACCCTCGATTTTACATGCATCATAATCAAGGTTACAACGACAAGGTGCCTGCCCCACGTAGACAACGCAAAAACGGACCAAAAGTAACCTACAACAAGCCAATTGCTGTTAGGCAAATTTGGGTCCAAAAGGCAACAATGTACAAGGACCCAACAATCTAATGGGACATAAATCTACTTAATTTCATTGCTTATAGGACATCAAAGAGAAGGACATATGGTACTTCGATAGCGGATGTTCTCGGCACATGACAGGAGATATCAGGAAGCTATCAGATTATGTAGAAGGCCGCGATCCAAAAGTGCGCTTCAGTGACAAGTCCAAAGGGAGAACAAGAGGGAAGGGAACCCTACTTGTAGGAAAATTCAAAGTCATATATGTAGCTTATGTTGAAGGCTTATAGTACAATCTACTTAGTATTAGCCAGTTCTGTGACAAACAGTTCTTGGTGAAATTCTATATAGATCATTGTAAAGTCAATAACATTCTGACCAAAGAAGTTGTCTACGGTCCTGTAGACCCTGTAATATTAGGAGGTAAGAAATATTATCTAGTTATTATTGATGATTAATCCAGGTATGCTTGGAAAATCTTTCTAAGCAAGAAGAAAGAAACCACAACAAAGATGCCCGAGCACCTGAGAAAGCTTCAGAATGAGAAAAGGTTGAGTATCGTGTCTTTTCGTTCCGATAGGGGTACTGAATACTCAGCAGACCGAACTCCTCAACAAAATGGTGTTGCCGAGCGAAAGAACAGAACACTCAAAGAAGCAACAAGAACCATGATCGCCTCAAGCAAGTTGCCGCAGAGTTTCTGGGGAGAAGCAACAAATACAACATGCTATACACAAAACCGCTGTATCATCAACAAGCATCACAACAAAACAGCATACGGTGTATGGAACAACAAAACTCTGTTGGTTTCATATTTCACATATTTGGATGTAGATGTTATGTTCTGAATAACGGGAAAGACCAACTCAAAATCTTCGACAAAAAATTAAATGAAGGGATATTTGTAGGATATTCATATGTCAGCAGGGCTTTCAGTTTTTTTAACAAAAGGAAGCTGAAAATCGAGGAATCATTCCATATAGTGTTCGATGAACCTCACCATGATCCTACAGTCCATTAATGACCCTCCAACTCTAATAGAGCATGTTGTAGACTTAGAGATCAACCCCGCAGCTATAAGATCAGAAGTAGTTGAATCATATGCCGTACAAGCTGAAGCTGAAACTACAGCACTTTAATATATAGTACAAGATTCCAAACTAGAACTCGACAGAAGATGGTTAAGATATCACCCACAAGAGTTAATCATAAGAGACACTGATGCGAGTGTAACTACCCGAAGGAGAATACAGAGCACACAAAGAAATGTACTGTGTGCGCAAGAAGAACCCGATTCTGAGAAATATCCATTACATGTATGGAATCTCAAGCAGAACTTAGAAGACTTGCCATGTCCACCCTATCTGTATCCTTAGCTCAATCCTAACCTGTTTCTACCAATGAAGCTCTGAATAACTCTCACTGGATCACTTCTATGGAAGAAGAGAAAAATGGTTTCGAAAGAAACAATGTATGGTATCTAGTACCCAGACCTGAGCATCAAGCTGTTATTGGAACCAAATGGGTATTTATGAACAAGAAGGATGAGAATGGACTAGTTATTAAGAACAAATCCCGTCTAGTCATGCAAGGCTATAGACAGGAAGAAGGCATAGACTATGATGAGACCATTGCCCCTATAGCCAGACTAGAAGCCATCAGGATATTTTTAGCTTTTTCCGCCCATAAGAGCTTCAAAGTGTATCAAATGGACATTAAGAGTGCATTACTAAATGGAGACCTCGCCGAAGAAGTCTATGTTGAACAACCACTAGGGTTTGTCAACACATAAGACGGAGACCTTGTATACAGACTACGGAAAGCTCTTTATGGACTTAAGCAATCACCTAGAGCATGGTATGAAACCCTGTACGTGTACCTTACCAATAACGGATTTGAGAAAGGTGATGTGGACAAGACTCTATTTAAGATACATAAATGAACCGACTTGTTAATGGTTCAAATATATGTAGATGATATTATATTTGGTTCCATTAACCTTTCTTTATATCAGAGGTTCTCTCATCTCATGCAAAGTAAATTTGAAATGAGTATGATAGGAGAACTTAGTTATTTCCTAGGATTGCAGGTAAAGTAGTTGCCTATAGGAATCTTCATCAACCAAGAGAAGTACTGCAAGGAGCTACTCAACAAGTTTGGGATGAATAACTCCAAATCATCGTCAACCCCCATGAGTACTTCCGTGCAAATTAGTGCTGATGAAGCTGGAAAGCCGGTTGATCAATCAGTCTACAGGAAGATAATAGGCTCACTCCTGTACCTAACAGCTAGCAGACCCGATATCTAATTTGTTGTAGGAGTGTGTGCTCGGTATCAAATAGCACCTAAAGAATCACACTTCACAATAGGCAAACGAATCCTTAAGTACATAAAAGGAACAGTTGACGCCAGTCTGTGGTATCCTAAGAAAGGAGGATTTGATTTGGTAGGCTACAGCAACTCAGATCTCAGTGGTTGCAAGCTTTATAGGAAGACTACAAGGGTACTTGTTAATTTATTGGACCTATACTTGTGTCCTGGTTCAGTAAGAAGCAATTGGCAAACTCGCTTTCTACAGCTGAGTCAGAATACCATGCCGCTGGAAGTTGCTGTATGCAGATTCTCTGGATGCAACAATAGTTATCAGATTATGGAATCATTGCCAAAGAAACACCGATCATGTACGATAGCATGAGTGCAATTGCAATAACGCACAATTCTGTTTTGCACTCGCGAACTAAGCATATTGATATGAAGCATCACTTCATCTGGAATCATGTTGAGAATAAGGATGTTCGGATCGATAAAGTTCATACAGACATCTAGTTAGCTGACATCTTTACAAAACCTCTCAGCACAACCATATTATGTATGCTTCGACAAGAATTGGGAATGCTACAGCCTGACTCCCTATAAGTATTTACGCTTTTACTCATCAATTGAAGGGGGATGCTGTAAGATCCAAGAATGCAGTATCTACCATTAGTTAACTGTAGACTCAGACAGTCAGACACTATTGTAGGACAAAGAAGGCATGAAACCTTCCTACAGCTGACATGTGCATTAATTAAGGGGGAATACAGTACGACCCATGAATACAGTATTAATCCAAACATTGTTGTAAGAATTGAATCATGTATGTACCTTCCAATGGGGAATGCTGTATTATTCGCGGATATAGTACATACAATATGAGACATCAATTAATATAATATTATTATTATTTTCGTACTAAAAATAGTCTTAGTCCACGTGCCCTGTTTTAAAATTCAAACGCTTCATTATTTAATGCTTTACACAACATCTGGACTTCAGTATCTTAAATACCACAATATTAATGATTTCAAAACCAGCGTTTCGTGCAATGAGGGAGTATGAACTGTCACAAGTGGGACCGCTTGTCATTTTCAAAAACGGATGGATAAGATGTACCAGTTAGTCTAAGTTCATCCTGTTCGTTCTTTTAAAAGATGGTTCCCATCCCTTAAATCTGACCGTTCACTATATGTAACCCTAATCCTCCATGCACACTGTAAAAGAACTGTACGTTGCTCCCTTTCACTCTTTACGCTTTCTGCAAAATTAAACGAGTCCAGAGCAAACAGACTACATACTTTGCAAATTTTCTGCACTCTTTTTCTTTGTTTCTTCAAATCCTTTCTTTGCAGAACAATGGAAACTTCACAGACCTCATCTCAATATCTGAAGGAGAAGGAATCCATCATCGACGGGTGAATCTTCTCCATATCCTTCATCATGGAGCATGTCAATATTGAAACTAAAGACACTAATAGTATGGAAATGGTTGTTTCCATAATCAAACAACAAGGCTTATACCACCTTGGAATCCAGCACACTGAGCTCTACGACGAGCGCATAGTTGAAGAATTTTACCTTGATGCCTCCATCAAGTTCTTTTACCAGAAAAGAGGCGGAGATGTCTTTGACATCACGGCTACTGTTCGCGGAATCAAAGTTTCGGTGAACCAGAAGCTTCTGCAAAACTTGTTCGGGCTGCCTTCCGATGGCATGAGAATGGAGAAACTCGAGTCTTTTGGGTCGGAAGAACTGTTGACAGACTACTGGGGGCTGTTCATAGGTGACGGTTCAGACAATAACATCCACCCGTCTTGCCATAAGAAAAATTTCTGCCTACCGTTCGTATATCTTCAAGACTTTTGCTGTCGGGTTGTTGAAAACCAGACTGGCGCATTTGAGATGTGCACTAACCTTCGCTTTAGGATGATGGTAGCCATCATATCTGGAGAATGGGTTAACTGGTTCCAAGTTGTTCTGAAGAGGTTACAGGAAGAGGCTGCCAAGCCTGTGTCACCGAATAAATCCTTCGGGCTCATCCTTAACTACATCTTAACTCACTGTGGTGTCCCGCAGTCTAGAGATGCCAAGAAGATTGACACTGGAAAATTCATATGTGGGAGCAACCCCACTGTATTCAATAGATCCGGTCTATATTCTAGCTGGACTCATATCCGAACCATGCCTATTTTTGAAGATCCTAGGATGTTATAATCAAGGTTATGCGAAAGGAGAAGAAGAAGCGAAAAATAAGTATCTCTGACAGTAAGTCACCTGAGGCTGCAGAAAAGGCAAAGAAGAGCTCAGGAATGCTTCCATAACCAAGACTACAACCGCTACAGCGGCCACTGCAGCTATCGCAACGGCTCAACCCATTGTTCAAACCCCAAAGGACGCAACCCCTGTGGAAGAGTTAGTAGCTGCAGAAACTATAGATCCCGAGCCAGTGTAGGCTATGACGGATGATCAACTATTTGCCAAGTTGCAAGGCACTGGAAAATCGGTTGCCCATTCGGAGCTGACAGTCGCCTCTCCTGTAAGGGAATCCACACCCATATAGGATCCATCTCCCATCAGGGTACTAACCCCTGTTAGGATCCACTCTCCAATACAGGCTCTCACACATGTTGTGGACCCCATCCCTATAGTAGACCCAACTACTGTGGGGAGTCCCTTCCCGACCGTACTCATGAATGAAACTCTTCTCCAGTTACAAATTGATCAAGCCTTTGAGCGCTTTGTATCTTGGAAAAACTACAAGGTCGCCCCTTACGACATCCTGCTCAATTGGGTAGAGTGGAAAAAAGAAGAAAATTTTGTTCTGGAGGTGACGGATACCCAGAATATCGAATCCTAATTCAATGGGATAATAACTTTTGCCGCGAGCTGATTTAAAAATACTATCTAGCAAAAGAACAGACTCGATTGAAAGGGAAATCGAAATCTCATGACAGGGCTCCCTCTGACGGCCACCAGTCCGATCTGGACTCAGATGCCGACGACGACTCCTTCAGGCCGGTCTCAGGATCAGCCGCAAAGAATCACGGGAAGGAGAAAAGTCCTGTATGCAAGACCGACAGGGTCAGGGGACCTCAGACAGACATCAGTCCCCCATCCCTCAATAATAAGCCACTCAGGACAAACAAGAGGAACCAGTCACTCTTGTACAGCAAGAAGTTCCTGATCTTGGAGACAAGCCTGTCTCTGACTAAGAAGAAGAAGCCCGCGCCATCCGACGAGAGGAATCAGTCCCTCTTCCGGAGCAGGCGGAAGTTGAGAGTCAACAGGAGGAGTCAGTCCCTCCTGTACGCCCGACTGTAGATAATCAAACAGCTCAAGAGGAATCAGTCCCTCCTGTTCCCGAGACTGAAGAAGCCACATAACCTTCCGAAGCATATGCTTCCGAAGACCCTGCCGCTGACGAGCCCGTGCAAGATGACCCTGCATCTCCTATCTCTGTGAGTTCAAAGTCAGAATCCGATGACAGATTCTTGCCGGACAATAGACCAAGATGCCCTCGTCACCATGTGGTTATTTATCAACTCCACGAGCCCTAAGATGAAAAGCTAGCGCACCTTGGCTCCCCACGCACTGAGGCCCGGATAGAGCAACTCCATGCACTTGGGAGACAGACCGTGTTCCTACAGGATGCCGTGAAGGCACTATATGACGTAGGTAAAGAGATCGATTGGATGAGCGAAACAGCCCAGGATGAGTTCTCTGGTTTGAAACAAGAAATCACCAAGGTTTAGGAGGCATTTCGCATGATGCCTAGTGCATTGTGGCAAGCGCTTAATCAGCTGCAATAGCGCCAAAAGACCATTCTAAGAAAAGAACAGGAGAATCTCCGCATATACAAAGCAAAGACTGTCGCCGCCCTTCAAGAGACTGGATCCAGACTGTCAGGACATGACTAGAAAATTGATGACATGTCTCTGATGCTCAGTACTCTTGTTGACAAAATCACGAATCTCGAGACCAAATAGGACAAAACTATAAAGATCCTATAATGGATTGATACAAAGGTCATAGATCTTGATGATGCCAAAAAAGGGGAAGAAAACAGAGAGCCTGGTCGGCAATGGAGGATAGAAAGAGAGTGCAAAATTGACGCTGGTCTAGAAGATAGTGTTGCTACTACAATAGGCCGTTTGGCCTCGCCTATAAGAGGATACAAGGTATCTGGTTCTCGTCCAGAGTTACATGATCCCAATGTTCCCTGGAAGAACAATGTGCAAAGACCACCCGAGATTCATCTGCCTTCTAACCGACAACCTACAGCTGATGAAGTTAAGGAATGGAGGAAAAACAAACTGATGAGATACTTTGTTAAACTCGTCAGGGAATCCACCATGTTCAATAGGTTCAAGACCCTGGCAGAGGGTGCAAATGAATTTATGAGGCTATTAGCAGAAAAATTGCTTCCCTTCCAAATATCAATGAAATCAAGGCACCGAAAAGGTGATCGGCTCACCCATCCCAATGACTGGATACTTGCTTTCGACCAATTTACTGAAGAAATAACGATCTACCGGGATCGATTCAAGGATTCACTTATCAATTGGTGGAAAGGAACCGATAATGATCCTGACAGGAGACCTTGTAGGCATTCTCAGTACAGGAGTTAGCCTGTTTGAACCTTCTCTCTGTATTTATTCTTTATGCTAAAAATTGCAGTATGCATTTTGTTTTATTTTGAGAACTTGTAATTTGTTTTTGTTTCAAACTATCAATAAAAATTTGTTCTCTTGAAAGATTACAGCTCGTAATCTACGCTTACTATTTTACTATTTGATTACGAATTTATTTTATTTGCCAAGTATAAAACTTGTTAAGCCTAAAGATGTAAGAACTTGTCTGCGAACAGTTCATAGGTCAGGTTGTATTCAAGCTATATGACATTGTATGATTGTGCCTGCGTGTCAATCACAAGTTTAAAGTTGTAATACACATTCCTGTAGATGTTTACGATTTCTTAGAACTTGACTGCGAGCAGTTCACATTTTTAGACTAAGTACTGAAGATCAAATCATTCGACAGAAGACCAAGAGTCAGCCTCTCTGAATCAAGAAGTTTCTTAAAGAGGTTTTGGCATTATCAAAAACGGGGAAATTATTTGGGTAAACAATCATGTTTTGATAACTGCCAACAACATAAAGTCAAAAGAGTCGAAATGCCGCTAAGTATGGAAGCTGTCTGTGCATACTCAAGCGAAGAAATATACCAAGTCCTCAACGAAGAACAGCACAACATACAACATTCCTATTTCAAAGATCAAGCTGCTGTTCGGAGAATTCTACCTTTACTGTTGAAGAAAACCATTATCCCTGTGTGGACTGAAGATCCTTGCTTATTCGGACCTATATGGGAAGAATAGCATTGTAGACAAAGCTTCGAACTGTGTGTGAAGAAGCAAGTCAAGAAAGAGCTCAAGCCAATCTATGTGAATGGCCCAAAGCTTCGGCCCCTGTATCAATCTGTGTGAACGACATAGAGATAGGTTTAGTTATAGTCACGTAGTTATGTACGTAGTGATTATAATAAATATTTTACTCCTGTGTGGAGGACCAGTGGACATAGAGGGGTTTACCTCGAACCACTTTAAACTTTATATTATTTACCTTGTGTCCTTATTGTTTTCTTTACTGTGATTCATACACGTATACATTGGAAAACCCTATACACACTAAGCAAACAGGAGAAAGCCTAGTTGTTGTATTTACAACACCTCACTTAAATTAACTTTCGCTACACACTCACATTCACAAACCGTACAACTTGTTGTACTATTACTTTCCAAGCTGTATACTGTATACCTACTGGCCTAAATGACGTATGTCCTAATTTTCGATGCCATAAAAATACATTTTCATCTAAAGCCATAAGGCATTTTTCGTTGAAAGAGTTTTCATCACATAGATAAACGATATAAATATTTCCACATCTTAAACCAATAAACACGACTTTATTGTTTTTGAGGGCGGTATAATGAGTTTGTTCAAAAAGAATTTTAAAACCTTCGTCACACAATTGAGATACACTCAGTAAATTATGATATAATCCTTCAACAAATAAGACCTTATTAATAGAGGGAGAAGGTTCCTTACTAATTTTACTGGTGCCCATAATCTTCCCCTTTTTGTTGACACCAAAGGTCACGTGTCCTTGTTCTTGATATTCAAAATCTTCGAACAATTCTTTGGTGCCACACATGTGCCTTGAGCAACCGCTGTCAATGTATCACTTGATTTCCTTTGAACGAGGTACCTGTGTTGTGGTTGTTTTGGTACCCAAGCCCTTTTGGGTCCTCCAAAGTTAATAACACTAATAACATTTGGTACGATCGTCCCTTTAGCAACCCGGATTTGTCGGACTTTTATTGCCCTTAATTTTGAACGGACTTTCTTTTTACTTTCTTCATTCAATTCTCGTACATGGTTTTGATTCCTGGTTTTCTTAATTTTGTCAGGATTTATAGAAGACTAGTATCTTAGATTGAAACCAATGCCATGTTTTAACAAAGGGGATTTTTGAATGGAAAAAAGTTTTTCAAATTTCTCGTTACCGAGAGTGAATTTATTCATTATCTATTTTAATTACTTTTGAGTTTTTGATATCTCAATTTTCAAATTATTTTTATTATTAATGCAAGAGGTGTGGTCTATTTTAACATTTTTGTCTTTTTTTGAACTTTCGAATTTTCAAGTTCTAAAGTCTTGATTTTTCTTTTTAAAACCATATTAAGTTTCACCATCTCGTCATTCTCTATATTTAATGATTAAAATGCACTTAAAAGCTCATCATCATGAGTAGACTCTTGTTGATCACACATATCTAATAAATTATCATCATCGAAATTAGATATTACCTCGAGATTATTTTCTAATTTGAGAGCCATAAGATCAAGATTTACGTCTAGTGGTCCTTCAAGTTCTTCCTCATCATCACTCCATGAAGCGATTAACACTTATTTCTTTTTGTATCTTTAAACTTGAGGTTTGGAAGTAGTCACTAGGCATTATTTAGCATAATGTCCGGGTTGACTGCACTTTCGACAATTATTATCGAATTTCTTGATAGGGAACATATGTATTTTTCTTTTGTTCCGTCCTGGAGTGTCGACCAAGAAAGTTTCGCCTTTTCTGGATAAGATTTTCATACCTTTTTGAAGTTCCGTGCATAAGGCAAGTTCCTCACCGTCTTCGTCTTCTAGACCTTCATCCTCAATGTCACTATCGACTTTGAGATCAACCACTTTTTCATGAGGCTTTGGCTTGGATCCTCTAGATTTGAGAAAATAAGCAATCCGATAAGGGCACTAAATTCCAATTTGTTTAGATCTTTGGATTCCATAATTATCGTAATAGTGGCATCCTATTCCTGGGGTAAAGATCGGAGAATCTTATTGGCTTTATCACTGCTAGATAGAGGTTTTCCAAATGAGGCTAAACCATTTGTTATAGCCGAGAAACGATCCAACAAAACTGTAATTGTTTCATCCTCTTTCATAGAGAATAATTTATAATCATGAAGGAGCATGTTGATTTTGGTCTCTTTGACCTGAGTCGTTCCTTCGTGGGTAACTTCAAGAATTTTTCAGATTTCTTCTGCAGTTTCGTATGCAGAAATACAATTAAGCTCTTCGGGATTTAAAACACAATATAGCAGTTGAGTGGCACGGGAGTTGATGTGCGTGTTTCTCCAGTCATCATCGTTATATTCATCAATTTTTTCAATGACCCATCTTCTTTCTTAGCCAGTTTGGGACCAAAAGCAATAACCTTCCATATCTCGATGTCATAAGCTTGGACGAAGACAACCATCTTCTTTTTCCACGTCATAAAATTGGATCCATCGAAGAAAGGTGGTGGGTTGAGAGCATTGCCTTCGGTTTGATCTAGGAGAGCCATTGTGGATCTTTTCCTCTGGTGGTTAAGCCGATATAAGAGGTGACCCGCTCTAATACCAACTGTAGAGTGAATAATTCCACTAGAAGGGGGTTGAATAGTGGAGTTGATAATGTTTGTATTATATTCGGTAATGGTAAACCAAATTCTGAAAATAAGAGAAATAAAGATTTATAGAGGTTTAGCAATGTGCTTACGTCTTTTCTCCGTTTCTTTTTCTATTGGCTCAATAAAAACCACACTCAACTTTGCCTCAACTTCTATTGGTCTGGGCACAACCGATTAAAATGCTTTACTTCGATTGGTTCAATCACAACCAAACACTCGATATAAATTTTCTCTCTAGTGTTCTATAGGAACTAGATAATCCTCACTTACGATAGTCATAATTTAATCTTAAAAATGTCGGATCAATGATGCTAATAACACCAAATTAAAATTCTCGATTCATTTCTCTCAAGCTTTGTGAAGGAGTGACGCAACACACAAAAATTGAAGAAGATACGAAGTATCGGAAATATTACAATATAAGAACAACATTTGTATCTTTCTTGTCACAGCTTAAATGGAAGAAATATAGAAATCTAATCAGAGCTCAATGTAATGCAAGTTTGCTTGAAGTTGTGTGTCCATCCATATCAAGAGTGATGGTATTTATAGGATTTTCAAGCTTTTGAGTCGTTATTGCAGCGTGTGTTAATTCTTCTTTCTAGCGTGCGCTAGTCTTGGTCAAAATATGGCAGTAGAGTTTGTCAAAAGCGTCCAACGGCAACATAGCGTGCGCTAGCATAATCCTTAGCGTGCACTAGCTAGTCATTTAGATACTTTTATAACTGAGCGTGATTTACGCATTCTATAATGTCAAGCCAACGAATCTTTATCCAATGGTATAATTTTCAATATATAGCATGCGATAAATATACAAGTTAGCGTGCCCTAACTGTTTGTGATTAATCTTGAAAATTCTTAATATGGCGTGCGTTAGGCATCAGTGTAGCGTGCGTTAACTGTTGCTCACTGTCTTGCATAGACTATCAGGTAGCGTGCGTAAGTATTGTATGTAGCGTGCGTTACCATTCTTCATAGCGTGCGTTATTTTTATGGTAGCATGCGTTAACTGAGGCTGGCAGACTTTACTAACCTTTATGTCTTGTTTACACTCAAAACATGAAGCGTGCACTATTAGTGTAAATAGCATGTGCTTATCATCATATTGGAGGGCAGATATCATGCGTTGAGCTGTTTCATAATAGGTCCAACTTCCTTGTGTAGCGTGCGCTACACTCAGTGCATAGCATGCGCTAATTCCACTTTATTTTAGAAGCTTTTTGTTTATAAAAGAATGTATGCCGTTTTGATATCTTATCGAGCCTTTGATGTTCTTCTTTATAATATTTTGATAAAATGCATCATCAAAATATATTTGTCCAACATGTAGGATTTTGGGTTTCTAGCTTTATTTGGAATCATGGTCTGGAATAACTTGAGTAAATATATGTTCTATTCATTTCTCATGATATTTGTGTTCAATTGGGTTGGTTTGGTCGTTTTATCTTTTAACTTTGACATGAAAAGATTAATTATCAAGCTGAGCATGGACTGTGCTGAGGCAGGCTCGGTCTTATAAGTGTCGGGCAAAGCCTACTTGTGGATCTTTTTGCCAAAGATATACAATCTTAAGAATGCTGAGATGAGCTCCGTCTTATAGGTGCCGATTGAAATAGCGAACCAAATGTTATAGATAGTATCGTATCAGATACATGGCATTCCAAGTGTGGGTAAACTTTTTACCACACAGAAACTCCAACTGGTAGGCTCCATTTTGGAGGACCTCGCTAACTCTGTATGGTACCTCCCACCTCGGCCTAAGTGGTCCGGGATTTGTCCCCAATACCTGTTTCAAAACTAGCTCTCCGGCCTGAAATCTCCTTGGATGGAATTTTGAGTTATAATACCCTTGGGACATTTATACACGGAGTTTCGGCAACAAGGTCCAAGCTCACCTGGAGGGCCATGTCGTTATTTTTCTCCTCAAAATTGGTGACACGATAAGTGGGTGATCTAATTTCAACTGGGATAAAGACATTTGTTTCACAGGCCAGGGAAAAAGGAGTTTCCCTGGTGGCTAACCGATGGGTCATTTTGTATGTCCATAGGCACCGGGAATCTCCTCCGGATAAGAACCTTTGAGACCTTCGAGGCATATTTTGAGGTGTTGCTTTATGATCTTGTTCACGGCCTCTACCTGTCCGTTGGACTGGGGATAGTAGGGCATGTAGAGATTATTTGTATGTGAAGGCCATCGCAGAAGGTTCTAAATGTTCTGTTGTCAAACTACTTGGCATTGTCAGTGAAAGTGGATTGAGGGATCCCGAAGTGGCAGATGAGAGAAGATGAAGTCGAGTATTTTATGTTCGGTTGTCTTTGTCATGGGATCGGACTTCGCCCACTTGGTGAAATAATCGACCGCCACTATTGCATACGGGACCCTTCCACACTCAATGGGTAGAGGGCATATCAGGTCAACTCCCCATTTGGAAAAGGGCCACATGTGTCGATAGAAGTAAGCATTTAAGGGGGCGACCTGATTTGAGGGGCTAAAATTTGGAACCGGGCACATTTTTGAACAAGGGTGATGGTGTCATGCTTCAGATTCGGCCACTAGTACCCTTGTTGGATTATCTTAAAGGCTAGGTCCTGGCCTCCAGAGTGGTTCCCATAGATACCCTCGTACATGTAACACCCCAAACTAGGCGGATATTACAGTGCCGTGAATCCCCGACTGGGACCCACCAGGCAAATGAAAATGATGAATTAAATAATATAATTGTAGTACCGAACCACATTATATTACCAAGTACTCCGATGAGGAGTTTAAGTACAACACACCAGGACAATACTGAATACTAGTATATTTTATATGGAGATAAAATACACCACCCTGAACAAATAAACATCTCAAACGGAATTTGCAGCGGAAAAATACAATGAAGAGAAATAAAAATGACTGAAATGACTGAATTAAGCGGAATGACTGGGGCCCCCTACTAGTATCACTGGGACTCCTCGCCGTCAACATGCTCTTCCTGTGCCTTTGCCTTGCCGTGACCTGAAAAACCAAAATCCCCCAACGGGGTCAGTTACACAAAACAACAATCCTCAAGGGTTGAAATTACACAATCATGATATATCTGAAGTTATGAAGTATCCTTAGTTATGAATTACGCTGAAGAGGAGTATCATAGTACGCCTGTAGTGTTCTGTGCAAGTGTACAAGACGGATGACCGGACACACCCGTCCTTGTACCTAATTAGTCTCACGGAGGTAATCGTTACCGTGTGCACAGTCCAATGTATCACTCCCAATACATGGCCATCATGTGCCCGACTAAAAATTCCACACATCCGCACCCGGCCACGCAATATGAACCCAGAAGGTCATATGAACGAGAATGACCATAATGAATATCAATGAATAATAATCTGGCAAAGTCAAGAATGACTCACCGATATGAAAGTGATAATGAAGTGATTGATAGTTTCAATGAAATGATTGGAACCGCCGTTCCTCGCTAATGAAGTGATTATTCGACAATTACAAGTCTCAATATGATTAATACAATGATGAATGAGTTATGATTATGAATGATCAACAACAAAAGGAATGAATATCCTTTTAACCGAGTAAGAATCAACTTACACAATACCGATGACAATGTCCTTCCACGAACAACGTCCTAATCGAGATATCGGTCGCTCGAACAACCTTGAATAACCATAATTACCAACAACCGTTCAATACACGTATCAAGCAACAAAACACGACTAACCCAAAGGTCGATACAACGATAATCAAACTCATAGGGGCATTCTAACGAATACGTAACCAACCACACAACTTCGAAAATACCTAATCCCGAATTTATCGAAACCAACACCAAAATGAGTATTTCGGACTAACAAAACACTTCAATGATATCAATAATCCAATAGGAATCCACAATTCAAGATTACAACAACATCAATCGGAAAATCCCCAATTAACCGAAGTCAACCCCAAGGGTTCTTGAAATGATTCCGAAAATAGCCATTAAATCCGTAGGAATATATTTATCCAAGGTAGATAATCCATATCTAACATATTCCAATGATAATCCAAGCTTACACGAAGAAATCGGAAGGAAAAACCCAAAAATCCGAAATTCTAGATCCAAGAGATTAATACCTTAGATTTGATGTGATGAGGATGTTGAGATGATGATTTATCCAAAAGATAAGCTTGAAGATGATGATTTATGATTACTCCTCGAAGAACACTCTCCAAGACGCCCGGAATCGCCCAGAACCACCAAAGAAACGAATAGAAATGATAAATGACGGAGTAAGGGTTGAATTGTCCTATTTATAGCAATCCCAGTTTAGCGCGCGCTAGCCCCAGCTCTTAGCGTGTGCTAACGGGTGTTTTAGGTAGTCCAGTACCCACTGTCCAAACACGGTAGCGTGCGCTACGTACCTTTTGTAGCGTGCGCTACAACCATACCATTAGCGTGCGTTAATACCCATGGTTAGCGTGCGCTAACGAATTATTTGGTGCCCAGTACTGGAATCCAGAAACCGTCTGTCCTCTGATCTGACCCCGGTAGCGTGCGCTACATCCAATATTTAGCGTGCGCTATGATATCGATTGCGTACGCTAAAAACAACTCATAGCGTGCGCTATGACTTAATCCAGCGCAGTCCAGTAGCCACTGGACTCAACCTGATCCGTCCTTAGCGCGCGCTACAGCAATTATTAGCGTGCGCTACTACAACCACTAGCGCACGCTACTTACCACTCGTAGCGTGCGCTACTTACAACTCACCTGCAGTCCAGTACCTTCTGGACTTCAGCCAGGGTAACATTAGCTGCGCTAATGCTGAGTGGTAGCGTGCGCTACCTGTACTCAATTAGCGTGCGCTAGAAAGAGTACGTAGCGTGTGCTACTCCTCACGCACATCCCACAATGAAAAATGACAAAGATGATAAACACGGCACGGAAATCCAATTATATTAGTGATGAACGACGATTGATACACGATGCAATTACTCTGAACGGTGAAATACCATGATTGAATATGAGTGACAAATGATCAATAATGAGTGAAATTACTGAATGATAAGTACTGAATTACAACCAGGTATTACATACACCCCCCTTAAAAGAGTTTCGTCCCCGAAACTAAGGGTCAAACAACTCGGGATAACTCTCCCGCATACTATCCTCGATTTCCCAAGTAGCCTCTTCGACTCCGTGCCTAGACCACTGAATCTTAACCAAAGGAATCGTCTTATTCCTCAATTGTTTGATTCGCCGCTCTAAAACCCGCATAGGACGGTCCTCATATGAATGATCGTCGGCGATCTCGATTTCATCGAACTGAAGTATGTGACTCGGGTCGGCAACATACTTCCGCAACTGAGAGACATGAAACACATTATGAATTCGGCTCAACGCCGTAGGTAAAGCCAGTCGATAAGCTAACTCGCCTACTCGATCCAAAATCTCAAACGGTCCAATGAATCTCGGACTCAACTTCCCCCTCTTCCCGAAACGGAAGATACCACGACTCGGGGATACCTTGACCAAAACATGGTCACCTGATTCGAACTCTAAAGGTCGACGACGCTTATCTGCATATGATTTCTGTCGACTCTGAGCGGTCAACAAACGACTCTTGATCAAAGTTACCTTCTCACGGGCGGCTATAAGCATATCGGGCTCGGTTCCGATTGATTCTGATAGGTCATCCCAACACAACGGAGATCGACAACGACGACCATACAAGGCCTCATAAGGTGCCATCTTAGTCGAAGCATGCCAACTATTATTATACGTGAACTCGATCAATGGTAGTTGGGCTTCCCAATCATCTTTCCAATCGAGGACGCATGCCCTCAATATGTCCTCTAATGTCTGAATAGTCCTCTCTGATTGCCCTTCGGACTGAGGATGAAAGGCGGTACTGAGATTAAGTTGAGTTCCCATAGCACGGTGAACTGATTTCCAAAAATGAGACACAAACCGTCCGTCACGATCGGAAACGATACTTTTAGGAGTACCGTGTAGTCTCACTATCTCTTTGATGAACAGCTGGGCAAGTCTCTCGGGACCCCACGTATCCTTGATCTCAAGGAAATGAGCTGATTTGGTTAAGCGGTCCACGATCACCCAGATCGTATTCATGCCACGACGACTCGTCGGCAAACTCGTGATGAAATCCATAGAAATGTCTTCCCACTTCCATTCGGGAATAGGAAGGGGCTTCAGCATACCCGCCGGTCGCTGATGTTCAATCTTAACTTGTTGACAGGTTAAGCATCTCGAAACAAATTCTGCGACTTCTCGTTTCATATTGCTCCACCAGTAATTTTGTTTCAAGTCCTTGTACATCTTGCTAGACCCCGGATGAACAGAATAAGGGGTAGCATGAGCTTCTTTCAAAATCGAGTTTTTCAACTCGTCATTCGCCGGTACGCACAGCCGATTCTTAAACCTCAAAAGTCCATCCTCGTGGACCACAAATCCAGGGGCTTTCCCCTGAGTCACATCCTCACGGATGCGCAACAATGAAGGGTCTGAACTCTGATTCTCTCGGATTGCCTCCTCGAGTGGCGATGAAATCTCTAACATACAAAGTTGTCCCTGAACTCACTGAAGCCAGACCTCGATCTCGGGTCTAAGGAATTCCTGCTGAAGCTCCTTCTGGACTGTTAAACGAGCAAGCATCTGCTCCTGAACGGACTTACGACTCAAGGCGTCGGCGACAACGTTTGCCTTGCCCGGGTGGTAAAGGATCTCAATATCATAATCTTTGATTAATTCCAACCACCGTCTATGTCGCATATTTAACTCCTTATGAGTAAATATATACTTTAAACTCTAATGACCGGTGAATATCTGACAGGTAACGCCATAAAGATAATGACGCCAAATCTTCAAAGCGAACACCACGGCTGCTAGCTCCAGGTCGTGTGTCGGATAATTAACCTCGTAAGGTCTCAATTGCTGTGAAGCATAGGCAATAACCTTACCATTCTGCATGAGCACACATCCGAGACCCTGTCCGGACGCATCACTATAAACCACAAATCCTTCCGTCCCCTGCGGCAAGGAAAGTATAGGTGCTGACATTAACCGGCTCTTGAGTTCCTCAAAACTCCGTTGACACGCGTCGGACCACGCGTATTTCTTATCCTTCCCTAAAAGGTTCGTCAAGGGTTGAGCGATTCTAGAGAATCCCTCCACAAATCGCCTATAATAACCCGCTAATCCGAGGAAACTTCGGATTTCCTTAACATTCTTCGGAGGTAGCCAATCTCGAATAGCCTCCGTCTTCTGAGGATCGACACGAACTCCGTCAGATGAAATTACGTGTCCGAGAAACGTCACTTCGGACATCCAGAACTCACATTTGGAGAACTTCCCATAAAGTTGTTCTCGTCTCAACATGTTGAGCACTTGATGAAGGTGAAACTCGTGTTCCTCCCGGTCACGAGTATAAATCAAAATGTCATCGATCAAGACAACAACAAACTGATCCAAAAAGTCGATGAAAACCCGATTCATTAACTCCATGAAGACCGCAGGTGCATTAGTCAATCCAAACGGCATAACCACAAACTCATAATGACCATATCGTGTTCGAAACGCCGTCTTCGCGATATCCGACTCTCGAATCCGCAACTGATGATATCCAGATCTTAAGTCGATCTTGGAAAATACTGAAGCTCCCTGAAGTTGATCTAAGAGAACATCAATACGGGGTAAGGGATACTTATTCTTAATTGTCACCCTGTTCAACTCCCGATAATCAATACACAAGCGAAAAGAACCATCCTTCTTCTTGACAAATAACACTAGTGCTCCCCACGGGGACGCACTCGGTCGAATATAACCCTTCTCGAACAACTCCCCAAGTTGGTTCTTTAATTCCTGCATTTCGGTCGGGGCCATCCGGTACGGTGCCTTCGATATCGGGGCGTACCGGGCTCCAACTCAATCGTGAATTCCACATCCCTCTGTGGAGGCAAACCAGGTAACTCGTCTGGAAAAACATCGGCATATTCCCTCACTACCGGAATGTTCGTCAACATTACTGATGACTTCTCGGTTTTGGTCATATAGCACCAATAACTGACACATCCCTGATTGAGTAATCTTACTGCTTTCATCAAATTAATGACCTTACCAGAACAGCCGGGATTACCTCCCTGAAACACACATTCAACCCCATCGCCTGAAATGATAGTGATCATACGCTTACGGACACTAATGATGGCATCATGACGATCCATCAAATCAATACCCAAGATGACGTCGTCCCTTGTCAAATCTACTACAATTAGGTCTGATGGCCATACACAACCATGAAACTGAATCGGAAAATTCTGAATCTCACGATTACCGATAATTCGTCTACCATCAGGTAGGCCAATGACATAAGGCTCACAACTAGTAGCACTACCCAGACGTAGTCTACTCAAACATGACTCGGAAATGAATGAATGCGATGCACCAGTATCAAAAAGGGTACACACAGGTTGAGATAGAATATCGAGTGTACCTGAGATCATTCGGGCCTCTGGATCATCGGTCTTCTTCATCTCATAAATCCGGGGCTTGCTAGTCCCGGCACCGGACACTCCCGTCTGCTGGCTATAGGCTCCACCTTTAGTCGCTCCTGTCGTTTTAAACGAGGCTGATTGAGTGGCCTGATTACGAGCAGTGGCCCTTAGGGGCACTGAGATGACGTCTGGCGGAGTTTGGAGTCCCTTAGGCAAAAGCGGGCCTTATGCCCAACAATTCCCTGATTATGACATGTGACAATTTGTCTCGGACACTTAGTGCCGACATGACCAAGATCCCCACGATTATAACAGTGATGGCCGAACGACCGCTCGTGGCCCGAGATTCCGCGGGTTTAGACGTCACAGAGGTCGCTCGGAAAGCGAGCCGCACGAGGTTTCTTGAAAGTGGCACATTGCCGTCGGGCGATTACGGTTCTTGGACTTCTTGCTAGCAAATGAAGGTTGCTGCTTAGCAATCTCCTTAGCAGTAAGCTCATAGGTAAGAGCTTTCTCAATGAATTCAGCCAACATGGTGCAATTATGATTAAGCAATTGTAGTCTCATACGGGGTTTCAGCCTCTTGCTGAAATACTTAATCTTATCTGCCTCGGAATGAATGATAGATGAGGCGAACAGAAGAAGTTCCTGAAATTTCTCGGCAATGGCGAGAACATCCTCGTCTGCTGAGGGGTCGGGGGTGAGTAATTCTGACAGTTTGGCCTCTTTGAGCGGGGCCGGATAATACCTCTCCATCATGAGAGTTTTGAACTGATCCCAAGTACATGATCCTTCGGTGGGCTTCAACGACAACCACCAAAAGTGTGCGCTCTTACCCAGGTAGTAAGCCGCAACAGAAACTCTGTGTCCTTCGGGACACTCTACCATAGCAAACAACTTCTCGAAATGCTCGAGCCAATGAATAATATCCGCCGGCTCAGACGAGCCCTCAAAAGTAGGTGACCTCTGGCGAGAGATGTCACCGATGATATTGCTCACATTCCTCTCTTGCCTCTGAGGTGGCGGCGGAGGAGCCTGTTGATTTTGATTGACGGAGTTATGCATCGTCTCCATCAGTTGTGCCATCTGGGTTATCTAGGCCATCATGCCCTGCATAAAAGCGAGTGGGTCAACCCGGACACCTTCTGACTGAGCCGTGTCCCGGGTACGACTCCCCGTTAGTGAATGATCGCGTCCAGGTGAATGAGTGGCAGCGTCGCTGCTCGATGAATTAGCATTATTTCTCGCGTTTGCACGTGTATTCACACGAGCTCTCGGGATTCGGCCCGCTCCACGGCCTCGTCCTCCACGTCCTCTTCTTGCCCTCTCCATACTGAATTAGGAAAGCCACATGATGATTATATTTCCCGCATGAATATCACGTTATGCTTATGACATGAGATGATGAAAATGAGCATACGCGCTCTAACACAGTGATTACATGAATGGTTAACTGAGGTGACATGATTATCTTGAACAAGTTAACATGATTAATGATTTGATCTTCCTGATCAACAACTGAATAATGAAATGAATTGAGTGATTAACGAGTTAACATGACCGTCCTGGTCAAATGAAAATGATGGTTGACGATTGTTAACTGATGAATTATGAATGAATGATTCTTGCCATAAATTATACCATGGCGTTAGAAATCTTACAGTTCTTGGTCTGATTGGCTCGGCATTTGCACAGGTCACACGTGACACGAAAGTCCAATGATACTAGTCCGATGACGATGATTTCAAATGAGACATGACTTGGAGGGTAGTATTCAAAACCACGCTCCGATACCAACTCTGTAACACCCCAAACTAGGCGGATATTACAGTGCCGTGAATCCCCGACTGGGATCCACCAGGCAAATGAAAATGATGAATTAAATAATATAATTGTAGTACCGAACCACATTATATTACCAAGTACTCCGATGAGGAGTTTAAGTACAACACAACAGGACAATACCGAATACTAGTATATTTTATATGGAGATAAAATACACCACCCTGAACAAATAAACATCTCAAACAGAATTTGCAGCGGAAAAATACAATGAAGAGAAATAAAAATGACTGAAATGACTGAATTAAGCGGAATGACTGGGGCCCCTACTAGTATCACTGGGACTCCTCGCCGTCAACATGCTCTTCCTGTGCCTTTGCCTTGCCGTGACCTGAAAAACCAAAATCCCCCAATGGGGTCAGTTACACAGAACAACAATCCTCAAGGGTTGAAATTACACAATCATGATATATCTGAAGTTATGAAGTATCCTTAGTTATGAATTACGCTGAAGAGGAGTATCATAGTACGCCCGTAGTGTTCTGTGCAAGTGTACAAGACGGATGACCGGACACACCCGTCCTTGTACCTAATTAGTCTCACGGAGGTAATCGTTACCGTGTGCACGATCGATGTATCACTCCCAATACATGGCCATCATGTGCCCGACTAAAAATTCCACACATCCGCACCCGGCCACGCAATATGAACCCAGAAGGTCATATGAACGAGAATGACCATAATGAATATCAATGAATAATAATCTGACAAAGTCAAGAATGACTCACCGATATGAAAGTGATAATGAAGTGATTGATAGTTTCAATGAAATGATTGGAACCGCCGTTCCTCGCTAATGAAGTGATTATTCGACAATTACAAGTCTCAATATGATTAATACAATGATGAATGAGTTATGATTATGAATGATCAACAACAAAAGGAATGAATATCCTTTTAACCGAGTAAGAATCAACTTACACAATACCGATGACAATGTCCTTCCACGAACAACGTCCTAATCGAGATACCGGTCGCTCAAACAACCTTGAATAACAATAATTACCAACAACCATTCAATACACGTATCAAGCAACAAAACACGACTAACCCAAAGGTCGATACAACGATAATCAAACTCATAGGGGCATTCTAACGAATACGTAACCAACCACACAACTTCGAAAATATCTAATCCCGAATTTATCGAAACCAACACCAAAATGAGTATTTCGGACTAACAAAATACTTCAATGATATCAATAATCCAATAGGAATCCACAATTCAAGATTACAACAACATCAATCGGAAAATCCCCAATTAACCGAAGTCAACCCCAAGGGTTCTTGAAATGATTCCGAAAATAGCCATTAAATCCGTAGGAATATATTTATCCAAGGTAGATAATCCATATCTAACATATTCCAATGATAATCCAAGCTTACACGAAGAAATCGGAAGGAAAAACCCAAAAATCCGAAATTCTAGATCCAAGAGATTAATACCTTAGATTTGATGTGATGAGGATGTGGAAATGATGATTTATCCAAAAGATAAGCTTGAAGATGATGATTGATGATTACTCCTCGAAGAACACTCTCCAAGACGCCCGGAATCGTCCAGAACCACCAAAGAAACGAATAGAAATGATAAATGACGGAGTAAGGGTTGAACTGTCCTACTTATAGCAATCCCAGTTTAGCGCGCGCTAGCCCCAGCTCTTAGCGTGCGCTAACGGGTGTTTTGGGTAGTCCAGTACCCACTGTCCGAACACGGTAGCGTGCGCTACGTACCTTTTGTAGCGTGCGCTACAACCATACCATTAGCGTGCGTTAATACCCATGGTTAGCGTGCGCTAACTAACTATTTGGTGCCCAGTACTGGAATCCAGAAACCGTCTGTCCTCTGATCTGACCCCGGTAGCGTGCGCTACATCCAATATTTAGCGTGCGCTATGATATCGATTGCGTATGCTAAAAACAACTCATAGCGTGCGCTATGACTTAATCGGCGATCCGGTAGCCACCGGACTCAACACGATCCGTCCTTAGCGCGCGCTACGGAATTATTAGCGTGCGCTACTACAACCAATAGCGCGCGCTACTTACCACTCGTAGCGTGCGCTACTTAACTCACTGCGGTCGGTACCTTACGGGTGCGGCGAAGTAACATTAGCGTGCGCTAATGCTGAGTGGTAGTGTGCGCTACCTGTACTCAATTAGCGTGCGCTAGAAAGAGTACGTAGCGTGCGCTACTCCTCACGCACAGCCCACAATGAAAAATGACAAAGATGATAAACACGGCACGGAAATCCAATTATATTAGTGATGAACGACGATTGATACACGATACAATTACTCTGAACGGTGAAATACCATGATTGAATATGAGTGACAAATGATCAATAATGAGTGAAATTACTGAATGATAAGTACTGAATGATAATTACTGAATTACAACCGGGTGTTACAGTACACCTCTCGGAGGGCATATTCCGATCCCGATTCTGATTTGGACAGGCATCTGAAGAATGGAACCGAATATACCCTCTTGTATAAGGTGCCATCGAGGATTGTAAATCGTGTTTACTGAGTTCAAACTGTTCGGGCTTCGGTTTTGTTCTCGGGTAACATGTCATTCTGGAGATACTGGATAATGTGCACATCCATCCCTGCGGCTCTGACTGGTCGGCCATATGAATTTCTGCAATTTTCATGGTAGGCAATACTAACTTCATTCATGTGCTCGGCCCTGACACTCGATGCCCATTTTGCCTAGGACAGTATGGACATTTTCTGATCGGGGGATACACTGAATGGTTCCCTGAAAATCTTATGGCTTAGCTTTGTCCAGGTGGAGGTACTTTGATTAGTTTGGGATCCTTAGCCTCATGTTAGCCATTAATTTGGTTGACTACCAACTGAAAGTCGCTTAAGATGGTGAGGCGAATAAGGCCCAAGGAAGTTACCATTTCTAGTACGTCCAGGAGGGCTTCATATTCGGCCTCATTGTTAGTGGCCATGAATCTAGGCGAATGGCAGAGCAGAACAACCTTCGGTTTGGACTGACTAGTACTACCCCTGCCCCTGCTCGGCCGGGCACTACTACAAAAATGGGCAAAGAGACCCGTCTAAAATAACCTAAGAGACCTCCTTTAAGGGGGTCTCTAGATGGGGGGGGTCTCTTTTATAAAGAGACCCCCTCAAGATGAGGGGTCTCTTTGTTAAAAGTTTAAGACCCCCTATGTAAGAAGGGGTCTCTTATGTGAGGTGTGCCAAATATATTTTAAAAGGGTAAGAGACCCCATATATAAGATAGAGGGTCTCTTTGATTTTTTTAATAATTTTTTTTCTAATAAGCTCAGACCCCATATATAAGATATGGGGTCTCTCAAATTTTTTTAATATTATACCCAGAGAGCCCTTTTTATACATAACGGGTCTCTTTATATATATATATATATATATATATATATATTTTCTAAATTCAATAATAGCAGGTATTTTACCCATAAATTACATAAACCTGCTATAATATTAAGCAATTGCATTAAACCTAAAATATATTACACCTGCTATTATAATTCAGAAATATTAACAGCCATTAAACCTGAAAAATAACACATGTTTCTATAATATTTCATAATAATTCAATAACAATTCCATAATAATCTATATTATTACAAAAAAAATATATTTCCCACAAGTAATGCTCAAAACGCAAATGCTTTACATTAATTGTAATTTCCATAAATGTAAAATCTTTACATCGTAACTTCAAAAAACATAACAGAAAAAGTTCTAAAATCTACTCATTCACGCCAACTTATCAATAATTGGAACTTCATCAGCCTAAATCAGCACAAGAACCCTATCATCTTTCTTCTCAGCTCCAGCAAAATATGATAAACCCCCTAATCTCTGCAAAACAGGGGATAAAAACAAAACTCAATCCCCCAATTCTCTCAACAACATAAAAACCTAAAACAAAATTAGGGCATTATCTTATCCATACCCCTTTTCCAAAGCTGAAAATGCCATGAACTAACACAATCGGAGGCAAATTCTCAGTGCTGGTGGACTTTTCCAAATCCTCTCTTTGCAATCCAGTAGCCAAATTAGGTTTAAAAAGAGAATCACTTGTCGTTTGCGACAGATCACCTGCTACAGTTGTGCTAAATATGTAAAATCCATACAACAAATGCACAATCGAACTCACGAACACCTCTGCTAATTGAAGGGCGGATATCCACCACCTAATCATCCTCTTTCTTTTCCTTTTTCCCCCCCAAAAAAATTTGCAGAACTGAATAAACACAAATGGAATATATATATATATATATATATATTTGAATGTGAGCCTTCTGCTAGAAAACAGGAGAAGGCTCTTTAACGTCAATTGGAAACCAATTGAAGCGTGTAATCAAGGAAAAGATGTATCAATGATTAAGAATGTGGTAAAAGTAGAAATTGGATAAAAGTAGAAAAACAGGAGAAGGCTCTTTAACTTCATGTAAAATAAGTTCTAAAGATGATGGGTATATCAGCAACATGACAAGCAGGTAAAATACTTAGCGAAATTGGATAAGTTGTTCAAAACATCAGATAGGCTCATTTCACTTGAACAAAACTTATAGACTTTAAGATAGTGGCAATTATCAAACTTCATGTAAATGCAAGTTGTCAGACAAGTACATGGATTTGAAGTACACTAAAATATTGTTTACCTAAAGAGTCTAAAACCAGATTTTACTCGAGTCAAAGTTAATGGTAACAGACAATACGACCCATACAACTCTTAGACTGTGAACAAAAAAGCTCTATAAATCATTTATGCTGATGTTTAGCTCGAAATTCACTTTCAAAACAACTAAATGATAATTACAGACTTGATTATGTGTATTTTAATTCTAGAGACCTGATTATGTGAACTTTAATATGTCGATGAAAATTATACCGGTGAAAACATCAAAAGCTATATTCTTGAAATAGAACTGTAAGGGAGAAATGAAGTCTGCTGCCTTGAACTCCTCAGAAGTGCAATAGTCCACGAACTTTTCCCAATCAGGTTTAACTATCCAAGAGTATTTCCATGATGGTTGTTGTTTTATTGTTCCATATTCTAAATACATCCACAGTTGCGGACTCGCTGTACGCACCTCGAACACCCTTTCAAAACATATAACTAGTATCACAGAGCACTCATCTACCACTGTAAACACTCCATTCACAGCACAATGGTTGAAGCATAGAGTACAACATCTGCACATTGCACCTTATGCCTGTAGATGTTGCACCATATGCCTCATAGTTTGTACCAAAGCGACACGCTACAACAGTAAATGATAGAAAGTTTATTGAAACCTAACTCCTTCCTCATCACTAGATGCGATAACCTGCAAAATTAATAGATAAAACGATCAACACTCGGATATAAAGACTACTTCGATCCGATGGTCCTCTCGCTACAAAAGTACAGCTTTCTACGTAAACTACAACAGCCTCTATATTTAAAAATATTGTTACCTCCACCGGCCCTTTTAGGTTTCCAAGCATTCCTCTGATTTTCAACACTTTTAATGCAAAACAATGCAGTAACAATTCCCAGTGCTCCATCAAACATTCCAGCATCAATAACAGTATCCTACATTAGATCATAAAACAATCTATTCCACTCAATATTTTCCGTACACTATTGGAATGCTTATTACAATCATCAAAAGTACTTTTACCAAATGAGAGCCGATTAATAGAGCTTTTTCTCTTGGATTTAGCCCTTCATATCGACCATGCACAATCCCTATTTGGTCCACCCACCTAGAGAAAGTTAATACCAAAAAAATCAGCATAGTAATTTTAGAAACAGCAAAAATCTTAAAAATAAGGTTCTGACTTGACTTCTTACGTCTGCAATCCCGTATCTTAAAATACCTCCGCCGCCGGAACAGTGATAGGGGTGGCAGCAGAGCAATGGTCAGAACTCAGACCCTCTTTGCCTCATTTAACTTGTCGAGTCTAGATTCGAAGATAAGTCCCCTCATTCATTTTGAATTATCTAAACACAGAACTAGACGCGCTTGAGCCCAATGACATTAGTGCTTCTAGTACATATAACATATGTAATTAATGGTTATTATTGTGGAAATTTCAGAAAATGAGAAAATCTGAAATGACACCAACGCAAGATCAAACACACAATATTCATACAAATAACACTTCAAAACAGATTCTTGTTGCGAGTCCAGTCCGCTCTCGGATTATCCAGAATCCATGGCCAAATGGCGAGCTCACATCACTGGCCTACCGCGTTCACCGAAGATTTGAAGCTGATTAATTGCCCGAACCAGATTGAGCCGACAGTAGAAACCATATATTACCGAGTCAACTGAGTCTAACCCCGACCTATTACGGTTGGAAACCTGTGGGGTTGCCGGATGAAATCAGTCAGAAATTTCGTTTCCATTAATCACTCATTCACATCAATCAATTAATGGAAACATCATAATATAATATACTATACGCCAGACACGAGCAATAAACACACAGCCAAGACAAGCATAAATAAAAAAAATAACATGATTCACCAGAAATAATAACTTCAATTTTCTCATATTTCTAATTTCTTGTATGCTACAATACATCTTAAAATTTCATCATAGAACTAAAAAATGTAGCAACACAAATATTGACATTCAATAAACATGTGTATATATCCATATGAATATATATATATATATATATATGGGTGTGTGTGTATGCATTCTGTGATCACTCTTAACGCATTAATCAACTATTGATATTCAATAAACGAATTATCAAATAAAATATATTTGTTAACTTGTATGGCTTCAAAAAGTGAAAAGGAACTCAACTGCTGAAAAAAAATTACCAGCATGTTGTCGTACCCATCAGCCACCTTGAACCCCGACATAAGAAAAAATGATCTTATTGGGTCCTTGTGAACCTTAATAAAAAAACAGAAATGATTACGTAAGTGTGTGAAACACGGTTACCACTCAAATTAGACTAATACAACAGTTGGTCTCTTGAGCTCACAATTTTATTCTCCCCATCATACTAGATTTGTTCATTGC
Source organism: Orobanche coerulescens (assembly GCA_033398695.1). NCBI lineage: Eukaryota > Viridiplantae > Streptophyta > Magnoliopsida > Lamiales > Orobanchaceae > Orobanche > Orobanche coerulescens. The sequence continues at coordinate 91,439,916 of CM065814.1, forward strand.
AAGACAATGACTAGGGTTACAATACACAGGCACCTGTACACATGAAACCAGGAGTTAAAGCAACCAAAATCCACTCTCTTATTTTCTCTACGGAAGCTCATGATAAAAAAGAAATATATTATATTTTCTTTCTTTTTTTGTGGTGGGGTGGGGTAGGGGGGTAGGGATGTTTTCTTCACCTGGTCACCAATTTTTATAGGAATGACATCACCGACAACAATTTCAAATATTGATATTTTAATCTACGACCATTCGTAACAACCTACAAAGAATAAGAAAAGTGAAAAAATGGAACAGTGCAAGTGTAGAGTATAACTAAACTACATTAAACCTACCTCCATTTGTATATTTTGCTTCTCCTCATTCAAGTTCTGGAAGTGAAAGAATTATTTTTAATCACCTACAGCTGCAAATGTTTCGATGTGCATCTCATGATTGCCTTAAACCCAAAGTCAATAATCAACATTTCAAGCAATTAATAAAAATATCCAAGCATGTTTCTTTTAATTATTTTCTAGAATTTAGGACTATATAATAGATAATTATGATCAACTGGCTTCAAATTAAATCAACTGGCCAAGAAGTATTAGGAATTGTATAATTACGTTGTACTGATTGTTCTCAATTTCTAAAAATTAACCCTGACTCTTTTGCATCTTAATATAAGATCAAGACTACCAAGATTGTGATGTTGCCTTCACTTACCAAGCCAGTATGGCCAGATAGACCACATCTATAACAGGGAACCTCTACTGGACCGGGATCACTATAATTTACACAACAGAGATGCCCAAATCTTCCGCAAATGTAACATTGTATTTCCTATCAACCAAAAAAAAAGACTGATATATTAGGAAAGTAAAATCACTTACAAAGACACATACTACAGTAATATACTAAAATAAGGACCTTGATGTCATCAGGATAGTAGTCATTCCTGCATGAGAACATTTCATGCCCCAGATCTCCACATTTTAGACATATATTTGAACTCTTGTATTTCTCAGGACAATCTTTGGCACGATGCCCCTGTTGGTTGCAGATAAAGCATCAATCTCATCCCTACCCAAGTAAAAAAATAAGTATATAAAAATAAACCGAGCACTTTTGTTGGAGCATAAGCATCGATTCATACAAATATGAGAAGAGACCTGAAAACACAACACATTTTTCTCAAAGTCATATCATTCTATTAATTTATAAGAATCGCCAATCATATATATAAAGATAATTGCAGATGTACTGCAAGAATGATATCATCTAAAAGTATAATGAACTACAAATACAATAAAGGTATTCAGAATTTCCGTACAGAGCAGGAATCAATAAAGGTGTTCATGCCCCCCAATCATTACAGCAAGGTATTTACTAACATCACCTAAACCAACTAATGCCATAATGATAAAGAATTAACTCAACTTATGGGTAAATGACGAAAGCTACCAGGCATTTGATTTTCAAAGTCGCAGATCTGCAGTAAAATTAATATTCATATTCCTATATCTTTCAAGTAGGGTATTATTTACCATCATTTCGAACGAGTATGTGAATAAAGATGTACTAAACATACAAGTATGTGGCCAGATGCGGAGATAGAAAAAATACATCAACACAAATGGCAGCAATTGAAATTTCATAAATTCAGGGGGAAAACCCCCAACTCCATGGTTGAAATTGAAGTTAAAATTTCAGAAAAAAATAAATCGATGATGGGGAAATTACAAATTGAAATCGAATCTCGAATAAACCATAAGAATTTCAGAAATTCGAAACAAAAATTAAAGAGAAGAAAAGAGTGAAGAGAACAAAAACCTAAATTTGAAGTTCACTAGCGATGATGGTAGTGAAGTCGGCGATCGCAGCGTATTTCTTCGGTGGTAGTGCAATTCGCCGGTGGTGGTGAGTTCGTCAATGAGTTCGCTAATACCTTGTATGCCGAGGGAAGAAGAGAGAGGCAAAGACTAGGGTGAATTTTGGTTCCGCGAAGGTTTGACACCAGGCCAAATGAAGGAAAATAGAGATCCGTTATGTTAAACGACGGGTCTTTCTTTATTTTACTTTATTTTTTACGAGAGAGTGGTCGGTCCAGTGATACGTAAGAGACCCATTTGGTTAAATAAAGGGTCTCTTGTTTCTCTTTTTTTATTTTCCGTGCAAAAAAAAATGGCCCCTTTTATATCCTAGAGATCCGTTAAACTAGATAACGGGTCTCTTATATTTTTTCCTCTAATTTTAAGTAGGTCCTTTGACTCATAAGAGACGTGTTATCTATAATATTAGATCTCTCATATTAAAGAGACCCATTATGTCGACCAATGGGTCTTTTATTAAGGGTCCCTTTGCCCATTTTTGTAGTAGTGGGGTGTTAATGATCCGTCTACGTAGAGCGACCATCTCTCGAATTGATCGACCTCTTGAGTGATTTCCAGAGTAAACTCTGTAATGAAGTCTGCAAGGACCTCGCCTTTTGCGACCATTCGGGATTTAAATACGATGTCAAACTGCCCGAGCTCAACAGACCCCAGATCATCCGACCAGAAATGTAGGTTTGGTGCATGACTTGATTTAGGGGATAGTTTGTTAGGAAACTATCTGGTGTTCGAGGAAGTATGGCCTCAATTTACGGGAAGACATCATGAGTGCATAGGCAAATTTTTCATTAGGGGTATACCTGAGTTCAGTGTCGTGAAAGGCCTGGCTGACATAATAAATCGAATGTTGTATCAAATGTTCAACAGAAAGACGGCAATACTGATAGCAAAATTTTATATAACAAGATACCAATAGAGGGGCTCTTGTAGGACCTGATGTTGTAAGACCGATGCTCTGTCCAAGAATTCTTTGATCGCCTCGAAGGACTTTTGGCACTGATCGGTCCACTGGAAATCCTTGTTTTTTTATTGCCGAAAAGAAAAGATTGTGTTTGTTCATTGATTGGGAAACAAAATGGTTTAGCGAGGCTATTAGGCCTCTGAGGCTCTGAACATTTTTGATCGAGTTTGGTGGAACAAGCTTAGTCACTGCTTTAATCTTATCGGAGTTGCCTTCGATTATCCTTTGGCTGACCACGTAGCCAAGGGATTTTCCTGACCCGATCCCGAATAAATATTTATTTGGGTTCAACATCATTTTATATTTGGGCAAAACAACAAATATTTTATTAATATCAGTTACATGTTCTGCTGCAGACAAGGATTTCACATGCATATCATCTACATACATTTCCATTGTTTGGACAATCAAGTTATAAAACATCTTATTTACAGGATGTTGATAGGTAGTCCCGGCATTCTTGAGCCTGAATATCATCATGCAGTAGCAATATAGATCTCAGGTCGAGTAGAAGGAAGTGTTTTCTTCGTCAGAGAGACGCATTTGGATTTGGTTGTATTAAGAATGTGCATCCATAAAGCTCATTAGTTCACATTCGGTTATCGTGTCGGCCATATATTAGTTTTGGGGCATGGGGTAGCTATCTTTCGGTCAAGCTTTATTCAGATTAGAAAACTCATTGCACAATCACCACAACCCGACAGGCTTCTCTACCAAGACCTGGCTGACCACCTAATTCAGGTATTTGGCCTCATGGAAACTTGTTATCGCTCAGCTTTTCCACTTCCTCTTTTAACTAATTCTTCCTCTCGGGACCCAATTTTCTTTGGTTTTAGATTACTAACTTGAGGTTCGGATCAATATTCAGCCGGTAGGTGCGCTCTTGGTTAGTACCCTGCATATCATAATGAGCCCATGCCAAGACATCTGAACTTTGCCTCAGGTGGGAGATCAATTCGGACCGGCCCAATTCTTGTAGGTTATGATTGGTCCGGAGTTATCGGGCGGGATTGGCTTTATCCACACAGACGAATTCCAGATCCTCCACGGACTTAGCATGGCAGACCTTCCTCTACGACTTTTGAAACCCTGGGTAAGTCGGGTCTTCCTGGATGAGTGGCTCTTTCCCGGGATTCCGACCCTGGTGTATGTCCAAGTTGACCCCTACATCGGCGGCCTGATTAGCCTCTAAACTCTCTGTTGTGGGTTTTTTCCCAGGGCGGCGATGATTCGAGTTTCTCCAGACTTCCAGCCATCTCTCTGGGGGAAACTTTTAAGGCATTTATTTCTCGAGCTAGGCTGCTGAGAGTACATTTTGGGACTGCGCGTTGGTCCCTTCGATGAATCCCAATGCCCCCATATGTGGAGAACTTCAAGCACATATGGTAGGTGGATCGAGCAGCCCTCAACCTCGACATCCCAGATCATCCTATGATGGCATTGTAATTGTTGTGCACGTAAAAAATCTTAAGGTTGTGATCAGGGTTCTTTTGGTCGGTCCCTGGCCAAACCCCAAGGCAAGGTGAAGTTCCCCTAGGGAAGTGTCATGTAGTCGGCGAAGCTACGAATATTCTCCTTACAAGGCCGGACATAGGACTGGTCTACCTTCATTCTTCACAAGGTGTGAAGGTAGATGATGATGGCATAGACCTCAAAATCCATGAACACGTAGTGCATGTAATACCCGAGATTTTCGTTTTCGGTTATTTTGAATTATTTGTCGGTTTTGCCGGTTATTTTGTTCTGTTGTATTTTTGTTGCGATCCTACTGCTTGTGCAGTAGGCATAGCGCACACTATGCTGCTTCATAGCGCGCGCTACCAAGGCATTATTAGCACATGCTGTTGAGTGTTGTAGCGCACGCTACCTGGTGGGTGCAGATCTTTCCAGAAGCTACTAGACTGAGAATTGGGGTCTCGTTAGTGCACGCTAACGCTTGTAGTTAGCGAACGCCACCGTCTATCTTAGCGCACGCTATCCTATGCCTTAGTTCACATTACTTGGATGTCTCGGAATTGTCCAGAAACTACTGGACTGAACTCATGACCGTTAGTGCGCGCTAAGGGGGAGATGTAGTGCACGCTAACTGTCTAGTATAAATACTGGACAACAGCCCCCTTTTTCCGCCATTTCTCATTTTTCTTCATTTCTATCCGGCCTGAGTGAGTTCCTTAGGCGATCTGAGGCGATTTTCTTCACCAAGCTTTATCATGGGGCGAATTTATGCACATCTAACATCATCAAATCATCCATATTGTTCGGATCGAGGTAATTTCTTCTTAGAACCCTAGTTTCATTGAATTTGGGGGTTTTCCATTGTTTCGTGATTCTTACCCAATTCCATCTAATCAATTATGTATTGTTTTTGTCTTGGTTGTAACCTACGGATTAGAAACTCGTTATTGATTTAATTTCACCTGGAACATGATTTTGGTTTCCTTGGGAAACCCTTGAACCCTTATTGTTCTTAATGTCGATTTGGATTCCGTTTAGTGTTGTTGATTCGTGGTGGTGTCAGTCTCGTAGTGTTGGTGGGACTGTCGGGTTCGTGACTGTTCTTGGAAGTTCAGGGGCTGCTTGACCGTGTCCGTTCATTGTTCCATTGCTCGTGGTTTCGAGGCAAGTATCTTGCCCATACACTACGTATTTTGGTGAATCTAATCATTGGTAATTGATGATGTGTGCTAAATGAATTTCTATAATTGACTTTCAAAAGAATCGATATGTTTTTCAATAAAGATTTTCCTTAAATGCAACTCGTATTTTTTGTAGTTAAAGGTGATTATCTAAGTTTGTGATTATGTCGTTTGTAGATTTAAAGTTTTAACCTTTCGTTAAAGTCTATGTGAGGATACATGTGTTTATTGATAATCAAGTGACGTTGTGTGATAAAGGTTGTAACTCTTTTATGAGGAGGTTGTTCCGTTCGGCATGGTTGAAAAGGTATTATTTCTTGTTGCTTTGTGATTGGTACTAGTTGCATCATTGGATTCTAGTATTGATGGTATTGTTTCCTGGTAGTGAGTATGTGTCGGATAATATGGCCATTATAGCAAGATACCTCGACAATATATATCGTGATTGACTTGGGAGGTTTGTGGTTTTGAAACTGTGAATTATAGAATTTGCGATTTTTGTGTGTTGTGAGGATGCCCACTTAGGGAAGGTTCGACGGAACCTCCAAGGACCGGTACTTGGGGACAAGTTAGGGTGGTGGTATTCTCACATGGGGATTGCTCGACGGGGCACACAGGGACTTAGATGAGGGGCCTTGTCACTAGGATTACCTTCGAGTGATGTTTTTACTGATGATTAATTGTGATATGTCCAAAGTATCACAATTTTTTGTGCTCGTGGTTGAGATACATTATATATCGAGTCTTGGTGTTTGGATAGAATTGTATAAGAGTGATGTGTTGTGTGTAATTTCTCCTTGGAAGTGAATTGATGTGGATGGTTGGGTCATGGACCCCATGTTTTGTGGACGGATTTGTATTTTGGAAAATAAACTTTGGCTTGTGACCCTAAGTGGTTTTAGATAAGTTGAGTATTATTTAATCCCAAATGTTTTGAAAACTCCCGAGATGTTGAATTCATTTTCAAAATGACCACTCGTTTCATTTATACTTTTACGGTTTGAACTATTTTATTCGAATGAGAAATATCTGGAAGTCTTTCGTTCTGACTGAGCTATGGATTATTCAAGTTAATGTATTCTCAGAATGTGTTGTGTATGGATTGTATATGCACTTTATATTTGTACTAGCAAAACAGTGGAGTTTTGCTAACCCCCGAGAAATCGGGGGGTGGATGTTTGTATTGCGTCCAGGTACATGTAGGTTTTGGGAGCAAAACACAGGACCGGTATGATGGATGATGGAAGATGAATGATACTAATCACATGAAGGCCAGTTTTGGATACATTTAGTTGGAGTTCGTTTTATGGTCTTTTCCGCTGTCGTACTTTCTATTTGTAAGTGTCTTTTACCCTTGCATGGGTATAAGTCCGGAAAGAGTTATGTATATTTGAGTTGTATGTTAATGATGAAATACCATATCGGTCTATTGACTCGTTATTTTGTCACGTCGGCATGTAGTTGTTTCGGTATCTAGCCTGGTAGATCCTCACAGAGAGTGTCTACGGCGTGTAATATTCCCGGTTAGATTTCGGGGGTGTTATATTTATGCTATCGGAGCTTAAGTTGTGGAAACCTAGGTTGTCGGGTCAAGTCGTGTATTGTTGAGTCTTGTCTTTTCGGACTATGTCTGACTGAATCGTGTCGCGACGCGTCGTCTGTGATGTCGGTCATGATTAGTATCATTGCGCAGCCATCATCTTCGTGCGATTTGTGGATATAAGTCTCCCTACTACGTGTTGTGCCCCGAGCAATACAAGCTAGTTGTGTGATTCAGTGTTACAGGGTAAAATTTAAATGTAATTTGTGATTATGTGCCATATCTTTGTTCGATTCTCGTATTGTGTTGGAATAAAAGGTGGTGCCGGTGTATATATATATATATATACATATATATATATATATATATATATATATATATATTGTATAAACCATGTTTGTTTCGTGATTCTTACCTGATTCCATCCGATCAATTATGTATACTTGTTGTTTTGGTTGTAACCTACGGATTAGAAACTCATTTATTGATTTCATTTCACTCGGAACATGATTTTGGTTTCCTTGGGAAACCCTTGAACCCTTGTTGTTCTTAATGTCGATTTTGATTTTGTTTAGTGTTGTTGATTCGTGGTGGTGTCCCTCTCGTAGTGTTCATGGGACTATCGAGTTCATGATTATTCTCGGAAGTTCAGGGACTGCTTGACCGTGTCCGTTCATTGTTCCATTGCTCGTGGTTTCGAGGCAAGTATCTTGCCCATACACCACGTATTTTGGTGAATCTAATCGTTGGTAATCGATGATGTGTGCTAAATGAATTTCTATAATTGACTTTCAAAAGAATAGATATGTTTTTCAATAAAGATTTTCCATAAATACAACTCATGTGTTTTTTGGTTAGAGGTGATTATCTAAGTGTGTGATTATGTCATCTGTAGATTTAAAGTCTCAACCTTTCGTTAAATTGTGTTTGAGAATACATGTGTTTATTGACAATCAAGTGACATTGTGTGATAAAGGTTGTAACTCCTTTATGAGGAGGTTGTGCCGTTCAGCATGGTTGAAAAGGTATTCTTTCTTGTTGCTTTGTGATTGGTACTAGTTGCATCGTTGGATTCCAGTATTGATGGTATTGTTTCCTGGTAGTGAATATGTGTCGGATAATATGGCCACTCTAGCAAGGTACCTCGACAATACATATTGTGATTGACTTGCGAGGTTTGTGGTTTTGAAACTGTAAATTGTGGAATTTGCGGTTTTTGTGTGTTGTGAGGATGCCCACTCGGGGAAGGTTCGATGGGACCTCCGAGGACCGGTACTTCGGGATAGGTCAGGGCGGTGGTATTCTCACCCGTGGATTGCTCGACAGTGGCACACAGGGACTTGGATAAGGGGCCTTGTCATGAGGATTACCTTTGAGTGATGTTTTTACTGATGATTAATTATGATATGTCCCGATTATCACAACGCTTTGTGCTTGGGGTCGAGATACATTATATATCGAGTCTTGGTGTTTGGATTGAATGGCGTAAGAGTGATGTGTTTTGTGTAATTTGTCCTTGGAAGTGAATTGATGTGGATGGTTGGGTCGTGGACCCCATGTTTTGTGGACGAACTTGTATTTTGGAAAATAAACTTTAGGCTATGACCCTAAGTGGTTTTCGATAAGTTGAGTGCCATTCAATCCCAATGTTTTTAAAACTCCCGAGATCTTGAATTGAATTTCAAAATGACCATTCATTTCATTTATACTTTTATGGTTTGAAATATAATATTCGAATGAGAAATATAGGGAAGTCTTTTGTTCTGACTGAGCTGTATATTATTCAAGTTATTGTATTCTCGGAATGTGTTGTGTATGGTTCGTATTTGCACTTTATACTTGTACTAGCAAAACAATGGAGTTTTTCTAACCCTCGAGAAATTGGGGGTGGATGTCTGTATTGTGTCCAGGTACATGCAGGTATTGGGGAGCAAAACACTGGACCTGTATGGAGGATGATAGAAGATGAACTAATCACATGAAGGCCAGTTTTGGATACATTTAGTTGGAGTTCGTTGTATGGTCTTTTCCACTGTCGTACTTCCTGTTTGTGAGTGTATTTTACCTTTGCATGGGTATGAGTCCGGACAAAGTTATGTATATTTGAGTTGTATGTTACTGATGAAAGACCAAATCGGTCTATTGACTCGTTATTTTGTCACGTCGTCATGTAATGTTTTGTGTTGTGTTTAGTGTCTATCCTGGCAGATCCGCACGGAGAGGGTCTGCGGCGTATAATATTCCCGGTTAGATTTCGGGGGTGTTACAGTTCACAGGGATCCCCATTATTGGCAAAGTGATAACAAGAGCATCCGAATGGGGGTGGAATAAGCCACGGCGTTTGACTCATCAAAAGTGATTGCAAACTGAGGGGTTGTCGGAGGTCCCCTCTGCCATGGATAAAAAGCCTTCTAGTCGGCACTCAGCTCACTGCTAGGAGGTGGTGGCTTCTCAGATCGAAGCCTTTCTTTGTCGCTTAGACCGACGATCCCCCCTTCTCAGTGGTTCCCATCAATTTAAGTATCTCCGAGGGGATTTAGGTGGTTGTGGTACTCGCTCATTATTTCTGTTGGCAAGATTTATTCTGGGGATCTGGGGGCCGGTTACGGGCAAATCACCGCACTACATTGTCGTGGCATACCGTTACCAAAACAAAGATGAGGTCCCAGCATTTTTCGGTGTTATGGACGCATACCCATGATATCTAATAATGTATTTGAGTTCCTAGCAAGGATTAATACCATATAATCCTTCATTCCTTGTCGGATCGGAGGTAATGTTCTTGTAACCCTATAGTTGACTTTTTGGGATTTTGTTCTTGATTCTGATTTGTGACTGATTTTGATGAATTGAATGGTGTTATTTGATGTTATTAATCGTATTCAATAGAATATATATCCATATCTTGGATTCATTCAACCCGATTGAAGATTTCTGGTGTTTTTGAGAAACCTTGAACATTTAATACTTGAGTAAATATTTAAATGGATTTCCCATATGGTGTTAGGCGTATTTTTTGTTGAGTTTGGTTGTTATGCTTATAGTTACTGTGTTGCTTTTATTTTCTCATTGATGATGTATATTTATGGGGTTTTTCGACCGAGCAATGTTCGCGTGAGTATTCAATTATCGAGGCAAGTTGTCTTGCCCATACAATTTATGTCTTGTGAATTGAAGCTGAGTAATGATTTTAAGATAGTTTGTTCGGTCTCGTTGATTGTGCATTATGTGAATTGTCGTCGTCATTGTCTAGTCATTTGCTGATGTATTTGATCGTTTGTAGTTTTGGCATTATGTCGATTCTGATGATTTAGTTGGTTTATATACTATTTGATGTGGGTTGTGCCTTGGGATTGACAGATATATATTGTGTTGGTATGCTCATATTCTCAAATGCAAATATCGAATATACGATCGCATAGACTTCTCTCTGATACCACTGTTAATTTGTATTGATTAAAACTGAGATATGCAGTGGAAATAAACCGATCCAACCAGATTAAAACCAAACCCCAAAGATAGATTGATCAAGCATCGTATAAATGAATATAAAATGACGAAGAAAAAATTAAGAGATCATACCCTCGTAGACCTTTGATAATATATTCTTGAGGAAAAAATCCCGAACCAAACTTTGATCGTTTCCGGTCACCAACACGAACATGAATACAATTCGTTGTAGCTTGATGAATGATCAAAACACCAAAGATGTAGAGTGTCTCTACATTATCATGCGTCTGATATTGACCGGAAAAATAATGTATCAATTCATTGTCAAAGAACACGGCGAGGAATTGATAGAGTATTTTTCTTCTCTTCTCTTCTTCCTTTTCTTTCTCTCAATGATGAACAAGAAAATGAAAATTGATTTTCTCCTCTCCTCTACTAGAACTCACGGCTGGATTAATGTGTGATTGTGTGTATTCTTGAGTATTGTCATCAAATTAAAGACCATGTATTAATAATACTAAGCTGAGATCATAATGATGATATTTACCTACTTATCCATTTTGTCTTCGTTTCATAATTAAAAACAAACCCACGTGATAAGAAGCTTCACGGAAGCTAAGAGGAAAGAGGGAGGGGCGGCCTATTGGTGATAGGTGAGAAAATGAGCCGAGTCACTCGGTTTGTGTACCAGACGTTCGTGTGTTTAGTTTGTTAAGTACACTTCTTTTTATCTCAAATGTATTCATACTTAATTAATTAATCCAATTAATTAATTTTATCAAATACAAAATTAAGATAATTTTTTTCCAATGAATAACTAATTATGAATTAAATTAATTACCCGGTATTAATTTCAATTCACTAGACTACATGATTTATCAAATAAATCAAATTAGATATCTAATATCCATTATTGTTGAAGAGATAGTAAATATATATTCTATCCATCAAATATCCTTGTGCGTGATTCGATAGGTCCGTCTTAGTCAGCAATGGGAGGAACCAAGGAGTACGGGTAAAATATTAGCAGTCTAGTGCTCCGTACCGTACCCAACTAAGAACGAATGATTGGATTATTCCGAAACCATTATGTCGTGAATATTGTATACATATAAAACCTTCAATCATATGTCCTGGTCAAGTATCAGGGTCAAGATAAAGTCAAACCCTATTATAAATTGACTCTATACATTCTGTTAATGCAAACTAAGATCACCGAGCTCTTGTGTATCAAATATAACTAGCTCTAACTGCTTTGGAAAAAAACTTATGATCTCATTTGTCATTAACTGCATAGGACATTTACCTGCTCACTAATAGGAAAAAGAATCCTATCTTGGTATTCAGTAGAGACTGCTACTTGCACATTAAGTTGCATTTCGAGGTTGACCCCACCAACCAGCGATTGGATCGAACTACTCCAATGACTAACTTAATGGCACAACATCTTCTACTGAAACTTCAAGTCAAAGGTACATCTATACCTATCAAAACCTTTCAATTCAGTCATTGACAATCCCTGAGTGGTATCCATGTGACCGAATCGAGGTGAGTTGTGTTCGAGGATACTAATTCCATTAGCATACCTATAACGTGTGGTCCCATTAATCCTTAGTTACAGGTACTCTACATGTCAAAGTACACATTATACAAGTCGTGTCTAAACTTACTGCCTAGTTAAGTTTGATCGACTTGCGAACCAGTTAAGCATTCGAGCCCTAAACACTTCTAGTGCCTATCTCATTATCTCCATAAGGAGTGTATTGCTCTTAAATGCAAGGACTATTATTCAATATACCAAATCACAATGCCCATGATATACAATAATATAGAAATAATTAATGCATTATTTAATTTAATATTCATAATTACAATACAATGCTCTCACTCTCTCATCCTCTGAGTGGCATTCGATGGCATATTCCTAACAATCTCCCACTTGCACACAATGCCAAAAACTATGTTATCTAATACCCATACTCTGTAGATGTCTCTCTAAGACCTTCTGAGATAGTGTCTTGGTAAGCGGATCAGAAACTTTATTTGCTGTGTATATTCTCTGCAGTGTAATGTTCCCTATCTGAACCATTTCTCTAACAAAATGATACTTCTCTCAATATGTTTGGTTTTGTGGTGAGCCCTAGGCTCCCTACCGTGCGCAAGAGCTCCATCGTTGTCACAGAACAGCGTCACGAGCCGATATGAGTCAGGTATCACTTGAAGTTCCTCAGTGAACTTCTTAATCCCAAACGCCTCTTTAGCAGCTTACGTAGTTGCCTGATATTCATCCTGACATGTGGAAATTGCAGTCTCACTTTGCTTTTCACTTCTCCATGATACTGCCCCACCATTCAGAGTAAAGATCTACCTTGATGTGCACATTTGAGCATCCATGGCCATCACTTTAAGTTCTCCACCGCTGTATGTAAGAACCAAGTCTTTAGTCCTCTTCAGGAAATTAAGAATGTTCTTCACTATAGTCCAATGTTCATGCCCTAGATTTGAATGAAACCGACTTACTAAAATAACAACATAGGCAATGTCCGGTGTGGTGCAATCATAGTGTACATAAGTCTACCCACTGCCGAAGCATATGGTACCTTAATCATTTCCTTTTTGTCTTCATCATTTTGTGGACACATCTCTAAGGGAAGTTTTATGCCATGTCGCAGAGATAGGAACTCTCTTTTAGAATATTCTATCTTAAATCGCTTCAGGATCTTTTCTATATAGAGGGCTTGGGAGACCTATCATTCTTTTTGCTCTATCCCGATAGAGGTGAATACCCAAAATATAGGTAGCTTCTCCCAAGTCTTTCATTGATAATTCTTTAGAAAGCCAATTTTTCAGAACTGGGCATTCTTACGTCGTTTCGTATAAGTAGAATGTCATCTGTTAGGCGTATTTTTATACGCTTATTTATCATTATTTTGTAGTGTTTTGGTGAGTGAAATCATCTAAATGAGCTTTTAATGCCTTGATTTTGTATGATTGACAGGAAATTGAAGTCCGGGAGCTAAAACGAGGCAAAACGGGCGAAAACGGAAAAACTGGACGATGAGCCGCGGCGCAAGGTATCTGAGCCGCGGCACAGGAAGACACCAGCCGAAGGGCAGAGTAGGCTGTACTCTGTGCCGCGGCACAGCCCAGGTGAGCCGCGGCATAGAAGAATTATTTAACGCCCAGGTATTCAGCTTTTGGCGATGTGCCGCGGCACAGGTTCAGTGAGTCGCGGCACACTTAGCGGGTTTGGTACGTCTGCGCGGATTCCAGGCGTTTGATTTTCAACCGATTAATACGGACGCGATTTGTGGAGGTGCTGAGCTATAAATAGGGCTTAAGACCCTAATTTAATTATCTTGGAATCATTGAATCTAAACCTAGGAGAGCTTAAGCTTGGAGACAGAGAAGAGGAGGAAAGCAGAAGAATTCAAGGGCGAGGCGGGAGTCAAGAACGGAGGAATCCGAGCTTCATCTGCGTTTGAATTTTATGCTTTCGTTTATTTATTCTGTATTTTCAGTTTTTAGTATGTCAGGCTAAAGCCCTAATCTAGGGTTTTGATGAAACCTTTGTTTTGACGAATTGATTGAGATTATCCAATTTATTACCTTTTTATTGAGTTTTCCCAATTATGTTTAATGCTTGCAATTATCTGGCCAATAGTTGTATTGATTTAATCATTCACTTCGAATCGGGAGAGGAGATTTGGTGAGGAACTATTGGTGAGGACCGTTTTATTCTGTGAGATAGGAATATACTCATAGAAACTGCGTGGCCTTTAGGAGATTTCATGCTTTTTGCCTAGCGACGAGATAATTCACCTAGGTATAGAGTGCGTTAGTCGCCGTTAGATAAATCTATTGACCTCGGGAGAGGCGGTAGAATATATTAGCAATCTCCGCCTTCAATAAATTGGGAAAATGATTTATTACAGATAATCAAGATTAAATTCGGATAAATTAAGGTGGATTCAGAACTCTAGACTTATTTATCATTTGATTCCTTTTACTCAAGCTATCGTTTTCTGTTTAGTCTTTTATTAATTCTTTTAGTTATTAATCCAAAAACCCAACTTCGATTGTTCAAATAAAATTGGAATACGAAAACGTCGGTAGTTAGAGATTCAATCCTCGTGGGAACGATACTCTACTTATCACTTTATTACTTGTAAACGATGACGTGCACTTGCGTGTAGGAAATATCGCAACAAGTTTTTGGCGCCGTTGCCGGGGATTGAAATTTTTCTAATATCGATTTAAGTATTTCCAGTCTTAATTTGAACGTTTTATTTTTATTTTTGTGTATTTATTTTTGTTTATTCGTTTTTTCCTTTCAGGACCTTTCGTTAGTGCATGAGAAGACTCGTGCGAAGGCTTACTACCTTTGGACACCGAGCTCGAGCGCACGCTAAGAAGGAACAAAAAGGAGAAAAGAGAAGCTAGACGGCGGTCATCATGGCCGAAAATATTGAAACCCAAGGAGGAGACAACCAAGTGCGGCAAGTTCAACCGGAACTCGCTCTTCGAGATTATGCCATGCCGCAGGTCAACGCTAATTTTTCGGGAATTCGGCGTCCCACTATCCAAGCAAATAACTTTGAGATCAAGCCCGCCATTATTCGGATGGTGCAAAGCGAGCCCATTCTCGGATCGCCGAAGGACGACCCGAATGCCCACATTGCGTCTTTCCTTGAGATATGCGATACTTTCAAAACTAATGGTGTCACCGACGATGCCATCCGATTGAGGCTTTTCCCTTTCTCTTTGAGGGATAAAGCAAAGTTTTGGTTAAATTCCCTACCGCCGGGGTCGATTACAACATGGGAGAGGTTAGCGCAAGCCTTCCTTGCCAAATTTTTCCCACCAGCTAAGACGGCGAGGTTGAGAAATGAAATAACCACTTTTGCCCAGTTCGATATGGAATCGCTCCACGAGGCATGGGAGCGATATAAAGAATTACTACGAAGATGCCCTCATCACGGTATTCCTGATTGGCTTCAGCTTCATACGTTTTATGGTGGTTTGAGTGCTTCTACACGCACTTTAGTGGATGCGGCCTCCGGTGGGACATTCATGGCAAAATCTATGGCCGAGGCTCACGTGCTTTTGGAAGATATGGCCGAAAACGCATACCAATGGCCAGCAGAAAGATTGACACCGAAGAGAGTCATGGAAGTTTCAAGCAATGACCCGATTTCCACCTTGACAGCTCAAGTCGCCGCTTTAACACAACAGCTCCAGACATTTTCGCACGCACCAGCCCCCGTTACCATTGAGGCATGTAATTGGTGTAACGGATCACACCCGAGCGCGGAGTGCCAATTTGGAAATCCGTTCGAGCAAAATCAGATGGAGCAGGCTCAATTCGTAGGAAATGGGAATCGACCGAATAACCCGTACTCCAATACTTATAATCCGGGGTGGCGCAATCATCCCAACTTTTCATGGAGAAACGGACAGAACGCACACCAGCCCCCTTTCGCTCAGAATCAACAGCAGCCCCCTTCCGCTCCCAAAGTGTCTCTCGAGGAAGCACTTGCAAAATTAGCGGCAAATACGAGTCAATTTATAACCCGTACGGAAGCTACATTACAAAATCATTCTGCTTCCATTCGGAATTTGGAGGTCCAGTTGGGCCAAATCGCTAATGTGTTGACAGCTCGTCCTGAGGGAGCATTGCCGAGTACAACAGACAAATCCTCGAGAGAGTCTAAATGCAATTAGCTTGAGAAGCGGGAGAGAGTCTTGAATCAGCCCAGCCGGGTAAAGAGAATAAAGTTATTTAGTAAAAGATGGATTTAAAGCCGGAGGAGTCAAAGGATGTGAAGCCGGCTTTCTTGAAGACATGTGTTCCCCCGTTCCGTTTCCGAGACTCTGACAAAGAAGGGCGGACAAACAATTTTCTAAATTCCTTGATGTGTTCAAAAGCTTCACATAAATATTCCGTTCGCCGACGCATTGGAGCAGATGCCGAGTTATGTCAAATTCATGAAAGAGATATTATCTAAGAAGAAAACTTGAAGAGTTTGAAACGGTCACCTTGTGAGAGGAGTGCGGTGCAATTCTTCAAAAGAAGCTCCCACCTAAATTAAAAGATCAGGAAGCTTCAACATACCTTGCACCATGGGGAATTTTTCATTTAATAAGGCACTATGCGATCTTGGTGCGAGTATCAACCTCATGCCTCTGTCGATTTTCCAAAAGCTGAATATTGGGGAAGCTAAGCCAACCACGTCTCATTACAATTGGCGGATCGATCGATAAAGTATCCGAGGAGTGATCGAGGATGTTTTAGTTAAAGTCGATAAGTTCATCGTTCGCCGATTTCATCGTACTAGACATGGAGGAAGATGAAAATATTCCGATCATCTTGGGACGACCATTTCTAGCGACGGGCGCACCCTTATAGACGTGGAAAAGGGAGTTAACTCGAGGGTCCAAGGCAGGCAAGTTACTTTTCAAGTGTTCAAATCGTTCCCATGTCCCGGAAGTGCTGATAAAGAGTCTCAAATTGAAAGTGTGGATGTTGTTGAAAGAGGAAAGCACCGAAAACATCGTCGGTGGAAAAATTCAGATTTTGTGTTGAATGGCCCAAGTTTTAAGAAGGATGTTGAACGAGTGGCATTCCTCGAGCATGAGGAAAAATCTGCTGCAGTCGTGAGTTCGTTGGCGAAGGAGGAGAGTGAGCTGAGAGCCAAGCGGACAATTAGTCATGGAGAAATCGGGTGTTTCGGAAAATTTTTCAAGTCGAAACCTTTTCACAAACAACATTTGATGACCGAACCGAAACTCGAACCACTGATGACCAATGGTCATAATTTTAACCAAAATACAAACGGTTCGATGAACGGGGCGGAAGCCAAATGGAGTTTGCGAAAAGCGAACTAACGTTGTTCAATAGGTCCGGCTGAAGACTATAAACTTAGCGCTTCTCGGGAGGCAACCCGAGCTCGTAGTTGTAGAATTTTGCATTTCTTTATTTTTCTTGTATTCGTGATTCTTAATTTTCATCATTTTTGTGGTTCTATTTGCTTCTTCCTCTCGTTTTTAACGTCTTCTTTTCAAAATTAATGCGGGAAAGTCCTGTGGAAGAAAGCGGAGTATGAGCAGCACAGTTATTGTGAGCCGCGGCACACATCGATCGCAGGGGGAGGCAAAACCGACTGTACTTTGTGCTGCGGCACGGCATAAATGAGCCGCGGCACACTTGAGCAATGAGCCGCGGCACACGAAATCTGTGTCGCGGCACACGACAAAACGAGACATAGGTAAAAGGGACTGTACCTTGTGCCGCGGCACAGTTATTGTGAGCCGCGGCACACTATGCGGAATTTGAAAGGCCATGTAGCATATAACGAGCATTCGGCCGGCATTTCCAGGTAAGCTTTCCTATTCCCTTGCCTTCCCTCCCCAGCGCGAACCGGCCGAAGTTTTCCTTCAATTCTTCCCTGTGATTTTTTTTTCTTGCAATCTTCAAAAAGGTACGTTTCAATCTTGCGAATTCACTTGCTTATGGTTTATATTTAGACGTTGTTTTTGCTTTGAATGGATGGAACATGCCTAGTTTTCCTTCAAGTAGTTTCATGATTGTTAGAGTATAACAGGGTAGTTTCATCGAATTTTCTTGATTAAATTGGAACATAAATGAATTGATTGTGTTAAGTTGTTGCTGATTGAATTGTATTTCTGTTTTTCGGGGTTGAATCGAGCTAGAACTATGTTTATTCTTCAAGTAAGCGTGCGCCCTCAAGGTGTCTGATATATTGCCCAAATGAAATGTTTTCTTTGAAAAAGCAATCGTTTTGAATTTTCGTGCAACGTATACGTTTTCAGTTTACAGCAAGCCCAACCCTTACATCCAGGATTGATTATGGCGCGCACGAAGAAGCTGACAAAGCGTGCTAGGACCGAGTCATCCCCTAAGCGAGGGGAGACCTCTCGGGGTCGGGCCGAGGCGGAGGGGCACCAATTTTCGGACCCCGAAATTCACAAAATATTCAATGAAAAGATCCGGCCATAGCTGAGAGATGAGATGAGGAGAGAGAGAGAGAGCTTGATGGCTGCCATGCGGGAGGAGCAGCGGGCGGCGAGGGAGAGTGTTGTTGCTGCCGCCAGAGCCGAGATGAGAGAAGCGAGCCAGCGGGAGTGCCCGTGAGCGGCTAGGCGTCTTCTTGCGAGGATGCTTATCATCGAGCACCTCGCCGCATGGACGGCCCACATCATGCATCCCGACGGGCCATTTATTGCGCCCGCCCGGCCAGCCACACCACCCTCCTCACCGGACGATGCGGCACCGGCTCTGAGCAGGGAGGGGAGTACTTGACCTTTACTTTTCTTGCATTTCATTTTTTGTCCATTGAGGTCAATGTACGTCCTAAGTTTGGGGGGGATTCACATTCAGTCTACATTCATTGCTGTACTCTATTTTCTTGCTGTACATTATATTCTGTTGCACTTTTCATTTCTTTGCATAATTTTTTTTTTTTTTTCAGATAGCCTTACTTGTCGTAGTTTTTCTTTATTCGTGAATTTTCGTGCTTCTATTTGTGTGATACTGATGTTACGACACTGTCTTTCTCTCTGAAGAAGCGGGCGAGTTCTAGTCGAGTTGGAGTCAGTTATTTCTGTTCTGCTTAGTATTCAATTAGGTCCAAAATTTTTCCTGATTGTAGAGGTCTTGGCAGATAAGAGACGATACATACTTGTTTAAAATCCCCATCAATACGTTTGGCTACATTTTCCCGGATAGTGAGTCGTACTGTTTCTTCAGTCGTGTTAGCACTTAGTTTGAGTTTTGAGTCGGTCAGTTTTTCCCTAAAAGTTGAGATAAAGTGTTCTATGAAGGGAAGTCTAGTAACCGGGGGCATTCGCGTGACCCGTTGTTTACTCTCGCGTAAAGCAGCGACCACGATTAGATTAATGATTTAGTGATTTCACATGTGCCAATGATAGGAAGCCTAATGTAACCGGGTATTCGCGTGACCATTGTTTACTCTCGCGTAAAACGGCAACCTTGATTCGGACATGCGGAAATTATGTATTCGAGTTGTTTCTCCGCTGTAAACGGGAACTTAGTAACTAGAAGCATCCATGTGCCCCATGAGTGTCTTTTACGTCAAACGGTTTCCGAATACATGAGAATGGAAGTTCCACCCTAGGATTATCCCGATGTAACATCCCGAGATCCTAACCTAGTGGTCGACTCGAATCAAATTTTTGAGCATATATATAAGGGGATACTGTCCGAGGTTTATTTATTATGAGACTCGTGAAAATTGTGCCTTTATACTGTGGAACGCGACGAACTAGCTTGTTTATGTTAGCCTTTCATATTGACGGTCGATTTGACTCACGTTTTGTTGATCTTTGAGCTGGATTTTCTTCATGAACGAGCGATTAGGACTGAACTTGATTACTTTGCAGAATCATTATTCTGAGTGCAGCTCGCTTTTATGACAACTCGTATTATTTAGAGAGAATGGCAGGATAGTATTGATTAGATTGAACACTATGAGTTGCACGATGATTCACGACATTCTTTTATTGACTTTAATTCTTTTTGCTTGAGGACAAGCAAAGGCTTAAGTTTGGGGGTATTTGTTAGGCGTATTTTTATACGCTTATTTATCATTATTTTGTAGTGTTTTGGTGAGTGAAATCATCTAAATGAGCTTTTAATGCCTTGATTTTGTATGATTGTGAAATTGAAGTCCGGACCTAAAACGAGGCAAAGCGGTAACGGCAAAATCGGACGATGAGCCGCGGCGCAAGGTATCGAGCCGCGGCAGAAGACACCGGCCGAAGGGCGAGTAAGTCAGACTGTGCGCAGCACGGCCAGTGAGCCGCGGCACGTAAGAATTATTTAACGCCCTGTATTCGACTTTTGGCGATGTGCGCGGCACGAGTTGATGAGCCGCGGCACACTTAGCGGGTTTGGTACGTCTCGCGGATTACGGGCCGTTTGGCCGTTCAACCGATTAATACGGACGCGATTTGTGGAGGTGCTGAGCTATAAATAGGGCTTAAGACCCTAATTTAATTATCTTGGAATCATTGAA
Organism: Orobanche coerulescens; assembly: GCA_033398695.1. NCBI lineage: Eukaryota > Viridiplantae > Streptophyta > Magnoliopsida > Lamiales > Orobanchaceae > Orobanche > Orobanche coerulescens. The sequence continues at coordinate 91,460,432 of CM065814.1, forward strand.
TCTAAACCTAGGAGAGCTTAAGCTTGGAGACAGAGAAGAGGAGGAAGCGTAAGAATTCAAGGGGCGAAGGCGGGAGTCAAGAACGGAGGAATCCGAGCTTCATCTCGCGTTTGAATTTTATGCTTTCGTTTATTTATTCTGTATTTTCGCTTTTAGTATGTCAGCTAAAGCCCTAATCTTGGGTTTTGATGAAACCTTTGTTTTGACGAATTGATTGAGATTATCCAATTTATTACCTTTTTATTGAGTTTTCCCAATTATGTTTAATGCTTGCAATTATCCTGCCAATAGTTGTATTGATTTAATCATTCACTTGAATCGGGAGAGGAGATTTGGTGAGGAACTATTGGTGAGGACCGTTTATTCGTGAGATAGGAATAAACTCATAGAAACTACGTCGCCATTAGGAGATTTCATGCTTTTGCCTAGCGACGAGATAATTGACCTAGGGATAGAGTGCGTTCGTCGCCGTTAGATAAATCTATTGACCTCGGGAGAGGCGGTAGAATATATTAGCAATCTCCGCCTTCAATAAATTGGGAAAATGATTTATTACGGATAATCAAGATTAAATTCGGATAAATTAAGGTGGATTCAGAACTCTAGACTTATTTATCATTTGATTCCTTTTACTCAAGCTATCGTTTTCTGTTTAGTCTTTTATTAATTCTTTTAGTTATTAATCCAAAAACCCAACTTCGATTGTTCAAATAAAATTGGAATACGAAAACGTCGGTAGTTAGAGATTCAATCCTCGTGGGAACGATACTCTACTTATCACTTTATTACTTGTAAACGATGACGTGCACTTGCGTGTAGGAAATATCGCAACATCATCTACATATAGTATTAAAACGTAATTTTTCTCCCACTAACCTTATTGTAAATACAGGTCTCCTCTTCATTTTGGACAAAATCAAACTCTTTGACTGTCTCGTTAAAACGAAGATTACAACTTCCCGAAGCTTGCTTCAGTCCATAAATGGCACGCCGAAGTTTGCATACTTAAAGAACATTGATTTTAGATATGAATTCCTTAGGCTATTCCATGTAAATATCATCCTCGATGAATCCATTTAGGAATGCCGTTTTCACAACTATTTGTCATATTTCATAATCTAAATAGGCTGCTATGGCAAGTATCATGCGAATAGACTTAATCATTGCTACAGGCGAGAAGGTCTCGTAGTAATAGATTCCTTCTCTTTGGGAATAACCTTTTGCCACAAGCCTGACCTTATAGGTATCAACCTTGCCATCTACATCACTCTTTCTTTTATATATCCATTTGTTTCCAATAGGGAGCATGCCCTTAGGACGTTCTACTAAAGTCTAGACCTGATTAGCATGCATTGAGTCTATCTCATCTTCCATAGCTTCTTGCCACTTAGAGGAGTCAACATATACCATCGCTTGGTCGTATGTAGAAGGACCATTATCTTGACTACTTTCTGTCATCTCATGGACACACAGTTCCTCTTGATGCATATAGCCATACCTCTCAGGTAATTGAGAAATTCTACTAGCGAGGTTGTGTTTGTATTTCAGAAGGTTCGGTTCTAATATCTTGCACAGGTGTCTCATTTGGTGTTTTTTTTATTTCTTCCAAAGAAATATTTGTACCCGCGCCTCCTTCCTAAATGAACTTATCTTCGAGGAAGTGTGCTTGAAAAGCAAAGCATAATGTGATTAAGACTTTGTTTCCTACCTCTCCACATCTCATATGGAGTCTTAGTGACGTATTTGGAAGGACATCTGTTCAAGATATATGTAACACTAAGGAGCTCATGACCCCATAGATAAATCGGTAGATCAGTATAGTTAAGCTTGGAGCGAACCATGTCCAACAAGGTTCGGTTCCTTCTTTATGATACACCATTTAATTGTGGAGTAGCTAGAGGAGTGAATTGTGACAGTATTCTTAGTTCTTCTAAGAACTCATCAAACTCAGTACTCACGTACTCACCACCTCGGTCCGACTGAAGAGTCTTAACACGGTTACCTATTTGGTTTTCAAATAGGGATTTAAATTTCTTTAATTTTTAAAAGCTTAAGACTTACGTTTCCTTAAGTACACGAACCCATACCTAGTATGGTCATCAGTGAATGCAATGCAATACTGAAAGCCATCTGGTGCCGCTTTAAAAGGGCAACAGACATCGGTATGGATCAATCCAAGTTTTTTAGCAGCTCTTTCAAAAGTCCATGCGAAGGGTAACTTAGTCATTTTGCCTTGAAGGCAAGATTCACAAGTTGGATAGGGATCTGGTCCCAATGGACCCGTAAGCCCATCTTTCTCCATTTTATGAACCTTGGTCGGACCAATATGACTAAGTCTAAGATGCCACTTAAGTGCTTGGTTTGTTTCATCCCTACTGTTCACAATTGTTTTATTCTTTAGATTCAAATGGTATAAGCCATTTAATAATATAGCAGTACCAACCAATTTATTTCTAAAATAAATCCGACAGGACCCATCTCTAATAAAGAAGTGAAATCCCTTGCGGTCCATGACCAGAATTGATACAATATTTTTATGCCCCTTGGGCAAAAGAAGTACATCATCCAAAGTAATTATAAAACTGGATTCTAAATCCAACATGAGTGATCCGACGTCAGTAGCCACGACACTATGCCCCCTACCGACTATCACCAGCACTTCTCCAGCTCCAAGCTTTCTACTTTGTTTGAGATCCCGATCCATTGTACATATGTGATAACTCGCACCAAATCAAGTATCCAAGAAGCAGAATAAACAATTACAGGACAATTTGTTTCCAAAACTAGTAGTTACGTACCCGAAGGCGCATTACGGCCAAGTTTTTTACAGTGCCTCCTGTAACAACCCCAAGTTATTCAGGGTATATTATAGCGCCGTGAGCCCCGCCGTGGGACCCACAAGGCTATTTATACGTGGTACTATGAACTTTGACCGAGGAAGTCCAATACAATGAAATGAAGGACAATATAAATGGTATTCAAACCATATCCAATATATCCAAATACAACACATCACAATTCAATACCTCTGCAACACATGCCGGAACATTAAGGAAACTGATAACCATACTTGAGTATTCAAAAACCATTCATGTACAACAACGCTGAATGGAGGAAAAACAAAATATAACCAGAGACAAGACACAGCATCACACTTTCCCATCATCTTCATGCCGACTCGGTACATGCCTATCTGCTCTCCTGGATCCTGAAATACATGAAAAGTATTTCCCTCAAAAAGGGGTTAGCCGTCGAATAGCTAGTACAAGTATATCGAATATGAAAAACAATACTTCTTGACAATAAAGTAAAAGTAACTGTCAATTCATCATTTCAAGACTAGTATTTCGGAATAACTCAGTCTCATTTCAATACATACATGATTAACCACGGAACCGCACCAAAGGCAACGGAACCCTCTGAGTTCCCATCGGACCCTCCCAGAGTAGCTAACCCAAACTATTCATGGAACCACACCAAAGGCCACTGGACCCTCTGAGGACCCATCGGTCCATCCCAGAGTGATAATATATAATCATACAATTCATATACCTCACTTTCAAAGTCGAGAACGTACAATCATAAACATATACTTGCCTTTGAGACATCGAGAATTGGAAGGAAAAGAGTATAAGTTCGGTAGGTCTAAGAACGCACTTCTGGAACCTAAATGATTCGTAAGGAACACGATAATCAATAATCCATACTCAAATTACATGAAGAAACTCCCAAAACCCGCCTATGATTCACAAAACTACAAGGATAATCTCTTAGAGGTTTGAAATTCACCCAAACCCTCTCAAGTTCGAACAAGGTACAAAACCATCCTTATAAACGTAGAGAAAACATGGGTACAGGGTAGATACATCATAATCTCAAAGATTTCAAGCTCTAAAATGGATAAATCAGACGAATCTACGAAAATCCCCAAAAATTCCCAAAACTAGGGTTCTAAGGATTTACCTTGATCTGGAAGATGGAAATGGATTAGATGGTATGTAATCTTTGTTATTCAACCAAAGATGATGATAGTTGATGAAAATCGCCCCCAAATCGCCTCCAAAATGACTCCTCTAGCTTTCCCGTCGGAAATGAGCGAAAAGAATGAAATGGCAAAGAGCAGGGGTTGACCCACTCTTATATACTGCGTTTTGTCTAGCGCACGCTACATCTCAATATTAGCGTGCGCTAACGGGGTCACCCGGTAGCCCAGTGGCTTCTACCAGCATCGTTAGCTACGCTACGTGTTCTGTAGCGTGCGGTAACGCCTTCCGCTAGCGTGCGCTAGTCGAGAATTAGCGTGCGCTACCTGGGAGTTGGTGCCCAGAAATTGGAATCTAGAACCTACTGTCCTCTACCTTGATCGAGCCTTAGCGTACGATACCACGAGTGCTTAGCGTGCACTACTAATACAGCTAGTGCACGCTGTCTTCTACACAGCGTGCGCTATGAATCCTCTACTCCAGTCTAGTACCTACTGGACTGTCTACCTCAAATACACTAGTAGCGTGCACTAATGCTAACAGTTAGTGTGCGCTACTAGTATTTAAATAGCGTGTGCTATAAAGTGAACGTAGCATGCGCTACGCCTCACACACAGGTGATAGCATCGCAACAAAGATCTAAAACCGTAATAATCCGAACAAGACGGAGTAAATTCCAAATGATATGATCTCCAAGATCAACATCGACAACATCTCAAAGTGTTTACAGAGCGACAAAAGAGGAAGAATGGCAAGGTCAAACTGTCAATAAAAAGTACAGGTATTACATTCTCCCCCTCTAAAAAGAAGTTTCATCCCGAAACTTAAGAAATAAAAAGTTTGGGATAATTCGATCGCATCTTCTCTTCCGTCTCCCAAGTCGCCTCCTCGACTCCATGTCTCAACCATTGCACTTTAACCAATGGGACGGCTTTGTGTCGAAGTTGCTTCTCACAACGTTCAAGGATCTTCACCGGCCTCTCTGGAAAAGTAACATCCTCGGCTACATCAATCTCACCATAGTCGATAACATGACTAGGGTCCGACACGTATTTTCTCAACTGGGACACATGAAAAACGCTATGGACATAACTCAAAGCTGGAGGCAATGCCAAGTGATAAGCTAAATCTCCAACCCTATCCAAAATTTCAAACGGTCCGATATACCGCGGACTAAGTTTCCCTTTTTTCCCGAAGCAGAAAACTCCTCTAGTTGGTGATACCTTGAGTAGAACATGGTCTCCCACCTCGAATTCCAAAGGTCGACGACGAGTATAAGCGTAAGATTTCTGACAGCTCTGGGTGGTCAACAACCGGTCCCGGATACTAGAAATCTTCTCCTTAATCTCCAACAACATATCCGGTTCCGTTCCGACTAGCTACGAAGCCTCATCCCAACATAATAGCGATCTACATTGCCGACCATAAAGTGCCTCTAACGGTGCCATTTCGATCGACGCATGCCAACTATTATTGTAGGCAAACTCGATCAACGGCAAGTGAAGCTCCCAATCATTACTCCAGTCTAGGGCACAAGCCCGCAACATATCTTCCAGTGTCTGAATCGTCCGCTCCATCTGACCGTCTGACTGGGGATGAAAAGACATGCTCAATATCAACTTGGTGCCCAAAGCCTGATGAACGTCCTGCCAAAAATGCGATACGAAACAGCCATCTCGATTAGAATCAATGGTCTTAGGGGCATCGTGCAATCTCACGATCTCAGCTATAAAAGTTCGAGTCAATATCTCCGGTCCCCAAGTATCCTTAATACCTAGGAAGTGTGAAGAGTTGGTCAACCGATCGACGATTACCTAAATCATATTTATTCCTACTCTAGTCCTTGGCATCTCGTGACAAAATCCATATAGATATCTTCCCACTTCCACTCGGGAATGGGAAGCGGCGTCAACAACCTTGCCGGTCGTTGATGTTCAATCTTGACTTATTGACACGTCAAGCACCGTAGTACAAACTCTGTGACATCTTTCTTTATATTATTCCACTAAAAATTTCGCTTCAAGTCCTTGAACATCTTACTCGTTCCGGGGTGGATTGAGTAAGGCGTAGCATGAGCTTCTCGGAGAATTCTCTGCCTCAACTCTAGATCATTTAGAACACAAATCCTGCCTTGGAATCTAAAAATATTATCCTTGTGGACCATAAAACCAGGGGCTTTTCCTTTAATTACATCTTCCTTCATTTGAGAGATCATCGGGTCACTCCATTGTTTCCCTTTGATGTCGTCAATCAAGGACGAAGTAATTTCGAGAGTGCACAACTGTCCTTGCACTCTTTGAAGCCAAACTTCTATTCCTTGCTTGATTAAATCCTGACGAATCTTCGTCTGAGCTGTAAGAACCTCGAGCATTTGAAGCGATGCTGATTTGCGGGTCAAAGCATCCGCGACATCATTGGCCTTTCCCGGATGGTAAAGAATTTCCAAATCATAATCCTTGATCAATTACAACCAACATCTCTGCCTCATGTTCATTTGTTTCTGACTGAAAATATACTTTAAACTCTTGTGATCGGTATAAATCCGACATGGAGAACCATAAAAATAATGACGCCAAATCTTAAGTTCGAAGACAATTGCGGCCAACTCCAAATCATGAGTAGGATCGTTCATCTCATACGGCTTCAACTGCCGTGATGCAAAAGCTATCGTCTTATCATGTTGCATAAGCACACAACCAAGCCCTTGGCCTGAGGCGTCACTGTAAACTACAAATCCTTTGTTACCCTGTGGTAAGGCTAAAATCGGCGCTGAGGTCAAACTTCTCTTCAGCTCATCAAAGCTCTGTTGTCTCTCGGTAGTCCAGACAAACTTTTCTGTCTTCTGGATTAATTTTGTAAGCGGCCTAGCAAGTTTCGAGAACCCCTCGACAAGCCGACGGTAATACCCAGCAAGACCCAAAAATATACGAATTTCTTTAACATTTTAGGCGGTGCCCAATCTAACACTGCCTCAATCTTCTGCGGGTCTACACAACCCCTTCGGCCGAAATCACATAGCCAAGAAACACAACTTCTTCCAACTAGGACTCACATTTTGAAAACTTCGCATAGAGGTGCTCGGATCTCAAAACATCTAGTATCAAACGCAAGTGTCGGGCATGTTCCTCCTCATCCCGAGAATAAATCAAGATGTCGTCAATAAAGATGATCACACATCTGTCTAGGTATTCTATGAATATCTTGTTCATTAGTTACATGAATATTGTCGGCGCATTAGTCAATCCAAAAAGCATGACCACAAATTCATAATGTTCGTACCTCATCCGAAACGCAATCTTCTGAACATCGGATTCTTTCACTCGGAGCTAATAGTACCCTGATCTCAAATCAATTTTCCAGAATACTGCGGCTCGCTACAACTGATCAAATAAATCATCTATACGAGGCAAAGGATACTTGTTCTTAATGGTCACTTTGTTCAGTTCACGATAATCAATGTATAAACGTAGTGAACCATCATTCTTTCTCACAAAAAGAACAGGCGCGCCCTAAGGTGAAGCGCTCAGTCTTATGTACCCTTTATCCAATAGTTCTCCCAGCTGACTCTTTAATTCTTGCATCTCGGATGGTGCCATCCGATAAGGTGCCTTAGAAATTGGAGCCGCGTTAGGCTCTAAGTCCATAGAAAATTCTATCTCTCGGTCCGGCGGTAATCCCGAGAGGTCGTCTGAAAAAACGTCGGGATACACATTAACAACTGGAATCGAAGAGAAATCGACTTCCCTTCCGTCTTCAAAGCATAACACTAATAGCCTGTGCAACCTTTATTTAAAAGTTTTACGGTCTTCATGGCGCTGATAAGCAACTTAGGTTGGCCCGACTTATATCCCAAAAATGATGGTATATTACAGCACCGTAAGTCCCACCGTGGGACCCATAAGGCTATTTATACGTGGAACTATGAACTTTGACCGAGGAGGTCCAATACAATGAAATGAAGGACAATACAAATGGTATTCAAACCATATCCAATATATCCAAATACAACACATCACAATTCAATACCTAGGCAACACAGGCCGGAACATTAAGGAAACTGAAAACCATACTCGAGTATTCAAAAACCATTCAAGTACAACAACGCTGAATGGAGGAAAAACAAAATATAACCAGATACAAGACACAGCATCACACTTGCCCATCATCTTCATGCCGACCCTGTACATGCCTATCTGCTCTCAGGGATCCTGAAATACATGAAAAGTATTTCCCCCATAAAGTGGTTAGCCGTCGAATATCTAGTACAAGTATATCAAATATGAAACACAATACTTCTAGACAATAAAGTAAAAGTAACCGTTAATTCATCATTTAAAGACTAGTATTCCAGAATAACTAATTCTCATTTCAATACATACATGATTAACCACGGAACCGCACCAAAGGCAACGGAACCCTTTGAGGACCCGTCGGACCCTCCCAGAGTGGCTAAACCAAACTATTCATGGAACTACACCAAAGGCCACGGAACCCTTTGAGGACCCATCAGTCCATCCCAGAGTAAATATATACAATCATACAGGTCATATACCTCACTTTCAAAGTCGAGAACGTATAATCATAAACATATACTTGCCTTTGAGACATAGAGAATCGGAAGGAAAAGAGTATAAGTTCGGTAGGTCCAGGAATGCACTTACGGCACCTAAACGATTCGTAAGGAAAATGATAATTAATAATCCATACTCAAATTAAACGAAGAAACTCCCGAAACCCGCCTACGATTCACGAAACTACAAGGATAATCACTTAGAGGTTTGAATATCACCCAAACCCTCTCAAGTTCGAACAAGGTACAAAACCATACATATAATCGTAGAGAAAACATGGGTATAGGGTAGATACATCATAATCACAAAGATTTCAAGCTCTAAAATGGATAAATCGGATGAATCTAAGAAAATCCCCAAAAATTCCCAAAACTAGGGTTGTAAGGATTTACCTTGATTGGGAAGATGGAAATGGATTAAATGTTGTGTAATCTTTGTTATTCAACCAAAGATGATGATATTTGATGTAAATCGCCCTCCAAATAGCCTCCGAAATGACTCTTCTAGCTTTCTCGTCAGAAATGAGCGAAAAGAATGAAATAGCAAATAGCAGGGGTTGACCTGCTCTTATATACTGCATTTTGTCTAGCGCACGCTACACCTCAATATTAGCGTGCGCTAACGGGGTAACCCGGTATCCCAATGGCTTCTGCCAGTATCGTTAGTGTGCGCTACATGTTCTGTAGTGTGTGCTAACGCCTTCCTTTAGCGTGCGCCAGTCGATAATTAGCGTGCACTACCTGGGAGTTGGTGCCCAAAAATTGGAGTCCAGAACCTATTGTCCTCTGCCCTACTCGAGCCTTAGCGTGCACTACCACGATTGCTTAGCGTGCGCTAGTAATACAGCTAGCGCGCACTGTCTTCTAGACATAGCGTGCACTACGAATCCTCCACTCCAGTCCAGTACCTACTGGACTGTCTACCTCAAATACACTAGTAGCGTGCACTAATGCTGACAGTTAGCGTACGCTACTAGTACTTAAATAATGTGCGCTATAAAGGGAACGTAGCGTGCACTACGACTCACACACAGGTGATAGCATCGCAACAAAGATCCAAAACAGTAACGATGCGAACATGAGGGAGTAAATTCCAAATGATATGAACTCTAAGATCAACATCGACAACCTCTCAAAGAGCGACAAAAGAGGAAAAACGGCAAGGTCAAACAGTCAATAAAAAGTACGGGTATTACACCTCCTCCTATTGGGATTCCGGAAATAATACAAAATACGCAGCGAAAGAAAAAACGAATCCAAAACAGGATCGATCAAGTAACGTATATACGAAAAATAAATACGAAGATAAAGGATCATACCCTTGATGCCTTTGAAATAAATATTCGTAAAATGTATGATGATCACGAACCTCATCAAGAACACGAAATCCCTTCGTTCCAGACACCGAAAGTTCGATGCCTCTACCTCACATGCGTCGGAAGTTGCCCGGAAAAATTCGACGTAATTCCGTTCTCTAAGAACACGGCTAGGAAATTATCGTAGGAATTTTCTCTACATTTTTTTCTTATTATTTCTCACCTCTAAGATGAAGAATAAACCTTGAAAAAAATATATCCGCCTCCCTTCAAAAAGCTTCTGCCGAGACACAAGCTTGTAAGAACAAAAATTTGCATGTTATTGTGATGAGTTTTGTTATTATATACTCCCTCCGTCCATAATTAATGTTCCCTTTTTGCCATTTTGGTATGTCCACATAAAATGTTCCATTTCTATTTTTAAACACTATCCACAATACAATTTACTAAAATATCCTTATAATTTTTATATATTTACACATTTTACCAGGCTGACCCACATATTAAATTATTTAATCAACTTAATTAACATTAAATTACTTTTACTGTGGGACCCAAACTCCACTGACATCACACTCACCTAATATTTCTTAAAACCCGAACTCACAAAGTTGGGGAACATTGATTGTGGACGGATGGAGTATATATATATATATATATATATATATATATATATATATATATATATATATATATATATATACATAACAACTCACCAAGTAGTTGTTACAAAGAGAACGAATCTCAAACAAATAATAAAAACACATGACAACCAACATCAATCATGCAAGGTTGGAAAATACATGTGAGGGGGGCGGCCCATTAGGAAGTTTCCTAGAAACGAGTCGAGTCACTCGGCTCGTGTACCGGACGTTCGTCAAACGACTCCGTTAAATACACTCCATTTAATCATCAATATATTTATATTAATTAATTAATATAAATAATTAATTATATCAAAAACAAATATATTTCTCTAAGAAATATAATTTATGAATTAAATTAATTACCCGGTAACTTAATTTTAATTCATAAGACCGCTATTTGATTTATCCAATAAATCATAATTAGATATCTAATATTTAATATAATTAGAGAGATAATAAATTCACATTTATCCGTCAACGTTCCTGATGCGCGACTCTGTAGGTCCGTCTCAGTCGGTCTGGGAGGAACCAATGAGTGCGGGCAGCACTTAGCCAGCCTAGCGGGCCGCACTGTAAACCCCGACTGAGAATGAATGAAGGGATCATTCCAGAACCATTATGTCGTGAATACCATATACATATAGACCCTTCATCAGATGTCCCGGTCAAGTCCTCGGGTCACGGTAAAGTCAAACCCTAATGTTGACGAGACTCTATGCATGTGTAATGCAAATCAAGACCGAATGATTAATGGTGTATCTAATACGACTATATCAGAATGCTTTGGCTAAAGACTTATGATCTTATTTGACATTAACTATATAGGACATTCACCTGCTTACTAACATGAGATAGAATACTTTCTTAGCGTACAGTAAAGACTGCTACCTGCCCGTATAGTCCGCACTTCGAGGTCGATTCAGCATTTAAGCAAATGAGTCTAACTACTCTAATGACAAACTAAACGTAACCGGCACATCTTCTACTAAACCCTCAAGTCAAAGGTCCACATATACTATCACAACCTTTCTATTCGTCATCGACTCTCCGGGAGTGAATACCATGTGACTGAATCAAGTATGAGTCGTGTTCGAGTATACTGGTCCCACCAATATACTTATAACTATGCTATTAAGACATGCAAACGTCCTAGCATCAATTATACAAGTCTTACTAAAACTTAATGCCCATTTATGTTTATTGACTTGCAAACGATTTACGTAAATGAACTCTAAACACTTCCAGTGCATTTTCTCTTATCCGATAACGAGAATGGAATGCTCGTTTTATTTACATGGACTTCACTTCAATATTTACCAAATCAAGACTGAATTTGAAATACAATAAACAGTGAATGAATCGTATTGCATTTTTATTAAACTATTCCATAATTACAAATACAATGCCCCTACACTCTCATCCCCTGAGTGGCATTCGATGGCATATTCCTAACAACCTCCAACTTGCACTCAATGCCACATATCATGGTATCCAATACCCATGTTCTTTAGATGTCTTTCCAAGACGGCCTGAGATAATGTCTTAGTCAGCGGGTCAGATATATTGTCTTCCGAGTCTACTCTTTGCAACGAAGCATATCATTTATCAATCATCACTCGAATGATGTGATACTTTCTCTCTATATTCTTGGTGTTGTGGTGAGCCCTAGGATCCTTGGCTTGGGCGACAGCTCCATCATTATCACAGAATAGTGATATAGGCAGCTCCGCGTTACGCACCACTTGAAGTTCTTGCACAAACTTCTGCCTTCAAAATGCTTCTTTGCTAGCCTCTGAGACAGCTTGGTACTCTGCTTGGCAGGTGGAATCTGCAGTAGCAGTTTGCTTGGAGCTTCTCCAAGATACTGCTCCTCCATTAAGAGTAAACAAATACCCATATATTGACTTAGAGTCGTCATTGTCTCCTTGAAAATCAGAATCGGTGAATCCCATCACCCTCAGTTCTCCACTACCGTAAGTAAGAACCAAATCTCTAGTTCTTCTTAAGTACTTAAGAATGTTCTTTTTAGTAGTCCAGTGTTCCCTTCCCAGGTTTGCTTGAAATCGACTTACCATACTCACAACGTAGGCTAAGTCTGGTCTTGTACACAACATAGTGTACATGAGGCTACCCATGGCCGAGGCATAGGGTACCTTACTCATCTCTCTCTTGTCTTCCTCACTTTGAGGACACATTTTCGTGGTGAGATGAATTCCATATCGCATGGGAAGAAAAACTCTTTTAGATTCATCCTGTAACACCCCGAGATATTCGGAATAATTACAGCGCCGTAAACCCTTTAAGTAAGGATTTACAAGGCTAATTTTAAAAAGAGTGTAAATATAAACCAATCGTACAACTGAAGATCAAATACAGATTTGATTCAACCGATCAAATAAGTTAACTTATACAACCATATCGAAGGGACATTATTAAAACAGACGTACTCGAGTACTAAAATAGACTAAGGAAACACATCACAATAACAATAAACATCAACCACATCACTGAGCCATTCCATCGTCCTGTCGGTACTGTGGTTGCCTCCCCGCTCCTCGGCTACCTGAACATCAAAACAATGTCCACCCCCGAAGGGGTTAGCAAAACAATGCTAGTACAAGTATCATCATACAATAAATCATTAATGCATCAGGAAACATGCAAAACGGACTTCCGCCACCGGAATCCAACGATGCGAATCCTCACGATTTCATCAACACTATACAAGGTAATCCAGCGATCCAGCGCCCTCAGCATAGATCCCCATGATGATCCCGACCCACCAACGCATGGTGGAAAACCCCACCAACGATCCAGCGCCCACAGCATAGAACCCCATGAAGATCCCGTCGTACCAACGCATGGTGGACATTCGATCCAGCGCCCTCAAGATAGATCCCCATGATCCCCTGATCATTTAAACCATAAATCCATCAAGTATGCATACACATATGCATTTCAATACGTTCATCAATACGAACAAATAACAACTAATATCACGAGAATTTTCAGAAATACGTCTCATATTCAACAATATGAACAAAACCACAAGCATGATCAAAGTTTCAATATAAGTCGAACTCGACATATGATACTTGCCTCGGAGATGGCAATAATGTAATACTTCGACAAACGTCACGCGTCCGTATGTCACCGCCCCACGATCGACCCCTATGCAAGGCTCGCACCTTGTTCAAAAAGAAATACAAGGAACTTAACATACCACTCGATACTAACATACGCTCACCGAATACTAATATCAAGATCGTAAAGTAGTGACACTAGGTTGGTTCACGGTTAGAACACTAAGTAAGAACTGAACCGGGAACGATAAGGCACTCTATAAGGGCTGAACGATCATTTCGAATATGAAGTACCGTTGTTTAAAAGTTCATTGTTTCACAAGATGTTGAGGGTTTCGTGTTAAATAAGGAAAAGAATGTCAAATCCCCATATGATCGGCCAAGATGATTCGACCCCCAATATTACTCAAGACGACAAGCATGCTTAAATATTACGCAAGGAAAACGACACTACGGTGATTCGGTTTAAGTTCAAGGACCTGGTCGATATATATATGTATTACCTCAAGAACATGGAGGACAATGTCATAACAACTTCTTCTAACATATATGAATTTCTCCAATGGAACATAAAAAGGAATCAGAGAATATAACCGAAATCATGATTATTACTCCCACGAATTAAGGATGCTACAAGTTAAGGTTTCATCCACCGAGGCTAAAATCAAGACTCTACGTAATGAAAGAAAGATAAGGTATAATCGGGTTCTAAACTTCAAAACATGGTGCTGGACTCAAAAGATCATTATCTAGTCCAATGATTTCCAAAAACAAGCTCAACGTATAGTTAAGAATGTAAACTTTAGCTTGGTGAATCGTAACATACCTTAAGAGATGTAAGAATAAGATAATCTTCAATAAACTCTTCACCGGAAGCTTGATCACCAACTCTCCCGGTCTAAGCTTCCCAAAATCGGAGGTAAATGATGATATGAGGGATATGAGGTGAAGGATAGTCTCAAGGACACAAAAATCGGCCAAGGCAAAAGTGGGAAATGAAGTGAGGGTCATGTTCTATAAATACATTTCTAAGTATTACGTACGTTATGCAATAACCCCTTACGTACGTAACAAGCTTAACGTACGTTATACCCTAGCCTTTAGCGTACGTAATCGCCTGACCAGAGTTCCCTGGACTGATTTCGCCATTTCTTTACGCACGTAATCACACGGGTTTTACGCACGTAATACTCATGTCTATAGCGTACGTAACACATGCACCATAGCGTACGTAACGCCTATGTCCAGGTTCATGCGGGAATCACACGAATCTTCCCCGGCCCTCTCTTCGGCCCCCACAAGCCGACCCTTATCCGAACCTAAGTTAACTTAGCTTACGTACGTTAAGAACATCAGATAACGTACGTAACACTGCATCCTTAGCGTACGTTATGAACGCTTGCTAACGTACGTTAGTACGTGCAAAATCATGCATGCAATGCTTAAAGTTATAAAAACATAAGGGCACAAATACGGGAAACCAGTCTACGATTTATAACATCACGAAGTCGAAATAATACAAGGTTGAGTACAAGGTAAATACACCATTTATTCGGGCATTACACATCCAACCTGAATCTTCTCAAGATTTTATCTATATAGAGGGCTTGGGAAAGTACAATCATTCTTCGTGGTCTATCTATGTAAAAACGGATCCTTAGAATATAGAAATCTTCTCCCAAGTCTTTCATGGAGAACGTTTTAGAAAGCCAAGCCTTCACAGTGCTGAGCATTTCTACATTATTTCCTATAAGAATATCATCTACATATAGTACTAAGAACGCAATGTTGCTCCTACTGACCCTTTTGTAAACACATGGTTCCTCCTCATTTCGCACGAAGTCAAAGTCCTCTGACTACTTCATCAAATCGAAGGGGTCGTCCTCACGACTATCAGGTGCATCGTGGAGACCAGTTCCTCGACATGTGTATAACCATACCTCTCAGGTACGTGAGACACCTTATCAGACCTTCAAAGTGGAGGTTGTGTTACAATAGGTTCGGTTCCTGATCCCTGATCAGATGTCTCCTTAGGACTTTTATTATGCTCTTCCAAAGAGATATTTGTACCCGAGCCACCTTCCTGAATGAACTCATCCTCAAGGAAGTGTGCTTGTAAAGCCAAAATGACACTATGGTCTTCTGGCATATAGAATAGATAACTTATCAGGTCCTCTGGGTATCCAATGAAACGTCTCTTGATGGACCTTGCTTCCAGTTTGTCCACCTAAGCCTTCTTCACATAGGTTGCACATCCCCAAATCATTATGTGATTAAGACTTGGTTTCTTACCCTTCCACATCTCATGCAGAGTGATAGGAATAGATTTGGAAGGACATCTATTAAGGATATAGGCAGCGGTTAGTAAGGCTACCCCCATAGGTAAATTGGTAAATCAGTGTAATTCAACATTGAGCGGACCATGTCCAACAAAGCCCGATTTCTCTTTTCTGAAACACCAGTTAACTGTGGGGTTCCTGGTGGCGTGAATTGTGAAACTATTCCATGTTCCTTAAGGAACTCATCAAACTCTATGCCCATATATTCACCACCTCGGTCCGACCGAAGTGCTTTGATATGACATCCAGTCTGTTTTTCAACTAAGGCCTTAAATTCTTTTAATTTAGTAAAGGCTTCGGATTTATGTTTCATTAAGTACACAATCCCATACCTAGTATGATCATCTGTGAATGTTATGAAATATTGATATCCATCTCGGGCCACTTCTAAAGCATCACAAATGTCGGTATGTAGTAACCCAAGTTTATCGGCAGGCCTTTCAAAAGTTCCTGTGAAGGGGGACTTAGTCATTTTGCCTCCAAGTCAAGATTCACAAGTTGGATAGGGTTCTACACCCAATGGACTTAAAAGTCCATCTTTCTCCATTTTCTGAACCTTGGTCTGACCAACATGACCAAGTCTAAGGTGCCACTTAAGAGCTTGATTAGTATCTTGCCTGCCATGTTTCCTAGTTATAGTGTTCACTACTGTTTTATTTTTGAAGTTCTGATGATATAAACCATTCAACAATGTAGCTGTGCCAACCAATTTATTTCGAAAATAAATTTTACAACTACCATTGCCAATGAAGAAACAAAATCCTTTCCGATCCAAGACTTGAATGGATACAATGTTTTTATACCCCTTGGGCAAAACAAGTACTTCATCTAATGTCAAAATACCGGATTCTAAACCCAGTAGGATTTATCCAATATCGGTTGCCTCGACACTTTGTCCGCTTCCGACAGTGATCATAACTTCCCCAGCTTCAAGTTTCCTACTTCGTCCCAGATCCTGATTCAGAGTACAAATATGAGAAGTGGCACCTGAATACAGAATCCATGAAGTAGAATATACAATAGCAGAACAATTGGTTTCAAAAACAAAAATTTCCGTACCTGATGCGCCATTAATCTTAGGACAAGTACTTCGCCAGTAGCCCAGCTCACCGCACAAGGCATTTGTCCGTAGGTTTTGGACCGCCTACCTTTTGAACCTTTTGGGCCTTGCCCTTTCCTTTCTGTACCCCTTTCTTGGGTTTGTACTGCTCGTAGGTATTTTTATTCTTGTTCTTGGACCTCTGAGGCCCAGAAGAAATCACAAGAGCATCCTCTCTCGGTTTAGTCTTCATGTTATACTGTGCCGTCACCAGTTTATTCATTAGCCCAGCTAATGTGCATGAAATTTCATTACAGTTGAAATTCACTACAAACTGCGTGAAAGAGTCTGGGAGAGATTGAAGGATGAGATAAATTTGCATATTAAAGTTGAGCACCTCGAGCCTCTCAATCATAGAGATTATATTGAGGACGTGGTCTCCCACGTTCTCCCATTCTTTCATCCTAGCACTGAACAACTGCTTCGATATCTCATATCTAGCAGTCCTACTGTGCTCTCCAAAAAGTTCGGTCAAATGTGCGAGAATCTGCCTAGAAGAAGTCATTTTCTCGTGCGCTCTCTGTAGCTCGTTTGTCATTTAGCCCATCATAAAGACACGGACTATCACGTCATCCTTGACCCATTTTTGATGGACGTCAATATCTTCCTGATTACCTCTAGTCCAGTTCCAAGACGTATCCCATAGACTCCATACTGAGTACAATCATCAGATTCCGCAACCAGTCAACAAAGTTGGGTCCAGTTAAGAGATTCTTTTCAAGTAATATTGCAAGTGGGTTCTTAGACATTTTAGAGAGATATAGTTCCGTTTGTATGCTTTGATTTAGACTAGATTGAATTAGTGATTTGTTTTATTATGACCGAGTATAGAATTTAAGGGCTTGTATAATTCTTGTCTTGGCTCCCACTAATTTTATCGGAATTATACACTCCTATGTTATAATCCGGAAGTCATGGTAAGATCGACTTCTTAGTGGTGATCAAGTTCTTTACAAATTTTAACAGACGCAACCTATCAGGTTTCTTGCCAATTAATTTCTGTAAAGTGGTGTCTAACACCAACCCGTCCAATGGATGATTTGATCTTCTTTTACCCCTAGTCTTCATGCCCTCAACCTATCAGGTTTCTTGGCAATCCAGACTATCTAAGTTGTTGACCATCAACGTCTATTAGTTTGACTATTGAATCTCACCCGGCAACCTATCAGGTTTCTAGGGGCGAAATTTATCACCATCCGAAGGCATCTAATGCACTCAATAATTTTTCAACCTATACCAAATGTACTACCTCGATAAATCGGAAGCATAGCACACCAGCTCGGGTATCAATTTTCTACAAGTTTGATGGAAGGTAGGAAACCTCGTAACCTTTTTCAAACTTAGTCTGTTTGTTGTCGGGAGAATTTCGCGATTAATATTACACTTTGCACATTAATTCATTTATACGCACATTTGTATGTTTGTAAATCATTCAAAATGAAAAACAGAAAACAGTAACCTAGTTACTACCAACATATAGCTCATGGACCTATTCCTAAGTACTGGGCCAAACGAATGACCCGATTAAAAAACAATTACAGTCTTCAATTCTTCGTCTTCTCGATCTGTTGTCTTCGGTCTTTGTCATAGCCAAAATAATAATTACATCATTGAAAAAATACCTCCTATACAAATTTTCTAGTAAAAATAAATGGGCTCAAAACGGCCTTTACAACCCAATCAAATCGAACAAATCAAAACTAAGTCCACGAGCTAGATCACCATCACATAAGGATTCCATACAACATGTAACGGCAATAAAATTAAACAATTAATTTTAATATAAATTAATCCAATTAATCTATAAAATTAATCTATTCAATTTCTACTATATTAATCCAATTAATATAAAGTAGCATTAAAATTAAATAATCAATCAATATATTAATTCAATCAATATAAAATTAATCTATTCAATTTTAATAGTATTAATCCAATTAATACTAATAATCATGATTTTAACTCATTCAAAGTAATCCGACCAAAAATAATATTCTTGTTTAATTAATTTCCCTTAACTCAAAAATATTCCAAATATTAATTTAGTCAAATTAAAATTCAATTTAAATTTTGGGAAATAATTACAACGAAATATAAACTTAAAAAGGATTCCCAGACAATCCGGTACTAGGCCCAGCCCGCGGCCCGATTCAAAATCGGGCCAAAACCCCGAGGGGTGCCATGGTCGAGCCATGCTCGGCAGCCTGCCAGCCTCTCGGCAGTCTGCCCGAGTCATCTCGGTAGCAGCAGCCTGTGCAAGGTTGCCAGCATCACCGCCGGCACTCTGCTTCTTCATTTTTGACTCGTTTCCAAAAATGTGATGCTACAACGAACAATTAAAAAATCTACGATTATACCATACATAATTTCTAATCATAAACATCATCCAAAAGCATTCAAAATGTACAAATAATCGAATATACGATATCATTGACCTCGCTCTGATACCACTGTTGGGATTCCGGAAATAAAACAAAATACACAGCGGAAAAAAAACGAATCCCAAACAGGATCGATCAAGTAATGTATATACGAAAAATAAATACGAAGATAAAGGATCATACCCTTGAAGCCTTTGAAATAAATATTCGTAAGATGGATGATGATCACAAACCTCGTCACGAACACGAAATCCCTTCATTCCAAACACCGAAACTTCGATGCCTCTACCTCACACGCGTCGGAAGTTGCCCGGAAAAATTCTACGTAATTCCGTTCTCTAAGAACACGGCTAGGAAATTATCATAGGAATTTTCTCTCTATTTTTTTTTCTTATTATTTCTCACCTCTAAGATGAAGAATAAACCTTGAAAAAATATATCCTCCTCCCTTCAAAAAAGCTTCTGCCGAGACACAAGCTTGCAAGAACAAAAATTTGCATGTTGTTATTGTGATGAGTTTTGTTATTATATATATACATAACAACTCACCAAGTAGTTGTTATAATGATAAAGCATCTCAAACAAATAATAATAACACATGACAACCAACATCAATCATGCAAGGGTAGAAAATACATGTGAGGGGGGCGGCCCATTAGGAAGTTTCCTAGAAACGAGCCGAGTCACTCGGCTCGTGTACCGGACGTTCGTTAAACGACTCCGCTAAATACACTTTGTTTAATCATCGATGTATTTGTATTAATTAATTAATCTCATTAATTAATTATATCAAATACAAATATATTTCTCTAAGAAATATAATTTATGAATTAAATTAATTAACCAGTAACTTAATTTTAATTCATAAGACCGCTATTTGATTTATCCAATAAATCATAATTAGATGTCTAATATCTAATATAATTAGAGAGATAATAAATTCACATTTATCCATCAACGTTCGTGATGCGCGACTCCGTAGGTCCGTCTCAGCCGGCATTGGGAGGAACCAATTAGTGCGGGCAGCACTTAGCCAGCCTAGCGGGTCGCACTGTAAACCCCGACTGAGAACAAATGAAGGGATCATTACAGAACCATTATGTCGTGAATACCATATACGTATAGACCCTTCATCAGATGTCCCGGTCAAGTCTTCGGGTCACGGTAAAGTCAAACCCCACTGTTGACTAGACTCTATACATTTGTTAAAGCAAATCAAGACCGACTGATTAATAGTGTATCTAATACGACTATATCAGAATGCTTTGGGCAAAGACTTATGATCTTATTTGCCATTAACCGTATAGGACATACACCTGCTCACTGACAGGAGATAGAATTCTTTCTTGGCGTACAGTAAAGACTGTTACCCACCCGTATAGTCCGCACTTCGAGGTCGACTCAGCAATTAAGCAAATGAGTCTAACTACTCTAATGACAAACTAAACGTCAATGGCAAATCTTCTACTGAATCCTCAAGTCAAATGTCCGCGTATACTATCACAACCTTTCGATTCGTCATCGACTCTCCGAGAGTGAATACCGTGTGACTGAATCAAGTATGAGTCGTGTTCGAGTATATTGGTCCCACCAATATACTTATAACTATGCTATCAAGACGTACACACGTCCTAGTATCAGTTATACAAGTCTTTACTAAAACCTAATGCCCATTTAAGTTTATTGACTTGCGAATGATTTACGTAAATAAACTTTAAACACTTCCAGTGCATTTTCTCTTATCCAATAACGAGAATAGAATGTTCATTTTATTCACATGGACTTCCTTTCAATGTTTACCAAATTAAGAATGCATTTGAAATACAATAAACAGTGAATGAATCGTATTGGCTTTTTATTAAATTATTCCATAATTACAAGTACAATGCCCCTACTCTCTCATCTCCTGAGTGACATTCGAGGGCATATTCCTAACACCTCCAATAGCCTATCTCACCGCGGTTGAGACATACGTCCGTTTTCTTGGGCCTTTTGCTATTTTAAACCATTGGAGCCTTGTCCTTATCTTTCTGTACCCCACCTTTTGGCTTGAACTGTTTCTTGCCTTTCTTCTTATTGTTCTTGGACCTCCAAGGCCCCGAAGAAAGTACAAGAGCAGCCTCCTTCGGCCTAGTCTTCATCTGAGACTGTGCCCTGCTCAGATTGTTCATTAGCCCAGCTAAATTACATGTAATCTCATTGCAATTAAAGTTCATGACAAATTGAGTGAAGGAGCTAGGAAGTGATTGAAGAATGAGGTCAATCTGGAGCGAAACGTTTCTACTAAAATCAAGAGCCTCCAATCTCTCGATCATAGATATTATTTTGAGGAAGTGGCGCCCAACTTTCTCTCCTTCCTTCATTCGAGCATTAAACAACTGTTTTGATATCTCATACCGAGCAATTCGACTGTGCTCCCATAAAGTTCAGTCATATGTGCCAGAATCGCCCTTGAAGAGAACATTTTCTCATGGGCCCTCTGAAGCTCATTGTTCAAAGAGGCCATCATGAAACCACGGACCCTGACATCATTTTTAACCCATTTATCATGGGCATCAACTTCTTCCTGATTATCCCTGGTCCTTGCAGGAGCCGGTTGGATGCCCGCCTCCAAGATGTATCCCTACGTATCCATACTGATGACTATCCTCAGATTCCGGAGCCAGTCCACAAAGTTGGTTCTAGTTAGAGTGTTCTTTTCAAGTAGAAATGCGAGTGGGTTAAGTGTCATTTTGAGAGATGTTTGTTAACTGCAGAGAATAATTTAATATTCATTAGTGTTTGTTTAATTATGATCCGAATAAAGAATTTAAGGACTTTATTTATTTATAACTCGGCTACCACTATTTTATCGATATTTAAACACTCCCATGTGAAATCCGAAAGTTACGGTTGACTTTATAGTGGTGATCGATTTCTTTAGAAAGTTTAATAGAGGGCAACCCATTCGGTTTTTATTCTATCATTATTTATAAAGTGGTGCCTAAAATCAACCCAACTAATGGATGATTCGATCTCGTTTTACCCCTAATTCACTTGCCCTAAACCCATTCGGTTTCTATGGCTCGCTGAACTATCTGAGTTTAAACCGTAAACTCCTATTAGTCTGACAGTTGAATCTCACCCGGCAACCCATAGGTTTCTAGGGGTTTGACTTGTCACAATCAAAGGCATCTAATGCACTCTAGGAATTTTTCAACCATCCCCAAAAATATTACCCCGACATACTCGGAAGAATAATATTTTGATTTAGATTTCAATTTTCCATGAGTGTGATGGAGGGTAGGAAACCTTGTCAACTATATAACTTAGTGTTTATAAGTGGGAGTTTAACGTGATTATATGTTACACTTTGCACATTAATCAGTTTATAAGCGCGGCTTGTTGGTTTGTTTGTCTGTCATACAATATGAAAACATATACAGCCTAAATCTAACAACATGCAGTTCATGGACCATTCCTAAGTACCGAGTCTTCATCGACTCGATAAAATACAAATAATCTAATTACAAGTCTTCAATCTTCGTCTTCATGGCGGTTCATCATCGACTCTTCGTCATAGCTAATTTATTACATAAATAAAATTTGCCTCTAATATAAATTTACAAAAATAAATTGGCTCAAAACGGTCATTACAACCCCATCGAATAAAGATTCAATAAACTAAGTCCATGAACTACATCACCGTTCAAATAATAATACAACTATTATATTAAAATAAATAGCAAAATATAATTAATCAAAATATTGATCCAATCAATATAAAATTAATTCATCTATTAGAATTAATCCAATTAATTCACATAACCGTTAATTCACACATAATTATATCTTAGTCAAATTAAATTCAGTTTAGTTTGCCAGAAATTAATTTACCGAACGAAATATAAAAAATAGAGTCGAGACCACACGGCCCAGGCCAAGCCCACGACCGCTACCACGAGGTCTGAAAGTCGGACCGCGGTCCTTCACAAAATGGGACCGCATGGCAGCGGCCTGCTATCTCCCGGCAGCTCCGAGCTGTCGGGTCCAATCACATTTCTGGCTTGTCTTTTTGTCCCGAATCTAAAAAATAATATTTTTCTAATCTTTATATTGCACATTTATATCAGTATTTCAAAAGAAAAAAATAAATTTATATAGTAACTTAAAATCATGAAAAATAATTTTTAGATGAACTTAAAAATTAATGATTAAAATAATTATGATTATAAATCATAAAAAATTCAATCAAGCATTCTAAATGCAAATATCGAATATACGATCGCATCGACCTCGCTCTGATACCACTTTTGGTTTTCGGTGATTAAAATCGAGATACGCAATGGAAACAAACCGGTCCAACCGGATTAAAACCAAACCCCAAAAAATAGATCGATCAAGCATCGTATAAATGAATATAAAATGGCGAAGATAAAATTAAAATATTATACCTTCGTAGACCGTTGATAATATCTTCTTGAGGAAAATTTCACGAGCCAAGCTTTGATTGTTTTCGGCCACCAACACGAACACGAATCTAATTCGTTGTAGCTTGATGAATGATCAAAACACTGAAGATGTTGAGTGTCTCTATGTTATCATGTGTCGGATATTGATCGAAAAAATAATATAATTCGTTCTCAAAGAACACGACTAGGTATTGATACAGTATTTTCTTTTCTTCTCTTCTTCATTTTCTTTCTCTCAAAGATGAACAAAAAAGTAAAAATTGATTTTCTCGTCTTCACTCTAAAAACTCACGGCTGGAGTAATGTGTGATTGTGTGTTTTCTTGATTCTTCTCATCAAATGAAAGACCGTGTATTAATAATACTAAGGTGAGATCATAATGATTAGACTTACCTACTCACCCATTTTGTCTTCATCTCATAATTAAAAACACGCTCACATGACAAGAAGCTTCATGGAAGCTAAGAGGAAAGAGGGAGAGGCGGCCTATTGGTGGTAGATGAGAAAATGAGCCGACCCACTCGGTCCGTGTACTGGACGTTCGCGTGTCTAGCCCATTAAGTACACTTCGTTTTATCTCGAATGTATTTATACTTTATTATTAGTCCAATTAATTAATTTTAACAAATACAAAATTATAAAAATTTATTTCTAAGAAATAATTATTTATGAATTAAATTAATCACCCGATAATTAATTTCAATTCACTAGAACTCGTGATTTATTAAATAAATCAAATTAGATATCTAATATCCAATATTAATAAAGAGATAGTAAATACATATTTTATCGATCAAATATCCTTGAGCGCGACTCCATAGGTCCGTCTTAGTCAGCAATGGAAGGAACCAAGGAATACGGGTAACACTTAGCCAGTCTAGTGCTCCATACCGTATCCAACTAAGAACAAATGATCGGATCATTCCAAAACCATTATGTCGTCAATACTGTATACGTATCTACCCTTCAATTATATGTCCCGGTCAAGTATTAGGGTCACGGCAAAGTCAAAACCTATTGTAACTTGACTCTATGTATTCTGTTAATGTAAATCGAGATCACCGAGCTCTTGTGTATCAAATACAACTATCTCCAATTGCTTTGGACAAAGATTTATGATCTCGTTTTCTATTAACCGCATAAGACATGTACCTGCTCACTAACAGGAGAAAGAATCCTATCATGGTATTCAGTAAAGACTGCTACTTGCCCACTAAGTTGCATTTCGAGGTTGACCCCACCAACCGATGATTAGATCAAACTACTCTAATGACTAACTTAATATCATAAGCACATCTCGTACTTAAACCTAATAAAGTCAATGGTCCACGTATACCTATCACAACCTTTTGGTTCAATCATTGACAATCTCTAAGTGATATTCATTTGACTGAATTGAGGTGAGTCGTGTTCGAGTATAC
Organism: Orobanche coerulescens; assembly: GCA_033398695.1. NCBI lineage: Eukaryota > Viridiplantae > Streptophyta > Magnoliopsida > Lamiales > Orobanchaceae > Orobanche > Orobanche coerulescens. The sequence continues at coordinate 91,485,722 of CM065814.1, forward strand.
TAGTCCCATTAGCATACCTATAACGTGTGCTCCCACTACCCCTTAATGGAGACAGGCACTCTATATGTCAAAAGTACACGTTATACAAGTCTTATCTAAACTTACTTCCTAATTAAGTCTTATCCACTTGCGAACTAGTTAAGTATGCAAGCCCTAAACACTTCCACTGTCTATCTCTTTATCTCCATTAGGAGTGCAATGTTTGCTCTCAAGTGCAAGGACTATTACTCTATATACCAAATCACAATGCCCGTGATATACAATAATATAGAAATAATTAATGCCTTATTTAATTTAATATTCATAATTACAATACAATGCTCTCACTCTGTCATCCTCTTAGTGGTATTCGATGGCATATTCCTAACAGTATGGGGGTATTCCACCCAAGGATGCCCGACAAGGCATATGGAGATCTATGCTAAGGGCGCTGGATCACGGATAACCATGTATGCTGCAATTTGATTTGGGTTCAGAAACCTTGAGGATTATGACATGTTACTTGTTAATATCCTAGGATATTAAACTGATTTGATATTTAAAGATTTTGAAGGGATGTTTTATGAAAATGATTGTTGGCTTGACACTCAATCGGTTTTTTTTAAAAGATTTTCCGTTTATAAAATTCGCGTGATGTGGAATGGGATTTGGGTTGAGACCCTAATATTTCAAAATGTTTTCATAACTTCACAGTTGACGTTCTAAAAGGGCTTTTACATTTCCCAAAAGTCTCGAGATGATGAATCATTATCAAAGACTAGAGTTTGTTTTCTAGACGTAAAAACCTCTTGGGAAATTCTCTCAATCTTTGTCGTTCATCGACTATGACTGATATTTAGGGATGTCAATGGGTCGGGTAGGGTACGGGTATGTCTCCTCCATACCCTACCCTATTTGATTTGGATCGGGTTCGGGTATTACCCATCGGGTAATCGGGTACCCAATGGGTATTCGAGTACCCGTATATCCTATATTTAAGAATATAAATATTTTTAATATATATCATATACACATATAATGTAATTAATAAATTCAATTTAGTATAATAAATATCTAAACAATAATATGTATATAACAATATATATAATATATAATATAACATAATATTTATTAATATATAATAATAATATATTTATATAATTCAAATGGGTAATCGGGTCGGGTAATCGGATCGGGTAATCGGGTAATATATTATACCCATACCCTACCCGTACCCGATCATAAAATTTTGGGTTCGGCCGATATCCGATCCGATTTCGGGTTTATCCGACGGGTCGGATCGGGTACGGATAAAGTTGACATCCCTACTGATATTTATATGGTATATTTTATATGATTAGAATACTTGCACTAGCAAATTCGAATTGCTAACCACTTTAATAAGGGAACTGCGTTTGATGCATTTCAAGTATTCTTAGTTCGAGGGGTCAGTCACAGGGTCGACAAGGAAGAAGACAAGCTTCGATACTAATCAATTGTGAGTCAGGTTTCTTTATATTGTTGAGTTGCATCCCATTTCGGCTTCTCTATATTGGCCCTTGCGTGGGTCGATGATGTAATTTGTGCAGGTTGTGTTACTTGTGTCTTGGGTGTGACCTTTTCGGTCAGTGTATATTGAGTTTTCGACCTCATTGGTCTGTATTTTATGTAGTTTGACCCTAGACGGTCAAACATTACGATGTATATTATAGTGTCTAGCCTGGTAGATCCTTGTGAGAAGGATTTATAGCTTGTGATATTCCCTTATGGTTTTTGGGGTGTTACATTTATGGTAATAGATCTTAGGTTGTGGAAACCTAGGCTGGCAGGTCGAGTCGAGTTGTGTTTTGTTGCTTCGTTCGATTTGGTTAATTGACGAGTTGAGTTGTGTGTTGTCGCATCATGTTGTTTATGTTGTCGTTTGAGATTAGCTCGTGGGCGACCTACATCTTCATATGACTTGTGGATGTGAATCTCCTCTTTTATGTGCGATATCTTGTGTTTCATAAATTTTTTTATAAGTATGAGTTGAGATGGAACTTGTGTTTGATACTTGTGGTATATTGCGCGCGTAGTGGTTGGAATACAGTGGTGGACTAGATTATGAGTGGCGTAATATGATGTGAATTTTTGGACATTGATGTGTTCTAGAAAGCCTGCTGGTGATAGAGTATGTTAAGAATTTAGACAGATGGTCATGATCTTTGTTTGCATTCGGACCTATGAAGATGTGTTTGTTAAACTGGTGATTTAGTTACCAGACATGTATATGTTTGATAATCAATTATTTTGACTGATTATTATTTTTCCCGGTATGGGTATTTTTAAATGGATTTCTAATTTATTGTGAACTTGAGAATATTTGCGTAAAATCGATTTTGGAAAATATTTGTCTATACACGTAAGCGATGACTTAACATACACTTTTTAAACATTTTGAGTTTTGACGAAATGGTTATTTTTCTTTTCGATGACGATTACATGGAATTATTTCTCCGTTGTGTACTGCGTGGTTTTATAGCATTGTGGTTTTCGTCGGTGCGACTTATCAGTGCATGAGTCGCATTGATCGTATGCTTGTGCATGTGCTAACATATGTTGTGTCTCGTCATATGATTTTTTTCCTTATGGATCGTTATAGCTTCATTTCATGCTGTGAGTCATGGCATTGTCGGGAAGTTGCTTCATTATACCGTCTTTAGACCAGTTGTTGTCAGCACATGTTACGTACGCTAACAAGTGCATTACATATGTAACTGATGAAGGTTTACGATATGTACATAGTTAAAGTACGTTGATATACGTGTTGGTTGAGGCAATAGCTTATGGAGAGGATTTAGTGTGTGCTGCATGAGGCACATAATTGTTACGTACGTAACGGTAGGGTATGTTATGTACGTTAGCATGCCTGAAGGATGGAGGCAGTAACCCCTTGGTTGTAATATCCAGGATTTCTACTACTGTTGTTTAATGTTATTTTATCCGAGTTATATTGTACAGTGTGGAATCTGTACCATATGGATAAAATAATTGAAAGACGGAGACTCCTATACTTGTATAATTGTTGTACTTGGTCGACAATTAAATTTGAGGATATCGTGTATTAGATATATCGTATGAGAATATTATTGGAAGGAGCATGTGTATTCAGTATTTCGTGTGTATGTATCTAGTATGTTGAGACGTTGGACAAGAATAGTTGAAAATGGCTAAGTACAACCATGTTAGCGCACGCTACGAGGTATACTTAGCATACGCTAATACACAAGGATTACGTACGTTAAGAAGTAGAGTTAACGTACGTAAGGTTCACAGCTATTACGTAAGTTAAGTAAATGGGTTAACGTACGTAAAGCTCATATCGGACAGATCAGGCTATGGCCGATAGGTGGGTCCCGTGGTCGGCAGCTTTAGGCGAAGAACGTGCATGGGCGAGTCAACTCCTAGATAACGTACGCTATGAGTAGTGCATTACGTACGTTAAGTGGAGATTTACTATAGCGAGTCAACACACGTATTACGTACGCTATGAAGGAAGTATTACGTACGTAAGCGAGTGAACGAAACAAGTCAGTGAGTTCTGGAATGATGTTGCGTACGCTATGTAGGACGTATAGCATACGCTGGGGAGCATTATGTACGTTAATGTTGAGTGATAACGTACGTAATGAGCGATGTAGTTTATAAAATAAGGATTGGTTCCTCATTTCTTCACGAGAAAAAATCAATACCTTCCTCCAAACTTCGTCCTTCTGAGTGTGTTAGTGAGAATAAACCTCTTCCAACTTGATTCCAAGCTTGGAAACATGGATTTGAGGCTTAGATATGAAGATATGGTTGACCCTTGAGGTGTTTGATGGTTTTGTTCATGTTCTTGAGGTATGTTATTGAACTCTACACTTTGATTTCAGATTTTTGGCATTGTTATCCGTATTTGCTTCGTATAATGATGATTAGGGTGTTGTTGTTACATTTCTTGAGGTTACGTGAAGTGTATATTGAAGAATATGATGATACATGACTTGGATTATGAATTTGATGATTATCTACATGTTAAAAGATATTGAATTGTGTTGTTTTGATGGCTATGAACATGATTTCGAATAACTTAGTGTTCTTGAGGAACTTCTTGATGAATTTAACATAGCAAGACGATCATATGTTGAATTATCATTATGAAGATCAATATTCGTTAAGTCGTGTTGATTGTATTGGTAGAATTCGTATGTTCTTAATGAAATACGAATCATGATAAACAATTTGGAATCTGGAAAGATTGTGACTGATCGTCGAATATGATTTCCTTTATATTCGTATGAATTCGGAATAGAGTATGTCATGTAATCCTTGTTATCGAGATGAGTTGATCGTTGATATGATTATCGGATTATGGAAACGTATCGTGGTTATGAATTTGTGATTGATTGATTCAGTTGTTCGGATTTATGTTTAGTCGGGATAATTGTGGAACCGTTGGGTTTATTGATTGGTTGTATTGATTGTTAAGTCTGATCATCGAGTTTCAGTTTGTATTATAGATATGAGTTTGTATTTGTTGAGTTGGACTATTTGGTTCGGTATATGATCGAAGTGTCGTTGAACCGACATAACCGACTGGTCGGTTATGTCGGTTATTGATTGTTATTGGATTGTTGTTTATTGATTACTTCAATAGGTTGTGAGCATTAATCGATGGTTATAATCGTCCACTAGAAAGTGTGTTGCGGTCGTATTCGAGAACATTCGTGAATTGCTTTGGTCGGGAGCCGAGGAGCTTGTAGACGAAGGCAAGGAATTGGTAACGGCTTCATCATCGTCGTGTCGGTATCGAGGCAAATATTACTTGCACAGTTCATAATATATAATGAATGGTTTCAATTTCATTCGTTTATAATTCGTATAGCAATGATTATAATTGTGAACACATGGGATTTTTGATTGTAAGTTGTTTTTGGATTCTGGGAATTTAAATCATAATGTATATGATTTACTTTGGTATTGGTATACTTGAGTATCGAGGATACACTGTGTTATAGCCGAAGACATGAATTATCTACCGTCCGTGACATTTTGGACCGTTGAATATTGAGGATAATTGTTGGTGATGGTTTTGACATCGAGATTGCTCTCGAAGGACTCCGGGGAAGTAATATATCATTTTTGTCATTTTGTGTCGATCATGTTGTCGTTCATTGTGTATTGTTGTTTTGTGCAGTTGTGCATTGTTGTCATATGTCCACCATGCGTTGGTCCGTTAGGATCATCATGGTAATCTATAGCTGTGTGCACTGGATCTTTGGACAGGTATTTCCACCATGCGTTGGTCCGTTGGGATCATCATGGGAATCTATAGCTGTGTGCACTGGATCGTTGGACAGGTATTTCCACCATGCATTGGTCCGTTGGGATCATCATGGGAATATATAGCTGTGTGTGCTGGATCATTGGATTACCATGTGTTGTTGTTGTGCATATGTATATTATGGGTTATCCATCATGTCTTGATCGGATTTCCATTGAGTATACATTGTTGTTATTATCGCGAGCATATTGATATTGTCAAATGAATATGCATTTGTAGGTCTTGTGTTAGGACCATGTCCGTATGTTGTGTTGAACCGAACTGGTATACAGGAGTATGGATGTGGTCAATCATTTGAATAGTTTTCATTTGCATAGTTTTCATTAAGCAAGTTGATTTAATTTTTCAAAATTGATTTCGTGGTCCTACGAAAATTTATGTTCCGAGATTCCGGAAAGAACTTTCGAAAATTTATCTTCTTGATGAGACTATATGATTTCAAACTAGTTTTGAAAATGTGATTGATATACATACGCATTTAGTGCATAGTGCATATCATGGTAAAATTATGAGTGTGACTCACGAACTGGATAACGCATCAATGGTACGATGAAAAAAGATCTGAACTTTGGTATGGTAGTTTGGTTATCCTGGATGATCGGTTGATTGATCAGATAAGAGATATACTGCGTGTTGTAGATTCATGTACAGATTGTAATTTTGGAACTTTGGATTTTGTGATACCGGGGCATATGTGCTATGTGGATCTATTGGTATGGTAGTAGTGTGATTTTACCATAGTAATTTTTGAATAATTTCTTTGTAAGTGTAGATCTGGGGATGGTGACCCCAGGATGGTTGTTTTGGGTAATGATTGGTCGTTCCCAGTCCATGTATGATTGGGTATGTTTGCCAGTTAATGACCGGTTGTGTAAAATCCCTTAAATTCGATAGCTTATCACATGTACAATGTACTAAATCATGATGTAATTTGATAATATTTATTTTACGACATGATACAACCTACATCTATTTTATTTTATTTCACTCTTTAACTTTGTAATTTATTTGATAAACCAAATAATAAAATTAAAATAGTGTATTGATTCACCTATTGGGCTACTTGTCAACACCTAATTACGTGTAGACTCACTAATGGACTCAACCCAACTTAATAAACCCATAAGACTTGAAGTTACAATTCAAAGCCCAACCCAACTAATTAAATCATTTACCACTATAATTATACTCTTAAATTAATAAAAAAATAAAAAAATAATATAACACATACACACACACACATATGGGCGGCCAAAGGGGGGGAAAAAGAGGAGGAATTCTAGTGTCTTCATGCAAGACTCTTGACACATGTTCACATTTCACTTCCTAAACTCATTACTCTTCCCAACCTCATTATATTTCCTTAAATACTTACACAACTACCTACTTTTCACTTCTACACACACTAAAAATCTGAAAATTTGAGAGAGAGAGAGAGAGAGAGAGAGAGAGAGAGAGAGAGAGAGAGAGAGAGAGAGAGAGAGAGAGAGAGAGAGAGAGAGAGAGAGAGAGAGAAGGGGGTAGGGCCGAACCACAAAGGAAGAAGGAGGAAGAAGAAGAAAATTCAACAAGAAATAGGTAATCTCATCCCTTATATCAATTTCCATAATTTCTTATGAAAACCTTCCTAATCTAACTTTAAACTTCAAACATGCAAATATAATACTCACCTTGGGATGCATGGTGATCGTCCGAACCATATAGTGTGAGAGGGGAAGTTGTTTTCCAACTTTCGGGACCTAGAATCGACTAAATCCGGCAAGATCGAGGTGGGTGAAACTCTTTCAAACCTTTAATGTAGAAATCTCTTCTTTTACTTGTGATGCATGTGCTAAATCTGAAGTATTTCGAGATTTTATTGATATGATCTATATTAAAATCTTCATGTTAAAATTACATATTGTGATATTGCGTATAACTATGTGCAATTCGTTTTTCTTAAATTTAATTCTCAAGGATTATGAAAAATGTGGAAGCATGTACTAATCTGAAATTCTTGTATAAATACATGTTTTAAAGATGTATATTATGGTTATAATAATATGCAATACGATTTATTGAATTTAAACGACAACCAATTTGGTAGTCGGATATCGATTTTGTGATAAATTGAATGTTACATATTTTCTTCTAAATGTTGTTGAAAACCCTACCAAAATCTGGAACTTGTGTTTTATGACTAAGTTATGATATGTGGATAATTTCTTTGCGGCCAAAATAGGACTTAAAACGAGCAAACAGAACTTTTGGGCATAAATCGTAATTTCTTAAAGTTTGGAGACTTAACTTAAATTTACGAAAATAAAATATTCTGGACCTTGTACAGTATATATTATATCATGTATGGGCTGTCCATAAAGTTTCAAGTGATTCAGAGTTCGATATCTAAACTTATTAATCCAAATTGCAATTTTAAAATAATTTCAGGGTCAAAATGCAAGAATTCCAAACTTCTGGACCAAGTCCGAAATTTTCAGTAATTTTCACAAATCTGGAATTCCTGGTTCATCATGAGTCATCTCGTAAAATTTCGTTAAATTCCGAGCTAAATTCATAGCTCTATAAGCCTCGGAACGATTTCCTTAAGTTTTGGGGCAATACCGTAATTTCTGGAAATTTCAGTCCCGAAACTGGATATTTATGAATTTTCCTTAAATCTGGAGTCGAGGAAGTATTTTTGGCTTCCTCATAAATTTTCATAACCATCCGATTTCGTTTCATACTCCAAACGCTTAGGCTTGAATCTAAGGGTAAAAACGTCCTTTCAACCTATTTCGGAAAACTCTTATTTTGTTTCGTCGAACCTACCCATTTATATATCTGACCTGAATCCATTAGACCGTTAATAAATTATTGAGAATATTTTTGAATTTATATACAAGTCCTATTCCCTACTACCGTGCCACAAATATAATTAACCATATTCCATACTTAATCAAAAGATGCTATTAAACTCAGTGACCGAACGTTTACGTGATACTTGTGAAATGCGTCAATTGATAACTGTGACTGTCCGGACGGGTCCGCCTCTAAATCTATTGGAACAAAGTGCCACGTCGACGGACGGGGGCCACCTCTTGAGCCCATACGAAACAGAGAGCCAACCTACAATCCAGCGGCCATCTCTTGAACTGTAGGAGCCACCTCTAGAGTCCCGAATCGAGTCAGGACGGTTAGACTAAGTCTTGGATCGAGCAGCGCAGCTGCGGTTCATGAACAAGGCTACCGTTGTTTCCTATTCCCATAACCGAGGAATGGAGTGTTCCGAGGGACTTGGGTCGTAGACTTGGGGTATAATCGCGATTATGGTGTGATCCGGGTATTGACCCACATCTAAGGACATACCGAGCCCATATAAGAGATAAGGAAGCACACGCTAAGTGTGAGAGCGAAGGCTCAACTATTGGGGCGACGACCTATATTGCTAGGAGTAATAAGGAGAGTCTAGATCCAAAGTCCACATCGGCAGGATTCGAAACTGGATTGACTAATCGACTGATTGACTAACTGCCTGACTTGACGTCCATCCACGGGGACAGGATTATTATATTACAACTACAAAATGATTATTGTTTTTAAAATTCCGACGTAATTGTAATTGTTTCCACTTTTTCATAATTGATAAAATCATGCATCACTTAAAAATTTTCAAAGGAAAGAGCCACACTCGCACACGATCACCCACTCATTGAGACCTTTTGTCTCACCCCACTGTTTTCCCTTTTAAACCAGAGAATGAGCAAACAGTAGAGGATGGAGAAGGCTTCGTGGAAGAGGCCGAATAAAAGACTGCCGTCAAGATTTAGGACTTCTGTTTCTGTTGTTATCCCAAATTGTAATAGCTAATTTTGTTTCGTAATCGGATCATTTAGTATTTGGAAAAATTTCTGCTGCAAACTTATGAACAGTGTAATTTCGATTATCAGCTTTTGTCACAACGAATCTTAGTACATCGGGCAATGATTGTTGTTTTGAAATATTATCCAATCGTTATTTTGCTTCCGCTATTTATTGTTGCATTTTGATTGATTTATCGACCGATGCGTCGCGCCCTCGTCCTTCCCGATGTTGGGGGCGTGAAAGGAGTGGTATCGGAGCCCACTTTGTAAGAAGGACACTTACAATGGGCTAACCAGGATAAGATTTTTCGGACTTAGATGGAAATTTCACCTAGGACGAAGTGAACCGTAGGATTGAGACCTAAAATAGATTTCTCGAGTCAATTCTCATTAAGATCTCTTTCGACTTGTCATTATTCACTTGAAATATGCATAGTCAAATTCAAATTCCCCAAGTCATTGGCCAAGGTACTTGATTAAGCATCCACGGCATTTTCCCGACTGAATCAATCCTTCTATTGAACTCTTGAAACGGATATAGTTTATTTCACTTATCCATTTTTCAAAGTCATGTCACTATTCATTCAAAACTGATGAAGTTCCTTTAAACTCCACTAAACTTCATTGTCTTCTTAAAAATAGAGTATTATTGTTCCTATGTCGATAGTATCATATAAGCATATTTGTTGAATCATTAAGTTCACTACCTTAATGATTATTCATGCTTAATAGAGCCTTATATTGGATATTAGATTTTTCGAGATACTGACTTAGTTTTATTTTGTTAATTAGTTGGACCCCACTGGCAAGAAAGATTTGACCAAGAAAAATCAGAATACCCCTAACTCGATATGTATGCTCAGGCGGATAAGCCAAATTTAACCAGAATCAACTATAAGTGTTCAATCGTATACTTAATTCTGCATAACAACATAGAATACTAATAATTCCACAAAAAACTGTTAATCCTCACACATTCCCCTAACTTATAATAGATAGCAGCATCAATACAATGATCGCTCACGCTCTCCTCTACGGGGAGGAATTTGGGAACGATGCCATGGCCCAAGCCCTCACTCAACTGACGAACTTCCTACAACAGCAGACCGCTAACAACAGAAACAACAACGAAACTCATGATCGCACCTTGGAAAGGTTCTTACGCTTCAACCTACCTACCTTTGACAGGGAACCCGACGATATCAAAGCTGAACTCTAGCTAGAGCGAATTGAGGGAATTTTCAACACCCTTCAGTATACTGATGAACATTGGATATCACTGGCTGCATTCCGACTCGAGACGGCAACTCATGACTGCTTGAAGAGTGTAAACGAGCGATGGATGAGAGAAAACCGTGTCAGGACATGGGCTAACTTCCTGACCGACTTTCGAACTCAATATGTGTCAACAGTACCCAGAGAGGCTAGACGAGACGAGTTCTACCACCTGAAGCAAGGGGCCATGACAGTCGCTCAATATGAAGCCCAGTTTAACAGGTTGTCTAAATACGCACCTATGGTAACAACTGAGGAGGACAAGCTCTATAAGTTCACTAGAGGACTGAGGCAGTCGCTACAGCAGAGCCTTCTAATTGTTCAGCTGACGACAATTAACCAAGCAGTGGAAGCCGCCACCCGGATAGAGAACGGAACTGCGAGGTTAGCTCAACAGCAAGGCCTTTTCTCCAACAACGCCAAGAGGCCTGCTACTTGACCAACATCAACGCCACCACGGAAGTTTAAGAGGACGGGAACTCAAGAAAGGTCGGGTGAAACAAAAGCACCAGGTCTCAACAAACCATCAGCGCCTAGCACCCACTGTGGTAGGAAAGGGCATAAGTCAGAGTTGTGTTGGAGGAAGCTCGGAAAGTGCCTACATTGCGGCAGCCCAGATCATCAAATTCGAGAATGCCCATATATAAACCCCCAGCGATCAAACCAGCTACTGCAGCCAAACCAGGAAACAACAAAGGGAAAGCCCCAGCTCGAGTATTCGCATTGACTGGCCAGGAGGCACCGTAAAACAACGATGTGGTGGAAGGTACACTATTGATATCTAATCAACTTGCACGAACACTTATAGATCCAGGATCATCCCATTCGTTTGTTGCACCGCATTTTTCTAAGAAACTTGATAGACCATTAGAATCCTTACCATTATGTCTAGATGTATCTACCCCGATGGTAGTTAGTGAACGAGCGGATAAAGTCCATTCTGCGTGTGATGTGATAATCAGCGGTAACTATTATTCTGCCGATTTAGTAGTGCTTCCAATACTGGAGTACGACGTCATCCTAGGAATGGATTGGCAGTCTAAGCACTACGCATAATTGAATTGTCATTCTAAGATAGTTAGGTTTTGCGAACCTAACAAGCCAATTGTGGAATTAATTGGAGACGCTAGAGTCAACCTATCACCTATAATATCAGCTATCAAGGCTAGGAAGGTAGTTGCCAAAGGGCAACCGGATTTTTAGCCTTCATTATTAACAAGCCCAAGAGTAAGTCGGGCATAGAAACCATACGTGTAGTGTCCGAATACCCTGACGTATTTCCCGAAGAATTAACCTCCCTACCACCTGACAGAGATGTTAAATTCAATATCGAAATCATGCCTGGGAAGGAACCCACTGCAAAGGAAACATATTGAATGGCACCACTAGAGCGGCAAAAATTGAAGGTCCAACTACAGAAGTTACTCGACGTGGGTTTTGTACAACCCATTGCATCACCATGAGGAGCTCCGGTATTGTTTGTCAAAAAGAAGGATGTAACATTGAGGCTTTGTATAGATTACCGTGAACTCAACAGCGTTACGGTTAAGAACAAGTATCCTCTCCCGAGGATAGATGAGTTGTTTGAACAACTCCAAGGTGCTACGGTGTATTCCAAGTTCGATCTTCAACAAGGATACTATCAGTTAAAGATTAAGAATGAAGATGTTCCTAAAACTGCGTTCCAATCTAGATACGGACACTACGAGTTCGTAGTGATGCCTTTTGGACTCACGAATGCTCCTGTGGCATTTATGGATTTAATGCACAGAATATTTTAACCCTATCTCGACCAATTCGTAGTAATTTTCATCGATGACATACTCGTGTACTCTAAGTCATAAAAAGATCACGAGAGACATCTTAGACTAATGTTAGATACACTAAGGCAGCACAAGTTGTACGCCAAGTACAGCAAGTGTGAATTTTGGTTGAGAGAAGTGGCATTTCTGGGCCATATTATTTCTGGAGAAGGGATTGCAGTAGATCCATCTAAAATAGAAATTATTATGGATTGGAAGAGGCCAGAAAATGTAATTGAGATCAGTAGTTTTCTTGGACTTGCGGGCTACTACCTCAAATTCATCAAGGACTTCTCGAAGTTAGCGGGACCCCTCACACGTCTAACCCAGAAACAAGTAAAATTTGAATGGACGGATAAATGCGAGTCAAGTTTCCAGGAACTCAAGAAGAGACTTACCACCGCACCGATACTGACACTTCCAGAAGGAACCCAAGGATTTGTCGTATATAGTGATGCCTCAAAGGATGGACTCGGTGCCATACTAATGCAGAATGGTAAAGTTATCGCATATGGTTCTAGGCAATTCAAGACACACGAGAAGAATTATCCAACGCACGACCTCGAACTTGCTGCAATAGTATTCGCCTTAAAGAAATGGCGACATCGTTTATACGGCATTAAATTCACCGTGTTTACGGATCATAAAAGTCTCAAAGTACCTATTTTCTCAAAAGGAACTTAATCTCCATCAGAGAAGATGGGTAGAGCTTTTAGAAGATTACCATTATGAAATTCAACACCACCCAGGGAAAGCGAATGTCGTGGCCGATGCCCTCAGTACAAAGGCTAGAGTAGCCCGACTCATGGTTCGAGAATGGCAAGCTCTTGAGGAATTGAGCGGTCTAAAACCCATTCATGAAGGTGCTCGTTTAATTTGCGCCAATCTTACAGTTAGATCGAATCTATTGGACGATATTCGATTAGCCCAAGAGAGAGATCCAAAACTTCAAGAGTTTAAGGACAAGATCCTGAACGGCGAGAAACTCGAGTTTACAATTACCAAGGATAGAATTGTAAGGTTTAAGGGACGGTTATGCATACCTCACGATGGGGAGCTCAAAAGACGAATTCTCGAGGAAGCTCATTGCTCGAGATATACGATACACCTAGGAGGTAATAAGATGTACCGAGACTTGAAGAAACACTTTTGGTGGGTGAACATGAAGAACCAAGTGGCAGAATTCGTGTCTCACATGTCAGAGAGTCAAAGCTGAGCATCAGCGACCCTCAGGACTACTACAGCCACTAGAAGTCCCTGAATGGAAATGGAAAATGGTAACCATGGATTTTATCATGGATTTACCGACCACAAGGGGAGGTTATAACACCATTTGGGTGATCGTCGATAGATTAACAAAATCATCACATTTTGTGCCGGTTAAAAAGGACGACAATTTTCAAAAGCTGGCTAGGACCTATATTAGAGAAATCGTTCGACTTCATGGAGTGCCCGCGGACATAGTATCGGACACAGATACTAGATTCGTATCTCGTTTTTGGAAAGTCTTTCATAAGGAATTAGGAACTTCCTTAAGCTTCAGCACAAGTGCGAATCCCAAGACAGACGGGCAATCTGAGCGAACCATTCAGACCCTTGAAGACATGTTACAAGCTTGCGTACTGGACTTTCAAGGAAATTGGGATCACCACCTGCCATTATCCGAGTTTGCATACAACAACAGCTACCAAGCGACAATCGGAATGGCACCTTACGAAGCTCTGGATCAGAGGAAGTGTCGATTCCCGCTCCATTGGGAAATTGATGACCATTGAACGCCGAAGACTCAATGAACAGAACCTTCAGTAATGAGTACATATTTTGTGAAGGAAGCCGTAGATAAAGTATGACTAATCAAGGATAGGATCCATACAGCACTAAGCAGACAGAAGAGTTATGCCAATCAACGTCGAAAGGATCTAGAATTTGAAGTACGAGATCATATAACACCCTAAAGATTTTGATAACATTTCATAAATTATTGTTGATTATATCATAAATTATAAAATATATAAAGAAGAAATATAAGTATCTTATACTATATATTATGAAGATAAATACAACATTTGATTTATTTAAAACCCTTATACATGTTTTACAAACTAGTTTCCTTTTTATTATTTATGTTACACGATTTAGAAGATGAAAACTTATCATTCGGTACACATCTTTTTCCTAACCTAAAATAAAATCGACACTTTCCTTTTTTTTGATGTAAGCCACACGTTTTGGGGAGATAATGACCAAATAATGTGATTGTCAATCTAAACGATACGTAATTTACTCTTTCCATAACCACCATACGCGGTATTCCCTTTTCTCCTCACACGTTTGATGGGAGATTGATCTTATTTCCATCATTGGTCTCACAAGGACCGTATAAAATCCCCATTTTCTCATCAAAATCTCTTCCAAAACAAAAGACCAGCCGCTAACATACAAGCATGGAGATCAATTCTGTTAGGGTTTGTGTATGTTCGTTTGCAAGTTAGGGCCGCAGCTTTGGTGTTCAAGCTTTCGTAGCAGCTTTTGGATGTTTGTGTGAGCGGTTGACCTGTTCTTTCTGATCGATCCTCTTGATTCAGCCCTAGGTAAATCATTAACCTTCTTTGTCATGCATTATATACACGATTAATATGTATAAGAAACCCTATTCACTAACATCAAATTATATATACCAGTTTTAATTAGGTTAGAGATCTTATTCATTGGTGTGTTACGAATCATATTAGGTCTGTTCTCATTGTTCGTAAACGTGTGTGTTTTGGTGTCAATCTATAAGTGTTTATAAAATAATATGTATGATTAAACGTGTTGGAAGTGGTAGAGATGCGTTTGGTTTCTGGACAGATTCATAACCCCAACTTGTACGGACCGTAGCTCGAGTTTTACAATAGATTTTTGCATGATTTTTGAGTCTAAATATAAGTTCAGAGATTTACTAACTGGTCCAATTGGTTAGAAGTCGATTGGGGTTGATTTGGTCATCCAAACAATTTATAAGAAAACGGTTGTTGAATCTGAAAATCTTGAGTCTGATTTCAGTCTGTTTCTATGATTTTTAATTCACAAACTATAACGATTGAGAACCCAAAATTTTAGCAAGAGAACATATAACATGTTTCTTAGTTACTGTAATATTTGTAGATTTTTCTGAGGTGTACAACTGGGTTAAATAAATCCAAACGTTCGGGATATACCTGCAGAGCAATTTCTGGACAGGTTTGAGAAAATGATTTTTGAAATGGTATTTGAACTTAGAAATAAAATCTGGAAAATTTTTGAGAGGTGCTTAACTCATGTGGTAATCACAGGTAAAGTTGTAAAACCTCAGAATCTTATTTTTTATGCTTTGAAAATCATAAGAAAACGGAACCAGATTCACATGTGAAACCCCTAACCTATTAATAAGTAACTTTGAGTAATGAATCCGTTATGACTTTGATGAATGTATAAGTAATATATGATTATAATTCGTGTAGATTCAGTGAAGGAGGAGTGATCCACTTTTCCTTATGTTCAATTTCCATTTGCTTTCATTTCTTAAGGTACAGATATTCCGCCCTTTTTGAGTAAGAGTTTCTCATGGCTTATTTTCCTGATGATTGTTATTTGATGCCATTGATCCATATTTACTTTGTTATTCGTTTGATTATTCCTTGATGCTATATTCATCTCCATAGTCATCATCTTGGTGGACAATTAGAAATTGTCCCTCACGATTATTATATACATCATTTGCCTATTTATGTTGCCCATATTTGTTTAACTAGTCATGGGGGTTCCATGACCTTGCCATTGATGCACCAATGGTATTGACACTATCTGTGGAGGTGTGACTTTATCCACGGCGTTCCCATTTATTTATATTGCTATATATAGCGCACTTGGCCCGTGTATATTGTATGTATGCTTAGTCTAGAACTTGGCATATGTATATCTATTTTGCAGGGAGCGTATGGATGCATCCTAGGTACTTAGTTATGTTTAGGATTTGGTGAATGGACTTGTGTGTGTGCAATACACCCCATTTCACATTAGTACATGTGGAGAGCTAGGCTCCTTTGTATGATTTGTTATTTGTTTGTTACTTGGGTATTTTCCTTTGTTTATGCTTGACATCCGTCCCATATTTTCCTTTGTTTAAGTTTTGACTCCTTCATCGTTTGTTCCATATTTCCTTCGACATCTTGTTCAGCAGGTTCTCTTGGATTCATTCACTATTCTTTCGTTTATGCTTATTATCTTTTATTATTTATATCTGTTCACTGAGCATTAGCTCAGCAGCATTTTCTTTTCTCTGCGGCAGGTAATAAGCGGGGTGCTGGGCAGGAGTGATGAGAGTAGGAGCTAGAGGACATACCCATGTTTAGATTCCCATTTATGGAGTATTTTAAGACTTAGTATTTTGGAATTTTATTTCATTTCAGACTTTTGTTTTCGATTATTTCTTTCATTGAGACTTTGTCGAGATAATACTTTGGAAGTCGTTGTTTCACTTGACTTAGTATTTATGTCATAATAGAGTCTTCCGCTTGCGTAAGTATGTTCTGTTTGGCACCATAATGTTACTTTTTGGCCCTTTTCGGGTTGGGGTATTAAAATTATGGTATCGGAGCCCTAGGTTCGACCTGTAGAGCTTAGGTTATGACTTGTGAGGATTGGGTAGATATTAAGCTTCCTTCTGCTTTAACCATTTTCCTTTATATTTTGATCTTAGCCTCTAATCTTGTCTTCGCTGTTTAGTTTATTGATCTTTTAGATGGTGAACACTCGTACTACTACCTCATCTGAAAATGATGAAGCTGCTTTTAATGCGGCTGTTCAAGCCTTGTTACCGGATCTCACTGCCAGGATTTCTGACGAGATTCGTCAGACACGGACTTCTGGTGGTTCTGGTGGAGATGTTCCCCCCACTATGCATGTTTGTCTAGAGCGGTTTGGGAAGCAAAAACCCAAATCATTCAGCACTGGTAACACTCCAATCGATGCTGAGAACTGGATTGCGCATGTGGAGAATATTTTTAAGGTGTTAGGTTGTGCAGATGAATTTAAAGCTAGGCTGGCTAGCTATAAACTGGAGGGTGATGCCTTGAGTTGGTGGAAAGCATTCAAGCAAGCTAAGGGTGGAGATGTTTTTGTTGGTGCTATGACTTGGCAGGAGTTTCGTGATGCTTTCTTTCTGCAGTACTTCCCTAGATCAGAACAATAAAAGTATGAACGTGAGTATCATACTATCCGTCAGTTGGAGGATGAAACTACTGGTGAGTTCATGAAGAGATTCCTTCGTTTGGCTGGGTTTTGGGGGGCTAAGGCTGGCACACATGAAGAGCAGGCCAAGAATTTTAAATGGGTGTTGAACGATTGAATTCTTGATGGTATTGTGAACACAGAGTTCACAGATGTCGCCCATGTGGCGAACACGGCTCGTAACATTGAGATTCTTCAAGAGAGGTCCAGGAACAGTAATAAGAGGAACAGAGAAGGTGACAGGATTCGACCGGCTTTGTCACCTACTCCAGTGAATACCCCGAAGGTGCAGGATCAGAGAAACTATGATAGACGAAGTGATAACAGTCAGAGGTTTGGATATGACCGTGGTCAGCATTTCAACCGTTCTTCTGGGTCTGGGTCCGGTTCTGGTCCTTCTAATCAGAAGAGGTTTCCTTATCAGGCTACTTCCCCCCCATGTGCTACATGTGGGAAGCTGCATCCAGGAAAACCGTGTCACAGAGTCACTGGAGGTTGCTTTTCTTGTGGTGTAGTAGGACATCAAGCTCGTGAATGTCCTAAGAATAATGGAAGGGGTAATGGGAAATAGCCAGCTGCTAAAGGTCGGATGTTTGCTTTGACAAGAGATCAGGCGGCGACTGCTTGAGGTACCGTTACGGGAACCTTATATATGTTTGGTCGAGCTGTTTTTGTCTTATTTGATACTGGTGCAACTCATTATGTGGTATCTATTTAATTTGCTAATCATATTACAATCCCATCTACATTACTTGACTATGCATTATCTATATCCACCCCTATGAAGAATCAAGTAATTATTAGCCATGAAGTTAAGAACTGTCCCTTACGTTTTGACGACAAAATTCGTTCTTCCAATCTATTTCCTTTGGAGATGTGCGACTTCGATATCATTCTAGGCATGGATTGGTGGACGGAACATCGAGCCACGATTGACTGTCATGCCAAACATGTCATCTTTGGTGACCTCAGTAATCCCGAATTCATTTATCAAGGTTCTCGACCTGTTAAGTCTATGAAAATCATTTCTGCTTTGAAAGCCCGTACCTTGATCTCACACGGTTGTGAGGTTTTCCTAGCTTCCATCAAGGATACGTTTTTGGATGAACCTCGCCTTGAGAATCATCCTATTGTCTGAGATTTTTCCGATGTATTTCCAGAAGAGCTTCTGGGAATACCTCCTAAACGTGAAGTTGAATTCAGCATTGAGTTGATTCCTGGTGCTGAACCTATTTTGAAAGCTCCTTATCGTATGGCTACTATTGAGTTGAAGGAATTGAAGGAGCAACTTCAAGAACTTTTGAAACGTGGATTCATTCGTTCGAGTGTATCTCCATGGGGTGCTCCTGTTCTATTTGTGAAGAAGAAGGACGATAGTATGAGACTGTGTATTGACTACCGTGAGTTGAACCATATCACGATCAGAAACCATTACCCGTTACCTCGCATCGACGACCTTTTTGATCAACTTCAGGGTGTGAAGTTCTTTTCCAAGATTGATCTGAGATCTGGCTTTCATCAACTAAGGGTGAAGGAGCAAGATATTCCTAAGACTGCATTCCGTACTCTCTATGGCCATTATGAATTCTTGGTGATGCCGTTTGGTTTAACCAATGCTCCAGCTGTGTTCATGGATTTAATGAATTGTGTCTTCCACGAATTCTTGGACAAATTTGTTATTGTATTCATTGACGACATCCTTGTTTATTCGAAGACGAAGAAGGAACACGAAGAGCATCTTCGTATTGTGTTGGAGATTTTACGTCAGAAGAAGCTGTATGCTAAGTTTTCCAAGTGTGAATTCTGGTTGGGACAGGTGGCATTCTTGGGTCACATCGTATCTGCAGATGGTATTACCATGGATCCTGCAAAAGTTGAGGTTATCACTAAATGGCCGAGACCGACGACTGTGACAGAAGTTATAAGTTTCTTGGGTCTTGCGGGTTATTATAGGAGATTTGTGGAAGGATTCTCACGCTTGGCCTTACCGTTGACCAAACATATGAGAAAAGGTGAGAAATTTGTCTGGGATGAAGAACGGGAGAAGAGTTTTGAGGAACTGAAGAAGAGATTAGTTTCTGCTCATATACTTACTTTACCTTCTGGATCCGGTGGTTACCAAATCTACAGCGATGCTTCAAAGAAAGGTCTTGGATGTGTATTGATGCAACATGAAAAGGTTGTCGCCTATGCATCAAGACAGCTGAAACCTTATGAGACTAATTATCCCACTCATGATTTAGAGTTGGCAGCGGTGGTGTTTGCCCTGAAAATTTGGAGGCATTATCTTTATGGAGAACATGTGACATCTTCACTGATCATAAGAGCCTGAAGTATATATTTACTCAGAAGGAGCTGAATATGAGATAGAGGCGTTGGTTGGAACTTCTTAAGGATTACAATGCGAACATCCAGTATCATCCAGGCAAGGCGAATGTGGTTGCTGATGCTCTTAGTAGGAAGTCTGGAATTCTGGCTAGTCTTGATATCGCACCAAAGATTATCAACAACTTGGAACTTATGGAGGTGGAACTATGTGTTCGTGGGTATGATGGTTATTGGGCGAGTTTGAAGGTTGAACCTAACCTTATACTTCGGATTAAGGAAGCTCAGAAAGACAATGGTGAATTGTGGTCTATAATTCAGAACATTGAGGAAGGTAAACAGACGGAATTTTGTGTTGATGATGATGGAATTGTATGGTATGGTGATCGTTTGTGTGTTACTAACGATTCTTCTATGCAGGAAGTTGTGTTGTCTGAAGCACACAGTTCTCCATTCACTATTCATCCTGGTTCAACCAAGATGTATAGAGATTTGAAACAGAACTTCTGGTAGAATGGGATGAAGCAGAATGTGGCTACATTTGTGGCCAAGTGTTTGACATGTCAGCAAGTGAAGATTGAGCATCAACGTCCCAGTGGTCTTTTACAGCCTTTAGATATTCCTACTTGGAAGTGGGATCAAATTTCCATGGACTTTGTGACAGGATTACCTCGCACACAAAAAAAGCATGATGTTATTTGGGTTGTGGTTGATCGTTTAACCAAGTCAGCTCACTTTTTGCCTATTCATAATGATTATTCAGTTAGCAGGTTGGCGGAGATTTTTCGACAAAAGATTGTTCGACTACATGGTACACCTGCAACTATTGTATCCGATAGAGATCCGCATTTTACTTCTCGTTTTTGGAAGGGTTTGCAAAAGGCGTGGGGAACTAGACTCAAGTTTAGCATGGCTTTTCACCCTCAAACAGATGGTCAGACTGAACGGACAATTCAAACTTTGGAAGATATGCTGAGGTCTTGTGCTCTCGAATGGACGGGTAATTGGGATGAATGCTTATGTCTGGTGGAGTTTGCTTATAACAACAGTTGGCATGCTAGTATCAAAGGTGCCCCGTTTGAACTATTGTATGGACGGACGTGTAGAGCACCTATCTGTTGGAACAAAGTTGGGGAAAGACTTATCGAAGGTCCTGAATTGTTTGATGTAACTAACGAGAAGGTTGCCATTGCTAAGGAGAAACTCAAAGAAGCAAGGGCACGACAAAAGAGTTATGCAGATTGTCATAGGAGGGACCTAGAATTTAATGTTGGGGATCGTGGTTTCCTTAAGGTGTCACCGTGCATAGGTGTTAAACGCTTTGGTATTAAGAGGAAGTTGAGTCCGCGCTTCATCGGGCCGTTTAAAATCTTAGAGCGTGTTGGTGAAGTTTCGTATCGTTTGGCATTACCCCCTCAGCTATCTCATGTGCATGATGTTTTCCATGTGTCTCTTCTAAGAGGCTACAATTATCATCCACTTCATGTGGTTTCATATCCTTTGGATCAGATCCGTGATGACTTATCATTTGCTGAAGAACCTGAGGCTATTTTAGACCGTCAGGAAAGAGTCATGAGAAACAAAGTCATTCCGTTTGTCAAAATTCTTTGGAAAGATCTTCCCGAGCACGAAGCTACTTGGGAGACCGAAGAATATATGCGAGCTAGCTACCCGCATATCTTTCCGTGACTTGGTATGTTCTCGTTTAATCATTTCATTTTAATTTCGCAGACGAAATTTTTTTGTAGAGGGGAAGAATTATAACACCCTAAAGATTTTGATAACATTTCATAAATTATTGTCGATTATATCATAAATTATAAAATAAATAAAGAAGAAGTATAAGTATCTTATACTATATATTATGAAGATAATACAACATTTGATTTATTTAAAACCCTTATACATGATTTATAAACTAGTTTCCTTTTTATTGTTTATGTTACACGATTCAGAAGATGAAAACTTATCATTCGGTACATATCTTTTTCCTAACCTAATATAAAATCGACACTTTATTTTTTTTTTTTTTGGATGCAAGCCACACGTTTTGGGGAGATAATGACCAAATAATGTGATTGTCAATCTAAACGATACGTAATTTACTCTTGCCATAACCACCATACGCGGTATTCCCTTTTCTCCTCACACGTTTGATGGGAGATTGATTTTATTTCCATCATTGGTCTCTCAAGGACCGTATAAAATCCCCATTTTCTTATAAAAATCTCTTCCAAAACAAAAAAAGACCAGCCGCTAACATACAAGCGTGGAGATCAATCCTGTTAGGGTTTGTGTACGTTCGTTTGCAAGTTAGGGCCGCAGCTTTGGTGTTCAAGCTTTCGTAGCAGCTTTTGGGTGTTTGTCTGAGCGGTTGACCTGTTCTTTCTGATCGATCCTATTGATTCATCCCTAGGTAAATCATTAACCTTCTTTGTCATGCATTATATACACGACTAATATGTATAAGAAACCCTATTCACTAACATCAAGTTATATATACCATTATTAATCAGGTTAAAGATGTTATTCATTGGTGTGTTATGAATCATATTAGGTCTGTTCTCATTGTTCGTAAACGTGTGTGTTTTGGTGTCAATCTATAAGTGTTTATACAATAATATGTATGATTAAACGTGTTGGAAGTGGTAGAGATGCGTTTGGTTTCTGGACAGATTCATAACCCCATCTTGTACGGACCGTAGCTCGAGTTTTGCAATAGATATTTGCATGATTTTTGAGTCTACAGATAAGTTCAGAGAGATTACTAACTGGTCCAATTGGTTAGAAGTCGATTGGGGTTGATTTGTTCGTCCAAACAATTTATAAGAAAACGGTTGTTGAATCTGAAAATCTTGAGTCTGATTTCAGTCTGTTTCTATGATTTTTAATTCACAAACTGTAATGATTGAGAACCCCATATTTTAGCAGAATAACATATAACATGTTTCTTAGTTACTGTAATGTTTGTAGATTTTTATGAGGTGTATAACTAGGTTAAATAAATGCAAGCTTTTGGGGTATACCTGCAGAGCAGTTTTTGGACAGGTTTGAGAAAACGATTTTTGAAATGGTACTTGAACTTAGAAATAAAATCTGAAAAATTTTTGGGAGGTGCTTAACTCATGTGGTAATCACAAGTAAAATTGTAAAACCTCAGAACCTTATTTTCTATGCTTTAAAAATCATAAGAAAACGGGACGACATTCACATGTGAAACCCCTAACCTATTAATAAGTAACTTTGAGTAATGAATCCGTTATGACTTTGATGAACGTATAAGTAATATATGATTATAATTCATGTAGATTCAGAGAAGGAGGAGTGATCCACCTTTCCTTGTGTTCAATTTCCATTTGCTTTCATTTCTTAAGGTACAGATATTCCGCCCTTTTTCAGTAAGAGTTTCTCATGACTTATTTTCCTGATGATTGTTATTTGATGCCATTGATCCATATTTGCTTTGTTATTTGTTTGATTATTCTTTGATGCTATATTCATCTCCATAGTCATCATCTTGGTGGACAATTAGAAATTGACCCTCACGATTATTATATACATCATCTGTCTATTTATGTTGCCCATATTTGTTTAACTAGTCATGGGGGTTCCATGACCTTGCTATTGATGCACCAATGGTATTGACACTATCTGTGGAGGTGTGACTTTGTCCACGGCATTCCCATTTATTTATATTGCTATATATATCGCACTTGGCCCGTGTATATTGTATGTATACTTAGTCTAGAACTTGGTATATGTATATTTATTTTGCAGGGAGCGTATGGATGCATCCTAGGTACTTAGTTATGTTTAGAATTTGGTGAATAACTTGTGTGTGTGCAATACACCCCATTTCACATTAGTACATGTGGAGAGCTAGACTGCTTTGTACAATTTGTTATTTGTTTGTTACTTGGGCATTTTCCTTTGTTTATGCTTGACATCCGTCCCATATTTTCCTTTGTTTAAGTTTTGACTCCTTCATCGTTTGTTCCATATTTCCTTCGACATCTTGTTCAGCAGGTTCTCTTGGATTCATTCACTATTCTTTTGTTTATGCTTATTATCTTTTATTATTTATATCTGTTCACTGAGCGTTAGCTCAGCCGCATTTTCTTTTCTCTGCTGCAGGTAATAAGCGGGGTGCTGGGCAGTAGTGATGAGAGTAGGAGCTAGAGGACCTACCCATGTTTTGATTCCCATTTATGGAGTATTTTAAGACTTAGTATTTTGGAATTTTATTTCATTTCAGACTTATGTTTTGGATTATTTCTTTCATTGAGACTTTGTCGAGATAATACTTTGGAAGTCGTTCTTTCACTTGACTTAACATTTATGTCATAATAGAGTCTTCCGCTTGCGTTAGTATGTTCTGTTTGGCACCATAATGTTACATTTTGGCCCTTTTCGGGTTGGGGTGTTACAGATCAAGTCTTCCTGAGTTTAACACCACGGAAAGGTTTGATAGTGTCAAGAAAAAGAGGAAAGCTGAGTCCCCGATATGTAGGACCATTCAAAATCACGAAAAGGATTGGACGTTTAGCATACCGGCTGGAGTTACCATCGAATCTGCCTGGAATGCATGACGTTTTCCATGTCTCGAGATTAAAGAAGTATCATCCAGACCCAATGCACATTCTTACTTCTGACATTCCGCCGATCAAGGATAACTTGTCTTATGAAGAGAAGCCAATCAAGATCCTCGACCGACAAGTATGCGAATTGAGGAAGAAGCGAATTCCTTTGGTTAAAATTGTCTGGTCGAATCACAACAGAGAGGAAGATGCTATGTGGGAGGCTGAGGAAGAAATGAAGAAATCTTACACTGAATTGTTCGAGTAGGAATTTGGGGACCAAATTCTTTCAATGAGGGGAGGATGTAAAATCCCCTAAATTTGATGGCTTATCACATGTACAATGTACTAAATCATGATATAATTTGATAATATTTATTTTACGACATGATATAACCGACATCTATTTTATTTTATTTCACTCTTTAACTTTGTAATTTATTTGATAAACCAAATAATAAAATTAAAATAGTGTATTGAAACACCTATTGGGCTGCTTGTCAACACCTAATTACATGTAGACTCACTAATGTACTCAAACCAACTTAATAAAATCATAAGACTCGAAGTTACAATTCAAATCCCAACCCAACTAATTAAATCATTTACCACTATAAGTATACTCTTAAATTAACAAAAAAAAATAAAAAAATATAACACACACACACACACACACATATATATATATATATGGGCGGCCAAATGGGGGTAAAAAGAGGAGGAATTCTAGAGTCTTCATGCAAGACTCTTGACATATGTTCCCATTTCACTTCCCAAACTTATTACTCTTCTCAACCTCATTATATTTCCTTAAATACTTGCACAACTACCTACCATTCACTTCTACACACACTAAAAATCTGAAAATTTGAGAGAGAGAGAGAGAGAGAGAGGGAGAGAGAGAGAGACAGAGAGAGAGAGAGAGAAAGGGGTAGGGCCGAACCACAAAGGAAGAAGGAGGAGGAAGAAGAAAATTGAACAAGAAATAGGTAATCTTATCCCTTATATCCATTTCCATAATTTCTTATCAAAACCATCCTAATCTAACTTTAAACTTAAAATATGCAAACATAATACTCACCTTGGGGTGCATGGTGATCTAACGAACCATATAGTGTGAGAAGGGAAGTCGTTTTCCAACTTTCGGGACCTAGAATCGACTAAATCCGGCAAGATCGAGCTGGGTGAAACTCTTTCTAACTTTTTAAGTAGAAATCTCTTCTTTTACTTGTGATGCATGTACTATATATGAAGTATTTTGAGATTTTATTGATATGACCTATGTTAAAATCTTCATGTTAAAATTATATTTTGTGATATTTTGTATAACTATGTGCAATTCGTTTTTCTTAAATTTAATTCTCAAATATTATGAAAAATGTGGAAGCATGTACTAATCTGAAATTTTTGTATAAATTCATGTTTTAAAAATGTATGTTATGGTTATAATAACATGGAATACGATTTATTGAATTTAAACGACAACCGATTTGGTAGTCGGATGTCGATTTTGTGATAAATTGAATGTTATATGTTTTCTTCTAAATGTTGTTGAAAATCCTACCAAACTCTGGAACTTGTCTTTTATGACTAAGTTATGATATGTGGATAATTTATTTGCGGCCAAAATAGGACTTGAAACGAGCAAACGAAACTCTTGGGCATAAATCGTAATTTCTTAAAGTTTGGGGATTAAACTGAAATTTACGAAAATAAAACATTCTGAACCTTGGACAGTATATATTATATCATGTATGGGCTTTCCATAAAGTTTTAAGTGATTTGGAGTTCGATATCTAAACTTATTAATCCAAATTGCAATTTTAAAATAATTTCGGGGTCAAAATGCAAGAATTCCAAATATCTGGACCAAGTCCGAAATTTTCTGGAATTTTCAAAAATCAGGAATTCCAGGTTCATCACAAGTCATCTTGTAAAATTTCGTTAAATTCCGAGCTAAATTCATAGCTCTATAAGCCTCGGAACGATTTCCTTAAGTTTTTGGGCAATACCGTAATTTCTGAAAATTTCAGTTCTGAAACTGGAAATTTCCGAATTTCCTTAAATCTGAAGTCGAGGAAGTATTTTTGGCTTCCTCATAAATTTTCATAACCATCCGATTTTGTTTCATACTCCAAACGCTTAGGCTTGAACCTAAGGGTAAAAACGTCCTTTCAACATATTTCGGAAAACTCTCGTTTTGTTTCGTCGAACCTACCCATTTATATATCTTACCTGAAACCATTAGATTGTTAATAAATTATTCAGAACATTTTCGAATTTATATACAAGTCCTATTCCGTACTACCGTGCCACAAATATAATTAACCATATTCCATACTTAATCAAAAGACGTTATTAACCTCACTGACCGAACGTTTACGTGATACTTGTGAAATGCATCAATTGATAACTGTGACTGTCTGGGAACTAAGTGATTTACAAACAAAGTGCCACGGACGGGTCTGCCTCTAGCTATATTGGAACGAAGTGCCACGTCGACGGACGGCGGCCACCTCTTGAGCCCATACGAAATAGAGAGCCGACCTACAATCCGGGGGCCATCTCTTGAGCTGTAGGACTCACCTCTAGAGTACCAAATCGAGTCGAGATGGTTATACTGAGTCTTAGATCGAGCAGAACGGCTGCGGTTCATGAACAAGGGTACCGTTGTTTCCTATTCCCATAACTGAGGAACGGAGTGTTCCGAGGGACCTGGGTCATAGACTTGGGGTATAATCGCGATTATGGTGTGATCCGGGTATTGACCCATAGCTAAGGACATACCGAGCCCAGATAAGAGATAAGGAAGCACACGCTAAGTGTGTGAGCGAAGGCTCGGCTATTGGGGCGACGGTACAAATCTTGGGGCGACGGCCTATATTGCTAGGAGTAATAAGGAGAGTCTAGAATCTAAATTCCACGTCGACAGGATTCGAAACTGGATTGACTAATCGACTGATTGACTAACTGACTGACTTGACGTCCGCCCATGGGGACAGGATTATAATATTACAACTACAAAATGATTATTGTTTTAAAAATTCCGACGTAATTGTAATTGTTCCCACTTTTTTATAATTGATAAAATCATGCATCACTTAAAAATTTTCAAAGGAAAGAGCCACACTCGCACACGATCACCCACTCATTGAGACCTTTTGTCTCACCCCACTGTTTTCCCTTTTAAACCAGAGAATGAGCAAACAGCAGAGGACGGAGAAGGCTTCGTGGAAGAGGCCGAATAGAAGACTGCCGTCAAGATTTAGGACTTCTGTTTCTGTTTTTATCCTAAATTGTAATAGTTAATTTTGTTTCGTAATCGGATCATTTAGTATTTGGAAAAATTTCTGCTGCAAACTTATGAACAGTGTAATTTCGATTATCAGCTTTTGTCACAATGAATCTTAGTACATCGGGCTAAGATTGTTGTTTTGAAATATTATCCAATCGTTATTTTGCTTCCGCCATTTATTGTTGCATTTTGATTGATTGATCGACCGATGCATTGCGCCCTCGTCCTTCCCGATGTTGGGGGCGTGATAGGTTGTTCGTATGCCGAGGGGTATGTTCAACAGTCAGGTGTATTTCTTTGAGATCCACTGCATGTGATTGGTGTAACATTTTGAGAATTTTATTTGTCCGTATATCTGTCTCGGTGGGTCTGTATTAATCGCATTGTAACTTACTGTGTGAGAGTATTCTCGATTACCATTGATCGTTCATTGGTGATATTGGAATTTATCATATTGATGGTATACTCGATTGTGTTTTGACCTTTGGTTGGTCATATTGGAGTTTATCATGTTGATGATATTCTCAGTTGTGTTTTGACTTTTGGTTGGTCATATTGGAGGTTATCATGTTGATGATATTCTCGGTTAAGTTGCTGATTGATCATTATTAATAATCGTATGAGCGTTCGAATTTTGTGTCGATGTTTTGGGATTTGTGTCATTGTTTTGGGCGGTTGTTTCATAGATGTATCATGTATTATTTGTTTTATCGTAAATGGGACTTGATTGTGCGATCAGGCAGATAAGATTTGAAACAGATAGATTATTTCATCCGAAGATAATATATTTTGTTAAGACTCATGGAATTGTGATTGTAAGCGTGTTGAGGCTTTACAGTGGAGTCATTTGCTAGTACCTCATGAGATCGTCGACTTTGCGCATTTGTAAGGATGCTATTTTGGTTATTCGTTATTGATGATGATGATGATTGTTCGTTGTCGTGATGGTTTCGGGATATTTTGGTTGAGCGGTTTGTTTTTCTATGACGGATTGCAAGTTTCGAGGACGAAACTTATTTTAAGTGGTGTAGTATGTAATATCCGGAATTCCTACTACTATTGTTTAATGTTATTTTATCTGAGTTATATTGTACAGTGTGGAATCTGTACTATATGGATAAAATAATTGAAAGACTGAGACTGCTATACTTGTATAATTGTTGTACTTGGTCGACAATTGCATTTGAGGATATCGTGTATTAGATTTATCGTATGAGAATATTATTGGAAGGAGTATGTGTATTCAGTATGTCGTGTATACGTATCTAGTACGTTGAGACGTTGGATAAGAATAACTGAAAATAGCTAAGTACAGCCACGTTAGCGCACGCTACGAGGTATACTTAGCGTACGCTAATACAAAAAGATTACGTACGTTAAGAAGTAGAGTTAACATACGTAAGGTTCACAGCTATTACGTAAGTTATGTGAATGGGTTAACATACGTAAAGTTCATATCAGACAGATCAGGCTATGGCCGACAGGTGGGTCCTGTGGTCGGCAGCTTTCGGCGAAGAACGTGCATGGGCGAGTCAACTCCTAGATAACGTACGCTATGAGTAGTGCATTACGAACGTTAAATAGAGATTTACTGTAGCAAGTCAACATACGTATTACGTACGCTATGAAGGAAGTATTACGTGTAACACCCCAAACTAGGCGGCTATTACAGTGCCGTGGACCCCCGACTGGGACCCACCAGGCTGTTGGAATATTTATTCCACACATTATTTAATTTGTATTTTGATGATTAAAGTTTCTAAACAACAAAACAACATCGAGGTGAAGCAAAACGACAAAGCAGACGAAGACGCGAAAAGCTGAGCAAAATGCATGTATAGCGCACGCTAAGACATATATGTTAGCGCACGCTAACAGGGAGTTCTCTGCATATCAGCCAAGTTCGAAGTTACTTGAAGTGAGGATAGCTGATTAGGTAGCGCACGCTACACCCTATATCTAGCGCACGCTATCGAGCCTTGTTACCGTTGAGAAGATATTCAAACACAGAATGACGTATGCAATGAAGTCAGTATTAGCGCAGTCAAGGAATGATATTTAGCGCACGCTAAATATCAGTTTGAATTCTAGTCAATCAGATCGTTGGGAAAAGCAGGTCAAAGTCAACATATTAAACGGATACTTTGACAAATGAAGGCAACGGATATATTGCTTAGCGCACGCTACATCATATTATTAACGCACACTAAAGCAAGATGGTAACGTAAGAAAGAAGTCATAATGTACGCTAAGGGAAGAAACGAAGCTACTGGACAGAAACTGGGAACAGTCTAGCGCACTCTACAGGCACGCTAATGATATTAGCGCATGCTAATAGAGAAAGGCTAGCGCACGCTAGTAAGTCAAAATAGCCAGCAACGGCTAGTTTGTGGAAAATGCCTATAAATACCATTCCTATGGTATTGTTTGAGTACAACAACTCCAAGCATTCAAGACATTGATCTTATATTCATATACTTACATTGTTGTTGTAATATTGAGCTTATATTGTTAGTTTGAGTGTTTATACATTCAACATTATACACGAGAGGTAAAAGAAAAGATATGATTGGATTCGGTGTTATTAGGATCAAGTATCCGGCATAGTTAGAATCGCAATCGATATCGAAGTGAGGTTTATCTAGTACCCATAGAAAGCTAGAGTGGTTGATTCCTTATCCAATAGAAAAGGAAAAATGGTTTTACTCGGACCGATAGAAGACGAGCTTAAAACGGTAATCCCTCGACCGATAGAAGAGAGGCGTAGAGGTTTTGATCTTAATCCTAAGAAAAAGATACATCAAGAGAGGACGTAGGCTTCGTTAATAGCCGAACCTCTATAAATCCTTGTGTGATTTATTTTCCGAAATTTATTTACGCTTCCGCACAAAACGGCGTAAATATCCGATTATATACCAACAATTGGTATAGGAGCGGTACTCAATACGCAGCTTAACATCCGAGGAGAAGATCCAAAATGGCGTTTCAAATGGCTCCAGTCGAAGGCCTTGCTCTCAACCGACCACCATTTTTTGATGGATCGAATTTCATGACTTGGAAGAAGAAAATGTCTATTTTCATCCAAGCTTACGATATCGAATTATGGAAGGTGATTTGCCTTGGTCCCAAAATTCCGACGAACTCAAATGGAACTCTCAAAACCTTTGAAGAGTATGATGATGCGGATTGTAAAAACGACCATTATAATTGCAAAGCCACGCAATTATTATACTATGATTTAAATCCGGAAGAACACAACTGGATATCATTGTGTGATAGTGCCAAAGAAATCTGGAAAATGCTTGAGGTAACACACG
The DNA here is from genome assembly GCA_033398695.1 of Orobanche coerulescens. Classification (NCBI taxonomy): domain Eukaryota; kingdom Viridiplantae; phylum Streptophyta; class Magnoliopsida; order Lamiales; family Orobanchaceae; genus Orobanche; species Orobanche coerulescens. Next base: position 91,516,743 of record CM065814.1, read on the forward strand.
AAGGTACGTCTAAAGTCAAAGAGACGAAGATAAACATGCTCCTTCACGATTATGAATTATTCCAAATGAAGGACGACGAATCCATCTCGATTATGCTTGACCGATTTTCGGTTATCACCAATGGATTAGCATGTTTCGGAAAACTACTTTCGAGTAGTGAGAAAGTAAAGAAAATTCTCCGAACACTACCTCGAGAATGGGACGGTACGGTTATGGCAATAATGGAATCTAAAGATTGAAATAATCTTGATTTTAGTGCTCTTGTTGGTTCTCTTATCAACTACGAGATCGTTCTAAAATCTCGGAATGCCAAACCGAAACAGAAGGAAAGATCGATAGCCTTCAAGGCTAAGGTGCCGAGAAAGAAAGAAGAAATTCCGGTGGACGAAAGCGACGAAGAATCGGCATATTATGCCAAGAATATTAATAAGTTACAACACTTATTAAACCAGAGGAAGAAAGACATCCAAGCGGGCGAACCTAAGAAATTCGACAACACTTGTCGATTATGTGGTAAACCAGGCCACTTTGCTAAGAACTGCCGAGTAAAGCAAAAGGAAGTCTTAGTTGCAACATGGAGCGATGAAGATCCCGATGCAGATTTTGTGAATCAAAATAATCTCGCGCTCATGGCCCCGAGTTCATTCGACGACAGCGACGACGAAAGCCAAGTAAGTAATTCTTACGACGAACTTTTTGAAGCATTCGAGTTATTACATACCAATTATCAAAATACTTTAAAAGAAATTAAATCTCTTCAAACTAAATATAAATCTTTGGAAAATGAAAATTCCAAAATACTAGAAAATGGAAAATTTGTCGAGATCGATCATTCAAAATGCGTTGAAAATGAGAATATTTTAAAGAATGATCTTGTTAAAGTTCAAACCGAGCTCAAGAATTTGATGAAGAAATTTTCTCTCGGAAATGAGAACTTTGAAAATATGCTCTTGGTTCAAAAATACACTTTAAATAAAGAGGGGTTGGGATTCAAACCACGATCTAAAAACGAATCCGTAAATTTCAAAATACCCCGGTGTGAAAAATGTTTGAAAATCGGGCATCACATTTCAAATTGCAAAAGCCCAAGACGAACGATAAAAATTAAAAAGATTTGGGTTCCTAAAGGAACAAACGTTTCAAATATCGTTCACGTCTCGAAACAAAAACCAACTATAGGTTGGATCCCCAAAACTTAATTTTTAAGGGGAGATAATATTTTCAGGGGGAGTTTTACCCATATCATGCATATTCGATAATTAATATTCTCTACATTATGTTACACTTTTTGATGAAGTCAAAAAAGGGGGAGAAGGAGATGAATTGGGATAAAAATAAGAAGGAGATGAATTGAGATAAAAATGAGAAAAATCGAAGAAGTCGAAAAGAAAAAGAAAGCATACAAAAAGGGGGAGATAAAACGAAGGAGTTGAAAAATAAAGGAGATGTCGAAAATAAAAGAGAATTTGAGAAACTAACGAAACGATCAAAGCCGAAAACTTTGATTCGTATATATATACATATATTTTATTTTTACAGATTTTATCCAATTCAAGAGTTGTTTTGTAATCATCAAAAAGAGGGAGATTGTTGGAATATTTATTCCACACATTATTTAATTTGTGTTTTAATGATTAAAGTTGCTAAACAACAAAACAACATCGAGGCGAAGCAAAACGACGAAGCAGACGAAGACGCGAAAAGCTGAGCAAAATGCATGTCTAGCGTACGCTAAGACATATATGTTAGCGCACGCTAACGGGGAGTTCTCTGCATATCAGCCAAGTTCGAAGTTACCTGAAGTGAGGATAACTGATTAGGTAGCGCACGCTACACCTTATATCTAGCGCACGCTATCGAGCCTTGTTACCGTTGGGAAGGTATTCAAACACAGAATGACGTATGAAATGAAGTTAGTACTAGCGCACGCAAGGAATGATATTTAGCGCACGCTAAATATCAGTTTGAATTCTAGTCAATCAGATCGTTGGGAAAAGCAGGTCAAAGTCAGCATATCAAACGGATACTTTGATAAATAAAGGCAACGGATATATTGCTTAGCGCACGCTACATCATATTATTAACGCACGCTAAAGCAAGATGGTAACGTACGTAAGGAAGAAGTCATAACATACGCTAAGGGAAGAAACGAAGCTACTTGACTGAAATTGGGAACAGTCTAGCGCACGCTACAGGCACGCTAATGATATTAGCGCACGCTAATAGAGAAAGGCTAGCGCATGCTAGCAAGTCAAAACATCCAGCAACGGCTAATTTGTGGAAAATGCCTATAAATACCATTCCTATGGTATTGTTTGAGTACAACAACTCCAAGCATTCAAGACATTGATCTTATATTCATATACTTACATTGCTGTTGTAATATTGAGCTTATATTGTTAGTTTGAGTGTTTATACATTCAACATTATACACGAGAGGTAAAAGAAAAGATACGATTGGATTCGGTGTTATTAGGATCAAGTATCCGACATTGTTAGAATCACAATTGATATCTAAGTGAGGTTTATCTAGTACACATAGAAAGCTAGAGTGGTTGATTCCTTATCCAATAGAAAAGTAAAAATGGTTTTACTCGGACCGATAGAGGAAGAGCTTAAAACGGTAATCCCTCGACCGATAGAAGAGAGGCGTAGAGGTTTTGATCTTAATCCTAAGAAAAAGATACATCAAAAGAAGACGTAGGCTTCGTTAATAGCCTAACCACTATAAATCCTTGTGTGATTTATTTTCCGTAATTTATTTACGCTTCCGCACAAAACGGCGCAAATATCCGATTATATACCAACACAGGCGAATAAACATTAATGACTTAAATAATATAATTGTAGTATCGAACCACATTATATCATCAATTACTCCGATGGGGAGTTTCATTACAACACACCCAAGATAATACAGAATACATGTATATTTTATATGGAGATAAAATATACAATACTGAATAAAAATGAGTATTCAAACGGAAGTCTGCAGCGGAAATAAAATGAAGAAAAATATGAATGACTGAATGGACTGGGGGCCCCTACTAGTATCACTGGGACTCCTCGTCGTCGACGTTCTCTTCCCGTGCTTTCGCCTTGCCATGACCTGAAAACAACATCCCCCAACGGGGTCAGTTACACAGAACAACAATCCTCAAGAGTTGAATAAACACAAACATGATATATCGTAATTATGAAATTAAGCTGAAGAGGGGCATCGTAGTACGCCCGTAATGGTATGTGCACGTGCACAAGACGAGTGTCCGGACACACCCGCCCTTGTACCTAATTAGTCTCATGGAGGTAAATTACCGTGTGCACAGTCCATTGTGTCGGTGAACCCGAACACATGACTATCATGTGCCCGACTAAAAATTCCACACATCCCCACCGGCCACGTAATACGAACCCAGAAGGTCATATGAACAAGAATGACCATGATGAATATTAATGAATAACAATCCAAAAAAGTCAAGAATGACTCACCGAGATGAAATAATAGGGAAGTGAATGATAGCTCAATGAATTGATTGGAACTGTCGTTCCTCGTGAATGAAGTGATTATTCGACAATAACAAGTCTCAATACGGTTAATACATCACGAATGAGTTATGATTATGAATGAAAACAACAAAAGGAATGAATATCCTTTTAACCGAGTAAGAATTAACTTACTCAATACCGGTGAAGAATATCCTTCCTCGAACAAACGTCCTACAATGAGATGTCGGTCGCTCGAACAACCTTCAATAACACAAGTACCCATAATCCGTTCAATATACGCAACAAGCACGATTATAACAACACATTGTAACTAATCTTCGAATGTTTATAATCAACCTCAATTAAATCCATATCAAACCTCCAAGGAGTGTTTCAATCCAACAAAACATCTTCAACACCATCCATAATCCAAAATGAATACCCAATTCGAGATTTTAAACAACATCTAATCGAAAGTCCCCAAATCTAAGTCAATATTCAAGGTGTTCTTGAATAAACCCAAATAATCCGATGATAATCCTTAACAATTCATAATCACATGTATATCACTTCATATATCATGATTATCACGACCAAAACATCATAACCCAACACAAAATCGAAATCCAAGATGATGAAGAATTTACCTTTTGAAGATCCAAATACTTTGATCTGGTGAAATCGTGTTAAATCGACTATCCAAACTTCCCAATACAAGATATATGATTAGAACACTCCTACCCAAGTGATGTGATGAAGAAAATCTCTCTCAAGAACTTCTCTCTCGGAACTCAAGTGAAAAAATGAGAAAAATGAGCTCAAAGACCCGTCCAGGTACTTAAGTACTGCCATTGTTACGGCCGTAACTCTGCATACTTACGGCCGTAACATCCCCAAGTCAACGGCCTTACGGCGATAACCAGCCATCTCGTATGACCGTAACTCGACCTCGTCGAAAAATCTGCCGACAGACATACGGCCGTAACCGCACATGCCTTACGGGCGTGACTCGACTGATACGGCCGTACTCGGAAAAACTTACTGGCGTATGAAGCCTTCGTCGAAACTGACCAGAGCATCCTGCTCGAGTCGTACGGCCATAACCGGCCAAGCCTTACGGCCATACCTGCCTCGACTTACGGCCGTATGCTGCAACGCTTATGGCCGTAAGTCCACTTCGTCCGAACTGTCCTGAAAACAACGAACGTAAGTTACGGCCGTGATGCAAGCATGTTACGGCCATAACTCGCTACTGGACGCCAACGAAACAACAAATCCGACTACTCAACACACATCGCTGAATGATCCGACACACCATACTTGTATGAATATAATTAAGTCCAATAACGTACGATAGATGATACTTCCAACACAATACTACCAATTACGATGATTATGACAAAATTCTCGTCTCAATTCTCAAACGGAGATGAATGACGATCGGTAATTGATACACGGTTAAAAATATGCCAACGATGAATGCAAATGAATGAGTCATGAATAATGAGTGATTAATAATGAGTGAATAATCTGACAGTGACAAATACTGAATAATAATTACTTAATGGTAATTACTGAATTACAACCAGGTATTACATACTCCCCCCTTAAAAAGAGTTTCGTCCTCGAAACTAAGGGTCAAATAACTCGGGATAACTTTCCCGCATACTATCCTCAGTTTCCCAAGTAGCCTCTTCGACTCCGTGTCTAGACTACTGAATTTTAACCAAAGGAATCGTCTTGTTCCTCAACTGTTTGATTCGCCGCTCTAAAACTCGTATAGGATGCTCCTCATATGAATGATCACCTGCGATCTCGATTTTGTCGAACTGAAGTATGTGGCTCGAGTCGGCAACATACTTCCGCAACCGAGAGACATGAAACACATTATGAATTCAGCTCAACGCCGGAGGTAAAGCCAATAGATAATCCAGATTGCCTACTCGATCCAAAATCTCAAACGGTCCAATGAATCTCGGACTCAACTTCCCCCGTTTCCCGAAACGGAAGATACCCCGACTCGGGGATACCTTGACCAAAATGTGGTCACCTGCCTCGAACTTTAATGGCCTACGACGATTATCTGCATATGATTTCTGTCGACTCTAAGCAGTCAACAAACGACTCCTGATCAAAGCTACCTTCTCGTTGGCAGCTATAAGCATATCGTGCTCGGTGCCGATTGATTCTGATAAGTCATCCCAACACAAAGGCGATCGACAACGACGACCGTACAAGGCCTCGTAAGGTGCCATATTAATCGAAGCATGCAAACTCTTATTGTACGTGAACTTAATCAATGGTAGTTGGGCTTCCCAATCATCTTTCCAATCGAGGACGCATGCCCTCAATATGTCCTCCAATGTCTAAATAGTCCTCTATGATTGTCCATCGGACTGAGGATGGAAAGTTGTGCTGAAATTAAGTTGAGTTCCCATAGCACGATGAACTGGTTTTCAAAAATGTGACACGAATCGCCCGTCACGATCAAAAACGATACTCTTAGGAGTACCATGCAATCTCACTATCTCTTTGATGAACAACTGGGCAACTCTCGGGACCCTACATATCCTTAATCTCAATGAAATGAGATGACTTAGTTAAGCAGTCCACAACTACCCAAATTGTATTCATGCCACGACGACTCGACGGCAAACTCGTGATGAAGTATATAGAAACATCTTCCCACTTCCACTCTGGAATAGGGCGAGGTTTCAGCATACCCTCCGGTCTCTGATGTTCTATCTTGCCTTGATGACAGGTTAAACATCTCGAAACAAATTCCACGACTTTTCGCTTCATATTACTCCACCAGTAATTTTGTTTCAAGTCTTTGTACATCTTGCTAGACCCCGGATGAATGGAGTAAGGGGTAGCATGAGCTTCTCTCAAAATCGAGTTTTTCAACTCGTCATTTGCCGGTACGCATAACCGATTCTTAAATCGAAAAAGTCCATCCTCGTGGACCACAAATCTAGGGGCTTTCCCCTGAGCCACATCCTCCTAGATGCGCGGAAAAAATGGGTCTGAACCCTGATTCACTCTGATCGCCTCCTCAAGTGGCGATGAAATCTCTAACATGCAAAGTTGCCCTTGCACTCGCTGTAACCAGACCGCGATCTCGGGTCTCAGAAATTCCTGCTGAAGCTCCTTCTGAACTGTTAAACGAGCAATCATTTGCTCCTGAATAGACTTATGACTCAAGGCATCGGTGACAACGTTCGCCTTTGCCCGGGTGGTATAGTATCTCAATATCGTAATCTTTGATTAGTTCCAACCACCATCTCTGTTGCATATTTAACTCCTTCTGAGTAAATATATACTTCAAACTCTTATAATCGGTGAAAATCTGACAGGTGACGCCATAAAGGTAATGACGCCAAATCTTCAATGCGAATACCACGACCGCTAGTTCTAGGTCATGGGTTGGATAGTTGACCTCGTAAGGTCTCAGTTGCCGTGAAGCATAGGCAATAACCTTCCCATTCTGCATTAGTACACTTCCGAGACCCTGTCCAGACGCATCACTATACACCACGAATCCTTCCGTCCCTTGTGGTAAAGAAAGGACAGGTGCTGAAATTAACCGGCTCTTGAGTTCCTCAAAACTCCATTGACACGCATCGGACCATGTGTATTTCTTATCCTTCCACAGAAGGTTTATCATGGGTTGAGCAATTTTAGAAAATCCTTCCACAAACTGCCGCTAATAACCGACTAATTCGAGAAAGCTTCGGATTTCCTTAACATTCTTCGGAGGTAGTCAATCTCGGATAGCCTCCGTCTTCTGAGGGTCGACACGCACACCGTCTGATGAAATTACTTGTCCGAGAAACGTCACTTCAGACATCCAGAACTCACACTTGGAAAACTTTCCATAAAGTTGCTTTCGTCTCAACACGTCGAGAACCTGATGAAGGTGAAATTCGTGCTCCTCCCGGTCATGAGAATAAATCAAAATGTCATCAATGAAGACAACCAAGAACTGATCCAAATAGTCGATGAAAACTCGATTCATTAATTCCATGAATACCGCAGGTGCATTAGTTAACCCAAACGACATTACCACAAACTCATAATGGACATAGCGTGTTCAAAACGCTATCCTTGTGATATCCGACTCTCGAATTCGCAACTAATGATATCCAGATTTTAAGTCGATCTTGGAAAATACTGAAGCTCCATGAAGTTGATCTAAGAGATCATCAATACGGGGTAGAGGATATTTATTCTTGATTGTCACCCTGTTCAACTCCCTTAAACAATACACAAACGAAATGAAACGTCCTTCTTCTTAACAAATAACACTAGTGCTCCCCACGGGGACTCACTCGGTCGGATATAACCTTTCTCGGTCAAATCCTCTAATTAATTTTTCAACTCCTGCATTTCGGTCGGGGCCATCCGATACGGTGCCTTCGATATTGGAGACGTACCAGGCTCCAACTCAATCGTGAATTCCACATCTCGCTATGGAGGCAAAACAGGTAACTCTTTTAGAAATACATCAGCATATTCTCTCACTACCGGAATATCCGCCAACATTATTGATGATTTCTCGGTCTTGGTCATATAGCACCAATAACCAACACACCACTAACTGAGTAATTTCACTGCTTTCATCATATTAATAACTCTTCTGGAGCAGCTGGGATTACCTCCCTAAAATACCCATTCGACCCCATCGTCTGAAATGATAGTGAACATACGCTTATGGACACTAATGATGGCATCGTGACGATCTATCCAGTCAATGCCTAAAATAACATCATCTCTAGGTAAATCCACCACGATTAGGTCTGCTAACCAATCACGGCCATGAAGCTGAATCGGACAATCCTTAATCTCACGATCTCCGATAATTCTTCTATCATCAGGTAGACCAATGACATAAGGCTTACAACTAGTAGCACTACCCAGACGTAGTATACTCAAACATGACTCGAAAATGAATGAATGCGATGCACCGGTATCAAAAAGGGTACACACAGGTTGAGATAGAAAATTGAGTGTACTTGAGATCATCCGGGCCTCCGAGTTGTCGGTCTTCTTCATCTTATAAATTCGGGGCTTGCCGGCCCCCGAACCGGACGCTCCCGTCTGATAGCTCTTGGCTCCGCCTTTGTTTGCTCCTGTCGTTTTGAACGACATGGACTGAGTGGCCTGATTCTGAACCGCTGACTGTCTCGGGGCCTGAGATGACGCCAGAGTAGGTTTGGAGTCCCTTCGGCAAAAACGGGCCTTATGCCCAGCAATCCCACAGTTATGGCATGTGATAGTCTGCCTCGGACACTTGGTGCTGAAATGACCTGTTCTTCACAGTTGAAACAGGTGATGGCCGAACTGGCCGCTCGTGACTGAGATTCCACGGGTCTGGGTGCCACAGGAGGTCGCTCAGAGAAAGTAGAGCCCGCACGAGGCTTCTTAAAGGTTGCGTGACCGCCTTCAGACTGATTACGATTCTTAGACTTCTTGCTAGCAGATGAAGGTTGCTGCTTAGCGATTTCCTTAGCAGTAAGCTCATAAGTAAGAGCTTTCTCAATGAATTCGGACAGAGTGGTGCCAATGTGATTAAGCAACTGCATCCGCATACGGGGTTTCAGCCTTTTGCTGAAATACTTGATCTTGTCCGCCTCGGAGTGAATAATAGATGAGGCAAAAGGAAGAAGTTCCTGAAATTTCTCGGCGATGGCGAGAACATCATCGTCTGCTGAGGGGTCGGGAGTGAGTAATTCTGATAACTTGGCCTCTCTGAGTGGGGCCGTATAATATCTCTCCATCATGAGAGTCTTGAATTGATCCCAAGTACATGATCCGTCGGTGGGCTTCAACGATAACCACCATGAATGAACGCTCTTACCCAAATAGTAAGCTGCAACTGAAACTTTGTGCCCTTCGGGACACTCTACCATAGCAAATAACTTCTCTAAATGCTCGATCCAGTGAACAATATCCACCGGCTCAGATGAGCCCTCAAAAGTAGGTGGCCTTTGGCGAGAGATGTCGCCAATAATATTGTTTACACCCCTCTCTTGCCCCTGAGGTGGCGGCGGAGGAGCCTGCTGATTCTGAGCTGTGGAGTTCTGCATCATCTCCTTGAGGCGTGCCATCTGTGTCATCTGGGCCATCATGCCCTGCATAAAAGTGAGTGGATCAACCCAAACACCTTCTGATTGAGCTGTGTCCCGGGTACGACTCCCTGACAGTGAATGATCATTTTTGGGTGAATGAGTGGCAGTGTCACTGCTCGATGAATTAGCATTATTCCTCGCGTTCGCGCATGTATTCACACGAGCTCTCGGGTTCTGGCCCGCACCGCGGCCTCTTCCCCTGCCGCCCTACGTCCTGTGCCTGCTCTTTCCATACTAAAGTAGGAAAGTCACAAGAAAATTATAGATCTCGCATGAATATCGCATTGTGATTACGTCACGAAATGATGAAAATGAGCATCCACACTCTAACAGAGTGATTACATGAATGATTAATTGAGGTGACATGATTATCTGATGAAATTCTTGAAATGATTATCTTGAGCAAGTTAACAAGATTAATGAGACGATCCTTACGATCAACAACTGAGCAATGAAATGAACTGAGTGATTAATGAGTTAACATGATCGACATGATCAAAATGAAAATGATGAATGAGGATTATTGACTGTTGAATGATGAATGAGTGATTCTTATTGCCAGAAATTATACCATGGCGTCAGAAATCTTACTGTTCTTTGGTCTGAGGGGCTTGGCTCTTGCACAGGTCATACATGACACGAAATCCCAATGATATTAGTCTGATGAATGATGATTTCAAATAATACATGACTCGGAAGGTAGTATTCAAAACCACGCTCCGATACAACTCTGCAACACCCCAAACTAGGCGGCTATTACAGTGCCGTGGACCCCCGACTGGGACCCACCGGGCGAATAAACATTAATTACTTAAATAATATAATTGTAGTACCGAACCACATTATATCATCAATTACTCCGATGGGGAGTTTCAGTACAACACACCCAAGATAATACATAATACATGTATATTTTATATGGAGATAAAATATACAACACTAAATAAAAATGAGTATTCAAATGGAAGTCTGCAGCGGAAATAAAATGAAGAAAAATATGAATGACTGAATGGACTGAGGCCCCCTACTAGTATCACTGGGACTCCTCGCCGTCGCCGTTCTCTTCCCGTGATTTAGTCTTGCCATGACCTGAAAACAACATCCCCCAACGGGGTCAGTTACAAAAAACAACAATCCTCAAGAGTTGAATAAACACAAACATGATATATCGTAATTATGAAATTAAGCTGAAGAGGGGCATCGTAGTACGCCCATAATGGTATGTGCATGTGCACAAGACGAGTGTCCGGACACACCCGCCCTTGTACCTAATTAGTCTCACGGAGGTACATTACCGTGTGCACAGTCCATTGTGTCGGTGAACCCGAACACATGACTAGCATGTGCCCGACTAAAAATTCCACACATCCCCACCCAGCCACGCAATACGAACCCAGAAGGTCATATAAACAAGAATGACCATGATGAATATTAATGAATAACAATCCGACAAAGTCAAGAATGACTCACCGAGATGAAATAATAGTGAAGTGAATGATAGCTCAATGAATTGATTGGAACCGTCGTTCCTCATGAATGAAGTGATTATTCGACAATTACAAGTCTCAATACGGTTAATACATTATGAATGAGTTATGATTATGAATGAACAAAAACGAAAGGAATGAATATCCTTTTAATCGAGTAAGAATTAACTTACTCAATACCGGTGAAGAATGTCCTTCCTCGAACAAACGTCCTACAATGAGATGTCGGTCGCTCGAACAACCTTGAATAACACAAGTACCCACAATCATTCAATATGCGTAACAAGCACGATTTTAACAAACTCAAAACGTCGATATGACAAATCCAAGTTCATTGGGACATTATAACAAACACGTTGTAACCAATCTTCAAATGTTTACAATCAACCTCAATTAAATCCATATAAAACCTCCAAGGAGTGTTTCAATCCAACAAAACATCTTCAACACCATCCATAATCCAAAATGAATACCCAATTCGATATTTCAAACAACATCTAATCGAAAGTCCCCAAATCCAAGTCAATATTCAAGGTGTTCTTGAATAAACCTAAATAATCCGATGATAATCCTTAACAATTCATAATCACATGTATATCACTTCATATATCATGATTATCACGACCAAAAATCATAACCCAACACAAAATCGAAATCCAAGATGATGAAGAATTTACCTTTTGAAGATCCAAATACTTTGATCCGGTGAAATCGTGTTAAATTGACTATCCAAGCTTCCCAATACAAGATATATGATTAGAACACTCCTACCCAAGTGATGTGATGAAGAAAATCTCACTCAAGAACTTCTCTCTCGGAACTCAAGTGAAAAAATAAGAAAAATAAGCTCAAAGACCCGTCCAGGTACTTAAATACTGCCATTGTTACGGCCGTAACTCGGCATACTTACAGCTGTAACATCCCCAAGTCAATGGCCTTATGGCCGTATCCAGCCATTTCGTACGGCCATAACTCGAACTCGTCGAAAAATCTGCCGACAGACATATGGCCGTAACCGCACATGCCTTACGGGCGTAACTCGACTGATACGGCCGTACTCGGCAAAACTTACTGGCGTATGAAGCCTTCGTCGAAACTGACCAGAGCACCCTGCTCGAATCATACGGCCCTAACCAGCCAAGCCTTACGGCCGTACCTGCCTCGACTTACAGCCGTATGCCGCAACCCTTATGGCCATAAGTCCTCTTCGTCCGAACTGTCCTGAAAACAACGAACGTAAGTTACGGCCGTGATGCAAGCATGTTACAGCCGTAACTCGCTGCTGGACGCTAACGAAACGACAAATCCGTCTACTCAACACACATCGCTGAATGATCGGACACACCATACTTGTATGAATATAATTAAGTCCAATAACGTACGATAGATGATGCTTCCAACACAAGACTACCAATCATGATGATTATGACAAAACTCTCATCTTGATTCTCAAACGGAGATGAATGACGATCAGAAATTGATACACGGTTAAAAATACGCCAACGATGAATACAAATGAATGAGTCATGAATGATGAGTGATTAATAATGAGTGAATAATCTGACAGTGACAAATACTGAATAATAATTACTGAATGGTAATTACTGAATTACAATCGGGTATTACATTACGTACGTAAGCAAGTGAATGAAACAAGTCAGTAAGTTCTGGAATGATGTTGCGTATGCTATGTAGGACGTGTAGCGTACGCTATGGAGCATTACGTACGTTAATGTTGGGTGATAACGTACGTAATGAGCAATGCAGTTTATAAAATAAGGATCGGTTCCTCATTTCTTCACGAGAGAAAATCAATACCTTCCTCTAAACTTCGTCCTTCTGAGTGTGTTAGTGAGAATAAACCTCTTCCAGCTTGATTACAAGCTTGAAAACATGGATTTGAGGCTTGGATATGAAGATATGGTTGATCATTGAGGTGTTTGATGGTGTTGTTCATGTTCTTGAGGTATGTTATTGAACTCTACACCTTGATTTCGGATTTTTGGTATTGTTATCCATATTTGCTTTGTATGATATGATTAGGGTGCTGTTGTTATGATTCTTGAGGTTATGTGAAGTGTATATTGAAGAATATGATGATACATGACTTGGATTACAAATTTGATGATTATCTACATGTTAAAGGATATCGAATTATATTGTTTTGATGGCTATGAACATGATTTCGAATCACTTAGTGTTGTTGAGGAACTTCTTGATGAATTTAACATAGCAAGACGATCATATGTTGAATTATCGGTATGAAGATCAAATATTCGTTAAGTCGTGTTGATTGTATTGGTAGAATTCGTATGTTCTTGATGAAATACGAATCATGATAAACAATTTGGAATCCGGAAAGTTTGTGATTGATCGTCGAATATGATTTCCTTTATATTCGTATGAATTCGTAATAGAGTATGTCATGTAATCCTTGTTATCGAGATGTGTTGATCGTTGATATGATTATCGGATTATGGAAACGTATCGTGGTTATGAATTTGTGATTGATTGATTCGGGTTGTTCGAATTTATGTTTAATCGGGATTATTGTGGAGTTGTTGGGTTTATTGATCGGTTGTATTGATTGTTAAGTATGATCATCGAGTTGCGGTTTGTATTGTAGATATGATCGAAGTGTCGTTGAACCATTGAGATCGACTGGTTGGTTATGTCGGTTATTGATTATTATTGGATTGTTGTTTATTGATTACTTCAACAGTTTGTGAGCATTGTTCGATGGTTATAATCGTCCACTAGAAAATGTGTTGCGGTCATATTCGAGAACGTTCGTGAATCGCTTTGGCCGGGAGCCGAGGAGCTTGTAGATGAAGGCAAGGAATTTTAACGACTTCATCGTCGTGTCGGTATCGAGGCAAGTATTACTTGCACAGTTCATAATATTTTATGAATGGTTTAAATTTCATTCGTTTATAATTCGTATAGCAATGATTATAATTGTGAACACAGGGGATTTGGTATTGTAAGTTGTTTTCGGATTTTGGGAATTTAAATCATAATGTATATGATTTACCTTTGTTATTGGTATACTTGGGTATTGATGATACATTGTGTTATAGCCGAAGACATGAATTATCTACCGTCCGTGACATTTTAGACCGTCGAATATTAAGGATAATTGTTGGTGATAGTTTTGACATCGAGATTGCTCTCGAAGGACTCGGGGCAAGTAATATATCATTTTTGTCATTTTGTGTCGATCATGTTGTCGTGCATTATGTATTGTTGTTTTGTGCAGTTGTGCATTGTTGTCATATGTCCACCATGCATTGGTCTGTTGGGATCATCATGGGAATCTATAGCTGTGTGCGCTGGATCGTTGGACAGGTATTTCCACCATCCGTTGGTCCATTGGGATCATCATGGGAATCTATAACTGTGTGCGCTGGATCGTTGGACAGGCATTTCCACCATGCGTTGGTCCGTTGGGATCATCATGGGAATCTATAGTTGTGTGCGCTAGATCGTTGGATTACCATGTGTTGTTGTTGTTGTGCATATGTATATTATGGATTATCCATCATGTGTTGATCGGATTTCCATTTAGTATACATTATTGTTATTGTCGCGAGCATATTGACGTTGTCATATGAGTATGCATTTGTAGGTATTGTGTTAGGACCATGTTGTATGTTATGTTGATCTGATCTTAGATTAGACTGACGTAATTTCATCATGGCATTTCGTATCTTGAGGTATGTTCCGTATTTCCTTTGGTATTTGCCTTTTGATGGACAATCGATCATCGTGATGGAATATGATGATGTTATCCGATGTGTCGAATTGGCCAGAGCTGGTATATTACCGTATTACGAGTATGATGATGGTTTGAGAATATTGGGTATTGCTTGAGGTACGGTATGGATATTGTGTTTGAGTTTATTGGTTAATCGAGGTCTCGAGATGTGAAATGTGGTAATAGTTAGTGTGATGAGAATTATTACGAGTTTAGTAAAGTTATGGCAGTAAGATTATATTGGTCGTATTCTTACTTAGTATTTTCATTGGTATGTAATTATTGACGCGATGTGATTGTTATCATTGTTGGATATTATGGCTGACCCCGTCGTGGGCTTTCCTTTTAGGTTCTTGGATATCAAGCTTGTAGCGGTCGTGGAGAGATGAGCTTCCCGGAGGATAATGGCTAGGGCATGTATTTGTATATTGAGTTTCCTGATCAGTTGTTGTATTCCGCTACTAGAGCATTTTTTTTAACTGTTGTCTTTTCCGCTGCGTGAGTATTTTTAAATGACCTTTCGTTATCTGGTATCTTAAGTTACTCTGGAATCGGTTTTCTAAACTATTTTGTCGGTACGTGTAAGCGATAGCTTAACGTATGTTTTTAAACTGTTGAGTTCAGGCATTTCAGGCCTTGTCCTTTCAGATGAGATTTTACGATGATTTTGATAAATAGATTTTATATAATCTTCAAATGTTTTTAAAAGATAATACTGTCGTTAGCCTCTTGGGCATTTGTAAATGTTTGCAAAAATATCTTTTAGCCTTGTGGGTTCCATCTCGGGACCCACGGCGCTGTAATATTCATGGATGGCTCTGGGGCTGTTACATTAGTAGAACATTACGAAGGTACTATGTGGTTGCTAGCGTACGTAAGGTTTGTTTCATACGCTAGCCGTGTGGTGTTGCATACATAACATGTTGTGGCTTACATATAGGCAGGCAGCAAACTCACTTCGCCATTTTTTCACTCTTCTCCTTCTTCCTCTTGGTGTAATCAAACAGTACGACTTGGGGCGAGAGCAGGTCGATATTTCATCATCCATCAATGTATTTGAGTTCCTAGTAAGGATTAACACCATCTAATCCTTCGTTCTTCATCGGATTGGAGGTAATGTTCTTGAATCCCTAGAGTTGACATTTTGGGGTTTTGTTCTTGATCCTAATTTATGACTGATTTGATAATTAGTTGGTGTTATTTGATGTTATTTATCTTATTCTATGGATCATATATCCATATCTTGGATTCATTCAACCTTATTGATTATTTTTGGTGTTCTCGAGAAACTTTGAACATTTAATGCTCGATGAAATGGTTCAATGGATTTCCCTTTGAGTGTTAGACGTATTTTTCATTGAGTTTGGATCTTATGCTTGTACTAATTGTGTTGTTATTATTTTCTCGTGGAGGATGTAGGTTTTCAGGGTTTTACCATCGATCTGTGTTTCTCGGGGTATTCGCGTGTCGATTATCAAGGCAAGTATTCTTGTATAATGACTTATATCTTGTGAATTAAAGTTGAGTAATGAATTTAAGATAGTTTGTTCGTTCTCATTGATTGTGCATTATGTGAATTATCATCGTCGTTGTCTAGTTATGTACTGATGTATTTGATCGTTCCTCGTTATGGCATTATATCGATTATGATGATTTAATTGGTTTATTATACTCTTTGATGTGTGTTGTGCTGGGCAAGGATTAACGGATATATGTTGTGTTAGTATGCTCGTATACTTAGATTTGTATTTTGGTTGTGTGTTGATCTTTGGACATGTTGTGTTGATTGTGTGTGGTTGTAATAGTTGTCGTGATGTTTCTGTATTTTCTGGGGTGATTGAACGTGTATTATTCGTGATGGCTGTTGTGATGCTGATAGTGCATGCGAGTGGGAAACGTTGTGTTTCGTTCATTTAGGGATGCCCGACAGGGCGTATGGGTATCTAAGCTAAGGGCGCTAGATCATGGACGAGTGTTATTCACCCAGGGATGTCCGGCGGGATGTATGGGGATCAACACTAAGGACACTGGATCCCGAATAACGGTTCTCAACCTAGGGATGCCCGACGGGGCGTATGGGGATCTATGCTAAAG
Organism: Orobanche coerulescens; assembly: GCA_033398695.1. NCBI lineage: Eukaryota > Viridiplantae > Streptophyta > Magnoliopsida > Lamiales > Orobanchaceae > Orobanche > Orobanche coerulescens. The sequence continues at coordinate 91,533,698 of CM065814.1, forward strand.
GCACTAGATCATGGATTACCATGTATGATGCATTTTAATTTGGGTTCTGGACCCTTGAGGATAATGATGTGTTATTTGTTAATATCCTTGGATCTTAAACTGATTTGATGTTTAAATATTTTGAATGAATGCTTTATGAAAAGGATTGTTGGGCTGATACTCTAACGATTTTTTAAAAGGTTTTCCGTTTATAAAATTTGCGTGATGTGGAATGGGATTCGACTGAGACCCTAATGTTTTAAAAGTATTTTATAACTTCGGACTTGAGGTCCTAAAAGGGCTTTTTTATTTTCTAAATCCCGAGATGATGAATGGTTTTCAAAGATCGGAATTTGTTTTCTATACATTAGAAACCTCTCAGGAACTTCTTTCAATATTTGTCGTTGTTTGACTAGGACTGACATTTGTATGGCATATTTTGTATGAGTAGAATACTTGCACTAGCAATTTCAAATCTTTAACCCCTTTAATAATGCATGTCATGAATTTCAGGTATGCTTAGTTCGAAGGAACAGTCATAAGATCGGCATGGAAGATGGCAAGCTATGATATTAATTAATCGGGAGTCAGAGTTCTTTATATTATTGAGTTTTCTATCCCACTTCTGCTACTGTATATTGGCACTTGCTTGGGTAAATGATGTAATTTGATCAAATTGTGTTACTTATGTCTTGGCGTGACCTCTTCGGTCCATGTATTTTGAGTTTTCGACCATGTCGGTCGGCATTGTTATGTAGTTTGACCCTGGTCGGTCAAATATTATGATGTCTATTGCAGTGAATAGCCTGGTAGATCCTTGTGAGAATAATCTACGGCGTTGACATTCCCTTATGTTTGGGGGGTGTTACAGAATCTACCTGGTCCATTCGAGTCGAGGAATGATCACAGAAACCTAGTTAACCCGACCGAGCTCGGATTAGATATGGAGGTCGGATCAGTTGGAGGGCTGGCGAAAGTATAGAGTACTGAAGTAAACCATGACCGAGAAGATTGACGGGGGATATATTCCGACCCTAGTGAAGGCCCTGGGCTGTCCTGGAAATGAAAAACTACCGACAGAAGCACGTGGAACAGGCATGCATGACAGTTATTGCGATCTATCCTGCCCCTTTCTGAGGCTACGCCAAATGCTGCCATGTGTCCATGAAACATTCTCCCCTTCTACATGTGTTTTAGACGCATTCCAACATTTCCCCATCTGTCCCCCTAGTGATTGGCCAAGGTCTTCTATAAATAGAAGGAATGTACGATAGAAAAGGACTTTTGAAAATATCTAGTTAAAAATATACTTTTTACTCTGTAATAAGCTTAAGTGTAAAAGACCGACCTGAAACAACCAGTACGGCTCACCACTCAAAATTAATAAAAATCATGTATTCCACATATATGTGGCTTTTTATGTCTGATGCTTTTATTATGAGATTACTAGGTAGATATCAGTACATATTTTGTTGACCAAACAAGGCATCAATAAATTGGCGCTAAAAGGAGGGTCCTATAGTCAACAACCGTAAGAATCAGTGTTTCATCCAGAATTTCTGGAAAGTCTATTCCATCATGTCCCAAGAAAGCTCCCGATATCAAAAAAGGAGAGGCGAAAGGTCACAAGACAGCCGTATCTCGAGTTATGGAAGGAGAGGCGAAAGGTCACAGAAAAACCCCTTATCATCCCAGAAACACCCTCCTTCCCCTCCCTTATTGGTTTTTGAATGGATAGAAGGCGGACGGAAGGTTGAGAAAGAGGCCCCGACCTGGACCATCCAGATTCAGGATCGTGTTGAGATCGACACCTACCGCCTCTCCCATGTCCCTATCCAGACGTCTCCTCCAGCACTATGCGACAACTCAAGTGAGATCGAGTTCCTAAAGCGACGTATAACCGAGCTTGAGAGCCAGCAAAAGCATGAAACATGCTCAAGTTCGGAATGGCTTAATAGCTAGGAGAGCCCTCTCTACTTTGATGTTCTGGTGGAACCTTCCTCGAAGAAAATGAAGATTCCCAAGATACCATTATACAATGGGGAAACTGATCCCAATACCAGCACTATAACTCTGGGATGGACCTGTACGGAGCCAAGGATGCTCTCCGATGCCATATGTTCTCCTTAACCTTACGGGATCAATGGTGGTACCTGAAATCTTCGGATAAATTATTGAGTATTTCATCTATATTGAACCTTGTATTATTCGAATTTGCGATATCAATAATCGCAGTATGACCTTTCTCGTATTCGTATCCATGTGCATGATAATATCAAAATGTAAATTTTCACATGCAATTACGTGATAACATATGATAAGAAGAGAGCTTAACGTATGTTATATGCCAAGGTTAGCATACACTATGAATGAAGCATAGCGTACATAAGGCAGCCAATAATGGAGAAAGGTGGCTAGGACATGAGCCAGCTGGTCGATGGGTCCGGATAAGATTCCCGCAGATGAACCTGGATATTTTTAGTTCAACGGGTGTTAGCGTATGCTAAGTGATGTGTATAGCGTATGCTAATTCTAATCTATTACGTACGTAACTTGGATGAGGCAGAGTACGTAAGAGTGTACAGGAATGGGACAGAAAGCTATTATTGAACGTTAACATACGCTAAGGATAACATATAGCGTACACTAAGAGGATTACGTACGTTATGCATGAAGGCTAACGTATGTAAAGTCAGAAAAATTATAAAGATGGACAACACCCCATTTCATTTCATTTCGTTTCTTTCACTTGGCCTTCAACTTACTCCATCTACAGAGAGTTCCCAACCACCTAAAACACCCATAGACCATCTCTACTTGATCATTGAATATTGGATATCACTTATACTTGATCATTGAAGTTGAGAAACATTTTGGATTGGCACACAAGCAACCGGATTTGGATTCTACCTATTGTCTCAGCATTTTCTTCATCTTAAGGTATGTTATGCTATATCCAACCTTGGATTCGTGTTCTTAAGGATGTTATGATCATGCTACCAAGGGTATTAAGTTCCATAGATGATTTATTCAACCAACATCATGTTTAGGAAGTTGAAATGATTATGCTTAAGTTACCATTGTTGTGAACATTATATTTGGAATCTTGTTATGGCAAACAATAAGAGTAGTGTTCTGAGACTGATAATCCGTATTGAATGGTGTTGCTATAATGATCGTAGACTTGGTATTGATATCACTTTTTGCTAAACGGACTTAAGAAAAGGATCATCGAAGGCTGTAACATTTCTTATAAGTTGGATTGGTTAAATAATCTTCATGATGAAGTTTGAATGTATTGATGATATTAGTAACAAGTATATCAACCTCAGATTAACCGAACTACGAAAGAGAAGTTGTAATAAAGATTGAGTATAACGTTGTGATGTATATTTATCCTTGTATTCGAAGTGTCTTAAATCGTAAGATCATTCAAATTGGCATGAGTATAGTATGTATGAGGATAACGTACGTTAAACATTGAGTTTTACGTACGTTATACCATCAGGCAAGGCAGTCGTCTGATCAGAGAAGAAACTATCAAATGCATGATTAGCATAATCTAGACTTCGTATCTTACATATGCTAACGAGCAGGCTTAACCTACGCTACATTGGGTACGTAACGTGCGTTACGCAGATCAGGCAGGATACATTTTGTTGAACTTTAGGCTATAGTTTCCATTGCTAGATGTTCGTACGTTAATTACTCGATGTAAGATGAACTCTATATTATTTCTTCTATTTTAGGTCCAAATCTTACTACGTGATTGATCGAAGGGGCGACCTTCGAGTGTATTGATATTCGTCGAAGTTTTATTCTTGTCATCAATTCGAGGCAAGTACTTTAATTGTTTTACATATTGATGTTATACATATTGTCGTGCATATATATCGTTGTTGTATGTCCACCTTGTGTTGGTCCGATGGTATCATCGGGGGATCTATGCCAGCGTGCCCTGGATCATCGGACGGGTTTTTCCACCTCGTGTTGGTCTGACGGGATCATCGTGGGATCTTGGCAGTGAACGCTGGATCATCGGAATTACCATGTATATGTTGTGATGTCATGTTGTGATTATCATTTGCATATGATATTTATGAGTTTCTCTTAGGAAGAGACTCGTTAGTATTCTGTCATTTATGTTAGTATTGTTCTTCATGAGTCGTTGAATAATATGTTGTGGTACTTGTACTAGCATCGTTGTGCTAACCCCTTCGGGGGTGAACATTTGTTTATGTTCAGGATCCAGGAGAGCAGGAAAACAACCACTGGAACTGCATGACGATGAGGGTGCAGATTAATGTTGCGACCGGGTTTAATTGTCTGATGTTTGTGTTGTTTTAATAAGTACTCGAGTACGTCGTTGTTTGTGATGTTGGATTTGGTTATGTATTAATATTCTTCATTTGGACGTTTGTATTTTCAATATTGGCCCAGATTTGTTGTATTTTGTTTCAGTTACATTCATATATTGTTTATATGTTATTGTCTTTTCATTTCTGCAGCCCTGTAAATTCTTATGTAAAGGATTTACGGCGCTGTAATATTCCTGAATATATCGGGGGTGTTACAGAATATGGTATCAAAGCTAAGATTATGTATATCTTGGCCGTTGGGTTAAAATAGAGGTCGTATATGTCTTTTGAGGTAACCGGCAGTGAATAACATCACTGTACTGCCTACGTCTTCGTGCGAGCGGTGGTTGTAAGTCCCTAAACTCTATCTCGTCCTTTCTATGTTATACCTCTTTATAATTGAACATTAGAACTATATTGTTTCCCGTATATTGAGTATTTATGCTGGCAGTATGTTGAGAGGAGGACGTGGACGTGGTCGCGGTCGCGGACGCAGACAAAGGAATGCTAAAAGAGAAGCTTCGCCTTCTAATCAGGCCAGCCACAGCTCAGGCGAGCCACAAGAATCTATTAACAATGAACCAGAACTTGTTGTTCCTGAAATCCTTCATCAGGTGGTCAACTAGATGACTCTGTTTGCTCAGGTTGTGGTCCGGATGCAGGTGGCAGTAGGATTGCAACAGGGAGAGAGACAACAAGACATCCCAAACTTGGGAAATCCAGGAGACCGATAGCTCCAGGAAATGAAAAAAATGCATCCACCAAAGTTTGACGGTTTATCGGAGACGCCGACATGGGATCATTCGATCAGAGAGTTGGAGAAAGTGTTCACAGGGATTAACTGCCCAGACGACCGTAGAGTTCCCATAGCCCAGTACTTTCTGATAGGGGAAGCGTCCGAGTGGTGGGAACCCATCCGGCCTACAGATCATGATGCCGACTGGAGAGAATTTAAATTGATGATGGAAGCTCAGTACTGTCCCCGTCCGTTGAGGGAAGCTAAAGTTCGAGAATTTTTCTCCAGACAGTCGTCAGACGTGTCAGTATACTAGACGATTAAAACGTTTAATCAACAGATGGCGTTTGTTCGACACCTGGTCAGAACAGATACGGAAATGATGATCCATTTCGATATGAGGATGAAACCAGAGATACAGAGGTACATGTCTGGTTTTGAATGTACCGCTCTCCGTCGGTATCAGGACAAAGCGTTGGCATCTGAGATTAAGGAAGCAGTGATGGAAAAGTTCACCGAATCCAAGAAACAGAAAGTATCTGGCAATTTCACGGAACACAAGAGCAGTGGGCCCCGCAATGCACATTCATCTTTTCATTCATTCAAGAAACCTCCGCACCCATCCTGGAGCGGAAAGAACTTCGGAGCAGTATCAGCCACGACGGATGTAACAAGTAAGTGCTTTAACTGTGGTCAGACGGGACACTATCGAAGAAATTGCTCCCTTCCCGCCAGGTCAAGAGGGACATCGTGCGGTGTTTTGTGAAGAGGTTGCAAAATATTTTAGAGCTCGTACATCACATCCAGCTCAAAAAGAAGCGAGTGTTCAGCAGACGCAGCAGAGTGTCTAGCTACCCCCAGAGTTTTGGTCGCGGATGACGCAGAGGACAGTTCGACCGAAAGGGGACATCGAGTGCCGGATCCATTACTCCACGCCGGTATGAAATGAGGTGGGCAGACGATCAGGATGCTGCTGTCGTATCAGGTACCGTTCAGATTCTTCCACAACTAGTTAGCATTTTATTCGATACAGGGGCTACACATTCATTTATATCTTTGTCTTGTGTAAATCGTTTGAACATTTCTAGTTTTCATAATTGTGAGCCTTATGTTGTGGGTTTACCGAGTGGAGAGAGAATTGTGGGAAACTTAGAAACTAGAGATTTTCGCATATCAATTGGAGGTAGAGATTGGCCCTCAAATCTGATTGTGATAGAAATGCAAGGAGACAACCTGATTCTCGGATATGATTGGCTTAATCGATATGGAGCTATTGTAAACTACCGGAAGAGGAATATCTCGATGATAGCTGAATATGGTTCCGAAATATTGTTCAAGGGATGGAGACCAGGAAGCTCAGGAAAGGTGATCAAAGCGATGAAAGCTGTCAAACTGCTAAATCAGGGTTGTACTGGATACTGGTGTTACGCAATGAGGAAGGAAGACGGAAAAGTAGAACTTTTATCCATTCCTGTTGTGAACGAATTTTCGGATCTATTTCCTGACGAATTGCCTGGACTACCTCCACGACGAGATTTAGAATTCACCATCGAGCTAGAACCAGGAGCTACACCAATTTCTAAGGCTCCGTATCGTATGGCACCTACTAAGATGTACGAATTGAAGAAGCAACTAGAAGAGTTACTGGACAAAGGCTATATTCAGCCAAGCGTTTCGCCCTAGGGTGCACCAGTTCTTTTTGTCCGGAAGAAAGATGGATCACTTCGATTGTGTATTGACTATCGAGAACTGAACAAGATGACGATCAAAAACAAGTATCCGTTACCACGGATTGATGGTTTGTTTGACCAGTTGAAAGGAGCAATAGTATTTTCTAAGATCGATCTGAGATCGGGATATCATCAGTTGAGGATTGGGGAATCTGATGTTCCGAAGTCAGCATTTAGAACTCGCTCCTGACATTATGAGTTTGTAGTGATGCCGTTTGGTCTCCCTAATGCACCTGCCGTGTTTATGCAATTGAGGAATAGAGTGTTCATAGAGTATTTGGATAAGTTCGTGGTTGTGTTTATTGATGGAATTCTGGTTTATTCTAAGATCCCGGAAGAGCATGCGCAGCACTTACGGATCGTTTTGGACCTCTTGAGAAGCGAACAATTGTATGCCAAACTTTCTAAGTGTGAATTCTGGCTAAAGGAAGTAATGTTCCTCGGTCATGTGGTATCAGCAGGAGTCCAAGTAGATCCCCAGAAAATCGAAGCAGTTATGGATTGGAAGTCTCCTAAGAACATGAAGGAAGTCGGGAGTTTCTTAGATGCGGGTCGGGCACCAGTTACTCAGGTGTCAACCCCGGCTGTGGGAGAACCGAGCGTGAATCAGGCACCGATAGCCTCTAAGCCTCAACAGAGTTTTGGTAAAGGTCGAGGACTTGGGCAGCCTTCTAGAGGGGGAACTTCTAGTGCGGGGTCTGTTCCGCCCCGTGTGTATGAGATGAGATGAGCTGGAGATCCTGATGCGACGGTGGCTACAGGTACCGTTCACATCCTTGACCATCCTGTTTCCGTGTTATTTGATTCTGGTGCTACGCATTCTTTCATCTCTCTGGATTGTGTGTGTCGTCTGCATGTTTATTGCCTAGTTGCGTGTGAAACATTTGTTGTTAAACTGCCTAGTGGAGATAGCATCGTGGGGGATCGTGAGATTAGAGATTTTCTTGTGAGTATCGCGGGGAGGGATTAGCCTTCTAATCTGATTGCGGTAGATATTAAAGATGAGGATTTGATTCTTGGTGATGATTGGCTAGACCAGCACGGGGCGATCATGAATTATAGAGCGAGAACCATTTCGATGTTAGCCTCTGACGGTACCGAGTATTCTTTTGTAGGACGTAAGCGGAGTAGTCAGATATTTCTGATCAGCACTATGAAAGCAGTGAGACTTCTTTGAGGAGGTTGCACTGGTTACTGATGGTATGCTTTGAGATCGAAAGAAGAGGGAGTCGAGCTCTCGTCCATTCCGGTAGTGTATGAGTATCCTGACGTCTTTCCAGATGAGTTGCCGGATTTGCCACCGGACCGAGAGGTTGAGTTTACTGTTGATTTAGATCTGAGTGCAGCACCAATTTCTAAGACGCCATACCGTATGGTGCCTGCTGAGATGCTTGAGTAGAAGAAATAGTTAGGAGAGTTTCTAGACATGGGTTACATCCGGCCGAGTGCTTCGCCTTGGGGCGCACCGGTCTGGTTTGTAAAGAAGAAGGATGGGTCACTTCGTCTATGTATTGACTATCGAGAGTTGAACAAAGTGACTATCAAAAATAAGTATCCGCTCCTGAGGATTAATGACTTGTTTGACCAATTGCAAGGGGAAACCGTGTTTTCGAATATTGATTTGAAATTAGGGTATTATCAGCTCCGAGTGAAGGATTCCGATATTCCGAAGACGGCCTTTCGGACGAGATACGGCCACTACGAGTTTGTGGTTATGCCTTTTGGACTAACTAACGCCCTAGCCGTGTTCATGCAGCTAATGAACAAAGTCTTTATTGAATACCTCGATAAATGTGTAGTCGTCATTATCGACGATATTCTGATTTACTCGAGGAATGAGGAGGAACACGCACATCATCTGCATATCGTGTTGGGAATCTTGAGAACTCAGCGACTTTTTTTGAAGTTATCAAAATGTGAGTTTTGGTTGTGGGAGGTTATGTTTCTCGGTCACGTAATCTCGGCCGAGGGTGTTCGTGTGAACCCACATAAGATAGAGGCAGAGTATTGGATTGGGCGCCGCCCAAGAACGTGAAAGAGGTCTGTAGTTTTCTGGGCTTGGCCGGGTATTATCGTAGGTTTGTCGAGGGGTTCTCTAAGCTCGCTCGACCGCTCACCCAATTGTTACAGAAGTTGGACAAGTTTGTGTGGACCGACGAGAATCATAAGAGTTTCGAGGAGTTGAAGAAGCGGTTGACGACCGCTCCCATCTTGGATTTACCGAGTGGTAATGAGGGTTTCTCAGTTTATAGTGACGCTTCAGGCCAAGGGCTTGGATGTGTACTCATGTAGCACGGGAAGACGATTGCCTATGCTTCCCGTCAGTTGAAACCGTACGAGTTGAATTACCCTACCGACGATCTTGAGTTTGCCGCAGTTGTGTTTGCATTGAAGATCTGGCATCATTACTTGTATGGCTCGTCGTGTCAGATTTTCACCGATCACAAGAGCCTAAAGTACATTTTCACGCAGAAAGAGCTGAATATGAGACAGAGAAGGTGGTTGGAGTTAATTAAGGATTACGACCTTGAGATCCTGTATCACCCGGGCAAGGCAAATGTGGTGGTGGATCCCTTGAGCCGAAAATCGGTATCGCTTCGAGTACTTGAGTTACTCATGGCCCGGCCAGGGCTCCAGCGAGAGTTGATAGGGTTGGGTGTAGAGGTTGTGCTACCAGGGAGTGCCGGTTAGTTGTGCACTCTTGAGATCTTTAAATCGAGACAGTTGGAAGATCCGATGTTTATTCAGCTTCGCGAGAATGTGGCAAAGGGGAAAGCCCCGGGATTCGTAATATATGATGATGGTGTGTTGAGATTCCAAGGTCGATTGTGTGTTCCGAACGACTTGGATTTGAGGCAGAGTATTATGTGAGAGGCTCATGCATCACCTTACTCAGTCCATCCGGGCTCGAGTAAAATGTACAAGGATTTGAGTAAGAATTTCTGGTGGAATGACATGAAGAATGAGGTAGTTCAGTTTGTGGCTAAGTGTTTGACTTGTCAGCAAGTCAAAATCGAGCATCAGCGACCAGCCGGGATTTTAAAATCATTCCCGTCCCAGAATGGAAGTGGGAGGATATCTCGATGGATTTTGTCATGAATCTGCCGAGGACGAAGACCGGTATGAATATGGTGTGGGTGATCGTGGACCGACTGACTAAGTCGGAACATTTTCTGGGCATCAAGGACACTTGGGGTCCAGAGAAATTGGCTCGTATTTTTATCGCAAAGATAGTGAGACTTCATGGTATGCCGAAGACTTGCATCGCATTTTTGGCAGGCGGTACATAAGGCATTGGGAACACATTTGCGTTTGAGCACATCTTTCCATCCTCAGAACGACGTACAGTCCGAGCGTACCATTCAGACGTTCGAGGACATACTGGAATAACGATTGGTAGGAGCATCTAGCCTTGATCGAGTTTACTTATAATAATAGCTGGCATGCATCGATTAATATGGCACCTTATTAGGCGCTTTATGGTCGACGGTGTCGATCACCGATATGTTGGGACGAGCCGTCCGATTTAGTTGGCACCGAGCTGGATCTTGTGTTAGAGATGAGGAAGAAAGTTGAGTTGATTAGAGAGAGAATGCTGACGGCTCAGAGTCGACAAAAGTCTTATGCAGATGTTAGGCGTCGACCCTTGGAGTTTGAGGTAGAGGATCATGTTTTGTTGAGAGTGTCTCCTTCGAATGGAGTTTTCCGTTTTGGGAAAAAGGGGAAGCTCAGTCCAAGGTATATTGGACCTTTCGAGATATTAGAGAGAGTTGGCGAGTTAGCATACCGTTTGGATTTGCCTCCGTCGTTGAGTCATGTGCACAGTGTATTTCACGTCTCTCAGTTGAGGAAGTATGTTCTGGACCTGACTCATGTTATTGACTTCGGTGACGTAGAGATCGAGAAGAACGTTATGTTTGAGGAGAGTCCGGTGAAGATTTTGGAACGTCGTGACAAACAGTTAAGGCACAAAACTATTCCTTTGGTTAAAGTGCAATGGTCGAGGCACATAGTGGAAGAAGCAACGTGGTAGTTGGAGGATATGTGTGCGGGACACCCCGTGCTTTTTGATTCTTAAGTTTTGGGACGAAACTTCTTTTTAGAGGGGGAGAATGTAATATCCGTACCTTTCCATTTTTAGCAGTTTCCACTTTTGGTGTATGCCTATTTTATCGGCTCACTTGTAACCATTTCGACGTTTTGAATCTACTTTGTTCTTGGAGTTTTTCCGTTTGGTGGAGTTTCGGATGTGTTTTTATGTGATCTCATCTTATGTTGTGTTTCATCGTATATACATTTAATTCTCGTAAAACTCGTTCAATTTTGTTGATTCTTCATTTCCGTATGAGTAATTTTAGATTATGTAACACTTAACTGCTCATCATCTATGCTTGTTTCAAATTTGTTTTACTCATTTCCGTGTGGGATGTCACTTTTGTCGCCGTTGGGCTCAATTCCCGTAATCATTGTTCGGAACCGCCGTTTTGGGGTTCCTGCAAATCCAACTCATGTTATTATGGATGTTGTGAACTTTATTGGTGTTTCGATCGAGTATCGTGTTGGGTCATTCCGTTATATTCCAAAGTTTTGGGTTTCCATTGCGTTTGTTCTCTTTTCGGATCATTTGATGTTATCGTCGTGTTTGGACCGACTGTGTTTGACGTGTAGTCACCATACGAGGGTTCGTGATAGTTCATTCAATCCTTTAAATGGTTGAGATTATGCGTAGGTCGGTTATATCATGTTTGGGGGTCGTTCTTCATCAATTTTGGGCTGGAACAGGGTGTGCCGCGGCACAGGGGACTGTGCGCCGCGGCACGGCCTTAGCGAGATTTTTGCCTGGGCCGGATGTACTGTGTGCCGCGGCACACAAAAGTACGGGCCGCGGCCCCAGTCAAAAAAATGCTCTCCATTTCCATCCGCGGGCTGCAGCACACTCAACCCGGGCCGCGGCACGCGGGTCAGTCAGTTGTATATCAGTGGGTTTCTGAGAGAGGATTTCATTTCCTCTCCCTTCTTCTTCTTCCTCACGATTTGGGCGACTCAAGGGGCGATTTTTGGGTGATTTTTGGGCGATTTGAGCACCTTCAAACTTGGAAAGACCATCCACCTCGAGTTCTTGTTGTTGATTATCAACTTCTACTTGAATCTTTCATCCTAATCCGAGGTAAATCTCTAAGAACCCTACTTTTATCCATTTCGGGGTTTTTTGGGATTTCTCTAGTTTGAACTCGAATTGTTTGGTGATGTTGTGATATTTCTTATTTATTATTGTTTTTGGGTGATTCCCCATCCGTTTCCATCGTGTTTAATCCGTGGATTAGTGATTTGGGGAGGTTTTGTGAAAACCCTCGCCCGTATCGATCGTATGTATGTTGTTATAGTTTGTAATCGGGGTTGTGGGCATATTCCATTCGATTATTATTATCGTATAGGACTGAGTTGTGTTAATCCTTCGTTTAGGATCGGTCGTGTTTCCTCCGGGACGTTCGTAGTCATTGTTCATTCCCGTTTCGTCGAAGATGTCTCAAAGGCAAGTACTTTACATTTGTTTGCATATTCTAGTACTTGGATTATGGCTTTCCGTGATTGTTGTGGATGTATATATGTATGTTCACCCAAGACAGTCTGACGGGGCCTCTGGGGATACGTATTGTCGTGAGCATGCATATCACGAACTAGGGTTAACCACCCAGGATGGTCCGACGGGGCCTCTGCAGGGTACGGTGGCCGTGAGTCTCGTACCAATGGTTAACTTTGAAATGTTTTGTTGGAGAAATGTGTTTTGTGTCTGTGCACCTAATATTCCGGAATATAAATGATTTCTAAAATTATTTTTGGCGCATATTTCATCTGATTAGAATGGTAGTTCAAATGGATTGTACTTGCACTAGCAGTTGTCGCTAACCCCTTAAATGGGGGAAATACTTTAAGATTTCAGGTTCAGGTTATGGAGGCGAATGAGCATGCAGGCCATATGAGGATGATGGGCAAGCGTGATTCTATTCCGTGGTCGTCCATTGATGTCATGTCTTTTAAATTTATTTATTATTTCATTTGCTTAAGTACTCGAGTACTTCCTTCCTGGATTTAATATTGTCGTGTACCCATTTTGGGAATGATTGGATATTGAATGATATTGTTGAGTTCAGTCTTCTGTTTTGAATGTCTTGAATCATGGAATCGTGGGTATGTTGGTGATGTTTGTCTTTTGTCGAATGTCGTGTTGGTACATTAGCCTGGTGGATTCCAAAGTGTGGGATTCACGGCGCTGTAATATGCCCTGATCGTCTTGGGAGTGTTACAACATTGAGCATCTTGAAAGGCTAGGAGCTCCTATCAGTCAGGAACTCACTACAGATATGATCTTAGCATAACTGCCTTCAGAGTACGATCAGTTTGTAGTAAACTTCAACATGCACAATATGGAGAAGACTATTACTGAGTTGCATGGGATGCTAAAACAAACTGAGGCAAACATTAAGAAAGTTGTTCCTAATGTTTTAATGGTTCAAAATAAATGGAATAAAAAGAAATGGAATAAGATGGTCCCGAAAGGTAAAGGTAAGGGTAAATGTAAATGTTGCCTAAACCCAAATCTAAACATTTCAAGAAGTCATCGAAACAACCCAAAGAGGGGACTTGCTACCACTGCAATGAACTGGTCATTGGAAAAGGAATTGCAAGGTCTACCTGGAAGAAACGAGGAAACGGAAGAGCAGTGAGACTGCTGCTTCAGGTATTCTTGTTATAGAAGTCAATTTATCTACTTCTTCATCATGGGTATTAGATACCGGTAGTGAAGCTCACATTTGTGTGAATGCGCAGGGGCTGCGAAAGAGTAGACAACTGGAAAAAGGTGAAATGGACCTATGTGTTGGAAATAAAGCAAGAGTTGCTGCTATTGCCGTCGGGACTTATGATATAAAGCTACCTAGTGGACTTGTATTAGAACTTAATAATTGTTATTGCGTTCCTGCTATGGGTAGAAACATTGTATCAGTTGCTTGCCTTGATTTGGAAGGATATGACTTTACTATTAAGAATAGTGTAATGTCCATATTTAATAAAGGTAATTTTATGGAGATGTGTTGATGAGTGGGAGATTATATCCCATAAATCTTGAAAGTTCCAAATCTGTCTATAACTTGAATGTCAAAAGACTTAAATCAAATGATTTAGACCAAAAATATTTCTGGCATTGTCGTTTGGGCCATATAAACGAGAAACGTATAACCAAACTCCATAATGATGGAATCTTGGACACATTTGATTTAGAATCATATGATACGTGCGAATCTTTCTTATTAGGCAAAATGGCCAAAGCTCCTTTCACAGGCCATACTGAGAGAGCTGCAGATTTATTGGGCTTAATACATACTGATGTATGTAGACCAATGAATACAAATGCTAGAGGAGGTTTCCAATACTTCATAACATTCACGGATGACTTAAGCAGATTCGGATATATCTACTTAATGAATCATAATTTTGAGTCGTTTACGAAATTCAAGCAATTTCAAAATGAAAAAATCAGTTAGGCAAAACTATTAAAGCACTACGATTAGATCGTGGTGGTGAATATTTGAGCCATGAATTTTACGATCATCTCAAAAGTTGTGGAATAGTTTCACAACTAACTCCACCTGGAACACCTCAATGGAATGGTGTGTCGGAACGGAGAAATCGAACCTTGTTAGACATGGTTAGATCGATGACGGGTCAAGCTAATCTTCCAATTCCTTTTGGGGGTTACGTCTTAGAGACTGCTGCGTTCATTTTAAATCGAGTACCATCTAAATCAGTTCAAAACACACCATATGAGATATGGACAAGGAAGCAACCTTTGTCTTTCCTTAAGATTTGGGGTTGTGAAGCTTATGTGAAGCGACTTATGACTGATAAATTATCACCCAAATCGGATAAATGTCTTTTTGTGGGATATCCTAAGGAAACTAAAGGATATTACTTTTACATCCCATCAGAGAACAAAGTGTTTGTTACTCTATCTAGAGTATTCCTTGAGAAGGAATTTATTTCCAAGAAAAATAGTGGGAGTAAAATAACTCTTCATGAGATGAGAGAGCCACAAATAGATACCCAACCTTTAGATAAAACTGATTTAAACTCGCATAGTGATGTTGAGACCACTTCTTCTATACCAGCTCTACCTCGGTCTATACGTAATCATCGTGAACTTGAGAGATATGGATTTCTCATCACAGATGACAACAATGTGGAACTCATGGATCAAGATGAGCCCACAACCTACGATAAAGCAACTACTAGCATTGAATGCGAAAGCTGGCTTGAAGGGTGAAATCCGAAATGCAATCCATGTATGATAATCAAGTATGGACTTTGATTGATCTTCCTGAAGGTTCCAAAGCAATTGGTTACAAATGGATCTTTACAAAGAAAAAAGACATGGATGGCATTGTACAAACATACAAATCACGACTCATGGCAAAAGGATACAGACAGACCCATGGTATTGACTATGATGAAACCTTTTCGCCAGTTGTAATGATTAAATCAATTAGAATTATACTTGCCATAGCAGCATATTATGACTATGAGATATGGCAAATGGATGTCAAAACCGCTTTTCTTAATGGGAAGTTAGATGAGAATGTGTATATGATACAGCCCGAAGGTTTTGTCGATCCTAATAATCCTAATAAAGTATGTAAGCTTCTAAAAGCCATTTATGGTTCCAAGCAAGCATCCCGGAGTTGGAATATTCGTTTTGATGAAAAAATCAAAGAGTTTGGTTTCATTAGAAATCAAGACGAACCTTGTTTATACAAGAAGATTAGTGGGAGCGCAATTGTTTTTCTAGTACTCTATGTGGATGATATCCTACTCATTGGAAATGACATCCCTACTTTGCAAAGTGTTAAGCTTTGGCTAAGTAAATGTTTTACAGCGAAGGACTTAGGGGAAGTTGCTTATATACTGGGTATAAGGATTTATATAGATAGATCTAAAAGGCTTATTGCCCTAAGTCAAAGTACATATATGAACAAGGCACTGAAACGGTTCAGTATGCTTAATAGTAAGAAAGGGTTCTTACCTATGTCACAGGGCATAAAGCTCAGTATAACTCAAAGACCTTGTTCGAAGGAAGAGAGAGATAGAATGAGATTGATACCTTATGTTTCGGCTATAGGATCTATCATATATGTCATGATATGTACTAGACCGGATGTATCATTTGCATTGAGTGCAACCATCAGATACCAGTCTGACCCTGGTGAGGCTCATTGGACCGTAGTCAAAAGCATACTTAAGTACTTGAGAAGGACTAAAGATATGTTCTTGATATATGGTGGTCAAGATAGTGATTTGGTCCTTAATGGCTATGTCGATGCCAGTTTTGAGACAGACCAAGATGATTCAAAATCGCAGTTGGGATATATATTTTGCTTGAATGGTGGTGCTATTAGCTGGAAGAGTTCCAAACAACCAACCACAGTTGATTCTATAACAGAACCCGAGTACATAGCCGCTTCGGAAGTAGCTAAAGAAGCTGTTTGGATGAGGAAGTTCATTGGTGAACTGGATGTGGTTCCTAGCATTGTTGATTCAGTAAATTTGCACTATGATAACAATGGAGCTATTGCACAGGCTAAAGAGCTAAGATCACAACAAGCATCCAAACATGTACTTAGAAAGTTTCACCTCATTCGATAGATTGTCACTCGTGGCGATGTGAGGATATGCAAAGTTCACACGGATAATAGCATAGCGGATCCTTTAACCAAGTCGCTTTCTCAAGCGAAGAATGATGGTCATATAAAGGCTATAGGTCTTCAGTTTATGTCTCTGTAGGACTAAGAGCAATTGACAGATTGTTAGTATAATACTTAAGTCTAATGTTTAATAATAATATGGAGACATTTATTATTATATAATATTGATTATATTATTTGTTGGGATTCGGTCCAGCATCCTGCCTGCATGGGCTTAAAAATGCGCGAGGCGCAGCTTTCGATTCGACCTGTGAGATCTGCACTAGAAAGTGGTTAGATGAAATGATTTGGACTACTCATACCAACAAGATGCATCTTCTTTTCTAGTATCATCTCATAGAAACCCCAAAGTTAAGCGTGCTTGACTTGGAGTAGTTATGGGATGGGTGACCACCTAGTGCGCGTGAGTGAGGACAAAGCGCGCTAGAAAAGACTCGTGTTGGTACAGTGAGGACAATCTTCATCATTTCAGGGACCAACAATTGGTAAAGCCCACGACGGGGTCATCCACAATACTCAACAATGATATCGATCACATCATCATAAATAATTACATACCAATGTAATAATACTGTAAGAATACTACCAACGTAATCTTACCGTCATAACCTTACCAATCCATAGCAATCCATGACCATTCAATCCTTACCATAACCCACATTTCGCATTCTCAAATGACGAAATGAACTCAACTACAATCATCTGTACTATATTCAAACGATACCAAGTATACTCAACACATCATCATAACTCATAAGTGTGAAATGAACCATCTATGCCAAATCCTGTCCGTCGGATTACACAAAAAAATCTCAACCTGGATAAAACAATAACACCCAACATATCTGTAGATAAACTACCACAAAACAATGATAACAAGTCCCGAAACATCGACGTACAGTCCGAATGATCATACAATCAATAACAATGATCAACCAATAAATCAACCGAGAATATCATCGACATTATAAACTCCAATACGACACGATCAACAAAGGATCAACAATAACCGAGAATACCCTCAACATGGTAAACTCCAACACGATCAACAAAGGATCAACAATAACTGACAATACCCTCAACAAGGTAAACTCCAAACACGATCAACAAAGGATCAACAATAACTAAGAATACCCTCAACAAGGTAAACTCCAAATGATCAACAATAATGAATCTCAAAGAAATAACTCTGACTGTCGGACATACCCTCGGGCGTATGACATCCAGTCGCAAACTGTCGAACTTATCCAATCACACATGGACTATGAATGACCAAACAATACGGCTCAAAGATGGACGTCACAGTACGCCTGATCCGGAAATGTGTTCGTGCATATTTCCACCCCGTATACGGAATCCAGGATATACGTGGGACATGTACCTAACTAGCCTCACGAACTACGTCTCGTGTGTACAGTTCAATGTGGAAATATCAACACATAACCATAGTATTCCCAGCTAAAAATCCTACACAATAACCAATCGGAACGCAAATATGATTCCAGATATGTCACGATGCAACATGACAACGAAACTCAAAGAATCACATATCCAATAAGGATCAAAAGACTCACCTAAGTGAACAAAGACACACGGATAATGAAATATCGACACGACCGACAATATCCAAAACAAATATCTTGGGATCACAATTCCCAAAGAATGATCAACGCGATCAACAATCTCAACACTACCATCCTGGGATCAACATCCCTCAACGAACAACCAAATACAACTCTCATCATACGAAATCTCAACATACAACATATACCAAAGCTCAACATAATATTTATCCTCATGACTGAACAATACTTAAATTACCTCAAAGCCGAAGACAATATCCTTTCCACGAACAAACCATCATCCCGACAATTTACATTTATAATATCATTGCTATATGAATTATAATTGAAATGAAATCGAAATCATTCATTAAAAATTATAAGCTTAACAATTATAAACTTGCCTCGATACCGATACCACGAAGCCGTTACCAAAATCTGTTGCCTTTGTCTACGAGCTCCTCAGCCCCGACCAAAAGTAATCTATGAACTCTTCAACCTCGACCGCGACACAATGGTCATAATCATTGCCAAATTATCGCGACCTAATGCAATAATCAAATGACAACCAATCAAACTCAGCAGCTCAACAATACCTCGATCATATACCAAACCGAACAATACAACTCAAAAAATTACGAACTCATGTCCACAATACAAGCCGAAATCCGATAAATCATAATTATCAATCAATAACCGATCAACAAACCCAACGGTTCTGCAATGTCTCGATTAAACACAGTCTGAACAATCCAAATCAAACCATCACGAATTCATAATCACAACACGAAAATACTGCACTGTCTGCCTACTTAGCGCATGTTAAACACATAACGTAGCGTGTGCTAAGTCGCTCCCGTTAGCATACGCTATCCAGTAAGCTTAGGGTGCGCTAATCTCGTGCAGCTGCATGCATTCCAAGCATCAACTAACACCTTGCGACTACGAATATGAATGTAACGAAAACCATACTCCAAGATCAAACACAACCTTTCCAAATTCAATCTCATCATCATTATCTCTATGTTATCATACGAACTCAATCACTAAAATCAACATAATGTTAGTTTCAATTATCTTATCCATGTTTATAATCAAAACCAATATTTATCCTTCCTCTTTGATGTGTTATATACCAAGAATACCATGATTCCATAATCATGTTCATGACAACCGTCATAATCTGATATGCTAACATGTAAATCATCACCTAAGTCATATATATCCATATATCATCTTAACATCAAAATCCAAAATGAAGGGAGACATAAATCACCATATCTCTTGAAGATAAACAACACCATAACTATCATCATATGAAGGTGATATCAACAACAACAACAACATCCGAAAAATGAGAAGAAGGATTAACCCATATATCTAAATGAGATGAACAACACCATACAAAACCATATGAATCATACCAATATCCGCATATCAACAATAACATCAAGATAGTTCGGTCATCAAACTCATAATCATGACGATTATCAACTCATGAACATCATATACAATACAAGACGAAAACCAAAGTGAAAGTTAATTACCTCTTCGATGAAATGCGTTGATTCTCAAGGTTGAATCCATTTCCAATCGATTCCAAGCTCCAAATGTTGATAAGGACGATCAGCTCCATCATAATCCGGTATTTGGAAACTCAAGACTCTCTCTATGAACTCCATTTCAAAAACCATTAATAATTTCAAGAACAAAGCTTTAATCTATACTTTCCATCTTAATCTTGTTAAACAGGATCATCTCTCAGTGTTTAGGAACTTCAAATATCCTCCCAAGGCTCTCTCTATCGAGTGAAAGGAAAGAAATGGACGAAATGCCTCCTATCACCCGTCTGTCCCCTTTTATAAAACAAATTACTAGCGTGCGCTAAACCTTATATTTAGTGTGCGCTAACTAACTTTGTTAGCGTGCGCTATCGCAGCTCATAGGCTACTGCCTTGCTTCGTACATCAAATTACGTACGTAATTTCCATGCATTAATGTATGTAACCATTCTATCTAGCGCACGCAAGTCCTTAACCTTAGCGTACGCTATCCGCAGTTTACTTGCTACAGTCTGCACCTACCACCCGTGCCCCCACATGCCGAAAGCATCCGCGATTACCAGGATTCTCTCTACCCGATCTGGAATTAGCATGCGCTAACCATAGGTTTAGCGTGCGCTAGACCTACATGACAAACATCCGTTGACCTTATCCGGACACGCGTCAAAAGTGGCCGGGTCCACTCGCCGAAAGCCAAGATTCCCTTTTGACCGATCTGAAATTAGCGTGCGCTACCAAAATGCATTAGCATGCTCTAAAATGCCGATAATACACAGCCTGGGCCTACCTGTCGGCCACCTTCCGTACCATAACCATAATACCTTACGGACGTTTGAGGTCCTCCTTAGCGTACGTAACTCAAACCTCTTAGCGTGCACTAAGTATGCACTGTAGCGTGCGCTAAGTGTACATCTTAGGGTGCGCTAGGCATACATTGTAGCGTGCGCTAACGTGGCTGTACTTGGCCATTTCTAGCTATTTTTGTCCAACGACTCGACATACAGAATACGAACATATGGCATACGGAATTCATAAACTCAATTCGAGAACATTCTCATATGATATACCCAATATCAACAGTACGATAACCTGATACACAATATCCTCAAACATAATTGTCAACCAATTACGTCAATTCTACAAATGCAACTGTCTCAGTCCTCAAATTATTTTATCCATACTGTATAGACACCAAGCTATCCAGTATATCTCAGATAAAATAACGCGAAAAATTTATACTGAAAATTCGGGTATTACATACTACCACCCTTAAAATAAGTTTCGTCCTTGAAGCTTGCAACCCTGTCACAAACAACAGATCAACCAAAATTTCCACACTCATCACAAAAGCAATCAATCGTCGCCACAAGCGAATAACCAAAACAGTATACTTACAGGTACGTGAAGCCGATGATCTTCCATGATACTAGCACACGACACCCATATGAAGTCTCAAAACAACACCAACACACACTAATATCACAATTAGCAATTTGAAAAGATCACAAAAATTTTGGAAGCTCCAAAAATCGGTTTGACTCAAAAGTCAGAAAAATCATTTTCAAAAAGTCACGCTACTACCGTACTGGCAGAGCCAGATAACACACACGCTCGGGTTTCACAAAACCCAAGCTCTGATACCATCTTCTGTAACACCCCCAAAACCACTAGGCTAAAAACCATTTCAAAAACGTTCAAAAACGCCAAAAGGCCGGTGACGGTAATATTTTCCAAAAACTCACAAAAGTCATTTTCCATAAACCAAATACGGTCATAAAATACCATTTGAAAGTACAAGGCGAAATGCCAAATCTCGACAGTTTCGAAATGTACGTTAAGCCACCACTTATACGTACCGATAAAATAATTTAGGGAAAAAGGGGTTTAACGAAATAACCCAAGTTTACGAGATACCTAGAAAGGTCATCTTGAAAGTATACATGAGTTGGTAAAAATACCAGAACGCCATTTTGAAAATACACGCACAGCGGAAAAAGACACGGTTCAAAAATACACAATTGCAGCCGAAATAAAACAACCAAAAAGAATACTCAATTCCCCAAAAACATGCCACAACCAGTATCACCCGGTAAGCTCACCCCTTCACGAGCGCTACTAGCTCGATCTCCGAGTACCTAAAAATAAAGCCCACGACGAGGTCAGCCACAATACTCAACAATGATATCAATCACATCATCATAAATAATTACATACCAATGTAATAATACTGTAGAATACTACCAACGTAATCTTACCGTCATAACCTTACCAATAAATAGCAATCCATGACCATTCAATCCTTACCATAACCCACATTTCGCATTCTCAAATAATGAAATGAACTCAACTACAATCATCTGTACTGTATTCAAACGATACCAAGTATACTCAACACATCATCATAACTCATAAGTGTGAAATGAACCATCTATGCCAAATACCGTCTTTCGGATTACACAATCAAATCTCAACCTGGATAAAACAATAACACCCAACATATCTGTAGATCAACTACCACAAAACAATGATAACAAGTCCCGAAACATCGACGTATGTTGACTCAAAATGTATTTTGATGATTATTCCATTCAAAATATTTAATTAGATCAATCTCAGATCGATATTATATTGAAGGAGCTAAATAGTGTTAGCGCACGCTACCCATATCATAGTAGCGCACGCTATCGAGAAATGCATGTTCACCCATCGATCACCGCACCAAGTGAAGTCACCTGATGGATAGCGCACGCAAGTCATTCAACATTAGCGCACGCTAAGTAACTACAGTTAGCGCACGCTATACAATCAATATTAACGTACGCTATCGCATCATTCCGGAGGACAGTGAGGTTTTCAAGGAAATCGGAAATGGACTTTGCGCATGCTACATACATCAACTTACGTACGCTAAAACAAGGATGTAGCGCACGTTATTACTCACTACTTGCGCACGCTACCGATATCACGGTCAGTAGTCTAGTAGCTACTGGACTCAATATGTCAAGGACCTTACGTACGCTACACAGGGTAACGTACGTTACTGAAAGAAATATTTAGCGCACGCTAAGGTATAGGCATTAGCGCACGCTAAAAGGAGTCAGCATATTACCGTTTAATTTTCTACCGTTGGAAGGCAAGAGTCAATGAAGATCCGTAAAATCTGGAAAGGTTGGAATTAATTAATGCTAGCGCACGCTATGCATACTTGCTAGCGCACGCTAACCTCAAATCTAGCGGTTGGATAAAGAGTCGTTGGAGAGACAAACCGACATTTTCAAAGTCAAGATTGAAGACTTGTTGACCAGCCGATAACTCACGCTACAGATACATGACTAGCGCACGCTAGCCATACTATTTTACCGTTGCAACAGATTTTGTGACCGTTCAGAGAAGCCAAGTCAAAGGTCGATAGCGCACGCTAGAGGACATTATTAGCGCACGCTAATAATACGTTTTTCAGTATTTGAAGGATGGCTCTCACCTATAAATACCCAAAGGACTTGGGTATCAAACACACAACTTCAAGCATTCAAACATACAAGCACACAAGCATACAAGCAATCAAAGCATACTTGAGCTCAGTTTTATATCTTTTATTGCATTTCAAGTTGTGAGAAAAGAAGGATACAAGAGTGATTGTCATTGTAATATCTATTATACTTTGTATTCTTTCATCGGATTGTAAGTGTTGCATCACTTACACTTGAGCATAAGAGAAACGAATCAAGAGTCACTAATCCGGTGTTATTAGGATCTTTGATCCGGCATTGTTAGGATTATACTCCCATATTCGTATAGTGAGGATTATCTAGTTCCTATAGAACACTAGATAAACAAACGTTTATATTGAGAGAGAGGTTGAGCTTGGACCGATAGAAGACAAGCGACTGTAACGGTTGTGAACTCGGACCGATCGAAGACGAGTCAGGATTGTGGTTGTTCTTGAGCCAATAGAAAAAAGAAAGTCGGAGAGAGGACGTAGGCAAGTTACCGAACCTCTATAAATCTTTGAGTCTTTAAATTCCGCACTATCTTTCATTTATTCGCAAGAAATTTCGTTATTCCGCATTACCACTATTCAACCCCCCTTCTAGTGGTAAATTTATCTCTTCAGTTGGTATCGGAGCGGGTCTCTTTTTAAAGGTTTAACCGCCTAAGAGAAAAAGATCCGCAAATGGCACTTCTTGGCCAAATTGAAGGAAATGCTCTCAACCGTCCCCCTTTCTTAGACGGTTCTAATTTCATGACGTGGAAAAAGAAGATGGCGATCTTCGTTCAAGCCTACGATATTGAAATCTGGAAAGTTATTGCTCTTGGTCCTAAACTTGCTAAGAAAGAGGATGGATCGTTGAAAAAGATCGAATAATTCAACGACGAGGATTGGAGAAACACACATGTCAACTCACGAGCTACTCAACTTCTCTATTGCGCTCTTAATCCCGAAGAACTCAATAGGATATCGTCCTATGAAAGCGCAAAAGAAATTTGGGAAATTCTCGAAGTCACTCATGAGGGAACCACCCAAGTCAAGGAGACCAAAATTAATATGCTACTCCATGACTACGAACTTTTCTCCATAAAAGACGAGGAAACGATCACAAATATGTTAGATCGATTTTCGGCTATAACCAATGGTCTTGCATCTTTCGGAAAGCCTATATCGAGCAGCGACAAAGCTAAGAAAATTCTTCGATCGTTGCCACGAGAATGGGATGCCATGGTCACCGCAATCATGGAGTCCAAAGATCTCAACAAGCTCGAATTTAGTGCCCTCATCGGGTCACTCATCAATTATGAGATCGTTCTCAAGTCTAGAGGCACCAAACCAAAGCCTCGGGAAAGAGTAGTCGCATTCAATGTTGATAGTGACGTTGAGGAAGATGTTCCCGAAGATGAAGACGACGAGGAACTCGCTCTCTATGCCAAAAACTTTAGAAGGTATAAAAGCCTAATTCAAAAGAGGCGAAGTTTTCTTGGTCGGGATGGCAAGCTGGAGCAAAAGAAGAGTGGCTACACTCCTATAAAGAAGTTCGACAATAATTGTCGGAAATGTGGTCAAGCCGGTCACTATGCCAAAGAATGCCGAGGATCCTCGTCAAAGCCTCAAATGGAAAGGTTCAAAAAGAAGGAGGTCCTAATCGCTTCTTGGAGTGATGACGAGGAGGAGATTGAAAGATCTCTAGACGCAAATCTAGCGTTCATGGCACTCGACTCCGAAAGCAATATCGAGGTAAGCTCTAAACTCAATGATGACGAATATAACTCTTTCGATTTTTGTGATTCACAAGAAGCTCATCATGATGACGAGCTATTAAGAGCGTTTGAATCCTTGAACACGGAGTATGATGAAATGGTTAAATTAAACATATCTTTAAAGAGAAAAATAAAATCTCTAGAACTCGAAAATTCCTCTCTTCAAAATAAAGGCAAAACCATTGAGATCGATCATACCTTATTCCTTGAAAAGGAAAATATTTTGAAAATCGAGTTCACAAAAACTCAAAAGGAGCTAAAATATATTTTGAACAAATTTACTCTCGGAAACGAGAAATTTGAAAGGCTTCTATCTATTCAAAAATCGCCCTTGCTAAAACACGGTCTTTGTTTCGACCCTTTTAAACGGGAACAATCCCTTAGCAACCTTGACAAAATAAAGAAAACCGAAACCGAGAACTCAAAAGATTCTTCCAAACGAGCTCATAATGTTAATGCTCATTCAAAGTTGAGAACCATCAAAGTTAAGCAAATATGGGTTCCTAAAGGGATAATTGTTTCGAATGCTATAAGCATAGTTAACTTTGGAGGACCCAAACGGGCTTGGGTACCGAAACAACCGAGAAATTCTATTTTTATAGGTACCGGCACCAAGGAAAAGCAAGTGGTACATTGATAGCGGATGCTCAAGGCACATGTGCGGCTCCGAGGACTTATTTGAAGACCTCGAATATCAAGAACAAGGACATGTGACCTTTGGAGATAATCAAAAAGGAAAAATCAAAGGCATCGGCAAAGTCGGTAAGGAACCTTCTCCTTCTATCAACAAAGTATTATTTGTTGAAGGTTTGCATCATAATCTACTTAGCATTTTGCAACTTTGCGATGAAGGTTTTAAAATCCTATTTGAGCAAACGCATTGCACGGCATTTAGAAATAATAAAATTTCCTTCATTGGTTTGAGATGTGGAAACATCTATATTGTTGATCTTAATGATAAAAGTTCATTCAATGAAAAATGTCTTATTACTTTGGATGATAATGCATATTTATGGCATCGAAAATTGGGGCATACTTCGTTACCTATCATTTCTATTTTATCTAGACACGACCTTGTTCGTGGATTGCCCAAACTCAAGTTTGATAGAAAGCATTTGTGTGAATCATGCATAAAAGGGAAACACACTCGAGAATCTTTTAAACCAAAATTCGAGGTTTCCACTAGTCGAGTTCTTGAACTTGTGCATATGGATTTGACTGGACCATCTAGACATGTTAGTTTAAATGGCAAACTTTACACTTTAGTTATTATTGATGATTTCTCTCGATTTACTTGGGTTAGATTTTTAGCACATAAGGATGATGCATTTTCCGAGTTTTCTAAATGGTGTCGTTTGGTATCAAATGAGAAAAATCTCTCCATAATTTCTATTCGCACCGATCACGGAGGTGAATTTGATTGCACCCCGTTTGAACTTTTATGTGATAAATACGGTATTAATCATAATTTTTCGGCTCCTAGAACGCCTCAACAAAATGGAGTTGTTGAAAGGAAAAACCGATCTTTGGAAGAAATGTCGAGGACAATGCTTAATGAATACTCTCTTCCACAATACTTTTGGGCCGAAGCAATTTTTACGGCATGCTATGTGATTAACTGGGTTCATGTTCGTAGAACTCATCTTAAAACCCCGTATGAATTATGGAAGGGCAAAAAGCCCAATATTGCTTATTTTCATCCTTTTGGTTGCAACGTATTTATTTTGAACAATGGCAAGGATAACTTAGGCAAGTTTGATGCTAAATCCGACTCCGGAATATTTCTTGGTTATTGCACTAATAGCAAAGCATATCGTGTTTATAATATTAGAACGAATAAAGTTGAAGAGTCTATACATGTTAAATTCAATGATATGATCTCACCCCCGAGAAAGGTAGAATATTTTGATGATGCAGGTACTTTTCCGGATTCCTCATCCGAAGTGAAGAAAATTTCGGAAATCGAAACGAACACAATCGTTGATTTACCGAAAGATTGGAGGCACATCAAAGACCATCCAAAGGATCTCGTGATTGGAAACATTGAAGACGGTGTTCAAACCCGTAGGAGAACCACCGAATTTATGGCTCATTGTGCTTTTGTATCCGAAATAGTTCCCAAGAATATATCCGAAGCTCTCGATGATGAAAGTTGGGTGATGGCAATGCAAGAGGAGCTTGTGCAATTTATGCACAATAATGTATGGAATTTAGTTCCCGCTCCTAAAGATAAAACAATTATCGGAACTAAATGGGTGCATAAAATTAAGAGTGACGAAGACGGCTATCCAATTCGAAATAAATCTCGTTTGGTCGCTCAAGGATATTATCAAGAGGAAGGTCTTGATTACGAAGAAAGTTTTGCTCCCGTGGCTCGACTCGAAGCCATTCGCTTGTTATGTGCATTTGCCGCCCATAAAAAGATCAAACTATTTCAAATGGATGTGAAAAGTGCATTCTTGAATGGGTACATTCAAGAAGAAGTCTACGTCAAGCAACCTCCCGGTTTTGAAGATCATCAATTTCCGGATCATGTCTACAAGCTCAACAAGGCACTCTATGGGTTGAAGCAAGCACCCCGAGCATGGTATGATCGTTTAAGTCAATTTTTAATTGCAAATGATTATAAAAGAGGCAAAGTCGATAATACCTTGTTTGTTAAAATATTGAATGATGATATACTTGTTTGCCAAATCTACGTTGATGACATTGTATTTGGAGCTACTAATGAATCTTTGTGCCAAGACTTTTCTAATCTTATGAAAGGAGAGTTCGAAATGAGTATGATGGGAGAATTAACATTCTTCCTCGGGCTTCAAATCAAGCAATGCGAAGATGGAATTTTTATCCATCAAACGAAGTACTCAAACGACCTCCTCAAGAAATTCAATATGGAAAGTAGCAAGGTGATATCTACGCCAATGTCTTCATCATTAAAGCTTGAGAAAGATGAAAATGGCAAATCCGTAGATCAAAAATTATATCGAGGTATGATCGGATCTTTGTTATATTTGACTGCATCTAGGCCACATATAATATTTGCTACATGTTTATGTGCTCGATTCCAAGCTAATCCCAAGGAATCACATTTAACTGCTTGCAAACGCATTTTTCGCTACTTGAAAGGAACTATTGGACTAGGTCTATGGTATCCTTCTTGCTTAGATTTTAATTTAATTGCATATAGTGACGCCGACTTCGGCGGATGTAAAATTGACAAAAAGAGTACTAGTGGTACATGTCATTTTGTTGGATCATGTTTAATATCTTGGGGAAGTAAAAAGCAAACCAGTGTAGCATTGTCTACAGCTGAGGCCGAATATGTCGCTGCAGGGAGCGCCTGTGCTCAAGTGTTATGGATTAAAATCAACTCCGCGACTACGGCATATATTTTGAAAATACCCCTATCTTATGTGATAACACTAGTGCAATTAATCTGAGTAAAAATCCTGTGTTGCATAGTAGAACTAAACATATAGATATTAGACATCATTTTCTACGTGATCATGTTCAGAAAAAGGATATCTGTTTAATTTTTGTCGGGACGAAGGAACAACTTGCTGATATTTTTACAAAACCTCTTCCCGAAGAATCATTTAATTCCATTCGTTTACAACTTGGTATGGGACATATAGACAATTTTTGAAATAAGTTTTCTACTCAAGATATCAATATCCTTGATTCGCTTCATTCGCTAGCGCGCGCTAGCTTCACTCACTTAACGCGCGCTAATTACTGCCTTCGATAGCATACGTCAACCTTATATGTCTTACGTACGCTAACTAAAACTTTTCGAATTCCATTTTAGCTACTGGACAGTCCAGTAAGCTTTTCATTTTTTTACCTAACGTACGCTAACTCTATGCTCCTAGCGTACGCTAATTAAAAATCCATTGACTATATATATTCCGTACGACCCAGAAACACATTCACCCTTCCTAACGTATGCAATCGCAAAGAAATTCCCTTCCAGCGAAAAACCCTAGCCGCAAATCCGAACCTACAATCGTCCGTTTTCTCCCTCAAAACTTCGATTTTCTTCAAAATGTCTAGCAAGGGAAGAAAAGCCATGGAGAAAAACTACAAACGCCCTCGCAATAACGATTATGACGCTACCCGATTCGTCTCCTACGTTGCATCGAAGGTATTCTTCGATATCCTTCCTCAGGAGAGTCTGACCG
Organism: Orobanche coerulescens; assembly: GCA_033398695.1. Classification (NCBI taxonomy): domain Eukaryota; kingdom Viridiplantae; phylum Streptophyta; class Magnoliopsida; order Lamiales; family Orobanchaceae; genus Orobanche; species Orobanche coerulescens. The sequence continues at coordinate 91,562,814 of CM065814.1, forward strand.
ATTGCTACTTCTTCAATTTTAGCAGCCTTCAACGGGTTAAGGTCAGTATTCGCGATTTCTTTGAGGCATTAGGAATAGCACGGTTTGTTGAGTGCAAAGAGATTGTTTACCCTGCGTGTGTCCGTGAGGTTTATGCGAATCTGCACCTTGGTGATAGTGGTGATAATGGAGGATTAGTGCTCGGTAGCCTAGTGAATGGAACTGTGGTGAAGATTTCTTCGGAAATACTTCACGAGTTATTTGGCTTATCGAAAGACGGATATGATTGTTGTGGGAAAACCATTGCCGAAGAATCTCCTGTGTCCGAGAGAGATATTGCTGATTTTTTATGTTCGAAAACGTTCATCGAAGTCACGGATGACGTCTTCGAGAATAACGATTTCGGTATCCACATTCGCTTGTTGTTGGCCACTCTAACAAAGTGTTTAATGCCAAAAGTTAATACCCAACACAAGCTCGTAGGCGTTGATAAGAATGTGGTGTATGGGGTGTTGAAGGATGATAAAGTGGATTTCACTGGTATTGTGCTAAGCTGGATGAAAGCGAAAGGGGATTCTTTTCGGTCGAAAAATTACATGTCGAGAACTCGGAAATCTGGACTTCCTTTTGGTTCAATTCTCACGGTGATTTTTTGGCATTTTCGCGTCGACTTGTCTAATGAGGCACACGTTCCGGTGTCTCGGGGACACGAAATAAGCGACCTAACCCTCAAGGCCATGCATTATGTTGAGACATTCAATCGAGGTTGGGTATTGTTTCCGTATCTCCGAGATGATGATCAAGTGCCAAAGGGGACACGGATGCCTACACCGGTCGAGCGTGTGACGCACCGAGGACCCCATACGCTTAGGGAGCTGCAATACAAATCATTTGTTCGTCATCCGAAGACGAAAGGGAAGCGCCCGATGAAAGATGTCGTCACGGAGGAAGAGGAAAGCAACCTTTGCGCTCGGATGCGGAGCATCGAGACCTCTCAGCTTGAAATTCGAGAGGATGTTCGGTCTCTACGCACGGAAGTCCGGGAAGTTCGCGGGTTGATCTCCGATTTCATCCGTTACACACACCCGTCGTTCCCTTTCCCCTCGTCCTCTTCCGACCCTGCACCTTAGATTTTAGGATTTTGATGCTTGGTTGTAGAATCTTATTATTCGAATAATCTTTATGTCTCATGTCATGAAAACTTTATGTATTGCTTAAACTCTATCTTAATGATATTCGCATTTCACTTCATTTGGTATTTGTTGTTTACGAGTATTGTTATTTACGTAATTTCGCTTTGGATAATGGCATTTTCGTTGGTATTTGTTAAAAATGCAACAATTCAGGGGGAGTTCCTTTTTGTTTATGTCAAAAAGGGGGAGAATACTCCAAAAAACGAAATATACTAATATATCGAACAAGTTACCTTGATTCGAATCATTTAAAATGTTTTTACAGGTATAAATTAAATGTTTTGACATCATTAAAAAGGGGGAGATTGTTGACTCAAAATGTATTTTGATGATTATTCCATTCAAAACATTTAATTAGATCAATCTCAGATCGATATTATATTGAAGGAGCTAAATAGTGTTAGCGCACGCTACCCATATCATAGTAGCGCACGCTATCGAGAAATGCATGTTCAGCCAAGTGAAGTCACCTGATGGATAGCGCACGCAAGTCATTCAACATTAGCGCACGCTAAGTAACTACAGTTAGCGCACGCTATACAATCAATATTAACGCACGCTATCGCATCATTCCGGAGGACAGTGAGGTTTGGAAGGAAATCGGAAATGGATTTTGCGCACGCTACATACATCAACTTACGTACGCTAAAACAAGGATGTAGCGCACGTTATTACTCACGACTTGCGCACGCTACCGATATCACGGTCAGTAGTCCAGTAGCTACTGGACTCAATATGTCAAGGACCTTACGTACGCTACACAGGGTAACGTACGTTACTGAAAGAAATATTTAGCGCACACTAAGGTATAGGCATTAGCGCACGCTAAAAGGAGTCAGCATATTACCGTTTGATTTTCTACCGTTGGAAGGCAAGAGTCAATGAAGATCCGTAAAATCTGGAAAAGTTGGAATTAATTAATGCTAGCGCACGCTATGCATACTTGCTAGCGCACGCTAACCTCAAATCTAGCCGTTGGATAAAGAGTCGTTGGAGAGACAAACCGACATTTTCAAAGTCAAGATTGAAGACTTGTTGACCAGCCGATAACGCACGCTACCGATACATGACTAGCGCACGCTAGCCATACTATTTTACCGTTGCTTGATCTTTGTGACCGTTCAGAGAAGCCAAGTCAAAGGTCGATAGCGCACGCTAGAGGACATTATTAGCGCACGCTAATAATACGTTTTTCAGTATTTGAAGGATGGCTCTCACCTATAAATACCCAAAGGACTTGGGTATCAAACACACAACTTCAAGCATTCAAGCATACAAGCATACAAGCATACAAGCAATCAAAGCATACTTGAGCTCAGTTTTATATCTTTTATTGCATTTCAAGTTGTGAGAAAAGAAAGATACAAGAGTGATTGTCATTGTAATATCTATTATACTTTGTATTCTTTCATCGGATTGTAAGTGTTGCATCACTTACACTTGAGCATAAGAGAAACGAATCAAGAGTCACTAATCCGGTGTTATTAGGATCTTTGATCCGGCATTGTTAGGATGATACTCCCATATTCGTATAGTGAGGATTATCTAGTTCCTATAGAACACTAGATAAACAAACGTTTATATTGAGAGAGAGGTTGAGCTTGGACCGATAGAAGGCAAGCGACTGTAACGGTTGTGAAGTCGGACCGATCGAAGACGAGTCAAGATTGTGGTTGTTCTTGAGCCAATAGAAAAAGAAAGTCGGAGAGAGGACGTAGGCAAGTTGCCGAACCTCTATAAATCTTTGAGTCTTTAAATTCCGCACTATCTTTCATTTATTCGCAAGAAATTTCGTTATTCCGCATTACCACTATTCAACCCCCCTTCTAGTGGTAAATTTATCTCTTCAACGTACAGTCCGAATGCTCATACGATCAATAACAATGATCAACCAATAAATCAACCGAGAATATCATTGACATTATAAACTCCAATACGACACGATCAACAAAGGATCAACAATACCCGAGAATACCCTCAACATGGTAAACTCCAACACGATCAACAAAGGATCAACAATAAGTGAGAATACCCTCAACAAGGTAAACTCCAAATGATCAACAATAATGGATCTCAAAGAAATAACTCCGACTGTCGGACATACCCTCGGGCGTATGACAACCATTCGCAAACCGTCGAACATATCCTATCATACATGGACTATGAACGACCAAACAATATGGCTCAAAGATGGACGTCACAGTACACACGATCCGGAAATGTGTCCGTGCACATGTCCACCCCGTATACGGAATCCAGGATATACGTGGGACATGTACCTAATTAGCCTCACGAACTACGTCTCGTGTGCACGGTTCAATGTGGAAATATCAACACATAACCATAGTGTTCCCAGCTAAAAATCCTACACAATAACCAATCGGAACGCAAATATGATTCTAGATATGTCACGATGCAACATGATAATGAAACTCAAAGAATCATCTATCCAATAAGGATCAAACGACTCACCGAAGTGAATAAAGACACATGGATAATGAAAGATCGACACGACTGACAATATCCAAAAACAAATATCTTGGGATCACAATTCCCAAAGAATGATCAACGCGATCAACAATCTCAACACTACCATCCTGGGATCAACATCCCTCAACGAACAACCAAATACAACTCTCATCATACGAAACCTCAACATACAACATATACCACAGCTCAACATAATAATTATCCTCATGACTGAACAATACTTAAATTACCTCAAAGCCGATGACAATATCCTTTCCACGAACAAACCATCATCCTGGCAATTTACATTTTTAATATCATTGCTATATGAATTATAAATGAAATGAAAGTGAAATCATTCATTAAATATTATAAGATGAATAAGTATAAACTTGCCTCGATACCGATACCACGAAGCCCTTACCGAAATCCGTTGCTTTGTCTACGAGCTCCTTAGCCCCGACCAAAAGCAATCTATGAACTCTTCAATCTCGACCGCAACACAACGGCCATAATCATCGCCCAATTGTCACGACCTAATGCAATAATCAAATGAAAACACATCCGATAATAATCAATGACCGGCATAACCAACCAATCAAACCCAACGGCTCAATAATACCTCGATCATATACAAAACCGAACAATACGACTCAAAAAATTATGAACTCATGTCCACAATACAAGACGAAATACGATAAATCATAATTATCAATCAATAACCGATCAACAAACCGTTCCGCAATGTCTCGATTAAACACAGTCTGAACAATCCAAATCAAACCATCATGAATTCATAATCACAACACGAAAATATTGCACTGTCTACCTACTTAGTGCACGTTAAAAACATAACATAGCATGCGCTAAGTCGCTCTCGTTAGCGTGCGCTAGCCAGTAAGCTTAGCGTGCACTAATCTCGTGCTGCTGCATGCATTCCAAGCATCAACTGACACCTTGCGACTACGAATATGAATGTAACGAAAACCATACTCCAAGATCAAACACAACCTTTCCAAATTCAATCTCATCATCATGATCCATATGTTATCATACGAACTCAATCACTAAAATCAACATAATGTTAGTTTCAATTATCTTATCCATGTTTATAATCAAAACCAATATATATATATATATATATCCTTCCTCTTTGATGTGATATATACCAAGAACACTAAGAATACTATGATTCTATAATCATGTTCATGACAACCATCATAATCTGATATGCTAACATGTAAATAATCACCCAAGTCATATATATCCATATATCATCTCAACATCAAAATCCGAAATGAAAGGAGACATAAATCGCCATATCTCTTGAAGATAAACAACACCATAACTATCATCATATGAAGGTGATATCAACAACAACAACAACAACATCCGAAAAATGTGAAGAAGGATTAACCCATATATCTCAATGAGATGAACAACACCATACAAAACCATACGAATCATACCATTATCCGCATATCAACAATAACATCAAGATAGTTCGGTCATCCAACTCATAATCATGATTATTATCAACTCATGAACATCATATACAATCCAAGACGAAAACCAAAGTGAAAGTTAATTACCTCTTCGATGAAATGCGTTGATTCTCAAGGTTGAATCCATTTCCAATCGATTCCAACCTCCAAACGTTGATAAGGACGATCAACTCCATCATAATCCGGTATTTGGAAACTCAAGACTCTCTCTATGAACTCCATTTCAAGAACCATTAATAATTTCAAGAACAAAGATTTAATCTATGCTTTCCATCTTAATCTTGTTAAAGAGGATCATCTCTCAGTGTTTAGGAACTTCAAATATCCTCCCAAGGCTCTCTCTATCGAGTGAAAGGAAAAAAATGGACGAAATGCCTCGCAGCACCCGTCTGTCCCCTTTTATAAAACAAATTACTAGCGTGTGCTAAACCTTATATTTAGCGTGCGCTATAGCCTTAGCGTGCGCTAACTGACTTTGTTAGCGTGCGCTATCGCAGCCCAGAGGCTACTGTCTTGCTTCGTACATCAACTTACGTACGTAATTTCCATGCATTAATGTACATAACCGTTCTGTCTAGCACACGCAAGTCCTTAACCTTAGCATACGCTATACGCAGTTGACTTGCTATAGTCTGCACCTGTAACACCCCCAAACTAGGCGGATATTACAGTGCCGTGAATCCCCGACTGGGACCCACCAGGCAAATGAAAATGATGAATTCAATAATATAATTGTAGTACCGAACCACATTATATTACCAAACACTCCGATGAGGAGTTTAAGTACCACACACCAGGACAATACCGAATACTAGTGTATTTTATATGAAGATAAAATACACCACCCTGAATAAATAAACATTACAAACGGAATTTGCAGCGGAAAGTACAAATGACAGAAATAATCAAATGATGAAAATGATGAACAAAGCGGAATGGTAGGGCCCCTACTAGTATCACTTCGACTCGTCGCCGTCAACATGCTCTTCCCGTGCCTTTGCCTTGCCGTGACACGAAAACAAAATCCCCAGCCGGTCGATTACAGAACAACAATCCTCAAGAGTTGAAATTACACAATCATGAATTAACTGAAGTTATGAAATATTCTTAGTTATGAATTACGCTGAAGAGGAGTATCATAGTACGCCCGTAGTGTTCTGTGCAAGTGTACAAGACGGATGACCGGACACACACCCGTCCTTGTACCTAATTAGTCTCACGGAGGTAATCGTTACCGTGTGCACAGTCCAATGTATCACTCCCAATACATGGCCATCACGTGCCCGACTAAAAATTCCACACATCCGCACCCGGCCACGCAATATGAACCCAGAAGGCCATATGAACAAGAATGACCATAATGAATATCAATGAATAATAATAATCCGACAAAGTCAAGAATGACTCACCGATACGAAAGTGATAATGAAGTGATTGATAGTTTTCAATGAAATGATTGGAACCGCCGTTCCTCGCTAATGAAATGATTATCCGACAATTACAAGTCTCAAAATGATTAATACAATGATGAATGAGTTATGATTATGAATGATCAACAACAAAAGGAATGAATATCCTTTTAACCGAGTAAGAATCAACTTACTCAATACCGATGAAGAATGTCCGTCCACGAACAACGTCCTAACCAAGATACTGGTCGCTCGAACAACCTTAATTCAATACAATTACCAACAATCCGATCAATAACGAATCAAACACGAATATAACGAACTCAAGGCGTCGATACGATTAAACCAAGTTCATAGGGGCATTATATCGAACACTTTGAGTCCAACTTCGATTGATTACAACCAAACCTCAACAATACCAATCTCAAATCCCCAAGAAGTGATTCAAAACAACTAAACATCTCCAATACGATCAATAATCCGTTATGAATATCCAAAAACGTGATTATAACAACAATTAATCGGAAATCCCCAAATCCAACTCGATATTCAAAGTGTTCTTGAATAAATCTCTCAATAATCCAATGAATCCTTATACAAACTCATAATCATAAACATATCCCTTCATATAACATGATTATAACGTCCAAAACATTATATCTCGACACAAAATCGAAATCCAAGGTGTTGAAGAAATTACCTCTTGAAGATCCAACCACTTCGATCCGATGAACACGAGTTATAACGAGTATCCAAGCTTCCCAAAGGAATGAAGATGATGAAGATTACACACTCAAGTGATTGATGATGATGAAATCACTCTCTCAACACTCTCTCTCGGATGAAGAAGGAAAAATGAAAAAGTGAGGTGAAATGACCCGGCCAAGTCATTAAATACTGCTTGGAAGTTACGGCCGTAACTCGGCCCTCTTACGGCCGTAACTTTCCAAGTCAACGGCCTTACGGCCGTAAGCCAACTCAGACGGCCGTAACTCGCTTCGAAAGCTGCCGGCAGACTTACGGCCGTAACCGATCTGAGTTACGGCGTAACCCGCCTTTGTCAAAACATCCGTCGACACCCTTACGGCCGTAACCGCACACCTTACGGCCGTAACTCGGATGATCTGGCCGTATCCGGCCAAAACTTACGGCGTAAGCCCTCTTCGTCAGCGGCCAGCACCACACTGCCGCGTACGGCCGTAACCTGCCTCGACTTACGGCCGTATGCCGCAACCCTTACGGGCGTAAGTCACCCTTGGCCGACAACACCCAAAACTTACGAACACCACTTACGGCCGTATCTCACCTTCCTTACGGCCGTAACTCACCTTCGGCCAAAAAGCCCGGGCAGCCTGCTGGACCACTTACGGCCGTAACCGGCTAGCCTTACGGCCGTACCCGCTGACTTACGGCCGTATCCCAGAACCTTACGGCCGTAACTCGATGCTGGCCAAGGTGAATCAATCCGATAATTCCGATTCCTCGCTACGACTGATGAATGATCCGACATATCATACGAATATGAAAGTGAACAAGTCTAACACGAGCCAAAGATGATACTCTCAGTACAAGGCTATCAATCACAATGAAAATGATAATACTCCCGTCTCGATCTAAAAACGGAGATAAAATGACGATCGGTAACTGATATACGATTACAACATGCCAACATTGAACGCAAATGAGTGATTCATGAATGATGAGTGATTATTAATGAGTGAGAATTACTGAGTGACAATTACAGATTGATAATTACTGAATGAAAATGAATGAATTACAACCGGGTATTACATACCCCCCCCTTAAAAGGAGTTTCGTCCCCGAAACTAAGGGTCAAACAACTCGGGATAACTCTCCCGCATACTATCCTCGGTTTCCCAAGTAGCCTCTTCGACTCCGTGTCTAGACCACTGAATTTTAACCAAAGGAATCGTCTTATTCCTCAACTGTTTGATTCGCCGCTCTAGAACTCGAATAGGACGTTCCTCATATGAATGATCGTCGGCAATCTCGATTTCGTCGAACTGGAGTATGTGACTCGGGTCGGCAACATACTTCCGCAACTGAGAGACATGAAACACATTATGAATTCGGCTCAACGCCGGAGGTAAAGCCAATCGATAAGCTAACTCGCCCACTCGATCCAAAATCTCAAACGGTCGTATGAATCTCGGTCTCAACTTTCCCATCTTCCCATTACGGAATATACCTCGTCTAGGGGTTACCTTGAGCAAAACGTGGTCACCCGTCTCGAAATCTAGTGGTCGGCAGCGATTATACGCATAGGATTTACCCGACTCGAAATCAAGATACGGCTCCTGATTAAAGCTACCTTCTCTCGGGGCTATAAGCATATCGGGCTCGGTGCCGATTGATTCGACAAGTCATCCCAACACAAAGGAGACCGACAACGACGACCGTACAAGGCCTCGTAAGGTGCCATCTTAATGGAAGCATGCCGGCTATTATTATACGTGAACTCGATCAATGGTAGTTGGGCTTCCCAATCGTCCTTCCAATCGAGGACGCATGCCCTCAACATGTCCTCTAATGTCCGAATAGTCCTCTCACGATTGCCGTGACCGAGGATGAAAAGCGGTGCGAGATTGAGCCGAGTTCCCATAGCACGATGAATCGATTTCCAAAAATGAGACACAAATCGTCCGTCACGATCGGAAACGATACTCTTAGGAGTACCATGAAGTCGACTATCTCTTTGATGAACAATCGAGCCAGTCTCTCGGGACCCCACGTATCCTTGATCTCAAGGAAATGAGCTGATTTAGTTAAGCGGTCCACAATCACCCGGATCGTATTCATGCCACGGCGACTCGTCGGCAAACTCGTGATGAAGTCCATAGAAATGTCTTCCCACTTCCACTCCGGAATAGGGAGAGGTTTCAAGATACCCGCCGGCGATGTTCAATCTTAACTTGTTGTGAGTTAAGCATCTCGAAACAAATTCTGCGACTTCTCGCTTCATATTACTCCACCAGTAATTTTGTTTCAAGTCCTTGTACATCTTGCTGGACCCCGGATGAACAGAATAAGGGGTAGCATGAGCTTCTCTCAAAATCGAGTTTTTCAACTCGTCATTCGCCGGTACGCACAACCGATTCTTAAATCTCAAAAGTCCATCCTCGTGGACCACAAATCCAGGGGCTTTCCACTGAGCCACATCCTCTCGGATGCACAACAATGATGGGTCCGAACCCTGATTCTCTCGGATTTCCTCCTCGAGTGACGATGAAATCTCTAACATACAAAGCCCTTTGAACTCGTTTGCGGACCTCGATCTCGGATCTAAGGAATTCCTGCTGAAGCTCCTTCTGAACTGTTAAACGGGCAAGCATCTGCTCCTGAACTGACTTACGACTCAAGGCGTCGGCGACAACGTTAGCCTTGCCCGGGTGGTAGAGGATCTCAATATCATAATCCTTGATTAATTCCAACCACCGTCTCTGACGCATATTTAACTCCTTCTGAGTAAATATATACTTTAAGCTCTTATGATCGGTGAATATCTGACAGGTGACGCCATAAAGGTAATGACGCCAGATCTTCAAAGCGAACACCACGGCTGCTAGCTCCAGGTCGTGGGTCGGATAATTAACCTCGTAAGGCCTCAATTGCCGTGAAGCATAGGCAATAACTTTCCCGTTCTGCATGAGCACACATCCGAGACCCTGTCCGGACGCATCACTATAGACCACAAATCCTTCCGTCCCCTGCGGCAAGGAAAGTACAGGTGCTGACATTAACCGGCTCTTGAGTTCCTCAAAACTCCGTTGACACGCGTCGGACCACGTGTATTTCTTATCCTTTCGCAAAAGGTTCGTCAATGGTTGAGCAATTTTGGAAAATCCTTCCACAAATCGCCGATAATAACCCGCTAGTCCGAGGAAACTTCGGATTTCCTTAACGTTCTTCGGAGGTAGCCAATCTCGAATAGCCTCCGTCTTCTGGGGATCGACACGAACTCCGTCTGATGAAATTACATGCCCGAGAAAAGTCACTTCGGACATCCAGAACTCACATTTAGAAAACTTCCCATAAAGCTGTTCTCGTCTCAACACGTCGAGCACTTGATGAAGGTGAAACTCGTGCTCCTCCCGGTCACGAGAATAAATCAAAATGTCATCGATGAAGACAACAACAAACCGATCCAAAAAGTCGATGAAGACCCGATTCATTAACTCCATGAATACCGCAGGTGCATTAGTCAATCCGAGCGGCATAACCACAAACAAATAGTGACCATAGCGTGTTCGAAACGCTGTCCTCGCGATATCCGACTCTCGGATCCGCAACTGATGATATCCAGATCTTAAGTCGATCTTGGAAAATACTGAAGCTCCCTGAAGTTGATCTAAGAGATCGTCAATACGGGGTAAGGGGTACTTATTCTTGATCGTCACCCTGTTCAACTCCCGATAATCAATACATAAGCGGAATGAACCATCCTTCTTCTTGACAAATAACACTGGTGCTCCCCACGGGACGCACTCGGTCGAATATAACCCTTCTCGAACAACTCTTCAAGTTGGTTCTTTAATTCTGCATTTGGTCGGGGCCATCCGGTCACGGCGCCTTCGATATCGGGCGTGCAGGCTCCAACTCAATCGTGAATTCCACATCCCTCTGTGGAGGCAAACCAGTAACTCGTGCGGAAAACATCGGCATATTCCCTCACCACCGGAATATCCGTTAACATTATTGATGACTTCTCGGTTTTGGCCATATAGCACCAATAACCGACACATCCACGATTGAGTAATCTTCTTGCTTTCATCAAATTAATGACCTTACGAGCAGTAGGATTACCTCCTGAAACATACATTCCAACCCATCGTCCGAAATGATAGTGACCATACGCTACGGACACTAATGATGGCATCATGACGATCCATCCAATCAATGCCCAAGATGACGTCGTCTCTCGGCAAATCTACCACGATTAGGTCCGGGCCATACACGGCCATGGCCCGAATCGGACAATTACGAATCTCACGATTACGATAATTCGTCTACCATCGGGTAGTCCAATGACATAAGGCTCACAACTAGTAGCACTACCCGGGCGTAGTCTACTCAAACATGACTCGGAAATGAATGAATGCGATGCACCGGTATCAAAAGGGTACACACGAGGTTGAGATAGAATATCGAGTGTACGAGATCATTCGGGCCTCTGGATCATCGGTCTTCTTCATCTCATAAATCCGGGCTTGCTAGTCCGGCACCGACGCTCCGTCGATGGCTAAAAGCTCCACCTTTAGTCGCTCCGTCGTTTTAAGCAGCCCGATTGAAATGCTTTGATTACGAGCAGTGTTGCTTAGGTGCACGAGATGACGTCGAGTAGGTTTGGAGTCCCTACGGCAAAAACGGGCCTTATGTCCCACAATTCCACGATTATGACACGTGATGATCGTCTCGGACACTTAGTGCGACATGACCAAGATCCCCACGATTATAGCAGGTGATGGCCGAATCGCCGCTCGTGGATCGAGATTCCGCGGGTTTAGACGACATGGAGGTCGCTCGAAGCAGAGCCCGCATGGGGTTTCTTGAAAGTTGTCGACCGCCTTGGTCGGTTACGGTTCTTCGATTTCTTGCTAGCGAGACGAAGGTTCTTTGCTTAGCAATCTCTTTAGCGATAGCTCATAGGTGAGAGCTTTCTCAATGAATTCACCAACGTGGTGCAATTATGATTAAATGGCGAAGTCTCATACGGGGTTTGACCTCTTCTTTGAAATACTTGATCTTGTCCGCTTCGAGTGAATGATAGATGAGGCGACGGAAGAAGTTCCTGAAATTTCTCGGCAATGGCGAGAACATCCTCGTCTGGCCGAGGGGTCGGGGTGAGCAATTCCGGCGGCTTGGCCTCCCGAGTGGGGCCGGATAGTACCTCTCCATCATGAGAGTCTTGAAGCTGCTCCCAAGTACAAGATCCTTCGGTGGGCTTCAACGACAACCACCAAGAATGTGCGCTCTTACCCGGGTAGTAAGCCGCAACGAAACTTTGTGTCCCTCGGGACACTCTACCATAGCAAACAGCTTCTCGAAATGCTCGAGCCAATGAATGATATCTGCCGGCTCGAGGCAGGCCCTCAAAAGTAGGTGGCCTCTGGCGAGAGATATCGCCGATGATATTACTCACATTCCTCTCTCGCCTCTGAGGTGGCGGTGGAGGAGCCTGCTGATTTTGATTGACGGAGTTATGCATCGTCTCCATCAACTGAGCCATCTGCGTCATTTGGGCCATCATGCCCTGCATAAAGGCGAGTGGGTCAACCCGGACACCCTCTGACTGAGCCGTGTCCCGGGTACGACTCCCCGATAGTGAATGATCGCGTCCAGGTGAATGAGTGGCAGCGTCACTACTCGATGAGTTAGCATTATTCCTGGCATTTGCGCGTGTATTCGCACGAGTTCTCGGGATTCGGCCCGCTCCACGGCCTCGTCCTCCTCGTCCTCTGCCAGCTCTTTCCATACTGAAGTAGGAGAGTCACATGATGATTATATTTCCCGTATGAATATCACGTTATGATTATGATATGAGGTGATGAAAATGAACATACACGCTTAAATACAGCGATTACATGAATGCTTAATTGTCGTGACGTGATTATCTGATGAAGTTACTGAAATGATTATCTTGAATGAGTTAACGAGGTTAATGATTTGATCTTCCTGATCAACAACTGAATAATGAAATGATTTGACTGATTAATGAGTTAACCTGACCATCCCGGTCAACATGACAATGATGATTGAGGATTGTTAACTGATGAATTATGAATGAATGATTAATGCCAAAAATTATACCATGGCATTAGAAATCTTACAGTTCTTGGTCTGATTGGCTCGGCTTTTGCAGATGTCACACGTGACGCGAAAGTCCAATGATACTAGTCCGATGACGATGATTTCAAATGAGACATGACTTGGAGGGTAGTATTCAAAACCACGCTCCGATACCAACTCTGTAACACCCCCAAACTAGGCGGATATTACAGTGCCATGAATCCCCGACTGGGACCCACCAGGCAAATGAAAATGATGAATTAAATAATATAATTGTAGTACCGAACCACATTATATTACCAAACACTCCGATGAGGAGTTTAAGTACAACACACCAGGACAATACCGAATACTAGTGTATTTTATATGAAGATAAAATACACCACCCTGAATAAATAAACATTACAAACGGAATTTGCAATGAAAGTACAAATGACGAAATAATCGAAATGATGAAAATGATGAACAAACGGAATGGTAGGGCCCCTACTAGTATCATCGACTCGTCGCCGTCAAAATGCTCTTCCCGTGCCTTTGCCTTGCCGTGACACGAAAACAAAATCTCCCCAATAAGTCGATTTACAGAACAACAATCCTCAAGAGTTGAAATTACACAATCATGAATTAACTGAAGTTATGAAATATTCTTAGTTATGAATTACGCTGAAGAGGAGTATCATAGTACGCCCGTAGTGTTCTGTGCAAGTGTACAAGACGGATGACCGGACACACACCCGTCCTTGTACCTAATTAGTCTCACGGAGGTAATCATTACCGTGTGCACAGTCCAATGTATCACTCCCAATACATGGCCATCACGTGCCCGACTAAAAATTCCACACATCCGCACCCGGCCACGCAATATGAACCCAGAAGGCCATATGAACAAGAATGACCATAATGAATATCAATGAATAATAATAATCCGACAAAGTCAAGAATGACTCACCGATACGAAAGTGATAATGAAGTGATTGATAGTTTTCAATGAAATGATTGGAACCGCCGTTCCTCGCTAATGAAATGATTATCCGACAATTACAAGTCTCAAAATGATTAATACAATGATGAATGAGTTATGATTATGAATGATCAACAACAAAAGGAATGAATATCCTTTTAACCGAGTAAGAATCAACTTACTCAATACCGATGAAGAATGTCCGTCCACGAACAACGTCCTAACCAAGATACTGGTCGCTCGAACAACCTTAATTCAATACAATTACCAACAATCCGATCAATAACGAATCAAACACGAATATAACGAACTCAAGACGTCGATACGATTAAACCAAGTTCATAGGGGCATTATATCGAACACTTTGAGTCCAACTTCGATTGATTACAACCAAACCTCAACAATACCAATCTCAAATCCCCAAGAAGTGATTCAAAACAACTAAACATCTCCAATACGATCAATAATCCGTTATGAATATCCAAAAACGTGATTATAACAACAATTAATCGGAAATCCCCAAATCCAACTCGATATTCAAAGTGTTCTTGAATAAATCTCTCAATAATCCAATGAATCCTTATACAAACTCATAATCATAAACATATCCCTTCATATAACATGATTATAACGTCCAAAACATTATATCTCGACACAAAATCGAAATCCAAGGTGTTGAAGAAATTACCTCTTGAAGATCCAACCACTTCGATCCGATGAACACGAGTTATAACGAGTATCCAAGCTTCCCAAAGGAATGAAGATGATGAAGATTACACACTCAAGTGATTGATGATGATGAAATCACTCTCTCAACACTCTCTCTCGGATGAAGAAGGAAAAATGAAAAAGTGAGGTGAAATGACCCGGCCAAGTCATTAAGTACTGCCGGAAGTTACGGCCGTAACTCGGCCCTCTTACGGCCGTAACTTTCCAAGTCAACGGCCTTACGGCCGTAACCGGCCAACTCGTACGGCCGTAACTCGGCTTCGTCCGAAAGCCTGCCGACAGACTTACGGCCGTAACCGATCCTGAGTTACGGGCGTAACCCGCCTTCGTCAAAAACATCCGTCGACACCCTTACGGCCGTAACCGCACACCTTACGGCCGTAACTCGGATGATACGGCCGTATCCGGCCAAAACTTACGGGCATAAGCCCTCTTCGTCGAAAACGGCCAGGCACCCTGCCTGCCGCGTACGGCCGTAACCTGCCTCGACTTACGGCCGTATGCCGCAACCCTTACGGGCGTAAGTCACCCTTGGCCGACAACACCCAAAACTTACGAACACCACTTACGGCCGTATCTCACCTTCCTTACGGCCGTAACTCACCTTCGGCCAAAAAGCCCGGCACTGCTTGGACCACTTACGGCCAGAATCGCGGCCTTACGGCCGTACCCGCTGACTTACGGCCGTATCCCAGAACCTTACGGCCGTAACTCGATGCTGGCCAAGGTGAATCAATCCGATAATTCCGATTCCTCGCTACGACTGATGAATGATCCGACATATCATACGAATATGAAAGTGAACAAGTCTAACACGAGCCAAAGATGATACTCTCAGTACAAGGCTATCAATCACAATGAAAATGATAATACTCCCGTCTCGATCTAAAAACAGAGATAAAATGACGATCGGTAACTGATATACGATTACAACATGCCAACATTGAACGCAAATGAGTGATTCATGAATGATGAGTGATTATTAATGAGTGAGAATTACTGAGTGACAATTACAGATTGATAATTACTGAATGAAAATGAATGAATTACAACCGGGTATTACAGCACCTACCACCCGTGCCCCCACATGCCGAAAGAATCCGCAATTATCGGGATTCTCTCTGCCCGATCTGGAATTAGCGTGCGCTAACCATAGGTTTAGCGTGCGCTAGCCCTACATGACAAACATCCGTTGACCTTATCCGGACACGCGTCGAAAGTGGCCAGGTCCACTCGCCGAAAGCCAAGATTCCCTGTTGACCGATCTGAAATTAGTGTGCGCTACCAAAATGCATTAGCTTGCGCTAAAATGCCGATAATACACAGCATGGGCCTACTTGTCGGCCACCTTTCGGACCTTATCCAGAAGACCTTACATACGTTATGGGTCCTCCTTAGCGTGCGTAACTCAAACCTCTTAGCGTGCGCTAAGTATGCACCATAGCATGCGCTAAGTATACATCTTAGCGTGAGCTAGGAATACATTGTAGCGTGCACTAATGTGGTTGTACTTAGCCATTTCTAGCTATTCTTGTCCAACAACTCGACATATAGAATACGAACATACGGCATACGGAAATCATAAACTCAATTCGATAACATTCTCATATGATATACCCAATATCAACAGTACGATAACCTGATACACGATATCCTCAAACATAATTGTCAACCAATTACGTCAATTGTACAAATACAATTGTCTCAGTCCTCAAATTATTTTATCCATACTGTATAGACACCAAGCTATCCAATATATCTCAGATAAAATAACGCGAAAAATTTATACTGAAAATTCGGTTATTACATACTACCCCCATTAAAATAAGTTTTGTCCTCGAAACTTGCAACCCTGTCAAAAACAACAGATCAACTAAAATTTCCAAACTCATCACAAAAGCAATAAATTGTCACCACAAGCGAATAACCAAAACAGTATACTTACAGGTACGTGAAGCCGATGATCTCCCGCGATACTAGCACACGAATCCCATATGAAGTCTCAAAACAACACCAACACACACTAATATCACAATTAGCAATTTGAAAAGATCTCAAAAATTTTGGAATCTCCAAAAATCAGTTTGACTCAAAAGTTAGAAAAATCAGTTTCAAAAAGTCACGCTACTACCGTACTGGTAGAGCCACATAACACACACGCCCGGGTTTCACAAAACCCAAGATCTGATACCATCTTTTGTAACACCCCCAAAACCATCCGGGATATTACAGCGTTGTGGGTGACGGCAATATTTTCCAAAAACTCACAAAAGTCATTTTCCAAAAACCAAATACCGTCATAAAATACCATTTTAAAGTACAAGGCGAAAAGCCAAATCTCGACAGTTTCAAAATGTACGTTAAGCCACCACTTATACGTACCGATAAAATAATTTAGGGAAAAGGGGTTTAATGAAATAACCCAAGTTTACGAGATACCCAAAAAGGCCATCTTGAAAGTATACATGTGTTGGTAAAAATACCAGAAAGCCATTTTTAAAATACACACACAGCGGAAAAAGACACGGTTCAAAAATACACAATTGCAGCGGAAATAAAACAACCAAAAAGAATACTTAATTCTCCGAAAACATACCACAGCCAGTATCACCCGGGAAGCTCACCCCTTCACGACCGCTACTAGCTCGATCTCCGAGTACCTAAAAATAAAGCCCACGACGGGGTCAGCCACAATACTCAACAATGATACCGATCACATCATCATAAATAATTACATACCAATGTAATAATACTGTAAGAATACTACCGAAATAATATTACCGTCATATCCTTACCAATCCATAGCAATCCATGACCATTCAATCCTTACCATAACCCACATTTCACATTCTCAAATGACGAAATGAACTCAACTACAATCATCTGTACTGTATTCAAACGATACCAAGTATCCTCAACACATCATCATAACTCATAAGTGTGAAATAAACCATCTGTGCCAAATCCTGTCCGCGGGTTACACAATCAAATCTCAACCTGGATAACACAATAACACCCAACATATCTATAGATCAACTACCACAAAACAATGATAACAAGTCCTGAAACATCGACATACAGTCCGAATGCTCATACGATCAATAACAATGATCAACCAATAAATCAACCGAGAAAATAATCGACATGATAAACTCCAATACGACATAATCAACAAAGAATCAGCAATAACCGAGAATACCCTCAACATGGTAAACTCCAACACGATCAACAAAGGATCAACAATAGCTGAGAATACCCTCAACAAGGTAAACTACAAAACCGATCAACAAAGGATCAACAATAACTGAGAATACCCTCAACAAGGTAAACTCCACATGATCAACAATAATGGATCTTAAAGAAATAACGCCGACTGTCGGACATACCCCTCAGGCGTATGAAAAACCAGTCGCAAACCGTTGAACACATCCAATCATACATGGATTATGAAAGATCAAACTATATGGCTTAAAGATGGACGTCACAGTACGCCCGATCCGGAAATGTATCCGTGCACATGTCCACCCCGTATACGGAATCCAGGATATACGTGGGACATGTACTTACTTATCCTCACGAACTACGTCTCGTGTGCACGGTTCAATGAGGAAATATCAACACATAACCATATTGTTCCCAGCTAAAAATCCTACACAATAACCAATCGGAACGCAAATATGATTCCAGGTATGTCACGATGCAACATGACAACGAAACTCAAAGAATCACATATCCAATAAGGATCAAAAGACTCACTGAAGTGAACAAAGACACACGGATAATGAAAGATAGACACGACCGACAATAGCCAAAACAAATATCTTGGGATCACAATTCCCAAAGAATGATCAATGCGATCAACAATTTCAACACTACCATCCTGGGATCAACATCCCTCAACAAACAACCAAATACAACTCTCATCATACGAAACATCAACATACAACATATACCGCAGCTCACCATAATAATTATCCTCATGACTGAATAATACTTAAATTACCTCAAAGCCGAAGACAATATCCTTTCCACGAACAAACCATCATCCCGAAAATTTATATTTATAATATCATTACTATATGAATTATAAATGAAATGAAAGCAAAATCATTCATTAAATATTATATACTGAACAAGTATAAAATTGCCTCGATACCGATACCACGAAGCCATTACCAAAATCCGTTGCCTTTGTCTACGAGCTCCTCAGCCCTGACCAAAAGCCACCTATGAACTCTTCAACCTCGACCGCAACACAACGCTCATAATCATCGCCCAATTATGGTGACCTAATGCAATAACAAAATGACAACACATGTGATACTAATCAATAACCGGGATAGCCAACCAATCAAACTCAACGGCTCAACAATACCTCGATCATATATAAAACCGAACAATACAACCCAAACAATTATGAACTCATGTCCCCAATACAAGCCGAAGTCCGATAAATCATAATTATCAATCAATAACCGATCAACAAACCCAACGGTTCCGCAATGTCTCGATTAAACACAGTCTGAACAATCCAAATCAAACCATCACGAATTCATAATCACAACATGAAAATACTGCACTGTCTGCCTATTTAGCGCATGTTAAACACATAACGTAGTGTGCGCTAAGTCGCTCCCGTTAGCATGCGTTAGCCAGTAAGCTTAGCGTGCGCTAATCTCGTGCTGCTGCATGCATTCCAAGCATCAACTAACACCTTGCGACTACGAATATGAATGTAACAAAAACCATACTCCAAGATCAAACACAACCTTTCCAAATTCAATCTCATCATCATGATCCATATCTTATCATACGAACTGAATCACTAAAATCAACATAATGTTAGTTTCAATTATCTTATCCATGTTTATAATCAGAACCAATATATATCCTTCCTCTTTGATGTGATATATACCAAGAACACCAAGAACACCATGATTCCATAATAATGTTCATGACAACCATCATAATCCGATATGCTAACATGTAAATAATCACCCAAGTCATATATATCCATATATCATCTTAATATCAAAATCCGAAATGAAGGGAGACATAAATCGCTATATCTCTTGAAGATAAACAACACCATAACTACCATCATATAAAGGTGATATCAATAACAACAACATCCAAAAAATGAGAAGAATGATTAACCCATATATCTCAATGAGACGAACAACACCATACAAAACCATACGAATCATATTAATATCCGCGTATCAACAATAGCATCAAGATAGTTCGGTCATCCAGCTCATAATCATGACTATTATCAACTCATGAACATCATATACAATCCAAGACGAAAAAAAATGAAAGTTAATTACCTCTTCGATGAAATGCATTGATTCTCAAGGCTAAATCCATTTCCAATCGATTCTAAGCTCCAAATGTTGATAAGGACAATCACATCCATCATAATCTGGTATTTGGAAACTCAAGACTCTCTCTATGAAATCCATTTCAAGAACCATTAATAATTTCAAGAACAAAGCTTTAATCTATGCTTTCCATCTTAATCTTGTTAAAGAGGATTATCTCTCAGTGTTTAGGAACTTCAAATATCCTCCCAAGGCCCTCTCTCTATCGAGTGAAAGGAAAGAAATGGAAGAAATGCCTCTCAGCACCCGCCTGTCCCCTTTTATAAAACAAATTACTAGCGTGCACTAAACCTTATATTTAGCGTGCGCTACAGCCTTAGCGTGTGCTATCGCAGCCCAGAGGCTACTGTCTTGCTTCGTACATCAACTTACGTACGTAATTTCCATGCATTAACGTACGTAACTGTTCTGTCTAGTGCATGCAAGTCCTTAACCTTAGCGTATGCTATCTGCAATTGACTTGCTACACTCTGCACCTACCACCCGTGCCCCCACATGCTAAAAGCATCCGCGATTACCGGGATTCTCTCTGCCTGATCTGGAATTAGCGTGCGCTAACCATAGGTTTAGCGTGCGCTAGCCCTACATGACAAACATCCTTTGACCTTATCCGGACATGCGTCGAAAGTGGCCGGGTCCACTCGTCGAAAGCCAAGATTCCCTGTTGACCGATCAGAAATTAGCGTGCGCTACCAAAATGCATTAGCGTGCGCTAAAATACCGATAATACACAGCCTGGGCCTACCTGTCGGCCACCTTCCGGACCTTATCCAGAATACCTTACGGACGTTAGTGGTCCTCCTTAGCGTACGTAACTCAAACCACTTAGCGTGCGCTAAGTACGCACCGTAGCATGCGCTAAGTATACATCTTGGCGTGCGCTAGGCATACATTGTAGTGTGCGCTAATGTGGTTGTACTTAGCCATTTCTAGCTATTCTTGTCCAATGACTCGACATACAGAATACGAACATACGGCATATGGAATTCATAAACTCAATTCGATAACATTCTCATATGATATACCCAATATCAACAGTACAATAACCTGATACACGATATCCTCAAACATAATTGTCAACCAATTATGTCAATTGTACAAATACAACTGTCTCAGTCCTCAAATTATTTTATCCATACTGTATAGACACCAAGCTATCCAGTATATCTCAGATAAAATAACGCGAAAATTTATACTGAAAATCCGGGTATTACACTAAAGACACTACAGTTTCCTACATAATGAGTATTGTATTTTAACACAATACCAACGTCTTCTGTAACAAGAGACCATACAGTTTGTGATTGGATACGGTACGATTTATGCAAAGGGAAGTAGTTTGTCCAGAGGGGACTTGTCCCTCCTATAAAATGGAGAAGATATCCACGGGACCTTGATAAGTTAAATTATTTAAATGCATGACCATGCTCAAATTGATGAATAAATAGTTATTGATAAATATTTGAACTTGAGATCAAGAATATTAATCAAGCTATATAAGGTCGACTTATCCATGCCTTATGCTTAATTAGGATATCGCGCGACGAGAGGATTAAATATTATACAGTAACGGGATTTCGTTCGTGTCGTCGAATTAATTCTTTTAATACGGGTAGTCATAATGTCTAGCTAGAGGCCGCTTATGATTTATGAGTCATAAAAATTATTTTATACTCATTGCCGTATTAATTAGAACATACAGGGTCACACACTTAAACGAGCAGAGCAGCTATTTTGTTCCGGTTGATTAAAAGTTGGTGAAAGGGTTGGTGAACCCTTAGCCATGTTGAGGACTATATAAGAGTGTCTTGTGATAGCCCTCATATATGACTTAATCACAAGTGAAGACATATTTGTGGAGAGAGAATCACAAATCTGATTTTATATTTCTCTCTCTCAAAAGTCTTGAAGATATATTCAAAAGTTGAATAATCAAAAGGATCAAGAATATATATTTATATCTTTGAAGGTTGATTCTTTGACCAAGAAAGTATTTAGAATACTCCACTAATCTTCATCTAATCTTGTGAGTTTGATCTTTAATAACATATTGAATAAGATTCATAGTTTTTATTTTAGATCAAAGTTCAAGAACATTTGAATAATATTCTTGGTGTTCTTGTTCTTACCATAATCAAGAACATACCCATATTCAAATTGATTTAAATGAAATCTTTGTTGAATCGGAGCTAGCAATCTGTTAGACGTTCGGGACTTGTTTGTTGTGTGGATACCGTAGAGGACGCTCGCTTCTTGCAACATCTCTAGAAGGCTCGATCGAAAACACGCTACAAGAGGTAACAATCTTGTTCTTCGTACTTTTATAATATACTTGGATCCTTGGAGGGTTTTTACATATTATATTATACTTCTGCTGCTCTATTTCGATATATGATGAGATCATAAATCTTTTTAGTTCGATAAAATACCAACATTATCGCCATAAGTAATAATATTGACACTCTACTCCATGTAAACAAAACTTTTGAAAAAGAAGGCGAATCATATTTCGCCTAAAACTCATCAACACTGTTCCGTTTCGTAGAAGAGGAAATTTTATACTCGCATCTCGACTTTGAAAATCAAAATTGAAAATGTAAAGTTTTCAAAGACGTCATCTACAACTGAAAATGTTACTTGGAATCCAAATATAAAAACTGAGATTCTTTCTCTTCTACCAAAATGTTTGATTGGAAGTTTACTTTTTACTGAAGTACGTGACTATTTATCCCCGTGATGTTAAATCTTAGGTTTTCAAAATAATAATAAAAAAACCTCCAACGTCATAAAAAGGATCTCACAGTCATAACTGACAGATCATATACCCGTATCACAAGAAATTAACGACCATTATCATTACAATCACGACCATAGTATACCACACATGGTAGCGAAACATTGTAACCATTTCTTTTTAAAACTCCACGAGGTATCCATTTAATTGTTATCATTTGAAGATCTTTGAATTTGTATGTTTACTCAAAATAAAATTTTGAAAGTACTTTAGGTACCTCGGGCTGTTTTATCAAGACTAGAACCACAGTTGCCAACCATTTGTTTTGAAAACCTTTGTAAAACCATAACTTGGAACAACAAGTTTCCTCGAAATCGACATCATCACGATGACGATTTCATTACTTAGCATTATCTCAACTAAGGACACATAAGGTAACCACATGTTACCACACAACATTCAAAATAATAAAAATACACAAGGTATCGTGTGGCCATGCCCTCTTAGCATCGACCTTGAAGGTTACACTGAACCGTTTTCAATTGGACAAACCATTCATATTAGTACTAGTCACTTCTTCAACCAACAATCTCATCCGGATAACATCATATAAGTTACCACCAGATCAAACCATGTCATCATAACATTCAGGTATACAACCATAATTCTCCAACGATAATGGTAACACGACAATAATTCAAACCCTCGGCCTCAGAAGTAATCGCTTTAGTTTAATCTCTAGTCATTAACTCTTAAGTGGTAATTCCATGTTACGCACACATAGCATCTTAATGTGCGCTAAGTAACCCAATTCAGTCCATAATTCAGCCCATGTTCGTTAATGCGCGCTAACGATAAGATTAGCATGTGCTAACTGGTTCAATACAGAAAATTCTCCAATCCGAGTTTAAAGTTTAAATTGAGTAAGATTTTTCATCTTTCACTATTTATTTTTGAGGTGACAAATAACATTTTTATTTTGAAATATAAAAATTTATGGTGCGAAAGAATTTTAAAATCGTGTACTCGAATTTTTTTTGAAAATAAGAACAATACGTTTAAATATGATTTCCGAAATATTCCAACGCGACGGAAAAATCAACGACGGTAACAATTTACATAGTGTCCAAAGTACTTCAAAACAAATTTTTCAAATACCGTCGTAAGGTTTCATTCGAGAATACAAGACTGGCTCGCCAAATACAAACAATGTTAAAAATCCACACAAAACCGCCACTCGACCATGTCGTCAAAACTTTTTGAACTTTTGATTTCCCACAAACATACTCAAGTCTATGAAATTTTCAGAAAAACGTTTCAAATAAGCACGCAACAAACATGATTACCAACGAAAACACACTTGTAGCAAATAACAACAATTTGTCAAACACAACCGGTTCTCAAACATATGCCTATATAGCATTCAAGATTATCAACTCATCAAACACAACCGATGAGTACTAGATTCAAATACACGTCAACGCCATCCATATGAGCTCCTCAACAAAGTCGATCGTGGATAGATATCCTGGAACACATCAATGTTCAAGGTTTCATACCACTCTACACCACTTGGTGTCCAATTCATCAATATCCAGTGCATTACGCACGTAATATGCCACAAATATCAGATACGGATTCCATCTCCATGACACGTATGTCAACAGAGCCATGGAACAAATATAATACATAGAAAATAGAAGACTTACATCCACTGGTCGCACGAAGATGATAGCTGCACCACGATACTAGTCACAACCGACAACTCAGACAACGCGTCGTGACACGATCCAGTCAGACAAAATCCAACAAGACAAGACTCAACAATACTTGACTTGACCTGACAGCCTAGGTTTCCACAACCTAAGCTCTGATACCATATTCTGTAACACCCCAACCCGTTCGAGAATATTACAGCGCCGCAGACCCTCTTTAAAAGAATCTACTAGCTAGATACCAAAACAAGACATCACAACTCATGCCAGCATGGCTGAAATACTGAATTAGTAGACGAATTGGTCTTTCATCGATAACATACAAATTAAAACTTCATGTACATCTCTTTAAGAAACTCTTACCCGCACTGGGGTCAAAATACAATGACACTCCCATAAGACGGGAAAACATTACAGCGGAAAGGATAATACAATTCGACCAACAAATCCCAATACTGGCCCTCATGTGATTAGTATCATTTGTCTTCCATCATCCTTCATATCGATCCTGTGCTATGCTCCTCAAGAACCTGCACGTACCTGAATGCAACACAGACATCCACCCCCAATTACTCGGGGGTTAGCAAAATTCCACTATTTTGCTAGTGCAATAAAGTGCAAAAACGAGCCATACACAACATATTCCAAGAATGTAATAGTCTGAACCAAACAATGGTGAGATAACTTAGGGTCACATGTAATCGATAGTGAATAAATGTAAGCGTACACTTCAAGATCAGTATTCCGGAACAACTAAATCCCATAGCATCTCGCTGCAATTTCATACGTGATTCACCAAAATATTCGTGGTACCGCACCAAAGGTAACGAAACCCTCTGAGGCCCCGTCGGACCCTCCCAGAGTGAATATATATAATCACAAACCAAAATATTTGTGGAACCGCACCAGAGGCAACGGAACCCTCTGAGGTCCCGTCGGACCCTCCCAGAGTGGTTAACCCAAAATATATTCGTGGAACCGCACCAAAGGCAACGGAACCCTCTGAGGCCCCGTTGGACCCTCCCAGAGTGAATATGTGGATATGATCACCACCACAAGGAGATATAATTCCCAAACAATACGAATAGTACCACCTCCTCATAAGGGGGTCAACAAGCAATACAACACAACATTACACACCAACAAATAAATATGCATTCCAACATACCACCCTTAACGAGGACAGAGAGCTTTACTAGTCGCATAACAGAAGAAAATATACTTTGATTCACAACCACAACACAACGTATTCGTAACGTTTATATGTTCACAGAGTACTCAAGCATTTTGAAAGAAAGCCGTTAACAAGATTATACCAATCCTTTGTAAGTTCATTATGAGTACTCAAGTAGCACACATAGTAGATTACCAATTATTGTATCTACGAAACACGAAATATATGGACAAGATACTTGCCTTTGAGACATCGAGAATCGGAAGGAAAAGCATACAAGTTCGGTAGGTACAAGAATGTACTTCCGGCACCTAAACGATTCGTAAGGAATACGATAATTAACAATCAATAGTCAACTCACACGGAGAGACTCACGAAACCCACTAACGATTTCCACCGATTACAATATCATAAACATAGAGTTGCGAAACACCCAAGCCCTCTTGAATTCGCAACACAAACCAAGTAGAGCATGATATTATAGGGTTGACATATATATAATTGAGATTAATCACAAACTCAATATTTCCATGGTCAAAAACAGGTTACACAACCGAATCGAACAAAACCCCCCAAAACTACTCAAGGTAGGGTTTCATGAAGATTTACCTCGATTTGAAGGAGAAGAGACAGTACTGTGATGATTAAATCACGTTATGAAAATGATTGATAAACTCCCGTCGATTTTTCACCTTGGAATCGCCCAGATCGCATCAATGGAGAGGAAGGAGGAAATGGGTTAAGAAACCCATCCCTCAAGTTTATATAGGTTGACCGATGTTACGGCTGTAACTATTACTCCTTACGGCCGTAACTATGCTACTGGGCAACTCCCCAATTTTACGAAGGTAGCTTACGGCCATAACTTCCAAGGCTTACGACCGTAACATCCAACACTTACGACCATAACATACAAATGGATACGGCCGTAGAAATGCTACTAGAATAACATGTTTTGACGAACGCAACGTACGGCCGTAACAAGAAGGACTTACGGCCGTAACATAAAGCTGCTACAGTAAACCTGAGTCCGACAGCTCAAAAACGACACGAATGATGCGGAACTCAATGGATAGCACTAATTCACGAAGTTTTCACGCATAATGTCGATATACGGATTCAAGTGTTATACGAACCTGACATTCCGACCACCCGAAGGTACGGAGAATGAATAAAAGAGAAAATGCCCAAATCTTTGGAAAATTATCAAACGGCCCAAACGTCTGAATAATCACGATACAAGCTCAAATAACAAAACCGACGCTCACAACGCGTCTATATACATTAAACGAACTTATAGGGTAGATGAAACGACAGTTCCGAACAATAGTTACAAGATTCGGACCAAAACACGGTATAGTCACAACATTACTCGGATTCGACTACAATGGCTTTGAAACTCGATCAAATGACAAAAGTGCGGAACAATATAATTTCCAAACTATCGACACGATTACAAGCGAGTCATCAAAATCGTAAAGATACCAAAATCATAAAAATACGAAAAGTAGAAAATATGGATATTATAGGGTATTACATGCTAAGCTTTGGAATAGACCCGATATATGTCATGCCATATGCATGGTCGCCTGATATCAGTCTAAACCTAAACAAGGGCACTGCATTGTTGTTAAGTATGTACTTAAGTACCTGAGAAGGATTAGAGAGCATATGTTGGTTATCATTCCAATAATCAAAATTAAATCCAAGTCAAACTCTTGATATGTTTTTCCTTAAGAGGTAGAGCTATTAAAGTTGGCTCAGGAACGTCTTGCTGGACTTAGATGTAATTCCTTGTTTGCAAGAGTATAACACTTTATTATGACAATGCACATACAGTAGCAAACTCATAGGAACCACGAGCCCATAAGGAAAGTAAACACATTGATTGCAAGTTCCATCTCATACAATACTTCGCAAAGTAATGGGATGTAGTGGAGATAATCTTGTCGATCCTTTCACGAGAAACTTGCCCTGAAAATGGGGTTAAGATGCACAGCAGCATTGCTTTGAGTATAAGGGGAATAAAAGCATGTTTTGTACATAAGTGGGAGACTGTTAGGGTTATATACTACAAAGCAAATTTTATGCTTGCATTACATTATATTTCTGTATTATTTACGAGAATATTAACTTTATTTCATCACGTATTTTGCACATTAATTCACGTTTTGTTATGCAAATATTGTCAATTTATGTTATACATAATGTGGTGTGCTGGTGGATTAGCACATTGTCGGTATCTTATAAAATATATAAATACTTTACAATGTATATAATCTTAGACAATTATGTAAAATATTAGAGTGTATGAGATTAGTTGGCCTTGACTTTTATAACACATTAGCGTATTTTTTTACACATTGAAATGGATTGAAGTAAGATGACTTTTTCTGTAATGACTAAATGAAGAACAAAGATATCGGATAATTATTATTTCTTAATTCGAGTGTGTAATATTTAATTATATATAATATTTGTTGATTTGATTTATCATGGGTGACAATCACATAATTGATTCAATATGCTCCATAATATTATTTATATGATAATTGATATATATCTATAAATCCAATCCCGACTTATTTGAGTTGATGATGTTTCCTCGAAAAACTCAAAAGGATCATTGTATTAAATCCTGCTGTTGGATTATTTTTTTATATAATAATATTTGAATGATACTACTCTTGGAGAAAAATAATAATTAATTAATTAAAATTGTCAGTATCTTAACTAATGAATACGGGATATCTAAAACACATGAAATAATCAATTAAAAAGTATCTCGAATCGTATATTAAGATTAAAAAGTGCAATATCGATTATATAGTAGAGTGGACTGACAATAATAGACTCGATTATATTAAAAAGAACTAATATGAAAAGTTGAAGACTATTAGGAGTCATTATCCTAATCCTCCTTAAGATCCCTATGAGAGTTCAAGATGCGCATAAATACTACACGTAGGGATCAACTATGAGCATCAATATTTCTATCCGATTTTTTTACATAGTGTTAAATTGTGAATCTCAACTTGATTCTACAATTTGAAGAACACTTCAAGTTCTAGCATTTAATTCAAGATTAAGTTGTTAAGCCTTGGAATAAACGTAATTCCAACAATATTTATTCAAACCATATCCAAATCCAGAGGAGATCAAACAGGAAATAATAGAGTCAAAGATTTTTCATCCACTATATTCTTTAGTTCAAAACAAATTGTCCGTATTTATTAAGGATGTGTTTGGCAATTTAACTGACAAGCTAATTGGTGACTCATAAGCTACCTTATAGTTAAATTATGGTGTACCAAACAGAACCTTTTAAATAAGTACAAAAAATAAACCAACTTATAAACAACCTTAATTCTGTCAAACATACACTAAATTCGAACACAATTGTGGTACAATAACCAAGACAAGGATTCTATAGCAGTACTGATTGGATATATGTTCAATGTTATTGCTAGATAAAATCGAGACAACCAAAAGCACGCCCATTCGGACCACTGACTACTAGAATTACACAGCTTTAATTTCTTACTCGAGTACACTGAATGGTTTACTAACTGCAATTACAACACCAGAAGTTTCTGACAGGATTTAAGTTGTACAATGCAAAACGGGTGCCTGTTCGATAAGATTCTAATAGCACATTTTCTACATGTATCTGATTTCGTATCCATGAATTTCTCTCCTACACATTTCAACCAATGAGTTGGGGGTTGGGGGGGGGGGGGGGGGGTTAATATCAATGCCTGAGACCAATCAATACGTCAATTATAAAGCCTCAAGCACTCATAACAGGCAGCTGCCTTAAAACACCCATCCCTGGAGGAATAACCTTGATAATATATACAAGTTTGCATGAAAAAAAACGACGCGTAAATAAATTAAAAAGAAAAACTAGGAACCATCCTAAAGTGAAGTCTGCAAGGTCGGAAACAAATAAACATGCTTCACAGGATTTTAATATTCTTGGCCAAATCCAGGGCCTTAAATTCTGGTGCCAACATAATATAAGCCTTCTTGTTCCCATTAGGCATGATCAACGTATTCACTTTCTTGGCCCTTACCTTAAATATTGTCTGCACAGCATCTTTGATATTCTTCTTATCACAGCGTTTCTCTACAACAAAAACCAATGTGTTATATTCCATCATTGCCTTCATCGCAGACTCGGTGCGGAGAGGATATCTAATAACTGCAAAATGATCGAGCGTTTTGGTCTGGGCTGCGCTGCTGCTAAGCATTTTGGGATTCCTTTCATTTCTTCGAAAAGAAGATGACTCTTTGGCTGAGATGACTGAATCCTCGAAAGTCGACGTTAGCGCATCGGTTTTCCTCAAATTCGGTGTTGCCGCATCAACCTCTATGGCTACAGCACGCACTGAATATCTACCCACATCCTAAATTAATGTATGAAGAAAATATTAGATAAAGTTGGTGTTTTGTTTTAAATTTTCCATTTCTAATGAGAAGAACGAGAAAAGAAACAAACCAACTTCATGCATGAAAATCGTGAAGAGCAAAATATAACATTGATGACCAAACTCTTCATTTCTCTATCCTGCATTTCCTTGTTACTCTGTTTCCCTTTCCCACTTTACATATAACGAATACTTGAGTAATATTTTCCATATTACAGGTTGCATGGGCTTGCAAGTTATTAAGCATGCTTCATGTGTCTCATGATGAGTGAAATGGGAAAGACCCTAGAGATTCAAGGTGAAAGTTCACTTCTTGCTTTCTGCATCAGTTTTATTTCCAAATAAATTCTTTCAAAATCGAAAATCTTAGTTTTACTATCTGACATAAAGAATAGCATGCTCAAACTATCATGACGTATAACCTCACAGACATAACACAGTTCTACTGGTTATTCTGAATTTCAAATCGTAAAGCCACAGTATGGCTCAATTTCTGAAATACAAGCTACACCATTGAATTATATTAGCCCAAAAGATAATCCACACTATCATAAAGCAATTCGTAAAGGTGGTCTTATCAGTAATATACAAAAAACAAAAATGTACAGCATTAAAATGCCTCCGCTGGCTGGTTCGCGGATCACAGTTAATCAATTGATCTAACCTCAAAGCTGGTATAAGTGCGTATCTAAGTGGGGATACTTACAGATCGGCATAAAATGTGGTGTAGCAATTTGATAAGATCAAACGACGTTAAGCAATGAATTAGCTGACTCAAATAACGACTTTTCACATTACATACTTTTCATAAAATTGCTTAGGACATGCATAGAAGTACAATTTTCAAGGAAACAGCGCAATCTAGCAGAAATGTCAAATGACATAAATGAGCTCTAGCTAAATTGGTACAACTGTCCACTCTCACTCTTCAGAAGAGTGGACAGGAGTGGACACGGTTCGAATCCCGTCAATGACAGTTTCACCGGCATGTTGTTTAATCTCTTAATTATATTTGCGTTCTAGTCTTTGACTTGAGTTTTACAGAAGGATAAAAAAAGGGCAGAAATGTCAAATGGAACATGACCAGAGGACATGCTGCCTAATCGTATTAAGTGGGTCTAGGCCTTCCTACATGGTTTTTGCAACTCATATCATTTTGCAGATTGTTGGAAGCGTAATTTTGAAATGCTATCAAAGAATAGATGAGGCATGAGCCAAAAGAGTTAAAGGGTATTATCACATCTACAGTACATATAGTTATTTGGTATTCCTAACACATCAAGGGCTTGACTACCCGTAATTTCAGTGCAAGCACGAATGCTTCAAACAACAACAAATTTATGCTGCAAATATTTATAATGACGAATAAAACAACTTTGGGAATAACCAAAATATTCAATAGCAAATTAGTAATACACACCAATTTTTAAGATACTAAGGCATCCAGCTTTTGCAGTACTATTTCTGATGAGGTACTCACATTGCTTTATGATTCCAGAATAGAAAATCGAACACCAAAAATGAATCAGAACTTTCCATCATGTCAGGCTTATGTTACTCATAATACAGGGTGTGCTTACCATTTAAAAATTATCACATAGTGTCCAGCACAAATCAAGTCATCCTTTTTGCAGTTTTAGTAGTTGATGCTCTATAAGGCATGTACCATAGATTTATCGAATGAAATCAATCAAGCAAGGATAAATAGAAACAGCCACATACACATCGTCACACCATATAGAGAATTAGAGATGCGAATTTTTTTAAAAACAATCTCCATCGCACTTGAAAAAGTACATTTAGTAATTGTACAATTTTTATTATTTTAGTCATTTGAACAAAAGTACAACTCTTCTCAAACAATATATTTACACTTATTTTTTTGGTTCAATAGGCGCTATTCTTATTTGTTTAACAAAAAAAATAATATAAGAAATATTATATAATTTAAATTAGGTATTAATGTTATATACTGATATTTTGAAGGTGGATTTGAACACCTTCATTTGACATTTATGCTAGATTGCACAATACACGAAAAAACGGAAAAAGGAAAATGAAATAAATACAGGAAAAACGAATAAAACTTAAGAACCAGAGATCCAGAATTATCCTGAAAGCAAGAGAATTATAGTAGAGAGAGAGAGAGAGAGAGGTTCGATTCATTAGAACTGCATAACCTTAGAGTAAATCACCACAAAATCAAGAAACCCGGACTAAGTAGAAGAAACCAAGCGCCGTAATTGAGAAATCGAAATCGAAAATTGAAAAGAAAAAAGAAAAATTCTATTTACGAATGAATACCTGATTTCGCGCGATATTTGAAGTGCTTGGAAATAAATTATTTGCAGAAACTTTGATACTCGGAAATGAGGAGGACCATGAGAGATATTTAGGGCCATCTCTTCTGCTGGGAATGAGCTCTGAGTAGAGAAAGAAACTTAAAGGTGCAGAAATGCAAGCAGCCATCGATGTTTGAGGGTTTGTTTCACCAGTTTCAGATACCAGAGTGAATGTGTTGGGTTTTTTAGCCCATTGCTTAAACAGGCTTAAATAAAAGGAAACTTTACATATCTATACAATTTATACAGCAACAAAAAAAATATTTACACGGATAACATATTACATGTTGAATGGAAAATTAATTGAGACGATAAAGTAGGGTAAAAGAGTTGTATTATTCCATTGATTAGATCTCTTTAAATAGGGAGAAATACATACAATCAGGCTTTAGCCAAACCCTAACTAGGAAAGCCCATAAACTAACAGACTTAGACACATAATGAGTATTATTCCTTTAACACTCCTCGCGCCTAGTCCATGTGTACATGTCACGTTACACGTTAAAACCTCATCAAGCAAAAACCCAGTGGGAAAAATGTCTTGATCGTAGGAAAAAGAGTACAACATCTAGACACATCAAGTTTAGACTTCGTCCTTTGAATCTATCCTTTCATATGATCGTTACATTAATCATAGCGCTACTAAGGCGACCATTCCATCGATCCCTAAAATCGTACATCTTGTTACCTTGTTAAAAACCTTTCCAAATGATAAAAACCCTGTGGGAAAAATGATCCTTGGAAGGAAAAGAGTATAACGTACGGTGTGGATGTAAGACTCCCCCTCAAGTCTACATCTCCTCATGACCTGTACATCAATCAAGGATATTTTGAAAAACTTAAGCATGTGTCGTTTGACTCATTAAAAACTTTGCCAAGTAACAAAACCCAATTGGAGAAAATAAACCTTGGTCAAAGAAAAGAGTACAACGTCGGTGAGTAAGTTTCTTTATGACTCACCCTTCTCCCTCTACCTTTACATCGATTTCGGGAGTTCAGAAATTCTCCGCATTCCGATACTTCTCACATATTTTTCAAACACGGCCTTGGGCAGAGATTTGGTGAACAAATCGGCCACATTCTCCTCAGATTTGACTTGCTTTACTTGAATATTGAGGAGAGCCTGTTGTTGCTGATTGTAGAAGAATTTTGGAGATATGTGTTTTGTGTTATCCCCCTTGATATACCCAAGCTTCATCTGTTCGATGCAAGCTGCATTATCTTCATATATGCATGTGGGTGCTTCAGTGACATTACTTAGTCCACTGTTACCTCGGATATGTGTAATGATAGCTCTTAACCAAATACACTCACGTACCGCCTCATGCAAAGCGATAATCTCGGCGTGATTAGATGAGGTAGCTACAAGGGTTTGTTTGTAGATCTCCAAGATATAGTGGTGTTCCCAATAGCAAATACATAGTCAGTTTGGGAACGACCTTTGTGTGGGTCGGAGAGATACCCTGCATCAGCAAATCCTACCAATATGTTCGTCGGGTAGGTTCTATGGCATTAGTATTTACTTCAGCATTTGCCTTTACGGAAGCAGCTTCATTTGCCTGCTTGTAGGGAAAGAATAGTCCCAAGTTAATGGTTCCTTTTAGGTATCGGAATATATTCTTGATACCATTCCAATGACGCTAAGGTCTTGAACTAAATCGAGCTAGTAAGTTTACTGAGAAGGCGATGTCCGGTCTCGTACATTGAGCTAAGTACAATAGAGCGCCTATTGCACTTAGGTAGGGAATTTCAGCTCCCAAAAGCTCCTCGTCATCTTCCTTTGGACGAAATGGATCTTTCTTCGCATCCAAGCTATGACCGATCATGGGAGTGTTAACCGGGTATGCTTTGTCCATGTTAAAGCGTCTAAGCATCTTCTGGACATAAGCAGACTGGTAGATGAGAATTTCACAGACTCTATGTTCTATCTGAATACCAAGACAGAAACGAGTATTCCCAAGATCTTTCATCTCAAACTCAGTTTTCAAGTATCTGGTGGTTTCTCTTATATCATCAAGAGTGCCGATTATATTCATATCATCGACATATACTGTGATGATCGCAACTCCGGAACTTGTTTTCTTTACAAAGACGCAAGGACATAGTTCATCGTTCTTGTATCCCTTTCCAATCAAGTATTCACTCAGACGGTTATACCACATCCTTTCGGGTTGTTTCAAACCGTAAAGTGAGCGTTTCAAGCGAACTGAATACACACTCCGTGGTGTGGAGTTACTTTATTTGGGTAATGAAATGCCTTCGGGCACTTTCAGGTAAATCTCCATATCTAGATCCCCATAGAGATACACAGTGACCACGTCCATTAGCTGCATTTCCAATCCTTCGGAAATAACTAAGCTGATTAGATAGCGGAACATAATAACGTCCATTACGGGGGAGTACGTTTCCTTGTAATCGATACCAGGGCATTGTGAGAAACCTTGTGCAATAAGGCGAGCCTTGTACTTAAGAATTCGTGGTTCTCATTATATTTCTGACAAGAACCCATTTGTGTCCAACAGGGTTTACACTTGGCGGAGTTAGCACTATTGGGCCAAATACCTGGCGTTTTGTCTGAGAGTAAAGCTCTGCCTGGATAGCTTCTTTCCATTTAGGCCAATCTGCTCTTCGTTGACATTCTTCAACAGAGCGTGGTTCGACATCATCGTGCTCTATGATTTCTTGAGCAACTGCGTATGCAAACACATCATCAATATGAGTGGTCGATCGTTCCATCAAATCAGACGCACTTTCATAGTTGATCGAGATCTCTTTGTTCTCTAATGCTAAATCGATCTCCGGGGCATCCCCCATTAATGATTTATGGACATAGCTATAGTAAGAGACAATATTGTGGGAAGGATTCCCAGTATTAATGATTAATGGGTTGATTTGTGCCTCACCTGCCCTTTTCTTCCTTGGGCGGGTGTTTGTCGAACCGGGTGGCCTCCCCCTTTTTCTTTTGGGAGCCACGTCCTCGATCGCGCTTCCACTAGGTGCGATCGTATCACTCGGTACGTTGGTTATGTGCCCCTTATTGCGGACTTCTAACCCTGCAGGCACATTTGCAGCTGGAATGTGTGATCTTGTCACTTTGGCGATATCACTAAACGCATCAGGCATCGAATCTGCTACGTTCTGAAGATTGAGGATTCGTTGTACTTCACGATCACAAAGTGAGTTACCGGATCATAATGAGACAGACTAGGGACGGACCAGGACAATTCGTGTCGTTCCTTGAGAAATTTATTTTTCTCCTCTCCCCATAACGACGGGAATTCTGACTCATTGAAGTGACAATCCGCAAAGCGTGCGGTAAAGAGATCACCTGTCAAGCGTTCTAAGTGTTGGGAGTATGCCCTCGAATGCCACTCAGAGGATGTTGAGTGAGGGCATTGTACTTGTTATTATGTATATCATTAATATAAGGCAATGGATGTTTCTTTATTTACTGGTAGTTACTGGCATTCCTAACTCGTAAATATACATATAGAAACTAGTCTATGTATTTGAGAGCAAAATGTTCCACTCCTTATTGGATAAGGGGGTCAGCACTGGAAAGGTTTATAGCTCAAATACTTAATCTTTCGCAAGTCGATGAAACTTGATTGGGCGTTAAGTTTATGTGAAGACCTGTATGACGTGTTCTTTGACATGAAGAGTGCCTGTCGAACACTAATCAATAGTGTGAGCACACATTATAGGTATACTAATTGGATTAGTATACTCGAACCGACTCACCCTCGATTCGTCACACGGATTTCACTTCGGGAAAGTCAATGACGGAATCGAAAGGTTGTGATAGGTATTCGTGAACCTTGGACTTGAGGATTTAGTAGTGATGTGCTTGTGACGTCAAGATTTTCATTAGAGTAGTTCGACCCTATAAACCGGGAGGTGGGGGTCAACCTCGACGTGCATCTTGACGGGCAAGTAGCAAGTCCTACTAAATACCAAGATAGAATTCTTTCTCCCGTTAGTGAGCGGGTTATATGTCCTATGTGGTTATTGGCAGATGAGATCATAAGTCTTTGGCCAAAGCATTAGAGCTAGTTGTATTGGATACACGAGAGCTCGATGATCTCGATTTGCAT
This sequence comes from Orobanche coerulescens, assembly GCA_033398695.1. Lineage (NCBI taxonomy): Eukaryota > Viridiplantae > Streptophyta > Magnoliopsida > Lamiales > Orobanchaceae > Orobanche > Orobanche coerulescens. The sequence continues at coordinate 91,599,739 of CM065814.1, forward strand.
TAACACATGCATAGCGTCAAGTACAGATAGGGTTTGACTGACCGTGACCCTATATCTTGATCGGGACATTTGAAAGAAGGGTTTATACGTATACTGGTATCCACGACAAAATGGTTCTTGAATGATCCCATCATTCGTTCTCAGTTGGGGTACAGTGTAGGCCGCCAGGCTGGCTAGGTGGTGCTACTACTCTTTGGTTCCTCCCATTGCTGACTGAGACGGACCTACCGAGTCGCGCAATAGGATTGACGACGGAATGAATCAAGCTTATTATCTCATTATGAATATTAGATATTGGATATCTAAATTTGGGACATTGGATGTTTAAATCGATTTATTAGATAAATTGATTTATGGCCTAATGAATTAAATAAATTACTGGGTGATTAATTTAATTCATAAATATAATTATTTCTTGGAGAAATTAATTATATTATTTTGTGTTTGATATGTTTAATTAATTGGATTAATAAATGATATAAATACATCAGAACGGAATCGGAGTTTATCTGTTTGGACTCACGGGAGTCCAAAACGAACCGAACTCATGTGATTTCTACATGGGCCGCCCCCTACTTCCACCTACATTCCCATTGTCTTTGATTTCCATTCTTTAATGGGCAATCATGACTTTGTGGGGTAATGAATCATGTGGTATGATTTGTTGTATATGTGAGTGGAAATTGAATAAAGATGAGATGACTTCTCTCACTCTCAACACACCATTCCATACGTGAGAATTGAATTAGATAGAGAGAGAAAGACTTGGTCTTCAACTTCATCTTCATATTCTTCATCCATTTTCTTCAATTTTCTTAGAGAAAGATTGAGAGAAAATAGATTAAACACTTAGAGTGTAATAATCTTTGTATTCAAGCTCCTATAACCTTGTTTTAGCTGTATCGTTGGAGGATAACGAGGTTTAGTTATTCTGGTCATTTCTCCGGCGCATGGCATGTCGAGACGCGGTATTTTCGGCGTTGGATCATCCAAGAGCTTGGAGCGGATTGGATCGTAGGGAAAACAATCTAAAGCTTGGGGAATAGCTCAAGATAAGGAATCCATTTAATCAACGGACTACAAGGGTGAGTTTCTATATCTCTTGTGTTTCATATAATATTCGTATATATGTAGCTCGATCGATCCTCGTAGGGATTTGGATCGAATTAATTTTCATTTTACCGCTTTCGCTGGGCCTTCGTTTTAGGCACCGAATCCCAACAGTGGTGTTGGAGCGTAGGTCTTGCGATCGTATATACGACATTGGCATTTGGAATTCTCGATTTGATGGTGAATGATTTGAAATTATTTTAGTCATAATCGTGGTATATATTTTTGATTCATAATAGTTGTATTTTTCTTAAGTTTATGTCTCAATATAAATCTTAAATTTCTGGGAAATATGATTTATATTGAAGATATGAAAGTCCGAAAATATAGATATTGGATATCCGATCGAAAATCTAGCCCCGAATCGTCGTCGGACGACTTTTTGGACAACGTGTCGAATCTGGCCAAGGGTGACTCGGCCGTGTCCTGGGTGACATGGCCGTGTCCGGCAGTCTGCAAGCCATTGCCAGGCTGACCCGACCGTGTCTGGTGACACGGGCCGTGCCAGGCAGGACGACCCGGCCGTGTCTGGCCGGTAGGCTTCCGGAGGTGACTCGACCGTGTCATTTGACACGGCCGTGTCAGGCAGGGATGTCTAGGACACTGCCGGCACGACCCGACCGTGCCATTCGGCACAGGCCGTGTCTGGCCGGCAGGGTGCCGATGGTGACTCGGCCGTGGCAGGCCATTTTCGCCCCAGCTCGATTTTTTCGTGTATTCTTGAAAATTAATCTTCCGCATGTTAAATTTGGATTTAATATGATTAAAATGATTTATGGTATTTCATTTTATAAGGGAAATTTGATTAATTGAAATACTTATGGGTGACCGAATTGTTTGAACATTTTTTTTTTTTTTTCATATTACCGGTTGTCTGAATCGATTGGATCGGTTCGTATTGTTGATTGGATCAATGTATCTCTATGCTTTCCATTTATATAATATTTATTGGATGAATACTTTTGAATGGGGATGTGGTTCATGGACTCAGTTTTGAATCGTTCATTTTATTCGATTGGGTTGTAAAGGCCGTTTTGAACCTATTTATTTTACTAGAAATATTTGTATCTAAGATGCAATTTTCAATGTAAAATTTATATGTAATGACGAAGACCGGAGGAAGATCCGTTTTGAGAAGACGAAGATTCAAGACGAAGACTTGTAATTAGATTACGGAGTTTTTGTTTCTAGGAACGGTCCATGAACTACATGTTGGTAGCAACTAGGTTTAGAATGGTTGTTTCATATTGTATGAATGCCACAAACGCACTTAAATGAATTAATATGCAAAGTGTAACATTAATCGCGAAAATTCTCCCACGACAAATTATTAAGTTTATAAGGTTTCAAGGATTTCCTTCCCTCCATCGAGCTTTCGGGAAATTGAAATCCAAACCGGATGTGCTATGCTTTCGAGTTATCGGGGTAGTCGTTCGGGGAGGACGGATAAATTACCGGGAGCGCATTGGATGCCTTCGGTTGGAGCAAATTTTATCCCTAGAAACCTGATGGGTTGCCGGATAAGATTCAATTGTGAAACTAATTTGCGTCGATGGTATATGTAACACACCAATTCACAACTGGGATATTACACGCCGTAGAACCCTCGTGAGGTCTACCAGGCTAACACATGACATATAAACCACAATGTAGTCCCGAATAATGCACTCAAAAGTAAATAAGGCCGTGGCCACGGCCAAAACATTTTTAACGTAATACATGAACAGAGGTTAAATACCAATTTATTGCCCACGCAGGGGACTTAAACCAAGTCTCAAAACAGACAGTCTAACTTCAATACTCGACAATGCAATGACAAAACATAAAAATGCACTGAGCCACATCATCAAGCCACCCATCCTTCGCGTGCGTGTCCCGTGCTCGCCCTCACCTTTCCTTGCACTAAATGCATAAGACGCATTTCCCCCATTTAAGGGGTTAGCATTCGAATAGCTAGTGCAAGTACACAATTACATAACATTATATACAAAAACGGTTTTACACAATCATCTCAACATAAGTCATTATCCACACATATATATTCCGGAATACTACATTGGCAATCACATCGATTTTCAGTCATCACGATATCACAAAATCACAACCGGTATCCCGTGGCCGTACCCCTTAGTATCGACCCCCAGACATCCCGTCGAACACTCCGGGTGGGATACCACTTCCGCGGCCGTACCCCTTAGTATCGACCCCCAGACATCCCGTCGGACACTCCGGGTGGAAGTTCAATCACACACGCACCCAAGTCCACTTCCACGGCCGTACCCCTTAGTATCGACCCCCAGACATCCCGTCGGACACTCCGGGTGGAAGGAACACAACTCACGCACCCAAAAATCACCATTCATCATTCATTTCGAGAATCACAATATACATAACGAAATGTAATACATGTACTTGCCTTGAATTATTGACGACGCAACGAACGGAAAGCAAAGTCACCGATGAATGCTAGGAACCAAGGAAACCGAACCTAACGATTCGAAGAATACAATCACAACCATTTCTAAATGAATACGGAATTGGAATATACCCGAAAACCCGCCTACGATTCATGTATATTCGTATATAAACAACAACGAGGGCGGACCACAACCAAACCCTCTTGATTCCGTAAAAATCACGAAATATACCATGAATCCGTAGGCAAACTAAGAATATCAACAAGATTAATCATATTCATCATGAATTAATCAACAAAACGGAACGAATCGGACAAAAACACGAAAACCCCCAATTTTACCAAAAGTAGGGTTCTAAAGATCTAACCTTGATTCGCTGGATCAAGGGATGATATCGGACGGATTATTGATGATATAACCTCAAGAACTCCATGGATATGTTGTTAAACAACATGGCTTCAAGCTTAGAACACGCCCAGCTGCGGAAGAGGAGAAGAAGAAGGTGAAAAATGGCAAGAAAAACGTCTGCAGGGCCTTTTATAGGGGTTGACTGCCTGCCGGACACGGCCCGTGCCGATCGGCACGGTCGTGTTGCACAGCTGGCCGACAGGGACTCGACCATGTCCTGCTTGACACGGTAGCGGCGCGGAGGGCCTTCCGACAGTGACCCGTCCGACAGCGACTCGGCATGACTCGACCGTGTCCTGGAACACGGTCGGGCGTGTCGGCAGTCGGTTCTGGCTTATCCGGAAGAGTTCGGCACGGGCCGTGTCGGACGACACGGTCGGGTCCTGAGACAGAAACTTTCGGCATTTCCGGACGAGTACGGCACGGGCCGTGTCGGACGACACGGCCGAGTTCGGTCGGCAGTGATCGGCCAAAAACTGAAACGACCATAACTCTCTCGTCCGGACTCCGATTGACTCACCGTTTGAACCATTGGAAAGCTAACTCGATGCTCTATAATATTGCAAAGATTTAGAATTTTTGGAGTTACCAAAAATTAATGGTGATCTAACAAAGTCGAACTCATATGAGGAAAGTTGAAACAATAAACAATAACGAGATTATAGTTCAACAGTTGACAGGAAGGACATACTGAAAGATACACGGGGGTCACTATGACCGAGAAATATACCAAAAATGAAAATACAAGGGAAAGAAAAATACCGGATATTACATTATCTCCCCCTAAAAATAAGTTTCGTCCCGAAACTTACAACACGAATAACTCGGGGTATCTCGACCTCATACTCTCCTCCGTTTCCCACGTGGCTTCCTCGGATCCATGCCTCGACCACTGCACTTTGACCAAAGGAATGGTTTTGTGCCTGAGTTGCTTCACTCGACGCTCTAAGATCTGAATCGGCCTCTCCTCGAAGGTAATGTCGGGCCCCAACTCGATCTCTCCAAAATCAATAATATGGCTAGGGTCCGATACGTACTTCCTAAGCTGGGAAACATGAAATACGTTATGCACGTGGCTCAGGGACGGCGGCAAGCCTAACCGATACGCAAGCTCTCCAACTCTATCTAAAATCTCAAACGGCCCGATATATCTCGGACTAAGTTTATCCTTCCGACCGAAGCGGTAAACTCCCCGTGTCGGCGACACCTTAAGCAAGACGTGATCTCCCACGTCAAACTCCAACGGTCGGCGACGTGTATCGGCATAAGACTTCTGCCGACTCTGGGCCGTCAGCAATCTACCATGAATCAAGGTAACCTTCTCCCTCGTCTCAACTATCATGTCGGGCTGACCGATTAGCCTGCACGTATCATCCCAACACAACGGCGATCCGCACCTCCTCCCATACAACGCTTGAATGGTGCCATTTTGATCGAGGCATGCCAACTATTGTTGTACGTGAACTCGATCAACGGCAAGTGTGTCTCCCAATCATCCTTCCAATCTAAAGCACGGGCTCGTAACATATCCTCTAGCGTCAGATCGTCCGCCTGATCGTCCGTCTGCTCGAGGGTGGTAGGATGTACTAAGTCTCAACTCGGTTCCCAAAGCTCTATGAACGGCTCCGCCAAAAATGTGATATGAACCGCCATCACGATCCGAAACAATACTCTTAGGGTCCCATGCAATCTCACTATTTCCGCAACAAACACTCGTGCAAGCCTCTCCGGCCCCCAAGTGTCCTTAATACTTAGAAAATGAGCTGATTTGGTTAGTCGATCAACAACGACCCAAATCATGTTCATTCCCGTCCGAGTCTTAGGCATACCGGTAATGAAATCCATAGAAATGTCCTCCCATTTCCACTCCGGAATAGGAAGTGGTCGTAACAGCCCCGCGGGTCGCTGATGCTCGATCTTAACCTGCTGACAGGTCAGACACCTCGACACAAACTCACTAACGTCTGTCTTCAAATTACTCCACCAGTAGTTGCTCCTCACATCCTTGTACATTTTACTCGTACCAGGATGTATGGAGTAAGGTGTAGCATGTGCTTCACTCTCGTTTTTCTGTCTCACCAATATCACTCGGTACACAAAGTCCCGCGAAACCTCAAAACTCCATCATCATGAACCACAAATCCAGGGCTTTCCTTTCCTCACATCCTCCCTCAACTGGACCAAAAACGGATCGTCATACTGCTTCGCCCTGATATCATCAGTCAAGGACGAAGTGATCTCTAACGCACATAACTGGCCCTGAACTCTCTGAACCTAAACCTCAATATCCTGACAAATAAAATCCTGCTGGATCCTACTCTGTGGTGTAAGTACCTCTAACATCTGCAACGCCATCGGCTTCCGGCTCAACGCATCAGCCACTACGTTAGCCTTACCCGGATGGTAAAGTATCTCGAGGTCGTAATCTTTAATTAGTTCCAACCACCTACGCTGTCTCATATTCAATTCTTTCTGACTGAAGATATACTTCAAGCTCTTATGATCCGTAAAAATCTTACAAGACGACCCATAAAGATAATGCCTCCAGATCTTTAAGGCGAAAACGACCGCAGCTAACTCCAAATCATGCGTGGGATAATTCACCTCGTAAGGTTTCAACTGGCGGGACGCATAAGCAATGACTCTATCTCTCTGCATCAAAACACATCCTAGACCAAGGCCCGAAGCATCACTATACACTACGAAGTCCTCGTTCCCCTGAGGCAATGCTAAAACGGGTGCGGTAGTCAGACGTCTCTTTAACTCGTCAAAGCTGTCCTGCCTGACTGCAGTCCACTCGAACTTCTGAGTTTTCTGGAGCAACTGAGTGAGTGGTCTAGCGATCTTAGAAAATCCCTCAACGAATCTGCGGTAATAGCCGGCAAGACCCAGAAAACTCCTCGCCTCCTTCACATTCTTAGGCGGCTCCCAAGCCATCACTGCCTCTATCTTCTGCGGATCTACTCGAATTCCTTCTGCTGAAATCACATGCCCGAGGAACGTCACTTCCTCGAGCCAAAACTCACACTTAGAGAACTTCGCGTACAACTGCTCAGTCCTCAAAGTGTCTAATACAATCCGGAGATGAAAGGCGTGCTCCTCCCGATTCCGTGAATAGATAAGAATATCGTCGATAAAAACGACTACGAATTTGTCTAGATACTCAATGAAAACTTTGTTCATCAACTGCATGAACACTGCTGGGGCGTTGGTTAGCCCGAAAGGCATAACCACAAACTCGTAATGGCCATATCTCGTCCGAAATGCAGCTTTCGGAATATCGACGTCCCGAATTCTCAACTGGTAGTAGCCCGATCGCAAATCAATCTTCGAAAAGACTGTCGCCCCCTGAAGCTGATCAAACAAATCGTCAATCCTGGGCAAAGGGTATTTATTTTTGATGGTCAACTTGTTTAATTCTCGAAAATCGATGCATAAACGAAGCGACCCATCTTTCTTCTTAACGAAAATGCAGGCGCACCCCAAGGCGATGCGCTCGGTCGAATATACCCTTTATCTAACAATTCTGCCAACTGGTTCTTCAACTCTAACATCTCCGACGGTGCCATACGATACGGTGCTCGAGAAATAGGGGCTGCATTCGGCTCAAGATCGATAGGAAACTCCACCTCTCGCTGCGGTGGTAACCCCGACAAGTCGTCTGGGAAAACATCGGGTTACTCACCAACAACTGGAATTGATGACATGTCAACTCCACCATCTTCCGCCTTCAGAGCGTAACACCAGTAGCCGACACAACCCTGGTTCAGAAGTTTCATCGCCTTCAAGGCGTTAATCACGCTTCCCGATCTACCCGCTTACGGTAGAGAGTATGCTCGGTGCCATCCTCGGCCACGATCGAGATAGTACGAGTCCGATAGTTCATGATAGCACCGTGACGCTCTAACCAATCGTCCCCGAGGATTAAATCCTCACCCTTGAGGTCGATAAAAATGAGGTTCGAGGGCCGTTCTCGGCTCCCGATCCTCACGGGGCAATCCCTAACTTCCCGGTCCCCAACCATGCGATCCCCGCTAGGCGTACCCACCACAAACGGTTCACATTCAAACAAGCAGTTAAAGCCAATACGATTCACACAATCCGATGCAATAAAGGAATGGGTAGCACCCGAATCAAAAAGCACGGAAACTGGATGAGTAAGGATCTGAGTGGTACCTGACGCCACCGGAATGTCCGCCTCCTCTGTGCGCCTCATCTGGTACAATCGGGGGTGGACTGAACCCGAGCTCGAGGCTGCGCGGCGATCCGGCTGTCCCCGACCTCTACCGCGACCCGAACCCTGCGGAACCTGAATAGCTGGAGTGTTATGATCCCACTGATCGGTAGTGGTAGTCGGAACTATAGCGGCCTTGGTGGCTCTCTCACAATGAGTCACCCGATGTCCGGTCTGCCCGCAAGTGTAGCAAGTAACTGGAGGAAAAGGACAATCCTTCATCAAATGCTCATATTGATTGCAGTTAAAACAAACCACATACGAAGCAGTGCAGGCGAGCGGTTACCACGAGATCCACCGGCTGATGGAACGGCCTCTTCCCGGTATGGGAGAGCGAGCGAGACCTCGGCCGGCCACCCTTCCCGATCGAGAATCCACCGGTAGTCTTACGCTTCTTAACTTCCGAAACCGACTCGATTAGGAACCGCCATCTCGATCGCTAGGCGCGATCACAGTATTCCTTCAAAGTGGCACACATGAGTGGTGCCATACTCGCCTAATATGCGGCTTCATGCGCATATTGAAGTAACGGATTTTATCGGCCTCCGATCTCACTTGATCTCTTACGAACCCCAATCACGATTGTAAGAAATGATGGCACGAGAAATCGGCACATCCCGAGGTGTAGCGGTGAAAAACTCCACAATTCTGCGCTCCTTAATCGGCGGTGGACAATATTCGCTTCCATAGCAGCCACGAACTCCTCCCAAGTGGCCTCGACGATCTCTGGGCGCAACGGCCTCCCACCACTCCGCAGCCTTCTTTATCCGGGAGGTGCTGGGCAATATGTACCCTTGTCTTCGGGACAAGCTACGGCATCAAAGGTCTGGACAACTGAAAGAGCCAATTCTCCCAACCGAGGAGTCGGAAGATCCGGAGAAACGAGGAGGGTGCATCTTGGACACCGTCTGAAGCCACTTACTAGCTTCCTCTTCGGGTGTCGGGGCGGATTACAGCGTCCACCACAGGCTATCTCGAGCAAGTTGGGCTACTAAGCTGTGAAATGCAGCTTGATAGCCGGCGTCGGCATTATTACCCGACGGCACCGAGTGAGAGGCCGAGTCGCAGAGGACCGAGAAAGTGAGCCCTCCTCATTATCGGCACCCCGACCACGGCCTTGGCCGCGTCCCCTAGCCGGTCTACCACGACCTCTCAACATACGAAGGAAAATAAGAAAAGGACAAGATCGAGAAAGATTCACAATTCACAAAGTTGGTGACACAAGTCACGATTCCGAGCAGCGTAAAACGAATTACAGAGATATAAGAGTTCGAGGAGACTTACGACACGGGTCGCACGAAAAGACGGTAGCATGATGATATTAGGCTCAATGACTGACTCTAATGACGCAACTGACAGACCCAAAATTCACCGACAGCCTAGGTATTCAAAACCTAATCTCCGATACCATAAATGTAACACACCAATTCACAACTGGGATATTACACGCCGTAGAACCCTCGTGAGGTCTACCAGGCTAACACATGACATATAAACCACAATGTAGTCCCGAATAATGCACTCAAAAGTAAATAAGGCCGTGGCCTCGGCCAAAACATTTTTAACGTAATACATGAACAGAGGTTAAATACCAATTTATTGCCCGCGCAGGGGACTTAAACCAAGTCTCAAAACAGACAGTCTAACTTCAATACTCGACAATGCAATGACAAAACATAAAAATGCAGACTCGAGCCACATCATCAAGCCAGCCCATCCTTCGCGTGCGTGTCCCGTGCCTGCCCCTCAGCCTTCCCGGTACCTGAAATGCATAAGACGCATTTCCCCCATTTAAGGGGTTAGCATTCGAATAGCTAGTGCAAGTACACAATTACATAACATTATATACAAAAACGGTTTTACACAATCATCTCAACATAAGTCATTAGCCACACATATATATTCCGGAATACTACATTGGCAATCACATCGATTTTCAGTCATCACGATATCACAAAATCACAACCGGTATCCCGTGGCCGTACCCCTTAGTATCGACCCCCAGACATCCCGTCGAACACTCCGGGTGGGATACCACTTCCGCGGCCGTACCCCTTAGTATCGACCCCCAGACATCCCGTCGGACACTCCGGGTGGAAGTTCAATCACACACGCACCCAAGTCCACTTCCACGGCCGTACCCCTTAGTATCGACCCCCAGACATCCCGTCGGACACTCCGGGTGGAAGGAACACAACTCACGCACCCAAAAATCACCATTCATCATTCATTTCAAGAATCACAATATACATAACGAAATGTAATACATGTACTTGCCTTGAATTATTGACGACGCAACGAACGGAAAGGAATGTCACCGATGAACGCTAGGAACCAATGAAACCGAACCTAACGATTCGAAGAATACAATCACAACCATTTCTAAATGAATACGGAATTGGAATATACCCGAAAACCCGCCTACGATTCATGTATATTCGTATATAAACAACAACGAGGGCGGACCACAACCAAACCCTCTCGATTCCGTAAAAATCACGAAATATACCATGAATCCGTAGGGAAACTAAGAATATCAACAAGATTAATCATATTCATCATGAATTAATCAACAAAACGGAACGAATCGGACAAAAACACGAAAACCCCCAATTTTACCAAAAGTAGGGTTCTAAAGATCTAACCTTGATTCATTTGGATCAAGGGATGATATCGGACGGATTATTGATGATATAACCTCAAGAACTCCATGGATATGTTGTTAAACAACATGGCTTCAAGCTTAGAACACGCCCAGCTGCGGAAGAGGAGAAGAAGAAGGTGAAAAATGGCAAGAAAAACGTCTGCAGGGCCTTTTATAGGGGTTGATCGCTGCCGGACACGGCCCGTGCCGATCGGCACGGTCGTGTTACCTGGTGGCCGACAGGACTCGACCGTGTCTGCCCGACACGGTCGCGGCGCGGAGGGCCTTCCGACGATGACCCGTCCGACAGCGACTTCGGCATGACTCGGCCGTGTCACGGAACACGGTCGGGCGTGTCAGCGATCGGTTCGCTTATCCCGGAAGAGTTCGGCACGGGCCGTGTCGGACGACACGGTCGGGTCTGAGACGAAACTTTCGGCATTTCGGACGAGTGCACGGGCCGTGTCGGACGACACGGCCGAGTTCGGTCGGCGATGATCGCCAAAACCAAGCGACCATAACTCTCTCGTCCGGACTCCGATTGACTCACCGTTTGAACCATTGGAAAGCTAACTCGATGCTCTATAATATTGCAAAGATTTAGAATTTTTGGAGTTACCAAAAATTAATGGTGATCTAACAAAGTCGAACTCATATGAGGAAAGTTGAAACAATAAACAATAACGAGATTATAGTTCAACAGTTGACAGGAAGGACATACTGAAAGATACACGGGGGTCACTATGACCGAGAAATATACCAAAAATAAAAATACAAGGGAAAGAAAAATACCGGATATTACAGTATAAACTTAACTTGTTCACGAACCATAGAAATCGTATAGGTTGAGGGGAGTGAACAATCGGGAAAAGAAGATCGAATCATCCATTAGATGGGTTGGTGTTGGACACCACTTTAAAAAAATTAATAGACTAGAAACCTGTTCGGTTGCCCTCTATTAAGATTTATAAAGAACTCGATCACCACTATGAAGTAGAGCGACGATACTTCCGGATTTCACATGGGAGTGTGTTATTCCGATAAAAATAGTGGGAGCTGGGTAACAAGAATAGAAAATACCTTAATTCTATACTCAGATCATAATTGAACGAGTCACTAATTAATCTGTCGTACTTAATGCAGACATAACTTTCACTATGACAATGAATCACTCGCAATTCTACTCGAAAAGAACACCTTGAACGGACCTAACTTTGTGGATTGGCTCCGCAATCTAATGATAGTCCTCAGTATAAAGGCACTGGGATACGTCTTGGAGACGGACATTCCGGCGCCTACAGTGCGGGCAAGAGCCAATCAGGAAGAGATTGAAAACCATGAAAAGTGGGTTAAGGATGACGTGAAAGTCCGTGCATATATGATGGCTTCCATGTCTAATGAGCTTCAGAGAGCTCATGAGAAAATGACTTCTGCTAGGCAGATTCTATCTCACTTAACTGAGCTTTATGGTGAGCACGGTCGAACTGCTAGATATGAGATATCCAAGCAACTGTTCAGTGCAAGGATGAAGGAAGATGAGAATGTTGGGACCACATCCTCAAAATGATATCCATGATCGAGAGATTGAAGGCTCTTGATTTTAAAATAGATACTTCTCTTCAAACCGACCTTATCCTACAGTCTCTCCCTGATTCCTTCTTACAGTATGTTATGAACTTCAACTGCAATGAGATTTCATGTAACTTAGCTGGGCTAATGAACAAACTGGTGACCGCTCAGTCTCAGATGAAGACTCCGTGGATGAAGGAGTCTGCCCTTGTGATTTCTTCTGGACCTCGGAGGTCCAAGAATAAGAAGAAAAGACCAATAAGCGGACAGAACCACAAGTCAAGGACCTTAAGGGTAAGGGAAATGCCCCAATGGTTCCGAAGAGCAAGAAGAAGGACATTTGTCTCAAGTGCGGTGAGCTGGGCCACTAGGCTAGAGATTGTCCGATTCTTCATGGCACTTCTGTAACACCCCGAGAAATTCGGAATATGTTACAGCGCCGTAGACCCCTACATGGGACCTACCAGGCTACAATAGAAAAACTCCACTCGACTAACCATCTTGGTTAGCGAGGATACACAATTAAATAATATGACATATAAAGATACGCCCGGAGCAACCGGCAAAATAAGCATCAACCAACAACGTGACAATTTAAAAGCAATACAATCCGGAGTTTGAAACAAAAAGCCTAAGTACTCGCGAGTACAATCTATAAGTTTAAAACTGTGGGAACAACCATATCGAAATGGACAAAGGAAATAAATAGACCCAAATGCACATGTCAACGACCCTGGCCAACATCCTCGTACTGTCCTGGTGCCCGCTCGTCCGGATAATCATAACCTGAAATCCATAATAAGAATTTCCCCGAAACGGGTCCCCAAAGGGGTTAGCAATTACGCTAGTACAAGTAATCAAGGCAAACCAATCGCTTACACATTTCATAGTACATGCATCAATATCATTTCAAAAACCAAAACTAGACATGTCCTTTCCGGAAATAAACAGTCAAACAATTTTGCCTTGGGAACAGAGTCATTTCAAAAATTCCCGCACGAGGCCTCTAAGGACCCTCCCGCACTGGCTATGTTATAAAACAAAACACGCACATGCATCGCCTTGGGAACAGAGTCATATCATAAATTCCCGCACGAGGCCTCTAAGGACCCTCCCGCACTGGCTAGCTAAACAAACTCATGAATCCGGGACGCAAACCTTTGGATTCCCTCCTTGATCCCGTCGGACCAACACGAGGTGAGCAAATCACACACAAAATACATTACCATTCCACGTTAAGCATAAAGGTTTCCAAGAATACTTGCCTTGAATTATTGACGACGCGAAGAACGGAAAGGAAAGTCACCGACGAACGTTAGGAACCAATGAAACCGAACCTAACGATTCGAAGAACACAATCACAACCGTTTCTAAATGAATACGGAATTGGAATACACCCGAAAACCCGCCTACGATTCATGTATATTCGTATATAAACAACAACGAGGGCGGACCACAACCAAACCCTCTCGATTCTGTAAAAATCACGAAATATACCATGAATCCGTAGGGAAACTAAGAATATCAACAAGATTAATCATATTCATCATGAATCCATCAACAAAACGGAACGGATCGGAAGAAAATCCCAAAACCCCAAAATTATCCAAAAGTAGGGTTCTAAGAGATTACCTTGGATTTAGGATGAGAAACACAAGTGGATGATGTTAATCTACACCAAGAACTCAAGCAAAAGAATCTCTGAAGTGATTGGAAGAAGAAAATCGCCTCAAATCGCCTCTGGAGTCGCTCGGCCGCGGAAGAAGGAGAGAAATGAGAAATTGTGTTTATCTCGGTCAACTCCCTGGTTTATATAGCCAGGGAGTGTTAGCGTGCGCTAATCCTCAAGGTTAGCGTGCGCTAAGGGGAAAAAGTACAGGCCAAAATAGTTAGCGTCGGTCCAAAGAGCGACTATTGGCCGTTAGCGTGCGCTACTCGAAACGTGGCGTGCGCTAATAACCTCTCGGTAGCGCGCGCTATCGACCAATAGCGTCGCTACCTGGACATTAGTCGAGTCCATGGCGTCTGCCCGAACCCACGATACGTTAGCGTGCGCTACCATACAAGCGTAGCGTGCGCTAATCGATCCGTTAGCGTGCGCTACCATACAAACGTAGCGTGCGCTAACCGGCGCCTGACCGGGTTCGGTAGTAAACTGTCGATCAGACACTCACGCTAGCGCACGCTACCGGCATCATCGGCGTGCGCTAGCCCCTCAACATTAGCGTGCGCTAGCATATGTAGCGTACGCTAATACGCTAGTCCGAAGGCCGGAAAAGCAGATTGCCACTCCCAGGGCTACTCGCTAGCGCGCGCTACGAAACAAACGTAGCGTGCGCTACTAAGGGACCCCTAGCGCGCACTATGCAGAAAAAATAACGTACGCTAGGTATGAAATATGAACGGTTCAAAACACCGGAAGGTGAACGAAACATCCAACGGAACATCTCAACGGGTATCATAACATAGAATGGACCCACGGCAACCCCGAAACGGCGGTTCCGCTCAACAATAACGGGGATAAATTCTATAGATAATAGAAAAGATACACTGAAAGATACACGAGGGTCACTACTATCGGGAAATACGCCGAAAAATAAAAAAATACAAGGGGAAGAAAAATGCGGATATTACATTCTACCCCTCTAAAAACAAGTTTCGTCCCGAAACTTAAGAAACAAACAACTCAGGGTACCTAGCACGCATGCTATCCTCAGTCTCCCACGTTGCCTCCTCGACACCGTGTCTCGACCACTGCACCTTGACCAAAGGGATGGTCTTATGCCTCAGCCGTTTCTCCCGATGTTCTAAAATCTTCAAAGGACGTTCCTCAAAAGTAATATCCTCGGCAACGTCAATCTCCCCATAGTCGATGATGTGACTAGGATCCGGGATATATTTCCTCAGCTGGGAAACATGAAAAACGTTATGAACATGACTCAGGGCCGGGGGTAACGCCAACCGGTATGCTAACCCACCGACTCGCTCGAGAATCTCGAAGGGTCCAATAAATCTCGGACTCAACTTCCCCTTCTTCCCGAAACGGAAAACTCCTCTCGTCGGTGACACCTTCAGCAAAACGTGGTCTCCCACCTCGAATTCTAAAGGTCGACGACGGACATCGGCATATGACTTCTGTCGACTCTGGGCGGTCAACATCCGTTCTCGAATTAATTCTATCTTCCGTCTCGTCTCTAAAACGACATCCGGTTCGGTCCCGATCAAATCGGACGCCTCATTCCAACAAATTGGCGATCGACATTGTCGCCCATAAAGTGCCTCATACGGTGCCATCCGAATCGACGCGTGCCAACTATTGTTGTACGTGAATTCGATCAATGGCAAGTGCTCCTCCCAGTCGCTACTCCAATCGAGGGCACAAGCACATAACATGTCCTCAAATGTTTGGATAGTGCGTTCCGACTGTCCATCTGACTGGGGATGAAAAGAGGTACTCAAATGCAAACGGGTACCTAACGCCTTATGCACCGCCTGCCAAAAGTGCGATACAAAACGGCCATCACGATCCGAAACAATAGACTTCGGAGTACCGTGAAGTCTCACAATCTGCGCGATAAACACACGAGCCAATTTCTCCGGGCCCCAAGTGTCCTTGATGCCCAGAAAATGTGCCGATTTGGTCAGACGATCAACGACCACCCATACCATATTCATGCCCGACCTCGATCTCGGCAAACTCGAAACAAAATCCATCGATATATCTTCCCATTTCCATTCTGGAATGGGAAGTGACTGCAATAACCCAGCCGGTCGCTGATGTTCAATCTTGACCTGCTGGCAAGTCAAACATCTCGCCACAAACCGTGCGACCTCCTCCTTCATATCATTCCACCAGAAGTTCCTCCTCAGGTCCTTGTACATCTTACTCGAACCAGGATGAACGGAATAGGGTGTGGAATGGGCCTCATGCAAAATACTCTGTCGCAACTCTGGATCGTTCGGCACACAAAGCCGACTCTGGAATCTCAAAACGCCATCCTCGTGAATCACAAACCCAGGAGACTTTCCCTTAAGAACGTTCTCTCGGATTTGAGTAATCATCGGATCCTCTAATTGCTTCAGTTTAATTTTATCGATCAAAGACGATGAAATCTCTAGAGCACAAAGTTGCCCGACAGCTCCAGGCAACAAAACTTCAACATCTAACTCGATCAGAGCCCGCCGAAGCTCAGACTGGGGCGTAAGGACCTCAAGCGTTCGCAACGCAATCGGTTTCCGACTCAAGGCGTCGGCCACGACGTTCGCTTTGCCCGGATGATAAAGAATTTCAAGGTCATAATCCTTAATCAGCTCTAACCACCTCCTCTGCCTCATATTCAACTCCCGCTGAGTAAATATGTATTTCAGACTTTTATGATCGGTAAAAATCTGACATGTAGAGCCGAAAAGATAGTGACGCCAAATCTTGAGTGCAAAGACTACCGCCGCTAACTCCAAATCGTGAGTAGGGTAGTTAAGTTCATACGGCCTTAACTGTCTCGACGCATAGGCAATGGTCTTGCCGTGCTGCATCAATACGCACCCAAGACCCTGACCCGAAGCATCGCTATAAACGGCGAATCCCTCATTGCCACATGGCAACGCCAAGACCGGGGCTGAAGTCAAACGCTTCTTCAGCTCCTCGAAACTCGACTGCCTCTCATCGGTCCGCATTTAACTTCTCGGATTTATGGAGCAATGTGTAAGTGGCCGAGCTAGTTTTGAGAAACCTCACGAACCTACGGTAGTAGCCACCAAACCCAAGAAACTACGGACCTCCTTCACATTTGTGGGCGATGCCCAATCCAACACCGCCTCAATTTTCTCGGATCCACACGGACTCCCTACCGAAATCACGTGACCCAAAAACATCACTTCCTTTAGCCAGAACTCACATTTCGAGAACTTCGCATAGAGTTGCTCGGTCCTCAAAATGTCTAACACTATCCGCAGATGATAGGCATGCTCTTCCTCATTCCTCGAATAGATAAGAATATCGTCAATGAAGACGACGACACACTTATCCAAATACTCGATAAAGACTTTGTTCATCAATTGCATGAACACCGCCGGTGCATTAGTTAACCCGAAAGGCATAACTACAAACTCGTAATGTCCGTATCTCGTCCTAAAAGCTATTTTCGGCACGTCGGACTCTCTCACCCGGAGCTGATAGTACCCCGATTTCAAATCAATCTTTGAGAATACCGCAGCTCCCTGCAACTGGTCAAACAAGTCATCGATTCTCGGCAAAGGATACTTGTTCTTGATGGTCACCTTGTTTAGTTCGCGATAGTCGATACACAAACGTAGTGAACCATCCTTCTTCCGCACAAACAGGACCGGTGCGCCCCAAGGCGAGGCACTCGGTCGAACATACCCCGACTCAAGAAGCTCACTCAACTGCTTCTTCAGCTCTGACATCTCTGAAGGTGCCATGCGATACGGCGCCTTTGAAATCGGAGCCGCGCCCGGCTCTAATTCTATAACAAACTCAACCTCACGATCCGGTGGCAGCCCCGGCAACTCGTCAGGAAATACATCAGAAACTCACTAACGATCGAAATCGACGAAAGCTCGACTCCACCATTCTCCGCCTTCAAGGCATAGCACCAATAACCGGTACACCCCTTTCATAGAGACTCATCGCCTTCAAGGCATTAATGACGAATTTCTGATTTCCCCTCCTTCGCCCCGCGAAGGAGTGCTCGGTGCCATCCTCGGCTAACATGGTGATGATCCTCGTGCGGTAGTTCATGATTGCACCATGCCGCTCGAGCCAATCGTCCCCGAGAATCAAGTCCTCACCCTCAATATTAACGACAATAAGATTAGAGAGCCAAGCTCTCTCACAAATAAACACAGAAAGGCCTCGGACCTCTCGATCACCGACAATTCTATCACCGCTAGGAAGTTTAACGATAAAGGCTCGCAAGGTGACAAACAATGAGACTCAAATGGCGTACACACTCTAGAGAAATGAATGAATGCGTAGCACCGAATCGAAAAGCACACCGACAGATGGAAATGAATGTGAACGGTGCACTGCCGCCACGTAGCCGCCGGATCATCGGCCCTCCTCATCTCATAGATACGCGCCGAGCAGAGCCGACACCGGAAGCTCCACCCCTAGCAGCCGACCCGACCCTACCTCGGCCGGCACTCGGTGGAGGCGGCGAGCAAATGAGCCCTGGTTCACACTCGGCTCCAACGCATCTTGTTGGGAAGAACGGCGCCGCGAAGCCGTTTGACTGCTCACAAAAGGGGCCTTGTGGCCCACTGTCCACAAGTGTGACAAGTAAACTTTGACGAGGACACCGCGGTTCCTATGGCCCCGCACACCATAGTTAAAACATGTGGGTTCACGAGCGGAGGTTCGGCGGCACCCAAAGCTCCCGAGAAACGAGCCGAACCGCCCGTTGAAATATTTGCACTTGAGATTTCTGGCCTCCACTCTTGGGACCGAGAAAATTTCCGACCGACTTCGCTTGCTCTCACGAGCCAAATCGCTAGCCGTCACCGACATATCATAAGCAAGAGCTCGACTCGATAATCCTTCAAGGTAGTACATACGAGCCTGGACATATAGTCCCAAATGGGCCAGTTTCATCCTCCTGGAAAAATGGAAAATTTTGTCGCTCTCAGCGACAACTTGGGTCTTCACATAACCCAACTCTTTGTTGAAATCAGCAATAGCTTGGGATACGGGAATATCCCGAGGTTGAGCATCGTAGAAAGCATGCACTCGAGCCTGTCTGAACGGCCACGGACAATACTCGGTTTCCATCAACTCCTGAAACTCGGCCCACGAAGCAACATGATCTTTGGGACTAACGGCCTCCCACCAATCTGTAGCATCTCCCGTGAGAAAGTATTGAGCAATAGGGACCTTACGGTCCTCGGGGCAGTTAGTAGCAGTGAAGACTTTGGATATCTCCTTGATCCACCCTTCCCAGCCGATCGGGTCCGAAGCTCCCGAAAACTGAGGGGGATGCATCTTGATGACATCCTGAAGCCAGCGATCCGCTCCGCCCCGATTAGCATGGGCCTGATCGGGGTTCTGAACCACCTGTGCTATAGCCACCATCTGGTTAACCATTTGCTGCATGACAGCCGCAATACCAAGATCGGCGCGCTCCTGAGAAGAAGCATGACTGTGACGGTCGCCGGTACTGCCGGCTCCTGAAGAGTGCGACGTGACCGCCCCACCGGCTGCCCCACGTCCCCGGCCGCGTCCACGGCCACGACCACGACCACGACCACGGTTTCCTCCGGCATCCATACTGGTGTTAAAAGATAACAGGAGCATGTCGAGGATGAGTAAGGAAAACTACGACGATAAGCAAAAGAGGGAGAATAACCACGGTTCAAGAAACGGAATACAGTATGTGAAAGCAAACAATCGGGTAAGGAAACTTACGAGCACTGGAAGTACTGAGATGGCCGGCAGCGGCGTGGCAATGTGCAAAACAAAACACGACTAGACCCAAATAACCGACAAGCCTAGGTATCCATAAACCTGGGCTCCGATACCATTTTCTGTAACACCCCGAGAAATTCGGAATATGTTACAGCGCCGTAGACCCCTACATGGGACCTACCAGGCTACAATAGAAAAACTCCACTCGACTAACCATCTTGGTTAGCGAGGATACACAATTAAATAATATGACATTTAAAGATACGCCCGGAGCAACCGGCAAAATAAGCATCAACCAACAACGTGACAATTTAAAAGCAATACAATCCGGAGTTTGAAACAAAAAGCCTAAGTACTCGCGAGTACAATCTATAAGTTTAAAACTGTGGGAACAACCATATCGAAATGGACAAAGGAAATAAATAGACCCAAATGCACATGTCAACGACCCTGGCCAACATCCTCGTACTGTCCTGGTGCCCGCTCGTCCGGATAATCATAACCTGAAATCCATAATAAGAATTTCCCCGAAACGGGTCCCCAAAGGGGTTAGCAATTACGCTAGTACAAGTAATCAAGGCAAACCAATCGCTTACACATTTCATAGTACATGCATCAATATCATTTCAAAAACCAAAACTAGACATGTCCTTTCCGGAAATAAACAGTCAAACAATTTTGCCTTGGGAACAGAGTCATATCATAAATTCCCGCACGAGGCCTCTAAGGACCCTCCCGCACTGGCTATGTTATAAAACAAAACACGCACATGCATCGCCTTGGGAACAGAGTCATATCATAAATTCCCGCACGAGGCCTCTAAGGACCCTCCCGCACTGGCTAGCTAAACAAACTCATGAATCCGGGATGCAAACCTTTGGATTCCCTCCTTGATCCCGTCGGACCAACACGAGGTGAGCAAATCACACACAAAATACATTACCATTCCACGTTAAGCATAAAGGTTTCCAAGAATACTTGCCTTGAATTATTGACGACGCAAAGAACGGAAAGGAAAGTCACCGACGAACGTTAGGAACCAATGAAACCGAACCTAACGATTCGAAGAACACAATCACAACCGTTTCTAAATGAATACGGAATTGGAATACACCCGAAAACCCGCCTACGATTCATGTATATTCGTATATAAACAACAACGAGGGCGGACCACAACCAAACCCTCTCGATTCCGTAAAAATCACGAAATATACCATGAATCCGTAGGGAAACTAAGAATATCAACAAGATTAATCATATTCATCATGAACCCATCAACAAAACGGAACGGATCGGAAGAAAATCCCCAAACCCCCAAATTATCCAAAAGTAGGGTTCTAAGAGATTACCTTGGATTTAGGATGAGAAACACAAGTGGATGATGTTAATCTACACCAAGAACTCAAGCAAAAGAATCTCTGAAGTGATTGGAAGAAGAAAATCGCCTCAAATCACCTCTGGAGTCGCTCGGCCGCGGAAGAAGGAGAGAAATGAGAAATTGTGTTTATCTCGGTCAACTCCCTGGTTTATATAGCCAGGGAGTGTTAGCGTGCGCTAATCCTCAAGGTTAGCGTGCGCTAACGGGGAAAAATTACAGGCCAAAATAGTTAGCGTCGATCCAAGAGCTGACTATTGGCCGTTAGCGTGCGCTACTCGAAACGTAGCGTGCGCTAATAACCTCTCGGTAGCGCGCGCTATCGACCAATAGCGTGCGCTACCTGGACATTAGTCGAGTCCAGTGGCGTCTGCCCAGAACCCACCTGATACGTTAGCGTGCGCTACCATACAAGCGTAGCGTGCGCTAACTGATCCGTTAGCGTGCGCTACCATACAAACGTAGCGTGCGCTAACTGGCGCCTGACCGGGTTCAGTAGTAAACTGTCCAGTACAGGACACTCACGCTAGCGCACGCTACCGGGCATCATCAGCGTGCGCTAGCCCCTCAACATTAGCGTGCGCTAGCATATGTAGCGTACGCTAATACGCTAGTCCAGAAGGCTGGAAAAACAGCACTGCCACTCCCAGGGCTACTCGCTAGCGCGCGCTACGAATCAAACGTAGCGTGCGCTACTAAGGGACCCCTAGCGCGCACTATGCAGAAAAAATAACGTACACTAGGTATGAAATATGAACGGTTCAAAACACCGGAAGGTGAACGAAACATCCAACGGAACATCTCAACGGGTATCATAACATAGAATGGATCCACGGCAACCCCGAAACGGCGGTTCCGCTCAACAATAACGGGGATAAAATCTATAGATAATAGAAAAGATACACTGAAAGATACACGAGGGTCACTACTATCGGGAAATAAGCCGAAAAAGAAAAAAAATACAAGGGGAAGAAAAATGCGGATATTACAACTTCAGGTACAGAACTTTTAGTTTTAGAAACAAATTGTTCTGCTACTGTATTTTCTACTTCGTGGATACTGGATTCTGGTACTAGTTCTCATATTTGTACCGTGAATCAGGATCTAGAACAAATTAGGAAGCTTGGAGCTAGAGAAGTAATGATCACTGTCGGAAGCAGGCATAGTGTCGAGGCAAACAGCATAGGATCAATTCTTTTGGGTTTAGAATCCGGTTTTGTTCTGGCTTTAGAAGATGTACTTGTTTTATCCAAGGGGCATAAAAACATTGTATCCATTCCGGTCATGGATCGGAAAGGCTTTTCATTTTTCATTGGTGATGGTTCCTGCAAAATTTATTTCAGAAATAAACTAGTGGGCACTGCTACATTGTTAAATAGACTGTATCATCTAAACCTCAGTAACAAAGTTGTTGTGAATACTATGACTAGGAAACGTGGTAGGGATGAAACCAATCAAGTTTTGAAATGGCATATTAGACTTGGTCATGTTGGTCAGACCAAGGTTCACAAAATGGAAAAAGATGGACTTATGTGTCCATTGGGATCGGATCCCTTTCCTACTTGTGAATCTTGTCTTAACGGCAAAATAACTAAGTCCCCCTTCACAGGGACTTTTGAAAGAGCCGCTGATAAACTGGGATTAATCCATACCGACGTTTGTGGTGCTTTGGAAGCAGCACGTGACGGATATCAGTATTTCATTACGTTTACAGATGATCATACTAGGTATTGTTATGTATACTTAAAGAAACGTAAATCCGAGGCCTTTGAGAAATTCGAGGAATTTAAGGCCCTAGTCGAGAAACAAACTGGAAATCATATCAAAGAACATCGGTTGGACCGAGGTGGCGAGGATATGAGTATGAAGTTTGACAAGTTCCTGAAGGAACAAGGAATAGTATCACAACTAACACCTCCAGGCACTCAGTTAAATGGTGTGTCAGAAAGAAGGAACCAGACCTTGTTGGACATGGTCCGTTCCATGCTAGGCTATACTGACTCACCGATTTACTTGTGGGGGTATACACTCCTGACTGCTGCATATATCTTGAACAGATGTCCTTACAAATACGTTTCTAGAACTCCACATGAGATGTGGGAGGGCAAGAAACCAAGTCTTAATCACATTAGGATTTGGGGATGTCCCGCCTATGTTAAGGAGACTAAGGTGGACGAAATGGAAGCGAGGTCCGTGAGGAGACATTTCATTGGATTCCCATCTGAGGCGATGGGTTATCTATTCTACATGCCCTAAGATCGAAAGATCGTTGTTGCTTTCCATGCACACTTCCTCGAAGATGAGTTTATTCAGGAAGGCGGAGCAGGTAGAAATATTACTTTGGAAGAATACAATGAAACTCCTCAGGAGACACCTATGCAAGAAATTGGAACCGAACCTTCTATAACACAAGTACAACCACCTCGTAGGTCTAGTAGGGTGTCTCAATTACCTGAGAGGTATAGTTTTATGTACTTGGAGGAACTGGGTTTCCACGATGTTCCAAGTGATAAACAAGAGACCGACCCCCGACCAATGACCTAGCAATGGTGGATGTAGACTCCATGAAATAGACTGTAGAAGTCTTCATGTAGTTGGGACCTTCGTTTTGACGAGTCAGTCAAAGAGTTTGACTTTGTGCAAAATGAAGAGGAACCTTGTGTATACAAGAGGGTTAGTGGGAGCTAGATCGCATTCTTAGTATTATATGTAGATGACATTCTACTAATAGGAAATGATGTGGGAATGCTCAGTTCTATGAAAGCTTGGCTTTCGAGTAATTTCTCCATGAAAAACTTGGGAGAAGAAACTTATATTCTTTGGATTAGACTCTATTGGGATAGATCGAAGAGAAAGATAAGTTTTTTCACAAGCCCTTTATATAGATAAAATCTTAAAGCGATTTAAGATGGATTATTCTAAAAGAGGGTTCCTATCGATGCGACATGGAATAAAACTCACCTTGAATATGTGTCCTCACAGTGAGGAACAATGAAAGGAAATGAGTAATATATCATATGCTTCGGAATTTGGGTAGCCTTATATATACTTTATTGTGTACGAGACCTGACATTGCGCATGCTGGGAGCGTGGTAAGTAGGTTTTGGGCTAACCTAGTTAGGGAACATTAGACTGCCATAAAAGAACGTTCTCAAGTACTTTAGAAGGACTCGAGATATGGTTCTTATGTATGGCGATGGAGAACTGAATGTGATGGGATTCACTGTATTGGACTTCCAAGGACAGAAAGACGATTCTATGTCTACTTATGGCTATGTTTACTCTTGGCATTAGACTGCCAGTATCTTGGCATAGTGCCAAGTATAGCACGATTGCTGGTTCCACCTGTTAGGCTGAGTCTAAAGTGGCCTCGGAGGCCTCCAAAGGAAGGGTTAAGAAGTTACTGGGTAAACTTCACGTGACACCATGTGCTGCACTGCCTATTTTTATTTTTATACGATAATAATAGAGCGGTAGCACAGGCCTGGAAGCCGAGGTTTCATAATAGTACAAAACATATTGAGAGAGAGTATCATCTCATAACAGAATTTGTTCGCATAGAGATACATTGTGTTGTATAGAGTAGAGTCAGCCGACTACGTCGCTGATCTACTGACCAAGCCACTTTCTCAGACTAACTTGGAGCGTCATCTGGAGAACATAGGTATTAGATACCAAAGTGTGTGGCATTGAGTGCAAATGGGAGATTGTTGGGAGTATACCCTCGAATGCCACTCAGAGGATGTTGAATGAGGGCATTGTACTTGTTATTATGTATATCATTAATATAAGGCAATGTATGTTTCTTTATTTACTGGTAGTTACTGGCATTCCTAACTCGTAAATATACATATAGAAACTAGTCTGTGTATTTGAGAGCAAAATGATCCACTCCTTATTGGATAAGGGGGTCGGCACTGGAAAGGTTTATAGCTCAAATACTTAATCATTCGCAAGTCGATGAAACTTGACTGGGCGTTAAGTTTATGTGAAGACTTGTATGACGTGTTCTTTGACATGAAGAGTGCCTGTCGAACACTAACGGTTAGTGGGAGCACATGTTATAGGTATGCTAATTGGATTAGTATACTCGAACCGACTCACCCTCGATTCATCACACGAATTTCACTCTGGGACAGTCACTGACGGAATCGAAAGGTTTTGATAGGTATTTGTGAACCTTGGACTTGAGGATTTAGTAGGGATGTGCTTGTGACGTCAAGATTTTCATTAGAGTAGTTCACCTATATAAATCGGGAGGTGGGGGTCAACCTCGACGTGCATCTTGACGGGCAAGTAGCAGGTCCTACTGAATACCAAGATAGAATTCTTTCTCCCGTTAGTGAGCGGGTTATACTACAAAAATGGGCAAAGAGACCCTTAATAAAAGACCCGTTGATTGACATAACGGGTCTCTTTAAAATAAGAGATCCAATATTATAGACAACGGGTCTCTTATGAGTCAGAGGGCCCACTTAAAATAGAGGGAAAAAAAATAAGAGACCCGTTATCTGATTTAACGGGTCTCTAATGTATAAAGTTTTTTTTTTTTTGGAAAATAAAAAAAGAAAAGTAAGAGACCTTTTATTTAATTAAACAGGTCTCTTATGTATCACAAAAAAAAAAAGACCAGTCATTTAATCTAACGGGTCTCTACATAAACTTCTTAAAAAAAAAAACACTCCATTTCAAAGATGACACGAGAAGTCAAAGTCTAAAACATAAATTAAAAAAGATTATACTTTGCCAAATCCCCTCTCTCTCCCACCAATATTCTGAGCTCCCGACCCTCTCTCTATCCCTCTTCATCGACAACACTATCTGCCCGGCGCCGTTCATCTGGGTTTAACCTTAATGTTTTATGTAAATTTTTCTAATCCAGAGTGATTTTTTTAATTATTATTATTATTATTGAGAAAGATTGTCTTAGTCGAGTTTGTTTGTACCTTCTGTTAATTGGGGTTAACTGTTATTAGCAGATTGGGGATTTGTTATAGAAGAAATAAGGCTCAGCCTGTGTCGAGGGAGACAAAAGCGGCAAGGCTCGAACGAAGTGTGCTGGTGCAATGTTTTAGGGTGCTGAAGATTTCATGTTTGTCGGGGAGATGGTTGTGATGAATACAAAGAAACAGATCCTTTCCATTCTTTTTTCCCTCTCTCACACGCTCCATAAAATTGCGTAATACAGGTAGGTCTCTTCACTCTCTTCTTCTCTTTATTTTTGTTTAGAATTTCTGAATTTCTTGTTTTTTTTTTAATTTGGGTTTACCCCTAGATTTCTGAAATATCAATTGCTAAGATTTTGTGTTTAAATGTTCATGTAATTGCAATTTTGGGGTTAGATTTTCCAGTTAAATGGGGAAAGTATGATTTTATAGGAACCCTAACTATCTATGGTGAGGCTGTGGGCAGAGCAAGCAACGGCTGTTGCTTTCACTTTCAACTCTTTAATTCGTTTCTAATATGTATATGTATATAACTTCAGATTTCTTTAATCATCTCACATTTCTGATTTCTGTATTCAAAATTTTTCTTTTTCTTTAAGCTTTTGCATAAGTCTGTTCCCTTTATGTGTCGATATTTTCAATTTATCGTATAAATATGTATATGTATATATCTTCAGTTGTATAGTATGTATACATTTAAATTTATGTTCTATTTACATGTAGGTCTTCAACGATTTCAGATTTATTAGACAACTATATAAGAAAACTAGTTATGTGTATCGTTCTTTTTCTTTGAATCTCTTTTAATTTCAGATTTAGTATTCGTTTTAAAAAATTAGGGGTTTAGTGAAATTGACGATTGGTCGCAATTTATTATTATGTAGTAGAAGATGAAGTGGTATGAGAATATACAATGTTACAAATAGTACATACTGCTCGTCATGTGATTATAATTATAATTGCAATAATAATAATAACTACCATGGAGCGGGGGAAGAAACATACGGGAATATGATCAGTTTATGGGGCATTTTTCATCCCAACGGTTGTGTTTGGTTTTAATGTTGTAAATTTCTCAAATTTCAATCCACTGAAAAAATCAATTGTTCTTGCTCTAATTGATCACATAATCGTATATGAGATTTTTTTTATGAAACATATGTGGTTGAATATGGGTAAACTGCAAGAATGCCCATGTGTTTATAAGAAATTACACGAGATTCCCCTGATATTTTCTAAATTGCATGAAGTCCCCTGTGTTTATTTAAACTCTGAACAAAATCCCATTTAGTCTTTAGTGTATTTCAAGTTTAAAACCTTTGTAAATCAGCCCCATATTATTTAAAAAGAGCAATTCACTCCAAAGAAATTCAAAAAATGCATTTTACACCCCCCTAAAAACAATCCGATTTTGAGAGATATGGTGCATTGAGTATTTTGGGAGATAAATCCCTTATTAATTTATAGAATCATTATTTTTATGTTTTTTGCCCGGGGTAAAATGCGCTTTTCGAATGTCTCTGGAGTTAATCCGTCCTTTTGAATAATATGGGGCTGATTTTCAGAGGTTTTAAACTTAAACACAAAAACTGGAGTTTCCAAAGTAAACGGTAGCTCCTGGGCCAAGTGTCTGAAACATCAATGTTTCTGTTATCCTATATTAAAAGGAGATATGGTTAATTTAGATGACCTCATTTTCACCAATTACAGGGATTATCTCGTTAGATATAATGACAACCGACATATTGTAATATCCGCATTTTTCTTTCCCTTGTATTTTTCTTTTTCGGCGTATTTCCTGATAGTAGTGACCCTCGTGTATCTTTCAGTGTATCTTTCCTATTATCTGTGGATTTTATTCCCATTATTGTCTTGCGGAACCGCCGTTTCGGGGTTGCCGTGGATCCATTCTATGTTATGATGCCCATTGAGATGTTCCGTTGGATGTTTCGTTCACCTTCCGGTGTTTTGAACCGTTCATATTTCATACCTAGCGCACGCTATTTTTCTGCATAGCGCGCGCTAGGGGTCCCTTAGTAGCGCACGCTACGCTTGTTTCGTAGCGCGCGCTAGCGAGTAGCCCTGGGAGTGGCGATCTTGTTTTCGCCTTACGGACTAGCGTATTAGCGTCGCTACATATGCTAGCGCACGCTAATGTCGAGAGGCTAGCGCACGCCGATGATGCCCGGTAGCGTGCGCTAGCGTGAGTGTCGATCGGGCGATTTACTACTAAACCGGCAGTGCGATCAACGCACGCTACGCTTGTATGGTAGCGCACGCTAACGGATCAGTTAGCGCACGCTACGCTTATATGGTAGCGCACGCTAACGTATCAGGTGGGTTCTGGGCAGTTGCCACTGGACTCGACTGATGACCAGGTAGCGCACGCTATTGGTCGATAGCGTGCGCTACCGAGAGGTTATTAGCGCACACTACGTTTCGAGTAGCGCACGCTAACGGCCAAAAGTCTGGCTACTGGACTGGACGCTAACTAGTTTGGCCTGTAATTTTTCCCCGTTAGCGCACGCTAACCTTGAGGATTAGCGCACGCTAACACTCCCTGGCTATATAAACCAGGGAGTTGACCGAGATAATCATAATTTCTCATTTCTTCCTCTCTCCGCGGCGAAGGCGATTCCAAGGCGATTTTCTTGGCAATTTCTTCCTCCAATGATCTCATCCAACATCTTTCTTGAGTTCTTGGAGTATTATAACAACATCAACACGAATCTTCCATCCTAATCCAAGGTAAATCTCTTAGAACCCTACTTTTCGATAAATTGGGGGTTTTGGGATTTTCTTCCGATCCGTTCCGTTTTGTTGATGGATTCATGATGAATATGATTAATCTTGTTGGTATTCTTAGTTTCCCTACGGATTCATGGTATATTTCGTGATTTTTACGAAATTGAGAGGGTTTGGTTGTGGTCCGCCCTCGTTGTTGTTTATATACGAATATACATGAATCGTAGGCGGGTTTTCGGGTGTATTCCAATTCCGTATTCGTTTAGAAATGGTTGTGATTGTATTCTTCGAATCGTTAGGTTCGGTTTCATTGGTTCCTAGCATTCGTCGGTGACTTTCCTTTCGTTCTTCGCGTCGTCATTAATTCAAGGCAAGTATTCTTTTGGAAACCTTTATGCTTAACACGAAATGGTAATGTATTTTGTGTGTGATTGCTCACCTCGGGAGGGTCCGACGGGATCACGGAGGGAATCCAATGGTATAGCCCTGGATTCACGAGTTTGTTTCGCGAGCCAGCTCGGGAGGGTCCTTAGGGATCACGGAGCGGGATCAATGGTATAGCCCTGTTCCCAAGGCGATGCGTGTGCGTGATTTGTTTTATAACATAGCCAGTGCGGGAGGGTCCTTAAGGATCCCGGAGCGGGATCAATGGTATAGCCCTGTTCCCACGGCAAATTGTTTGACTGTTTATTTCCGGAAAGGACATGTCTAGTTTTGGTTTTAGAAAATGATATCGATGCATGTACTATGAAATGTGTAAGCGATTGGTTTGCCTTGATTACTTGTACTAGTGTAATTGCTAACCCCTTTGGGGACCCGTTTTGGGGAAATTCTTGTTATGGATTTCAGGTTATGATCATCCGGACGAGCGGGCGCTGGGACAGTACGAGGATGCTGGCCAGGGTCGTTGACATGTGCACTTGGGTTTACTTATTTCTTTTGTCCACTTCGATTTGGTTGTTTTCTATATTTATAAACTAATAGACTGTACTCGCGAGTACTTAGGCTTTTCAATTCAAACCCCGTGTTGTATTATTTTAAATTGCCACATTGTCGATGGTTGCTCATTTCGTCGGATTGCTTCGGGTGTGTTTTTCACATGATGTATTATTTGATTGTGTATCCTCGCTAACCGAGATGGTTAGTCGAGGGGTACCCGCTTGTTGTAGCCTGGTGGGTCCCATGTAGGGGTCCACGGCGCTGTAACATACTCCGAATATCTTGGGGTGTTACACATATATCTTTAACTGTTTTGTGCATCAAAGTATAAATTTGTATTTAATTATGGAATATCATGATGAGCATACAAGGCTGTGTTTATTCAAAATATTCTTAGCAAGCTATATTTCTCTTTGAAGTGCGTGGTTGTAATCTGGGAAGTTGTATTATAGTATGGCAAAAGTGTTAACAAAATGTAAACCTGAAAGTACAAGTATATTTGCATTATAAGTTGAGTTACCTTGACTCCATGCCCAATTAGCCATTACTCTAGTTAATGAGTGTTGATATACGAAATGGTATTTCTATTATTGCAAATAACTGTTAGAAATTGTAGCTTTTCTTATGAAAATTTCCTCAACTATATTGACTTTAAGATGTATCATTTTCCATAGATTATAAGATTTGTGTTATTGTCTACTTTAAACACTATTGTCTATTGAAAGGGGTAGTTGTTGACTTGCTGCATCAGAATTTGTAACTTATTTTATGTATTCCGTAATTGCTAATTTGGAATATTTATTTATTTTCTGTGCAGTAAGTTAAGTTAGCTACAATATTCTGTACTATGTCCTTGATCTTCTGGAGCATTTAGTATATGTTAATGTTAGGACATCTATTAATCTACTTTGTTTGTTTTGTATTTAGGATCCCTTTTAGTTTGCTGGTATTGCTAGTTCTTGAATCCAATCATCTATTTGACCTATCAAGGTGTGACTTCTTCAACTAGGTGAGCAAAATCTTCTGACCTTCACTCTCCTCTTTCATTCAAATTTAATATATTTTGTTATATGTAAGTTTCTAGATTATTTTTTTAATAGCTTTTATAATTTTACAGATTGTTTCTTATTAGTTGTTTGTGTTATTTATGTGCCAAATTACTTTTTAAATTTTTTGTTGACCTAGTGCGGTGTTATTAGTTGTTTGCATTATTTATGTTACTTTTTAAATTTTCTGTTGACGTAGTACGGTGTAATAAGTGTATATTAGTGAAAGTCTAACATATGTGAATATATTATACAATATGTTTTCATTTCAAATTACTTTTTAAATTTTCTGTTGACGTAGTACGGTGTAATAAGTGTATATTAGTGAAAGTCTAACATATGTGAATATATTATACAATATGTTTTCATTTCAAATTGTTGGTGTGTAGAAAATAGAAATGGATCGAAGTTGGATATCAACAAAAAATCCGAGTGATGCAGAATATCAAGCAGGTGTAAGGGAATTCATTAAGTTAGCTGTTAAGAATGGTGGAGGCCGCTCCAAGCTACCTTGTCCTTGTATCATGTGCCATAATTTCTTGCATAAGAGACCCGGGGAAATTCTTAATCATTTAGCTAAATGGCCATTTGATAAAACATATACATGTTGGATTTGGCACGATGAATGCAGGGACGAAACTTCGGTCGGTAACTATGAGGCTAATGTTGGTGAAGGTCATAATACGAATGTGGGAGATAGGTTAGAGGAAATGTTCAATCAAGTTGAGGAAAATTTTGATGAAAACCCTTCCAAATTTGAGATCTTGCTAAATGACTCCGAAAAGCCTCTGTATGAAGGCAGCACTAAGTATACAAGGTTGTCTGCAATAATTATGTTGTATAACGTGAAAGTGGGTCATGGTTTGACTGATCTAGGCTTTAATTTGATACTAGAAGTGGTCAAAGATATGCTTCCAGATGATAATGTCCTTCCATGTGGTACATATGAGGCAAAAAAGATATTAAGCATTATGGGTTTACCTTATGAGAAAATTCATGCTTGCCCTAACGATTGCATGTTGTATAGAAATCAGAATGAGTCATTAGAGAGTTGTTCAGTTTGTAATGCCTCGAGGTACAAGAAAAAGGAAGGACGAGTCCCTGTTAAGGTATTATGGTATTTTCCAATAATACCGAGGTTTAAAAGGCTATTTTCTAATGCGGGAGATGCCGAGAAGTTGACATGGCATTTTGATGGTCGAGAAGATGATGGATTGCTTAAGCAACCCGCTGACTCCCCACAATGGAGGTTTATTGATGGGGAATTCCCCGAGTTTGCCAAAGAAAAACGTAATCTACGCCTTGCTTTGTCTACTGATGGGTTCAATCCATTTGGCTCCTTGAGTAGCACTTATAGTACTTGGCCTGTTGTTTTGATTACCTACAACTTATCTCCCACACTTTGCATGAAAAGAAGGTATATGATGTTATCATTGCTAATTTCTGGTCCAAGGCAGCCCGGTAATGATATCGACGTGTATTTGGCTCCTCTGATCGACGATTTGAAGATGCTTTGGGAAACAGGTGTAGAAGTTTTCGATGCATATCGAAATGAGAAATTTAATTTGAAAGCAATGTTGTTCTGCACTATTCAAGATTTTCCGGCATATGGTAACTTGTCTGGGTATACAGTGAAAGGGGAAGCAGCATGCCCCATATGTATGGAGCAATTTCAAGGACAGTGGTTGAGCGGATCAGGGAAGAATGTGTTCGATAGACATCGTGTATTTCTGCCATGTGATCATCACTATCGTTACTTGAAAAAGGCCTTCAATGGGAAAGAAGAATTTGGAGAGCGTCCAAAGATCATGTCCGGTGTAGAGGTGTTTGAGAAGATAAAAGATATCCAGATAACATTTGGGAAGAAACATCGAAAATCTCTTTCTAAGAAAGGGTTTAAAAAGTGTTCAAAATTGTGGAGCTTGCCATATTGGAGATTGCTTTTCGTGAGACATTCTCTTGATGTGATGCATATTGAGAAGAATGTATGTGATAGTATAATTGGCACATTATTGAACATCCCTGGGAAAACTAAAGATGGCCCGAAATCTAGAGCTGACTTAAAGAAACTGGGGATCAGGGAGGAACTCCATGTTGTTGAGAATGAGAGAGGTCGAAAATACTTGCCTCCTGCTTTACATCTGCGTCCAGAAAGAGAAAATCGAGTTATGTGAAAGCTTGGCAGGAGTTAAAGTGCCACATGGGTATTCTTCTAACATTCGCAACCTTGTAAACATAGAAACCTTGAAGCTTGTGGGCCTTAAGTCTCATGATTGTCATGTCCGAATGCAACAATTGTTACCTGTGGATATTCGTTCAATTTTGCCTAAAAATGTTCGACATGCCGTTATCAGACCTTGTTTTTTTTTTAATGCAATTTATAGTAAAGTCATTGATCCTAAATATTTGAAAGCTTTGGAGGATGATATTATTATAATTTTATGCCAATTAGAGATGTACTTTCCTCCATCGTTTTTTGATATCATGGTTCATTTGATGGTTCACCTAGTAAGAGAGATAAGATTTTGTGGTCCGATATATTTGAGAGTTCAATGGGCTTTTGAAAGGCAAATGAGAACGTACCAGGGATACATCACGAACGCTTATCGACCTGAAGGTTGTATAGCAGAAAAAATTTTCTACGAAGATGTACTTGCGTATGCTAGTGAATTTATGGTAAATGCAATGAAGATAGGACTTCCTGTATCTCGGCATAGTGGAAGAATGGATGGTCAGGGGACCTTAGGTCGTAAACAGCTTGATATGTCTTATGAAAACTGGCACAAGGCACATTCATATATTCTGCATAATGAGGATGAAGTTGCACCATATGTCGAAATACACATGAGACACTTGAGGAAATACAATCCAAGGGCGACTCAGAGAGCGTTAGCTGAAAAACAAAGCAGGTCATTCATTATTTGGTTCAAAGATGAAGTAATGAGGGAACTTGAGGACTCTTCATTCGTAGTTACTGATCGAGTTAAGAGTTTAGCATATGGACCCAACTTTAATGCAACTTACTATTCTGGATATGTTATTAATGGTTGCACTTTTTACACAAGGCTTCAAGATGAAATTAGTACTATGCAAAATAGTGGGGTTACTTTGGAAGCTGAAGCTATTCACTTTGCTAGTGCGAAAGATAAGAATCCAGTGTGTGCTACAATGCGATACTATGGAGTCGTTGAAGAGATTTGGGAGTTGCATTACTCTAAGTTTTCGATTCCTGTTTTCAAATGCCAATGGGTTGACAGTGTAACACCCCGAGATATTCGGAGTATATTACAGCGCCGTGGACCCCTACATGGGACCCACCAGGCTACAAACAAGAAAACTCCACTCGACTAACCATCTCGATTAGCGTGGACACACATTTAAATGATATGACATAAAAAGATACACACGGAGCAACCGGCGAAATAAGTATCAACCGACAATGTAACAATTTAAGTAATACAATACGGAGTTTGAAATGAAAAGCCTAAGTACTCGCGAGTACAATCTATAAGTTTATAATTGTGAGAAGAACCAAATCGAAATGGACAAAAGAAATAAAAAGACCCAAATGCACATGTCAACGACCCAGGCCAACATCCTCGTACTGTCCCGGTGGCCGCTCGTCCGGATAATCATAACCTGAAATCCATAACAAGAATTTCCCCAAAAACGGGTCCCCCAACGGGGTTAGCAATTACGCTAGTACAAGTAATCAAGGCAAACCAATCGCTTACACATTTCATAGTACATGCACCAATATCATTTCAAAACCAAAAATAGACATGTCTTTTCCGGAAACAAACAGTCAAACAATTTGCCTTGGGAACAGAGTAATATCATAGATCCCGCCCGAGGCCTCTAAGGACCCTCCTGAGCTGGCCACATTATAAAAACAAAACACGCACATGCATCGCCTGGGAACAAAGTAATATCATAGATCCCGCCCGAGGCCTCTAAGGACCCTCCCGAACTGGCTAGCTATACAAACTCATGAATCCGGGACGAAAACCTTTGGATTCCCTCCTTGATTCCGTCGGACCAACACGAGGTGAGCAAATCACACACAAAATACATTACCATTACACGTTAAGCATAAAGGTTTCCAAAAATACTTGCCTTGAATAATTGATGACGCGACGAACGGAAAGGATAACCACCGACGAACGCTAGAAATCAACGGAACCGAACCTAACGATTCTAAGAACATAATTACAACCAACTCTAGACGAATACGGAAATGGAATACACCCGAAAACCCGCCTACGATTCATGTATATTCGTACAAAGATAACAACGAGGGCGGATCACAACTAAACCCTCTTGATTCTGCAAAACCATAAAATATACCATGAATTCGTATGGAAACTAATGATATTGACAATTTAATCATATTCATCATGAATCCACCAACAAAACGGAACGGATCGGAAGAAAATCCCAAAACCCCCCAAATCGCCCAAAAGTAGGGTTCTAAGAGATTTACCTTGGATTGATGATGAAGAACACAAGTAGGTGTTGTTAATCTACTTCAAAAACTCAAGGTAGAGGATGCCTGAAATAATCGAAGGGAAGAATCGCTCGGAAATCGCCTGGAGAGATTCTGCGTCGCGGGGAGAGAAGAAATGAAAATGATGTGTTCATCTGGGTCAACTCCCTGGTTTATATAGCCAGGGAGTGTTAGCGCGCGCTAATCCTCAAGGTTAGCGTGCGCTAACGGGATAAAATTACAGGCCAAAATAGTTAGCGTCCAGTCCAGTAGCCAGACTTCTGGCCGTTAGCGTGCGCTACTCCAAACGTAGCGTGCGCTAATAACCTCTCGGTAGCGTGCGCTATCGACCAATAGCGTGCGCTACCTGGACATCAGCCGAGTCCAGAAGCAACTGTCAGTACACACCTGATCCGGTTAGCACACGCTATCGACCAAACGTAGCGTGCACTAAAGTATATTGGTAGCGCGCGCTATCGACCAATAGCTTGCGCTACCTGGGCATCAGTAGAGTCCAGTGGCAAACTGCCCAGTACTGGACATCCACACTAGCGCACGCTACCGGGCATCTCAGCGTGCGCTAACTCCCAACATTAGCGTGCGCTAGCATACATAGCGTACGCTAATCCACCAGTCCAGAGGGCTGGAATCAGTACTGCCACTCCCAGGGCTTGCCCTCTAGCGCGCGCTACGAAACAGTCGTAGCGTGCGCTACTAAGTGACCCCTAGCGTGCGCTATGCAGAAAAGATAGCGTGCGCTAGGTACGAAATATAAACGGTCCAAAACACCGGAATATGAACGAGACGTTAAACGGAACATCTCAAGACGCATCGAAACATAGAATGGATACACGGCAACCCCGAAACAGCGGTTCCGTATAACAATAACGAGAATCAGATCAATAGATGATGGAAAAGATACACTGTAAGATACACGAGGGTCACTACGACCGAGAAATACATCAAAAATAAAAATACAAGGGAAAGAAAAATGCGGATATTACATTCTACCCCTCTAAAAACAAGTTTCGTCCCGAAACTTAAGAAACAAACAACTCAGGGTATCTAGCACGCATGCTATCCTCGGTTTCCCAAGTTGCCTCCTCGACTCCGTGTCTCGACCACTGCACCTTGACCAAAGGGATGGTCTTATGCCTCAGTCGTTTCTCCCGATGCTCTAAAATCTTCAAAGGACGTTCCTCAAAAGTAATATCCTCGTCGACGTCAATATCACCATAATCGATGACGTGACTAGGATCTGGGACATATTTCCTCAGCTGGGAAACATGAAAAACGCTATGAACATGACTCAAGTTCGGGGGTAACGCCAAACGGTATGCTAACCCACCGACTCGTTCAAGAATCTCGAAGGGTCCAATAAATCTTGGACTCAGCTTTCCCTTCTTCCCGAAACGGAAAACTCCTCTCGTCGGCGACACCTTCAGCAAAACGTGGTCTCCCACCTCGAATTCTAAAGGTCGACGACGGACATCGGCATATGACTTCTGTCGACTCTGGGCAGTCAACATCCGTTCTCGAATTAATTCTATCTTCCTTCTCATCTCTAAAACGACATCCGGTTCTGTCCCGACCAAATCGGACGCCTCATTCCAACAAATCGGTGATCGACATCGCCGCCCATAAAGTGCCTCATACGGTGCCATCCGAATCGACGCGTGCCAACTATTGTTGTACGTGAATTCGATCAATGGCAAATGCTCCTCCCAGTCGCTGCTCCAATCGAGGGCACAAGCACGCAACATGTCCTCGAATGTCTGGATAGTGCGTTCTGACTGTCCATCTGACTGGGGATGAAAAGAGGTACTCAAATGCAAACGGGTACCCAACGCCTTATGCACCGCCTGCCAAAAGTGCGATACGAAACGGCCATCACGATCCGAAACAATAGACTTCGGAGTACCGTGAAGCCTCACAATCTGCGCGATAAACACACGAGCCAACTTTTCTGGACCCCAAGTGTCCTTGATGCCCAGAAAATGTGCCGACTTGGTCAGACGATCAACAATCACCCATACCATATTCATGCCCGACCTCGATCTCGGCAAATTCGTAACAAAATCCATCGATATATCTTCCCATTTCCATTCTGGAATGGGAAGTGACTGTAATAACCCAGCCGGTCGCTGATGCTCGATTTTGACCTGCTGACAAGTCAAACATCTCGCTACAAACCGTGCGACTTCCACCTTCATATCATTCCACCAGAAATTCCTCCTCAGGTCCTTGTACATCTTACTCGAACCAGGATGAACGGAATAAGGTGTAGCATGGGCCTCACGCAAAATACTCTGTCGCAACTCTGGGTCGTTCGGCACACAAAGCCGACTCTGGAATCTCAAAACACCATCCTCGTGAATCACAAATCTAGGAGACTTTCCCTTAAGAACGTTCTCTCGGATTTGAGTAATCATCGGATCCTCTAATTGCTTAAGCTTAATTTCATCGATCAAAGACGACGAAATCTCTAAAGCACAAAGTTGCCCGACAGCTCCAGGCAACTAAACCTCAATATCAAACTCAATCAAAGCCCCCCGAAGCTCAGACTGAGACGTAAGGACCTCAAGCGTTCGCAACGCAATCGGTTTCCGACTCAAGGCGTCGGCCACGACGTTCGCCTTGCCCGGATGATAAAGGATTTCGAGGTCATAATCCTTAATCAGCTCTAACCACCTCCTCTGCCTCATATTCAACTCCCGCTGAGTAAATATGTATTTCAGACTTTTATGATCGGTAAAAATCTGACATGTAGAGCCCAAAAGATAGTGACGCCAAATCTTGAGCGCGAAAACAACTGCCGCTAACTCCAAATCATGAGTAGGGTAGTTCAGCTCATACGGCCTCAACTGTCTCGACGCAAAGGCAATGGTCTTGCCGTGCTGCATCAATACGCACCCAAGACCCTGACCCGAAGCATCGCTATAAACGGCGAATCCCTCGTTGCCACATGGCAACGCCAAAACCGGGGCTGAAGTCAAACGCTTCTTCAGTTCCTCAAAACTCGACTGTCTCTCGTCATTCCAGACGAACTTCTCGGATTTCTGGAGCAACTGTGTAAGTGGCCGAGCTAGTTTTGAGAAACCCTCAACGAACCTACGGTAGTAGCCAGCCAAACCCAAGAAACTACGGACCTCCTTCACATTTGTGGGCGATGCCCAATCCATCACTGCCTCAATTTTCTGCGGATCCACACGGACTCCCTCGGCTGAAATCACGTGACCTAAAAACATCACTTCCTTCAGCCAGAACTCATTTCGAGAACTTCGCATAGAGTTGCTCGGTCCTCAAAATGTCTAACACTATCCGCAGATGATGGGCATGCTCTTCCTCATTTCTCGAATAGATAAGAATATCGTCAATGAAGACGACGACACACTTATCCAAATACTCGATAAAGACTTTGTTCATCAACTGCATGAACACCGCCGGCGCATTAGTTAACCCAAAGGGCATAACTACGAACTCATAATGTCCGTATCTCGTCCGAAAAGCTGTTTTCGGCACGTCGGACTCTCTCACCCGAAGCTGGTAGTACCCCGATTTCAAATCAATCTTCGAGCCGCAGCTCCCTGCAACTGGTCAAACAAGTCATCAATTCTCGGCAAAGGATACTTGTTCTTGATGGTCACCTTGTTTAGTTCGCGATAGTCGATACACAAACGTAGTGAACCATCCTTCTTACGCACAAACAGGACCTGTGCGCCCCAAGGCGAAGCGCTCGGTCGAATATAACCCGACTCAAGAAGCTCACTCAATTGCTTCTTCAGCTCGTCCATCTCTGAAGGTGCCATGCGATACGGCGCCTTCGAAATTGGAGCCACACCCGGCTCTAACTCTATAGCAAACTCAACCTCACGATCCGGTGGCAATCCCGGTAACTCGTCAGGAAATACATCAGGAAACTCACTAACGACTGGAATCGACGAAAGCTCGACTCCACCATCCTCCGCCTTCAAGGCATAGCACCAATAACCAGTACACCCCTTTCGCAGGAGACTCATCGCCTTCAGTGCATTAATAACGAACTTCTGGTTTCCCCTCTTTCGCCCTGCGAAAGAGTGTTCGGTGCCGTCCTCGGCTAACATAGTTATGATTCTCGTGCGGTAGTTCATGATTGCGCCATGCCTCTCGAGCCAATCAATCCCGAGAATCAAATCCTCACCCTCAATATTAACGACAATAAGATTAGAGAGCCAAGCTCTCTCACAAATAAACACAGAGCAGTCTCGGACTTCTCGATCACCGACAGTTCTATCACCGCTAGGGAGTTTAACAACGAAAGGCTCGCAAGGTGACAAGTAGTCGAGACTCAGACGGCGTACACACTCTAGAGAAATGAATGAATGCGTAGCACCCGAATCAAAAAGCACACCGACAGGATGAGAATGGATATGAACGGTACCTGTCACCACAGTAGCTGCTGGGTCATCGACCCTCCTCATCTCGTATATACGCGGCTGGGCGGAGCCGACACTGGAAGCTCCTCCTCTAGCGGGTTGACCCCGACCCCTACCGCGGCCGGCACTCGGTGGAGGCGGCGGAGCAAATGAGCCCTGGTTCACACTCGGCTCCATAAGTACTGGTTGAGAAGAACGGGCGCCGCGAAGCTGTGTGATCTGTTCACAAAAGGGGGCCTTGTGGCCCAACTGTCCACAAGTATGACAAGTAAACTTCGGACGAGGACATAGTTGGCTCCTATGGCCCTGTACACCACAGTTAAAGCATGTGGGTTCACGAGCGGAGGTTCCGGCGGCACCCCGAAAGCTCCCAGAGAAACGATCCGAACCGCCCGTAGAAATATTTGCAGACTGAGACTTCTGCTGGCCTCCACTCTTGGGACCAGAAAAATTTCCGATCGACCGCTTCTTGCTCTCACGAGCCAAATCACTAGCCGTCACCGACATATCATAAGCGAGGGCCCTACTCTGATAATCCTTCAAAGTAGTGCAGACGAGTCCAGACATGTAGTCCCGAATGGACAGTTTCATCCTCCTGGAAAAATGGAAAATTTTGTCGCTCTCAGCGACAACTTGGGTCTTCACATAACCCAACTCCTTGTTAAAATCGGCAATAGCTTGGGATACGGGAATATCCCGTGGTTGAGCATCATAGAAAGCATGCACTCGAGCCTGTCTGACCGGCCATGGACAATATTCGGTCTCCATCAATTCTTGGAATTCGGCCCACGAAGCAACATGATCTTTGGGACCAACGGCCTCCCACCAATCTGTAGCATCTCCCGTGAGAAAGTATTGAGCAATAGGGACCTTACGGTCCTCGGGGTAGTTGGTAGCAGTGAAGACTTTGGATATCTCCTTGATCCACCCTTCCCAGCCGATCGGGTCCGAAGCTCCCGAACGAGGAGGATGCATCTTGATGACATCCACGAAGCGGCGATCCGCTCCGCCCGATTAGCATGGGCACGATCGGGGTTACGGACCACGAGCTATAGCCGCCATTTGGTTAACCATTTCTTTGCATAATGGCCGCAATACCAAGATCGGCGCGCTCTGAGAAGAAGCATGATGACGGTCGCCGATGCTTGCCGGCTCTGAAGAGTGCGACGTGGCGCCCCACCGCCGCACATCCTCGTCACGTCCACGGCCACGACCACGACCCACGACCACGGTTTCCTCCGGCATCCATCACGGTGTTAAGAGATAACAGAAGTATATCGAGGATGAGTAAGGAAGGAAAAAGCATCCACGATGATAAGCAAAGGAGGGAGAAGAACCATAGTTCAGGAAACGGAATACAGTACGAAAAAATAAAGAATCGAGTAAGGGAACTTACGAACACTGGAAGTACTGAGATGCCGGCAGCGGTGTGACAATGTGCAAAACAAAACACGACTAGACCCAAATAACCGACAAGCCTAGGTATCTATAAACCTAGAGCTCCGATACCATTTTCTGTAACACCCTGAGATATTCGGAGTATATTACAGCGCCGTGGACCCCTACATGGGCCACCAGGCTACAAACAAGAAAACTCCACTCGTCTAACCATCTCGGTTAGCGTGGACACACATTTAAATGACATGACATAAAAAGATACACACGGAGCAACCGGCGAAATAAGTATCAACCGACAATGTAACAATTTTAAAGTAATACAATACGGAGTTTGAAATGAAAAGTCTAAGTACTCGCGAGTACAATCTATAAGTTTATAATTGTGAGAACAACCAAATCGAAATGGACAAAAGAAATAAAAAGACCCAAATGCACATGTCAACGACCCAGGCCAACATCCTCGTACTGTCCCGGTGCCCGATCGTCCGAATAATCATAACCTGAAATCCATAACAAGAATTTCCCCAAAAACGGGTCCCCCAACGGGGTTAGCAATTACGCTAGTACAAGTAATCAAGGCAAACCAATCGCTTACACATTTCATAGTACATGCACCAATATCATTTCAAAACCAAAAATAGACATGTCTTTTCCGGAAACAAACAGTCAAACAATTTGCCTTGGGAACAGAGTAATATCATAGATCCCGCCCGAGGCCTCTAAGGACCCTCCCGAGCTGGCCACATTATAAAAACAAAACACGCACATGCATCGCCTTGGGAACAGAGTAATATCATAGATCCCGCCCGAGGCCTCTAAGGACCCTCCCGAACTGGCTAGCTATACAAACTCATGAATCCGGGACGAAAACCTTTGGATTCCCTCCTTGATCCCGTCGGACCAACACGAAGTGAGCAAATCACACACAAAATACATTACCATTCCATGTTAAGCATAAAGGTTTCCAAAAATACTTGCCTTGAATAATTGATGACGCGACGAACGGAAAGGATAACCACCGACGAACGCTAGAAATCAACGGAACCTAACCTAACGATTCGAAGAACATAATTACAAACAACTCTAGACGAATACGGAAATGGAATACACCCGAAAACCTGCCTACGATTCATGTATATTCGTACAAAGATAACAACGAGGGCGGATCACAACCAAACCCTCTCGATTCCGCAAAACCATGAAAATATACCATGAATCCATAGTGAAACTAATGATATTGACAAGTTTAATCATATTCATCATGAATCCACCAACAAAATGGAACGGATCGGAAGAAAATCCCAAAACCCCCAAATCGCCCAAAAGTAGGGTTCTAAGAGATTTACCTTGGATTGATGATGAAGAACACAAGTAGGTGTTGTTAATCTACTTCAAAAACTCAAGGTAGAGGATGCCTGAAATAATCGAAGAGAAGAATTGCTCGGAAATCGCCTGGAGAGGTTCTGCGTCGCGGGGAGAGAAGAAATGAAAATGATGTGTTCATCTGGGTCAACTCCCTGGTTTATATAGCCAGGGAGTGTTAGCGCGCGCTAATCCTCAAGGTTAGCGTGCGCTAACGGGATAAAATTACAGGACAAAATAGTTAGCGTCCAGTCCAGTAGCCAGACTTCTGGCCGTTAGCGTGCGCTACTCCAAACGTAGCGTGCGCTAATAACCTCTCGGTAGCGCGCGCTATCGACCAATAGCGTGCGCTACCTGGACATCAGCCGAGTCCAGAAGCAACTGTCAGTACACACCTGATCCGGTTAGCGCACGCTATCGACCAAACGTAGCGTGCGCTAAAGTATATTGGTAGCGCGCGCTATCGACCAATAGCGTGCGCTACCTGGGCATCAGTAGAGTCCAGTGGAAAACTGCCCAGTACTGGACATCCACACTAGCGCACGCTACCGGGCATCTCAGCGTGCGCTAACTCCCAACATTAGCGTGCGCTAGCATACATAGCGTACGCTAATCCACCAGTCCAGAGGGTTGGAATCGATCGCCACTCCCGTGGCTTGCCCTCTGCACGCGCTTCTGGCTTGATCGTAGCGTGCGCTACTAAGTGACCCCTAGCGTGCGCTATGCAGAAAAGATAGCGTGCGCTAGGTACGAAATATAAACGGTCCAAAACACCGGAATATGAACGAGACGTTAAACAGAACATCTCAAGACGCATCGAAACATAGAATGGATACACGGCAACCCCGAAACAGCGGTTCCGTATAACAATAACGAGAATCAGATCAATAGATGACGGAAAAGATACACTGTAAGATACACGAGGGTCACTACGACCGATAAATACATCAAAAATAAAAATACAAGGGAAAGAAAAATGCGGATATTACAGACAGTAATGGAGTTGAAGAAAGTAGCTTAGGGCAAATATTGGTCAATCTTAAAAAGACCGGTTACAAAGAGGATCCTTTTATATTAGCTAATCAAGCTAGACAAATTTTTTATATGACTGACCCCTCTGATAAGAGAAGGTCAGCAGTCATCACACCAAGATCTCGACTTGCCATCTTTTCCATCGATGCCACTGATGACTGTTTAGATGAAACTGTGTTGGAGGCTAGCTCTTTGACAAGAACAAATGTACAAGTTCGGGGTGATGATGATGATGATGATAATGCTGATGATTCCTCGATGTATGTGAGAGATGACCATAATGAGGGTACATGGGTTGAAGAACAAAATAATAAAAAGGGTGTCCAGCGAAAGCGAAAGCGTTCTAGTAAAAATGTAAATATCGTATCATGTGTGTGTGTGTGTGTATATATATTTGTTTATTTTTATTTTTTTTTCTGTTTTTCCTTCTAAAGTCTTACTTTTGTCCTTTTCTTCCTCTTTTAGAATCTGATTGTTTTT
The DNA here is from genome assembly GCA_033398695.1 of Orobanche coerulescens. Lineage (NCBI taxonomy): Eukaryota > Viridiplantae > Streptophyta > Magnoliopsida > Lamiales > Orobanchaceae > Orobanche > Orobanche coerulescens. The sequence goes on from CM065814.1 coordinate 91,643,765, forward strand.
ACATAAAACTAACCAACTGACTTTGATTTTCTGTAGGTTGATGGCCAGAAAGAGAAAACAACTAGGTCATGATGATGCAAGATTAGATCCTGAAAATTCTGAGAAAACGAGACGTGAGGATGAGAGGGGTCGTACCGTACTCAATCTGGTGGGAAAAACTATAAGTGCTGGCACCAAACTCCGTTTGGAATGGCATCCAGTTAAGGAGTTCCTATTGGACATCACCGATCTCATTTTTCCACCTACATTGGTGTAGTTGCGCGTGAAAGAGTAAACATCACCTATAAGGAGTGGTCTCACCTTCCAAAAGGACTCCTAGATGAATTGTATGATTCTATCACGGTAAGCAAACATACTCATCTTTATGTTTTAGGAAAAAAAATGCATAGAGCTCGGGGTTAAGAGTTTCAGCTCTTGGTTGATTTATTGTTGGTCTGCCCGTCTTACTTTTTTTTACAAATGTTGACATTTGTTGACTTTTATTTGTCTTCTTTGAGCTGCTGTGTTAGTCTGACTAATGATTTTGTTGATTTTTATTTTCTCTGGCATTTGTCTGACATTTGTTGACTTTAATTTTGTCTTCTTTGAGCTGCATATATAAGTAATAATTTTGTGTCAATGCAGAGGGGATTTTATGTTATTGAGAATTGTAAACGTTGGATACTTTCAAAAGCTGCAAAGCGATGGAAAGCTTTCAAGACTAGATTAAGACTTCAATGGATGTATTTAGAAGATGGAACAATAAGACAACAACCACCATGGAAATATTCTTGGATAGTTAAACCTGATTGGGATAAGTTCGTGGACTACTGCACTTCTGAGGAGTTCAAGGTAGCTTTTGATGTTTTCACCGGCATAATTTTCATCGGCATATTGAAGTTCACATAATCAGGTCTCGAAAATTAAAATTCGCATAATCAGGTCTCTAATTAACATTTTCTTGTTTTGAAAGTGAACTTCGAGCATAAACATCAGCATAAATAATTCGTAGTTTTTGTTTCACAGTCTAAGAGTTGTATGAGCGTAAACAATATTAGTGTACTGTTTTTCTTTTTGATTATTAATTTAAACATATGCAAGGCTCTTAATGTTTAGAAAGGACACAAAAATTAATGTTTGTAGCTGTGTCATCAGTGATACTTGTCAGGCTTTTCATAATTCACGAGTTTTCTTTCAAAAAAATAAGAAAAAAAAACTGCAGAAAGTAATCATAAATTAAATTATATATTGTGCATGTGCACTAACTTTTATTATGAAAAAATTTGTAGTTATTGAGTGAAAAGAATCGTGAGAGGGCAAAGAAGAAGACCTCAAAATATCGAGGAGGTCGACTTGGATATCAACATTTTGAAGAACAGATAGTAAGTTGGATTTATTTGGTATATATTAATAATGAATACAATTTGTGGTGTTCAAATTTCTCACCAGATACTAACAACATAAATCTAAATTGATTTTCCGCAATATTAGGAAAAAGATCTTGAAAAGCAGGGCGTCCATGTGTCACACGTGTCTCGACATTTGACTTGGATTAAAGCTCATTCTCGTCTCAAAGATGGAGCTGTAACATTCGAAAATCCCATCGATAAGGAAATTTATGAATCAATAGTAAGATATCTACATAAGACTCTTCAAAGAGCCTGCTTATATTTTTATGAATCAATAGTTGATTGCTGTAACTAATAAAAAGTACTCACACTAGATTGCTGTAAAATAGTAAAGATTGTTTTCGAGACCGTCATATTTAATATTTTGTTTCATGAAGACATTATGTTTAAGATGATGAAGAACTTGCATGTAATGCGGCAACGGGTTTCTCATACTGGGTTGTGTTGGTCTCTGGATTCCAGTAATAAAGATAACCAGTTTTATCATCAACCAGTCCTTTCCATGGTTTTGGGAGGGAGGGATCCTCGGGCGCATATCGTATACCAGTTTCTGTAGCTGCCATATCAAAAGTTCCCTAACAAATATCCGTGGAATAAAGAATGTGACACAAAAACATAACAGCCCGTCATCAAAATAGGGATAAAATTTATATGAAAAACACTGTTTAACCATACATTAAAGCTATTTAACCATACATTAAAGAGTTAGCACATATGCATACACTCAAGAAAGCATGCATTAGCTACAATTCATGTTAAGTACATTCAAAATAGAAATAATTCATATAATTGTGATGCATAAAAAATGAGTTCCTATGTTTTCAAAAAAAAAAAAAAAGGCAGCACAGAACGGAAGAATATACATAAATCAAAACCATCAAAGGATAAACAAAGAACATTCACACTTAGAAATTCACCCAAGAAAACTTTATTAGTTATCAGGTCATAGGAAATTTATGAATCAATAGTAACATGGACTTGTTCAATTCTCAAATTGCAGATGGCATTGGAGGCTCAAGCTCAAAGAGGTGAAATAGTTGCTAATGGTCGAGATGATATCTTAGCAAGAGCATTGAATAAGAGTGAACATGGTGGTTCCGTGAGGGCCGTTGGACCAGGCATCACAAACAAAGAGTACTTTGGGTTTAACAAACCAACCGCACCTAGTCAATTGCATGCTGAAATAAACAAGATGAGGTCAGAGATGGGAACTATGAAAAATAATCAAAATTTGTTTATGTCTTTCATGATGTCATGCTTAACCCAGGAGCAATTGAGGTCGTTCATGGCCACTTGTGGTCAATTTAGTGGTTTTGGTGGGCAGATTGGTCAATTTGGTGGTTTTAGTGGGCATGCTGGTCAATTTGGTGGTTTTGGTGGGCAGGCTCAGGTTATTACAGGTGGCAATGATTCTGGCCGTGGTGTTCGTTGCAATGGGTCTGATGGTGTTTATGGCGATGGGTCTGGTGGTTTTGGTGTCAATGGGTCTGGTGTTCTTGGTGGAAATATGGCAACTGCTGCCCAATTAAACAACTCAATTGATCATAGATTGCTCAATTTTCTATTTACACAACTTCTAACCGAAGGTATTGGAGGACAAGGGAACGAAGGTCATCAGTTTACCCATAGTTCTTCAGAAGCTCGATCTCAGTATGATGCTTACATTGCATGTGGTTCTGAAATAGAAGCTCAGAAAACAAGAAATCCTTCTGTGCATCACGAGCATCAGGTTCATACCGAGGCCGAGGTGTACCATGTTTCTTTGCCTCACACAGACCATACTAATCAACCTACTAATCAACCTACTAATCAACCTGAGTGTAAAATAAGTCATGCACATCAGAGTAGTATCACAAGTAAACATACTTTTCCTGAGGTATTTAGCACTTTAATATTTTATTCCCTCAAAGTGATATACTTCAATATGTATTCGTATAGTATATATTCATGATATTTGATTATGTATTCATAGGGTTGGAGTGATTGTTGTTTGGCTATTGAAGGAGGCGACAAAGGGCTTGTAATAGTTGCTGATGGGCAGGTCTACATACAAAAGAAAACAGAAGTGATCAATAATCATGGACGATCAACGCCCCCTGGTCACTATCAAGTCAGTATCACAGAAGATATTGTGCCTCATGCTCGCTTGCCATGTCCAAACGATGAATTACATTATGTCTGTCAAGCTAAGGGCAGTTATACTTCTTGGCCAATTCACTTGATTCTTCCAAAAAAGGTATTAATCGCACCTTTTTTTTGTGACGATCTATACGAGTATATCTCTTTTGTCATTTGATATATGTTTTTCGATTGAAAAAGGCCAATGCGCACCCGGAAAAAGAGGTGACCACTCCATCCCCGCGATCGGCATCATCCCAAGCATCAACTACTCATAAGTATGTTATCACTGCCGATGATCTTGAAAAGGTATCTACTAGATGGCTGCATATTTTGAAAGACCAAGCTATGGGAATGAGAAAGAAGGGTCAGACCATCTCCTTCAGTATCCCAAAAAATGTATTTCTTAATAAACATGCGGTAGATGTTATGCTTGACTATGAGGACATGCTTGATTGGTGTTTCCAAAAAGAGATTGGAGCAGCCCACTTGAATATTTTCATGAAGTAAGTTCATTTCCTTTTTCAAGTCTCTAATTTTATTTAGAATTTCTTTGTTCATTAACTTGTTTTATGTCCTACTTTTGATGGGATAAGGCACTTGAAAGAAAGATGTCAATACGAAGGAATTTCGGGTATGTATGGATTTTGCGATAGTAATGTTCTATCTCGGTTGAATCCAACCGTGGAAGAGGAGGATCAGTCTGAATATTTAGCTCGTGTCTTTGGGTGTAACAATGGAAAGAATCGTAATCAATTATTCTTTGCACCTTATAATGAGAAGTAGGTGCAATGTGTATTTTCTAATACTCCATCCGTCCACGAAAATGTGTCCAGTTTTTGACTTTTTTCAGTCAAAATTTATAAACTTTGACCATAAATTACAACCACTATATAAAAAAAATATAGTGATATAAGTACTTGATTAGATTTGTCTTAATGTGTAATTTTAAAACATAACTTGCATTTTCTATAAAATTTTATATATTAATGGCAATTTTTTGGTCAAAGTTTATAAATTTTGACCCGAAAACGTCAAAATTTGGACACATTTTCGTGGACGGAGGGAGTAATATTTTCTTTGGATTATGAAGATAGTTAAAGTTGTTGAATTTTATTGATAATGTTATTGTTTTCTCTTATAATTTGCGTATATAGTCAGAACTGGATGTTAGCAGCCATTAGCCCTTGGAATGGAGTAGTGTATTGGTTGGATCCGACTGGAGTAGGAAAGGAGATCCCTGAGTTCACTAAAATGATCATCAATGAGTATGTGTTAAACCAAAGTTCTTTCATTTTCCTTAGCTTCTAATATCAATTTTTCCAGAATAATGAAACTGATATGTTAGATATGCTATCTCTATCCACATTCAAACTCAGGGTATAGAATGCGAATGTATGTGCCTCATATCTATTATATAATATTGTCAAAATTTTCGCAGGGGAATTATACAATTTAGCATTCTCAATCGGAATGATGTTAAAAAAATAAAAAAGAATCCAAAAATTGGGTGGAAGCAACCACGGGTATTTCATTTAATTTGTACTCTATATACTTCGTATATACTATGATGTAGTACATTAATACAACAACTAGACTGATGGATTACTTTTATTTCTTTAATTCCTTATGTTGTAGTGTCCTCGTCAACCTCAAAACAACAATGACACTGGATATTATGTGTGCCGCTATATGATCGAGATTTTAGAAAAAAGAGTTCCATGGGTTCCTGACCAGGTATTTATTTATCTATCCCAAGTATGTTGTTTAGATGAAAGTAAATCCTTAGATAACTGTTGGAAACAACTTATAGTGTTCTGCACCTAGATCCTAACTTCGGAAAGGAATTGTGCATTATGATGTAAACAACTCCATGTATATCATCTACTAGATTTCAGCACCACGTACACAACTTTTGTGGTCCTTATATGAAATGTAAAAATATAAAATGATCACGTATTTTTAAATATATTATTATATGTTATTGTTAGATTTTCTTTATAAATAATGCGAATTCTGTCACATTATTATTCTGTTACGTCAATATAGTTTGAGATATTTATAAAAACTACCTCTGTTGTTGAGGTATTTACATAAAAGAACCGGATAAGTTTCAAAATCACAAAGACCCATGTGAGAATTACTTGTGTCTGCACCCTTGAGAAAAAAATATTTCGAGAACCTCCTTTACGTTTATAAAAGTATTAAACCTGACCCATTAAATTTTAGGTGAAATCAATTCTCAAGAGGTTTTTGATTTTTAATATCTCTGTTTTATTGGCTTATATACTTAGAATCAACATTGAGATTTAGCATGTTTACGAAAAGCTCGAGTTATCTTTCAAAATTGCAAACATGCCTTTTAGATGTTACAAATACCCCCTTTGAGGTTAGTATTTATCTAACTCAAACTGCAACATGTAAAATAGAAACACGGCGCACAATCATTTTTCCGGTTTCTTTTGTTCTGTAAAAATGACAAAGGGACCAGTGTTTTCATATTTATAAACCCAAACACTACGTAAGTAACTCATCTGTGTTATGTACATCAGCACTCCATTACGTACGCAACACCCACCACTTAGCATGCGCAACATAGCGTTGACCTGCTTCGGTTTGTAATCTGGAACTAAGTTACATATATAGCATCCATCAACTGTAACATACTCATACTGTATGCAAACTCAACTGCATGTATTTGTCTTCTTTGAGCTGTTGTGTTAATCATTTTTCCGGTTTCTTTTGTTCTGTCAAATAGCTTTATGTTTGAGCAAGCTGTTTCCTTGTACCTTTTTTTATTTAAATATCATAAGATTATGCATTTGCTTGAATACTAATTATGTTACTTATTTACAGTTTTCTCAAGAAACTTATACATCGAAAAATGTTGATGAGGTTAGAGACATGTGGGTCGAGTATTTGCTCAAACAAGAAGTAGATGAAGAAAACCAAGAGGATGGTATGGATATAACTCCATGAGTTTCGGTTCCAATTATTCATAAGTTGGTGTGAATGATTAGATTTTAGAACTTTTTCTGTTATGTATTTTTAAATTACGATGTAAAGCTTTTACATTTATGGAAATCACAATTAATGTAAAGCATTTGCGTTTTGAGCATTACTTGTGGGAAATATATTTTTGTAATAATATAGATTATTATGGAATTTTTATTGAGTTATTATGAAATATTATAGCAACATGTGTTATTTTTCAGGTTTAATGGCTGTTAATATTTCTGAATTATAATAGCAGGTGTAATATATTTTACGTTTAATGCAATTGCTAAATATTATAGCAGGTTTATATAATTTGCCGGTAAAATACCTGCTATTATTGAATTTCGAAAAGATATATATAGATATATATAAAGAGACCCGTTATGTATAAAAAGGCTCTCTGGGTATAATATTAAAAAAATTCAAGAGACCCCATATCTTATATAAGGGGTCTGAGCTTATTAGAAAAAAAATTATTAAAAAAATCAAAGAGACCCTCTATCTTATATATGGGGTCTGAGCTTATAGGAAAAAAAATTATTAAAAAAATCAAAGAGACCCTCTATCTTATATAGGGGGTCTGAAAATTTTTAATAAAAAGATCCCATATTTATAATGTAATACCCGGTTGTAATTCAGTCATTATCATTCAGTAATTATCAGTCTATAATTGTCACTCAGTGTATTTTCACTCAATTATAATCATTCATCAATCATCTTCTTTCACCGTGTTCACCGTTCGGAAAAACTTCGAGTTGTGTATCGTTATTGTTCATTGTTTCAACTTTCCTCATATGAGTTCGACTTTGTTATATCACCATTAATTTTTGGTAACTCCAAAAATTCTACATCGTTGCAATATTATAGAGCATCGAGTTAGCCTTCCAATGGTTCAAACGGTGAGTCAATCGGAGTCCGGACGAGAGAGTTATGGTCGTTTTAGCTCACCCGCTCATTTTTCAGCTTTTGGCCGATCACTGCCGACCGGACTCGGTCGTTTCGTCCGACACGGCCCGTGCCGTACTCGTCCGGAAATGCTGAAGTATCTGCCCACAGGACTCGACCGTGTCGTTTGGCACGGCCGAGTCGAACCCTTCCGGATAAGCTGAACCGATCGCCAGACGCCCGGCCGTGTCGCCCAGCACGGCCGAGTCATGCCGAGTCATTGTCGGACGGGTCATCGGAAGGCCCTCCGCGCCGCGACCGTGTCAAGCGGGACACGGTCGAGTCCCCTGTCGGCCAGGTGCGACACGACCGTGCCGATCGGCACGGGCCGTGTCCGGCAGGGTAGTCAACCCCTATAAATTGGTTTTTTGAGCATTTCAGCTCATTTTTTTCATCTTTTCCACCTTCTTACGAGAGATATAAGCTTGAGGGAGAGTTTTTCCTTCACAAATCATTTGGGTGTTTGATTTTCTTCATCTCCTTTCGATCGTGAAGCCCGGATAATCAATTTAACGCGTGTTCTTCGTATTAAAACACTTGGATCTTCAAGAGGTAATTCCTTCAACACTTTGGACTTCGATTTTGTGTTGAGATATGATGTTTTGGACGTTATAATCATGTTATATGAAGGGATATGTATATGATTATGAGTTTGTATAAGGATTCATTGGATTATTGAGGGATTATTCAAGAACACCTTGAATATCGAGTTGGAATTGGGGATTTTCGACTAATTGTTGTTATAATCACATTTTTGGATATTCATAACGGATTATTGATCGTATTGGAGATGTTTTGTTGGTTTGAAACACTTCTTGGGGATTTTGATAGTGGCTTATTGAGATTTGATTGTAAACAATCGGAGTTTGGATACAACGTGTTTGATTCGTATATTGAACGAATTGTTGGTAATTGTATTATTTAAGGTTGTTCGAACGACCGATATCTCAATTAGGACGTTGTTCGTGGAAGGATTTTGTCGCCGGTGTTGAGTAAGTTAATTCTTACTCGGTTAAAAGGATATTCATCCCTTTTGTTGTTGTTCATTCATAATCATAACTCATTCATCATTATATTAACCGTATCAAAACTTGTTGTTATCAATTAATCGTTTCAGTCATAAGGAACGACGATTCCAATCTTTTCATTGAGCTGTCATTTATTTCGTTACCATTCCACCTCGGTGAGTCATTATTCATTTTCGATGTCACTTTTGTTATATCGTGGCATTCCGGGTCATACTGGCGTGCCGGTTGGTATGTGTAGGATTTTCATGTCGGGCACATTATAGTCGTGTGTTGGTTGGTGGCCTCACATTGGACTGTGCACACGAGATTGATTGTTTCGTGAGACTGATTAGGTACAAGACCACGCGTGTATTCGATCGTTGGTGGCTTGTGCACGGACACATTTCCATCCCGGGTGTAGTGTGGCGCCACCCTTTGAGCCGTACTGTTAGTTGATTCATATAACATGTTTGATTGCGTATGTTTCGATAGGATATTTCATAATTTCAGATATAATCATGATTGTGTATTTTCAACCCTTGAGGATTGTTGTTCTTTGTAACTGACCCCGTTTGGGGATTTTGTTTTTCAGGTCATGGCAAGGCAAACGCACGGGAATAGCATGTTGATGTCGAGGAGTCCTAGTGATACTAGTAGGGGGCCCCGATCTTTCAGTTATTCATGTTATTGTCCTTTATTTTCCGCTGCAGACTTTCATTTGAATACTCCATTTCATTCAGTGTTGTGTATTTTATCTTCATATAAAATACACTAGTATTCGGTATTGTCCTGGTGTGTTGTAACTAAACTCCTCATCGGAGTAATTATTGCTGTAATGTAGTTCGGTACTACATTTATCTTGTGTAATTCATTCATTTTCATTTGCCTGGTGGGTCCCAGTTGGGGATCTACGGCACTGTAATATCTGCCTAGTTTGGGGTGTTACAGAGTTGGTATCGGAGCGTGGTTTTGAATACTACCCTCCAAGTCATGTCTCATTTGAAATCATCGTCATCGGACTAGTATCATTGGACTTTCGCGTCACGTGTGACCTGTGCAGATGCCGAGCCAATCAGACCGAAAGAACTGTAAGACTTCTAACGCCATGGTATAATTTCTGGCAATAGTCATTCATTCATCATTCATCATTTAACAATCCTCAAACATCATCTATGATCGGGACGATCATATTAACTCATCAATCACTTAATTCATTTCATTACTCAGTTAATAATCAGGACGATCATGTTAACTCATTAATTACTCAATTCATTTCATTACTCAGTTGTCAATCTGGATGATCATATTATCAATCTTGTTAAGTTATTCAAGATAATCATTTCAAGAATTTCATCAGATAATCATGTAACTTCAGTAAATCATTCATATAATCACTAAGTTAGAGTATGTATACTCATTTTCATCATCTCATGACATAATCATAACGTGCTAATCATGCGGGAAATATAATCATTATGCGACCTTCCTACTTCAGTATGGAGAGAGCTGTGAGGGGATGCACGGGGAGAGGCCGCGGTGCGGACCGAAACCCGAGAAATAATCACTCGCTGCCGGGAAATCGTGCCCAGGACTCGGCTCGATCAGAAGATGTTCGGGTTGATCCACTCACTTTTATGAAGGCCATGATGACCCATGTGCAGTTGCTCAATCATCATTGCGCCACTCTGACCGGATTAATCGAGAGAACTCTCCCGTATGAGACGGCTGCTAAGGAAAGTGCTGAACAACAACCTTCATCTTTCAGAAAGAAATCAACGAAGCATAATCAACCCAAAGGCGGTCAGTCAACCTTCAAGAAGCCTCGTGTGAGCCCTATCGTTTCTGAGCGACCTTCTACGGCGCATAATCGTGCGGGACCTCATTCCCGAGCGGCCAGTTCGGCCATCACCTGTTTCAATTGTGGAACGCCGGGTCATTTCAGCACTGAGTGTCTGAAACCGTCTATCACGTGCTATAATTGTAGGAATTTTGGGCATAAGGCCCGTTTTTGCCGAAAGGACTCCAAGTCGGCTCCGGTGGCATCTCAGACCCCGAAGCAACCAGCGTTTCAGAATCAGACTGCTTTGTCATCGTCGTTTAAGGCAATGGAAGCAAATAGAGTTGGAGCTCGTATTTATCAGACGGGAGCGTCCGGTTCGGGGGCCGGCAAGTCCCAGATTCATATGATGAGGAGGATCGACGATCCGGTGGCCCGAATGATTTCAGGTATACTCGTAATTTTATTTCAACTTGTGTGTACCTTTTGATTCTGGTACGCCGCATTCATTCATTTTCGAATCATGCTTGAATAGACTTATTTCGGGTTAGTCCTACTTAATGACCGCGATTGGTTGATGGATCTAATCGTGGTGAATTTATCTTAAGACGATGTAATTTTCGGTATTAGTTGGTTTAACCGTCTTGATACTATCCTCAGTGTTTGTTAGCGTTTGGTCGCTATCTTTCCGTCGTTGGTTGTCGAATGTGTGTTTCAGGGAAGTAATCCCCGTTGTTCCAGAAGAAGTATTATTATGACGAAAGCAGAGAAATTCCGCATTCGAACTATTCAATCATTCATTGTATCACTTCCATCGATTGGCTTTTCTAAGACAATCGAGTTATTCAATCATTCCTTGTATCATTTCCATCGATTGGCTTTTCTAGGACAATCGAGTCATTCAATCATTCATTGTATCATTTTCGTCCTTTGGCCTTTCTAAGGCAATCGAGTTATTCAATCATTCATTATATCATTTTCATCGATTGGCCTTTCTAAGGCAATCGAGTTATTCAATCATTCATTGTATTATTTTCATCGATTGGCCTTTCAAAGGCAATCGAGTTATTCAAACATTCATTGTATCATCTTCATCGATTGGCCTTTCTAAGGCAATCGAGTTGTTCAATCATTATTGGTATCTCTTTTTATCGATTGACCATTCTAGGGCAATCGAAATGTTCAATCATTCGTGGTATCATTGTCATCGATTGACGATGTATTTCCAGACGAGTTATCTAGTTGCCTTCACATAGAGTAGGGGAATTCAGGAGTGAGTTGGAGCCGGTACGTCCCATTTATCGAAGGCACCGTATCGGATGGCCCGACCGAAATGCGAGAGTTGAAGAATCAACTTGAGGAGTAGTTCGAGAAAGGTTATATCCAACCGAGTACGTCCCCGTGGGGAGCACCAGTGCTGTTTGTCAAGAAGAATGATAGTTCTTTTCGCTTGTGTATCGATTACCAGGAGTTGAACAGGGTGATGATCAAGAGTAGTATCCTTTACCCCATATTGATGATCTTTTAGATCAACTTCAGGGAGCCTCAGTATTTTCCAGAATCGACTTAAGATCTGGATATCACCAGTTGCGGATTCGAGAGTCGGATATCGCGAGGACAGTGTTTCGTACACGCTATGGTCATTATGAGTTCGTAGTTATGCCGTTCGGGCTAACTATTGCACCTGCGGTATTCATGGAGTTAATGAATCGGGTTTTCATCGACTTTTTGGATCAGTTTGTTGTTGTCTTCATCGACGACATTTTGATTTATTCTCGTAGCCGAGAGGAACACGAGGTTCATCTTCATCAGGTTCTCGACGTGTTGAGACGAGAGCAACTTTATGGAAAATTTTCCAAATGTGAATTATGGAGGTCCGAAGTGACTTCCTCGGGCGTGTAATTTCATCTGTCAAAGTTCGTGTCGACCCTCAGAAGACGGAGACTATCCGAGATTGGCAACCTCCGAAATATATTAAGTAAATCCGATGTTTCCTCGGATTAGTTGGTCAATTATCCAACCCACGATCTGGAGCTAGCAGCCGTGGTGTTCGCTTTGAAAATTTGGCGTCATTATCTTTATGGCGTCACCTGACAGATATTCACCGATCATAAGAGTTTAAAGTATATATTTACTCAGAAGGAGTTAAATATGCGACAGAGGCGGTGGTTAGAACTAATCAAGGATTATGATATTGAGATCCTTTACCACCCGGGCAAGGCGAACGTTGTCGCCGACGCCTTGAGTCGTAAGTCCGTTCAGGAGCAGATGCTTGCTCGTTTAACAGTTCAGAAGGAGCTTCAACAGGAATTCCTTAGACCCGAGATCGAGTGCGGCTTCACAAATTCGGGAGACGGACTTTGTATGTTAGAGATTTCATCATCTCTTGAGGATGCAATCACGGAGAATCAGGGTTCAGACCCAGCATTGTTGTGCATTCGTGAGGATGTGGCTCAGGGGAAAGCCCCTGGATTCGTGGTCCACGAGGATGGATTTTGAGGTTTAAGAACCGGTTGTGCGTACCGGCGAATGACGAGTTGAAAAACTCTATTTTGAGAGAAGCTCATGCTACCCCTTATTCTGTTCATCCGGGGTCCAGCAAGATGTAGAAGGACTTGAAACAAAATTACTAGTGAAGTAATATGAAGCGAGAAGTCGCGGAATTTGTTTCGAGATGCTTAACTTGCCAACAAGTCAAGATTGAACATCAGCGACCAGCGGGTATGCTGAAACCTCTCCCTATTCCAGAGTGGAAGTGGGAAGACATTTCTATGGATTTCATCACGAGTTTGCCGACGAGTCGTCGTGGCATCAATACGATCTGAGTGATCGCGGACTGCTTTAATAAATCAGCTCATTTCCTTGAGATCAAGGATACGTGGGGTCCCGAGAGACTGGATCAGTTGTTCATCAAGGAGATAGTGAGACTGCACGGTACTCCTAAGAGTATCGTTTCCGATCGGGACGGACGATTTGTTTCCCATTTTTGGAAATCAGTTCATCGTGCTATGGGAACTCAGCTTAATCTTAGTATTGCCTTTCATCCTCAGTCCGACGGACAATCAGAGAGAACTATTCAGACATTAGAGGACATATTGAGGGCATGCGTCCTCGATTAGTAGACGATTGGGAAGCCCAATTACTGTTGTTTAAGTCCACGTACAGTATAGTTGGCATGCCTCCATTAAGATGGCACCTTACGAGGCCTTGTATGGTCGTCGTTGTCGATCTCCTTTGTGTTGGGATGACTTGTCAGAATCAATCGGCACCGAACCCGACATGCTTATAGCCGCCCGGGAGAAGGTAGCTTTGATCAAGAGTCGTATGTTGGCCGGCTCAGTCGGCGAAATCGTATGCGGATAATCGTCGTCGACCACTAGAGTTCGAGACGGGTGACCATGTTTTGGTCAAGATATCCCCGAGTCGAGGTATTTTTCCGTTTCGGAAAAGCGGGGAGATTGAGCCCAAGATTCATTGGGACCGTTGAAATTTTGGATCGAGTAGGCGAGTTAGCTTATCGATTGGCGTTACCTCCGGCGTTGAGCCGAATTCATAATGTGTTTCACGTCTCTCAGTTGCGGAAGTATGTTGCCGACCCGAGTCACATACTTCAATTCGACGAAATCGAGATCGCGGATGATCATTCGTACGAGGAGCGTCCTGTACGAGTGTTGGAGCGGCGAATCAAATAGTTGAAGAATAAGTCGATCCCTTTGGTCAAGATTCAGTGGTCTAGACACGGAGTCGAAGAGGCCACTTGGGAAACCGAGGAGAATATGCGGGAGAGTTATCCCGAGTTGTTTGACCCTTAGTTTCGGGGACGAAACTCTTTTAAGAGGGGGTGTATGTAATACCCGGTTGTAATTCAGTCATTATCATTCAGTAATTATCAGTCTATAATTGTCACTCAGTGTATTTTCACTCAATTATAATCATTCATCAATCATCTTCTTTCACCGTGTTCACCGTTCGGAAAAACTTCGAGTTGTGTATCGTTATTGTTCATTGTTTCAACTTTCCTCATATGAGTTCGACTTTGTTATATCACCATTAATTTTTGGTAACTCCAAAAATTCTACATCGTTGCAATATTATAGAGCATCGAGTTAGCTTTCCAATGGTTCAAACGGTGAGTCAATCGGAGTCCGGACGAGAGAGTTATGGTCGTTTTAGCTCACCCGCTCATTTTTCAGCTTTTGGCCGATCACTGCCGACCGGACTCGGTCGTGTCGTCCGACACGGCCCGTGACGTACTCGTCCGGAAATGCCGAAGTATCTGCCCACAGGACTCGACCGTGTCGTTTGGCACGGCCGAGTCGAACCCTTCCGGATAAGCGAAACCGATCGCCCGGCCACGCCCGACCGTGTCGTGCAGCGCGGTCGAGTCATGCCAGTCAGTCGGACGGGTCACTGTCGGAAGGCCCTCCGCGCCGCGACCGTGTCAAGCAGGACACGGTCGAGTCCCTGTCGGCCAGCTGTGCGACACGACCGTGCCGATCGGCACGGGCCGTGTCCGGCAGGGTAGTCAACACCTATAAATTGGTTTTTTGAACATTTCAGCTCATTTTTTTCATCTTTTCCACCTTCTTACGAGAGATATAAGCTTGAGGGAGAGTTTTTCCTTCACAAATCATTTGGGTGTTTGATTTTCTTCATCTCCTTTCGATCGTGAAGCCCGGATAATCAATTTAACGCGTGTTCTTCGGATTAAAACACTTGGATCTTCAAGAGGTAATTCCTTCAACACTTTGGACTTCGATTTTGTGTTGAGATATGATGTTTTGGACGTTATAATCATGTTATATGAAGGGATATGTATATGATTATGAGTTTGTATAAGGATTCATTGGATTATTGAGGGATTATTCAAGAACACCTTGAATATCGAGTTGGAATTGGGGATTTTCGACTAATTGTTGTTATAATCACATTTTTGGATATTCATAACGGATTATTGATCGTATTGGAGATGTTTTGTTGGTTTGAAACACTTCTTGGGGATTTTGATAGTGGCTTATTGAGATTTGATTGTAAACAATCGGAGTTTGGATACAACGTGTTTGATTCGTATATTGAACGAATTGTTGGTAATTGTATTATTTAAGGTTGTTCGAACGACCGATATCTCAATTAGGACGTTGTTCGTGGAAGTATTTTGTCGCCGGTGTTGAGTAAGTTAATTCTTACTCGGTTAAAAGGATATTCATCCCTTTTGTTGTTGTTCATTCATAATCATAACTCATTCATCATTATATTAACCGTATCAAAACTTGTTGTTATCAATTAATCGTTTCAGTCATAAGGAACGACGGTTCCAATCTTTTCATTGAGCTGTCATTTATTTCGTTACCATTCCACCTCGGTGAGTCATTATTCATTTTCGATGTCACTTTTGTTATATCGTGGCATTCCGGGTCATACTGGCGTGCCGGTTGGTATGTGTAGGATTTTCATGTCGGGCACATTATAGTCGTGTGTTGGTTGGTGGCCTCACATTGGACTGTGCACACGAGATTGATTGTTTCGTGAGACTGATTAGGTACAAGACCACGCGTGTATTCGATCGTTGGTGGCTTGTGCACGGACACATTTCCATCCCGGGCGTAGTGTGGCGCCACCCTTTGAGCCGTACTGTTAGTTGATTCATATAGCATGTTTGATTGCGTATGTTTCGACATGATATTTCATAATTTCAGATATAATCATGATTGTGTATTTTCAACCCTTGAGGATTGTTGTTATTTGTAACTGACCCCGTTTGGGGATTTTGTTTTTCAGGTCATGGCAAGGCAAACGCACGGGAATAGCATGTTGATGTCGAGGAGTCCTAGTGATACTAGTAGGGGGCCCCGATCTTTCAGTTATTCATGTTATTGTCCTTTATTTTCCGCTGCAGACTTTCATTTGAATACTCCGTTTCATTCAGTGTTGTGTATTTTATCTTCATATAAAATACACTAGTATTCGGTATTGTCCTGGTGTGTTGTAACTAAACTCCTCATCGGAGTAATTATTGCTGTAATGTAGTTCGGTACTACATTTATCTTGTGTAATTCATTCATTTTCATTTGCCTGGTGGGTCCCAGTTGGGGATCTACGGCACTGTAATATCTGCCTAGTTTGGGGTGTTACATATAATAAGTGGTCTCTTACCCTTTTACATAAGAGACCCCTTTTCTTACATAGGGGGTCTCAAACTTTTAACAAAGAGACCCCTTATCTTGAGGGGGTCTCTTTATAAAAGAGACCCCCCCATCTAGAGACCCCCTTAAAGGAGGTCTCTTAGGCTATTTTGGACGGGTCTCTTTGCCCATTTTTGTATTAGTGGCGGTTATTGGCAGATGAGATCATAAGTCTTTGGCCAAAGCATTGGAGCTAGTTGTATTGGATACACGAGAGCTCGATGATCTCGATTTGCATTAACGTTGTAACACCCCCAATATATTCGGGAATATTACAGCGCCGTAAATCCTTTACATAAGGATTTACAAGGCTGAAGAATTGAACAAGTATAAAAAGGTACTAACGAATGGAAATAGCGGAATTACAGTACATCAGTTCTGACCAAATACAGAAATAGTACAAATGTTCAACAGAACTCAATAATACAACACCAAATTCAAACCCATCACAAATGACTTCGTACTCGAGTACTTATTGAAATAACGAATAAACAACAGATAAATAAACCCGGTCGGGACATCACTCTGCACCCTCGTCGTCATACAGTTCCAGTGGTTGTTTCCCCGCTCTCCTGGATCCTGAACACAAACAAAATGTTCACCCCCGAAGGGGTTAGCACAACGATGCTAGTACAAGTACCACAACATATTATTCATATCTCAGGAAGAATAATAATAACATAAACGACAAAATACCAACGAGTCTTCTCCTACGAGAAACTCAAACATAACATACACAACTGATAATCACAACATGATATCAATACATACACATGGTAATTCCATCGATCCAGCGTTCACTGCCTAGAACCCACGATGATCCCGTCAGACCAACCCGTGGTGGAAAAGCCCGTCCGATGATCCAGCGCACGCTAGCATAGATCCCCCGATGATCCCGTCGGACCAACACGAGGTGGACATACAATAACGACATACATGCACGACAATATGTGTAACAACAATACATAAAACAATTAAGGTACTTGCCTCGATTAGAAGACAATAACAACACTTCCACGAAAATGAGCACTCGAAGATCGTCCTCCTCAATCAATCACGTAACTAGACCAAACCTTAACAAAAGAAATGATATAGGATTTATCTCACGTCGTACGAATGTTTAAAAATTCGATTCACGGCCAAAAGTTCATAAAATGCATTCTGCCCGAACTGCTTAGCGCACGCTAAGTACTCTGTGTAGCGTGCGTTAAATCTGCCCGATAGCGCACGCAAACAACAAAGACTAGCGTACGCTAACTATGCATGGTCAGTACTTCACTGACCAGCCAACTGACTCATCTGCTGGTCTAGCGTACGTTACGTACCAAACGTAGCGCACGCTAACTAGTGCTCGATAGCGCACGTTAAACTGCATAGCATAGCGTGCGCTATCTCTGCATGGCGATTCATCTTTGAGCGATAAGCTGTTCTTGCCATGATCGAAACAATGAAATCTTGCGTGATAATTCATGTTACTTCCATGAATACCATGTTCATACCCTTATGAATGATTTTACGGATAAAGACAACTTCGGATTCAAGGATATGCATACCAATATAAAACTATATTCCATTCCGACTTCAAATCTTCATACGACAATTCGAAAAGTTTAACGGTTGATATCAACACCTCTATATCAATCCATATTATCATACTGAAGTTGATAAACGTCGTATATATATATATATTAGATAAATCATTCCATGATCAAACCTTTAGATTTATCTAACAATAAGAATGTTAACGTCTAGTCCAAGATTACTTATGAAATCATCTATTAGATTCGGTTTACCAATGATAGAAGCTTCTCTTCACATATTCAGTGTACTAAGATTCGAATCATGATGATTATAATCAAAGTATTTAAGGCTTATTCATCTCACTATTCTAAACATGATATACTTGGATAATTCATCTATGAAAATCAATATCTTGTTAACATGATCATCCAAATCGTTAGAATCCAACTCTAAGTTTGGAGATAGATTGAACATACCTTAAAATGATGAAAATCACTGAACCGTAAGGTAGAATCCAACTCCGGTTGGTTGTATGCCACTCCAAGGTGCTATTCCACTTCCATGAACATCCCCAAGTGATAACCAATGTATAAACACTAACAATATGTGTTCTAAGTGTATAGAAGTTTCACTACAGCTCTCTGAACTCTCAAGGATGGAGAAAGGGCGAAAGAAATGAAAGCCAAAACGGTTGATGTCCCATTTATAATATTCTGCATTATTGACAAGTTAGCGCACGCTACTAAGCATCCCTTAGCGTGCGCTAATAACGGTTGACTTTAATTTGTCGGGTGCGTCGGCGGAATCTTATCCGGACCCATGTCACATTTGGCGCATGTGTTAGCCGTCCCGCTCAATAATTGAGTTCTTAGCGCACGTTACTCCTACCTGTATAGCGTGCGCTAATAATGGCCCGATAGCGCGCGTTAAGATACATTCTTAGCGTGCGCTATCACGAGGTTGCTTGAGCAATTTTGCGAGTTTCTATACTTATGTATAATGATATCAATGCACGAAATATCATACTCCAATAATCAAAATCACCAATCCGAATAATACATGGTTTGAATACAGATGAAATACACTGTAATAAATCCGGATATTACAAACGCATGCATAGCGTCAAGTACATATAGGGTTTGACTGACCGTGACCCTATATCTTGATTGGGACATTTGAAAGAAGGGTTTATACATATACTGGTATTCACGACAAAATGGTTCTTGAATGATCCCATCATTCGTTCTCAGTTGGGGTACAGTGTAGGCCGCCAAGCTGGCTAGGTGGTGCTACTACTCTTTGGTTCCTCCCATTGCTGACTGAGATGGACCTACCGAGTCGCGCAATAGGATTGACGACGGAATGAATCGAGCTTAATCTCTCATTATGAATAATAGATATTGAATATCTAAATTTGGGACATTGGATGTTTAAATCGATTTATTGGATAAATTAATTTATGGCCTAATGAATTAAATAAATTACTGGGTGATTAATTTAATTCATGAATATAATTATTTCTTGGAGAAATTAATTATATTATTTTGTGTTTGATATGTTTAATTAATTGGATTAATTAAATGATATAAATACATCAGAAAGGAATTAGAATTTATCTGTTTGGACTCACGGGAGTCCGAAACGAACCAAACTCATACGATTTCTACATGGGCCGCCCCCTACTTCCACCTACCTTCCCATTGTCTTTGATTTTCATTCTTTAATGGGCCATCATTACTTTGTGGGGTAATGAATCATGTGGTATGATTTGTTGTACATGTGAGTGGAAATTGAATAAAGATGAAATGACTTCTCTCACTCTCAACACGCCATTCCATACGTGAGAATTGAATTAGATAGATAGAGAAAGACTTGGTCTTCAACTTCATCTTCATCTTCTTCATCCATTTTCTTCAATTTTCTTAGAGAAAGATTGAGATAAAATAGAGAGAAAATAGATTAAAAACTTAGAGTGTAATAATCTTTATATTCAAGCTCCTATAACCTTGTTCTAGCCGTATCCTTGGAGGATAACGAGGTTTAGTTGTTCCGGTCGTTTCTACGGCGCGTGGCAAGTAGAGACGCGGTATTTTCGGCGTTGGATCATCCGAGAGCTTGGAGCGGATTGGATCGTAGGGAAAGCAATCTAAAGTTTGGGGAATATCTCAAGAGAAGGAATCCATTTAATCAACGGATTGCAAGGGTGAGTTTCTATATCTCTTGTGTTTCGTATAATATTCATATATATGTAGCTCGATCGATCCTCGTAAGGATTCGGTTCGAATTAATTTTCATTTTACCGCTTCCGCTGGGCCTTCGTTTTAGGCACTGAATCCCAACACTAAGTAGCGGTTGATTGTTGGGGATTCATATCCAACGTAGATAGCTAAACGTCTCTGAGGACCCGTTTTATTGCGCTGTGGGGGCGCAATCGGCACATATGTTGCAGAACCAAATATGTGTAGGTGTGAGATATCCGGTTCATATCCAGTTACCAACTGGTACGCAGAAAATGGTTGGCCAACGGTGGGTCTGAAACGAATAAGTATGGCTGCATGTAGGACTGCATATCCCAAGCAGAGCTGGGCAGATTGGTGCGCCAAACCAATGCCCGTGCTACCATTTGGATTCTTTTAAGGGTTTCCTCTACGAGACCATTTTGTGTATGCACATGGGAACGGGATGCTCTACATTGATTCTGATTGACATGCAGTAGTTATCAAATACTTTAGATGTAAATTCTCCTGCATTATCGAGTCGAATAGACTTGATAGGGTGATCAGGATGATGAGTCCTTAGATGAATGATCTGAGCTAGGAGTTTTGCAAATGCAGCATTTCGGGTGGAAAGGAGTGCGACATGTGACCAGAGTGTCGAAGATGTTGGGATTCGATGATAAAAAAATGAGATACGCAGCGGAAAATAAATCGGTCCAATCGGATAAAACCAAATCCCAAAAACGGATCGATCAAGCATCATATAAATGAATATAAAAGGACGAAGATGAAATTAAGATGTCTTACCCTCGTAGACCTTTTATAATATCTTCTTGATTCCGAGCACGAACACGAACCCAATCGAACGAGCTTTTAGAAATTCTCGAGCACCGAAAGCACCGTGCCTCTACGTATCACGCATCGGAAGATGATCGGAAAATATTTCTATCAATTTATTCTCCAAGTATACGGCTAAAAATTGATAGAGTTAGCTTATCTATAATTTTATAAATACTCTAAGTATTTTATAAAAATTATTTTCTCTCAAATACACTTAGAAATCAAATGTATAAAGCTTGAAAATAACCTCCCCCATTTTCCCTCAAAACTCACGGCCAATCACCATTTGGTGGAATGAAGATGGTGTTGTTTTTATAACATAAAAACACATCACATCACACATCATGCCAAAAATCAAAAAGTATAAATTATACACCATGTATAATTAAAGTCCCCACATCAAATAAATAAATCATCAAGTCAAAATAGATGATAATACACCATGTGAGGTGAGTGGGATGGGGGGACAAGGGAGGAGAAAAAGTGGTTGGTTCGTGTCGGTCCGTGAAACGAATCATCGTGTATCTAATTCGATAGATAAACCTTGGTACGTTTCAATATTAATACAGTTAATTAATCCAATTAATCAATTATATTAAAAATAATTTCTCTAAGAAATAATATGAATAAATTAATTACCCAGTAATTTATTTAATTCACGAGAACAATTTAATTTATCCAATAAGTTAAATTAGACATCCAATGTCCAATATTAACAAAGAGAGAATAAGCTAAATATAATCCATCGTCAATTCCTGTGCCGCGACTCTGTAGGTTCGTCTTAGTTAGCATTGGGAGGATCCAATGAGTGTTAGCACCACTTAGCCAGTCTCGTGGCCCACACCATAACCTAACTGAGAACGAATGATAGGATCATTCCAAAACTATTATGTCGTGAATACCGTATACGTATAAACCCTTCAATCATATGTCCCGGTCAAGTATTAGGGTCACGGTAAAGTCAAACCCTACTGTAACATGACTCTATGCTTTATGTTAATGCAAACCGAGATCCAACTAGCTTTGAATGCTTTGGCCAAAGACTTATGATCTTATTTGCCATTAACCGCATAGGACATTTACCTGCTCACTAACAGGAGAAAGAATCCTATCTTGGTATTCAGTAGAGACTGCTACTTGCCCACTAAGTTGTATTTCGAGGTTGAACCCACCAACCGGCAATTGGATCGAACTACTCTAATGACTAACTTAATGTCACAAGCACATCTCCTACTGAAACCTCAAGTCAAAGGTCCACGTATACCTATCACAATCTTTTGATTCAATCATTGACAATCTGTGAGTGATTTCCATGTGACCGAATCGAGTTTTGTCGTGTTCGAGTATACTAATCCCATTAGCATACCTATAACGTGTGCTACCACTAACTGTTAGTGAAGACAGACACTCTACATGTCAAATTACACGTTATACAAGTCTTGTCTAAACTTACTGCCTAGTTAAGTTTTATCGACTTGCGAACTAGTTAAGCATTCAAGCTCTAAACACTTCTAGGTGCCTATCTCATTATCTCCATAAGGAGTAGAATGTTCGCTCTCAAATGCAAGGACTATTATTCTATATACCAAATCACAATGCCAGTGATATACAATAATATAGAAATAATAATTGCCTTATTAAATATAATATTCATAATTACAATACAATTGCTCTCACTCTCTCATCCTCTGAGTGGCATTCGAGGGCATATTCCTAACAATCTCCCACTTGCACTCAATGACACAAACTATGGTATCTAATACCCATACTCTCCAGATGTATCTCTAAGACCTTATGAGAAGTGGCTTGGTAAGCGAATCAGCAACGTTATTTGTTGTGTATACTCTCTGCAGTATAACATTCCCATCCTGAACCATTTCTCTAACAAAATGATATTTTCTCGCAATATGTTTGGTGTTGTGGTGAGACTTAGGCTCCTTAGCCTGTGCAACATCTCCGTCATTGTCACAAAACAGTGTCACGGGCTTCTTTGCGTTAGGAACCACTTGAAGTTCCTCAGTGAACTTCTTTATCCAAAAAACTTCTTTAGTAACCTCCGAGGCTGCCTGATATTAGGCTTGACATGTAGCGATAGCATTAAAACTTTGCTTGGCACTTCTCCAAGAAACTGCCCCACCATTCAGAGTAAAGATATACCCTGATGTGGACATCTGAGCATCCATGTCCCCCCAAAAATATGAGTCTGTATAACCCATCACTCTTAGTTCTCCACCGCCGTATGTAAGAACCAAGTCTTTAGTCCTCCTTAGGTACTTAAGAATGTTCTTTATAGCAGTCAAATGTTCCTGCCCTATATTTGATTGAAACTGGCTTACTATGCTCACAACATAGGCAATATCAGGTCTAGTGCAAATCATTGCATACATGAGGCTACCTACTGTCAAAGCATAGGGTACCTTGCTCATTTCCTTTCTATCTTTCTCTCTTTGAGGACACATCTCTAAGGAAATTTTTGCACCATGTTGCATAGGTAGAAACCCTCTTTTAGAATTTTCCATCCTAAATCGCTTCAGGATCTTTTCTATGTAGAGGGCTTTGGAAAGACCTAACATTCTTTTCGCTCTATCCCGGTATAGACGAATACCCAGAATATAGGTAGCTTCTCTCAAGTCTTTCATTGAGAACTCTTTAGAATGCCAAGCTTTCATAGAACTGAGCATTCCTACGTCGTTTCCTATAAGTAGAAGGTCATCTACCTATAGTATTAAGAATGCAATTTTGCTCTCACTAACCTTCTTGTAGATACAGGGCTCCTCTTTGTTTTGGACAAAATCAAACTCTTTGACTGTATCGTTAAAACGAAGATTCCAAATCCGTGATGCTTGCTTCAGTACATAAATGGCACGTTGAAGTTTACATACTTTATGAATATTGGTTTGAGATATGAATCCCTTAGACTGTTCCATGTAAATCTCCTCCTCGAAGAATCTATTTAGGAATGCTGTTTTCACATCCATTTGCCATATTTCATAATCTAAGTGGTCTGCTATGGCAAGCATCATGTGAGTAGACTTAATCATAGCTACAGGCGAGAAAGTCTCGAAGTAATCGATTTCTTCTCTTTGGGAATAACCCTTTGCCACAAGCCTGGCTTTATAGGTATCAACCTTGCCATCTCCATCAGTCTTTCTTTTATAGATCCATTTGTTTCCAATAGGCACTATGCCTTTAGGAGGATCTACCAAAGTCCAGACCATATTATCATGCATTGAGTCTATCTCAGCTTCCATAGCTTCTTGCCACTTGGCGGAGTCAACATCTACCATCGCCTGGTCGTATGTAGAAGGATCATTCTCTTGACTACTTTCTGTCATCTCATGGACACCCAGTTCTTCTTGATGCAGATAGCCATACCTCTCAGATAATTAAGAAATTCTACTAGACTTGCGAGGTTGTGTTTGTATTTCAGAAGGTTCAGTTCTAATATCTTGCATAGCTGTCTCATTTGGTGTTTCTTTTATTTCTTC
The DNA here is from genome assembly GCA_033398695.1 of Orobanche coerulescens. Classification (NCBI taxonomy): domain Eukaryota; kingdom Viridiplantae; phylum Streptophyta; class Magnoliopsida; order Lamiales; family Orobanchaceae; genus Orobanche; species Orobanche coerulescens. Next base: position 91,668,244 of record CM065814.1, read on the forward strand.
CAAAGAAATATTTCTACCTGCCCCTCCTTCCTGAATAAACTGATCTTCCAGGAAGTGTCCTTGTATAGCAACTATGATCCTATGATATTTGTGCATGTAGAATATATATCCCATGGAATCCCCTGAATATCCTATGAAACGACCTTTCACTGACATAGCTTCCAATTTCTCTACTTTAGTCTTCTTGACATAAGCAGGGCATCCCCAAATCCTAATGTGATTAAGACTTGGTTTCCTACCTATCCACATCTCATGTGGAGTCCTAGGAACAGATTTGGAAGGACATCTGTTCAAGATATGTGCAGCACTAAGGAGCGCGTTACCCCACAGACAAATCGGTAGATCAGTATAGTTAAGCATAGAGCGAACCATGTCCAACAATGTTCGGTTCCTTCTTTCTGATACACCATTTAATTGTGGAGTAGCTGGAGGAGTGAATTGTGACACCATTCCTAGTTCTTTTAAAAACTCATCAAATTCGGTACTCATGTACTCACCACCTCGGTCTGACCGAAGAGTCTTAACACGATTACTTGTTGGATTTTCAACTAGGTGAAGAGATAAATTCACCACTAGAAGGGGGGTTGAATAGTGGTATTGCGGAATATCGAACTTTCTCGCGAATAAAAGAAAATAGTGCGAAAAGTAAAAGACTCAAAGATTTATAGAGGTTTGGCAACTTGCCTACGTCCTCTCTCCGACTTCTTTTTCTATTGGCTCAAGAACAACCACACACTTGACTCGTCTTCGATCGGTACGAGTACAACAACCGTTACTACTGCTTGTCTTCTATTGGTCCAAGCAAAACCACTCTCAAAATAAACTTTGTTTATTTAGTGTTCTATCGGAACTAGATAATCCTTAATTACGAATATTGGAGTGTAATCCTAATAATGCCGGATCAAAGATCCTAATAACACCGGATTAGTGACTCTAAATTCGTTTCTCTAACGCTCTTGTATGAGTGATGCAACACTCATAACCAAATGAAAGAATACAAGTATAATAAATATTACAATATGTATCACTCTTTGTATCTTTCTTCTCACAACTTAGAATGCAATAAAAGATAGAAAACTGAGCTCAAGAATGCTTTGATTACTTGTATACTTGAATGCTTGAAGTTGTGTGAGTGATACCCAAGTCCTATGGGTATTTATAGTATCAAGTCCTTCTTCATATGCTGAAATCTATATTATTAGCGTGCACTAATAATACCTCCATAGCGTGCGCAATCGTTCTATGACTTGGCCGATCTGAACGGTCACAAAACTGTTCCAACGGTAAAATTATATGTCTAGCGTGTGCTAGTCATACCTTCGTAGCGTGCGCTAACGGTTGGTCAACAGGTCTTCAATCTTGACTTTAGATTATGTCGGTTTGTCTCCCCCAACGGATATATTTATACTTAGAGTGTGCTGCCAATTGTACATAGCGTGCGCTAGTATTATTTAATATTAACTTCCCAGATTTCTCGGATCTCCTTTTAACTTCTGTATTTCAACAGGTAAATTGTCCAACGGTAGAAATTTGAATGTTTTAGCGTGCGCTAATAAGTGTTGAATAGCGTGCGCTATATACTTTCCTCAATAACGTACATTAGCTTGTATAGCGTACGGAAGTGCTTCCTTATTTTGAGTCCAGTGGCTACTGGACTACCAAACATTTTTTCCGGTAGCGTGCACAAGATTTGCTAGGTAACGTGCGCTAATGAGTCAGAATAGCGTGCGTAAATATTCTTCCGTAGTGTGCACAGATGAATTTCTTATTTTCTTTCCAGACCTTACTATCCTCTCTGACTGAGATGTGATAGCATGCGTTAGATAAGGAACATAGCGTGCGCTAATTTTGTAATATAGCGTGCGCTGATAATAGATAGTTTGCGTGCATAAGCCATCAGGTAGGATTCCAACTTGACTGCAGCTGATTTGACTTGCCTGCATATGAGCTTCGATAGCGTGCGCTACAATGCATTATGTAGCGTGCACTAGGAACATTTTTCATCTTAAATAGAGCAACTTACTGAGATAGATTTTATTAAATGTTTTGGATCTAATCATCATCAAAATACTTTTGAGTCAACAATCTCCCCCTTTTTAATAATGTCAAAACATTTAATATTTTCCTGCAAAACCATTAAAAAATTCGAATCAAAGTGATTTGTTCGATATGTTAGTATGTTCGGTTTTGGAGTGTTTTCTCCCCCTTTTTGACATTAACAAAACGGACTCCCCCTGAAGATTTGCATATATAACACAATATGGCACGAACATGTGAACAAAACATCCGTAAGACAATAACCAAGAGATATAGAGAAGGAATGCGCATTTTATTAATGAAAATGATCCAAACATGACATAACCAAGGCACATGACATCAAAAACAAAGTTTGCTACATCGAGAATCAAACTCCTAGAATCTAAGAAGCTTGGTCGGATGAAGAGGATGGGAACGGGAATGACGGGTGAGTGAATCGAATGAAATCTGAAATCAGCCCACGAACTTCTCGGACTTCCGAACGTAGAGACCGAATATCCTCACGAATTTCCATCTGTGAGGTCTCGATGCTCCGCATCCGGGCAATGAGGTCACTCTCTTCTTCCTCGGTGATAGAATCTTTCATCGGTCGTTTGCCTTTGATTTTCATATGACGAACAAACGTTCTGGTTTGTAGTTCCTGAAGCGTACGTGGTCCTCGATGAAGAACACGTTCGGCCGGAGTCGGTGTTCACGTTCCTTTTGGAACTTGGTCGTCTTACCGGAGATACGAGAATAACAACCAATATCTATTAATGGTTTCAACATAATGCATCGCTTTGAGGGTGAGGTCGCTAATCTCGTGTCCCCGAGACACCGGAATCGATGCCTCGCCTGACAAGTCAACATTGAAGCGACGGAAAATCACAATCAAAACAGATCCGAATGGAAGCCCAGATTTCTGCGTTCTCGACAAATAGTGTTTGGAGCGGAAAGAGTCTCCTTTCGCCTTCATCCAATTTATAACAATCGAGGTGAAATCCACCTTATCCTCATTCAACACCCGATATACCACATGTTTATCGACGCCGACAAGTTTATGTTGCGTGTTCACTTTAGGCATCAAACATTTCGTAAGTGCGACCAACAATAATCGGATTTGTATACCAAAATGGTTATTTTCGAAAACTTCATCGGTAACCTCGATGACAGCTTTTGAACACAGAAAATTGGCAACTTCTTTCTCAGTCAAGTCCGATTAATCAGCAATGGACTTCCCACTACAAGTAAAACCTTCAAACGACAATCCAAAAAGCTCGTGAAGAATTTCCGAAGAAACCTTCACTACAGTTCCGTTAACCAAGCTACTGAGCACTAAGCCACCAAAGGAGCCCTCACCATCTCCCAGATGCAAGTTAGCATAGAACTCTCGAACAAATGAAGGAAAGATAATTTCTTTGCATTCTACGAGTCGAGCAATACTCAAGGATTCAAAGAATTCACGGATATTTACCTTGGCTCGTTCAAGACTGCCGAAATTTAAGAAATAGCAGTCGGTTAAGTGCTCATGAGGGAGGATTTCCGAAAATACCTTGAAAGCGGTATAAGACACAAAACGAGATGCATCATATTCTGGTTCGCAGGTACGTTTTGTGCTTTTGTAAGCCTTCTCCATAAGTTTTCTTCCTTTGCTCAACATGATTGTGACAGGAATTGAAGGATTGGAGGGAAGAGATCGGAATTATATGAATTGGATTATAGCTAAGGTTCTTGCTGTGAAAAGGGGATCTTTGTTTGCGTGCGTTATGAAAGGGTATTTGTTTTTCTGGATTGTTCAGGGTTTATATAGGAAACTGAAAAGGTTTAGTTAGCGTATGCAATGGGTATATATCTAGCGTACGTTAAGGAAATATGGATAGCTCACTCGACTGTCCAGTAGCAAATATCGAAATAGGGGATTTTAATTAGCGTACGCAGAAGAGAAGGGGTTAGCGTGTGCTATCGAAGGGAAAACGTACAGGAATGGGAAATTAGCGCGCGTTAAAAAAATGAAGTTAGCGCGTACTAGCGAATGAAGCGATTAATTTCTCGAGTAGACAACTTGTTTCAAAAATTGTCAAGATGTCCCATACCAAGTTGCAAACGAATAGAATTAAATGATTCCTTGGGAAGAGGTTTCGTAAAGATATCAGCTAGTTGATCTTTCGTCCTGAGAAAAATTAAGCAAATGTCTTTCTTTTGCACATGATCGCGTAGAAAGTGATGTCTAATATCTATATGCTTAGTCCTACTATGCAACACAGGATTTTTGCTCAAATTTATTGCACTAGTATTATCACATAAAATAGGTGTATTTTCAAAATAAATGCCGTAGTCGCGGAGTTGATTTTTAATCCATAGTACCTGAGCATAGGTACTCCCTGCAGCAACGTATTCGGCCTCAGCTGTAGACAACGCTACACTGGTTTGCTTTTTAATTCCCCAAGATATTAAGCATGAACCGATGAAATGACATGTACCACTAGTACTCTTTTTATCAATTTTGCATCCGACGAAATCGGCGTCACTATATGCAACCAAATTAAAGTCCAAGCAAGAGGGATACCATAGACCTAGTCCGATGGTACCTTTCAAGTAACGAAAAATGCATTTACAAGCAATTAAATGTGATTCCTTGGGATTAGCTTGGAATCGAGCACATAAGCATGTAGCAAATATTCTGTCTGGCCTAGATGCAGTCAAATATAGCAAAGATCCGATCATACCTCGATTTAATTTTTGATCTACGTATTTGCCATTTTCATCTTTTTCAAGCTTTAATGAAGAGGACATTGGTGTTGAGATCACTTTTATACTCTCCATTTTGAATTTCTGTAGGAGATCGTTTGAGTACTTTGTTTGATGAATAAAGATTCCATCTTCGCATTGCTTGATTTAAAGCCCGAGAAAGAATGTTAATTATCCCATCATACTCATCTCGAACTTTCCTTTCATAAGATTAGAGAAATCTTGGCACAATGATTCGTTAGTAGCTCCAAATACAATGTCATCAACATAGATTTGGAAAACAAGTATATCATTATTCAATATTTTCACAAACAAGGTATTATCGACTTTACCTCTTTTATAATCATTTGCAATTAAAAATTGACTTAAACGATCATACCATGCTCGGGGTGCTTGTTTCAACCCGTAGAGTGCCTTGTTGAGCTTGTAGACGTGATCCGAAAATTGATGATCTTCAAAACCGGGAGGTTGCTTGACATAGACTTCTTCTTGAATGTAGCCATTCAAGAATGCACTTTTCACATCCATTTGAAATAGTTTGATCTTTTTGTGAGCGGCAAATGCACATAACAAACCGATGGCTTCGAGTCGAGCCACAGGAGCAAAACTTTCTTCATAATCAAGGACTTCCTCTTGATTATACCCTTGAGCGACCAAACGAGATTTATTTCGAATTGGGTAACCCTCTTTATCACTCTTGATTTTGTGCACCCATTTAGTTCCGATAATTGTTTTATCTTTAGGAGCGGGAACTAAATTCCATACATTATTGTGCATGAATTGTACAGGCTCCTCTTGCATTGCCATCACCCAACTTTCATCATCAAGAGCCTCGGATATATTCTTGGGAACTATTTCGGATACGAAAGCACAATGAGCCATATATTCGATGGTTCTCCTTCGGGTTTGAACACCATCTTCAATGTTTCCAATCACAAGATCTTTTGGATGGTCTTTGATGTGCCTTCAATTTTTCGGTAGACTCTCGATTGTCTTCTTTTGGATTTCTGAAATTTTCTCCATTTTGTTTGAGGGATGAGAGTCCGGAAAAATACCTGCATCATCAAAATATTCTACCATTCTCGGGGGTGAGATCATATCATTGAATTTAACATTAATGGATTCCTCGACTTTATTTGTTCTAATGTTATAAACACGATATGCTTTGCTATTTGTAGCATAGCCAAGAAATATTCCGGAATCGGATTTAGAATAAAATTTCCCCAAGTTATCCTTACCATTATTTAGGATAAACACATTGCAACCAAAAGGATGGAAATAAGATATATTTGGCTTTTTGCCCTTCCATAATTCATACGGAGTTTTAAGGTTAGTTCTACGAACATGGACACGGTTAATCACATAACATGCCGTAAAAATTGCTTCGGCCCAAAAGTATTGTGGAAGAGAGTATTCATTAAGCATAGTCCTTAACATTTCCTCCAAAGATTGATTTTTCCTTTCAACAAACCCATTTTGTTGAGGCGTTCTAGGAGCCGAAAAATTGTGATCAATACCATATTTGTCACATAAAAATTCAAACGGAGTGCAATCAAATTCACCTCCGTGATCGGTGAGAATTGAAATTATAGAAAGATTTTTCTCATTTTGCATCAAACGACACCATTTGGAAAACTCGAAAATATATCATCTTTATAAGCAATAAATCTAACCCAAGTAAAACGGGAATAATCATCAACAATGACCAAAGTATAAAGCTTACCATTTAGACTGACATATCTAGATGGTCCAATTAAATTCATATGCACAAGTTCAAGAATACGACTAGTGGAAACCTCGAATTTGGTTTAAAAGATTCTCGAGTATGTTTCCCTTTTATGCATGATTCACACAAATGCTTTCGATCAAATTTGAGTTTGGGTAAACCACGGACAAGATCGTATCTTGATAAAATAGAAATGATGGGTAGAGATGTATGCCCCAATTTACAATGCCATAAATATGCATTATCATCCAAAGTAATAAGACACTTTTCATTGAATGAACTTTTATCATTAAGATCGACAAAATAAATGTTTCCACATCTCAAACCGATGAATGCAATTTTATTATTTGTAAATGCCGTGCAATGAGTTTGCTCGAAGATAATTTTTAAACCTTCATCACAAAGTTGAGAAACGCTAAGTAAGTTATGATGCAAACCTTCAACAAATAATACTTTGTTGATAGAGGAAGAAGGTTCCTTACCGACTTTTCCGATGCCTTTAATTTTTCCCTTTTGATTGTCGCCAAAGGTCACATGTCCTTGTTCTTGATATTCGAGGTCTTCAAATAAGTTCTCGGAGCTGCACATGTGCCTTGAGCATCCACTATCAATGTACCACTTGCTTTTCCTTGGTGCCGGTACCTACAAAAATAGTGTTTCTTGGTTGTTTCGGTACTCAAGCCCTTTTGGGTCCTCCAAAGTTAACGATACTTATAGCATTAGGAACAATTGTCCCTTTTGGAACCCATATTTGTTTAACTTTGATGTTTCTTAAATTTGAACGAACGTTATCATGAACTCGTTGTTTGAAAGGAGTTTTTGAATTCTCGGCTTCGGTTTTCTTTATTTTGTCAAGGTTAATAAGGGATTGTTCCCTTTTAAACGGGTCGAAACCAAGGCCGTGTATTAATAATGGAGATTTTTGAATGGATAAGAGCTTTTCGAATTTCTCGTTTCCGAGAGTAAATTTGTTCAAAATATATTTTAGCTCCTTTTGAGTTTTCGTCAACTCGATTTTCAAAACGTTTTTTTCAAGGCATAAGGTATGGTCGAGCTCAATAGTTTTTCCCTTGTTTTGAAGAGACGATTTTTCGAGTTTTAAAGATTTTATTTTCCTCTTTAAGGACATATTTAATCTAACCATCTCGCCGTATTCTATGTTTAAAGATTCAAACGCACTTAGTAGCTCATCATCATGATGGACTTCTTGTGAATTGCAAAAATCGAAATTATCATATTCATCATCATTGAGTTTAGAGCTTACCTCGATATTGATTTTGGAGTCGAGTGCCATAAATGCTAGATTAGCATCGAGAGATCTTTCAATCTCCTCCTCGCCGTCACTCCAAGATGCGATTAGAACCTCCTTCTTTTTGAATCTTTCGACTTGAGGCTTTGAAGAGGATCCTCGACAATCCTTGGCATAGTGACCAGCTTGACCGTATTTCTGACAATTATTGTCGAACTTCTTTATAGGAACATAGGTATTCTTCTTTTATTCCGCCTTACCATCCCGACCAACGAAATTTCGCCTTCTTTGAATTAGATTTTTATATCTTCTAAAGTTCTTGGCATAGAGAGCAAGTTCCTCGTCGTCTTCATCCTCGGAAAAATCTTCCTCAACATTGCTATCAACATTGAATGTGACTACCTTTTCACAAGGCTTTGGTTTGGTACCTCTAGACTTGAGAACGATCTCATAATTGATGAGTGACCCGATGAGGGCACTAAACTCAAGCTTGTTGAGATCTTTGGACTCCATGATCGCGGTAACCGTGGCTTCCCATTCACGTGGCAACGAGCGAAGAATATTCTTAGCTTTGTCGCTACTAGATATAGGCTTTTCGAATGATGCAAGTCCATTGGTTATAGCCGAGAACCGATCCAACATATTGGTGATCGTTTCCTCATCCTTCATGGAGAAGAGTTCGTAGTCATGAAGTAGCATGTTGATTTTAGTCTCCTTAACTTGGGTGGTTCCTTCATGAGTTACTTCGAGGATTTCCCAAATTGCCTTTGCGCTTTCGTAGGAAGATATCCTATTGAGTTCTTCGGGATTAAGGGTGCAATAGAGAAGTTGAGTAGCAAGTGAATTGATGTGCGTGTTCCTCCAGTCCTCGTCGTTGAACTCGTCGAACTTTTTCAACGATCCATCTTCTTTCTTGGCGAGTTTCGGACCAAGTGCAATGACTTTCCAAATTTCAATATCATAGGCTTGAACGAATATAGCCATTTTCTTTTTCCATGTCATGAAATTGGAACCGTCGAAGAAGGGAGGATGGTTGAGAGCATTTCCTTCGATTTGGCCAAGAAGTGCCATTTGTGGATCTTTTTCCCTTAGGTGGTTAAACCTTTAAAAAGAGACCCGCTCCGATACCAACGGAAGAGATAAATTCACCACTAGAAGGGGGTTGAATAGTGGTAATGCGGAATATCGAACTTTCTCGCGATAAAAGAAAATAGTGCGGAAAGTAAAAGACTCAAAGATTTATAGAGGTTCGGCAACTTGCCTACGTCCTCTCTCCGACTTCTTTTTCTATTAGCTCAAGAACAACCACACGCTTGACTCGTCTTCGATCAGTCCGAGTACAACAACCGTTGCAACCGCTTGTCTTCTATTGGTCCAAGCACAACCAGTCTCAAAATAAACTTTGTTTATCTAGTGTTCTATCGGAACTAGATAATCCTTAATTACGAATATTGGAGTGTAATCCTAATAATGCCGGATCAAAAATTCTTACAACACCGGATTAGTGACTCTAAATTCGTTTCTATAATGCTCTTGTATGAGTGATGCAACACTCACAACCAAATGAAAGAATACAAAGTATAATAAATATTACAAGATGTATCACTCTTTGTATCTTTCTTCTCACAACTTAGAATGCAATAAAAGATAGAAAAATGAGCTCAAGAATGCTTTGATTGCTTGTATACTAGAATGCTTGAAGTTGTGTGAGTGATACCCAAGTCCTATGGGTATTTATAGTATCAAGTCCTTCTTCATATGCTGAAATCTGTATTATTAGCGTGCACTAATAATACCTCCATAGCGTGTGCAATCGTTCTATGACTTGGCCGATCTGAACGGTCACAAAACTGTTCCAACGGTAAAATTATATGTCTAGCGTGTGCTAGTCATACCTTCGTAGCGTGCGCTAACGGTTGGTCAATAGGTCTTCAATCTTGACTTTAGATTATGTCGGTTTGTATCCCCAACGACTCTTTCCCAACGAATATATTTATACTTAGCGTGCGCTACCAATTGTATATAGCGTGCGCTAGTATTATTTAATATTAACTTCCCAGATTTCTCGGATCTCCTTTTGACTTCTGCGTTTCAATGGGTAAATTGTCCAACGTTAGAAATTTGAATGTTTTAGCGTGCGCTAATAAGTGTTGAATATCGTGTGCTATATACTTTCCTCACTAACGTACGTTAGCTTGTATAGAGTACGTAAGTGCTTCCTTATTTTGAGTGCAGTGGCTACTGGACTACCAAACATGTTTTCCGGTAGCGTGCGCAAGATTTCCTAGGTAACGTGCGCTAATGAGTCAGATTAGCGTGCGTAAATATTCTTCCGTAGCGTGCGCAGATGAATTCCTTCTTTTCTTTCCTGACCTTACTGTCCTCTCTGACTGAGATGCGATAGTGTGCGTTAGATAAGGAATATAGCGTGCGCTAATTTTGTAATATAGCGTGCGCTGATAATAGATACTTTGCATGCGTAAGCCATCAGGTAGGATTCCAACTTGACTGCAGCTGATTTGACTTGCCTGCATATGAGCTTCGATAGCGTGCACTACGATGCATTATGTAGCGTGCGTTAGGAACATTTTTCATCTTCAATAGAGCAGCTTACTGAGATAGATTTTATTAAATGTTTTGGATCTAATCATCATCAAAATACTTTTGAGTCAACACTAGGGATTTAAATTCCTTGAATTTATCAAAAGTTTCAGACTTTTGTTTTATTAAGTACACGAATCCATACCTGATATGGTCATCAGTGAATGTAATGAAATACTGAAAGCCATCCCGTGCCACTTCAAAAGGGCCACAGACGTCGGTATGGATCAATCCAAGTTTTTCAGCAGCTCTTTCAAAAGTCCCTGCGAAAAGTAACTTAGTCATTTTGCCTTGAAGGCAAGATTCAAAAGTTGGATAGGGATCTGATCCCAGTGGACCCGTAAGCCCATCTTTCTCCATTTTTATAAACTTTGGTCTGACTAATATGACCAAGTCTAAGATGCCACTTAAGTGCTTGGTTCGTTTCATCCCTACCACGCTTCCTAGTTATAGTGTTCACAGTTGTTTATTCTTTAGATTTAAATGGTATAAACCATTTAATAATGTAGCAATACCAACCAATTTATTTCTGAAATAAATACGATAGGACCCATCTCCAATAAAGAAGTAAAATCCCTTTCGGTCCATAACCGGAATTGATACAATATTCTTGTGCCCCTTGGGAAAAACAAGCACATCATCTAAAGTAAGAATAAAACCAGATTCTAAATCCAACATGAGGGATCCGATATCAGAAGCCTCGACACTATGCCCACTTCCGACGGTGACCATCACCTCCCCTGAATCCAACTTACTACTTCGTTCCAGATCCTGATTCATTGTACAAATGTGAGAACTCACATCGGAATCAAGTATACAAGAAGTAGAATATACAGTTACAGGACAATTTGCTTCTAAAACTAGTAGTTCCGTACCTGAAGGCGCACTACGGTCAAGCTTTGGACAGTACCTCTTCCAGTGGCCTAGCTCACCGCAGTTGAGGCATACATCCGTTTTCTTGGCCCCCTTGCTCTTTTGAACCATTGGGGCATTGCCCTTTCTCCTGTCGATCTTAGCTATTGGACCTAACTGCTTCATGTTCTTTTTATTTTTATTCTTGGACTTCTAAGTCTCAGAAGAAATCACAAGTGTAGCTTCCTTTCCCTTTGTCTTCATCTGAGACTGGGCAGTCGTCAGTTTGTACATTAACCCAGCTAAGTTACATGCAATCTCATTGCAGTTGAAGTTTATGACAAATTGGGAAAAGGAGTCAGGAAGTGACTGCATGATAAGGTCAGTTTGGAGAGATGCATGCATCTGAAAATCAAGAGCTTCCAATCTCTCAATCATCGAGATCATCTTGAGGACATGGTCCCAAACCCTCTCTCCTTCCTTCATCCTGGCGCCGAATAATTGCTTCGATATCTCATATTTAGCAGTTCGGCTATGCTCTCCATAGAGCTCAGCCAGGTGCGCTAAGATAGCTTGCGAAGACGTCATCTTATCATGGGCAAGTTGAAGCTCATTGGTCATTGAGCCTAACATGTACCCTCACACTTTTATGTCGTCTTTTACCCATTTCTCATGGGAATCGACATCTTCCTGATTGGCTCGGGTTCTTGCAGGAGCTGCTGGGATGTACGCCTCCAAGACGTATCCCAGCATTTCCATAGTTAGGACAATCCTCAAGTTCCGAAGCCAGTCCACATAGTTCGGACCAGTCAGGACGTTCTTTTCCAGTAGTATAGCGAGTGGGTTCATTGTGATATTGAGAGTTTTGTTAACTGCAGAGAATAATTTAAGATTCGTTAGTGATTGTTTAATTATGATCTGAGTAAAGAATTTAAGGACTTTCTTTATTCATAACTCGGCTCCCACAATTTTATCGGCATTTACATACTTCCATATTAAATCCGGAAGTCTTGGGTGACTTCATAGTGGTGATCAATTTCTTTACAAAATTTAATAGAGGGCAACCATACGGTTTCTATTCTATTATTCTTTATAAAGTGGTGTCTAACACCAACCCATCTAATGGATGATTCGATCTTTTTTTACCCCGAGTTCACTTGCCCTCAACCCATTCGGTTTCTATGGCTCGCTGAACTATCTAAGTTTAAACCGTCAACTCCTATTACTCTGACAATTGAATCTTACCCGGCAACCCATATGGTTTATAGGGGTTTGATTTGTCACAACCAAAGGCATCTAATGCACTCTAGGAATTTATCAACTTTCCCCAAAAATATTACCCCGACATACTCGGAAGAATAATATTCTGGTTTAAATTTCAATTTTCCATGAGTTTGACGGAGGGTAGGAAACCTCGTAACCTTTATAACTCAGCGTTTGTAAGTGGGAGTATTAATGCGATTATATATTACACTTTGCACATTAATCCGTTTATAAGCGCGGTTTGTCGGTTTGTTTGTTTGCCGTACAAAAAAACATACACAACCTAAAACTAACAACATGCAGTTCATGGACCGTTCCTAGAACAAAAACATTATAATCCAATTACATGTCTTCGGTCTTGAATCTTCGTCTTCTCGATCGGATCTTCCTCCGGTCTTCGTCATTACATATAAATTTTACATTTGAAAAGTTGCATCCTATACAAATTTCTAGTAAAATAAACAGGCTCAAAATGGCCTTTACAACCCAATCGAACAAAACAAACGATTCAAAATTAATGCAACAATTACATTAAATAAATGGCAATAATGATTAATCTAAAATTGATCTAATCAATTAAAATTAATCCAACAATTAAAATTAATCTAGTTAATTTACTTAACTGTTAATTTTAATTTGTTCCGGACAAAATAAATATTTCATTAAATTAATTCCCTTAAAATAAAGTTACCATAATTAAATTTTAGTCAAATTAAATCCAATGTATTTTGTGGGAAATTAATTTACCGAACGAAATATAAAAAATGAGTCGTAAAACACAAGGCCCGGGCCAAGCCCCCGGCCCCGGCCGGCCAATGACCAATGACCAGCCTGACCCCGTGACCCAAATTTCCGCCATTTTACGGCTCGTTCTTTTTTTCGTCCAGAATCCAAAAATAATATTTTTTTAATTTTTATATTACACAATTAAATCAGTTTTTCAAAAGAAAAATAGATTTATATTGTAACATAAAATTATGAAAAATAATTTTTAGATGAACAATTAAACATCAACAATTAATACAATTATGATTCTAAATCATAAAAATAATGAAGCATTCCAAATGCAAATATCGAATATACGATCGCATAGACCACGCTCCGATACCACTGTTGGGATTCGGTGATAAAAAAAAGAGATACGCAGCAGAAAATAAATCGATCCAACCGGATAAAACCAAATCCCAAAAACTGGTCAATCAAGCATCATATAAACGAATATAAAAGGACGAAGATGAAATTAAGATGTCTTACCCTCGTAGACCTTTGATAATATCTTCTTGATTCCGAGCACGAACACGAATCCAATCGAACGAGCTTTTGGAAATTTCCGAGCACCGAAAGCACCGTGCCTCTACGTATCACGCGTCGGAAGATGACTGGAAAATATTTCTATTAATTTATACTCCAAGTATGCGGCTAGAAATTAATAGAGTTAGCTTATATATAATTTTATAAATACTCTAAGTATTTTATAAAAATTATTTTCTCTCAAATACACTTAGAAATCAAATGATAAAGCTTGAAAATAACCTCCCCCTTTTTCCCTCAAAACTCACAGCCAATCACCATTTGGTGGAATGAAGATGTGTTGTTTTTATAACATAAAAACACATCACATCACACATCATGCCAAGAATCAAAAAGTATAAATTATACACCATGTATAATTAAAGTCCCCACATCAAATAAATAAACCATCAAGTCAAAATAGATGATAATACACCATGTGAGGTGAGTGGGGGGGGGGGGGGGGCAAGGGAGGAGAAAAAGTGGTTGGTTCGATTCGCTCCATGAAACAAACCATCGTGTATCTAATCCGATAGATAAACCTTGATACGTTTCAATATTAATACAGTTAATTAATCCAATTAATCAATTATATTAAAAATAATTTCTCTAAGAAATAATATGAATAAATTATTTACCCAGTGATTTATTTAATTCACGAAACCGATTTAATTTATCAAATAAATTAAATTAGACATCCAATGTCCAATATTAACCAAGAGAGAATAAGCTAAATATAACCCGTCGTCAATTCCTGTGCCGCGACTCTGTAGGTTCGTCTTAGTTAGCATTGGGAGGATCCAATGTGTGTTAGCACCACTTAGCCAGTCTCGTGGCTCACACCGTAACCTAACTGAGAATGAATGATAGGATCATTCCAAAACCATTATGTCGTGAATACCGTATACGTATAAACCCTTCAATCATATGTCCCGGTCAAGTATTAGGGTCATGGTAAAGTCAAACCCCACTGTAACTTGACTCTATGCTTTCTGTTAATGCAAATCGAGATCCAACTAGCTCTGAATGCTTTGGCCAAAGACTTATGATCTTATTTGCCATTAACCGCATAGGACATTTACCTGCTTACTAACAGGAGAAAGAATCCTATCTTGGTAATCAGTAGAGACTACTACTTGCCCACTAAGTTGCATTTCGAGGTTGACCCCACCAACTGGCAATCGGATCGAACTACTCTAGTGACTAACTTAATGTCACAAGCACATCTCCTACTGAAAACCGTATACCTATCACAATCTTTCAATTCAATCATTGACAATCCGTGAGTGATTTCCATGTGGACCGAATCGAGTTGAGTCGTGTTCGAGTATACTAATCCCATTACCATACCTATAACGTGTGCTCCCACTAACTGTTAGTGAAGACAGGCACTCTACATGTCAAATTACACGTTATACAAGTCTTGTCTAAACTTACTGCCCAATTAAGTTTTATCAAGCATTCAAGCTATAAATGTAATATCCGCAATTTCGATTTCCGGTAATATCGTTTTTTTCGACGGAAGTCCGTTTTTATGACTCGTCATTGACCATTTTGTCTTTTCGAGAATGATTAATTCTGCACTTTTTGTCATTCGAGTTCGTTTCGGTATCGTTTTGTTGAGTTCCGTGTTCTTAAGCGACTTTTCCACACCTGAGTTCGATTCTTGTGAATCTCGTCCGAAATTGTTGTTCCGAGTTTCTCGTAAGTTCATTTAATGTTATTATTCATGTCGCGAGCTTTGGTTTGGTGTTTCGATCGTGTATCGTGTATTTCGGATGTTTTGGGCCGTTTTCGTAATTTCCCAAAGTTTGGGTTAATTACTTCCGTTGTCGAATTCCGATACTTCGGGTGGTCGGAATTATGTGTTTACTTAGCTCTTAAGTTCGTCTTTGCGAGTACTTCATAACCGTATCTTCGGTTTATATTCAGGTTCGGGTTTCGGGGTTGTCCGGGCCGTCAGAGTGGCCACGACCGAGTCACGGCCGGAGCAGGGCCTGGCCTGGCCGAGTTACGGCCGTAAGGTGCCGGTTACGGCCGTACGTGTTCGGAAGACATGGCCGGACGAGTCCGATTCTTGCCGTAAGAAATTTGTCGATTCTGGCCGTCTGGTGCCAGGCAGTGTTCGGACGAATGCCGGTTACGGCCGTAAGGACCTGCCGGGTACGGCCGTAAGTGCCGAGTTACGGCCGTAAGCGATCGGAAGGCACTGGGCGTATTTTGGCGAATGCCGGTTACGGCCTTAAGGCCCTGCCGGTTACGGCCGTAACCCTGCCGGCTATATATAGTCCTGGCTCGGCCATATTTCGTTTTTTCTCACTTTTTCCTCGTTTTTGTGCGGCTGCGGACGGGAGTGACTGTTAGGAGATGTTCTTGGCCGATTCTACTCTTTTCCAAGGTACTTTGGAAGATCCTTGTTGATTATATCGTCATTCAATCCGTGTTCTTCGTCGAATCGAGGTAATCACTTGAAATCTCCTAGGGTTGACTTTCGAGATTTCTTTTTAATCTTTGTTGTTCGTCCGATTTCGATGATTTGGTAGATGTTATTGAACCTTATTAATCGTGTTCTATGGGTTGTATATCCATATTTCGGATTTGTTCAACTCGATTGATGATTCGAGTGTTCTTGGGAATTATCGAACATTGAATGTTCGATTAAATGTCCGAATGAGTTCCCTTTGATAGTTTGTTGGGATTTCCATTGTTTTCGGCCTTGATTCTCGTTGTAATCATGTTTTATTGTTCCTTACGGAGGATTATAGGTGCTCGATGATTCCGATGTTGAATTCCGTTGGTGATTGATGATTCATGTGGTGTTATTATCGTAGTAATTGCGGTACTATCGCGTTCTTGATAGTGTTCGGGAGTTCGGGGTCGTTCGACCGTATTTCATCCGTCGTCTTGTTGCGATCGTGGTTTCGAGGCAAGTACCTTGTTCATACGCTTCTCGTTTTGTGGATATGATGATCGGTGGTCGTCTTGGTGTGTTTGTTTGGTCATTTGAAATGATTTTCCAAGAGATTCGTTTTGGCCTCATTAAGGGCTCTTTTTAAAAATGTTTGTGTGTTTTGTGAACGGTGTGTTTTGGGGAATTGATTATGATTTGATTGTTTTGAACGTTGAGGGCTTTGGTGATACCCCTGTTGTTTCAAGTTATGGAATCACGTATTCCGCGTTAATCGTATTGTGTTGTGCTGAGTTTGATAACGATGTCGAGTAAGTGGCCATCTCTAGTAAGTATTATAGATGAGCTTATATTCTTAGCATATTAGTATTGCATGAGTAACATGTGTGTGTATATGCTCACTACGGGTTAGATCCAACGGGATCTCGGTAGGGGTCCACAGAGACGTGGATCGACGAGCTTGCTTTTAACCACTACGCGTTAGATCCGATGGGGTCTCGGTAGGGGTACACAGAGACGTGGATCGACGGTTAATTGTGGTGCATTTTACAAATGTGTTTTGAGATTGGCGTTTCCGGAAACGAGTGTTTTGATCGGCTTTCATGATTGCATGCATTGACTAAGTGTGTAAGAGGTAAGTTGTTCGTTTGGCCTACTTGGCTAGGATGGCACTAGAGTATTTTGTCGTATGTGTTTTAGTCATTTAATTATGGGGTTTTGATGTTGGAAAACGAACCTTGCTATCGTTCTCGTGTACTGTGATTTGATGTAATTTGGGGCTAAAATCCCAACGGTTTTGTAAAGGTCATTTTACGGAAAATAAACCTTCGGGGCGGTGACCCCATTCGTATTTTGAGTTTTGGAAAGAGAAGGATTCGATAATCCTAATTTGTTTTCTATTAGAACTCCCGAAGGCATATCAAACCATTTTGTAAACTATTTTCCCTTGATTGGTGATTCTCTCGTTTTTTAGAAAGTTTTACTCAAACTCTTACCTCGGGAAGTACTTTCTTGTTATGTTGGAATCTTTGAGGATTCTTGATCGTTCTTATTCTTGGAACTTGAATTGTATTACTCATATTTTTGCACTTTGTACTTGCACTAGCAAAATAGTGGAATTTTGCTAACCCCCGAGAAATTGTGGGGCGGATGTCTGTATTACATTCAGGTTTCAGGGAGCATGGTACAGGGTCGGCACGAAGGATGATGAAAGATGATCGATACTAATCACATGAGTAACCGTACGTTGTTGTATTGGTTCAGTTGTATTTTATTTCCGCTGCAGTATATTTTCCCCGTTGTACGGGAGCATTTTGTATTCGACCCCTGCGTGGGCATGTATTGAGTTGTATGTATTTATTGAAAGACCAAATCGGTCTACTGAGTCATTTTTAGCCTTAAAGGCATTGTTGATATGTTCAACGTTGTTTACCAGCCTGGTAGATCCTTGAGGAAAGGGTCTACGGCGTGTAATATCCCTGAGTGGATTGGGGGTGTTACAATAATGGTATTAGAGCTTAGGTTGTGGAAACCTAGGCTGTCGGGTCAAGTCGTGTTGTTTGTGTCTTGCTTCGTCGGATTTTATCTGACTGAGTCGTGTCGCGACGCGTCGTCTGAGTTTGTTGGTTGTGATTAGGATCGTGGGGCGATCATCATCTTCGTGTGACCTGTGGATGTAAGTCTCCCTTCTTTGTATTTGTGCCTCGTCTGATGCGAGTTATAGGTATGATTATGAGTTAATTGACGAAATCCTCTTATGGATTTTGATTTCGTGATATGTGGTTAATTGACTCTCATATTTCAGTCATATGAGGAGTAGTGTTGCTGGATTGTGCATGTTGGACTGTATTTCTTTTATCCGCTGCGTGAGTTCTTTTGTAATGGCTTCGGTATTTTACCGACTGAGTTTTATTTCGAAAACCGATTCCCTTAACCGAGTTTTTGGCATTATGGCCTTGATCGTTTTGGCGAAATTCTTATGACGGTATTTAGTATTTTGTAAATGGCTTTTGTGAGTTTTTGAAATATTACCGTCATCGGCCTTTTTGGCGTTTTTGTAAATGGTTTTTAGCCTGATGGGTTTCAGCGCGGGACCCACGGTGCTATAATGTTCTGTGTAATTACCTGAAATTTTTGGGCATTCTAGCCCATTGAATTATCTTTGAAAACCTTGAGTATCTTAGAAAATAAATTTCAAGACGTACTTTTAAAATGATTTATTTTCTCGTGGTACATCCAAGGTGCCACAATATGTTTCAAAATTGTTCTACCTCGAGGACCAAAATGTTTTGAGATATTTTCAATGTTTTAGAAACATTTTTACTTAGACCCGAGGGTCGAATATTCTGAAATTTTTTCACTAAGATAAAGTGTCCTCATTTCTATCAAATGCGAAATGGTTCTCCAAAGTCTCGATAACGAAGTTTTACATTTGTACTTTTTTTAAAGGTGATACTCAAGATCAACCGATATTTTTCTAAATTATTTTCAAAAGGTGGTTTTCATTTTTAAAACCTATCCATTCCCGTTTGAGGGCTGGGTATGTATGTATGATGTTCGCGTTGTCGTTATGATGTTTGCTCCCGAGTATGATCGAATTGGTGGCATGAACGTCGAGGCGTTGCCACGCATTTGTTGTACTAGCCCTCTGTGAGAGGTTTGAACTGATGTTTACTGTTTATCACCTCGTGGTGATTTGCGTGTTGTCGCACGAGTGTGATTTGTTAAAACTTGTATTTTTGTGCGTTTATGCACATGGGTGATTGTTTCATGATGTTTGCGATTGTGTGCTGGCTATCGTTCGGGCTGTTGTAATCGTCGAACGATGCCGTTGTTGTTGTGATTTTTGTATGCGTTGATATGTTATGCTGAGTTGGCATCTCCGGTATGTTGTTTTGCGGTGTTATGTTCCATTGTATCGAGCATCCGTATTTTTGGTATGCCGAGCCGAGGCATTTCAACCGTGATGTGCCGGGGGAATGTACGTGCAATTTGTCCTTCCTCGCCTGTGACGCATTTCAAGTGCGGACTCGAGGGACATCATGTTTAGTTTTGTGAGTTGATTACCGAGCCTTCCGAGGCACGGACTTGAGCATTGATTTCAGGACCAGCTCCGAGGAGTCCCTGAGGGGCGTGGTCTATCAGTTGTATGTTATGTTATTTTGTTACCTTGTTATTTCGAACTTCGGAAATTAAGTTCTTTTATTCGAAGTGGATCGGATTTGGAACTTCTGTGTTTTCGACTCTGTCGACTCGTTTATGTTCGTTAACATTTTCTGAGCTTGCTCTGTCCCTTGCTTTTATTGATCGAACGAGTGTGGTATTGTTTCGGAATAACTCATTTGTCGTTGTGACTTTTCAATTGCTATTCCCTTTCCTGTGGACCTTATGTGAACGCATATCTCGTTGTTTTCATCGGATCATATATTGTCTTGAGTCGAGATGTGAACCTTCGAGTTGTTGTTTGAATTTTATTGTTCTTTGTGATCCGAACATGATTGTTCGATTTTTGTTGTCTCGATCGTTGTGGTTCGATCATTGATTGTTCAGTTTTTGTTGACCCCGTTTCGTGATTGTTAGGCGTTCAGACTCCTTCCTAATTTCCTTAAGTTCGGAAAATTAGTATCGTTTTCGATCTTCCAACCCTTGGGTTGTGGAATTCCGTATTTGTTCAGTGATTGGCTCGCGTGTTGATTGATGTACCGTTAGGTTGGTCAATCGTGTTGATTTTCATTCGTTATGTTTTGCGATTGTTCGGATAATCGACCTGATTGTTTTATCTGTTTGATGACGCTTGTCACTTGTTGGTTTTATTATGTCTCTACCGGTGGTGTTGTGATGGTCGTCGTGGAGCGTGTTTTCACGCCTTATATTCCTTTGCGTTGCTTGTAACGTTTCGCCGTTGGGCATAAGTTACGCGTTTCTTGTGTATCTCGTTGAGTTTTCCTGGTGGGATATTGCTTCTCCCTACTCGTTTTAAGTTTCGGGACGAAACTTCTTTTAAGGAGGGTAGTATGTAATATCCGCAATTTTGATATCCGGTAATATCTTCTTTTTTCGACGGAAGTCCATTTTGACGACTCGCTCATGACTGTTTCGTCATTTCGAGAATGATTAATTCTGCACTTTTTGTCATTCGAGTTCATTTCGGTATCGTTTTGTTGAGTTCCGTGTTCTTAAGCGGCTTTTCCGCACTTGAGTTCGATTCTTGCGAATCTCGTCCGAAACTGTTGTTTCGAGTTTCTCGTAAGTTCATTTAATGTTATTATTCATTTTGCGAGCTTTGGTTTGGTGTTTCGATCGTGTATCGTGTATTTCGGATGTTTTGGGCCGTTTTCGTAATTTCCCAAAGTTTGGGGTAATTACTTCCATTGTCGAATTCCGACACTTCGGGTGGTCGGAATCATGTGTTCTCTTAGCTCTTAGATTCGTCTTTGCGAGTACTTCGTAACCGTATCTTCGGTTTATATTTAGGTTCGGGTTTCGGGGTTGTTCGGGCCGTCGGAGTGGCCACGGCCGAGTCATGGCCGGATCAGGGCCTGGCCTGGCCGAGTTACGGCCGTAAGGTGCCGGTTACGGCCGTACGTGCTCGGCAGAAATGGCCGGACGAGTGCGATTCTGGCCGTAGAAATTTGTCGATTCTGGCCGTCTGGTGCCGGCGATGTTCGGACGAATGCCGGTTACGGCCGTAAGGACCTGCCGGTTACGGCCGTAAGTGCCGAGTTACGGCCGTAAGGCCCTGTCGGTTACGGCCGTAAGCGATCGGCAGGCGCTAGGCGGATTTTGACGAATGCCGGTTAAGGCCGTAAGGCCCTGCCGGTTACGATCGTAACCCTGCCGGCCATATATAGGCCTGGCTCGGACAGACTTCGTTTTTTCTCACTTTTTCCTCGTTTTTGTGCGGCTGCGGACGGGAGTGACCAGTAGGAGGTGTTTTTGGCCGATTCTACTCTTTTCCAAGGCACTTTGGAAGATCCTTGTTGATTATATCGTCATTCAATCCGTGTTCTTCGTCGAATCGAGGTAATCTCTTGAAATCTCCTAGGGTTGACTTTCGAGATTTCTTTTTAATCTTTGTTGTTTGTCCGATTTCGATGATTTGGTTGATGTTATTGAACCTTAGTAATCGTGTTCTGTGGGTTGTATATCCATATTTCGGATTTGTTCAACTCGATTGATGATTCGAGTGTTCTTGGGAATTATCGAACATTGAATGTTCGATTAAATGTCCGAATGAGTTCCCTTTGATAGTTTGTTGGGATTTCCGTTGTTTTCGGCCTTGATTCTCGTTGTAACCATGTTTTATTGTTCCTTACGGAGGATTATAGGTGCTCGATGATTCCGATGTTGAATTCCATTGGTGATTGATGATTCATTTGGTGTTATTCTCGTAGTAATTGCGGTACTATCGCGTTCTTCATAGTGTTCGGGAGTTCGGGGCCGCACGACCGTATTTCATCCGTCGTCTTGTTGCGACCGTGGCTTCGAGGCAAGTACCTTGTTCATACGCTTCTCGTTTTGTGGATATGATGATCGGTGGTCGTCTTGGTGTGTTTGTTTGGTCATTTTAAATGATTTTCCAAGAGATTCGTTTTGGCCTCGTTAAGGGCTCTTTTAAAAATATGTGTGTTTTGTGAATGGTGTGTTTTGGGGAATTGATTATGATTTGATATTTTTGAACGTTGAGGGCTTTGGTGATACCCCTATTGTTTAAAGTTATGGAATCACGTATTCCGTGTTAATCGTATTGTGTTGTGCTGAGTTTGATAACAGTGTCGAGTAAGTGGCCATCTCTAGTAAGTATTCTTGATGAGCTTATATTCTTAGCATATTAGTATTGCATGAGTAACGTGTGTGTGTATGCTCACTACGGGTTAGATCCGACGGGGTCTCGGTAGGGGTCCACAGAGACGTGGATCGACGAGCTTGCTTTTAACCACTACGGGTTAGATCCGACGGGGTCTCGGTAGGGCTCCACAGAGACGTGGATCGACGGTTAATTGTGGTGCATTTTACAAATGTGTTTTGAGATTGGCGTTTCCGGAAACGAGTGTTTTGATCGGCTTTCATGATTGCATGCATTGACTAAGTGTGTAAGAGGTAAGTTGTTCGTTTGGCCTACTTGGCTAGGATGGCACTAGAGTATTTTGTCGTATGTGTTTTAGTCGTTTAATTGTGGGGTTTTGATGTTGGAAAACGAACCTTGCTATCGTTCTCGTGTACTGTGATTTGATGTAATTTGGGGCTAAAATCCCAACGGTTTTGTAAAGGTCATTTTACGGAAAATAAACCTTCGGGGCAGTGACCCCATTCGTAATTCGAGTTTTGGAAAGAGAAGGATTCGATAATCCTAATTTGTTTTCTATTAAAACTCCCGAAGGCATATCAAACCATTTTGTAAACTATTTTCCCTTGATTGGTGATTCTCTCGGTTTTTAGAAAGTTTTACTCAAACTCTTGCCTCGGGAAGTACTTTCTTGTTATGTTGGAATCTTTGAGGATTCTTGATCGTTATTATTCTTGGAACATGAATTGTATAACTCGTATTTTTGCACTTTGTACTTGCACTAGCAAAATAGTGGAATTTTGCTAACCCCCGAGAAATCGGGGGGCAGATGTCTGTATTGCATTCAGGTTTCAGGGAGCGTGGTACAGGGTCGGCACGAAGGATGATGAAAGATGATCGATACTAATCACATGAGGAACCGTACGTTGTTGTATTGGTTCAGTTGTATTTTATTTCCGCTGCAGTATATTTTCCCCATTGTACGGGAGCATTTTGTATTCGACCCCTGCATGGGCATGTATTGAGTTGTATGTATTTATTGAAAGACCAAATCGGTCTACTGAGTCATTTTTAGCCTTAAAGGCATTGTTGAGATGTTCGACGTTGTTTACCAGCCTGGTAGATCCTTGAGGAAAGGGTCTACGGCGTGTAATATCCCTGAGTGGATTGGGGGTGTTACAATAAACACTTCTAGTGCCTATGTCCTTATCTCCATAAGGAGTAGAATGTTCTCTCTCAAATGCAAGGACTATTATTCTATATACCAAATCACAATGCTAGTGATATACAATAATATAGAAATAATAATTGCCTTATTAAATATAATATTCATAATTTCAATACAATTGCTCTCACTCTCTCATCCTACGAGTGGCATTCGAGGGCATATTCCTAACAGAAGCATCCACCAATACCATAAAGTACCTAAATGGTTCGCATTCTGGGTGGATGGATCCACAATTATCTCCTTGTATACGTTGTAAGAATGGGATATTCGCTTTAGTGTCTTTAGTGTAGGAAGGTCTCACTCATACTTTAGCTAAAGAGCAGGCTTTGCAGAATAAGCGATGTGCTTTTGACATAGTCAATTGCTTAGAAGGGGCATATGTCTCTATTTCTTTAGATGACATAGCATGATTAACATCAATACTGTTCTTTGTGTTGAGTTGTTGCCCTTTTTCACTCGAAAGAAAGGATGTCCGTGCGATTTCTTTAGGATACGGATCATCATATCTCGACCAGGATGACCTAGTCTATCATACCAAATCCTATATGAGTCTTTATCCCAAATTTCATTTATGGTGACAGCATAGGATTTGAATACCCTAATGGTTGTGGTGTACAGTCCACAATTTTGACTCTTAAGTTTTTCTAATATGCGTTTACGTCCACATTCATTAGATGTAATATAAAGGAACTCGATTCCATTCTCACAGTGGGTTTCGACGTGGAAACCATTGCTACGTATATCTGTAAAGCTTAGTAAGGTTCAAGGGGCCCTAGGTGCGTATAGAGCATCGGTAACTCAGAGAAGAGTCCCGTTAGGCAATAAAAATCGGGCATTGCCTCGCCTTTGGATGAGTTGGGAGGACCCACTCATCGTGGTTACCGAGGATTGACATGCAACTAATTCAGTGAATAGAAGTCTATTCCTAAGAATGGTGTGGGCGGTCCCACTGTCAACCAAACATTCAAGTTCTCCTCGATTCATTCCTACGAAAAAAGAGGAAAAAAATTTGAACCATAAACATGCAAGCAATATTCGTTTCTTTGAAATAAAGCTAAGGATATAGCGTAAGCAATAAAAATATCTTGTTCTAGAAAAACAAAGTTTCATCAAACCATTACTGAAAATAAAACATCGATAAAATCGTTCTTAGGTAACAATGCCAAATGTAAATGAGAAAGTAAACATAATGATGACATTCAGTCATAAAGGGGTGCCTCTAATGACTGTGACATGTATGTCTCATTGCGATTATCGGTGACTGTGAAATTGACATTGGGGGACTCGTGAGTATCTTCCTCCATATAGTGAGCCTCCCATTCTTTGGACTCTCTATATTTCTTGTAGTGTGCTGTGACTTGCTTGCTTGCATGGTAGTTCTTGTACCAATGTCCAGCATCTCCACATAGATAGCACGGTTCATCGCCAACTCTGACTTTGGGAGCGACATGGGAGGTAGGTGCTTTGTTTCCTTGGCTAGAAGATCCGGGAGCACCATGTATTCTCATTACATTGGAAGAACCCCCACGTCCTCGACCACTATACCCTTTTCCACGTTGTGGTTTGGGGTTACCATGACCAGTCCTCTCTGCATTGGGGTTCTTTCCACCTTCCACTTTGCCATAGTTGGACTCGGGAACTTTCTTTGTCTCAGCTCACTAACACTTCATTGTGCCTCTCAGCCACTTGGAGTAGGTTGATAAGCTTATTGAAGGTAGTGATACGTTTGTTGTCATACTTCAGCCTATACTGGTTCGCTAGTATAAGGGCAGAAGTAGGGAAGGTGGAGAGTGTTTTCTGGATCATATCATCTTCTGTAAGGTCCTTTCCACAGAAATTAAGGCGTGCCTTCAGACGAAGCATATATTTGTTGAAATCGCTGATCCGTTTATAATCAAGCAAGCGGATTTTATTCCACTGCATGGTCAACTCTGGGAACAAGGTATTGTGGATGTTCCCAAAATGGCCCTTAAGGGCATCCCACAGTTCTTTCGGGGATTTCAACTGCATATATTCCCATCTTAGGCTGGGGTCGATATGTCGCCTAAGGAACATTAATGCACTAGCTTTGGTTTTGTCAGACGGTATTTCGCCTGCTTTTTCAAAGATAGTAGCAATATAGTCCTTAGTGACAAAAGTGGTCTCGACGTCAGAAATCCATCTATGGCACTCAAGTCCTTCTGAGTCCAAGATGTCAAATTCAGGACGAGTTGGATCAGCCATCTTGAGACAAGAAAAAAAAGGAAAATGAGTTTTCACAGTATATCATGAGTACTTTCCATGATAAAATTTTCAATAATGTGGAGGGTTATTATTTTTCAGAACCAATATATGGTCAAAATTACTTTTAATGCTATTGAAGGTGACCAATGAAATTACTTTATCATGGTTTGAGTTGAATTTAGGCAGTAGATATAAGTCCTTTAAAATCTACCAATGATGAAGCATAATTTGCATGCCATATCTATATATGTATGGAAATATATGTATATTTATAGGTATAGTCACATAGTCCTAGAAATATATCTATACACGTATATATGCAGTCAAAGAGGAGTCTTATGCCGCAATAATTATTAATTCAACGTGAATTTAATTTAATTCAAGTTGCTTTAAGTAATTCGCTTTAATTTAATTAAAAATTATTAATGCATCATGCTTTTGATTTAATTAAGCATAAATAAATTACGGTGTATAAATATGCAATCAAGGATATATAAAAAGTCTAAAAATTGTACATTGCAGATAGTATGGTTCGTATTGTGTACTTTACTTCGTGAATAGGGGCAGAAAACGGACTGGTGAGAAAAAAATGGGACTGCCGAGCGGGTCGGGCCGGGTCAGCAGTCGGGTCAGGTCTGGGTCAGCAACCGGGTCGAGTTTGGTTCAGCAATTAGGTCGAGTCTGGGTCAAGAATCGGGTCTGTGGTGGATGAGCGGCCGTAAAATTGCAATGGACGGCCGACAATCGGTCTGGTGGCGAAGCGGGCGAACTGGAGATGAGCGACTAGACAATTGGGTTGAAGATGACCGGTGGCGGGTTCCTCTACAGTGGTGGTTTGCGGTTTGGTGCAGATACGTGATCGGAGCTGTGGTTCGCGATTAGGGGCGACTGGCCAGGGTTGGTCGCGGGGGTTCACGGGTCTGGGTGGTAGACTGGAGGTAGGCCGCGGGAGGGTGGTCAACTGGTCTGGTGGGGAAGGTGACCGGTCGCGGTGGTTCTCGGTGCAGGGCTTAGTCGCGTCGGTCGTGGGGGAGGAGACGATGACCGGTCGTCGGTCGGGGGGTTGCGTCCGGGGGTGGCGGCTAGGGTTTTATGCAAAAAAAAAAATTCGTTTTTGTTTCGGGATTTTACTTTTTGCTCAGCTGGGAACTACGTGCTGATAACGTGTTAAAGGGAAAAATAGCTAAGACCATAAAGTAGGGCAAAAGAGTTGTATTATTCCATTGATAAAAATTCCTTTAAATAGGGAGAAATACATACAATCATGCCTTAGCCAAACCCTAACTAGGAAAGCCCATAAACTAACATACTTAGGCACACAATGAGTATTATTACTTTAACATTACATATGTTTTAATATAATAAAACAAACTCACTACTCTTATACCTAAAAACCAGACATATGTTCTCTCTATCTCTCCCTCTCCTCTCCCTCCATTTTCTCTCTTTTTTTCTTTTCTTTTCTCTTCTCTTTTGGTACAACTCCGCAGTCTCTCTCTCTCCTCTCTCCTTCTCTCTTTTTTTCTTTCCTTTTTTTATTTTCTTTTCTCTTCGCATCTCTCTCCTCTTTTCTTTTTTATTTCTGTAAATTTATTCCTACCTATTTCTTCTATGCGACTACATCCATCAAATCTCTGCAAATACGTTCCCCGTTCAAACACTTGGGTTGTTCGAAATTTTTGAACGGCTATGTGTTGGTCGATTTATCGAGGGAGATGATGGTCGGCCGCGGCTTTGGTTGGATTGGTCAGCAAAAATCTGTAAATATCTCAGTCCGATACTTGCAAATAGTAATATGGTTACCTGAATATTAGATTTAGATACCAATTAATCTTGATGTTAATTTATTTATTTGTAATAATGAAAAATAAATTTATAAACTTTGAATACTATGAAGTAATGTGGATACTAAATTGTATTTGGTTATGATCGTTATTTTTTATATCTAATAATAAAAACAGATGTACATAAATGTGTATATAAGCAAATATATTTTTTATTTACTAAACATTGCATTTGCATACTATTTTTCTGTCCATAATGAAAACTAGATGTACAAAATTATGGATATTATCAAGTATGTTGAAGTGAGGATAATTTCATATTAAGATATCTCTAATATTTATCAACTGGAAATTTTAAAGTTGCATATACTTGCAATTAGTACTTTGGTTACCTAAATATTGTATTTGAATACAATTTATTCATGAACATTAATCCAAGTCTAAAACAAAAAAAGGTTTTTGCATCCCCCACACAAGCACCGCCCGACGAAGGGGATATTTAAGAACAAATAGAAGTATAGACCATATCGACTATAGTTAGGTTGCCCAAATATAAATATTTGGTTCTTCGTTTATCATCGAACATTGAGTTGTTTAAATTTTCAACACCAACAAGAAGCATATGGATACTTATAAGTAGTAGTTTGGTTACTTAGATATTGTACTTGAATACTAGTTATTCATGTCCGTTGACTTATTTATATTAAATAATAAAGGTACAAAATTATAAATATCAAGTGTAGTTGGATTACTTAAATAATCATATGTGGATATTTTTTATTGTTGAACTCTGTGTTGTTTAATTTTACAACTAAGCCAATCAATTAAGAAATATAACCATAAAAAACATGTACTCCCTCCGTCCACGATCTTTCTTTACATTTGCTATTTTCGTCCGTCCACAACCTTTCTTTACACTTCACTTTTTCTAAATAAGGAAATTTTTTAATTCCACTTTTATCCTTACACATCAACATCATTATTTTTTTAATTCCACCTTTATCTTCACACATCAACATCATTACTTTATCTACACTAAATTACTAATAAACATACACCCAAGTGGGACCCAAATTACACTCACTATATATATCTACTCAAAGTCAATAAGCATTATTAAAACCCGTGCCGAGTCAAACTGTAAAGGAAGATCGTGGACGGATGGAGTATCATAACTAAAATCTATCAAAAAAGTATCAACATATCATAAAAATAACTGGTATCCGCTAACAAGCAACAGAATAACCAAATATTCATTTATAAGTATCATTGTATATATTTAGAAACGTAAAAATCTCTTACAAACCTATTGGTCAAAAACACCAAAATAAGTAGAAATCAACAAAATTATGTATATATTTTGATTCATTTTAAAAAGTTAATCGATCAGATATCACACATAAATAAAAAATATTATAGAGGTAATTAAAAATTTCACTTGCAACTCACAAGTAACAAAAACTACCCAAAATCACCATGTCAACTAGAAATAAAGTGACGCGAGCTCAAGTCACTTGAAGAATATTAGACCTAGACCGCGAGAACAATCATTTCCTTGAAAGTACATTTGGATACCATAAAAATCATATTAACATATTCTCATACCGTCATGCTATATATTGATTACTATAATATACACGCTTGGATACCTTTAAAATATAAAAATTCAAATTACATTTCTGATTTAAGAAAAAAAGAATCATTTGAATATTCATCATCTTCTAATCGAATAATCAATCATATATCATTTAATAACCGACTACATCATGACATACTTTCAAGCACAGAGAACCAATTTTCAAGTACAAAGTACCAAACACATTACATGACACACATTTCGAATATAAATCGACTCAAATCTCAAATCTAAAATTAGGGTTTTCAATTTTCAACCCCCCAACTAGCCGTCCCTCGCCGCCAACCAGTCGCCGCTTTATGTAAGACGGCTTTATACTCCGGCGATAGGAGTCCGAATACCGAGCAGAGTTTTGCGATTCTGTCAAGGGAATCACCTTATCCGGTCCTTCCCTATGACAGCTCGTTCTGCCTCATCCGCTGCACAACATACATGTTCTTTCCCAACTGAAAATGAGGCTCTGAGCCTTTTGATGTACAGGACATACAGTTGTGTTCGAAACTCATGATTTTAAAGTTTGATTTTTTGTAGTAAAGCAGATCTGAGTTTTAATTTTCAAAAGCTAATTAAAATAAATCTGCAAAATTTAAGAAATTTCTGTAACACCCCCAAAACGATCCGGGATGGGTCCCGCGCCGGAACCCACCAGGCTAAAAACCGTTTACAAACCAATTCAAAAACGCCAAAAGGCCGATGACGGTAATATTTTAAATACTCAAATATTTTCAAAAACATAATTCTGAAATACCGTCATGGAATACCATTTGAAAATACAAGGAGAGATGTCAAATCTCAACAGTTTAAAATGTACGTTTAGCCACCACTTAAACGTACCGATAAAATAGTTTAGGAAAAGGTTTAAAGAAATAACCCAAGTTCGCAAAGTTCCAAAAAGCCCTTTTAAAATACACACACGCAGCGGATAAAGATACCGAAAAGCCATTTTGAAATATACACACGCAGCGGATAAATGCAGTTCAAAATACACATTTGCAGCGGAAATAAATGACCAGAATAGAATACTCAATTCTCCGAAAACAAGCCACAGCCAGTATCACATCGGGAAGCTCATCCCTTCACGACTACTACTAGCTCAATCTCCGAGTACCTAAAAATAAAGCCCACGACAGGGTCAGCCACAATACTCAATAATGATATCGATCACATCATCATAAATAATTACATACCAATGTAATAATACTGTAAGAATACTACCAACATAATCTTACCGTTATAACCTTACCAATTCATATCAATCCATACTAGATCAATCCTTGACATATTCCACATTTCGTATTCTCAAATGACAAAATGAATTCAACAACAATCATCTGTACTGTATTCCAAAAATACCGATAATCCTCAAAACATCATCATAACTCATAAGTGTGGAAACAATCCAATCTGTGCCAACTCCTGTCCGTCGGATTACACAATCAAATCTCAACATGTATAAACCAATAATACACAACATATCTGTAGATTAACTATCATATGATAGTGATAACAAATCCCGAACATCGACGTACAGTCCGAATACTCATACGATCAATAACAATGATCAACCAAAACATCATTGAGAATATCATCGACATGATAACTCCAATACGACCAATAAAGGATCACGATAATTGAGAATACCATCAACAAGGTAAATCTCGAACGCAATCAATGAAGGATCAATAATAACCGAGAATACCATCAACAGGGTAAACTCCAAATGATCAACAATAATGGATCTCAAGAAAATAACCTCGACTATCGAAACATACCCCTCGGGCGTATGAATAACCAGTCGCAAACCGTCGAACATACCCAACCATGAATGGAGGATGAACGACCAAACAATATGGCTCAAAGATGGAAATCATAGTACGCCCGATCCGGAAATGTGTCCGTGCACAAGGGGTATTGATCACATACACGTGTGGTCTTGTACCTAATTAGCCTCACGAACTACGTCTCGTGTGCACGGTTCAATGTGGAAATATCAACACATAACCATCATGTGCCCGGCTAAAAATCCTACACAATAACCAATCGGCACGCAGATATGACTCCAGATATGTCACGATGCAACATGACAACAAAACTCAAAGAAATACATATCCAATAAGGATCAAAAGACTCACCGAAGTGAACAACAACAGACTGACAACGAAAAGTCGACACGACTAATCAATATCCAAAACATCAATCCTGGGATCATCATCCCCAAATGAATGACCAACACGATCTACGATCTCAATACCACAGTCCTGGGATCAACATCCCTCAACGAATAACCGATACGAAACTCATTACACGAAACCTCAACATATACAACAACTCAACATACTAATTATCCACATGACTGAACAAATACTTAGATTACCTCAAAGCCGAGGATAACATCCTTTCCACGAACAACATCCCTGAACGAATACACAGTTATACAAATAATCTCAAATAAGGTACCATCCATTCAATACCAATAAACCTTTATCCCGATACTTATGTCATCACGATAACTATCCTCGATATCCGATATTCTATATCCTTGACCAAAGATAACTCACGTCTTCCCTGAACACAATTAAATCATATACCTTATGATTTAATACAACCAGAGCACGATATACAAACCATTATCCCGACAACTTACATTTCTAACAACATTGCTATACGAATTCTAAATGAAATGAAAACGAAACCATTCATCAAATATTATAAACTGAACAAGTATAAACTTGCCTCGATACCGATACCACGAAGCCGTTACCAAAATCCATTGCCTTAGTATACGAGCTCCTCAGCCCCGACCAAAAGCAATCTACGAACTCTTCGAACTCAACCGCAGCACAACGGTCATAATCCACGATCAAAATATATCAACCTATTGCAATAACCGATTAACACACATTCGATAAAAATCAATAACCGACATACCCAATCAACAAACTCAACGGTTCAACGAAACCTCGATCATATATATAAAACCAAATAACCCAACTCAACAAATACGAACTCATATCCATAATACAAGTCGCAACTCAATAATCAATATAACCGATCAATAAACCCAACAGTTCCACCATATCCCGATTAGACACAAATCCGAACAACCACATCAATCGATCACGAATTTAAAACCATAACACAATTCATAATCCGATAATCATATCAATAATCAATTTAAACCAACAAGGGTCTAACATTACCGATTCCAAATTCAATCTTAAATTTGGATACAAGTTTCCTTTTTGTAAATTCATAATATAAACCAATTACCGATTATCATCATCAATCCGGACGATCCGATTAATTCAACATCATAGATAACCATATTCCAAAGCTTTCAAATAATTCCATTATCCGAATGGAACACTTGTTCAATACGTATGAATTCTCAAACTCAAAAGTGAGTCATAATCTTATCAAACCCGGAACCATATTCGTATTCCTATACGAATATTGTACCAAGACACATAACTTAGTTTTAGATATGAATACTCCATATTCATATCTAAAACACCAACACCTCTTAAACATGTTCAACAATTCATATAATCCAAGAGTTCCTTAAGAACACAACTAATTCCGAAATCATATTCAAAATCTCCAATACGACATAATCCGATGTGTTCTAACATCTAAACAATCCTTATTCACAATTCAAGGTGTATATAATCATGTTCTTCAACATATACTTCTCATAACATCATGAATCGAAACAAACCACCAAGAACATCGAGAATACCACGATTCCATAATCATAACGACATAATCAAGGCATTTGATCACCAATTCATTATCTTCCTTTAACAAAATTCCCATAATTTCCAAGAATCATCACAACAATATCATTTCAACCATCATTCATACGAAAACGTGTAGAATTTTCCAAGTCCTACTCATTGAGACATTTCATCGAACACTTTGAAGGCATAGTCCAATTCAATCGATTATTCAAAGAAATACTCGAATTCGTTCCACAAAACTTCAAGAGTATTGAATGATTACGAGATTACAATCAAGTTCAATCAACAATCTGAATCAAAACGAAACAAATCGGCCAAAACACCAAGAAACCTCAAGAACATCCAAAAAACAAAAGTTTAGGTGTTCTTACCTTCGATCCGGGTGGAAGATGATGTTAATCCATGATTCCAACTTCCAAACATGTTTCTAGATGATGATCTTACTCAAATCCATCCACTTTTGCTGAAGGAATCGCGAAAAAACGAAGAAAAAAATAAAAAATGCCGAAGTGACCCGGTCGAGGCCTTATATAGGCCGAGACCTGCCGGTACCTTACGTACGTAACCGGCCACTGCCTTACGTACGTAACCGGCCATGGCCTCGCCATCGCCTATCCATTCGCACTTTACATACGTAATCGCACTGCTTACGACGTAATCGCCCTACGGCCAGAATCGCCACTACCTTACGTACGTAATCGGTCAGTCCTAGCCATCCATGCGAGTCACTGCCGACCGTGATCGGCCATCCATGCGAGTCACTGCCAACCATGGTCGGCCACTACAGGTCTTCTCGGCCACGACTCGGCCAGCCGCCCCGTAACGTACGTAACACTTATTCCGTTGCGTACGTAACACGTACGTTGACTTGCTACAGTAGTATGGTCGTGTTACGTACGTAACACGTCCTCTATAACATACGTAACACGTACGTTGACTCACCTGTCAACATCCTCCTCCGAAAGTTGCCGACACCGGGTCCCACCTGCCGACCATGACTCGGTCTTGTCCGATGCCCTCGTTACGTACATAATACCTTAGCCTTAACGTACGTAACCGTGCCAATCTTACGTACGTTAGCTCACCTTGTTAATGTACGTAACAATTTCATACTTAGCCAATTTCAGCAATTCCTGTCCAATGTCACGGCATACCAAACACGAGCATACGAAAAAAATCAATACATATACTTAATCCAAAAATATTCTCATACGATATACCTGATATCCAAATCAGTTCAACCTGATACAGCAAATCCTCAATATAACTGTCAATCCAAAACGGTAACCACACCAGTATAACTGTCTCGGTTCTCAATTTATTTTATCCATACTGTATAGATACCAAAGTATACAGTATATCTCATATAAAATAACGCGAAAAATTTATACTGAAAATCCGGGTATTACATACGACCCCCCTTAAAATAAGTTTCGTCCTCGGAACTTGCGACCTGTCACCAACAACAGATAAATCCAAAACTTCCAACTCATCACAAAAACAATCAAGCGTCGCCACAAGCGAAATAACCAAACCAATATACTTACTGGTACGTGAAGCCGATGATCTCCCGTGATACTAGCACACGACTCCCACACGAAGTCTCAACACAACCAACACACACCAATATCACAAATAGCAGTTTGAAAAGATCTCAAAAATTTTGGAAATTCCAAAAATCGGTTCGACTCAAAAGTCAGAAAAACTCATTTTCAAAAATCACGCTACCATCACTGCAGAGAGCCACATAACACACACGCCTGGGTTCACAAAACCCAAGCTCCGATACCATCTTCTGTAACACCCCCAAAATGATCCGGGATATTACAGCGCCGTGGGTCCCGCGCCGGAACCCACCAGGCTAAAAACCGTTTACAAACCAATTCAAAAACGCCAAAAGGCCGATGACGGTAATATTTTAAATAGTCAATTATTTTCAAAAACATAATTCTGAAATACCGTCATGGAATACTATTTGAAAATACAAGGAGAGGTGTCAAATCTCAACAGTTTAAAATTTACGTTTAGCCACCACTTAAACGTACCGATAAAATAGTTTAGGAAAAGGTTTAAAGAAATAACCCAAGTTCGCAAAGTTCCAAAAAGCCCTTTTAAAATACACACACGCAGCGGATAAAGATACCGAAAAGCCATTTTGAAATATACACACGCAGCGGATAAATGCAGTTCAAAATACATATTTGCAGCGGAAATAAATGACCAAAATAGAATAATCAATTCTCCGAAAACAAGCCACAGCCAGTATCACATAGGGAAGCTCATCCCTTCACGACCACTACTAGCTCAATCTCCGAGTACCTAAAAATAAAGCCCACGATGGGGTCAACCACAATACTCAATAATGATATCGATCACATCATCATAAATAATTACATACCAATGTAATAATACTGTAAGAATACTACCAACGTAATTTTACCGTTATAACCTTACCAATTCATATCAATCCATACTAAATCAATCCTTGACATATTCCACATTTCGTATTCTCAAATGACGAAATGAATTCAACAACAATCATCTGTACTGTATTCCAAAAATACCGAGAATCCTCAAAACATCATCATAACTCATAAGTGTGGAAACAATCCAATCTGTGCCAACTCCTGTCCGTCGGATTACACAATCAAATCTCAACATGTATAAACCAATAATACACAACATATCTGTAGATTAACTACCATATGAAAGTGATAACAAATCCCGAACATCAACGTACAGTCCGAATACTCATACGATCAATAACAATGATCAACCAAAACATCATTGAGAATATCATCGACATGATAACTCCAATACGACCAATAAAGGATCACGATAATTGAGAATACCATCAACAAGGTAAATCTCGAACGCAATCAATGAAGGATCAATAATAACCGAGAATACCATCAATAGGGTAAACTCCAAATGATCAACAATAATGGATCTCAAGAAAATAACCTCGACTGTCGAAACATACCCCTCGGGCGTATGAATAACCAGTCGCAAACCGTCGAACATACCCAACCATGAATGTGTAACACCCCCAAGTTATTCAGGGTATATTACAGCGCCGTGAGCCCCGCCGTGGGACCCACAAGGCTAAACATACGCGGAATTATAAACTTGACCGATAAGGTCTACATACAATAGAATGAAAGTCGATACAAATGGTATTCAAAACCATAACCAATGAAATCATATACATCACTGCACAAATCAATACCTCGGCAACACAGACCGGAACATCAAGGGAAACTGAAATACAATACTCGAGTATTAAAAATCCATTCCAGTACAACAACACTGAATGGAGGAATCCAAGAAAATAACCGGAGACAAGACACAGTATCACACTTGCCCATCATCTTCATGCCGACCCGATACCCGTCTGTCCGCTCTCCTGGAACCTGAAATACATGAAACGTATTTCCCCCATAAAGGGGTTAGCCGTCGAATAGCTAGTGCAAGTATAACAATATGAAACATGATACTCCTCGACAATAAAGTAAATGTAATCCGTCAATTCATCAATATAAGACTAGTATTCCGGAATGACTAAAATCTCAAGACGTATGTGAATGCCGTAAAAACGGTTCGTTCATATCATACGCCGTTACATGTAGGAATGCCACAAACGGTTCGTTCATTACATGCCAACATTATTTCATATGAATGCCGTAGAAACGGTTCGTTCATATCAACCATGGAATCGCACCAGAGGCTACGAAACCCTCATAGGACCATAGGCCCGTCCCGGAGTGGCTAGAAATAATCATACCATCAATATTTCATACTTTCAAAGTGTAATATCCGCAATTTTCGATTTCCGGTAATTTCTTTTTTTTCGGCGGAAGTCTGTTTTGACGACTCGCTCATGTCCGTTTCGTCATTCTGAGAATGATTAATTCTACACTTTTTGACATCCGAGTTCGTTTCGGTGTCGTTTCGTTGAGTTCTGTGCTTTTTAGCGACTTTTCCGCACTTGAGTTCGATTCTTGCGAATCTCGACCAAAATCGCTGCTTCGAGTTTCCGCAAGTCCGTTTAACTTTGTTAGACGTGTTGTGAACTTCGGTTTGGTTATTCGATCACGTATCGTGATTTTCGGCATTTGGGCCATTTTCGTAATTTCCCAAAGTTTGGGGTAATTACCTTCCGTTGTCGAATTTCGAGCCTTCGGGTGGTCGGAATTGTGTGTCCTACTAGCTCTTAGATTCGTCTTTGTGAGTACTTCGTAACCGTATCTTCTGGTTCGTATTCGTGTTCGGGTTTCGGTGTCGTTTTGTTGAATTCAGGATTTCTAAACGACTTTTCTAAGTATGAGTTCGTCTTTGTTAGATCACCATTAATTTTTGGTAACTCCAAAAATTATAAATCTTTGCAATATTATAGAACATCGAGTTAGCTTTCCAATGGTTCAAACGGTGAGTCAATCGGAGTCCGGACGAGAGAGTTATGGTCGTTTGCTTTTGGCCGAGCACTTCCAGAGCCTTTCGGCCGATAGGGGGTCGATAGACTCTACCGCCTACTTTCAAGATGGCTATCGGTTAGCCTATCGGCCGATAGTCCGCCGATAGGTTCTGCTGTGTTACACTATAAATGTGTTGTTTCAACAGAATCGTTCATTTCTCCCCCCTTCTTCAACCGTGCGCGAGAGAGAGAGACTTGAGAGGGAGAGTTCCTCCATCTATCACTTACTTGTGTAAATTTCTTCATTCCTTTTCGATCGGGTGGCTCGGATTGCGGATCTAACCCGAGGAGTTATGATATGAATGCTTGATTCATCAAGAGGTAAGAATTCCTTTAACCCTACCTTTTTGGATAATTGGGGATTTTGGGGTTTTGTCCGATTCTTTCCGTTTTGTTGATGGATTCTTGATGAATATGATTATTCTTGTTGGTATTCTTAGTTTCCCTATGGATTCATGGTATATTTCGTGATTTTTACGGAATCGAGAGGGTTTGGTTGTGGTCCGCCCTCGTTGTTATTTTTGTGCGAATATACATGAATCGTAGGCGGGTTTCCAGGTGTATTCCATTTCCGTAATCGTTTAGAAGTGGTTGTGATTGTGCTATTCGAATCGTTAGGTTCATTTCCGCCGGTTCCTTGCGGTCGTGTTCAACTCTTCCGTTCCGTTCGTGTCATCGTCTAATTATTCGAGGCAAGTACCTTGTCCATACATTTCTTGTTTTGTGGATATGATGATTGGTGATCGTCTTGGTATGTGTGTGTGTTTGTTTGAAACGGGTTTTTCAAAAGATTCGACTAGCCTCGTTAAAGGCTCATTTTCAAAACGCGTGTGTTTTGTAAATTGTGTGGGTTGTAAGTGACTATGTGAATCCTATGGATATGTTTGGTGTTGATGTTGCGCTTGATAACGCGTGTGTGCATATATTATCTCATTTTTGGTGCATTGTAATTTGACGATTTTGTCGTGCTTTGTGTTTGTTGCCTTTGGTGGATTGTATGAATATCCTTGTTGTGACATGTTAATTGTGTGAATGTATTTCGCTCACCTCGGGAGGGTCCGACGATCACGAGGGAATTCCAATGGTATAGCCACGGATTCACGAGTGCGGTTGTTTGTTTCGTGAATGTATTTGCTCACCTCGGGAGGGTTCGACGGGGCCACGAGGAAATTCCAATGGTATAGCAATGGATTCACGAGTAAAACTTCACGAATTGGTGTATATGATTTCAAAACGCATTCTACTCACCTTGGGAGGGTCCGACGGGTTACGAAGGGAATCCATTGGTATAGCACTGGATTCACGAGTTGATGTTGTATTTTTGGTGACCAAGGTTTACGTATCTTGGGTGATTATATTGTATTGATGTTATGTCCGCCGAAGACACGTGACATGGGTTTTAACCTTGTGTATTGCTGTTGGTTTTCTAATTGCGAAAACAAAACCTTTGGGCTGTGACCCTGTTGATTTTGGAAAGGTTAGGATTTGATAATCCTAAATTGTTTTCTATTAAAGCTCTCGATGGCATTTTAAACTGTTTTGTAAATTGTTTCCCTTATTTGCGATCTTTCGGTTTTGGAAATGTTTACCCAAAACTCTTGCCTCGGGAAGTACTTTTCTTTACGTTTGGATCTTTGAGGATTCCTGATTATTATTGTTCTTGGAACTTGTATTGTATGGCCCGTATTTTTGCACTTGTACTTGCACTAGCAAAACAGTGGAGTTTTGCTAACCCCCGAGTATTCGGGGGGTGGATGTCTATTTTTGCATTCAGGTTTTGGAGCATAACACAGGGTCGGCACGAAGGATGATGAAAGATGAACGATACTAGTCACACGAGGTTCCGTTGATGTCGTATTGGTCCAGTTGTATTTTCTTTTCCACTGCGGTATCTTTTCCCCGTTGTACGGGAGTTTATTTTATTTTGACCCCTGCGTGGGTATGTGTTTGGGAATGAGTTGTATGTTATTATTGAAAGACCAAGTCGGTCTACTGAGTCATTTTAGCCTTAAAGGCGATGTTTAGATGTTTGATTTTAGTTATCAGCCTGGTAGATCCTCGAGGAGAGGGTCTACGGCGTGTAATATCCCTGAGTGGATCGGGGGTGTTACATAAATGGTATCGGAGCTTAGGTTGTGGAAACCTAGGCTGTCGGGTCAGTGGTGTCTATCGAGTTTTTGTCTCGTCGGATTTTATCTAGATCGAGTCGTGTCGCGACGCGTCGCCCGAGTTTGTTGGTCGTGATTAGTATCGTGGGGCGATCATCATCTTCGTGCGACTGTGCGTAAGTCTCCTTCTTTGTGTTGTGCCTCGTGTGACACGAGCTATTTTTATGATTTTTTTGCTAAGTGACTAATCCTCTTATGGATTTTGATTTCTTGATACGTGACTATTTGACTCTCATATTTCTTTCATGTGAGGAGTAGTTCGGATTGTGCATGTTGGACTCTATTTCTTTTTTTTCCACGCGTGAGTTCCTTTGTAATAGCTTGCGGTATCTTACCGATCAATTTTATTTCAAAATCGATTCCTTTAACCGAGTTGTTGACCTTGACCGTTTTGACGGTAGTTGGGTGTTTTCAAATGATTTTGTGAGTTTTGATAAGTACTACCGTCATTGACCTTGTTGGGCATTCTAACCCATTGAATTATTTTTGAAAACCTTGAGTATCTTAGAAAATTGAAATTCGAGACGTACTTTTAAAACGAATTATTTTCTTGCGGTGTTTTCAAGGTGTTTTCTAATGCCGCAATACATTTCAAAAAAAAAAAAATTCCGGTTGAGACCAAAAATGTTTTTGAGATATTTTCAAATGCAGTTGCTTAGACCCAAGGGTCGAATATTTTTGAAAGTTTTTCACTAAAGGAAAGGTGTCCTCATTTTTGTTCAAACGCAAGATGATTTTCAAAGTCTCGATAATGGTGTTTGTACTACTTTTTGTAAATGATACTAAGATCAACCGTTGTTTCCAAACTGTTTTCAAAAGGTGGTTCTCGCTTTTAAAACCTATCATTCCTGCTTATGGACCGGAAATGCGTGTATGGTTTTCGAACTTTCGTTACGGTGTCAACCCCAATTGTGATTGAATTGGTGGCGTGAGTGTCGAGTCGCTCGCCACGCATATGTTTTGTTGGCCCTCCGTGAGAGGTGTGAATCGGTGTTTACTTGTTTATCGCCTCGTGGTGATTGCGTATTGTCGCACTAGTGTGAGTTGTTAAAGCCTGGATTTTTACGCGTTATACACATGGGTGATTGTTTCATGATGTTTGTGATTGTGTGATGGCCGTCGGGATGTTGTAATCTTCGAATGATGCCGTTGTTGTTGTGATTTTTGTATGCGTTGATATGTTATGCCGAGTTGGCATCTCCGGTATGTTGTTTTGCGGTGTTTTGATCCATTGTATCGAGCATTTATATTTTCGGTATGCCGAGCCGAGACGTTTCAATCGTGATGTGCCGGGCATGCACGTGTAAATTGTCTTTCGTTGATGACACATTTCAAGTGTGGACTCGAGGACACCGAATTCGGTTGTGAATTGGCTACCGAGACTTTCGGAGTTCGCGCTCAAAGACAGATATCGAATCGGCTTGAGAGGCCTCTCAAGGATGTTTCAGTCGGTTGCTTGCATGTGTCGTCACCTTCCTTTATAAGAGGTCGAATGTAGTACCCGTGTTGTTTTTAGACTTCGTATTTTCTCTTTCTCCACCGCCGATTCGCTCGTGATCGTTGGTACTTTATGAACTTGTTCTATATTTCGGTTTCATCGTCCAACGAGCCGTGATCTTGTTGTGGGTCGATCCGGTTATCGATGTTACTTTTTCTGTTCGTTCGATTCTTGTGAACCTTGTTTGGGAGTGACATCATCTGGTTCTACTAGTTCTTTTATTCGAAGTGGATCGGCTTTGGAACTCTTGTGTTTTCGACTCTGTCGACTCATTTATGTTCGTTGACATTTCTGAGCTTGTCCTGCTCCTTGCTTTTGTTGATCGAACGAGTGTGGTGTTATTTCGGAATAACTCGTTGTCGTTGTGACTTTTCAATCGCTATTCCCTTTCCTGCGGATCTTCGGCAATGCATGTCTTGTAGTTCTCACCAGATCATCCTGGGAGTTGTTGTTTGAACTTTATTGTTCTTTGTGATTCGAACATGATTCTTCGATCTTTGTTGTCTCGATCGTTGTGGTTTGATCGTTTGATTGTTCGGTTTATATTGACCTCGTTCCGTGATTGGCGAACATTCAGGCTCCTTCGTAATTCCCTTCAGTTCGGGAAATTAGTTTCGT
The DNA here is from genome assembly GCA_033398695.1 of Orobanche coerulescens. Taxonomy (NCBI): domain Eukaryota; kingdom Viridiplantae; phylum Streptophyta; class Magnoliopsida; order Lamiales; family Orobanchaceae; genus Orobanche; species Orobanche coerulescens. The sequence goes on from CM065814.1 coordinate 91,710,051, forward strand.
TTTCGATCTTCCAGCCCTTAGGCGGTGGGATTTCGTGTTTGTTCAGCGGTTGACTCGCGTTTTGATTGGTGTACCGTTGGGTTGGTCAATCATATTGATTTTCGTTCGTTGTGATTTGTGATTGTCGGATAATTGACTTGGCTATATTATCCGTTTGATGACGTTTGTCACTTGTTGTTTTTATTATATCCCTAACGGCGACGTTGTGTTGGTCGCCGTGGAGCGTGTTTTCACGCCGTATACTCCTTTGCGTTGTTTGTAACATTTCGCCGTTGGGCGTTAGTTACGCATTCTTGTGTATCTCGTTGAGTTTTCGCGGAATATTTCTTCTCCTACTTGTTTTAAGTTTCGGACGAAACTTCTTTTAAGGAGGGTAGAATGTAATATCCGCAATTTTCGATTTCCGGTAATTTCTTTTTTTCGGCGGAAGTCTGTTTTGACGACTCGCTCATGTCCGTTTCGTCATTCTGAGAATGATTAATTCTACACTTTTTGACATCCGAGTTCGTTTCGGTGTCGTTTTGTTGAATTCAGGATTTCTAAACGACTTTTCTAAGTATGAGTTCGTCTTTGTTAGATCACCATTAATTTTTGGTAACTCCAAAAATTATAAATCTTTGCAATATTATAGAACATCGAGTTAGCTTTCCAATGGTTCAAACGGTGAGTCAATCGGAGTCCTGGACGAGAGTTATGGTCGTTTTCGCTGCCGAGCACTTCCGGGAGCCTTTCGGCCGATAGGGGGTCGATAGACTCTACCGCCTACTTTCGTGATGGCTATCGGTTAGCCTATCGGCCGATAGGCCGGCCGATAGGTTCTGTGTGTTACACTATAAATGTGTTGTTTCAACAGAATCGTTCATTTCCTCCCCTTCTTCAACCGTGCGCGAGAGAGAGACTTGAGAGGGAGAGTTCCTCCATCTATCACTTACTTGTGTAAATTTCTTCATTCCTTTTCGATCGGGTGGCTCGGATTGCGGATCTAACCCGTGGTTTTGGATTTGAATGCTTGATTCATCAAGAGGTAAGAATTCCTTTAACCCTACCTTTTGGATAATTGGGGATTTTGGGGTTTTGTCCGATTCTTTCCGTTTTGTTGATGGATTCTTGATGAATATGATTATTCTTGTTGGTATTCTTAGTTTCTACGGATTCATGGTATATTTCGTGATTTTTACGGAATCGAGAGGGTTTGGTTGTGGTCCGCCTCGTTGTTATTTTTGTGCGAATATACATGAATCGTAGGCGGGTTTCCGGTGTATTCCATTTCCGTAATCGTTTAGAAGTGGTTGTGATTGTGCTATTCGAATCGTTAGGTTCATTTCCGCGGTTCCTTGCGGTCGTGTTCAACTCTTCCGCTCCGCTCGTGTCATCGTCTAATTATTCGAGGCAAGTACCTTGTCCATACATTTCTTGTTTTGTGGATATGATGATTGGTGATCGTCTTGGTATGTGTGTGTGTTTGTTTGAAACGGGTTTTTCAAAAGATTCGACTAGCCTCGTTAAAGGCTCATTTTCAAAACTCGTGTTTTGTAAATTGTGTGGGTTGTAAGTGACTATGTGAATCCTATGGATATGTTTGGTGTTGATGTTGCGCTTGATAACGCGTGTGTGCATATATTATCTCATTTTTGGTGCATTGTAATTTGACGATTATGTCGTGCTTTGTGTTTGTTGCCTTTGGTGGATTGTATGAATATCCTTGTTGTGACATGTTAATTGTGTGAATGTATTTCGCTCACCTCGAGGGTCCGACGGGATCACGGAGGGAATTCCAATGGTATAGCCCTGGATTCACGAGTGCGGTTGTTTGTTTGGTGAATGTATTTGCTCACCTCGGGAGGGTTCGACGGGGCCACGGAGGGAATTCCAATGGTATAGCCCTGGATTCACGAGTAAAACTTCACGAATTGGTGTATATGATTTCGAAAACGCATTCTACTCACCTTGGGAGGGTCCGACGGGTTACGAAGGGAATCCAATGGTATAGCCCGGATTCACGAGTTGATGTTGTATTTTTGGTGACCAAGGTTTACGTATCTTGGGTGATTATATTGTATTGATGTTATGTCCGCCAAGACACGTGACATGGGTTTTAACCTTGTGTATTCTTTGTTGGTTTTCTAATTGCGAAAACAAAACCTTTGAATGTGACCCTGTTGATTTTGGAAAGGTTAGGATTTGATAATCCTAAATTGTTTACTATTAAAGCTCTCGATGGCATTTTAAACTGTTTTGTAAATTGTTTCCCTTATTTGCGATCTTTCGGTTTTGGAAATGTTTACCCAAAACTCTTGCCTCGGGAAGTACTTTTCTTTACGTTTGGATCTTTGAGGATTCCTGATTATTATTGTTCTTGGAACTTGTATTGTATGGCCCGTATTTTTGCACTTGTACTTGCACTAGCAAAACAGGTGGAGTTTTGCTAACCCCGAGTATTCGGGGTGGATGTCTATTTTGCATTCGTGTTTTGGAGCATAACACGTGGTCGGCACGAAGGATGATGAAAGATGAACGATACTAGTCACACGAGGTTCCGTTGATGTCGTATTGGTCCAGTTGTATTTTCTTTTCATTGCGGTATCTTTTCCCGTTGTACGGGAGTTTATTTTATTTTGACCCCTGCGTGGGTATGTGTTTGGGAATGAGTTGTATGTTATTATTGAAAGACCAAGTCGGTCTACTGAGTCATTTTAGCCTTAAAGGCGATGTTTAGATGTTTGATTTTAGTTATCAGCCTGGTAGATCCTCGAGGAGAGGGTCTACGGCGTGTAATATCCCTGAGTGGATCGGGGGTGTTACATAAATGGTATCGGAGCTTAGGTTGTGGAAACCTAGTCAGCCGGGTCGATGGTGTCTATCGAAGTTTTTGTCTCGTCGGATTTTATCCGACCGAGTCGTGTCGCGACGCGTCGTTCGAGTTTGTTGGTCGTGATTAGTATCGTGGGGCGATCATCATCTTCGTGCGACACTGTGTCGTAAGTCGCCCTTCTTTGTGTTGTTCCTCGTGTGACACGAGCTATTTTTATGATTTTTTTGCTAAGTGACGGAATCCTCTTATGGATTTTGATTTCTTGATACGTGACTATTTGACTCTCATATTTCTTTCATGTGAGGAGTAGTTGCTGGATTGTGCATGTTGGACTCTATTTCTTTTTTTCAGCTGCGTGAGTTCCTTTGTAATAGCTTGCGGTATCTTACCGACTGAATTTTATTTCGAAAATCGATTCCTTTAACCGAGTTGTTGACCTTGACCGTTTTGACGGTAGTTGGGTGTTTTCAAATGATTTTGTGAGTTTTGATAAGTACTACCGTCATTGACCTTGTTGGGCATTCTAACCCATTGAATTATTTTTGAAAACCTTGAGTATCTTAGAAAATTGAAATTCGAGACGTACTTTTAAAACGAATTATTTTCTTGCGGTGTTTTCAAGGTGTTTTCTAATGCCGCAATACATTTCAAAAAAAAAAAAAAAATTCCGGTTGAGACCAAAAATGTTTTTGAGATATTTTCAAATGCAGTTGCTTAGACCCAAGGGTCGAATATTTTTGAAAGTTTTTCACTAAAGGAAAGGTGTCCTCATTTTTGTTCAAACGCAAGATGATTTTCAAAGTCTCGATAATGGTGTTTGTACTACTTTTTGTAAAATGATACTAAGATCAACTGTTGTTTCCAAACTGTTTTCAAAAGGTGGTTCTCGTTTTAAAACCTATCATTCCCGCCATGGACCGGAAATGCGTGTATGGTTTTAACTTTCGTTACGGTGTCAACCCCGAATTGTGATTGAATTGGTGGCGTGAGTGTCGAGTCGTTCGCCACGCATATGTTTTGTTGGCCCTCTGTGAGAGGTGTGAACTGGTGTTTACTGTTTATCGCCTCGTGGTGATTGCGTATTGTCGCACTAGTGTGAGTTGTTAAAGCCTGGATTTTTACGCGTTATACACATGGGTGATTGTTTCATGATGTTTGTGATTGTGTGATGGCTGTCGTTCGGGATGTTGTAATCTTCGAATGATGCCGTTGTTGTTGTGATTTTTGTATGCGTTGATATGTTATGCTGAGTTGGCATCTCCGGTATGTTGTTTTGCGGTGTTTTGATCCATTGTATCGAGCATTTATATTTTCGGTATGCCGAGCCGAGACGTTTCAATCGTGATGTGCCGGGGCATGCACGTGTAAATTGTCTTTCTCGTTGATGACACATTTCAAGTGTGGACTCGAGGGACACCGAATTCAGTTTGTGAATTGGCTACCGAGACTTTCGGAGTTCGCGCTTCAGCACAGATATCAGAATCGGCTTGAGAGGCCTCTGAAGGATGTTTCAGTCGGTTGCTTGCTGTGTCGTCACCTTCCTTTATAAGAGGTCGAATGTAGTACCCGTGTTGTTTTTAGACTTCTGTATTTTCTCTTTCTCCAGTCTGTCGATTCGCTCGTGATCGTTGGTACTTTATGAACTTGTTCTATATTTCGGTTTCATCGTCCGAACGAGCTGTGATCTTGTTGTGGGTCGATCTGGTTATCGATGTTACTTTTTCGGGTTCAGTTCGATTCTTGTGAACCTTGTTTGGGAGTGACATCATCTGGTTCTACTAGTTCTTTTATTCGAAGTGGATCGGCTTTGGAACTCTTGTGTTTTCGACTCTGTCGACTCATTTATGTTCGTTGACATTTCTGAGCTTGTCCTGCTCCTTGCTTTTGTTGATCGAACGAGTGTGGTGTTATTTCGGAATAACTCGTTGTCGTTGTGACTTTTCAATCGCTATTCCCTTTTCCTGCGGATCTTCGGCAATGCATGTCTTGTAGTTCTCACCAGATCATCCTGGGAGTTGTTGTTTGAACTTTATTGTTCTTTGTGATTCGAACATGATTCTTCGATCTTTGTTGTCTCGATCGTTGTGGTTTGATCGTTTGATTGTTCGGTTTATATTGACCTCGTTCCGTGATTGGCGAACATTCAGGCTCCTTCGTAATTCCCTTCAGTTCGGGAAATTAGTTTCGCTTTCGATCTTCCATCCCTTAGGCGGTGGGATTTCGTGTTTGTTCACGGTTGACTCGCGTTTTGATTGGTGTACCGTTGGGTTGGTCAATCATATTGATTTTCGCTCGTTGTGATTTGTGATTGTCGGATAATTGACTTGGCTATATTATCCGCTTGATGACGTTGTCACTTGTTGTTTTTATTATATCCCTAACGGCGACGTTGTGTTGGTCGCCGTGGAGCGTGTTTTCACGCCGTATACTCCTTGCGTTGTTTGTAACATTTCGCCGTTGGGCGTTAGTTACGCATTCTTGTGTATCTCGTTGAGTTTTTCCATGGAATATTTCTTCTCCTACTTGTTTTAAGTTTCGGACGAAACTTCTTTTAAGGAGGGTAGAATGTAATATCCGCAATTTTCGATTTCCGTAATTTCTTTTTTCATGGAAGTCCTGCTTTGACGACTCATGTCCGCTTCGTCATTCCGAGAATGATTAATTCTACACTTTTGACATCCGAGTTCGCTTTGTCGCTTTGTTGAATTCATGATTTCTAAACGATTTTTCTAAGTATGAGTTCGTCTTTGTTAGATCACCATTAATTTTTGGTAACTCCAAAAATTATAAATCTTTGCAATATTATAGAACATCGAGTTAGCTTTCCAATGGTTCAAACGGTGAGTCAATCGGAGTCCTGACGAGAGAGTTATGGTCGTTTGGTTTGCCGAGCACTTCCAGAGCCTTTCGCCGATAGGGGGTCGATAGACTTCACCGCCTACTTTCGATGGCTATCGGTTAGCCTATCGGCCGATAGGCCGGCCGATAGGTTCTCACGTGTTACACTATAAATGTGTTGTTTCACAGAATCGCTCATTTCTCCCCCTTCTTCTACCGTGCGCGAGAGAGAGAGACTTGAGAGGGAGAGTTCCTCCATCTATCACTTACTTGTGTAAATTTCTTCATTCTTTTCGATCGTGTGGCTCGGATTGCGGATCTAACCCGTGGTTTTGGATTTGAATGCTTGATTCATCAAGAGGTAAGAATTCCTTTAACCCTACCTTTTTGGATAATTGGGGATTTTGGGGTTTTGTCCGATTCTTTCCGCTTTGTTGATGGATTCTTGATGAATATGATTATTCTTGTTGGTATTCTTAGTTTCTACGGATTCATGGTATATTTCGTGATTTTTACGGAATCGAGAGGGTTTGGTTGTGGTCCGCCTCGTTGTTATTTTTGTGCGAATATACATGAATCGTAGGCGGGTTTCCGGTGTATTCCATTTCGTAATCGCTTAGAAGTGGTTGTGATTGTGCTATTCGAATCGTTAGGTTCATTTCCGCCGGTTCCTTGGTCGTGTTCAACTCTTCCATTCCGTTCGTGTCATCGTCTAATTATTCGAGGCAAGTACCTTGTCCATACATTTCTTGTTTTGTGGATATGATGATTGGTGATCGTCTTGGTATGTGTGTGTGTTTGTTTGAAACGGGTTTTTCAAAAGATTCGACTAGCCTCGTTAAAGGCTCATTTTCAAAACGCGGGGGTTTTGTAAATTGTGTGGGTTGTAAGTGACTATGTGAATCCTATGGATATGTTTGGTGTTGATGTTGCGCTTGATAACGCGTGTGTGCATATATTATCTCATTTTTGGTGCATTGTAATTTGACGATTATGTCGTGCTTTGTGTTTGTTGCCTTTGGTGGATTGTATGAATATCCTTGTTGTGACATGTTAATTGTGTGAATGTATTTCGCTCACCTCGGGAGGGTCCGACGGGATCACGGAGGGAATTCCAATGGTATAGCACTGGATTCACGAGTGCGGTTGTTTGTTTGGTGAATTTATTTGATCAACTCGGGAGGGTTAGACGGGCCACGAGGGAATTCCAATGGTATAGCCCTGGATTCACGAGTAAAACTTCAATAATTGGTGTATATGATTTCAAAACGCATTCTACTCACCTTGGGAGGGTCCGACGGGTTACGAAGGGAATCCAATGGTATAGCCCTGGATTCACGAGTTGATGTTGTATTTTTGGTGACCAAGGTTTACGTATCTTGGGTGATTATATTGTATTGATGTTATGTCCGCCGAAGACACGTGACATGGGTTTTAACCTTGTGTATTGCTGTTGGTTTTCTAATTGCGAAAACAAAACCTTTGGGCTGTGACCCTGTTGATTTTGGAAAGGTTAGGATTTGATAATCCTAAATTGTTTACTATTAAAGCTCTCGATGGCATTTTAAACTGTTTTGTAAATTGTTTCCCTTATTTGCGATCTTTCGGTTTTGGAAATGTTTACCCAAAACTCTTGCCTCGGGAAGTACTTTTCTTTACGTTTGGATCTTTGAGGATTCCTGATTATTATTGTTCTTGGAACTTGTATTGTATGGCCCGTATTTTTGCACTTGTACTTGCACTAGCAAAACAGTGGAGTTTTGCTAACCCCCGAGTATTCGGGGGGTGGATGTCTATTTTTGCATTCAGGTTTTGGAGCATAACACAGGGTCGGCACGAAGGATGATGAAAGATGAACGATACTAGTCACACGAGGTTCCGTTGATGTCGTATTGGTCCAGTTGTATTTTCTTTTCCGCTGCGGTATCTTTTCCCCGTTGTACGGGAGTTTATTTTATTTTGACCCCTGCGTGGGTATGTGTTTGGGAATGAGTTGTATGTTATTATTGAAAGACCAAGTCGGTCTACTGAGTCATTTTAGCCTTAAAGGCGATGTTTAGATGTTTGATTTTAGTTATCAGCCTGGTAGATCCTCGAGGAGAGGGTCTACGGCGTGTAATATCCCTGAGTGGATCGGGGGTGTTACATAAATGGTATCGGAGCTTAGGTTGTGGAAACCTAGGCTGTCGGGTCAGTGGTGTCTATCGAGTTTTTGTCTCGTCGGATTTTATCTGACTGAGTCGTGTCGCGACGCGTCGTCTGAGTTTGTTGGTCGTGATTAGTATCGTGGGCGATCATCATCTTCGTGCACTGTGGGTCGTAAGTGTCACTTCTTTGTGTTGTTCCTAGTGTGACACGAGCTATTTTTATGATTTTTTTGCTAAGTGCCTGAATCATCTTATGGATTTTGATTTCTTGATACGTGACTATTTGACTCTCATATTTCTTTCATGTGAGGAGTAGTTGCTGGATTGTGCATGTTGGACTCTATTTCTTTTTTTTCCGCTGCGTGAGTTCCTTTGTAATAGCTTGCGGTATCTTACCGACTGAATTTTATTTCGAAAATCGATTCCTTTAACCGAGTTGTTGACCTTGACCGTTTTGACGGTAGTTGGGTGTTTTCAAATGATTTTGTGAGTTTTGATAAGTACTACCGTCATTGACCTTGTTGGGCATTCTAACCCATTGAATTATTTTTGAAAACCTTGAGTATCTTAGAAAATTGAAATTCGAGACGTACTTTTAAAACGAATTATTTTCTTGCGGTGTTTTCAAGGTGTTTTCTAATGCCGCAATACATTTCAAAAAAAAAAAAAAATTCCGGTTGAGACCAAAAATGTTTTTGAGATATTTTCAAATGCATTGCTTAGACCCAAGGGTCGAATATTTTTGAAAGTTTTTCACTAAAGGAAAGGTGTCCTCATTTTTGTTCAAACGCAAGATGATTTTCAAAGTCTCGATAATGGTGTTTGTACTACTTTTTGTAAAATGATACTAAGATCAACCGTTGTTTCCAAACCGTTTTCAAAAGGTGGTTCTCGTTTTAAAACCTATCATTCCCTGCTTATGGACCGGAAATGCGTGTATGGTTTTCGAACTTTCGTTACGGTGTCAACCCCGAATTGTGATTGAATTGGTGGCGTGAGTGTCGAGTCGTTCGCCACGCATATGTTTTGTTGGCCCTCTCGTGAGAGGTGTGAATCGTGTTTACCGTTTATCGCCTCGTGGTGATTGCGTATTGTCGCACTAGTGTGAGTTGTTAAAGCCTCGGATTTTTACGCGTTATACACATGGGTGATTGTTTCATGATGTTTGTGATTGTGTGATGGGCCGCCGTCGATGTTGTAATCTTCGAATGATGCCGTTGTTGTTGTGATTTTTGTATGCGTTGATATGTTATGCCGAGTTGGCATCTCAGATGTTGTTTTGCGGTGTTTTGATCCATTGTATCGAGCATTTATATTTTCGTATGCCGAGCCGAGACGTTTCAATCGTGATGTGCCGGGCATGCACGTGTAAATTGTCTTTCTCGTTGATGACACATTTCAAGTGTGGACTCGAGGACACCGATCTGGGCCAGTGAATTGGCTACCGAGACTTTCGGAGTTCGCGCTTCAAAGACAGATATCGAATCGGCTTGAGAGGCCTCTCAAGGATGTTTCACGGTTGCTGTTTGTGTCGTCACCTTCCTTTATCTGAGGTAGAATGTAGTTCACTTGTTGTTTTTAGTCTTCCGTTTTTTCTCTTTCTCCACTGCCGATTCGCTCGTGATCGTTGGTACTTTATGAACTTGTTCTATATTTCGGTTTCATCGTCCAACGAGCCGTGATCTTGTCAGGTCGATCTCGTTATCGATGTTACTTTTTCGTTCGGGCCGATTCTTGTGAACCTTGTTTGGGAGTGACATCATCTGGTTCTACTAGTTCTTTTATTCAAGTGGATCGGCTTTGGAACTCTTGTGTTTTCGACTGTCGACTCATTTATGTTCGTTGACATTTCGAGCTTGTCCTGCTCCTTGCTTTTGTTGATCGAACGAGTGTGGTGTTATTTCTAATAACTCGTTGTCGCTGACTTTTCAATCGCTATTCCCTTTCCCGCGGATCTTCGGCAATGCATGTCTTGTAGTTCTCACCGGATCATCCCGGGAGTTGTTGTTTGAACTTTATTGTTCTTTGTGATTCGAACATGATTCTTCGATCTTTGTTGTCTCGATCGTTGTGGTTTGATCGCTTGATTGTTCGGTTTATATTGACCTCGTTCCGTGATTGGCGAACATTCGTGCTCCTTCGTAATTCCCTTCGGGGAAATTAGTTTCGCTTTCGATCTTCCATCCCTTAGGCGGTGGGATTTCGTGTTTGTTCACGGTTGACTCGCGTTTTGATTGGTGTACCGTTGGGTTGGTCAATCATATTGATTTTCGTTCGTTGTGATTTGTGATTGTCGGATAATTGACTTGGCTATATTATCCGTTTGATGACGTTTGTCACTTGTTGTTTTTATTATATCCCTAACGGCGACGTTGTGTTGGTCGCCGTGGAGCGTGTTTTCACGCCGTATACTCCTTTGCGTTGTTTGTAACATTTCGCCGTTGGGCGTTAGTTACGCATTCTTGTGTATCTCGTTGAGTTTTTCCTGGCGGAATATTTCTTCTCCCTACTTGTTTTAAGTTTCGGGACGAAACTTCTTTTAAGGAGGGTAGAATGTAATATCCGCAATTTTCGATTTCCGGTAATTTCTTTTTTCGGCGGAAGTCTGTTTTGACGACTCGCTCATGTCCGTTTCGTCATTCTGAGAATGATTAATTCTACACTTTTTGACATCCGAGTTCGTTTCGGTGTCGTTTTGTTGAATTCAGGATTTCTAAACGACTTTTCTAAGTATGAGTTCGTCTTTGTTAGATCACCATTAATTTTTGGTAACTCCAAAAATTATAAATCTTTGCAATATTATAGAACATCGAGTTAGCTTTCCAATGGTTCAAACGGTGAGTCAATCGGAGTCCGGACGAGAGAGTTATGGTCGCTTTGGGCTGGCCGAGCACTTCCAGAGCCTTTCTACCGATAGGGGGTCGATAGACTCTCGCCTACTTTCAAGATGGCTATCGGTTACCTATCGGCCGATAGGCCGGCCGATAGGTTCTGGCGTGTTACACTATAAATGTGTTGTTTCAACAGAATCGCTCATTTCTCCCCTTCTTCAACCGTGCGCGAGAGAGAGAGACTTGAGAGGGAGAGTTCCTCCATCTATCACTTACTTGTGTAAATTTCTTCATTCTTTTTCGATCGGGTGGCTAGGATTGCGGATCTAACCCGTGGTTTTGGATTTGAATGCTTGATTCATCAAGAGGTAAGAATTCCTTTAACCCTACCTTTTGGATAATTGGGGATTTTGGGGTTTTGTCCGATTCTTTCCGCTTTTGTTGATGGATTCTTGATGAATATGATTATTCTTGTTGGTATTCTTAGTTTCTACGGATTCATGGTATATTTCGTGATTTTTACGGAATCGAGAGGGTTTGGTTGTGGTCCGCCTCGTTGTTATTTTTGTGCGAATATACATGAATCGTAGGCGGGTTTCCGGGTGTATTCCATTTCGTAATCGCTTAGAAGTGGTTGTGATTGTGCTATTCGAATCGTTAGGTTCATTTCCGCCTTCCTTGCGGTGTGTTCAACTCTTCCATTCCGCTCGTGTCATCGTCTAATTATTCGAGGCAAGTACCTTGTCCATACATTTCTTGTTTTGTGGATATGATGATTGGTGATCGTCTTGGTATGTGTGTGTGTTTGTTTGAAACGGGTTTTTCAAAAGATTCGACTAGCCTCGTTAAAGGCTCATTTTCAAAACGCGTGTGTTTTGTAAATTGTGGGTTGTAAGTGACTATGTGAATCCTATGGATATGTTTGGTGTTGATGTTGCGCTTGATAACGCGTGTGTGCATATATTATCTCATTTTTGGTGCATTGTAATTTGACGATTATGTCGTGCTTTGTGTTTGTTGCCTTTGGTGGATTGTATGAATATCCTTGTTGTGACATGTTAATTGTGTGAATGTATTTCGCTCACCTCGGGAGGGTCCGACGGATCACGGAGGGAATTCCAATGGTATAGCCCTGGATTCACGAGTGCGGTTGTTTGTTTGGTGAATGTATTTGCTCACCTCGGGAGGGTTCGACGGGCCACGGAGGGAATTCCAATGGTATAGCCCTGGATTCACGAGTAAAACTTCACGAATTGGTGTATATGATTTCAAAACGATTCTACTCACCTTGGGAGGGTCCGACGGTTACGAAGGGAATCCAATGGTATAGCCCTGGATTCACGAGTTGATGTTGTATTTTTGGTGACCAAGGTTTACGTATCTTGGGTGATTATATTGTATTGATGTTATGTCCGCCAAGACACGTGACATGGGTTTTAACCTTGTGTATTGTCGTTGGTTTTCTAATTGCGAAACAAAACCTTTGGTCATGACTCGTTGATTTTGGAAAGGTTAGGATTTGATAATCCTAAATTGTTTTCTATTAAAGCTCGATGGCATTTTAAATCGCTTTTGTAAATTGTTTCCTTATTTGCGATCTTTCGGTTTTGGAAATGTTTACCCAAAACTCTTGCCTCGGAAGTACTTTTCTTTACGTTTGGATCTTTGAGGATTCCCGATTATTATTGTTCTTGGAACTTGTATTGTATGGCCCGTATTTTTGCACTTGTACTTGCACTAGCAAAACAAAGGAGTTTGCTAACCCCGAGTATTCGGGGTGGATGTCTATTTTTGCATTCGTGTTTTGGAGCATAACACAGGTCGCACGAAGGATGATGAAAGATGAACGATACTAGTCACACGAGGTTCCGTTGATGTCGTATTGGTCCAGCTTGTATTTTCTTTTCCGTCATGCGGTATCTTTTCCCCGTTGTACGGGAGTTTATTTTATTTTGACCCCTGCGTGGGTATGTGTTTGGGAATGAGTTGTATGTTATTATTGAAAGACCAAGTCGGTCTACTGAGTCATTTTAGCCTTAAAGGCGATGTTTAGATGTTTGATTTTAGTTATCAGCCTGGTAGATCCTCGAGGAGAGGGTCTACGGCGTGTAATATCCCTGAGTGGATCGGGGGTGTTACACAAAGTCGAGAACGTACAATCATAAATGTATACTTGCCTTAATAAACGTTACCGAAGATCCCGAAGAACACGGTTCGACCGGGAAGCTTGAACCACGAAGAAGACAACGAACGGAAGGGTTCCGACTTGAGTTCTTCACAAGGATTTCGTCCCTAAGTCATATCAATGATAAATCAACAATCGCATTTATGAATAATAATCGTACAACGCACAAAACCCCTCTTAGACATTATGTCGACACCTTCAAGGCGCCGACTAATAACTCAACCGAAACGATTTAATCAATACACTCCAACCGTGGAATAACGATGGAAATGATAGAATGCACCTCAATCATCATCAATCCATCACTAATCTAAATTACTACGGATTAAAAGGATGAAGTCAAACAAAATCCCCAATTTCCAACACAAAATTCGAAGTGTTCCTGAAAAATATTTCAATAATCCGATGAATACTCCAACAAGTCCATAATCATGCGTATATCACTTCATACCCCATGATTTTAACATCCAAAACATCATTACCCAATACAAAATCGAAATCCAAGATGTTGAAGAAATTACCTCTTGAAGATCCAAGCACTATGATTCGAAGAATACTCGATAGATCGATGATCCAAGCTTAAAAATCGAAAATAGATGAAGGAAGTCACACACTCAAGTGATAGATAGTGAAACCTCCCTCTCTCAAGCCTTTCCTCTCGTGTGATGGTGAAGAAATGAGAAATATCGGTTGAAACGCGCAGAAAAACGCAGATATAGGGCTGACTGACGTGTGTGCCGCGGCTCAGTATAGGTGTGCCACGGCACGCACTCCAAAATTCGCTCCTGTGGCTCGGCAAAGGTGCCGCGGCTCAGCCAGTGTGCCGCGCACCGGCAAGGTAGTTTTGGACGAACTGGGAAATGAGATGACTTAGCTATTTCGACCATAACTCCTCGTCCGACTCCGATTGACTCACCGCTTGAACCAATGGAAAGCTAACTCGATGCTTTATAATATTGCCAAGATTCAGAATTTTTGGAGTTTCCAAGAATTTATGGTGATTTAACAAAGTCGAACTCTTACGTGGAAAAGTCGCTAAAGAGCACTAATTCAACGAACGATACCAAACGAACTCGGATGACAAAAAGTATAGAATTAATCATTCTCAAGATGACGAAACGGTCCCAAGCAAGTTGCCAAAATAGACTTCCGCCAAAAATAGAAAATTTCCGGGAACAAAATTACGGTATTACATTCTACCCTTCCTTAAAAGAAGTTTCGTCCCAAACTTAAAACAGTAGGAGAAGAAATATTTCGCCAGAAAAGCTCAACGAGATGCACAAGAATCAAACTTACGCCCAAACGGCGAATCATCAATATAGAACACAACAATACATTACCCGAAGGTAAACCAAACCAATGCCGAAAAGATACGAATTCACAATGCCCAAGGCTCCAACGGAAATACCGATACATCACAATGGCTCGAAAGCCGAACAGCCCAAAGTCAGAATCATCACAATACAGATCTCAAAGAAGCAAACGTGACTGTCGGGCATACCCCTCGGCGTATGAACAACCAGTCGCAAATCGTCGGACATATCCAATACAACATGGACTACGAACGATCAATCGATAAAGCTCAAGAGGGACATCACAGTACGCCCGATCCGGAAATGTGTCCGTGCACATGTCCACCCCGTATACGGAATCCAGAATATACGTGTGACAATGTGCCTAATTAGCCTCAAGAACTACGTCTCGTGTGCACGGTCCAATGCGGAAATATCCACGCATGACCATCGAGTGCCTGGCTAAAAATCCTACACATAACCAATCGCACGCAGACATGATTCCGGATATGCCACGATACAACATGACAACTAAACTCAAGGGATAAAAAATCCAAAACTGATCAAACGAATCACCAAGATAACGATTACACACTAATAATGAAAGATCGACACGACCAACTATAATCAAAACAACCATCCCGGGATCGAATTCCTAAGGACCGATTAATACGAGCAACGAATCACAACACAATTCGGGAAAATCCTCAACCTTCAACGATCACAAAATTACCGAAGTTTACAAGAATAATAGTGTGCCGCCTTGAATCGCCAACACGACAATAATAATTCAACGGATTGGAACTATCCTCGACAGTCATAATTCAATACTTCGCTTACCGTATAATTGCCAATCGATAAAAATGATACAACTTATGAGAATATTTTTGTCAAAGTATTGTAATTATGTTTTATAATCACATTTCATTATATCGATTTCCTTAGAACGGCCAATCGATAATCAATGATACGATAGAATAGATGTCCTGTCTTAAACCGACCACCGAAACGGAGATGACAAAAGGATATATCAAACGTCCCAATCGGTTAACGTAACATCATAGCTACAGCCCAATTCGACGACAAAGATTCAACGATGTCTCGTAACGACATTAATCGCGAACAATAATAATCGATACATCGATACCGCGAACCAACTATCGACAAAGAACTTTACCAACAAGTATCGTAATGCCTTGAACCGCCATTTACAACCAATAAGAACATTTGGCATAATTTTCCGACGGGCGTCGTATCAATGATCCCCGATATCAATACAATCATAAAGAGGCCAAGTCCCAAATGATACACACATTCGTACGCCTACACAATAACATTAGTCTCATTGATTAGTACGAGTATAAAACTTGCCTCGATATCAATACAACGAATCACATTAATTCAATGATTTCGTCTTAAGAGTCTCGACCAAGTTAATCTACGAACCCTTCAACCTTAACCGCAACACAAAAGTCATAATCTATGATCAAACATCATCTTATCAGAAACGAAGGATTGATAATCAACCGGTTCGATGACGACCAATATCAATACCACCAAACCACGAACTCAATCGTTTCACCATATCTCGACCAATCATAGTCCGAATCGTCCAACTCGCACTTCACGAATCCATGTCCACAATACGAGCCGAAATCCGATGATCATATCAAGAATCAATTCGACCAATAATAAGGGTCTAAATATTATCGGCCCAAACTCAATTCTTAAACACGAATTGACAAGGTTCCCTTCTCGTAAATCCGTAGTTAAAATTTTCCGATGATCATCGTTAATTCTAACCATCCAATTAGTTCAAGATTATAGATAATCATATTTTAAGTTTATCAAACACTCCAATCATTCGATTTGAATATTTGCTCCGTACGTATGGGCTTCCAAATTCGTAGATGAATAATAGTCTCATCAAGCTCATAATCACATTCGTATTTCCTATACGAATATTATTTCCAACACATAGTTTAGCTCTAGATATGAATATTCCATATTCATATTCAAAACATCAACACTTCTTAAAAATTTTCATCACCTCGTATAATTCAAGAGTTCTTCAAGAACATGAAATATCCAAATCACGCTCGTAACAACATATCCGAGGTATATATCTCCATGTTACCATTTTCTTCATCATGTCATTCATACAACCTCAAGAATCACAACAGAACCCTTATCGTCATATGAAGAAGATCTCGAATCATATCAACATCCGAAATCTCTTATTACGATTCCAATAAATCTCGTATAGCATTATCACATGATACCATATAATACCTCAATACCGAATACCTTCCCGTATACAATCTTCTATGTACGATTACCACAAAACATACCTCTATCCGACTTCCTTCCGAAATGTATACCATAGACCAAGAATATCCAAAATGACATCAACAACATCCGAATACTACAATCTTCACCCCAAAACCTTACGGAGTATTACACGCCGTAAACTCTTCTCACAAGGATTTACTGTGCTAAGCACAATTTTCCACGTCATTTCAAAATGTCAAAAAGATCGATGACGGTAATATTTTTTCAAATACTAAAAAAAAAAATCATTTTCCAAATACCGTCAAACGATCAAGGTTAAAATGCCAAAACTCGCTTTAGGGAATCGGTTTTACAAAATAAAATTTCATTGGCAAAATACCAAAAATCCATTTCAAAAATACTCACGCCGCGGATAAAAGTACACCAATTTATGCATTTTCATTGAAATAAGACGAACATCAAAATACACGATTCCCAACATACTCCCTCCCAAGTAGTAATCCAAAAGAAAAAAATGAGCCACTATCAAAGGGATACGAGGATTACCTTGTATGGACGAACCACGAAGAAAGAATAATTGAACTCCATTCCAAGAATCATTAAATCATCATAGTCATCATATGGCCTCAAGAACATCAAGATCTCTATGATTCCATAATCATAATCAACATATTCAAAGCATATCATTATCTTCCTTCAACATAAACCTCATAGAATATGGATAACACAAGAAATCACTTCAAGAATCAACAATAGTTCCATAACCAAGCTCTAATTCCATGATTCCAAGCTCACAATCATGTTAAAAGCGTTTAGAACACTCTTAAAAGTAAAGAGGGACGAGTTTTGGAGAGAAATATCTCAAAGGATCGTGAGATAAATGAAAGGCAACACTTCAATATATAAATTGCACTCTCATTACGCATTTAAGTGTCCTTTCATAACGTCGTAACAACTTTAACGCACGTAATCCAATATCCATAACGCACGTAACCAACTCACCGTCTCATTCCGTACCCATTACGACGTAACCCATACCATAAAACGTACGTAATATACCAGTTGACTTGCTACGGTACAATGGTTGTGTTACGTACGTAACACGTCCTGTATAACGTACGTAACACGTCCTGTATAACGTACGTAAAACGTACGTTGACTCACATGTCAACATCCTCCGCCGACAGTGCCGAACCAGGTCCTACCGCCGACCAGACTCGGTTCGTCCGATGCCTTCGTTACGCACGTAATACCTTAGCCTTAACGTCGTAACCATGCCAATCTTACGTCGTAATCTCACCTTATTAACGTCGTAATAATTCCATTCTTAGCCAAGTTCAACACTTCCTATCCACAGCCATGACAGACCAAATACGAGCCTACGGCAAAATCAATACATATACTCAAGTCAATAACATTTTCAAACGTTCACAACGTCCTCGAGCATAATTAACCATCCACGATATCCAATATATAAACGAAAGAAAAAAATATATCCGGAAAATCGGGTATTACACTCTACCCCCTTAAAAATAGGTTTCGTCCTCGAAACTTACAATCACTGCATAAACAACATTTCAACGGAATTCAATTTCACCAAGAATTATCGAATAATTCGAACAACATACTTACAAGTCCGCGAAGTCGAAGATCTCCCGTGATACTAGCATGCGACTCCTAAACAAAGTCTCAACATAATACCGATACACACCATTATCGAAATTAGCAACTTAACAAAATCTCAAGGAAGAGTTCACGTCCGTGACCACGGCCACGATTCTTCCTACTTTCAGCCAACATTCTGAAGGGCACATACATGCGTAAGTATAATCCGAATTGCACATTCTCGAAGTGACCAATTTCCAAGAATACCAAGCTATAAACGAAACGATTACGAAGAATACAAGAAGAGTGAGAGGACTTACAAGTACCGGTCGCACTGTGATGATGGCAGAGTAGTGATATCAGGCAAATGCCGACTAATCGACTCCAAAAGACCGACACTTAGGTATCCATTAACCTAAGCTCCGATACCATATTCGTAACACCCCCAAGTTATTCAGTATATACATAAGCCGTGAGCCCCGCCGTGGGACCCACAAGGCTAAACATACGCGGAACTATAAACTTGACCGATAAGGTCTACATAAAATAGAATGAAAGTCGATACAAATGGTATTCAAAACCATAACCAATGAAACCATATACATCACTGCACAAATCAATACCTCGGCAACACAGACCGGAACATCAAGGGAAACTGAAATACAATACTCCAGTATTAAAAATCCATTCCAGTACAACAACACCGAATGGAGGAATCCAAGAAAATAACCGGAGACAAGACACGGATCACAATTGCCCATCATCTTCATGCCGACCCGATACCCGTCTGTCCGCTCTCCTGGAACCTGAAATACATGAAACGTATTTCCCCCATAAAGGGGTTAGCCGTCGAATAGCTAGTGCAAGTATAACAATATGAAACATGATACTCCTCGACAATAAAGTAAATGTAATCCGTCAATTCATCAATATAAGACTAGTATTCCAGAATGACTAAAATCTCAAGACGTATGTGAATGCCGTAAAAACGGTTCGTTCATATCATACGCCGTTACATGTAGGAATGCCGTCAAAACGGTTCGTTCATTACATGCCAACATTATTTCATATGAATGCCGTAGAAACGGTTCGTTCATATCAACCATGGAATCGCACTGAGGCTACGAAACCCTCGTAGGACCATAGGCCCCGTCCGAGTGGCTAGAAATAATCATACCATCAATATTTCATACTTTCAAAGTCGAGAACGTATAATCATAAATGTATACTTGCCTTAATAAACGTTATCAAGATCCCGAAGAACACGGTTCGTCCGTGAAGCTTGAACCAAGAAGAAGACAACGAACGGAAGGGTTCCGACTTGAGTTCTTCACAAGGATTTCGTCCCTAAGTCATATCAATGATAAATCAACAATCGTACGATGAATAATAATCGTACAACGCACAAAACCCCCCTCTTAGACATTATGTCGGACACCTTCAAGGCGTCGACTAATAACTCAACCGAAACGACGAATCAATACACTCCAACCGTGGAATAACGATGGAAATGATAGAATGCACCTAAATCATCATCAATCCATCACTAATCTAAATTACTACGGATTAAAAGGATGAAGTCAAACAAAATCCCCAATTTCCAACACAAAATTCGAAGTGTTCCTGAAAAATCTTTCAATAATCCGATGAATACTCCAACAAGTCCATAATCATGCGTATATCACTTCATACCCCATGATTTTAACATCCAAAACATCATTACCCAATACAAAATCGAAATCCAAGATGTTGAAGAAATTACCTCTTGAAGATCCAAGCACTATGATTCGAAGAATACTCGATAGATCGATGATCCGAGCTTAAAAATCGAAAATAGATGAAGGAAGTCATACACTCAAGTGATAGATGGTGAAACCTCCCTCTCTCAAGCCTTTCCTCTCGTGTGATGGTGAAGAAATGAGAAATATCGGTTGAAACGCGCAGAAAAACGCAGATATAGGGCTGACTGACGTGTGTGCCGCGACTCAAGATAGGTGTGCCGCGCACGTACTCCAAAATCCGCTCCTGTGGCTCGGCAAGGTGCCACGGCTCAGCCTGTGTGTGCCGCGGCACCGGCACAGTGCTTTGGACGAATATGGGAAATGAGAGTGACTTAGCTATTTCGACCATAACTCCCTCGTCCGGACTCCGATTGACTCACCGTTTGAACCAATGGAAAGCTAACTCGATGCTTTATAATATTGCCAAGATTCAGAATTTTTGGAGTTTCCAAGAATTTATGGTGATTTAACAAAGTCGAACTCTTACGTGGAAAAGTCGCTAAAGATCACGGAATTCAACAGAACGATACCGAAACGAACTCGGATGACAAAAAGTCTAGAATTAATCATTCTCAGGATGACGAAACGGTCCCAAGCAAGTCGCCAAAATAGACTTCCGCCAAAAATAGAAAATTTCCGGGGAATAAAATTACGGGTATTACAGAATGGAGGATGAACGACCAAACAATATGGCTCAAAGATGGAAATCATAGTACGCCCGATCCGGAAATGTGTCCGTGCACAAGCCACCCCGGGTATTGATCACATACACGTGTGGTCTTGAACCTAATTAGCCTCACGAATTACGTCTCGTGTGCACGTTCAATGTGGAAATATCAACACATAACCATCATGTGCCCGGCTAAAAATCCTACACAATAACCAATCGGCACGCAGATATGACTCCAGATATGTCACGATGCAACATGACAACAAAACTC
This sequence comes from Orobanche coerulescens, assembly GCA_033398695.1. Classification (NCBI taxonomy): domain Eukaryota; kingdom Viridiplantae; phylum Streptophyta; class Magnoliopsida; order Lamiales; family Orobanchaceae; genus Orobanche; species Orobanche coerulescens. The sequence continues at coordinate 91,730,775 of CM065814.1, forward strand.
AAAGAAATACATATCCAATAAGGATCAAAAGACTCACCGAAGTGAACAACAACAGACTGACAACGAAAAGTCGACACGACTAATCAATATCCAAAACATCAATCCTGGGATCATCATCCCCAAATGAATGACCAACACGATCTACGATCTCAATACCACAGTCCTGGGATCAACATCCCTCAACGAATAACCGATACGAAACTCAGTACACGAAACCTCAACATATACAACAACTCAACATACTAATTATCCACATGACTGAACAAATACTTAGATTACCTCAAAGCCGAGGACAACATCCTTTCCACGAACAACATCCCTGAACGAATACACAATTATACAAATAATCTCAAATAAGGTACCATCCATTCAATACCAATAAACCTTTATCCCGATACTTATGTCATCACGATAACTATCCTCGATATCTGATATTCTATATCCTTGACCAAAGATAACTCACGTCTTCCCTGAACACAATTAAATCATATACCTTATGATTTAATACAACCAGAGCACGATATACAAACCATTATCCCGACAACTTACATTTCTAACAACATTGCTATACGAATTCTAAATGAAATGAAAACGAAACCATTCATCAAATATTATAAACTGAACAAGTATAAACTTGCCTCGATACCGATACCACGAAGCCGTTACCAAAATCCATTGCCTTAGTATACGAGCTCTCAAATTTCACCAAAAGCAATCTACGAACTCTTCGAACTCAACCGCAGCACAACGGTCATAATCCACGATCAAAATATATCAACCTATTGCAATAACCGATTAACACACATTCGATAAAAATCAATAACCGACATACCCAATCAACAAACTCAACGGTTCAACGAAACCTCGATCATATATATAAAATCAAATAACCCAACTCAACAAATACGAACTCATATCCATAATACAAGTCGCAACTCAATAATCAATAGAACCGATCAATAAACCCAACAGTTCCACCATATCCCGATTAGACACAAATCCGAACAACCACATCAATCGATCACGAATTTAAAACCATAACACAATTCATAATCCGATAATCATATCAATAATCAATTTAAACCAACAGGGGTCTAACATTACCGATTCCAAATTCAATCTTAAATATGGATACAAGTTTCCTTTTTGTAAATTCATAATATAAACCAATTACCGATTATCATCATCAATCCGGACGATCCGATTAATTCAACATCATAGATAACCATATTCCAAAGGTTTCAAATAATTCCATTATCCGAATGGAACACTTGTTCAATACGTATGAATTCTCAAACTCAAAAGTGAGTCATAATCTTATCAAACCCGGAACCATATTCGTATTCCTATACGAATATTGTACCAAGACACATAACTTAGTTTTGTAATATCCGCAATTTTCGATTTTCGGTAAATTTCATTTTCGGCCGGAGTCCGTTTTGACAACTCGCTCATGACCGTTTCGTCATTTCGAGAATGATTAATTCTGCACTTTTTGTCATCCGAGTTCGCTGCATCGCTTTGTTGAGTTCCGAGCTTTTAGCGACTTTTCCGCATTTGAGTTCGATTCTTGCGAATCTCGTCCAAATCAAGAGTTTCGAGTTTCTCGCAAGTTCATTTAATGTTATTATTCATGTTGCGAGCTTTGGTTTGGTGTTTCGATTGCGTATCGTTATTTTCGGACGTTTTGGGCCATTTTCGTAATTTCCCAAAGTTTTGGGTAATTTCTTCCGTTGTCGAATTCCGAGCCTTCGGGTGGTCGGAATCGTGTGTTCTATTAGCTCTTAGATTCGTCTTTGCGAGTACTTCAGAATCAGTAACTCGATTCGTATTCGTGTTCGGGTTTCGGTCGTCGGACGTAATTTTCGGCCGTCGGAGGGGCCTCGCCAGCCTCGTGCAACACGGCCCCGAAACGGCCCTCACAGGCGCCGTTCTCGCGCTGGTCGGCGCCAGATCGCAGCTCGCCGAGACACGGCCGAGACACACGGCGCCGTCTCGTTGCCGCGCGTGTCGGCAGGCCTATAAATATGGCGTAATGTACGGGTTTTTCACCCATTTTATCACTCGTTTTCTTCCCTTCCGCGGCTGGAACTTGCTCAATCATGGAGGCATGTTGTTATACAATGAATCCATGAAGTTTTGAGGTTCATAACATCAATTGATCATCACGTATCATCCTTCAATCCAGCGAATCAAGGCAAGTTTTCTTAAAATCTAGTTTTGGGGATTTTGCTCGATTTGTCCGTTTAATTCGTTTTAACTCAGAATAGTGATGTATTTATGATTGTTAAACATTATTATGACGAATTCCTTGCTGTTCCTCGGTTGAATCGCCGAGGATTTGTCATTTTATTGAGTTTCTTATCCACGCCTTGAAGGTGTCCGATAAAATGTCACAAAGAGGATTCGAGCGTTCTACGATTATTATTCCTCGTTCGTTAATTTATTGATGGTATGATGTTAGGGTCAGATTTCTCGCAAAGAATTCGAGTCGGAACCCTTCCGTTCGTTGTTTTCTTCAAGCTTTTCGATCGTGAGTGTATTCATTGTCTTCGCCGGAGAATCGTAGGTGTTCGAGGTGTCCCGACTGATCCGTGATTGTGGGAGTGTCCGATATCGATTATCGAGGCAAGTATCTTGCCCATACATCACGTGTTTTGTGGATATTATGGTTGTTAATCGTCGATATGTGCTAAATAAATATTAATAACCATTTTTCAAAAGAATCAGAATATTTACCATCATGCTTTTTGTAAAGGTGACCCGTGTGTGTCGGGAATTAATGTGCTTAGTTGAATATGTGAGCTAGTGTCGAGTATAGAATCACCTTACTTTCTTGTGATGTCATTGCGTATGATTATGTCGTTGGTAAATGTAAAGTGTAATTCTTTTGTCAAATTATGTGCTTGGAGTCACGTGTTTATGGATGAATATGTGAGTATATGTTGGATGAACTGGCCATTCTAGTAAGGTACTGTTGTTGCCCAAAATATTTATCCGAAGATTAATACTGCTGGAAGACGGACAACAAACAAGTGCGGGAGCACTTCCGAGAGATGGTTAATAAAACAAGATTTGCCGAGTTTGTTAGGCCCGGGCTTGAATGCTCTCGCGAGATGTTATTAACACAAATATTCGTGGATACAAGTATTAATTAGAGAAATCTAAGTACAATGAGTGTAAAAAGACTCTGTTGATCCGGCTCTTGAGCGAAGCTAGGTGTTCTTCGTCCCGCCGGTAATCTGCTCGAGGAGAAAAGGCCGGGAGAAGTAAGACCGAAAGAAAGCTGTTGCCAAGAGTTGGATGTTAGCCAAGTGCTTAATGATTTGCTTCTGTATCGTGATATTGCTGAGTGTTTAGAGAGTCAGGATCTCGATTTGTGCAGAAGAGTTTCGGTGGTAGAAGTTGTGTGTTTTTACAAGTGAAGGCTGCTTTGTATATATAGAGGCTGAGAGGCCCTGTCCCCTAGTGGGCGATCGTCTTTCGGCATTTAATGTGCCGGGGCGATCGTCCTAAAGGGCACGTGGGCCGCCTGCCAAAAGTCCAAAGCTACAGCTGGTGGCCAGCCGTGCGGTCCAATGAGGATCCAGCACGCGTCCGGAAGCACTGTCACAGGAGGTCCCACTTAGCTACTTTCGGCGGACTTTGTCAGTAGGTGACAGACTGTAGTCACATGTCTTGTCCGCCAACTCCTTTCGCAGGTCTGGGCCATGCTGGTAGGTGAGGTAGGAGACAGGTTTTGTCAGCGTCTTTTGTGGATCTGCACGTGGGGTCAGTTTGAGACTTGGTCTTTGCCGACTGGATGGTCATCGGTGGAGATCGCCATGATGTGGTCGATCGGCAGATGCCCAGAGAGGTCGGTCACCAAAGGTCGATCGGCAGATGCCCAGAGAGGATTGTCCGCTAGTCGATCGCCAGGAGTCGGTCGCCGAGTGCCGAGTGATGATCGTATCTGAGGTCGATCGCTTGCACGGGACTTGTCCCTGGGACCTTCCTTCGCCGATTTAGCTGGTCCGCCGGGTTGAGGCTTGGTCGCTCGTCAGCCGCCGCAGATTCGCCTTGGCCGCCGGCAGAAAGTCGGCCGCCGCCTCGAAGGCGATCGCCGGTCGGAAGGTGTTAAATCATGACACAACAATTGCCCCCCAGCTTGCTCCTTTGTTGAAGACATGGGGCGAGGTGGTTCTTGCTGGTGATCGCGCTGAGCTGACTTAGGACTTGGACTTGGGCTAACATAGTCGATTGGCTTAGCTATCTTTCGGTCTTGTACCTGCAAAAAACAACATTGGCCGATCCCCCATGGAAACTAGGTGGTTTCGCTTTATTTGAGGAATCGTGCACAGTCGCGGAGATCGATGGACCGACCCCATGACCGTGTCTTGGTGCGCGAAGACAATGAGTGTCTCGTGACTCACTTTATTATGAGGGTCCTCTGTTAGGCTGCGCCTCGCCTTGTTTTTGAACGAAAGGCGTGCGGTCTCGGTCTAGAGGAGTCCTTGCGCGCGGCGTCGGATGAATCAACTCCACGCCGCGGCTTGTTAGCTCTGCTTCCACCTCGGCCACCATGGAGATGGCCGACCTCGACGGTGTACGTTGAGACGGGGTTGTGGAATGAGTCCACTGACACGTTGGAGGGCCCTCCGACTACGCCGGCCTCGTATTTAAACGAAGGGCGGCGATCTTGCCGAAAGGACCTTGCATGGCCGAAGCGGCGGTTCCATCGATCGACAGGCCATGGCTTTATGATGTGCGGTGGAGGCGATCTTATGCCTTAGTCCGTCATGTTATATGCCGGATCAGATGGCGATCGTGTCCTCCGAATCGCGATGATGTAGCGTGATGATCGCGATCGGCCGAAGAGTTGCGATCGCCGCTCAGCCGCGATCGCTTATTCGTAGGTCGATATTGGCGATCGGGCGAGATCGCTGCCCGGTGCCGATCGCGCACGCCACAAAGCTAAGAAGAAACCTTTGCCTCGCCGTAAAATCTGCGGCTCTAGCCCTAAGGCTGCGTAGGTCGAGGTTGGGTCTTCGTAAGATGCCCGAACATAGGCGAAAAACCTGAAAACCTCCTAGACCGTGTAGAGGGCGGTCTCATCGCTTATGGGCTCGCCATTGAGGATGATTACGTCTACCCGGCCGATGTAGTCCGAGTCGGACTCTTCTTCTCCTCGCTGATTTGCATCATGCGAAGGGGACCTTCGGGCCGGACGACCCTGGTGGCGAAGTACTCAGTGAAGCCATGCGCCAGCTCGTTGAAGGAGCCAATGGACCGAGGTGGCAATGAAGTGTACCACCGGTGGGCGAGGTCGTCCAGCGTCAGAGGGAACATTCGGCATCTGGTCGCGTCAGATGCCCCGCACCCAGTCATGTAGATGTTGAACTTTCTTAGGTGCACTTGGGGGTCCGATCGCCCCACGTACACGGGTGTTTGCGGGGGAGCGATCCTGTGCTGCACGGGGGCGAGCTCGATGTCGATCGCGAGCGGCTCGCTTGGCCCGGCGATCGTCTTCTTGGCGCCTGCCCTGGATTCCAGGAGCGCCTTCATGTCATTGAGCTGACGTTGCATTGCAGCCATCACCGTGGCTTGGTCGCTTGTAGATCGGCTTTGGGAGCGGGAGCCGAGGCGATCGTGTACCGATCTCCGGGCTCCGCTACCGCCGACCTCGGCAATTTGGCGAGGGGGAGCCAGACGGCTAGGCTGCCTTCTGGGAGTCGGGTAGGCCGAGCTCCTGGTGACGGACTCAAACTCCGTCGTCTCGTGGCCGGGCCGACCGCCCGCTGCTGTGTCGGGTCACCGCCTGTGCGATCGAAATGCAGGTGCCCCGGCCGCGAACGCCTTCTCGCGGACGGAGCCTCCCGGCGATCGCTCGCCAAGAGAGCCTTGAGCTTCGCTTGATCTCCCGCGAGAGACCGGGGGCGGTAGCCGGAGGCGCGTCGAGAGCACTCGCCGCTCTTGAAGGACGGCCAGGCCCCTTCGATCCGCTCCTTGGTTCGAACCGATCGAGCGAGAGCTCGGGCCGCCTTCCCGGACGTGGTCGAGCGCCTCGATCACGCGGCCGCTTCCACCACCGGGCCGCGGCTCGACCGGGACGGAACGGGGTCTCGCCGGGCCGCTGCCGGCTTTCTTCGACGCGGAGGCTAAGACATGTTTTATGAAGGATTTCTTTTGAAGTGCGGTGAGTGTCACTAATATCTCGCCCGAGAACAGTGAGTGTTCTTCGGGACGGTAGGTGTAAAAAATCGAGGGTTGGATGCCCTCCTTCTAGCGCCAATTGTTGTTGCCCAAAATATTTATCCGAAGATTAATACTGCTGGAAGACGGACAACAAACAAGTGCGGGAGCACTTCCGAGAGATGGTTAATAAAACAAGATTTGCCGGGTTTGTTAGGCCCGGGCTTGAATGCTCTCGCGAGATGTTATTAACACAAATATTCGTGGATACAAGTATTAATTAGAGAAATCTAAGTACAATGAGTGTAAAAAGACTCTGTTGATCCGGCTCTTGAGCGAAGCTAGGTGTTCTTCGTCCCGCCGGTAATCTGGAGGAGAAAAGGCCGGGAGAAGTAAGACCGAAAGAAAGCTGTTGCCAAGAGTTGGATGTTAGCCAAGTGCTTAATGATTTGCTTCTGTATCGTGATATTGCTGAGTGTTTAGAGAGTCAGGATCTCGATTTGTGCGTAAGAGTTTCGGTGGTAGAAGTTGTGTGTTTTTACAAGTGAAGGTCGCTTTGTATATATAGAGGCCGAGAGGCCCTGTCCCTAGTGGGCGATCGTCTTTCGGCATTTAATGTGCCGGGCGATCGTCCTAAAGGGCACGTGGGCCGCCCGCCAAAAGTCCAAAGCTACACTGGTGGCCACTGCGGTCAATGAGGATCCAAAGACGCGTCCTAAGCACTCACAGTGAGGTCCCACTTAGCTACTTTCGGCGGACTTTGTCGGTGGGTGACAGACAGTAGTCACATGTCTTGTCCGCCAACTCCTTTCGCAGTCCAGGCCATGCTGGTAGGTGAGGTAGGAGACAGGTTTTGTCAGCGTCTTTTGTGGATCTGCACGTGGGGTCAGTTTGAGACTTGGTCTTTGCCGACTGGATGGTCATCGGTGGAGATCGCCATGATGTGGTCGATCGGCAGATGCCCAGAGAGGTCGGTCACCAAAGGTCGATCGGCAGATGCCCAGAGAGGATTGTCCGCTAGTCGATCGCCAGGAGTCGGTCGCCGAGTGCCGAGTGATGATCGTATCTGAGGTCGATCGCTCGGTACCGGGACTTGTCCTGGGACCTTCCTTTGGCTGATTTAGCTGGTCCGCTGGGTTGAGGCTTGGTCGCCTGGTCGCTGCTCGGCAGATCTGCCTTGGCCGCTCGGCAGTAAGTCGGTCGCTCGGCCTCGAAGGCGATCGCCGGTCGAAAGGTGTTAAATCTTGACACAACAGGTACCTCGACTATATATACTGTGATTGACCTTCGAGGCTTGTGGTTTGCAACTGTGATTTTGGAACGTGTGTGTGTGTTGTTCCTTCCACCCGGAGTGTCCGACGGGATGTCTGGGGGTCGATACTAAGGGGTACGGCCACGGAAGTGGACTTGGGTGCGTGTGTGGATGAACTTCCACCCGGAGTGTCCGACGGGATGTCTGGGGGTCGATACTAAGGGGTACGGCCGCGGAAGTGGTTTCCCACCCGGAGTGTCCGACGATGTCCGGGGTCGATACTAAGGTACGGCCGCGGGTTACCAGTTGTGGTTTTCATCTTGAGGATGACGTTGATGTTTTCGTTAATTGTGATATTGTCCGTAGTATCACAATGCTTTGTGCTTGGGGTCGAGAGACATTATATATCGAGTCTTGGTGCTTGGCTAGAATGGCATAAGATTAATGTGTTATGTGTAATGTGTCCTTGTAAGTGAATTGAAGTGGATGATCGGGTCGTGGACCCTGTGTTTTGTGACTGAATGGCTGGGTCGTGGACCCCGTGTTTTGTTAAACGGATTTGTATTTTGAAAAAATGAACTTTGGGGTGTGACCCTAAATGGCTTTCGAGGAATTAAGAACATTTTCAATTTTTGATGTTTTCAAAACTCCCGAGATTTGGAAATATTTTCAAAGTGCTTACTTACTGCTTCTACTTTCAAGACTTGAACTATTTTTAACTAAATATACCTCGAAGTCTTTCGTTGTATTCTCGGAATGTGTTGTGTATGGCTCGTATTTGCACTTTATACTTGCACTAGCGAAACAAAGGAGTTTGCTAACCCCCGAGTAATCGGGGTGGATATCTGTATTGTGTCCGTGTACATGCAGGTTTTCGGGAGCAAGACACAGGATCGCATTTAGGGATGATGAAAGACGAATGATACTAATCACACGAAGGCCGCTTTGGGTTCTTAGTCGAGTCCATTGTATTGTCTTTTTTGCCTTATTGTTCGTTGTTGCAAGTATTTTACCCTTGCGTGGGTATGAGTCTGGATGAGTTTATGTATTTTGATTTTTAAGTCGCTGACGAAAGACCAAATCGGTCCATTGGTCCGTTGTTTTGATTCGCTTGTATGTAATGAAATGTGTTGTTTTGATGTCTAGCTCAGTGGATCCTCACGGAGAGGGTCTGCGGCGTGTAATATTCCCGGTTTGATCTGGGGGTGTTACATTTATGGTATCAGAGCCTAGGTTGAGGAAACCTAGGCTGTCGGGTCGAGTTATGTATTGTTGAGTCTTGTATTGTCAGATTTTGTCTGACTGAGTCGTGTCGCGACGCGTCGTCTGGGATGTCGGCCGTGATTAGTATCAAGGTGCAGCCATCATCTTCGTGCGATCTGTGGATGTAAGTCTCCCTACTACATGTTGTACCACGAGCTATACGAGCCTGTATGATTCTGTGTTATGTAGTAGTATTTGAAGGCGCATCGTGAGTAAGTGACATATATTTGTTAATTCCCGTATTGTGCTAGAATGAAGAATGATATGGCCAAATGTATCCTTGTATGAACTGTTTTTCTTGCAAGAGCAAAAACCTTGGAATTTTTAGTTTCGAGGGCTTCCGGGGAGCCACGTAAATTTTTAAAATGTTCTCCAAGGGATGAAATATTTTGATTTTTGTATGATGACCTCAAGTTCGAAAATTTTTAGACTTCAAACTACCGATATTTCATTTTCATCTCATACTATAAGTTTTCAAAACTCGAGTTTTTAACTCAAATAAGGTCTTCAAAATATACTCAAGACGTGACTCTCGTTTGTAACTTTTCGGTTTCATGATTGTTGGTCACAAGATGCGTATTGATGATGCTCTCGTTGTTGAGCATTGATGCCAGTTTTATGATTAAAATAGTAACGTTAATGTTGAGTCCATCGGTATGTATGTGTTGAGATAGTCCTCTTTATTGAGAAGTAAAATTTTCGTTTTTGTAGGATGATTTTCTTTTGATGGTTGCTTGTGAGATGTTATAATTATGTGAATCGATGACATTTAGACTCGTATGTTGTTGCTTATTTGTAACCTTCGAGTCTAGTATTACCTCATATATGTTTGCAATCGTGTTGGTGATTAGAGCAGTTAGCACAGGCTTAATACGAGCCTAACGCGCGCTAACGTGGCGTGTTTAGCGCACGTTAATCTTTTTTGTAACGCGCACTAATCAACCTGGGCAGAGTCTATGGAACCGCATCATAGCCGTTTGGTCTAACTTTTGCGGCCAATCACCTGTAGTTGTATTCTCTACATGGTGTCTAGTGATAACAATCACAGCGTGAATGTGTGTTAAGACTTTTCGTATTGCTAGGTGATATTTGATTGTGTTTGATGAATTGATAAATTATGTCTGCTATGTGTGTTCAAAAACACTTTCCTGGAAACTTTACAAGTTTTGACGGTTGGATTAATCGGCGGCCCCATGTATACTTTGAAAATTATTTGGAATTGGCGAGCCGGCCTTGGATTCTCAAATAAAACCTCGATGGTATTTGAAAGAGTTGTTTTACAGTACATGTAGATATTTTATAAAATGTTACCATCGTTGATTTTCATGTAGTGTTGGGGGGGATTTTCCAAAATGATTTTTAACGTATTGTTGTATTTTCAGATAATTCGAGTACATGATTTTCAAAAATCTTTCACATCATAAAAATATTTTATTTCAAAAACCAATACGATTTTTATATTCAAAAATATATATTGAAAGATAAAAAAATCTCACTCGATGTAAACTTCAAACTCGAATTTGAGAAAGTTTCGTATTGATTAAAGTATGTACGAATGGTTTGATGACCTTGCGTGGCTACCTTGTTGTTATTAACGTAATCTTTGGTGTGTAGTGGCGTGGTGATTTTGACAATGCCGGTTACGTAAAATATTATTTAGCCAATGATTTCAAAATGACACGGTTAAAGTCTCGTTGTTTAAAAGTTTTGATGAAGCAACCCGAGGTACAAAAATACTTTTAAAGTTTTACTTTGAAGAGCACACAAATCCAAGGATTTTCAAATGATATCATTTAAAAGAATACCTCGTGGATTTTCTTATCGAGTTGTTAGTAGTTATCTTATGTGATATTGTCGTTTGAGTTGATACTTTAGCATGTTATTTTTGCGGTTGTGGCATCGTATCGAGTGAGAATCCGCTTAGTATGCCGAGGATGAGGATGCGGTCGTGACCGCGGTCATACGTCATGGATATCGATGCAAGACCAAGAGGATATGGTCGAAGGTTGCTATTCCAAAGACTTCGTTCTCGTTGTTTAGGTTTCGGACGAAACCTCTTTTAAAGGTGATATGATGTAATACCCGCATTTTTCTTTCTTTCTCTCTGTTTCGTCCAATCGTATCGACTGACCGTGTTCGTTGATGCTTCCGACTGGTGTTGTTTCTCACCTTTGTCATTCGAGCGAGTTCGATATTGTCCCAAATTGAGCTATATATCGTTGTGACCTTTTCAAGTTCGGAAAATTAGTCTCGCTGATCTTCCAACCCTTGGCGGTGGAATTCCGTATTTGTTCGGGCCGATTGGCTCGTGTTTTGATTGATGTACCGTTGGCCTGGCCAATAGTATTGATTCTCGTCCGTTGTGTTTTGTGATTGTTCGGATAATTGACTTGATTGTATTATCCATTTGATGACGCTTGTCACTTGTTGGTTTTGTTATATCCCTAACGGCGACGTTGTGTTGGTCGTCGTGGAGCGTGTTTTCACGCCGTATATTCCTTTGCGTTGCTTGTAACGTTTCGCCGATGGGCGTAAGTTACGCGTTTCCTTGCGTATCTCGTTGAGTTTTCTGGCGCGATATTGCTTCTCCCTACTTGTTTTAAGTTTCGGACGAAACTTCTTTTAAGGAGGGTAGAATGTAATATCCGCAATTTTCGATTTTCGGTAAATTTCATTTTCGGCCGGAGTCCGTTTTGACGACTCGCTCATGACCGTTTCGTCATTTCGAGAATGATTAATACCGCACTTTTGTCATCCGAGTTCGCTTTGGTATCGCTTTGTTGAGTTCCGAGCTTTTTAGCGACTTTTCCGCATTTGAGTTCGATTCTTGCGAATCTCGTCCAAATCAAGTTGTTTGAGTTTCTCGCAAGTTCATTTAATGTTATTATTCATGTTGCGAGCTTTGGTTTGGTGTTTCGATTGCGTATCGTTATTTTCGGACGTTTTGGGCCATTTTCGTAATTTCCCAAAGTTTTGGGTAATTTCTTCCGTTGTCGAATTCGAGCCTTCGGGTGGTCGGAATCGTGTGTTCTATTAGCTCTTAGATTCGTCTTTGCGAGTACTTCGAATCAGAATCCGATTCGTATTCGTGTTCGGGTTTCGGTCGTTCGGACGTAATTTTGGCCGTCGGGAGGGGCTGCCCAGCCTCGTGCAACACGGCCCCGAAACGGCCTCACAGGCGCCGTGTCTGCGCCGGTCGGACTGGCAGCTGCCGAGACACGGCCGAGACACGGCGCTGTCTGGCCGTTTCTGCGCCGTGTCCGGCAGCCTATAAATATGGCGTAATGCACGGGTTTTTCACCCATTTTATCACTCGTTTTCTTCCCTTCCGCGGCCGGAACTTGCTCAATCATGGAGGCATGTTGTTATACAATGAATCCATGAAGTTTTGAGGTTCATAACATCAATTGATCATCACGTATCATCCTTCAATCCAAATAATCAAGGCAAGTTTTCTTAAAATCTAGTTTTGGGGATTTTGCTCGATTTGTCCGTTTAATTCGCTTTAACTCGTAATAGTGATGTATTTATGATTGTTAAACATTATTATGACGAATTCCTTGCTGTTCCTCGGTTGAATCGCCGAGGATTTGTCGTTTTATTGAGTTTCTTATCGACGCCTTGAAGGTGTCCGATAAAATGTCACAAAGAGGATTCGAGCGTTCTACGATTATTATTCCTCGTTCGTTCGTTAATTTATTGATGGTATGATGTTAGGGTCAGATTTCTCGCAAAGAATTCGAGTCGGAACCCTTCCGTTCGTTGTTTTCTTCAAGCTTTTCGATCGTGAGTGTATTCATTGTCTTCGCCGGAGAATCGTAGGTGTTCGAGGTGTCCCGACTGATCCGTGATTGTGGGAGTGTCCGATATCGATTATCGAGGCAAGTATCTTGCCCATACATCACGTGTTTTGTGGATATTATGGTTGTTAATCGTCGATATGTGCTAAATAAATATTAATAACCATTTTTCAAAAGAATCAGAATATTTACCATCATGCTTTTTGTAAAGGTGACCCGTGTGTGTCGGGAATTAATGTGCTTAGTTGAATATGTGAGCTAGTGTCGAGTATAGAATCACCTTACTTTCTTGTGATGTCATTGCGTATGATTATGTCGTTGGTAAATGTAAAGTGTAATTCTTTTGTCAAATTATGTGCTTGGAGTCACGTGTTTATGGATGAATATGTGAGTATATGTTGGATGAACTGGCCATTCTAGTAAGGTACCTCGACTATATATACTGTGATTGACCTTCGAGGCTTGTGGTTTGCAACAGTGATTTTGGAACGTGTGTGTGTGTTGATCCTTCCACCGGAGTGTCCGACGGGATGTCCGGGGTCGATATTAAGGGGTACGGCCACGAAGTGGACTTGGGTGCGTGTGTGGATGAACTTCCACCGGAGTGTCCGACGGGATGTCCGGGGTCGATACTAAGGGGTACGGCCGCGAAGTGGTTTCCCACCCGGAGTGTCCGACGGGATGTCCGGGGTCGATACTAAGGGGTACGGCCGCGGGTTACGATTGTGGTTTTCATCTTGAGGATGACGTTGATGTTTTCGTTAATTGTGATATTGTCCGAGTATCACAATGCTTTGTGCTTGGGGTCGAGAGACATTATATATCGAGTCTTGGTGCTTGGCTAGAATGGCATAAGATTAATGTGTTATGTGTAATGTGTCCTTGTAAGTGAATTGAAGTGGATGATCGGGTCGTGGACCCTGTGTTTTGTGACCGGAATGGTTGGGTCGTGGACCCCGTGTTTTGTTAAACGGATTTGTATTTTGAAAAAATGAACTTTGGGGCTGTGACCCTAAATGGCTTTCGAGGAATTAAGAACATTTTCAATTTTTGATGTTTTCAAAACTCCCGAGATTTGGAAATATTTTCAAAGTGCTTACTTACTTCGTTTCTACTTTCAAGACTTGAACTATTTTTAACTAAATATACCTCGAAGTCTTTCGTTGTATTCTCGGAATGTGTTGTGTATGGCTCGTATTTGCACTTTATACTTGCACTAGCGAAACAAAGTGGAGTTTTGCTAACCCCCGAGTAATCGGGGTGGATATCTCAGATTGTGTCCAGTACATGCAGGTTTTCGGGAGCAAGACACAGGATCGGTACGAGGATGATGAAAGACGAATGATACTAATCACACGAAGGCCGCTTTGGGTTCGGTTAGTCGAGTCCATTGTATTGTCTTTTATTGCCTTATTGTTCGTTGTTGCAAGTATTTTACCCTTGCGTGGGTATGAGTCTGGATGAGTTTATGTATTTTGATTTTTAAGTCAGTGACGAAAGACCAAATCGGTCTGTTGGTCCGTTGTTTTGATTCGTCGGTATGTAATGAAATGTGTTGTTTTGATGTCTAGCCTGGTGGATTCTCACGGAGAGGGTCTGCGGCGTGTAATATTCCCGGTTTGATCTGGGGGTGTTACAAGTTTTAGATATGAATACTCCATATTCATATCTAAAACACCAACACCTCTTAAACATGTTCAACAATTCATATAATCCAAGAGTTCCTTAAGAACACAACTAATTCCGAAATCATATTCAAAATCTCCAATACGACATAATCCGATGTGTTCTAACATCTAAACAATCCTTATTCACAATTCAAGGTGTATATAATCATGTTCTTCAACATATACTTCTCATAACATCATGAATCGCAACAAACCACCAAGAACATCGAGAATACCACGATTCCATAATCATAACGACATAATCAAGGCATTTGATCACCAATTCATTATCTTCCTTTAACAAAATTCCCATAATTACCAAGAATCATCACAACAATATCATTTCAACCATCATTCATACGAAAACGTGTAGAATTTTCCAAGTTCTACTCATTGAGACATTTCATCGAACACTTTGAAGGCATAGTCCAATTCAATCGATTATTCAAAGAAATACTCGAATTCATTCCACAAAACTTCAAGAGTATTGAATGATTACGAGATTACAATCAAGTTCAATCAACAATCTGAATCAAAACGAAACAAATCGGCCAAAACACCAAGAAACCTCAAGAACATCCAAAAAACAAAAGTTTAGGTGTTCTTACCTTCGATCCGGGTGGAAGATGATGTTAATCCATGATTCCAACTTCCAAACATGTTGCTAGATGATGATCTTACTCAAATCCATCCACTTTTGCTGAAGGAATCGCGAAAACACGTAGAAAAAATGAAAAATGCCGAAGTGACCCGATCCAGGCCTTATATAGGCCGAGACCTGCCGGTACCTTACGTACGTAACCGGCCACTGCCTTACGTACGTAACCGGCCATGGCCTGCTCACTGCCCAGTCCATTCGGCACCCTTACATACGTAACCGGCACCTGGCTTACGTACGTAACTGGCCCTTACGGCCGTAACCGGCCACTGCCTTACGTACATAATCGGTCAGTCCTAGCCATCATTGCGAGGTCACTGCCGACCGTGATCGGCCATCCATGCGAGTCACTGCCGACCATGGTCGGCCACTACAGGTCTTCTCGGCCACGACTCGGCCAGCCGCCCCGTAACGTACGTAACACTTATTCCGTTGCGTATGTAACACATACGTTGACTTGCTACAGTAGTATGGTCGTGTTACTTACGTAACACGTCCTCTATAACGTACGTAACACGTACGTTGACTCACCTGTCAACATCCTCCGCCGAAAGTTGCCGACACCGGGTCCCACCTGACGACCATGACTCGGTCTTGTCCGATGCCCTCGTTACGTACATAATACCTTAGCCTTAACGTACGTAACCGTGCCAATCTTACGTACGTTAGCTCACCTTGTTAATGTACGTAACAATTTCATACTTAGCCAATTTTAGCAATTCTTGTCCAATGTCACGGCATACCAAACACGATCATACGACAAAAATCAATACATATACTCAATCCAAAAATATTCTCATCCGATATACCTGATATCCAAATCAGTTCAACCTGATACAGCAAATCCTCAATATAACTGTCAATCCAAAATGGTAACCACACCAGTATAACTGTCTCGGTTCTCAATTTATTTTATCCATACTGTATAGATACCAAAGTATACACTATATCTCAGATAAAATAACGCAAAAAATTTATACTGAAAATCCGGGTATTACATACTACCCCCTTAAAATAAGTTTCGTCCTCGAAACTTGCGACCTGTCACCAACAACAGATAAATCCAAAACTTCCAACTCATCACAAAAACAATCAAGCGTCGCCACAAGGGAAATAACCAAACCAATATACTTACTGGTACGTGAAGCCGATGATCTCCCGTGATACTAGCACACGACTCCCACACGAAGTCATCAACACAACCAACACACACCAATATCACAAATAGCAGTTTGAAAAGATCTCAAAAATTTTGGAAATTCCAAAAATCGGTTCGACTCAAAAGTCAGAAAAACTCATTTTCAAAATCACGCTACTACCTGTTGGAATATTTATTCCACACACTATTTAATTTATGTTTTGATGATTAAACTTGCTAAACTACAAAACAACATCGAGGCGAAGCAAAACAACGAAGCACACGAAGACGGAAAAAGTTGCAATCTGGACTGCATTAGCGCACGCTAAGGCATATATGTTAGCGCACGCTAACGAAGAGTAAGCTGCATCCCAGCCAAGTTTCGAAGTAAGCTGCAGTGAAGAAAAGCTGAACGATAGCGCACGCTACACATAAGTATTAACGCACGCTATCGAGCCATGTTACTGTTGTGGAAGAATTCAAACACAGAATAACGTATGCAATGAAGTCATCATTAGCGCACGCTACAAAGTATGATTAGCGCACACTAAGTTGTTTGATTCTAGTCAATCCGAACGTGGGGAAAAGCAAGTCAAAGTCAGCATATCAAACGGATACTTTGACAATCCATGCAACGGATATATTGGATTAGCGCACGCTACAATGTGTAATTAACGCACGCTAATACAAGAAGGTTACGTACGTAAGGAAGAAGGCATAACGTACATTAAAGAAGAAACGAAGCTACTGGACTGAAACTAGAAAGATCTAGTGCACGCTACAAAAGAAGGCTAGCGCACGCTAGCAAGTCAAAACAGCCAGCAACGGCTAGTTTGTGGGAAATGCCTATAAATACCATCCCTATGGTATTGTTTGAGTACAACAACTTCAAGAAAACGAGATATACATCTGAGAATCATATACTTACATTGTTGTTGTAATATTGAGCTTATATTGTTAGTTTGAGTGTTTATACATTCAACATTATACACGAGAGGTAAAAGAAAAGAATCGATTGGATTCGGTGTTATTAGGATCAAGTATCCGGCATTGTTAGAATCGCAATCGATATCTAAGTGAGGTTTATCTAGTACCCATAGAAAGCTAGAGTGGTTGATTCCTTATCCAATAGAAAAGGAAAAACGGTTTTACTCGGACCGATAGAAGACGAGCTTGTAACGGTAATCCCTCGACCGATAGAAGAGAGGCATAGAGGTTTTGATCTTAAGCCTAAGGAAAAAGATACATCGAGAGAGGACGTAGGCTTCGTTAATAGCCGAACCTCTATAAATCCTTGTGTGATTTATTTCCTGCAATTTTATTTACGCTTCCGCACAAACGGCGCAAATATCCGATTTGGTACCCAACAATTGGTATCGGAGCGGTTCTCCAATACGCGGCTTAACATCCGAGGAGAAGATCCAAAATGGCGTTTCAAATCTCTCCAGCCGAAGGCCTTGCTCTCAACCGACCACCATTTTTTGATGGCGCGAACTTCATGACTTGGAAGAATAAGATGTCAATATTCATTCGAGCTTACGACATCGAACTTTGGAAAGATTTGTCTTGGTCCAAAAATCCCAATGAATTCCAACGGTACGCTTAAAAATTTTGAAGAATATGACGACTCCGATTGGAAAAACGACCATTTCAATTGTAAGGCAACTCAACTTCTTTATTGTGCCTTAAATCCGGAAGAACACAACCGGATATCATTGTGTGATAGTGCCAAAGAAATCTGGAAAATGCTTGAGGTAACACATGAAGGTACGTCTCAAGTCAAGGAGACGAAGATAAACATGCTCCTTCACGATTATGAATTATTCCAAATGAAGGACGACGAATCCATCTCGATTATGCTCGACCGATTTTCGGTCATCACTAATGGATTAGCATGTTTTGGAAAACCACTTTCGAGTAGTGAGAAAGTAAAGAAAATTCTCCGATCACTATCTCGAGAATGGGACGGTACGGTTACGGCAATAATGGAATCCAAAGATTTAAATACTCTCGATTTTAGTGCTCTCGTTGGTTCTCTTATCAACTACGAGATTGTTCTAAAATCTCGGAATGCCAAACCGAAACCGAAGGAGAGGTCGATAGCCTTCAATGCTAAAATGTCGAAGAAAAAAGAAGAAACCCCGGTGGACGAAAGCGACGAAGAATTGGCATATTATGCCAAAAATATTAATAAGTTCCAACACTTATTAAACCGGAGGAAGAAGGACATTCAAGCGGGCGAACCTAAGAAATTCGACAACACTTGTCGATTATGTGGTAAACCAGGCCACTTTGCTAAGAACTGTCGAGTAAAGCAAAAGGAGGTTCTAATCGCAACATGGAGCGACGAAGATCCCGATGAAGATTTTCTTGAACAAAATAATCTCGCGCTCATGGCCCAGAGTTCATTCGACGATAGCGATGTCGAAAGCCAAGTAAGTAATTCTTACGACGAACTTTTTGAAGCATTCGAGTTATTACATACGGACTATCAAAATGCTTTAATCGAAATTAAATCCCTCAAGTCTAAATACAAAACTTTGGAAATTGAAAATTCCAAAATACTTGAAAAAGGGAAATTTGTTGAAATCGATCATTCGAAATGCCTTGAAAATGAAAATATTTTGAAAAATGATCTTTTAAAAGTTCAAGATGAACTAAAAATTTGACAAAGAAATTTTCGTGCGGCAACGATAAATTTGAACAAATGTTATGTGTTCAAAAATATACTTTAAATAAAGAGGGGTTAGGATTCAAATCACGTTCGAAAAACGAATTCGTCAATTTCAATATACCCCATTGCGAAAAGTGTTTAAAAATCGGGCATCATATTTCTAATTGCAAAAGCCCAAGACGGACGATAAAAATTAAGAGAATTTGGGTTCCTAAAGGAACAAACGTTTCAAACATCGTCTATATTTCAAAAGAAAAACCAACTATCGGTTGGATCCCCAAAAATAAATTTTAACAAATGATATTTTACAAAGGGGGAGAAGGAATATTTTTGAGGGAAAATAATATTTTCAGGGAGAGTTTATACCCTTATGCATAAATTGGTATCATGCATATTTATATTTCATTTGGTATCCTTTATATTTTTGTTACTTTTTTGATGAAGACAAAAAGGGGGAGAAGGAGATGAATTGAGATAAAAATGAGAAAAATCGAAGAAGTCGAAAAGAGAAGAAAAGCATACAAATAGGGGGAATTGAAAAATAAAGGAGATGTCGAAAAGAAAAGGATTGGAGAAACTAACGAAACGATCAAAGTCGAAAACTTTGATTCGTAGAAATATACATATATTATTTTTTACAGAGTATCCAATTCAAGAGTTGTTTTGTAATCATCAAAAGGGGGAGATTGTTGGAATATTTATTCCACACACTATTTAATTTATGTTTTGATGATTAAAGTTGCTAAACTACAAAACAACATCGAGGCGAAGCAAAACAACGAAGGCATTTAAGACGTAAAAGTTGCAACTGATCGCATTAGCGCACGCTAAGGCATATATGTTAGTGCACGCTAAAGAAGAGTAAGATGCATCCCAGCCAAGTTTCGAAGTAAGCTGCAGTGAAGAAAAGCTGAACGATAGCGCACGCTACACATAAGTATTAACGCACGCTATCGAGCCATGTTACTGTTGTGGAAGAATTCAAACACAGAATAACGTATGCAATGAAGTGATCATTAGCGCACGCTACAAAGTACGATTAGCGCACGCTAAGTTGTTTGATTCTAGTCAATCCGAACGTTGGGAAAAGCAAGTCAAAGTCAGCATATCAAACGGATACTTTGACAATCGATGCAACGGATATATTGGATTAGCGCACGCTACAATGTGTTATTAACGCACGCTAATACAAGAAGGTTACGTACGTAAGGAAGAAGGCATAACGTACGTTAAAGATGAAACGAAGCTACTGGACTGAAACTGGAAAGATCTAGC
The DNA here is from genome assembly GCA_033398695.1 of Orobanche coerulescens. NCBI lineage: Eukaryota > Viridiplantae > Streptophyta > Magnoliopsida > Lamiales > Orobanchaceae > Orobanche > Orobanche coerulescens. Next base: position 91,750,673 of record CM065814.1, read on the forward strand.
GCACGCTACAAAAGAAGGCTAGCACACGCTAGCAAGTCAAAACAGCCAGCAACGGCTAGTTTGTGGGAAATGCCTATAAATACCATCCCTATGGTATTGTTTGAGTACAACAACTTCAAGAAAACGAGATATACATCTGAGAATCATATACTTACATTGTTGTTGTAATATTGAGCTTATATTGTTAGTTTGAGTGTTTATACATTCAAGATTATACACGAGAGGTAAAAGAAAAGAATCGATTGGATTCGGTGTTATTAGGATCAAGTATCCGGCATTGTTAGAATCGCAATCGATATCTAAGTGAGGTTTATCTAGTACCCATAGAAAGCTAGAGTGGTTGAATCCTTATCCAATAGAAAAGGAAAAACGGTTTTACTCGGACCGATAGAAGATGAGATTGTAACGGTAATCCCTCGACCGATAGAAGAGAGGCGTAGAGGTTTTGATCGTAAGCCTAAGGAAAAAGATACATCGAGAGAGGACGTAGGCTTCGTTAATAGCCAAACCTCTATAAATCCTTGTGTGATTTATTTCCTGCATTTTTATTTACGCTTCCGCACAAACGGCGCAAATATCCGATTTGGTACCCAACACTACCGTACCGGTAGAGCCACATAACACACACGCCTGGGTTCACAAAACCCAAGCTCCGATACCATCTTCCGTAACACCCCCAAGACGATCCGGGATATTACAGCGCCATGGGTCCCGCGCGGAACCCACCACGCTAAAAACCGTTTACAAACCAATTGAAAAACGCCAAAAGGCCGATGACGGTAATATTTTAAATACTCAAATATTTTTAAAAACATAATTCTGAAATACCGTCATGGAATACCATTTGAAAATACAAGGAGAGGTGTCAAATCTCAACAGTTTAAAATGTACGTTTAGCCACCACTTAAACGTACCGATAAAATAGTTTAGGAAAAGGTTTAAAGATGTAATATCCGGATTCTTATGGAAGTATTTTATCTGTACATTGAACCCTATATTATTTTGGGAATGATGATATTAATAATGGAGTATGGTAATTATCATATTTTTATCTTTTTACATGGGTGTAGCAACATGTAAATTTTCCTCCATGCACATACGTGGTAACGTACGTTAAGAATGTAACTTAACGTACGTAACCTGTTAATGTTAACGTACGCTACGGATGAAGCGTAGCGTACGTAATGCGGTCAATTATTGGGTGGGCCGGCTAGCACATGGAGTACATGGTGGTGGGCTCGACCAAGATACCCACCAGATTCGCACGGCATGAACCTGGACACCTTTTTAAGTCAACGGACTTTAACGTACGTTATGGACATTGTGTAGCGACGCAAATTATATGGGTTACGTCGTAACACGCTTAGTGTAGCGACGTAATGAAGTTCGTAAATCGACAGGTGAACTATTTTCGACGATAACGTCGTTATGAAGTAGCCTAGCGTACGTAACACTCGAAAGTTATAAAAGGAGCAAGACCCCATTTCATTTCACTGCCCTTTTGCTCCTAAACTTCACCATATTCGTCCCTGAAGATTTCCAAACCTCTTTTAACACCTTTATATCAATTGTTACTGATTCATTGAGCTTGTATGACACTACTTGATCATTGAAGACAACTTATATTGGACTTTGGAGTAGAAATCATCACGAGTCGGCGTTGAAGCAACCGGAGTTGGATTTTTACTTATAGTCTCAGTATTATCTTCCTCTTAAGGTATGTTATACTACTTCCAATTTTGAAGTTATGTTGATTAAGACGATATGATCGCATTACCAAGAACAGTAGATCACTTTGACGACGTATGCGACCTAGTATCATATTTAAACTATAATGATCGAACTATTATGGTTTAGAACACCGTAGTTGAACCTGGTTATGACAAAGATGAGAATAGTGAATTATTAAACCGTATCAAATGTTATCGTCATGTTGATTGTAAACTTAGTGTCGATTTCCACTTTTACCAATGGATTTTGGAAAGAATCATCATAGTTGTAATCTTGCTTGCATAGATGGAATAAGTAGTTCGCCATCAGTATAAGCCTGGATTTAATGACGATATTAGATCAATTACATCAACTTTAGACCAACCAAATCTTACATGAGTATTTCGATCAAGATTGAAAATAGTATTACGATGATATCCGTATCCTTGAAATTGAAGATATTAATCCGAAGATCATTCATGAGTATGATATATATATTTGAAGGTATATTAGATTACTCACTAAGGATTTCGTAATACTTTGTCACTAATCGAGCCAGTCATCTGCCCAGTGAGAAACTGACATGCATGATTAACGTACGTTAAGTTTGGTTACTAGCGTACGTTATATGACGTTGTTAACGTACGCTACGTTTGGTACGTAACGTACGTTATACTATCAGACGAGTCAAGACGACTGATCAGAGAGGAACTGTTGGTATATGTTTAGCGTACGCTATACTTCATAGTTTACGTACGCTAATGAATAAGTTTAACGTACATTACAGAGGACATGTAACGTACGTTATTTAGGTCAGACAGTTTTCGTTTTATAGACTCTCAACCGTAATTCGGATTGTTAGATGCTCGTTCGACCTAAGATGAATTCCATGTTATTTCTCTTATTTAAGGTTCGAACTTTGCTACGTGATTGATCGAGAGGGGCAACCTTCGAGCGTTTTGTTCTCGTGGAAGTATTGTTCTTGTCTTCGAACCGAGGCAAGTATTCTAATTAGAAATGTTTATATTATGACAATGTGATTGTATCGTGTAAATATGTTGTGATTATATGTCCACCATGTGTTGATTCGACGGGAATCATCATGGGAATCTATAGCTGTGTGCGCTGGATCGTTGGACAGGTAGTTCCACCATGTGTTGGTCCGACGGTATCATCATGGGAATCTATAGCTATGTGCGCTGGATCGTTGGAATACCATCAGTATGTTGAAACTGTTATGATATGATATGTGTTGTGAATATTCTCGTTGGAGAAACTTGTTATGATATAATTGTTGAATATATCACTGTTGTATGATTATTATACTTGTACTAGCATCGTTGTGCTAACCCCTTCGGGGGTGAACATTTGTGTATGTTCAGGATCCAGGAGAGCGGGGAAACAACCACTAGAGATGCATGACGACGAGGGTGCAGAGTGATGTTCCGGCCGGGTTTACTGTCTGTTATTTGTTGGTTGTTTTAATAAAAACTCAAGTACGTCGTTGATTTATAATGTTTGGATTTTAGTTATGTAATAATAACTCTTCTTGGAATATTTGTAATTTCGGTTTTTAACCCGTCGGTTGAATTTTATTTCAGAAATTTCATAAACTGGTATTTGTTATTATCAATTCCTTTATTCAGCCTTGTAAATTCTTATGTAAAGGATTTACGGCGCTGTAATGTTCCTGAATATATCGGGGGTGTTACAGAATATGGTATCGGAGCTAAGTTATGGATATCTTGGTCGTTGGGTTAAAATAGGGGTCATTTATGTCTTTTGAGGTAACCGGCCGTAAATGACATCACTGCATTGCCTACGTCTTCATGCGAACGGTGGTTGTAAGTTTCTAAACTCTATCTCGTTCTTTACATGTTGTGTCTCTTTATACTTGAATATTAGAACGATGTTGTTTCCTGTATATTGAGTATTTATGCTTACAGTATGTTGAGAGGCGGACGTGTGCGTGGTCGCGGTCGTGGACACGGACGCAGAAATGCCGAAAGGGAAGCGTCGCCTTCTAATCAGGCCAGTCATAGCTCAGGCGAGCCGCAACGATCCATCAATAACGAACCGGAACCTCGTGTACCAGAAATCCTTCGTCAAGTTGTGAACCAGATGACTCAGTTCGCTCAGGTCGTGGACCGAATGCAGGTGGCAGCAGGAATGCAGCAAGGAAATGGACAACAAAGGATTCCAGAAATGGGAAATCGAGGTGACCGGTGGCTGCAAGAGGTGGCGAAGATGCAACCACCCAAATTCGACGGTATTTCTGAGACTCCCACTTGGGACCATTGGTTGAAGGAACTGGAGAAAATTTTTTGCTGGAATTAATTGCCCGGACGACAGGAGAGCTCCTATTGCCCAAGATTTCGATAGGGGAAGCATCCGAGTGGTGGGAAGCTATCCGACCTGCAGATCATAATGCCGATTGGACGGAATTTAAAACGATGATGGAAGCTCAGTATTGCCCTCGTCCTGTGAGGGAAGCCAAAATTCGAGAATTTTTCTCCGCTCAGCCATCAGATGAACCCGTATCCTAGACGATTAAGACGTTTAACCAGCAATTAGCATTTATTCGACATCTGGTCAGAACAGATGCGGAAATGATGATCCATTTTGAAATGAGAATGAAACCAGAAATCCAGAGGTACATGTCCGGTTTTGAATGTACCACTCTCCGCCAATACCAGGACAAGGCGTTGGCGTATGAAATGAAAGAAGCAGCAATGGAGAAGTTTATGGAGTCGAAGAAACAGAAAGTCTCTGGTACTTTTACAGAGCACAAGAGCAGTGGGTCCCGCAAGGCCCAGTCTTCTTTTCCTTTCAAGAAACCTCCGCACCCATCTAAGAGCGGAAAGAATTACGGGACGGTGTCAGCCACGACGGATATAGCTAGGAAGTGCTTTAATTGTGGTCGCCCAGGCCACCTTTGGCGCGATTGTTTGCGCACCCCAGTTACATGTTTTAACTGCGGACAGCAAGGGCACCGTGCGACGTTGTGCAAGGACGCCACCAAATACAATGGGATCCGTTCATCACAGCCAGTTCAGAAAGAAGCTAGTATCCAACAGACGCAGCAAAGTGTTTAGATGCCTCAAAACTTTGGCCGCGGACGAGGCAGAGGACAATGGGACCGAAAGGGGGCATCGAGTGCCGTATCTGCTCCCCCACGTCTGTACGAGATGAGGAGGACAAATGATCAGGATGCTGCTGTCGCATCAGGTACTGTCCAGATCCTTTCCCAGCCAGTTAGCGTTTTATTCGATACAGGAGCTACACATTCTTTTATATCTTTGTCTTGTGTAAATCGTTTGAATATTTCTGGTTTTCATACTTGTGAACCTTATGTTGTTGGTTTACCGAGTGGAGAGAGAATTGTCGGAAACTTAGAAACTAGAAATTTCCCTATATCATTTGGAGGCAGAGAGTGGCTCTCAAATCTGATCGTGATAGAAATGCAAGGAGACGACCTGATACTCGGAGACGATTGGCTTAATCGATATGGAGCAATTGTAAACTACCGAAAGAGGAATATCTCGCTGATCGCTGACGATGGTTCCGAAATATTGTTCGAGGGGTGGAAACCGGGAAGCTCAGGAAAGTTGATCAAAGCAATGAAAGCTGTCAAATTGTTGAAGCAGGGCTGTACCGGGTATTGGTGCTATGCAATGAAGAAAGAAGATGAAATTATGAAACTTTCATCCATTCCTGTTGTGAATGAATTTCCAGATGTATTTCCTGACGAATTACCTGGACTACCTCCACGACGGGATGTAGAATTCACTATTGAGCTGGAACCCGGAGCTACGCCAATTTCTAAGGCGCCGTATCGTATGGCACCTACTGAGATGTACGAACTGAAGAAGCAGCTGGAGGAGTTACTGGACAAGGGCTATATTCAGCCAAGCGTTACACCACAGGGAGCGCCGATTCTTTTGTCCGAAAGAAGGATGGATCGCTTCGACTGTGTATTGATTATCGAGAGCTGAACAAGGTGACGATTAAGAACAAGTATCCGTTGCCACGGATTGATGATCTGTTTGACCAGTTGCAAGGAGCAACAGTATTTTCTAAAATCGATCTAAGGTCGGGGTATCATCAGCTGAGGATTAAGGAATCTGATGTTCCGAAATCAGCGTTCAGAACTCGCTATGGACATTATGAGTTTGTAGTGATGCCGTTTGGTCTCACTAATGCACCGGCTGTATTCATGCAGTTGATGAACCGAGTGTTCATCGAATATTTAGATAAATTTGTGGTCGTGTTCATTGATGATATTCTGGTATATTCTAAAAACCCGGAAGAGCATGCACAACATTTGCAGATTGTACTAGAACTTTTGAGAAGCGAGCAATTGTACGCCAAACTTTCTAAGTGTGAATTCTGGCTAAAAGAAGTAATGTTCCTTGGCCATGTGGTGTCAGCTGAAGGAGTCCGAGTAGATCCTTAGAAATCAAAGCAATTATGGATTGGAAGCCTCCAAAGAATGTGAAAGAAGTCCGAAGTTTCTTAGGACTCGCTGGGTATTATCGTCGGTTCGTGGAAGGGTTTTCCAAAATCTCCCGCCCACTTACTCGACTCCTACAGAAAACTCAAAAGTTTGAATGGAATGAGTTGTGTCAGATTAGCTTTGATGAATTGAAGAAGAGATTGACGACGGCACCGATTCTATCACTTCCACAGGGAACTGGAGGATTTATAGTTTACAGTGATGCTTCGAACCAAGGACTTGGGTGCGTATTGATGCAGAATGATAAGGTGATCGCTTATGCGTCGCGACACCGAAACCTTATGAAGTAAATTACCCAACACATGATTTGGAGCTAGCGGCGGTGGTTTTGCTTTGAAGATCTGGAGGCATTATCTGTACGGGACTCACTGTCAGATCTTTACGGATCATAAGAGTCTCAAGTACATATTCAGTCAGAAAGAGTTGAACATGCGGCAAAGAAGATGGTTAGAGCTGATCAAGGACTATGACTTGGAGATTTTATATCATCCAGGCAAAGCGAATGTAGTGGTCGATGCACTTAGCCGCAAGCCTGTCTCTATTCAGATGCTGGAGACGCTGACATCCCAACTTAGCCTTCAACGAGAGATGATTCGTGAAGGAATTGAAGTGTGGTTACAAAGAGTCCAAGGACAACTGTGCGCGATGGAAATAACTTCATCATTAACCTAAGGAATCAAATCTAGACAGACAGATGATCCTCTGATGATTCGGTTACGTGATGAAGTGATCAAAGGAAAGGCCCCCGGATTCGTAATTCATGATGATGGAGTTTTGAGATTTCAGAACCGACTCTGCATTCCCAATGATGATGTTCTGGAACAAACGATTATGAAGGAAGCTCACAGTTTGCCCTATTCCATCCACCCGGGCACCAGTAAAATGTATAAGGACTTGAAGCAGAATTTCTGGTGGGGCAACATGAAGAAAGATGTAGCGGACTATGTTTCGAAATGCTTGACGTGTCAGCAGGTTAAGATTGAGCATCAACGGCCTGCTGGAATGCTGAAGCCGCTCCCAATTCCTGAATGGAAGTGGGAGGACATATCGATGGACTTTATCACTAATATACCGAGAACCAGGACAGGAATGAACATGATTTGGGTGATAGTTGATCGTTTAACCAAATCAGCTCATTTTCTAGGCATTAAGGATACATGGGGACCAGAGAGGTTGGCACGAGTATTTATTTCGGAGATAGTTCGATTGCATGGTACGCCGAAGACCATTGTTTCTGATCGAGACGGCCGTTTTGTGTCTCACTTTTGGAAAGCAGTTCATAAGGCCTTGGGGACCGAATTGAACTTCAGTACAGCTTATCACCCGCAGACTGACGGACAATCGGAAAGAACTATACAAACGGTGGAAGACATGCTAAGGGCCTGTGCCTTAGATTGGTCAACTGATTGGGAAATTCATCTACCGTTGATTGAATTTACCTACAACAATAGTTGGCATGCTTCCAATAAGATGGCACCGTTTGAGGCATTATACGGGAGGAGATGCAGATCGCCCCTATGCTGGGACGATTCATCAGACTTGATCGGAACAGAACCAGAGTTGATCGTACAAACTCGAGAGAAGATAGCCTTGATTCGTGAAAGGATGTTGACCGCCCAGAGTCGCCAGAAATCTTACGCAGACGTACGCCGTCGCCCTTTAGAGTTCAGTATTGGAGACCACGTACTTTTAAAGGTTTCACCTACTCGAGGAATATTCCGTTTCGGAAGGAAAGGAAAGCTAAGTCCGAGATATATCGGACCATTTGTGATCCTTGAGAGAGTTGGAGAGTTGGCATATAGATTAGCATTGCCACCGTCATTGTGCCATGTACATAACGTGTTCCACGTATCCCAAATACGGAGGTATGTACCAGATCCCAGTCATATCATTGATTTCGGCGAGATCGAAGTCGCGCAGGATGGGACGTTTGAAGAAAGACCGGTCAAGATACTCGAGAGTCGAGTTAAGCATTTGAGAAACAAACCCACCGTTTTAGTCAAAGTTCAATGGTCACGCCATGGAGTGGAAGAAGCCACATGGGAAACGGAAGATGACATGAAGTCCAGATATCCCGAGTTATTTTCGTCTTGAGTTTTGGGACGAAACTCCTTTTTAGTAGGAGAGTATGTAATATCCGGATTCTTATGGAAGTATTTTATCTGTACATTGAACCCTATATTATTTTGGGAATGATGATATTAATAATGGAGTATGGTAATTATCATATTTGTATCTTTTTACATGGGTGTAGCAACATGTAAATTTTCCTCCATGCACATACGTGGTAACGTACGTTAAGAATGTAACTTAACGTACGGAACCTGTTAATGTTAACGTACGCTACGAATGAAGCGTAGCGTACGTAATACGGTCAATTATTGGGTGGGCCGGCTAGCACATGGAGTACATGGTGGTGGGATCGACCAAGATACCCACCAGATTCGCACGGCATGAACCTGGACACCTTTTTAAGTCAACGGACTTTAACGTACGTTATGGACATTATGTAGCGTACGCAAATTATATGGGTTACGTACGTAACACGTTTAGTGTAGCGTATGTAATGAAGTTCAGAAATCAGACAGTGAACTATTTTGGACGATAACGTACGTTATGAAGTAGCCCTAGCGTACGTAACACTCAGAAAGTTATAAAAGGAGCAGCACCCCATTTCATTTCAGCTCGTCCTTTTGCTCCTAAACTTCACCATATTCGTCCCCAGAAGATTTCCAGCCTCTTTTAACACCTTTATATCAATTGTTACTGAATCATTGAGCTTGTATGACACTACTTGATCATTGAAGACAACTTATATTGGACTTTGGAGTAGAAATCATCACGAGTCGGCGTTGAAGCAACCGGAGTTGGATTTTTACTTATAGTCTCAGTATTATCTTCCTCTTAAGGTATGTTATACTACTTACAATTTTGAAGTTATGTTGATTAAGACGATATGATCGCATTACCAAGAACAGTAGATCACTTTGACGACGTATGCGACCTAGTATCATATTTAAACTATAATGATCGAACTATTATGGTTTAGAACACCGTAGTTGAACCTGGTTATGACAAAGATGAGAATAGTGAATTATTAAACCGTATCAAATGTTATCGTCATGTTGATTGTAAACTTAGTGTCGATTTCCACTTTTACCAATGGATTTTGGAAAGAATCATCATAGTTGTAATCTTGCTTGCATAGATGGAATAAGTAGTTCGCCATCAGTATAAGCCTGGATTTAATGACGATATTAGATCAATTACATCAACCTTAGACCAACCAAATCTTACATGAGTATTTCGATCAAGATTGAAAATAGTATTACGATGATATCCGTATCCTTGAAATTGAAGATATTAATCCGAAGATCATTCATGAGTATGATATATATATTTGAAGGTATATTAGATTACTCACTAAGGATTTCGTAATACTTCGTCACTAATCGAGCCACCATCCGCCGGTGAAACTGACATGCATGATTAACGTACGTTAAGTTTGGTTACAAACGTACGTTATATGACGTTGTTAACGTACGCTACGTTTGGTACGTAACGTACGTTATACTATCAGACGAGTCAAGACGACTGATCAGAGAGGAACTGTTGGTATATGTTTAGCGTACGCTATACTTCATAGTTTACGTACGCTAACGAATAAGTTTAACGTACGTTACAGAGGACATGTAACGTACGTTATTTAGGTCAGACAGTTTTCGTTTTATAGACTCTCAACCGTAATTCGGATTGTTAGATGCTCGTTCGACCTAAGATGAATTCCATGTTATTTCTCTTATTTAAGGTTCGAACTTTGCTACGTGATTGATCGAGAGGGGCAACCTTCGAGTGTTTCGTTCTCGTGGAAGTATTGTTCTTGTCTTCGAACCGAGGCAAGTATTCTAATTAGAAATGTTTATATTATGACAATGTGATTGTATCGTGTAAATATGTTGTGATTATATGTCCACCATGTGTTGATCCGACTGGAATCATCATGGGAATCTATAGTGTGTCTGTTTGGATCGTTGGATGATGTAGTTCCACCATGTGTTGGTCCGACGGGATCATCATGGGAATCTATAGCTGTGTGCGCTGGATCGTTGGAATACCATCAGTATGTTGAAACTGTTATGATATGATATGTGTTGTGAATATTCTCGTTGGAGAAACTTGTTATGATATAATTGTTGAATATATCACTGTTGTATGATTATTATACTTGTACTAGCATCGTTGTGCTAACCCCTTCGGGGGTGAACATTTGTGTATGTTCAGGATCCAGGAGAGCGGGGAAACAACCACTAGAGATGCATGACGACGAGGGTGCAGAGTGATGTTCCGGTCGGGTTTACTGTATGTTATTTGTTGGTTGTTTTAATAAGTACTCGAGTACGTCGTTGATTTATAATGTTTGGATTTTAGTTATGTAATAATAACTCTTCTTGGAATATTTGTAATTTCTGTTTTTAACCCGTCGGTTGAATTTTATTTCAGAAATTTCATAAACTGGTATTTGTTATTATCAATTCCTTTATTCAGCCTTGTAAATTCTTATGTAAAGGATTTACGGCGCTGTAATGTTCCTGAATATATCGGGGGTGTTACAAAAGAAATAACCCAAGTTCGCAAAGTTCCAAAAAGCCCTTTTAAAATACACACACGCAGCGGATAAAGATACCGAAAAGCCATTTTGAAATATACACACGCAGCGGATAAATGCAGTTCAAAATACACATTTGCAGCGGAAATAAATGACCAGAATAGAATACTCAATTCTCCGAAAACAAGCCACAACCAGTATCACATCGGGAAGCTCATCCCTTCACGACCACTACTAGCTCAATCTCTGAGTACCTAAAAATAAAGCCCACGTTGGGGTCAGCCACAATACTCAATAATGATATCGATCACATCATCATAAATAATTACATACCAATGTAATAATACTGTAAGAATACTACCAACGTAATCTTACCGTTATAACCTTACCAATTCATATCAATCCATACTAAATCAATCCTTGACATATTCCACATTTCGTATTCTCAAATGACAAAATGAATTCAACAACAATCATCTGTACTGTATTCCAAAAATACCGATAATCCTCAAAACATCATCATAACTCATAAGTGTGGAAACAATCCAATCTGTGCCAACTCCTGTCCGTCGGATTACACAATCAAATCTCAACATGTATAAACCAATAATACACAACATATCTATAGATTAACTACCATATGAAAGTGATAACAAATCCCGAACATCAACGTACAGTCCGAATACTCATACGATCAATAACAATGATCAACCAAAACATCATTGAGAATATCATCGACATGATAACTCCAATACGGCCAATAAAGGATCACGATAATTGAGAATACCATTAACAAGGTAAATCTCGAACGCAATCAATGAAGGATCAATAATAACCAAGAATACCATCAACAGGGTAAACTCCAAATGATCAACAATAATGGATCTCAAGAAAATAACCTCGACTGTCGAAACATACCCCTCGGGCGTATGAATAACCAGTCGCAAACCGTCGAACATACCCAACCATGAATGGAGGATGAACGACCAAACAATATGGCTCAAAGATGGAAATCATAGTACGCCCGATCCGGAAATGTGTCCGTGCACAAGCCACCCCGGGTATTGATCACATACACGTGTGGTCTTGTACCTAATTAGCCTCACGAATTACGTCTCGTGTGCACGATTCAATGTGGAAATATCAACACATAACCATCATGTGCCCGGCTAAAAATCCTACACAATAACCAATCGGCACGCAGATATGACTCCAGATATGTCACGATGCAACATGACAACAAAAATCAAAGAAATACATATCCAATAAGGATCAAAAGACTCACCGAAGTGAACAACAACAGACTGACAACGAAAAGTCGACACGACTAATCAATATCCAAAACATCAATCCTGGGATCATCATCCCCAAATGAATGACCAACACGATCTACGATCTCAATACCACAGTCCTGGGATCAACATCCCTCAACGAATAACCGATACGAAACTCATTACACGAAACCTCAACATATACAACAACTCAACATACTAATTATCCACATGACTGAACAAATACTTAGATTACCTCAAATCCGAGGACAACATCCTTTCCACGAACAACATCCTTGAACGAATACACAGTTATACAAATAATCTCAAATAAGGTACCATCCATTCAATACCAATAAACCTTTATCCCGATACTTATGTCATCACGATAACTATCCTCGATATCCGATATTCTATATCCTTGACCAAAGATAACTCACGTCTTCCCTGAACACAATTAAATCATATACCTTATGATTTAATACAACCAGAGCACGATATACAAACCATTATCCCGACAACTTACATTTCTAACAACATTGCTATACGAATTCTAAATGAAATGAAAACGAAACCATTCATCAAATATTATAAACTGAACAAGTATAAACTTGCCTCGATACCGATACCACGAAGCCGTTACCAAAATCCATTGCCTTAGTATACGAGCTCCTCAGCCCCGACCAAAAGCAATCTACGAACTCTTCGAACTCAACCGCAGCACAACGGTCATAATCCACGATCAAAATATATCAACCTATTGCAATAACCGATTAACACACATTCGATAAAAATCAATAACCGACATACCCAATCAACAAACTCAACGGTTTAACGAAACCTCGATCATATGTATAAAACCAAATAACCCAACTCAACAAATACGAACTCATATCCATAATACAAGTCGCAACTCAATAATCAATATAACCGATCAATAAACCCAACAGTTCCACCATATCCCGATTAGACACAAATCCGAACAACCACATCAATCGATCACGAATTTAAAACCATAACACAATTCATAATCCGATAATCATATCAATAATCAATTTAAACCAACAGGGGTCTAACATTACCGATTCCAAATTTAATCTTAAATATGGATACAAGTTTCCTTTTTGTAAATTCATAATATAAACCAATTACCGATTATCATCATCAATCCGGACGATCCGATTAATTCAACATCATAGATAACCATATTCCAAAGGTTTCAAATAATTCCATTATCCGAATGGAACACTTGTTCAATACGTATGAATTCTCAAACTCAAAAGTGAGTCATAATCTTATCAAACCCGGAACCATATTCGTATTCCTATACGAATATTGTACCAAGACACATAACTTAGTTTTAGATATGAATACTCCATATTCATATCTAAAACACCAACACCTCTTAAACATGTTCAACAATTCATATAATCCAAGAGTTCCTTAAGAACACAACTAATTCCGAAATCATATTCAAAATCTCCAATACGACATAATCCGATGCATTCTAACATCTAAACAATACATATTCACAATTCAAGGTGTATATAATCATGTTCTTCAACATATACTTCTCACAACATCATGAATCGCAACAAACCACCAAGAACATCGAGAATACCATTATTCCATAATCATAACGACATAATCAAGGCATTTGATCACCAATTCATTATCTTCCTTTAACAAAATTCCCATAATTACCAAGAATCATCACAACAATATCATTTCAACCATCATTCATATGAAAACGTGTAGAATTTTCCAAGTTCTACTCATTGAGACATTTCATCGAACACTTTGAAGGCATAGTCCAATTCAATCGATTATTCAAAGAAATACTCGAATTCGTTCCACAAAACTTCAAGAGTATTGAATGATTACAAGATTACAATCAAGTTCAATCAACAATCTGAATCAAAACGAAACAAATCGGCCAAAACACCAAGAAACCTCAAGAACATCCAAAAAACAAAAGTTTAGGTGTTCTTACCTTCGATCCGGGTGGAAGATGATGTTAATCCATGATTCCAACTTCCAAACATGTTGCTAGATGATGATCTTACTCAAATCCATCCACTTTTGCTGAAGGAATCGCGAAAAAACGAAGAAAAAATGAAAAATGCCGAAGTGACCCGATCCAGGCCTTATATAGGCCGAGACCTGCCGGTACCTTACGTACGTAACCGGCCACTGCCTTACGTACATAACCAGCCATGGCCTGCTCACTGCCCAGTCCGTTCGGCACCCTTACGTACGTAACCGGCACCCGGCTTACGTACGTAACTGGCCCTTACGGCCGTAACCGGCCACTGCCTTACGTACGTAATCGGTCAGTCCTAGCCATCCCTGTGAGTCACTGCCGACCGTGATCGGCCATCCATGCGAGTCACTGCCGACCATGGTCGGCCACTACAGGTCTTCTCGGCCATGACTCGGCCAGCCGCCCCGTAACGTACGTAACACTTATTCCGTTGCGTACGTAACACGTACGTTGACTTGCTACAGTATTATGATCGTGTTACGTACGTAACACGTCCTGTATAACGTACGTAACACGTACGTTGACTCACCTGTCAACATCCTCCGCCGAAAGTTTCCGACACCGGGTCCTACCTTCCGACCATGACTCGGTCTTGTCCGATGCCCTCGTTACGTACGTAATACCTTAGCCTTAACGTACGTAACCATGCCAATCTTACGTACGTTAGCTTACCTTGTTAATGTACGTAACAATTTCATACTTAGCCAATTTCAGCAATTCCTGTCCAATGTCACGGCATACCAAACACGAGCATACGGCAAAAATCAATACATATACTCAATCCAAAAATATTCTCATACGATATACCTGATATCCAAATCAGTTCAACCTGATACAGCAAATCCTCAATATAACTGTCAATCCAAAACGGTAACCACACCAGTATAACTGTCTCGGTTCTCAATTTATTTTATCCATACTATATAGATACCAAAGTATATAGTATATCTCAGATAAAATAACACGAATAATTTATACTGAAAATCCGGGTATTACATTTCTTACATGAGTGTGTATGTGGGTATGGCGTTTCAAAAAAAAGTTAAGGAATAGAGAGAGAGAGAGAGGGAGGGAGGACAAATGCAAGAGAGAGAGGATAAGAATGAACGAGAAAAAAGATGGAGAGATAAATATAAAGAAGACTTTGACTGTTTTCAAGAAATAATAATTATATATGTATTTATGTAATTAAAATACTCATACTTGTTATTTGTGTAATTATTTCTTAATGTTATTACTGAAATATTTAAGTAAAATATATTAGTTATTGCAACTTTCCCTTAAATAAAAAGAAAGTCCAAACTGGAGCTCCTGTGTTCATTAGATGGGCAAATTTTTTAAGAGGAAATGCCCCTATGTATGCTTTGTTTCATATTTATTTTTCCAACTTTTCTATTAAAATAATGTTCAATAATTACGAAAGCACTTTGTTTAATAATTAGAAATACTGAGAATACTGCTTTTTCCAGGAACAAAATATAATTTTCTCTGATGTTCTTTTCGCAGAAATTAAGGCATGTCATGAGACGGAGCATATCATTATTGATATCGTTGATCCAATTATACTCAAGCAAGAGAATTTCATTTCACTGTACGGTCAATTCTAGGAGCAATGTGTTATGAATATTTCAAAATGGCCAATTAAGATCCCACATTCTTTGGGGTCTTAAACTATAGGTATTCCCATCTCAGGCTGGGGTATGTCGCTTAAACAACATTAGTGCACTCGCTTTGATTTTTCAGACAGTACTTAGCCTCCAGTATCAAAAATCGTGGCACTATATTCCTTAGCAATAAATGTGGCCTCGAATCCAGAGATCCATCTATGGTACTCAAGTCTTTTTGAGTCCGAGATATTAAATCCGTGACGAATTGGATCATCCTTGATACAAGAAAAAAGGGAAAATGAGCTTTCACAGTATATCATGAGTACTTTTATGATAAATATCAATAATGGAGTGTATGTTTTGAATAAAGGTATGGTCACAATTTTCGATACTTTTTGAAAATTAACCATGAAGTTAATTTATCATGGTTTTTATTTATTATAAGTAGTAGAATTAAGTCCTCCAAAAATCTACTAACTAATGATGAAACTTAATTTGCATGCAATATCTAAAAATGCATGCATAATATGTATATATTTATATATAGACGCATAAATCTTATATATATATATATATACACACACATAATGCATTCAAATAATTCTTAAACATGATATCTAAGTCTTATGGTGCAATTAAATTAATTCACTTGAATTATAATTTAATTCAAGTGGCTACACAATTCGTTTGATTTAATTAAATATAATTAAACTAATTAAGCATAATATGTAATTAAATCAAGTAGAGCATATATAAAAAAAATACACGAAGCATATAGTATATTTTTTATCGTGTACCTTGCTTCATGATTGGGTGCAAAAATAATCTATTTTGGGTTGGCCCGATATAATAACCCCAAAACCAACCGGGAATATTACAGTGTCGTGGGCCCCACATTGGAACCCACAAGGATATAATTATTTTCACAAACGTTTTAAATATGCTAAAGAGGCGAATACGGTAATGTTTTAAATACTCAAATATTTTTCAAAACATAGTTCCCAATTACCGTCATAAAATACCATTTACAACCAAAAGGCAAAGACGCCAAAAGGGCATTTAGAAAGTATACACGAGTTGGTAAAATATTGAAAGCCATTATAAAATTTCACACACAGCGGATAGAGACATGATAGAAATACATTTGCAGCGGAATCATAACAACCAGAAAATAATACTCGAATCCCAAATAACCATGCCAAAACCAGTATCACCGGGAAGCTCATCCCTTCACGACCGCTACTAGCTTGATCTCCGAGTACCTAAAGATAAAGCCCACGATGAGGTCAGCCATAATACTCAACAATGTAATTACAAGGTAACAATACTGCCAATCTAATCTTACCGTAGTAATCTTACCAATTCGTGGTAACTCATATCGAACCAATCTTTATCTCAATCCACACTACGCATTCTCAAGCGATGAATGAATTCGAAAATAACCATCTGTACTGTATTCAAAATGATACTGTAACACCCTCAATCCGCTCAGGGATATTACACGCCGTAGAACCTTTCCTCAAGGATCTACCAGGCTGGTAACAACATCGAACATCTCAACAATGCCTTTAAGGCTAAAATGACTCACTAGACCGATTTGGTCTTTCAATAAATACATACAACTCAAACATATTACATGCCCACGCAGGGGTCGAATACAACACACTCCCGTACAACGGGAAAGAATACTACAGCGGGAATAAAATATAACTAAACCAATGACATCATACGGATCCTCGTGTGATTAGTATTGATCATCTTTCATCACCCTTCATGCCGACCCTGTGTTATGCTCCCCAAAACCTGAATGCAAAGACAGACATCCACTCCCCGAATACTCGGGGGTTAGCAAAACTCCACTGTTTTGCTAGTGCAAGTATAAAATACGAATACAAGCCATACATATCATACTCCAAAGACTTAGAAGTCATAAACATACTTCCCGAGGTAAATTACTTGATCAAAACGGTTAAATCGACAGATATGGGTAAACCCGATATACATCTTGTAAAAACATTTTAACAATATTCCAGATCCAAAATCCCTGTAACTGAGTAATCTACAACTGTATGCATATAATTTCACACATTATCACCTCGTTCGTGAGGATCTCATCTTGAGAATTCTGTGAGAACTGAGAGAAGAGACCATGCTGAGAAGAAACTCCCTGCGAAAGTGTCACCTGTGATTGTTGTGGCTGTTGTGGCCGAAGCTGTGATGCCGTTTGGCTTCTTCCATAGATTGAAGAAGACTCTAATCCACTGGGAGCCACACTCGGCCTCCTAGTTGATGATCATCACATACAGAAACAGAAAAAAAACACTTAAATATCACAGAAACAATTTCGCTTGCAAATGTTCGATTTCATCAGTTTCTGCATTGCCTAAGTTTGTAATCGGGAAAAAAGAAGAAACTACTGTATCTTCTCATAATTACATATTATTCTCGTGCATTGCAGATATACGTGTGTAGATCTACTAGAAATTCAAGATCATAGCTCTAGTACAGTAACATAAGCTTATAGTAAAAGGAAAGTAAACCTCGATTGAGGAGGAAGAACAGAGATGGAGTTGAGATCGCAGGCTTTATTGATCTTCAGTTTCATTTTCCAGTCGCAAATAGAGCTTCGGTAGGACTCTGAAATCGAAACGACTAGGCTTGAAGAACTATAAATTTAGAATTAAATCAATTTTTTAGGCAGATGTAGATGCTTTCTTCTGCTTTCGGAATGTTTGTGTTTCGATCGGAGTGTAGAAATGGAGCGAAAAGTGGAATTTTGGAAGTGTTTTTTTATACTGGAATATTTCGACGATGTGGGAGAAACGGGCTGCTATAATGGTGATGGAAAATATAAACAAAAACAAAATAGCTTGCACGATAGAAAAACTTACCCTCAAAGTTAACAGGTACATATACAAATGTCAAACGTCGTCCATCATCTTCTTTTGTCAAAATATAATCATTCGTGCCCGTTAACACTAATTCAAATCTCTTCTCTTCTCTCACCACTAATCTCTAGCATACCTCTAACAATTGCCATAAGTTCCAACATTAACACATAAAATGGAATACCAATAGGTATCGCGGCTGCACACTTAAACACCAACATATGCATCAAGAATACGATCATGGTTGGCACACTTAAACACCAACATACACATCAAGAATATGATCGCGGCTGCACGCTTAAACACCAACATACACATCATGAATTAGATATCAAGAGAAACTCGCCTTCACATAACCATATAGGGTCCGAGTTCACATAATCTGTTGATGCAATAAAACAGCCTATATATCATGATGCAAATACTGATTCTGCTCATTAATTTCAGAAGTCTTTTTCTTGTTTAAATACTTGAATTATCTGATGCTACTTAATACGAGAAAAGGTCTTGGTTCTCTCTGTTTTTCTAAAAAAATGAATTGCAGTCCAATGTATTACCTTAATGATCCATCAACTGGTTCAACAAGAGGCTCCCATGAATCATATTTATCATTATACGACCTCGCAACTAAAGAAAATATCACAGTCGACTTCAAGCAATCAGATTTTCCATTTAAGCTGAATCCAATGCCACTCAAAGATATATTACACAATGCGACAATCTACATGGATGAAAAAATAGTTAGCGAAAGAGATTTACAGTTCGTAAAAAAGGGAAATAAATCTTACATGTACAGATATACATGTCATGTCTACAATATATGGAATTTTGCACATAGATCTAGAAATACATACATAAATTCACAAAAATGTACATGCATCGTGGTTATATAAATAACATCAACAAATGCAGAGACATGTAAGGAGACATGTCCAGAACGCATGACATCAATAACCAAATAAGAGAAAAATTACCAAGCCACCATAGTCATCAAAAAGTGTTGCAGAGAAGGTCCTTATTTCTGCATCAATCACAGTATCATCAGAACCACATGGTATCTCTCGCCCACTGAGATTCAAAGCAAATCTTTTAAGTGGTTTTCTCAATCCATTCCAGACAATGAAGGTTCTCAATTCATTGCCAACTGTCCTTATTTCTAAATGGCACATATTTGCTAAAAAAGAGCTTACACGCTCAAATCACAAACTTCAAAGTACGATGCAATCCCACATCTTAACAACACTGAAACCATGAATCAAGAGTCATAAAAATAACAAATTTCTCTAAAAATATAATTTCAAAGACATGAAAATTAACAACTAAATTACGAGTAGTTATGCTTAACAAAAACTCTAATCAATGGAGAGAAAGTTACGGCCATCATATTTGGTGGAATACTGATGGTTTCAATGGAGAGAAACTTCACTGTCGAAGGTTTTCTTACTTCTGTTTTGCGGTAGGAGACCTAATCAAATTGACCTAATCAAATTGAAGAAGAAGTAGTGCTACCAACTGATAATTAGGCGGAATAAGAGTCGGCAGAGGGAAGGGCGGCGAGGCTCATCTGACAATCCCATTCAAAATCCGCCCCGATCGCGGCCCCAGTCCGCTGCAACTGTCGCCGGCGTCCGCCTCGTTCAACCTCGATGAATTATGGTCTCGCTCAAAACTCTGGCCTGCTTTCAACCTAGCTTGGAGCGTCCGTCATTTCGTGATGTCGCATGGTTATCTTCTATCGACGGCTGGAGATTTTCAGGGGGAATTACCGATAGTGAGGGTGAGAGAGATGGAGAGAGAACAAGAAATGAGTGTTAGGTAGGGTTGGATTGGTGCTCGGTCAATTAATTCTCGGTTTCAAGATATTAATTCCCGATCTCAAGACACACAATTCGCTATTGTAAACATTTTTTAGTAAAAAATAAAATTTCATACTTTTTATTTCAGTAATTATCAAATTAGCGAAGTCTTTGTAACTTAAAATTTCTAACTAGTTCCTGCTTTTTTGTTTGGTACCATTTACTGAAGTCTATGTGAGTTTTTTACTTCTGTAAATTGAAAAGTGAAGTTGTTGTTTGTTTTTACTTTACTAATATACAGTACAAAGTGAGACATACCGAAGTCTTTGATGTTTATTCTACTAGTGTAACGACTTTAAATTTTTACAGGCTTTCCTTATTATAAAAATATATTCATAAAATACTATAGAAAAATCGGGTCGTTACAATTTTTACAGTTTTTTTCTTATTTTCCGCCTATTTTTTCTTCCCTTGTAACGCTTTTTTTAAAGATCAACGGTAACACCTAATTTGGTGTTACCATAGATACTATGGCAACACCGGTTACTATCAACTGTAACAATAAAAAAAAAAGTGTTAGCGTAGATCAATTTTAAGGCATCTATACTAACACTTTTGCTTGTAACATCGAAATAAACGTTGCTGAAGGCCATTTGTGGCGTAGTGTAGAAATCATAAACATACTTCCCGAGGTAAATCACTTGATCAAAACGGTTAAATCGACAGATATGGGTAAACCCAATATACATCTTGTAAAAACATTTTACTATCTCGGGAGTTTTGAATACATTTGGGATTTTAAGAATTCTCAAGCCTTTCGAAAATATTTAGGGACACAGCCCAAACGTCATTTTCCCTAAACACAATTATGATAACAACACACGGGGTCCACGACCCAATTCACAAAATACGGGGTCCAAGACCCAAATCATCAAACACACATTCCTAAGGATTATTCGTGTCCCGTGCTAACAAGCCACGAACCTCAGATGCTCCCGCAGAACATACCCGAGTGAATTACCCAATAGGAAACCATACCAAATCACATGTCACCATAACAACAATCACGTGACCACAAGCACAGATACATTCATAACCAAATCACAACCATAAGTTATCCCAGCATTGCGCTAACAAGCCACGAACCTCAGAGTCCCCGCAAGACATACCCGATGAATAACCACACAAGTTATCCCCGGCATCGGTCTAGCAAGTCCTGAACCTCGGAATCCCCGCAAGACATACCCGATGGATAACCCTACAGCCACGCCCGACCCATACTAGCAAGTATGGATCCCGGAGATTCAACAATCCTACCTGCAGGCACATCACATACAACGAGCACACAACAATAATCAACTATCAAGCCAAGCAACATTAAGCATCACAACTTCCTTTCAAAGGAGTAACAACAAATATCACCCGTCACATATTCACCGAACAAGCACACATAACAACACGTTATCCTCGGTAAATGATTACGGTTTATTACATTTACTAAATGTGATCATAAGTCTTTCAACCAACGGAGTTAACACACATAGGCCAAAAACACACTTACTCACGAAGCATACGAGTTATCGTTGAAAGACAACATTTATCGAGAATATACCGATACTTTTTAACATTTATTAAACATCCGGATTTTACATAAAATCATTTACCAACAATTATGCCTACCAAACATAAAATGTATGGGCAAGATACTTGCCTCGAATAATCATAACGCGGAGAATCGACCGAAGTGAGGAGACTCGGACCGACTACGAACCCGCTGACTCCGCCGAACGACAACCCGAAACAATAATCTACGAACGACAACAATAACAATGAAAATGAATTCCAAAGTACGACCCCAAAGCCGTTGAATTCAAGTAACAAACGGTGAAAGTTCAAGGGTTTCCCCCAAAACGGCCAAGAACACGAATCGATCCGACGAAGCATGAAAATGGAATTCCCAACTGAAATATGGATATTCAATCCATAGGATATGTTTAAAAACATCATTTTACAACAATCGGTTCATAAAAAACGGATGGAAAACGAAATCAAGAACAAATCCCCCAAAAAGTCAACTCGAAGGAAATCAAGAAATATACCTTGATTCGACGAAGAACAATGGATTAAATGATGTTAAACACATGAATAATATAAAGATTAATCATACCCATCATGGATTAATCAACAATACGGAACGAATCGGACAAAAACCCGAAAACCCCAAAATTTCCTAAAGATAGGGTTCTAGGAAATCTAACCTTGATTCGCTGGATCAAAGGATGTTATGGAATGATCAATCAATGATATGAACTCAAGAACTTCATGGATTTGTTATTCAACAACATGTATCCTCGCTCTCAAAATCTCTGGCCGCGGAAAAGAAAGATGGGAAATGAAAAATGGTTGGAAATAGGGCTGCTCGGTCAAATATATAGGCAGGCCGCCCTAGCGTGCGCTAGGGTGCCGGCAGCATGCGCTAGCGGGCCGGCCATGGTCTAGTCCAGAGCCTCCTGGACTGATCCCCCCGCCCAGGTATCGCGCGCTGGCTGCCGAGCAGTGTGCGCTACGTCTGCCAGTTAGCGCGCACAGAGACCGGCCGCAGCGTGCGCTACCCGCCAACCCTCCGGAGTCCAAAACTTCAGGTGCCCACTGCCCGGCCCAGGTAGCGCGCACTGGATGCCGCATAGCGTGCGCTACGCTTGCCGGTTAGCGCGCACAGTCTCCCGACAGTAGCGTACACTATGACGGTCCCTGCCGCACCCGTCCGGCCAGCGCCCAGCTGCCATGCCGGTTCCTCCCGCAACCGTCCGGCCAGCGCCCAACTGCAGTGGCCTGGCGACTCGATTCCCAAAAACGTACGGAACAAACACGACGAAACGCTCGCGGACAGCAACATCGATCCGAAATGAAATACCATGCAACAATTAATCACACGCGACCATGAAAAGGGTCAAGACAACAAATACGAATGCGGATACCCACAACTTTGGGTAAATTACAAAATGGCCCAAAATGCCCGAAAATCACAATACGTGACCGAATAACCAAACCGAAGTTCACAACACGTCTAACAAAGTTAAACGGACTTACAGGAAACTCGAAACAGCAGTTTCGAACGAGATTCGTAAGAATCGAACTCAAATGCGGAAAAGTTGATAAGAAGCACGGAACTCAACAAAACAACACCGAAACGAACTCAGATGCCAAAAAGTGCAGAATTAATCATTCTCAGAATGACGAAACGGTCACAAGCGAGTCGTCAAAACGGACTCCCGCTAAAAAAAAGGAATGACCGGAAATCAAAATTGCGGATATTACATACTACCCTCCTTAAAACAAGTTTCGTCCCGAAACTTAAAACAAGTAGGGAGAAGCAATCCCGCCAGAAAACACTCAACGAGATACACAAGAATCGAGAACTCGCGCCCAACTGCGAAATGTTACAAGCAACGCAGAGGAATATACAGCGTGAAAACACGCTCCACGACGACCAACACAACGCCACCGGTACAGACATAATAAAACTAACAAGTGACAAGCATCATCAAACAGATAATACAATGAAGTCGATTATCCGAACTATCACAAAACACAAAGCACCTGTTACAAGGAACACGCACAGTCGAGAAAACAGAAAATAAACACAAAACGATCCATAAGGACAATCACAAACAATTCGGACTACGCCGAAATCCTCAAAACCACAATAGACATCTACGTGTCCTTTAGGAGCAGAGATGCAGCCTCGATCCCCAAATCTCTCAGCTACCGTCTCGCAATGCACGGCTCAGTGACCCACCTGGCCACACTCGAAACAGCTGACTAACAGTGAACGACAATTCTTCGCGGTACGAGATCAGGCAACAACAGTCAGACAACTCCGATCGAACAACAACGATCGAACAACAACGATCGAATAACAACGATCAAATAACAATGATGGAACAACAACGATCTAAAAACAACGATCGAACAACAACGATCAAAAAACAATGATCGAGCAATAATGATCAAATAACAATGATCGAACAACAACGATCAAAAAGCAATAATCGAGTAAAAACGATCAAACAACAATGATCGAATGACAACGGCCGAACAATGACTCCGAAGTTCACACTTCAACTCAAGACATCAAAAGAACTAGTAGAACCAAAATATGTTACTTCCGAACAAGGTTCACAAGAATCAAACCGAACTCGAAAAGTCACAGCGATAACCAGATCGACCCAAAACAAGATCACAGATCGTTCGAACGATGAAACCGAAATGCAGAACAAGTTCAGAAAGTATCAACGAACACGAGTGAGTCGATAGACTTGAGAAAGAGGAAATGTAGAAGTCCAAAAATAATACGGGTATTACATTCGACCTCTTATAAAAGAAGGTCGTCCACGCAACTTACAATAACGGAAACAAGGCAACAACACAAAAGCAGCTGACGGAAACATTTCCCATGGGCCTCTTAGAGCCGATCCTGATATCTGCACTAAAGTTCGTGCCCCGAAAGACTCAGAACCCAACTCGCAAAACTGGATCCTGTGTCTCCCAGGTCCACACTTGAAATGCGTTACTGACGAGAAGGACAATTGGTAAGTGCATGCCCCTGGCACACCACGATTGAAATACCTCGGCTCGACATACCAAATATACAAATGCTAGATACAATGTAACATAACATCACAAAACAACAAACCGGAGATGCCAACTTGGCATAACATATCAACACATACTAAAATCACAACAACCACGTATGTACACAATTATGCAAACTCAAGTTCCAACAGCTCGCATGGGTGCGATAACACACAAATCATCGCAAAGCGACAATATTCAATACCAACATTACACTTCTCACAGAGGGCTAATACAACAACTGTATGGCAAACGACTCCACGCTCACACCACCACTAACGGTAATGCTAACATCGTACATACGTTCCCAGGCCCCACACATGAAGATAGGTTTTAAAACGAAAACCACCTTTTGAAAAAAATATTTGGAAATACTAGTTGATCTTGAGTATCACTTTACAAAAACTTGAACAAACATCATTGTCGAGACATTGAAAACCATCTTGCGTTGAACAAAAATGAGGACACTCTTCTTTTAGTGAAAAACTTTCGAAAATATTCGACCCTCGGGTCTAAGGAAAGCATTTCTAAATATTTGAAAATATCTCAAAATATTTTGGTCCCCAATTGGAATAATTTGAAATATATTGCGGCACTAGAAAGCACTTTGAAAGTACTGCGAGAAAATAATTCATTTTAAAGGTACGTCTCGAAATTTATTTTTAAGATACTCAAGGTTTTCGAAAATCTATTAGGATAGAATGCCTAAAAACTCACATGTAACAATATTCACTTACATACACCACAACACACGCATCAACTCGCTCAAAATCAAGACAACACATGTATTTTGCCGGAAAACAAACAGTCAAATATCACAGTCAACAGGACATAAATAGCGACAACAATCCTCATATAAACGAAATATGAGAGTCACACAAACACATCATGAAACCAAGAATCTGCATAAGGATTCCATCACTTAACACATAATCATACCAGTAACTCGTGCCACATGAGGCGCAACACAAAGGAGGGAGACTTACATCAACAGGTCGCACGAAGGTGATGATCGCCCCACAATACTAATCACGACCAACCAACACAGACGACGCGTCGCGACACGACTCCATCAGAGAAAATATGACAATACAAAACTCAATAGACACAACTTGACCCAACAGCCTAGGTTTCCACAACTTAAGCTTCGATACCATTTATGTAACACCCCCAATCCGCTCAGGGATATTACATGCCGTAGAACCTTTCCTCAAGGATCTACCAGGCTGGTAACAACATCGAACATCTCAACAATGCCTTTAAGGCTAAAATGACTCAGTAAACCGATTTGGTCTTTCAATAAATACATACAACTCAAACACATTAGATGCCCACGCAGGGGTCGAATACAACACACTCCCGTACAACCGGAAAGAATACTGCAGCGGAAATAAAATACAACTAAACCAATGACATCATACGGATCCTCGTGTGATTAGTATCGATCATCTTTCATCACCCTTCATGCCGACCCTTTGTTATGCTCCCAAAACCTGAATGCAAAGACAGACATCCACCCCCCGAATACTCGGGGGTTAGCAAAACTCCACTGTTTTGCTAGTGCAAGTATAAAATACGAACACAAGCCATACATATCATACTCCAAAGACTTAGAAATCATAAACATACTTCCCGAGGTAAATTACTTGATCAAAACGGTTAAATCGACAGATATGGGTAAACCCGATATACATCTTGTAAAAATATTTTACGATCTCGGGAGTTTTGAATACATTTGGGATTTTAAGAATTCTCAATCCTTTCGAAAACATTTAGGGACACAGCCCAAAAGTCATTTTCCCAAAACACAATTATGATAACAACACACGGGGTCCACGACCCAATTCACAAAACACAGGGTCCAAGACCCAAATCATCAAACACACATTCCTAAGGATTATTCGTGTCCCGTGCTACCAAGCCACGAACCTCAGATGCTCCCGCAGAACATACCCGAGTGAATTACCCAATAGGAAACCATACCAAATCACATGTCACCGTAACAACAGTCACGTGACCACAAGCACATATACATTCATAACCAAATCACAACCATAAGTTATCCCGGCATCGCGCTAACAAGCCACGAACCTCAGAGTCCCCGTAAGACATACCCGATGGATAACCACACAAGTTATCCCCGGCATCGGGCTATCAAGCCCCGAACCTCAGAGTCCTCGCAAGACATACCCGGTGGATAACCCTACAGCCACGCCCGACCCATACTAGCAAGTATGGATCCCGGAGATTCAACAATCCTACCCGGAGGCACATCACATACAACGAGCACACAATAATAATCAACTATCAAGCCAAGCAACATTAAGCATCACAACTTCCTTTCAAATGAGTAACAACCACTATCACCCGTCACATATTCACCGAACAAGCACACATAACAACACGTTATCCTCGGTAAATGATTACGGTTTATTACATTCACTAAATGTGATCATAAGTCTTTCAACCAACGGAGTTAACACACATAGGCCAAAAACACACTTACTCACGAAGCATCCAAGTTATCGTTGAAAGACAACACTTATCGAGAACATACCGATACTTTTTAAGATTCATTAAACATACGGATTTTACATAAAATCATTTACCAACAATTATGCCTACGAAACATGAAATGTATGGGAAAGATACTTGCCTCGAATAATCACAACGCGGAGAATCGACCGAAGTTAGGAGACTCGGACCGACTACGAACCCGCTGACTCCGCCGAACGACAACCCGAAATAATAAACTACGAACGACAACAATAACAACGTAAATGAATTCCAAAGCATGACCCCAAAGCCGCTGAATTCAAGTAACAAACGATGAAAGTTCAAGGGTTTCCCCCAAAACGACCAAGAACACGAATCGACCCGACGAAGCATGAAAATGGAACTCCCAACCGAAATATGGATATTCAATCCATAGTATATGTTTAAAAACATCATTTTACAACAATTGGTTCATCAAAAACGGATGGAAAACGAAATCAAGAACAAATCCCCCAAAAAGTCAACTCGAAGGAAATCAAGAAATATACCTTGATTCGACGAAGAACAATGGATTAAATGATGTTAAACACATGAATAATATTAAGATTAATCATACCCATCATGGATTAATCAACAATACGGAACAAATCAGACAAAAACCCGAAAACCCCAAAATTTCCCAAAGATAGGGTTCTAGGAAATCTAACCTTGATTCGCTGGATCAAAGGATGTTATGGAATGATCAATCAATGATATAAACTCAAGAACTTCATGGATTTGTTGTTAAACAATATGTCTTCTCGCTCTCAAAATCTCTGGCCGCGGAAAAGAAAGATGGGAAATGAAAAATGGTTGGAAACAGGGCTGCTCGGTCAAATATATAGGCAGGCCGCCCTAGCGTGCGCTATGGTGCCAGCAGCGTGCGCTAGCGGTCCGGCCATGGTCCAGTCCAGAGCCTCCTGGACTGATCCCACCACCCAGGTAGCGCGCGCTGGCTGCCGAGCAGCGTGCGCTACGTCTGCCGGTTAGCACGCACAGAGACCGGCCGTAGCGTGCGCTACCCGCCAACCCTCCGGAGTCCAGAACCTCAGGTGCCCCACTGCCCGGCCCAGGTAGCGTGCGCTGGATGCCGCATAGCGTGCGCTACGCTTGACGGTTAGCACGCGCAGTCTCCCGGCAGTAGCGTACGCTATGCCATGTAACACCCCAAACTAGGCGAATATTACAGTGCCGTGGACCCCCGACTGGGACCCACTAGGCGAATGAAAATTAATGAAATAAGTCATATAATTGTAGTACCGAACCACAGTATATCAATAATTACTCCGATGAGGAGTTTCAAATACAACACACCCAGGATAAAACAGAATACATGTATGTTTTATGTGAAGATAAAATATACAACACCAATTAAAATGAGTATTAAACGGAGGTCTGCAGCGGAATACAAATGAAGAAAACATGAAGACTGAAAGGACTGGGGGCCCCTACTAGTCTCACTGGGACTCCTCGCCGTCAACGTTCTCTTCCCGTGCCTTAGCCTTGCCATGACCTGAAAACAGCATCTCCCAACGGGGTCAGTTACACAGAACAACAAACCTCAAGAGTTGAACAATATACAACAATCACATGAATGCATTAATGAATTAAGTTGAATGATGAGCATTAATGTACGCCCGAGTGAACTGAGTAATAGCACAAATAGCCGAGTGTCCGGAATCCCACATATACACCCACTATTAGCCTAATTAGTCTCACGGTTAAATGTGTCCGGAGCCCCGCGTATACACATTACCATGCGCACAGTCCAATGTGTCCGGAGTTCCGAATATACACATGACCATAGTATGCCATACTAAAATTCCACACATGCGCCAACTGGCCATGCAATATAATTCCGGAAGATCATCAGAACAAAATGACTAAGGTGAGGAGTAATGAATAGAATCCGATAAGGATCGAAAACGACTCACCGAGATGAAATAATGATACAACGAGTGATAGCTTCAATCAAATGATTTTGGAACCGTCGTTCCTCGTGAGTTACATGATGAGTTGATAATTACAAGTCTCGACATGAACGATATATTATGAGTGAATTACATGTATGAATGAACAACAACATAAGGCATTGAACATCCTTTTAACCGAGTAAGAATTTACTTACTCAATACCGGTGTCGAAATGTCCATCCTCGAACAATGTCCTAAAACGAGATGTCGGTCGCTCGAACAACCTTGAATGACACAATTACCAATAATCCGCTCAATATATGTATCAAGCATGAATTACGATTAACTCAAAGGTCGATACAACAATATCCGAACTCATTGAGGCATTCAAACAAACACTTAGCAAACATACATGATTCGATAATATTCAATCCCGAATATATCGAAACCAACTCCAAAATGAGTATTTCAAACCGACAAAACACCTCCAATGATATCAATAATCCAATAGGAATCCACAAAATGAGTTAACGACAAAATCTAATCGAAAACCCCCAAAATATCCAAGTCAACTCCAAGGTGTTCTTGATCCAACCCCAATATTCATTAAATCCGAAATATACGACAATAAATCCATAGGAATACACTTATCCAAGGTAGATAATCCATATCTAACATATTCTAACATAATATCGAGCTCACATGAATAGATCGGAAATAACACACTTGAACTCCGAATTTCTAGATTCAAAAGATGATTACCTTGATTATGATGTTTGAAGATGATGAAATGATGATTACTCCGGATTATATGCTTGGAAATGTTGATAGCTGATTTCAACTCGAAGAACTCTCCTCAAGAAGCTCCAAATCGCCCAAAACCGATGAAGGAATGAAAAGAAGTGACGAATGACGAATCTGGACTACACTGTCCAATTTATAACAATCCCAGTTTAGCGCGCGATAGATCCTGTTCTTAGCGTGCGCTAATGGGTATAGCGGGTAGTCCAGTACCCTCTGTCCTTATCGGTAGCGTACGCTAACTCAAAATGTTAGCGTGCGCTAACAATTTATCTGGTGAGTACTGGAGTGCAGAACCTCCTGTTCTCTGCTCTGATCACGGTAGCGCGCGCTACTCACAAAAATTAGCGTGCACAAGGAATTACTCTAAATCAGTCCAGTAGCCACTGGACTCTGCCTGATCCGGCCTTAGCGCGCGCTACACAGACTGCATAGTGTGCGCTACTTCGATCTACTAGCGCGCGCTACTTACCATTCGTAGCGTGCGCTACTTACTACCCCAATGCAGTCCAGTGCCTTCTGGACTGCCTGCTTGAAACACACTAGCGTGCGCTAGTGTTGTGACATAGCGTGCGCTACCTGAACTCAATTAGCGCGCGCTAAAGAGAGTTCATAGCGTGCGCTACTCTTCACATACAGCCCACTATGAAGATGACAATGATGATAAACATGGCACAATTCTCCAATTAGATTGATGATGAATGACGATTGATACATGATAGAATTACTCCGAACGGTGAATACAATGATTGAATATGAGTGACAAATGATTATTAATGAGTGAAAATTACTGAGTGACAATTACTGAATGATAAATACTGAATGATAATGACTGAATTACAACCGGGTATTACATGCCGGTCCTTGCCGCACTCGGCGCTAAGTCCGCTGTGCTTCCTCTCGCAACCGTCGGCCACGCCACCGCAGCGGCTGGCGACTCGATTCCCAAAAATGCACGGAACGAACACGACGAAACGCTCGCGGACAGCAACATCGATCCGAAATGAAATACCATGCAACAATTAATCACACGCGGCCATGAAAAGGGTCAAGACAACAAATACGAATGCGGATACTCACAACTTTGGGTAAATTACAAAATGGCCCAAAACACCCGAAAATCACAATACGTGACCGAATAACCAAATCGAAGTTCACAACACGACTAACAAAGTTAAACGGACTTACAGCAGTTTCGAAAAGAATCGAACTAAAATGCGGAAAAGTTGCTAAGAAGCACGGAACTCAACAAAACAACACCCAAACGAACTCGGATGCCAAAAAATGCAGAATTAATCATTCTCAAAATGACAAAACGGTCACAAGCGAGTCGTCAAAATGGACTCCCGCCAAAAAAAGGAATGACCGGAAATCGAAATTGCGGATATTACAGATACCAAGGTTCTCAAACATAATATATATCCAATATGGAATAATCTGTCCATGTCCAATTCTGTCCGCTGGATCGCACAATTGAATCCCAATTCTGATAAAACTGATAACACACGATGCATATGTAGATCAACTCCCCCGAAACAATGACAAGTCTCGAATATCGATACAAGATATGAATGTGCACACAATCAATAACAATAAACAACCAATGTATCAGAATGAGAATATCAATGACATGATAACTCCACACAAGATCGACAAAGGACCAACCACGAACGAGAATACCCTTGATGTGGTAAACTCCAACAAGATCAATAAAGGATCAACGACCGAGAATACCAACGATATGGTAAATCCCAACAAGATCAATAAAGAATCAACAACCGAGAATACCATAGATACGGTAAACTCCAACAAGATCAATAAAGGGTCAACAACGACCGAGAATACCAACGGTAAGGCAAACTCCAAATGGAATCAATAACGATCAATAACAAACAAGTTGACCAACGGTAGGGTGAACTCCAACGAGATTAGTAAAGGGTCAATAACAAACAAGTTGACCAACGATAGGGTGAACTCCAAACGAGATCAATAAAGGGTCAATTACAAATGAGTTGACCAACGATATGATGAACTACAAATGAGATCAATAAAGGGTCAATAACAAACGAGTTGACCAGCGATATGGTGAATTCCAAACGAGATTAATAAAGGGTCAATAACAAATGAGTTGACCATCGATATGGTAACTCCAAACGAGATCAGTAGGGAATCAATAACAAACGAGATTATCAACGATATGGTAACTCCAAACGAAATCAGTAGGGAATCAATAACAAAAGAGATTACCAACGATAGGGTAACTCCAAACGAGATCGATAAAGGATCAACAGGGATGGATACACGAGAGAATAAAATCGTCAATAACGAACAGATCCGATTATACATGGAATATGAACGACCAATCAATATGACTCAAGATGGACGTCACGATACGCTCGATCCATAAATATGTCCGTATACAAGCCAACCACGGGTATTGATCAGATAGACATCTGGTCTCGTACCTAATCAGCCTCACGAAGTACGTCTCGTGCACACAGTTCAATATGAGGTCGAACCAACACATGCTACACGTGCCCGCCCAGAAAATCCTACACATGAATGATCAGAATGTATCTAACTCCATATATGTCACGATACAACATGACAACGAAACTCGAAGAAACGCATATCCAATAAGGATCAGAAAACTTCCCGAGTGAGCAATGACAGTTCGACAAAAAAAGATCGACACGACCACAATGTCGTATTTCCGCTAGACAACAGTTCGCAGCATGATCAACAATGCATATAATATTAGCACACAAGCCCCAAGGCCATATCCAAGGGTCACAGAAGCATCTCAAAGGAATACTCTGGAACATGGGTGCCATATTCCGGTCTTATCCCTCAACACATTACATGCAATCACAAAATACCCCAAGGTCGCAACCAAGGGTCACGAAAGTATCCACACAGGAATACCCCGGAACATGGGTGCCCAATTTGGGTCTTATCCCCCAACACATTTCTATACGGGTACCATACATGTCTTATCCCCAACACATTGGCCCAACAAATTACAGTTCAAAGAAAGAGCACATCACAATATACCAAACAATGATGCACACTCATTACATGAAACATCAACACACATATATACAACAATGGAACATGATAATTATCATAATTCAGCAATACTAAATTACCTCAAAGCCGGAGATGCTAACCCTTCCTCGACCAACGTCCCTGAATGAATACATGGTTACTCGAATAGTACAAAATGAAGTACAGTCCATCACTATTACTAAACCACCATCTCGAGTTCAATATCGGCATGATAGACTACCCTCGACATCCACCATTTCATACAATAGACCAAGGTAATTCACATCTCCGTTTCCACTAGACATCTTTAAAATCATATACTTTATGATTTATCCCAGTCCAAGCATAATATACATACCATCATCCCGACAATTCATATTCCATAATACCATTGCTATATGAATCATAAATGAAATGAAATCGAAACCATTTATTAAACATTATGAACTGAGCAAGCATAACTTGCCTTGATACCAATTTGACGAAGCCGTTATTAATCCCGTCGTCTTCATCTACAAGCTTCTCAGCCCCGACCAAGGCAATACATGCATTCTCCAATCTCAATCGCAGCATAACAGTTAATCATCAACAATCACTTATCGCGACCTAATGCAACAATCAATTAATGATACGTTCGATACCAATCAACAACCGATATAATCAACCAATCAAACTCAACGGTTCAATGATATCTCGATCATACAAAACCAAATCATTACAATTCAAACAATACGAATACAAGCCGCAATTCGATAATCAATCAATTCTAACAAGTGTCTTAACATTCTCAATTCCGACTTCAACCTTTATTATGGTTTTAACAAGGTTCCTTCTTGTTCATATCCGTAAATTCATAGAAAACCAATTACCGTTTATTATCACAAACAATCATATACCAAAATTAACCGTAATCCTTCCAATTTCCATAAAATCACGACATATATAACTCAAGAGTTCTTCAAGAACATGAATTAATCCATAATCATGTTTGTAGCCAACAAAACGACATAATCCGACGTGTTTTAACATCTAAACCATCATCTAATTCATAATCCAAGGCATATATCATTTTGTTCTTCAATATACAATTCATATAACCTCAAGAATCGCAACAACACACCATAACCATCATCATACGAAGAAGAACATCAACAACAATATCAAAATCCGAATCAAAGAGAGGAGTTTTTCAGCATACCTCTTGAAGAAGAACTACAAGGATCAAACACTTCAAGAAACATCAAGAACTCCAAGCTTCAAGCTTCTAATCAAATCATCAAGGTCTCCACCAAGGTAGAAGGGTCAGAAATGGGATTGAAAGTGAAGAGGGACGAGCTGGGGTGGAAAAAATGTGTTTCCTCTCGTGAAGCAATGAAAGACCAATTCTTAATATATAATCTGCACAGCTCGTTACGTACGTTAAGACCCAACCTTAACGTATGTATAACCCTTTAACGTACGCTACATGTCCTGCATAGCGTACGTAATCATCATCCATGGTTCACTGTCCTATTTCGTGGCATGCATTACATACGTAATTTCCTTACCGTAGCGTACGTAATGTAACGGTTGACTTGCTACAGTGCCATACTTGCTTAACGTATGCAATGTAATATCCTTAACGTGCGTAAGGCTCGAGGTTGACTCGCTTGTCCACATCCACGCCGAAAGACTCCAACACCGGGCCCACCTGCCGACCATAGCTCGGACTTGTTCGATTCCCTTCATAATGTACATTATGTACCCAACTTAATGTATGTTAAGCTCGTATCGTTACGTACGTAAGCTCCTCTGCTTAGCGTACGCTACACTTGCACCTTTACATACGTAAGCTCATATGCTTAACGTACGTAATGGAATTTTATACATAGCCATTTTGCTCCTGTCCGTCATCTCAATATACCAAACACATACACGCGACATAATGAATACATATACTCATTCCGATAACATCCTCATACCATACATCTGATGTACGATACCCTCAAATGCAATCGTCGAATAAGTACGACAATCATACCAATACTTATACAGTATACCCGACATCGAAAGACATATCAAGCATGTAATATCCTAGAATTAAATATAATCTCAACAAATATACTGGTACAACGGTCACAGTTCCCAAAATTATTTATCCATACTGCATCGGTCCCACTTTGTACAGTACAACTCAGATAAAACAATGCGAAAAAATTCGTAGCGAAATTCTAGGTTATTACACCCGAGATGGACAGTGGGTCGGGTTCCTATTGCTGGTTCTGGGTCGCGGGTCGAGCTAAGGTTTGCAGCGGGCTGGGCTGCTTGGACTTTGGACCGGGCAGGTTGAGCAGGCTGTGAGTCGCAATGGTGGGGCGACTGGTTGAAAATAAAAAAATGGATATACAGTGATGGATCTAGGTTGTGAATAGTGGTGTGCTGGATGATGAAGCATGTGGAGCGATTGGGCGATCAGGCGATGTATGTGATGTTTGGTTAAACCGACACGACAATTGCTACTGATGGTGGATGGGGTTGGAGTTGATCGATCAGTGAGGTTAGGTGATCGAACTGGTATGTGGGGTTATGGTGGTTGTGCGCCGCAGTGAAGGGCGACAGATGACGGCTGATTGAAGGAGGAGGCGGCATCACAGGTAGCCCGCAATCAGATTTCCGGTAGGTCACGGTTGGAGGCTTTGCAGGGCGGAGGTGCATTTGGAATGGTTGTAGACGAATTAGGGTTATATCCTGGTGTGCTATAACACCCCAAGATATTCAGGATTATTACGGCTGATTGAAGGAGGAGACGGCATCACAGGTGGCCCGCAATCAGATTTTCGGTAGGTCACGGTTGGAGGCTTTGCAGGACGGAGGTGCATTTAGAATGGTTGTAGACGAATTAGGGTTATGGCCTGGTGTGCTGTAACACCCCAAGATATTCAAGATTATTACAGTGCCATAAACCCTTTTTATAAAGATCTACTAGGCTCATAAGTAAAACAAACACATTATTTAAATCTCAACAACAGAGTAGTTATTACAAACTGGGTTTAACTGTAAATGAAAACACTAAAAAGATAATATCAATAGATAAATATCCAAATCAAACAACAATAGGATGATATACTCGAGTACTTAATTAAAACATAAAAACAAAAAAACACTTCCGACGACCAACATTACTGTGCACCCTCGTCGTCATGCTGCTCCGATGGTTGGTTTCCCGCTCCTCTGGTACCTAAATATGAAACACATGTCCACCCCGAAGAGGTTAGGAAAAAAATGCTAGTACAAGTACAATAATTTAACAACGAGGGATTATTCGACAATCCAACAAATAATAATAACAACTTAAAATTTTCACCTATGAGAAGACCTAAAATGAAATACTAAACTTGATAATTTCGACATATGGATGGTAATTTATAATCCAGCGTTCACTACCTAGATCCCAAGATGATCTCGTCGGACCAATACATGGTGGAAAACCCGTCCAATTATCCAGCGCAAGCGAGCATAGATCCAAGGATGATCCTCTTGACCAACACATGGCGGACATACAACAATGACACATATATGCAAACATGAATGACATTGAAACATGAAATATAATCAAAGTACTTGTCTTAGAATGACAATAGGTACTCAATACTTTCAACGGGTCAACACATTCGAAGGACTCCTCTTCGATCAACCACTTCACGACACCCGAACCTTAATTTATCAAATTAACACGATAATAACTAACGGTTCCAGATAATTGAATCATAACATAATGAGATCAAAGCTTCAGTTCATCTTAGTAATGATCGTACAAATTAAGAATCATGATCACAATAATTCCTTCATATAAGTATACGTGTATCTCATCCCTCTATCAACTATGATTTCACCATGAATAACATTTAATCGACAATGATCAATTTAATCGATTCCTTTGAAGGTTTGATTCACAACTCTACTAGAACTTTACTTCTAGAGATAATTCCTTCTACAAGTTTTCTAACATCTCAACATGTCTATCATCATCATACTCATCTCTCACTACTGATCGATATGGGAAGGTTAATCAATCCATCAACTTTAAAATGGGAAAAGATCATATTGTTGGATGAAAAGCCCTAATATTTATCCTTTCTATTCGTATATCATAAGAAACAACATAATCAAGTCATCTGGTCTAGAAGTATCTTGAAATCATCATGAAGAATGTGTGAAAATCTCTGAAAACTTTATCTTAATACTCAACATAATCATAGGCCAACATATAATCAACTTCTCAAGGAAAAACCTAATTTTAATCATCTTAATCTTCCAAATCATGATATTTAGCTCAAAGAATGACTACTAAGTCTAATACCATCAGCAACATGCTCATAATAACCTTCTTGATATGAAGTAAGGGATGAGATAATAATAACATACCTTAAACGAGGATAAACGACAAAAACGATCGATATAACTCAACACCAAAAGCTTGAACACCAATCTAGGATGCCTATGATCTTCAAAACTGAGCTAAGAGGCTGATATGAGGGTTTTATAAGGTTGGGGAGACTCTCAAATGTGTTGAACTCAGATAACGTAAATGGAAGCAATGAAAGAGGGTTGGTGTTCGAAAAAATCCGCACTGTGTTTTGATAATTGCCTCATACAGCAAAGTTCTTCAAAGTCAACATTTCGATCGAAGTATGGAAGCTGTTAGGAAACTTCATACAACATGTTCATACAGCTAAAGATATTCTAGCATAGTCATAAGTCCTTTCCAACAGCGTGTTCATCACTATACAATAAGAGATGAAGAAGTTGGATACAGGAAATATGCTGTATGTGTTTTACTTAGGAGAAGTAAAATACATTTCCAATAGAACTGAAGAAAACCTTAAACTTTTATGAAAAAAACATTATTTTTTCAGAAAGTATTCATGATTAAAGTAGTATTTAATGCTGATAGGACAACATTTAATGCGGCCGAAAGAGACTATAATTTGAACAGTCTAAGAGCATTTAATGCTAGTAGAAAAGAATGTCTGGAGCATTAAATGCGAGTCGCCTTTATTTCAAACATTCTGAAGATGCCAATCAGAGCATTCTCAATCTCACCAACCGACCAACGACTACATTTATAATGGATCTATTTACAAGGTTATAAATATCCCCAAGCAAGAGGACATTGCTCACTTAATGATCCGATGCATTAGCTCTGAAAATTTGAATATCAAGCTTACAAAGAGCGGTATATTCCTTGAGCATACAACTTCATCAATAGAAGAAATATATAGAGTCCTCAATGCAATTACACTTACAGCGAATGCTCATCAAGCATACAGCTGCTGTTTGATCATGTTCTACAAAACTTTATGTTGAGTTTATCTTAGCCCTGTGTGGACCAAGCCTTGGTGATTCTGACCTATGTGGGATGAATAACATTGAAGACGAAGCTTTGATCTATGTGAGAAGAAGCAAGTCTAAGAAGCCAAGCCAATCTGTGTGAACGGCCCAAGCTACTGTCGGCTGTATCAATCTGTGTGAATGATACAACAACGCATTTAGCTAAAGTCACCTAGTTGTGTATGCCGTAATTTTAATAAACATCTTACTCCTGTGTGGAGGACCAGTAGACGTAGAGGGGTTTGTCTCGAACCACTTAAATCTGTGTGTATTCACATTCTGTCATTTACTATTTTCATATCTGCCTGTGTGATTTAAGTGTACATATTGCAAAAATCCTGTATGCACCAAGCAAACAGGAGATTACTTAGTTGTTGTATTTACAGCAACTTAATATCATACTTCCGCTAAGAAAATAACTTCGAATAAGATATAACTTATTCAACCCCCCTTCTAAGCTGTTTACTATATACTGTGTGGCCAACAAGTGGTATCGGATCGATTGATTCTACAAAGAATCAGCTAATTTTTAACCGAAAAAGATCCCCAAAAATCACTATCTTTTGAAAACCTTATTTTCATATTTTCATCATTCATCTTACTGCTATCATGGACACCTCGATGATCAATAAAGTTCCTATGTTCCCTATTAATGAATTTGATGATTGGAAAATTAGGATGGAAGCTCATCTTGCAGAGACGCACGAAGGATAATCTTTTTCATCCAGAAAGGACCAATCAATATAATGAAGGTCAATACAACCACAAGAATTGACAGACAACCTTATGTGGAGATGCTCAAGAAGGATCGCGAGCAGTGGACAATCACAAGCGTGCGAACCTCGATAATGTGGATAAAAATACGCTATCTGTCACTATCGACAAAGGCAAATTCTCTTAGGTAAAAAGCTATAAGACAGACAAAGAAGTCTGGGAGAAACTCGAGCTTATTTGCGAGGGAACTGAGTTTTGTAAAGACAACAAAATTTCCAAACTCACTCAGCAATTCAAATCTTTTGAAATGAAATCTTCTAAGACGCTTGAGGGCTTGGCCTCAGATTTACCGGCATTGTCGGTGAACTTGAAGCATTGGGTAAAGTGTATACCCACAAAGAGAAAAATTTGAAAATATTTTGATCACTCCCTGCCTGATGGGACATAAAAACCACAACTATGCGTGTGTCCTCTAACTTAAATGATATTTCCACTTTGACCTCTTTTCTGACCTAAAGGCTTTTGAGTATGATATAGACAGGAGAGAGAAATCCGAAGAGTCACCTTCCAAGACTACAACACTGGCTGCTGTATCTGAGAGGAGACATAGTTCCACACCTATCACATCCAAATCAGAATGCAAGGCAACAGACAGCGACGATGATATCCTATCGCAAGACAAGATGGCTCTGTTCATGTACAAATTCAAGAAGTTCATTAAGAAGTCTGGAAAGACCCCATACAGGCCCAAGCCATTCAACAGGGTGAGTTCTGAATACCCTTCATGTGGAGACTCTAACATATGTTACAACTGCAGGAAACCAGGACATTATGCGAATAAGTGACCTCATCCAAAAGTACAGAAGTTGCCCAAAGCCGAGCAACAGGAAAAGAATGAGAAGAGGCATGCTTGGAGACACAAGCTCAAGGCCATGATTAGCGGATCAGAAGCCTCGCCTGCATCAACTAAGACCGAGGAGTGCCGACAGGCGATCACTGACAGTGACTCCTCCAACGATGAAATAGAGGATAAAGCATATATGTGCTTTATGGCCAAAGAAGTAGATGATGATGATAGCGATGATGAGGTAAGCTCAACCTCAACTATTCCTATTAATGCATCGCATACGTTTGAAAATAAGATGAATGAGTTTAAACCATTCAAAATTCCCATGAGATGTTCAAACAGGAAAACGTACAGTTTGCTATTTCAAACTTACAGCTGAAGGGTGAAAATAATTTTCTAAAGAACAAATATGAAAACATGTATTTAGACTGTGAAAACAGCAAAATTTCTCAAGAAAAACTCATGCAAAGCAATCACCAACTTGCAACAGAACTAAATGAGGTAAAAACTCATAATAATTGCAAGACAAATGATTATGCTTTATTAGAATAAAAAAATTTAAACTCTCGAGAAATGAGAAGGAGAACTCGAGACCATCCTTAAATCATTCGAAAAATCATCTAAAAGGATGGAAGACATCTACGCACTAGGCCGAATGCTCATGATAAATGTGGCTTAGGATGAGACTCATTCTCCCACTAGGAAAAGTATAGTATGGTGTTTGTCGGGGGAGTGGAACCCATTCATGAAACCGAAGAGGCCCGTGTCCCGTAAATGTCATAGTTGCCCCATCTCAGACAGCAAAGGCTGCGATTTCGCCCCCAAGTTCCTATCATAAGCAACAGAAAGCCCAGGCTCCTAGACCTATAAGGTGCGATGCAAATCATCAATAGTATCCTCCCCGAGCATACCAACAACGTCAACAGCTAGCGAGAAAGAAGTCTCTATCTAAGTATCAAAGCTATACACTGCAGTACTACTAACAGTATAGTGCACCTAGATTTTAGATACAAGAACCTAGATATCAATCCAGGAAGTAGGTTGCCACGCAGTTTCATGATCAACAAATCTGGGAATCCAACTGGAAACCTAGAACGCAAGCATTAAAGCCAAAGAAAATGGTTCCCTCTCTGAGACGACAACCGTACTAGAACCAAACCCCTATATTTTACATGCATAATAATCACGATTACAAGCGACTACGTGTCTACCCCACATAAATATAGCAAAATTGGACCAAAAGCAACCTACATCAAACCAATTGTTGTCAAGCAAATTTGGATACCAAAAGGCACTAACTACTATGGACCCAAAAATCAAAGGGGACCTAAATCTACCTAATTTATTTGATTACAGGACATAAAGGAGAAGGTTATATGGTACTTCGACAACGGATGTTCTCGGCACATGAAAGGAGATATCAGCAAGCTGTCACATTTTGTAGAAGGTAGTGGTCCAAAGGTCCGATTTTGTGACAAATCCAAAGGAAGAACAAGAGGAAAATGAACCCTGCTTGTAGTAAAGTTTAATGTCACCCATGTAGCCGATGTTGAAGGATTACAGTATAATCTACTTAGTATTATCTAGTTATATGATAAACAGTTCTTGGTCAAATTCTATGTAGATCAGTGTAGGGTGAAGGACATCAAGACCAAGCAAGTCGTCCTTACAGGAAGCTG
Source organism: Orobanche coerulescens (assembly GCA_033398695.1). Taxonomy (NCBI): domain Eukaryota; kingdom Viridiplantae; phylum Streptophyta; class Magnoliopsida; order Lamiales; family Orobanchaceae; genus Orobanche; species Orobanche coerulescens. Next base: position 91,792,653 of record CM065814.1, read on the forward strand.
ATCAGGTAATATGTACATTGCTGACTGAAAGACCAAAAGCTCCATTGTTCCATGTTTTGTTGCCAAAGGCACTGCAGATCAAAGCTGGGTATGGCATAAAAGGATGTCGCATATCAACTTCAAGACCATCAACAAGCTTTCTCGACAGAGAATGGTCAGAGGCTTGCCCGATGTGTCATTTCATAAAAACAGCGTATGTGGTCCCTGTCAGAAAGGCAAGCAAGTTAAGACCACCCTGAAGAGCAAGTCATATATGTCCACCAACATGGTACTAGATTTGCTACACATGGACCTCTACGGCCCTGTAGACCCCGTAAGTTTGGGAGGTAAGAAATACTGTCTTGTTATTATTGATGATTTTTACAGGAATGCTTGCGCCATTTTCGTAAGCAAGAAGAAAGTACCATCACAAAGTCGCCTGAGCACCTAAAAAAGTTGCACAATGAGAAAGGGCCAAGTATTGTATCCATTCATTCCGCAGGATTCACATATCGCTTTATAGAGTAGTAATGTACGGACAATGGCAGACTCCTCAACAAAATGGTGTTGCCGACCTCAAGAATAGGATGCTCAAAGAAGCAACAAGGACTATGTTAGCCGCAAGCAAATTGCCGCAGTATTTCTGGGGAGAAGCAACAAATACAACATGCTATACACAAAACCCTTGTGTCGTGAATAAGCATCACAACAGAACACATATGAGGTATGGAATAATAAAACTCCAATGGCTACATACTTTAAAATCTTTGGATGCAGGTGTTACATTCTTAACAATGGGAAAGACCAACTGAAGACATTCGACAAAAATTGAATGAGGGTATTTTCATTGGATACTCCTCTGTCAGCAAAGCTTTCCGGATATTTAATGAACAAAAGCTGACAATAGAGGAATCCGTCCATGTAATATTTGATGAACCCCAATGCTACCCTAAAGGAGTAGAAGACTTAACTGTAACACCCCCGAGTTATTCAGGGATATTACAGCGCCGTAAGCCCCGCCGTGGGACTCACAAGGCTATACATATGCGTAACCATGAATTTTGACCGATAAGGTCTACACACAAAGGAATGAAAACGATACAAAGGTATTCGAAACATAACCAATGTATTCACGGACATCACAATACAATTCAATACTTCGGCAACACAGGCCGGAACATCAAGGGAAACGGAAAAAGATACTCGAGTACCCAAAAGACAATCCAGTACAACAACACTGAACCGGAACTCCAACCATAAATGGAAGAAAGACATAGTATCACACTTGCCCACCATCTTTATGCCGACCCGATACCTGCCCGTCCGCTCTCCTGGAACCTGAAATACATGAAACGTATTTCCCCCATAAGGGGTTAGCCGTCGAATAGCTAGTGCAAGTATAACAATATGAAACATAATACTTCTCGACAATAAAGTAAATGTAATCCGTCAATTCATCAATATCCGTCAATTCATCAATTTAAGACTAGTATTCCGGAATAACTAAAATCTCAAGACGTATGTGAATGCCGTAAAAACGGTTCGTTCATATCATACGCCGTTACATGTAGGAATGCCGTCAAACGGTTCGCTCATTACATGCCAATATTATTTCATATGAATGCCGTAGAAACGGTTCGTTCATATCAACCATGGAATCGCACTGCAGGCTACGAAACCTCGAGGACCATAGCCTGGCCCCGTGAGTGGCTAGAAATAATCATATCATCAATATTTCATACTTTCAAAGTCGAGAACGTATAATCATAAATGTATACTTGCCTTTGAGACATCGAGAAATCGAACGGAGGAAAGGTATGAGTTCGGTAGGTCCGAGAACGCGCTTCCGGCACCTAAACGATTCGCAAGGAATATTACAATTAATTATCCATACTCAAATTATACGAAGAGACTCCCAAACTCGTCTACGATTCCGTAAAAATATACGGTGGATAACTAAAGGTTGAGAAATCGCCCAAACTCCCACAAGTCCGAAAACGGCACAATCCAACCCGTAAAATCGGAAGAAAACACTCATATGGTATAGATATATATATATATATATCAAAATCTCAAGGTTCTCAAGCTTCAATCGGACAAAACGGACGAATCTACGAAAACCCCCAAAATCCAACATAAAATTCAAAGTGTTCTTGAATTAATCTCTCAATAATCCAATGAATCCTTATACAAACTCATAATCATATACATATCCCTTCATATAACATGATTATAACGTCCAAAACATCATATCTCAACACGAAATCGAAGTCCAAAGTGTTGAAGAAATTACCTCTTGAATATCCAACCAATTCGATCCGAAGAACACGAGTTTAATCGAGTATCCAAGCTTCCCGAAAGATTGAAGGTGAAGAAAATATACTCTCAAATGATAATTGATGAAGAAATCTCTCCCTCAAGTATTTCTCTCGGTTGCAGTGAAGAAGATGGAAAATGGGAGAAATGAGCTCAAAATGCTCAAAAAAATTTATAGGGGTTGACTCGCCAACAGCTCGACTGCCCGCCCGACACCTGGCCGTGGCGCGCACTGCCGGCAGGACTCGACCGTGTCCCGCTTGACACGGCCGAGGTGCGAAGGGGCCTACCGACAAGCTGACCCGCCCGCGGCGCTCGACAATGACTCCGACCGTGTCCCGAACACGGCCGGCCTCTCGCGCCGCTACAGTGCTAATCCGAAGAGCTCGACTCGGCCGCGCTGCACGACACGGCCGGGTCCCGAGGCGACGCTCCGCACTATCCGGACGAGTACGGCACGGGCCGTGTCGGACGACACGGCCGAGTTCGCTCGCGTTGATCGGCCAAAACTGAAAAAATGAGCGGTTGAGCTAAAACGACCATAACTCTCTCGTCCGGACTCCGATTGACTCACCGTTTGAACCATTGGAAAGCTAACTCGATGCTCTATAATATTGCAAAGATTTAGAATTTTTTTGGAGTTACCAAAAATTAATGGTGATCTAACAAAGTCGAACTCATATGAGGAAAGTTGAAACGATGAACAATAACGATACTCAACTCGAAGTTTATACGAACGGTGAACACGGTGAATGAACATGATTGATGAATGATTATAATTGAGTGAAAATACACTGAGTGACAATTACAGGCTGATAATTACTGAATGAAAATGAATGAATTACAACCGGGTATTACATTCTCCCCTTCTAAAAAGAAGTTTCGTCCCGAAACTTAAGAAATAAATAGTTCGGGGTATTCCACCCGCATCTTCTCTTCCGTCTCCCAAGTCGCCTCTTCGACCCCATGCCTCGACCATTGTACTTTAACCAGTGGAATGGTCTTATGTCAAGCTTTCTCGCGACGCTCACGGATCTTCTCGGGTCTCTCCGGATAGGTAATATCCTCGGCTACATTAATCTCACTGTAGTCGATAATGTGGCTCGGATCCGGTACGTACTTCCTCAACTGGGACACATGAAAAACACTATGGACGTGACTCAAAGCTGGAGGTAATGCCAAGCGATAAGCTAAGTCCCCGACTGGCCCAAAATCTCAAAAGGTCCGATATACCTTGGACCGAGTTTTCCCTTTTACCGGCGGAAAACTCCTCTGGTCGGTGATACTTTGAGCAAGACATGATCCCCCACTTCAAACTCCAAGGGCCGACGACGAGTATCGGCGTAGGATTTCTGGCGACTCTGGTCGGTCAGTAATCGGTCTCGGATGATAGAAATCTTTTCCTTGGTCTCCAACAACATATCTGGTTCCGTCCCAACTAGCTCAGAAGCCTCGTCCCAACATAATGGCGACCTACATCGCCTACCATAGAGTGCCTCGAAGGGTGCCATTTTGATCGACGCATGCCAACTATTATTGTAAGCAAACTCGATCAACGGCAAGTGAAGTTCCCAATCGTTACTCCACCTAAGGCACAAGCCCGCAACATATCCTCCAACGTCTGAATCGTCCTCTGGCCTCGACCGTCCGACCGAGGATGAAAGGAGGTGCTCAATCTCAACTCGGCACCCAGAGCCCGATGAACGGCTCGCCAAAATGCGATACGAAACGGCCGTCTCGATCAGAAACAATGGTCTTGGGGGTACCGTGTAACCTCACGATCTCAGCGATAAAGGTTCGAGCCAATCTATCCGGTCCCCAAGTATCCTTAATACCCAAAAAGTGCGCAGACTTGGTCAATCGATCGACAATTACCCAAATCATGTTCATTCCAAACGAGTTCTCGGCATGCCAGTGATAAAATCCATTGAGATATCTTCCCACTTCCACTCGGGAATGGGGAGTGGTTTCAACAATCCCGCTGGTCGTTGATGTTCGATCTTGACTTGTTGACACGTCAAGCACCGTAATACGAACTCCGTAACATCCTTCTTCATGTTATTCCACCAAAAATTTCGCATCAAATCTTTGTACATCTTACTCGTCCCGGGGTGGATTGAGTAAGGCGTAGCATGAGCTTCTCGGAGAATCCTCTGTCTCAATTCCAAATCATTCGGAACGCAAAGCCTGCCCTGAAATCTCAAAATACTATCCTCGTGCACCATAAAGCCAGAGCTTTTCCTTTAATCACATCTTCCTTCGGTTGAGAAATCATCGGGTCACTCCACTGCTTCCCTTGATATCATCAACCAAGGACGAAGTAATTTCGAGAGTACACAACCTGTCCCGTACTCGCCAAGCCACACTTCGATCCCTTGTTCAATTAAATCCTGACGAATCCTCGTCCGAGACGTAAGAACTTCAAGCATTTGAAGAGATGCCGATTTGCGGCTCAAAGCATCCGCAACGACATTGGCTTTCCCGGTGGTAAAGAATCTCCAAATCATAATCCTTTATCAATTCTAACCAACGCCTCTCGCCTCATATTAAGCTCCTTCCGATCAAAATATATTTCGTGCTCTTGTGATCGGTATAAATCCGACACGGTGAACCGCATAAATAATGCCGCCAAATCTTGAGTGCGAAGACAATTGCGCCAACTCTAAATCGTGAGTAGGATAATTCATCTCATAAGGTTTTAATTGTCGACGCAAAAGCTATCGCCTTATCATGCCGCATAAGCACACAGCCTGTGCCTTGACCCAAGCGCCACCAGAACCGCAAAGCCTTCGCTACCATGCGGTAAAGTTAAAATCGGCGCTGAAGTCAATCGTCTCTTCAGTTCGTCGAAGCTTTGCTGTCTCTCATCCGTCCAAACAAACTTTTCGGTCTTCTGGAGTAATTTCGTAAGCGGTCGAGCGAGTTTCGAGAACCCCTCGACAAACCGACGGTAATACCCAGCAAGGCCCAAAAAGCTACGAACCTCTTTAACATTTTTAGGCGGTGCCCAATTTAGCACTGCCTCGATCTTCTGCGGGTCTACACGAACCCCTTCGGCCGAAATCACATGGCCGAGAAACATAACTTCTTCCAACCAAAACTCACATTTCGAGAATTTTGCATAGAGGTGCTCGGCTCTCAAAATGTTTAAGACCAAACGCAAGTGTCGGGCATGTTCCTCCTTATCCCGAGAATAGACCAAGATGTCGTCAATAAAGACGACTACACACCTGTCGAGATACTCGATGAATATCTTATTCATCAACTGCATGAATACCGCCGCGCATTCACAACCCAAAGGGCATAACTACAAATTCATAATGCCCATATCTCGTCCGAACGCCGTCTTTGGAACGCCGGATTCCCTCACTGAGTTGATAATACCCGGATCTTAAATCAATCTTCGAGAAAACTCAGCCTCCTTGCAATTGATCAAATAGATCGCCTATACGAGGCAAAGGATATTTATTCTTGATGGTTACTTTATTCACTCACGGTAGTCAATGCACAAACGTAGTGAACCATCCTTCTTCCCGACGAAAAGAACGGCGCGCCCAAGGCGAAGCGCCTTCTCGATGTACCCTTTTTCCAAAAGTTCTCCCAACCGAGTCTTCAATTCCCGCATCTCTAAGGTGCCATCCGATAAGGTGCTCTAGAAATCGGGCCGCATCCGCCCCAAATCCACGGAAAAATCTATCTCTCGACTCAGCGGTAATCCCTAAGGTCGTCTGAAAACATCGATACTGTTAACAACCGGAATTGAAGAGAAATCGATTTCAATTCCTTCCGCTTTCAATGCATAACACCAATAGCCCGCATAACCTTTATTCAAAAGTTTTACGGCCTTCATGGAACTCGATAAGTAACTTGGATTGGCCCAACTTACGCCCCAAAAATGAGTACTGTATCCGTCCTTAGTCATCATAGTGATAACTTTGGTACGGTAATTCATAATCGCCCGGTGATTATTAAGCCAATCATCGCCGAGGATTACGTCCTCGCCTTCCATGTCAACTACAATTAAATTTGATAACCATTCCATACCGGATATAACCACCGGAAATTCTCTAATCTCCCGATTCCCCACAATCCTATCCCCTAAGCGCCTCACGATAAAGGGATCGCAAGGCTAAACAAGTTATATTCAAACGGCGACACACTCCAAAGAAATAAAAGAATGTGTAGCACCAATCAAAAAGTACACTGACCGGATAGATAGAATGTGGATGGTACCAAGCCACCGCCGCATCGGGTTCGCCCGATCGACGCATCTCATAAACCCGTGGTTGCACCGAACCGACGCTAGAGTTCCTCCAGCCGCTCCGACTCCCGTCCCCGGCCCCGCCAAAATTCTCGCCGAGGTTGACCACCGCGGAAACCCGAGTGTCCAAAGTCCGATTCGGCTCGGAACAATATGTCGCTCTATGTCCCATCCGTCCGCACGTGTGACACTTCAACGGTGGAAAGTGGCATTCCAAATTAATGTGGCTCGAACGCCACAATTATAGCAAGTCACCGCGCGATTTGAGGTACCCGAAGTGGGACGGTAACTCCTCTTCCCTTTATTAGAACGTGACGACGTCCGCAAAACGGTTAGTCGTCTGTGACCTCCAAAGTTGCCACCCTTAGAGCCGTAAAATTTCCCCGACTTTCTCGCTTCTTCGGTTCTTCAACGGTATCTTTGTCGTGGCTCAACATATCATGGGCTAAAGCTCGTCCCGATACTCTTTCGTGGTACAAGCAAATCCGCCATGTACCGTCGTAAGTCCAAATTCATCCGCATATCGAAATAACGGATCTTATCACGCTCGTTACGTACTTGATCCTTCACATGGATTAATTGTTGGTTATACTCCACGATTGCTCGCGAAACGGGAATATCTTGTGGTTTAGCCTCGAAGAAGGCTCGGATTCGGCTCTCTGCACCGGCCAAGGACAAAACTCGGCCTCCAAGAGCTCCTTAAATTCATCCCATGAGGCAATACGATCCGTGGCTTGATGACCTTCCACCAAGTAGCGGCCTCCTTAGTGAGGAAATACCGAGCAACCGGTACTTTCTCACCTCGGGCAATCAACCGCCTCGAAAATCTTCTCCAACTCGCTAGCCAATCCTCCCACTTAACGGGTCCGTGGCACCGCCAAACCGTGGAGGGTGCATACGGATTACGTTCAAGCAGGCATCCGTGTTTGGGTTCGGGTTATTCAGTTGAACAGCTTGGGCCAAAATAGTCATCTCGAGTAGCCAATTGCTGAAGTGCATTCGCCACTCCAACGTCTGCGTTGTTCCCCTGACCATTTGATCGTCGTGCCGACTCTCGGTGTCGGGATGCACCGAGTTCGACAAACCGGGGTTGGTCGACCCCGCAACCGAATCGATGGAAACGGCCGCGCCACGACCTCTTCCTCGCCCACGGCCACGACCACGGCCACGGCCCCTACCACCGACATATCAAGAACACACAAGTCACGTAAGCACAATTCAATCACGCATCAACAAAGTGTCCGATTCTCAAGAATACCGATAAAAGGAAGCAAAACGAATAAGGAAACACCAAGAGTGAGAGGTCTTACAAGTACCGGCCGCACCGTGATGATGGCAGAGTAGTGATATCATGGACAATTAACGACTCGATCGACCCAAAAGACCGACACCTAGGTATCCATAGACCTAAGCTCGATACCATATTCGTAACACCCCGAGTTATTCAGTGGATATTACAATACTGTAAGCCCCGCCGTGGGACTCACAAGGCTATACATATGCGTAACCATGAATTTTGACCGATAAGGTCTACACACAAAGGAATGAAAACGATACAAAGGTATTCAAACATAACCAATGTATTCACGGACATCACAATACAATTCAATACTTCGCAACACAGCCGGAACATCAAGGGAAACGGAAAAAGATACTCGAGTACCCAAAAGACAATCCAAGACAACAACACTCAACCGAACTCCAACCATAAATGGAAGAAAGACACAGATCACACTTGCCCACCATCTTTATGCCGACCCGATACCGCCCGTCCGCTCTCCCGGAACTCAAATACATGAAACGTATTTCCCATAAGGGGTTAGCCGTCGAATAGCTAGTGCAAGTATAACAATATGAAACATAATACTTCTCGACAATAAAGTAAATGTAATCCGTCAATTCATCAATATCCGTCAATTCATCAATTTAAGACTAGTATTCCTAATAACTAAAATCTCAAGACGTATGTGAATGCCGTAAAACGGTTCGCTCATATCATACGCCGTTACATGTAGGAATGCCACAAACGGTTCGCTCATTACATGCCAATATTATTTCATATGAATGCCGAGAAACGGTTCGCTCATATCAACCATGGAATCGCACTGCAGGCTACGAAACCCTCAGAGGACCATAGGCCCGTCCCGGAGTGGCTAGAAATAATCATATCATCAATATTTCATACTTTCAAAGTCGAGAACGTATAATCATAAATGTATATTTGCCTTTGAGACATCGAGAAATCGAACGGAGGAAAGGTATGAGTTCGGTAGGTCCGAGAACGCGCTTCCGGCACCTAAACGATTCGCAAGGAATATTACAATTAATTATCCATACTCAAATTATACGAAGAGACTCCCGAAACTCGTCTACGATTCCAGAAAATATACGGGTGGATAACTAAAGGTTGAGAAATCGCCCAAACTCCCACAAGTCCGAAAACGGCACAATCCAACCCGTAAAATCGGAAGAAAACACTCATATGGTATAGATATATATATATATCAAAATCTCAAGGTTCTCAAGCTTCAATCGGACAAAACGGACGAATCTACGAAAACCCCCAAAATCCAACATAAAATTCAAAGTGTTCTTGAATTAATCTCTCAATAATCCAATGAATCCTTATACAAACTCATAATCATATACATATCCCTTCATATAACATGATTATAACGTCCAAAACATCATATCTCAACACGAAATCGAAGTCCAAAGTGTTGAAGAAATTACCTCTTGAATATCCAACCAATTCGATCCGAAGAACACGAGTTTAATCGAGTATCCAAGCTTCCCGAAAGATTGAAGGTGAAGAAAAATATACTCTCAAATGATAATTGATGAAGAAATCTCTCCCTCAAGTATTTCTCTCTCGGTTGCGAGTGAAGAAGATGGAAAATGGGAGAAATGAGCTCAAAATGCTCAAAAAAAAATTTATAGGGCCGACTGGCCAACAGCTCGACCGTGCCCGCCCGACACGGCCGTGGCGCGCACTGGCCGGCAGGACTCGACCGTGTCCCGCTTGACACGGTCGAGGCGCGAAGGGGCCTACCGACAGCTGACCCGTCCGCGGCGCCGACAATGACTCCGACCGTGTCCCGAACACGGCGGCCTCCGGGCGCCGCTACAGCTAATCCGAAGAGCTCGACTCGGCCGTGCTGCACGACACGGCCGGGTCCTCGAGGCGACGCCCGCACTATCCGGACGAGTACGGCACGGGCCGTGTCGGACGACACGGCCGAGTTCGCTCGGCGATGATCGCCAAAATCAAAAATGAGCGGTTGAGCTAAACGACCATAACTCTCTCGTCCGACCCGATTGACTCACCGTTTGAACCATTGGAAAGCTAACTCGATGCTCTATAATATTGCAAAGATTTAGAATTTTTTTGGAGTTACCAAAAATTAATGGTGATCTAACAAAGTCGAACTCATATGAGGAAAGTTGAAACGATGAACAATAACGATACTCAACTCGAAGTTTATACGAACGGTGAACACGGTGAATGAACATGATTGATGAATGATTATAATTGAGTGAAAATACACTGAGTGACAATTACAGGCTGATAATTACTGAATGAAAATGAATGAATTACAACCGGGTATTACATTAACCCATAACATCCATAGACTTTCTATTGATGACCCCATAACTCCAATAAAACCAATCATGGACCTAGAAATCAATCCCGCCACTGTAAAAATAGAAGTAGTCGAAATTGATGCTGTACAAGCTGAAGTTGAGGCTACAGTTCAATAGGTAATAGCATGAGATGCCGAACTAGAACCTGACAGGAGGTGGCTAAGAGATCACCTCCAAGAATTAATAACGGAGATATTGATGCCGGTGTAACCACACACAGAAAAATCCAGAGTACACAAGGTACTGTACTTTTGCACAAAAAGAGACAGATTCTGAGAAGTCTCAATTCCCTGTATGAAAATCTCAAGCCGAACTTAGGAGACTCACTATGTGCATCCTAGCAGTATTCTTAGCCCAGCCGAACCTGTTTCGACCAATGAAGCTCTGAATAATTCTCACTAGATCACTTCGGTGGAATAAGAGCTCAATATTTTCGAACAGAATAATGTTTGCTACGTAGTTTCCAAACCAACATATCAGTCAATCATAAGAACCAAATGGGTATTCAGAAACAACGACGAGAATGGACTAGTAATCAAGAACAAATCTAGATTAGTTGCTCAAGGATATCGGCAGGAAGAAGGAATCAACTATGATGAAACCTTTGCACCCGTAGCCCGACTAGAAGCCATCAGGATATTCCTAGCATCGCCACTCACAAGAATTTTCCTGTATATCAAATGGATGTTAAGAGCACATTCCTGAATGGAGACCTAGCCGAATAAGTCAATGTTGAACAACCACCAGGGTTTGTCAACACTGAAGGCGGAGACCTGGTATACAGGCTAAGGAAAGTACTGTATGGACTCAAGCAAGCACCTAGAGCTTGGTATGGAACTCAGTAACTGTATCTGATCAATAATGGATTTGAGAAAGGTGCAGTCGACAAAACCCTCTTTAAAATACAAGAAGGTCGATGATCTATGTATGGTTCAAATATATGTCGATGGTATTATATTAGGTTCGACTAACCTTGCTTTATGTCAAAGGTTGTCTCATATCATGCAAAAGTATAATGGGAGAACTTAGCTATTTTCTATGATTGCAGGTGAAACAACTCCCTATAGGTATATTTATCAACCAGGAGAAGTACAGCGAGGAGCTGCTCAACAAATTTGGGATGAACAACTCCAAATCATCATCCACCCTAATGAATATTTCCATGTAGATAAGTTCTGATGAAGCTGGAAACCCAGTTGATCAATCACTCTATAGGAAGCTAATAGGCTCACTCCTGTACCTAACAGGCAGCATGCCTGATATCCAATTTGCTGCAAGAGTATGTGCTCGGTACCAGGTAGTACCTAAGGAGTCACACTTCAATACATCTAAGTGAATCCTTATGTACATAAAAGGAACAATTGATATAGGATTGTGGTATCCTAAGGAAGGAGGAGTCAATTTGGTAGGCTACAGCAACTCGGATCTCGGAGGCTGTAAGTTTGATAGGAAGACTACAAGAGGCACTTGTCACTTCCTCGGACCTAACTTGTTTCATGGTTCAGTAAGAAGCAATTGGCCAACTCGCTTTCTATAGCTGAGTCGGAATATTATGCTGCTGGAAGTTGACGTATGCAGATTCTCTGGATGCAACAACAGTTAGAAGATTATGGGATCTATGCCAGAGAGACACCAATCATGTGCGATAGCACGATTGCAATTTCAATCACGCAAAACCCTGTATTGCACTAGCGAACTAAGCATATTGATATGAAGCATCAGTTCATCCGGAATCATGTTGAGAATAAAGATGTTCGGATCAAGAAGATTCATACAGACATCTAGTTAGCAGACATTTTACAAAACCTCTGAGCACCACCAGATTATGCATGCTTCGCCAAGAATTGGGGATGCTATAGCCAGACTCCGTGTAAGTTTTTACATTTTACTCATCAATTGAGGGGGAATGTTGTAAGACCCGTGAATACAGTATCCGCTTTAATTTATTGTACACCCAGAACTTCAAGTTGTATCTTTACTGTAGGAAGCAGAAGGCGTATAACCTTCCTATAGATGACGCATGCATTAATTAAATGGGAATACAGTATGACCTAAGAATACAGTATTAGTCCAAAAATTGCAGTAAGAATTAAATCATGTATGTACCTTTTAAGGGGGAACACTGTATTTTTGCGGATACATCATATACACTGTAGGATATCAATTAATGTTTTAATCATATCCAATTTCATATCTTTTATACATCGAAAACTGTTTTAAGTCCATGTGCAATGTCTGAATAATGTCCACAAGTCTTCGTCTCCATATGATGGTGGCCATCATGTCTGGAGAAAAGGTGAATTGTTGTCAGATCATCTTGAAGAGGCTTCAGGAGGAAGCATCAAAGCCTGACTCTACCAGAAAATCTTTTGGCCTTATATTTAAGTACATCCTGACTAGCTGTGTCATACAGGAGTCAGCAAATGCCAATAAGATTCTTACTGGGAAGTTCCTTGGTGGCTCGAATCCATCAGTTTTTACACTACTACAAAATACCCATTTAACAGCGGGAAATTAATAGCGGTTATGCCAAAACCGCTGTTAAATTTTGTGCGGTGGCAGGTTCGTAAATATTATGAAAAATTAACAGCGGTTAATATAGAAACCGTTGTTAAGTTCGGACACTTAATGGCGGTTTCCTAAAAACCGCTGTTAAATTCGGAATATTAACACCGGTTTCTTAATAACCGCTATTAAATTTGCAAAATTTATGGCGGTTGTGTTAAAACCGCCATTGTTTTCCTCTGTTAACAGCGGTTGTCTATAACCGTTGTTAATATTCTATTTAATTACTTCTTGGTCTTCTTTCTTTCTTTCTTCCTTTCTTCTTTTTTTCCTTTCTTTCCTCCTACGCTTCTGACTCCCTGACTTTTCACAGTCGACCCGCGACCTCCGGTGACCTCGCGACCACGGCAACCTCCCCGATGTTCTGCAATCGACCGCGGATTATTTGGTATTCCTTCTTTCTTTCTTTCTTCCTTTCTTATTTTTTTTCCTTTCTTTTCTCCTATGCTTCTGACTCCCTGACTATTCACAGTCGACCCGCGACCTCCGGGACCTCGAGACCACCACAACCTCCCCAACGTTTCGCAATCGATCGCGGATTATTTGGTAATTATTCCGAACTCTCTTCTTTGTTCCTATTTGGTAATTTTATCTAGTCTTTTAAGGATTGTTGTGTGCTGTTTAATATGTGTGTGTTGTGTGTGTATGTGTATGTATATGTGTGGCAGTGTGTGTGCGTGCAGTGTGTGTATGTGTATTGTGTGTGAGGCTGTATTGTGTTGTGTGTGTTGTGTGTGTGTGGCAGTGTGTGTTGTGTGTATTATTTGTGTGTGGACTTTTAATTATACCTGGATTGTTTTGGAGAATAATGTTAAAACCTCAATAAAACCACAATAATCACAAACGTAGTATTGAAATGCACATAACGGACAAAATATCTATGTGCATGTGCACTATATGTATGTGAGTGTGTAATGTAGTTTTACGTGTTATTTTCTTCTTGTTTGTCGTATAATTTAATCGATTTAGTTGAGTGTGTGTGTTGAATTATGTGTGTTGCTTTTAACAACACTATTTTGTGAAACACGAATTATTTTGGGATAGATTTGGTTAACTTCTTAAGGATCTTCTTCCTTTGGGATAGATGCTAACTTTCGTCTTAAGGATCTTCTCCCAACAGTTTGTGCAGATAGAGTTAGCAATCTTGACAAAGCCATAAGTTGACGTAGTATATAGTTAATTCTATTTTGACAACCGTCGTTCATATTTCTATTTTAAACAACAGTTATAGGACAACCATACCTTTGTCATTCTCTCTGTCAAAACAATTTTCAAAAATTTAGTAATCATATAGAAATGAAATTCTTCCCCTTATACAAAACAATAGAAAATTGAATTTCATAGTATGTGTAACAGAAAAGAAGAAATGGATCGAAGTTGGATGAATGCAAGTCGTGTGAGTGCGGAGTATGACAATGGAATTCAGCAATTTCTTAAATTTGCTCGACATCGCTCGGAACCCGATGAACGATACTTTTGCCCTTGTGTGAAGTGTATGAATGGGAGACGACATGAGGCTGACACAATTCAAGAACATCTTGGTTGTGAGGGGATAAACACCAACTATACGGTGTGGATATGGCATGGCGAAATAGTAGATGTTCCAACTGGAAACACTCATGTAGATATAGATGGTGATCAATTTGAAGAAATGATTCGTGATGTCGGACAAGAATCATTTCAAAGAGCTCATGTTTATGATGCGTTGAAAAGTGATTCAGAGACTCCATTGTATATGAGGTGTGAAAATTTCATACGACTATCTGCCGTGTTGAAGCTGGTTAATTTGAAGGTAATAAATGGGTGGAGTGACAAAAGTTTCACCGAATTGCTCCAGTTGATGAATGAGATGCTACCAAAAGGCAATACATTGCCTAAGCGTACCTATGAGGCGAAGAAGGTTTTGTGTCCTATGGGTATGGAGTATAAAATAATACACGCTTGTCCCAATGATTGCATACTGTACAAAAAAGAGTTTGAAGAATTGCATAAGTGTCCTAGGTGCGGGGTATCACGATACAAAGTGAAGAATGATGGAGAGAACACACAACAAGGACCTCCCGCGAAGGTGTTATGGTATCTTCCGATTGTTCCAAGGTTGAAGCGATTGTTTGCTAATAGAGATGATGCAAAGAATCTCACATGGCATGCAAATGAGAGAAAATGCGACGGGGTAATTCGTCATCCAGTGATGCTGCACAATGGAAGAAAATAGATCATTTATTTCCAAATTTCGGGAGTGACGCAAGAAACCTTAGGCTTGGAATTTCCACATATGGAATGAATCCATTCGGTAACTTAAGCACCAAGCATAGCTCTTGGCCTGTTTTACTTGTGATATATAATCTACCTCATTGGTTATGTATGAAACGGAAGTACGTTATGTTGTCAATGATGATTTCAGGACCAAAACAACCGGGAAATGACATAGATGTTTATCTAAGTCCGTTGATTGATGACTTGAGAATGATGTGGGATGAAGGGATTTACGTGTTTGATGGTTACCGCCAGCAAAGTTTCAAGTTACGTGCAATGTTATTTTGTACGATTAATGACTTTCCTGCATATGGAAACTTGAGTGGATATAGTGTGAAGGGACATCATGCATGTCCTATATGTGAAGAAAACACAATCTACATCCAGTTGAAACATGGAAATAAAATAGTTTACACTCAACATCGGAGGTTTCTCAGTCGCCATCACCCGTATCGTAGATTGCGAAAAAATTTTAATGGATTCCCAGAAAATGGACTTGCGCCAATGCCCTTAATAGGTGAGCAAGTGTACGATCGTGTGAAGAACAAAAATACTATATTTGGAAAAACTAAAAGAAGGCTGCTATGACAAACATTTGGAAGAAGAGGTCAATATTTTTTGATCTTCCTTTCTGGAGACATCTAGATGTTAGACATTGCATAGATGTTATGCATGTCGAAAAAATGTATGCGATAGTGTGATCGGCACACTTCTCAATGTTAAACACAAAATAAAGGATGGTGTCTAGGCTCGTCAAGACTTAGAGGAATTGGGTATACGTCCTAAGTCGCATCCGCAAGTAGTCGGTAAACGAACTTATCTTCCCCCGACATGTTATACTTTATCCAAAAGAGAGAAAATTAGCTTTTGTAATTGTTTACAAGGCATTAAAGTGCCACAAGGTCATTCGTCGAATATTATGAGTCTTGTATCCATGTAAAATCTGACATTGGTCGGCTTAAAGTCTCATGACTTTCATGTCTTGATGCAACAACTTCTAGCTGTGGCTATACGTGTCGTCTTGCCTAAAAAAGTGAGAAATGCCATAACTCGCTTGTGTTTTTTCTTCAATTCTATATGTAGCAAAGTGATTGATCCTTTGGTTTTGGATGAGTGGAAAAACGAGGCTGTTGTTATCTTGTGCCAATTGGAGATGTATTTTCCTCCTCCTTTTTTTGATATTATGGTTCACTTAGTTGTCCATGTAGTTAGAGAGATTGAAGAGTGTGGCCCCGTTTATTTACGATGGATGTTTCCGGTTGAGCGATACATGAAGATTATTAAAGGGTATAGTAAAATCCCATTTTGTACAGAAGCATCTATTGTTGAGAGGTATATTGCAGAAGAAGCAATCGAGTTTTGCACAGATTACATGTCACAAACACCATCTGTAGGACTTCCGAAGTCTCGACATGATGGCAAACTTAATGGAAAGGGTACACGGGGTGTTAAAATATTAACCAAGAATCGCGATGAGGTGCTCCAAGCACATTTGTACGTTTTGAATAACACTAATGAGGTTCTTCCGTACTTGTCTGCTCACAAGAATCTTTTGAAGACAAAGAATCCCCGAACGAGCGAGAAATGGTTGTTGGTTGAACATAATAAGACTTTTTTGAGGTGGTTTAAGGTACAAATCGCCGAAAGTGATAGCGCATCTGAAATGTTAAAATAGATAGCTTACGGGCCGAAGTCCGATGTCGTAACTTGGAATGGATATGATATCATCCGATGCTGCACGGGAGATTGTCGAGAGGATTGTAAGTTCTTTTTTAAGAATTATTTTTTCTTGTAAGAAAAATAAAAAGCTCCACTTTTTGTTACTAAGCGTTAGCAAACATTAAAAATTTGAGGTAAATTATTTGCTTTATTAAATGTAAATAACCACTTTTCTACCCAATTATTTTTATCTACATTCTTGTATTGTTTTTTCTCCTTCATCAACTTGTATCAATTCTTTGCATATTTCAAAATTTTGTAATATGGTGCCAAATTAATTTTTTGTAGGATGATTTGGAGAAGCAATATACACAAGGTACCTTCATTCCTGAGGGGACGACAGGATATATTGGCGGCTGCCATTGGAAAACCCGAGCACCTTGGTCGTGTTCGTGGCATTGGTTTTGGTGTGGGTATTCGCGATTACTTTGGACGATCATGTGGACCGGCGTCTTCCATGAGTAAAGATGTGTTGGAGCAGCTAAGGAAAGAGATCACCCTTGATGCCACACAGACTTTGATGAAAGAGTTCGTCCAGACAATAGGTGCTAGTTCCCAACGACCGGTTGATATTCATACACCGGATGAGGTTACTCGTGTTAGTACGAAGGGGAGTTGTGCTAATGCTATTTCTGGCCCTTCCGAAGAGAGGCATGCGACTAGAGACACTCATCGAGTTGGATTTATTGTGGACGAGCATCCTCCCCGTCTAGTTGCTATCGGTAGGGTTATTCAGGGCAATTCGACCCAACATTGTGCTCCTTTACCAGCTCATTTGGTTAAGGCAGTGGTTGAGGAGGCCGTAGATGCCAGCGCTGAAGTCCCTGTGGCCACTTATGAGGTGAGAGTCGTGGGGGAAGCTTTAGGTGGATTTATTGCATGGCCACGAGATTTTATTTTCTCCAATTTTTCAAAGGTAAATATTTTCTTTTTCTTTTTAGTAACTCAAACAAAATAAATTATTTCAAATGTACTTGTATTTTACACTCTACTATATGAATTAGGATATTCAGCGATCAAGGAAGCAGGCTCGTCACAATGACGGGTCGAGGACCAGAGATGACATCATGAAAGACTTACTTAGTGCTGCATCGAGTCTTTACAATAATCCATTATCAGTGCCGTGGGATGCAGCTATCTTTGGCTGTGGTGGTGATGATGTTCCATTGTACATCGCTCACACTGATATTTTAGAGATCGTTCAAGGAAACGAGTGGCTTAGTTTATCAGTTTTATAGCTTTGGACTATGTGAGTAATTTCCTTTATGGAATTTTTCAACATTCGTAGTATGTGTGTGTGTATAGTGTGTGTGTGTTTGTATATGCTGTGTGTGTGTGTGACTGTGTGGCAGTGTGTTTTTTTTTAATGCGTGCAGTGTGTGCAGTGTGTGTGTGTGCAGTGTATGTTTGTGTGTGCAGTGTGTCTGTGTATGTGCAGTCTGTGTGTGTGCAGTGTGTGTG
The DNA here is from genome assembly GCA_033398695.1 of Orobanche coerulescens. Taxonomy (NCBI): domain Eukaryota; kingdom Viridiplantae; phylum Streptophyta; class Magnoliopsida; order Lamiales; family Orobanchaceae; genus Orobanche; species Orobanche coerulescens. Next base: position 91,810,855 of record CM065814.1, read on the forward strand.
TGTTTTTATTGTGTGGCAGTGTGTGTGTGTGTGTATTTTTAATGTGTGGCAGTGTGTGTGTGTTTGTCTGCAGTGTGAAGTGTTTTTTTTATATTAATATTTTGCTTAACAAATTAGGTATTTGTCTAATATGAATGTGGGCACGATGGACGAGGTTTTGTATGGATATTTTGATCCTCAATTCATACAAAATATGGGACAGAGGGGAGAGGAGATCTTGAGATATATATCGACGCGTATGCTTGAGTCGAAGAAGCAAATATACATGGGAGGTTACCATCATAAGTAAGATAAAAATTGTAAATTTCAAAATATTTTCTTTTTAACAAAACTATTTCTTTTTTTGTTTACAACATAGTTTAGTAATATGTTCTTTCTTTCAAATGCATTTATCTATGTAGGCATCATTGGAAACTTCTGGTCATTGCGCCAGCAAGAGGAACTATTATATGGTTTTGCTCACTACATAGTAGGTCTGACTCTCGCATTAAGGCCATACTCCAAAAGTAAGATTTTATTTATAACATATTTACTTGAAAATTTTATATCAACGACTCAATATATTATTGTTACTTTTAAGCAATGCCGTGACCGCATTCAAGACCATGGATGGTATGCATACATGTAAATCAAAGCAGGCGGTTAGTTGGATATATCCCAAGGTAATACATTTAATTACATGAGTGTAAATATGTGTGTTTGTGTGTATGAATATTTGAGTGTGTACGACAATATTGTTTTTGGAAACACGAATTATTTTGGGATAGACGTGGTTAACGTCATAAGGATATTCTCCCTTTGGGATAGATGTTAACTTTCGTCTTAAGGATCTTCTCCCAACATATCGTGTATGAAGTGTCCGTTTGTTTGTGTTGGTTTTTTTTATCTGTGCAGTGTGTGTGTGTGCAGTGGCAGTGTGTGCTGTGTGTGTGTGTGTTTGTGTTTGTGTGCAGTGTGTGTGTGTGTGTGTGTGTGTGTGTGTGTGTGTGTGTGTGTGTGTTTATGTGTGTTTGTCTTTGTGTTTGTTTGTGTGTTATGTGTGCGCGCAGTGTGTGTGCTGTGTGTGTGTGTGTGTGTGTGTGTGTGTGTGTATTTGAGTGTGTACGACAACATTGTTTATGAAAACACGAATTATTTTGGGATAGACATGGTTAACGTCGTAAGGATCTTCTTCCTTTGGGATAGATGTTAACTTTCGTCTTAAGGATCTTCTCCCAACTTATCGTGTATGAAGTGTCCATTTGTTTGTGTTTTTTTTTCTGTGCAGTGTGTGTGTGCAGTGGCAGTGTGTGTTTAGTACTGCTGCATGTTTAATTCAGGTTCTGTTTAAAACTGCATGTTTAATACATGTTTAAGATTTTAAACAGGAATTTTTAAAATCGAATACAGGAGGTTGAGCTGTTTAATACAGGATTTGAGATGTTTAATAATGCTGCATGTTTAATACAAGTTGTGTGTGTGTGTGTGTTGTATCAGTAAAGAAAGATCTGCACTTGTAAATATGTACATATTGGGAAATGCTGTGTTTGTGACAGTCTGAAACTTGGCCAAAATTTTGTATTCTGTGTGTATTGTGTGTTTGTATTGGTTTTTTTTCTGTTATGTGTGTGCGCAGTGTGTGTGCAGTGTGTGTGTGTGTGTTGTGTGTGCAGTGTGTGTGTGTGTGCTGTGTGTGTGTGTGTGTTTGTGTTTATGTGCTGTGTATTGTGTGTGTGTGTGTGCTGTGTGTGTGTTTTTGCGTTTGTGTGCTGTGTATTGTGTGTGTGTGTATGTGTGTATGTGTGTGTGTGTCCTGTGTGTGTGTGTGTGCAATGTGTGTGTGTGTACTGTGTATGTGTGTGTTTGTGTGCAGTGTGTGTGTGTGTGTGTGTGTGTGTGTGCTGTGTGTGTTGTGTGTGTTTATGTTTGTGTATGTATTGTGTGTTTGTGTTGGTTTTTTTTTCTGTTGTGTGTGCGCAGTGTGTGCAGTGTGTGTGTGTGTGTGTGTGTGCTGTGTGTACACTGTGTATGTTTTCTCTGTGTTTGTGTGTGCTGTATGTGTGTGTATGTGTGTGTTTGTGTGTGTGCAATGTTTGTGTGTACTGTGTGTATGTGTGTGTTTGTGTGTGTTTGTGTGCTGTGTGTGTGTGTGTTGTGTGTACTGTGTGTGTATTATGTGTTTGTGTTGTTTTTTTTCTATTGTGTGTGTGCGCAGTGCGTGTGTGTGTGATGTGTGTGTGTGTGTGTGTGTGTGTGTGTACGTGTGTGTGTGTTTTTGTGTTTGTATGCTGTGTACTGTGTGTGTGTGTGTGTATGTTTGTTTGTGTGCAATGTGTATGTGTGTGTACTGTGTGTATGTGTGTGTTTGTGTGTAGTGTGTGTGTGTGTGTATGTGTGCTGTATGTATTGTGTGCGTTGTGTGTGTTTATGTTTGTGTATGTATTGTGTGTTTGTGTTGGTTTTTTTATTTTTCTGTTGTGTGTGCGCAGTGTGTGTGTGTGTGTGTGTGCTGTGTGTGTGTGTGTGTTTGTTTTTTTGTGTGCAGTGTGTGTGTTTGTGTGCTTGTGTGCTTTATGTGTTTGTGTCAGTGTGTGTGTTTTTTACTGTGTATGTTGTGTGTTGATTTTATTTACTGAAAGCGACTCATATAATTGTGTCTTATTTTGTTTTAGTGTAATAAACAAAATGGAGGTTGGGAGTGTGGTTATTATGTTATGAACTGGATGTCGACTATCGTCCAAGCGCGTATTTTGGATGGTTGGATGGAGGTAGTATATTTTTAACTTGAAGTGGTGATAAAACTGTTTAATCGTTTACATTTAAAGATTGTTTATTATACGTTTATATGTGCAGATGTTTGATGATGTTGGAGCACTGTCTCGAGATGTTATTAATAAAATTCGAGTTGATTGGGGACATTATTTCATGGAGGTTCGAAATCGTCTCGCGACATGATTTTTGGTGTTTTTGTGTGTGAATTATTTGTATGAATGAATTGTATGAATTATTTGGATGAATTTGTGTTTTTTGTATCATCTTTTTCAATGAATGGGTGGTTCAATGAATTTGGTGTTGGTTAGTTCTTTTCGGTATTTTTAGATTTGATGAAATGGTGGTTTATTGATTATTACAGTTTGATCCGAGTTCAGGTATTGGATTGTGCAAAATAATGTAAAAATATGGGGAAAATCTGGACACAAATCACAGCGGTTCATCCAAACCGCAGTTAAATGTTTGAAACTTCAACAGCGGTTCCCCCAAAACCGCTGTTATCTATAAAATTAACGGCGGTTCTAGAACCGCTGTTAAGTATCAGGTTTAAAAGCGGTTACAAGAAACCGCCGTAGCATGGTTAACAACGGTTACTATGAACCGTCGTTATTTGTCAAAATCAACGGCGGTTCGGAAAACCGCTATTAAAATTAACAACAGTACATATAACGGCGGTTCCAGAACCGCCGTTAATTGGCCATTTTAACCGCTGTTAAAAGCCTGTTTTGTAGTAGTGTTAACAAGGACTCATTTCTCGCTAACAGGCCCAATCCCTTCTCCCTCCCAACATCCAAAGATCCTTTCGATGACCTTCCTTCCAAATCCAAATCCGTTGATAGCAAGAAGAAAACTGTCAGCAAGAAAAGAAGTGTTCCCGATAGCAGCTCGCCTACAGCTTTCGAGAAGAAAAAGAAGCAGAAAAAAATAAGCCTGTCAAGTCGGAAGCTGTACCTACAACAACCCCACACTAGTAGAATTTTGTTAATAGACATCAGTAGCACTTACTTCATTAATTATAGAAACTGAAGTCATAATATCACACTAACTTCACGTTTGACAGTTGTGAACTAACAGAGTGCATACACTTTGCCAAAATAAAACACAGAGCTTGGGTAAGATCTTTAAGTAAGATACACTTCAGTAAATTGTTAATTAACGAAGTGAAAACAATGGCAAAAAATTTTTAAAAAAAATATCCCACCAAAACTGAAGTGAAAGCCAAGTGGCGGGCTTTGAAAAAAAACCCACCCAAAATATACCCCAAAATTTATACTTCAGCATCTCTACTTGGCTATTCTATCTTTTCTACGGCTGCCTAAATGGTTCTCGGTTCTCGGTTAGAACCGGAACCAAATCGGAACCGCGCGGTTCCAGTTAACCAAGAACCGCACTAACGGTTCTCGATGCGGTTCTCGGTTAGCACTTTAGTGGTTTATATGGTTCTCGGTTAAATCGGAACCAAATGGTTTGGAACCGAGAACCACAAATAATTATTAATATTAATATATTAATTATTATTTATTATATAATACTTATTCTTTTATTTCCATTTTTTTTAACCGTAAAGTCATGTCCGTGACTATGTAGTGCTATTTGCTAACAGCCTAATAGTAACACCTTAAACCTACCTAACCTAAGTCCTGACCGACCTAAATGAATCGCAGAAGCAAAATCGGTATCCTCCTCATTTAGACACCATCACACCGCACCTCCTCTCAGTCCCTCCACAATCCCATCGCTCCACGCCGGGCCTCCCTCAATCCCTCCACCGCTCCACGCTGGGCCACCCACTCCTTGTCCCTTGACCTCGACCCTCGCAGCAGCACGGACCACAGCCGCTCTTGGCTCTCCACCTCTCCCCGATTCTCCCTTCTCCCATCGCTCGCCCCTCCGGCCTCCTCACTATCACACTCTCAGGTTAGTTTTTTGCTTCATACTCCATACTCCGTAGAAGTTGGAAAATGAATCTCACAATGGAATTGGAATGCTGACCTTTTTCTTTTCACTTTCATGAATTTTGAGATTGATTAAATTAATTGTGGAGTAGGAAATCTGTGTCTCCATATTTTTATTTTTTTTATGTAGAGCGGTTTGAGATTTTTTTTCTCACAGTGGAATGAGTATAGCTTTTTTCTCATTAGTATGGTTGTTTCATTAGTATTTCTTTTTTTTTTTTCATTACTCCTATGATCTTCTTGTTTGGTCCTTGCTATTTTGTATTTTTCTTTTGCGGTATTATTTTTAGTACAAGCTATTTAATCTATATTGGCATTTTTCATATCTATTTTATTTCAATAATTTATACAATTTAGTTGGAATAGATTCATTGAAGTACTAATGTAATATTTACACATTTATTTTGCAGTTACGACTTCACTTGGTATTCACCCTGTTGTTGGAGATGAGGGTCGTGCCGCGGCAAGTGAGGCTACTGCCTACTAGTTTATTTTATATTGTCTTTTAGGATTGATGATGGTTGTTTTGATTTGTTGGTGAATGATTTTATGATTTTGTTATCTTTTGAACTTGTGAATTGATGTGGCTTGTGAAGATGGCTTGGCGATCAATTCGATGAACTTGTGATAAGTTCTATTTTGAACTGTTAGCCGTTGGGTTTTTGTTTAATGTTTGAACATGTTTGAATGCTTATAGTGTTTTATTTGGGTAAGCAAAACTTGAAACATCCTATCCTGAAATAGCTATTAGTGTCTGATTTTTGGTATTGAATTTTTTTGTTGTTGTGCTGCAGCGGCTCATACTAGAAGTCAAGGTATTTAAATAATTTTAATTTGATAATTTCGTTGTGGTGAGTAAGAGATTTATTATTAGATGCTGAATTTTTGATGTTTTGCATCAGAAAACACTTGTACAAAGGTCAGAAAGAGTAAAATCGGTTGATCTACATCCAACGGAGCCATGGTATGTTTGATATAATATATTAGCATGCACTTTCTCTTCCCCTTAGTTCAATTAATAGTCATACTTAACATTTTACTTTAGAAGTTACGGATTCCTGCTCAAATTTAAAGTTAGAGTAAGGACTCTATGTTTGTTGTTGTTGTTGTTGTTGTTGTTGTTGTTGTTGCTGCTGCTGCTGTTGTTGTTTCCATATGCTATCATTTGGGCATTTTACCAACATTTGATATGTATTCTATAGTGGACTGGGGTCAAAACCTGTAAGTCCCATCTCTTTGCAATATAATAATAAAAACATGTGTTAGGGTTTGTTTGTTCTAAAGTTCTTTGAGCTATATTCCGAGCTGGATTCTTGATTGGGGTGTTTGTGTATTTATATTGGATGGACTGTTTGCTTGACTTGCTGGTCCAAGGGAAACTAATTACAGCTCTACATATGTTTTTCCATATTTTTTATATTCGTGCAGATCTTATTGATTCATTAATATGTGGTACTTCCGCAGGATATTGGCAAGTTTATATTCAGGGACTGTTGGCATATGGAATTATCATATCCAGGTATGCAAATTGTAGTTGACCTAACGGTTTTCTCTCATCATGGAAGGTTGATAAATTGATGTCGTGCACATGGGTGTTTCTAGGATATTTGTGTAATTATTAAGTAATGACGTTGAAAGGTTAGAAGAATTAGCCGAATCATGTGAATCTCATAATTTTTAGTAATGAAAACCTAGCTAATTTTTTTCAAGTAAAAACAAATATTTTAATAGAATCGAACCGGTGTTCAATATTTTCGTGAAAATATAGACGTTATGATCATCTTGTAAAAAGAATTCTAGTTATCTGACTTCTTGTCAGGCAAACATTCCTATTTTGAACTTTAAAAGATCCTGGAATGTTCCTTCTGCGTCAATAAATTATGAACGATGTATACATTTTGAGGTAAGCTATTTGTAGTACAACTGGTAAGCTCCGTCTGTAATTCCTTCGAGGCTTCCATTGTGAAGCATTGTAACAGTTAAATGTAATGCTAAACTGATATTACAAATTTAATATTACCTCTTGTGATTAGGTCTGTCGATACATGAAGGATATTATTGAGAGTGTTTACCCAGATTTGGAGAAGATGGTGAGTTTCTTATCTCATGGATGCTCTTATTGTCATTCACCTTTCACTCATCTAGTCCTACTTGATTGCTTTATATTTATTGTGCTTGGTCTCTTATTGCAGTATGGTGGTGGACCAGTGAGGGATAAATATTACACTCAAGCACTTAATTTGAAGTGGTACTGCCAGGTTCTCTAGAGGTTTTTGTCATTGAAAGTTCACAAACATTTTCATTTTATTTTACGTACTGTTGTGGTTTAAACAAACATGTTATTTTTTTGTGGTGACTGATGTGCATAGTAGATTTGGGTGGAAGTCTAACCTAACAAACATTTTAGAAGGTCGGTATATATGGGGTGAATATGTTTATGAAAGTGCAGTTATATTATTGTATGGTTATTACATGTTTGACAGGGAATTGACTTCAAAACCGATATATTAAACGAAGTAATAGAAGGATTTTTTACTTCAGTATATATTACACAAACAAAGAATAAAGTACCTCTTTAACTTCGAATATGATAAAAAGGAATGAAGTAAAAGAACTCCTCTTACTTTAATAAATTTTACACAAACAAAGAATAAAATATCTGTTTTACTTCGAAAAAATAAATAACCGAAGTAGTAAAGACGTTTTTAATTTAGTGATTTAAAAAGCCCAGCCCGGTTCGTCAAATAAAGCTGTAATAGACTTCGGTACATATAAGTAATACACTTCGATTTTTCAGCAAAGTAAGAAAGTACACCTATTACTTCATGCGCCTAGACTTCGGTAAGTAGAAAAATAGACTTCCGTGAATATCTGAAGTCTATCAACTTTATTGTACTAGTGCAAGTTGCTACCACGGACACTAAGGCAGTTCCACAAGTATTATCTTCTGAAGCAGCAATCGCATAGGGCGCAGCCCCTTTGGAAGGAACTTTGGCTGCTCCCACAGCAGATCCGGAGCCCATTGAGGCTATAACAGATGACCAGAATTTCATGAAGATAGAAGGAACTGGTGAATCGGTTGCCCTTTTGGAGCCAAAAACCACCACTCCAAAAAAAGCACCCACCCCTGTATGGAGTCCCTCTCCCATCAGGGCATCCCATCCTGTTAGAGATCCCGCTTCTCCATAGTTTCCCATACCTGTCAAGAATCACAACCGGACAACAAAACCCACTACTGTTCGGAGTCCCTCCCACACTGATATCATTAATAACACTCTTTTTCAGGTCCTGATAGAGGAGGCATTCGAGCGATTCGAATTATGGAAATCATACAGGGTCGTCCCTCACGACACCTTGTACAACTGGGAGGACCGGAATGAAGAAGAGCTGTTCATTTTGGAAGTGACGGACTCCCAAAACATCGAAGTCCTGATCAAGTGGGATGATCACCTTTGCCAAGAAATTATTTCTTCACACTTTCTCGCAAAGGAGAAGAAAATATTGAAAGGGAAATCTCCATCCACTGACAAGCCCAAGAGCCCGAGTCACCACTCTGACTCCGACAAAGATGATAATGACCTTCAGATAGGTCTGAGGCTGAGCCATGAGGAGGCTCGTGAGGATGAATTTTCTCAGTCCAAGGCTACAAATTTCCAAGGAACGTCTGCCGAGAAACCCCCATCAGCACCCAGCCAGGAGGATTCAGTTCCTCCGCCATAAGCTGATGTGACACGCACCATCCGACAAGAGGAATCAGTCCCTCTTAAGGAACAAACGGCTGCTGAGAGCCAACAGGAGGACCCAGTGTTGGCCACACAGTATACAGTAAATAGCTTAGAAAGGAGGTTGAATAAGCTGTATCTTTTTCAAAGTTATTTGTGTAGCGAAAGACTGATATTAAGTTGCTGTAAATACAACTAGGTAATCTCCTGTTTACTTGGTGCATACAGGGTTTTTGTAATATGTATACTTTAAATCACACAGGCAGATATGAAAACTATAAATAACAGAATATAAGTGGTTCGAGGTAAACCCCTCTACGTCCATTGGTCCTCTACACGGGAGTAAAATGTTTAATAAAATCACTGCATACACAACTATGTGACTTTAACTAAACTTGTTGCCGTATCGTTCATACAGATTGATACAGCTGACAATAGCTTGGGCCTTTCACGCATATTGGTTTGGCTTTTCAACTTGATTCTTCTTACACAAATTGAAGCTTCGTCTTTAATGCTATTCTTGCCACACAGGTCGGAACTAGGAAGTGTTTAGTCCACACAGGGCTAAGTCGATCCGAATGTAGGATTTGGATAGAACAAATTCAAATAGCAGTTGTATGCTTTGAAGAGCGTTCATTATAAGATGTTCTATTTGCATTGCGGACTGTATATTTGCATTGGGGCAATTTATAACTTTGGAAACAAATCCGTTATAAATATAGTCGTTGGCCGATTGGTTAGATTGAGATCGATCTGATTGGTGGCTTCAGAATGTTTGAATTAAAGGCGATTCGCATCTAATGCTTCCGACATTCTTTTTGACTTATAATTAAATGCTCTTCACACTATTTAGACTGTAATTTCTTCGGTCGCATTAAATTCTGTCCTATCAACATTAAATGCTACTTTAACCGTGAATACTGTTAGGAATAATTATAAGATTTTGATGATCTCATCCCTGTATTAAATTGATTATTCAAATGTATGGTTAAGTATTCGGCAAAATCTAAAGAAAAACCAAATGAGTATCTTTTGTAGGCCTTATAAGTTAGGCCAAGTCTTAAAATGGCTAAGTATATAACAGACTTCAGGCAAGTGTTTATCAGCCGAGTCTTGGTCAACTCAACTGGTCAGATAAGGTTGACCACAATCGACTTATCATCAGTCAACTTATTTTCAGAGAAGTACTGGTCAACAGGAATATCAGAGAAGCTTGACCAATTTGCAGTCAAGTTATCCGACAAAGTCCAGTCAATTGAAGTTTGACCATCAGAACACATAACATCCATCAGGTCAGCAGACTTCAGATAGATCGTCAGATCAGAGAAGAATCATCAGGACAGAGAACTTCATCTCAGAGAAGTTATATCAGAGAAGTCCGACATCAGAGAAGGTTGACTGCACATCAGACAGTTTGACCAAAGAGAGATCAGATAAGTTATCAGTCAAAGCTATCAACCAAGTAAATCAATCCACCTCAGCAAGCGTTGAAAAATCAACAATCACGGAATGTCACATGCGGATGGAGGAGACAAACTGGAGAGATTCCCAGAAATCAAGTAATTTAATATTCATCAAGATCCGTGCTCTGAAGACTTTATACTTATTCTAATCAAATAATTCGGCGCTACAACAAGAAAGTCTTCACAACAGTCGGAATTGAAAAGGGAATCCAACCTTGCAACGGATTGATAAGATAAACAAAGAAGTCCACTCTCCAACGGATAGATTTGTTACAGTAGTGTAACAGATATGAAGGAAGCTCAAGGATCGTACTATATATATATATATATATATATATATATATCCGAAGATATGAACTGAGCAAAGTATGATGCGAACAATATTCTCAAGCAATCAAAGCAATCAAAGCTAAAGGCAATCTATAGCATCGTGAATAGCAAATCTTAAGCAATCATATTCGAAGAAGAAGCTCTTTAGTTGGAGAAGACAAAAACTCTTGACTTTAAAGTTTGAGTGCGGGGTACTTCTGTGAACGAGGTTTTCAGAAGTTTTCGTGACTGATAAGGCATTCACGGTTTCTTGATTGGAAGGTGATAGACAGTTCGAGACTTTGTTGAGGCATCCACTGGTTTTCAACCAGGAGGTGCTAGGCAATCAAAGGAGTTGCAACGGCCATGGGTTTCCACTGGTTGGAAGCTGTTCTAACTAGGGAAAATTCATTGTAACATTTATCACTGGTTGACAATTCTAGTGAATTTATCTCCAATTGGTTTGGAAGGAAGTGGATTAGTAGAGGATTACCCCACCCCTGAGACCACTATAAGTGCCTGCGTGTTTTACTGCATTATACATCCTATCTATCTGCTGCATACATACTAAATTGTTCCATTGATTAATTATCTGCAGAGAGCATTTAGTTATCTGTTATCATCATCAGCTGAATTCCGCATACTTGTCTGCAGACGACATTAAGTCATCTGTACCTATCAGTTGAGAAACTCACCTGACTTCAGGAAAAGAGTTTCAATAAGTCTATTCACCCCCGCTCTAGACTTATTCCTGACGACTTGTGACCTACAAGTGGTAACAGAGCGGTTGGTTTAATTTTTACAGAACCAGATCCATATATCAGTGGATATATATATATTTTAATCTCTCATTTAGAATAGAACACATGGAACACATGCACTCTAGGTTACCTGTATTTTCTGTTGATGAATATGACCTTTGGAAGATAAGAATGCAGGCACACTTATCATCCATTCATGACAACATGTGGTGCATCATAGAAGATGGTCCTTTCATCTTTGAGAACGACAACTCTCCTGAAGAAATCGCAGCTGGGAAGCCAGAGAATATTCCCAAGAAGAGGACGGAGCTGACCCCTGAAGAAAGGAATCTGGCCAATCTTGACAACCGGGCCAGAGAGGCGCTGTAACAGACTCTTGACAAATCAACCATGGCCAAGATCAAGAGTTGTAAAAATGCCAAAGAAATTTGGGACACATTAGCTCTAATGTGTGACGGAACCGAGCTGATAAAGGAAAATAAGTTGTCAATTGCTCCTCAAAAGTTTGACAACTTCAAAATGAAGATTGGTGAATCAATTGACCAAGTGGACACAAGATTCACTGAGATCATCAATGAGATCAACTCCCTCGAGAAGCATTATGGCAACAGGGAGATGGCCCTTAAAGTTCTAAGATCCCTCAACCCCGAATGGAGCATGAAGGTCGTGGCTATGAGAGAATCCATTGACCTCAACAAGATAAAGATTCAAGAGCTGTTCTCTGATCTAAAAGCTTATGAGTTCGAGCTTCCATGTTCATCATCAACTGAGCCTGCAGAGAAGGGAATAGCATTTGCAGCTGAGTCCCCTTCCAAGACCCTATCTGAATTCAAACCTCCAAATCCTCTACATTTTGAAGAAGAGATGGCATTAATAATGCAAAGATTCAGCAACTTCCGGAAAAACTACTCCAAGTATAAGAAGAACTATAAAGGCAACCTGTTGTTACCCAAAATATTATCCGGAGATGATATTGCTGGAATAGTCGAGTAACAAACAAATGCGAGAGCACATCCGTGGGGAAAGTAAATAACACAAGATTTGCCGGGGTTGTTAGTCCCGGGCTTGAATGCTCTCGCGAGATATTATTAATACAAATAATTGGGAGTACAAATATTAATGTTAGAGTACAATTACAATGAGTGTAAAGACCCTAGTTATCTTAGCTATTGAGCGTGAAGATTGCCGGAAGAACCAGAGATGATGCTCTGTGAGTTCTTGTAACAACGATGGTGTGCTTGACGACTGTGAGAAATCGACGATCTCACACAGTGTGTATTAGCTAAATGTCTGAGCTCCTGGACTTGTGAATCTCTTCGATGTCTAAACTGTAGGGAGTTCTTGCCTCTGCCGACCGTCTTTTGGTTAGGAGGTGCTGAGAGATAAATCCTAATATAGATTCAAGAGAGAAAGACGGGAGTCTGAAAGTCTGAACCTTTTTCCAGTTGCTGGAGTTTCTCTATTTATAGGACTGGGAGTCGCTGGGCGATCGCCTCTGCTGTATTATAATAAGCGGGCGATCGTCTTTAGCACATGGGATGGTCTCCTTAAAGTCCGCAGAAGTTGCTGGCTTCCAGAAGTGCGAACCAATGAGAAGCCAACACGCATTTATGTCGTTGTACTGGGAGGCCCCACTTAGGACCTTTCGTTGGGTCTGTCGGTAGGTGAGGCCGTCCTTGTCACTGATAGCTGTTGATGGACTGGAGTCAACGATCCATGTTCTGCGGTGCCTTTCGCGGATCTGCACATGGGTCCTTTGCTTCGTGATCCAGTCTTTGTAGACTTTGACGGACGATTGCCTTGTTCGCGGCACAGGATGGTCGTCCTTGGTCGGGAACCAGAGTCGATCGCTAGGTGCCAAAAGGCGATCGCCTTGGGAGTCGATCGCTAGATACTTGAAGTTGGACTGTTACCTTCGTCTTGACAAGTTCGCCGTAACTCTTTTGGTCGTGAAATCGGTCGCTCGGCCTTTATACCGATCGCTGTCGAGGCGTATAAATCGCCGCACAACAATTGCCCCCCAGCTCGCTCCGATGTTGGAGACGTGGGGTGAGGTGGTTCTACTAGCGATCGCTTAACTTTGACGAGTGACTCAGCATTTTATGGAACTGGCGATCGTCTTTGAACGGATTGGTTTTGAATTTGTACGACCTGGTCGGTCGCTGAAATGAGCGGGAAATGACAGTGGTTTGCGGAAAAGTCTCCGGGGCACGTGTCGGGTTCCTGTTGGGGGAGACCGACGGTTTATCTGACGGTTGCACTTCGGCCCTCGAAATTCTCCTTATTTGCATGGAAGCCCCCGCCTTCTCCTATAAAAAGGGGCTGGGTTATAGTGTTAAGAACCTTATGCGATTTCATCGGAGAAGAAGATAGCCGAAAATTTTCTGAAGCTTTTTGCCTGCCGATCGTCGATCGAGTCAACCCTTCGGTAAAAAACACTCCTTTTCTTCTCTTCTTTTTTCGAGAATGTCTAGAGTACCTTAATCGTCTGAAACGGGCACCACCTTTGCCGTCGGGACTTCGACTGTCCGAGGAGGATCCTCTGTGGAATTCCAAATGGAGACGGCCGCTGAGGCTATCCACGCCGGTATTAATCCCGCGGAAGTCAAGGCATTATTCAACGAGGCCGATGCTTCCAGAGAGGCGGCATCTGAGCAGAAACGTTTGCTGACGGAGAAGGATTTGGTGGTGAGGGCGTACTGGGAGCAGCATAGTGCCTTTGGCCAAGCCTATTTGGCCTTCGCAGAAATCATGGAGAGGTTGGCCGGTCCGAGTCCCAAGTTCGACTATCGGGAGTACTCAATCGCCCATCCCTATCAATCGGCGAAGCGGTCGTTGTTTCGGGCCGTGCGGGGCTCTCAGTGGTCCCTCGGTCAAATTAGGAGCTCGGCGACCAGGAAGGACCTGGCCGTCTCGAGGGCAAGGTACCCTATCCCTTCAGATGTGGATCTTTTTGCGCCGGCCGAGAATGAGCGAGCCGACCAACCCCCAGAGGGTATGGTTTCCGTGAATGAGGCAATAATGGAGGCCGGGATGCGGTTCCCTCCGTCGTTCGCCATCTCCCATTTGTTGGTTGCTTGGAATGTGGCGCCGCTTCAGCTAACGCCGAACGCCTCGCTCCAGATCGTCTGTGCCCTCACATTGTTCGGCGGTTACTGATAAGTGTCAGCTTTGTACACTTATCCATGGTTTGTATCGATAAAATTCACCCATAATTGAGCTAGTCTTCTCGTTTTTTGCTTTTAATTAATTAGTTTTAATGATTTTATTTTTATCGGATGATGATCGGATTAAATAACTGAATTACTCAAGAAACAACATGTTTAGTAAATATTCTCTTTGTTGAATTTTGATATATTCATGTTGTAGGGCTTTCCGATACGAATTCGGCAGTCTTTCCGGATTCAAAATCAGAGTTATATATTAAAAGTTATCATCCGAAGAAGATTTGGGGCAAAAACACAAAGTCTGAGAAATTTTGGGCTGAAAACGTAACTATCAAAGCATCCAGTGAGCAAATTTACGAAGCCAGGTTACGGCCGTAACATTCAGGAGTTACGGCCGTAAGTCATCCTTGTTACGGCCGTAACTCTTGAATGTTACGGTCGTAACTCTTGACAGATTGCTATGATTTGTCTAATTTTTTATACTTTTTGTGTATTATTGAGGGGATGGATGGCATTGATCCGATCTAATGTAATAATGCTGGAGTTTTGGAGCTATTAGATGACTATAGGTGCATAAATAGACCCTTAGATCCTTCATCATTCACCATTCATCATATAATTTTCCATTTTTTTTGTAAACTTTTCTTTTTGTGTGAAGAACACACTTGTGTTCTTGAGTGATCTTTGTAAGTGTGGTATATTATATGTTGTTCATAGAGTTTATTGCTTCTATCTCCTTTATCTACTAAGGGAGTTAGGATCAATTCTTTCTCTTGATTTAACTAAAAATGACCACCAAAGCTTGTAATATGTGTAATAAACCCTTCATGGGCTAAGTAACCTTTTGTTGGGATTATAAACAAGGTTAGTCATGTTGTTTATGTCTGTATAAAAGATCTATTGTGAATTACATATTATTGTGTGTGATTTTCATTGTTTTAACAATATTTATTTGGCCAATAAATGACGATATTTATGGTCTTCATATGTTTCGAAAGAAAATATGTTTGATTAGATCAAATGATATTCACTCTAAGTTGTTCTAGGGGATAGAAATATACCTCTAGTCCTTAGATGATTATTTGAGTTATTTTCATAAATCCTAATGCTATGTATTGAAGCCAATCAACATAGAAATATAGTGGATTGATTCAATATGTAAGGGGCGTTTTATAGTTCGAAAGAGAAACCGTCTTTTTAAGGAAAATCGAATCTTATGGTCTACTATACATCTTCTATAACTAATGACGAACTAAGTTTGTAATACCAACTATTTTATTTTATCGTTAATCAATCTATTATTATTGCAATTTTTTTATTTCCTTAAAATATTAGAACTATTATTGCATTTACTTTGCAACTATTAAACCAAACTCTTTAATTGTGTGTTTCACTCATCCTAGTATCTATAAAAATAGACTAATAGTGTATAATTCAAATTATAACCAAACTTCCTTGTGGGATCGATAAACCGGACTCAAAAAGTCCACTTTACTACTTAATACAATATCGTGCACTTGCGATAGTTACACTAACAACGTGTCAAGTTTTTGGCGCCGTTGCCGGGGAAGTATAAGTTATATTTGAAATCTTACATTGTAAACTATTTTTATAGGTACAAATTTCTCGACGTTGTAACTTAGTACTCAATTGTGTTTGTCCGGTCAAGTGGCGGATAACGGTACTCCGTGACTATTAAAGTCGGATTTTTCAGTTTCCCACAACAACTGATATTTGTAGATATTTTCTTTAATTATTTTCATTGTCTTTTTTTTTTGTCATGGAAGAAACATTGTATAAAATTGAAAAAAGATTTCCCTTTCTAAGCAAAAATGCAATTTTAAAAATTTACAAGGTAAGGCTTGAAAGGATGAGGATGCTTTTGAATAAAAGCATACCTTTTGACATCAGATTCATAATTGAAGCCAAAGTAAGAATAGACGGTGAATTCACAGAAATACCGACTAGATTTTTACCAGGGCTAGGAAAAAGTTCATATGCCAAGAAACGATGAGCAAAGATGATAGCTGTTTGCTATAAATGTGCTAGATGGAACTGTAATTTAAAATGTCGATCTTTAGGAATTCCATCTACAAACAGAGAAGATAAAATTCAGTTCATTAAAGATGGTCTGAATAAGGAGAATTTAGATGATATCGAAATTTCTCTTGACACGCATCCTAGTGGACTCGTACATTACGGAATTCGATGTTTGTGGAATAAATTCCAACCAGAATATGAACAACGTCTTGGGAATCTGACGTTAAAAGACCCTGTTTGCCAATTTGTAAGAAAATTGGATGAGAAGCTCCCCGACTCATAGAAGGCGTTTAGGCCGTTTCTGAACGTAAAATCAGAGGAAGATGTGAGCCACAATCACAACTACTGTACATACGCGTAAGTATCTTTTATTTTTGTCGTGTGGTGAGATTTTCTGAATAAAAAAAATGTGATACGCGATAAATGCTTTCATTATTCTATTGAGTAGTTGAAGCACAATCAAACGCAATCACAAACTTGTTAAACAATTTTTACCTTATTTTTCTTCTATAAATAAACGTTCTACTGGTTTCTTTCATCATTCCTCAAACTTGCACTTTTCTCTGTTTCTCTCTAAAAAAAATTTTCTTTTCAAAAATGGAGTCATCATCTTCAACAAAAAAATTTAGCACAGTCTGCATTTTTGGTGGAGCTAGTTATAGAAAAGAGGCATGCTTTGCTGAAGCAGCCCACAATTTGGATCGTACCTTAGGAGAAAAATGCATTCATGTAGTTTACGGAGGAGGAAGTCTAGGATTAATGGGACGAGCTGCTGCTTCTGCCTATATGGAAGGAGTAAGAGTGTTGGGAATAATCCCAAAACCTCTGGCTGAAAGTAAAATCACCGGGTCAACTATTGGAGATGAGTTTAGATCTGTGAATATGCAAGATCGCATAACTCATATGATAAATAATTCTGGCACCTTTATCACCCTTCCCGGTGGTTTTGGCACCCTTGAGGAACTTTTTCATGTGGTTACCAGAGCCCAGCTAAATGTTCATCAAAAACCAATAGGTGTGCTTAATGTCAATGGTTTCTTTGATGGTTTACTGTCTTTCATCGACTACTCTGCTGAAAAGGGTTTTATTTCCGAGCGTGCTAAACGAATCATAATCGTTGCAACAACACCAGAAGAACTAATCAAAAAACTCAATGAATTTGTTCCTCAACCAGATCCAGCTCTAGCTAAAATTGTCTGGATGGAATATTTTACCGTGAGAAAATGAAAAGTGGATTCATTCCTCTCCCTTTGATATCCCATGTCGGACCTCTTTTATTTTTACTTTCTGTCGTGTGTAATAATCGTGGTAAATGGTGGCAGCTTAAGGAGTTTCTTCTTGATCTCTTGACGCGCATCTATTCGCGATTTATGTATTGTTATTTTATTACTGTGATTTTTATTGTGTTTTTTTTTATAATAGCATTGATGGCAGCGTAAGGCGACTTTCGGACTTTCTTGATGCGCATCTTAAAAATTGTGTTATACTTCCGAGTCTATTTTATTTTCTTTTGTTGTGTGCCTCGTATATTTATTCTCTTGCAGATTCTAAAAGGCGTTGGCTCAAACATCAACTCTCTTAACAGGGAGTATTCTGTTTTTTCTACATTGCTTTTTATTTTATTTTATTTTTAAAAACTGAGGACAGTTTTATTTTCAAGTTTGGGGGTGGTTTGTTTTATTATTTTGGTGTGTTTTGATTGATTTGGTTATTTGCCTTAATTTATATATATATATATATATATATATATATATATATATATATATATTTATAGTATTTTGATTTATGAGATTTCTAGTTCTGGCCATAACACCAATAAATTAGCTATATACAACTTCTAAAATCGTTTTAACCGGTAAAATTGTATATTCCAAAATTTTTGAGCCTTAATCTCTCTTTCCAAGCCTTGTAGTTATCATATATAATCGAGTCATTTGTTACCTTGAGAAAAGAAGAATCAATCGGTTGATGAAAAATAGAACTGAAATTTACTTAATTTGTGGAGTTTTTGATTTTCCATGCTTAACTAAGAAATGATTTTCTGCAAAAATTCTATTCCCTAAAAAAAAAAAAAAGTCATTGGTGAAAAGAGCAACACGTTAGCAAATAACGGTGTGAAAGCTATCACCTAAAAAAAAATGCGAAAAGGAGAAGTGTTGAGCAGCAACAGCTGCCTAATTTTGGGGATTCTAAAATTTTGCGAAAAATAAAGGATTAACCATTGTTGGTGCGTAGCTGCCGTCTCAGAGAAAAATCGGTGAAAAGAGCTACACGTTAGCAAATAACGGTGTGAAAGCTATCACCTTTTAAAAAAAAATGAGATAGAAATAGTTGGTGAAAAGAGCTACACGTTAGCAAATAACGGTGTGAAAGCTATCACTAAGGGATGTAGTTTATGAGCAGATCTGAATTAATTAGCGACTGAATTTCAATACACTCAATTTCGTAAAAAATCACAATATTTGATGACGCCAATGAAATTCTTCTTCATATTGAGTCGAAAAATAAATGAGTGATCGAGAGCAACCATTAAAGGGAGTCGTGTGTATCACGAGTGGGAAAGAAATAATCAACCTTTTAGGGGGAAAACCTTGATTTTGGAATTACAAAATAAAAACCGTGTTTTAACTTCAAAAACATTAGTAGATTTATTTTGAATCTTGATTCATTTCTATCTACTATATAAAGCTGGTTGTTGTTTATTAATGGCATTTTGATCTCCTTTTCTCTTTTTATATTCAATTTAAGTGTGTATTAATTTTTCTTATTTTTATTTTTGGAGCATGAATAATAAAGAGTCTTGCTCGGGACTAGCAAGAATTCAAGTTTGGGGGTGTGATAAGTGTCAGTTTTGTACACTTATCCATGGTTTGTATCAATAAAATTCATCCATAATTGAGCTAGTCTTCTCGTTTTTTGCTTTTAATTAATTAGTTTTAATGATTTTATTTTTATCGGATGATGATCGGATTAAATAACTGAATTACTCAAGAAACAACATGTTTAATAAATATTCTCTTTGTTGAATTTTGATATATTCATGTTGTAGGGCTTTCCGAGACGAATTCGGCAGTCTTTCCGGATTCAAAATCAGAGTTATATATCAAAAGTTATCATCCGAAGAAGATTTGGGGCAAAAACGCAAAGTCTGAGAAATTCTGGGCAGAAAATGTAACTATCAAAGCATCCAGTGAGCAAATTTACGAAGCCAGGTTACGGCCGTAACTCCTGAATGTTACGGCCGTAACTCTTGACATATTGCTATGATTTGTCTAATTTTTTATACTTTTTGTGTATTATTGAGGGGATGGCTGGCATTGATCCGATCTAATATAATAATGCTGGAGTTTTGGAGCTATTAGATGACATTAGGTGTATAAATAGACCCCTTAGATCCTTCATCATTCACCATTCATTATATAATTTTCCATTTTTTTTTGTAAACTTTTCTTTTTGTGTGAAGAACACACTTGTGTTCTTGAGTGATCTTTGTAAGTGTGGTATAGTATATGTTGTTCAGAGAGTTTATTGTTTCTATCTCCTTTATCTACTAAGGGAGTTAGGATCAATTCTTTCTCTTGATTCAACTAAAAATGACCACCAAAGCTTGTAATATGTGTAATAAACCCTTCATGGGCTAAGTAACCTTTAGTTGGGATTATAAACAAGGTTAGTCATGTTGTTTATGTTTGTATAAAAGATCTATTGTGAATTACTTATTATTGTGTGTGATTTTCATTGTTTTAACAATCTTTATTTATTTGGCCAATAAATGACGATATTTATGGTCTTCATATGTTTCGAAAGAAAATATGTTTGATTAGATCAAATGATCTTCACTCTAAGTTGTTCTAGGGGATAGAAATATACCTATAGTCCTTAGATGATTATTTGAGTTATTTTCATAAATCCTAATGCTATGTATTGAAGCCAATCAACATAGAAATATAGTGGATTGATTCAATATGTAAGGGGCGTTTTATAGTTCGAAAGAGAAATCGTCTTTTTAAGGAAAATCGAATCTACACAACATAATAAGTAAATTCATCTTATGATCTACTATACATCTTCTATAACTAATGACGAACTAAGTTTGTAATCCCAACTATTTCATTTTATCGTTAATCAATCTATTATTATTGCAATCTTGTTATTTCCTTAAAATATTAGAACTATTATTGCATTTACTTTGCAACTATTAAACCAAACTCTTTAATTGTGTGTTTCACTCATCCTAGTATCTATAAAAATAGACTAATAGTGTATAATTCAAATTATAACCAAACTTCCTTGTGGGATCGATAAACCGGACTCAAAAAGTCCACTTTACTACTTGATACGATATCGTGCACTTGCGATAGTTACACTAACAACGTGTCAGTTACCGACTGTACCGCCTTCCCTCGCCATTGGAGATGAACAACTTGTTCAAGCTGAAGGTTCAGAAGGGGTCCGTCGGTGGCTACCATATCCAGGGCCATTCCGGTCGGGTGATCCTCGGGGTCCCGAACAAGGTGCGGGGCGATCCAGCGAAATGTTTTTGGGTCGGCGGTGCATGGAAGGCATCTGCGAGCGACAATCCTACGGGCGAGCTGGATGTTCCCATAGGCTTTCGGGAGAGAAATCCGAGTAAGGGTTCTGACTCTCCCTTTGTTTCGGATATGTTCTGAACTGATCTAATTTGGTCTTCCTATTGCAGGTTTCCATATTCTGGCGGCTGACGAGCTACCTTTCGATTCTCTGGTCGTCTGGGAATGGATATGTAGTCTTCTGGACGACGATTTAGACGCTCACTAGATTAACAAGGAGAGACGTTGGCTGTCTGCTCGGTTATTCCGTTTTCCGCGACACCTTTCGGTCCCAGGTATGAATTTCTACGATCTCCTTTTGCTTGGCAATCGTCCTGTTTGAAGAATGTGTCTAACCATTGTTTGATCATTTCTTAGTGCAGAGGTCCGCTTCCCTCGCTTCTTGGAGCCTCCGCCGGAGATAGCCATGTCGAACCCCGGAGTTTTGAGTCGCCTGCGCCAGAAGAAGTCGAGCCGAGTTCCTCCGGTGGCGCTCCCTCTTATTCCGGAGGTGAGGCCTCACGTGGAGACGATCGCTGCGGTGAAGGAGGTTCGGGAGGAGGGACTCCGGCTGAACCGCAAGCGACAGAGGTCGGGGGAGCCCCCAGTCTCTGCCCCTGTTGGTGAGCCGCCGATCGCCGCGCCTCCGCTCTCCGCAGTCCCCTTGGAGGATGAGCCTACGCCTTCGTCGGCTTTCTTGCAAGACCTGGCGATTGCCGAGGCCGAGACCCCTCGCGGGAAACCGTAATTCGGTCGCGACCCCGAGAAAGCTGAGAGGTAAACTTTGTTTGTTTTACTGAGTGTTGTCACTTGCGTAGGAGATGTGCTAACTCTTCTGTTCATGATGCAGGATCCACAGCACTAACACGGCATGCCCGCCGCTGGTATTAGATTTCCTCGTGGGCCGATCTCCTTGCGAGGCCTGTGATGTCCCGTAATACGTTAACCAGGCCGTTTCTTCTTTGCCGAAGGCCTGGATGACCGACTTGGATGCGATCGCCCTCCAGCGATCCAGGAACACGATGCAGGCTGCCTTTGCTCTCTCCCTCCAGGCGGTGACGATGGCTGCCCAGGCTGTGAAGGAATTCGAAGGGCGTCCTTCTACTTCCCGTATTCAGGCGGACCTCGAGGCCGTTCGGAAACAGAATTCCGAGTTTGCCAACAGGATCATGGCTCTGGAGAAGGACTCCTTAGATGCGGCTAAACGGGCAAGTCAGGATCTTGAGCTGGCGAGACAGGATTCTGAGCGAGCCCGGGTGACGGTCGATTGTCTTCGGGACTAGATGACAGAGGCCCGTTGGTCATACGCGGCTTCTCAGAAGGAAGCCAATCATCTGAAGGTGACTGTCGCTCGGCTGACTAGCGAGCTGGCATCGTCTAGGGGAGAGACGGCCGCTAAAGAGTCCGAGCTCCAGGGTGCGCAACAGGTGGTTGTGGAGTTGAAAGGAAAGCTGGAGGTGACCGAGGCCGATCCATTTCTCAACGTGGAGTTCGTCAGCAAGTTTACCTATTACATGGCGTTCGTTGGCTCGCTCCGCGCCGCTAAGAAGGGAAGGCGGGAGGTCGGCCCTCTGGCTGAAAACTTCAAGGCATACGCGCTGGAGCATCCTCTTCATCCTGCCTTCTCCATGCCGATCTTGGACCTCTCGGATATCGGCGTAGACCTGAGCTGGTACCCGACTCCCGAAAACCTTGTTCATCCGAATGCCCCGGAGGATGGGGAGGCAGCTCCGGAAGCCAGAGAGGGATCGCGGGCGAATCCAGTGGTCGAAGGTGAAGGCTAGGCAGGGGCAGCCTGAAGGTCTACGTCCTTCTTTTGTTTTTGTTTTTAGCTTGTAATTTTTGTAGCTTGTTGTACTTTAGCCTTTGGGCGACCATGTTTGTACTTTTTTATTCCAAGTAATGAAATGAAAGTTTGCTTCTTCAATTTATTGCTTGAATGATTGCTTTTCTGAGTCTTTGCATGACTTTATACAAATGTGTGAGGATAGATTGTTGCGTGTACATCTCCAAGTGAATTGATAAACTCATATTGATAACTTTTACAACAAAATCGATCGCTGCACATACATCTGAAAAATGTCGATCTCCGTATGTAATTGAATAGGGACGATCGTCGTATATATAGCTCCGCCCTTCCCCCTTGTTTTTGTTCACTTAGTGAAAGTAAGGGGACGAAAATAAATCGTTGAGTGAGCGGTCTTCAATTTTGCAGATTCCTCGAGGAAGGCCGTCCATCTCGGTCTAGAGGAACCGTGCACGATTGCGGAGTTCGATGGAACCGACCTCCACAACCATGTCTTGTGCGCGAGCGACATTCTGTCTGATGGCTAAGTTCTCGCGACTCACTAAATTGTGAGGGTCCTCCGTAGGCTGCGCTCGCCTCGTATTTAAATGAAGGGCGTGCAGTCTTAGTCTGGAGGAGTCCTTGCACGGGGCGTCGTCAGATTAATCGACTCCACGACTGTGGCTTGTTAGCACTTTTCTATCTCGGACCTCCATGTTAGATGGCGATCCTCGACGGTATACATTGTGACGGGGGGAGGGACGCGTCGCATTGTCCGGATTCACCATGTTAAGTGATGGACCTTTGAGGGCGGGCGAACGTGTCTACATCTGTTTTGGAGGGACCTTTGGCTATGCCCGCCTCGTATTTAAACAAAGGGCGAGCGATCGTAGCCCAAAGGGACCTTACACGGGCACAGAGAACGGTTCCATCATCCTCCACAGCCATGTCGACACTCTTCTACCTCGGACCATCATGTCAGATAATGATCCTCGACGGTATATGTTGTGTAAGGGGAGGAGATCGCCTGCCTAGGTTCTTCATGTTGATGACGAACTTTAGAGGGCAAGCGAGTAATCCTCTGATTTGTGTTGGAGGGTCCTTCGGCTACGCCCGCCTCGTATTTAAATGAAGGGCGAGCGATCGAAGCCCAAATGAACCTTGCATGGACGGATCATCGGTTTCATCATTTTTCGAGACCATGGCGGCACTTTTCTACCTCGGACTATCATGTGAGATGATTCTCCTCGACGGTATACGTTGTGTTAGGGGAGGCGATCGCTGCCTAGGTCCATCATGTTGATGACGAACTTTAGAGGGCGAGCGAGTCATCCTCTTTTTTGAGGTGTTTGCTCAGGCAGTAGCCTTTGGTTTGATGAGGCGGGAATCAGGGAGAGACTTCCGAAGTTCCCCCCTCTTGATTGAAGCATATAGATCCGGTCGCCAAGGTTGATCGAGGGGTCGGCTCGTATGAGCTTTCCGGCCTATTTGCGTTCGACTCTGGCGACTGTATCGGGAGATCGATGGGGCTCCGGCTAAGCCAATAAACTGTCCACTTGACCTCCTCGAACAATCTCCAGAGTTGTCTGAGGAGGTCGCGACATTGGTTGGTGCTGTGGCTGGTACTCTTGTGGTAAGCACAATATTGATTATGGTCCAGATGACCATTGTCCCTTATCGCCTTTGGCTTGTTTAGCGGTTCGTGCCCCTTGATGGCATAAAAAATGTGGGTCGCAGTTCGGTTGAACTTGTGGAGGAAATGGGCTTCCACATCCTCGAAGGCCCTGAGATCACCGGGTGGCTTGGCGACCGCCTTTTTGGTTTTGGCGATCACCGTCTTTCGGACAAGAGGCGGCGTTCCCTTGCCTAGGCGGAGGGTGAGCAGCCTCTGCCTGGCCAGAAAGTCGGCAGCCTTAGCGCGGAAGATCGCGTAGGTTGGGGGGATGTCCTTTGTGAGATGCCTAAACATGGGCGAGTGACCGTAGAATCCCCCCAGGACCGAGTAGAGAGCGATCTCGTCGCTGATGGGTTCACCGGTGAGGATTATTTCATCCACCCGGTCGATGTAATCTTCATCGGATTCGTCTTCCCCCTCCTAATTTTCATCATGCGGTGGGGGCCTTCTGGTCTGGCGACCTTGGCGGCGAAGTATGACGTGAAGTCACTCGCCAGTTTCTCAAGGGGATGATTGATCTGTAACACCCCCAAAACCGACCGGGAATATTACAGCGCCGTGGGCCCTATATTGGAACCCACAAGGCTAAAATCATTTTCGCAAACATTTAAAAATGCAAAAAAGCCCTTTGAAAGTACACACACACGCAGCGAATAAAAACACAGTTCAAAGAATACTGAAAGCCATTTTAAATATACACACGCAGCGGATAAAACACAATTAATTACATTTACAGCGGAATTATAAAAACCGGAAAGAACACTCGAACGCAACAACTACGCCATAGCCAGTATCACCGGAAAGCTCATCCCTTCACGACCGCTACTCGCTCGAACTCCGAGTACCTAAAAGATAAAGCCCACGACGGGGTCAGCCATAATACTCAACAATGATAACGATCACATCACAAAAACAATACATATCAATGTAATTACAAGATAAGAATAATTCCAATATGATCTCACCGAAGTAACCTTACCAACCTGTCACAACCATAACAATCAAATCTTACCATATTCCACGCCTCGTGTCCTTAAGTAATGAACGAATTCAAATGTAATCACCTGTACTGTATCCGAAACACTACCAAGATTTCCAAACAGAAACATATCTCGATTAGAATGATCTGGCCAAGACTAACTCTGCCGGCTGGGTCGCACAATCGAATCCCAATCCTGATAAAACCGATATCACATGGCACACCTGTAATCCAACTGTTCCGAGACAATAGCAAGTCCCGAATATCAATGCAAAACACGAATGTTGACACAGTCAATAATGATAAACAATTAATGCATCACAACGGAAATATCAATGACATGATATTTCCACACAAGATCGACAAAGGATCAACCACGAACGAGAATGCCATGGTATGGTAACTCCAACAAGATCAAGGAAGAATCCATAACCGAGAATACCGACAATACGGCAAATCCCAACAAGATCAATAAAAGGTCGACAACCGAGAATACCGACGACACGATAAGGATCAATGAAGAATCAATAATCGAGAATACCAACGACATGGTAAACTCTAACAAGATCAAAAGAGTTGACAACCAGAAATACCAACGGTACGATAAACCCCAATAAGATCAATATAGTTCAACAACCAAGAATACTGACAACATAGTAAACTCTAGCAAGATCAATAAGGACCAACGACCGGAAGTACCAACGACACGGTATACTCCAATAGGGATAATAAGGGATCAACAACTGAGAATACCGACGACACGTTAAACTCCAATAACATCAATCAAGGACTAATAACCAAGAATACCAACGGTGAGACAACTCCCAAATGGAATCAATAAGGATCAATAATGAATGAGATTACCAATGACAGGGTGAACTCCAAACGAGATTTATAAAGGATCGATATCAATGAGTTGACCATCGATATGGTAACTCCGAACGAGATTAATAAAGGTTCAATGGTGACGGATACACGAGAGAATAAAATCGTCAAACATATACAAATCATATATACGAAATTTCAAAGACAATCCGAATATCAAACAGATCCAATTATACATGGACTGTGAACGACCAATCAATAAGACTCAAGATGGACGTCACGATACGCTCGATCCGGACATGTGTCCGTGTACAAGCCAACCACGGCTATTGATCAATACACGTCTGGTCTCGTACCTAATCAGCCTCACGAAGTACGTCTCGTGTGCACGGTTCAATATGAGGTCGAAACCAACATATGCTACACGTGCCCGTCCCAAAAATCCTACACATGAACGATCAGAACGTATCTGACTCCAGATATGCCACAATACAACATGACAACAGATCTCGAAGAAATGCATATCTAGCAAGGATCAGAAGATTTTCCAAGAGGGCAACAATAACTCGATCATGAAAGAACGACACGACCACAATGTCGTATTCCGTCAGACAGTAGTCCACAGCATGCTCAACAATGCATATAATAATAGCACATAAACTCCCAAGGCAGCAGCCAAGGGTCACGGAAGCATCTACTCAGGAATACTTCGGACAATATCACATAAACTCCCAAGGCAATGTAATGAGGGTCACGGAAGCATCTACTCAGGAATACTCCGGACATAGGTGCCATTTAGGTCTTATCCCCTAACACATTTCCATTCGGGTACCATACAGGTTTTATCCCCAACACATCGGCCCCACAGATTACGGCTCAAGAAAGAGCACTTCACAAAACGTAACAAACAATGGTGCACATTCACCGCATGAAATATCATCACACACATGCAAAAATGCAACATGATGATTATCATATTCTAACAATATTAATTTACCTCAAGCTGGAGACGCTAACCTTTCCACGACCAACCGCCCTGAACGAATACACGGTTTATCCGACAATCCAAAATGATGTACAGTCCATAACTAATACCAAACCACCGTCCCGAGTTCAACATCGACACGATAACTAACCTTGATATCCAACTTGTCATGCAATAGACCAAATTATAGTTCACGTTCCCATTTCCACTAGACATCCTTAAAATCATATACATTATGATTTATCTTACATACCACCATTCCGACAATTCATATATTCCATAATACCATTGCTATATGAATCATAAATGAAATGAAAACGAAATCATTTATTAACATTATGAACTGAGCAAGCATAACTTGCCTTGATACCAATTCGACGAAGCCACTATCAATCCCGCCGTCTTCGTCTACAAGCTCCGCAGCCCCAGCTCGTCCGCAGCACAACGGTTAACTTCAACGATCACTAAACGCAACCTAATGCAATAATTAGTTAACGATACATTCAACAACAATCAACAACCGAAATGACCAACTAATCAAACTCGATGGTTCAATGACATCTCGATCATACGAAACCAAACCGTATCAACTCTTAACAATACGAACACAAGCCGAAATTCGGTGTTCAATGGTCCTAACGATGTCTTCAACATATAGTTCGTATAACCGCAAGAATCGTAGCAACAAAACCATAATCATCTTCATATGAATCCTTCTTCAACGATAACATCAAAATCCGAATTCAAGGAGAGGATTATCAAACATACCTCTAGAAGATGACATACACAAGTAATCACTTGTTTTGAATAGCACGGTGCGAAGAAATCGACAAAAGGGAAGGGCACCGATTCAACTTCCTTCAAAAGTTCATTCCTAAATCACAATAATATCAATTCAATCACCATTCGCATTTAAAACGTATAGAATTTCCCAAGTTCAACTCATTGAGGCTTTTCATCGAACACTTTGAAGGCATAATCCAATTCAATCGATTATTCAAAGAAATACTCGAATTTGTTCCACAAAACTTCAAGAGTATTGAATTATTACGAGTATACAATCAAGTTCTACCAATAATCTGAATCAAAATGGAGCAAATCGGCCAAAACACCAAGAAACTTCAAGAACATCCAAAAACCAAAAGTTCATGTGTTCTTACCTTCAATCCGGGTGGAGGATGCTGTTAATCCATGATTCCAACTTCCAAAACATGTTGTTATAAGTTGATTCTACTCAAAACCATCAACTTTGCTGAAGAAATCACAAAAGGGACGGAGAAAAATGGAAAATGATGAGGGTGACTCGGTCCAGGCCTTATATAGGCCGAGACCTGCTGGCCAGTTACGTACGTAACCGGCCGTGGCTTACGTACGTAACCGGCAGCGGCCTACCTTCTGTCCAGTTTGTTCGGCACCCTTACGTACGTAACCGGCAGCTGGCTTACGTACGTAACTGGCCCTTACGGCCGTAACCGGCCACTGCCTTACGTACGTAATCGGCCAGTCCTAGCCCCCAGCGAGTCACTGCCGACCATGCTCGGCCATCCCAACGAGTCACGTCCGGCCATGCTCGGCCATCCAGGTCATCTCGGCCACGACTCGCCGCCGCCTGCAACGTACGTAACACTTAATCCGTTGCGTACGTAATACGTACGTTGACTTGCTACAGTATTATACTCGTATTACGTACGTAATACACCCTGTATAACGTACGTAACTCCATCCGTTGACTCACCTGTCCACATCCGCGCCGAAAGCTGCCGACACCGGGCCCAACTGTCCGATTCCTCTTGTTACGTACGTAATACCTTACTCATAACGTACGTAACACGTACCACTTAGCGTACGTTATCTCAAAGTCTTAACGTACGTTAACAAAACCATACTTAGCCATTTCCGCCCCTGTCTGTCGTCTCAATAAACCGAACACATACACGCGACATACCGAATACATATACTCGTTCCGATAACATTTCCATACGATACATCTGATGCACGATACCCCCAATTACAACTGTCGACCAAGTACGGCAATCATACAAATACCCATACGGTATATCCGACATCGAAAAACACACCAAGCATGTAATAACCTAGAATCAAAATACCCTCGATAGACATACTGGCACGACTGTCACGGTTTCCAAAATTATCCGCTCATATCATGTCGGTCCCACTCTGTACAGTACATCCCAGATAAAATAATGCGAAAAATTCATAGTGAAATTCTAGGATATTACATATCTACCCACTTAAATAAGTTTCGTCCTCGAAACTCAAAATCCTGTCACAATCAGTATCTCAATCTCGAAATATCTCAAAATCACGACACCATACTCAAATAATCATCATCAAAACTGAAATAACTAAAAGAACACACTTACAGGTCCGTGAAGTCGATGATCTTCCGTGATACCAGCATACGACTCCCATACAAAGTCCCAACACACCGGCATCGCAAATACAATAATTTGGAAATATTTCAAAAATTTTGAAACCTCCAAAATCGGTTTGACCCAAAAGTCAGAAAATCATTTTCAAAAGTCACGCTACTACCGCACCGGTAGAGCCACATAACACACACGCCTGGGTTTTACGAAACCCAAGCTCCGATACCATTTTCTGTAACACCCCCAAAACCGACCGGGAATATTACAGCGTCGTGGGCCCCATATTGGAACCCACAAGGCTAAAATCATTTTCGCAAATATTTAAAAATGCAAAAAGGCCCTTTGAAAGTACACACACACGCAGCGAATAAAAACACAGTTCAAAGAATACTGAAAGCCATTTTAAATATACACACGCAGCGGATAAAACACAATTAATTACATTTACAGCAGAATTATAAAAACCAGAAAGAACACTCGAATCCCAACAACTACGCCATAGCCAGTATCACCGAAAAGCTCATCCCTTCACGACCGCTACTCGCTCGAACTCCGAGTACCTAAAAGATAAAGCCCACGACGGGGTCAGCCATAATACTCAACAATGATAACGATCACATCACAAAAACAATACATATCAATGTAATTACAAGGTAAGAATAATTCCAATATGATCTCACCGAAGTAACCTTACCAACCTGTCACAACCATAACAATCAAATCTTACCATATTCCACGCCTCGTGTCCTTAAGTAATGAACGAATTCAAATGTAATCACCTGTACTGTATCCGAAACACTACCAAGATTTCCAAACAAAAACATATCTCGATTAGAATGATCTGGCCAAGACTAACTCTGCCGGCTGGGTCGCACAATCGAATCCCAATCCTGATAAAACCGATATCACATGGCACACCTGTAATCCAACTGTTCCGAGACAATACCAAGTCCCGAATATCAATGCAAAACACGAATGTTGACACAGTCAATAATGATAAACAGTTAATGCATCACAACGGAAATATCAATGACATGATATTTCCAAACAAGATCGACAAAGGATCAACCACGAACGAGAATGCCATGGTATGGTAACTCCAACAAGATCAAGGAAGAATCCATAACCGAGAATACCGACAATACGGCAAATCCCAACAAGATCAATAAAAGGTCGACAACCGAGAATACCGACGACACGGTAAGGATCAATGAAGAATCAATAATCGAGAATACCAACGACATGGTAAACTCTAACAAGATCAAAAGAGTTGACAACCAGAAATACCAACGGTACGATAAACCCCAATAAGATCAATAAAGTTCAACAACCAAGAATACTGACGACATAGTAAACTCTAGCAAGATCAATAAGGACCAACGACCGGAAGTACCAACGACACGGTATACTCCAATAGGGATAATAAGGGATCAACAACTGAGAATACCGACGACACGGTAAACTCCAATAACATCAATCAAGGACTAATAACCAAGAATACCAACGGTGAGACAACTCCCAAATGGAATCAATAAGGATCAATAATGAATGAGATTACCAATGACAGGGTGAACTCCAAACGAGATTTATAAAGGGTCGATATCAATGAGTTGACCATCGATATGGTAACTCCGAACGAGATTAATAAAGGTTCAATGGTGACGGATACACGAGAGAATAAAATCGTCAACCATATACAAATCATATATACGGAATTTCAAAGACAATCCGAATATCAAACAGATCCAATTATACATGGACAGTGAACGACCAATCAATAAGACTCAAGATGGACATCACGATACGCTCGATCCGGACATGTGTCCGTGTACAAGCCAACCACGGGTATTGATCAATACATGTCTGGTCTCGTACCTAATCAGCCTCACGAAGTACGTCTCGTGTGCACGGTTCAATATGAGGTCGAAACCAACATATGCTACACGTGCCCGTCCCAAAAATCCTACACATGAACGATCAGAACGTATCTGACTCCAGATATGCCACAATACAACATGACAACAGATCTCGAAGAAACGCATATCCAACAAGGATCAGAAGATTTTCCAAGAGGGCAACAATAACTCGATCATGAAAGAACGACACGACCACAATGTCGTATTCCGTCAGACAGTAGTCCACAAAGATGCTCAACAATGCATATAATAATAGCACATAAACTCCCAAGGCAGCGGCCAAGGGTCACTAAGCATCTACTCAGAATACTTGGACAATATCACATAAACTCCCAAGGCAATGTAGAGGGTCACTAAGCATCTACTCAGAATACTCCTGACATAGGTGCCATTTAGGTCTTATCCCCAAACACATTTCCATTCGGGTACCATACTGTTTTATCCCCAACACATCGGCCCCATGATTACGGCTCAAGAAAGAGCACTTCACAAAACGTAACAAACAATGGTGCACATTCACCGCATGAAATATCAACACACACATGCAAAAATGCAACATGATGATTATCATATTCTAACAATATTAATTTACCTCAAGCTGGAGACGCTAACCTTTCCACGACCAACCGCCCTGAACGAATACACGATTTATCCGACAATCCAAAATGATGTATACCCATAACTAATACCAAACCACCGTCCCGAGTTCAACATCGACACGATAACTAACCTTGATATCCAACTTGTCATGCAATAGACCAAATTATAGTTCACGTTCCCATTTCCACTAGACATCCTTAAAATCATATACATTATGATTTATCTTACATACTACCATTCCGACAATTCATATATTCCATAATACCATTGCTATATGAATCATAAATGAAATGAAAACGAAATCATTTATTAACATTATGAACTGAGCAAGCATAACTTGCCTTGATACCAATTCGACGAAGCCACTATCAATCCCGCCGTCTTCGTCTACAAGCTCCGCATGACCCGGCTCGACAACGGTTAACTTCAACGATCACTAAACGCAACCTAATGCAATAATTAGTTAACGATACGTTCAACAACAATCAACAACCGAAATGACCAACTAATCAAACTCGATGGTTCAACGACATCTCGATCATACGAAACCAAACCGTATCAACTCTTAACAATACGAACACAAGCCGAAATTTGGTGTTCAATGGTCCTAACGATGTCTTCAACATATAGTTCTTATAACCGCAAGAATCATAGAAACAAAACCATAATCATCTTCATATGAATCCTTCTTCAACGATAACATCAAAATCCGAATTCAAGGAGAGGATTATCAAACATACCTCTAGAAGATGACATACACAAGTAATCACTTGTTTTGAATAGCACGGTACGAAGAAATTGACAAAAGGGAAGGGCACCGATTCAACTTCCTTCAAAAGTTCATTCCTAAATCATAATAATATCAATTCAATCACCATTCGTACGAAAACATATAGAATTTCCCAAGTTCAACTCATTGAGGCTTTTCATCGAACACTTTGAAGGCATAATCTAATTCAATCGATTATTCAAAGAAATACTCGAATTTGTTCCACAAAACTTCAAGAGTATTGAATGATTACGAGTATACAATCAAGTTCTACCAATAATCTGAATCAAAATGGAGCAAATCGGCCAAAACACCAAGAAACTTCAAGAACATCCAAAAACCAAAAGTTCATGTGTTCTTACCTTCGATCCGGGTGGAGGATGATGTTAATCCATGATTCCAACTTCCAAAACATGTTGTTATAAGTTGATTCTACTCAAAACCATCAACTTTGCTGAAGAAATCACAAAAGGGACGGAGAAAAATGGAAAATGATGAGGGTGACTCGGTTCAGGCCTTATATAGGCCGAGACCTGCCGGCCAGTTACGTACATAACCGGCCGTGGCTTACGTACGTAACCGGCAGCGGCCTACCTTCTGTCCAGTTTGTTCGGCACCCTTACGGCCGTAACCGGCCACTGCCTTACGTACGTAATCGGCCAGTCCTAGCCCCCAGCGAGTCACTGCCGACCATGCTCGGCCATCCCAACGAGTCACGTCCGGCCATGCTCGGCCATCCCAACGAGTCACGTCCGGCCATGCTCGGCCATCCAGGTCATCTCGGCCACGACTCGGCCAGTCGCCTCGTAACGTACGTAACACTTAATCCGTTGCGTACGTAATACGTACGTTGACTTGCTACAGTATTATACTCGTATTACGTACGTAATACACCCTGTATAACGTACGTAACTCCATCCGTTGACTCACCTGTCCACATCCGCGCCGAAAGCTGCCGACACCGGGCCCAACTGTCCGATTCCTCTTGTTACGTACGTAATACCTTACTCATAACGTACGTAACACGTACCACTTAGCGTACGTTATCTCAAAGTCTTAATGTACGTTAACAAATCCATACTTAGCCATTTCCGCCCCTGTCTGTCGTCTCAATAAACCGAACACATACACGCGACATACCGAATACATATACTCGTTCCGATAACATTTCCATACGATACATCTGATGCACGATACCCCCAATTACAACTGTCGACCAAGTATGGCAATCATACAAATACCCATACGGTATATCCGACATTGAAAAATACACCAAGCATGTAATATCCTAGAATCAAAATACCCTCGATAGACATACTGGCACGACTATCAGGGTTTCCAAAATTATCCGCTCATATCATGTCGGTCCCACTCTGTACAGTACATCCCAGATAAAATAATGCGAAAAATTCATAGTGAAATTCTAGGATATTACATGATCGCGGTGGTAGTGAGACGTACCACCTATGGGCCAGCTCGCCCAAGGTTAAAGGGAATATTCGGCACTTGGTCGCGTCTGATGCCCCACACCCGGTCTTGTAAATCCGAAACTTGCTTAGGTGAGTCTCGGGGTCTGATCTCCCTTCATATAGAGGTGTTTTGAGAGGGCGACCCTTGGTTGCACGGGGGCAAGCTCGATGTGGACCGCGAGTGGCTCAGTCGGTCCGATGATCTTTCTACTGGTGCTTGCCCCAGTATCCAAGAGCGCTTTCATCTCTTCGAGCTGGCATTGCATAGCAGCCATCGCCGCGGCCTGGCTGCTCGCGGCTAGGCGCTCGGAGCGGGAGCCGAGGCGATCAAGTACTGACCCCCTGGCTCCGTTGTTGATGATTTCCTTGCCGCGTGGCTTGACTCTTTGGCGGAAGAGGGCCAAACGGCTGTCCTGTATTTGGCTGGGAGTTGGGTAGGCCGAACTCCTAGTGACGGACTCGGATTCCGTCATCTCATGGATGGGGCCAAAATGCCCCAGTCGCCATGTTGGATCGCTTCCAAAGCAACTAAATAAGGAACCGTCCCTCCTTGCGAGAGCCTTTTCTCATGAGTCGGGGCTTTCTAACGATCGCTCGACCAGTAGCCCCTTGAACTTCCATTTGCCCGCTCAGCGGATGGCCGAGGGAGTTATAGCGGGCGCTGCGCATGCTCTCCGTCGCTCCCTTAGGATGGCCATAGCCTCCTCGATCTGTTCTGTGGTTTGGAACTGGTCGAGCAAAAGGTTGGGGCCGTCCCTCAGGTGCGGGATCGAGAGTCTCATGTCGCCGCGTCTACCCTCTGCCATCGGCTGGGGCTCGGATCGAGCCAGAATATGATGTTCGG
Source organism: Orobanche coerulescens (assembly GCA_033398695.1). Lineage (NCBI taxonomy): Eukaryota > Viridiplantae > Streptophyta > Magnoliopsida > Lamiales > Orobanchaceae > Orobanche > Orobanche coerulescens. The sequence goes on from CM065814.1 coordinate 91,845,829, forward strand.
TGGTTTGGAGAGCGGCTCTCTTCGATGTAGTGGCAGACATCATGATTTTGAAGGCTTTTCTTTGAAGAGCAGTGAGTGTCTCTTCAAATATATGCCCCGGAGAACAGTGAGTGTTCTTCGGGACGGTAGGAAAGAAAATAAAGGTTAAGACGTCATCCCTTCCTCTAGCGCCAATTGTTGTTACCCAAAATATTATTCGGAGATGATATTGCTGGAATGGTCGAGTAAAAAACAAATGCGAGAGCACATCCGTGGGGAAAGTAAATAACACAAGATTTGCCAGGGTTGTTAGTCCCGGGCTTGAATGCTCTCACGAGATATTATTAATACAAATACTTGGGAGTACAAATATTAATGTTATAGTACAATTACAATGAGTGTAAAGACCCTAGTTATCTTAGCTATTGAGCGTGAAGATTGCTGGAAGAACCAGAGATGATGCTCTGTGAGTTCTTGTAACAACGATGGTGTGCTGTGACGACTGTGAGATATCGACGGTCTCACACAGTGTGTATTAGCTGAATGTATGAGCTCCTGGACTTGTGAATCTATTCAATGTCTGAACTGTAGGGAGTTCTTGCCTCTGCCGACCGTCTTTTGGTTAGGAGGTGCTGAGAGAGAAATCCTAAGATAGATTTAAGAGAGAAAGCCGAGAGTCTGAAAGTCTGAACCTTTTTCTAGTTGCTGGAGGTTTTCTATTTATAGGTCTGGGAGTCGCTGGGCGATCGCCTCTGCTGTATTATAATAAGCGGTCGATCGTCTTTAGCACATGGGTTGGTCTCCTTAAAGTCCTCAGAAGTTGCTGGCTGCCAGAAGTGCGAACCAATGAGAAGCCAACACGCATTTATGTCGCTGTCCTGGGAGGCCCCACTTAGGACCTTTCGGCGGGTCTATCGGTATGTGAGGCCGTCCTTGTCACTGACAGCTGCTGATGGGCTGGAGTCAACGATCCATGTTCTGCGGCGCCTTTCGCGGATCTGCACATAGGTCCTTTGCTTCGTGATCCAGTCTTTGTAGACTTTGACGGACGATTGCCTTGTTCGCAGCAAAGGATGGTCGTCCTTGGTCGGGCACCAGAGTCGATCGCTAGGTGCCAAAAGGCGATCGCCTTGGGAGTCGATCGCTAGATACTTGAAGGTGGACTGTTACCTTCGTTTTGACAAGTTCGTCGTAGCTCGTTTGGTCGTGAACTCGGTCGCTCGGCCTTTATACCGATCGCCGTCGAGGCGTATAAATCGCCGCACAACACAACCCAAGGAGGAATCAAAAAGCTGGAAATTGGAAGGTTGAATGCTACAATTGTCATAAGACAGGACATATACAATTTGACTATCCTGGTCTTAAGAAGGATGAAGACAAGAAGATTGTGAGCAGAAAAGAGGACAAGAGGAAGGCCCTTATCATTGAAGATCAGACTGAAGAGAGAGTAGAATCAAGCGGTGGTTTCTTCTCTGATGAATACATATGATGATAACAATATACAAAGTCCATTATGTCAAAGGGCTCAAATACAACCTTTTGAACATAAGTCAGTTTTGAGATGAGAAGAACCTAGTGGTATTCACCATTTGGAAATGCATGATGATAGATATTCTATCAGGAGAAGTGAAGCTACAAGGATTCAGAAGGAGAGATGTCTACATGATAGATTGGAATACAGGCACTCCAAACACCTGCTTTCTATCAAAGATAATTGCTGAAATGGATGGATGTGGCATAAAAGGCTGTCACCAGAACTTCAAAGCCATCAACAAGATTAGCTCTCAATATATGGTCAGAGGACTTCTGAAGAAGTTTTCAAGAAGAAAGCTCTTTGTGATGAATGTCAGAAAGGGAGGCAAATCAAAGCATCATTCAAACCAGTTCAACCTACCACTCTCACCACAAGAGTTCTAGATCTACTTCATATAGATATCTTTGGCCCATCAAGCCAAGGACATTGAGTGGAAGGAAGCATGCTCTAGTAGTAGTAGTAGATGACTATTCAAGATATACATGGATTGTTTTTCTCTATAAAAAGAGTGAAACACTGACAAAGTTACCTGATCTGCTAAGGAAGATCCAGAATGAGAAACCCCTCTCAATCATCAAGATTAGATCAGATAGAGGAGGAGAATTTCTCAACAAGGCAATAATTGAGTACAGTGATCAGAATGGGATCCAGTATGAAGTCTCTGCAGCCAGAACTCCTCAGCAGAATGGTGTTGCTGAAAGAAGGAACAGAACCTTGAAGGAATCTGCTAGGTCCATGATTGCTGAAGCTGACCTACCAAAGAGGTTCTGGGATGAAACTGTCAACACAACATGCCACACTCAGAACAGGAGTATGATTGCAAGGAGACATGGCAAAACTCCCTATGAGATTTGGAATGGCAGAACACCAACTATTGCATATATTCATATTTTTGGTTGTAAGTGTTTTATCCACAACAATGGTAAAACCCAACTGAGAGCCTTTGATGCTAAAACTGAAAATGGTCTCTTTATGGGAAATTCACAAATAAGCAAGACATACAGAGTATTTAACAAAAGAACCTTAGTTGTGGAAGAAACACCTCATGTTGTGTTTGATGAATCTACTGTTGAGTAGGTAACAGGTGGAATCAATTGAGAAAAAGCTCAAATTCGCCACCCTAGAAGAAGTCATCATTCATGACACAGGAATGATGGACTCACCAGCAGATCAGCCTGAATACCCAACTGCAGATCAGATAGGACCCCAAAACCTACCTGATCCATATGCAGCTGACGAAGACCCATATGTAGCTGATAAAGACTCATCTGTAGATCAAACTGGATCCCCACCTGCAGATGACAAGACCGTAGCTGATCTAGTTGCAGATTAATGAGGTCAGAACCAAGCTGATGCAGAGAGAGAAGACGTTCACCAAAGCAACATTAAAGGGGGAATAAACCCTGAAGAAGAAAAAATCCCCATATGGCTTAGAGATCATCCCATTCAACAGATTATTGGAAACCTACCTGATGGATTCAGAACCAAACAATCCACAGTACCTGCAGGAATGGCAATGTTCTCATGTTTCATGTCTCAAATGGAACCCAAGACAACAAAGCAAGTACTGGAGGACTACTCATGTATCAATGCAATGCAAGAAGAGCTCAACCAGATGGATAGAAACAATGTCTGGGAACTAACAGACAGACCAAATCACAAGAAGGTTATAGGCACAAAATGGATGTACAAAAACAAGTGTGATGAAGATGGAGTTGTTGTTAGGAATAAAGCCAGATTAGTTGCTAAAGGATATGCACAATGTGAAGGAATAGATTTTGATGAAACTTATGCACCTGTTGCAAGATTGGAAGCCATCAGACTATTCCTTGCATATACAGCATTCAAGGATTTTAAAGTCTACCAAATGGACGTGAAAAGTGCCTTTCTCAATGGAATTCTAGAAGAAGAAGTCTATGTGGAGCAACCCCCCAGATTTATCAAAGGAGACAAAGTCTACAAGCTTTTAAAAGCTCTATATGGACTCAATCAGGTACCAAGATCATGGTACTATCTGTGTTTCTAGAGAATAACGGATTCAGCAAAGGCAAGGTGGACAAGACCCTATTCATAGTGGAGCATGAATACCACATATTATTAGTTCAAATATATGTGGATGACATCATATTTGGCTCAACCAACCCAGAGCTATGTAAGAAGTTCTAAAATCTCATGCAAGGAGAATTTGAGATGTGTATGATGGGAAAGCTTAACTTCTTTCTCGGATTGCAAGTCAAGCAGATGAATAATGGAATTTTCATCAATCAAGCCAAATAAACAAGAGACTTAATCAAGAGATTTGGAATGGATTCAGCCAAACCAGCAAGAATACCAATGAGCACAAGCCTACACCTAGATGCAGATGAAGGAGGCATATCAGTGGATTCAACCCACTACATAGGACTTATTGGATCACTCCTTTACCTGACTGCAAGCAGACCAGATATATATTATGCTGTATGAGTATGTGCAAGATTTCAATCCAAGCCAAAGCAGTCTCACCAGGAAGCATCTAAGAAGATTATCAAATACCTCAAGTCTACAATCAATGTGGGACTATGGTATCCTAAAGATGACAACTTTGAGCTATCAGGATACAAAGATGCATACTTTGCAGGATGCAAGATTAATAGGAAAAGCACTAGTGGAACGTGCCGATTCCTAGGAACCAGATTAATATCCTGGTTTAGCAAGAAGCAGGTATCTAACTCAATATCAACCACAGAGTCAGAATACCTAGCTGCAGGTAGCTGTTGTGCACAGATTCTATGGATCGGATAACAGCTAAGGGACTACAACATCATTACAAACGAAGTCCCAATATGGTGTGATAACAACAGTGCAATTGCAATAACCAATAATCTAGTGTTGCACTTAAGGACAAAGCACATTGATGTTAAACATCATTTCATCAGAGATTATGTGCTTAACAAGAGAGTTAGAGTGGAAAGAGTCAGCACTGAATACCAAATTGCTGACATATTCACTAAACCTTTGCCAGAAGAAAGGTTTTTGGATCTAAGCAAGGAACTTGGTCTACTAGATTGGGAATCTAGTACAGACGAGAAAGCTACCTGATGATCAGATCAGACAAGCAAGATCTGTAATGCCCGTGTATTTTGTGAGTGTTATTTTGGATGTATTTTGTGGTATTGTGGTTATTTGGACCGTATATATTGATGATTGACCTTGGCATATTGTTGGCTGATTATTGTTGGGTTCCGTGATTCTCGGATTGTGCTCGTTTTAGCCGGACTTCTTGCGAATTTAAATTTGGAAAATAGCAGTTAGCGCACGCTAAGACTGTATGTCTAGCGCACGCTAACGAGGTTCGAGTAGCGCACGCTACTCTTGTGCAATAGCGTGCATTAGGCCCGCTGGAAAGTAAGCTTTCTGGACTCTGGAATGAGGCGTTAGCGTACGCTATGGACGGACTAACGTACGCTATTTCGATGTACTAGCGCACGTTACTTGTATGATAGCGTGCGCTAGGATGTCAGGTCAGTGAGGACAGAAACATTTCTGGACTGCAGGTACTTGCAGGTAGCGCACGCTACTGTATGGAGTTAGCGCGCGCTAGTATCAATCGGTAGCGCGCGCTAACAGATAGTTCGGCCAGACGCACGTGAGCTGGCGAAAGTTCGACCGCTTTTTCTTCAACAGGCACCGCCTCGCCGCTAGCGCACGCTAAGCCTATAGCCGTAGCGTGCGCTAATACCTCCCAAGATATATATGGGGGTAGGTTCCGTAAACGTCATTTTCACCTCTTCCTCTTCCCTTCGGTGGTGGCGATTTGGAGTGTAGTTAGACGTGGTTTTTCACCAGCCTTTCACCATCCAACAACATTTTCGTGTTCCTAAGCTCAATCTAACAAGATTTCATCCAGTGTATCATCCAAATCAAGGTAAGATTGTTCAATCCCTAGTTTTTGGAATTTTGAGGGTTTTGTTTAGATCTCGTCATTCTAGTCCGTTTTAAACCTTGAATTGGGTCGATTATGATTGTGAAACCATAATCCCTTGTTTTTCTTGAAGTCTACGGATTTCGTTTGGAGTTCCCACCTATTGATTTGAGTATGAACAACTCCGCCTTAGTAGTGTTTGATAGTTTGTCCCTAAGAGTAGAGTTTGAAGGGAATCCCTTCCATTTCCGTGGTGTTGTGTTTTGATTCCATATTTCGATGTGTTAGGATCGAATCGTTGAAGGAAGTTCGGACCGTACATTCATCCGTTCGCCGTTTCTTGTGTCGTTCAAATTGAGGCAAGTACTTTGATTGTGTTTACTGTACTTCGTGTGAATATGTAAAAATGGAATTTGTGCCAATTGTTGATCGAGTGTGTGTGAGCCGAGTAAAACCAGTGAGGGTCCCCTGGGTCCGGTAGGCTGCGTATCCCTACGGATCACTCGGTTGGGCTATACACCAGGGAGGGCCTGACGAGGTGTCTCTGGGGTGTGTATCTTGCTGAGAGGTACAGGGCCAGTATAGCTCGGGAGGTTGTTTTGTGATGATGACTGTGATGTGGTATTCCGGAATATCTGTGATGGCACTATGATTTTCTGTGGTTTTTGTTGATTATTCACTTGTTGTACATATTCTAGAATCATTGTACTTGCAGGCTTCTTGCAGACCCCTATCGGGGTGGATATACTTTTGTGTATTCAGGTACAGGTCCAGTGGGAGGACTAGCACAGGACGGACACGAGCTTGGTGGGCAGCATTGATATCGTGCATTATTTTGAGTTGATGGTCATATGGTCATGGTCAAAGTCGTGTTTCGGTTTTGTACGCGCGCGGGTACTGTCCGGTGTTGTATGTCATGTCATTATTAATGGTTAATGATGTTGTTGTATTCCCATGGTGAACGGTCATATTGGTTATGATTCCTCGGGATGATATGTTGTTTGGTATTGTGATGTATGTTATGTTAAAATTGAAGTTGGTTTTGAATGTATGAACATTTATGTTTGTCGTATTTAATGTGTTTTATTTGGGTCTAAGCCTGGTAGGTCCTCCAAAAAGGATCTACGGCGCTGTAATATCTCCGTAAATCATGGGGGTGTTACAGAATATGGTATCAGAGCCTAGGTTTATGGATACCTAGTCAGCCGGTGTTTTGGGTCTATTAAATTGAGTCGGTTGTTATCTACGATATCATTGGCATGCTACCACCTCGTGTTGCAGTCTTTGGAAGACTCTTCGGATGTTGGTTATTTCTTCCCTTCGGAAATAATTACCTTAATATTGTGCAATCTATTATTGTAATCATTTCCTTGTTGAATCATTCTTACTCTTCAGTATGCCGAGAGGTAGAGCTATCCGTCAACGTGGTCGTGGTAGAGGCCGTGGCAGTGGTAGAGTCTGAGTCCGAGACCTCCGTTTCAGAATCGGCATCTCGCTCTGCGACTAGGTCGGACCCGATTCCTTCGGGAGGTTCGAATGGAGGCTCGGAGGCCGAGGTGCCTAACGTTCTTCAACAAGTTGTAACACAAGTGCACCAACTGGCACAAGTGGTGCAGAATATTAATACTGGTAAGACGGTTGAGGATCGATGGCTTCAAGAAGTTATAAAGATGAACCCTCCCAGATTCGATGTTTCCGGGGATGCGAACAATTGGGATCATTGGTTAGTTGAGCTGGAGAAGATCTTTGACGGTATTGGTTGTCCTGAAGCCAAGAGAGTCCCGATTGCTCAATATCTGACAGTTGATGACGCTTCGGACTGGTGGCAAGCTGTTAAGCCCAAGGACCGTGATGTCACTTGGGAAGAATTTAAAGAATTGATGGAAGCTCAGTATTGTCCAGCGCCGGTTCAGCTAGCAAGAGTCAGTGAGTTCTTCAGAGCTCAACCCGAAGATGTTCCTATTTCTGAAGCAATCAAGACATACAACAAGCAGTTAGTGTATGTCCAAGATCGAGTTAAGGATGAGATAGACAAGATACTTCATTTCGATGCAAGGATGAAACCGGAGGTCCGAAAGTATATGGCGGGCCTTGGGTGTACTACTTTGAGAGAATATCAGGATAGAGCACTTGCTTATGAGATGGTGTGATTCGGTTCCAGCAGTTTCGAGCTCGAAGAAACCAAAATTTTCTGGTAGTATCCGAGGCAGTGGATCGCGTAGGCCTCAATCTACTATGCAATCTTATGACGGTTCCCCACAGCCTAGTGGAGGAATGCCGAGTGTTTGTTGTAATTGAGGAAATCAGTGACATGTCAGTTCTCGATGCACTTCTCGCCCCATTGATTGTTTTAAGTGTGGGAAGCGGGGTCATCGCGCGTTATATTGTGAGTCGGTGGGCGTAATATTTTCTAAACAAGATCCTACCCCGGGCACAAGATTACGGGTCAGCCAACTCCGAGTGTCGGACGCGGAAGTGGCAGAGGTAAAACCGAGCATAAGGATGCATCTAGCATTGGATCAGCCCCACCCCGGTTGTATGAGATGAGGCGGACTGATGACGTAGGGACTGCCACTACGTCAGGTATTGTTTATATTTCGATGCACCCGGTAGATGTATTGTTTGATTCTGGAGCTACTCATTCTTTTATATCATTATCTTGTGTGAATCGTTTGGGCCTAGACGGTCTCTCTTCATGTGAACCTTTTATTGTTGGGTTGCCAAGTGGGGAAAGGATAGTTGGGGATCAAGAGATCGCCAATTGTCCTGTAACCATTGGGCAAGAAAGATTGGTCATCCGATTTGATTGTGATCGATATGATGGGAGAGGATTTAATCCTCGGTGATGATTAGTTAAATCGGCATGGAGCGATAGTAGATTATCGTCGGAAGATAATTTCAATAGTCGCACGGATGGTCTTCGAACACGTTTTGAAGGGCAAAAACCCGTACTTACGGGAAGTTTATTCGAGCCATGAAAGCGATGAAATTATTGCGACAAGGTTGTACCATTATTGGTGTTACGCATTAAAGTCGGAAGTTGGCGAGTACGCTTATCCTCTGTTCCAGTTGTGAATGAATTTCCAGACGTATTTCCGGATGATTTGCCGGGATTGCCACCACATCGTGAAGTAGAGTTCGTCATCGAACTAGAGCCCAATGCGGCGCCAATATCCAAGGCACCGTACAGAATGGCCCCATCGGAAATGTTAGAATTGAAGAAACAATTGGGTGAATTGTTGGACAAAGGTTATATTCGTCCTAGTGTGTCTCCATGGGGTGCACCGGTATTGTTTGTACGAAAGAAAGATGGGTCCTTACGGCTATGTATTGACTATCGTGAGTTGAATAAACTCACTATTAAGAACAAGTATCCGTTGCCAAGAATCGATGATCTATTTGATCAATTACAAGGGGCTACGGTTTTCTCCAAGATTGATTTGAGGTCAGGATATTACCAACTCCGAATTCGAGATTCGGATATTCCCAGGTCAGCATTTCGGACGAGGTATGGGCATTACGAATTCGTAGTTATGCCATTCGGTTTAACAAATGCTCCGGCGGCCTTCATGCAACTTATGAACAAAACTTTTATCGAATATCTCGATAAATTTGTAGTGGTGTTTATCGACGATATATTAATCTATTCCAAAAGTGAGACGGAGCATGCCGAACACTTGAGAATCACGTTGAGTATTTTGAGGGCTGATAAGCTTTATGCTAAATTTTCTAAGTGCGAGTTCTGGCTTAAAGAATTTTCTTTTCTAGGACACATCATCTCAGCCGATGGTATTCGTGTAGACCCTCAAAAGGTTGAAGCAGTCTTAGCTTGGGAGCCTCCACGGAATGTTAAGGAAGTTCGGAGTTTTCTAGGATTAGCGGGCTATTATCGTCGATTTGTTGAAGGATTCTCGAAAATTGCTCGACCGCTCACCTTATTATTGCAGAAGTCACAGAAATTTGAGTGGAGTGATGAGTGTCAGAAGAGTTTTGATGAGTTGAAAAAGCGGTTGACTACGTCTCCGATCCTATCCTTACCACAAGGAACGGAAGGTTTCGTTATTTATAGTGATGCTTCTAAACAAGGATTAGGATGTGTATTGATGCAAAATGAGAGAGTAGTGGCTTATGCGTCTCGAAAATTAAAGCCATACGAGATGAATTATCCTACTCATGATTTGAGTTAGCCGCTGTGGTGTTTGCGTTGAAAATTTGGAGGCATTACTTGTATGGTTCTTCTTGTCGAGTGTATACGGATCATAAGAGCTTGAAGTACATATTTACGCAGAAGGAACTAAATATGCGTCAGCGGCGATGGTTGGAACTGCTTAAAGATTATGATCTTGACATTCTTTACCATCCAGGTAAAGCAAACGTCGTTGCCGTCGTTAAGCCGCAAGTCGGTCGTGTTGCAAAAGTTGGAACTACTTACCATTCAACCGAAGCTTAGACGAGAGTTGATTGATATGGAAATTGAAGTTTGGCCTCACGAACTCAAGGGCGATTGCGTTTCCTTGAGATTACATCCTCCGTAATGGAAGATATTAAGTCCAAGCAGTTAGATGATCTCTCAATTGTGCGGCTTCGGGAAGACAAGTGTTAGAGGAAAAGCTCCTGGATTCTTAATCGATGAAGACGGAGTTCTTCGATTTCGAGGCGTAACTTGTGTACCTAATCGGGATGATCTCAAACAGTAATTTTGAATGAAGCACATTCTACTCCGTACTCGATTCATCCGGTATGAGTTAAATGTATAAGGACTTGAAGAAAAACTTTTGGTGGCCTAACATGAAGAAAGATGTAACAGAGTTCGTGATGAAATGCTTGACTTGTCGTGAGTTTAAAGCGGAACATCAGAGACCCGCCGGTAAATTGCAACCGCTACCAATTCCGGAATGGAAGTGGGAAGATATAGCGATGGATTTTATTGTGGGAATGCCAAAGACGCGAACTCGAGTGAATATGATTTGGGTAATTGTTGATCGGCTAACCAAATCCGCACACTTTCTGGGAATTAGAGATATTTGGGGACCGGAGAGGTTAGCTCGGTTATTCATTGCGGAGATTGTGAGACTCCATGGTACCCCAAAGAGTATAGTGTCGATCGCGATGGGCGTTTTGTGTCGCATTTACGGCAAGCAAGACATCGAGCACTCGGTACCAAATTGAATTTCAGCACCGCTTATCATCCCTGCAGACGGACGGACGAGAGAGGACGATCCAAACGCTAGAAGACATGTTGAGGGCTTGCGCGTTGGATTGGAAAGAAGATTGGGAGACTCATTTACCATTGATTGAATTTGCGTACAATAACAGTTGGCATAGTTCGATTGGGATGGCTCCGTTTGAAGCATTATACGGAAGACGGTGTAGATCGCCAACTGTTGGGACGAGCCATACGAGTTACTTGGAGTAGAACCGGACTTGGTGGTTCAAACACGGGAAAAAGTCGCAATTATTCGGCAAAGGTTGTTGATCGCTCGAGTCGACAAAGTCATATGCCGACGTTCGTCGCCGATCGTTAGAGTTCCAAAGGGAGACCATGTGTTGTTGAAAGTATCGCCGACTCGTGGAGTTCTTCGGTTTGGTAAGAAGGGGAAGATTAGTCCTCGTTATATTGGCCCCTTCGAGATCCTGGACAAGGTAGGCGATGTAGCTTATCGACTAGCATTACCTCCGACGCTTAGTCATGTTCATAATGTGTTTCATGTTTCACAACTGCGTAAGTATTTTCCCGATCCGACCATGTTATTGATTATCAAGAGATTGAGATTAGTGATGATGTTACGTATGAAGAACAACCGGTAACCATACTAGAGAGACGAGTGAAACAATTGCGACGGAAAGTGATTCCGTTAGTAAAGGTCCAATGGTCTAAGCATGGAATTGAGGAGGCCACGTGGGAGACCGAGGAGAGTATGCGTGCCCGATACCCCGAACTTTTTATATCTTAAGTTTCGGGACGAAACTTCTTTTTAGGGGGTAAGGGTGTAATGCCCGTGTATTTTGTGAGTGTTATTTTGGATGTATTTTGTGGTATTGTGGTTATTTGGACCGTATATATTGATGATTGACCTTGGCATATTGTTGGCTGATTATTGTTGGGTTCCGTGATTCTCGGATTGTGCTCGTTTTAGCCGGACTTCTTGCGAATTTAAATTTGGAAAATAGCAGTTAGCGCACGCTAAGACTGTATGTCTAGCGCACGCTAACGAGGTTCGAGTAGCGCACGCTACTCTTGTGCAATAGCGTGCGTTAGGCCCGCTGGACAGTAAGCTTTCTGGACTCTGGAATGAGGCGTTAGCGTACGCTATGGACGGACTAACGTCGCTATTTCGATGTACTAGCGCACGTTACTTGTATGATAGCGTGCGCTAGGATGTCGTCGGTGAGGACGAAACGTTTACGACTGCAGTACTTGCGAGTAGCGCACGCTACTGTATGGAGTTAGCGCGCGCTAGTATCAATCGGTAGCGCGCGCTAACAGATAGTTCAGCGTACGCTACCGGAGCCTGGCAGAAAGTTCTGGACTGCCTTTTTCTTCAACAGTGCACCGCCCTCAGCTCGCTAGCGCACGCTAAGCCTGTAGCCGTAGCGTGCGCTAATACCTCCCAGTATATATATGGGGGGTAGGTTCCAGAAACGTCATTTTTCACCTCTTCCTCTTCCCTTCGGCGGCTGGGCGATTTGGAGTGTAGTTAGACGTGGTTTTTCGACCAGCTTTCACCATCCAACAACATTTTCGTGTTCCTAAGCTCAATCTAACAAGATTTCATCCAGTGTATCATCCAAATCAAGGTAAGATTGTTCAATCCCTAGTTTTTGGAATTTTGAGGGTTTTGTTTAGATCTCGTCATTCTAGTCCGTTTTAAACCTTGAATTGGGTCAGATTATGATTGTGAAACCATAATCCCTTGTTTTTCTTGAAGTCTACGGATTTCGTTTGGAGTTCCCACCTATTGATTTGAGTATGAACAACTCCGCCTTAGTAGTGTTTGATAGTTTGTCCCTAAGAGTAGAGTTTGAAGGGAATCCCTTCCATTTCCGTGGTGTTGTGTTTTGATTCCATATTTCGATGTGTTAGGATCGAATCGTTGAAGGAAGTTCGACCGTACATTCATCCGTCGCCGTTTCTTGTGTCGTTCAAATTGAGGCAAGTACTTTGATTGTGTTTCTTGTACTTCGTGTGAATATGTAAAAATGGAATTTGTGCCAATTGTTGATCGAGTGTGTGTGAGCCGAGTAAAACCGGAGGGTCCCCTGGGTACGGTGAGTCGCGTATCCCTACGGATCACTCGGTTGGGCTATACACCGGGGAGGGCCCGACGAGGTGTCTCCGGGGTGTGTATCTTCCGAGAGGTACAGGCCGTATAGCTCGGGAGGTTGTTTTGTGATGATGACTGTGATGTGGTATTCCGGAATATCTGTGATGGCACTATGATTTTCTGTGGTTTTTGTTGATTATTCACTTGTTGTACATATTCTAGAATCATTGTACTTGCACCGGCTTCTTGCTGACCCCTTTCGGGGTGGATATACTTTTGTGTATTCAGGTACAGGTCCAGTGGGAGGACTAGCACAGGACGGACACGAGCTTGGTGGGCAGCATTGATATCGTGCATTATTTTGAGTTGATGGTCATATGGTCATGGTCAAAGTCGTGTTTCGGTTTTGTACTCGCGCGGGTACTGTCCGGTGTTGTATGTCATGTCATTATTAATGGTTAATGATGTTGTTGTATTCCCGTGGTGAACGGTCATATTGGTTATGATTCCTCGGGATGATATGTTGTTTGGTATTGTGATGTATTTTATGTTAAAATTGAAGTTGGTTTTGAATGTATGAACATTTATGTTTGTCTATTTAATGTGTTTTATTTGGGTCTAAGCCTGGTAGGTCCTCCAAAAAGGATCTACGGCGCTGTAATATCTCCGTAAATCATGGGGGTGTTACAGAATATGGTATCAGAGCCTAGGTTTATGGATACCTAGGCTGTCGGTGTTTTGGGTCTATTAAATTGAGTCAGTTGTTATCTACGATATCATTGGCATGCTACCACCTCGTGTTGCCTGTGCTGGAAGACTCTTCGGATGTTGGTTATTTCTTCCCTTCGGAAATAATTACCTTAATATTGTGCAATCTATTATTGTAATCATTTCCTTGTTGAATCATTCTTACTCTTCAGTATGCCGAGAGGTAGAGCTATCCGTCAACGTGGTCGTGGTAGAGGCCGTGGCAGAGTGGTAGTGTCTGAGTCCGAGAGGTCCGTTTCAGAATCGGCATCTCGCTCTGCGACTAGGTCGGACCCGATTCCTTCGGGAGGTTCGAATGGAGGCTCGGAGGCCGAGGTGCCTAACGTTCTTCAACAAGTTGTAACACAAGTGCACCAACTGGCACAAGTGGTGCAGAATCTTAATACTGGTAAGACGGTTGAGGATCGATGGCTTCAAGAAGTTATGAAGATGAACCCTCCCAGATTCGATGGTTCCGGGGATGCGAACAATTGGGATCATTGGTTAGTTGAGCTGGAGAAGATCTTTGACGGTATTGGTTGTCCTGAAGCCAAGAGAGTCCCGATTGCTCAATATCTCGATGATTGATGACGCCTGACCGGTGGCGAATGTTAAGCCCAAGGACCGTGATGTCACTTGGGAAGAATTTAAAGAATTGATGGAAGCTCGGTATTGTCCAGCCGGTTCGGCTAGCAAGAGTCGGTGAGTTCTTGAGCTCAACCCGAAGATGTTCCTATTTCTGAAGCAATCAAGACATACAACAAGCAGTTAGTGTATGTCCAAGATCGAGTTAAGGATGAGATAGACAAGATACTTCATTTCGATGCAAGGATGAAACCGGAGGTCCGAAAGTATATGGCGGGCCTTGGGTGTACTACTTTGAGAGAATATCGAGATAGAGCACTTGCTTATGAGATGGTGTCGATTCGGTTCCAAAGCTTTGAGCTCGAAGAAACCAAAATTTTCTCGGTAGTTTCCGAGGCGGTGGATCGCGTAGGCCTCAATCTTCTATGCAATCTTACCGGTTCCCTCACCTAGTGGAGGAATGCCGAGGGTTTGTTTTAATTGTGGAAATCCGGGACATGTCGTTCTCGCCGCACTTCGCCCATTGATTGTTTTAAGTGTGGGAAGCGGGGTCATCGCGCGTTATATTGTGAGTCGGTGGCGTAATATTTTCTAAACAGTCTCCTACCCGGGCACAAGCATGGTCAGCCAACTCCGAGTGTCGGACGCGGCAGTGGCAGAGGTAAAACCGAGCATAAAGATGCATCTAGCATTGGATCAGCCCCACCCCGGTTGTATGAGATGAGGCGGACTGATGACGTAGGGACTGCCACTACGTCAGGTATTGTTTATATTTCGATGCACCCAGTAGATGTATTGTTTGATTCTGGAGCTACTCATTCTTTTATATCATTATCTTGTGTGAATCGTTTGGGCCTAGACGGTCTCTCTTCATGTGAACCTTTTATTGTTGGGTTGCCAAGTGGGGAAAGGATAGTTGGGGATCAAGAGATCGCCAATTGTCCTGTAACCATTGGCAGTAAAGATTGGTCATCCGATTTGATTGTGATCGATATGATGGGAGAGGATTTAATCCTCGGTGATGATTGGTTAAATCGGCATGGAGCGATAGTAGATTATCGTCGGAAGATAATTTCAATAGTCGCTACGGATGGTATCAACACGCTTTTGAAGGGCAAAACCGGTACTTCCGGGAAGTTTATTCGAGCCATGAAAGCGATGAAATTATTGCGACAAGGTTGTACCGATTATTGGTGTTACGCATTAAAGTCGGAAGTTGGCGGAGTACGCTTATCCTCTGCTCGATTGTGAATGAATTTCCGACGTATTTCGGATGATTTGCGGGATTGCCACCACATCGTGAAGTAGAGTTCGTCATCGAACTAGAGCCCAATGCGGCGCCAATATCCAAGGCACCGCATGAGAATGGCCCCATCGGAAATGTTAGAATTGAAGAAACAATTGGGTGAATTGTTGGACAAAGGTTATATTCGGCCTAGTGTGTCTCCATGGGGTGCACCGGTATTGTTTGTACGAAAGAAAGATGGGTCCTTACGGCTATGTATTGACTATCGTGAGTTGAATAAACTCACTATTAAGAACAAGTATCCATTGCCAAGAATCGATGATCTATTTGATCAATTACAAGGGGCTACGGTTTTCTCCAAGATTGATTTGAGGTCGATATTACCAACTCCGAATTCGAGATTCGGATATTCCCAGTCAAGATTTCGGACGAGGTATGGGCATTACGAATTCGTAGTTATGCCATTCGGTTTAACAAATGCTCGCGGCCTTCATGCAACTTATGAACAAAACTTTTATCGAATATCTCGATAAATTTGTAGTGGTGTTTATCGACGATATATTAATCTATTCCAAAAGTGAGACGGAGCATGCCGAACACTTGAGAATCACGTTGAGTATTTTGAGGGCTGATAAGCTTTATGCTAAATTTTCCAAGTGCGAGTTCGCTTAAAGAAGTTTCTTTTCTAGGACACATCATCTCGGTAGATGGTATTCGTGTAGACCCTCAAAAGGTTGAAGCAGTCTTAGCTTGGGAGCCTCCACGGAATGTTAAGGAAGTTCGGAGTTTTCTAGGATTAGCGGGCTATTATCGTCGATTTGTTGAAGGATTCTCGAAAATTGCTCGACCGCTCACCTTATTATTGCGAAGTCACGAAATTTGAGTGGAGTGATGAGTGTCAAGAGTTTTGATGAGTTGAAAAGCGGTTGACTACGTCTCCGATCCTATCCTTACCACAAGGAACGGAAGGTTTCGTTATTTATAGTGATGCTTCTAAACAAGGATTAGGATGTGTATTGATGCAAAATGAGAGAGTAGTGGCTTATGCGTCTCGACAATTAAAGCCATACGAGATGAATTATCCTACTCATGATCTTGAGTTAGCCGTGGTGTTTGCGTTGAAAATTTGGAGGCATTACTTGTATGGTTCTTCTTGTCGAGTGTATACGGATCATAAGAGCTTGAAGTACATATTTACGCAGAAGGAACTAAATATGCGTCGCCGCGATGGTTGGAACCGCTTAAAGATTATGATCTTGACATTCTTTACCATCCGTAAAGCAAACGTCGTTGCCGATGCGTTAAGCCGCAAGTCACCGTGTTGCAAAAGTTGGAACTACTTACCATTCAACCGAAGCTTAGACGAGTTGATTGATATGGAAATTGAAGTTTGGCCTCCACGAACTCAAGGGCAGATTGCGTTTCCTTGAGATTACATCCTCCGTAATGGAAGATATTAAGTCCAAGCAGTTAGATGATCTCTCAATTGTGCGGCTTCGGGAAGACAGTGTTAGAGGAAAAGCTCCTGGATTCTTAATCGATGAAGACGGAGTTCTTCGATTTCGGCGTAACTTGTGTACCTAATCGGGATGATCTCAAAGCGGGTAATTTTGAATGAAGCACATTCTACTCCGTACTCGATTCATCCGGTATGAGTAAAATGTATAAGGACTTGAAGAAAAACTTTTGGTGGCGAACATGAAGAAAGATGTAACAGAGTTCGTGATGAAATGCTTGACTTGTCAGCAAGTTAAAGCGGAACATCAGAGACCCGCCGGTAAATTGCAACCGCTACCAATTCCGGAATGGAAGTGGGAAGATATAGCGATGGATTTTATTGTGGGAATGCCAAAGACGCGAACTGGAGTGAATATGATTTGGGTAATTGTTGATCGGCTAACCAAATCCGCACACTTTCTGGGAATTAGAGATATTTGGGGACCGGAGAGGTTAGCTCGGTTATTCATTGCGGAGATTGTGAGACTCCATGGTACCCCAAAGAGTATAGTGTCTGATCGCGATGGGCGTTTTGTGTCGCATTTCTGGCAAGCAGTACATCGAGCACTCGGTACCAAATTGAATTTCAGCACCGCTTATCATCCCCAGACGGACGGACAGTCAGAGAGGACGATCCAAACGCTAGAAGACATGTTGAGGGCTTGCGCGTTGGATTGGAAAGAAGATTGGGAGACTCATTTACCATTGATTGAATTTGCGTACAATAACAGTTGGCATAGTTCGATTGGGATGGCTCCGTTTGAAGCATTATACGGAAGACGGTGTAGATCGCCAATCTGTTGGGACGAGCCATACGAGTTACTTGGAGTAGAACCGGACTTGGTGGTTCAAACACGGGAAAAAGTCGCAATTATTCGGCAAAGGTTGTTGACTGCTCAGAGTCGACAAAAGTCATATGCCGACGTTCGTCATCGGCCAGTTAGAGTTCGAGCGGGAGACCATGTGTTGTTGAAAGTATCGCCGACTCGTGGAGTTCTTCGGTTTGGTAAGAAGGAAGCTTAGTCCTCGTTATATTGGCCCCTTCGAGATCTGGACAAGGTAGGCGATGTAGCTTATCGACTAGCATTACCTCCGACGCTTAGTCATGTTCATAATGTGTTTCATGTTTCACAAGCTGCGTAAGTATGTTCCCGATCCACCATGTTATTGATTATCAAGAGATTGAGATTAGTGATGATGTTACGTATGAAGAACAACCAGTAACCATACTAGAGGCAGTGAAACAATTGCGGAAAGTGATTCCGTTAGTAAAGGTCCAATGGTCTAAGCATGGAATTGAGGAGGCCACGTGGGAGACCGAGGAGAGTATGCGTGCCCGATACCCCGAACTTTTTGTATCTTAAGTTTCGGGACGAAACTTCTTTTAGGGGTAAGGGTGTAATGCCCGTGTATTTTGTGAGTGTTATTTTGGATGTATTTTGTGGTATTGTGGTTATTTGGACCGTATATATTGATGATTGACCTTGGCATATTGTTGGTGATTATTGTTGGGTTCCGTGATTCTCGGATTGTGCTCGTTTTAGCGGACTTCTTGCGAATTTAAATTTGGAAAATAGCGATTAGCGCACGCTAAGATCGTATGTCTAGCGCACGCTAACGAGGTTCGAGTAGCGCACGCTACTCTTGTGCAATAGCGTGCGTTAGGCCCATTTGGGACGGTAAGCTTTACGGACTGCGGAATGAGGCGTTAGCGTACGCTATGGACGGACTAACGTCGCTATTTCGATGTACTAGCGCACGTTACTTGTATGATAGCGTGCGCTAGGATGTCGAGTCGGTGAGGACGAAGCGTTTACGGGTGCGGTACTTGCGAGTAGCGCCGCGCTCAGTATGGAGTTAGCGCGCTAGTATCAATCGGTAGCGCGCTAACAGATAGTTCGGCGTACGCTACGAACTGGCGAAAGTTACAGGCGCCTTTTTCTTCAACGATGCACCGCCCTCAGCTCGCTAGCGCACGCTAAGCTTTGTAGCCGTAGCGTGCGCTAATACCTCCCGATATATATATGGGGGTAGGTTCCAGAAACGTCATTTTTCACCTCTTCCTCTTCCCTTCGGCGGCTGGGCGATTTGGAGTGTAGTTAGACGTGGTTTTTCGACCATCTTTCACCATCCAACAACATTTTCGTGTTCCTAAGCTCAATCTAACAAGATTTCATCCAGTGTATCATCCAAATCAAGGTAAGATTGTTCAATCCCTAGTTTTGGAATTTTGAGGGTTTTGTTTAGATCTCGTCATTCTAGTCCGTTTTAAACCTTGAATTGGGTCAGATTATGATTGTGAAACCATAATCCCTTGTTTTTCTTGAAGTCTACGGATTTCGTTTGGAGTTCCCACCTATTGATTTGAGTATGAACAACTCCGCCTTAGTAGTGTTTGATAGTTTGTCCCTAAGAGTAGAGTTTGAAGGGAATCCCTTCCATTTCCGTGGTGTTGTGTTTTGATTCCATATTTCGATGTGTTAGGATCGAATCGTTGAAGGAAGTTCGGACCGTACATTCATCCGTTCCGTTTCTTGTGTCGTTCAAATTGAGGCAAGTACTTTGATTGTGTTTCTGTACTTCGTGTGAATATGTAAAAATGGAATTTGTGCCAATTGGTGATCGAGTGTGTGTGAGAGTAAAACCGGTGAGGGTCCCACAGGGTCGGTAGAGGCTGCGTATCCTACGGATCACTCGGTTGGGCTATACACCGGGGAGGGCTGACGAGGTGTCTCAGGGTGTGTATCTTCTTTGAGAGGTACGGGGCCGGTATAGCTCGGGAGGTTGTTTTGTGATGATGACTGTGATGTGGTATTAGGAATATCCGTGATGGCACTATGATTTTTACGTGGTTTTTGTTGATTATTCACTTGTTGTACATATTCTAGAATCATTGTACTTGCAAGCTTCTTGACCCCTTTCGGGGTGGATATACTTTGTGTATTGAGTACAGTCCAGTGGGAGGACTAGCACAGGACGGACACGAGCTTGGTGGGCGGCATTGATATCGTGCATTATTTTGAGTTGATGGTCATATGGTCATGGTCAAAGTCGTGTTTCGGTTTTGTACTCGCGCAGTCTTGTCCGGTGTTGTATGTCATGTCATTATTAATGGTTAATGATGTTGTTGTATTCCCGTGGTGAACGGTCATATTGGTTATGATTCCTCGGGATGATATGTTGTTTGGTATTGTGATGTATGTTATGTTGAAATTGAAGTTGGTTTTGAATGTATGAACATTTATGTTTGTCGTATTTAATGTGTTTTATTTGGGTCTAAGCCTGGTAGGTCCTCCAAAAAGGATCTACGGTGCTGTAATATCTCCGTAAATCATGGGGGTGTTACAAGATCTACCTGATGCAGTCATGGAGGATCTACCTGAAGAGAGCATCCATCTGATCAGATCAGATGAGAAGCTGAAGGACAGACGAAGAAGCCTAGCTGATCGCAACCACATGCAACACAAGCTACCTGATGAAAGAGAAGACAAGAAGCCAAACGGTCAACTAGCTAAGTTTTCCTATCCTTGACCGAATTATGAATATTATATTATTATTATTATTTGTTTACACGTGGCTAAATACACTTTCACAGGACCGCCACTGTATCCAATTAAAAATTCAACCGTCATTTTTCAAATTCTCAAAAGTTGGACCGCCGCTTAATTTAATTATTATTAAAATCAAAACATCTTTTTGAATGGCTATTTAAGTCGGAGAAATCATTTTACAGAAACTTTATCGTCTTCAAACTTGAGAAACCCTAATTTTCTAGAGCAAGAAAAACTATTGAACAATCAATACACTTAGACGAAAAACTTAATTCTTTTGCAGAAATGGAGGCCACCCAATACTTCGAAGGCGTCAACCTCGAGCTCGTGAAAGACCAGATTATTTTTAGCATCGTCGTCAATTTTGAGGGTGTATTGGAGGCAAATCAAGCGACGGATGTACACTACATCATCAGGATGATGAAGAACAATGGGATTTATCCTTTTCTAGATATTAACCCCAAACTCTTATACAAAGAAGCGGTTATCTGCTTCTTCAAAGAAGCTGAAATCACCGAAGACGGAATCTCAAGTTTGATTTTAGGGGAAGAGGTGAAGATTACTCCCCAGACTGTTACAGATGCATTCAAGATGAAAGCACGGGGGACTGCCGTGGAAGCCCTCAAACAGAGCTTAGTGGAAACATTGTATGAAATCAAGCTACATGAGCAGCCGACAAAAGTTAAACTTACGGTGAAGAGAGGAGATCTGAAAAAGAAATACAGATACATCATGGACATTAACAACAAAATCATAATGGGAATGGCAGGCAGCTACGACCAGCTGTCATCTACTAAATTTATGGTGCTGGGAGCACTTATCCAGGATTAGAAGATTAACTGGCCTGATTACATTTACAGGTAGATAGTCTGAGAAGTCAACAAGGCCAGTTGGATTGAAGAATAAAAGAAATTTAAGACAAAGCTGGCGTACGGAACCCAGATTAGTTGGATCTTGGAGTTCCTCAGAAAGGCGAAGGGAAATGCGGACCCCTTCCATGCGAACAAAAGGCTTGGTCATTTGGACCAAGAAGCGGTGAAGAAGTTGTGCGTAGAAAGAAAAGCATCCCAGTTGTTTAAGGAGATGACTAGTGGACCTACTCCTTACAGAGTGCCAGATTCAGACGAAGACCGCTCTAGAGCATGAATCACCTGCAGATCATTCAGACTCAGATAACACCCATCTAGCCCTGAGATTCAAAAGAAAGTTACCTGTTGAAGAGGAGGTTGTTAATGTTATCTCATCCCCAATTCAGTCACCCAAAAGGCAGAGAGGC
This sequence comes from Orobanche coerulescens, assembly GCA_033398695.1. Taxonomy (NCBI): domain Eukaryota; kingdom Viridiplantae; phylum Streptophyta; class Magnoliopsida; order Lamiales; family Orobanchaceae; genus Orobanche; species Orobanche coerulescens. The sequence goes on from CM065814.1 coordinate 91,867,410, forward strand.
CTTGACTTTGAAGAAGAAGCAGTCCAACCAGAGCAGATAGCCATGTCACCTGTGTTGTTACCCAAAATATTATTCGGAAGGGTTTGATGGAATGGATGAGTAACAAACAAAATGAGAGAGTACGTCTGAGGGAAAATAAATAACACAAGATTTGCCGGGGTTGTTAGTCCCGGGCTTGAATGATCTCGCGAGATATTATTAATACGAATACTTTGGAGTACAAATATTAATGTTAGAGTACAATTACAATGAGTGTAAATACCCTAGTTATCTAGCTCTTCAGTGCCGTTGATTGCCGGCAGGACTAGAGTTAATGTTCTGAGTTCTTGTAACAGAGAAGTGTAGTTCATTTCTGTCGATCGTCTTTCGGTTAGGAGGTTCCGAGAGAGATCTTTAGAGAGTCCGAAGCTTAGAGTGCAGCCAAGTGAGAGAAGCCATAAGTCCTCTTCCAAATGCTGGAAGTCCTCTATTTATAGGATAGGAGGTAGTTGGGATGTCTTCATACTGATGGGATGATCAGCTTTCCTGTATTATAATAAGCGGGCGATCGTCTCAGCATATAGGTCGGTTTCCTTAAAGTCTGCAGCAGCTGCTGGCAGCCGGATGTGCGAACCAATGAGAAGACGCCACATGCCTCACGTTGCTGTCTTGGGAGGTTCACCTTGGACCTTTCGGCGGGTCTTTCGGTAGGTGAGATTTGTCCTTGTCGTCTACAGCTGGTGATGGGAATCAAAGATCCTATTCCTACGGCTCCTTTCTCGGATCTGCACGTGGGTATCTATCCCGACATTCGGTCTTCACAGACTTGACGGATGTTGTCTTTACACATGGCATGAGGCGGTCGTCCTTGTACGGGCGCCAGAGTCGATCGCCAGGTGCCAAGAGACGATCGCCCTGGATGTCGATCGCTTGGCACTTGGACTTGATCCGGGATCTCCGTTTGGTAAGTGTGCCGTGGTTCATTTGACTCTGGCTCAGTCGCTCGGCCCTTATGTCGATCGCCGTCGAGGTGTGTTAATCGCGACACAACAATTGCCCCTCAGCTTGCTCCGATGTCGAAGGCATTGGTGAGGTGGTTTTACCGACGATCATTTAAAATAATGACGGTCGACTCATCGAACGGACTTTGGCCTTGGATTTGGGCAACCTAATCGTTTGGCGAGCTATCTTCGGTCTTATTCTTGTGATCTTCAATTTTGCAGATCATTCGTGGAAGGCCGATCGTTTCGGCCTAGAGGAACTGTGCACAGTCGTGGAGTTCGATGGACCGACCTCTGCGATCGTGTCTTGTGCGCGAGCGACATTCCACCTGTAGGTCTGGCTCGTGACTCACTTTATTTTGAGGGTCCTCCGGAGGCTATGTTTTGCCTCGTATTTAAACGAAGGGCGAGCGATCTCTACCTGGAGGAGTCTTTGCACGGGGCGTCGTCGGATTAATCGACTCCGCGACCGTGGCTTGTTAGCACTTTTCTGCCTGGGGCCAACATGTTAGATGGCGGACCTTTGAGGGCATACGTTGTGACGGGGGTAGGGACGCGTCGCATTGTCCGGTCCCACCATGTTAGATGATGGACCATTCAGGGCAGGCGAACGTGTCCACAGCTCTATTTTAGAAGGTCCTTCTGCTATGCCTGGCTCGTATTTAAACGAAGGGCGAGCGATCTCTACCCAAAGGAACCTTGCATGGACGAGGCTGTCGGTTCCATCGACCTTTAGGACCATGGCTGCACTCTTCTACCTCGGATCATCATGTTTAGATGGCGATCCTCGACGGTATACGTTGTGCTGAGGGAGGCAATTTCCTGCCTATGTCCATCATGTTAGATGATGAACTTTAGAGGGCGAGCGAGTCCTCCATTTTTGGAGATGTTGCTTAGGCAGTAGCCTTTCGTTTGACATGGTGGAAACTGGGGAAAGACTTCCGAAGTTTACACCTCTTGATTGAAGCATAAAGATCTGGCCGCCAGGGTCGATCGGGGGGATCGACTAGTACAAGTTTTCCAGTTCGCCGTGCTTGATTCTGGCGATCGGGTTGGAAGACTGATGATCGTCATCCGGTCTTCGATTGCGACCCTTGATCCTTTACTCCTGGGGCTCCGGCTAATTGACTAGACTGTCCAGCTTGCCCTCCTCGAACAATCTCCAGAGTTGTCTGAGGAGGTCGCGACATTGGTCGGTGTTGTGGCTGGGACTCTTGTGCTAAGCACAAAATTTATTGCGGTCCAGATGACCATGGTCCCTTATCGCCTTTGGCTTGCTTAGCCGCTCGCGCCCCTGGATGGCGTAAAAAATATGGGCTGGAGATAGATTGAGGTTGTGGTGGAGATGGGCTACCACATCCTCGAAGGCCCTAAAATCACCGGGTGGCTTGGAGACCGCCTTGTTGGACTTGGCATCGCCGTCTCTGCCCCCTCACGTTGGCGAAGGGCGAGCAACCTCCACCTGGACAAAAAGTCTGCGGCCTTGGTGCTGAAGATCGCGTAGGTTGGGGGGATGTCTTTCGTAAGGTGCCTGAACATGGGCGAAAGTCCATTGAATCCCCCTAGGACAGAGTAGAGGGCGATCTCACCACTTATAGGCTCGCCGTTGAGGATTATTTCATCCACCCGGTCGATAGAGTCTCCGTCGGATTCGTCTTTCCCATGCCTCTTCATCATGCGGTGGGGGCCATCTGGTCGAGCGACCTTGGAGGCGAAATATGACGTGAAGTCGCTCGCCAGTTGTTCAAAGGAACTGATGGATCGCGGTGGCAATGAGATGTACCACCTATGTGCCAGATTGCCCAGAGTTAGCGGGAACACTCGGCACCTGGTCGCGTCTGATGCCCCGCATCCGGTCATGTAGATCCGGAACTTGCTCAAGTGAGTCTTGGGGTTCGATCTCCCCTCGTACAAAGATGTTTGAGGAGGAGCGATCCTTGGCTTCACGGGGGCAAGTTCAATCTAGACCGCGAGCGGCTCACTCAGCCCGACGATCTTTCTCTTGGCGCCTGCCCCAGTTTTTAGAAGCGCCTTCATGCCATCGAGCTGGCATTGCATTGCGGCCATCGCCGTAGCCTGGTCACTCGTGGTTTGGCTCTCGGAGCGGGAGCTGAGTCGATCAAGTACTGATCCCCTGGCTCCACTGTAGATGATGTCTTTGCTGCAGGGCTCGATTCTTCGGCGGATGGGAGCCAAACGGCTGATTTGTTTTAGTTGGGAGTTGGCTATGCCGAACTCCTGGTGACGGATTCGAGCTTCGTCGTCTCATGGCTGGGGCCATAATGTCCCGGTCGCCATGATGGGTCACTTCCTAGGCGGCTGAAAACGGAACTATCCCGCCACGCGAGCACCTTTTCTTGCGAATCGGGGCTTTTTGGCGATCGCTCCATAAGTAACCCCTTGAGCTTTCATTTGCCTGCAAAGCAGATGGCTGAGGGGGTAATAGCGGGCGCGTCGCACGCTCTCCGTCGCTCCCTTAGGATGGCCATAGCCTCCTCGATCTGTTCCGCGGTTTGGAATTGATCGAGGGAGAGACTGGGGCCGTCCCTCGGGGGCGGGATCGAGAGTCTAGTGTCGCCGTGGCTACCCTCCGCCATTGGTTGGGACTCGGTTTGGACCGAAATGAGGCGTCCGTTTGTCCGCAGAGTGGCTCTCTTTGATTTGGTGGCAGAAGTCATAGTCTTGAAGGTTTTTCCTTGAAGAACAGTGAGTGTTTCTTCAAGTATATGCTCCGGAGAACAGCGAAACGGTCAGAATGAAAATAAAGGTAGTTCCCCTTCTTCTAGCGCCAATTGTTGTTACCCAAAATATTATTCGGAAGGGTTTGCTGGAATGGATGAGTCACAAACAAAATGCGAGAGCACGTCCGAGGGAAAATAAATAACACAAGATTTGCCGGGGTTGTTAGTCCCGGGATTGAATGCTCTCGCGAGATATTATTAATACGAATACTTGAGAGTACAAATATTAATGTTAGAGTACAATTACAATGAGTGTAAAGACCCTAGTCATCTAGCTCTTGAGTGCCATTGATTGCCGGAAGAACTAGAGTTAATGCTTTGAGTTCTTGTAACAGAGAAGTGTAGTGCTCATTTCTGCCGATCATCTTTCGGTTAGGAGGTTCCGAGAGAGATCTTTAGAGAGTCCGAAGCTTAGAGTGCAGCCAAGTGAGAGAAGCCACAATTCGTCTTCAAAATGCTGGAAGTCCTCTATTTATAGGAGATGAGGTAGTTGGGATGTCTTCATCCCGAGGGGACGATCGCCTTTCCTGTATTATAATAAGCGGGCGATCGTCTCAGCATGTGGGTCGGTTTCCTTAAAGTCCGCAGCAGCTGCTGGCAGCCGGATGTGCGAACTAATGAGAAGACGCCACGTGCCTCATGTTGCTGTCTTGGCAGGTTCACCTTGGACCTTTCGGCGGGTCTGTCGGTAGGTGAGATTTGTCCTTGTTGTCTACAGCTGGTGATGGGCTGGAGTCAAAGATCCTTTTCCTACGGCGCCTTTCTCGTATCTGCACGTGGGCCTCTATCCTGAGATTCGGTCTTCGCAGACTTGACGGATGTTGGCTTTACACGTGGCATGAGGTGGTCGTCCTTGGCCGGGTGCCAGAGTGGATCGCCAGGTGCTAAGAGACGATCGCCCTGGATGTCGATCTCTCGGCACTTGGACTTGATCCGGGATCTCCGTTTGGTTAGTGTGCCATGGTTCATTTGACGCTGGCTCGGTCGCTCGGCCCTTATGTCGATCACCATCGAGGTGTGTTAATCACAACACAACAACCTGTACATAAGCCCTTCGACGACACTGAAACTCAGATGCAGATAATCACCACTCCTGCTCCTGCTCGTGACGAGTACCAGCCTAATCAGACCAATCTGATGGCTGAAGTGATCCCCCTTATGACCCTTCCTAGCATGACTGAGGAGGAAGAGGCAGAATTGACCATTGAAGTTCTTGAAGCAAGATATTCTCTCAACCTTTCGGAGAATAATCCTTTGAATCGGACAACCGAACAACTAAAGCTGGTAAGGCAACAATCCTTAAATGTTTCGTTGTCAATATTTATGAGGAATGGAAGAACTTGAAATCACTTCCATTTACTCAACTACAAATATCTGTTGAGAAGAGTACCTGGGAATATCCCCAGGCTACGAAGCAACTTCTTATGGGCTTCTGTCGTGAGACAGGCATTATTCCCATGCTCCAGGAGAACTGGTTCATGTCCCATTTTAGTAATAATATGGACCAGTTCATCTTATTTGTCATGGAGAGTATTTTAGCTGGAGAAGTTGAAAATGAAGGAGAGATGGAAGAAGAAAAACAAAAAGGAATTAGAATTGAAGTTGAAGAGGAGTCTAAGGAAAAAGTTGAGGAAAAAGAAAGAGAAGAAGTTGAAAAACAGCAAGAAGAAGAAGTAGAAAAAGAATAAAAAGAAGAAGTCGAAGAAAAAGAAGAGAAGGAGGAAGAAAGGAAAGATCATGATGATGATGATCATGGAGCACCTGATCAAGCTTCCAGCTCACATCAGTCAGATGAAGATGACAGGTTGGGGACCCCAAACAAAATCCCATCTGCTCAGCCACCTGCAGACAGGTTAACTGCCAAGAGACCTGCCGCAGTTGAAGACTCAAGTGAAAATTCACCTCAAGCAGTACCTGCCATCTCTATCTCACCTGAGCTAACCGAGCTGATCAGACGACTCGTCGTGGATACAGTTGCAAATTTATTAGCAACGGAAATGAAGCCGGATCTCCAGTCCATCAATCAGAAGTTGGACACTTTGCTGGCAAAGAATGACCCTCCCCCACCACCAAATAATTCTAGAATGCCTCTTGGCATGTCTGACATCGTGGCCAAGGTGGAACAGCAGCTAGCTACTCTGATTGATGCTGGCAAAAAGGGGGAAGAGAAAGTAAAGGAAGAACGAGGCAAAGATCACATTAGACAGGGGGAAGACTCTAAGGAGGACATCAGAGAAGAAGTCAGGACAAAAAAAAGAAACGACCTCCCTGCCCTACAGGCCGGTACATCCCACCTGAATAGAAAGAAACTAGCTGCCCCATCTCAACCTGAATATCAACCAGTAGCCTAGAGGAGGAGGACCAGGCAAGGTTATGACCAAAGATGTGAATGGGAGGGAAAAAAGTTGTGGCACGTTGAGGAATTCCTAAAGGCTTAGATAAGTCTAATTTGGGGAACTATAAAGAAGAAATTTATTGAGAAATATTATCTCTGGGAGCTTCTCCAGGATAAGGAACGCTCCCCACAGCAGTCATTTATAAACTGGATGTCCTCAACCTTCCCAAAGCTCTGGGCTGCTCTGAAAAAGGACGCCAACAAGTTTGGTGCCTGCCCCATGATACCCAGATTTAGACCTGAAGAAGCCCCTCAGCTGATGAATGATTAGTTGGATGAATTGGATCTTTGGGAGGAAATAGAGAAGCTGTGTGTGGATAATAACTAGTCTGTCCCCAAAGATCAAGAATTCACCTGTCTGATAATCAATAGGAAGTATGGATTAACACCAATCTCCAAAAGGCCAATTGGAGAAAAACCTTTAAGGTCTATTCCTCCATCCAAGCTGAAGGCTACTAGAGGAAGAGGAAGAGGAAGATTAAAACATTAGACCTGTAATTTCATTTACTTGTAAATTTAGCTTGGAACCTACCTGAAAATTTACTTCAATTTTGTATCATTTAAACTGCACTGTGCTGTAATCATCAATAAAATTTTTATAACAATCGTTTGAATGACAACCACTAGTTGTCTCAAAGGAAGACTGAGTTTGATGTATGTCATGCACCTTATTTGTGCAGACTTATTTACATTTGAATACTTTAGTTTTGCCATCATCAAAATAGGGAGAATTTGTTAGGAATACTTATTAGATTTTGATGATGTGATCCCTGTATTAAATTGATTATTCAAATGTATGGTTAAGTACTCGGAAAAATATAAAGAAGAACCAAATGAGTATCTTATGTAGGCCTTATAAGTTAGGCCAAGTCTTGAAACGGCTATGAACAGACTTCAGGCAAGTGCTTATCAGCCGAGTCTTGGTCAACTCAACTGGTCAGATAAGGTTGACCACAGATGACTTATCATCAGGCAACTTATTTTCAGAGAAGTACTGGTCAACAGGAATATCATAAAAGCTTGACCAATCTGCAGTCAAGTTATCAGATGAAGTCTAGTCAACTAAACTTTGACCATCAGAATAGATAACATCCATCAGGTCAGAAGACTTCAGATAGATCGTCAGATCAGAGAAGAATCATCAGGACAAAGAACTTCATCTCAGAGAAGTTATATCAGAGAAGTACGACATCAAAGAAGGTTGACTGCACATCAAATAGTTGGACTAAATAGAGATCAAATAAGTTATCAGTCAAGTAACTCAGTCCACGTCAGCAAGCGTCGAAAAGTCAACAATCACGGAAAGTCACATTCGGATGGAGGAGACAAACTGGAGAGATTCCCGAAAAGCAAGGAATTTAATATTCATCAAGATCCGTGATCTGAAGACTTTATACTTATTCTAATGAAAGAATTCGGTGCTACAACAAGAAAGTGTTCACAACGGTCGGATTTGTTACCGTAGTGCAACGGCTATGAAGGAAGCTCAAGGATCGTACTATATATATCCGAAGATATGATCTGATCAAAGTACGATGCGAATAATATTCTCAAGCAATCAAAGCAATCAAAGCTAAAGGCAATCTATAGCATCGTGAAGAGCAAATCTTAAGCAATCATATTCAAAGAAGAAGCTCTTTAGTTGGAGAAGACAAAAACTCTTGTCTTTAAAGTTTGAGTGCGGGGTACTTCTGTGAATGAGGTTTTCAGAAATTTTCGTGACTGATAAGGCATTCACGGTTTCTTGATTGGAAGGTGATAGACAGCTCGAGAATTTGTTGAGGCATCCACGGGTTTTCAATCAAGAGGTGCTAGGCAGTCAAAGGTGTTGCAACGGCCACGGGTTTCCACTGGTTGGAAGCTGTTGTAACTATGGAAAATTCATTGTAACATTTATCACTGGTTGATAGTTATAGAGAATTTTTCTCCAACTAGTTTGGAGAGAAGTGGATTAGTAGAGTATTACCCCATCTCTGAGACCACTATAAGTGTCTGCGTGTTTTACTGCATTATCATATCTATCTGCTGCATACATACTAAATTATTCCATTGATTAATTATCTACAGAGAGCATTTAGTTATCTGTTATCGTCATCAGCTGACTTCCGAATACTTGTCTACAGACGACCTTAAGTCATCTGTACCTATCAGCTGAGAAACTCACCTGACTTCAGGAAAAGAATTCAATAATTCTATCCATCCCCACTCTAGACTTATTCCTGACGACTTGTGACCTACAAATACTTTGTGAATAAATAATGTTTCTTTGACAATGGTTTTAAAGTTTTCCTTAGTCCTGTTGGATATGTGTTTTTCTTTTCCTAAGTAAAACACCTACAACAAGTTTGCTGTATCCAACTTTCTTCAGCTCTTGCTGTATAACTATGATGTAAGATCTTTTACTCTATAGACAGGTTGTATGAAATTTCCTAACAACTTCCATATTTAGACTGAAATGTTGCCTTTGAAGATCTTATGATGTATGGGGAAATTATCAAAACATAGGGTTGATTTTTCACAACAATTTCCGCCTTTTTGATAATGCCCAAACTTCCTTGATATGGAGAGACTATCATCAAGTCTTCTGTCGAAAAATCTAATCTTCAAGACTTAGCCTAAAATTTTGAACTACTCGCAAACAAGTTCTAAAATGAATTATCCTACAAGACTAAGTGTATTATAGCTTAACTTATGATTGGCGCGCATGTACAATCATACAGGATGTAATTGTTAGGAGTATGCCCTCGAATGCCACTCAGATGATGTTGAGTGAGGGCATTGTACTTGTTATTATGTAAATCATCAATATAAGGCAATGGATGTTTTCTTTACTTACTGGTAGTTACTGGCATTCCTAACTCGTAAATATACATATAGAAACTAGTCCGTGTATTTGAGAGCAAAACGTTCCACTCCTTATTGGATAAGGGGGTCGGCACTGGAAAGGCTTATAGCTCAAATACTTAATCGTTCGCAAGTCGATGAAACTTGACTGGGCGTTAAGTTTATGAGAATACTTGTATGACGTGTTCTTTGACAAGGAGAGTGCCTGTCGAACACTAATGGTTAGTGGGAGCACACGTTATAGGTATGCTAATTGGATTAGTATACTCGAACCGACTCACCCTCGATTCGTCACACGGATTTCACTCCGGGACAGTCAATGACGGAATCGAAAGGTTGTGATAGGTATTCGTGAACCTTCGACTTGAGGATTTAGTAGGGATGTGCTTGTGACGTCAAGATTTTCATTAGAGTAGTTCGACCCTATAAACCGGAAGGCGGGGGTCAACCTCGACGTGCATCTTGACGGGCAAGTAGCAGGTCCTACTGAATACCAAGATAGAATTCTTTCTCCTGTTAGTGAATGGGTTATATGTCCTATGCGGTTATTGGCAGATGAGATCATAAGTCTTTGGCCAAATCATTGGAAGTGTTGTATTAGATACACGGAGCTCGATGATCTCGATTTGCATTAACGCATGCATAGCGTCAATCTGAGATGGGTTTTGGTGACCGTGACCCAATAACTTGATCGGGACATTTGAAAGAAGGGTTTATCGTTCTTGGTATTCACGGCGAATGGTTCTTGAATGATCCCAATCATTCGTTCTCGGTTAAGTGCAGTGTAGGCCAGCCGAGCCGGGTGGTGCTACTACTCTTTGGTTCCTCCCATTGCTGACTGAGACGGACCTACCGAGTTGCGCAATAGGATTGACGACGGAATGAATCGAGCTTAATCTCTCATTATGAATATTAGATATTGGATATCTAATTTGGGACATTGGATGTCTAAATTGATTTATTGGATAAATTAATTTACGGCCTAATAAATTAAATAAATTACTGGGTGATTAATTTAATTCATAAATATAATTATTTCTTGGAGAAATTAATTATGTTATTATGTATTTAATGTGATTAATTGATTGGATTAATTAATCGACACAAATACATCGGAACGGAATAGGAATTTAACTGTTTGGACTCACGGGAGTCCGAAACGAATCGAACTCATCCGTTTCCTTCTAGATGGCCACCCCATCACCTACTCCCTTACTTGGTCTTGGTCTACACTTTCAAGGGTGGTGGGGTTGTGACCAATCAAGGGGATAAATATCACCCCTTGGTGATATTGTCTAAAGTAGGAGATCTTGGGGAGTTGAATAAGAATAAAATGAAGACTCACTTCACTTGCTACCAAGTGATTCCAGCCGTGAGCTTTGGAGAGTGAGAGAGAAAATCATTTTTTCCAAATCTTCATCATCTTGTTCACTTTTGTTCTTGAGTTTTCTTGGAGAATATTCAAGATACATTGAGAGAGATATATTATACACTTAGAGTGTAATAATAAAAGCTTCATCACTTGATTCTAGCCGTAACCTTAGAGGTTAATCGGGTGTTGTCATTCTGGTCATTTCTTTGGCACGTGGCAAGTAGAGACGCGGTGCTTTCGGCATTGGATCGTTCAAGGACTTGGAGTGGATTGGATTCGTAGAGATCAATCAAAGCTTGGGGAATAGCTCAAGAGAAGGTTATGCATCTAATCAACGGACTACAAGGGTGAGTTTCTATATCTCTTGTGAATTCGTTTTTGATATTCGTATATACGTAGCTCGATCGATCCTCGTAGGGATTCGGATCGATTTAATTTTCGTTTTACCACTTCCGCTGGGCCTTCGTTTTAGGCACCGAATCCCAACAGTGGTATCAGAGCGTAGGTCTTGCGATCGTATATACGATATTAAGAATTTGGAATGCTTGATTAGATGGTGAATGATTTGGAATCATTTTAGTCATAATCGTGGTATATGTTTTTACGTTCATTGTAGTTATATTTTTCGTAAGTTTATGTCTAAATATAAATCTTTATTTCTTGGAAATATGATTTATATTGAATATATGAATGTTGGAGAATATAGATATTGGATATCCGGTCGAAAAACTAGCCCCGAAATATCGTTGGACGGTCCGGGAGGGGTCCAGAAGTAGGGGGCCGCGGCCCAGGGCTTGGGGGCCGCGGCCCGTGCTGCGGCCGACACAGGCGGCCAGATCTTGGGGCCGCGGCCCAGATCGAGGCGCGGCCGGGGCCGCTGGGCAGCCCTGCATGCTGCCTGGTGGCGTTTTCGGGCGCGTTTCGGCCCATTTCGGACCCGTTTCGGGCTTGTTTGCTTCGTATATTCCTAAAATGATTTCCCTCATTTTAAATTGGATTTAATATGATTAAAATGATTTATGGTATTTCTTTTTATAAGGGAAAATTGATTTATTGGAATACTTGTGATCGACCGAATTATTTTGAACGTTTTCATATTACCGATTGTGTGAATCGATTTGATCGGTTTGTATTGTTGAATGGATCAATGTATCTCTATGCTTTCCATTTATTTAGTATTTATTGGATGAATGCTTTTGAATATGGATGTGGTTCGTGGACTTAGTTTTTGAATCGTTCGTTTTATTCGATTGGGTTGTAAAGGCCGTTTTGAGCCTATTTATTTTACTAGAAAAAAAATTTGTATCTAGGATGCAATTTTCAATGTTAAATTTATATGTAATGACCAATACCGTAGGAACATCCGTTTCGAGAAGACGAAGATTCAAGACGAAGACTTGTAATTAGATTGCGGAGTTTTTGTTTTCGAGGAACGGTCCATGAACCACATGTTGGTAGCAACTAGGTTGTGAATGGTTGTTTCATATTGTATGAATGCCACAAACGCGCTTAAACGATTAATGTGCAAAGTGTAACGTTAATCGCGAAAATTCTCCCACGATAAATTATTAAGTTTATAAGGTTTCAAGGTTTTCGTTCCCTCCATCGAGTTTTTGGGAAATTGAAATCCAAACCGGATGTGCTATGCTTCCGAGTTATCGGGGCAGTCGTTCGGGGAGGACGGATAAATTACCGGGAGCGCATTGGATGCCTTCGGTCGGAGCAAATTTTATCCCTAGAAACCTGATAGGTTGCCGGATAAGATTCAATTGTGAAACTGATTTGCGTCGATGGTATAAACTTAACTTGTTCACGAACCATAGAAACCGTATAGGTTGAGGGGAGTGAACAAGGGGAAAAAGAAGATCGAATCATCCATTAGATGGGTTGGTGTTGGACACCACTTTATGAAAATTAATAGACTAGAAACCTGTTCGGTTGCCCTCTATTAAGATTTATAAAGAACTCGATCACCACTATGAAGTAGAGCGACGATACTTCCGGATTTCACATGGGAGTGTGTTATTCCGATAAAAATAGTGGGAGCTGGGTAACAAGAATAGAAAAGACCTTAATTCTATACTCAGAACATAATTGAATGAGTCACTAATTAATCTATCGTACTTAATGCAGACTCAAATCTCAATATGACAATGAATCTACTCGCAATTCTGCTCGAAAAGAACACCTTAATGGGATCTAACTTTTTGTATTGGCTCCGCAATCTGATGATTGTCCTCAGTATAGAGGCACTGGGATACGTCTTGGAGACGGACATTCCGGTGCCTCCTGTGCGGACCCAGGCCAATCAGGAAGAGATTGAAAACCACGAAAAGTGGGTTAAGGATGACGTGAAAGTCCGTGCTTATATGATGGCTTCCATGTCTAATGAGCCTCAGAGAGCTCATGAGAAAATGACTTCTGCTAGGCAGATTCTATCTCACTTAACCGAGCTTTATGGTGAGCATAGCAGAACTGCTAGATATGAGCTATCCAAGCAACTGTTCGGTGCAAGGATGAAGGAAGGTGAGAAGGTTGGGAAACACGTCCTCAAAATGATATCCATGATCGAGAGGTTGGAGGCTCTTGATTTTAAAATGGATACTTCTCTCCAAACCGACCTTATCCTACAGTCTCTCCCTGATTCCTTCTCACAGTTTGTTATGAACTTCAATTGCAATGAGATTGCATGTAATTTAGCTGGGCTAATGAACAAACTTGTGACCGCTCAGTCTCAGATGAAGACTCCGCGGTTGAAGGAGTCTGCTCTTGTGATTTCTTCTAGACCTCGGAGGTCTAAGAACAAGAAGAAAAAGACCAAGAAGCAAACTGGACCACAAGTTAAGGACCTTAAGGGTAAGGGCAAGGCCCCGATGGTTCCGAAGAACAAGAAGAAGAAGGATGCTTGTCTCAATTGCGGTGAGCTGGGCCACTGGGCTAGAGACTGTCCGACTCTTCATGGCACTTCAGGTACATAACTTTTAGTTTTGGAAACAAATTGTTCTTCTACTGTATTTTCTACTTCCTGGATACATTGTATCCATTCCGGTCATGGACCGAAAAGGCTTTTCATTTTTCATTGGTGATGGTTCCTGCAAAATTTATTTTAGAAATAAACTAGTGGGTACTGCTACATTGTTGAATGGATTGTATCATCTAAATCTCAGCAACAAAGTAGTTGTGAATACTATGACTAGAAAATGTGGTAGGGATGAAACCAATCAAGTTTTGAAATGGCATCTTAGACTTGGTCATGTTGGTCAGACCAAGGTTTACAAGATGGAAAAAGATGGACTTATGGGTCCATTGGGATCAGATCCCTTTCCTACTTGTGAATCTTGCCTTAAAGGCAAAATGACTAAGTCCCCCTTCACAGGGACATTTGAAAGAGCCGCTGATAAACTGGGATTAATCCATACCGACGTATGTGGTGCTTTGGAAGCAGCACATGACGGATATCAATATTTCATTACGTTTACAGATGATCATACTAGGTATGGTTATGTATACTTAATGAAACATAAATCCGTGGCCTTTGAGAAATTCCAGGAATTCAAGGCCCTAGTCGAGAAACAAACTGGTAATCATAGCACTTTGATCGGACCGAGGTGGCGAGTATATGAGTATGGAGTTTGACGAGTTCCTTAAGAAATATGGAATAGTTTCACAACTAACACCTCCAGGTACTCCTCAGTTAAATGGTGTGTCAGAAAGAAGGAACCGGACCCTGTTGAACATGGTCCGTTCCATGCTGGGCTATACCGACTTACCAATTTACCTGTGTGAGTATGCACTCCTGACTGCCGCTTTTATCTTAAACAGATGTCCTTCCAAATCCGTTCCTAAAACTCCACATGAGATGTGGGATGGAAGGAAGCCAAGTCTTAATCATATTAGGATTTGGGGATGTCTCGCCTATGTCAAGAAGACTAAGGTGGAAAAGTTGGAAGCTAGGTCTGCGAAGGGACGTTTCATTAGATTCCTGTCTGGGACGATGGGATATCTATTCTACATGCCCGAAGATCGAAAGATCATTGTTGCTTTACAAGCACACTTCTTGGAAGATGAGTTCATTCAGGAAGGCGGAGCAGGTAGAAGTATTTCTTTAGAAGAATACAATGATACTACTCGGGAGACACCTGTGCAAGAAACTGGAACCGAACTTTCTGAAACACAACTACAACCACCTCGTAGGTCTAGAAGGGTGTCTCATTTACCTGAGACGTATGGGCTTGTGCACTTGGAGGAGCTGGGTCTCCATGAGGTTCCAAGTGATAGCCAAGAGATCGACCCGACGACCTATGACCAAGCGATGGTGGATGTAGACTCCGCGAAATGGCGTGAAGCTATGGAAGCTGAGATAGACTCGATGCATGTCAATCAGGTCTGGACTCTAGTAGACTGCCCCAAGGGCATAGTGCCTATTGGGAACAAGTGGATCTACAAGAGAAAGACTGATGGTGATGGCAAGGTTGACGCCTATAAGGCCAGGCTTGTGGCAAAGGGTTATACCCAGAAGGAAGGGATCGATTACCACGATACCTTCTCGCCCGTAGCCATGATCAAGTCTATTCGCATGATGCTTGCTATAGCTGCCTACCACGATTATGAGATATGGCAAATGGACGTAAAGACGGCTTTCCTTAATGGATTCCTCGAGGAGGAAATCTATATGGAGCAGCCTAAATGCTTTGTGTCCGAAGTCGATATTCAGAAAGTGTGCAAGCTTCAGTGCTCCATTTATGGACTGAAGCAAGTGTCGCGTAGTTGTAACCTTTGTTTTGACGAGGCGGTCAAAGAGTTTGACTTCGTACAAAATGAAGAGGAACCTTGTGTATACAAGAGGGTTAGTGGGAGCAAGATCGCATTCTTAGTACTATATGTGGATGATATTCTACTAATAGGAAATGATGTGGGAATGCTTAGTTCTGTAAAAGCTTGGCTTTCAAGTAATTTCTCCATGAAAGACTTGGGAGAAGCAACCTATATTCTTGGAATTCGACTCTACCGGGATAGAGCGAAGAGAACAATAGGCCTTTCCCAAGCCCTCTATATAGATAAGATCTTAAAGCGATTTAAGATGGATGATTCTAAAAGAGGGTTCCTACCAATGCAACATAGAATAAAACTATCCTTGAAGATGTGTCCTCAAAGTGAGGAACAACAAAAGCAAATGAGTAATATACCATATGCTTCGGCGTGGGTAGCCTTATGTATGCTATGTTTTGTACAAGATTTGACATCGCGCATGCTGTAAGCGTGGTGAGTAGGTTTCAGGCAAACCCAGGTAGGGAACATTGGACTGCCGTAAAGAACGTTCTTAAGTACTTGAGAAGGACTAGAGATATGGTTATGATGTACGGCAGTGGAGAATTGTATGTGGTGGGATTCACTGATTAGGACTTCCAAGGACTGAAGGACGACTCGATGTATACTTCTGGCTACATATTTACTCTTAATGGAGGAGCAGTATCTTGGAGTAGTGCCAAGCAAAGCGCGACTGCTGATTCCACCTGTCAGGCTGAGTATCAAGCAGCCTCGGAGGCTTCCAAGGAAGGGTTCTGGATTAAGAAGTTTCTGGGAGAACTTCAAGTGATGCGACAACGACGGAGCTGTAGCGCAGGCCAAGGAGCCGAGGTTTCACAAAAGTACCAAACATATTGAGAGGAAGTATAATCTCGTAAGAGAATTTGTTCGCAAGGGATACATTGTGCTGCACAGAGTAGACTCGGCCGACAACGTCGCCGATCCACTGACCAAGCCACTTTCTCAGACTAGCTTGGAGCGTCATCTGGAGAACATGGGTATTAGATACCATAGTGTGTGGCATTGAATGCAAGTGGGAGATTGTTAGGAGTATGCCCTCGAATGCCACTCAGAGGATGTTGACTGAGGGCATTGTACTTGTTATTACGTAAATCATCAATATAAGGCAATGGATGTTTTCTTTATTTACTGGTAGTTACTGGCATTCCTAACTCGTAAATATACATATAGAAACTAGTCCGTGTATTTGAGAGCAAAACGTTCCACTCCTTATTGGATAAGGGGGTCGGCACTGAAAAGGTTTATAGCTCAAATACTTAATCGTTCGCAAGTCGATGAAACTTGATTGGGCGTTAAGTTTATGAGAAGACTTGTATGACATGTTCTTTGATAAGGAGAGTGCCTGTCGAACACTAATGGTTAGTGGGAGCACACGTTATAGGTATGATAATTGGATTAGTATACTCGAACCGACTCACCCTCGATTCGTCACACGGATTTCACTCCGGGACAGTCAATGGCGGAATCGAAAGGTTGTGATAGGTATTTGTGAACCTTCGACTTGAGGATTTAGTAGGGATGTGCTTGTGACGTCAAGATTTTCATTAGAGTAGTTCGACCCTCTAAACCGGAAGGCGGGGGTCAACCTCGACGTGCATCTTGACGGGCAAGTAGCAGGTCCTACTGAATACCAAGATAGAATTCTTTCTCCTGTTAGTGAACGGGTTATATGTCCTATGCGGTTATTGGCAGATGAGATCATAAGTCTTTGGCCAAAGCATTGGAGCTGGCTATATTAGATACACGAGAGCTCGATGATCTCGATTTGCATTAACGCATGCATAGCGTCAAGTACAGATGGGGTTTGACTGACCGTGACCCTATAACTTGATCCGGACATTTGAAAGAAGGGTTTATACGTTTAATGGTATTCACGACAGAATGGTTCTTGAATGATCCCAATCATTCGTTCTCAGTTGGGGTATAGTGTAGGCCGCCAGGCTGGCTAGGTGGTGCTACTACTCTTTGGTTCCTCTCATTTCCGACTCAGACGGACCTACCAAGTCGCATAATAGGATTGACGACGGAATGAATCGAGCTTAATCTCTCATTATGAATATTAGATATTGGATATCTAATTTGGGACATTGGATGTCTAAATTGATTTATTGGATAAATTAATTTACGGCCTAATGAATTAAATAAATTACTGGGTGATTAATTTAATTCATAAATATAATTATTTCTTGGAAAAATTAATTATGTTATTATGTATTTAATGTGATTAATTGATTGGATTAATTAATCGACATAAATACATCGGAACGGAATAGGAGTTTAACTGTTTGGACTCACGGGAGTCCAAAACGAATCGAACTCATCCGATTCCTTCTAGATGGCCACCCCATCACCTACTCCCTTACTTGGTCTTGGTCTACACTTTCAAGGGTGGTGGGCTTGTGACCAATCAATGGGACAAATATCACCCCTTTGTGATATTGTCTAAAGTAGGAGATCTTGGGGAGTTGAATAAGAATATAATGAAGACTCACTTCACTTGCTACCAAGTGATTCCAGCCGTGAGCTTTGGAGAGTGAGAGAGAAAATCATTTTTTCCAAGTCTTCATCATCTTCTTCACTTTTGTTCTCGAGTTTTCTTGGAGAAAATTCAAGATACATTGAGAGAGATATATTATACACTTAGAGTGTAATAATAAAAGCTTCATCACTTGATTCTAGCCGTAACCTTAGAGGTTAATCGGGTGTTGTCATTCCGGTCATTTCTCCGGCGCGTGGCAAGTAGAGACGCGGTGCTTTCGGCGTTGGATCGTTCAAGGACTTGGAGCGGATTGGATTCGTAGAGAACAATCAAAGCTTGGGGAATAGCTCAAGAGAAGGTTATCCATCTAATCAACGGACTACAAGGGTGAGTTTCTATATCTCTTGTGAATTCGTTTTTGATATTCGTATATACGTAGCTCGATCGATCCTCGTAGGGATTCAGATCGAATTAATTTTTGTTTTACCGCTTCCACTGGGCCTTCGTTTTAGGCACCGAATCCCAACAGTAATCTTAATTGAATACAACATAATCTATGAACTGTTCGCAGACGAGTTCTCACAACTAGAGGATTATCAAGTTTTTATACTTGTTGAATATTTCAATTTTTAATCGTAATCAAAATAGTAAAATAGTAAAAGTAGATTACGAGCTGTAATCTTTCAAGACAACAAAGTTTTATTGATACTTGAATTTTAAAGTGCTTAAAGAAAATGAAAGTAATGCATCGTAAAGCATACAGTAGGAGAAATACAAGTACAACTATCAGAAGCTAATCCCTATAATGCTGATGCTTCCAAGTCTTGCGATCATGTTATCTAGTACATGGGTGTTCATGGCCGGTTCCTCTCTACCAGTTTATTAGGGAATCTTTAACTCGGTCCTGTAGATGTTTTGTCCTTCGTAGGAGACATCGTAGGCTGGAATCCAGTCTTCAAGGTGAGTTATCTAATCACCCATCTGACGCTTAGACTTCATTTTGAGTTGCAATGGGACCTTTCCTTATGATAAGAGTCTAGAGAACTCATTGTTGGCATCCTTCAGGGTTTTGAACTGGTTGAACATGGTGGACTCCTTGATGAGAATACAGAAGTATCTTGGCAGTTCATTGTTTTACTATGCCTTAGGTTCTTCTCCTGTAGGCTGCCGATCTGTTGGGATCTTTATCTCGGCAGACTTGGGATCTTGGAACTCAGGTCGAGAACTGATTATCCTCTACTTTTCACTCCTTCACCTGGCCCTTGTTCGGCCAGTCTTCCAATGGCAATTGCAACATTTTCCTCCAGAATAACCTCCATTTCCTTCTCTTTCTCCAGGCGCCACTTTCTTGCACACTCTCTCAACTCTTCCTCCTTTTTGGCAGTATCAAGGTATGAGACTTTGTTGTGAATATCTCGAAGGAGTTCCATAGATACTTCCTTTTTGTCTTTCAGATCAGTGACACTTTTCACCAATCTAGAAACTACTGCATTCAGGTCCTCGATCTTATGATTATGTGCAGTGAGCTTTAATCTTGTAAATTATAGGGCCGCAACAGTCTTTGCTTCAGTGACACGTAGTTTCTCTTGTTCTTATCTCAGGATTCGCTCCAAATGCTGCCTCATTTGATTTAGGGCTTGCCATAATGTTGTGGGCATGAGGCGGAAAGCCTCTTCCACATTTGTGATGTACCTTTGCAGCTCCGGGAGCTCATCCTGAGCTGTTTCCCTCATCCATTCAAGTTCCTTCCCGACATCGTACAAGACCCTGATAGCATCCTGCAAGACCACTGTTTGGCAACCGATAGCTTCGAGTTGCTCGATACGTGCCTCTGTGCGTAAAGCGTGTGGGTGCTATCCTGGAGTCAAACAGTTCTCCAAGCTATTTAAGAAGTACATTGAGATGAGTCTTGTGTGGCTCATCCTCATCAAGGAATTCGTCATGTGATCCAGATGGGGATCCTGTAGAGATAGGAGTGTCAACCTGTTCGGAAGCGGGTGCTTCTGTAGGTTCTGTTGCATTTGCTGTTTGGGAGATAGAATAGATTGATTCCTTCTGTCTTTGTTGGGTATCGGTAATCGGAAATACATGAGGGACCTATTCCTCCTACCGACTCTTAGTGGCAACTGTTCCTGAAGAGGGACTGGTTCCTCTTGTCGGACGGCGCGGGTGGCATCTTCCTCTATTGTCTAGATAGATTCCTCTTGTATGGGAGATGCTTCATGTTGGGTGGAAGTAACAGCTTTTTCATTGGTGACAGGAGGGACTAATTCCTCCTGCTTGTTTTCTTCTTAGGCTACTTCTTCTTGCGGGGTCGGGGAATGATGTTTGCGTTAGGAGTATGCCCTCGAATGCCACTCAGAGGATGTTGAGTGAGGGCATTGTACTTGTTATTATGTAAATCATCAATATAAGGCAATGGATGTTTCTTTATTTATTGGTAGTTACTGGCATTCCTAACTCGTAAATATACATATAGAAACTAGTCCGTGTATTTGAGAGCAAAACGTTCCACTCCTTATTGGATAAGAGGGTCGGCACAAGAAAGGTTTATAGCTCAAATACTTAATCGTTCGCAAGTCGATGAAACTTGACTGGGCGTTAAGTTTATGTGAAGACTTGTATGACGTGTTCTTTGACATGGAGAGTGCCTGTCGAACGCTAATGGTTAGTGGGAGCACACGTTATAGGTATGAAAATTGGATTAGTATACTCGAACCGACTCACCCTCGATTCGTCACACGGATTTCACTCCGGGACAGTCAAGGACGGAATCGAAAGGTTGTGATAGGTATTCGTGAACCTTCGACTTGAGGATTTAGTAGGGATGTGCTTGTGACGTTAAGATTTTCATTAGAGTAGTTCGACCCTGTAAACCGGAAGGCGGGGGTCAACCTCGACGTGCATCTTGATGGGCAAGTAGCAGGTCCTACTGAATACCAAGATAGAATTCTTTCTCCCGTTAGTGAGCGGGTTATATGTCCTATGCGGTTATTGGCAGATGAGATCATAAGTCTTTGGCCAAAGCATTGGAGCTAGTTGTATTAGATACACGACAGGTCGATGATCTCGATTTGCATTAACGCATGCATAGCGTCAAGTACAGATGGGGTTTGACTTACCGTGACCCTATAACTTGATCGGGACATTTGAAAGAAGGGTTTATACGTATACTGGTATTCACGACAGAATGGTTCTTGAATGATCCCAATCATTCGTTCTCAGTTGGGGTACGGTGTAGGCCGCTAGGCTGGCTAGGTGGTGCTACTACTCTTTGGTTCCTCCCATTGCTGACTGAGACGGACCTACCGAGTCGCGCATTAGGATTAACGACGGAATGAATCGAGCTAATTCTCTCATTATGAATATTAGACATTGGATATCTAAATTTCGACATTGGATGTTTAAATCGATTTATCGGATAAATTGATTTACGGCTTAATGAATTAAATATATCACTGGGTGATTAATTTAATTCATGAATATAATTATTACTTGGAGAAATTAATTATTTTATTTTGTATTTGATATGTTTAATTAATTGGATTAATTAATCGATACAAATACATCGGAACGGAATCGTAGTTTATCTGTTTGGGCTCACGGGAGTCCAAAACGAACCGAACTCGTCCATTTTTGCATAGTAGCCCCCCCTTTGTTTCCACTCACTTTCCTCTTGTCTTGTTGCTTTCATTTTATATGAAAGAACATGACATTGTGGGGTTTAAAATCATGTGGCATGATTTGTATTATTAAAGTGAGAGTTGAATAAAGGGAAGAAGACATCTCTCACTTCAACATCCATTCCATTCCAATGTGAGTTTTGAGAGAGAGAGAGAGAGAAAAAACTTTTCTCAAAGTCTTCATCATCTTCTTTAAGTGTTCTTGGTGGTTCTTAGAGAAAAAATCAAGAAATCAAAAGAGAGATATATATTATACACTTAGAGTGTAATAATTAAAAGCTTCATCAAATTGTTCTAGCCATATCCTTGGAGGATAACGAGGTGAGTGTCATTCCGATCATTTTTCCGGCGCGTGGCAAGTAGAGACGCGGTGCTTTCGGCGTTGGATCGTTCAAGGGCTTGAAGTGGAATAGATTCGTAGAGATCAAGCAAAGCTTGGGGAATAGCTCAAGAGAAGGTTGTCCATCTAATCAACGGACTACAAGGGTGAGTTTCTATATCTCTTGTTATTCGTTTTGATATTCGTATATACGTAGCTCGATCGATCCTCGTAGAGATTCGGATAGAATTAATTTTCATTTTACCGCTTCCGCTGGGCCTTCGTTTTAGGCACCGAATCCCAACAGTTTGTCAGTGGATATCCCCTGGCTTTGCTGAGCTTCATCTTAGCGAATTCTCCTTCTTGAGTCTCTCCATGGCTCATCCGAAGAATGGCCTTTAGAGCATCATCGTCGTCGTTGGAGTTGGGGTGATGACTTGGGGTCGGAGCTTTATCATCAGACTGTGATTTCCCTTCCGGTCGAGCCTTCTCTTTTGCCATGAAGTAAGATGTTATGAGCTATTGGCAAAACTGATATTCCCATTTGATCAAGACCTCAACGTTCTGGGTGTCTGTGACATTCAGAGCAAAAAGTTCTTATTCAATCTATTCTTCCCAATTATATAAGGTGTCGTAAGGGGCGACCCAGTATGACTTCCAGATTTTGAAGTGTTCGAAGGCTTCCTCTGTAATACGTCGAGATATTCAGGATTATTACAGCACCGTGAACCCTTGAATTCAGGATTTACTAGGCTAAAAATTTAAAAACAACATTATTAAATACCAACTGTAAATTTTTTTATTAAATCACGAGTATGAAAACTACAAATCGGCCAACATCCGAATATAAATTTCAAAGGAAGAAAAAAACGACAGCATACTCGAGTACTTTATTAAAAATAAAATGAAAATAACAAACCATCCTGGCCATAACATCACTCTGCACCCTCGTCATCATGCAGCTCAAGTGGTTGTTTCCCCGTCCTCCTGTATCCTGAACATAAAACAAATATCCACTCCCGAAAGGGTTAGCACAACAATGCTAGTACAAGTACGATAATTATACAACAACAGATTATTCAATATCTCACGAAGAATAACAACAACAACCTCAATGACAACAATACCAACGATTATCTACCACGAGAAGACTCACAATACCATACACAACATGATAAACATAACATGATACAACATACACATGGTAATTCCAATGATCCAGCATTCACTGCATAGATCCCAAGAGGATACCGTCGGACCAACACAAGGTGGAAAAACCTATCCAATTATCCAGTGCACGCTAGCATAGATCCCAAGATGATCCCGTCGGACCAACACGAGGTGCACATACAACGACACATATGCACGACAACATGTATAACATCAATACATAAAGCATAATTAAAGTACTTGCCTTTGAAAGATGGCAAGAAATAAACACTTCACGACTTCAACAAACTCAAAGGCCGCTCCTTGAATCAACTGTTCGCAAACCTCAAACCTTACAAAAGGAAATAACGACAACTCAACTCACATAATAAAACTAACATACGAACATCTAACGTTCTAATCTGTGGCCGAGTTAACACTCCATCTATGGACGGTTCACGGTTTACCACCTAATGAACACTAGGTCGGCATAATTTAGGAAACTTCAAAAGGTTATAATGGGTACAATGTCGGTATCTATGAATTTCAAGGATATGCATGACATCCCAATTCATACTCCAATCTCGATTATCAACTTCCAATATAAAGTTTCGGCTATTCTCCGATCTATATCAAGAGTACGATTCAAGATATATGAATACTAAAACATACTTTTGAAGGGAGATGATACAACCGTGTTCTAGGTTCACTACTGTTACTACCGACATAACCAATCCATTCTAACCATGAATCATGAAGAAAGTTATCACTTCAAACACCTTTTTATAATCATGAACTAGTCTTAGTAAAACCCCCTGAAATTCATCTTCTTGAATATCTCCATCCTAGGTGATGATATTAACAAGTCATTGGTATATAAGTCATTCGAATTCACCATCCAAAACATGAAACAAATCTCAGAAACTACATACTAGGTTTTAACTCAATAAGGCTCGATTATAATATTCTTACTCATAGAAGTTCTAAACATGATTACCTCAAATTCTCTAAGACATGGTGTCCAACCTAGAAGGTTATTAACAAACTCAATGGTCTCAGTAGTATTTTCATATCATTCTTAAGAACAAGAATCGGAGGTTGGAAGAGTATCAACATACCTTAATATGGAGGAAATAATGAAACACTTGGTAAAACCCGACACCAGAAGCTTGAGTACCAATCCAAGATGCTTCCCAACTTCAAAGACTAAGTAGAGATGCTAAAACAATGTTTATGTTGCAGGAGGGCTCCTGGGTTTGCATAAATCGAACAAGGAACGAAAGAAAACGAGGGTGAAATGAAATGGCGTGATGTCCCATTTATAATGTTCTGAACCTTACGTACATTAACCGCAAAGCATTACGTACGTTATGGTCTTAATGTATGCTATTTGCAATCCTTTACGTACATTAACGTCCGACAGTAGCTCACTGTCTCGTTCCTGGTCTCTCCTTTCATACGTTATCCAAAACCTTTACGCATGTAACCTGAACAACATAACGTACGTTATCTGCCACCTCTAACATATGTTAAGTATCGGTGACCTGCTTTATCAAAAGGCTGTCCAGGTTCACGCCAGAATCTTATCCGATAACATCTCCAACTGGACCATGTGCTCACCAGACTTATCTATCGTTAACTGCCTTAGGTACTCTATGCTTCATCCATAGCGTACGCAATCCGCAGATCTTTAACGTACGTTATGCTAACCTGATAGCGTATGTTATGACGTAGTTGTATGCATGAATTTTGCAAACTCTTCCTAATATGATCATGAATGTTGGAATACAAATACATGGAAATCACACTTCGATTATTGATACCACAAAGTCGAATATTACAAGGTTCAAATACAGATGAAAATACCCAACAATTATCCGGATATTAGATTCTCTCCCTCTAAAAAGAAGTTTCGTCCCGAAACTTAAGATGAAAATAATCCTGGGTATCTTGACTTCATACTTTCCTCCGTCTCCTGAGTGGCTTCTTCAACTCCGTGTCACGACCATTGAACTTTAACCAAGGTGATTGGTTTATTTCTCAATTGTTTGACTCGACTCTCGAGTATCTTGATTGGCTTCTCCTCGAACGTGCCATCATTAGCTACTTTGATGACATGACTGGGATCCGGTATGTACTTCCATAACTGAGATACGTGAAACACATTATGAACATAACTCAGCGATGGCGGAAAGGCCAACCTGTAGGCCAACTCCCCAACTCTCTCAAGAATCTCGAATGGTCCAATATGTCTCGTACTCAGCTTTCCTTTCCTCCCAAAATGAAAAATTCCTCCGGTAGGAGAAACTTTCAGTAGTACGTGACCCCCAATTCCAAACTCTAATAGGCGACGGCGCATATCTGCATAAGACTTCTATCGACTCTGGGCAGTCAACAACCTTTCACGAATCAGAGCTACCTTCTCTTGAGTCTGTACTATCAATTCTGGTTCCGTCCCGATTAAATCAAACGAATCGTCCCAACATAAGGGTGATCTACATCTTCTACCATACAATGCATCGAAAGGTGCCATCTTAATAGAAGCATGCCAACTATTACTGTAAGTGAATTCAATCAATGGCAGATGAGTTTCCCAATCAGTCGACCAGTCTAAGGCACAAGCTCTCAACATGTATTCCACTATTTGAATAGTTCTCTCAGATTGTCCATCAGTTTGAGGATGATAAGCTGTGCTAAAGTTCATCTCGGTTCCCAAGGCTCTATGAACTGCTTTCCAAAAATGTGACACGAAGCAACCATCTTGATCAGAAATAATGGTCTTTGGTGTACCATGCAATCGGACTATCTCCGCAATAAACACTCGTGCCAACTTGTCTGGTGTTACGTATTTTCTGTAAACGCAAGTGCACGTTGTCCTAAACAAGTAATAAAGTGATAAGTAAAGTATCATTCCCTCGAGGACTGATGTACTAATTACCAATTCACTTGTATTTCTAATTTTATTTGAACGACCGAAAAATTTGTGGTTAATTACCTATAGAAAAACGAAAGACTATAATAAACCAGGAAATCAATTATCCGATAAAAGGAGATCAAATAGGAGAAGAATCTAGGATTAAGAATTTACCTCGATTAATCCAAATTAATCTTGATTTATATAATTATATAATTTCCCAATTAATTGAAAGCGAAGATTATAATTTAATCTGATGCCCTCGGGGTCAGTAGAATTTTCCAAAGCAAATAATTCACTCTATTCCTAGGTGAGTTAATTCGACATTGGCCAAAAAGTTCTATAATCTTCAAAACATCGAGCTTCATAATTCTTATGAGTATATTCCTATCTCACAAGACAAAATTATTTTCACCCAATAATCACTACTCACTATTTTCTTCCGATTTAAGTTAAGCAGCTAGAACAATTCAATCATTGGCCACACAATTGAAAGCATTAAGAACAATCGGGGAGAACTCAATAGAAAAGGGCTATCATTGATTTAATGCGAATGCAAATAATGTAAAATCAAGAATGAATTCGTCAGAATCTTGGTTTTATCTCAATTCTAGAATAAAGGGATCTAGCCCGACATGGTAGAAAATAATACACAAATACTTGAATTAAACATAAGTTTGAAGAATTTCAAACATGATTAAAGAACTTGTCCTCCTCCGTTCTCTAGTCTTCGCCCTTTGCTGCTAGGTATTCTCCTATTCTTCCTTCGATACCTCCTTTTCTGACCTTCTATAGGCTTTTATAACCATTTCCTTTCTCCAAAATGCGTCCGAGGATTAGGTCTAGTCCGTCTCCAAAACGGCCAAAATCGCAAGGTAAAATCAGGGTTCCCGCCGCCGTGGGCTGCGGCCCGGAATAAGTGTGCCGCGGCCCTAGCCATGCCGCCGCCCAGGTCTGGGCAAAATTTCAGTATGGGCCGCGGACCGTAGCAAGTGTGCCGTGGCCCCGGTACATATTGTACCGATTGCTCCGTGTTGTGCCTTGTGACGCGGCCTAGCTTCGGTGCGACGCGGCCCTCTATCGAAAATTGTCGTTTTTGGCCTGTTTTTCTTCGTTTAAGCTTCAGGACTCTAATTTCCTTCAAAAACATGTAAACATAATACAATAAGAGCTCATTTACGCAGATTTAAACTCAAAATGGAGATAAAATAATGACAATAAAGCGTACAAAATAACATGTAACAAATACCCCCAAACTTAAGCCTTTGCTTGTCCTCAAGCAAAAATCGATTTCAAGCAGACTATAAGTATTGTGGTAAGTCGTGCCAATCCGTAGCGCTCAACTTATTAATACTACCGTGAAAATCTCGAAGAATAATACGAATAACGTACTAGTGAGTCACAGTACCGACAATGATTCCTCAAGGAAACCATTTCTCACTACAACATTATAGGCCTATTGCGACACACGCTCATGCGACAGTGTCACTGAACTACCACACTTATGCTTCTAGTGTCATATATTTGCATCATTTATGCGTCACATACATATTGTGTTGTAGTTTAGTGACACACGCGCGACACTCCTTTTTATGTCTCGAAATTACGACAATTTATTTGCGACACCTCCATCAAATGTCATAATTATACCACATTTTTAGAACAATGTTGCATCTAGTGTCGTATATTTGCATCACTTGTGTGTCACATACATATTGCGTCGTAGTTTAGTGACACACGCGCGACACTCGTTCTGTGTCTCAAAATTGAGACAATTTATTTACGACACCTCAATCACATGTCATAATTATACCATATTTTTAGAATAGTGTTACATCTATTGCCGTATATTTACGTCATTTGTGCGTCATCTATATTTTGTATCGTATTGTAGTGACATGGATGCGACACTCATTTTTGTGTTTCTAAATTGTGCTGATTTATTTATGACGCCTCAATAAAATGTCACTATTATACCATAGTTTTAGAATAGTGTTGCATCTAGTGTCGTATATTCACGTCACTTGTGTGTCACATACATATTGTGTCGCAATTTAGTGACACACGCGCAACACTCGTTTTCATGACTCTAAATTGCTACAATTTATTTGTGACACATTAATCAAATGTCATAGTTATACCATATTTTTAGAATAACGTTAAATCTAGTGTCGTATATTCATGTCATTTGTGCGTCATCTATATTTTGTGTCGTATTTTAGTGACACGGACGCCGACACTCATTTTTGTGTTTCTAAATTGTGTTATTATTTATGAGACCTCAATAAAATGTCACTATTATACAATACTTTTAAATTGGTGTTGCAAAGGAATGGCACACATTGCATCACTTTTTGTTATGGAGTTTGTACTAGTGGCACAAAAATAACAATAAAAAATAATTTTAAATACCAACAAATATTTCACTAAAATCTAAGTCAAAATCAAATTTAACTGATCTGTAAGCTCTAAATTTTCAGAGGATAAACTTTCGCCCTCATATCTTCATGGACGAAGAAACAACGTCGTTTTAAGTATTTTGAAAAATTCCGGCTACATTGATGTAAATTGTACAACGTCGGGAAAATTAGGACTATGACTACAAAATTTATTTGGGACTGATTCAGTCCAATAGTTGTGGGACTATTTATGATTTAAACTCTGCTGATATTTGTAACACCCCCAATCCACTCAGGGATATTACACGCCGCAGACCCTCTCCTCGAGGATCTACCAGGCTGGTAACAACATTTAACATCTCGACAATGCCTTCAAGGCAAAAATGACTCAGTAGACCGATTTGGTCTTTCAATAAATACATACAACTCGAATACAACTCATGCCCACGCAGGGGTCAAAATACAACCACACCCGTACAACGGGAAAAATATAGCAGCGGAAAATAAAGTACAACTAGACCAATACGACATCAACGGATCCTCGTGTGATTAGTATCGTTCATCTTTCATCATCCTTCGTGCCAACCCTATGCCATGCTCCAAAACCTGAATGCAAAAATAGACATCCACCCCCCGAATACTCGGGGGTTAGCAAAACTCCACTGTTTTGCTAGTGCAAGTATAAAATACGAAAACAAGCCATACATATCATACTCCACAAAAGCAGTTAATCACGAATATACTTCCCGAGAAAATTTACTTGATCAAACCATTCAAAACGTGAAAGGTAGGAAATAACCCAATGTCCATATTACAAAACATTTTACGATCTCGGGAGTTTTAGAAAACATTTGGGATATAAGAATTCTAAAACCTTTCGAAAACATTTAGGGACACAGCCCAAAGGTCATTTTCCAAAATTCAAGTTCCGGTAACAATACGCAGGGTCCACAACCCATTTCACAAAACACGGGGTCCGTGACCCAAATCACAATTCACATGTTCCTAAGGATTATTCGTGTCCCGTGCTAACAAGCCACGAACCTCAGATGCTCCCGAAGAACAAACCCGAGTGAATAACCCAATAGGAAAAACATATCAAATCACATGTCTCCACGACACGAATATCACAAACAAACCACAACCATAAGTTATCCCGGCATCGCGCTAACAAGCCACGAACCTCGGAGTCCCCGCAAGACATACCCGATGATAACCCCACAAGTTATCCCGGCATCGGGCTAGCAATCCCCGGACCTCGGAGTCCCCGCAAGACATACCCGCATTGGATAACCTTACGGTTTCGCCCGACCCATACTAGCAAGTATGGATCCCGGAGATTCAACAATCCTACCCGGAGGCACATCACATACATTAAGCACACAACAATAATCACTTATCAATCCAAACAACATTAAGCATCACAAACTCCTTTCAAGGAGTAACAACTAATATCACACACATTACGTTCTTACCGAACGAGTACATAATAACAGTACGTAATCCCCGACAAAGGATTACGGTCTATCAAACTCACTCGAATTGATCATATTATCTTTCAACATACAAAACCAACACACATATTCCGAGAATACATATTCACGAAGTATACGAATTATCGTTGAAAGACAACATTTATCGAGAACATACCAATCCCTTTTTACGTTCATTAAATATCGGATTTCGCATAAAATCAATTATCAATAATTATGCTGATGAAATATGAAATGTATGGGCAAGATACTTGCCTCAAAATCGGTACGCAAGTATTCCGACGAACACGGCTCAACCGGAAAGCTTCGAAACGCCCAAAGCTATCGAAACGGAAGGCGGCGGCGAGCGAAAGGGTTCAACACGGTTTCTTCACAAGAAACTCGACCTAACAACAATATAATCAATAAATCATCGATCATACGAGGAAGGATAATCGTAGAACGCCCGAAAACCCCTCTAAGACATTCTAGGACACCTTCAAGGCGTCGGTCAAGAACTCGACTCAAACAACGAATCGATACGATCCAACCATGGAATAATAAAGGAAATGATATAATACATCTAAATAGTCATCAATCCATCAAAATCCTACGTTAAATCGGATTAAAGCGAACGAAATCGAACAAAATACCCAAAATCCCCAAAATTAGATTTCTAGAAAATCGACGATTCGCTCGATCAAAGGATGTTATAGGACGGATGATTGATGATATGAACCTCCAAACTTCATGTATATGTTGTTAAACAACATGGCTACAAGATTGAAACACTCCAAGTGCGGAAGAAGATAAGAAGAAGGTGAAAAATGGCAAGAAAAAGCGTCTGCGGGGCCTTTTATAGGGGTTGGTGCTGCCGGACACGGCCCGTGCCGATCGGCACGGTCGTGTTGCACACCGGCGACAGGACTCGGCCGTGTCCTGCTTGACACGGTCGCGGCGCGTAGGGCCATCCGATAGCGACCCGTCAAGCGGTGACTTCGGCGCGACTTCGGCCGTGTCACGGGACACGGTCGGGCGTCTTGGCGATCGTTCCAGGCTTATCCGGAAGAGTACGGCACGGGCCGTGTCGGACGACACGGCCGAGTCTGGTCGGCAGAAACTTTGGCATTTTCCGGACGAGTACGGCACGGGCCGTGTCGGACGACACGGCCGAGTTCGGCCGGCAGTGATCGGCCAATAACGAGCGGGTGAGCTAAAACGACCATAACTCTCTCGTCCGGACTCCGATTGACTCACCGTTCGAACCATTGGAAAGCTAACTCGATGATCTATAATATTGCAAAGATTCAGAATTTTTGGGGTTACCAAAAATTAATGGTGACTTTACAAAGTCGAACTCATACTTAGAAAAGTCGATTAAGGACACGGAACTCAATAAAACGACACCGAAACGAACTCGGATGACAAAAAGTGCAGAATTAATCATTCTCGAAATGACGAAAGGTCATGAGCGAGTCGTCAAAACGGACTTCCGCCGAAAAAAAAGAAAATTACCGAAATTCGAAATTGCGGATATTACATTCTACCCTCCTTAAAAGAAGTTTCGTCCCGAAACTTAAAACAAGTAGGGAGAAGCAATATCCCGCCAGGAAAACTCAATGAGATACGCAAGAAACGCGTAACTAATGCCAAACGGCGAAACGTTACATACAACGCAACGGAATATACGGTGTGAAAACACGCTCCACGACGACCAACACAACGTCGCCGTTAGGGACATGATAAAATCAACAAGTGACAAACGTCATCAAATAGATAATACAATCAAGTCAATTATCCGAACAATCACAAAACACTAAGCACCGTGCATGGTTGAGAAAACGAAAAAATAAACACAAAACGATCCACTTCGAATAAAAGAACTTTATCTCCGAGATTCGAAACAACCGGGTAAGGAAATAACATAACATACAACTGATAGACCACGCCCCTCAGGGACTCCTCGGAGTTGGTCCTGATTTCAGTGCTCAAATCCGTGCCTCGGAAGGCTCGGTGACCAACTCGCAAAACTGAACTCGGTGTCCCTCAAGCCCGCACTTGTAACACGTTACTAGCGGAGAAGGGCAATGTGCACGGACATGCCCTGCCACATTGCAGTTAAAACACCTCCTGGCTTTACCAGGAGTCAAAACAGAAGACTTAGAACTCTCAGTCCCACGCAACGAGCGACAGAGCTTCACAGCCGAAAGACTACGACGTTGCGAACTAGAAACACCAACTCCTGCACTATCCACAAGGTCATTGGACTTCCTCTGCTTCTTCGACTCGGGCACACGCTCCGACGATAACGAAGCTAATTCACGGGCCAATGCTCGATCTTGGTAGTCCCTCAACGAAGTGCAAGTGAGTCCCGACATATACACGCGAATCTCTGGCTTCATTCGTCTGTCAAAATGAAAGATCCTCTCTTCCTCGGTTCTCACCCGATCTCGCACATAACTGAGTTGTTTGCTATAGTCGATGATAGCTTTGTGACATCAAACATCTTGCGGTTACGCCGAATAAAATTCGTGAATCCTCTGCTCTCTAATCGGTTTGATGAACTCGGCTTCCATAAATGCCCGGAACTCCGCCCACGTGACATCACGATCATGAGGCTTATGACCTCCCACCAATTAGCGGCATCTTTGTCAAGAAGGTCTTTGCGCAATAGGTACCTTTCGCTCTTCGGGACAATCGACAACCTCGAATATCTTTCCCAATGGAAAAGCCAACCATCCCACCCAACGCATCCGCAACACCGCGAATCGAGGGGATTCATACGAATTACCTCCCGAAGCCACCGGTTTGCACCGGTGTTCGAGTCACATCTGTAATGCGCTGAACTACGAGTCAATCGAGTCATATGTGTAGCTACCTGCTGTAAAATAGTAGCGACACCGATACGATATCATCACCGGCGGCATGATCTCGACCACGCGTCCGATTGCCACGACTACGACCTCGGCCCCTCGGCATACCGAATAAGTAATTACTCGGCTGTAAAAATCATAACATATACCACATACAACAATTTCCATCGTAAAGCAACATGCATACTAAAATCATAGCAACGACGGTATCGTTCAGCAATCTCAATGGCCCGAACGATAACCAGCACATAATCACAAAACATCATGGAACAATCACACATATACACGAACATACCAACCCAAGCTTCAACAGCTCACACTCGTGTGTCAACACGCAAATCACCACGAGGCGATAAACAGTAAACACCAGTTCACACCTCTCACAGAGGGCTAGTACAACAAATGCGTGGCAACGCCTCGACGTTCATGCCACCAATTCGATCACAATTCGGGGTTAACACCGTAACGAAAGTTCGAAAACCATACACGCATTTCCGGTCCGCAAACAGGAATGATAGGTTTTAAAAACGAGAACCACCTTTTGAAAACAGTATGGAAACAACAGTTGATCTTGAGTATCATTTTACAAAAAGTAGTACAAACACCATTATCGAGACTTTGAAAATCATCTAGCGTTTGAACAAAAATGAGGACACCTTTCCTTTAGTGAAAAACTTTCAAAAATATTCGACCCTTGGGTCTAAGCAACTGCATTTGAAAATATCTCAAAAATATTTTTGGTCCTCAACCGGAAATTTTTTTGAAATGTATTGCGGCATTAGAAAACACCTTGAAAACACCGCAAGAAAATAATTCGTTTTAAAAGTACGTCTCGAATTTTAATTTTTCTAAGATACTCAAGGTTTTCAAAAATAATTCAATGGGCTAGAATGTCCAAAAATTTCACGTAATTACAAGGAACAATATAGCGCCGTGGGTCCCGCGCCGGAACCCACCAGGCAAAAAAAACCATTTACAAAAACGCCAAATAGGCCGATGACGGTAATATTTCAAAAACTCACAGAAGCCATTTAGAAAATAATAAATACCGTCATAAGAATTTCGCCAAAACGATCAAGGCCGTAATGCCAAAAACTCGGTTAAGGAATTGGTTTTCAAAATAAAACTCAGTCGGTAAAATACCGAAAGCCATTAAAGAAGAACGCACGCAGCGGATAAAAAGAAATAAAGTCAAACATGCACAAGACAGCAACATTACTCCTCATATGAACGAAAAAATGGGAGTTAAATAATCACATATCACGAAATCAAAATCCATAAGAGGATTCCGTCACTTAACAAATAATCATAAAAATAGCTCGTGTCACACGAGGCACAACACAAAGAAGGGAGACTTACATTCACAGGTCGCACGAAGATGATGATCGCCCACGATACTAATCACGACCAACAAACTCAGACGACGCGTCGCGACACGACTTAGTCAGACAAAATCCGACGAGACAAAAACTCAATAGACACCACTAACCCGACAGCCTAGGTTTCCATAACCTAATCTCCGATACCATTCTGTAACACCCCCAATCCACTCAGGGATATTACACGCCGCAGACCCTCTCCTCGAGGATCTACCAGGCTGGTAACAACATTTAACATCTCGACAATGCCTTCAAGGCAAAAATGACTCGATGACCGATTTGGTCTTTCAATAAATACATACAACTCGAATACAACTCATGCCTGCAGGTCAAAATACAACCACACCGTACAACGGAAAAATATAGCAGCGGAAAATAAAGTACAACTAGACCAATACGACATCAACGGATCCTCGTGTGATTAGTATCGTTCATCTTTCATCATCCTTCGTGCCAACCCTATGCCATGCTCCAAAACCTGAATGCAAAAATAGACATCCACCCCGAATACTCGGGGTTAGCAAACTCCTTTGTTTTGCTAGTGCAAGTATAAAATACGAAAACAAGCCATACATATCATACTCCACAAAAACAGATTAATCACGAATATACTTCCCGAGAAAATTTACTTGATCAAACCATTCAAAACGTGAAAGGTAGGAAATAACCCAATGTCCATATTACAAAACATTTTACGATCTCGGGAGTTTTAGAAAACATTTGGGATATAAGAATTCTAAAACCTTTCGAAAACATTTAGGGACACAGCCCAAAGGTCATTTTCCAAAATTCAAGTTCCGGTAACAATACGCAGGGTCCACAACCCATTTCACAAAACACGGGGTCCGTGACCCAAATCACAATTCACATGTTCCTAAGGATTATTCGTGTCCCGTGCTAACAAGCCACGAACCTCAGATGCTCCCGAAGAACAAACCCGAGTGAATAACCCAATAGGAAAAACATATCAAATCACATGTCTCCACGACACGAATATCACAAATAAACCACAACCATAAGTTATCCCGGCATCGCGCTAACAAGCCACGAACCTCGGAGTCCCCGCAAGACATACCCGATGATAACCCCACAAGTTATCCCGGCATCGGGCTAGCAATCCCCGGACCTCGGAGTCCCCGCAAGACATACCCGCATTGGATAACCTTACGGTTTCGCCCGACCCATACTAGCAAGTATGGATCCCGGAGATTCAACAATCCTACCCGGAGGCACATCACATACATTAAGCACACAACAATAATCACTTATCAATCCAAACAACATTAAGCATCACAAACTCCTTTCAAGGAGTAACAACTAATATCACACACATTACGTTCTTACCGAACGAGTACATATTAACTGTTCGTATTCCCCGACAAAGGATTACGGTCTATCAAACTCACTCGAATTGATCATATTATCTTTCAACATACAAAACCAACACACATATTCCGAGAATACATATTCACGAAGTATACGAATTATCGTTGAAAGACAACATTTATCGAGAACATACCAATCCCTTTTTACGTTCATTAAATATCGGATTTCGCATAAAATCAATTATCAATAATTATGCTGATGAAATATGAAATGTATGGGCAAGATACTTGCCTCAAAATCAGTGCAAGTATTCCGCGAACACGGCTCAACCGAAAGCTTCAAACGCCCAAAGCTATCGAAGCGGGCGGCGGCGAGCGAAAGGGTTCAACACGGTTTCTTCACAAGAAACTCGACCCTAACAACAATATAATCAATAAATCATCGATCATACGAGGAAGGATAATCGTAGAACGCCCGAAAACCCTCTAAGACATTCTCTAGGACACCTTCAAGGCGTCGGTCAAGAACTCGACTCAAACAACGAATCGATACGATCCAACCATGGAATAATAAAGGAAATGATATAATACATCTAAATAGTCATCAATCCATCAAAATCCTACGTTAAATCGGATTAAACGGACGAAATCGAACAAAATACCCAAAATCCCCAAAATTAGATTTCTAGAAAATCTGACCTGATTCGCTCGATCAAAGGATGTTATAGGACGGATGATTGATGATATGAACCTCCAAACTTCATGTATATGTTGTTAAACAACATGGCTACAAGATTGAAACACTCCAAGCTGCGGAAGAAGATAAGAAGAAGGTGAAAAATGGCAAGAAAAACGTCTGCAGGGCCTTTTATAGGGGTTGACTGCCTGCCGGACACGGCCCGTGCCGATCGGCACGGTCGTGTTACGGTGGCCGACAGGACTCGGCCGTGTCCCGCTTGACACGGTCAGCGCGTAGGGCCATCCGATAGCGACCCGTCCGGCGGTGACTCGGCACGACTCGGCCGTGTCACGGGACACGGTCGGGCGTCGCGGCGATCGTTCGAGCTTATCCGAAGAGTACGGCAGGCCGTGTCGGACGACACGGCCGAGTCTGGTCGGCGAAACTTTGGCATTTTCCGGACGAGTGCACGGGCCGTGTCGGACGACACGGCCGAAGTTCGGCCGGCGTGATCGCCAATAACGAGCGGGTGAGCTAAAACGACCATAACTCTCTCGTCCGGACTCCGATTGACTCACCGTTCGAACCATTGGAAAGCTAACTCGATGATCTATAATATTGCAAAGATTCAGAATTTTTGGGGTTACCAAAAATTAATGGTGACTTTACAAAGTCGAACTCATACTTAGAAAAGTCGATTAAGGACACGGAACTCAATAAAACGACACCGAAACGAACTCGGATGACAAAAAGTGCAGAATTAATCATTCTCGAAATGACGAAAGGTCATGAGCGAGTCGTCAAAACGGACTTCCGCCGAAAAAAAAGAAAATTACCGAAATTCGAAATTGCGGATATTACAATATTTATTAATCGAATCTATGGTTGATAATGAGCAGATATGTACGATCACACAAAAATGTGATCCCAGATGATCATTATGGCAGTGGATCGATATTTGCTACAATGAGCACATTTCTTCTCGCACCTAAATTTGAAGCATCATTGCACTTAACTAATCAACTATATAGCTCAAGATATGCAATCTACTGAAAGAAAATCAAAATTTACTAGCATCATATCTCAAGAATATGATGGAACGCATCTATCGAACTGCACAGTATAAACAACTCAGGGCCGAACCAAAACTGCCCAAATGGGCTCTAGATATAGAAATGTCACAACTTTATTTAAAGAAGATTGTACTAATAAGAAACCAAAGTCTACTGGGGAAACATCATAAAATCTGACATCCTTTTTCAGTCAGATGTGTATTTCTTCAAAATACTAGGCAAAGGTCAACTCTTAAAACATATTCTCATATTTCTTTCGAAAAGGTTAGTTCAATATGCTAGAATATAACTCAGCTTCATACGGAGTCACAAACAGCTGGATTTCCTGAAAGTTACTGTTTGAGACGAATGATTGGGTACGAGGATTAGCCGACTGATGTCCTCCTGACAGCCAGAATTCCGAAGAAGAGAGAGGCACACCTTCTGGGATCGTATTATGATGCAATACAGGCTGAGTTGTACCGTTTTCATGTATTGGATATTGTGGTGGCATGTGCGTGTTTTCTGGTCCACATGACTATATCAGTTAATCGGATCAACCTAGTCGATTTTCACGCTAGCTTTACTTCGTATTGGAATCAAGAATGAATATAACTTCAGTGTAAACTTACATAATAACCAATAAACTACTAATATAATTTGAAGGTCTCGGGTTCGAGTCCTCCGCGATGCAACCTTTAAATTTATGTGATAATTTAATATATAGTAATAATTTGCTTTAAAAAAAATTAGAGAAAAAGGAAACTACTAATAATTTGTCATATGTATAGCATAATCTTATATAAATGTTCTTCAACAACAAAAAATAATGATTATATCAGTTAATCGGATCAACCTAGTCGATTTTCATGCTAGCTTTACTTCGTATTGGAATCAAGAATGAATATAACTTCAGTGTAAACTTACATAATAACAAATAAACTACTAATATAATTTGAAGGTCTCGGGTTCGAGTCCTCCGCGATGCAACCTTTAAATTTATGTGATAATTTAATATATAGTAATAATTTGCTTCAAAAAAAATTAAAGAAAAAGGAAACAACTAATAATTTGTCATATGTATAGCATAATCTTATATAAATGTTCTTCGACAACAAAAAATAATGATTATATAAGTTAATCGGGTCAACCTAGTCGATTTTCACGCTAGCTTTACTTCGTATTGGAAACAAGATTGTATATAACTTCAGTGTAAACTTACATAATAACAAATAAACTACTAATATAATTTGAAGGTCTCGGGTTCGAGTCCTCCGCGACGCAACCTTTAAATTTATGTGATAATTTAATATATAGTAATAATTTGCTTTAAAAAAAATTAGAGAAAAAGGAATCTACTAATAATTTGTCATATGTATAGCATAATCTTATATAAATGTTCTTCGACAACAAAAAATAATGATTATATCAGTTAATCGGATCAACCTAGTCGATTTTCACGCTAGCTTTACTTCGTATTGGAATCAAGAATGAATATAACTTCAGTGTAAACTTACATAATAACAAATAAACTACTAATATAATTTGAAGGTCTCGGGTTCGAGTCCTCCGCGATGCAACCTTTAAATTTATGTGATAATTTAATATATAGTAATAATTTGCTTCAAAAAAAATTAAAGAAAAAGGAAACTACTAATAATTTGTCATATGTATAGCATAATCTTATATAAATATTCTTCGACAACAAAAAATAATGATTATATAAGTTAATCGGGTCAACCTAGTCGATTTTCACGCTAGCTTTACTTCGTATTGGAAACAAGACTGTATATAACTTCAGTGTAAACTTACATAATAACAAATAAACTACTAATATAATTTGAAGGTCTCGGGTTCGAGTCCTCCGCGACGCAACCTTTAAATTTATGTGATAATTTAATATATAGTAATAATTTGCTTTAAAAAAATTAAAGAAAAAGGAAACTACTAATAATTTGTCATATGTATAGCATAATCTTATATAAATGTTCTTCGACAACAAAAAATAATGATTATATCAGTTAATCGGGTCAACCTAATCAATTTTCACGCTAGCTTTTCTTCGTATTGGAAACAAGATTGTATTTAACTTTTTTTCACCGTCACTAATCTCTCCTTTTCTTTTCTAAATAATAATAAAAATTTTGTAAAGAACTCTAATTCTTTTCTTTTCTTTTCTTTTTTATTATTGCTACAATAATAAAAATAGTAGCAAAGAACTCTAATTCCTTATTTTGAGGAAAAAATCACATGTATTCTTCTTTCTCCAACCTTCACTAGCGGTCGACAGAAAGAAGCCTATTTTGAGGAAAGAAGCCATGTATGGCATACGACGGATAAAGGAAAATTTTGATTATGGCTGATTCCTTGATTCCTTTTATAATACATCTATAGAAAAGGAAAATTTGCTTATCATATATTTCATTCCCTCTGCGAGAAATCGAGAAATTGCGGGAGAGTAGAAACTCATTCGTAGCCCTAATTTTCCACAATCATCATGAATCAAATCGGCAGAGAGGTAAGACTCGATTTCAACTATTTTTTCTTTTTCTTTTTTCTTTTTCCAAAGACTAATCAAAGAAAAAATCTGTGCAGCTCGGTTGTTTTGTATGGTTAATCTCATACATGAATTTAAGAGTGACAACTTGAAAATATTGTAGTTGTGGTTCCTGCTGTGAAGAAACCACAGCAGGAAAATATTTAGGAAGTAACAGTATCATTTCTTTTTCTTGAAAATATTTGTTTGCAGACACCCATGGCTCCTGCTGTGAAGAAACCTCGACGCTCAATCGGGCCAATGCTAGACACCATAGTTCCTGAAACACAGAACCAAGCTAATACCAATAATGGTTCTGACTCAGGTGGATCATTTTCCGACAACAATTCAGGGACCAATGATACTACCCAAAGCCCATTTGATGATACTGGAAATGAAAACGGTGATGATGAGCCTCATGTTACTGAAGATGATGCCAACAGTCGAGGTAAACTAAACTGTTATGTTTTATTTATCTATTTAAAATAATAAATTTATTATTAAACTCTTAAAAACAAAACTGATTAATAGGTTTAGTGAGAAGAGGACAGGCCAAAGTGGGATACGAATGGGGTACTGGAAAAGTTTTGATTTTAGAATTAGATTCCGAAAATAATGTTGTTGGGAACAATGCGGCTATGTTTTCATCTCAATTGGGTATTCTGGCCAAGGATGGAAACAAGTTACCTCTTTCGTATACGGACTGGAGGGCAGTTCCTAATATACAAAAAGACCTTGTGTGGGCTGAAGTGAAGGTATGTATATTCAAATTTTAGTGTTATTTTCAATATAGTAGACGAACTTGGATAGGTCAAGGTTCATTTCCTTAAAAATAAGGTAGAATCCATCTTATTTATCGAAAGCATTAAGCAACCTGCTTAACAAATCCATGTCAAATGTAATTCATCTTTAACATGCACATTTTTTATTATTACATTATACGCT
This sequence comes from Orobanche coerulescens, assembly GCA_033398695.1. NCBI lineage: Eukaryota > Viridiplantae > Streptophyta > Magnoliopsida > Lamiales > Orobanchaceae > Orobanche > Orobanche coerulescens. The sequence goes on from CM065814.1 coordinate 91,907,773, forward strand.
ACTTAGTGGATGCTCTTACCACTTGAGCTAACCCACTTTGTCTTTGACAAGTAAATCTTCCGTTCACAATGCAAATGAATGTGTTACTTTTTAATTAGTTCGAACATTAGCAAATGAGCCCAACAAAGGAGACGATGTAAGGTCAAAATTATGTATCAGGCAAATAAAACATTCCAATGCATGCTCTCCATATGACATAGAACAAAATATGTATAAGTCTTCTTATTTAAATGTATGCTTTTATATTTTGCTCGTAGGATAATGCTAACTTGACTGATAGCTACAAGAAGAATTGTATGAAGAAACTCGGGAAGCTCTGGAAAGATTGGAAAAACAGACTAAAAGCAAAATTTTATACTCCTTCTCGATATGATAAAAGCAGTGTACTATCCAAATGTCCACCAAGAGTGGAAGCTGATCAATGGCCATTATTGGTGAACCATTGGAGCTCTAATGGTGCAAAGGTTAGCTAACTTATTTTAAATATATACATATATACATACAGGGGAGATTATAATAGAAACCATCTCCCATATGTTAACTAATTACCATTATAGATTTCAGATTTTTTTTTTGGATTAAAAGTATTTATCCACTCTAATATTAGCCTATTCACCAATATAGTAATACATATCCATCTCAAATTGTTGAAACCAAAAGAGACTTGGCTGGTGGTAGAACTGCAACAGCCCCTCTTTCAGAACTAGAATATTTCCTATAAACCCCCTTCAGTTTCTGCCCACTCGCCGCCATAGAATGAAAACAAACCAGCAGGTTAGCACATTTCATAATCTCTTGTTCTGACTTGGCTAGTAGCTTATTTTATTTTATATCGTGACCTGCATTTTCGACGAGTTTTTATCTATTATTTATCATTATTGGAAGCTTCACATTATAATATTAACATTTGTTTCTTTGTTAATTGACAGAAGCTTAGTAAAGCCAATAGAAATAGCCGAAAACATGTTCAGCTGCCACTAGAGATGTTAAATGGGCTAGCCCTAGCGGTTCCGGGCTAGCCCTAGCGGGCTTCGGGCTAAACAGTCCGGGCTAAAAAAGCCCGGATTTAAACGGGCTAGGAAATATTGGCCCTAACCCTAACCCTAACGGGTTTCGGGCTAAACGGGCTAAACGGGCTAAATATTTAAAAAATTTATTTTTTATTTTTTTATAAGTAAAAAAAAAATAACAATATATTTTATATATATAGTAACAACTATACTATAATAAATATAACAAAAAATACACTTTTATGTATGTATATATATATATATACACACTATATTAACAAATACAGTAATAATATATATTATATATAATATTAATATATATTATATATATATATATATATATCGGGCTTCGGGCTAGCCCTAGCGGGCCAGCTAGCTAGCAAGCTTTGGCTAAACGGTCCGCCAAAAAGCCCGGATTTAAACGGGCTAGGAAATATCGGCCCTAACCCGGTTTTTTGGCGGGTTAAACGGGCCAGCCCTACGGGCCCGAGCCCGTTTAACATCTCTAGCTGCCACCTAGAATGGGAAGAAAAGATATGACATGTGTTAAAGAAGAGGCAGTATACATTTTTTATTTATTTTTATATAAATCATCTTATAAATAAATCATTCTATATACTCAGAGAAGTGCCTTCTTCTTTATTTGGTAAAGTTTTTAATGTTACCCCGCCTTGAGGTACTCAAGCTTTAGACAGTAAGAAAAGTTTTTCTTACCTTCTGTTGAAAACTTTGGGTTTTGAGTTCACTAAAGTACCTAACATTTATAAATGTTGGGTGTTTGCACTTGGAAAATGGAGTAAAATTTATCTGGTAGTTGCTACAGCCTGTTAATACCATTTGATTAGAGCATCCTTTTTTTTTCTTTTTTTTTCTTTTTTTGTTCTATTTATCATTATTATTATTATTTATTTATTTATTTATTTGCGAAGAGATATGTTTAAAGTGTATGTACTCCATGTCCTCATCAACATCAGCATGCTTTTATAGGGTAAGGAGGTTTGGATCAGTTTTTCTCTGTACAATAATATAAGTTGCAAGCAAGTCATGTGAGTACATTGTAAAATCAGTCATGTGACAGCAATATCAGTTTTTGTAGTAGTGTATTGTACACTGATTATAATTATTATTGTCCCAATGAGGAGATATATGTACACTGTTATTATGTACACTGATTATGTGCACTGATTATAATTATTATTGTAGTAGTGTACATTCATTTTGTAGTAGTGTCCCACTGAGGAGATAACAATATTTTTATTGTTTAGGTATTTGTTGAAAAATCATGTTCGCTCTCGTAGTCACTGATTATAATTATTATTGTCTCAATAGTTTCGTCGGGAGCATGGTAAATAATCTTCAAAGATAGATTTGTTTATTTGTTCAAGAAACGGTAAAGTTGGAAAACCCCTTGATACTCAAACTGAAGAAAAGATTGTAAGTACTCATATTTTCGCTCTACGTTGAATAATTTTGATTTTCATTTCATTTATTCTCATTCAATTTTGACATATACTCTTTGCACCTCATTGGGCTATTGATTTGTATAAGATGGTTTTATTTTGAGTTTTGAGATATAATATTTGTTTTAGGCTAAGTTGAAAGAGTTGAAGAGGAAGTTGTGTAACACCCCCAATCCACTCAGGGATATTACACGCCGTAGACCCTCTCCTCGAGGATCTACCAGGCTGGTGACAACATTTAACATCTCGACAATGCCTTCAAGGCTACAATGACTCAGTAGACCGATTTGGTCTTTCCACAAATACATACAACTCAAATACAACTCATGCCCACGCAGGGGACAAAATACAACTACACCCGTACAACGGGAACAATACAAATGGAAAATAAAGTACAACCGAACCAACACACGATGTACGGTTCCTCATGTGATTAGTATCGATCATCTTTCATCATCCTTCGTGCCGACCCCGTGTTATGCTCCAAAACCCGAATGCAAAAACAGACATCCACCCCGAATACTCGGGGGTTAGCAAAACTCCACTGTTTTGCTAGTGCAAATACAAAGTGCAAATACGAGCCATACAATTCACATTCCACGAATAACAATAACCGAGGATCCTCAAAGATCCAAACGAAACGAAAAGTACTTCCCGAGGCAAGGGTTTGAGAAAACATTTCAAAAACGAAATATCATAAATCAATGGAAGTAATTTATAAAACAGTTTAGAATGCCATCGAGAGTTTTAATAGAAAACAATTTAGGATTATCAAATCCTACTTTTCGAAAACCAAAGGACAAAAGGGGTCACCGCCCCAAAGGTTTACCTTCTGAAAAATGACATTAACCAAACCATTGGGATTTTAGCCCCAAATCCGTAAAACGACTTTTATAAAACCATTGGGATTTTAGCCCCAAATCTCATCAACTCACAGTACACGAGAACGTCAACAAGGTTCATCTTCCAACGTCAAAATCCACAAATAAACGATTTAAAACAAACAACAAAATACTCTAGAGCCATCCTAGCCAAGTAGGCTAAACGAACAACTTACCTCTTACACATTTAGTCAATGCATGCAAATGAAAACCGTTCAAAAGCACTCATTTCCGGAAATGCCATTATCAAATCACATTTGTAAAATGCACCACAATTAACCGTCGATCCACGTCTCTGTGGACCCCTACCGAGACCCCGTCGGATCTAACCCGTAGTGGTTAAAAGCAAGCTCGTCGATCCACGTCTCTGTGGACCCCTACCGAGACCCCGTCGGATCTAACCCGTAGTGAGCATACACACACACACGTTACTCATGCAAAACTAACATGCTAAGAATGTAAGTTCATTAAGAATACTCACTAGAGATGGCCATTAACTCGACAACACTATCAAACTCTTCAAAACACAATAACAAGATTAAATACGGAATACACGATTCCATAACTTTAAACAATAGGAGTATCATTGTCAAATCCTTCAACGTTCAAAATAATCAAATCATAATCAATTCCCAAAACACGCCGTTCACAAAACACACACGCATTTGAAAGAAAGCCTTTAACGAGGCCAAACCGAAATCTTTTGAAACTTCATTTCAAATAACCAAACAAACGCATCAAGACGACCACCGATCATCATATCCATAAAACGAGAAAAGTATGGGCAAGGTACTTGCCTCGAATAAGAACAACGCGGAGAATCGACCGAAGTAGGTTGGCCCGAACCGACTACGTCCCCGCCGACTCCACCGAACGCCAACTCACGTTCATAAACTACGAAGGACAAATAATAACAATGAAATGAATTCCATAACACGACTCAAAGCCGTTGAATTCAAAGAACGAATGACGAAAGTTCACGGATTTCCCCCAAAATGGCCAAGAACACGATTCGTTCCGTCAAAACCCGAAAACGGAATTCCAAGTTGAAATATGGATATACAATCCATAGAATATGTTTAACAACATCATTTAACCATAATCGATCCATCGAAAACGGATGAAAAACGAGATCGGGACAAATCCCCCAAAAAGTCAATTCGAAGGAAATCAAGAAATATACTTCGATTCGACGAAGAACAATGGATTAAATGATGTTAAACACAAGAATACTACCAAGATTAATCATACCCATCACGAATTAATCAACAACACGGAACGAATCGGACGAAATTGTAAAAATCCCCAAATTCCCGAAATTAGGGTTCTAAGGAAGATTACCTTGATTCGCTGGATCAAAGGATGATAACGGACGATTGATTGATGTTATGGACTCCAGAACTTCATGGTTTTGTTGTTAAACAACATGGCTTCGTCGCCCATGAATCGCCACTCGCGGATGGAGAAGGAAGGAAATGAAAAACGAAGTGAAATGTGACTGCTCAGCCATATTTATACTCGGCCAGACTAGCGTGCGCTAGCCTTCCCGGACTAGCGTGCGCTATCGGCCAGACGGCCAGTACCCTCGGCCGGGGCCCACGCGACCGGCATCACCGACCAACCCCGCCCGACCGAACTGCCGACCCAACTCCCGCTAGCGTGCGCTACGGCCGGATACTGCGCGCGCCCTGGCACATCGGTAGCCACTGGATCATGCGCCAACCAGTAACGTCGCTAGCCGGCCGACAGGCGTGCGCTCGCTGCCGACTAGCGCGCGCTACGCTCGGCGTAGCGTGCGCCTGCCCGATCCTAACCGAGTACAGAACCTCGAAACCCCACTTCGCCCGGGCGATGGCGTCGCTAGGCCACCGGCAGCGTCGCTACACTGCCGGTTAGCGTCGCGGCCTTCCGGCCGTAGCGTGCGCTCGCCGGTTCTGCCGCACCCGTCCGGCCGGTGCCGCAATCGTCCGGCGATCCACCGTCCGGCGATCCGCCATCGTCCGGCCGATCCATGCCGTCGGGGCTCGGCGACCCGATTTGCGAAGCGTGCGGGCGAACACGGCGAAAAGTTCGCGGACAACATAAGCGACTCGAAATGAAAGCGTAATACCATAATTAGTCATACGCGACCAAGAAACGGGTCGAGACAACAATTACAGATACGGATACCCGTAACTTTCAAGAAATTACAGAATGGCCCAAAACGCCCGGAAATCACGATACGTGATCGAATAATCAAACCGAAGTTCACAACACGTCCAACAAAGTTAAACGGACTTGCGGGAAACTCGAAACAACAGTTTCGGACGAGATTCGCAAGAATCGAACTCAAGTGCGGAAAAGTCGCTAAAAAGCACAGAACTCAACGAAACGACACCGAAACGAACTCGGATGTCAAAAAGTGTAGAATTAATCATTCTCAGAATGACGAAACGGTCATGAGCGAGTCGTCAAAACGGACTCCGACCGAAAAAAAAGAAATTTACCGAAAATCGAAAATTGCGGATATTACAAGTTGCCGGATGAATTGGTGGATGACATTGATGCTAATGATGAGATTTTTGAACAAGTTATTGGAAAAGAAGCGCCTGGATGTTTACACGGCAACAATGCAGCTTTGAAGAATAAAAACTCGATTTTCACTTCTCGAGAAGATTTTGGCCAAGGATGTCGAAAAATATAGTGAAAAAGTCGAAAGCATTGAAAAGAAATTTGAAGAGCAAATTTCAAAATTCAAGGATGAATATTTTTCTCAAATGGAGATGCTTTAGTCTAAACTTCACATGTTAGAGGATCAAAATATCATTGTAAGTTCTAATAAATTCAAAATTTTAATTTCATTACTACAGTATCGTTTAATTCATGGTTTTAAATAAAAATGTTGCAGGCATCAGGGTCGTCTTTTAGTTCTCGGCGCATACAAGCTCCCAATAAAGGGTTATTACTAGGAGCTAATATTTTTGAGAGCACTAATGAAGATAATGGAACTGATCTTGAGGTAAATTATCAGTTCTCTGTTAATATTGTACCTTATTTTCGAAATTTAAATAGTATTTTTTGTGATCAATTTTGTTAGAGAGAGAAAGTAACAAATAACTCGGAGAAGGACAACACACGTGAAGATGCTCCATGTACACAGGTATTTTGATAAAACAATATTTTACCAATAATTTAACTTATTTATTTGTACAATATAATAAAAAATTATATAAATTACATAGGAGCAAGGAATAACCGGAAGAAAGAGCAACAGGAGGAAGGAAAAATAGCAATGAAGAGCTTGCAGCTATGGAATTTTCATTCTTGCATAGAGATATTTTTATTTCAATTTGTTTTTTTTTTTGAATAATTGATGGTATGCTAGTATGTTGAATAAGTATTTATAATTTCACTTTTGTCGTTTAGAAATTATTTGTTATTATGTGTTGAACTTTATAACTAGTTGAAATATTATTTTTGGTGTATTTTATGACCTTTTGTTATTTGTTTTGTACAATATAGTGCTTTAAAATGACGTAGCATGTGTAGCTAAAATCTACAACATATCAATTGTAATGTCACAAGCCATGTGACGCAAACTAACATGCGTCAACGCGATTAATGACGCGTAGAGTGTTGCAAAATTTATATAACAATTAATTTAGTGATGCAAAAAATGTCGTATAAATTGCAATATTAATTAAAAGTGTCACAAAAAGAAAACTTCACATTCATTCTAATGTCGCATGCTAGTGTCACAAATAAGGAGGCATCATTTCCACTAACGTCGTAAATTTTGACGCATACTTACATGCAATACTATGACTAATGACACGTAATGTGACGCCAATTTTAGATGGCAAATAATTTAATGTGGCACAAAATGTCGTATATGTTGCGACACAAATAAAAAATTGTTGTAGAAATAAAACGACACATTCATTCTAATGTCGCAGGCTAGTGTCGCAAATAGAAGCGTCATTTTAACTAATGTCGTGTAATGTGACGCATACTAACATGCAACACTATGACTAATGACACGTAATGTGACGCCAATTTTATATGGCAAATAATTTAATGTGGCACAAATTAATGACGTATATGTTGCGACACAAATAAAAAAGTGTTGTAGAAATAAAATGACACATTCATTCTCATAGTGTCGCAAATAGAAGCATCATTTTAACAAATGTCGCGTAATGTGACGCATACTAACATGCAACACTATGACTAATGACACATAATGTGGCGCCAATTTTATACGACAAATAATTTAATGTGGCACAAAATGACGTATATGTTGCGACACAAACGAAAAAGTGTTGTAGAAATAAAATGACACATTCATTCTAATGTCGCATGCTAGTGTCGCAAATAGAAGCGTCATTTTAACTAATGTCGTGTAATTCGACGCATACTAACATGCAACACTATGACTAATGACACGTAATGTGACGCCAATTTTAATACGACAAATAATTTAATGTGGCACAAAATGACGTATATGTTGCGACACAAATGAAAAAGTGTTGTAGAAATAAAATGACACATTCATTCTACTGTCGCAAACAAGGGAGCGTCATGTTAACTAATGTCGTGTAATGTGACGTAAACAAACACGCGTCACCACGACTAATGACGCGTAATGTGTCGCCAATTTTATATGACAATCAATTTGGCATGGCAAAAATTGTCGTATATTGCGACACAACTGAAAAAAATGTCATAAAAATGCTACATGGGCTGTTATGACATAATTTACAATGACGCAGAAAATGTCGCAAATTAACATTTGCGACATTAAAACAAGTTTTAGCGATACTTTTCCGATGTCGCAAAAAGCCCAGTATCTTGTAGTGTCTAGTGCTAGTCTCAGCCCATGGAGATAGTTAAGGCTCAAGGATCAACAAACGTGAAATGAGCCAACCGACAATATGAATGTTGAAGTTATAAAAAGCTAACTCGCCTAGTCCCACAACCCCGTGACATAAACATAAGAAGTGCAGCACAAATGACATTCCCCGGACAGCAATCCCAATTTTTTTTGATTCGAGTTAACCACTAGGTTTCGACTCCCGAAATGTTTCATCAGAAGAATCCTAGGGTGGATTTCCATTCTCATGTATTGGGGAACCGTTTGACGTAAAAGACACTCATGGGGCTCATGAATGCTCCTAGTTACTATGTCTCCCTCTACAGCGGAGAAAAAAATCGAGTATCTACTCTCGCACGTCCGATTCAAGGGTTGCTGTTTTACGCGAATGTAAACGATGGGTCACGTGAATATATATGGTTACTTGGCTTCCTATCATCGGAGTTGCGATTTTTCTGAACAATGATTTAGTCTCTTACACATATCGATTCAAGGTCATCGTTTTACGCAAATGTAAACTACGGGTTACGTGAATACACCCGGTTACTAGACTTCCAATCCTAGAACATGTCAGACTGTTCATATTTTGAGGAAATAAAAGTGTCCGAACCAATATCTAACTTTAGGTACTTAGTTCCATGCTTACAAGGCCAATGTCACTAGGCGACTAGCTAGATTAATAGTGCAATCAAACATATATACGGGGGCTCGAGTTATGCGAATACTATAAACACGCTGTCTCATTTCCTCAATGCCAAGGTTACCACAATGACACAAAAACAGACCAAAATGAGTACTCGAGTATAAAATAGCATAATGTGAACTCGACTAGACTTATCCGGTTCTTCCAATAGAATTCAGAATTATATAATCAGTCTTACACATGGACGCACGATATACACACGAAATATCAAAAATACCAAAGAAGACAAGCAAGACAAACTAAATAAATAGCAACTAAAAAATAACCCCCCAAACTTGAGAAGTACATTGACCCCAATGGACGACAATTAAGAATAAGCATCCCCTGAAAAAAAAAGCTCAGGAACTAGCATCAGCCTCGTCAGGTGAAGTAGGTGGTGTAGGTGGCCTGGTCGGAGGTATGAATGGTCCGTCTGGGTGGAGGATATGGCCCGTCCACACCGCTAAGTACTCCTGATGGTAAGCATGACTCGCAGCTAAACGCCTGCCAGCACGCCGATTGGCTCGGCGGACCTGCTCGTACATCTCATGTCGCACAGCTACATCACGTTGTCCCGCTATGCTCAAATCTCCTCCCTCAGGCCGTCAAACATCGTCTGTAAAATGTGATCTCTCCCTGGGGGTGGAGCTGTAATATCCGCAATTTCGAATTTCGGTAATTTTCTTTTTTCGGAGGAAGTTCGTTTTGCAACTCTATCATGACCGTTTTGTCATTCCGAGAATGATTAATTCTGCACTTTTTGTCATCCGAGTTCGTTTCAGTGTCGTTTTGTTGAGTTCCGTGTCCTTCATCGACTTTTTCACGTGGGAGTTCGACTTTGTAAAGTCACCATTAATTTTTGGTAAATCCAAAAATTCTAAATCTTTGCAATATTATAGAGCATCGAGTTAGCTTTCCAATGGTTCAAACGGTGAGTCAATCGGAGTCCGGACGAGAGAGTTATGGTCGTTTTAGCTCACCCGCTCGTTATTGGCCAATCACTGCCGGCCGAACTCGGCCGTGTCGTCCGACACGGCCCGTGCCGTACTCGTCCGGAAATGCCGGAGTCTCTGCCTGAGGACCCGACCGTGTCGTCTGACACGGCCCGTGCCGAACTCTTCCGGATAAGCGAGCCGATGCCGACACGCCGGCCGTGTTCCGGGACACGGCCGAGTCATCTTTGAAGTCGCCGTCGGACGGGTCACTATCGGAAGGCCCTCCGCGCCGCGACCGTGTCAAGCAGACACGGTCGAGTCCCTGTTGGCCAGCTGTGCGACACGACCGTGCCGATCGGCACGGGCCGTGTCGGCGAAGCGATCGGCCCCTATAAAAGGCCTGAGACGTTTTTCTTGCCATTTTTCACCTTCTTCTTCTCCTCTTCCGCAGCTGGGCGTGTTCTAAGCTTGAAGCCATGTTGTTTAACAACATATCCATGAAGTTTGTAGGTTCATATCGTCAATCGTCCGTCCTATAACATCCTCCGATCTACCGAATCAGGTCAGATTTCCTAGAAATCTAATTTTGGGGAATTTGGGGGTTTTGGTTGTTTTCGTCCGATTAATCCGATTTAACTTAGGATTTTGATGTATTGATGATTATTTAGATGTATTATATCATTTCCTTTATTATTCCATGGTTGGATCATATCGATTCGTTGTTTGAGTCGAGTTCTTGACCGACGCCTTGAAGGTGTCCGGTAAAATGTCTTAGAGGGGTTTTCGGGCGTTCTACGATTATTCTTTCTCGTATGATCGATGATTTATTGATTGTATGATGTTAGGGTCGTGTTTCTTGCGAAGAAATCGTGTTGAACCCTTTCGTTCGTCGTCGTCTTCCGTTTCGATAGCATTGGGCGTTTCGAAGCTTTCCGGTTGAGCCGTGTTCGTCGGGATACTTGCGTGCCGATTTTGAGGCAAGTATCTTGCCCATACATTTCATGTTTCGTTGATATAATTCTTGATAAATGATTTTATGCGAAATCCAATATTTAATGAACGTAAAAAGGGATTGGTATGTTCTCGATAAATGTTGTCTTTCAACGATAATTCGTATACTTCGTGAATATTGTTGGGATTCCACAGAAAATAAACGCAACGGAAGAATAAACGGAATCCCTAAGAGGATCGATCAAGTAACGTATATACGAAAAGAAAAAAACGAAGATCAAGGAATCAAAGTCCCATACCTATGATGTCTCTGAAAAACCTTCGTATGATGATGATGATGATGAAGAGCCCTTCGTTCCAAGCACCTAAAGCAAGATGCCTCTACTTCACACGCCGGAACTTGATGGAAAAATCGACAAGCTTCCTTTCTTCAAGAATGCGGCTAGGGAAGCTTGTAGGAATTTTCTCTCTCAATGTATTCTTCTTATATCTTGTCTCTAAGATCAAGATGAAGTTTTCTACCTTACTCTCTCTCTCAAATTCGTGATTATGAGTTAAAGCAAGAAGAAGTTGTCATAACTCCTTTTTAAAGACTTTTATTTATAAAAAAATGAAAGTCTACCTTTAACACATGATTGAGGGTATCAAATACACCTCACATATGTCACCTAGTGACATAAAATAAGTATATAAGAGACAAGAGATGGAGGGGGGGTGGCCTTAAGGGAAATTTCCAAGAAGACGGGTCGAATTTACTCGGCTCGTGTACTGGATGTTCGTCAAAACGAATCCCTCGTGTACCGGATGTTCGTCAAACGAATCCGTTTTATTTCCAATGTGTTTGGACTAATTAATTAATTATATCAAACACAAATATATATTTCTCTAAGAAATATAATTTATGAATTAAAGTAATCACCCAGTAACTACTTACAATTCATTAGACCGGTATTTGATTTATCCGATAAAACAAAATTAGATATCTAATATCTAATATTATAAGAGAGATTATTAATTCACATTTATCCATCAATGATCCTATTGCGCGACTCCGTAGGTTCGTCTCAGCCGGCATTGGGAGGAACCAATGAGTGCGGGTAACACTTAGCCAGCCTAGCGGGCCGCACTGTAAACCCCGACTGAGAACGAATGAACGAATCATTCCAGAACCATTATGTCGTGAATACTATATACGTATAGACCCTTCATCAGATGGCCCGGTCAAGTCTTAGGGTCACGGTAAAGTCAAACCCTACTGTTGACTAAACTCTATACATGTGTTAATGCAAATCAAGACCGACTGATTAATAGCATATCTAATACGACTATATCAGAATGCTTTGGCCAAAGACTTATGATCTTATTTGCCATTAACCGTATAGGACATTCGCCTGCTCACTAACAGGAGATAGAATCCTTTCTTGGCGTACAGTAAAGACTGCTACCTGCCCGTATAGTCCGCACTTCGAGGTCGACTCAGCAATTAAGCAAATGAGTCTAACTACTCTAATGACAAACTAAACGTCACAGACACATCTTCTACTGAACCCTCAAGTCAAAGGTCCACGTATACTATCACAACCTTTCGATTCGTCATCGACTCTTCGAGAGTGAATACCGTGTGACTGAATCGAGTATGAGTCGTGTTCGAGTATACTGGTCCCACCAATATACTTATAACTATGCTATCAAGACGTGCACACGTCCTAGCATCAGTTATACAAGTCTTCTTAAAACTTAATGTCCTGTTAAGTTTTATCGACTTGCGAACTAGTTAAGCATTCGAGCTCTAAACACTTCTAGTGCCTATCTCCTTATCTCTATAAGGAGTAGAATGTTCACTCTCAATTGCAAGGACTACTATTCTATATACCAAATCACAATGCCAGTGATATACAATAATATAGAAATAATAATTGCCTTATAAATATAATATTCATAATTACAATACAATTTCTCTCACTCTCTCATCCTCTGAGTGGCATTCGAGGGCATATTCATAACAATCTCCCACTTGCACTCAATGCCACAAACTATGGTATCTAATACCCATCCTCTCCAGATGTCTCTCTAAGACCTTCTGAGATAGTGGCTTGGTAAGCGGATCAGCAACGTTATTTGCTGTGTCTACTCTCTGCAGTGTAACATTCCCATCCCGAACCATTTCTCTAACAAAATGATATTTTCTCGTAATATGTTTGGTGTTGTGGTGAGCCCTAGGCTCCTTAGCACATGCAATGACTCCGTCGTTGTCACAAAAGCAGTGTCACGGGCTTCTCTGCGTTAGGAACCACTTGAAGTTCCTCGGTGAACTTCTTTATCCAAAAGCTTCTTTAGCGACCTCCGTGGTCACTGATATTCGGCTTGACATGTGGAGATAGCAATCGAACTTTGCTTGGCACTTCTCCAAAAGCGCCCCACCATTCGAGTAAAGATATACCCCGATGTGGACATCGAGCATCCATGTCCCCGAAAAATCCGAGTCTGTATAACCCATCACTCTTAGTTCTCCACCGCCGTATGTAAGAACCAAGTCTTTAGTCCTCCTAAGGTACTTAAGAATGTTCTTTACAGATCAATGTTCCCGCTCGGATTTGGTCAAACCGACTTACTACGCTCACAGCATAGGCAATGTCCGGTCTAGTGCAAATCATTGCATACATAAGGCTACCTACTGCTGAAGCATAAGGTACCTTGCTCATTTCCTTTCTATCTTCCTCACTTTGAGGACACATCTCTAAGGAAAGTTTTGCACCATGTTGCATAGGTAGAAACCCTCTTTTAGAATCTTCCATCCTAAATCGCTTCAGATCTTTTCTATGTAGAGGGCTTGGGAAAGACCTAACATTCTTTTCGCTCTATCCCGGTAGAGACGAATACCCAGAATATAGGTAGCTTCTCCCAAGTCTTTCATTGAGAACTCTTTAGAAAGCCAAGCTTTCACAGAACTGAGCATTCCTACGTCATTTCCTATAAGTAGAATGTCATCTACATATAGTATTAAGAATGCAATTTTTCTCCCACTAACCTTCTTGTAAATACAGGGCTCTTCTTCGTTTTGGACAAAATCAAACTCTTTGACTGTCTCGTTAAAACGAAGATTCCAACTCCGTGAAGCTTGCTTGATCCATAAATGGCACGCTGAAGTTTGCATACTTTATGAATATTGGTTTGAGATATGAATCCCTTAGTCATTCCATATAAATCTCCTCCTCGAGGAATCCATTTAGGAATGCCGTTTTCACATCCATTTGCCATATGTCATAATCTAAGTGGGTCGCTATAGCAAGCATCATGCGAATAGACTTAATCATAGCTACAGCGAGAAGGTCTCAAGTAATCGATTCCTTCTCTTTGGGAATAACCCTTTGCCACAAGCCCGGCCTTATAGGTATCAACCTTGCCATCTCCATCATCTTTCTCTTATAGATCCATTTGTTTCCAATAGGCACTATGCCTTTAGGACGATCTACTAAAGTCCGCACTGATTAGCATGCATTGAGTCTATCTCGCCTTCCATAGCTTCTTGCCACTTGGTGGAGTCAACGTCTACCATCGCTTGGTCGTATGTAGAAGGATCTTTCTCTTGACTACTTCTGTCATCTCATGGACACCCGGTTCCTCTTGATGCGAGATAGCCATACCTCTCGTAATTGAGAAATTCTACTAGACTTGCGAGGTTGTATTTGTATTTGAAGGTTCGGTTCTTGTATCTTGCATAGGTGTCTCATTTGGTGTTTCTTTTATTTCTTCCAAAGAAATATTTCTACTGCCCCTCCTTCTGAATAAACCGATCTTCCAGAAGTGTGCTTGTATAGCAACGATGATCCTATGATCTTCGTGCATGTAGAATAGATATCCCATGGAATCCCTGGATATCCTATGAAACGACCTTTCACAGACCTAGTTTCCAATTTCTCTACTTTAGTCTTCTTGACATAAGCGGGGCATCCCCAAATCCTACGTGATTAAGACTTGGTTTCCTACCTCTCCACATCTCATGGGGAGTCTTAGGAACGGATTTGGAAGGACATCTGTTCAAGATATGCACAGCAGAAGGAGCGCGTAACCCCACGGATAAATCGGTAGATCGGTATAGTTAAGCATGGAGCGAACCATGTCCAACAAGGTTCGATTCCTTCTTTACGATACACCATTTAATTGTGGAGTAGCCGGAGGAGTGAATTGTGACACTATTCCTAGTTCTTTTAAGAACTCATCAAATTCGGTACTCATGTACTCACCACCCTGATCGTGAAGAGTCTTAACACGATTACTGTTTGATTTTCAACTAGGGCTTTAAATTCCTTGAATTTATCAAAAGCTTTAGACTTATGTTTCATTAAGTACGAATCCATACCGGTATGGTCATCGGTGAATGTAATGAAATCTGAAAGCCGTCTCGTGCCACTTCAAAGGGCCAGGCGTCGGTATGGATCAATCCAAGTTTTTCAGACTCTTTCAAAAGTCCCCTGCGAAGGGTAACTTAGTCATTTTGCCTTGAAGGCAAGATTCACAAGTTGGATAGGATCGATCCCAATGGACCCGTAAGCCCATCTTTCTCCATTTTATGAACCTTGGTCCGACCGATATGACCAAGTCTACGATGCCACTTAAGTGCTTGGTTCGTTTCATCCCTACCACGCATCCTAGTTATAGTGTTCACATTGTCTTATTCTTTAAATTTAAATGGTATAAACCATTTAATAATGTAGCAAGATACCAACCAATTTATTTACGAAATAAATACGACAGACCCATCTCAATAAAGAAGTGAAATCCCTTTCGGTCCATGACCGAATTGATACAATATTCTTGTGCCCCTTGGGCAAAACAAGTACATCATCTAAAGTGAGAATAAAACCGATTCTAAATCGACATAAGGGATCCGATATCGAAGCCTCGACACTATGCCCACTTCCGACGGTGACCATCACCTCCCCTGAATCCGACTTCCTACTTCGTTCAGATCTGATTCATTGTACAAATGTGAGAACTCGCACGGAATCAAGTATCCAAGAAGTAGAATATACGATTCTGAGAACAATTTGTTTCTAAAACCAATAGTTCCGTACTGAAGGCGCATTACGGTCAAGCTTTGGACAATACCTCTTCCAGTGGCCTAGCTCACCGATTGAGGCATACATCCGTTTTCTTGGCCCCTTTGCTCTTTTGAACCATTGGGGCCTTGCCCCTTCCCTTGTCGATCTTGGCTATCGGACCTAATCGCTTCTTGTTCTTTTTCTTCTTATTTTGGACTTCCAAGTCTTAGAAGAAATCACAAGTGCGACTTCCTTTCCCTTTGTCTTCATCGAGGCCAGGCGGTCGTCGGTTGTTCATTAGCCCGACTAAGTTACATGCAATCTCATTGCGTTGAAGTTCATGAGAAATTGGGAAAAGGAGTCGGGAAGTGACTGCAGGATAAGGTCGATTTGGAGAGATGCATGCATCGAAAATCAAGAGCTTCCAATCTCTCAATCATCGAGATCATCTTGAGGACATGGTCCCCAACCTTCTCTCCTTCCTTCATCCCGGCGCCGAATAATTGCTTTGATATCTCATATCTAGCGGTTCGGCTATGCTCTCCATAGAGCTCAGCCAGTGCGCTAAGATGGCTCGTGAAGACGTCATCTTTTCATGGGCACGTTGAAGCTCATTGGTCATTGAGCCTAACATGTACCCTCGCACTCTTATGTCGTCTTTTACCCATTTCTCATGGGCATCGACATCTTCTGATTGGCTCGGGTTCTTGCGGAGCGGCCGGGATGTCCGCCTCCAAGACGTATCCCAGATTTCCATAGTTAGGACAATCCTCAAGTTCCGGCCGATCCATAGTTCGGACGGTCGGGGACGTTCTTTTCAAGTAGTATAGCGAGTGGGTTCATTGTCATATTGAGAGTTTTGTTAAGCTGAGAGAATAATTTGAGATTCGTTAGTGATTGTTTAATTATGATCCGAGTAAAGAATTTAAGGACTTTCTTTATTCATAACTCGGCTCCCACTATTTTATCGGCATTTACACACTCCCATGTTAAATCCGGAAGTCTTGGGTGACTTCATAGTGGTGATCGATTTCTTTACAAAGTTTAATAGAGGGCAACCCATACGGTTTATATTCTATTATTCTTTATAAAGTGATGTCTAATACCAACCCATCTAATAGATGATTCGATCTTCTTTTACCCCTAGTTCACTTGCCCTCAACCCATTTGGTTTCTATGGCTCGCTGAACTATCTAAGTTTAAACCGTCAACTCCTATTAGTCTGACAATTGAATCTTACCCGGCAACCCATACGGTTTATAGGGGTTTGATTTGTCACAACCAAAGGCATCTAATGCACTCTAGGAATTTATCAACTTTCCCCAAAAATATTACCCCGACATACTCGGAAGAATAATATTCCGGTTTAGATTTCAATTTTCCATGAGTTTGACGGAGGGTAGGAAACCTCGTAACCTTTATAACTTAGTGTTTGTAAGTGGGAGTATTAACGCGATTATATGTTACACTTTGCACATTAATCCGTTTATAAGCGCGGTTTGTGGTTTGTCAATCATTCAAAATGAAAAACAATAAATAGCAACCTAGTTACTACCAACATATAGCTCATGGACTTTTTCCTAAGTATTGGGCCAAGCCAAATAACGAAAAGAAAAATACGGTATTGATTCTTCGTCTTCCGGTCGGTCGTCTTCGGTCTTCGTCATAGCCATATGAATAATTACATCATTGAACAATACGTCCTTTTATACATATTTTCTAGTAAAAATAAATAGGCTCAAAATGGCCTTTACAACCATATCGAATCGAACAAATCAACAACTAAGTCCACGAGCTATATCACCATCACATAAGGCATTTCATACAACATGTAACGGTAAATAAAATTAAATAATCAATTAATATATTAATCCAATTAATATAAAAATTAATTTATTTAATTTCTACAATATTAATCAAATTAATATTTATAATCGTCATTTAATCCGTTCAAAGTAATCCGCCAAAACAATATTCTCGTCTAATAATTTCCCTTAAAAAATATTCCAAATATTTTATTAAATCTAATTAAATCAATTTAAATTTGGAAATTATTACAACGAAATATAAACACAAAAATGGAGTCCCTGAAAATCCGATGTCAGGCCCATTACGGCCCGATTCAAAATCGGGCGAAAACCCGCCCGGACGAGTCACTCTCGGCCACTACCGGCAGGCTGGCGAGCAGCTCTGATAGCTAGCGAGTCACTCTCGGCGGCGAGCGTGATCGATGAAGCTGCTGCCGGCATTTGCGTCTTAAATGCGGTATTATTCGTGTTTAACCCCGTTTTCTCATTTTTTCGACTCGCTTACAAAAGCGAAAAAGTTTCTTAACTTCATGAAGAACTTATAAATCAACAAAAATCAAATTTTTCAGATTTATAATTCACATAAAATAGTCGAAACTTGACTTACTACGAACGATTAAATTTCTTCGATTATATCTATTATGATTCTAAATCATAAACATCATCAAATAACATTCCAAATGCAAAGATGATCATATATACGATATATTTGACCTCGCTCCGATACCACTGTTGGGATTCCACAGAAAATAAACGCAACGGAAGAATAAACGGAATCCCTAAGAGGATCGATCAAGTAACGTATATACGAAAAGAAAAAAAACGAAGATCAAGGAATCAAAGTCCCATACCTATTATGTCTCTGAAAAACCTTCGTATGATGATGATGATGAAGAGCCCTTCGTTCCAAGCACCTAAAGCAAGATGCCTCTACTTCACACGCCGGAACTTGATGGAAAAATCGACAAGCTTCCTTTCTTCAAGAATGCGGCTAGGGAAGCTTGTAGGAATTTTCTCTCTCAATGTATTCTTCTTATATCTTGTCTCTAAGATCAAGATGAAGTTTTCTACCTTACTCTCTCTCTCAAATTCGTGATTATGAGTTAAAGCAAGAAGAAGTTGTCATAACTCCTTTTTAAAGACTTTTATTTATAAAAAAATGAAAGTCTACCTTTAACACATGATTGAGGGTATCAAATACACCTCACATATGTCACCTAGTGACATAAAATAAGTATATAAGAGACAAGAGATGGAGGGGGGGTGGCCTTAAGGGAAATTTCCAAGAAGACGGGTCGAATTTACTCGGCTCGTGTAATGGATGTTCGTCAAAACGAATCCTCGTGTACCGGATGTTCGTCAAACGAATCCGTTTTATTTCCAATGTGTTTGGACTAATTAATTAATTATATCAAACACAAATATATATTTCTCTAAGAAATATAATTTATGAATTAAAGTAATCACCCAAGAACTACTTACAATTCATTAGACCGGTATTTGATTTATCCGATAAAACAAAATTAGATATCTAATATCTAATATTATAAGAGAGATTATTAATTCACATTTATCCATCAATGATCCTATTGCGCGACTCCGTAGGTTCGTCTCAGCCGGCATTGGGAGGAACCAATGAGTGCGGGTAACACTTAGCCACTGGCGGGCGCCTTGTAAACCCCGATCGAGAACGAATGAACGAATCATTCCGTAACCATTATGTCGTGAATACTATATACGTATAGACCCTTCATCAGATGGCCCGGTCAAGTCTTAGGGTCACGGTAAAGTCAAACCCTACTGTTGACTAAACTCTATACATGTGTTAATGCAAATCAAGACCGACTGATTAATAGCATATCTAATACGACTATATCAGAATGCTTTGGCCAAAGACTTATGATCTTATTTGCCATTAACCGTATAGGACATTCGCCTGCTCACTAACAGGAGATAGAATCCTTTCTTGGCGTACGGTAAAAGACTGCACACGCCCGTATAGTCCGCACTTCGAGGTCGACTCGGCAATTAAGCAAATGAGTCTAACTACTCTAATGACAAACTAAACGTCACGCACACATCTTCTCTTGAACCCTCAAGTCAAAGGTCCACGTATACTATCACAACCTTTCGATTCGTCATCGACTCTTCGAGAGTGAATACCGTGTGGTGAATCGAGTATGAGTCGTGTTCGAGTATACTGGTCCCACCAATATACTTATAACTATGCTATCAAGACGTGCACACGTCCTAGCATCAGTTATACAAGTCTTCTTAAAACTTAATGTCCTGTTAAGTTTTATCGACTTGCGAACTAGTTAAGCATTCGAGCTCTAAACACTTCTAGTGCCTATCTCCTTATCTCTATAAGGAGTAGAATGTTCACTCTCAATTGCAAGGACTACTATTCTATATACCAAATCACAATGCCAGTGATATACAATAATATAGAAATAATAATTGCCTTATAAATATAATATTCATAATTACAATACAATTGCTCTCACTCTCTCATCCTCTGAGTGGCATTCGAGGGCATATTCATAACAAATATGTGTTCTCGGAATATGTGTGTTGGTTTTGTATGTTTAAAGATAATATGATCACTTCGAGTGAGTTGATAGACCGTAATCCTTTGCCGGGGATTACGTATTGTTATTGTGTACTTGTTCGGTAAGAACGTAATGTGTGTGATATTAGTTGTTACTCCTTGAAAGGAGGTTGTGATACTTAATGTTGTTTGGCTTGATAAGTGATTATTGTTGTGTGCTTGATGTATGTGATGTGCCTCCGGGTAGGATTGTTGAATCTACGGGATCCATACTTGCTAGTATGGGTTGGGCGTGACCGTAGGGTTATGCATTCCGGGTATGTCTTGCGGGGACTCCGAGGTTCGTGGCTTGTTAGCCCGATGCCGAGATAACTTGTGGGGTATCATCAGGTATGTCTTGCGGGGACTCCGAGGTTCGTGGCTTGTTAGCGCGATGCCGGGATAACTTATGGTTGTGGTTTGATTATGTACGTATATGTGCTTGTAGTCACGTGATCAAGATTACGGTGACATGTGATTTGATATAGTTTCCCTGTGGGTTATTCACTCGGGTTTGTTCTACGGGAGCATCTGAGGTCCGTGACTTGCTAGCACGGGACGCGAATAATCTGTGGAAACAGGTTGTTATGGTATGATCGGGTCGTGGACCCCATTTGTTGTTATCGGATTTATGTTTTGGGAAAATGACTTTTGTTTGTGTCCCTAGCGTTTTGAAAGGTTTGAGAATTCTTAAATCCCAATGTGTTTTCAAAACTCCGAGATCGTAAAATGTTTTCACAAGATGTATATCGGGTTTACCCCTATCTTTCGATTTAACCGTTTTGATTAAGTGATTTACCTCGGGAAGTATGTTTATGATTAACATGTTCCGTGGAGTATGATATGTATGGCTCGTTTTCGTATTTTTATACTTGCACTAGCAAAACAGTGGAGTTTTGCTAACCCCCGAGTATTCGGGGGGTGGATGTCTCTGTATTGCATTCGGGTTTTGGAGCGAGCACGAGTCGGCATGAAGGATGATGAAAGAGGAACGATACTAATCACAAGAGGACCCGTTGATGACGAATTGGTATAGTTGTAGTTTATTTTCATCTGCTATATTTTTCCCGTTGTACGGGTGTGGTTGTATTTTGACCCCTGCGTGGGCATGAGTTGTATTCGAGTTGTATGTATTTATTGAAAGACCAAATCGGTCTACTGAGTCATTTTGCCTTGAAGGCATTGTCGAGATGTTAAATGTTGTTACCAGCCTGGTAGATCCTCGAGGAGAGGGTCTACGGCGTGTAATATCCCTGAGTGGATTGGGGGTGTTACAGAATGGTATCGGAGCTTTAGGTTGTGGAAACCTAGGCTGTCGGGTCAGTGGTGTCTGTTGAGTTTTGTCTCGTCGGATTTTATCTGACTGAGTCGTGTCGCGACGCGTCGTCTGAGTTGGTTTGTTGTGATTAGTATCGTGGGGCGATCATCATCTTCGTGCGACCTGTGGATGTAAGTCTCCCTTCTTTGTGTTGTGCCTCGTGTGACACGAGCTATTTTTTGATTATGAGTTAATTGACGGAATCCTCTTATGGATTTTGATTTCGTGATACGTGATTATTTGACTCCCATTTTTCGTTCATATGAGGAGTAGTGTTGCTGTCTTGTGCATGTTTGACTTTATTTCTTTTATCCGCTGCGTGAGTTCTTCTGTAATGGCTTTCGGTATTTTACCGACTGAGTTTTATTTCGAAAATCAATTCCCTTAACCGAGTTTTTGGCATTATGGCCTTGATCATTTTGGCGAAATTCTTATGACGGAATTTAGTATTTTGTAAATGGATTTTGTGAGTTTTTGAAATATTACCGTCATCGGCCTTTTTGGCGTTTTTGTGAATGGTTTTTAGCCTGGTGGGTTCCGGCGCGGGACCCACGGCGCTATATTGTTCCTTGTAATTACCTGAAATTTTTAGGCATTCTAGCCCATTGAATTATTTTTGAAAACCTTGAGTATCTTAGAAAATTAAAATTCGAGACATACTTTTAAAACGAATTATTTTCTTGCGGTGTTTTCAAGGTGTTTTCTAATGCCGCAATACATTTCAAAAATTTTCCGGTTGAGGACCAAAAATATTTTTGAGATATTTTCAAATGCAGTTGCTTAGACCCAAGGGTCGAATATTTTTGAAAGTTTTTCACTAAAGGAAAGGTGTCCTCATTTTTGTTCAAACGCAAGATGATTTTCAAAGTCTCGATAAAGGTGTTTGTACTACTTTTTGTAAAATGATACTCAAGATCAACTGTTGTTTCCAAACTGTTTTCAAAAGGTGGTTCTCGTTTTTAAAACCTATCATTCCTGTTTGCGGACCGGAAATGCGTGTATGGTTTTCGAACTTTCGTTACGGTGTTAACCCCGGTGTGATTGAATTGGTGGTGTGAACGTTGAGTCGTTCGCCACGCATATGTTTTGTTAGCCCTCTCGTGAGAGGTGTGGTGGTGTTTCTTGTTTATCGCCTCGTGGTGATTTGCGTGTTGACACGCGAGTGTGAGTTGAAGCTTGGGTTGGTATGTTCGTGTATATGTGTGATTGTTCCATGATGTTTTGTGATTATGTCTTTGGTTATCGTTCGTCGTTGAGATTCTTTGAGCGATACCGTCGTTGCTATGATTTTAGTATGCATGTTGCTTTACGATGGAAATTGTTGTATGTGGTATATGTTATGATTTTTCTGTTGTCTTTGAGTAATTACTTATTCGGATGCCGAGGGCCGAGGTCGTAGTCGTGGCAATCGAGACGCGTGGTCGAGATCATCTTGCCGGTGATGATGCCGTATCGATGTCGCTACTATTTTACACAGTAGCTACACAGATGACTCGTTGACTCGGGCGATTCAGCGCATTACAGATGTGACTCGAACACCGGTGCAAACCGGTGGCTTCGAGGTAATTCGTATGAATCCCCTCGATTTGCCGGTGTTGCGGATGCGTTGGTGGGATGGTTGGCTTTTCCAGTTGGGCAAGATATTCGAGGCTGTCGATGGTCCTGAAGCGCGAAAGGGACCTATTGCGCAGGACCTTCTTGACAAAGATGCCGCTAATTGGTGGGAGGCTGTTAAGCCTCATGATCGTGATGTCACGTGGGCGGAGTTCCAGGCATTTATGGAAGCTGAGTTCTGTCCGAAACCGATTAGAGAGCAGAGGATTCACGAATTTTATTCGGCAGAACCACAAGGTGTTTCAGTGTCACGAGCTATCATCGACTATAGAAAACAACTCAGTTATGTGCGAGATCGGGTGAGAACCGAGGAAGAGAGGATCTTTCATTTTGACAGACGAATGAAGCCAGAGATTCGCGTGTATATGTCGGGACTCACTTGCACTTCGTTGAGGGACTACCAAGATCGAGCATTGGCCCGTGAACTAGCTTCGTTATCGTCGGAGCGTGTGCCCGAGTCGAAGAAGCAGAGGAAGTCCAATGACCTTGTGGATAGTGCAGGAGTTGGTGTTTCTAGTTCGCAACGTCGTAGTCTTTCGGCTGTGAAGCTCTGTCGCTCGTTGCGTGGGACTGAGAGTTCTAAGTCTTCTGCTTTGACTCCTGGTAAAGCCAGGAGGTGTTTTAACTGCAATGTGGCAGGGCATGTCCGTGCACATTGCCCTTCTCCGCTAGTAACGTGTTACAAGTGCGGGCTTGAGGACACCGAGTTCGGTTTGCGAATTAGTCACCGAGCCTTCCGAGGCACGGATTTGAGCACTGAAATCGGGACCAACTCGAGGAGTACACGAGGCGTGGTCTATCGGTTGTATGTTATGTTATTTCCTTACCCGGTTGTTTGAATCTCGGAGATAAAGTTCTTTTATTCGTGGATCGTTTTGTGTTTATTTTTCGTTTTCTCAACTATGCACGGTGCTTAGTGTTTTGTGATTGTTCGGATAATTGACTTGATTGTATTATCTATTTGATGACGTTTGTCACTTGTTGATTTTATCATGTCCCTAACGGCGACGTTGTGTTGGTAAATCGTGGAGCGTGTTTTCACACCGTATATTCCGTTGCGTTGTATGTAACGTTTCGCCGTTTGGCATTAGTTACGCGTTTCTTGCGTATCTCATTCAGTTTTCCTGGCGGGATATTGCTTCTCCCTATTTGTTTTAAGTTTCGGGACGAAACTTCTTTTAAGGAGGGTAGAATGTAATATCCGCAATTTCGAATTTCGGTAATTTTCTTTTTTCGGAGGAAGTTCGTTTTGACAACTCTATCATGACCGTTTCGTCATTCCGAGAATGATTAATTCTGCACTTTTTGTCATCCGAGTTCGTTTCAGTGTCGTTTTGTTGAGTTCCGTGTCCTTAATCGACTTTTTCACGTGGGAGTTCGACTTTGTAAAGTCACCATTAATTTTTGGTAACTCCAAAGATTCTAAATCTTTGCAATATTATAGAGCATCAAGTTAGCTTTCCAATGGTTCAAACGGTGAGTCAATCGGAGTCCGGACGAGAGAGTTATGGTCGTTTTAGCTCACCCGCTCGTTATTGGCGATCACGCCGGCCGAACTTCGGCCGTGTCGTCCGACACGGCCCGTGCCGTCTTCGTCGGAAATGCCGGAGTCTCTGCCTCAGGACCCGACCGTGTCGTCGACACGGCCCGTGCCGAACTCTTCCGGATAAGCGAGCGATCGCTGACATGCCCGACCGTGTTCCGGACACGGTCGAGTCATCCGAAGTCATTGTCGGACGGGTCACTATCGGAAGGCCCTCCGCGCGCGACCGTGTCAAGCAGGACACGGTCGAGTCCCTGTCGGCCAGGTATGCGACACGACCGTGCCGATCGGCACGGGCCGTGTCGGCAGGCGATCAACCCCTATAAAAGGCCCTGCAGACGTTTTTCTTGCCATTTTTCACCTTCTTCTTCTCCTCTTCCGCAGCTGGGCGTGTTCTAAGCTTGAAGCCATGTTGTTTAGCAACATATCCATGAAGTTTGGAGGTTCATATCGTCAATCATCCGTCCTATAACATCCTCCGATCTACCGAATCAGGTCAGATTTCCTAGAAATCTAATTTTGGGGAATTTGGGGGTTTTGGTTGTTTTCGTCCGATTAATCCGATTTAACTTAGTATTTTGATGGATTGATGATTATTTAGATGTATTATATCATTTCCTTTATTATTCCATGGTTGGATCGTATCGATTCGTTGTTTGAGTCGAGTTCTTGACCGACGCCTTGAAGGTGTCCGGTAAAATGTCTTAGAGGGGTTTTCGGGCGTTCTACGATTATTCTTCCTCGTATGATCGATGATTTATTGATTGTATGATGTTAGGGTCGTGTTTCTTGCGAAGAAATCGTGTTGAACCCTTTCGTTCGTCGTCGTCTTCCATTTCGATAGCATTGGGCGTTTCGAAGCTTTTCGGTTGAGCCGTGTTCGTCGGGATACTTGCGTGCCGATTTTGAGGCAAGTATCTTGCCCATACATTTCATGTTTCGTTGATATAATTCTTGATAAATGATTTTATGCGAAATCCAATATTTAATGAACGTAAAAAGGGATTGGTATGTTCTCGATAAATGTTGTCTTTCAACGATAATTCGTATACTTCGTGAATATGTGTTCTCGGAATATGTGTGTTGATTTTGTATGTTTAAAGATAATATGATCACTTCGAGTAAGTTGATAGACCGTAGTCCTTTGTCGGGGATTACGTATTGTTATTGTGTACTTGTTCGGTAAGAACGTAATGTGTGTGATATTAGTTGTTACTCCTTGAAAGGAGGTTGTGATACTTAATGTTGTTTAGCTTGATAAGTGATTATTGTTGTGTGCTTGATGTATGTGATGTGCCTCCGGGTAGGATTGTTGAATCTCCGGGATCCATACTTGCTAGTATGGGTTGGGCGTGACCGTAGGGTTATCCATTCCTGGTATGTCTTGCGGGGACTCCGAGGTTCGTGGCTTGTTAGCCCGATGCCGAGATAACTTGTGGGGTATCATCGGGTATGTCTTGCGGGGACTCCGAGGTTCGTGGCTTGTTAGCGCGATGCCGGGATAACTTATGGTTGTGGTTTGATTATGTACGTATATATGCTTGTAGTCACGTGACTGCGGTTACGGTGACATGTGATTTGATATAGTTTCCCTGTGGGTTATTCACTCGGGTTTGTTCTACGGGAGCATCTTAGGTCCGTGACTTGCTAGCACGGGACGCGAATAATCTGTGGAAACAGGTTGTTATGGTATGATCGGGTCGTGGACCCCATTTGTTGTTATCGGATTTATGTTTTGGGAAAATGACTTTTGGGCTGTGTCCCTAAACGTTTTTGAAAGGTTTGAGAATTCTTAAATCCCAATGTGTTTTCAAAACTCCCGAGATCGTAAAATGTTTTCACAAGATGTATATCGGGTTTACCCCTATCTTTCGATTTAAACGTTTTGATTAAGTGATTTACCTCGGGAAGTATGTTTATGATTAACATGTTCCGTGGAGTATGATATGTATGGCTCGTTTTCGTATTTTTATACTTGCACTAGCAAAACAGTGGAGTTTTGCTAACCCCCGAGTATTCGGGGGGTGGATGTCTGTATTGCATTCAGGTTTTGGAGCAGAGCACAGGGTCGGCATGAAGGATGATGAAAGATGAACGATACTAATCACACGAGGACCCGTTGATGTTGTATTGGTATAGTTGTACTTTATTTTCCGCTGCTATATTCTTCCCGTTGTATGGGTGTGGTTGTGTTTTGACCCCTGCGTGGGCATGAGTTGTATTCGGGTTGTATGTATTTATTGAAAGACCAAATCGGTCTACTGAGTCATTTTTGCCTTGAAGGCATTGTCGAGATGTTAAATGTTGTTACCAGCCTGGTAGATCCTCGAGGAGAGGGTCTACGGCGTGTAATATCCCTGAGTGGATTGGGGGTGTTACAGGAGCAGACTCAGTCTAATCCTTTGTATCCATCGCCAGGTCATGAGTCAGAAGAAGAGGCTCTAAGGAGTGCTCATGTGGCTCATCTAAAAAAAATCCTCGTCCTCGCAGGTGTGCCCGCGCGCCACCCCACTGGTTGAAATGAGAAATTATGCGATGGTCAATCGGACCCTGGGGTGCGATAGTAGGCTCGTCATCCGACCAGACCACACCCGACTGGCGGCATAAAGCGCAGATTAGAGAGGGATGCTTTAGTCCCGTGTTGGCGCCTCCCTGGATGCATTGGATAATGGACCCGGCCAGACGTGGGGCCACATCGAATCGAAGACCAGACGTGATGGCATAGAGCAGTCGAGCGCGAGGCAGCAAGACAGAGCGGATCTGTGAAGTAGGATCAACCCGCGAGCATAGGAAATATAGCCAAGCTCGACCTAGCCGACTGAGACGGGAGTTCTTAAAAAAGAAAGCTGCGGACCCAGGAACACGTGTCTCCGAAACGGACTCCGGATGAGTAAGTGCTTCCAACAATGCCTCCATCGTGAGGCTACCCATCGTCTGCATGAATGCTGATTCATCGACCCTGGGTGGCTCGTATAAACGCTGAATTGCTGCTGCAGAGAAGTCAACTGTCTGACCACGGACAACGACCTCTGTACGGATATCCGGTCTCCCCAACATCTGTCCTCCCTGCATATGGTGTAGCAAAGCACTGGCATAGAATTCATGCACTATATAGATGACGTCCGGATCGGGCTGTGCGACAAATCTTGTCCACCCCATTTCGGTGATCATGGGTAATAATTCGCCGTCTTGGGGGGCGGGAGTGAATCCACTCTCAGGAATGATGGGCCATAGACGAGTTCTTTCATTAAAGAGTCGATGGACCTCAGGGTCGGAGAATTGCTGGAATTGCTCATCCGTCGGGTTTAGAGAGGTTTCCCCTCTCGGGGGAGATGATTGAGTCCTAGCCCTAGTAGAGCTCAACTTCCTCTTACGCGCCATTACGTGTTCCTGGAAAAAGCAGGATATCAGACGATTAAATGGTATAACAAGGCACCAACCAAAACTTATAAAGTGTGAGAAACATATGAATGTAGCTTTAAAAACTACCACTTTCATATGAGAGACATGATGCGAAAATTTACTCTAAAATGAGCATTAGGGCTGGGGGAACATATTATTCAGATAATCGTATTTGTTGCAAAAAGATTGGAGATGTTTAGATCAAACACGTTTCACTGGGGTATTATATCAAACACTTGGCGTGCGCACACTAAAGTCAAGATAAAAATAATTATATGTGAATTCAATCACCAACAACAAATAATTTCAAGTTAATCCATGACAACACACGAAACATAATCAACATCAATAGATCTTCTTAATACATTCCGATTAAAATCTTGATAGAACTCAGAAAAAAACAAATTCATCAGTGAATGAAATAAAAATTACCCCACTTCTCAATCCTTGTAATTTTTAGCAAATAAACTTAAGGAATATGGACTACCTGGTGTTGGATCAAAGAAGATAAGAAGAAGAATTGATTTGGGCAAGGTGACCTGCGCCGCGGAAGAAGAAGGGTTAGAGAAGAAAACCTATTTCGGCCGAATGACTCCCTTCATGCCCTGCACGTTTAAAAACTTTCAGCAGGGGCCGCGGCACGTAGCAAGTGGGCCGCGGCCCGTAGTACAGTTTGTTTTGGCGTTCGGGGTGTCTCGTAGCGTGCCGCAGCCCATAGTACAATTTACTGGGCACGTTTTTGGGGTTTTGGTGTGCCGCGGCCTGTTCACAGCGTGCCGCGGCTCCTGGGCGAGTGTGCCGTGGCCCAGAACTAGCGTGCCGCAGCCCCTAGTACAGTGGGTTGAGCGTAACTTAGAGTTTTTTGCGTGTCGCGTCCCGTTCATAGTGCGTCGTAGCCCTAACTGAAGATTGGCCTTGGAGAGGTTCCTGCGAAGGTTTTTCCACTATAATCACATAAAACACGTGAGAAAAACATAGTAAAGCAAAAATGCCGCAAAAATAGACTCCTGAAATGGAAAAAACAACGAAAACGAAAATCCACTACTAATACTCAGGTTACCTCCCGAGAAGCGCTAAGTTTATAGTCTTCAGCCGGACTCTGCTAGACTTCACTTCGCGGCGGATAGGACGACTGTTGACTTCTGCGCATCCATTGGATCACCAGTGTAGATTTTTAACCGCTGGCCATTTACTTTAAATTTTCGATTCTCACATTGTACTTCAACTGCTCCATGTGGAAATACTTGAACTACAGTGAAAGGTCCCGACCATCGTGAACGTAATTTCCCAGGAAACAACCGCAAGCGAGAATTAAATAATAAAACCTTTTGACCCGGAATGAACTCTCGATGTATAATGTGCTTATCATGCCACTCCTTGGTTCGCTCCTTATATAGTTTAGCATTCTCGTAGGCATCATGACGTCTCTCCTCCAACTCATTCAACTACAAGCAGCGCTTTTCACCATCCGATTTAAGATCAAAATTGAGTTTCTTGATCGCCCAATATGCACAATGCTCCATCTCTACCGGAAAATGACAACCTTTCCCATAAACCAACCTATACAGTGACATGCCAATAGGTGTATTATACGATGTACGGTATGGCCAAAGTGCATCATCGAGTTTAAGGGACCAATCTTTTCGAGACGAGTTGACTGTTTTTTCTAAGATCCACTTGAGCTCTCAATTTGATATTTCGACTTGACCACTCGTTTGGGTATGGTAGGTTATAGCAACATGATGAGTGACTCCGTCTTTCTTTAAGATCGCATCTAGGAATTTGTTGTCAAAATGTGAACTACCATCAGTGATAATTGCACGTGGAGTCCCAAAGCGCGTGAAAATGTATTTTTTTATGAACTTGACCACGACGTTAGACCCATTAGTTGCTAGTGCTACCGCTTCAACCCACTTCGGGACGTAATCCACTGCTACTAGAATATATAGGTTCTTATTTGATGGAGGGAATGGACCCTTAAAGTCGATGCCCCATACGTCGAACAACTCAACCTCAAGAATAGTGTTCAATGGCATTTCATGTCGTTTGGAGATGTTTGACATCCGTTGACACATGTCACATGCGGACACAAAGGAATGAGCATGCTTAAATAACGATGGCCAGTAGAAACCCGACTGCAAGACTTTTGCCGCTGTCCTATTGCCACTAAAATGTCTCCGTAAGGTGATGCATGGAAATGACTCAACACACTGTGAATTTCCTCATCTGGATACATCTACGAATGATTCGGTCGGGACATCTTTTAAAAAGAAAAGGGTCGTCCCATAAGTAGTACTTTGCGTCCGAAATCAGCTTCTTCTTTTGATGACGAGAGAAGTCATTTGGAATGATGTTGCTTGCAAGATAGTTCATTAGATCAGCGTACCAAGGTGCTTGTTGTTATCCCAGCTTGTAGAGCTGTTCATCTGGGAAATTTTCTACAACTGGTGGATGAGTCTCCGCCTTCTCGAGGGAATTTTCTAAGCGTGAGAGATGATCTGCAATGACATTTTCAGTCCCTTTCTTGTCTCATATCTGCAAATTAAATTCTTGTAGGCGAAGCACCCACCTAGTCAACCTTAGTTTAGCATCTTTCTTTTCCAAAAGGTATTTGATAGCCGAATGGTCAGTCCACACGACCACTTTTGTCCCCAACAAATAAGCTCGTAATTTATCAAAAGCAAAAATCATGGCCAATAGTTCTTTCTCTATCTTGTCATAATTTCTTTGGGCGTCGTCAAGTGTTCGGATTGCATAGTATATGACATGAAACACTTTTCCCCATCGCTGTACCAAAACTGCCCTAATGGCAAAATCACTAGCGTCGCACATCAATTCAAACGGTAGGCTCCAGTCTGGGGTGACTATAACAGGAGCGGTGCTTAGAGCCTTATTCTGGAGATCGAAGCTTTCCTTACACAACTCATTAAAATCAAACGGGACATCTTTCATGAGCAAATTACACAAAGGCTTTGTGATCTTCTAAGAATCTTTAATAAAACAGCGGTAGAACCCGGCGTGTCCCAAAAAACTCCTCACCCCCTTTATGGAAGTAGGCAGAGGCATCTTCTCAATCGTTTCAATTTTTGCACGGTCGACTTCAATTCCATGGGCAGATATGCGATGGCCTAGCACAATGCCTTCTTGGACAATAAAGTGGCACTTCTCCCAGTTTAACACCAGATTTGTCTCTTCGCATCTTTTCAGGACCTTTTGTAAATTCTGCAAACATAAATCAAATGAATAACTGAAAACAGAGAAGTCATCCATAAAGATTTCAATACAATGCTCTACCATGTTAGAAAAAATAGCCATCATACACCTTTGAAAAGTGGTCGGCGCATTACATAAACCAAAAGGCATGCGCCTATAAGCAAAAATGCCATAAGGACATATAAACATCATTTTTTCTTGGTCTTCTGGGGCTATATAAATCTAATTATACCCAGAATAACCATCAAGAAAACAGTAAAAATCGTTTCGGCCACTCTATCCAACATTTGATCAATAAACGGTAAAGGAAAGTGGTCTTTTCTAGTGGCTTTATTTAAATTTCTATAATCTAAGCACATACGCCACCCTGTAACAATTCTAGTGGGAATTAATTCATTATTATCATTTTGAATAACCGTTATCCCACCTTTCTTTGACAACTTGAACAGGATTTACCCACTTACTGTCAGAAATAGGAAAGATCATACCTGCGTCGAGGAGTTTTAAAACCTCAACTTTTACCACCTCTTTCATATTCGGATTTAACCGACGTTGATACTCCACATAAGGCTTGTAGTTCTCCTCCATCAGGATCCTGTGCATACAAATAGAAGGGATGATTCCTTTGATATCCGCAATAGACCATCCTAGGGCAGATTTGTACTCCCTCAATACTTTCAACAACTTATCCTCTTGATCAGCTGCCAAAGTGGTAGAAAGGATGAGAAGTAGGGGATCGTCGGGCCCCAAAAATGCATATTTCAAATGATTAGGCAATTGCTTAAGTTCTAGCTTTGGGGGCTTCTTAATCGATGGGACGGTTCGCGTTGGTGAACTTCCGAGCTCCTCACATGGTCTACGAGTGAAAAATGGCGGTGATGCATCCATGTGTCGTAAATAGGCTACATGCTCTGAATTTAATTCGGTAAAGGATCCGACTAAAACGGAATATAGTGTATCTGATGGATAGCTCTCCCGAAAAACTCTTCTTACACATGAGTCAATAACATAAATTTGAAAGCAATTTTCGAAATCACTAGGATGTTGCATAGATCGAAATATATTAAAAGGGACCTGCTCCTCTTGGACTCGTAAAGTGAGCTTCCCCTTTTCCACATCAATTAGAGTTGTGCCGGTCGCTAAAAATGGTCTTCCCAATATAATTGGGATGTCTTGATCTTCTTCCATATCGACCACAATAAAATCGGCAGGAAAAATGAATTTATCGACCTTGACTAGGACGTCCTCTATCACTCCTCTCGAATACTTGATGGATCTATCTGCTAGTTGTAAAGAGACCGTAGTAGGCTTGGCCTCCCCAATGCCTAGCTTCTTAAAAATAGAAAGAGGCATATGATAAATGGTGGCGCCGAGATCACATAAATCTATATCAAAGGACGAGTTTCCAATAGTGCACGGTATAGTGAAACTTCCCGGATCCCTCAATTTAGGTGGGAGCTTTTTTTGCTAAATAACACTGCACTCTTCAGTCAATGCCACTGTTTCATATTCTTCGAGCTTCCTTTTGTTAGATAAAATATCCTTCATAAATTTCACATAGCTCGGCATTTGTTCCAAAGCGTCGGCAAATGGGATATGAATATGAAATTTCTTGAAGACATCAAGAAACTTGGAAAATTGCTTGTCTAACTTTTGCTTTTGCAGACGTTGTGGAAACGGGACTGGTGGTACATAAGCAGGATGAGTGGTCGAGGCTGCTTTTGATTTAGGTTTTGAGGACATAGTGGTCTCTGGTTGAGTGGGCTCCTCATCATTTACTTTCTCAACGGGGATGCTCTTTTCTTTGATACTCTTGGATTGCTCGTGTAGTTCCTTTCCACTTCGTAATTTAATAGCTTGCATATTTTCTTTGATATTCATCTCGGTAGCACTAGGTAATACACCTTGGGGTCTATATGATAATAGATTTGCAATCTGCCCCATTTGAACCTCCAAGTTCCGAATAGAAGCAGAATGATTTCTTAGAGTAGTTTCCATGCGAGTCATGAATTGACTCGTGTTAGCCGCCATTTGAGCAAGCGCATCTTCTAAAGAAACCTTTGGTGGTTGAGGGGGCTGATGTTGTGGCTGAGTGAATTGAGCTTGTGGAGGTTTGTTCAATGCTTGCCCGTTCTTCCATGAAAGATTTGGATGATTTCGCCACCCTTGGTTGTAAGTGTTAGAATATGGGTTACTCTGACGATTTCCATTCCCCACAAATTTAGCTTGTTCCATCTGAGATTGCTCAAATGGATTTCCGACTTGACATTCAGCACTAGGATGAGACCCGTTGCACCAATTACATGTTTCCGTGGTACCGGTAGAAGGAGTGTGTGACAAAAGTTGGAGTTGTTGAGTTAGAGCTGCAACTTGAGCTGATAGCATAGATATTGGATCTTTGTCGGAAATTTCCATGACTCATTTCGGATTCACACGCTCAGAAGGCCACTAATAAGCATTCGCAGCCATTGCTTCTAGTAAGGAATAAGCTTCAGCCATAGTTTTGCCCATGAAAGCACCTCCAGCTGCTGCATCCACTAGAGTGCGTGTAGAAGCACTCAACCCGTTATAAAATATTTGAATTTGCAGCCAATCCGGCAGGCCATGATGGGGGCATCTCCTTAGAAAATCTTTATATTGTCCCCATGCCTCATGTAGTGACTCCATATCATATTGTCCGAAAGTGGTTATCTCATTTCTAAGTCTTGCTCTCTTCACCGGTGGAACGAACATAGCCAGAAAAGCTTACGCTAACTCTACCAAAGTTGCGATAGAGCCTGACGGGAGTGAATTTAACCAGAACTTAGCCTTGTCCCTTAGAGAAAATGGGAAAAGTCGTAGACAAATGGCATCATCAGTAACACCGTTATTTTTGGATGTGTCAAAAATCTCGAAAAATGAAGCAATGTGAGCATTGGGGTCATCATTCGCCAATCCGCAAAATTGGCTTGCTTGCACCATTTAAATTATAGCTGGTTTGATTTCAAAATTGTTTGCTTGAATGGTCGGGAGGCAAATCCCCGAAAAGTTTGTATTGATTTGTGGAAGTGCATAATCATGGAGAGCCAATGATGGTTGAACCTTCTGAATTGGGTTGTCAATCCCTTGATTTCCAATGTTGTCTCCCATGATATCCGTAATCAATAGCTCACGTCTTTCCTTCTTGTTTTTCCGCAGAGTGCATTCGAGTTCGGTATCTAAAGGAAATAAACCTTCATTACCAAAATTTCTCATGCACTAAACGAATTCCTGAAAGGAAACAAATGAAACCAAATTTACACAAAAATAAAGATGTTCAAATTAAGACTAAAAATACTGAAATTGATATTAGCAAAAACAATCAGTTCCCCGGCAACGGCGCCAAAAACTTGTTACGTATTTTTTGTTGGGAAAACAAGAACCCTGTATCGAAACAGTCGGGATATCCAATCCCTGTATCGAATGGTATTTGATAAAGAGGTTTTGACATATATGCCAATCCGCATACAGTAAAGGAAACTGTATCGAAGCTTTGAGGCATTATCCTGTATCGAAGACCTGCCTCGAATCAGCATATTATGAAGTCCTTCAGTACAGCAAGAAGTCTTATAAAAGATCAAGTATGGAAACTGTCTCGAAACTCAAAATACAGTTACATTCCATACAGCTCACAACAGGACAAAGAAGGAATCTCCAGAAGTCAAGTCCCGTTGAATAAAGAAGTATTTAAAAGTATAAAGTATTTAAATACTGTCAGTCAACAGATCTTAAAATCCCGCTAAATCCGGATCGTGCTATAATTTCGTTGGAACGGAATCTCACTCAAACGGATACATCTCAACGGATATATATTTCAGAGACTATATATATCTCATCTTGTCATTGAAGATCAGTCACCAAAAAAACCCAAGTTATCGAAATTATTATCAGAGCAAAACATATCTCCTAAGCTTACTGCAACTCAGATCAAAAGAGATATACAGTGCTCATCATTCTGAACAACAATTCATCAGCTGAAAGCTCTTAAAGTAAAAGTTGTTGTTCACCATCTGTTCTATACTTTGAACAAATGTACATGTGGGTGAACAATCGTGCTTCTCGGATCGTGTGTGAAGGATTTGCATTGAAGAAGACGAAGCTTCAGAACTGTGTGTGAAGAAGCAAGTCAAAGCATTAGCCCAAAACCAATCTGTGTGAACGGTTGAAGCTAAGATCTTTATATCAATCTGTGTGAACGATATATTGATTGTGTGTGTTGTTGTAATTACGTAGTTGTGTACGTAGTAATTATAATAAACTTTTACTCATGTGGAGGACCAGTGGACGTAGAGGGGTTTACCTCGAACCACTTTAATTACGTGTTATTTACATCCAGCTTTTACCGTTTTAATTACCATGATTAATTAAGTATACTCTATACATTTAGTTGCCGTATCCACAAGAACCTCCGTATTCAAGACTTCCGCTACGCACTCAGATTTAAAATCCATACAGTTTGTTGTTTAAACTATTTCCCAAACTGTATCCAGTATACTTAGTGGCCAACAAGTGGTATCGGAGCGGTTGATTCTAAAAAGAATCAGTCGTATTTTTAACCGAATCAGATCCAAATCACTTATTTTCAAAACAGTCTCTTTCATTCCTGTATTATCACATGGATACTTCTATGATTAACAAAGTCCCTATGTTCTCTATTAACGAATTTGACGACTGGAGAATTGGAATGGAGGTTCATCTTGCAGCAATGCATGAAGAGATGATTTTTGTTATACAGGATGGTCCTATCAAGATCATGAAGGTGAACACGACCGCAAGGATTGAAGGCCAAGCCCATGCTGAGATGCTCGAGAAGGATCGCGACCAATGGACCACAGATGAAAGAAAGCGAGCAAACCTTGACAACGTAGCTAAGAATGCGTTATTTGTCACTCTTGACAAAGGCACGTTCTCGAAGGTAAAGAGCTGCAAAACAGCCAAAGAAATCTGGGATAAACTCAAATTGATTTGTGAAGGAACTGAGCTCTCAAAAGAAAACAAGATTTCAAAACTGACTCAGCAATTTGAATCTTTTGAAATGAAACCAACTGAGACACTTGAGGAACTTGACATCAGATTCACTGTTATTGTTGGTGAACTTGAAGCGTTGGGCAAAATTTATACCCAAAAGGAGAAGAACTTAAAAATTTTCAGATCTCTCCCAGCCCGATGGGACATTAAGACCACAGCTATGCGTGTATCTTGTAATCTTAATGAAATATCTACTTTTGATCTCTTGTCTGACCTCAAAGCTTTTGAGTATGATATTGACAGAAGAGAGAAAGCTGAAGAATCTCCTTCAAAGGTCACAGCTCTAGTCAGACGAACCGTCGACACAAAGATGCCCGGTTCGTCAAGCCTAGTCACAAGAATCTTGTGATGGCGACGACATCCTGTCTCAAGATGAAATGGCGCTTCTCATGCATAAATTCAAAAAGTTCATCAAACAATCTGAAAGACTCCTACAGCCCAAACACATCTACAAGGTAAGTACCGAAACATCATCTGGTGATGCTAACATGTGCTATAATTGCAGGAAACCAGGGCATTATGCAAATAAATGTCCTCATCCCAAAGTCCAAAGATTGCCGGAGGCCGAGCAACAAGAGAGAGATGAAAGAAGACGTGCTTGGAAAGACAAGCTCAAGGCCCTGATTGGAGAATCAGAAGCCTCCCCCACACCATCCAAATCAGCAGAATGTCTTCAGGTGGTCACTGAAAGTGATTCATCTGATGATGAGTTTGATGATAAAGCATATATGTGCTTTATGGCCAAAGACATTCCAGAAGGTGAAGACAGCGACGATGAGGTAAGCTCAACCTCAGCTATTCCGTCAAATGCATCTCATACTTTTGAAAACATGATGAATGAATTTAAAAACATTCAAAAGGCCCATGAGACACTAAAAACTGAGAATATACAGCTTCAATTAACTAATTTAGAGCTGAAAGATGAAAATGACTTGCTGAAAATAAATTATGAAAATATGTCTCTTGATTGTGAAACCAGCAAGGTCGACTTTGAAAAACTCATGGAGAGCAATCATCAACTTTCTCATGAACTAAGTGAGGCTAAAACTCACAACGAGAGCAAGACAAATGATTTGGTTCTACTTCAAACCAAAATCACAACTCTCGAAAAGCGAGAAACTGAACTTGATACCACTCTGAAATCGTTCGAGAAATCGTCCAAAAGAATGGAAGAAATTCTGAGCACTGGGAAAAATGCTCATGATAAAAGTGGCTAAGGATATAGCTCATGTTCAAACAAAGGGAAAACTAGTACAGTGTTCGTCAAGAGTGTGGAACACATTCCAGAATCGGAAGAAATCCCTAGTCCCGTGAAGGAACCTGCTGTATCGAGAAAACCGAAGGCTGCTATTCCGCCCCCGCAATCCTATTCCAGACAGCGGAATCATAAGCCGTTCCAACCTGTGAGGCGCACTCAACAGCATGCTCCCAGAGCATATCAACAGCGCCAACAGCCGTTCAGAAGGAAGGCTGTATCCAACCACCAAAGGCCCGCACGGCGATTTATCGATAAAGACGCCGAGGTATTGGATACAGGAGCCCCGTTATCCCTCTAGACAGCATATGCCGGTTCAGTATCAACAACAGCATTGGGAATCCAACTGGAGACCCAGAAGGCAAGCTGTTAGGCCTAAGAAAATGGCTCCACATCCAAGACGGCACTCGTACTGGATTAATAATAATAATCCTGAATTTTTCATGCATAATAATTATCATGGTTATAACAACTACGGATATGCCCCCCGTAGATATCACAACACTGTACCGAGTATGTCCTACAGTAAACCAATTGCTGCCAGGAAAACTTGGGTACCAAGAGGAACTAACAATCATGGACCCAAAAATCAAAGGGGACCTAAATCTACTTAATCTTTTTGTCACAGGACATTCTAGAGGAGGATACCTGGTACTTTGATAGTGGATGCTCTCGACACATGACCGGAGATAGGAGCAAGCTATCAGATTTTGTAGAAGGTCGCGGTCCAAAAGTTCGCTTCGGTGATAAATCTAAAGGAAGAACAAGAGGGAAAGGAAACCTACTTGTCGGGAAATTCAAAGTCACCGATGTTGCATATGTTGAAGGCTTACAGTATAATCTACTTAGTATTAGCCAGTTCTGTGATAAACAGTTCTCGATGAAGTTCTATATAGATCGCTGTAGAGTCAAGAACATCCAAACCAAGGAAGTTGTGCTTACAGAAGCGGTCGAGTAATATGTATATTGCTGACTGGAAGCCTATGAGCTCCTCAATTCCATGCTTTGTTGCCAAAGGCACTGCAGATCTTAGCTGGTTATGGCACAAGAGGATGTCTCACGTCAACTTCAAGACAATTAACAAGCTCTCAAGACAAGGAATGGTTAGAGGTTTGCCAAATGTGTCATTCAAGAAGGACAGCATCTGCGGACCATGTCAGAAAGGCAAGCAAATCAAGTCAACCCTGAAGAGCAAATCCTACCTTTAAACCCAAAGAGTGTTGGAAATGCTACACATGGATCTCTACGGTCCTGTAGACCCAGTAAGTTTGGGAGGTAAAAAATACTGCATGGTTGTTGTTGATGATTATTCCAGGTATGCTTGGACGATCTTTCTTAGCAAGAAGAAGGAAACAACATCAAAGCTGCCCGAGCTCCTGAGAAAGTTGCAAAATGAAAAAGGCATCGAGTATCGTGTGCATTCGTTCCGACAGAGGTACAGAATTTACTAACCGCTTTATAGAGCAATACTGTTCGGAGGATAGAATACAGCAAGAATACTCAGCTGCCCGTACACCTCAACAAAGTGGTGTTGCCGAGCGAAAGAATAGGACGTTAAAAGAAGCAACAAGGACAATGATTGCCACAAGCAAATTGCCACAGTAAGCAGGGTGAAGCAACCAATACGACTTGCTACACTCAAAACATTGTATCGTCAACAAGCACCACAACAAAACAGCATATGAGGTATGGAACACCAAAACTCCGTTAGTTTCGTATTTCCACATTTTTGGATGCAGGTGTTATGTATTGAATAATGGGAAAGACCAACTTAGAACCTTTGATGAGAAATCATATGAAGGAATATTCGTAGGATACTCCTCGTCGAGAAAGCTTTAATCTTTAATAAAAGGAAGCTGACGATCGAGGAATCAGTTCATGTAGTGTTTGACGAACCACACCATGACTCTACAGGAGTAGATGATATCACTCAGAACATTCACCATCTATCTATCTTGGATCCTCCAACTCCCATAGAACCAGTAGTTGATTTAGAAATCAACCCCTCAGCTGTAAGAATCGATGTGGATGAAGCCGACGCTGTACAAGCTGAAGCTGTATCCACAGAATCTTTCGATACAGTACGGGATCCTGAATTAGAACCCGACCGAAGATGGTTGAGAGATCACCCGCAAGAGCTGATCATTGGAAACATAAATACTGGTGTTTCTACTCGTAGGAGAATACAGAGCACACAAGGAAATATACTTTGTGCACAAGAAGAATCTGATGCTGAGATATCATAGTTTCCTGAATGGAAATCTCAATTTGAGCTTAGAAGACTCAATATGTGCACTATTGTTGTATTCTTAGCCCAGTCCGAACCTGTTTCGACCATAGACACTCTTAATAATTCTCATTGGATAACATCTATGGAAGAAGAGCTTAACGGTTTCGAAAGAAATAATGTATGGTATCTTGTACCCATACCAACACATCAATCGGTTATAGGAACCAAATGGGTATTTCGAAACAAAAAGGATCGTAATGGACTTATCATAAGGAACAAATCCAGACTAGTCGCACAAGGCTATAGTCAGGAAGAAGGCATAGACTATGATGAAACCTTCGCTCCTGTAGCGAGACTAGAAGCCATCAGGATATTTCTTGCCTTTGCCGCCCATAAGAGTTTTATTGTCTACCAAATGGACGTCAAAAGTGCTTTCCTGAATGGAGATCTTACAGAAGAAGTTTATGTTGAACAACCACCAGGGTTTGCCAACACAGACGGTATCGATCTAGTTTACAGGCTAAGGAAAGCGTTGTATGGACTTAAACAAGCCCCTAGAGCCTGGTACGAAACCCTGTCCCAGTATCTAACCGACAACGGATTTGA
Organism: Orobanche coerulescens; assembly: GCA_033398695.1. NCBI lineage: Eukaryota > Viridiplantae > Streptophyta > Magnoliopsida > Lamiales > Orobanchaceae > Orobanche > Orobanche coerulescens. The sequence goes on from CM065814.1 coordinate 91,948,211, forward strand.
GAAAGGTGCTGTGGACAAGACCCTGTTCATGATACAGGAAGGTGATGACCTTCTTATGGTACAAATCTATGTGGATGATATTATTTTTGGTTCAACTAACCTTGCTCTATGTCAAAGGTTCTCTCATCTCATGCAAAGTAAATTTGAAATGAGTATGATGGGGGAACTTAGTTATTTTCTAGGTTTGCAGGTAAAGCAGTTGCCTACAGGTATTTTCATCAACCAAGAAAAATACAGCAAGGAGCTTCTCAACAAATTTAGAATGAACACTTCCAAATCCTCGCCAACCCCCATGAGCACTTCCGTGCAAATTAGTGCTGATGAAGCCGGAAAGCCGTTTGACCAATCACTCTACAGGAAGCTCATTGGTTCGCTCCTGTACCTAACGGCTAGCAGGCCCGATATCCAGTTTGCTGTTGGAGTGTGTGCAAGATATCAAGTTGCACCTAAGGAATCACACTTCAATACAGCTAAACGAATCCTGAAGTACGTTAAAGGAATAGTCGACGCAGGACTATGGTATCCTAAGGAAGGCGGATTCGATTTAGTTTGGATACAGCGACTCGGATCTCGGAGGCTGCAAGCTAGATAGGAAGAGTACAAGTGGAACTTGTCACTTTCTTGGACCTAGACTCGTTTCTTGGTTCACTAAGAAGCAATTGGCTAATTCTCTTTCCACAGCTGAATCAGAGTACTATGCTGCTGGTAGTTGCTGTATGCAGATCCTTTGGATGCAGCAACAGCTGTCAGACTATGGAATTGATGCCAGAGAGACTCCAATCATGTGTGATAGCACGAGTGCAATTGCAATCACACACAATCCTATCCTGCACTCGCGCACTAAGCATATCAACATGAAGCATCACTTCATAAGGAATCACGTCGAGAACAAGGATGTTCGCCTCGAAAAGGTTCATACAGACTTTCAGCTGGCCGACATCTTCACCAAGTCGCTCGACACAGCAAGATTTAACATGCTCAGACAAGAATTGGGAATGCTACAGCCAGACTCCCTGTAAGTAAATTACTGTTTTTACTCAACAAATTGAGGGGGGAACGCTGTAAGACCCAAGAATACAGTATCCTACGTTAATTATTTGTACACTCAGAATCATCAATATAGCACTGTAGCGAGCGAAGACATATGAATCCTACAGCTGACGTGTGCAATAATTAAGGGGGAATACTGTAGGACCCATGAATACAGCATTAATCCTTAAGTTGTTGTATGGAATTTAAAACCTATATGTACCTTTTTAAGGGGGAACGCTGTATCGACGCGGAAACAGCACATACTATAGGATTTCGATTTAGTATATGTATAATATAATATTATTTCTTTTTAAAATGATTTTTGTCCACGTGCCCTGTTTTTATGTCAAACGTCATGTACATTAAATGCCTTACACGACATCTGGACAACTGAATCTCAAAAGCCGCGATGTTTTAAATTGTTTATTGTTTTAAAACCGCCGTTTTAGGCATTTAGGGTGACACAAATGTTATAAATGGGACCCGCTCATTTTTTAAACATTTTAATGGATTAGCGTACCTGTTACACTCAGTCCATCTTAACCGTTGATTTCAAAAACCGGTTCCCATCCCTTAAAATCTGACCATTCGTACTCTGCAAAACCCTATTTCGCCGCCCAACTATAAAATAACTGAATCTGCCATTAAAGACTCTTTACGCTTTCTGCAAATTCAAGAGTTCTCAAGCAAAAACAGCCTACATACTTTTCTGTATTTTACTGCATATTTCGATTATTTTCTTGCACTTTTTCTTAAGTAATCATCAAATGGCTGGACAAACCTCTTCTCCTGCTCTAAAGAAAACTGCTAACATCATTGATGGCCGGATCTTTTCAAGATCTGTTATCATTGAGCGCATTCTGTCTGAAACCAACGACGCAGAACCCATGGAGTACATCATAACTCGACTTCGTCAACAAGGCCTTTATCGCTTTGGAATTCAGACTGCTGATAAGTATGATGCACATCTGGTTGAGGAGTTTTACCTCAACGCCGCCGTACGTTTTCTGTCATTGGCCCAAGGAGGTCATGTATCCGACATCACCGCTACAATCCAGGGAGTTGAGATCTGTATTAATAACGATATGCTCCAGAACATCTACAGGCTACACGCTGATGGCCTGACTATGGAACAACTTGAGACATTCGGGTCTCAAGAGCTGATCACTAAATTTTATGGACTGTTCACAGGATCCAAAGTTGTTGACATGGTTCAGACTACATGTCACAAGAAAAATTTTTGTCTCTCATATGTATATCTTCATGATTTTTGCTGCAGGATAATTGAAAATCGAACCGGTGCGTTCGAAATGTGTACCAACCTGAGGTTCAGGATGATGGTGGCTATTCTGACATGTGAAAAGGTCAATTGGTGCCAAATAATCCTGAAACGCCTGCAAGAGGAGGTGTGCAAACCGGCCACCCAGAAGAGATCTTTTGGTTTGATGTTAAACCATATCCTAACAAAATGCGGACTGTCGCAATCCGCCGATGCTAAGAAGAATAACCACAGGATATACCTAGGAGGCGTCAAGCCTACTGCGTATAATCAAACCACGATGGTCTGCAACCATCCAAAAACTGGAAGTATGCCAGTTTCCGCCAATCCACGAGATGAATCCTTGAAGTTCCAGGAAGTGGAATCTTCAAAGAAAATAAAGAGATCTCACAGCAAGAAACCCACTGCTAGTGAGAAGCCCAAGAAGAGACTTAGGAGGCTTTCAAAAGTCAAATCTGCCAAGCCCTCCGAGGAAGTCTCCCCCGTGGCTCAACCCACTGACGAAGAACCCTAGGCCCAACCCCTGTGGAAGAGATGTCTCCTACTGTATCGACAGTAGATCCTGAGCCTTTGGCGGCTAGGACGGATAATGAGACATCTGCCAACGAACAAGACTTTAGCGAGTCGGCTGCCCATTCGGAGCCAACAGCTACTTCTCTGCGGGATCCCACACCCGTACAGGATCCATCTTCCTTCAGGGCACCATCCCCTGTAAGGAGTCCCACTTCCATACAGGATCCCATACCTGTACAGGAATCCCTCGCGACAGCGTCTCCAGACATTGTACGTAGTCCCTCCCCGGACTCCATCATTCATAAGACCCTTCTTTCTGTTCAAATTGAGCAGGCTTACGAAAGATTTCTCACATGGAAAGGCTACAGACTAGCTCCGTACGAAACATTGTACAACTGGAGCGATTGGAGCCAAGAAGAAAGATTTGTCTCAGAAGTGACGGACTCAATGGAGATTGAAGCCCTGATCCGATGGGAAAATGCCTTCTACAAGGAGCTGATTGAAAGCCATCTATTGCAGAAATCTGACGCTAGAAGGAAAGGAAAGGACAATTCAGAGGACTCTCCCACAAATCCAAAAGACGATGACCATGACTCAGACGACGACGATGATGCTTTTCAAGCAGGTCTGAGGATGAGTCGTGAAGAGGATGAAGCTAGAGACGCCTCTCCACCCAAAGGCGATGAAGGGCCATCAACCCAGAACAATCCCCCTTCGCCACAGCATGAGAACATTCCCGACGAAGAGGAATCAGTCCCTCCAGTCGAGGAAGTTGAAGCAATTTTGGAACAGGCACCTGAGCCTGCTGCCACCGAAGAAGTTGTACCTGAAAGACAACAGGAGGATTCAGTCCCTCCTGTATCCATATCTACTGAAGAAAACTCGCAACAGGAAGCCAATCAACCCCCTATCGCCGAACCAGAACCAGCTGCTCCCGCCCCTTCAACCGTGGAATCCGAGGACAGTATCGAACCTGAGGATGTCCAACTTACTTCACGCCCAACCGTGAACGTAAGGAGGTTGAACAGCTCTGAAGACTTTGCTCAACCAGATTCTCCTATTTCTGCCGCTAGGAAAGAGCGCCTGCGCGCACTTGGTCTTCAAACTGTATTCATCCAGGATGCAGTGAATGCTCTGTCTTCCGTTGAGAAAGCATTAAATTGGATGCATACTTCTGCTGTGGAGGAGATGACCACTCTCCAACATGAAGTATCTCGTGTTGTCGAGGCATTCATTCTTCTGCCATAAGTTTTCAAACAAGCTTTGAAAATCATGGAAGACAAGCAGGAGCAACTCCTGAAGGAAGAAGCAACAAAAACACGAATAGATGAAGCCAAGACCGCATGTGCCATGATTGAAAACATCTCTCAACTGCGCGCCCACGAAAAATGCATTAAGGATATGTCGCAAACGCTTTCCTCCCTTGTGGAAAGAATGACTAACATCGAGACAAAACAGGATGCTGCACTAGAAATCCTAAAAAGTCTTGATGAAGCCAAAAAGGGGGAAGAGGCAAGAGAAGGCGCTAGGAGAATCAAAGCAAGAAGAAAGGGAATTCTAGGCCGCTCAAGACAGCATCACTTCCGAGTTAAACAAGCTAGCCCCTCACTCCCAAAGTTTTAGGATCTCAGGCTCCCGACCTGAATTTCATGATCCAAATGTCCCGTGGCAAACTCTTATCCAGAGACCTTCTGAGATTCGTCTGCCGACCAACCGCAACCCTACTGCCGATGAAGTGAAGCAATGGAGGAAAAACGAACTGATGAGATACTTCGCAAAACTCGTCAGGGAATCCGCCATCTTCAAGAGCTATAAGACTTTAGTGGAGGCCGCAGAGAAATTCACGAAGATGCTAGAAGATGGAAAACTCCCTCTCCAGCTTGATATGAAGAGCAAACACAAAAGAGGAGATCGGATCACCCATCCAGAAGACTGGATTCTTGCCTTTGATCGATCCTATGAAGGAAAAGCTATATACCAGGATCGAGGCAACGATTCCTCACAGAACTGGTGGTGTGGTACCGAGAATGATCCAGGGAGAAAGCCGTGGAGACATGCAGATCACTATAGGAGCTGAAATCCTTGTATATTATTTTTTTTTCTTCTTTGTAATTTTTCCATCGAAACAGCAAACCATGTACTCAATTTATTTTGAATATCAATAAAAAAGTGTTTGTTTGTCTTGAAAGATTACAAATCGTAATCTACTGTGTTGACGTATGATTACTTAAATTGTTTGATAAAAAAACTCAAGTTAGGTAACTTGATTGAAAACAAAGCTGTACGAACTAGTCTACGAACAATTCATGATTTCAGTTGTAAACTTAGAGTACATTGTAAGATTGTGCCTGCGCGCCAATCATAAGCTTAAGTTGTAAAAATCCTTAAACTGTATCGAACTTGCCTGCGAGCAGTTCATCATTTAGACTAAGACAGACCTTTTGACAAAAGACCAAAAAATCTGCCAGAAAACATAAAAAAAAATCACCTCATGAAGAAGGTTTTGGCATCATCAAGAAGACTTGAAAAGTTAAGAAAGTAAGTCTTGGCAAATTGTCAAAAAGGGGGAAATTATTGGGAAAACAAGAACCCTGTATCGAAACAGTCGGGATATCCAATCCCTGTATCGAATCGTATTTGATAAAGAGGTTTTGACATATATGCCAATCCGCATACAGTAAAGGAAACTGTATCGAAGCTTTGAGGCATTATCCTGTATCGAAGACCTGCCTCGAATCAGCATATTATGAAGTCCTTCAGTACAGCAAGAAGTCTTATAAAAGACCAAGTATGGAAACTGTCTCGAAACTCAAAATATAGTTATCTTCCATACAGCTCACAACAGGACAAAGAAGGAATCTCCAGAAGTCATGTCCCGTTGAATAAAGAAGTATTTAAAAGGATAAAGTATTTAAATACTGTCAGTCAACAGATCTTCAAATCCCGCTAAATCCGGATCGTGCTATAATTCCGTTGGAACGGAATCTCACTCAAACGGATACATCTCAACGGATATATAGTTCAGAGACTATATATATCTCATCTTGTCATTGAAGATCAGTCACCAAAAAAACCCAAGTTATCGAAATTATTATCAGAGCAAAACATATCTCCTAAGCTTACTGCAACTCAGATCAAAAAAGATATACAGTGCTCATCATTCTGAACAACAATTCATCAGCTGAAAGCTCTTAAAGTAAAAGTTGTTGTTCACCATCTGTTCTATACTTTGAACAAACAGCCCTGTGTGGACTGAACAATCTGTGCTTCTCCGGAACTGTGTGTGAAGGATTTGCATTGAAGAAGACGAAGCTTCAGAACTGTGTGTCAAGAAGCAAGTCAAAGCATTAGCCCAAAACCAATCTGTGTGAACGGTTGAAGCTAAGATCTTTATATCAATCTGCGTGAATGATATATTGATTGTGTGTGTTGTTATAATTACGTAGTTGTGTACGTAGTAATTATAATAAACTTTTTACTCCTGTGTGGAGGATCAGTGGACGTAGAGGGGTTTACCTCGAACCACTTTAATTACTGTGTTATTTACATCCAGCTTTTACTGTTTTAATTACTGTGATTAATTAAGTATACTCTATACATTTAGTTGCTGTATCCACAGCAACCTACTGTATCCAAGACTTCCGCTACGCACTCATATTTAAAATCCATACAGTTTGTTGTTTAAACTATTGCCCAAACTGTATCCAGTATAATTAGTGGCCAACATTTTCTATAAACGCAAGTGCACATTGTCCTAAACAAGTAATAAAGTGATAAGTAAAGTATCATTCCCTCGAGGACTGATGTACTAATTACCAATTCATTGTTATTTCTAATTTTATTTGAACGATCGGAAAACTTGTGGTTAATTACCTATAGAAAAATGAAAGACTATAATAAACCACGAAATCAATTATCCCATAAAAGGAGATCAAATAGGAGAAGAATCTAGGATTAAGAATTTGCCTCGATTAATTCAAATTAATCTTGATTTATATAATTTATGTAATTTCCCAATTAATTGAAAGCGAAGATTATAATTTAATCTAATGCCCCTTCCGGGGTCAATAGAATTTTCCAAAGCAAATAATTCACTCTATTCCTAGGTGAGTTGATTCGACATTGGCCAAAAAGTTCTATAATCTTAAAAACATCGAGCTTCATAATTCTTATGAGTATATTCCTATCTCACAAGACAAAATGGTTTTCACCCACTACTCACTAATTTCTTCCGATTCAAGTTAAGCAGCTAGAACAATTCAATCATTGGCCACACAATTGAAAGCATTAAGAACAATCGGGGAAAACTCAATAGAAAAGGGAAAACTTTCAATAATGTAAAATCAAGAATGAATTAGTCATAATCTCGATTTCATCTCAATCCTAGAATAAAGGGGTCTAGCCCGAAATGCTAGAAAACAATACACAAATACTTGAATTAAACATAAGGTTGAAGAATTTCAAACACGATTGAAGAACTTGCCCTTCTCCGTTCTCTAGTCTTCGCCCTCTGCTCCTAGGTATTCTCCTCTGCTTCCTTCGATACCTCCTTTTCTGACCTTCTCTAGGCTTTTATAACCATTTCCTGTCTCCAAAACGCGTCTGAGGATTAGGTCCAGTCCGCCTCCAAAATGGCTAAAATCGCGAGGTAAAATCAGGGTTCCCACCGCCGCGGGCCACGGCCCAGAATAAGTGTGTCGCGGCCCTAGCTATGCCGCCGCCTAGTGACACGTTGTTATTGTAAATATCGCAAGTGCACGATATCGTATCAAGTAGTAAAGTGGACTTTTTGAGTCCGGTTTATCGATCCCACAAGGAAGTTTGGTTATAATTTGAATTATACACTATTAGTCTATTTTTATATATACTAGGATGAGTGAAACACACAATTAAAGAGTTTGGTTTAATAGTTGCAAAGTAAATGCAATAATAGTTCTAATATTTTAAGGAAATAAAAAGATTGCAATAATAATAGATTGATTAACGATAAAATGAAATAGTTGGGATTACAAACTTAGTTCTTCATTAGTTATAGAAGATGTATAGTAGATCATAAGATGAATTTACTTATTATGTTGTGTAGATTCGATTTTTCTTAAAAAGACGGTTTCTCTTTCGAACTATAAAACGCCCCTTACATATTGAATCAATCCACTATATTTCTATGTTGATTGGCTTCAATACATAGCATTAGGATTTATGAAAATAACTCAAAGAATCATCTAAGGACTAGAGGTATATTTCTATCTGCTAGAACAACTTAGAGTGAAGATCATTTGATCTAATCAAACATATTTTCTTTCGAAACATATGAAGACCATAAATATCGTCATTTATTGGCCAAATAAATAAAGATTGTTAAAACAATAAAAATCACACACAATAATAAGTAATTCACAATAGATCTTTTATACAAATATAAACAACATGACTAACCTTGTTTATAATCCCAACTAAAGGTTACATAGCCCATGAAGGGTTTATTACACATATTACAAGCTTTGGTGGTCATTTTTAGTTGAATCAAGAGAAAGAATTGATCCTAACTCCCTTAGTAGATAAAGGAGATAGAAGCAATAAACTCTCTGAACAACATATACTATACCACACTTACAAAGATCACTCAAGAACACAAGTGTGTTCTTCACACAAAAAGAAAAGTTTACAAAAAAAAATGGAAAATTATATGATGAATGGTGAATGATGAAGGATCTAAGGGGTCTATTTATACACCTAAAGTAATCTAATAGCTCCAAAACATCAGCATTATTACATTAGATCGGATCAATGCCAGCCATCCCCTCAATAATACACAAAAAGTATAAAAAATTAGACAAATCATAGCAATCTGTCAAGAGTTACGGCCGTAACATTCAGGAGTTACGGCCGTAACAAGGATGACTTACGGCCGTAACTCCTGAATGTTACGTCCGTAACTTGGCTTCGTAAATTTGCTCACTGGATGCTTTGATAGTTACGTTTTCAGCCCAGAATTTCTCAGACTTTGCGTTTTTGCCCCAAATCTTCTTCGGATGATAACTTTTGATATATAACTCTGATTTTGAATCCGGAAAGACTGCCGAATTCGTCTCGGAAAGCCCTACAACATGAATATATCAAAATTGAACAAAGAGAATATTTATTAAACATGTTGTTTCTTGAGTAATTCAGTTATTTAATCCGATCATCATCCGATAAAAATAAAATCATTAAAACTAATTAATTAAAAGCAAAAAACGAGAAGACTAGCTCAATTATGAGTGAATTTTATCGATACAAACCATGGATAAGTGTACAAAACTGACACTTATCACACCCCCGAACTTGAATTCTTGCTAGTCCCGAGCAAGACTCTTTATTATTCATGCTCCAAAAATAAAAATAAGAAAAATTAATACAGACTTAAATTAAAATATAAAAAGAGAAAAGGAGATCAAAATGCCATTAATAAACAACAATCAGCTTTATACAGTAGATAGAAATGAATCAAGATTCAAAATAAATCTACTAATGTTTTTGAAGTTACAACACGGTTTTTATTTTGTAATTCCAAAATCAAGGTTTTCCCCCCAAAAGGTTTATTATTTCTTTCCCACTCGTGATACACACGACTCCCTTTAATGGTTGCTCTCAATCACTCGTTTATTTTTCGACTCAATATGAAGAAGAATTTCATTGGCGTCATCAAATATTGTGATTTTTTACGAAATTGAGTGTATTGAAATTCAGCCGCTAATTAATTCAGATCTGCTCATAAACTACATCCCTTAGTGATAGCTTTCATACCGTTATTTGCTAATGTGCAGCTCTTTTCACCAACTATTTCTATCTCATTTTTTTTTTTAAAAGGTGATAGCTTTCACACCGTTATTTGCTAACGTGTAGCTCTTTTCATCAATTTTTCTATGAGACGGCAGCTACGCACCAACAATGGTTAATCCTTTATTTTTCGCAAAATTTTAGAATCCCCAAAATTAGGCAGCTGTTGTTGCTCAACACTTCTCCTTTTCGTCATTTTTTTTAGGTGATAGCTTTCACACCGTTATTTGCTAACGTGTAGCTCTTTTCACCAATGACTTATTTTTTTTTTTTAGGGAATAGAATTTTTGCAGAAAATCATTTCTTAGTTAAGCATGGAAAATCAAAAACTCCACAAATTAAGTAAATTTCGGTTCTATTTTTCATCAACCGACTGATTCTTCTTTTCTCAAGGTAACGAATGACTCGATTATATATGATAATTACAAGGCTTGGAAAGAGAGATTAAGGCTCAAAAATTTTGGAATATACAATTTTTTACCGGTTAAAACGATTTTAGAAGTTGTATATAGCTAATTTATTGGTGTTATGGCCAGATCTAGAAATCTCATAAATCAAAATACTATAAATAAATATATATATATATATACATATATAAAATTAAGGCAAATACCCAAATCAATCAAAACACACCAAAATAATAAAACAAACCACCCCCAAACTTGAAAATAAAACTGTCCTCAGTTTTTAAAAATAAAATAAAATAAAAAGCAATGCAGAAAAAGCAGAATACTCCCTGTTAAGAGAGTTGATGTTTGAGCCAACGCCTTTTAGAATCTGCAAGAGAATAAATATACGAGGCACACAACAAAAGAAAATAAAATATACTCGGAAGTATAACACAATTTTTAAGATGCGCATCAAGAAAGTCCGAAGAGTCGCCTTACGCTGCCATCAATGCTATTATAAAAAAACACACAATAAAAATTACCGTAATAAAATAACAATACATAAATCGCGAATAAATGCGCGTCAAGAGATCAAGAAGAAACTCCTTAAGCTGCCACCATTTACCACGATTATTACACACGACAGAAAGTAAAAATAAAAGAGGTCTGACATGGGATATCAAAGGGAGAGGAATGAATCCACTTTTCGTTTTCTCACGGTAAAATCTTCCATCCAGACAATTTTAGCTAGAGCTGGATCTGGTTGAGGAACAAATTCATAGAGTTTTTTGATTAGTTCTTCTGGTGTTGTTGCAACGACTATGATTCGTTTAGCACGCTCGGAAATAAAACCCTTTTCAGCAGAGTAGTCGATGAAAGACAGTAAACCATCAAAGAAACCATTGACATTAAGCACACCTATTGGTTTTTGATGAACATTTAGCTGGGCTCTGGTAACCACATGAAAAAGTTCCTCAAGGGTGCCAAAACCACCGGGAAGGGTGATAAAGGCGCCAGAATTATTTATCATGTGAGATATGCGATCTTGCATATTCACATATCTAAACTCATCTCCAATAATTGACCCGGTGATTTTACTTTTAGCCAGAGGTTTTGGGATTATTCCCAACACTATTACTCTTTCCATAAAGGCAGAAGCAGCAGCTCGTCCCATTAATCCTAGACTTCCTCCTCCGTAAACTACATGAATGCATTTTTCTCCTAAGGTACGACCCAAGTTGTGGGCTGCTTCAGCAAAGCATGCCTCTTTTCCATAACTAGCTCCACCAAAAATGCAGACTGTGCTAATTTTTTTTGTTGAAGATGATGACTCCATTTTTGAAAAGAAAAATTTTTTTAGAGAGAAACAGAGAAAAGTGCAAGTTTGAGGGATGATGAAAGAAACCAGTAGAACGTTTATTTATAGAAGAAAAAGAAGGTAAAAATTGTTTAACAAGTTTGTGATTGCGTTTGATTGTGCTTCAACTACTCAATCGAATAATGAAAGCATTTATCGCGTATCACTTTTTTTTATTCAAAAAATCTCACCAAACGACAAAAATAAAAGATACTTACGCATATGTACAGTAGTTGTGATTGTGGCTCACATCTTCCTCTGATTTTACGTTCAGAAATGGCCTAAACGCCTTCTATGAGTCGGGGAGAAGCTTCCCATCCAATTTTCTTACAAATTGGCAAACAGGGTCTTTTAACGTCAGATTCCCAAGACGTTGTTCATATTCTGGTTGGAATTTATTCCACAAACATCGAATTCCGTAATGTACGAGTCCACTAGGATGCGTGTCAAGAGAAATTTCGATATCATCTAAATTCTCCTTATTCAGACCATCTTTAATGAACTGAATTTTATCTTCTCTGTTTGTAGATGGAATTCCTAAAGATCGACATTTTAAATTACAGTTCCATCTAGCACATTTATAGCAAACGGCTATCATCTTTGCTCGTCGTTTCTTGGCATATGAACTTTTTCCTAGCCCTGGTAAAAATCTAGTCGGTGTTTCTGTGAATTCACCCTCTATTCTTACTTTGGCTTCAATTATGAATCTGATGTCAAAAGGTATGCTTTTATTCATAAGCAACCTCATCATTTCAAGCCTTGCCTTGTAAATTTTTAAATTGCATTTTTGCTTAGAAAGGGATTTTTTTTTTCAATTTTATACAATGTTTCTTCCATGACAAAAAAAAAGACAATGAAAATAATTGAAGAAAATATCTACAAATATCAGTTGTTGTGGGAAACTGAAAAACGACTTTAATAGTCACGGAGTACCGTTATCCGCCACTTGACCGGACAAACACAATTGAGTACTAAGTTACAACGTCGAGAAATTTGTACCTATAAAAATAGTTTACAATGTAAGATTTCAAATATAACTTATACTTCCCCGGCAACGGCGCTAAAAACTTTACACGTTGTTAGTGTTACTATCGCAAGTGCACGATATCGTATCAAGTAGTAAAGTAGACTTTTTGAGTCCGGTTTATCGATTCCACAAGGAAGTTTGGTTATAATTTGAATTATACACTATTAGTCTATTTTTATAGATACTAGGATGAGTGAAACACACAATTTAAAGAGTTTGGTTTAATAGTTGCAAAGTAAATGCAATAATAGTTCTAATATTTTAAGGAAATAAAAAGATTGCAATAATAATAGATTGATTAACGATAAAATGAAATAGTTGGGATTACAAACTTAGTTCGTCATTAGTTATAGAAGATGTATAGTAGATCATAAGATGAATTTACTTATTATGTTGTGTAGATTCGATTTTCTTTAAAAAGACGGTTTCTCTTTCGAACTATAAAACGCCCCTTACATATTGAATCAATCCACTATATTTCTATGTTGATTGGCTTCAATACATAGCATTAGGATTTATGAAAATAACTCAAAGAATCATCTAAGGACTAGAGGTATATTTCTATCCCCTAGAACAACTTAGAGTGAAGATCATTTGATCTAATCAAACATATTTTCTTTCGAAACATATGAAGACCATAAATATCGTTATTTATTGGCCAAATAAATAAAGATTGTTAAAACAATGAAAATCACACACAATAATAAGTAATTCACAATAGATCTTTTATACAAACATAAAAAACATGACTAACCTTGTTTATAATCCCAACTAAAGGTTACTTAACCCATGAAGGGTTCATTACACATATTACAAGCTTTGGTGGTCATTTTTAGTTGAATCAAGAGAAAGAATTGATCCTAACTCCCTTAGTAAATAAAGGAGATAGAAGCAATAAACTCTCTGAACAACATATACTATACCACACTTACAAAGATCACTCAAGAACACAAGTGTGTTCTTCACACAAAAAGAAAAGTATACAAAAAAATGGAAAATTATATGATGAATGGTGAATGATGAAGGATCTAAGGGGTCTATTTATACACCTAAAGTCATCTAATAGCTCCAAAACTCCAGCATTATTAAATTAGATCGGATCAATGCCAGCCATCCCCTCAATAATACACAAAAAGTATAAAAAATTAGACAAATCATATCAATCTGTCAATAGTTACGGCCGTAACATTCAGGAGTTACGGCCGTAAAAAGGATGACTTACGGCCGTAACTCCTGAATGTTACGGCCGTAACCTGGCTTCGTAAATTTGCTCACTGGATGCTTTGATAGTTATGTTTTCAGCCCAGAATTTCTCAGACTTGGCGTTTTTGCCCTAAATCTTCTTCGGATGATAACTTTTGATATATAACTCTGATTTTGAATCCGGAAAGACTGCCGAATTCATCTCGGAAAGCCCTACAACATGAATATATCAAAATTCAACAAAGAGAATATTTATTAAACATGTTGTTTCTTGAGTAATTAAGTTATTTAATGTAATACCCGGTTGTAATTCATTCATTTTTATTCAGTAATTATCAGTCTGTAATTGTCACTCAGTGTATTTTCACTCAATTATAATCATTCATCAATCATGTTCGTTCACCGTGTTCACCGTTCGGAAAACACTTCGAGTTGTGTATCGTTATTGTTCATTGTTTCAATTTTCCTCATATGAGTTCGACTTTGTTAGATCACCATTAATTTTTGGTAACTCCAAAAATTCTAAATCTTTGCAATATTATAGAGCATCGAGTTAGCTTTCCAATGGTTCAAACGGTGAGTCAATCGGAGTCCGGACGAGAGAGTTATGGTCGTTTTAGCTCAACCGCTCATTTTTCGCTTTTGGCGATCAACGCCGAGCGAACTCGGCCGTGTCGTCCGACACGGCCGTGCCGTACTCGTCGGAAAGTGCCGAGGTGTTCGCCTCAGACCCGGCCGTGTCGTGCAGCACGCGGCAGTCGAACTCTTCGGATTAGCGATGCTTGGCGCCCGAGAGGCCGTGTGTTCGGGACACGGTCGAGTCAATGCCGAGCGCCGCGGACGGTCACTGTCGGTAGGCCCCTTCGCGCCGCGACCGTGTCAAGCGAGACACGGTTGAGTCCCTGCCGGCAGTGCGCGCCACGACCGTGTCGGGCGGCGCAGTCGAGCTGTCGGCCAGTCAACCCCTATAAATTGGTTTTTGAGCATTTCACCATTTTTTCCATCTTCTTCACTGCAACCGAGAGAGAATAACTTGAGGGAGAGATTTCTTCATCAATTATCATTTGAGTGTGTATTTTTCATCACCTTCAATCGCTCGAAGCTTGGATAGTCGTTTTTACACGTTTTCATCGGATCGGATTGGTTGGATATTCAAGAGGTAATTTCTTGACACCTTGGACTTCGATTTTGTGTTGAGATATGATGTTTTGGACGTTATAATCATGTTATATGAAGGGATATGTATATGATTATGAGTTTGTATAAGGATTCATTGATTATTGAGGATTATTCAAGAACACTTTGAATATCGAGTTGAAATTGGGGTTTTCGATTAATTGTCGTTATAATCACGTTTTCGGATATTCATTTCGGATTATTGATCATTTGGAAGATGTTTTGTTGGTTTGAAACACTTCTTCGGGATTTGATATTGGTTGTTGAGGTTTAGTTGTAAACAATCGGAGTTTGGCCACAACGTATTCGATATAATGCCCCAATGAACTTAGTTTAATCGTATCGACGTTTTGAGTTCGTTATATTCGTGTTTAATTCGTATATTGATCGGATTGTCGGTAATTGTATTGAATTAAGGTTGTTCGTGCGACCGACACTTCATTTAGGACATTTGTTCGTGGAAGGACTTTCTTCATCGGTATTTTGTAAGTTAATTCTTACTCTGTTAAAAGGATATTCATACCTTTTGTTGTTGTTCATTCATAATCATAACTCATTCATCATTATATTAACCGTATCAAAACTTGTTGTTATCAATTAATCATTTCAGTCATAAGGAACGACGGTTCCAATCTTTTCATTGAGCTGTCATTTATTTCATTACCATTCCACCTCGGTGAGTCATTATTCATTTCCGATGTCACTTTTGTTATATCGTGGCATTCCGGGTCATACTGGCGTGCCGGTTGGTATGTGTTGGATTTTCATGTCGGGCACATTATAGTCGTGTGTTGGTTGGTGGCCTCACATTGGACTGTGCACACGATTCATATTGTCTCGTGAGACTGATTAGGTACAAGACCACACGTGTATTCGATCGATACTCGTTGGTGGCTTGTGCATGGACACATTTCCATCCCGGGCGTAGTGTGGTGCCATTTCCTTTGAGCCGTACTGTTAGTTGATTCATATAGCATGTTTGATTGCGTATGTTTCGACAGGATATTTCATAACTTCAGATATAATCATGATTGTGTATTTTCAACTCTTGAGGATTGTTGTTCTGTTTAACTGACCCCGTTTGGGGATTTTGTTTTTCAGGTCATGGCAAGTCAAACGCACGGGAATAGCATGTTGACGTCGAGGAGTTCTAGTGATACTAGTAGGGGGCCCCGATCCTTCAGTTATTCATGTTATTGTCCTTTATTTTCCGCTGTAGACTTTCATTTGAATACTCCGTTTCATTCAGTGTTGTGTATTTTATCTTCATATAAAATACACTAGTATTCGGTATTGTCCTGGTGTGTTGTAACAAAACTCCTCATCGGAGTAATTATTGCTGTAATGTAGTTCGGTACTACATTTATCTTGTGTAATTCATTCATTTCATTTGCCTGGTGGGTCCCAGTCAGGGATCTACGGCACTGTAATATCCCCCTAGTTTGGGGTGTTACAGAGTTGGTATCGGAGCGTGGTTTTGAATACTACCTTCCGAGTCATGTCTTATTTGAAATCATCGTCATCAGACTAGTATCATTGGACTTTCGCGTCATGTGTGACCTGTGCAAATGCCGAGCGAATCAGACCGGAAGAACTGTAAGATTTCTAACGCCATGGTATAATTTCTGGCAATAGTCATTCATTCATCATTCATCAATTAACAATCCTCAAACATCATCATTCATTGTGATTAGGACAATCATGTTAACTCATTAATCACTTAATTCATTTCATTACTCAGTTAATAATCAGGACGATCATGTTAACTCATTAATTACTCAATTCATTTCATTACTCAGTTGTCAATCTGGATGATCATATTATCAATCTTGTTAAGTTATTCAAGATAATCATTACAAGAATTTCATCAGATAATCATGTAACTTCAGAAAATAATTCAAATATTCATTATGTTAGAGCATGTATACTCATTGTCAACATCTCATGACATAATCATAACGTGCTAATCATGCGGGTAATATAATCATTATGCGACCTTCCTACTTGAGATGGAGAGAGCTGTCAGGAGATGCACGGGGAGAGGCGCGGTGCGGACCGAAACCCGAGAAATAATCACTCATTGCCGAAATCGTGCCCGTGACTCGGCTCGATCGTAAGATATTCGGGTTGATCCACTCACTTTTATGCAGGCCATGATGACCCATGTGCAGTTGCTCAATCATCATTGCGCCACTCTGACCGGATTAATCGAGAGAACTCTCCCGTACGAGCCAGCTGCTAAGGAAATTGCTGAGCAGCAACATGCATATGTCAACAGGAAATCAACGAAGCGTAATCAATCCGAAGGCGGTCATTCAACCTTCAAGAAGCCTCGTGTGAGTCCTATCGTTTCTGAGCGACCTCCTACGGCGCATAATCGTGCGGGATCTCAGTCACGAGCGGCCAGTTCAGCCATCACCTGTTATAACTGTGGGGATCTTGGTCATGTCAGCACCAAGTGTCCGAGACGATCATCACGTGCTATAATTGTGGGAATTTTGGACATAAGGCCCGTTTTGCGAAAGGACTCCAAGTCGGCTCGCGGCATCTCAGTTCAAGCAACCAGCGTTTGAATCGATCGCTTTGTCATCGTCGTTTAAGACAATGGAAGCAAATAGATTTGGAGCTCGTATTTATCAGACGGGAGCGTCCGGTTCGGGGGCCGGCAAGTCCCAGATTCATATGATGAGGAGGATCGATGATCCGGTGGCCCGAATGATTTCAGGTATACTCGTAAATTTATTTCAACTTGTGTGTACCTTTTGATGCTGGTACACCGCATTCATTCATTTTCGAATCATTCTTGAATGGACTTATCTCGGGATAGTCCTATTGCTTGTGGACCTCATACCATCGGTCTACCTGACGATGGAAGAATTTTCGGAATCATACCGAATTAAGTTTAATGACCGCGATTGGTTGATGGATCTAATCGTGGTGAATTTATCTTAGGACGATTTAATTTTCGGTATTAGTTGGTTTGATCGTCTTGATACTATCCTCAGTGTTTGTTAGCGTTTGGTCGCTACCTTTCCGTCGTTAGTTGTCGAATGTGTGCTTCAAGGAAGTAATCCCCGTTATTCCAGTAGAAATTTTATTATGGCGGAAGCAGAGAAATTCCGCAATCGAACTATTCAATCATTCATTGTATCTTTCTCATCGATTGGCCTTTCTAAGGCAATCGAGTTATTCAATCATTCTTTGTATCATTTTCATCGATTGGCCTTTTCTAAGGCAATCGAGTCATTCAATCATTCATTGTATCATTTTCATCGATTGGCCTTTCAAAGGCAATCGAGTTATTCAAACATTCCTTGTATCATTTTCATCGATTGGCCTTTCAAAGGCAATCGAGTTATTCAAACATTCCTTGTATCATCTTCATCGATTGGCCTTCCTAAGGCAATCGAGTTGTTCAATCATTATTGGTATCTCTTTTTATCGATTGACCATTCTAGGGCAATCGAAATGTTCAATCATTCATGGTATCATTGTCATCGATTGACGATGTATTTCCAGACGAGTTATCTGGTTGCCTTCACATAGAGTAAGGGAATTCAGGAATGAGTGGGAGCCGGTACGTCCCATTTATCGAAGGCACCGTATCGGATGGCCCCGACCAGAATGCAGGAGTTGAAGATTCAACTTGAGGAGTAGTTCGATAAAGGTCATCCCCGACCGATTGCGTCCCCATGAGGAGCACCAGTGTGATCTTTCAAGGAGAAGGATGGCTCGTCTCGTGTGTGTATTAATTACCAGGAGTTGAACAGGGTGATGATCAAGAGTAGTATCCTTTACCTCGTATTGATGATCTTTTAGATCAACTTCAGGGAGCTTCAGTATTTTCCATGATCGACTTAAGATCTGGATATCACCAGTTGCGAATTCGAGAGTCGGATATCGCGAGGACATCGTTTCATACACACTATGGTCATTATGAGCTCGTAGTTATGCCGTTCGGGCTAACTATTGCACCTGTGGTATTCATGGGGGTTAATGAATCGGGTTTTCATCGACTTTTTGGATCAGTTTGTTGTTGTCTTCATCGACGACATTTTGATTTATTCTCGTAGCCAGAAGGAACATGAGGTTCATCTTCATTAGGTTCTCGACGTGTTGAGACGAGAACAACTTTATGGAAAGTTTTCCAAATGTGAGTTCTGGAGGTCCGAGGTGACTTTCTCGGACATGTAATTTCATCTGACAGAGTTCGTGTCGACCCTCAGAAGACAGAGACTATCCGAGATTGGCAACCTCCGAAAGATATTAAGTAAATCCGATGTTTCCTCGGATTAGCTGGTTAATTATCCAACCCACGACCTGGAGCTTGCAGCCGTGGTGTTCGCTTTGAAGATTTGGCGTCATTATCTTTATGGCGTTACCTGTCAGATTTTCACCGATCATAAGAGTTTAAAGTATATATTTACTCAGAAGGAGTTAAATATGCGGCAGAGACGGTGGTTGGAATTAATCAAAGATTATGATATTGAGATCCTTTACCACCCGGGGAAGGCGAACGTTGTCGCCGACGCCTTGAGTCGTAAGTCCGTTCAGGAGCAGATGCTTGCTCGTTTAACAATTCAGAAGGAGCTCCAACAGGAATTCCTTAGACCCGAGATCGAGGTCTGGCTTCAGTGAATTCAGGGACAGCTTTGTATGTTAGAGATTTCATCATCTCTTGAGGATGCAATCAGGGAGAATCAGGGTTCAGATCAAGCATTGTTGCGCATTAGTGAGGATGTGGCTCAAGGGAAAGCCCCTGGATTCGTGATCCACGAGGATGGACTTTTGAGATTTAAGAATCGGATGTGTGTACCGGCGAATGACGAGTTGAAAAACTCTATTTCGAGAGAAGCTCATGCTACCCCTTATTCTGGTCATCCGGTCCAAGAAGATGTACAAGGACTTGAAACAAAATTCTTGGTGGAGTAATATGAAGCGAGAAGTCGCAGAATTTGTTTCGAGATGCTTAACTCAACAAGTCAAGATGGAATATCAGCGGCCGTGAGTATGCCGATACCGCTCCTATTCCGTAATGGAAGTGGGAAGACATTTCTATGGAATTCATCACGAATTGCCGAGTCGTCGTGGCATAAATACGATCCGAGTGATCGCGGATCGCTTTACTAATTTAGCTCATTTCCTTGAAATCAAGGATATGTGGAGTCCCAAGAGATCGCCCAGCTTGTTCATCAAGGAGATAGTGAGACCGCACGGTACTCCTAAGAGTATCGTTTCCGATCGTGACGGACGATTAGTATCCCATTTTTGGAAATCAGTTCATCGTGCTATGGGAACTCGGCTTAATCTCGATCGCCTTTCATCCTCGGTCCGCGGACAATCAGAGAGAACTATTCAGGCATTAGAGTACATGTTGAGGGCATGCGTCCTCGATTGGAAGGACGATTGGGAAGCCCAACTACCACTGATCGAGTTCACGTATAATAATAGTTGGCATGCCTCCATTAAGATGGCACCTTACGAGGCCTTGTACGGTCGTCGTTGTCGATCTCCGTGGTGGTAGGATGACTTGTCAATCAATCGGCACCGAGCCCGATATGCTTATAGCCGCCCGGGAGAAGGTAGCTTTGATCAAGAGTCGTATGTTGACAACTTAGAGTCGGCGTAAATCATATGCAGATAATCGTCGTCGACCACTAGAGTTCGAGACGGTGACCATGTTTTGGTCAAGGTATCCCAGTCGGTATTTTCCGTTTCGGAAAATAGGGGAAGTTGAGTCCAAGATTCATTGGACCGTTTGAAATTTTGGATCGAGTAGGCGAGTTAGCTTATCGATTGGCTTTACCTCCGGCTTTGGGCAGGATTCTTAATGTGTTTCACGTCTCTCAGTTGCAGAAGTATGTTGCCGATCCGAGTCACATACTTCAGTTCGACGAAATCGAGATCGCGGATGAGCATTCGTACGAGGAGTGTCCTGTACGAGTGTTGGAGCGGCGAATCAAACAGTTGAGGGATAAGACGATCCCTTTGGTCAAGATTCAGTGGTATAGACACGGAGTCGAAGAGGCCACTTGGGAAACCAAGAATAGTATGCGGGAGAGTTATCCCGAGTTGTTTGACCCTTAGTTTCGGGGACGAAACTCTTTTTAAGGGGGGGAGTATGTAATACCCGGTTGTAATTCATTCATTTTCATTCAGTAATTATCAGTCTGTAATTGTCACTCAGTGTATTTTCACTCAATTATAATCATTCATCAATCATGTTCGTTCACCGTGTTCACCGTTCGGAAAAAACTTCGAGTTGTGTATCGTTATTGTTCATTGTTTCAATTTTCCTCATATGAGTTCGACTTTGTTAGATCACCATTAATTTTTGGTAACTCCAAAAATTCTAAATCTTTGCAATATTATAGAGCATCGAGTTAGCTTTCCAATGGTTCAAACGGTGAGTCAATCGGAGTCCGACGAGAGAGTTATGGTCGCTTTAGCTCAACCGCTCATTTTTCGCTTTGGCCGATCACCGCCGAACGAACTCGGCCGTGTCGTCCGACACGGCCCGTGCCGTACTCGTATGGAAAGTGCCGAGGTGTTCGCCTCAGACCCGACCGTGTCGTCAGCACGGCCTGAGTCGAACTCTTCCGGATTAGCCGCAGCGGCGCCTGCAGGCCGACCGTGTTCGGGACACGGTTGAGTCAATGCCGAGCGCCGCGGACGGGTCACTGTCGGTAGGCCCCTTCGCGCCGCGACCGTGTCAAGCGAGACACGGCCGAGTCCTCGCCGGCAGTGCGCGCCACGACCGTGTCGGGCGGGCACGGCCGAGCCTCACCAGTCAACCCTATAAATTGGTTTTTTGAGCATTTCACCATTTTTTCCATCTTCTTCACTCGCAACCGAGAGAGAATAACTTGAGGGAGAGATTTCTTCATCAATTATCATTTGAGTGTGTATTTTCATCACCTTCAATCGTTCGAAGCTTGGATAGTCGTTTTTACACGCTTTCATCGGATCGGATTGGTTGGATATTCAAGAGGTAATTTCTTGACACCTTGGACTTCGATTTTGTGTTGAGATATGATGTTTTGGACGTTATAATCATGTTATATGAAGGGATATGTATATGATTATGAGTTTGTATAAGGATTCATTGATTATTGAGGGATTATTCAAGAACACTTTGAATATCGAGTTGAAATTGGGGTTTTCGATTAATTGTCGTTATAATCACGTTTTCGGATATTCATTTCGGATTATTGATCATTTGGAAGATGTTTTGTTGGTTTGAAACACTTCTTCGGGATTTGATATTGGTTGTTGAGGTTTAGTTGTAAACAATCGGAGTTTGGCCACAACGTATTCGATATAATGCCCCAATGTACTTAGTTTAATCGTATCGACGTTTTGAGTTAGTTATATTACTGTTTAATTCTTATATTGATCTGATTGTCGGTAATTGTATTGAATTAAGGTTGTTCGTATGACGACACTTCATTTAGGACATTTGTTCGTGGAATGAATTACTTCATCGGTATTTTGTAAGTTAATTCTTACTAGGTTAAAAGGATATTCATACCTTTTGTTGTTGTTCATTCATAATCATAACTCATTCATCATTATATTAACCGTATCAAAACTTGTTGTTATCAATTAATCATTTCACTCATAAGGAACGACGGTTCCAATCTTTTCATTGAGTTGTCATTTATTTCGTTACCATTCCACCTCGGTGAGTCATTATTCATTTTCGATGTCACTTTTGTTATATCGTGGCATTCCGGTCATCTTGGCGTGCGGTTGGTATGTGTTGGATTTTCATGTCGGGCACATTATAGTCGTGTGTTGGTTGGTGGCCTCACATTGGGTGTGCACACGATTCATATTGTCTCGTGAGATCGATTAGGTACAAGACCACACGTGTATTCGATCGATACTCGTTGGTGGCTTGTGCACGGACACATTTCCATCCGGGCGTAGTGTGGTGCCATTTCCTTTGAGCCGTCGTTAGTTGATTCATATAGCATGTTTGATTGCGTATGTTTCGGCTGTGATATTTCATAACTTCGTATATAATCATGATTGTGTATTTTCAACTCTTGAGGATTGTTGTTCTGTTTAACTGACCCCGTTTGGGGATTTTGTTTTTCAGGTCATGGCAAGGCAAACGCACGGGAATAGCATGTTGACGTCGAGGAGTTCTAGTGATACTAGTAGGGGGCCTGATCCTTCAGTTATTCATGTTATTGTCCTTTATTTTCCGCTGCAGACTTTCATTTGAATACTCCGTTTCATTCAGTGTTGTGTATTTTATCTTCATATAAAATACACTAGTATTCGGTATTGTCCTGGTGTGTTGTAACAAAACTCCTCATCGGAGTAATTATTGCTGTAATGTAGTTCGGTACTACATTTATCTTGTGTAATTCATTCATTTCATTTGCCTGGTGGGTCCCAGTCAGGGATCTACGGCACTGTAATATCCGCCTAGTTTGGGGTGTTACATTTAATCTGATCATCATCCGATAAAAATAAAATCATTAAAACAAATTAATTAAAAGAAAAAAACGAGAAGACTAGCTCAATTATGGGTGAATTTTATCGATAAAAACCATGGATAAGTGTACAAAACTAACACTTATCACCTAGGTCTGGGCAAAATTTTAGTACGAGCCACGGACCATAGCAAGTGTGCCGCGTCCCCCGGTACAGATTACACCGATTTCTCCATGTTGTGCCTTGTGATGTGGCCCACCTTCGGTGCGACGCGGCCCTCTACCGAAAAATGTCGTTTTTGGCCTATTTTTCTTCGTTCGAGCTTCAGGACTCTAATTTCCTTCAAAACATGTAAACATAATGCATTAAGAGCTCATTTACGCATAGTTAAACTCAAAATGGAGATAAAATAATGACAATAAAGCGTACAAAATAACATGTAACAACTTGGTTAGGCGATCAACTATCACCCAAATCATGTTCATCACTGTTCTGGTCTTCGGCATACTGGTGATAAAGTCCATTGATATATCTTCCCACTTCCATCCAGAAATCGGAAGCGGCTTTAACATTCTGGTGGGTCGCTGATGTTCGATCTTAACCTGTTGACACGTTAAACACTTCGAGACATATTCCGCCACATCTTTCTTCATGTTTCCCCACCAAAAATCCTGCTTCAGATCCTTATACATCTTACTAGTGCCTAGGTGAATAGAATAGGGCGTACTGTGAGCTTCCTTCATGATTGTCTATTTCAAACCATCAATATCGGGAACAAAAAGTCTACTATGAAATCTCAAAACTCCGTCTTCATGGATTACAAATCCTGGGGCCTTTCCCTTGCTCACTTCATCACGTAACCGAATCATCAGAGGATCATCCAATTGCATAGCTTTGATTTCTTCGATTAATGATGAAGTTAATTCCATCACACACAGTTGCCCTTGGAGTCCTTGCAACCATACTTCAATTCCTTCATGAATCAACTCTCGTTGAATGCTGGACTGGGACGTGAGCATTTCCAGCATTCTAATAGAAACGGGTTTGCGGCACAGTGCATCAGCCACTACATTCGCTTTTCCTGGATGATAAAGAATCTCCAAATCATAGTCCTTAATCAGTTCCAACCATCTCCTCTGCCACATGTTTTGTAACACCCCCAAGTTATTCGGGGAATATTACAGCGCCGTAAGCCCCGCCGTGGGACCCACAAGGCTAAACATACGCGGAACTATAAATTTTGATCGAGAAGGTCTACACACAATGGAATGAAAAACAATACAAAGGTATTCAAAACATGGCCAATGTATTCACAGACGTCACAACACGAATCAATACCTCGGCAAACACAGGCCGGAACATCAAGGGAAATGGAAAAACAATACTCGAGTATTCAATAGCCAATCCAGTACAACAACACTGAATGGAAAACTCAAAACATAACTGGAAGAAAGACACAGTATCACACTTGCCCACCATCTTCATGCCGACCCGATACCTGCCTGTCCGTTCTCCTGGAACCTGAAATACATAAAACGTATTTCCCCCATAAAGGGGTTAGCCGCCGAATAGCCAGTGCAAGTATATCAAATATGAAACACAATACTCCTCGACAATAAAGTAAATGTAACCGTCAATTCATCAATTCAAGACTAGTATTCTGGAATAACTAAATCTCATAGTGTCACATCAAGACGTATGTGAATGCCGTATAAACAGTTCGTTCATATCATCCGTCAATACATGTATGAATGCCGTAGAAACGGTTCGTTCATATCATGCCAACAATGCATATATGAATGCCGTAAAAACGGTTTATTCATATTATGCCATCAATATATCTATGAATGCCGTAAAAATGGTTCGTTCATATCATACCATAAATATTTCATACTTTCAAAGTCGAGAACGTACAATCATAATTATATACTTGCCTTTGAGACATCGAGAAATCGAACGGAGGAAGGGTATGAGTTCGGTAGGTCCAAGAACGCACTTTCGGAA
The DNA here is from genome assembly GCA_033398695.1 of Orobanche coerulescens. Classification (NCBI taxonomy): domain Eukaryota; kingdom Viridiplantae; phylum Streptophyta; class Magnoliopsida; order Lamiales; family Orobanchaceae; genus Orobanche; species Orobanche coerulescens. The sequence goes on from CM065814.1 coordinate 91,973,458, forward strand.
CCTAAACAATTCGCAAGGAATATGATAGTCAAATATCCATACTCAAATTACACGAAGAAACCCCCGAAACCCGTCTACGATTCACGAAAAATACACGGGTAAGCAATTAGAGGTTGGAAAATCGCTCAAACTCCCAAAAGTCCGAAAAATCGTAGGAACAGCGTGTATACAGTATAGATACATCATAATCTCAAGGTTCTCAAGCTTCAAATCGGATAAATCGGACGAATCCACGAAAAACCCCAAAATCCAACACAATATTCAAAGTGTTCTTGAATAATCTTTCAATAATCCGATGAATACTCAAACATGTCCATAATCATGCATATATCACTTCATACACCATGATTTTAACATCTAAAACGTCATTACCCAATGAAAAATCGAAAACCAAGATGTTGAAGAAATTACCTCTTGAAGATCCAAGCTCTATGATACGAAGAATACGCGATAGATCGATGATCCGGGCTTCCCAACCGAATGAAATTGATAAAAATCCTACACTTAAGTGATAGATGATGATAAGATTCTCCCCTCAAGTTCTCTCTCTCACAGGTGGAAGAAGGAAATGGAGGAAATGAGCTGCATCTCGCTCAAAAAGCCGAATTATGCAGTTGACCGTCTTGTGTGCCGCGGCTCAGCCGAAGTGTGCCGCGGCACAGGCCTAAAATTGCTCCTGTGGCTCGGCGGTGTCTGCGGCCCAGCGTCTTGGCCGCGGCACCGGGTCTGATCGGTTTTTGGCTGAGGATGCAACACAAGTGTGCCTCGGCTCAGCCTAGGTGTGCCGCGACAGTGATTCGGCGGTGTGCCGCGGCCCTGCCGGCATGTGCCGTGGCACCCGGTACAGTCCGCTCGGCCAGGTCTAGAAAATGTGTGTGCTGCGGCGCACATTCCTTGTGCCACGGCCCACATCCTCCTCGGGTCCTAAAATGATGAAAAATGACCCGGGAAGAGAAAAAAAGCAATACGACTCAATATCGGGGAAACAATAACACGAAATGGAAGTACGGAATCCCCAAAACGGTGGTTCCAAGCAATGATTTCAAAGGTTCGCCCAAAAAAAACACGATTCGCAAAATGAAGAGATCTGAAATGACATGAATTTCAACCGGGTATTACATTCTCCCCCTCTAAAAAGGAGTTTCGTCCCGAAACTTAAGAAATAAATAGTTCGGGGTATTCCACCCGCATCTTCTCTTCCGTCTCCCAAGTCGCCTCCTCGACCCCATGCCTCGACCATTGCACTTTAACCAGTGGAATGGTCTTATGCCGAAGTTGTTTCTCACGGCGCTCAAGAATCTTCACGGGTTTCTCCGGGAAGGTAATATCCTCGGCTACGTCAATCTCACTGTAGTCGATAATGTGGCTCGGATCCGGTACGTACTTTCTCAACTGAGACATATGAAAAACGCTGTGGACGTGGCTCAAAGCTGGAGGCAACGCCAAGCGATAAGCTAAATCTCTAACTCTGTCCAAAATCTCGAAGGGTCCGATATACCTCGGACTAAGTTTCCCCTTTTTCCCAAAGCGGAAAACTCCTCTGGTCGGCGACACTTTGAGGAAGACATGATCCCCCACTTCAAACTCCAAGGGTCGACGACGGGTATCAGCGTAAGATTTCTGACGACTCTGGGCAGCCAGCAATCGGTCCCGGATAATAAAAATCTTCTCCTTAGTCTCCATCAACATATCCGGCTCCGTCCCAACTAGCTCAGAAGCCTCATCCCAACATAATGGCGACCTACATCGCCTACCATAGAGTGCCTCGAAGGGTGCCATTTTGATCGACGCATGCCAACTATTATTGTAAGCAAACTCGATCGACGGTAAGTGAAGCTCCCAATCATTACTCCAATCCAAGGCACAAGCCCGTAACATATCTTCCAACGTCTGAATCGTCCTCTCTGTTTGACCGTCCGACTGAGGATGAAAGGAAGTGCTCAATCTCAACTCCGTACCCAGAGCCTGATGAACGGCCTACCAAAAATGCGATACGAAACGGTCGTCTCGATCAGAAATAATGGTCTTGGGGGCACCGTGTAACCTCACGATCTCAGCAATAAAGGTTCGAGCCAGTCTATCCGGTCCCCAACTATCCTTAATACCCAAGAAGTGTGCAGACTTGGTCAATCGATCGACAATCACCCAAATCATATTCATTCCGGCCCGAGTTCTCGGCATGCCAGTGATGAAATCCATCGAGATGTCTTCCCACTTCCACTCGGGAATGGGAAGTGGTTTCAACAACCCCACCGGTCGTTGATGTTCGATCTTGACTTGTTGACACGTCAAGCATCGTAGTACAAACTCCGTAACATCTTTCTTCATGTTATTCCACCAAAAATTGCGCTTCAAATCTTTGTACATCTTACTCGTTCCGGGGTGGATCGAGTAAGGCGTAGCATGAGCTTCTCGGAGAATCCTCTGTCTCAACTCCAAATCGTTCGGAACATAAAGTCTGCCCTGAAATCTCAGAATACTATCCCCGTGAACCATAAAGCCATGAGCTTTTCCTTTAATTACATCTTGCTTCAGTTGAGAAATCATCGGGTCACTCCACTGCTTCCCTTTGATGTCATCAACTAAGGACGAAGTAATTTTGAGAGCACACAACTGCCCCTGTACTCGTCGAAGCCAAACTTCTATCCCTTGTTCAATTAAATCCTGACGAATTTTCGTCTGGGATGTAAGAACCTCGAGCATTTGAAGAGATGCAGGTTTGCGGCTCAAAGCATCTGCAACGACATTGGCTTTTCCGGGGTGGTAAAGAATTTCCAAATCATAATCCTTTATCAACTCTAGCCAACGTCTCTGTCTCATATTCAGCTCCTTCTGACTGAAAATATACTTCAGGCTCTTGTGATCGGTATAAATCCGGCACGGTGAACCATACAAATAATGCCGCCAAATCTTGAGTGCGAAGACAATTGCGACCAACTCTAAATCGTGAGTAGGATAATTCATCTCATAAGGCTTTAATTGTCGTGATGCAAAAGCTATTGTCTTATCATGCTGCATAAGGACACAGCCCAGGCCTTGACCCGAAGCGTCATCAGAACTGCAAAGCCTTCGCTACCATGTGGTAAAGTTAGAATCGGCGCTGAAGTCAATCGTCTCTTCAGTTCATCGAAACTCTGTTGTCTCTCATCCGTCCAAATAAACTTTTCGATCTTCTGGAGTAATTTCGTAAGCAGTCGAGAGAGTTTCGAGAACCCCTCGACAAACCGACGGTAATACCCAGCAAGGCCCAAAAAGCTACGAACTTCCTTAACATTTTTAGGCGGTGCCCAATCTAGCACTGCCTCGATCTTCTGCGGGTCTACACGAACCCCTTCGGCCGAAATCACATGGCCGAGAAACATAACTTCTTCCAACCAAAACTCACATTTCGAGAATTTTGCATAGAGGTGCTCGGTTCTCAAAATGTCTAAAACCAAGTGTCGGGCATGCTCCTCCTTATCTTGAGAATAGATCAAGATGTCGTCAATAAAGACGACTACACACCTATCGAGGTACTCGATGAATATTTTATTCATTAACTGCATGAATACTGCTGGCGCATTCGTCAACCCAAAAGGCATAACTACAAATTCATAATGCCCATATCTCGTCCGAAACGCCGTCTTCAGAATGTCGGACTCCCTCACCCTGAGTTGATAATACCCGGATCTTAAATCAATCTTCGAGAAAACCGCAGCTCCTTGCAATTGATCAAATAAATCGTCTATACGAGGCAAAGGATATTTGTTCTTGATGGTTACTTTATTCAGCTCATGGTAGTCGATGCACAAACGTAGTGAACCATCTTTCTTCCTCACGAAGAGAACAGGCGCGCCCCAAGGCGAAGCGCTCGGTCTGATGTACCCTTTTTCCAAAAGTTCTCCCAACTGAGTCTTCAATTCCTGCATCTCGGAAGGTGCCATCCGATAAGGTGCTTTAGAAATAGGAGCCGCATCTGGCTCTAAGTCTACAGTAAATTCCATCTCTCGATCTGGCGGTAGTCCCGGGAGGTCATCCGGGAAAACATCGGGATACTCATTAACAACCGGAATCGAAGAGAAATCGACTTCATTTCCTTCCGTTTTCAAGAGTTTTACGGCCTTCATGGAACTGATAAGTAATTTGGATTGGCCCGACTTACGTCCCAAAAATGAGTACTCAGATCCGTCTTTAGTTATCATGGTAATAACTTTGGTACGGTAATTCATAATCGCTTGGTGATTATCAAGCCAATCCTCGCCGAGGATCACGTCCTCGCCTTCTATATCAACTACAATCAGATTCGATAACCATTCTATACCGGATATAACCACCGGAAAATCTCTAATCTCCCGATTCGCCACAATCCTATCCCCGCTAGGCAGTTTCACGATAAAGGGATCGCAAGCAGTCAAGCAAGTTATATTCAAATGGCGTACACACTCCAAAGATATAAAAGAATGTGTGGCACCCGTATCAAAAAGTACACGGACTGGATAAGATAAAATATGGATGGTACCTGAAGCCACCGCCGCGTCGGGTTCGTCTGTTCGACGCATCTCATAAACCCGTGGTTGCACCGAACCGACGCTAGAGTTTCCCCCTCCAGCGTTCTGACCCCGTCCCCGGCCCCTGCCAAAATTCTGCTGAGGTTAACCAAAAGATTGTCGCTGATTTAAACCTTGATCAAGTGGTGTTGGGGCAGAAGCCCGAGTATCCAAAGTCTGATTCGGCTCAGAACAATAAGCCGCTCTATGCCCCATCTGTCCGCACGTGTGACACTTCAATGGTGAAAAGTGGCATTCCGAATTAAAGTGGCCTGGACGGCCACAATTATAACAAGTCACCGTGCGATTTGAGGTACCCGGAGTGGGACGGTAACCCCTCTTCCCTTTATTAGAACGTGACGGTATCGGCAAGGCGGTTAGTAAATGCGTGACTTCGAAAGTTGCCACCCTTAGAGCCAGAAAAATTACCCGCGACAATCTCCTTCTTCGGTTCTTCAACGGTATCATTGTCGGGGTTCAACATATCATGGGCTAAAGCTCTGTCCTGATACTCTTTCAGTGTGGTACAAGCAAATCCGGCCATGTATCGCCGTAAGTCCAAATTCATCCGCATATCGAAATAACGGATCTTATCACGCTCATTACGCACTTGATCCTTCACATGGATCAATTGTTGGTTGTACTCCACGATCGCCTGAGAAACGGGAATATCTTGTGGTTTAGCCTCGAAAAAGGCTCGGATTTGGCCCTCTCGCACCGGCCAAGGACAAAACTCGGCCTCCAAGAGCTCCTTAAATTCATCCCACGTGGCAATGCGATCCTGTGGCTTGATGACCTTCCACCAAGTAGCGGCCTCCTTAGTGAGGAAATACTGAGCAATCGGTACTTTCCTCACCTCGGGGCAATCAACCGCCTCGAAAATCTTCTCCAATTCCGCTAGCCAGTCTTCCCAGCCTAACGGGTATGTGGCACCGCCAAACTGTGGAGGGTGCATGCGGATCACATTCTGAAGCAAGGCATCCGTGTTTGGGTTCGGGTTATTCAGCTGAACAGTTTGTGCTAAAATAGTCATATGGGTAGCCAATTGTTGAAGTGCATTCGTAACTCCAGCGTCCGCGTTGTTCCCTTGACCGTTTGACTGGTCGTGCTGACTCTCGGTGTCAGGATGCACCGAGTTCGATAGACTGGGATTGGTCGACCCCGCAACTGAACTGATGGAAACGGCCGCGCCACGACCTCTTCCTCGTCCACGGCCACGACCATGGCCACGGCCCCTACCAGCTGACATACTGAAGAACACACAAGGTACGTAAGCACAATTCAATCGCACGTCATTAAGGTGATCGATTCTCAAGAATATCCATAGAAGAAGCATAATGAATAAGGAAACATCAGAAGAGTAAGAGGTCTTACAAGTACCGGTCGCACTGTGATGATGGCAGAGTAGTGATACTGTGGACAATTGACGACTCATTCGACCCAAAAGGACCGACAGCCTAGGTATCCATAGACCTAAGCTCTGATACCATATTCTGTAACACCCCCAAGTTATTCGGGGAATATTACAGCGCCGTAAGCCCCGTCGTGGGACGCACAAGGCTAAACATACGCGGAACTATAAATTTTGACCGAGAAGGTCTACACACAATGGAATGAAAAAAAATACAAAGGTATTCAAAACATGGCCAATGTATTCACATACGTCACAACACGAATCAATACCTCGGCAAACACAGGCCGGAACATCAAGGGAAATGGAAAAACAATACTCGAGTATTCAATAGCCAATCCAGTACAACACTGAATGGAAAACTCAAAACATAACTGGAAGAAAGACACAGTATCACACTTTCCACCATCTTCATGCCGACCCGATACCTGCCTGTCCGCTCAGCCAGGTCTAGAAAATGTGTGTGTCGCGGCGCACATTCATTGTGCCGCGGCCCACACCCTCCTCGGGTCCTAAAATAATGAAAAATGACCCGGGAAGAGAAAAAAAGCAATAGGACTCAATATCGGGGAAACAATAACACGAAATGGAAGTACGGAAACCCCAAAACGGTGGTTCCAAGCAATGATTTCAAAGGTTCGCCCAACAAAAACACGATTCGCAAAATGACGAGATTTGAAATGACATGAATTTCAACCGGGTATTACATGTTTAACTCTTTCTGACTGAAAATGTATTTAAGACTCTTATGCTCTATGAAGATCTGATAGTGAGTCCTGTACAGATAGTACCTCCATATCTTCAAGGCGAAAACAACAGCTGCCAGTTACAAATCATAGGTTAGATAATTTACTTCATATGGCTTCAACTGCCGTGAAGCATAGGCGATCACCTTCTCATTCTACATCAGTACACACCTGAGACCTTGATTTGAAGCGTCACTGTAAACTATGAATCCTTCAGTTCCTTGTGGTAGTGCTAAAATTGGTGCTGTCGTCAATCTCTTCTTCAATTCATCAAAACTGGCCTGACATATATATTTCCATTCAAACTTTTGGGTTTTCTGCATCAATCGAGTAAGTGGACGGGTAATTTTGGAAAACCCTTCCATGAATCGATGATAATACCCAGCAAGTCCTAAGAAACTTCTGACTTCCTTCACATTCTTAGGAGACTTCCATTCACTAGTAGAATAAACATCAAATACTTCTGTACAATTTACTTCAGTTATGTATATTAGTGAAGTAAAAAATAAAAAACACCTTCGCTTTTCTATTTACTTAAGTAAAACACCCACGTAGACTTCAGTAAATGATATCATACTAAAAAGCAGAAAATAGTTGAGAATTTTAAGATACAAAGACTTCACTAATTTGATAATTAATGAAGTTAACAGTGTGAAATTTTATTTTTTATCAGAATATTTTTACAAAAGTAAAGTGCACGTGTTTTGACTGGGAAGTAATATTTTCAACTTCAGATTAATATTTTTACACAACTGTTTTTTTCATTTTTTCAGATAATTAATTATCTCTCTCTCTCGTTCACCTACCCTGCCCCCAGTCCACCTCGCTGCTGTTGGGATTCGGTGCCTAAAACGAAGGCCCAGCGAAAGCGGTAAAACGAAAATTAATTCGATCCGAATACCTACGAGGATCGATCGAGCTACGTATATACGAATATATAAACGAAATCACAAGGAAGATTAGAAATCATACCCTCGTAGTCCGTTGATTAAATGGGTGCTTCCTCCACGAATTTGAATCGCCAAGCCTTTTGAAATCCCGAGCACGGAAGCACCATGCCTCTACTTGCCACGCACCGAAAGTCGACCGAAATAACTCCTACCTTGTTATCTTCTAAAGATACGGCTAGAACAAGGTAATTGGGACTTATTAATTTTATTTATATCACTCCAAGTGAAAAATAAAATCACTCTCTCACTATTCTTCAAGAAAATGATGAAGAATTATGAAGACAAGTTTTATTTTCTCTCTTGATATAAAACCTCACGGTTCTACTCTAGTTCTTAAAGAAGACAATTTTTACTCCCTTTTAAAATTGAGTATTCCCGTGAATACTCACCAAGTGAAGGAAAAAGTGGTCTTCTCATCATGTTCCTACTCCTTTTATTATTCTTTCACAAGAATAAATCCCTTCCACTTAGTCTTGGGTACTCCACCAATTAAGGTGGAAAGCAACGACCAAGGCGAAGGCTAAGGAATAAAAAATCTGCCATCTAGAAGGACAGTAGGAATCCGGTCCGTTTTGGACTCTCTCGAGTCCAAACAGATAAATTCCATTCTGTTCTGGTGTATTTATATCAATCAATTAATCCAATTAATTAATTGTATCAAATACAAATTAATATAATTAATTTATCCAAGAAATAATTATATATATGAATTAAATTAATCACCTAGTAATTTATTTAATTCATTAGGCCGTAAATTAATTTATCCAATAAATTAATTTAGACATCCAATGTCCCTAAATTAATTAGACATCCAATGTCCAACAAATTAGATATCCAATATCTAATATTCATAAAGAGAGAATAAGCTCGATTCATTCCATCGTCAATCCTATTGCGCGACTCGGTAGGTCCGTCTCAGTTGGCAATGTGAGGAATCGAAGAGTAGTAGCACCACCTAGTCAGCCTGGAGGCCTAAACTGTACCCCAACTGAGAACGAATGATTGGGATCATTCAAAAACTATTATGTCGTGAATACCAGTATACGTATAAACCCTTCTTTCACATGTCCCGATCAAGTTATAGGGTCACGGTCAGTCAACCCCTATCTGTACTTGACGCTATGCATGCGTTAATGCAAATCGAGGTCATCGAGCTCTTGTGTATCCAATACAACTAGCTCCAACGCTTTGGCTAAAGACTTATTGTAACACCCCCAAAACCATATGGGAATATTACACGCCGTAGACCCTTTCCACAAGGATCTACCAGGCTAAACATCCATAAACAACCAAATGCTTGCCCGACCAGGGTCAAACAATAAAATAATACAGACCGTTATGGTCACTTACACGTGAATACACAGACCGATGAGGTCACACAACCCAATCAACAAAACTGACTTAAACGACATTACCCACACAGGGGTCGAAATACAATACAATGAAGACCGAAATCAACTCGACAACACAACAAAAATCAAACAACTCTCGACTCATGATTAGTATCGCACTCGTCATCCTCTTGTGCCAATCCTGTGATTGCTCCCTAAATCTGCATGTACCGACGCAAAACAGACATCCACCCCGATTACACGGGGTTAGTAAAACTCCACTGTTTTACTAGTGCAAGTATCAAATCATACGAAATATAACAAGCAAGTAATAATCGTGAATCAAATATAACAATCAAATATCAAAATATCCCTGGGAGGTTTTTAAAAGGGAAGATAAGCTATGAAGCATTCAAAAATAAGATTATCATCTCGGGAATTTTTAGAATTTCAAAACCTTTCGAAAATCTTAGGGTCTTAACCCAAATCTCAAATTGTATTTCAACAATTTACAGTACGAAAACATTTCCATAAATCTCGTGGGGCTCGGCCCAACATTCTTTTCTTAAAACTTTCTTACAAAAAGTTTGATTTACAAAACATGATTTATGACACCGTGATCCCCTGTCACGTGTCTCCGTAGGTTCAACAACCCGCACGGACTTAGCCAATCACAACAATCACAACAATCAATCATGTTCATGACTCCGTGATCGCTTGCCACGAGTCTCCGTAGGTTCAACAACCCACACGGATTGAGCCAACACAACAATCAATCATGCTCATGACTCCGTGATCGCTTGCCACGAGTCTCCGTAGGTTCAACAACCCACACGGATTGAGCCAACACAACAATCACAACATCCAGTCCCGACCCCGTGAACCTGTGTTACGTGTCACCGTAGGTTCCGTCGAACCCGCACGGTTGGACGTACTGTGTCCTGATTCAATGGACCTGTGCCATGAATCATCGTAGGCCTCGTCAGACCCGCACGATTGGACCTCAGTACCACACGCTAAGTTCTGATCCCATGGACCTGTGCCATGAATCCTCGTAGGCCCCGTCGAACCCACACAAGTGAACTTAGCGTTCCAGCACACCACATTCACATTCACATTACATACAACAATGAGCACAGTTAATCAATCACGTTGATCACCACAAAATCGTACGTCACACGCACATAACATAATCTCAACACTCTCAACAACTATCATCAATCAACGACACACAACCAACATAACATACGTTCGGTATGCAATACATTGTACAACAGCTAACACGTATACCAAAATAACACTATTATCACAAAGCCTTCGAATTGCGGAATACACAACCAATTCAAACGGAACATATTTATGAAGGAAAGCAAAATCATTATAAATCTCATACGTGATTATTAATCTCAAGATTCAAGTCGTATAATAAGATACTTGCCTTAATAACCGCTACCAAATGCTCCGAAGAACACGGTTCGACCGAGAAGCTCGGACCCCGAAGAAGACAACGAACGGAAGGGTTCCGACTCGAGTTCTTCACAAGAATTCGACCCTAACAATATATAATCAATAAATCATCAATCATATGAGGAAGAATAATCGTAGAACGCCCGAAATTCCCTCTATGACATTTTACCAGACACCTTCAAGGCGTCAATCAAGAACTCGACCAAAACAACGAATCGATACGATCCAACCATGGAATAACAAGGTAAATGATACAATACATCTAAATAATCATCAATCCATCACAATCCTAAGTTAAATCGGATTAAACGGACGAAATCGAACAAAATACCGAAATCCCCAAAATTAGATTTCTAGAAAATCTAACCTGATTCGCTCGATCAAAGGATGTTATAGGACGGATTATTGATGATATTGTAACACCCAAACTAGGCGGATATTACAGTGCCGTGGATCCCCGACTCGGACCCACCCGGCGAATGAAAATGATGAATTAAATAATATAATTGTAGTACCGAACCACATTATATTACCTAAATACTCCGATGAGGAGTTTAAGTACAACACACCAGGACAATACCGAATACTAGTATATTTTATATGAAGATAAAATACACAACACTGAATGAAACGGAGTATCCAAATGAAAGTCTGTAGCGGAAAATAAAGGACAATAACATGAAAAACTGAAAGATCGGGGCCCCCTACTAGTATCACTGGGACTCCTCGCCGTCAACATGCTATTCCCGTGCTTTTGCCTTGCCATGACCTGAAAAACAAAATCCCGGCCGGTCGATTACGTAACAACAATCCTCAAGGGTTGAAAATACACAATCATGAATTATCTTTAGTTATGAAATATCCTAAGTTATGAATTACGCTGAAGAGGAGTATCATAGTACGCCCGTAGTGTTCTGTGCAAGTGTATAAGACGAATGACCGGACACACCCGTCCTTGTACCTAATTAGTCTCACGGAGGTAATCTGTTACCGTGTGCACAGTCCAATGTATTACTCCCAATACATGGCCATCACGTGCCCGACTAAAAATTCCACACATCCACACCCGGCCACGCAATATGAACCCAGAAGGTCATATGAACGAGAATGACCATAATGAATGTCAATGAATAATAAACTCACAAAGTCAAGAATGACTCACCGAGATGAAAGTAATAATGAAGCGATTGATAGTTCAATGAAATGATTGGAACCGCCGTTCCTCGTTAATGAAGTGATTATTCGACAAGTACAAGTCTCAATATGATTAATACAATGATGAATGAATTATGATTATAAATGATCAACAACAAAAGGAATGAATATCCTTTTAACCGAGTAAGAATTAACTTACACAATACCGATGACAATTATCCTTCCACGAACAAATGTCCTAAATGCGATGTCGGTCGCTCGAACAACCTTGAATAACACAAATACCAACAATCCGTTCAACATACGTATCAAACACGATTATAACGAACTCAACACGCCGATACGACTAAACCAAGTCCATTGAGGCATTAAATCAAACACGTTGCGTCCAAACTCCGATTGATTACAATCAAACCTCAATATACCAATATAAAATCCCCCAAGAAGTGTTTCAAACCAACAAAACATCTTTAATACCATTAATAATCCAAAACGAATATCCAAAAATGTGATTATAATGACAATTAATCGAAAACCCCCAATTCCAACTCGATATTCAAAGTGTTCTTGAATAATCCCTCAATAATCCAATGAATCTTTATACAAACTCATAATCATGTACGTATCCCTTCATATAACATGATTATAACGTCCAAAACATCATATCTCAACACAAAATCGAAATCCAAGATGTTGAAGAAATTACCTCTTGAAGATCCAACCACTACGATCCGATGAACACGAGTTAAATCGAGTATCCGAGCTTCCCAAATGAATGAGGATGATGAAAATCTAACACTCAAGTGATTGCGGATGGAAAAATCCCTCCCTCAAGTCTCTCTCTCGGAACAAAATGAAAAAGAGGATGAAAATGAGTAAAAATGTCCCGGCCAAATCCTTATATACTGCCGGAAGTTACGGCCGTAACTCGGCCCTCTTACGGCCGTAACATTCCAGGTCACCGGCCTTACGGCCGTAATCGCCAACTAAATGCAGTCGTAACTCGGCTTCGTCCGAAAGCCTGCCGACAGACTTACGGCCGTAACCGTTCCTGAGTTACGGGCGTAACCCGCCTTCGTCAAAAACATCCGCCGACATCCTTACGGCCGTACCCGCACACCTTACGGCCGTAACTCGGATGATACGGCCGTATCCGGCCAAAACTTACGGGCGTAAGCCCTCTTCGTCGAAAATGACCAGGCACCTAGCCTGCAGCGTACGACCGTATCTCCCTCGCCTTACGGCCGTATGCCGAAACCCTTACGGCCGTAACTCGCCTTCGGCCAAAAACGTCTGGGCACCCTGCTCGACATGTACGGCCGTAACCAGCCAGCCTTACGGCCGTACTGCCCAACTTACGGCCGTATGCCGAAATCCTTACGGCCGTAAGTCCTGCTCGTCCGAAATGGCCTGGAAACAACGAACGTCTATTACGGCCGTATCCGACACTCCTTACGGCCGTAACTCGTTGCTGGACAAGATGAAATTCCGACAACTCCGATTTCTCGCTACGATCGATGAATGATTCGACATACCAAACGTTTGCGAACGTGAACAAGTCCAACACATGCCAAAAATGATACTTCCAGCACAAGACTACCAATCACGATGATAATGATAATACTCCCGTTCCGACACTCAAACGGAGATGAAATGACGATCGGTAACTGATACACGGTTACAACATGCCAAATGAACGCAAATGAATGAATCATGACTGATGAATGATTATTAATGAGTGAAAATTACTGAGTGATAATTACTGACTGATAGTTACTGAATGATAATGAATGAATAACAACCGGGTATTACATACTCCCCCCCTTAAAAGGAGTTTCGTCCCCGAAACTAAGGGTCAAACAACTCGGGATAACTCTCCCGCATACTCTCCTCGGTTCCCAAGTAGCCTCTTCGACTCCGTGTCTAGACCACTAAAACTTAACCAAAGGAATCGCCTTATTCCTCAACTGTTTGATTTGCCACTCTAACACTCGTATGGGACGCTCCTCATACGAATGATCATCTGCGATCTCGATTTCGTCGAACTGAAGTATGTGACTCGGGTCGGCAACGTACTTCTGCAACTGCGAGATGTGCAATACATTATGAATTTGGCTCAACGCCGGAGGTAAAGCCAATCGATAAGCTAACTCGCCTACTCGATTCAAAATCTCAAACGATCCAATGAATCTCAGACTCAATTTCCCCCATTTTCCGAAACGGAAGATACCTCGACTCGGGGATACCTTGACCAAAACGTGGTCACCCATCTCGAACTCTAGTGGTCGACGATTATCTGCATATAATTTCTGTCGACTCTGAGCAGTCAACAGACGACTCCTGCTCAAAGCTACCTTCTCCCGGGAGGCTATAAGTATATCAGGCTCGGTGCCGATTGACTGTGATGGGTCATCCCAACACAAGGGAGATCGACAACGACGACCGTACCAGGCCTCGTAAGGTGCTACCTTCATCAGAGCATGCCAACTATAACTGTACGTGCACTCAAACAACAGTAATTGGGCTTCCCAATCGTCTACTAATCGAGGACGCATGCCCTCAACATGTCCTCCAATGTCTGAAAAGTCCTCTCTGATTGTCCGTCGGACTGAGGATGAAAAACGGTAATGAGATTAAGCTGAGTTCCCAAAGCACGATGAACTGATTTCCAAAATGAGACACGAATTGCCCGTCACGATCAGAAACGATACTCTTAGGAGTACCGTGCAATCTCACTATCTATTTGATGAACAGCTGGGCAAGTATCTCGGGACCCCACGTATCCTTAATCTCAAGGAAAAGAGCTGACTTAGTTAAGCGGTCCACGATCATGCAGATCGTATTCATTCCCCGACGACTCGTCGGCACTCTCGCTATGAAATCCATAGAAATGTCTTCCCACCTCCATTCTGGAATAGGGAGCGGTTTCAGCATACCCGCCAGTCGCTGATGCCAGACCTCGATCTCGGGTCTAAGGAATTCCTACTGAAGCTCCTTCTGAACTGTTAAACGAGCAAGCAATCGCTCCTGAACGGACTTATGACTCAAGGCGTCGGCGACAACGTTGGCCTTGCCCGGGTGGTAAAGGATCTCGGTATCATAATCTTTGATTAGTTACAACCACCGTCTTTGTCGCATATTTAACTCCTTCTGAGTAAATATATACTTCAACTCTTGTGATCAGTGAAGATCTGACAGGTGACGCCATAAAGGTAACGACGCCAAATTTCCAACACGAAAACCACGGCTGCTAGCTCCAGGTCGTGGGTCGGATAATTAATCAGCTAATCCGAGGGAACCTCGGATTTCCTTAACATCTTTCGGAGGTTTCCAATCTCGAATAGCCTCCATCTTCTGAGGGTCGACACGGACTCTGTCTGATGAAATTACACGCCCGAGAAAAGTCACTACGGACATCCAGAACTCACATTAAGAAAACTTTCCATAAAGTTGCTCACGTCTCAACACGTCGAGAACCTGATGAAGATGTACCTCGTGTTCCTCTCGATTACGAGAATAAATCAAAATGTCATCGATGAAGACAACAACAAACTGATCAAAACGAAAGTCGATGAAAACCCGATTCATTAACTCCATGAATACCGCAGGTGCATTAGTTAGCCCGAACGGCATAACTACAAACTCATAATGACCATAGCGTGAACGAAATGCCATCCTTGCGATACCCGACTCTTGAATTCGCAGCTGATGATATCAAGATCTTCAGTCGACCTAGGAAAAAATTGAAGCTCCCTCAAGTTGATCTAAGAGATCATCAATACGGGGTAGAGGATACTAATCTTGATCATCACCCTGTTCAACTCCTGATAATTAATACACACACGAGACGAGCCATCCTACTCTTGACAGATCACACTGGTGCTCCTCACGGGGACGCACTCGGTCGGAGATAACCTTTCTCGAATTATTCCTCAAGTTGAATCTTCAACTCCTGCATTCTGGTCGGGGCCATCCGATACGGTGTCTTCGATAACGGGGACGTACCGGCTCCAACTCACTCCTGAATTCCACTACTCTATGTGAAGGAAACCAGATAACTCGTCTGGAAATACATAGTCAATCGATGACAATGATACCGCGAATGATTGAACATTTCGATTGCCCTAGAAAGGCCAATCGATGAAAATGATACAATGAATGTTTGAATAACTCGATTGCCTTAGAAAGGCAAATCGATGAAAATGATACAATGAATGATTGAATGACTCGATTGTCTTAGAAAGGCCAATCGATGGAAATGATACAATGAATGACTGAATAACTCGATTGCCTTAGAAAGGCCAATCGATGAAAATGATACAATGAATGATTGAATGGCTCGATTGCCTTAGAATGACCAATTGATGAAAATGATACAATGAATGATTGAATAGCTCGATTGCCTTAGAAAGGCCAATCGATGAAAATGATGCAATGAATGATTGAATAACTCGATTGCCTTAGAAAGGCCAATCGATGAAAATGATACAATGAATGATTGAATAGCTCGATTGCCTTAGAAAGGCCAATCGATGAAAATGATGCAATGAATGATTGAATAACTCGATTGTGGAATTTCTCTGCTTCCGTCATAAAAATAATTCTTCTGGAACAACGGGGATTACTTCCCTGAAGTACACATTCGACAACCAACGACGGAAAGATAGCGACCAAATGCTAACAAACACTGAGGATAGTATCAAGACGGTCAAACCAACTAATACCGAAAATTACATCGTCCTAAGATAAATTCACTATGATTAGGTCCGCTGGCCATACACGACCATTAAACTGAATCGGACAATTCTGAATCTCATGATTACCGATAATTCGTCTACCATCAGGTAGGCCAATGACATATGGCTCACAACTAGTAGCACTACCCAGACGTAGTCTACTCAAACATGACTCGGAAATGAATGAATGCGATGCACCAGTATCAAAAAGGGTACACACAGGCTGGGATAGAATATCGAGTGTACCTGAGATCATTCGGGCCTCTGGATCATCGGTCTTCTTCATCTCGTAAATTGTGGCTTGCTGCCCCGAACCAGACGCTCCGTCGATAGCTCTTAGCTCGCTTTGCTAGCTCTGCTGCCTTAAACGACGCCGACCGAGTGGCTCGATTCGCGCTTTGACCGCCCCGGGCCTGTGATGACGCCGGAGTGGGTTTAGAGTCCCTTCGGCAAAAACGGGCCCTATGCCCAGCAATTCCACAATTATGGCACGTGACAGTCTGCTTCGGATATTTGGTGCTGAAATGTCCCTGTTCTTCACAGTTGAAACAGGTGACGGACGAACTGGCCGCTCGGGACTGAGATCCCGCACGATTATGCGCCGTGGAGGTCGCTCAGAAACGATAGGACTCACACGAGGCTTCTTTGACTGACCGCCTTCGGATTGATTACGCTTCGCTGATTTCTTGTTGACAGATGAAGGTTGTTGTTCAGCACTTCCCTTAGTAGCTGGCTCATACGGGAGAGTTCTCTCGATTAATCCGGCCAGAGTGGCGCAATGATGATTGAGCAATTGCACATGGGTCATCATGGCCTGCATAAAAGTGAGTGGATCAACCCGAACATCTTCTGATCGAGCCGAGTCCTGGGCACGATTTCCCGACAGCGAGTGATTATTTCCCGGGTTTCGGCCCACACCGTAGCCTCTCCCCGTGCATCCTCGAGCCTCTCCCCATACTGAAGTAGGAAGGTCGCATAATGATTATATTTCCCGCATGATTATCACGTTATGATTATGTCATGAGATGATGAAAATGAGTATACATGCTCTAACTTAGTAATTATATGAATGATTTACTGAAGTGACATGATTATCTGATGAAATTCTTGAAATGATTATCTTGAATAACTTAACAAGATTAATAATATGATCATCCAGATCGACAACTGAGTAATGAAATGAATTGAGTAATTAATGAATTAACATGATCGTCCTGATCATTAACTGAGTAATGAAATGAATTAACTGATTAATGAGTTAACATGATCGTCCTAATCATTAACTGAGTAATGAAATGAATTAAGTGATTAATGAGTTAACGTGATCGTCCTAATCACAATGAATGATGATGTTTGAGGATTGTTAATTGATGAATGATGAATGAATGACTATTGCCAGAAATTATACCATGGCGTTAGAAATCTTACGCTTCTTTCTTGGCCTCGATTGGCTCGGCATTTGCACAGGTCACACGTGACACGAAAGTCCAATGATACTAGTCTGATGACGATGATTTCAAATGAGACATGACTCGGAAGGTAGTATTCAAAACCACTCTCCGATACCAGCTCTGTAACACCCCAAACTAGGCGGATATTACTGTGCTGTGGATCCCCGACTAGGACCCACCCGGCGAATGAAAATGATGAATTAAATAATATAATTGTAGTACCGAACCACATTATATTACCCAAATACTCCGATGAGGAGTTTAAGTACAACACACCAGGACAATACCGAATACTAGTATATTTTATATGAAGATAAAATACACAACACTGAATGAAACGGAGTATCCAAATGAAAGTCTGCAGCGGAAAATAAAGGACAATAACATGAAAAACTGAAGGATCGGGGCCCCCTACTAGTATCACTGGGACTCCTCGCCGTCAACATGCTATTCCCGTGCTTTTGCCTTGCCATGACCTGAAAAACAAAATCCTCAAATGGCCGGGCCATACGTAACAACAATCCTCAAGGGTTGAAAATACACAATCATGAATTATCTTTAGTTATGAAATATCCTAAGTTATGAATTACGCTGAAGAGGAGTATCATAGTACGCCCGTAGTGTTCTGTGCAAGTGTACAAGACGAATGACCGGACACACCCGTCCTTGTACCTAATTAGTCTCACGGAGGTAATCTGTTACCGTGTGCACAGTTCAATGTATTACTCCCAATACATGGCCATCACGTGCTCGACTAAAAATTCCACACATCCGCACCCGGCCACGCAATATGAACCCAGAAGGTCATATGAAAGAGAATGGCCATAATGAATGTCAATGAATAATAAACTGAAAAAGTCAAGAATGACTCACCGAGATGAAAGTAATAATGAAGCGATTGATAGTTCAATGAAATGATTGGAACCGCCGTTCCTCGTTAATGAAGTGATTATTCGACAAGTACAAGTCTCAATATGATTAATACAATGATGAATGAATTATGATTATAAATGATCAACAACAAAAGGAATGAATATCCTTTTAACCGAGTAAGAATTAACTTACACAATACCGATGACAATTATCCTTCCACGAACAAATGTCCTAAATGCGATGTCGGTCGCTCGAATAACCTTGAATAATACAAATACCAACAATCCGTTCAACATACGTATCAAACACGATTATAACGAACTCAACACGCCGATACGACTAAACCAAGTCCATTGAGGCATTAAATCAAACACATTGCGTCCAAACTCCGATTGATTACAATCAAACCTCAATATACCAATATCAAATCCCCCAAGAAGTGTTTCAAACCAACAAAACATCTTTAATACCATTAATAATCCAAAACGAATATCCAAAAACGTGATTATAATGACAATTAATCGAAAACCCCTAATTCCAACTCGATATTCAAAGTGTTCTTGAATAATCCCTCAATAATCCAATGAATCTTTATACAAACTCATAATCATGTACATATCCCTTCATATAACATGATTATAACGTCCAAAACATCATATCTCAACACAAAATCGAAATCCAAGATGTTGAAGAAATTACCTCTTGAAGATCCAACCACTACGATCCGATGAACACGAGTTAAATCGAGTATCCGAGCTTCCCAAATGAATGAGGATGATGAAAATCTAACACTCAAGTGATTGAGGATGGAAAAATCCCTCCCTCAAGTCTCTCTCTCGGAACAAAATGAAGAAGAGGATGAAAATGAGTAAAAATGTCCCGGCCAAATCCTTATATACTGCCGGAAGTTACGGCCGTAACTCGGCCCTCTTACGGCCGTAACATTCCAGGTCAACGGCCTTATGGCCGAATCGCCAACTCAGACGGCAGAATCGCCAACTCAGACGGCCAGAATCGCTTCGTCCGAAAGCTCGCCGATGCACTTACGGCCAGAATCGTTCTGAAGTTACGGGCGTAACCCGCCTTCGTCAAAAACATCCGCCGACATCCTTACGGCCGTACCCACACACCTTACGGCCGTAACTCGGATGATACGGCCGTATCCGGACAAAACTTACGGGCGTAAGCCCTCTTCGCCGAAAATGACCAGGCACCTAGCCTGCAGCGTACGGCCATATCCGGCCAAGCCTTACGGCCGTATCTCCCTCGCCTTACGGCCGTATGCCGAAACCCTTACGGCCGTAACTCGCCTTCGGCCAAAAACGTCTGGGCACTCGCCGACACGACGGCCAGAATCGCCAGCCTTTACGGCCAGATCGCCAACTTACGGCCGTATGCCGAAATCCTTACGGTCGTAAGTCCTGCTCGTCCGAAACGAACGTCTGTTACGGCCGTATCCGACACTCCTTACGGCCGTAACTCGTTGCTGGACAAGATGAAATTCCGACAACTCCGATTTCTTGCTACGATCGATGAATGATTCGACATACCAAACGTTTGCGAACGTGAACAAGTCCAACACATGCCAAAAATGATACTTCCAGCACAAGACTACCAATCACGATGATAATGATAATACTCCCGTTCCGACACTCAAACGGAGATGAAATGACGATCGGTAACTGATACACGGTTACAACATGCCAAATGAACGCAAATGAATGAATCATGACTGATGAATGATTATTAATGAGTGAAAATTACTGAGTGATAATTACTGACTGATAGTTACTGAATGATAATGAATGAATAACAACCGGGTATTACAGATATGAACCTCAAATCTTCATGGATTTATTGTATAACAACATGCCTCCATGATTGATCAAGCTCCAGCCGCGGAATGGAAGAAAATGAGTGAGAAAAAGTGAGTGAAACTCGATCGCCATATTTATCTTATTGCCGGACACGGCGCAAAGCAAACGCCCACACCGGTCGGGTGTCTCGCCGTGTCTCGGCAGTCGCCGGTCTGGCCGACCGACCGGACACGGCGCTCAGCGCGCCGTTTCGGCCGTTTCACCTGTGTCGTGCCAAAGCCTCCAGGCACAAAATGAAGAATCACAACGACGATCCGAACGACCCCGAAACCCGAACCTGAATACGAACCGAAGATACGGTTACGAAGTACTCGCTCTTGTGCGGCGATTAAACACGCCTCGAAGGCGATCGTCATATCAGTCAGGGAATCTACCATAAGAGATATACTCTGGGCAAACGCCCAGAAGTCGGCACCCACAGCGATCGCCTTTGAGGTGTACGGCGATCGTCTTTTGTTGATTGGCGATCGTCTTTTGTTAATTGATGATCGTCTCGTGCCACGTATTAATCCAATATCCGTCAAAAGTCATCAAAGCCCAAATCTCGGGCTGGGACCCACGTGCAGATCTCAAAAGGCGCTGACAGACAAGATCTGTGCCCACAGCCTGTCACCTACCTCACCTACCAACAGGGCTGCAGACCTGCAAAAGGTGCTGACAGACAAGACCTGTGATCACAGTCTGTCACCTACCTCACCTACCAACAGGGCCGCCGAAAAGGTGGGTGACAGCGACTCAGGACGCATGCAGGATCCCCACATACAGACATGCATTGCCGAATACTCATGACTTTAAGGGAAAAGCCCCACGTGGCGGGACGATCGGCCGTCTTATTATAATATAAATAACGACGATCGCCTGCGATCACGGGAGGGGCCCCAGGAACTTTGTCTCCTATAAATAGGAGGTCCATAACACAGAATAAGGGCTTCGAAAATACAGAAAACGAGAGACAGAAAAGAGAAAGACACTCTCATACACAGAACATCCATAGCAAGAACTCACAGAACTCCATATCTGGTTCTTCCGATATTCTATACGCTCCACAGCTTAGAAAACTAGAAATCTTTACACTCTTTGTAACAGATTCTAACATTAATATTTGTACTCGACAGTATACTTATTAATAAAATCTCGCGAGAGCATTCAAGCCCGGGATTAACAACCCCGGCAAATCTTGTGTCATTTAATTTCTCACGGACGTGCTCCCGCACTCGTTGGTTACTCGATCATTCCAGCAATACTATCTCCGGATAATATTTTGGGTAACAACAATTGGCGCTAGAAAAAGGGGCGTACCTTCACTTTTATTCCAACCGTCTCGAAGAACACTCATTGTTCTCCGGACACACACTTGAAGAAACACTCACTGTTCTTCAAAAGAAAAAAAAAACCTTCAGAAAAATGACATCTGCAACGACTTCCAAGAGAGCCACCCTGAGATCTGCCGGAAATATCATTCCGACCCGGACCGAATCCCAACCCACGGCGTAGGGTGACCGCGGCGACGCTAGGTCCTCACTCCCGCCCCCAAGGGACGGCCCCAGTCTCTCACTCGATCAGTTCCAGACCGCGGAACAGATTGTGGAGGCCATAGCCGTCCTCAGGGAGCGACGGATTGCATGCGACTCGACCACCATCACTCCGTCAATCATCCGCCGAGCTGGCAAGCGGAAGCTCAAAGGGATATATGTTGAGGAATCAACAGAAAACCCTGATCCGCAGGCAAAGGATCTCGTAAGGCGGGACGACTCCGTCTTCAGCCGCCTAGGGAGTGATCCCTCGTGGCGACCCGGGCAGTCGGGCCCGATTCGGGAGGCATCGGAGTCCGAATCCGTCACAATGAGTTCGGCATATCCGACTCCCAGAAGACAGGCCGGTCAACAGGCCCCCACTCGCCCAAGAAACGAATCCGCGGGCAGAGAACTCATCATCCACCATGGGGGCAGGGGATCGGTACATGATCGCCTCGGCTCGCGCTCCGGTAGCCAATCGGGCCGAGGCCAAAGCACGACGATGGCCGCAATGCAGCGCCAGCTCGACGAAATGAAGGCGCTCCTAGACACTGGGGCAGGCGCCAGGAGATCGATCTCTGGACCAAGTGAGCCACTTGCGGTCCAGATCGAGCTCGCCCCGGTTCAACCAACGATCGCTCCCCCACAGACACCTCTATGTGAGGGAAGATCGGATCCGGAGACCCACTTGAGCAAATTCCGGATCTACATGACCGGATGTGGAGCATCAGATGCGACGAAGTGTCGAATGTTCCCGCTAACTCTGGGCGACCTCGCCCACAGGTGGTACATCTCACTGCCACCTCGCTCAATCAATTGCTTCGAGAAGCTGGCGAACGACTTTACGTCGTACTTCGCCGCCAAAGTCGCTCGCCCTGAAGGCCCCCACCGCATGATGAAAATCAAGCAGGGGAAGGACGAGCCAGATGAAGATTACATCGACCGGGTAGACGAGATAGTCCTCACCGGCGAGCCCATTAGCGACGAGCTCGCCCTCTATTCAGTCCTGGGGGGATTCTACGGCCACTCACCCATGTTCAGGCATCTCACAAAGGATATCCCCCCGACCTACTCGGTCTTCCGCGTCAGAGCCACCGATTTCCTGGCCAGGCAGAGGATTCTCTCCCTCCGCTTAGATGAGGAACCCACCAGAGAAGGAAAGACGACATCCCATGTCCAAAAGAAGGCGATCGCCAAGCCCAGAAAGGCGGTCGCAAAGCCGCCTGGCGAATTCAAAGCCTTCGGGGATGTAGAGGTTCACCTCCTCCACAACCTCAATTTATCTCCAGCCCACATCTTCAACGCAATTAAGGGGCGCAAGTGGCTTTCCAAACCAAAGCCAATAAGGGACCATGGTCATCTAGACCGTAACAAATTCTGTGCCTACCTCAAGAGTCCCGGCCACAACACCAGCCAATGCCGCGACCTCCTCAGGCAACTCTGGCGACTGTTTGAGGAAGGCAAATTAGACAACTTGGTCACCAAGCCGGAACCTCGAACAGAGAGGACCGGAGGGCGCGAGCGCCGACAAAACGAAAGGACGCCTCCCAATCCGGTCGCCAGGATCGAGCACGAACCAGAGCATTCGGATGAATCGATTCCTCCGATCAACCCTGGCGGTCGGATTAATATGCTTCAAGCAGGAGGTGGGAACCTCGGGGGCCTTTCCCCGGTTTCTACCGCATCAAACAGGAAGCGGAAGGCCGAACTAAGGGCGTTCGCCGGGGTCCATATCGTGGTACCTCCAGAGCCGACCATCGCTAGAGACGCGCTCATCACCTTCTCCAACAAGGACAGGGAGGGAGTACAATGCCCCAAAGAGGATGCATTGG
This sequence comes from Orobanche coerulescens, assembly GCA_033398695.1. Lineage (NCBI taxonomy): Eukaryota > Viridiplantae > Streptophyta > Magnoliopsida > Lamiales > Orobanchaceae > Orobanche > Orobanche coerulescens. The sequence goes on from CM065814.1 coordinate 91,997,327, forward strand.
TGATCTCTGCTTGTATCCTTGGGAAGGCGGTCGACCGCGTACTGGTTGACAACGGGATCTTCTGCAATCTCATATTCAAATCTGCTCTGGACCAGCTCGGAAACTTAACCAAATTCATCAAGCCATTTGACACCGTGCTCCAAGGATTCGGCGACAGCACATTCCAAGCCTACGGGAGGATCAAGCTCTCCGTCGAGCTAATATGCTTTTACGATCCCAAGGTTAGGATTACTAGGAACCTAAATTTTGTAATCATAGATAGACCCAGCATCTATAATGGGTTCCTAGGTCGTCCCTTCTTATAAACCTTTGAGGCGGTCGCTTCATCTTTCTTTTACTGTATCAAATTCCCCACTGCCGATGGGACGGTCGGTACTGTAAAGGGGGATCAGCAAATGGCAAAAAGATATTTGAATTACTCCTGTGTCGTTACTGTTTTCAATACTTCCCCCGATATGTGCAATGTTGAAACGATCGACGATCGACCCATGGAGATCGACGAACCAAACACATCGTACCAACCCAACTCAGAGGACGCCATCTCGGATCAGTTAACGGACGACATCGAGCCAAGGATCGGTTTCGAGCCGAGTCTCGACGTCGATCCAAGAATCAAGTCCGGAAATCGTTCCAAGCAAGAAGCGACCATTCCCGTTGAAGAGTTGGAGAGTATAACGATAGATCCTGCTCGTCCAGAACGGGAAGTACAGATCGGCGCGAGCATCGACCGCGCACTAAAAGGAGATCTGATCAATTTGCTACGTAAGAACATCGGAGTCTTCGCTTGGTCGCATAAAGATATGGTTGGCATAAGTCCCGAGCATGCTTGCCACTATCTAAAGATCGACCCGGCGATGAAGCCTATTCACCAAAAACGTAGGAAATTCGGTCCCGAAAAATACGTGGCGCTCGACATAGAAGTCCAAAAGTTACTCGACAACAAATTAATCGGGTATTTACCCACAATGGGTCGCCAACGCGGTACTCGTCAAGAAGCCAACTGGTTCCTGGAGGTTATGCATCGACTTCACCGACCTCAACGCGGCTTATCCGAAAGATCACTTTCCGATGCCTCATATTGATCACTTGGTCGATAGTACTGCAGGCTGCGAAATGATGTCATTTATGGATGCCTTCTCCGGATATCATCATATCCCAATGGCGGAGAAAGACATAAAACACACATCTTTCCACACGGAAAAAGACATATACTTTTGGGTCCGAATGCCGTTCGGCTTGAAGAATGCAGGGGCAACCTACCAAATATCGTCAACAGGATGTTCGCTAATCAGATCGGCAAAACCATGGAAGTCTACATCGACGACATCGTGGTCAAAAGCCTCAAGAAGGAAGATCACCTCAATGATCTCGCCGAGACGTTCGCCATCCTCGAAAAATTCAACATGAAGCTAAACCCCAAGAAATGCAACTTCGGGGTGGGCTCCAGGAAATTCCTGGGGCACATTGTGAGCTGAGGGGATCGAGGCGAATCCCACCAAGATACAGTGATCCTTGACATGCAGTGAACCTCGAACGTCAAGGTGCACAACGCCTCACAGGTTGTCTGGCCGCCCTCAACCGCTTCATATCTCAGCTCGGCGATAAAAGCAAGCCTTTCTTCGCGACCATCAAGAACAAGAAGTTCGCATGGACGAAGGAGAGTCAGATAGCTTTTGCCAAAATAAAGGAATATTTATCCAACCCCCAGATCCTGGCAAAGCCGATCCCCGGTGAGAAATTATTCCTTTACCTAGCGGCCTCGGAGGTCGCGCTGAGTGCGGTCTTCGTGCGAGCAGAGGGACTAGTCCATTTGCCGATCTACTATGTTAGTCAAGCGCTCCACGACGCTGAAACACGCTATACACCTTTGGAGAAGATCGCCTACGCTCTAGTCATGAGTGTCCGTAAGCTAAGAGCCTATTTTTTCGAGCATCAAGTGGAGGTTCTGACAACTCTCCCTCTAAGGCATGTTCTACATCGACCGGACACCAACGGGCGACTCCTCAAATGGTCACTAGAGATCGCCCAATACGGCATCACATACGCTCCTCGCACGGCGATCAAGGGCCAAGATCTGGCAGACTTCGTGGTGGAGTTAACATTCCCTCACAGTCCGACCTGTGCCTGGCCGCCCGCCCGAAGTCAGACGTTGATGGTTCGGCGACCAACTCGCGAGCAGGGGCAGGGATTGTCCTCATTAGCCCCAACGGACAAAGTTTCACAAATGCCGTGCGTTTCGGGTTTTGTGCGACCAACAATGAAGCCGAATACGAAGCCTTGGTAGGCGGGCTCGACCTAGCTCTCGCCCTAGACGTTCGTCGCCTCCATATCTTCATGGACTCCCTCTTGGTCGTGAACCAAGTCAAAGGAGAATATGAGGCACGCGGCGAACAGATGATCAAATACCAAGAGCTAGTCGCCGAAATGTGCACGAAATTTGAAGAAGTACAAATCGAACAAATTCCGAGAGAGCACAACTCTCAGGCCGATGCCCTATCCAAGCTAGCGTCGTCAGATGGGGCAGCCGATTTCTCTAATATCCAAATTACAAAGTCAGCGAGGCCGGCAATCGAAAGAAACCTGGTTACCATAGTTTCCGTTGCCGAAGAGAACTGGATGACTCCGTTCATTAAATACTTGAAGGACGGGACGGTCCCTGACGACCGTATTAAAGCTCGCCAACTCCAGCTCCGGGCGACCAGATACACCCTTTTGGACGATCGGCTTTACAAGCGAGCTTTCAGCCTTCCCCTCCTCAAGTGTATTACACCGGAGGAAGGACACCTTGTTTTAGCCGAGATCCACGATGGAATATGTGGAAACCACGCTGGCGGACGAGCTCTCATCCATAAGACAACCAGGCAAGGTTTTTTCTGGCCATCACTTCAGAAGGATGCGATCGCCTATGCCAGGTCGTGTCATAGGTGTCAAGTAATGGGACCAAGTATTAAACTCTCCCCCGAGCAGCTCACCTCAATGTACAGCCCATGGCCATTCGCGCAATGGGGCATCGACCTTATAGGTCCCTTACCGACGGCTCCAGGAGGCTGTATGTTCGCCATCATAGGGGTCGACTATTTCACCAAATGGGCAGAGGCCGAACCGCTCAACAAGATCGGCCAAGAGCAAGTGATCAAGTTTATCTGGAGAAACATCATATGCCGATTCGGTCTACCCCAGGCCATCATGTCCGACAATGGAAAGCAGTTCGACGGCTTAGAAGTCATGCAATTCTGTGAGAAGTGGGGAATCAAAAGGTTGTTCTCGGCTCCCTATCACCCTCAGACGAACGGGCAGGTAGAGGCAGTGAACAAGATCCTCAAACACACAATTAAAGCGCGACTCAAATCCAGGCTAGGACGATGGGCGAGCGAGCTCCCAGATGTTTTGTGGTCTTACCGAACAACGACCCGTAATTCAACGGGTGAAACCCCATTCGCCCTCGCCTTCGGAATAGAGGCGGTGATTCCCTCGGATATCGCCATCCTCAGCCATCGAACCGAGCAAGAGATGACGATCGATAATGATGTGGCCCGGCGGATCGACCTCGACATGCTCGAAGAACGACGACTGACCTCGGAAATAAAGAACACTATCCACAAAAGGAGATCCGAAAAGTTCTTCAATTCGAAGGTCAGGGAAAGGCGGTTTCAAGTGGGCGATCTCGTCCTCAAGAAGATCCAAACCCACACAGGTGTCTTTGGACCAAGTTGGGAAGGCCCCTTCAGGATATCGAAATGGCTAACTAAGGGAGCCTACGAGCTGGAACACCCTGACGGTACTCCGGACCGATATCCCTGGAACGCCGTACATCTGAAGAAATACTATCAATGATAACTTTGTATTCATTTTCAACTGCCAAATGTACAAGGAATATAATGAAATATTTTTGTTCTCTATCCCATCTATTCTGGCGATCGCCCCACTAGCATATTACATACCGTCGAGGATCGTCGTTCAAGAATGACAATCCGAGGTAGAAAACAATACAGCCATGGCCCTGGAGGTCGATGGAATCGACAGCTTCGCCCATGCAAGGTTCCTTTGAGCTGAGATCGCCCGCCTTTCGTTTAAATACGAGGCCGGCGTAGCCGAAGGACCCTCCAAAACTAATCAGTGGACACGATCGCCCTCCCTCAATGGTTCATCATCTAATATGGTGAACCCGGACAATGCGACGTGCCACTACCCCCGTCTCAACGTACATCGTCGAAGGTCGCCATCTTCATGGCGGGTCAAGGTGGAAGCAGAGCTGACAAGCCGCGGACGTGGAGTCAAATAAGCCGACGACGCCCCACGCAAGGACTCCTCCAGACCAAGATCGCCCGCCTTTCGTTTTAACACAAGGCAGGCGTAGCCTAACGGAGGACCCTCACAAAAAGTGAGTCGCGGGATACACAACATCCCTCGCACACAAAGACACGATTGGGGAGGTCGGTCCATCGAACACCCCAACCGTACATAATTCTTCAGAATCGACAAAACTGAAGATAGCTCGCTGGACAAACTAGTTTTTGTTTCCTTACTAACAATAAGTAAACAAAAACAAGGGGGCAGAGATGGGTCGAGCTAATCCCAAATACGATCGAACAAAAAGGAACCACGCACGATCGGCTACACTCAAACAAACGCATGACGATCAGAGTCGTCCGACAAAAATTACAAGTAAGAATTCCGATTCAAAACATATCAATGCTTTCAACACTCAGACAATCGGTCGGATGAACAAAACGTCGAAAGTAATCATACACGTACTTGTAAAAATTGCACGCAAACATTCAAAGGCGATCGTATGTAAAGAAACAGTACAAAAAGAGGAACATTTTATTCATAACGCAAGTTTCGTACATTACGGGGCCCGAAGGCATTACAAAAGGAAAACAAAAAGTACAAGTTACAGAGGAAAACAAAATGTCTCTCAAGGCCCCGCCGGCTGGCCATCGCCCTCAGGTTGCGGATCGGCTTGGGCCCTCCCATCGGCCTCGGGATGAATGAGTTTACCAGTATACCAACTCAAGTCGATCCCGAAGTCGACTAGGTCAAGGATCGGCAAGGAGAACTCCGGGTGCAGAGGATGCTCGAGGGCATAGGATTTGAAGCTATCCATCAAGGGACCGATCTCGATCCCACCAAGTAATAGGCGAACTCGCCGACGAGCGCCACATTTTGGTAGGGATAGGTCTCGATCGCCTTCAGCTGCCCCTTCAACTCCACGGTCGTCTTCTCAGCCTCCGCCAGCTTGACCACCTTGGCGGCATTCTCACCCTTGGCCTTCTCCAGCTCCTTCTTCGCCGCCTCCAGCTCACCGCTGAGCCGATCCACCATCGCCTTCAGCCCGGCCGCCTCCTCCTGCGAATCCGCGTACTTCTGGCGGGTTTCTTTCTCCTTATCACGGGACCGGTCGGCAGCCTCCTTAGAGCGGCTCAGCTCCTGCTTCAATCAGTCAACGTCCTGTTTAGCCCTTTTGGCCGTCTCCTCATACTCCTTCTCCATAGACTGGATCCGGTTGGCAGCCTCAATATTTTTGTTCCGGGCGTCCTCGAGGTCGCTATGGAGACGAGCAGTGGAGGGTCGCCCCTCAAAATCCCTAGCGGCTTGGACGGCCATCGTCGCCGTCTGGAGAGCCAGGGCAAGGGTCGCCTGCATGGCATCTCCAGATCGATGACGAGCGATCGCATCAAGATCGGTCGTCCAGGCCTTGGGCAGAGAGGTGATGGCCTGCTGGATATAAGTTGGGACGTCGAGAGATGTTTGCGGAGCCTTGCTCGACAAAAAGTCCAGCACCATGGGAGCGACGTCCGGATCGGCGAGACGAACCCTGCAGCACAAACCAAAGAAAACAAGGAGTTAGCCTATACCTTACTCTGAATGCCTAACTCGGAAAGTTCAAACTAATCTCACCTGTTGACCAGCTCTGGATCACGGCCGAAATAGGGCTTTCCCCGAGAAGTCTCGGCTTTAACGATCGCCGTCCTTTTCAAGTAGCCCGCAGGTGGCCTGGAGCTGGACGCCGATGGCCTGGGACCAGACCCCTCCGCCATCGGAATAGAAGAAACGGGGGGAGCGGAGATCGGCGGCTCCAAAATAGCTAAATCCGCCTCAGCCAATGGAAGGGACCCCTCCGGCCTCCGCCTCTTGCGGTTGCGCTGAAGTTGTTCCTCACCTTGAGATTCCGGTTCGGCGACCGGCACCGCAGCGGGCCTCACCACAGGGGCAGGGCGAGACGACGTCGCAGCAACGCGACCCATTTTCTTTCCCAGATGAAGGCGACCGATAAAACCGGGATTAGACATGGCGATCTCCTGCGGTAGCTCGGCGAAACGGGGGAATCTCTGCCAAAGAAGAAACTCAAACAAGTTAGACACTTACTTAGACATGGCTACCTCTTGGAGGCGATCGCCACGCAGAAGAGAGTAGATGAAAAGTCATACCAGGGGCCTTCAAGTGGCGAGGGAAGCGAAACAGTCGAGCTCCCAACCGATGAGATTCGTGGGTCGATTGATCAACGTCTTTATAGGAATCCGGCAATGCGCGAATCCGCTCCCAGACGATCGAGAAATCAAAGGGGAGATCGTCGATCGATGGAACAAGGAATCCTGCAAAAAGGGAAATAAATTAGATCAGTCCAAGGAGTATCCAAATAAAGGGAGAGTGGAAACCCTTACTTGGATTCCTCTCCCGAAAATTGGTGGGGATATCCAACTCCTCCTCCGGCGATTCGCTCGATGCCGACCTCCATGCACCACCAACCCAAAGACCACTTTGTCGTCGCCCGAGCCTTGTTCGGCACCCCAATGACCACCCTACCCAGGCGACCTTGGATATGGTAACCGCCGATCGATCCCTTCTGCACAATCAGCTTAAAAAGATAATTCATCTCCAGCGCAGAAGGCAAGCGAAACAGCCTGTGACCGCCAAACAATGTCAATGTGCTGATAATCTGCAGCCAGGCATTCGGCGTCAACTGAAGAGGCGCCAAATTCCAGGCGATCAGTAGATACGAGACGGCAAACGGCAAGGGAAACCGCAGTCCGACAGCCAGGGTCATTTCGTTGATGGCGATCATACCCTCGGGAGACTGGTCAGTACGTTCGTTCTCGGAGGGCACGTGCAGTGACACATCACAGGGGATATGATATTTGACCCTCCAGCGAGTCAAGTCCTTCCAGGTCGCCGAACTCCGAATCTGACCAAGAGTCCATTGAGACGGGTCAGCTGCCCGAAACACCGTCCGCTTCACATGTTCGTAGGGATGAGCGGCGGAGTAAGCATCAAAATCAAACTCCGGACAGGGCCCGGCAATCCCATCCATAAGTTTAGCGAAAGCCGTATATACGGGGCCGAAGACGCTATCTTTTTCCCAAGACAAACGCAGCAATTCGTATTCTTCCACCGGCGATGCATCTCGCTCCTCCGCCGCCGCAGATCCCGCCACTACGGCCTCGTTGAAAAGCTCCTCAAGCTCTGCGGGTGCAATCCCCGCACGGATAGCCTCTACGGCCGTTTCCATGGGGATTCCCACAGGAATTCCCTCCCGGTCCGGCGAAGCCGCGGCGGCAGAAGTGCTTCCGGCCTCGAAGATCTTAGATCCTCCCGACATATTCTTAAAAATTAAGGGAGAAAGAAAATTGGGTTTCTTACCTAAAGAAAGGAAGACGGTCGGCACAGCAAGCTTCGGAAATTTCTGCAGAGTTTCGGCAGCAAGGCAAGGACGCGTGAAAAATAAAAATGGAGTTGCCCTATCCCCTTTTATAGATGGAGGCGGGGGTCTGTGTGAAAATAAGCGAAAGTCCGAGGGCTGGGATACAACCGACAGTAGGGGAACACAATACATGCGGCCCTCGAATCCGGCGTACGCGTCTTTTCGAGGGCACGCCAAACGACAAAGTCTGACGAACTGTCGGGCTCCCTCAATAGAAACGCGACGCGTGTCCTTGCAATGTTTCGAGAGCCCGCCTTCATTTCCCGCCGCTCCCAGCGCAAAAGGAGATCGTCCAAATTTGAAATCAGATCGCCCAGTCGTCTAAAACATTAGCGATCGCCAAACAGTGCCACCTCACCCCGTGTTTTCAACATCGAGCCGAGCTGGGGGGCAATTGTTGTGCGGCGATTAAACACGCCTCGAAGGCGATCGTCATATCAGTCGGGGAATCTACCATAAGAGATATACTCTGGGCAAACGCCCAGAAGTCGGCACCCACGGCGATCGCCTTTGAGGTGTACGGCGATCGTCTTTTGTTGATTGGCGATCGTCTTTTGTTAATTGATGATCGTCTCGTGCCACGTATTAATCCAATATCCGTCAAAAGTCATCAAAGCCCAAATCTCGGGCTGGGACCCACGTGCAGATCTCAAAAGGCGCTGACAGACAAGATCTGTGCCCACAGCCTGTCACCTACCTCACCTACCAACAGGCCGCAGACTGCAAAAGGTGCCGACAGACAAGACCTGTGATCACAGTCTGTCACCTACCTCACCTACCAACAGGGCCGCCGAAAAGGTGGGTGATGACTCAGACGCATGCAGATCCCCTGCCGATCAGCATAAATGCCGATGAATGCCCACGGACTTTAAGGGAAAAGCCCCACGTGAGGGGACGATCGGCCGTCTTATTATAATATAAATAACGACGATCGCCTGCGATCGCGGGAGGGGCCCCAGGAACTTTGTCTCCTATAAATAGGAGGTCCATAACACAGAATAAGGGCTTCGAAAATACAGAAAACGAGAGATAGAAAAGAGAAAGACACTTTCATACACAGAACATCCATAGCAAGAACTCACAGAACTCCATATCTGGTTCTTCCGATATTCTATACGCTCCACAGCTTAGAAAACTAGAAATCTTTACACTCTTTGTAACAGATTCTAACATTAATATTTGTACTCGACAGTATACTTATTAAGAAAATCTCGCGAGAGCATTCAAGCCCGGGATTAACAACCCCAGCAAATCTTGTGTCATTTAATTTCTCACGGACGTGCTCCCGCACTCATTGGTTACTCGATCATTCCAGCAATACTATCTCCGGATAATATTTTGGGTAACAACACTCGCAAAGACGAATCTAAGAGCTAATAGAACACACGATTCCGACCACCCGAAGGATCGAAATTCGACAACGGAATGTAATTACCCCAAACTTTGGGGAAATTACGAAAATAGCCCAAAACGTCCGAAAATCACGATACGTGATCGAATAACCAAACCGAAGTTCACAACACGTCTAACAAAGTTAAACGGACTTACGGGAAACTCGAAACAGTAATTTCAAACGAGATTCACGAGAATCGAACTCGAGTGCGGAAAAGTCGTTAATAAACACGGAACTCAACAAAACAATACTGAAACAAACTCGGATGACAAAACGTGCAGAATTAATCATTCTCAGAATGACGAGACGGTCCCAAGCGAGTTGTCGAAACGAACCTCCGCCGAAAAAAAGAAAATTACCGGAAATCCGAAATTGCGGATATTACATTCTACCCTCCTTAAAAGAAGTTTCGTCCCGAAACTTATATCAAGTAGGGAGAAGCAATATCCTGCCAGGAAAACTCAACGAGAAACACAAGAACCGAAAAAAAATCGCGCCCAACGGCGAAACGTTACAAGCAACGCAGAGGAATATACGGCGTGAAAACACGCCCACGACGACTACACAACGCCACCGACTATGTTTCAAAACAACAACGAGTAATTAACAACACATCACATGCACACATTTAATCAAAGAAATGCACGCGGCAACAAGTCTCACCCGACCACAACGACTATGCGGTAGAAACAAATATAGTATTATGATAGAATTCACTCCGATTCTCGTCAACAAGAAAATGTCCGACGTCAAGACACAAACATTTCAAGATAACAGAAAACGAGAATACCGGACATTACATTCTATCCTATTAAAAATAAGTCTCGTCCCGAAACTTAAAATAAAACATCATGGTAGAATACAAACAAAACCAAAAAGTTCACGCAACAAATATCAATTTCTACACGAATTATAGCACGAAGTACGATACACAACTACATCACGGAACACCACCAGACACTCCCCGAGTAGGAACGAAAACCCAATTCCCGAACATCTTGGTAACGGTCTCACAATGCACCGCTCGGTGACCCACTTGGCCACACTCGAAATAGTTGACAAACGGTGAACGACAATTCTTCGTAGTACGAGATCAGGCAACAATAGTCAGACAACCCCATTCGAACAACAACGATCGAACACCAACGATCAAATAACAATGATCGAACAACAATGATCAAATAACAATGATCGAACAACAACGATCAAATAACAATGATCGAACAACAACGATCAAATAACAATGATCGGACAATAATGATCAAATAACAATAATAGAAGAACAACGATCGAACAACAATGATCGAATGACAACAGTCGAACAATGACTCCGAAGTCCCCACTTCAACTCCAGACATTAAAAGAACTGGTAGAAAGTTAAAGATGTTACTTCCAAACAAGGTTCACAAGAATCGAACCGAACTCGGAAAGGTCACGATGACAAATAGGTCGATCTGAAACAAGGTCACAACCAGTTCGAACGATGACAAATGAGACATCAAACAAGTTCAAAAAGTATCGACGAACACGTGCAAGTCGATAGAATTTAGAAGGAGAAACTGCAGAAGTCAAATATAGTACGGGTATTACATCCGACCTCTTATAAAAGAAATGTCGTCCCCGCAACTCACAGCAACGGAAACAAGGTAACAACACAAAAAGCATCCGACAGGAAAATATCCCATGGGTCTCTCAGAGCCGATCCTGATATCTGTGCTGAAGCGCGAACTCCGAAAGTCTCGTGAGCCACCCGCAAATCAATTCGGTGTCCTCGAGTCCGCACTTGAAACGCTAAGCATCGACGAGAAGGACAATTTACACGTGCATGCCCCGGCACATCACGGTTGAAACACCTCGGCTCGGCATACCGAAAATACAAATGCTAGATACAATGGGGCATAACGTCGCAAAACAATATAGCGGAGATACCAACTCAGCACAACAAAGAATCATAACACATATCATATACAACGATTACCATCGTAAAGTAATACACACACAAACACTACAACAACGACGGTATCGTTTGGCGACCTCAACGGCCCGAACGATAACCAGCACATAATTACAAACATTATGAAACAATCACACATGTACACAAACGTACAAACCCAAGCTTCAACAGCTCACACTCGTGCGACAACACGCAAATCACCACGAGGCGATAAACAGTAAACACCAGTTCACACCTCTCACAGAGGGCTAGTACAACAAATGCGTGGCAACGCCTCGACGTTCATGGCACCAATTCGATCATACTTGGAAGCAAACATCATAACAACAACGCGAACATCATACATACATACCCAGCCCTCAAACGGGAATGGATAGGTTTTAAAAACGAAAACCTCCTTTTGAAAACAATTTTGGAAACACCGATTGATCTTGAGTATCACCCTTCAAAAAAAAGTTCAATCGTGAAACATCGTTATCGAGACTTTGGAAAACTATTTCGCATTTGATAAAAATGAGGACACTTTCTTTTCGTGAAAAACTTTCGGAAATATTCGACCCTCGGGTCTTATTAAAACTGTTTCTAAAACATTGGAAATATCTCAAAACATTTTGGTCCTCGAGGTAGAAGAATCTTGAAACATATTGTGGCACCTTGGATGTACCACTTGAAAATAATTCATTTTAAAAGTACGTCTTGAAATTTATTTTCTAAGGTACTCAAAGTTTTCAAAGATAATACAATGGGTTAGAATGCCCAAAAATTTCAGATAATTACACGGAACATTATAGCGCCAGGTCCTGCTACGAATCCACTGTGCTAAAAACCATTTACAAAATGCCAAAAAGGTCGATGATGGTAATATTTCAAAAACTCACAAAAGTCATTTACAAAATACTAAATATCGTCATAAGAATTTCGCAAAAACGATCAACGCCATAATGCCAAAAACTCGGTTAAGGGAATCGGTTTTCGAAATAAAACTCAGCCGGTAAAATACCGAAAGCCATTACAAAAGAACTCACTCAGCGGAAAAAGGAATACAGTCCAACATGCACAATCCAATTGAATACATCTCACAGCATCTTGTTTAAACATACAACAAAACCATTCCTCGGAGTTTCTCACGAACTCAATCGTCAATACCTTATTCGAAACCCAACAAGGTTTCTCAATTTTCACACCATACCACCCCTCACAGTGGTTCAAAGGTAAAACAACAATATATGTCACACGTATTAAATACAACTATATTCACAACACCGTGCAAATAAAATTATGCACCGCAATTAACTCATTTAGATAAAATCATGATACACAGGTACTTCGCATAAAAGAGGAGACTTACGTCCACAGGCCGCACGGAGATGACGGTCGCCCACGATACTAATTTCATCCGACAACATATCCGACACGTTGTGACTACGCACAACTCAACTTGTCACCTGACGACTCGAACGACAAGACATCACATTACTCGACAAACCACGACTCGACTCGACCCGACAGCCTAGGTTTCCGCAACCTAAGCTCTGATACCATAAATGTAACACCCCCAAAACCATATGGGAATATTACACGCCGTAGACCCTTTCCACAAGGATCTACTAGGCTAAACATCCATAAACAACCAAATGCTTGCCCGACCAGGGTCAAACAATAAAATAATACAGACCGTTATGGTCACTTACACGTGAATACACCGACCGATGTGGTCACACAACCCAATCAACAAAACTGACTTAAACGACATTACCCACACTAGGGGTGTGCATGGTACGGTATGGTACGGTTTTAGGGTAAAACCGATACCGTACCAATTATATTCGGTTTAATATGATTTAATACCATAAACATACGGGTTTTTTCGGTTTGGTAGTTCGGTATTTCGGTTTGGTTTACATCGGTACGGTATTTTTTTCGGTTTTTCACTTGATACTTGATAGCATTAATAAGACAAAAATACTCGAATAAATTAGTTCAACAAGGTACCATAAATAGCTGATCCAAAATAATAGCTAAACCAAAAAAATCACAGTAAGCTTAAGATAGTAACTAATTTAATGTTCAAGTTTTCATCCAACTATTTTGGAGGATAAAAAAAAAAGACAAACAAGTGTCTTGAACTTCAATAATTTTGTTATACTTCTATATTCATGTGAGTCTGCAACTACTATATATATGGTATATTATCATAAAAATATTTTATATAAATAACGGTACGGTACGGTTTTTTTGTTGGGTATTTAAGTCAAATACCGTACCGTTACCGAAGTTTCGGTTTTATAAAAAATATAAACCATATATGTCGGTTTAAGCGGTTTATCGGTTTTTTCGGTACGGTTTTTACGGTGCGGTGCGGTGCGGTTTTTCGGTTTAATCGGGTTTTTTGCACACCCCTAACCCACACAGGGGTCGAAATACAATACAGCAGAAGACTAAAATCAACTCTGACAACACAACAAAAATCAAACAACTCTCGACTCATGATTAGTATCGCAGCTCGTCATCCTCTTGTGCCAATCCTGTGACTGCTCCCCGAAATCTCATGTACCTGGACGCAAAACAGACATCCACCCCCCGATTACTCGGGGGTTAGTAAAACTCCACTGTTTTACTAGTGCAAGTATCAAATCATACGAAATATAACAAGCAAGCAATAATCGTGAATCAAATATAACAATCAAATATCAAAATATCCCCGGGAGGTTTTTACAAGGGAAGATAAGCTATGAAGCATTCAAAAATAAGATTATCATCTCGGGAATTTTTAGAATTTCAAAACCTTTCGAAAATCTTAGGGTCTTAACCGAAATCTCAAATTGTATTTCAACAATTTACAGTACGAAAATATTTCCATAAATCTCGTGGGGCTCGGCCCAACATTCTTTTCTTAAAACTTTCTTACAAAAAGTTTGATTTACAAAACATGATTCGTGACACCGTGATCCCCTGTCACGTGTCTCCGTAGGTTCAACAACCCGCACGGACTAAACCAATCACAACAATCACAACAATCAATCATGCTCATGACTCCGTGATCGCTTGCCACGAGTCTCCGTAGGTTCAACAACCCACACGGATTGAGCCAACACAACAATCAATCATGCTCATGACTCCGTGATCGCTTGCCACGAGTCTCCGTAGGTTCAACAACCCACACGGATTGATCCAACACAATAATCACAACATCCAGTCCTGACCCCGTGAACCTGTGTCACGTGTCACCGTAGGTTACGTCGAACCCGCACGGTTGGACGTACTGTGTCCTGATTCAATGGACCTGTGCCATGAATCATCGTAGGCCTCGTCAGACCCGCACGATTGGACCTAAGCACCACACGCTAAGTTCTGATCCCATGGACCTGTGCCATGAATCCTCGTAGGCCCCGTCGAACCCACACGAGTGAACTTAGCGTTCCAGCACACCACATTCACATTCACATTACATACAACAATGAGCACAGTTAATCAATCACGTTGATCACCACAAAATCGTACGTCACACACACATAACATAATCTCAACACTCTCAACAACTATCATCAATCAACGACACACAACCAACATAACATGCGTTCGGTATGCAATACATTGTACAACAGCTAACACGTATACCAAAATAACACTATTATCACAAAGCCTTCGAATTGCGGAATACACAACCAATTCAAACGGAACATATTTATGAAGGAAAGCAAAATCATTATAAATCTCATACGTGATTATTAATCGCAAGATACAAGTCGTATAATAAGATACTTGCCTTAATAACCGCTACCAAACGCTCCGAAGAACACGGTTCGACCGGGAAGCTCGGACCCCGAAGAAGACAACGAACAGAAGGGTTCCGACTCGAGTTCTTCACAAGAATTCTACCCTAACAATATATAATCAATAAATCATCAATCATACGAGGAAGAATAATCGTAGAACGCCCGAAATCCCCTCTATGACATTTTACCGGACACCTTCAAGGCGTCGATCAAGAACTCGACCAAAACAACGAATCGATACGATCCAACCATGGAATAACAAGGTAAATGATACAATACATCTAAATAATCATCAATCCATCACAATCCTAAGTTAAATCGGATTAAACGGACGAAATCGAACAAAATACCCAAAATCCCCAAAATTAGATTTCTAGGAAATCTGACCTGATTCGCTCGATCAAAGGATCTTATAGGACGTATTATTGATGATATGAACCTAAACACTTCATGGATTTATTGTATAACAACATGCCTCCATTATTGATCAAGCTCCAGTCGGGGAATGTGTTGTTGCCCAAAATATCTATCCGAAGATTAAATACTGCTGGAGACGGACAACAAACAACAATTGCGGGAGCACTTCCGAGAGAAGATAAATAATACAAGATTTGCCGGGTTTGTTAGGTCCGGGCTTGAATGCTCTCGCGAGATGATATTAATACAAATATTCGTGGATACAAGTATTAATGAGAGAAATCTAAATACAATGAGTGTAAAAAGACTCTGTTAATCCGGCTCTTGAGCAAAGCTCGGTGTTCTTCGTCCCTTCCGATCGTCTTATTGATGAGAGAGGTAGGGAGAAGTAAGACCGAATGATAGCTGTTGCCAAGAGTTGGAGATAGCCAAGTGCTGTGTGTTTTGCTTCTGTATTGTATACTGAAATCGCGATAATGCAGAGAAATTTCCATCCTTTCGACAAGTGCTGGGAGCCTTGCATATATAGTGACAGCCGGGTCTTGTCCTTTGGTGGGCGATCGCCTTCCGGCCATTATAATAATGGGGCGATCGTCCGCCAATCAATATTATAATGGGGCAATCACCCGGGCTGTCGGGCAAAAGTCCAAGGAAGAGGCTGGCGCCAGCTGGGCGGTCCAATGGGGAGTCAGCACGCGTCCGGAGTCAGTCACATGCGGCCCTACTGACAGCTTTCGGCGGAATCAATTGTCACATGCGGCCCTACTGACAGCTTTCGGCGGCTTGTCGGCTGGTGGAAAGATTCTACCAGGCTGTGGTCAATGACCCGTGATTCGCGGATCTTGCCTCGGCCCTTGCACGTGGTGCCAGTCTTGAGGCTCGGCCTTTGCCGACTGGATGGCCATCGGCGCTGATCGACATGAGGCGGTCGTCTCTAGCCGGTCATCAGAGGTCGTCATCGTCCAGTTGTCGAGGGTCGGCATTGGTTGGTCACCAAGGGTCGGTCGGCAAGTGCCGAGAGATGATCGTCTCCAGTCGGTCGCCAGTAGTCGGTCGCCGAGTACCGAGAGACGATCGTATTTGATGTCGATCGCTCGGCACCGGGACTTGTCCTGGGACCTTCGGTTGGTCGATGCAGCTTGTCCGCTGGGTAAAGGCTCGGCCGCCCGGTCGCTGGTCGGCAGATCTGCCTTGGCCGCTCGGCAGTGACTCGGTCGCCCGACCTCCGAGGCGATCGCCGGTCGGAAAGTGTTAATTCTTGACACAACAATTTCCCCCCAGCTTGCTCCTATGTTGAAGACATGGGGCGAGGTGGTTCTTGCTGGCGATCGTGTAAGGAAGAGGACGGGCGATCTTGCTGAGCTGACTTAGGATTCGGACTTGGGCTATCATGGTCGATTGGCTAGCTATCTTTCGGTCTTGTACCTGCAAAAACAACATTGGCCGATCCCCCTTGGAAACTTGGTGGTTTCGCTTTGTTTGAGGAATCGTGCACAGTCGCGGAGACCGATGGACCGACTCCATGACCGTGTCTTGGTGCGCGAAGACATTGAGTGTCTCGTGACTCACTTTATTATGAGGGTCCTCTGTTAGGCTGCGCCTCGCCTCGTATTTAAACGAAGGGCGTGCGGTCTCGGTCTAGAGGAGTCCTTGCGCGGGGTAGCGTCGGATGAATCAACTCCACGCCCGCGGCTTGTTAGCTCTGCTTCCACCTCGGCCAGCCAAGGAGATGGCCGACCTCGACGGTGTACGTTGAGACGGGGTTGTGGCATGGGTCCACTGATTAATGTTGGAGAGCCCTCAGGCTACGCCGGCCTCGTATTTAAACAAAGGGCGGGCGATCTCGGCCGAAAGGGACCTTGCACGGCCGAAGTAGCCGGTTCCATCGACTACCAGGACCATGGCTCTATGATGTGCAGTGGAGGCGATCTTATGCCTTAGTCCGTCATGTTAGATGCTGGACTGTAGATGGCGATCGTCTCATCCGGGTTGCTGATGATGTAGCGTGATGATCGGCGATCGGGCCGGAAGACTGGCGATCGTCGCTCGGCAGCCGATCGCTTTATTCGTAGGTCGATATCGGCGATCGGGCGGGAGTTAGTCCCTCATTTAAAATGGACTGTAGGCGGTGAGCGAGTCCTCCGGCTCTGCTGGATAGTAGCGATCGGGCCGAGATCGAGGTCATCGCGCGGGCGCCGATCGCTCTACTCCTAGGCTAAGAAGAAGCCTTTGCAGCCAGAAATCTGCGGTTCTAGCCTGGAAGGCTGCGTAGGTCGTCGGTTGGGTCTTCGTGAGATGCCTGAACATAGGCGAGAAGCCCTGAAAACCTCCTAGGACCGCGTAGAGGGCGGTCTCATCGTTTACGGGCTCGCCGTTGAGGATGATCACGTCTACCCGGTCGATGTAGTCCGAGTCGGACTCTTCTTCTCCCTGCTTGATTTGAATCATGCGAAGGCGACCTTCTGGCCGGACGACCCTGGTAGCGAGGTGTTCCGTGAAGACGTGCGCCAGCTCGTTAAAGGAGCCAATGGACCGAGGTGGCAATGAGGTGTACCACCGTGCGAGGTCGTCCAGTGTCAGAGGGAACATTTGGCACCTGGTCGCGTCAGATGCCCCACACCCGGTCATGTAGATGTTGAACTTGTGCAGGTGTGTTTGGGGGTCCGATTGCCCCTCGTACATGGGTGTCTGAGGAGGAGCGATCTTGTGCTGCACGGGGGCGAGCTCGATGTCGATCGCGAGCGGCTCGCTCGGCTCGGCGATCGTCTTCATGGCGCCTGCCCTGGATTGCAGGAGCGCCTTCACGTCGTCGAGCTGACGTTGCAATGCGGCAATCGCCGTGGCTCGGCTGCTTGCTGATCGGCTTTGGGAGCGGGAGCCGAGGCGATCGTGTACCGATCTCCGGACTCACCGCTGACCTCGGCAATTTGGCGGCGGGAGCCGAGCGGGCTGGGTTGCCTTCGGGAGCCGGGTAGGCCGAGCTCCCGGTGACGGACTCAAACTCCATCGCCTCGTAGCCGGGCCGTCCCGTCGCGCTGTGTCGGGTCAGCCGCCAGCGATCGAAACGAGGTGCCCAGCCGCCAGCGCCTCTTCATGCGGGACGAGCCTCTGGCGATCGCTCGGCGATGCGCCTTGAGCTTGCTTGGACTTTCGGCGGGCGGCCGAGGGGGTGATGGCAGGAGGCGCGTCGAGAGCACTCCGACGCTCCTGTAGGACGGCCATGACCTCGTCGATCTGTTCCTTGGTTCGGAGCTGATCGAGCGAGAGGCTTGGGCCGCCGCCCAGGGATGGGATCGAGCGTCTCTGACCGCGGCGGCTGCCTTCCACCATCGGCTGCGGCTCGGACTGGGATGGAACGGGGGGTCTGGCCGGCTGGTCAGCGGCTTTCTTCGACGCGGAGGCGGAAGACATGATTTCTGAAGGATTTATTTGAAGTGCAGTGAGTGTCACTTCAAGTATCTACCCCGAGAACAGTGAGTGTTCTTCGGGACGGTAGGTATAAAAATTTGAGGGTTAGATCCCCTTCCTCTAGCGCCAATTGTTGTTGCCCAAAATATCTATCCGAAGATTCAATACTGCTGGATACGGACAACAACCAACAATTGCGGGAGCACTTCCGAGAGAAGATAAATAATACAAGATTTGCTGGGTTTGTTAGGCCCGGGCTTGAATGCTCTCGCGAGATGATATTAATACAAATATTCGTGGATACAAGTATTAATGAGAGAAATCTAAATACAATGAGTGTAAAAAGACTCTGTTAATCCGGCTCTTGAGCGAAGCTCGGTGTTCTTCGTCCCTTCCGATCGTCTTCTTGATGAGAGAGGCAGGGAGAAGTAAGACCGAATGATAGCTGTTGCCAAGAGTTGGAGATAGCCAAGTGCTGTGTGTTTTGCTTCTGTATTGTATACTGAAATCGCGATAATGCAGAGAAATTTCCGTCCTTTCGACAAGTGCTGGGAGCCTTGCATATATAGTGACAGCCGGGTCTTGTCCTTTGGTGGGCGATCGCCTTCCGGCCATTATAATAATGGGGCGATCGTCCGCCGGTCAATATTATAATGGGGCGATCACCCGGGCTGTCGGGCAAAAGTCCAAGGAAGAGGCTGGCGCCAGCTGGGCGGTCCAATGGGGAGTCAGCACGCGTCCGGAGTCAGTCACATGCGGCCCTACTGACAGCTTTCGGCGGAATCAATTGTCACATGCGGCCCTACTGACAGCTTTCGGCGGCTTGTCGGCTGGTGGAAAGATTCGCCAGCCGTGGTCAATGACCCGTGATTCGCGGATCTTGCCTCGGCCTTGCACGTGGTGCCGCCTTGAGGCTCGGCCTTTGCCGACCGGATGGCCATCGGCGCCGATCGACATGAGGCGGTGCCTCTAGCCGGCCATCGAGGTCGCCATCGCCATTTGTCGAGGGTCGGCATTGGTTGGTCACCAAGGGTGGCCTCGGCAAGTGCCGAGAGATGATCGCTCTACGGTCTCCAGATTCGGCCGAGTACCGAGAGACGATCGTATTTGATGTCGATCGCTCGCACCGGACTTGTCCTGACCTTCTTGGTCGATGCAGCTTGTCCGGGTAAAGGCTTGGCCGCCTGGCCGGTCGATGATTCGCCTTGGCCGCTCGGGCAGCTGATTCTGCCGCCCGACCTCCGAGGCGATCGCGGCCGGAAAGTGTTAATTCTTGACACAAATGTAATGGAAGAAAACGAGTGAGAAAAATGAGTGAAACCCGATCGCTTCGCCATATTTATACTGCCGCACGGACACGGCGCAAAGAAACGGCCCACACCAAGACCGGTGTCTCGACCGTGTCTCGGCAGTCAGCTGTCCTGCCGACCCGGCCGGACACGGTGCTCGGCAACGCCGCCTGTGTCAAAGCCAAGAAGCCTCTGCACAAAATGAAGAATCACAACGACGATCCGAACGACCCCGAAACCCGAACCTGAATACGAACCGAAGATACGGTTACGAAGTACTCGCAAAGACGAACCTAAGAGCTAATAGAACACACGATTCCGACCACCCGAAGGCTCGAAATTCGACAACGGAAGGTAATTACCCCAAACTTTGGGAAATTACGAAAATGGCCCAAAACGTCTGAAAATCACGATACGTGATCGAATAACCAAACCGAAGTTCACAACACGTCTAACAAAGTTAAACGGACTTACGGGAAACTCGAAACAGTAATTTCGAACGAGATTCACGAGAATCGAACTCGAGTGCGGAAAAGTCGTTAATAAACACGGAACTCAACAAAACAATACCGAAACGAACTCGGATGACAAAAAGTGCAGAATTAATCATTCTCAGAATGACGAGACGGTCCCAAGCGAGTCGTCGAAACGAACCTCCACCGAAAAAAAGAAAATTACCGGAAATCCGAAATTGCGGATATTACACTTATGATCTCATCTGCCAATAACCGCATAGGACATATAGCCCGTTCGCTAAGAGGAGAAAGAATTCTATCTTGGTATTCAGTAGGACCTGCTACTTTCCCGTCAAGACGCACATCGAGGTTGACCCCCACCTGTCGGTTTTCTGGGTTGAACTACTCTAATGAAAATCTTAACGTCACAAGCACATCCCTACCAAATCCTCAAGTTGAATGTTCACGAATACCTATCACAACCATTCGATTCCGTCATTGACTGTCCCGGAGTGAAATTCGTGTGACGAATCGAGGGTGAGTCGGTTCGACTATACTAATCCAATTAGCATACCTATAACGTGTGCTCCCACTAACCATTAGTGTTCGACAAGCACTCTCCATGTCAAAGAACACGTCATACAAGTCTTCACATAAACTTAACCCCCAGTCAAGTTTCATCGACTTGCGAACGATTAAGTATTTGAGCTATAAACCTTTCTAGTGCCGATCCCCTTATCCAATAGGGAGTGGAATGTTTTGCTCTCAAATACACGGACTAGTTTCTATATATATATTTACGTGTCAGGAATGCCAGTAACTACTAGTAAATAAAAAACATTTAGTTGCCTTATATAAATGATTTACACAATTACAAGTACAATGCCCTCACTCAATATCCTGTGAGTGGCATTTGAGGGCATACTCCTAACAATCTCCCACTTGCACTCAATGCCACACACTAGAGTATCTAATACCCATGTTCTCCAAATGACGCTCCAAGCTAGTCTGAGAAAGTGGCTTGGTCAGTGGATCAGCGATGTTGTCGGCCGAGTCTACTCTGTGCAGCACAATGTATCCCTTGCGAACAAATTCTCTTATGAGATGATACTTCCTTTCAATATGTTTGGTACTATTGTGAAACCTTGGCTCCTTGGCCTGTGCTACAGCTCCGTCGTTATCGCAGTACAGCGGAACAGGAAGCTCAGCACATGGTATCACTTGAAGTTCTCCTAGAAACTTCTTAATCCAGAACCCTTCCTTGTAAGCCTCCGAGGCTGCCTGATACTCATCCTGACAGGTGGAATCAGCAGTCGCGCTTTGCTTGGCGCTACGCCAAGATACTGCTCTTCCATTAAGAGTAAATATGTAGCCAGAAGTAGACATCGAATCGTCCTTCAGTCCTTGGAAGTCCGAATCAGTGAATCCCACCACATCCAATTCTCCACCGCCATACATTAGAACCATATCTCTAGTCCTTCTTAAGTACTTGAGAAAGTTCTTTACGGAAGTCCAATGTTCCCTACCTGGATTTACCTGATGTAACACCCCAAACTAGGCGGATATTACAGTGCCGTGAATCCCCGACTGGGACCCACCAGGCGAATGAAAATGATGAATTAAATAATATAATTGTAGTACCGAACCACATTATATTACCAAATACTCCGATGAGGAGTTTAAGTATAACACACCAGGACAATACCGAATACTAGTATATTTTATATGAAGATAAAATACACGACACTGAATGAAACGGAGTATCCAAATTAAAGTCTGCAGCGGAAATTAAAGGACAATAACATGAATAATCGAAAGATCGGGGCCCCTACTAGTATCACCGGGACTCTCGACGCCGCCGTGTTCTCCCGTGCTTTTGCCTTGCCAAGACCAAAATGTAATCCCCAAACGGGCCGCCATACGTAACAACAATCCTCAAGGGTTGAAAATACACAATCATGATTATATCTGAAGTTATGAAATATCCTGTCGAAACATACGCAATCAAACATGTTATATGAATCAATTAACAGTACGGCTCAAAGGGTGGTGCCACACTACGCCCGGGATGGAAATGTGTCCGTGCACAAGCCACCAACGAGTATCGATCGAATACACGTGTGGTCTTGTACCTAATCAGTCTCACGAGGCATATGACTCGTGTGCACAGTCCAATGTGAGGCCAACAACCAACACACGACTTAAACGTGCCCGACATGAAAATCCAACACATACCAACCGGCACGCCAGTATGACCCGGAATGCCACGATATAACAAAAGTGACATCGAAAATGAATAATGACTCACCGAGATGGAATGATAGTGAAATAAATGACAGCTCAATGAAATGATTGGAATCGTCGTTCCTTATGACTGAAGTGATTAATTGACAATAACAAGTTTGATACGGTTAATACAATGATGAATGAGTTATGATTATGAATGAACAACAACAAAAGGAAATGAATATCCTTTTAACTGAGTAAGAATCAACTTACACAACACCGGTGACAATTATCTTCCACGAACAACGTCCTAATTGAGATATCGGTCGCTCGAACAACCTTGAATAATACAATTACCAACAATCCGTTCAATATACGAATCAAACACGAATATAACGAACTCAAAACGTTGATACGACTAAACCAAGTCCATTGAGGCATTAAATCAAACACGTTGCGGCCAAACTCCGATTGTTTACAATCAAACCTCAATATACCAATATCAAATCCCCCAAGAAGTGTTTCAAACCAACAAAACACCTTCAATACGATTAATAATCCAAAACGAATATCCAAAAACGTGATTATAACGACAAATAATCGAAAACCCCCAATTCCAACTCGATATTCAAAGTGTTCTTGAATAATCCCTCAATAATCCAATGAATCATTATACAAACTCATAATTATATACATATCCCTTCATATAACATGATTATAACGTCCAAAACATCATATCTCAACACAAAATCGAAATCCAAGATGTTGAAGAAATTACCTCTTGAAGATCCAACCACTTCGATCCGATGAACACGAGTTAAATCGAGTATCCGAGCTTCCCAAATGAATGATGATGATGAAAATCTAACACTCAAGTGATTGAGGATGGAAAAATCCCTCCCTCAAGTCTTTCTCTCAGAACAAAATGAAGAAAGAATGAAAATGATGAAAAAAAGTCCTGCCACTTCTATATAAATCGCCGGTTACGGCCAGAATCGGCCCTCATACGGCCGTAACATCCCAGGTCAACGGCCTTACGGCCGTAACCGGCCAACTCGTACGGCCGTAACTCGGCTTCGTCCGAAAGCCTGCCGACAGACTTACGGTCGTAACCGCTCCTGAGTTACGGGCGTAACCCGCCTTCGTCAAAAACATCCGCCGACATCCTTACGGTCGTATCCGCACCCCTTACGGCCGTAACTCGGACGATACGGACGTATCCGGACAATCTTACGGGCGTAAGCCCCCTTCGTTGAAAATGACCAGGTACCCTGCCTGCAATGTACGGCCGTAGACGCTCCTCATACGAATGACCATCTGCGATCTCGATTTCGTCGAACTGAAGTATGTGACTCGGGTCGGCAACATATTTCCATAGCTGAGAGACGTGAAACACATTACGAATTCGGCTCAACGCCAGAGGTAAAGCCAATCGATAAGCTAACTCGCATACTCGATCCAGAATCTCAAACGGTCCAATGAATCTCGGACTCAACTTTCCCCTCTTCCCAAAACGGAAGATACTAAGACTCGGGATTACCTTGACCAAAACATGGTCACCCGTCTCGAACTCTAATGGTCGACGACGATTACCTATATATGATTCCTGTCGACTCTGAGCAGTCAACAGACGACTCCTGATCAAAGCTACCTTCTGCCGGGCGGCTATAAGTATATCGGGCTCGGTGTCGATTGACTCTGATACGTCATCCAAACACAAAGGAGATCGACAACGACGACCGTACAAGGCCTCGTAAGGTGCCATCTGAAACGAAGAGTGCCAACTATTATTGTACGTGAATTCGATCAACGGTAGTTGGGCTTCCCAATTATCTTCTAAATCGAGGACGCATGCCCTCAACATGTCCTCCAATGTCTGAATAGTCCTCTCTGATTGTCCGTCGGACTGAGGATGAAAAACGGTAATGAGATTAAGCTGAGTTCCCATAGCACGATGAACTGATTTCCAAAATGAGACACGAATCGTCTGTCACGATTAGAAACGATACTCTTAGGGGTACCGTGCAATCTCATTATCTCTTTGATGGATAGTTGGGCAAGTCTCTCGGGACCCCACGTATCCTTAATCTCAAGGAGAAGAGCTGATTTAGTTAATCAGTCCGCGATCACTCATATCGTATTCATGCCACGACGACTCGTCGGCAACTCGTGATGAAATCCATAGAAATGTCTTCCCACTTCCATTCTGGAATAGGGAGCGGTATCAGCATACTCGCCGGTCGCTGATGTTCCATCTTGACTTGCTGATAGGCTAAACATCTCGAAACAAATTCCGCGACTTCTCGCTTTATATTACTCCACCAGAAATTTTGTTTCAAGTCCTTCTACATCTTGCTAGACCCCGGATGAACCGGATAAGGGGTAGCATGAGCTTATCTCAAGATCGAGTTTTTCAACTCATCATTCGCCAGTACGCACAACCGATTCTTAAATCTCAAGAGTCCATTCTTGTGGACTACAAATCCAGGGGCTTTCCCCTGTGCCTCATCCTCGCGGATGAGCAACAAAATGAATCTGAACCCTGATTCTCCCTGATTTCCTCCTCAAGTGATGATGAAATCTCTAACATACAAAGCTGTCCTTCAACTCGCTGAAGCCGGACCTCGATCTCGGGTCTAAGGAATTCCTGCTGAAGCTCCTTCTGAACTGTTAAACGAGCAAGCATCTGCCCCTGAACGGACTTACGACTTAAGGCGTCGGCGACAACATTCGCCTTGTCCGGGTGGTAAAGGATCTCGATATCATAATCTTTGATTAGTTCCAACCACCACCTCTGTCGCATATTTAACTCCTTGTGAGTAAATATATACTTCAACTCTTGTGATTGGTGAAGATCTGACAGGTGACGCCATAAAGGTAACGACGCCTAATTTTCCAACGCGAAAACCACGGCTGCTAGCCCCAGGTCGTGGGTCGGATAATTAATCAGCTAATCCGAGGAAACCTCGGATTTCCTTAACATCTTTCGGAGGTTGCCAATCTCGAATATCCTCCATCTCTGTCTGATGAAATTACATGCCCGAGAAAAGTCACTTCGGACATCTAGAACTCACATTAAGAAAACTTTCCATAAAGTTGCTCGCGTTTCAACACGTTGAGAACCTGATGAAGATGTACCTCGTGTTCCTCTCGATCACAAGAATAAATCAAAATGTCATCGATGAAGACAACAACAAACTGATCAAAAATACAGTCGATGAAAACCCGATTCATTAACTCCATGAATACCGCAGGTGCATTAGTTAGCCCGAACGGCATAACTACAAACTCATAATGACCATATCGTGTACGAAATGTTGTCCTTGCGATACCCGACTCTTAAATTCGAAGCTGATGATATCCAGATCTTCAGTCGACCTAGGAAAATATTGAAGCTCCCTGAAGTTGATCTAAGAGATCATCAATACGGGGTAGAGGATACTAATCTTGATCGTCACCCTATTCAACTCCTGATAATTAATACACACACGAGACGAGCCATCCTACTCCTTGACAGATCACACTGGTGCTCCTCACGGGGACGCACTCGGTCGGAGATAACCTTTCTCGAACTATTCCTCAAGTTGAATCTTCAACTTCTGCATTCTGGTCGGGGCCATCCGATACGGTGTCTTCGATAACGGGGACGTACCTGCTCCAACTCACTCCTGAATCCCACTACTCTATGTGAAGGCAACCAGATAACTCGTCTGGAAATACATCGCCAATCGATGACAATGATACCACGAATGATTGAACATTTCGATTGCCCTAGAATGGTCAATCGATAAAAAGTGATACAATGAATGATTGAACATCTCGATTGCCTTAGAAAGGCCAATCGATGAAAATGATACAATGAATGATTGAATGACTCGATTGTCTTAGAAAGGCCAATCGATGGAAATGATACAATGAATGATTGAATAACTCGATTGTCTTAGAAAGGCCAATCGATGGAAATGATACAATGAATGATTGAATAACTCGATTGTCTTAGAAAGGCCAATCCATGGAAATGATACAATGAATGATTGAATAACTCGATTGCCTTAGAAAGGCCAATCGATGAAAATGATACAATGAATGATTGAACAATTCGATTGCGGAATTTCTCTACTTCCGTCATAATAATAATTCATCTGGAACAACGGGGATTACTTCCCTGAAGTACACATTCGACAACCAACGACGGAAAGATAGCGACCAAACGCTAGCAACCACTGAGGATAGTATCAAGACGATCAAACCCACTAATACCGAAAATTACATCGTCCTAAGATAAATTCACCACGATTAGGTCCATCAACCAATTGCGGTCATTAAGCTTAATTCGGTAAGATTTCCGAAAAAATCTTCCATCGTCAGGTAGACCGATGGTATGAGGTCCACAAGCAATAGGACTATCCCAAAATAAGTCTATTCAAACATGATTCGAAAATGAATGAATGCGGTGCGCCAGTATCCAAAAAGGTACACACAGGTTGAAATAAAATTACGAGTATACCTGAGGTCATTCGGCCACCGGATCGTCGATCCTCCTCATCACATGAATCTGGGACTTGCTGGCCCCCGAACCGGACGCTCCCGTCTGATAAATATGAGCCCCAACTCTATTTGCTTCTATTGTCTTAAACGACGTTGACAAAGCAGTCTGATTCTGAAACGCTGATTGCTTCGGGGCCTGAGATGCCGCTGGAGCCGACTTGGAGTCCTTTCGGCAAAAACGGGCCTTATGTCCAAAATTCCCACAATTATAGCACATGATAGACGGTTTCAGACACTCAGTGCTGTAATGACCTGGCGTTCCACAATTGAAACAGGTGATGGCCGAACTGGCCGCTCGGGACTGAGATCCCGCACGATTATGCGCCGTAGGAGGTCGCTCAGAAACGATAGGACTCACACGAGGCCTCTTGAAGGTTGACTGACCGCCTTCGGATTGATTATGCTTCGCTGATTTCTTGCTGACAGATGGAGGTTGTTGTTCATCACTTTCCTTAGCAGGTGGCTCATACGGGAGAGTTCTCTCGATTAATCCGGCCAGAGTGGCGCAATGATGATTGAGCAATTGCACATGGGTCATCATGGCCTGCATAAAAGTGAGTGGATCAACTCGAACATCTTCTGATCGAGCCGATTCCTGGGCACGATTTCCCGACAGCGAGTGATTATTTCTCGGGTTTCGGCCCGCACCGCGGCCTCTCCCCGTGTATCCCCTGACAACTCTCTCCATACTGAAGTAGGAAGGTCGCATAATGATTATATTTCCCGCATGATTATCACGTTATGATTATGTCATGAGATGATGAAAATGAGTATACATGCTCTACTTAGTGATTATATAAATGATTTATCAAGTGACATGATTATCTGATGAAATTCTTGAAATGATTATCTTGAATAACTTAACAAGATTAATAATATGATCATCCAGATCGACAACTGAGTAATGAAATGAATTGAGTAATTAATGAATTAACATGATCGTCCTGATCATTAACTGAGTAATGAAATGAATTAAGTGATTAATGAGTTAACATGATCGTCCTAATCACAATGAATGATGATGTTTGAGGATTGGTAATTGATGAATGATGAATGAATGACTATTGCCGAAATTATACCATGGCGTTAGAAATCTTACGCTTTCTTTGATGCGATTGGCTCGGCATTTGCACAGTCACACGTGACGCGAAAGTCCAATGATACTAGTCGATGACGATGATTTCAAATGAGACAAGACTCGGCAGGTAGTATTCAAAACCACGCTCCGATACCAACTCGTAACACCCCAAACTAGGTGGATATTACGGTCCGTGAATCCCGATCGGGACCCACCAGCGAATGAAAATGATGAATTAAATAATATAATTGTAGTACCGAACCACATTATATTACCAAATACTCCGATGAGGAGTTTAAGTATAACACACCAGACAATATCAATACTAGTATATTTTATATGAAGATAAAATACACGACACCGAATGAAACGGAGTATCCAAATGAAAGTCTCTGCAGCGGAAAATAAAGGACAATAACATGAATAATCAAAGATCGGGGCCCCTACTAGTATCACTGACTCTCGACGTCGGCATGTTCTCCCCGTGCTTTTGCCTTGCCAAGACCTCGAAAAAGCAGAATCCCCAAACGGGGTCGCCATACGTAACAACAATCCTCAAGGGTTGAAAATACACAATCATGATTATATCTGAAGTTATGAAATATCCTGTCGAAACATACGCAATCAAACATGCTATATGAATCAACTAACAGTACGGCTCAAAGGGTGGTGCCACACTACGCCCGGGATGGAAATGTGTCCGTGCACAAGCCACCAACGAGTATCGATCGAATACACGTGTGGTCTTGTACCTAATCAGTCTCACGAGGCATATGACTCCTGTGCACAGTCCAATGTGAGGCCAACAACCAACACATGACTTAAACTTGCCCGACATGAAATTCCAACACATACCAACCGGCACGCCAGTATGACCCGGAATGCCACGATATAACAAAAGTGACATCGAAAATGAATAATGACTCACCGAGATGGAATGATAGTGAAATAAATGACAGCTCAATGAAATAATTGGAACCGCTGCTCCTTATGACTGAAGTGATTAATTGACAATAACAAGTTTGATATGGTTAATACAATGATGAATGAGTTATGATTATGAATGAACAACAACAAAAGGAAATGAATATCCTTTTAACTGAGTAAGAATCAACTTACACAACACCGGTGACAATTATCCTTCCACGAACAACGTCCTAATTGAGATATCGGTCGCTCGAACAACCTTGAATAATACAATTACCAACAATCCGTTCAATATACGAATCAAACACGAATATAACGAACTCAAAACGCCGATACGACTAAACCAAGTCCATTGAGGCATTAAATCAAACACGTTGCGGCCAAACTCCGATTGTTTACAATCAAACCTCAATATACCAATATCAAATCCCCTAAGAAGTGTTTCAAACCAACAAAACATCTTCAATACGATTAATAATCCAAAACGAATATCCAAAAACGTGATTATAATGACAAATAATCGAAAACCCCCAATTCCAACTCGATATTCAAAGTGTTCTTGAATAATCCCTCAATAATCCAATGAATCATTATACAAACTCATAATCATATATATCCCTTCATATAACATGATTATAACGTCCAAAACATCATATCTCAACACAAAATCGAAATCCAAGATGTTGAAGAAATTACCTCTTGAAGATCCAACCACTTCGATCCGATGAACACGAGTTAAATCGAGTATCCGAGCTTCCCAAATGAATGAGGATGATGGAAATCTAACACTCAAGTGATTGAGGATGGAAAAATCCCTCCCTCAAGTCTTTCTCTTGGAACAAAATGAAGAAAGAATGAAAATGATGAAAAAAAGTCCCGGCCAGCCCTATATAAACTGCCGGAAGTTACGGCCGTAACTCGTCCCTCATACGGCCGTAACATCCCAGGTCAACGGCCTTACGGCCGTAACCGGCCAACTCGTACGGCCGTAACTCGGCTTCGTCCGAAATCCTGCCGACAGACTTACGGCCGTAACCGCTCCTGAGTTACGGGCGTAACCCGCCTTCGTCAAAAACATCCGCCGACATCCTTACGGCCGTATCCGCACCCCTTACGGGCGTAACTCGGACGATACGGCCGTATCCGGCCAATCTTACGGGCATAATCCCCCTTCGTCGAAAATGACCAGTACCACACTGCAGTATGCGGCCGTAACCGGCCAAGCCTTACGGCCGTATCTCCCTCGCCTTACGGCCGTATGCCGCAACCCTTACGGCCGTAACTCGCCTTCGGCCATAAACGCCTGGACACCCTGCTCGACACGTACGGCCGTATCCGGCCAAGCCTTACGGCCGTACTGCCCAACTTACGGCCGTATGCCGAAATCCTTACGGCCGTAAGTCCCGCTCGGCCGAAATGGCTCAAAACAACGAACGCCTATTACGGCCGTATCCGACACTCCTTACGGCCGTAACTCGTTGCTGGACAAGATGAAATTCCGACAACTCCGATTCCTCGCTACGATTGATGAATGATTCGACATACCATACGTTTTTGAACGCGAACAAGTCCAACACATGTCAAAAATGATACTTCCAGCACAAGACTACCAATCACGATGATAATGATAATACTCCCGCTCTGACACTCAAACGGAGATGAAATGACGATCGGTAACTGATACACGGTTACAACATGCCAAATGAACGCAAATGAATGAATCATGAATGATGAGCGATCATTAATGAGTGAAAATTACTGAGTGATAATTACAGACTGATAATTACTGAATGATAAAGAATGAATTACAACCGGGTATTACATACTCCCCCCCTTAAAAAGAGTTTCGTCCCCGAAACTAAGGGTCAAACAACTCGGGATGATTCTCTCGCATAATCTCCTCGGGTTCCAAAGTAGCCTCTTCGACTCCGTGTCTAGACCACTGAAACTTAACCAAAGGAATCGCCTTATTCCTCAACTATTTGATTTGCCGCTCTAACACTCGTATGGGACGCTCCTCATACGAATGACCATCTGCGATCTCGATTTCGTCGAACTAAAGTATGTGACTCGGGTCGGCAACATATTTCCATAGCTGAGAGACGTGAAACACATTACGAATTCGGCTCAACGCCAGAGGTAAAGCCAATCAATAAGCTAACTCGCATACTCGATCCAGAATCTCAAACGGTCCAATGAATCTCGGACTCAACTTTCCCCTCTTCCCAAAATGGAAGATACTATGACTCGGGATTACCTTGACCAAAACATGGTCACCCGTCTCGAACTCTAATGGTCGACGACGATTACCTGTATATGATTCCTGTCGACTCTGAGCAGTCAACAGACGACTCCTGATCAAAGCTACCTTCTCCCGGGCCGCTATAAGTATATCGGGCTCGGTGTCGATTGACTCTGATACGTCATCCAAACATAAAGGAGATCAACAACAACGACCGTACAAGGCCTCGTAAGGTGCTATCTGAAACGAAGAGTGCCAACTATTATTGTACGTGAATTCGATCAACGGTAGTTGGGCTTCCCAATTGTCTTCTAAATCGAGGACGCATGCCCTCAACATGTCCTCCAATGTCTGAATAGTCCTCTCTGATTGTCCGTCGGACTGAGGATGAAAAACGGTAATGAGATTAAGCTGAGTTCCTATAGCACGATGAACTGATTTCCAAAATGAGACACGAATCGTCCGTCACGATTAGAAACGGTACCGTGCAATCTCATTATCTCTTTGATGGATAGTTGGGCAAGTATCTCGGGACCCCACGTATCCTTAATCTCAAGGAAAAGAGCTAATTTAGTTAAGCAGTCCGCGATCACTCAGATCTTATTCATGCCATGACGACTCGTCGGCAACTCGTGATGAAATCCATAGAAATGTCTTCCCACTTCCATTCTGGAATAGGGAGCGGTATCAGCATACTCGCCGGTCGCTGATGTTCCATCTTGACTTGCTGATAGGCTAAACATCTCAAAACAAATTCCGCGACTTCTCGCTTCATATTACTCCACCAGAAATTTTGTTTCAAGTCCTTGTACATCTTGCTAGACCCCGGATGAACCGGATAAGGGGTAGCATGAGCTTATCTCAAGATCGAGTTTTTCAACTCATCATTCGGCACGCACAACCGATTCTTAAATCTCAAGAGTCCATCCTTGTGGACCACAAATCCGAGGGCTTTCCCTGTGCCTCATCCTCGCGGATGAGCAACAAAATGAATCGAACCACGATTCTCCCGATTTCCTCCTCAAGTGATGATGAAATCTCTAACATACAAAGCTGTCCTTGAACTCGCTGAAGCCGGACCTCGATATCAGGTCTAAGGAATTCCTGCTGATGCTCCTTCTGAACTGTTAAACGAGCAATCATCTGCCCCTAAACGGACTTACGACTCAAGGCGTCGGCGACAACATTCGCCTTGTCTGGGTGGTAAAGGATCTCGATATCATAATCTTTGATTAGTTCCAACCACCGCCTCTGTCGCATATTTAACTCATTGTGAGTAAATATATACTTCAACTCTTGTGATTGGTGAAGATCTGACAGGTGATGCCATAAAGGTAACGACGCCTAATTTTCCAACGCGAAAACCACGGCTGCTAGCCCCAGGTCGTGGGTCGGATAATTAATCAGCTAATCCGAGGAAACCTGGGATTCCCTTAACATCTTTCAGAGGTTGCCAATCTCGAATAGCCTCCATCTCTGTCTGATGAAATTACATGCCCGAGAAAAGTCACTTCGGACATCTAGAACTCACATTAAGAAAACTTTCCATAAAGTTGCTCGCGTTTCAACACGTCGAGAACCTGATGAAGATGTACCTCGTGTTCCTCTCGATCACGAGAATAAATCAAAATGTCATCGATGAAGACAACAACAAACTGATCAAAAATACAGTCGATGAAAACCCGATTCATTAACTCCATGAATACCGCAGGAGCATTAGTTAGCCCGAACGGCATAACTACGAACTCATAATGACCATATCGTGTACGAAATGTCGTCCTTGCGATACCCGACTCTTGAATTCGCAGCTGATGATATCCAGATCTTCAGTAGACCTAGGAAAATATTGAAGCTCCCTGAAGTTGATCTAAGAGATCATCAATACGGGGTAGAGGATACTAATCTTGATCGTCACCCTGTTCAACTCCTGATGATTAATACACATACAAGACGAGCCATCCTACTCCTTGACAGATCACACTGGTGCTCCTCACGGGGACGCACTCGGTCGGAGATAACCTTTCTCGAACTATTCCTCAAGTTGAATCTTCAACTCCTGCATTCTGGTCGGGGCCATCCGATACGGTGTCTTCGATAACGGGGACGTACCTGCTCCAACTCACTCCTGAATTCCACTACTCTATGTGAAGGCAACCAGATAACTCGTCTGGAAATACATCGCCAATCGATGACAATGATACCATGAATGATTGAACATTTCGATTGCCCTAGAATGGTCAATCGATAAAAAGTGATACAATGAATGATTGAACATCTCGATTGCCTTAGAAAGGCCAATCGATGAAAATGATACAATGAATGATTGAATGACTCGATTGTCTTAGAAAGGCCAATCGATGGAAATGATACAATGAATGATTGAATAACTCGATTGTCTTAGAAAGGCGAATCGATGGAAATGATACAATGAATGATTGAATAACTCGATTGCCTTAGAAAGGCCAATCGATGAAAATGATACAATGAATGATTGAACAATTCGATTGCGGAATTTCTCTACTTCCGTCATAATAATAATTCATCTGGAACAACGGGGATTACTTCCCTGAAGTACACATTCGACAACCAACGACGGAAAGATAGCGACCAAACGCTAGCAACCACTGAGGATAGTATCAAGACGATCAAACCCACTAATACCGAAAATTACATCGTCCTAAGATAAATTCACCACGATTAGGTCCATCAACCAATTGCGGTCATTAAGCTTAATTCGGTAAGATTTCCGAAAAAATCTTCCATCGTCAGGTAGACCGATGGTATGAGGTCCACAAGCAATAGGACTATCCCAAAATAAGTCTATTCAAACATGATTCGAAAATGAATGAATGCGGTGCGCCAGTATCCAAAAAGGTACACACAGGTTGAAATAAAATTACGAGTATACCTGAGGTCATTCGGCCACCGGATCGTCGATCCTCCTCATCACATGAATCTGGGACTTGCTGGCCCCCGAACCGGACGCTCCCGTCTGATAAATATGAGCCCCAACTCTATTTGCTTCTATTGTCTTAAACGACGTTGACAAAGCGATCGATTCTCAACGCCGGTGCTTCGGGTCCTGAGATGACGGCTGAGCCGACTTGGAGTCCTTTCGGCAAAAACGGGCCATATGTCCAAAAATCCCACAATTATAGCACATGATAGACGGTTTCGCACACTCGGTCAGTAATGACCCGGCGTTCCACAATTGAAACAGGTGATGGCCGAACTGGCCGCTCGGGACTGAGATCCCGCACGATTATGCGCCGTAGGAGGTCGCTCAGAAACGATAGGACTCACACGAGGCCTCTTGAAGGTTGACTGACCGCCTTCGGATTGATTACGCTTCGCTGATTTCTTGCTGACAGATGGAGGTTGTTGTTCAGCACTTTCCTTAGCAGCTGGCTCATACGGGAGAGTTCTCTCGATTAATCCGGCCAGAGTGGCGCAATGATGATTGAGCAATTGCACATGGGTCATCATGGCCTGCATAAAAGTGAGTGGATCAACTCGAACATCTTCTGATCGAGCCGATTCCTGGGCACGATTTCCCGACAGCGAGTGATTATTTCTCGGGTTTCGGCCCGCACCGCGGCCTCTCCCCGTGTATCCCCTGACAACTCTCTCCATACTGAAGTAGGAAGGTCGCATAATGATTATATTTCCCGCATGATTATCACGTTATGATTATGTCATGAGATGATGAAAATGAGTATACATGCTCTACTTAGTGATTATATAAATGATTTACTGAAGTGACATGATTATCTGATGAAATTCTTGAAATGATTATCTTGAATAACTTAACAAGATTAATAATATGATCATCCAGATCGACAACTGAGTAATGAAATGAATTGAGTAATTAATGAATTAACATGATCGTCCTGATCATTAACTGAGTAATGAAATGAATTAAGTGATTAATGAGTTAACATGATCGTCCTAATCACAATGAATGATGATGTTTGAGGATTGGTAATTGATGAATGATGAATGAATGACTATTGCCAGAAATTATACCATGGCGTTAGAAATCTTACAGTTTTGCTGGTCTGATTGGCTCGGCATTTGCACAGGTCACACGTGACGCGAAAGTCCAATGATACTAGTCTGATGACGATGATTTCAAATGAGACATGACTCGGAAGGTAGTATTCAAAACCACGCTCCGATACCAACTCTGTAACACCCCAAACTAGGTGGATATTACAGTGCCGTGAATCCCCATCGGGACCCACCAGGCGAATGAAAATGATGAATTAAATAATATAATTGTAGTACCGAACCACATTATATTACCAAATACTCCGATGAGGAGTTTAAGTATAACACACCAGGACAATACCGAATACTAGTATATTTTATATGAAGATAAAATACACGACACTGAATGAAACGGAGTATCCAAATGAAAGTCTGCAGCGGAAAATAAAGGACAATAACATGAATAACTGAAAGATCGGGGCCCCCTACTAGTATCACTGGGACTCCTCGACGTCAGCATGTTCTCCCCGTGCTTTTGCCTTGCCAAGACCTGAAAAACAGAATCCCCAAACGGGGTCAGTTACACAGAACAACAATCCTCAAGGGTTGAAAATACACAATCATGATTATATCTGAAGTTATGAAATATCCTGTCGAAACATACGCAATCAAACATGCTATATGAATCAACTAACAGTACGGCTCAAAGGGTGGTGCCACACTACGCCCGGGATGGAAATGTGTCCGTGCACAAGCCACCAACGAGTATCGATCGAATACACGTGTGGTCTTGTACCTAATCAGTCTCACGAGGCATATGACTCCTGTGCACAGTCCAATGTGAGGCCAACAACCAACACATGACTTAAACTTGCCCGACATGAAATTCCAACACATACCAACCGGCACGCCAGTATGACCCGGAATGCCACGATATAACAAAAGTGACATCGAAAATGAATAATGACTCACCGAGATGGAATGATAGTGAAATAAATGACAGCTCAATGAAATAATTGGAACCGTCGTTCCTTATGACTGAAGTGATTAATTGACAATAACAAGTTTGATATGGTTAATACAATGATGAATGAGTTATGATTATGAATGAACAACAACAAAAGG
Organism: Orobanche coerulescens; assembly: GCA_033398695.1. Classification (NCBI taxonomy): domain Eukaryota; kingdom Viridiplantae; phylum Streptophyta; class Magnoliopsida; order Lamiales; family Orobanchaceae; genus Orobanche; species Orobanche coerulescens. Next base: position 92,033,857 of record CM065814.1, read on the forward strand.
AAATGAATATCCTTTTAACTGAGTAAGAATCAACTTACACAACACCGGTGACAATTATCCTTCCACGAACAACGTCCTAATTGAGATATCGGTCGCTCGAACAACCTTGAATAATACAATTACCAACAATCCGTTCAATATACGAATCAAACACGAATATAACGAACTCAAAACGTCGATACGACTAAACCAAGTCCATTGAGGCATTAAATCAAACACGTTGCGGCCAAACTCCGATTGTTTACAATCAAACCTCAATATACCAATATCAAATCCCCTAAGAAGTGTTTCAAACCAACAAAACATCTTCAATACGATTAATAATCCAAAACGAATATCCAAAAACGTGATTATAATGACAAATAATCGAAAACCCCCAATTCCAACTCGATATTCAAAGTGTTCTTGAATAATCCCTCAATAATCCAATGAATCATTATACAAACTCATAATCATATATATCCCTTCATATAACATGATTATAACGTCCAAAACATCATATCTCAACACAAAATCGAAATCCAAGATGTTGAAGAAATTACCTCTTGAAGATCCAACCACTTCGATCCGATGAACACGAGTTAAATCGAGTATCCGAGCTTCCCAAATGAATGAGGATGATGGAAATCTAACACTCAAGTGATTGAGGATGGAAAAATCCCTCCCTCAAGTCTTTCTCTTGGAACAAAATGAAGAAAGAATGAAAATGATGAAAAAAAGTCCCGGCCAGCCCTATATAAACTGCCGGAAGTTACGGCCGTAACTCGTCCCTCATACGGCCGTAACATCCCAGGTCAACGGCCTTACGGCCGTAACCGGCCAACTCGTACGGCCGTAACTCGGCTTCGTCAAATCTGGCCGAGACTTACGGCCGTAACCGCTCCTGAGTTACGGGCGTAACCCGCCTTCGTCAAAAACATCCGCCGACATCCTTACGGCCGTATCCGCACCCCTTACGGGCGTAACTCGGACGATACGGCCGTATCCGGCCAATCTTACGGGCATAATCCCCCTTCGTCGAAAATGACCAGGTACCCTGCCTGCAATGTACGGCCGTAACCGGCCAAGCCTTACGGCCGTATCTCCCTCGCCTTACGGCCGTATGCCGCAACCCTTACGGCCGTAACTCGCCTTCGGCCATAAACGCCTGGACACCCTGCTCGACACGTACGGCCGTATCCGGCCAAGCCTTACGGCCGTACTGCCCAACTTACGGCCGTATGCCGAAATCCTTACGGCCGTAAGTCCCGCTCGGCCGAAATGGCCTGAAAACAACGAACGTCTATTACGGCCGTATCCGACACTCCTTACGGCCGTAACTCGTTGCTGGACAAGATGAAATTCCGACAACTCCGATTCCTCGCTACGATTGATGAATGATTCGACATACCATACGTTTTTGAACGCGAACAAGTCCAACACATGTCAAAAATGATACTTCCAGCACAAGACTACCAATCACGATGATAATGATAATACTCCCGCTCTGACACTCAAACGGAGATGAAATGACGATCGGTAACTGATACACGGTTACAACATGCCAAATGAACGCAAATGAATGAATCATGAATGATGAGCGATCATTAATGAGTGAAAATTACTGAGTGATAATTACAGACTGATAATTACTGAATGATAAAGAATGAATTACAACCGGTATTACATACTCCCCCTTAAAAAGAGTTTCGTCCCCGAAACTAAGGGTCAAACAACTCGGGATGATTCTCTCGCATAATCTCCTCGGGTTCCAAAGTAGCCTCTTCGACTCCGTGTCTAGACCACTGAAACTTAACCAAAGGAATCGCCTTATTCCTCAACTATTTGATTTGCCGCTCTAACACTCGTATGGGACGCTCCTCATACGAATGACCATCTGCGATCTCGATTTCGTCGAACTAAAGTATGTGACTCGGGTCGGCAACATATTTCCATAGCTGAGAGACGTGAAACACATTACGAATTCGGCTCAACGCCAGAGGTAAAGCCAATCAATAAGCTAACTCGCATACTCGATCCAGAATCTCAAACGGTCCAATGAATCTCGGACTCAACTTTCCCTCTTCCCAAAATGGAAGATACTATGACTCGGGATTACCTTGACCAAAACATGGTCACCCGTCTCGAACTCTAATGGTCGGCAGCGATTACTGTATATGATTCTGTCGACTCTGGCGATCAGACGACTCCTGATCAAAGCTACCTTCTCCCGGGCCGCTATAAGTATATCGGGCTCGGTGTCGATTGACTCTGATACGTCATCCAAACATAAAGGAGATCAACAACAACGACCGTACAAGGCCTCGTAAGGTGCTATCTGAAACGAAGAGTGCCAACTATTATTGTACGTGAATTCGATCAACGGTAGTTGGGCTTCCCAATTGTCTTCTAAATCGAGGACGCATGCCCTCAACATGTCCTCCAATGTCTGAATAGTCCTCTCTGATTGTCCGTCGGACTGAGGATGAAAAACGGTAATGAGATTAAGCTGAGTTCCTATAGCACGATGAACTGATTTCCAAAATGAGACACGAATCGTCCGTCACGATTAGAAACGGTACCGTGCAATCTCATTATCTCTTTGATGGATAGTTGGGCAAGTATCTCGGGACCCCACGTATCCTTAATCTCAAGGAAAAGAGCTAATTTAGTTAAGCAGTCCGCGATCACTCAGATCTTATTCATGCCATGACGACTCGTCGGCAACTCGTGATGAAATCCATAGAAATGTCTTCCCACTTCCATTCTGGAATAGGGAGCGGTATCAGCATACTCGCCGGTCGCTGATGTTCCATCTTGACTTGCTGATAGGCTAAACATCTCAAAACAAATTCCGCGACTTCTCGCTTCATATTACTCCACCAGAAATTTTGTTTCAAGTCCTTGTACATCTTGCTAGACCCCGGATGAACCGGATAAGGGGTAGCATGAGCTTATCTCAAGATCGAGTTTTTCAACTCATCATTCGCCGGTACGCACAACCGATTCTTAAATCTCAAGAGTCCATCCTTGTGGACCACAAATCCAGGGGCTTTCCCCTGTGCCTCATCCTCGCGGATGAGCAACAAAATGAATCTGAACCCTGATTCTCCCTGATTTCCTCCTCAAGTGATGATGAAATCTCTAACATACAAAGCTGTCCTTGAACTCGCTGAAGCCGGACCTCGATATCAGGTCTAAGGAATTCCTGCTGATGCTCCTTCTGAACTGTTAAACGAGCAATCATCTGCCCCTAAACGGACTTACGACTCAAGGCGTCGGCGACAACATTCGCCTTGTCTGGGTGGTAAAGGATCTCGATATCATAATCTTTGATTAGTTCCAACCACCGCCTCTGTCGCATATTTAACTCATTGTGAGTAAATATATACTTCAACTCTTGTGATTGGTGAAGATCTGACAGGTGATGCCATAAAGGTAACGACGCCTAATTTTCCAACGCGAAAACCACGGCTGCTAGCCCCAGGTCGTGGGTCGGATAATTAATCAGCTAATCCGAGGAAACCTGGGATTCCCTTAACATCTTTCAGAGGTTGCCAATCTCGAATAGCCTCCATCTCTGCTCGATGAAATTACATGCCCGAGAAAAGTCACTTGGACATCTAGAACTCACATTAAGAAAACTTTCCATAAAGTTGCTCGCGTTTCAACACGTCGAGAACCTGATGAAGATGTACCTCGTGTTCCTCTCGATCACGAGAATAAATCAAAATGTCATCGATGAAGACAACAACAAACTGATCAAAAATACAGTCGATGAAAACCCGATTCATTAACTCCATGAATACGCGCAGAGCATTAGTTAGCCGAGCGGCATAACTACGAACTCATAATGACCATATCGTGTACGAAATGTCGTCCTTGCGATACCCGACTCTTGAATTCGCGGTGATGATATCCAGATCTTGATAGACCTAGGAAAATATTGAAGCTCCCTGAAGTTGATCTAAGAGATCATCAATACGGGTAGAGGATACTAATCTTGATCGTCACCTGTTCAACTCACGATGATTAATACACATACAAGACGAGCCATCCTACTCCTTGACAGATCACACCGGTGCTCCTCACGGGGCACTCGGTCGGAGATAACCTTTCTCGAACTATTCCTCAAGTTGAATCTTCAACTCCCGCATTCAGTCGGGGCCATCCGATACGGTGTCTTCGATAACGGGGACGTACCTGCTCCAACTCACTCCTGAATTCCACTACTCTATGTGAAGGCAACCAGATAACTCGTCTGGAAATACATCGCCAATCGATGACAATGATACCATGAATGATTGAACATTTCGATTGCCCTAGAATGGTCAATCGATAAAAAGTGATACAATGAATGATTGAACATCTCGATTGCCTTAGAAAGGCCAATCGATGAAAATGATACAATGAATGATTGAATGACTCGATTGTCTTAGAAAGGCCAATCGATGGAAATGATACAATGAATGATTGAATAACTCGATTGTCTTAGAAAGGCGAATCGATGGAAATGATACAATGAATGATTGAATAACTCGATTGCCTTAGAAAGGCCAATCGATGAAAATGATACAATGAATGATTGAACAATTCGATTGCGGAATTTCTCTACTTCCGTCATAATAATAATTCTTCTGGAACAACGGGGATTACTTCCCTGAAGTACACATTCGACAACCAACGACGGAAAGATAGCGACCAAACGCTAGCAACCACTGAGGATAGTATCAAGACGATCAAACCCACTAATACCGAAAATTACATCGTCCTAAGATAAATTCACCATGATTAGGTCCATCAACCAATTGCGGTCATTAAGCTTAATTCGGTAAGATTTCCTAAAAAATCTTCCATCGTCAGGTAGACCGATGGTATGAGGTCCACAAGCAATAGGACTATCCCAAAATAAGTCTATTCAAACATGATTCGAAAATGAATGAATGCGGTGCGCCAGTATCCAAAAAGGTACACACAGGTTGAAATAAAATTACGAGTATACCAGAGGTCATTCGGCCACCGGATCGTCGATCCTCCTCATCACATGAATCTGGGACTTGCCAGCCCCCGAACCGGACGCTCCCGTCTGATAAATATGAGCCCCAACTCTATTTGCTTCTATTGTCTTAAACGACGTTGACAAAGCAGTCTGATTCTGAAACGCTGATTGCTTCGGGGCTTGAGATGCCGCCGGAGCCGACTTGGAGTCCTTTCGGCAAAAACGGGCCTTATGCCCAAAATTCCCACAATTATAGCACGTGATAGACAGTTTCAGACACTTAGTGCTGTAATGACCCGGCGTTCCATAATTGAAACAGGTGATGGCCGAACTGGCCACTCGGGACTGAGATCCCGCACGATTATGCGCCGTATGAGGTCGCTCAGAAACGATAGGACTCACACGAGGCCTCTTGAAGGTTGACTGACCACCTTCGGATTGATTATGCTTCGCTGATTTCTTGCTGACAGATGGAGGTTGTTGTTCATCACTTTCCTTAGCAGGTGGCTCATACGGGAGAGTTCTCTCGATTAATCCGGCCAGAGTGGCGCAATGATGATTGAGCAATTGCACATGGGTCATCACGGCCTGCATAAAAGTGAGTGGATCAACTCGAACATCTTCTGATCGAGCCAAGTCCTGGGCACGATTTCCCGACAGCGAGTGATTATTTCTCGGGTTTCGGCCTGCACCGTGGCCTCTCCCCGTGTATCCCCTGACAGCTCTCTCCATACTGAAGTAAGAAGGTCGCATAATGATTATATTTCCCGCATGATTATCACGTTATGATTATGTCATGAGATAATGAAAATGAGTATACATGCTCTACTTAGTGATTATATAAATGATTTACTGAAGTGACATGATTATCTGATGAAATTCTTGAAATGATTATCTTGAATGACTTAACAAGATTAATAATATGATCATCCAGATCGACAACTGAGTAATGAAATGAATTGAGTAATTAATGAATTAACATGATCGTCCTGATCATTAACTGAGTAATGAAATGAATTAAGTGATTAATGAGTTAACATGATCGTCCTAATCACAATGAATGATGATGTTTGAGGATTGTTAATTGATGAATGATGAATGAATGACTATTGCCAGAAATTATACCATGGCGTTAGAAATCTTACGCTTTTCGATCGATTGGCTCGGCATTTGCACAGTCACACGTGACGCGAAAGTCCAATGATACTAGTCGATGACGATGATTTCAAATGAGACATGACTCGGAAGGTAGTATTCAAAACCATGCTTGATACCAACTCGTAACACCCCAAACTAGGCGGATATTACAGTCCGTGAATCCCCGACTGGGTCCCACCAGGCGAATGAAAATGATGAATTAAATAATATAATTGTAGTACCGAACCACATTATATTACCAAATACTCCGATGAGGAGTTTAAGTATAACACACCAAGATAATACCGAATACTAGTATATTTTATATGAAGATAAAATACACGACACCGAATGAAACGGAGTATCAAATGAAAGTCTGCGGCGGAAAATAAAGGACAATAACATGAATAATCGAAAGATCGGGGCCCCTACTAGTATCACTGGGACTCCTCGGCGTCGCGTGTTCTCCCCGTGCTTTTGCCTTGCCAAGACACGAAAAAGCAGAATCCCCAAACGGGGTGATTACACAGAACAACAATCCTCAAGGGTTGAAAATACACAATCATGATTATATCTGAAGTTATGAAATATCCTGTCGAAACATACGCAATCAAACATGTTATATGAATCAACTAACAGTACGGCTCAAAGGGTGGTGCCACACTACGCCCGGGATGGAAATGTGTCCGTGCACAAGCCACCAACGAGTATCGATCGAATACACGTGTGGTCTTGTACCTAATCAGTCTCACGAGGCATATGACTCGTGTGCACAGTCCAATGTGAGGTCAACAACCAACACACGACTTAAACGTGCCCGACATGAAAATCCAACACATACCAACCGGCACGCCAGTATGACCCGGAATGCCATGATATAACAAAAGTGACATCGAAAATGAATAATGACTCACCGAGATGGAATGATAGTGAAATAAATGACAGCTCAATAAAATGATTGGAACCGTCGTTCCTTATGACTGAAGTGATTAATTGACAATAACAAGTTTGATACGGTTAATACAATGATGAATGAGTTATGATTATGAATGAACAACAACAAAAGGAAATGAATATCCTTTTAACTGAGTAAGAATCAACTTACACAACACCGGTGACAATTATCCTTCCACGAACAACGTCCTAATTGAGATATCGGTCGCTCGAACAACCTTGAATAATACAATTACCAACAATCCGTTCAATATACGAATCAAACACGAATATAACGAACTCAAAACGTCGATACGACTAAACCAAGTCCATTGAGGCATTAAATCAAACACGTTGCGGCCAAACTCTGTTTGTTTACAATCAAACCTCAATATACCAATATCAAATCCCCCAAGAAGTGTTTCAAACCAACAAAACATCTTCAATACGATTAATAATCTAAAACGAATATCCAAAAACGTGATTATAACGACAAATAATCGAAAAACCCCAATTCCAACTCGATTTTCAAAGTGTTCTTGAATAATCCCTCAATAATCCAATGAATCATTACACAAACTCATAATCATATACATATCCCTTCATATAACATGATTATAACGTCCAAAACATCATATCTCAACACAAAATCAAAATCCAAGATGTTGAAGAAATTACCTCTTGAAGATCCAACCACTTCGATCCGATGAACACGAGTTAAATCGAGTATCCGAGCTTCCCAAATGAATGAGGATGATGAAAATCTAACACTCAAGTGATTGAGGATGGAAAAATCCCTCCCTCAAGTCTTTCCCTCGGAACAAAATGAAGAAAGAATGAAAATGATGAAAAAAAGTCCCGGCCAGCCCTATATAAACTGCCGGAAGTTACGGTCGTAACTCGGCCCTCATACGGTCGTAACATCCCAGGTCAACGGCCTTACGGCCATAACCGGCCAACTCGTACGGCCGTAACTCGGCTTCGTCCGAAAGCCTGCCGACAGACTTACTGCCGTAACCGCTCCTCAGTTACGGGCATAACCCGCCTTCGTCAAAAACATCCGCCGACATCCTTACGGCCGTATCCGGCCCATCTTACGGGCGTAAGCCCCCTTCGTCGAAAATGACCAGGTACCCTGCTTGCAATGTACGGCCGTAACCGGCCAAGCCTTACGGCCGTATCTCCCTCGCCTTACGGCCGTATGCCGCAACCCTTACGGCCGTAACTCGCCTTCGGCCATAAACGCCTGGACACCCTGCTCGACACGTACGGCCGTATCCGGCCAAGCCTTACGGCCGTACTGCCCAACTTACGGCCGTATGCCGAAATCCTTACGGCCGTAAGTCCCGCTCGGCCGAAATGGCCTGAAAACAACGAACGTCTATTATGGCCGTATCCGACACTCCTTACGGCCGTAACTCGTTGCTGGACAAGATGAAATTCCGACAACTCCGATTCCTCGCTACGATTGATGAATGATTCGACATACCATACGTTTGTGAACGCGAACAAGTCCAACACATGTCAAAAATGATACTTCCAGCACAAGATTACCAATCACGATGATAATGATAATACTCCCGCTCTGACACTCAAACGGAGATGAAATGACGATCGGTAACTGATACACGGTTACAACATGCCAAATGAACGCAAATGAATGAATCATGAATGATGAGCGACCATTAATGAGTGAAAATTACTGAGTGATAATTACAGACTGATAATTACTGAATGATAAAGAATGAATTACAACCGGGTATTACACCTGAAACCTACTCACCACGCTTACAGCATGCGCAATGTCAGGTCTCGTACACAACATAGCATACATAAGGCTACCCACGGCCGAAGCATATGGTATATTACTCATTTTCTTTCGTTGTTCCTCACTTTGAGGACACATCTTCAAGGAGAGTTTTATTCCATGTCGTATCGGTAGGAACCCTCTTTTAGAATCATCCATCTTAAATCGCTTTAAGATTTTATCTATATAGAGGGCTTGGGAAAGACCTATTGTTCTCTTCGCTCTATCCCAGTAGAGTCTAGTTCCAAGAATATAGGTTGCTTCTCCCAAGTCTTTGTTGGGAGTATGCCCTCGAATGCCACTCAGAGGATGATTGAGTGAGGGCATTGTACTTGTAATTATGTAAATCACTAATATAAGGCAATAGATGTTTCTTTAGTTACTGGTAGTTACTGGCATTCCTAACTCGTAAATATATATATAGAAACTAGTCCGTGTATTTGAGAGCAAAACGTTCCACTCCTTATTGGATAAGGGGGTCGGCACTGAAAAGGTTTATAGCTCAAATACTTAATCGTTCGCAAGTCAATGAAACTTGACTGGGCGTTAAGTTTATGTGAAGACTTGTATGACGTGTTCTTTGACATGAAGAGTGTCCGTCGAACGCTAATAGTTAGTGGGAGCACACGTTATAGGTATGCAAATTGGATTAGTATACTCGAACCGACTCACCCCTCGATTCGTCACACGGATTTCACTCTAGGACAGTCAAGGACGGAATCGAAAGGTTGTGATAGGTATTCGTGAACCTTCGACTTGAGGATTTAGTAGGGATGTGCTTGTGACGTCAAGATTTTCATTAGAGTAGTTCGACCCTGTAAACCGGAATGCGGGGGTCAACCTCGACGTGCATCTTGACTGGCAAGTAGCAGGTCCTACTGAATACCAAGATAGAATTCTTTCTCCTGTTAGTGAGCGGGTTATATGTCCTATGCGGTTATTGGCAGATGAGATCATAAGTCTTTGGCCAAAGCATTGGAGCTAGTTGTATTGGATACACGAGAGCTCGATGATCTCGATTTTCATTAACGCATGCATAGCGTCGAGTACAGATGGGGTTTGACTGACCGTGGCCCTATAACTTGATCAGGACATTTGGAAGAAGGGTTTATACGTTCACTGGTATTCACGACAGAATGGTTCTTGAATGATCCCATCATTCGTTCTTAGTTGGGGTACAGTGTAGGCCGACAGGCTGGCTAGGTGGTGCTACTACTCTTTGGTGCTTCCCATTGCTGACTGAGACGGACCTACCGAGTCTCGCAATAGTATTGACGACGGAATGAATCGAGCTTATTCTCTCATTATTAATATTAGATATTGGATATCTAATTTATTGGACATTGGATGTCTAATTGATTTTGGGGCATTGGATGTCTAAATTAATTTATTGGATAAATTAATTTTCAGCCTAATGAATTAAATAAATTACTGGGTGATTAATTTAATTCATAAATATAATTATTTCTTAGAGAAATTAATTATGTTATTATGTATTTGATATGATTAATTAATTGGATTAATTAATCGATATAAATATATTGGAACGGAATCGGAGTTTATCTGTTTAGACTCACAGGAGTTCAAAACGGATCGAACTCGTCCGATACCTTCTACATGGCTGCCCCCCTTCCACCTACTTTCCACCAAGTCTTCAATTTCATTTTATTAATAGATGATTATGACTTGGTTGTAACACCCCCAAGTTATTCAGGGTATATTACAGCGCCGTGAGCCCCGTCGTGGGACACACAAGGCTAAACATACGCGGAACTATAAAACTTGACCGAGAAGGTCTACATACAATGGAAAGAAAGACGATACAAATGGTATTCAAAACCATAACCAATGAAACCATATACATCACTGCACAAACCAATACCTCGGCAACACAGGCCGGAACATCAAGGAAACTGAAATACAATACTCGAGTATTTAAAATCCATTCCAGTACAACAACACTGAATGGAAGAATCCAAAAAGATAACCGGAGACAATACACAGTATCACACTTGCCCATCATCTTCATGCCGACCCGATACCCGCCTGTCCTCTCTCTTGGAACCTGAAATACATAAAAAGTATTTCCCCCATAAAGGGGTTAGCCGTCGAATATCTAGTGCAAGTATAACAGTATGAAACACAATACTCCTCGACAATAAAGTAAATGTAATCCGTCAATTCATCAATTCAAGACTAGTATTCCGGAATAACTAAAATCTCAAGACGTATGTGAATGCCGTAGAAACGGTTCGTTCATATCATACGCCGTTACATGTAGGAATGCCGTCAAAACGGTTCGTTCATTACATGCCAACAATATTTCATATGAATGCCGTAGAAACGGTTCGTTCATATCAACCGTGGAATCGCACCAGAGGCTACGAAACCCTCAGGGGACCCGTCGGCCCGCCCCAGAGTGGCTAGAAATAATCATACCATCAATATTTCATACTTTCAAAGTCGAGAACGCACATTCATAAATGTATACTTGCCTTGAATAATCGACGACGCAACGAACGGAAATGGAAAGTCACCGACGAATGCTAGGAACCATCGAAACCGAACCTAACGATTCAAAGAATACAATCACAACAGATTATAAACGAATACGGAATTAGAATACGCCCAGAAACCCGCCTACGATTCATGTATATTCGTATAAAAACGACAACGAGGGCGGACCACAACCAAACCCTCTCGATTTCGTAAAAATCATGAATTATACCATGAATCCGTAGGGAAACTAAGATTACCAACAAGATTAATCATATTCATCATGAATTAATCAACAAAACGGAATGAATCGGACAAAAACGCGAAAACCCCCAAATTTCCCCAAAAGTAGGGTTCTAAAGATCTAACCTTGATTCGCTGGATCGAAGGATGTTATAGGATGATCGATCAATGATATGAACTCAGGAACTTCATGGATTTGTTGTTTAACAACATGGCTTCATCTTCTCCGAAACTCTAGCCGCGGACCGAAGAGAAAGGAAATGAAAAATGAGTGAGAAAGTGGTTGTTCTGTCATTTATATACTGGGCCTGAACTAGCGTGCGCTAGCCTTCCCGGACTAGAGTGCGCTATCGGCCAGTATCGGCCCAGCACTCTCGGCCATGGCCCGCATGACCCGGCACCACCGACCAATTCTGCCGACCATGACTCGTCCGCCCGACTCCCGCTAGCGTGCGCTACGGCCGGAAGCCTGCGCGCGCTAGCCGACCTGTCCAGTAGCCTCTGGACTAGCAAGCTCATCCCGTGCGTCGCTAGTCGGCCGACGGCGTGCGCTACCTGCCCGGTCGTGCGCAACGGCCGGCGATGGCGTGCGCTACTGCCGATCTACCCGAGTCGAACCTCGAAACCCTCTGCCCGGGCCCGATAGCGTCTGGCCGACTCGGCAGCGTGCGCTACAACTGCCGAGCTAGCGCGCGGCGTCGGCCGTGGCGTGCGCTATGCGGTTCTTGCCGTGCACCTTTCGGCGATTGCCCGCCATCGTCCGGCGAGAACGCAACCATCCGGCCAGATGCCGACCACGAGGGCTCGGCGACTCGATTTCCAAGCGTGCGGGCGAACACGACGAAAAGTTCGCGGACGACATCAACGACTCGAAATGAAAACGTAATGCAATAATTAATCATACGCGACCAAGAAAAGAGTCGAGACGATGAATACAGATACGAATACCCATAACTTTGGGTAAATTACAAAATGGCCCAAAACGTCCGAAAATCACGATACGTGATCGAATAACCAAACTGAAGTTCACAACACTTCTATCAAAGTTAAACGGACTTACGGGAAACTCGAAACAGCAGTTTAGAACGAGATTCGCAAGAATCGAACTCAAATGCGGAAAAGTCGCTAAAAAGCACGGAACTCAACAAAACGACACCGAAACGAACTCGGATGTCAAAAAGTGTAGAATTAATCATTCTCAGGGTGACGAAACGGTCCCAAGAAAGTTGTCAAAACGGACTTCCGCCAAAAATAGAAAATTACCAGGAATCAAAATTACGGGTATTACATTCTACCCTCCTTAAAAGAAGTTTCGTCCCGAAACTTAAAACAAGTAGGGAGAAGAAATATCCTTCCAGGAAAAACTCAACGAGATACACAAGAACCAAAAACTTGCGCCCAAATGGCGAATCATCAATATAGAACTCAACAATACATTACCCGAAGGTAAACCAAACCAATGCCGAAAAGATACGGATCACAATGCCCGAAGGCTCCAACGGAAAATACCGATACATCATAATGGCCTGAAAGCCCCTCAACCGAAGCTGTGTATCACGATGGCTTGAAAGCCGAACAGTCCGAAGCTGTAAATCATCACAATACAGATCTCAAAGAAACAAATCTGACTGTCGGACATATCCCTTGGCGTATGAACGACCAGTCGCAAATCGTCAGGCATATCCAATACATCATGGACTACGAACGACCAAATAATAAAGCTCAAGAGGGACATCACAGTACGCCCGATCCGGAAATGTGTCCGTGCACATGTCCACCCCGTATACGGAATCCAGAATATACGTGTGACAATGTACCTAATTAGCCTCAAGAACTACGTCTCATGTGCACGGTCCAATGCGGAAACATCCACACATGAATATCGAGTGTCTGGCTAAAAATCCTACACATAACCAATCGGTACGCAGACATGATTCCAGATATGCCATGATACAACATGACAACGAAACTCAAAGGATAAAATACCCATTACGGATCATACGACTCACCAAGTGAATGATGACACATGAATAATGAAAGATCGACACGACCAACGATATTCAAAACAACCATCCTGGGATCAGAATTCCCTAAGGACCGATTAACACGGCAATAATCACAACACCACAATTCGGGAAATCCTCCACCCTCAACGATCACAAAATTATCGAGTTCACCAGAATAATAGTGTGCTGTCCTGAGTTGGCCAACACGACCATAATAACTCACAGATGGGCACTATCCTCGGCGATCCCCATTCAATATCTCGATTGTCTTCGAACGTCCAATTGATAACGACTCAACGGATGGGAACTATCTTCGACAGTCCCAATTCAATACTTTGGTTACCTTAGAACGGCAACTCGATAACAACGGTACAACGGATGTCTCGGCACATTTAAATCAGTTACCGATAATGAAGATGAAATTCGAATACATCAATGCCTTCAATCGTCCGTTTACGAACAACAATAACATTTGGCATAATTTGTCGACGGGTGTCGTATTAAACAATCCCCTGATATCAATACAATCATAAGGAGGCCAAGTCTCGAAATGATACACACATTCGTACGCCTACACGATAACATTAGTCTCATTGATTAGTACGAGTATAAAACTTGCCTCGATATCAATACAACGAACTGTTACCAATTCAGTTGATTTCGTCTTACGAATTTCCTCAGTCTCGACCAAGTTAATCTACGAACCCTTCAACCTTAACCGCAACACAACAGTCATAATCTATGATCAAACATCATATCTTATTGTAAAACGAAGGATTAATAATCAACCGGTTCGATGACGACCAATATCAATACCACCAAGCCACAAACTCAATCGTTTCACCATATCTCGACTAATCACAGTCTGAACAATCCAACTCAGACCCTTACACATCCTGTCCACAATACGAGTCGAAATATGATGATCATATCAGCAACAAATGAGGACCAATAATAAGGGTCTAAATGTTCCAAACTCAATTCTTAAATACGAATTGATAAGGTTCCCTTCTCGTAAATCCATCGTTAAAATTTACTTATGACCGTCATCATTTCGAATCATCCGACAGGTTCAAAACAATAGATAATCCTACTAAAAAGGTTATCAATTAGTCCAATCATTCGACTTGAACATTTGCTCCATACGTATGGGCTTCCAAATTCGGAGATGAATAATAATCTCATCAAACTCATAATCACATTCGTATTCCTATACGAATATTATTTCAAACACATAGTTTAGCTCTAGATATGAATATTCCATATTCATTTTCAAAACATCAACACTTCTAAAAAAAAATTTCATCACCTCGTATAATTCAAGAGTTCTTCAAGAACACGAAATATCCGAAATCCCGTTCAGAACAACATATCCGAGGTATATATCTCCATGTTACCATTTTCTTCGTCATGCCATTCATACAACCTTAAGAGTCGCAACAGCACTGTTATCATCATATGAAGAAGATCTCAATAATCATATCAACATCCGAAATCTCTTATTACAATTCCAATAAATCTCGTATAACATTATCACATGATACCACAATTGTAACACCCCAGATCCTCCTGGGAATATTACACGCCGTAAACCCTTCTCACAAGGATTTACCAGGCTAAGCACAATTTTTCCACATCATTTCAAAAATGCTAAAAATGATGATGGTAATATTTTTTCAAATATTAAGAAAAAATCATTTTCCAAATACGTCAAAGCGATCAAGGCCAAAATGCCAAAGACTCGGTTTAGGGAATCGGTTTTACAAAATAAAAAATTCATTGGCAAAATACCAAAAGCCATTTCAAAATACTCACGCGGATAAAAGTACAAGGTCTGATTTATGCATTTTCATTGAAATAAGACGAACATCAAAATACACGATTCCCAACATACTCCCTCCCAAGTAGTAATCCTTAAAGAAATGAACCACTATCAAAGGGATACGAGGACTACCATGTATGGACGAACCACGAAGAAGAATAATTTGAACTCCATTCCAAGAATCATCAAGAACTTCATGAACAATACTTAAATCCGAGCTCTCCATCTTAATCTTGTTTGAGAGAATCATCTCTCAATGTTTAGGAACTTCAAGTACTTCCCAAGGTTCTCTCTATTGACTGAAGGAAGGAGAATGGACAAAATGCCTCTCAGCACTCGTCTATCCTCTCTATAAAACACATCACTAGCGCGCGCTAGACCTTATACTAGCGTGCGCTACATGACTAGCGTGCGCTATCCTTCCTTGATAGCGTGCGCTATCGGGCAGTCCAGAAGGTGCTACATTGCTTCGAAATTCATCTAACGTACGTAATGCCCATGCATTAGCGTACGCTAACAGGCGTTGACTTGATACAGTGAAATGCTCAGTAGCGTGCGCTATTCTTCGACCTTAACGCGCGCTAATCGTCGTTGACTTGCTACAGTATCGTGCCCCCACATGCCGAAAGCATCCGCGATTATCGGGATTCCTTTGACCGATATGGAATTAGCGTGCGCTAATCATACGGTTTTAGCGTGCGCTAGCTCTACACGACAAGCACTCGTTGACCTTATCTGGACAAGCGTCGAACATGGCC
The DNA here is from genome assembly GCA_033398695.1 of Orobanche coerulescens. Taxonomy (NCBI): domain Eukaryota; kingdom Viridiplantae; phylum Streptophyta; class Magnoliopsida; order Lamiales; family Orobanchaceae; genus Orobanche; species Orobanche coerulescens. The sequence continues at coordinate 92,050,037 of CM065814.1, forward strand.
GGGTCCACCCGCCGAAAGCTAAGATTCCATTATTGGTGATCTGGTGTTAGCGTGCGCTAACCAACATGCGTTAGCGTGCGCTAACTGAATATAAAAAATCAACCTGGGCCTACCTGTCGGCCACCTTCCGAAACTAGCCCAGCAAGTCGTTACGTACGTTAGGGGTCCTCCTTAGCGTACGTAACCGAATCTCTTAGCGTGCGCTAAGTATGCACCGTAGCGTATGCTAAGTATATATCTTAGCGCGCGCTAGGCATACCTTGTAGCGTGCACTAACGTAGCTGTACTTAGCCATTTTCCGCTATTCTCTACCAACATCTCGACATACCAAACGATCATACGGCACAATGAATACATATACGCATTCAGCAACATTGTCATACGTTCACATCATCCTCAAGCACAATTATCCAACATATAAATCCAAAATCACCAAGATAACCAAGAATTATCGAATAATCCAAACAACATACTTACAGGTCTGTGAAGTCGATGATCTCCCGTGGTACTAGCATGCGGCTCCCAAACAAAGTCTCAACATAAAACCGATACACGCTAATATCGAAATTAGCAATTTGACAAAATCTCAAGGAAGGGTTCACGTCCGTAACCACAGTCACGACTTCTTCTCCTTACATCCAACATTCTAGAGGGCACACACGTGCGGAAGTATAATCCAAATCGCACCTTCTCGAAGTGACCAATTCCAAAGAATACCAAGCTAAAAACGAAACGGTCAAGAAAATACAAGAAGAGTGAGAGGACTTACAAGTACCGGTCGCACTGTGATGATGGTAGAGTAGTGATACTGTGGGCAAATGACGACTCAATCGACCCAAAAGACCGACAGCCTAGGTATCCATAAACTTAAGCTCTGATACCATATTCTGTAACACCCCCAAGTTATTCAGGGTATATTACAGCGCCGTGAGCCCCGCCGTGGGACACACAAGGCTAAACATACGCGGAACTATAAAACTTGACCGAGAAGGTCTACATACAATGGAAAGAAAGATGATACAAATGGTATTCAAAACCATAACCAATGAAACCATATACATCACTGCACAAACCAATACCTCGGCAACACAGTAGGAACATTAAGAAGCGAAATACAATACTCGAGTATTTAAAATCCATTCGAGACAACAACTGAATGGAGGAATCCAAAAGATAACCGGAGACAAGACACGGTATCACACTTGCCCATCATCTTCATGCGACCCGATACCCTTTGTCCTCTCTCATGGAACCTGAAATACATAAAAAGTATTTCCCCCATAAAGGGGTTAGCCGTCGAATAGCTAGTGCAAGTATAACAGTATGAAACACAATACTCCTCGACAATAAAGTAAATGTAATCCGTCAATTCATCAATTCAAGACTAGTATTCCGGAATAACTAAAATCTCAACACGTATGTGAATGCCGTAGAAACAGTTCGTTCATATCATACGCCGTTACATGTAGGAATGCCGTCAAAACGGTTCGTTCATTACATGCCAACAATATTTCATATGAATGCCGTAGAAACGGTTCGTTCATATCAACCGTGGAATCGCACCAGAGGCTACGAAACCCTCAGGGGACCCGTCGGCCCGCCCCAGAGTGGCTAGAAATAATCATACCATCAATATTTCATACTTTCAAAGTCGAGAACGCACATTCATAAATGTATACTTGCCTTGAATAATCGACGACGCAACGAACGGAAATGGAAAGTCACCGACGAATGCTAGGAACCGTCGAAACCGAACCTAATGATTCGAAGAATACAATCACAACAGATTCTAAACGAATACGGAATTAGAATACGCCCGGAAACCCGCCTACGATTCATGTATATTCGTATAAAAACGACAACGAGGGCGGAACACAACCAAACCCTCTCGATTTCGTAAAAATCACGAATTATACCATGAATCCATAGGGAAACTAAGAGTACCAACAAGATTAATCATATTCATCATGAATTAATCAACAAAACGGAATGAATCGGACAAAAACGCAAAAACCCCCAAATTTCCCCAAAAGTAGGGTTCTAAAGATCTAACCTTGATTCGCTGGATCGAAGGATGTTATAGGATGATCGATCAATGATATGAACTCAGGAACTTCATGGATTTGTTGTTTAACAACATGGCTTCATCTTCTCCGAAACTCCAGCCGCGGACCGAAGAGAAAGGAAATGAAAAATGAGTGAGAAAGTGGTTGTTCTGTCATTTATATACTGGGCCGGAACTAGCGTGCGCTAGCTTTCCCGGACTAGCGTGCGCTATCGGCCAGTATCGGCCCAGCACTCTCGGCCATGGCCCGCATAACCCGGCACCACCGACCAATTCTGCCGACCATGACTCGTCCGCCCGACTCCTGCTAGCGTGCGCTACGGCCGGAAGCCTGCGCGCGCTAGACGACCTGTCCAGTAGCCTCTGGACTAGCAAGCTCATCTCGGTAACGTACGCTAGTCGGCCGACAGCGTGCGCTACCTCTGCCGGTCAGCGTGCGCAATGACCGGCAGTAGCGTGCGCTACCTGCCGATCCTACCCGAGTCCAGAACCTCAGAAACCCTCTGCCCAGGCCCGATAGCGTAGCGTCGGCTGGTGACTCGGCAGCGTGCGCTACAACTGAGCTAGCGCGCGGCGTCCGGCCGTGGCGTGCGCTATGCCGGTTCTGCCGTGCACCTTTCGGCGATGCCATCATCGTCGGCGAGAACCCGCAACCGTCGGCCGGTGCGACCACGAGGGCTCGACGACTCGATTTCCGAAAACGTACGGAACGAACACGACGAAAAGTTCGCGGACGACATCAACGACTCGAAATGAAAATGTAATGCAATAATTAATCATACGCGACCAAGAAAAGAGTCGAGACGATGAATACAGATACGAATACCCATAACTTTGGGTAAATTACAAAATGGCCCAAAACGTCCGAAAATAAAGATACGTGATCGAATAACCAAACCGAAGTTCACAACACTTCTATCAAAGTTAAACGGACTTACGGGAAACTCGAAACAGCAGTTTAGAACGAGATTCGCAAGAATCGAACTCAAATGCGGAAAAGTCGCTAAAAAGCACGGAACTCAACAAAACGACACCGAAACGAACTCGGATGTCAAAAAGTGTAGAATTAATCATTCTGAGGGTGACGAAACGGTCCCAAGCAAGTTGTCAAAATGGACGTCCGCCAAAAATAGAAAATTACCGGGAATCAAAATTACGGGTATTACATTGGTGGGGGAATCTCATGTGATATGATTTGATTTATTTGGGTTGAATAAGAATGGGAAGATGACTTTGATCTCACTTCACTCAACTTTTGGGAAGCCATTCCATACGTGGGTTTTGAGTTTGAGAGAGAGAGAAAATTGTTTTCTCTTTAGTCTTCATCTTCTTCTTCTTTTGTTCTTGGTTGTTCTTGGAGAAAAATCATGGTGAATGATTTGGAATCATTTTAGTCATAATCGTGGTATATGTTTTTCATTCGTAATAATTGTAATTTTCGTAAGTTTATGTCTAAATATAAATCTTAAATTTCTGAGAAATATGATTTATATTGAAGATATGAAAGTCGGAAAATATTGATATTAGATATCCGGTCGAAAATCTAGCCCCGAATCGTCGTTGGACGACTTTTTGGACAAAAAGGGTAATCTGGCCGAGAGTGACTCGACCGTGTCCTGGGAGACTCGGTCATGTCCGGCAATCTGGCCAGGCCACTGCCAGGCAGACCCGACCATGTCAGGCGACAAGGGCCGTGTCTGGCCGGCAGCTTCCGGAAGTGACTCGACCGTTTCAGGCGACACGGCCGAGTCTGGAAGGAAGGTCTAGGACACTGCCGGCATGACCAGACCGTGCCATTCGGCACGGGCCGTGTATGGCCGGCAGGCTGCCGGCAGTGACTCGGCCATGGCAGGCCATTTTCGCCCCGGCTCGATTTTTTCGTGTATTCTTGAAAATTAATCTCCCTCATGTTAAATTGGATTTAATATGATTAAATTGATTTATGGTATTTCATTTTATAAGGGAAATTTGATTAATTGGAATATTTATGGTCGACCGAATTATTTTGAACGTTATCATATTACCGATTGTGTGAATCGATTGGATCAGTTCGTATTGTTGATTGGATAAATGTATATCTACGCTTTCCATTTATATACTATTTATTGGATGAATGCTTTTGAATGGGGATGTGGTTCGTGGACTTAGTTTTGAATCGTTCATTTTATCGATTGGGTTTTAAAGGCCGTTTTGAGCCTATTTATTTTACTAGAAATGTTTGTATCTAGGATGCAATTTTCGATGTAGAATTTATATGTAATGACGAAGACTGGAGGAAGATCCATTTCAAGAAGACGAAGATTCAAGACGAAGACTGGTAATTAGATTACGAAGTTTTTGTTTTCTAGGAACGGTCCATGAACCACATGTTGGTAGCAACTAGGTTGTGAATGGTTGTTTCATATTGTATGAATGCCACAAACGCGCTTAAATGATTAATGTGCAAAGTGTAATGTTAATCGCGATAATTCTCCCACAACAAATTATTAAGTTTATAAGGTTTCAAGGTTTTCCTTCCCTCCATCGAGCTTTCGGGAAATTGAAATCCAAACCGGATGTGCTATGCTTCCGAGTTATCAGGGTAGTCGTTCGGGGAGGACGGATAATTTACCGGGAGCGCATTGGATGCCTTCGGTTGGAGCAAATTTTATCCCTAGAAACCTGATAGGTTGCCGGATAAGAATCAATTGTGAAACTGATTTGCGTCGATGGAGTAAACTTAACTTGCTCACGAACCATAGAAACCGTATAGGTTGAGGGGAGTGAACAAGGGGAAAAAGAAGATCTAATCATCCATTAGATGGGTTGGTGTTGGACACCACTTTATGAAAATTAATAGACTAGAAACCTGTTCGGTTGCCCTCTATTAGGATTTATAAAGAACTCGATCACCACTATGAAGTAGAGCGACGATACTTCCGGATTTCACATGGGAGTATGTTTTTCCGATAAAAATAGTGGGAGCTGGGTAACAAGAATAGAAAAGACCTTAATTCTATACTCAGAACATAATTGAACGAGTCACTAATTAATATGTCGTACTTAATGCAGACATAACTCTCAATATGACAATTAACCCACTCGCAATTCTACTCGAAAAGAACACCTTAATCGGACCTAACTTTGTGGATTGGCTCCGCAATCTGATGATAGTCCTCAGTATAGAGGCACTGGGATATGTCTTGGAGACGGATATTCCAGTGCCTCCAGTGCAGACAAGAGCCAATCAGGAAGAGATTGAAAACCACGAAAAGTGGGTTAACGATGACGTGAAAGTCCGTGCTTATATGATGGCTTCCATGTCTAATGAGCTTCAGAGAGCTCATGAGAAAATGACTTCTGCTAGGCAGATTCTATCTCACTTAACCGAGATTTATGGTGAGCACAGTCGAACTGCTAGATATGAGATATCCAAGCAATTGTTCGGTGCAAGGATGAAGGAAGATGAGAAGGTTGGGGACCACATCCTCAAAATAATATCCATGATCGAGAGATTGGAGGCTCTTGATTTTAAAATGGATACTTCTCTCCAAACCGACCTTATTCTACAGACTCTCCCTGAATCCTTCTCACAGTTTGTTATGAACTTCAACTACAATGATATTGCATGTAACTTAGCTGGGCTAATGAACAAACATGTGACCGCTCAATATCAGATCAAGACTCCGCGGATGAAGGAGTCTGCCCTTGTGATTTCTTCTGGATCTCGGAAGTCCAATAACAAGAAAAAAAGACCAAGAAGCAGATGGGCCCACAAGTCGAGGACCTTAAGGGTTAGGGCAAGTCCCCAATGGTTCCGAAGAGCAAGAAGAAGGATGTTTGTCTCAAGTGCGGTGAGCTGGGCCACTGGGCTAGAGACTGTCCGATTCTTCATGGCACTTCAGGTACAGAACTTTTAGTTTTGGAAACAAATTGTTCTGCTACTTTATTTTCTAGTTCCTAGATACTGGATTCTGGTGCTAGTTCTCATATTTGTACCGTGAATCAAGATTTGGAACAAAGTAGGAAGCTTGGAGCTGGAGAAGTTATGATCACAGTTGGAAGCGGGCATTGTATCGATGTAATATCCGCATATTTTTTCCCTCCACTTACTATTCTCATTTTGGTGCATTTTAATTTTATCAACTTGCTTGTAACCGTATTGACATTTTGAGGATAGTTAATATTGAACTTTTTGTCGTTCGAGCTTGTTTCGGACTCGTTTTACTCGATTTGGTGTTTCATGTTGTTTTCGTCGTTATTTCCGGTATTATCGTAATCGTCGTTCGGAACCGCCGTTTCGGGGTTGCCTAAGATCCATCTCATGTTATTATGGGCGTTGTGAGCTTTTGTTTGGTGTTTCGACCATGTGTCGTACATTTCGGATGTTTGGGCCGTTTTGTAAATTTCCCAAACTTTTGGGAAAATTACGTTTGTTGTTGTTTTTCTGAACCTTTGAATAGTCGGGAATATGCTTTCCTTCGGCACTTAAGTTCGTCATTTCAGGTCCCTTACGTCCGTACCATCGTGAATTGTTCACCGTTGTATTTCGATTCTTTTTCGGTACCTCCCTCATTCATTTCTGGCATGTATTCCACAGAAAGGAATGTTACGTACGTAACACCCTTTTGGTTACGTACATAACGTCCTAGTGTAATTCGGTACAGGCATTTCTGCCTTTTTGGTTACGTACGTAACACCCTTTTGGTTACGTACGTAACGTCCTAGTGTATTTCGGTATAGGCATTTCTGCCTTTTTGGTTACGTACGTAAGGCCCTTATGGCTTACGTACGTAATACATCTTACGTACGTTAGCATGTGGTGTCTAACGTACGTAACGAGGCCTGGTTTTTTAAACCCAGGAGTTGACCGATTTCGGCCATTTTCACTCCTCCTCCTCCCCATCCGATTCCTAGGCGATTTTCTTGACATTTCCGGCGATTTGAAGCTTTGTAACTCCGAGTCATCATCTTCTTCGAGTTTTTGGAGTATATTATCAACCTCTAATCGCGTTCTTCGTCATTGATTCGAGGTAAACCCCTAAAACCTTGTTTTGGGTAAATTGAAGGGGGTTTTCATGTTTCGTCCGATTCGTTCCGTATGTTAGATTAATACATGATGTACATGATTAATCTTGTTGGTTTTGTTGCTTACCCTACGGATTCATGGTATATTTCGTAGTAATTTTGTAATTGAGAGGGTTTGGTTGTGGTCCGCCCTCGTCGTTGTTTCTATACGAATATACATGAATCGTGGGCGGGCTTTCGGGTGTATTCCAATTTCCGTATTCGTTTAGGATTGATTGTGATGGTGTTCTTCGAATCGTTAGGTTCGTGATTGTCGGTCCCTAGCGTTCGTCGGTGTTTCCTTCCGTTCGTTTACGTCATCAATTATTCAAGGCAAGTATTTTTGGAAACCTTTATGCTTAACGTGGAATGGTAATGTATTTTGTGTGTGATTTGCTGACCTCGGGATGGTCCGACGGGATCACAGAGGGAATCGAAAGGGTTTAATCCTTGATTCATGAGTTTGTTTAGCTAGCCAGCTCGGGAGGGTCCTTAGAGGCCTCGGGCGGGATCTATGATATTACTTTGTTCCCAAGGCGATGCATGTGCGTGATTTGTTTTTATGATATGGCCAGCTTGGGAGGGTCCTTAGAGGCCTTGGGCGGGATCTATGATATTACTCTGTTCCCAAGGCAAATTGTTTGACTGTTTGTTTCGGGAAAAGACATGTCTGGTTTTGGCTTTTGAAATTGATATTGGTGCATGTACTATGAAATGTGTAAGCGATTGGTTTGCCTTGATTACTTGTACTAGCGTAATTGCTAACCCCTCTGGGGACCCGTTTGTTGTGTCGAGATTTACACTTTCCGACCGGCGATCGCCTCGGAGATCGGGCGACCTAGCCACTGCCGAGCAGCCGAGGCAGAACTGCCGACCGGCGACCAGGCGGCCTAGCCTTAGCCCCGCAGACAACAAGAATCGGCCAGCCGAAGGTCCCAGGACAAGTCCCGGTGCCGAGCGATCGACATCCAATACGATCATCTCTCGGCACCTGGCGACCGACTTCAGCGGCCGACGGGCGATCATCTCTCGCGCCTTGTCGGCCGACCCTTGGTGACCGACTGCCGACCCTCGGTGGCCCAGGCGAGGCGACCCTCGGTGTCGGCTAGAGACGACCGCTTCATGACGATCGGGGCGATGGCCATCCCGGTCGGCAAAGGCGAGCCACGAGACAACACCCACGTGCGAGATCCACAAAATGCGGCGCGGACTGTCACCTACCTCACCTACCAACGGGGCCGCAGACTGCAAAGGAGCCGACGGACAAGGCCCGGTGACCACAGCCTGTCACCTACCTCTCCTACTGACAAGTCCGCCGAAAGTAACAAAGTGGGACCTCCTGTGACAGTACTTCCGGACGCGTGCTGGCTCCTCATTGGACCGCACAGCTGGCTGCCGGCTGTAGCCTTGGACTTTTGGCAGACTGCCCACGTGACCTTTAGGACGATCGCCCGCTAGGAGACAAGGCACCTCATCCCCTATATAAAGAAGGCAGCCTGCACTTGGACTCTCTCTGGCATTCTCGCATTTCACAAGAAAAACACACAACACTTGGCTTTCTCCAACTCTTGGCAACAGCTATCTTTCGGTACTTACTTCTCCCGGCCTCTCTCATCAGGCAGACGATCGGCAGGGACGAAGAACACCGAGCTTCGCTCAAGAGCCGGATAAATAGAGTCTTTTTACACTCATTGTATTTAGATTTCTCTCATTAATACTTGTATCCACGAATATTTGTGTTAATAACATCTCGCGAGAGCATTCAAGCCCGGGCCTAACAAACCCGGCAAATCTTGTATTATTTATCTTCTCTCGGAAGTGCTCCCGCAATTGTTGTTTGTTGTCCATCTCCAGCAGTATTTAATCTTCGGATAGATATTTTGGGCAACAACAATTGGCGCTAGAAGAAGGGGATCTAACCCTCAATTTTTACACCTACCGTCCCGAAGAACACTCACTGTTCTCGGGGCAGATACTTGAAGTGACACTCACTGCACTTCAAAGAAATCCTTCAGAAATCATGTCTTCCGCCTCCGCGTCGAATAAAGCCGCCGGCCAGACAGCCGGAAGCCGCGTTTCGTCCCATTCCGAGCTACAGCCGATGGTGGAAGGTAGCCGCCGCGGTCAGAGACGCTCGATCCCGCCCCTGGACGGCGGCCCAAGCCTCTCGCTCGATCCGTTCCGAACCAAGGAACAGATCGAAGGGGCCCTGGCCGTCCTACAGGAGCGACGGAGTGCTCTCGACGCGCCTCCCGCTATCACCCCCTCGGCCGTCCGCCGGAAGTCCAAGCGGAAGCTCAAGGCGTTACTAGCCGAGCGATCGCCAGGAGGCTCCCGTCCGCAAGAAGAGGCGCTCGCCAGCCGGGGCATCTCTGTCTTCGATCGCCTGGGCAGTGACCCGACACATCTCTGGGCGGTCCGGCCCGGCTACGAGGCAGCGGAGTTTGAGTCCGTCACCGGGAGCTCGGCCTGCCGACTCCCGGAAGCGGCCAGTAATCTGGATCCCCCTCGCCAAATAGCCGAGGCCGGCAGCAGCGGAGTTTGGAAATCGGTACACGATCGCCTCGGCTCCTACTCCCAAAGCCGATCTGCAAGCGACCAAGCCACGGCGATGGCTGCGATGCAATGTCAACTCGACGACATGAAGGCGCTCCTGGAATCCAGGGACGATCGCCGGGCCAAGCGAGCCGCTCACGATCGACATCGAGCTCGCCCCCGTGCAGCATAAGATCGCTCCCCCGCAAACACCTGTGTACGAGGGGCGATCGGACCCCCAGATGCACCTGAGGAAGTTCAACATCTACATGACCGGGTGTGGGGCATCAGACGCGACCAGGTGCCGAATGTTCCCTCTGACGCTGGACGACCTCGCCCACAGGTGGTACGCCTCGTTGCCGCCTCGGTCCATTGGCTCTTTTAACCAGCTGGCGCACGTCTTCACGGAGCACTTCGCCATCATGGTCGTCCGACCAGAAGGTCCCCTTCGCATGATGCAAATCAAGCAGGGAGAAGAAGAGTCCGACTCGGACTACATCGACCGGGTAGACGTGATCATCCTCAACGGCGAGCCCATAAGCGATGAGACCGCCCTCTACGCGGTCCTAGGAGGATTTCAGGGCTTTTCGCCTATGTTCAGGCATCTCACGAAGACCCAACCTACAACCTACGCAGCCTTCCAGGCTAGAGCCGCAGATTTTCTGGCTAGGCAAAGGTTCCTTCTTAGCCTGTGAGCAGCGCGATCGGCGCCCGGACGACGATCTCCCGCCCGATCGTCGTTATCAACCTACGAATAAAGCGATCGGCAGCCGAGCGACGATCGACAGTCTTCCAGCCCGATCGCCGATCATTACGCTACATCATCAGCAACCCGGAGGACACGATCGCCCTCTACAGTCCATCATCTAACATGACGGACTAAGGCATAAGATCGCCTCCACCGCACATCATAAAGCCATGGTCACGTAGCCGCTGGGCCGCCCGGCCATGCAAGGTCCCTTTCGGCCGAGGTCGCCCGCCCTTCGTTTAAATACGAGGCCAGCGTAGTCTGAGGGCTCTCCAAATTTAATCAGTGGACACGTGCCACAACCCCCATCTCAACGTACACCGTCGAGGTTTGCCATCTTCATGGTGGGCCGAGGTGGAAGCAGAGCTAACAAGCCGCGGGCGTGGAGTTGATTCATCCGACGCTGCCCCGCGCAAGGACTCCTCTAGACCGAGACCGCACACCCTTCGTTTAAATACGAGGCGAGGCGCAGCCTAACAGAGGACCCTCATAATAAAGTGAGTCACGAGACACTCAATGTCTTCGTGCACCAAGACACGGTCATGGAGTCGGTCCATCGAATTCCGCGACTGTGCACGATTCCTCAAACAAGCGAAACCACCAAGTTTCCGAGGGAGATCGGCCAATGTTGTTTTTGCAGGTACAAGACCGAAAGATAGCTAGCCAATCGACCATGATAGCCCAGTCTGAAATCATAAGTCAGCTCAGCAAGATTGCCCGTCCTCATCCTTACACAATCGCTAGCAAGAACCACCTCGCCCCATGTCTTCTGTTAGGAGTATGCCCTTGAATGCCACTCAGAGGTTGTTGAGAGAGGGCATTGTACTTGTAATTATGTAAACCATTTATATAAGGCAAATGAATGTTTCTTTATTTACTAGTAGTTGCTGGCATTCCTAACTCGTAAATAAACATATAGAAACTAGTCCGTGTATTTGAGAGCAAAACGTTCCACTCCTTAATGGATAAGGGGGTCGGCACTGGAAAGGTTATAGCTAAAATACTTAATCGTTCGCAAGTCGATGAAACTTGACTGGGCGTTAAGTTTATGTGAAGACTTGTATGACGTGTTCTTTGACATGGAGAGTGTCTGTCGAATACTAATGGTTAGTGGGAGCACACGTTATAGGTATGCTAATTGGATTAGTATACTCGAACCGACTCACACTCGATTCGTCACACGGATTTCACTCCGGGACAGTCAATGACGGAATCGAAAGGTTGTGATAGGTATTCGTGAACCTTCGACTTGAGGATTTAGTAGGGATGTGCTTGTGACGTCAAGATTTTCATTAGAGTAGTTCGACCCTATAAACGGGAAGGCGGGGGTCAACCTCGACGTGCATCTTGACGGGCAAGTAGCGAGTCTCTTGAATACCAAGATAGAATTCTTTCTCCCGTTAGTGAGCGGGTTATATGTCCTATGCGGTTATTGGCAGATGAGATCATAAGTCTTTGGCCAAAGCACTGGAGCTAGTTGTATTAGATACACGATAGCTCGATGATCTCGATTTGCATTAACGCATGCATAGCGTCAAGTACAGATAGGGTTTGACTGACCGTGACCCTATAACTTGATCGGGACATTTGAAAGAAGGGTTTATACGTATACTGGTATTCACGACAGAATGGTTCTTGAATAATCCCAATCATTCGTTCCCAGTTGGGGTACAGTGTAGGCCGCCAGGCTGGCTAGGTGGTGCTACTACTCTTTGGTTCCTCCCATTGCTGACCGAGACGGACCTACCGAGTCGCGCATTAGGATTGACGACGGAATGAATCAAGCTAATTATCTCATTATGTGTATTGGATATTGGATATCTAAATTTGGGACATTAGATGTCTAAATCGATTTATTGGATAAATTGATTTACGGCCTAATGAATTAAATAAATTACTGGCTGATTAATTTAATTCATGTATATAATTATTTCTTGGAGAAATTAGTTATATTATTTTGTATTCGATATGGTTAATTAATTGGATTAATTAATCGATATAAATACATCGAAATGGAATCGGAGTTTATCTGTTTGGACTTTCGGGAGTCCGAAACGAACCGAACTCGTCCGTTTTTCATAATGGCCACCCTCCTCTTTTCCACCTAATTTCCTCTTGTCTTTTGTTTCCATTTTATATGGATGATATTGACGGGATACCTCTCATGTGAATGAGTTGTATAAGTTTGGTGGAAGGTGAATAAAGAATATATATGTAAGCTTGTGATTGGGAAGACTTCTCTCCAAACCGACCTTATCCTACAATCTCTCCCTGATTCCTTCTCACAGTTTGTTATGAACTTCAACTGCAATGAGATTGCATGTAATTTAGCTGGGCTAATGAACAAACTTGTGACCGCTCAGTCTCAGATGAAGACTCCGCGAATGAAGGAGTCTGCTCTTGTGATTTCTTCTGGACTTCGGAAGTCTAAGAATAAAAAGAAAAAGACCCAGAAGCGAACTGGACCACAAGCTAAGGACCTTAAGGGAAAGGGCAAGGCCCCGATGGTTCCAAAGAACAAGAAGAAGAAGGATGTTTGTCTCAAGTGCGGTGAGCTGGGCCACTGGGCTAGAGACTGTCCGATTCTTCATGGCACTTCGTCTGTAACTTTTAGTTTTGAAACAAATTGTTAACTCGTATTTTCTACTTCCTGGATACTTGATTCTGGTGCTAGTTCTCATATTTGTACCGTGAATCAGGATCTGGAATAAAGTAGGAAGCTTGGAGCTGGAGAAGTTATGATCACAGTCGGAAGCGGGCATAGTGTCGAGGCGACCGACATAGGATCACTTCTTTTGGGTTTAGAATCCGGCTTTGTTTTGACTTTAGAAGATGTACTTGTTTTGCCTAAGGGGCACAAAAACATTGTATCCATTCCGGTCATGGACCGAAAAGGCTTTTCATTTTTCATTGGTGATGGTTCCTGCAAAATTTATTTTAGAAATAAACTAGTGGGTACTGCTACATTGTTGAATGGATTGTATCATCTAAATCTCAGCAACAAAGTAGTTGTGAATACTATGACTAGAAAACGTGGTAGGGATGAAACCAATCAAGTTTTGAAATGGCATCTTAGACTTGGTCATGTTGGTCAGACTAAGGTTTACAAGATGGAAAAAGATGGACTTATGGGTCCATTAGGATCAGATCCCTTTCCTACTTGTGAATCTTGCCTTAAAGGCAAAATGACTAAGTCCCCCTTCACAGGGACTTTTGAAAGAGCCGCTGATAAACTGGGATTAATCCATTCTGACGTTTGTGGTGTTTTGGAAGCAGCACATGACGGATATCAATATTTCATTACGTTTACAGATGATCATACTAGGTATGGTTATGTATACTTAATGAAACATAAATCCGAGGCCTTTTGAGAAATTCCAGGAATTCAAGGCCCTAGTCGAGAAGCAAACTGGTAATCATATCAAAGCACTTCGGTCGGACCGAGGTGGCGAGTATATGAGTACGGAGTTTGACGAATTCCTTAAAGAACATGGAATAGTTTCACAACTAACACCTCTAGGTACTCCTCAGTTAAATGGTGTGTCAGAAAGAAGGAACCGGACCTTGTTGAACATGGTCCGTTCCATGCTGGGCTATACTGACTTGCCGATTTACCTGTGGGGGTATGCACTCCTGACTGCCGCGTATATCTTGAACAGATGTCCTTCCAAATCCGTTCCTAAAACTCCTCATGAGATGTGGGAAGGAAGGAAACTAAGTCTTAATCATATTAGGATTTGGGGATGTCCCGCCTATGTCAAGAAGACTAAGGTGGAAAAGTTGGAAGCTAGGTCTGCGAAGGGACGTTTCATTGGATTCCCATCTGGGATGATGGGATATCTATTCTACATGCCCGAAGATCGAAGGATCGTTGTTGCTTTACAAGAACACTTCCTGGAAGATGAGTTCATTTAGGAAGGCGGAGCAGGTAGAAGTATTTCTTTAGAAGAATACAATGAAACTCCTCAGGAGACACCTGTGCAAGAAACTGGAACTGAACTTTTTGAAACACAAGTATAACCACCTCGTAGGTCTAGTAGGGTATCTCATTTACCTAAGAGGTATAGTTTTATGCACTTGGAGGAAATGGGTTTCCTCGAGGTTCCAAGTGATAAACAAGAGACCCACCCGCGACCAATGACCTAGCAATGGTGGATGTAGACTCCATGAAATGGACTGTAGCAGTCTTCATGTAGTTGGAACCTTCATTTTGACGAGATGGTCAAAGAGTTTGACTTCGTGCAAAATGAAGAGGAATCTTGTGTATACAAGAGGGTTAGTGGGAGCAAGATCACATTCTAAGTACTATATGTAGATGACATTCTACTAATAGGAAATGATGTGGGAATGCTCAGTTCTGGGTAAGCTTGGCTTTCGAGTAATTTCTCCATGAAAGACTTGGGAGAAGCTACCTATATTCTTGGTATTAGACTCTACCGGGATAGAGCGAAGAACAATAGGTCTTTCCCAAGCCCTCTATATAGATAAGATCTTAAAGCGATTTAAGATGGATGATTCTAAAAGAGGGTTCCTTCCGATGCGACATGGAATAAAACTCACCTTGAAGATGTGTCCTCATAGTGAGGAACAATGAAAGGAAATGAGTTATATACCATATGCTTCGGAAGTGGGTAGCCTTACATATGCTTTATTGTGTACAAGACCTGACATTGCACATGCTGGAAGCGTGGTAAGTAGGTTTCAGGCTAACCCAGTCAGGGAACATTAGACCGCCGTAAAGAATGTTCTCAAGTACTTTAGAAGTACTAAGAGATCTAATTCTTATATATGGTGGTGGAGTACAGAATGTGGTGGGATTCACTGTATTGGACTTCCAAGGACAGAAAGACGATTATATGTCTACTTCTGGCTACATTTACTCTTAATGGAAGTGCAGTATCTTGGCATAGCGCCTAGTATAGCGTGACTGCTGATTCCACCAGTTAGGCTGAGTATAAAGCAGCCACGGAGGCCTCCAAAGGAAGGGTTAAGAAATTACTAGGTAAACTTCTTGTGACACCTTGTGCTGCGCTGCCAGAGCGGTAGCACCGGCCTAAGAGCCGAGGTTTCCCAACAGTACCAAACATATTGAGAGAGTATCATCTCGTAAGAGTATTTGATCGCAAAGAGATACATTGTGCTGCATAGAGTAGAGTCAGCCGACTACGTCACTGATCCACTGACCAAGCCACATTCTCAGATTAGCTTGGAGCATAATCTAGAGAACATGGGTATTAGATACCATAGTGTGTGGCATTGAGTGCAAGTGGGAGATTGTTAGGAGTATGCCCTCGAATGCCACTCAGAGGTTGTTGAGAGAGGGCATTGTACTTGTAATTATGTAAACCATTTATATAAGGCAAATGAATGTTTCTTTATTTACTAGTAGTTACTGGCATTCCTAACTCGTAAATAAAAATATAGAAACTAGTCCATGTATTTGAGAGCAAAACGTTCCACTCCTTAATGGATAAGGGGGTCGGCACTGGAAAGGTTATAGCTCAAATACTTAATCGTTCGCAAGTCGATGAAACTTGACTGGGCGTTAAGTTTATGTGAAGACTTGTATGACGTGTTCTTTGACATGGAGAGTGTCTGTCTAATACTAATGGTTAGTGGGAGCACACGTTATAGGTATGCTAATTGGATTAGTATACTCGAACCGACTCACACTCGATTCGTCACACGGATTTCACTCCGGGACAGTCAATGACGGAATCGAAAGGTTGTGATGGGTATTCGTGAACCTTCGACTTGAGGATTTAGTAGGGATGTGCTTGTGACGTCAAGATTTTCATTAGAGTAGTCCGACCCTGTAAACCGGAAGGCGGGGGTCAACCTCGACGTGCATCTTGGCCAGGCAAGTAGCGAGTCTCGAATACCAAGATAGAATTATTTCTCCCATTAGTGAGCGGGTTATATGTCCTATGCGGTTATTGGCAGATGAGATCATAAGTCTTTGGCCAAAGCATTGGAGCTAGTTGTATTAGATACACGATAGCTCGATGATCTCGATTTGCATTAACGCATGCATATCGTCAATCTGAGATAGGGTTTGGTAGACCGTGACCCTATAACTTGATCGGGACATTTGAAAGAAGGGTTTATCATTATCTTGGTATTCACGACAGAATGGTTCTTGAATGATCCCAATCATTCGTTCTCATTTGGGGTACAGTGTAGGCCGCCAGGCTGGCTAGGTGGTGCTACTACTCTTTGGTTCCTCCCATTGCTGACTGAGACGGACCTACCGAGTCGCGCATTAGGATTGACGACGGAATGAATCAAGCTAATTATCTCATTATGTGTATTGGATATTGGATATCTAAATTTGGGACATTAGATGTCTAAATCGATTTATTGGATAAATTGATTTACGGCCTAATGAATTAAATAAATTACTGGCTGATTAATTTAATTCATGTATATAATTATTTCTTGGAGAAATTAGTTATATTATTTTGTATTTTATATGGTTAATTAATTGGATTAATTAATCGATATAAATACATCAAAACGGAATCGGAGTTTATCTGTTTGGACTTTCGGGAGTCCGAAACGAACCGAACTCGTCCGTTTTTCATCATGGCCACCCTCCTCTTTTCCACCTAATTTCCTCTTGTCTTTTGTTTCCATTTTATATGGATGATATTGACATGGTGGGGATACCTCTCATGTGAATGAGTTGTATAAGTTTGGTGGAAGGTGAATAAAGAATATATATGTAAGCTTGTGATTGAGAAGACTTCATCATATAACATATATAATTCACACCTTGGAGGAGAGATATAAGTAAGTGAGTTTGAAGGAGAGAGAGAATAGAACTTAGAGTTCATTTCATGGTGTTCATACTCATCTTCATCTTCTTCACTAACTTCTTCTTCATTTTTCTTGGAGAAAATTGAGAAAAAATTATTGAGAGAATTTTGATAAACATACTTGGAGTATATTCATCAAAATCAATAGCTTCATCACCTAGCTCTAGCCGTATCCTCGGAGGATAGCAAAGTGTTGTCATTCCGTTCGTTTTTCCGGCGCGTGGCAAGTAGAGACGCGGTGCTTTCGGCGTTGGATCGTTCAAGGGCTTGAAGCGGAATAGATTCGTAGAGATCAAGCAAAGCTTGGGGAATAGCTCAAGAGAAGGTTATCCATCTAATCAACGGACTACAAGGGTGAGTTTCTATATCTCTTGTTATTCGTTTTGATATTCGTATATACGTAGCTCGATCGATCCTCGTAGGGATTCGGATCGAATTAATTTTCGTTTTACCGCTTCCGCTGGGCCTTCGTTTTAGGCACCGAATCCCAACATCTTCAACATAGGATCAATATGGGGGGCAATTGTTGTGTTGAGATTTACACTTTCCGACCGGCGATCGCCTCGGAGATCGGGCAACCTAGCCACTGCCGAGCAGCCGAGGCAGAACTGCCGACCGGCGACCAGGCGGCCTAGCCTTAGCCCCGAAGACAACAAGAATCGGCCAGCCGAAGGTCCCAGGACAAGTCCCGGTGCCGAGCGATCGACATCCAATACGATCATCTCTCAGCGCCTGGCGACCGACTTCTGGCGACCGACTTCTGGACGATCATCTCTCCGCGCCTTGTCGACCAACCCTTGGTGACCGACCAGTGCCGACCCTCGATGGCCGCCGAGGCGACCCTCGGTGTCGGCTAGAGCGACCGCTTCATGACGGTGGGCGATGGCCATCCCGGTCGGCAAAGGCCGAGCCACGGGGCAGCACCCACGTGCGAGATCCACAAAAGCGGCGCAGAACTGTCACCTACCTCACCTACCAACAGGCCGCGAGACACTGCAAAAGGAGCCGGACAAGGCCCGGTGACCTGACTGTCACCTACCTCGCCTACTGACAAGTCCGCCGAAAGTAACAAAGTGGGACCTCCTGTGACAGTACTTCCGGACGCGTGCTGGATCCTCATTGTGTAATACCCGAGATTTCTATGTAATTGGAACTTGTGATATTGTATTAATTGTACTTTTGTCTGAGTACTATTCTCCGTATTTCATAGTCCGTTGTTGTCGAGCGTTTAATTTCATGGTTGTGATTTAAAGATTGTAAATCTGCGCATGTAGCGCACGCTACCGGCTATGTTTAGCGTGCGCTAACGTAGATTCATAGCGCACGCTACCGAGGGTCATTAGCGCATGCTATGCATGGTCAATTTGATTGAGACGTGCGGTAGGTGAGATCTGGCCGGGGGACCCCTGTCGGATCGTGTCGGATGTACCTGGACGGCTTTCCGGAAAAGCCGAGTCAACGCCTTAGCGCACGCTATAGGTATATGCGTAGCGCACGCTAAGTGCTGAGTACAGTTTAGTCAGGGAGCCGTTAGCGCACGCTACGAACAGGGTCTAGCGCGCGCTAATAGCCATTTATTATAAATAGAAAGACATCTCGTGATTTCAGTTCTCTCTTCTCCCATTACCCGAATTCTTACACTTAGAGCATAACTTCCTTCATCCTAAACACTTCATATCAACATCCTGATTCGTGATTGAAGATCGTATATCGTTGGAGATTGGTGTTCAAGCTTTCGGTGTCGGATTGCTTCATTTTCCTCCGTGTTCTTCACTACCTTGAGGTAGGTGATTCTTCACCAATACTAGTTGTGTTCTAAAGGATGTTGATCATGTTCATCTAGTCAGTTAGATTCGTTATTAGCCGTACATCTTGTGTTAGAAGGATGTTTTCGACGTTTCGACACTTATTCATCGTATGATCCATTGAACCTTTTTGTATGAGGATTCCTAAGCATGTTATGTACCTTCAAACCAATCGACCAGTATATGTAGATTACCTAGTTCGTATGTTTTACGTAAGGATCCATATGTTTTGGGATTTGGAATAATCGGAACTTAGAATATTTCTTGAAGATCTTGGATGAGTTATGATGATGAGATAATTATCCGTATATTTGTACCTCATGATCATGGAACTTCCACAACCTTATTAGCATGACAGACTTGAGGATCATTTGTTGTATCAACATAGAATTCATGAATTCACCACCTTTCAACCCAGTTTTTCCGTTAGCAGTATTCTGCCATGCAGGGTTAGCGCACGCTAACATATATGAGTTAACGTGCGCTATCGGGTTCGATTAACGCGCCGAACGTCGTAGCGTCGTTATGTATCGGCCGATTCGACTTCGGTTGTAGCTAGCGCCGCTAGTCTTACGATAGCGTCGCTAACGGGCGGCTTAAGCGCCGCGTTACGTGAAATACGTAGCGCCGCTTCATGATCGAGCATTGTTTATTTTGAGCTTTTCGGACGTAGACCGAATTGTTGGGCCATCGTTCGACTTGAGATGATTTGTATATCATTCCTTTTGTTAAGGTTCGAGCTTGTTACGTAGATCGAAGGAGGCGGCCTTCGAGTGTGTCGAGATCATTGAAGTGTTTCGTCCTTGCCATTTTCGAGGCAAGTATCATATGTCGAGTTCGATTTATCATGCTTGTGGTTTTATTCATATTGTTGAATATGAGATGTATTTCTGAAAATTCTCGTGATATTCGTTGTTGTTTGTTCGTATTGATGAACATATTGAAATGCATATGTGTATGCATAATTGATTGATTATGGTATAAATGATCCGAGGGGGTCATGAGGATCTATGCTGAGGGCGCTGGATCGAATGTCCACCATGCGTTGGTCCGACGGGATCATCATGGGGATCTATGCTGAGGGCGCTGGATCGTTGGACGGATTTTCCACCATGCGTTGGTCCGACGGGATCATCATGGGGATCTATCTTTGAGAAGCTGGATCATTTGGATTACCTTGTATTGTGTTGATGGAATCGTGAGGATTCGCATCGTTGGATTCCGGTGGCGGAAGTCCGTTTTGCATGCTTTATGATGCGTTGATGATTTATTGTTTGACGATACTTGTACTAGCATTGTTTTGTTAACCCCTTCGGGAGTGGACATTGTTTTGATGTTCAGGTAGCCAAGGAGCGGGGAGGCAACCACAGTACCGACAGGACGATGGAATGGCTCAGTGATGTGATTGATGTTATTGTTATTGTGATTTCTCTTCTTGGTTCGTTTAGTACTCGAGTACGTCTGTTTTAATAAGGTCAATTCGATATGGTTGTATAAGTTAACTCATTTGATCGGTTGAATCAAATCTGTATTTGAACTTCAGTTGTTCGATTATATTGTTCTTACACTTCCTTTAAAATCAGCCTTGTAAATCCTTATCTAAAGGGTTTACGGCGCTGTAATTATTCCGAATATCTCGGGGTGTTAAAGAATATGGTATCGAAGCGCTAAGATTTATGGATATCTTGGCAGTCGGGTTAGTTGGGTCTGTTTACGTTATTGATTATTGGTCGTTCGTAACATCACTGCTGAGCCAGCATCGTCGTGTGGACTGTGGTTGTAAGTTTCCTAATCTCGAATACTACTGTTTTATTTAATTCACGTCTTGTAAACATTAATGGATGCACTTTGAGAAAGTTTGTCCTGGATATTGAGTATTTATGTTTACAGTATGTTGAGAGGAGGTCGTGGACGCGGGCCTTGATCGTGGGCCAGTGATAGTGGAAATGCGAGGCAAGAAGAGTCGGTATCTACTCCGAGAGATAGCCGCTAGTCGAGCGGATTCACATTCCTGGGGACACCGAGATCGGCAAATAATAATGCGAGATCCTAACGTGCGGGAGTGCTTGACAGTGATTGCCCAGATAAACCGGTTTGCTCAAGTTGTGGATCGCATGCGACGGCGATGGGACAGCGAGAATAATGTGGATAATCGGGAGATAAATGGCTTACCGAGGTGGTCAAACCGCATCCTCCGAAATTTGGACGGTTCCACCGAGACGCTTTCGTGGGATCATTGGTGAAGGAATTAGAGAAGATTTTGCGAGGATTAAGCTGTCCCAACGATAGGAAGGTTCCGGTCGCCCGGTATCTTTTGGCCGGGAGGATTTCGATTGGTGGGAGGCCATTCGACCGCAGGAGCACAATGTTGGTGGACGGAATTCAAAGTGATGATGGAGGCACAGTATTGTCCTCGTCGATTAGAGAAGCCGAGTTCGGGAGTTTTCTCACCACAAAATTGAAGCATCTGTGACGGACGTGATTAAGACTTTTAATCACCGGTGACTTATGTGCGCCACTTGGTCGGGACCGAGGTGGAGAAGATTTTCATTTTGACATGCGAATGATGCCGAAATTCAGCGGATATGTCCGGATTTGAATGTACCACCTTATGACATGATCGGGACAAGGCGTTGGCCTATGATATGAAGGAGGCAAGAGAGAAAGCGACGGAAGCAAAGAAGCGAAGGTGTCGGCAACTTCACGGAGGATAAGAGTAGCGGACCTCGCAAAGTCGATCCTCTTTTCATTCATCCAGAGACCTCCGCATCCTTCTCGAGTGGAAAGAAGTTCCGGCGGCCATCGTTTGAGACACGGGAAAGAAGTGTTACAAGCTGTGGCAAGGCGGGACATGTTCGGCGTGATTGTTTCGCGCTGCTGTGACCTATTTAGTGTGGGACGGGAAGGACATCGCGCAAAATTTTGTGGGAATGCGACCTATCTTTTGGTACTCGCACTCCGGCTCCGAGTCCGAAGGAGACGAGTGTGAACAGGACGCGGCAAAGTGGATTTCGGAGAATCTTTGGGAAGAGAGAGGCATCCAGTCTTTGGGTCTGTTCCTCCGCTTTGTCTGAAATGAGGAAATCGATGATCGGAACACAGTGTTGCATCGAGTGCGATTGAGATCCTTTTGCAACCGATTAGTGTCTTGTTCGACTAGAGCTACGCATTCTTTTATATCTTTGAACTGTGTTAATCGTTTGAAAATCTCATGCTTGTATAATTGTGAACCTTATGTTGTGGGATTACCGAGCGGAGAGAAAATTGTGGGAACACTAGAAGCCAGGGATTTCCCAGCATCTATAGAAGGAAGAGAGTGGCCATCGAATCTCATTGTAGTTGACATCTACGGTGACGATTTAATTCTCGGAGATGATTGGCTCAACCGTTATGGAGGTCATTGCAATTACGGAGAGAGTCATTTCCATCATTGCGATGACGGATCTGAACACTTATTCCGAGGATGGAGACCAGAAGCTCGGGAAAATTGATCAAAGCAATGAAAGCCGTGAAATTATCAAGCGGGGATGTCACGGACTTTGGTGCTATGCCATGAGGAAAGAGGAAGGAGTAGAGCTCTCGTCTATTTCGATTGTGAATGAGTTCCCAGATGTATTTCTGATGAACTACGGGGTTACCTCCGTAGAGGGAGTGGAATTCACTATCGAATTAGAGCACAGGCAGCTCCTATTTCCAAAGCACCATACCGCATGGCGCCAACCGAGATGTATGAACTCAAGAAGCAAGCTGGAGGAATTGTTACGAAGGGCTATATCCAACCTAGCGTTTCTCCTTGGGGAGCGCCCGTTCTCTTTGTCCGGAAGAAAAACGGATCCCTCCGACTGTGTATTGATTACAGGGAGCTCAACAAGATGACGATCAAGAATAAGTATCCTATACCTCGGATCGACGACTTGTTTGATCAACTGCAAGGGGCAAGGGTATTCTCGAAGATTGACTTGCGATCAGGATACCACCAGTTGAGAATTAAGGAATCGGATATACCGAAATCTGCTTTCAGATCCCGGTACGGGCATTATGAATTCGTAGTGATGCCGTTTGGACTTACCAATGCTCCTGCAGTATTCATGCAATTGATGAATCGGGTATTCTTGGAATACTTGGATAAATTTGTGGTCGTCTTCATTGATGACATCTTGATATATTCGAAGGACACGGAGGAGCATACCGAGCATTTGCGTGTGGTTTTAAGCACCTTGAGGAAGGAACAGCTGTACGCAAAATTTTCTAAATGCGAGTTCTGGCTTAAGGAAGTAACCTTCCTTGGGCATGTGATATCAGCCGACGGAGTTCAGGTGGACCCGAAGAAAGTCGAAGCAATCTTAGATTGGGAAGCTCCTAAAAACGTGAAAGAAGTCCGAAGCTTCTTAGGACTTGCTGGATATTATCGCCGCTTTGTAGAAGGATTTTCCAAAATTGCTCGTCCGCTCACCCAGCTGTTACAGAAAACTCAAAAGTTCGTGTGGAATGAGAAGTGCCAGGCTGGTTTTGACGAACTTAAGAGGAGGCGGCGACACCTATATTAGCGCGCCGAGAGGAATCGATGGATTCATGGTATACGACAACGCTTCAAATCGGGGTTTGGGTTGTGTGTTGATGCGAAGGATAAAGTGATTGCTTATGCTTCTCGGCAATTGAAACCGTCTGAGATTAATTACCCGACTCATGATCGGAGCTAGCAGTGTGGTCTTTGCCTTGAAAATTTGGCGACATTATTTATGCGGCACTCACTGTCGGATCTTTACAGATCATAAGAGCCTCAAGTACATCTTGATCGAGAAAGAAATAAACATGAGGCGAGAAGGTGGTGGAATTGATCAAGGATTACGACTTGGAGATTCTCTATCATCGGGAAAGCAAACGTAGTAGCCGATGCTTTGAGCCGTAAACTGTTTCTCTTGAGTGTTGGAAGCACTTACGTCCCAAACCGGTATTCAACGAGCCGATCCGCGAGGGGATTGAAGTATGGGCACCAAGAATCCAAGGGCAACTTTATGTGATGGAACTGACTTCATCACTAGTCGAGGAAATCAAGTCTAAACAATTGAACAATTCTCTGATCCTTCGATTATGTGACGAAGTAAAAGAAGGAAAGGCCCCAGGATTCGTGATACAAGACGATGGAGTTCTGAGATTTCAGAGTCGACTTTGCGTTCCCGATGATGATTTGAGACGGACAATTTTGAAGGAAGCTCATAGCGCGCCTATTCTATTCACCTGTGCAGTAGTAAGATGTATAAGGATCTAAAGCAAAACTTCTGGTGGGGGAATATGAAGAAGGACGTAGCAGAGTACGTTTCGAAGTGTTTGACTTGTCAGCAGGTTAAGATTGAACATCAGCGACCTGCTGGAATGTTAAAGCCGCTTCCGATCCCTGAATGGAAGTGGGAGGATATCTCGATGGATTTCATCACTAGTATGCCAAGGACTAGAACGGGAATGAACATGATTTGGGTTGTAGTTGATCGACTAACCAAGTCGGCTGATTTCCTGGGAATTAAAGATACATGGGGACCCGAGAGGTTGGCACGAATATTTATTGCGGAGATAGTCAGATTGCACGGGACGCCGAAGACCATTATTTCGGATCGAGATGGTCGTTTCGTGTCACACTTCTGGAAAGCAGTTCATAAGGCTTTGGGAACTGAGCTCAATTTTAGTACGGCTTATCATCCCCAAACGGACGGTCAGTCCGAAAGGACTATTCAAACTGTAGAAGACATGCTTAGAGCTTGTGCTTTGGATTGGTCAACTGATTGGGAAGTTCATCTGCCATTAGTTGAATTCACCTACAATAATAGTTGGCATGCTTCAATTAAGATGGCACCATTTGAAGCTTTGTACGGGAGAAGATGCCGATCACCCCTATGTTGGGATGATTCTTCGGAGTTGATCGGGACGGAACTGCATTGATTATTCGGACTCAAGAGAAGATAGCTTTGATTCGAGAGAGACGCTGATCGCCAGTCGACATAAGTCTTATGCGGATGTACGTCGTCGCCCTCTAGAGTTCGGCCAGGGACCATGTCTTGTTGAAGGTGTATCCTACACGAGGATTTTCCGTTTTGGGAGGAGAGGCAAGCTTAGTCGAGATATATCGGACCATTTGAGATCCTCGAGAGAGTTGGAGATTTAGCATACTGGTGGCCTTACCGCCATCGCCGAGTCACGTTCACAATGTGTTTCACGTATCTCAAGCTGCGGAAGTATGTCTGGACCCCGATCCGTCATTGATTTCGACGAGATCGAGATAGCTAATGATGGCACCTTCGAAGAGAGACCAATCAAGATACTTGAGAGCCGGATCAAACAATTGAGGAATAAACCAATACACTTGGTTAAAGTACAATGGTCACGACATGGAGTCGAAGAGGCCACTTGGGAAACGGAGGACATTATGAAGACTAGATATCCGGAGTTATTTTCATCTTAAGTTTCGGGACGAAACTTCTTTCTAGGGAGGAAGGATGTAATACCCGAGATTTCTATGTAATTGGAACTTGTGATATTGTATTAATTGTACTTTTGTCTGAGTACTATTCTCCGTATTTCATAGTCCGTTGTTGTCGAGCGTTTAATTTCATGGTTGTGATTTAAAGATTGTAAATCTGCGCATGTAGCGCACGCTACCGGCTATGTTTAGCGTGCGCTAACGTAGATTCATAGCGCACGCTACCGAGGGTCATTAGCGCACGCTATGCATGGTCAATTTGATTGAGACGTGCGGTAGGTGAGATCTGGCCGGGGGACCCCTGTCGGATCGTGTCGGATGTACCTGGATGGCTTTCGGGAAAAGCCGAGTCAACGCCTTAGCGCACGCTACAGGTATATGCATAGCGCACGCTAAGTGCTGAGTACAGTTTAGTCAGGGAGCCGTTAGCGCACGCTACGAACAGGGTCTAGCGCGCGCTAATAGCCATTTATTATAAATAGGACAGCATCCTATTCGTGATTTCAGTTCTCTCTTCTCCCATTACCCGAATTCTTACACTTAGAGCATAACTTCCTTCATCCTAAACACTTCATATCAACATCCTGATTCGTGATTGAAGATCGTATATCGTTGGAGATTGGTGTTCAAGCTTTCGGTGTCGGATTGCTTCATTTTCCTCCGTGTTCTTCACTACCTTGAGGTAGGTGATTCTTCACCAATACTAGTTGTGTTCTAAAGGATGTTGATCATGTTCATCTAGTCAGTTAGATTCGTTATTAGCCGTACATCTTGTGTTAGAAGGATGTTTTCGACGTTTCGACACTTATTCATCGTATGATCCATTGAACCTTTTTGTATGAGGATTCCTAAGCATGTTATGTACCTTCCAAACCAATCGACCAGTATATGTAGATTACCTAGTTCGTATGTTTTACGTAAGGAACCATATGTTTTGGGATTTGGAATAATTGGAACTTAGAATATTTCCTGAAGATCTTGGATGAGTTATGATGATGAGATAATTATCCGTATATTTGTGCCTCATGATCATGGAACTTCCACAACCTTATTAGCATGACAGACTTGAGGATGATTTGTTGTATCAACATAGAATTCATGAATTCACCACCTTTCAACCCAGTTTTTCCGTTAGCAGTATTCTGCCATGCAGGGTTAGCGCACGCTAACATATATGAGTTAACGTGCGCTATCGGGGTTCAGTTAACGCACGTAACGTCGTAGCGTCGTTATGTATCGGCCGATTCGAACTGTCGATTCGTAGCTAGCGCACGCTAGTCTTACACGATAGCGTCGCTAACAGGCCGGTTTAGCGCACGTTACGTGAAATACGTAGCGCGCCTTCGATCGAGCATTGTTTATTTTGAGCTTTTCGGCCGTAGACCGAATTGTTGGGCCATCGTTCGACTTGAGATGATTTGTATATCATTCCTTTTGTTAAGGTTCGAGCTTGTTACATAGATCGAAGGAGGCGGCCTTCGAGTGTGTCGAGATCATTGAAGTGTTTCGTCCTTGCCATTTTCGAGGCAAGTATCATATGTCGAGTTCGATTTATCATGCTTGTGGTTTTATTCATATTGTTGAATATGAGATGTATTTCTGAAAATTCTCGTGATATTCGTTGTTGTTTGTTCGTATTGATGAACATATTGAAATGCATATGTGTATGCATAATTGATTGATTATGGTATAAATGATCCGAGGGGGTCATGAGGATCTATGCTGAGGGCGCTGGATCGAATGTCCACCATGCGTTGGTCCGACGGGATCATCATGGGGATCTATGCTGAGGGCGCTGGATCGTTGGACGGGTTTTCCACCATGCGTTGGTCCGACGGGATCATCATGGGGATCTATGCTGAGGGCGTTGGATCGTTGGATTACCTTGTATTGTGTTGATGGAATCGTGAGGATTCGCATCGTTGGATTCCGGTGGCGGAAGTACGTTTTGCATGCTTTATGATGTGTTGATGATTTATTGTTTGACGATACTTGTACTAGCATTGTTTTGCTAACCCCTTCGGGGGTGGACATTGTTTTGATGTTCAGGTAGCCGAGGAGCGGGGAGGCAACCACAGTACCGACAGGACGATGGAATGGCTCAGTGATGTGATTGATGTTATTGTTATTGTGATTTGTCTTCTTGCTTCGTTTAGTACTCGAGTACGTCTGTTTTAACAAGGTCAATTCGATATGGTTGTATAAGTTAACTCATTTGATCGGTTGAATCAAATCTGTATTTGAACTTCAGTTGTTCGATTATATTGTTTTTACACTTCTTTAAAATCAGCCTTGTAAATCCTTATCTAAAGGGTTTACGGCGCTGTAATTATTCCGAATATCTCGGGGTGTTACACATTGGACCGCACAGCTGGCTGCCGGCTGTAGCCTTGGACTTTTGGCAGACTGCCCACGTGACCTTTAGGACGATCGCCCGCTAGGAGACAAGGCACCTCATCCCCTATATAAAGAAGGCAGACTCTCTCTCTGGCATTCTCGCATTTCACAAGAAAAACACACAACACTTGGCTTTCTCCAACTCTTGGCAACAGCTATCTTTCGGTACTTACTTCTCCCGGCCTCTCTCATCAGGCAGACGATCGGCAGGGACGAAGAACACCGAGCTTCGCTCAAGAGCCGGATAAATAGAGTCTTTTTACACTCATTGTATTTAGATTTCTCTCATTAATACTTGTATCCACGAATATTTGTGTTAATAACATCTCGCGAGAGCATTCAAGCCCGGGCCTAACAAACCCGGCAAATCTTGTATTATTTATCTTCTCTCAGAAGTGCTCCCGCAATTGTTGTTTGTTGTCCGTCTCCAGCAGTATATAATCTTCGGATAGATATTTTGGGCAACAACACCATTTTGGGGAAATTCTTGTTAAGGATTTCAGGTTATGATTATCTGGACGAGCGAGCACCGGGACAGTACGAGGATGTTGGCCAGGGTCGTTGACACGTGCATCTGGGTCTTCTTACTTTCTTTCATTTACTTCGATTTGGTTGTCTCCCACTTTTATAAACTTATAGATTGTACTCGCGAGTACTTAGGCTTTTCATTTTAAACTCTGTTTTGTACTATTTTAAATTGTTACATTGTCGGTTGATGTTTAATTCGCCGGTTGCTCCGGGCGTATTTTCATATGTCATATTATTTAAATGTGTATCCTCGCTAACCGAGACGGTTAGTCGATTGGTGTTCTCTTGTTGTAGCCTGGTGGGTCCCATGTAGGGGTCCACGGCGCTGTAATATACTCCGATTGTCTCGGGGTGTTACACAAAATGGTATCAGAGCACTAGGTTTATGGATACCTAGGCTTGTTGGTTATTTGGGTCTACTCGTGGTTGTTTTGCACATTGTCACACCGCTGCCAGCATCTCAGTACTTCCAGTGCTCGTAAGTTTTCTTATTCGGCCCTTCTGTTTCTTGCATCGTATTTCCACTTTTGAATTGTAGTTGCTTTTCCTCCCTTACTGATTATCGATATACTTCTGTTATCTCTTAACACCAGTATGGATGCCAGAAGAAACCGTGGTCGTGGTCGTGGTCGTGGACGCGGCTGAGGACGTGGTGTAACACCCCCGATATATTCGGGAATATTACAGCGCCGTAAATCCTTTACATAAGGATTTACAAGGCTGAAGAATTGAACAAGTATAAAAGGGTACTGACGAATGGAAATAACGGAATTACAGTACATCAGTTCTGACCAAATACAGAAATAGTACAATTGTTCAACAGAACTCAATAGTACATCACCAAATTCAAATCATCACAAACGACTTCGTACTCGAGTACTTATTGAAATAACGAATAAACAATAGATAAATAAACCCAGTCGGGACATCACTCTGCACCCTCGTCGTCATACAGTTCCAGTGGTTGTTTCCCCGCTCTCCTGGATCCTGAACATACACAAATGTTCACCCCCGAAGGGGTTAGCACAACGATGCTAGTACAAGTACAATAATCATACAACAGTGATATAATCAACAATTATATCATAACAAGTTTCTCCAACGAAAATATCCACAACACATATCATATCATAACATTTCCAACATACAGATGGTATTCCAACGATCCAGCGCACACAGCTATAGATTCCCATGATGATCCCGTCGGACCAACACATGGTGGAACTACCTGTCCAACGATCCAGCGCACACAGCTATAGATTCCCATGATGATTCCCGTCGGATCAACGCATGGTGGACATATATACACAACATTACACGATACAATCATAATTGTCATAATACAAACAATTCTAATTAGAGTACTTGCCTCGGTTCGTTGACAAGAATAAACTTCCACGAATATCAAAATACTCGAAGGTCGTCCCCTTCGATCAATCACGTGTTAAGCTCGAACCTTAACAAAAGAAATAGTACAGAATTCATTTCGTAAATGCGAGCGTCTAACAATTCAACAATTACGGTAGGAAGTCCTTAATATGCAATGCTGCGGATAGATTAACGCACGCTACGAATCATATGTAGCGTACATTAATGCTACTCGTTAGCGTCGCGCGATACACACCGCCTAGCGTCGCTAACCCGGCGTTATCGATTGCCTCATCGATCACCGCCGTGACTTCGGTGATGATTTAACGCACGCTAAGTCCAAACTTTGCGTCGCTAAATGTACTCGATAGCGCCACGTTAAATCTCGTATATTAGCGCACGCTAATAGTGCATGGCGATTCAACGGAGGGCGTGATTTACACAAATAGTGATGAAGTAAGCGAATTCTTCAGTGATTTGATGTTTGTTATCTGTCTTCATGTTATGTTCATAACCTTTATGAATGTTCTCCAGGATAATATCAACTTCAAGATGCAAATATACGTATAATCATCATGACACCATAATCCATCTTGATTACAATTCTCATGCGAAGTTGGTGATCTCCGGTTGATGTAATAGATTCTACTATCATTATACATATTCAGACTTCATCTTGAGGTGAACTAACAATTCCAACTTATACGAAAGAATATTTCCTAAGATGATTCTTCCTTTAAGTTCTTATAACATTTCTCCAAATCATGATCACAAAGATAACATAACTTTATACGGATTGTTAACTTCAGAATATTTCTCTCATCATTTGAAGTACTAGGATTCCAACCTCAAGGTTCCAACAATAATATCTTAATTGTAGACATTCCAATCTTCTAAACATGATGTTGTTGAATAATTCACTAATGAAATTCAATACCTCGTTAATATGATCATCGTATCCATTGGAAATCCAAATCTAAGACTGGTGATAGGTTGAACATACCTTAATATGCCGAAATCACTGAACCACGAGGTATAATCCGACTCCGGTTGGTTATGTGCCACTCCAAGGTGTTACTTCTCTTCAATGATCACTCACAAGTGATACTCAATCATTCAATGGTCACTAATATATGTTCTAAGTGTTTAGAAGGGAAATTCTTGCTCTCTGGACTCTCAAAGATGTAGTATAGACGAAGGAAATGAAAGCCAAAGTGGTTGTTGTCCCATTTATAATATTCTGCATTATTGACAAGTTAGCGCACGCTACTAAGCATCCCTTAGCGTGCGCTAATAATGGTTGACTTCAGAATTTGTCCGGGTGCGTCAGCGGGAATCTTATCCGGACCCATGTCCCGGCTGGCGCATGTGTTAGCCGTCCCGCTCAATAATTGAGTTCTTAGCGCACGCAACTCCTATCTTCATAGCGTGCGCTAATAATGGCCCGATAGCGCGCGTTAAGATACATTCTTAGCGTGCGCTATCACGAGGTTGCTTGAGCAATTTTGCAAGTTTCTATACTTATGTATAATGATATCAATGCATGAAATATCATACTCCAATAATCAAAATCACCAATCCGAATAATACATGGTTTGAATACAGATGAAATACACTGTAATAAATCCGGATATTACATACTCTCCTACTAAAAAGGAGTTTCGTCCCGAAACTCAAGACGAAAATAACTCGGGATATCTAGACTTCATATCAGCTTCCGTTTCCCAGGTGGCTTCTTCCGTTCCGTGTCGTGACCACTGAACTTTGACCAAAACGATTGGTTTGTTCCTCAGCTGTTTAACTCGACTCTCGAGTATCTTGACCGGTCTTTCTTCAAACGTCCCATCCTGCGCGACTTCGATCTCGCCGAAATCAATGATATGACTGGGATCTGGTATATACCTCCGTAACTGGGATACGTGGAACACGTTATGAACATGGCACAATGACGGCGGCAATGCAAATCTGTATGCCAACTCCCCAACTCTCTCGAGGATCTCAAATGGTCCGATATATCTCGGACTCAGCTTTCCTTTCCTTCCGAAACGAAAGATTCCCCGAGTAGGAGAAACCTTCAAAAGTACGTGATCTCGATCGAACTCCAATGGCGCGGCGTGCGTCCGCATAAGATTCTGGCGACTGCAGGCGGTTAATAGCCTTTCACGAATCAAGGCTATCTTCTCTCGAGTCTACTCGATCAACTCGCAGTTACTGTTCGATCAAGTCCGATGAATCGTCCCAAAGATAGGGCGATCTGCATCTCCTTCCGTACAATGCCTCAAATGGTGCCATCTTAATGGAAGCATGCCAACTATTGTTGTAGGTAAATTCAATCAACGGTAGATGAACTTCCCAATCGTTTGACCAATCTAAGGCACAGGCCCTTAGCATGTCTTCCACCGTTTGTATAGTTCTCTCAGTTGTCCGTCGATCTGCGGGTGATAAGTCAGATGAAGTTCAATTCGGTCCCCAGGGCCTTATGAACTGCTTTCCAAAAGTGAGACACAAAACGGCCGTCTCGATCAGAAACAATGGTCTTCGGCGTACCATGCAATCGAACTATCTCCGAAATAAATACTCGTGCCAACCTCTCTGGTCCCCACATATCCTTAATGCCTAGAAAATGAGCCGATTTGGTTAAACGATCAACTATCACCCAAATCATGTTCATTCCTGTCATGGTTTTCGGCATATTAGTGATAAAGTCCATTGATATGTCCTCCCACTTCCATTCAGGAATCGGGAGCGGCTTCAACATTCCAGCAGGCCGTTGATGCTCGATCTTAACCTGCTGACAAGTCAAGCATTTCGAAACATAGTCCGCTACGTCTTTCTTCATGTTGCCCCACCAGAATTTCTGCTTCAAGTCCTTATACATTTTACTGGTGCCCGGGTGGATAGAATAGGGCGAACTATGAGCTTCCTTCATAATCGTCTATTTCAGAACATCAACATCGGGAACGCAGAGTCGGTTCTGAAATCTCAAAACTCCATCGTCATGAATTATGAATCCGGGGGCCTTTCCTTTGATCACTTCATCACGTAACCGAATCATCAGAGGATCATCTGCCTGTTTAGATTTGATTCCTTCGGTTAATGATGAAGTTATCTCCATCACGCACAGTTGTCCTTGGACTCTTTGTAACCATACTTCAATCCCTTCACGAATCATCTCTCGTTGAAGGCTAAGTTGGGATGTCAGCGTTTCCAGCATCTGAATAGAGACAGGCTTGCGGCTAAGTGCATCGGCCACTACATTCGCTTTGCCTGGATGATATAAAATCTCCAAGTCATAGTCCTTAATCAGTTCTAACCATCTTCTTTGCCGCATGTTCAACTCTTTCTGACTGAATATGTACTTGAGACTCTTATGATCTGTAAAGATCTGACAGTGAGTCCCATACAGATAATGTCTCCAGATCTTCAAAGCAAAAACTACTGCTGCTAGCTCCAAATCATGTGTCGGGTAATTCACTTCATAAGGTTTCAGTTGTCGCGATGCATAAGCGATCACCTTATCATTCTGCATCAACACGCACCCAAGTCCTTGGTTCGAAGCATCACTGTAAACTATGAATCCTCCAGTTCCCTGCGGAAGTGATAGAATCGGTGCTGTCATCAATCTCTTCTTTAACTCATCAAAACTAATCTGACACAATTCATTCCACTCAAACTTTTGGGTTTTCTGCAGAAGTCGAGTAAGTGGGCAGGAAATTTTTGAAAACCCTTCCACGAATCGACGATAGTATCCAGCAAGTCCCAAGAAGCTTCGGACCTCTTTCACGTTCTTTGGAGGCTCCCAGTTCATAATTGCTTCGATCTTCTGAGGATCTACTCGGACTCCTTCAGCTGACACCACATAGCCGAGGAACATTACTTCCTTTAGCCAGAATTCACACTTAGAAAGTTTGGCGTACAATTGTTCGTTTCTCAAAAGTTCCAATACAATCCGCAAATGCTGCGCATGTTCTTCCGGACTCTTAGAATACACCAGAATGTCATCAATAAACACGACCACAAATTTATCCAAAAATTCAATGAACACACGGTTCATTAATTGCATAAATACAGCAGGTGCGTTAGTGAGACCAAACGGCATCACTACAAACTCATAATGTCCGTAGCGAGTTCTGAACGCTGATTTCGGAACGTCGGATTCATAATGTCCCAACTGGCATGTAGTTGGGACCTCCTCCTTCATATCATTCCACCAGAAATTCCTCCTCAGGTCCTTGTACATCTTACTCGAACCAGGATGAATAGAGTAAGGCGTAGCATGGGCCTCCCGCAAAATACTCTGGCTCAACTCTGAGTCGTTCGGCACACAAAGCC
The DNA here is from genome assembly GCA_033398695.1 of Orobanche coerulescens. Taxonomy (NCBI): domain Eukaryota; kingdom Viridiplantae; phylum Streptophyta; class Magnoliopsida; order Lamiales; family Orobanchaceae; genus Orobanche; species Orobanche coerulescens. Next base: position 92,084,151 of record CM065814.1, read on the forward strand.
GACTCTGGAATCTCAAAACACCATCCTCATGAATCATAAACCCAGGAGAGTTTCCCTTAAGAACGTTCTCTCGGATTTGAGTAATCATCGAATCCTCTAACTGCTTCAGCTTAATTTCATCGATCAAAGACGACGAAATCTCTAAAGCACAAAGTTGCCCGACAGCTCTAGGCAACAAAACTTCAACATCTAATTCGATCAAAGCCCGCCGAATCTCAGATTGAGACGTAAGGATCTCAAGCGTTCGCAACGTAACCGATTTTCGACTCAAGGCGTCGGCCACGACGTTCGCCTTGCCCGGATGATAAAGGATTTCGAGGTCATAATCCTTAATCAACTCTAACCACCTCCTCTGCCTCATATTCAACTCCTGCTGAGTAAATATGTATTTCAGACTTTTATGATCGGTAAAAATCTGACATGCAAAGACGAAAAGATAGTGACGCCAAATCTTGAGCGCAAAAACAACTGCCGCTAACTCCAAATCGTGAGTAGGGTAGTTAAGCTCATACGGCCTCAACTGTCTCGACGCATATGCAATGGTCTTGCCGTGCTGCATCAATACACACCCAAGACCCTGACCCGAAGCATCACTGTAAACATCAAAACCCTCGTTGCCACACAGCAACGCTAAGACCGGGGCTGAAGTCAAATGCCTCTTCAGCTCCTCGAAACTCGACTGTCTCTCATTATTCCAGATGAACTTCTCAGACTTCTGGAGCAGCTGCGTAAGCGGCCGAGCTAGTTTCGAGAAACCCTCGACGAACCTACGGTAGTAGCCAGCCAAACCCAAGAAACTACGGATCTCCTTCACATTCTTGGGCGGTGCCCAATCCAACACTGCCTCAATTTTCTGCGGATCCACACGAACCCCCTCGGCTGAAATCACGTGACCCAAAAACATCACTTCCTTCAGCCAGAACTCACATTTCGAGAACTTTGCACAGAGTTGCTCGGTCCTCAAAATGTCTAACACCACCCGCAAATGATTGGCATGCTCTTCTTCGCTCCTCGAATAAACAAGAATATCGTCAATGAAGACGACGACACACTTATCCAAATACTCGATAAAGACTTTGTTCATCAATTGCATGAACACTGCCGGCGCATTAGTTAACCCGAAAGGCATAACTACAAACTCATAATGTCCGTATCTCGTCCGAAAAGCTGTTTTCGGTACATCGGACTCCCTCACCCGGAGCTGATAGTACCCCGATCTCAAATCAATCTTCGAGAATACCGCGGCTCCCTGCAACTGATCAAACAAGTCATCAATTCTAGGCAAAGGATACTTGTTCTTGATGGTCACCTTGTTTAGTTCATGATAGTCGATGCACAAACGCAGTGAACCATCCTTCTTTCGCACAAACAGGACCGGCGCTGTAATACCCGGTTGAAATTCATGTCATTTCAAATCTCTTCATTTTGCGAATCGTGTTTTTGTTGGGCGAACCTTTGAAATCGTTGCTTGGAACCACCGTTTTGGGGTTTCCGTACTTCCATTTCGTGTTATTGAGTCCCCGATATTAAGAACTAGAGTAGAACCGTGAGGTTTTATATCAAGAGAGAAAATAAAACTTGTCTTCATAATTCTTCATCATTTTCTTGAAGAATATTGAGAGAGTGATTTTATTTTTCACTTGGAGTGATAAATAAAATTAATAAATTCTGACTACCTCGTTCTAGCCGTATCTTTAGAAGATAACAAGGTAGGAGTTATTTTGGTCGACTTCCGGCGCGTGGCAAGTAGAGGCACGGTGCTTCGGTGCTCGGGATTTCAAAAGGCTTGGCGAATCAGATTCGTGGAGGAAGCACCCATTTAATCAACGGACTACGAGGGTATGATTTCTAATCTTTCTTGTGATTTCGTTTATATATTCGTATATACGTAGCTCGATCGATCCTCGTAGGGATTCAGATCGAATTAATTTTCGTTTTACCGCTTCCGCTGGGACTTCGTTTCAGGCACGGAATCCCAACAGTGGTATCGGAGCGTAGGTCTTGCGATCGTATATGCGATATATAGCATTTGAAATGCTTGATTAAATGATTAGTGATTTGGAATCACGACCGTTTAATTAGTTGTTTTAATTGTTCGTCTAAAATTTAATTTTTCCATGTTTTTATGTTACTATATAAATCAATTTTATTTATTAAAACTGAATTATATGGGTAATCTTAAAATTAAAAAAATATAATTTTTGAAATCGGGACGAAAAAGAGTCGGAAAATTGCCTGCCAGGGATCGGCTGCATTTGCCGGCTGCCAAAGGGTCTTTGGACATTGTCGGGCAGCTTGTTTCCTGCACTGGGCAGATCAACCCCTCGGCTAAGGACCGGCTATGATGCCGGACCACGGGCTAGGCCCGGGCGATTTTATTTCGATTCTGTTTTGTGTTTATGTTTCATTATAATAATTTCCGACAATTAAATTAGATTTAATTTGACTAAATAAAATACTTGGTGTTTTATTTTGAGGAAATTTATTATTGTGAAATATTTATCATCCAGTTTATACGAACGAACTAAAACTACTATGCTTGTGAATTAATTGGATTATTTCTAATAGATGGTTATTTTTTTTATATTGGTTGGATCAATATTTTTAATGTGTAATCCATTTATTTAGTATTTATTGGATGAATGCTTTTGAATGGGGATGTGGTTCATGTACTTAGTTTTGAATCATTTAGTTTTATTCTATCGGGTTGTAAAGGCCGTTTTGAGCCTATTTATTTTACTAGAATTATTTGTATATAGGATGCAATTTTTCAATGTAAAATTTATATGTAATGACGAAGACCGGAGGAAGATCCGTTCGAGAAGACGAAGATTCAAGACGAAGACTTGTAATTAGATTACTAAGTTTTTAATTCTAGGAACGGTCCATGAACCACATGTTGGTAGCAACTAGGTTGTGAATGGTTGTTCATATTGTATGAATGCAACAAATGCGCTTAAATGAATTAATGTGCAACGTGTAACATTAATCGCGAAAATTCTCCCACGACAAATTATTAAGTTTATAAGGTTTCAAGTTTTCCTTCCCTCCATCGAGCTTTCGGGAAATTGAAATCCAAACTGGATGTGCTATGCTTCCGAGTTACCGGGGTAGTCATTCGGGGAGGACGGATAAATTACCGTGAGCGCATTGGATGCCTTCGGTTGGAGCAAATTTTATCCCTAGAAACCTGATAGGTTGCCGGATAAGATTCAATTGTGAAACTTATTTGCGTCGATGGTATAAACTTAACTTGTTCACGAACCATAGAAACCGTATAGGTTGAGGGGAGTGAACAAGGGGAAAAAGAAGATCGAATCATCCATTAGATGGGTTGGTGTTGGACACCACTTTATGAAATTAATAGACTAGAAACTTGTTCGATTGCCCTCTATTAAGATTTATAAAGAACTCGATCAACACTATGAAGTAGAGCGACGATACTTCCGGATTTCACAATGGAGTGTGTTATTCCGATAAAAATAGTGGGAGCGGGGTAATAAGAATAGAAAAGACCTTAATTCTATACTCAGAACATAATTAAACGAGTCACTAATTAATCTATCGTACTTAATGCAGACACAACTCTCAATATAATAATGAACCCACTCGCAATTCTACTCGAAAAGAACACCTTAATCGGACCTAACTTCGTGGATTGGCTCCAAAATCTGATGATTGTCCTCAATATAGAGGCACTGGGATACGTCTTGGAGACGGACATTCCGGCGCCTCCTGTGCAGACCAGAGCCAATCAGGAAGAGATTGGAAACCACGAAAAGTGGGTTAAAGATGACGTAAAAGTCCGTGCTTACATGATGGCTTCTATATCTAATGAGCTTCAGAGAGCTCATGAGAAAATGACTTCTGCTAGGCAGATTCTATCTCACTTAACTGAGCTTTATGGTGAGCACTGTAATCGCTAGATATGAGATATCCAAGCAACTGTTCGGTGCAAGGATGAAGGAAGGTGATAAGGTTGGGGAACACGTCCTCAAAATGATATCTATGATCGAGAGATTGGAGGCTCTTGATTTTAAAATGGATACTTCTCTCCAAACCGACCTTATCCTTCAGTATTTTCCTGATTCATTCTTACAGTTTGTTATGAACTTCAACTGCAATGAGATTACATGTAACTTAGCTGGGATAATGAACAAACTGGTAACCGCTCACTCTGAGATGAAGACTCCGCAGATGAAGGAGTCTGCCCTTGTGATTTCTTCTGGAACTCAAAGGTCTAAGAATAAGAAGAAAAAGACCAAGAAGTAGACTAGACCACAAGTTAAGGACCTAGGGTAAGGGCAAGTCCCCGACGGTTCCGAAGAACAAGAAGAAGAAGGATGCCTGTCTCAAGTGCGGTGAGCTGGGCCACTGGGCTAGAGACTGTTCGATTCTTCATGGAACTTCAGGTGCAGAACTTTTAGTTTTGGAAACAAATTGTTGCACTCTTTGTATTTTCTACTTCTGAATCTTTGGATTAAGTGCTAGTTCTCATATTTGTACCATGAATCAGGATCTGGAACATAGTAGGAAGCTTGGAGCTGGAGAAGTTATGATCACAATCGGAAGCGGGCATAGTGTCGAGGCAACCGACATAGGATCACTTCTTTTGAGTTTAGAATCCGGCTTTGTTTTGACTTTAGACGATGTACTTGTTTTGCCCAAGGGGCATAAAAACATTGTATCCATTCCGGTTATGGACCGAAAAGGTTTTTCATTTGTCATTGGTGATGGTTCCTGCAAAATTTATTTCAGAAATAAACTAGTGGGCACTGCTACATTGTTAAATGGATTGTATCATCTAAATCTCAGCAACAAAGTAGTTGTGAATACTATGACTAGAAAACGTGGTAGGGATGAAACCAATCAAGTTTTGAAATGATATCTAAGACTTGGTCATGTTGGTCAGACCAAGGTTTACAAGATGGAAGATGGACTTATGGGTCCATTAGGATCGGATCCCTTTCCTACTTGTGAATCTTGCCTTAAAGGCAAAGTGACTAAGTCCCCATTCACAGGGACTTTTGAAAGAGCCGCTGATAAACTGGGATTAATCCATACCGACGTAGATGGTGCGTTGGAAGCGGACGTGACGGATATGAATATTTCATTTAGATTACTGATGATCATACAGGTATGGTTATGTATATTTAATGAAACATAAATCCGAGGCCTTTGATAAATTCCAGGAATTCAAGGCCCTAGTCGAGAAACAAACTGGTAATCATATCAAAGCACTTTGGTCGGACCGAGATGACGAGTATATGAGTACGGAGTTTGACGAGTTCCTTAAGGAACATGGAATAGTTTCACAACTAACACCTCCAGGTACTCCTGAGTTAAATGGTGTGTCAGAAATAAGGAACCGGACCTTGTTGAACATGGTCCGTTCCATGCTGGGCTATACTGACTTACCGATTTACCTGTGGGGGTATGCACTCCTAACTGCCACTTACATCTTGAACAGATGTCCTTCAAAATACATTCACAAAACTCCACATGAGATGTGGGAGGGCAGGAAACCAAGTCTTAATCATATTAGGATTTGGGGATGTCCTGCCCATGCCAAGAAGACTAAGGTGGAGAAGTTGGAAGCTAGGTCCGCTAAGGGACGTTTAATTGGATTCCCATCTGGGATGATGGGATATCTACTCTACATGCCCGAAGATCGAAAGATCGTTCTTGCTTTACAAGCACACTTCCTGGAAGATGAGTTCATTCAGGAAGGCAGAACAGGCAGAAGTATTTCTTTAGAAGAATACATTGAAACTCCTCGGGAGACACCTGTGCAAGAAACTGGAACCGAACCTTCTGAAACACAAGTACAACCACCTCGTAGGTCTAGTAGGGTGTCTTATTTACCTGAGAGATATGGGCTTCTGCACTTGGAGGAACTGGGTCTCCATGAGGTTCCAAGTGATAGCCAAGAGACTGACCCAACGACCTATGACCATGCGATAATGGATGTAGACTCCGCGAAATGACGTGAAGCTATGGAAGCTGAGATAGACTCTATGCATGTCAATCAGGTCTGGACTCTAGTAGACCGCCCCAAGGGCATAGTGCCTATTGGGAACGAGTGGATCTACAAGAGAAAGAATAATGGTGATGGCAAGGTTGACGCCAATGTGGCAAAGGGTTATACCCAGAAAGAAGGGATCGACTACCACGATACTTTCTCGCCTGTAGCTATGATCAAGTCTATTCGCATGATGATTGCTATAGCTGCCTACCACGATTATGAGATATGGCAAATGGACGTAAAGACGGATTTCCTTAATGGATTCCTCGAGGAGGAAATCTATATGGAGCAGCCTAAAGGCTTTGGGTCCGAAGTCGATATTCAGAAAGTGTGCAAGCTTTAGCGTTCCATTTATGGACTGAAACAAGCATCGCATAGTTGGAACCTTCATTTTGACGAGGTGGTAAAAGAGTTTGACTTCGTGCAAAATGAAGAGGAACCTTGTGTATACAAGAGGGTTAGTGGGAGAAAGATCGCATTCTTAGTACTATATGTAGATGCATTCTACTAATAGGAAATGATGTGGGAATGCTCAGTTCTGTCAAAGCTTGGCTTTCGAGTAATTTCTCCATGAAAGACTGTTGGGATTCGGTGCCTAAATCGAAGGCCCAGCGGAAGCGGTAAAACAAAAACTAATTCGATCTGAATCCCTACAAGGATCGATCGAGCTACGTATATACAAATATATAAACGAAATACAAGAGATACGAGAAACATACCCTCATAGTCCGTTGATTAAATGGTAACCTTCTCTTGAGCTATTCCCCAAGCTTTAGATTGATCTCTACGAACCCAATTCGCTCCAAGCCCTTGGATGATCCAACGTCGAAAACACAACGCCTCTACTTGCCACGCGCTGGAGAAACGAACGGAACGATAATCACTTTGCTATCCTCCAAGGATACGGCTAGAGCTAGGTGATGAAGCTTTCTTATCAAGATTACAACACTCAAAGTGTTTAATCTTTATCTCTTAATGATTTCTTGATTTTTCTCCAAGAACAACCAAGAACAAAAGAAGAAGAAGATGAAGACTAAAGAGAAAACAATTTTCTCTCTCTCTCTCAAACTCAAAACCCACGTATGGAATGGCTTCCCAAAAGTTGAGTGAAGTGAGATCAAAGTCATCTTCCCATTCTTATTCAATCCAAATAAATCAAATCATATCACATGAGATTCCCCCACCAAGTCATAATCATCTATTAATAAAATGGAATTGAAGACTTGGTGGAAAGTAGGTGGAAGGGGGGCAGCCATCTAGAAGGTATCGGACGAGTTCGATCCGTTTTGAACTCCTGTGAGTCTAAACAGATAAACTCCGATTCCGTTCCAATATATTTATATCGATTAATTAATCAAATTAATTAATAATATCAAATACATAATAACATAATTAATTTCTCCAAGAAATAATTATATTTATGAATTAAATTAATCACCCAGTGATTTATTTAATTCATTAGGCTGTAAATTAATTTATCTAATAAATTAATTTAGACATCCAATGTCCCAAAATCAATTAGACATCCAATGTCCAATAAATTAGATATCCAATATGTAATATTAATAATGAGAGAATAAGCTCGATTCATTCCATCGTCAATACTATTGCGCGACTCGGTAGGTCCGTCTCAGTCAGCAATGGGAGGAACCAAAGAGTAGTAGCACCACCTAGCCAGCCTGGCGGCCTACATTGTACCCCAACTGAGAACGAATGATGGGATCATTCAAGAACCATTCTGTCGTGAATACCAATAAACGTATAAACCCTTCTTCCAAATGTCCCGATCAAGTTATAAGGTCACGGTCAGTCAAACCCCACCTGTACTCGACGCTATGCATGTGTTAATGCAAATCGAGATCATCGAGCTCTCGTGTATCCAATATAACTAGCTCCAATGCTTTGGCCAAAGACTTATGATCTCATCTGCCAATAACCGCATAGGACATATAACCCGCTCACTAACGGGAGAAAGAATTCTATCTTGGTATTCAGTAGGACCTGCTACTTGCCCATCAAGATGCACGTCGAGGTTGACCCCCGCCTTCCGGTTTACAGGGTCGAACTACTCTAATGAAAATCTTGACGTCACAAGAACATCCCTACTAAATCCTCAAGTTGAAGGTTCACGAATACCTATCACAACCTTTCGATTCCGTCCTTGACTGTCCCGGAGTGAAATCCGTATGACGAATCGAGGGTGAGTCGGTTCAAGTATACTAATCCAATTTGCATACCTATAACGTGTGCTCCCACTAACCATTAGCGTTTGACAGGCACTCTCCATGTCAAAGAACACGTCATACAAGTCTTCACATAAACTTAACGCCCAGTCAAGTTTCATCGACTTGCGAACGATCAAGTATTTGAGCTATAAACTTTTCCAGTGCCGACTCCCTTATCTAATAAAGAGCGGAATGTTTTACTCTCAAATACACGGACTAGTTTCTATATGTATATTTACGAGTTAGGAATGCCAGTAACTACTAGTAAATAAAGAAACATCCATTGCGTTATATTAGTGATTTACATAATTACAAGTACAATGCCCTCACTCAATCATCCTCTGAGTGGCATTCTAGGGCATACTCCCAACAATCTCCCACTTGCACTCAATGCCACATACTATGGTATCTAATACCCATGTTCTCCAGATGACACACTAAGCTAATCTGAGAAAGTGGCTTGGTCAGTAGATCAGCGACGTAGTCGACTGACTCTACTCTATGCAGCACAATGTATCTCTTTGCAAACAAATGCTCTTACGAGATGATACTCTCTCTCAATATGTTTGGTACTGTTGTGAAACCTCGGATCCTAAGCCTGTGCTACCTCTATAGCAGCGCTGCACAAGGTGTCACGTGAAGTTTACCCAGTAACTTCTAAATTCTTCGTTTGGAGGCCTCCGAGGCCGCTTTAGAAATCAGATTTCTAAATCACCTTACCGGATGGCACCTTTGGAGATGCAGGAATTGAAGACTCAGTTGGGAGAACTTTTGGAAAAAGGGTACATCAGACCGAGCGCTTCGCCTTGGGGCGCGCCTGTTCTCTTCGTGAGGAAGAAAGATGGTTCACTATGTTTGTGCATCGACTACCGTGAGCTGAATAAAGTAACCATCAAGAATAAATATCCTTTGCCTCGTATAGACGATTTATTTGATCAATTGCAAGGAGCTGCGGTTTTCTCGAAGATTGATTTAAGATCCGGGTATTATCAACTCAGGGTGAGGGAGTTCGATGATCCGAAGACGGCATTTCGGACGAGATATGGGCATTATGAATTTGTAGTTATGCCCTTTGGGTTGACAAATGCGCCGGCAGTATTCATGCAGTTAATGAATAAAATATTCATCGAGTACCTCGACAGGTGTGTAGTCGTCTTTATTGACGACATCGGGGAAACAATAACACGAAATGGAAGTACGGAAACCCCAAAACGGTGGTTCCAAGCAACGATTTCAAAGGTTCGCCCAACAAAAACACGATTCGCAAAATGAAGAGATTTGAAATGACATGAATTTCAACCGGGTATTACAGCGCCGGTCCTGTTTGTGCGAAAGAAGGATGGTTCACTGCGTTTGTGCATCGACTATCATGAACTAAACAAGGTGACCATCAAGAACAAGTATCCTTTGCCTAGAATTGATGACTTGTTCGATCAGTTGCAGGGAGCCGCGGTATTCTCGAAGATTGATTTGAGATCGGGGTACTATCAGCTCCGGGTGAGGGAGTCCGATGTACCGAAAACAGCTTTTCGGACGAGATACGGACATTATGAGTTTGTAGTTATGCCTTTCGGGTTAACTAATGCGCCGGCAGTGTTCATGCAATTGATGAACAAAGTCTTTATCGAGTATTTGGATAAGTGTGTCGTCGTCTTCATTGACGATATTCTTGTTTATTCGAGGAGCGAAGAAGAGCATGCCAATCATTTGCGGGTGGTGTTAGACATTTTGAGGACCGAGCAACTCTGTGCAAAGTTCTCGAAATGTGAGTTCTGGCTGAAGGAAGTGATGTTTTTGGGTCACGTGATTTCAGCCGAGGGGGTTCGTGTGGATCCGCAGAAAATTGAGGCAGTGTTGGATTGGGCACCGCCCAAGAATGTGAAGGAGATCCGTAGTTTCTTGGGTTTGGCTGGCTACTACCGTAGGTTCGTCGAGGGTTTCTCGAAACTAGCTCGGCCGCTTACGCAGCTGCTCCAGAAGTCTGAGAAGTTCGTCTGGAATAATGAGAGACAGTCGAGTTTCGAGGAGCTGAAGAGGCATTTGACTTCAGCCCCGGTCTTAGCGTTGCTGTGTGGCAACGAGGGTTTTGATGTTTACAGTGATGCTTCGGGTCAGGGTCTTGGGTGTGTATTGATGCAGCACGGCAAGACCATTGCATATGCGTCGAGACAGTTGAGGCCGTATGAGCTTAACTACCCTACTCACGATTTGGAGTTAGCGGCAGTTGTTTTTGCGCTCAAGATTTGGCGTCACTATCTTTTCGGCTTTGCATGTCAGATTTTTACCGATCATAAAAGTCTGAAATACATATTTACTCAGCAGGAGTTGAATATGAGGCAGAGGAGGTGGTTAGAGTTGATTAAGGATTATGACCTCGAAATCCTTTATCATCCGGGCAAGGCGAACGTCGTGGCCGACGCCTTGAGTCGAAAATCGGTTACGTTGCGAACGCTTGAGATCCTTACGTCTCAATTTGAGATTCGGCGGGCTTTGATCGAATTAGATGTTGAAGTTTTGTTGCCTAGAGCTGTCGGGCAACTTTGTGCTTTAGAGATTTCGTCGTCTTTGATCGATGAAATTAAGCTGAAGCAGTTAGAGGATTCGATGATTACTCAAATCCGAGAGAACGTTCTTAAGGGAAAGTCTCCTGGGTTTATGATTCATGAGGATGGTGTTTTGAGATTCCAGAGTCGGCTTTGTGTGCCGAACGACTCAGAGTTGAGCCAGAGTATTTTGCGGGAGGCCCATGCTACGCCTTACTCTATTCATCCTGGTTCGAGTAAGATGTACAAGGACCTGAGGAGGAATTTCTGGTGGAATGATATGAAGGAGGAGGTCGCACAGTTTGTAGCGAGATGTTTGACTTGCCAGCAGGTCAAAATCGAGCATCAGCGACCAGCCGGGTTATTACAGTCACTTCACGTCCCGGAATGAAAATGGGAAGACATATCTATGGACTTCATTACGAGTTTGCCGAGATCGAGATCGGGCATGAATATGGTTTGGGTGATTGTTGATCGCCTGACCAAGTCGGTATGCCGAGATCGAAAGATCGTTGTTGCTTTGCATGCACACTTCCTGGAAGAAGAGTTCATTCAGGAAGGCGGAGCACGTAGAAATATTTCTTTGGAAGAATACAATGAAACTCCTCAGAAGACACCTGTGCAAGAAAATGGGACCGAACCTTCTGAAACACAAGTACAACCACCTCGTATGTCCAGTAGGGTATCTCATTTACCTGAGAGGTATAGTTTTATGCACTTGGAGGAACTGGGTTTCCACGAGGTTCCAGGTGATAAACAAGAGATCGACCTGCGACCAATGACCTAGTAATGGTGGATGTAGACTCCATGATATAGACTGTAACAGTCTTCATGTAGTTGGGACCTTCGTTTTGACGAGGCAGTCAAAGAGTTTGACTTCGTACAAAATGAAGAGGAATCTTGTGTATACAATAGGGTTAGTGGGATCAAGATCGCATTCTTGGTACTATGTGTAGATGACATTCTACTAATAGGAAATGATGTGGGAATGCTCAGTTCTGTGAAAGCTTGGCTTTCGAGTAATTTCTCCACGAAAGACTTGGGAGAAGAAACCTATATTCTTGGGATTCGAATCTACTGGGATAGATCGAAGAGAATGATAAGTTTTTCCCAAGCCCTCTATATAGATTAGATCTTAAAGAGGGTTCCTTCCGATGCGACATGGAATAAAACTCACCTTGAAGATGTGTCCTCATAGTGAGGAATAATGAAAGTAAATGAGTTATATACCATATGCTTCGGCAGTGGGTAGCCTTATATATACTTTATTGTGTACAAGACCTGACATTGCGCATGCTGGAAGCATGGTAAGTAGGTTTCGGGCTAATCCAGTCAGGGAACATTAGACCGCCGTAAAGAATGTTCTCAAGTACTTTAGAAGTACTAAGAGATCTGATTCTTATATATGGTGGTGGAGAACAGAATGTGGTGGGATTCACTATATTGGACTTCCAAGGACAGAAAGACGATTATATGTCTACTTCTGGGTACATTTACTCTTAATGGAAGAGCAGTATCTTGGCATAGTGCCAAGTAATAGCACGACTGCTAATTCCACCTGTTAGGCTGAATATAAAGCGGCCTCGGAGGCCTCCAAACGAAGAATTTAGAAGTTACTGGGTAAACTTCACGTGACACCTTGTGCAGCGCTGCTATAGAGGTAGCACAGGCTTAGGATCCGAGGTTTCACAACAGTACCAAACATATTGAGAGAGAGTATCATCTCGTAAGAGCATTTGTTTGCAAAGAGATACATTGTGCTGCATAGAGTAGAGTCAGTCGACTACGTCGCTGATCTACTGACCAAGCCACTTTCTCAGATTAGCTTAGTGTGTCATCTGGAGAACATGGGTATTAGATACCATAGTATGTGGCATTGAGTGCAAGTGGGAGATTGTTGGGAGTATGCCCTAGAATGCCACTCAGAGGATGATTGAGTGAGGGCATTGTACTTGTAATTATGTAAATCACTAATATAACGCAATGGATGTTTCTTTATTTACTAGTAGTTACTGGCATTCCTAACTCGTAAATATACATATAGAAACTAGTCCGTGTATTTGAGAGTAAAACATTCCGCTCTTTATTGGATAAGGGAGTCGGCACTGGAAAAGTTTATAGCTCAAATACTTGATCGTTCGCAAGTCGATGAAACTTGACTGGGCGTTAAGTTTATGTGAAGACTTGTATGACGTGTTCTTTGACATGGAGAGTGCACACAAACGCTAATGGTTAGTGGGAGCACACGTTATAGGTATGCAAATTGGATTAGTATACTTGAACCGACTCACCCTCGATTCGTCATACGGATTTCACTCCGGTACAGTCAAGGACGGAATCGAAAGGTTGTGATAGGTATTCGTGAACCTTCAACTTGAGGATTTAGTAGGGATGTTCTTGTGACGTCAAGGTTTTCATTAGAGTAGTTCGACCCTGTAAACCTAAGGCGGGGTCAACTCGACGTGCATCTTGATGGGCAAGTAGCGAGTCCTATCAATACCAAGATAGAATTCTTTCTCCCGTTAGTGAGCGGGTTATATGTCCTATGCGGTTATTGGCAGATGAGATCATAAGTCTTTGGTCAAAGCATTGGAGCTAGTTATATTGGATACACGAGAGCTCGATGATCTCGATTTGCATTAACACATGCATAGCGTCGAGTACAGGTGGGGTTTGACTGACCGTGACCTTATAACTTGATCGGGACATTTGGAAGAAGGGTTTATACGTTTATTGGTATTCACGACAGAATGGTTCTTGAATGATCCCATCATTCGTTCTCAGTTGGGGTACAATGTAGGCCGCCAGGCTGGCTAGGTGGTGCTACTACTCTTTGGTTCCTCCCATTGCTGACTGAGACGGACCTACCGAGTCGCGCAATAGTATTGACGATGGAATGAATCGAGCTTATTCTCTCATTATTAATATTACATATTGGATATCTAATTTATTGGACATTGGATGTCTATATGATTTTGGGACATTGGATGTCTAAATTAATTTATTAGATAAATTAATTTACAGCCTAATGAATTAAATAAATCACTGGGTGATTAATTTAATTCATAAATATAATTATTTCTTGGAGAAATTAATTATGTTATTATGTATTTGATATTATTAATTAATTTGATTAATTAATCGATATAAATATATTGGAACGGAATCGGAGTTTATCTGTTTAGACTCACAGGAGTTCAAAACGGATCGAACTCGTCCGATACCTTCTAGATGGCTGCCCCCCTTCCACCTACTTTCCACCAAGTCTTCAATTCCATTTTATTAATAGATGATTATGACTTGGTGGGGGAATCTCATGTGATATGATTTGATTTATTTGGATTGAATAAGAATGGGAAGATGACTTTGATCTCACTTCACTCAACTTTTGGGAAGCCATTCCATACGTGGGTTTTGAGTTTGAGAGAGAGAGAGAGAGAAAATTGTTTTCTCTTTAGTCTTCATCTTCTTCTTCTTTTGTTCTTGGTTGTTCTTGGAGAAAAATCAAGAAATCATTAAGAGATAAAGATTAAACACTTTGAGTGTTGTAATCTTGATAAGAAAGCTTCATCACCTAGCTCTAGCCGTATCCTTGGAGGATAGCAAAGTGATTATCGTTCCGTTCGTTTCTCCAGCGCGTGGCAAGTAGAGGCGTTGTGTTTTCGACGTTGGATCATCCAAGGGCTTGGAGTGAATTGGGTTCGTAGAGATCAATCTAAAGCTTGGGGAATAGCTCAAGAGAAGGTTATCATTTAATCAACGGACTATGAGGGTATGTTTCTCGTATCTCTTGTATTTCGTTTATATATTCGTATATACGTAGCTCGATCGATCCTTGTAGGGATTCAGATCGAATTAGTTTTTGTTTTACCGCTTCCGCTGGGCCTTCGATTTAGGCACCGAATCCCAACAGTCTTTCATGGAGAAATTACTCGAAAGCCAAGCTTTGACAGAACTGAGCATTCCCACATCATTTCCTATTAGTAGAATGTCATCTACATATAGTACTAAGAATGCGATCTTTCTCCCACTAACCCTCTTGTATACACAAGGTTCCTCTTCATTTTGCACGAAGTCGAACTCTTTTACCGCCTCGTCAAAATGAAGGTTCCAACTATGCAATGCTTGTTTCAGTCCATAAATGGAACGCTAAAGCTTGCACACTTTCTGAATATCGACTTCGGACCCAAAGCCTTTAGGCTGCTCCATATAGATTTCCTCCTCGAGGAATCCATTAAGGAAATCCGTCTTTACGTCCATTTGCCATATCTCATAATCGTGGTAGGCAGCTATAGCAATCATCATGCGAATAGACTTGATCATAGCTACAAAGTAGAAAGTATCGTGGTAGTCGATCCCTTCTTTCCGGTATAACCCTTTGCCACATCAAGGCCAACCTTGCCATCACCATTATTCTTTCTCTTGTAGATCCACTCGTTCCCAATAGGCACTATGCCCTTGGGGCGGTCTACTAGAGTCCAGACCTGATTGACATGCATAGAGTCTATCTCAGCTTCCATAGCTTCACGTCATTTCGCGGAGTCTACATCCACCATCGCATGGTCATAGGTCGTTGGGTCAGTCTCTTGGCTATCACTTGGAACCTCATGGAGACCCAGTTCCTCCAAGTGCAGAAGCCCATATCTCTCAGGTAAATAAGACACCCTACTAGACCTACGAGGTGGTTGTACTTGTGTTTCAGAAGGTTCGGTTCCAGTTTCTTGCACAGGTGTCTCCCGAGGAGTTTCAATGTATTCTTCTAAAGAAATACTTCTGCCTGTTCTGCCTTCCTGAATGAACTCATCTTCCAGGAAGTGTGCTTGTAAAGCAAGAACGATCTTTCGATCTTCGGGCATGTAGAATAGATATCACATCATCCCAGATGGGAATCCAATTAAACGTCCCTTAGCGGACCTAGCTTCCAACTTCTCCACCTTAGTCTTCTTGGCATGGGCAGGACATCCCCAAATCCTAATATGATTAAGACTTGGTTTCCTGCCCTCCCACATCTCATGTGGAGTTTTGTGAATGTATTTTGAAGGACATCTGTTCAAGATGTAAGTGGCAGTTAGGAGTGCATACCCCCACAGGTAAATTGGTAAGTCAGTATAGCCCAGCATGGAACGGACCATGTTCAACAAGGTCCGGTTCCTTATTTCTGACACACCATTTAACTCAGGAGTACCTGGAGGTGTTAGTTGTGAAACTATTCCATGTTCCTTAAGGAACTCGTCAAACTCCGTACTCATATACTCGTCATCTCGGTCCGACCAAAGTGCTTTGATATGATTACCAGTTTGTTTCTCGACTAGGGCCTTGAATTCCTGGAATTTATCAAAGGCCTCGGATTTATGTTTCATTAAATATACATAACCATACCTAGTATGATCATCTGTAAACGTAATGAAATATTGATATCCGTCACGTGCTGCTTCCAAAGCACCATATACGTCGGTATGGATTAATCCCAGTTTATCAGCGGCTCTTTCAAAAGTCCCTGTGAATGGGGACTTAGTCACTTTGCCTTTAAGGCAAGATTCACAAGTAGGAAAGGGATCCGATCCTAATGGACCCATAAGTCCATCTTCCATCTTGTAAACCTTGGTCTGACCAACATGACCAAGTCTTAGATATCATTTCAAAACTTGATTGGTTTCATCCCTACCACGTTTTCTAGTCATAGTATTCACAACTACTTTGTTGCTGAGATTTAGATGATACAATCCATTTAACAATGTAGCAGTGCCCACTAGTTTATTTCTGAAATAAATTTTGCAGGAACCATCACCAATGACAAATGAAAAACCTTTTCGGTCCATAACCGGAATGGATACAATGTTTTTATGCCCCTTGGGCAAAACAAGTACATCGTCTAAAGTCAAAACAAAGCCGGATTCTAAACTCAAAAGAAGTGATCCTATGTCGGTTGCCTCGACACTATGCCCGCTTCCGATTGTGATCATAACTTCTCCAGCTCCAAGCTTCCTACTATGTTCCAGATCCTAATTCATGGTACAAATATGAGAACTAGCACCAGAATCCAGTATCCAGGAAGTAGAAAATACAGTAGCAGAACAATTTGTTTCCAAAACTAAAAGTTCTGCACCTGAAGTGCCATGAAGAATCGAACAGTCTCTAGCCCAGTGGCCCAGCTCACCGCACTTGAGACAGGCATCCTTCTTCTTCTTGTTCTTCGGAACCGTCGGGGACTTGCCCTTACCCTAGGTCCTTAACTTGTGGTCCAGTCTACTTCTTGGTCTTTTTCTTCTTATTCTTAGACCTTTGAGTTCCAGAAGAAATCACAAGGGCAGACTCCTTCATCTGCGGAGTCTTCATCTCAGAGTGAGCGGTTACCAGTTTGTTCATTATCCCAGCTAAGTTACATGTAATCTCATTGTAGTTGAAGTTCATAACAAACTGTAAGAATGAATCAGGAAAATACTGAAGGATAAGGTCGGTTTGGAGAGAAGTATCCATTTTAAAATCAAGAGCCTCCAATCTCTCGATCATAGATATCATTTTGAGGACGTGTTCCCCAACCTTATCACCTTCCTTCATCCTTGCACCGAACATTTGCTTGGATATCTTATATCTAGCAGTTCTGTTGTGCTCACCATAAAGCTCAGTTAAGTGAGATAGAATCTGCCTAGCAGAAGTCATTTTCTCATGAGCTCTCTGAAGCTCATTAGATATAGAAGCCATCATGTAAGCACGGACTTTTACGTCATCTTTAACCCACTTTTCGTGGTTTCCAATCTCTTCCTGATTGGCTCTGGTCTGCACAGGAGGCGCCGGAATGTCCGTCTCCAAGACGTATCCCAGTGCCTCTATATTGAGGACAATCATCAGATTTTGGAGCCAATCCACGAAGTTAGGTCCGATTAAGGTGTTCTTTTCGAGTAGAATTGCGAGTGGGTTCATTATTATATTGAGAGTTGTGTCTGCATTAAGTACGACAGATTAATTAGTGACTCGTTTAATTATGTTCCGAGTATAGAATTAAGGTCTTTTCTATTCTTATTACCCCGCTCCCACTATTTTTATCGGAATAACACACTCCATTGTGAAATCCGGAAGTATCGTCGCTCTACTTCATAGTGTTGATCGAGTTCTTTATAAATCTTAATAGAGGGCAATCGAACAAGTTTCTAGTCTATTAATTTCATAAAGTGGTGTCCAACACCAACCCATCTAATGGATGATTCGATCTTCTTTTTCCCCTTGTTCACTCCCCTCAACCTATACGGTTTCTATGGTTCGTGAACAAGTTAAGTTTATACCATCGACGCAAATAAGTTTCACAATTGAATCTTATCCGGCAACCTATCAGGTTTCTAGGGATAAAATTTGCTCCAACCGAAGGCATCCAATGCGCTCACGGTAATTTATCCGTCCTCCCCGAATGACTACCCCGGTAACTCGGAAGCATAGCACATCCAGTTTGGATTTCAATTTCCCGAAAGCTCGATGGGGGGAAGGAAAACTTGAAACCTTATAAACTTAATAATTTGTCGTGGGAGAATTTTCGCGATTAATGTTACACGTTGCACATTAATTCATTTAAGCGCATTTGTTGCATTCATACAATATGAACAACCATTCACAACCTAGTTGCTACCAACATGTGGTTCATGGACCGTTCCTAGAATTAAAAACTTAGTAATCTAATTACAAGTCTTCGTCTTGAATCTTCGTCTTCTCGAACGGATCTTCCTCCGGTCTTCGTCATTACATATAAATTTTACATTGAAAAATTGCATCCTATATACAAATAATTCTAGTAAAATAAATAGGCTCAAAACGGCCTTTACAACCCGATAGAATAAAACTGAATGATTCAAAACTAAGTACATGAACCACATCCCCATTCAAAAGCATTCATCCAATAAATACTAAATAAATGGATTACACATTAAAAATATTGATCCAACCAATATAAAAAAAATAACCATCTATTAGAAATAATCCAATTAATTCACAAGCATAGTAGTTTTAGTTCGTTCGTATAAACTGGATGATAAATATTTCACAATAATAAATTTCCTCAAAATAAAACACCAAGTATTTTATTTAGTCAAATTAAATCCAATTTAATTGTCGGAAATTATTATAATGAAACATAAACACAAAACAGAATCGAAATAAAATCGCCCGGGCCTAGCCCGTGGTCCGGCATCATAGCCGGTCCTTAGCCGAGGGGTTGATCTCGCCAGGCAGAAACAAGTTGCCGACAATGTCCAGACCTTAACCCGGCAGCAAAGGCAAAGGCGAGCAATTTTCCGACTCTTTTTCGTCCCGATTTCAAAAATTATATTTTTTTAATTTTAAGATTACCCATATAATTCAGTTTTAATAAATAAAATTGATTTATATAGTAACATAAAAACATGGAAAAATTAAATTTTAGACGAACAATTAAAACAACTAATTAAACGGTCGTGATTCCAAATCACTAATCATTTAATCAAGCATTTCAAATGCTATATATCGCATATACGGTCGCAAGACCTACGCTCCGATACCACTGTTGGGATTCCGTGCCTAAAACGAAGTCCCAGCGGAAGCGGTAAAACGAAAATTAATTCGATCTGAATCCCTACGAGGATCGATCGAGCTACGTATATACGAATATATAAACGAAATCACAAGGAAGATTAGAAATCATACCCTCGTAGTCCGTTGATTAAATGGGTGCTTCCTCCACGAATCTGATTCGCCAAGCCTTTTGAAATCCCGAGCACCGAAGCACCGTGCCTCTACTTGCCACGCGCCGGAAGTCGACCAAAATAACTCCTACCTTGTTATCTTCTAAAGATACGGCTAGAACGAGGTAGTCAGAATTTATTAATTTTATTTATCACTCCAAGTAAAAAATAAAATCACTCTCTCAATATTCTTCAAGAAAATGATGAAGAATTACGAAGACAAGTTTTATTTTCTCTCTTGATATAAAACCTCACGGTTCTACTCTAGTTCTTAAAGAAGACAATTTTTACTCCCTTTTAAAATTGAGTATTCCCGTGAATACTCACCAAGTGAAGGAAAAAGTGGTCTTCTCATCATGTTCCTACTCCTTTTATTATTCTTTCACAAGAATAAATCCCTTCCATTAAGTCTTTGGTACTCCACCAATTAAGGTGGAAAGCAAAGACCAAGGCAAAGGCTAAGAAATAAAAAATCTGCCATCTAGAAAGACAGTAGGAATATGGTCCGTTTCGAACTCTCTCGAGTCCAAACAGATACATTCCATTCAGTTCCGGTGTATTTATATCAATCAATTAATCCAATTAATTAATTGTATCAAATACAAATTAATATAATTAATTTCTCCAAGAAATAATTATATCTATGAATTAAATTAATCGCCCAGTAATTTATTTAATTCATTAGGCCGTAAATTAATTTATCCAAAAATTAGTTTAGACATCCAATGTCCCTAAATTAATTAGACATCCAATGTCCAACAAATTAGATATCCAATATCTAATATTCATAAAGAGAGAATAAGCTCGATTCATTCCATCGTCAATCCTATTGCGCGACTCGGTAGGTCCATCTCAGTTAGCAATGGGAGGAACCAAAGAGTAGTAGGACCACCTAGTCAGCCTGGCGGCCTACACTGTACCCCAACTGAGAACGAATGATTGGGATCATTCAAAAACCATTCTGTCGGGAATACCAGTATACGTATAAACCCTTTTTCACATGTCCCGATCAAGTTATAGGGTCACGGTCAGTCAACCCCTATCTGTACTTGACGTTATGCATGCGTTAATGCAAATCGAGGTCATCGAGCTCTTGTGTATCCAATACAACTAGCTCCAATGCTTTGGCCAAAGACTTATGATCTCATCTGCCAATAACCGCATAGGACATATAACCTGTTCACTAACAGGAGAAAGAATTCTATCTTGGTATTCAGTAGGACCTGCTACTTGCCCATCAAGATGCACGTCGAGGTTGACCCCCACTTTTCGTTTTTCTGGGTCAAACTACTCTAATGAAAATCTTAACGTCACAAGCACATCCCTACCAAATCCTCAAGTCGAAGGTTCACGAATACCTATCATAACCTTTCGATTCCATCAATGACTGTCTCGGAGTGAAATCCGTGTGACGAATCGAGGGTGAGTCGGTTCGAGTATACTAATGCAATTAGCATACCTATAACGTGTGCTCCCACTAACCATTAGTGTTCGACAGGCACTCTCCATGTCAAAGAACACGTCATACAAGTCTTCACATAAACTTAACGCCCACTCAAGTTTCATCGACTTGCGAACGATTAAGTATTTGAGCTATAAACCTTTCCAGTGCCGATCCCCTTATCCAATAAGGAGTGGAATATTTTGCTCTCTAATACATGGACTAATTTCTATATATATTTATGAGTCAGGAATGCCAGTAACTACCAGTAAATAAAGAAACAATCATTTGCCTTATATAAATGATTTACACAATTATAAATACAATGCCCTCACTCAACATCCTCTGAGTGGCATTCGAGGGCATACTCCTAACAGCTGCCTCCCCCGGTCTGGCGCGCCTCTGGTAGCCTCCTTCGATCCGACACGCCCCCGATCTGACTTACTGTCTGCCCTACCTCCTAATCCGCCTCAGCCTCCCATAAAATCCTCCACCCTGCCCCTGAATCCCAGTCCGCCACGCTATCTCCTCCCTATATACCTTACCTGCATCCACCTACACCGGTCCACCTAACCTCCATGACTCCTGCCATGACGCCTCCCTCGGTCCGCCTAACCACAATCCGCCTCTTTCCTAACCGCCACGACGCATGCCACGCGACGCCCCCCATTTCGATGCCCCTTTCATTTGCTAACCCTAGCCGCCTCTACCAGCACCGCCTGCTCATCGCCGTCTCTCTCATTTTACATCATGTATGAATCACTAGTTTTCTATATATGATCATGATGAGTTAATTAATCTCTATCAACATGGGGCTATTGGTTAACCATGAAACTTGCTTAAGCTTATAGGATAATACATACCCTACCCTTCATGAGGTTTTGATTGTCCTAAAATTGTTCTAGTTTATCCTCTCTTTTTGCTTCTAGTGATAACACATAATATTTATTTGTCAGGGAGGCTGGATTTCACATTCTCATTACTAGTTACCAGCTGCTAGTTTCCGATGAGAAGTACTTTCGCCGTGTAAAATGGCAATACATGGTATTGGATGAAGCCCAGGCAATCAAGAATTCCAACAGGTTTGGCCATAATGCCTCAGTTTTGAGTTTCACCTTATTTTTAGTTAATTTTATAGAGTATTAATTTTTCTTGTATTAACAATAACATGAACTCAAATGCATGTTGATCGTTTCATTTTACCTTATTTCATTTTTTCTGGAGTTTTACCTTATTTCATCTTTTCTGTGTGTGCGCTGTTGACGTTTCAAATGATGATTCATGTTATCCGACCCCAAATCATTTTGGGATTAAGGCTCAAATGTTGTTGTAACAATAACATGATTCTCGGAGAGTTTACTTGGTGCAGCCACCAATGCTGCAAAGCTTATTGATAAAAATTAAATAGGGTTAATAAACACGTAAACTAACCTTCTCCATGGAGTAGCTCATTTTGGGATTAATGCTCAGATATTGTTGTAACAATAACATGCTTCTCAGAGAGTGTAATTGGTGCAGCCACCAATGCTGCAAAGCTTATTGATAAAAATTAAATAGGGTTAATAAACGTAAACTAACCTTCTGTGAGTAGCTTATTTTGATAAGTGATTTGTTGGTATTATAGCTACTTGTAGTTTATAGTTATTTATTTACTTTAAATTACCTCTAACAATGTTGAATTTGAGATAACAATATAATATGGAAAACACTGCTGAGTTTCAATTGTCGAAATTACTTGCTTCTGACTGGTACTCCAGTTCAAAATAACATGGCTGAACTCTGGTCACTCCTACATTTTATCATGCCAACTTTGTTTGATAGCCACGAACAATTCAACGAGTGGTTTTCAAAAGGGTATGCCACTTTTTAAGCTGCTATTTCCCCCAAGCTTCAAGTGTTATTTTGTAATACCACTGCTATTTCATGCTTAATTACTTTGTACTGTGTGATTTCTTGTAATGTGGTGTCATTTTTATTTATGTATTTCATTAAGTGCTATATAATTGTGCGATGTGGATGAAATGGAGGTGACATGCCTTGATGCCGTTAGACGATTGTCAGTGCGAATATGACGGTGGCCAACATCTTGATCCCCAATAATTGTTGACGGGTGGAAAGGACGGTCACCCCGAGATGGTTAAAATGTGATATGTGGCTAAAGGATTTAATTTCTAACGCACGCTATAGTATATGCATAACGTACGTTAAAATTTGAGTATTACGTACGTTAAGGTAACTAACTTACGTACGTAACGGGTGAGTTGGTCTCCCGACCAGAATCTTCCTTTTGACGCGGATTGAGCTACTTTCGGCGGGCTAGAAGACAAATGAGTCAACTCCTCAAAGCGTACGCTATCCACAAAGCTTAACATACGCTACGGACTGGAGCCTTACGTACGTAAAGACAACTTACGTGCATAACATATGGGCACATTTCACTTAGTGATCTCTGGACGGGCTTTACGCACGTTAGCATCAGAACATTACGTACGAAATTACCTTTACGTACGTAATGTCTATATCATTAACGTATGTTATCAAAACCGAGTGTTGTAAAATGACACTTCCCCACTTCATTTGCTCGACCCAACCTTGCAAGAAAACACTCTTGGAGCATTTCCCAGCCTTATACTCGGTTCTTGGCCTCTCACACTTGAATTAACATAGAGGAGGTGGTTTCTCGAGCTCCGGTGAAGATTATCCAAGTCATTCAAGCCACTTTTCGTTCCTCCTCGTAGTTCTTGTTGATTCGTCAACTCTCTTCATTGTTCTTCATCTACTAAGGTAAGCCTATCAATCCCTGAAGTAATCTCCTCGATGTTTTTTATTATACTTGTTAGATTACGGGTATTTGGTTATATTTTGCCAACTCTCGTAGACAATCTAATCGGACAGAATTGTAGTAACTTGAGTTATCATTGCTCGTATGTTTCGTCCCATACAACTTATATAAATCACATGCAAAAATTTCATTTCAATCGACATTAGGAATATAAAATTTGACGAATCAATTGTAGGAGAATTCGTAGGAATCCGTCTCCATATGTTCCATTATTCATAGCCACTCTTACCTTACAATTTTCGATGCTAAGTGAACTAGGGAAAACAATTCGATAGTATTATCGTCATTAAAGATCAAACCACCGAAATCATTGTGTAAAATGGTAATCCACCGATTGAAGTACTCGGAATATAGAATTGGATTAGAAGTTATGGGATTCGATTATGCTATAGTCGTTTGTTGCTAACCAAATGATGATAGGGATAATCTTGTTGAGCAAATCGATGTATCTAATGTGAACCGTAGAATTGAACGGTATAATGGTACGTAATGCTTATGAACTTAGAAAAATGATACTACTGTTGGCAATTAAGACTACGCTAGGAATCCAGATAGGGAAGGGAATGGAGACTAGTTTTATTCATCATGATCCGTACGAGGTGTTGATCGGATATTACGTGACTAGGTTAAGCTCGATCGGGCGTGGAGATCCCGGTTAACATAGGGCACATACCGTCGGATCACAAGCAAGTGAAATCTTGCTCGAGAAATTCTAATATTATTGTAATGTTCGTATTAATGAATGTGCCATTGTTGATGAATACCGACGGTTGTCTTTCTCTAAAATGCATTATAAATGGACTGATGTGTTGGGGGTAAAACTTTTATGGTATTCGTATGGAAATGTGTTAGGGGATAAGACCCTAATTGGGCACCTATGTTCCGGGGTATTCCCGTGTGTATATTTTCGTGACCCTTGGTTGCGACCTTGGGGTTTATGTGATAAAAAAAGAAAGACAACGTCGGTCGCGTGGTGAAATATTTTTTGTTGGTTATGTGGCACTGTGTTCGGTAAAGTGTGTATATCATTGCTAATGATCGTTATTGGTATGCGTTCTCTGACCCTGGTTACCTGGCATGAATTGTCGTGCCACGTAAATTTATTGATTATGTGCAGGACATTCCTGAGGGGTCCGGTCAGACTTGAACGGTGTTGGAATAAACTCTTGCCGCTGCTTAAATTAAATTTGGTCTTTAAAACCTCCGTTATGTAATAATCGAACTTTGAATTATGTTTCTCCTTAAAACCTTTCGACTCATGTTATGTGACCGTGAACTTATTGTTTTATTGCAATTTCTTTAAAATGTCTATTTCCTAAACTAGCCTTGTGGGTCCCACGGGGGATTCACGGCACTGTAATACCTCGGGAGATTTTGGGGGTGTTACAGAAAATGGTATCTCAGTGACGGCTCCTCGTTTAAATAAAATTTCTCCTAATTTTCAAATTTATTCCAGTCCAACACCCCAAGCGACCGTAACTCCTCGTGGAAATGCAAAGTAAGTGATATGTGTGTTTTCTGTCTGGAAACTCCATTTAATTGTAAATTGTGTGTGAAACTGGCTTTAGATTAATACTGTCAGTAATGGCACGCCGAGGAGCTAGGAGGGTGGTGAATAATGCTCAGGGTTCCGCCGCAAAGCACGATGGGGACAGGAATACTGCCGAGACCCATCCTGTTGGGGACCAGCCGCCACCAATTAATCAAAACGATCAGGAGGTGGAACGCCAGAATAACAACCCGGGAGGCATATACCCGGCTTTCGTTCAGGCCCTTGCCCAAGCTATTGCCATGGGAATTGCTCAGGTCAACCAGGTGGAACGGATACCGGTCATCAATGTGGAGGAAAATGCAGGAAGGGACCGATGGTTGGGAGAGATGCTGAAGGCTAGGCCTCTGTTGTTTGACGGGGTAGGGGAGAAACACGTGGACGACTAGATTTCTAAAATGGAGACTGCTTTCGAGGTGATCGGATGCCCAGAGAACTGAAAGGTGCCGCTTGGGGTTAATCAACTCCGTGACACCACAGCCCGCTGGTGGAGGAGTTACGGGCCAGAGGACCGAGTGGTCGGATGGACCGAATTTGCCCGACTACTGTGGAGCGAGTACTATCCCAGATTAGCCCAAAACGCTCGTGCACGAGACTTTTTCAGTGCCGGACCACAGAATATGCCAATACTAGAGATCATTTGGGCCTACCGAACCGAGCTAAGTTACATCTCGTAGATGGTTCCATCAGAAGATCAACGAATATGCCACCTTGCGCAGAGGTTGCCGGAGGATGTACAACACTATGCTGCTGGATTCCACTGCACGACTCTGAGGGCGTACGAAGACGTGGTCACAGCTTATGCCGTTACTGTTATTAATACCGACACCAGACATAACTCGAAGATGCAAAAGACATCGGCTCAGTCAGGGAGCAACAACAAAACGAACTTGGGGCCCGCATCTTCTTTCAAGTCAGCGGTTTCGTACTAATAGAAGGGTGCATCTGATTGGCCTTACCGTAGGGACTGTTTCAATTGTGGCGTGTCCGGAAATACTAAGGATCGGTGCCAGAGGTCAGATACCAAATGTTTCACTTGCAGAAAGAGTGGACACATGTCTCGTTACTACTGGCGGGCCAATCCCACTCAGAACTCAGCTTCCCAACCAAGCCAACAAGGCTCTGTGCAATCCCCCAGGACGCCTGCCGTTTCCAACTACCGAGCTCCATCCCACCAGACTCAACCACCGCCACACAGTGCCGGACGAGGCCGTGGGCGCGGCGGTGGTACTTGATCCTTTTCGGAGTCAGTGTCGTCCCGTGTATTTGAGCTGAGGGCTACGGATGGTCACTCCGCGCCAGCTATCTCAGGTACTCTTCTTGTTAACTCTCAGCTAGTGCATGTACTATTCGATACTGGAGCCACACATTCATTTATATCTGTGGAATGTGTTGAACGTTTAAATCTTGCTTATGTGCCTTGTGAATCTTTTACTGTTAAACTACCCGAGGATAGTAGAATAGGCGGCAATCTAAAGTTTTAAAACTGTCAGATCTGCATCGATGATCATAGTTGGACCGCTAATCTTATGGTCTTCCCACTTCAGAATTAAGATATCATATTAGGTATGGACTGGATGCCATTGCACAGGACAGTCTTGGATACCTACAACTTGACTATTTCCATTACGGCTCATGACGGTACCACACATGTTATCAGAGGACGAGAACACTTCAGTACAAAAGGGTCTCTCATCCTCCTCGCATCGGAAGTCTCATGTGACTCTCGAAGGAAGTACTATTGGTGTTATGTTCTTCAGGAGGAGACTCCACAACTTACGATCGCAAACATTCCGGTGGTGAATGAATTTCCAGATGTCTTTCCCGATGAACTACTAGGTCTGCCACAGCACCGAGAAGTTGACCTCTCCATTGAAATTGAGCCAGGGATGATACCTATTTCCAAAGCTCCTTACAGGATGGCGCCGGCCGAGATGAAGGAATTAAAGATACAGCTCGAAGATCTGTTGGAGAAAGGATTGATCCACCCGAGCACCTCACCGTGGGGCACTCCGGTACTTTTTGTTAAGAAGAAAGACAACTCTCTACGCCTGTGCATTGACTACAAAGAGCTAAATAAGGTTACTATCAAGAATCGTTACTCACTATCAAGAATTGATGACCTCTTAGATCAAGTACAAGGGGCAGTTGTGTTTTCAAAGATCGATCCACGGTCCGGATATCAAAAATTGAGGATTTGGGAGGAAGATATACCCAAGACTGCATTTCGATCGAGGTATGGACATTACGAGTATATCGTGGTATCATTCGGGTTGAATAATGCCCCAGCCGTTTTCATGGAACTGATGAACAAAGTTTTGATTGAATTCCTCGATAAGTACGTGGTGGTTTTTATTGACGACATCCTGATCTATTCTTGAAGCCGACAAGAACATGAGGAACATTTAAGGCAAGTGCTGAGCTTGCTGAGACAACACCAACTTTATGCGAAACTTTCCAAGTGCGAATTCTGGATGCCGGAGGTAATTTTTCTCGGGCATGTTGTCTCGACAGAAGGCGTCAAGGTCGATCCACAAAAGATCGAGACAATAATGAGTTGGGAACCGCCGAAGAACGTTAAGGAGGTAAGGAGTTTCCTAGGATTGGAGGGTGTCAGAAGAGCTTTGGTGAGCTCAAGAGTAGGCTGACTACTGCTCCAGTGCTAGTGCTACCACAGGGAACGGAAGGATTCATTATATACACGGATGCATCTAAGCATGGACTGGGGTGTGTCTTCATGCAGAATGATAGAGTCATAGCATACGCATTTCGACAACTGAGGTCGTATGAAGTGAATTACCCGACGCATGACTTGGAGCTAGCCGCAGTGGTGCATGCCCTCAAGATTTGGAGGCACTATCTTTACGGAGTTACTTGCAAGATTTTCACGGATCATAAGAGTTTGAAGTATATCTTCACTCAGAGAGAATTAAATATGAGACAGAGGCGCTGGTTAGATCTAATCAAGGATTACGATATGGAAATCTCTTATCACCCCGGGAAAGCCAATGTGGTAGTTGATGCTCTTAGTCAGAAAACTACACAAGAAGTGATGGTATCCAGCATAACAGTTCCGTCCGAACTGCATCAAGACATCATGAGAAGCAGTACCGAAGTATGGATACAACGTAGGCAAGGACAATTATGCTCGATCAATATACATTCGTCCTTACTAGACGAGATACGTCTAGCATAGATGGAGGATCCCGAATTACGTGCGATTGATGCAATAATCGAGGGAGGGGATATTTCCGACTATAAGATCCAGGGTGATTTGGTGAGGTTCAAGAACAGGATCTGTATTCCGCCGAATGACGGTGAAGCAAATTATACTGAAGGAGACGCACTCCACTCCCTATTCTATTCACCTAGGAGCGAGCAAGATGTACAAAGATTTGCGACAGAGTTTTTGCTGGAAAAATATGAAATGGGAAGTTGCTAGGTTCGTCGCCCGATGTATGACGTGCCAACAAGTGAAGATTGAACACCGCATACTAGCCAGAATCCTGCAACCCCTACCCATCCCGGAGTGGAAATGGGAGAGCATATCGATGGACTTTGTCACTAAGCTACCAACATCGGTGGGAGGAAAGGATACAATTTGGGTCATTGTTGATCGATTAACGAAATCGGCACATTTCATTCCTGTTCAAGAAACAACCGGGATAGAGCAATTGGCCTCTATTTTCATTAAGGAGATCGTGAGGCTGCACGGCGTTCCCTCATCCATCATTTCGTATAGGGACACCTGATACGTGTCTCGTTTTTGGAAACTTTTCCATAAAGCTATGGGGACCCAAATACATTTTAGCACGGTTCATCACCCACAGACGGATGGACAGACCGAACGTACGATTCAAACCTTGGAAGATATGTTGAGGGCATGTGTGCACGATTGGGGTAAGGATTGGGCTAGGCATTTGGGATAGGTGGAGTTTTCGTACAACAACAGCTGGCATGCAAGCATAAGCATGGCACCATTTGAGGCCCTGTATGGGCGAAGATAGAAGTCGTCGTTATGTTGGAATGATGCTTCTAACACCGCGGTTACCGAGTTAGATCTGATCCAGGAGTCCATTAAGAAGATCTCTATCGTCCGAAAGCACATGCTAGCCACACAGAGCCGGCAGAAATGTTATGCCGAAAACCGAAAACAACCGTTATAATTTGCGGCCGAGGATCATGTTTGGGTCAAAGTATCACCTATGCGGGGTATCCGGCATTTCGGCCAAAAAGGCAAGTTAAGCTCGAGGTTTATACGCCCGTTTAAGATATTGGACCGGGTAGGGAAGCTTGCGTATTGATTAGCTCTACCGCCGCATCCGGATGGAGTGCATAACGTCTTTCACGTCTCCCAGTTAAGGAAGTATGTCTATGATCCGAGTCACAATCTCAATTTCGAAGAAGTGGAAATTTCCTATGACGCTACCTTTAGAGAGGTGTCGATCGCCATCTTGGATCGGCGTATGAAGATGTTACGAAATAAAGCCATACCCCTCGTGAAGGTTCAGTGGTCGCACCATGGCATGGAAGAAGTAACTTGGGAAACCGAGTCGAGCATGAAATAGAGTCATCCCGAGTTATTTTCTTAGTTTCGGGACAAAACTATTTTTAAGGGGGGTGGTATGTAATACCACCGGTATTTCATAATTAATTACTTTGTACTGTGTGATTTCTTGTAATGTGATGTCATTTTTGTTTATGTATTTCATTAAGTGTTATACAATTGTGCGATGTGGATGAAATGGAGGTGACACGCCTTGACGCCATTGGGCGATCGTCGGTGCAAATATGATGGTGGCCAACATCTTGTTCCCCGATAATTGTTGACGAGTGGAAAGGACGGTCACCCCGAGATGGTTAAAATGTGATATGTGGCTAAAGGATTTAATGTATAACGCATGCTATGGTATATGCATAACGTATGCTAAAATTTGAGTATTACGTACGTTCAGGTAACTAGCTTACCTACGTAATGCGTGAGTTGGTCTCCCGAGCAGAATCTTCCTTTTGACGCGGATTGAGCTACTTTCGGCGGGCTAGAAGATAAACGAGTCAACTTCTCATAGCGTACGCTATCCACCAAGCTTAATGTACGCTACGGACTGGAGCCTTACGTACGTTACATATGGGCACATTTCAGTCAGTGACCTCTGGATGGGCTTAACGCACGTTAGCATCAGAACATTACGTACGTAATGACCTTTACGTACGTAATGTCTATATCATTAACATACTTTATCAAAACCGAGTGTTATAAAATGACACTTCCCCGCTTCATTTGCTCGACCTCAACCTTGCAAGAAAACACTCTTGGAGCATTTCCCAGCCTTATACTCGGTTCTTGGCCTCTCATACATTTGAATTAACATAGAGGAGGTGGTTTCGCGAGCTCCGGTGAAGATTATCCAAGTCATTCAAGCCACTTTTCGTTCCTCCTCGTAGTTCTTGTTGATTCATCAACTCTCTTCATTGTTCTTCATCTACTAAGGTAAGCCTATTAGTCCCTGGAGTAATCTCCTCGATGTTTTTTATTATACTTGTTAGATTACGGGTATTTGGGTAGATTTTGCCAACTCCCGTAGACAATCTAATCGGACGGAATTGTAGTAACTGGAGATATCATTGCTCGTATGTTTCGTTCCATACAACTTATATAAATCACATGCGAAAATTTCATTTCAATCGACATTAGGAATAAAAAATTTGACGAATCAATTGTAGGAGAATTCGTAGGAATCCGTCACCGTATGTTCCATTATTCGTAGCCACCCTTACCATACGATTTCCGATGCTAAGTGAACTAGGGAAAATAATTCGATAGTATTATTGTCATTAAAGATCAAACCACCGAAATCATTGTGTAAAATGGTAATCCGCTGATTGAAGTACTTGGAATATAGAATTGGATTAGAAGTTGTGGGATTCGATTATGCTATAGTCGTTTGTTGCTAACCAAATGATGATAGGGATAATCTTGTTGAGAAAATCGATGTATCTAACGTTAACCGTAGAACTTAGAAAAAACGATACTAATGTTGGCAATTAAGACTACTCTAGGAATCCGGATAGGGAATGGAAAGGAAACTAGTTTTATTCATCATGGTCCGTATGAGGTGTTGATCGGATATTACGTGACTAGGTTAAGCTCGATCGGGTGTGGAGATCCCGGTTATCATAAGGCACTTACCGTCAGATCACAGGCAAGTGAAATCATGCTCGAGAAATATTAATATTATTGTAATGTTCGTATTAATGAATGTGCCATTGTTGATGAATGCCGACGGTTGTCTTTCTCTAAAATGTGTTTTAAATGGGCCGATGTGTTGGGGATAAAACCTGTATGGTACCCGTATAGAAATGTGTTAGGGGATAAGATCCGAGTTGGGCACCTATGTTCCGAGGTATTCTCGTGTGGATACTTTCGTGATCCTTGGTTGCGACCTTGGGGTTTATACGATAAAAAGAGAAAGACGTCGGTCACGTGTTGAAATATTTTTTGTTGGTTATGTGGCACTGTGTTCGGTAAAATTGTGTATATTGTTGCTAATGATCGTTATTGGTATGAATTCTTTGACCCTAGCATGAATTGTCGTGCCAAGTTAATTTGTTGATTATGTGCAGGACATTCCTGAGGGGTCCGGTCAGACTTGAACGGTGTTGGAATAAACTCTTGCCGCTGCTTAAATTAAATTTGTTAAAACCTCCGTTATATAATAATCGAACTTTGAATTATGTTTCTCTTTAAAACCTTTCGGCTCATATTATGTAATCGTGAACTTATTGTTTTATTGCAATTTCTTTAAAATGTCTATTTCCTAAACTAGCCTTGTGGGTCCCACGCGGGATTCACGGCACTGTAATACCTCGGGAGATTTTGGAGGTGTTACATATTTCCTTATTATTCTTATCGACTACAACAGAATCGAGAGTCATGCAGAGCATGGTGGGACATTAAACGAGCACCAGCTTAATCGATTGGTGAGAACTGGCATTACTTTACCTTTTATAGTCTTTGAGTTTGATTGTAAGACATAACTTATATATATGTCAATGATTTCCACTTGGTTGAAATAATTCTTCTAGGCAAAAGAAAAGTGATTTGTTAAAACGTGCATTTAATTAGTTCACTATGATATTTTTGTTCTGAAGATTGCAACTGCATAGTTGAATATTTAAAGGGAAGTATTACTGCAAAGTGGTGAAGCATAAATAAGCCCACAAAGTTCAACAATTCTTTTATTTTATCTATTGAGTTACAAACAGGATATGGGAGACTGTTCTTCTATTCCCAGGATCGAGACCTTCAATTGGAGTTTATTAAGAAAATATACCAAGAGAAGATAGCACTACACTAGACTTGTTTGATTTAAATTATGTAGTTTCGCTGCAATTTTGTTAATGATACAATGTTTCTTATTTTCCACTGTATTCTGTAGCTGGAATAATAGGTTACGAGAATGCACTGGTCGCTCAATACCATTAATGTTAAATGTTACATTAGTATATATTCTTTCCATCATAACATCAAGTTACATCAATACAAATTCTTCTTATTGTATCTTTTCTTTAGTGTGTGGGTTCTAAAACTAGTACTTTTTTCACGGGCAGTAAAATTTGTATACATTAAGATCAAGCAAGTATTTCCTACTTATATCCTTGATTGGCTAGATTAGGCTATATGTTTGGACTGCCAGTAATGATGATAGCCGACAGAGGCGGAGGCGTAATTCTGCTTACGATTCTATATATCTTTCAAAAAGTGTCTTGTTAATTCCACCTGCTTGTTTCAGTTGAACGTTACTTTAAATGTTTCACTTGACCATATTGTCTGCATATTTAAAATTTCAATTTATTGCCTGATTTTTACCAAGTAGGTTGGATATTTATGTTTCTCTCTCCTCTTATTACAGACACTTCTGTACTCTCTCAAGCATAAAATTCCCATTATTGCCTTCAGTCGAGCAGCTCCTGGCAGGCATGGAAATACAGGTTTATTCAAGAATTTGGATCTGTCTTCTTCAACTAGTATGATCGTCTGATGAAAAGCAATGATGTGCCGAAGAGAGACTTGGTCGTTTCGAATTATATGATCTTTTTTAATCATTTTTGTCCTATTTATGGTGTTCATGATGAAATAGATAGAATCTTATTACACATGCTTTATCTTTGTTATGATATGTATCTGGTTTTGAATTAGTTAGAACGCATGTTATTTTTTTAGATGTGATGATATGAAATTGTTGGTTCTTATATTACTGAGCTCGTGGTTGATGGTTAGTTATAGGTGAATGTAGATTTTGGCAATGAATTTTAAATTGAAATGTGAAATACTAATATATATTACTGCAGAAAATACTAATATATCTTATACGATAACTGAAGTAAAAAGTTCTTTTTTTACTACGATAATTATACAATAACCAAAGTTAAAAGCATTCTTTTACTTTACTTACCCCCACATTTGGATCATAATTAGAAAAAAAAAATCGTGATAGACTTCGGTTATTAGGATATTAGACTTCGCATAAAAAGAGAAGTCTAAAGTATACCTTTTACTACACGAATATAGACTTCGGTAATTATAATGTTTTTACTTCAGATATTATCCAAAGTCTTTGACGTTTATTCTTATAGTGATTCCAAAATTGCCTCGACTTTTTGGGGATCTACTCGGACCCCTTCCGCTGATACCACGTGACCAAGGAACATCACTTCCTTTAGCCATAATTCACACTTAGAAAGTTTGGCATATAACTGCTCGCTTCTCAAGAGGTTCAAAACGATCTATAAGTGCTGCGCATGTTTTTCCGAACTCTTGGAATAAACCAAAATATCATCGATGAATACAACTACGAACTTGTACAAATACTCTATGAACACTCGATTCATTAACTGCATAAACACAGCAGGTGCATTAGTGAGACCAAACAACATCACCACGAACTCATAGTGTCCGTAGCGAGTTCTGAATGCTGATTTCGGAACATCTGATTCTTTAATCTCAATTGCTGGTATCCCGATCTCAAGACGATCTTCGAAAACACTGTCCCTCCCTGAAAATTGGTCGAACAAATCATCAATCCGTGGAAGCGGGTACTTATTCTTGATTGTCATCCATCTTTCTTTTGAACAAAAGAACTGGTGCACCCCAGGGCGAAACACTTGGCTGAATATAACCTTTATCCAGCAATTCTTCCAGTTGTTTTTCAGCTCATACATTTCGGTGGGTGTCATTCGATATGGTGCCATAGAAATCGGTGTAGCTCCCGGCTCTAGCTCGATGGTAAACTCTACATCTCATTGCGGAGGTAACCCAGGTAATTCATCACGGAACACGTCTGAAAATTTGTTCACAACAGGAACGGATGAAAGCTCTACTCTTCCTTCTTCTTTCTTCATCGCATAGCACCAGTATCCGGTACCGCCGTGTTTTAGTAGTTTGACAGCTTTCATAGCTTTGATCATTTTCCCTGAGCTTCCTGGTCTACACCCTTCGAATAATAATTCGGAACCATCTTCGGCTATCATCGAGATATTCCTCTTCCGGTAGTTCATAATAGTTCTGTTGGGATTCGGTCCAGCATCCTGCCTGCATGGGCTTAAAATGCGCGAGGCGCGGCTTGCAATTCGACCTGTGAGATCTACACTAGAAAGTGGTTAAATGAATTGATTTGGACTACTCATACCAACAAGATGCATCTTTTTTTCTGGTATCCATCTCATAGAAACTCCAAAGTTAAGCGTGCTTGGCCTGGAGTAGTTATGGGATGGGTGACCCCCTAGGAAGTTTCCCAGGTGCTTGTGAGTGAGGACAAAGCGCACTAAAAAAGACTTGTGTTGGTATAGTGAGGATAGTCTTCATCATTCTTGGGACCAACAATTGGTATCAGAGCAGGTCACGGGTGCGGATTCCCTCGAAGTATCCTACAGTGGAGGCTGCCAGAGTATTGGAACTAAGAGGCGGGCATGCAGCAAATGTTGCTAGTTGGCCGGAACTAAGATGTTGGCGCGGTGGAGGTTGTCGGGTGATAGAGGGCTATGTGATCAAATCTAGTATGCTGGAACTGAGATACTGGCGCAACAGAAGTAAATGGAGCTGGAACATATGCTGATGTCAAGTGTTGGAGGACTGTGAATGAATTCAGCCACTAGAGGGATGTGTGATCAAATCTAGTTCGCAGAGTTTCCAGACTATGGGGCTGAGATACTGGCAGGTACTGGGAGGGGGATTGTTGGGATTCGGTCCAGTATCCTGCCTGCATGGGCTTAAAAATGCGCGAGGCGCGGCTTGCAATTCGACATGTGAGATCTGCACTAGAAAGTGGTTAAATGAATTGATTTGGACTACTCATACCAACAAGATAAATCTTCTTTTCTGGTATCCATTTCATAGAAACTCCAAAGTTGAGCGTGCTTGTCCTGGAGTAGTTATGGGATGGGTGACCCCCTGGGAAGTTGCCCAGGTGCGTGTGAGTGAGGACAAAGCGCTCTAGAAAACACTTGTGTTGATACAGTGAGGATAGTCTTCATCATTCTTGGGACCAACAATTGGTATCGGAGCAGGTCACGGGTGCGGATTCCCTCGAAGTATCCTACAACGGAGGCTGCCAGAGTGTTGGAACTAAGAGGCGGGCATGCAGCAAATGTTGCAAGTTGGCCGGAACTAAGATGTTGGCTTAGGAGAACTTGAGACCATTCTTAAATCTTTCGAGAAATCATCCAAAAGAATGGAATAAATTCTAAGTACTGGGCAACATACTCATGATAAAAGTGGCTTAGGATACAGCTCATTTTATAATAAAGGGAAAACTAGTACTGTGTTCGTCAGGGGTGTGGAGCCCATTCCTGTATCGGAAGAAGTTCCCAAGTCGTGTGAAGGAACCCGTTGCACCGTGAACATCAAAAGCTGCCATTCTGCCACCAGAGTCATATTCCAGACAGCGGAATCTCTAGCCATTCAGACCTGTAAGGCGTACTCAACAGCATGCTCCCCGAGCATATCAACAGCGCTAATATCCGTTCGGAAAGAAGGCTGTATCTAAATATCAAGGGCCCGCATGGCAGTACTTTCAGTACAGCACGCCAAGGTATTGGATACAGGATCCGCGGTATCCCTCGCGAAAGCAAGTATCCTCACAGTATCAACAACAGCTTTGCGAATCCAACTGGAGACCCAGAAGGCAAGCTGTAAGGCCGAAGAAAATAGCTCCACCTCCAAGACGGCATATGTACTGGACAAATAATAACCCTGAATTTTACATGCATAATAACTATCATGGTTATAGCAAATACGTACATGCCCCACGTAGAAATCGCAATTACGGACCTAAACCATCCTACAGTAAACTTATTGCTGTCAGGAAAATCTGAGTACCTAAAGGCACTAACATCCATGGACCCAACAATCAAAGGGGACCTAAATCTACCTAATTTGTTTGCATACAGGACATTTTGGAGAAGGACATCTGGTACTTCGACAGCGGATGTTCCCGGCACATGACAGGAGATAAAAGCAAGCTGTCAGATTATGTAGAAGGTCGCGGTCCAAAAGTGCGCTTCAGTGATAAATCTAAAGGAAGAACAAGAGGGAAGGGAACCCTACTTGTAGGAAAATTCAAAGTCACTGATGTAGCTTATGTTGAAGGCTTACATTACAATCTACTTAGCATTAGCCAGTTCTGTGACAAACAGTTCTCGGTGAAGTTCTATATAGATCACTGTAGAGTCAAGAACATCCTGACCAAAGAAGTTGTGCTCACATGAAGCAGATCAGGTAATATGTATATTGCTGACTGGATGCCTACGAGCTCCACAATTCCTTGTTTTGTTGCCAAAGGCACTGCAGATCTAAGCTGGCTATGGCACAAGAGGATGTCACACGTCAACTTCAAGACTATCAACAAACTCTCCAGACAGGGAATGGTTAGAGGATTGCCAAATGTTTCATTCCAAAAGACAGCATATGTGGATCCTGTCAGAAAGTCAAGCAAATCAAGACCACACTGAAAAACCAAATCCCATAAAGATAGCGTATTTGGAAATGCTACATATGGATCTCTATGGTCCTGTAGACCCGGTAAGTTTGGGAGGTAAGAAATACTGTCTCGTTATTGTTGATGATTATTCCAGGTACGCTTGGACAATTTTCCTAAGCAAGAAGAAGGAAACAACATCAAAACTGCCCGAGCACCTGAGAAAGCTTCAAAATGAAAAAGGGTCGAGCATCGTGTCCATTCGTTCCGACATAGGTACGGAATTCACTAACCGCTTTATTGAGCAATACTGTTCGGAAAATGGGATACAGCATGAATACTCGGTTGCCCGAACACCTCAACAAAATGGTGTTTCCGAGCGGAAGAACAGGACGCTGAAGGAAGCAACAAGAACAATGATTGCCGCAAGCAAGCTGCCACAGCATTTCTGGGGCGAAGCCACCAATACAGCGTGCTATACACAAAACCGTTGTATCATCAACAAGCATCACAACAAAACAGCATACGAGGTATGGAACAACAAAACTCCATTAGTTTCGTAATATCACATATTTAGATGCAGGTGTTACATTTTGAACAACGGTAAGGATCAACTAAGGACCTTCGATGAGAAATCGTATGAAGGGATATTTGTTAGATATTCCTATGTTAGCAAAGCTTACAAGATCTTCAATAAAAGGAAGCTAACAATTGAGGAATCAGTTCATGTAGTGTTCGATGAACCTCACCATGATCATACAGGAGTAGAAGACATTTCTCGAAAAATCCAACAACTTTCCATCATAGATCCACCAACTCCATTAGAACCTGTCGTTGACTTAGAAATCAACCCCGAAGCTATAAGAACTTACGTAGATGAAGCCGATGTTGTACAAGCGGAAGCCGAAACTACAGCAACTTAAGATATAGTATGGGACCCCGAATTAGAACCCAACAGAAGATGGTTGAGAGATCACCCACAAGAGCTGATCATAGGAAACATTGATGCTGGCGTTTCTACCCATAAGAGAATACAGAGTACACAAGGAAATGTACTATGTGCGCAAGAAGACCCCGAGTCAGGGATATCTCCATTTCCAGAATGGAAATCGCAATCCGAGCTTAGAAGACTTAATATGTGCACTATTGATGTATTCTTAGCCTAATCCGAACCTGTTTCTACCAAAGAAGCTCTCAAAAACTCACATTGGATCACATCTATGGAAGAAGAGCTTAACGGTTTCGAAAGAAACAACGTATGTATCTTGTACCCAGACCTACTCATCAATCCGTAATTGGAACCAAATGGGTATTTAGAAACAAGAAGGATAGAAATGGACTCATTATCAGGAATAAATTCCGCCTAGTCGCCCAAGGCTACAGATAGGATGAAGGCATAGACTACGATGAAACATTTGCCCCTGTAGCCAAACTAGAAGCCATTAGGATATTTTTAGCCTTTGCCGCCCATAAGAGCTTCATTGTA
This sequence comes from Orobanche coerulescens, assembly GCA_033398695.1. Lineage (NCBI taxonomy): Eukaryota > Viridiplantae > Streptophyta > Magnoliopsida > Lamiales > Orobanchaceae > Orobanche > Orobanche coerulescens. The sequence goes on from CM065814.1 coordinate 92,122,942, forward strand.
TACCAAATGGACGTCAAAAGTGCATTCCTGAATGGAGACCTTGCTGAAGAAGTATATGTTGAACAACCACTAGGGTTTGTCAATCCAGAAGGCGAAGACCTAGTATGCAGGCTAAGGAAAGCGCTGTATGGACTTAAGCAAGCCCCTAGAGCATGGTATGAGACTCTGTCCCAGTATCTTACCGATAATGGATTCGAGAAAGGTGTTGTGGACAAGACCTTATTCAAAATACAGGAAGGTGATGACCTTCTAATGGTTCAAATATATGTAGACGATATAATATTTGGTTCAACTAACCTTGATTTGTGTCAAAGGTTCTCTCATCTCATGCAAAGTAAATTTGAAATGAGTATGATGGGAGAACTTAGTTATTTCCTAGGGTTGCAGGTAAAGCAGTTGCCCACAGGGATTTTCATCAGCCAGGAAAAATACAGCAAGGAGCTTCTCAACAAGTTTGGAATGAATACTTCCAAATCATCGTCAACCCCCATGAGCACTTCCGTGCAAATTAGTACTGATGAAGCTGGAAAGCCGATTGACCAATCACTCTACAGGAAGCTTATTGGCTCACTCCTGTACCTAACGGCTAGCAGGCCCGATATCCAGTTTACTGTGGGAGTGTGTGCGCGATATCAAGTATCACCTAAAGAATCACACTTCGCAACAGCTAAATGAATCCTAAAATACATCAAAGGAACAATCAATGTCGGACTGTGGTATTCTAAAGAAGGCGGATTCGATTTAGTTGGCTATATCGACTTGGATCTCAGAGGTTACAAGCTAGATAGGAAGAGTACAAGTGGAACTTGTCACTTTCTCGGACCTAAACTTGTGTCTTGGTTTAGCACGAAACAATTGGCAAACTCGCTTTCAACAGATGAATCAGAATATTATGCTGCTGGTAGTTGTTGTATGCAGATCCTTTGGATGCAACAACAGCTGTCAGACTATGGAATTGAAGCCAAAGAAACTCCGATTATGTGCAATAGCACGAGTGCAATTTCTATCACTCACAACCCTGTATTGCACTCGCGCACCAAGCATATCAACATGAAGCATCACTTCATTAGGAATCATGTTGAGAACAAGGATGTTTGGCTGAAAAAAGTTCATACAGATATCCAGTTGGCCGACAGATTTACCAAGCCTCTCGACACAGCAAGATTCTGCATGCTTCGACATGAATTGGGATTGCTACAGCCTAACTCCCTGTAAGTTTTTAATGCTTTTACTCAGCAAATTGAGGGGGAATGTTGTAAGACCCAAGAATACAGTATCCAACGCTAGTTATATGTACACTCAGTCCATCAAAACAACACGGTAGGAACAAAGAGACATGAATTATCTTACAGCTGACATGTGCAATAATTAAGGGGGAATACCGTACGACCCAAGAATACAGCATTAATCCGAAAGCTGCTATATCGAATTGAAACCCGTATGTACCTTTTAAGGGGGAACACTGTAATTTCGCGGATACAGCGCATATTATGGGAAATCAATTATTATTTTATTTTTTTTAACGATCTTTATGTTCATGTTCCCTGTCATAATTAAAAAGTTTTTGCATTAAATGCTTTACACCACATATGGACATTGGTATCTTCAAAGCCGCGATGTTCCATAATATTATATTAATTTTACACAGTCGTTTCGGGCAATAAGGGTAATTGATAAGTCATAAGTGGGACCCGCTCTTATTTCAAAATTAGATGGATAAGTTGTACCGGTTACACTCATTCCATCATGGTCGTCCATTTTAAACAACGGTTACCATCACTTAAATCTGATCGTTCATCCTCTGAAAACACTTATTCACCGCCCACTATAAAAGGACTGTAAATGTCATTTGAGACTCTTTACGCTTTCTGCATATTAAACGAGTTCTTGAGCATACAGCCTACAAATCTTTCTGTTCTTACTGCATTTCTCTTTGAAAACTATTTATCTTTTCTTTGAGAATCATCATGGCATCTTCTCAGACCTCTTCCATCTCTCTCAAGAAATCTTCCAACATCATCGACGGATGGATCTGTTCTAGATCTGTCGTGCTTGAACGTGTTCGTTCCAAAGGTCGTGATGTCGAATCAATGGAGTTCGTCATTACTCGGATTCGTCAGCAAGGCCTTTATCGGCTTGGAAGTCAAACCGCTGAATGCTTTGATGTTCACCTGGTTGAGGAATTCTACCTCAATGCTGCTGTTTGTTTCCTTTCAGGGAAGACATGTTGCTGACATAACTACTGTCATTCGCGGAGTCGAGATCCGTGTTGACCAAGAGCTTCTTCAGAATCTCTGCAGGCTTCCTGCTGATGGCCTCACAACGGAAGATCTTGATACCTTTGGGTCCCAAGAACTCTTGACCGAATATTATGGGTTGTTCACCGGTTCAGCATCGGTTGAAACAGTTCGCACCTCTTGCCACAAGAAAAACTTTTGCTTACATTTTGTCTATTTACATGATTTTTGTTGCCGTGTTATTGAGAATAGAACAGGTGCGTTCAAGATGTGCACCAATCTAAGGTTCAGAATGATGGTTGCAATCATGACCTGTGAAAAGGTCAACTGGTGTCAAATCACCCTCAAACGGTTGCAGGAAGAAGTTTCTAAGCCTGCCTCGCAGAAGAAATCCTTTGGTTTGCTCTTGAATTACATTCTGACGAAATGCGGTGTTCCGCAAGACGATATAGCAAAGAAGATCACTTCTCGGATTTATATGGGAAGCATAAGACCCACCGTTTTCAAGAAAGGTCCCCTGCTTGCAAACAGACCTTTCGTCCATAAATTGTCCCTATCTACCTATACAAGAGAAGTATCTTCGAATTCCCAGAGCAAGGAGACTTCAAGGAAGAGAAAAAGATCTCACAGCATAACTCCCGTTGTTGTTGAGAAGCCGAAAAGGAAGCTAAGGAGGCTTTCAAAAGTTAAGGCTACAGAAACCTCCAAGGATGCTCCTTCAACGGCCCAACCCACTGTATCGAGCCCCCAGGGCGCAACCCCTGCGGAAAAGATGACTGCTACTGTCGCGACAGTAGATCCCGTGCCTTTGGCGGCTATGACGGATGCTCAGACATCTGCCAACTTTCAAGACTCTGGCGAGTTGGCTGCCACTTTGGAGCCAAAAGCTACTTCTCCTATTCGGGATTCCACACCCATTAAGGATCCATCTCCCATCAGGGTACCAACCTCTGTAAGGGATCCCTCTCCGATACAAGATCCCATACCTGTCGAGGAACCCGTGCATACAGCGGACCCAAGCGATGTACGCAGCCCTCCCCAGACATCATTATCAATAAGACTTTGCTCTCCGTGTAGATAGAGCAAGCTTATGATCGCTTCGTACAATGAAAAGCCTACAGGCTCGCTCCATATAGCGCACTGTACAACTGGAGCGATTGGTGCGAAGAAGAACGATTTGTGTTGGAAGTGACGGACTCACCAGATGTTGAAGTCCTGATCCAATGGGACAACCTAATCTGCAAAGAGTTGATCACAAGCCACCTGATGGACAAAGCAGATGCCCGTCAAAAAGGAAAAGCTAAATTCGGCGATCAAGTTCCCGAAAGTCCAAAATCAGATCCCGACTCGGACGATGATGACGACGCCCTTCAGGCTGTTCTAAGAATGAGTCGCGAGGAATTTGAATCTCAGATGGGCGCAGGAACTTCTAGTCAACACCAAACTCCTCCCATCAACAAGACAATGTTCCCAACAGCGAGGATTCAGCCCCTCTTGTAGCGGAGGAACAACCGGCTACCCAACAGGCACCTGAGCCTGTCGCCGCCCAAGATGAAGAAGAACCCAACGCCATCCCGCACGAGGAATCAGTCCCTATGCTGGAGCAGGCGGAAGCTGAGAGACAGTAGGAGGAATTATTCCCCCATGTACCTTTGTCTTCACAACCCACTGCCGAACAAGAGAAATCATCCTGATGCTCCCGAAACCTCAACTGTTTTGGAATCTGCCGATGGTATAAAACCTGAGGATGTCCAACTCAATTCACGTCCCAATGTGAACTTGAGATGGTTGAATGGAGTTGAAGATTTCGCCCAGACAGACTCTCCAAGGACTTCCACAAGGAAAGAGCGATTACATGCTCTTGGCCTTCAAACAGTTTTCATCCAGGATGCCGTCAACGCCCTGTATTCTATCGAAAAAGCTAGTGATTGGATGCACCAATCAGCCGTTGAAGAGATGACAGGTCTAGGGCACGAAGTTTCCCGAGTGGAAGAAGCCTTCAGAATATTGCCATCAGTCTTCAATCAGGCCCTAAGCCAATTGCAAGAACGACAGGAGCAGATCATGAGAGAAGAACAATCCAAGCTACGCGTGTCCGAGGCCAAGACATCATCATCTATGATTGAATCCGGTTCCCAACTCCATGCCCACGACAAGAAAATTCAAGATATGTCGCAGGTGCTCACCTCCCTAGTCGAGAAAATGACAAGTTTTGAGACGAAACAGGATTCTGCTATGTAAATCCTGGAATGCCTTGATGAGAAGGTGTCATACCTTGATGACGCCAAAAGGGGGGAAGAAGCGAGGGAAGCTGCTAAGAGAACAAAGCTTGAGCAAGAGAAAGAAATGCTAGCTCCTTTTGAAGATAGCATCACTGCTGATATTGCCCGTATTTCATCTCCAAATGTTATAATATAGGCAGATCGCCTAGAATTCCAGGACCCTAAGTTTCCTTGGAAGAACCTCGTTCGAAAACCGCAAGCTGTGAACCTCCCGGCCAACCGACAGCCTACTGCAGAAGAAATCAAAAACTGGAGGAGGAATGAACTGCTAAGATACTTTGTTGTTCTTATCAGGGAATCCTCAATATTCAACAGATGCAGGACGGTACAGGAAGCCGCTGAGGAATATAAGAAAAGGTTGGAAGAAGGAACGCTCCCGCTGCAGCAGCAGATGAAGTCTAAACATAGACAAGGTGACTTGGTTACCCATCCAAAAGATTGGATCCTAGTCTTCGATAAGTCGTATTAAGGTCGATCCTTATATCTGAATCGAGACAGGGACACTCATGAGAACTGGTGGAAAAATACCAAGAATGACCCTAAAAGGCCATGGAGACACTCAGATTACAGGAGTTGAATTCCTTGTTGTATTATTATTATTTTTTAATTTTATTTTCAAAACAGCAAAATATTGTACTCTTTGTTTCAATATCAATAAAATATTTGCCTGTCTTGGAAGATTACAACTCGTAATCTACTGTGTTCTTGTATGTTTACAAACACTTAATTTATTCTTGCTGTATACAAGTATGAAACTTGTTTTAATACATAAGCTGTAAGAACTTGTCTGCGAACAGTTCATAGTTTAAGTTGTATGTATCTAGTATACAATGTAATATTGTGCTTGTGCGCCAATCATAAGTTTAAAGATGTAATACTCTTTTGATAAAAGCTGAACTTGCGTGGGAGCAGTTCTTAGTATTAGGCTAATTGATGAAGGCCAGAACTTTCGAACAAAAGACCAAGAAGTCTGACCTCCTTCAAGACGCTAAGTGCCAAAGTTTTGGCATCATCAAGGATGTTTGGATAATATCATAAGGTTTTTAAAAGTAAGACTTGGAAAGACTTGGAAAATTATCAAAAAGGGGGAAATTGTTGGGATAACAATCCTTGTATCGAAAGTTTTGACAGAATGTTTTGACAATGTGCCAATCCAGCATACAGCAAAAAGCTGTATCGAAATGCTGATCATGAGTGTCAACCTATATTGAAGACTTCTCGTAGTGCTAGCATACAGTGAATCTATCATACAGCAAAGGAGTCTCATAAGACTAAGTATGGAAGCTGTCTCGAATCGACAATACAGCTATCATTCCATACAGTATCCAAATAGGACAAGAAGGAATCTTTGTTATTCGCTAAAGTCAAAGTACCGTTTAAGAAGATATATTTAAATATTAAAGGATAAAGTATTTAAATATCAAGCCGTCAGAGATCTTCAATCAAGCGCAAAATCCGGATCGTGTTTTATTCAAACACATCATCCCGTTGGAACGGACTTTTGCTCAACGGATATATTCAAGAAGGCTATATATATCCTCAGACTTTGAAGATATACACATGAAAGCAAACGAAGTTATCATCATATACATCTGAGCAAACATATCTCCCAAATCATACTACTATTCTGAAAGAAGAGATATATAAGTGCTCAAACCGTGACCAACACATCATCAGCTAAAAGCTCAGAAAGTTAAAGCTGTTGTTCAAACATTGTTCTATCCTTGAACAAAACCCATCAGGCCTGTGTGGACTGAGAAACCTTGTTATTCCTGAACTGTGTGTGACGGACTTGCATTGAAGAGACAAAGCTTCGGAACTGTGTGTGAAGAAGTTAGTCAAGTGAAAGCTTAAACTCGATTCTAAAGGCGTGGAGGATAGGATCCAGCACTCGATGCTTCTCTTTGGTCGCACTGTCCTCTACCTCTACCTCGGCCGAAATTTTAGGGTGGCTAAATACTCTGTTACATCTGAGGGACGCTCGCCTCTTTATGGACTAGCTGCGAGTTACGGGATCCAAAAGATTTTGCAGCCTCTTCATAGAACACCTCACGATGTCCTTCTCGTCTACAATCATAATACGTCATGGCGGTAAGTGAGCAATCACTTCGATAGTGTCCTGTCCGACCACAGTTAAAACATTTCCTGGTTGTATCTGCCATTACTGATATGGATCTGGAGTTCTTTCCACCTTTGGATGGATGCGGAGGCCTCTTGTATGAATGAAAGGATGACTGGGCTTTGCGGGGCCGACTACTCTTGTGCTCTGTAAAACTACTAGAGACTTTCTATTTCTTGGACTCAAATAACTTTTCCATGGCTGCTTCCTTCATTTCATACGCCCGAGCTTTGTCTTGATACTGGTGGAGAGTGGTGCATTCAAAACCTGACATGTACCTCTGTATTTCCGGCTTCATTCTCATATAAAAGTGAATCATCCTTTCTGCATCGGTTCTGACCAGGTGTCGAACAAACGCCTGCTAATTAAACATCTTTATCGTTTGAGCCACCGGCACATCCCAAGGCTGCGCGGAGAAAAATTCTCGAATCTTAGCTTCTCTCACCGGACGAGGGAAGCACTGAGCTTCCATCATAAGTTTGAACTCTCCCCAAATGACATCATGATCAACAGGTCGGATGGCTTCCCACCACTTGGACGTTTCTCCTGTCAGGAAATATCGGGCAATGGGGGCTCTTCGGTCATCTAGGCAGTTAATCCTGGACAATACTTTCTCTAGCTCTCTAAGCCAGTTGTTGTGTCGGGATTTATACGTCTCAACAGGCGATCGCCTCAGAGGCCAGGCGACCTAGCCATAGCTGAATAGACCAAGGCAGATTGGCCGACCGAAGGGCCCAGATCAAGACCCGGTGCCGAGCGATCGACATCCAAGGCGATCGTCTCTCGGTACCTAGCGATCGACTCTGGTGCCCGCCAAGGACGACCGCCTCGAGCCACGCAAAGCCAACGATCATCTAGTGGGCAAAGGCCGAAGTTCAGGACAGACCCACGTGCAGATACGAAAAAGGTACCGCAGAACATGGATCATTCACCACAGCCTGTCAGCATCTTTTCACCTACCGACAGACCCGCCAAAAGGTGCAAGTGGGACCTCCCGTGACAAAGAACTCAGACGCGTGGCCGGCTCCTCATTGATCGCATACTGGCTGCCAGCAGCAGCCGCGGACTTCAAGGCAGACAGCCCATGTGCTTAAAGACGATCGCCCCTTCTTATATTACGAGGAAGGCAATCGCCCGTCAGAAAAAAGAATCTTAGCTCCTATAAATAAGAGGCACCCTGCACTTGGAAAAAGCTCGGATTTTCAACGAGTACTCTGGCTTTTCTTACGGCTTGGCTTCTACTCTTGGCAACGCTATACACTTCGGATATCAGTTCACCTCTCACTCTCGGAACCTCTTAATCCTAAGACGCTCGGCAGAAACGAGAGCAAGAACACACAAAGCTTCGCTCAAGAGCAAGATAACTAGGATCTTTTACACTTATTGTATTCGCATTCTTACATTAATATTTGTACTCATACGTATTTTATTAATAACATCTCGCGAGAGCATTCAAGCCCGGGCCTAACAAACCCGGAAAATCTTGTGTTATTCGCACCCCCACGAACGTGCTCTCGCAATTTGCTGTTGCTCGACCATTCCAGCAATATTCATCTTCGGATAATAGTTTGGGCAACAACAATTGGCGCTAGAAGGAGGACATCTACCCTCAATTTTTATTCCTACCGTCTCGAAGAACACTCACTGTTCTCCGGGGCATATACCTGAAGAAAAACTCACTGTTCTTGAGAGAAAAGCCTTCAGAATAATGACTTCTGCCTCCACATCGAAGAAATCCGCTGGCCGATCCGCCAGACGCCTCATTCCGATTCAGTTCGAGCCCTGGCCTATGGCAGAGGGGAGTCACGGCAACCCGAGACTCTCGATCCCGCCCCCGAGGGACGGCCCAAGCCTCTCGCTCGATCAGTTACAAACCACGGAACAGATCGAAGAGGCCATGGACATCCTACAGGAGCGACGGAGAGCATTCGACGTGCCCGCTATAACCCCCTTGGCCATCCGCCGCGTGAGCAAACAGAAGTTCAAGGGGTTACTGACCAAGCGATCGCCAGGTGGCCCCGATTCACAAGAAAAGGCGTCCGCAAGGCAGGACACCTCCGTTTTCATCCGCCTAGGCAGCGACCCATCTTGGCTACCGGGGCAGTCTGGCCCCAGCCACGAGACGACGGAGCCCGAGTCCGTCACCAGGAGTTCGGCGTACCCAACTCCCAGAAGGCAGGCCAACCATCTAGTTCCTCCTCGCCAAAGAACCGAGATCGGCAACCGCGGGGTCAGGAGATCGGTACATAATCGCCTCGGATCCCGCTCCGTAAGTCGAACCACGAGCGACCATGCTACAGCGATGGGCGCGATGCAACGCCATCTAGACGACATGAAGGCGCTCCTAGAAACTGGGGCAGGCACCAATAGCAAGATCGCCGAACCGAGCAAGCCACTCGCGGTCCACATCGAACTCGCCCCCGTGCAGCGTAGGATCGCTCCTCCCAAAACACCTCTGTACGAGGGGAGGTCGGATCCCGAGACTCACCTGAGAAAGTTCTGGATCTACATGACCGGGTGCGGAGCATCAGACGCGACCAGGTGCCGAATGTTCCCGCTAACGCTGGGCGACCTGGCCCATAGGTGGTACATCTCATTACCGCGACAATCCATCAATTCCTTTGACCAACTGGTGAACAACTTCACAGCATACTTCGCCGCCAAGGTCGCTCAGCCGGAAGGTCCCCATCGCATGATGCAGATCAGGCAAGGGGAAGAAGAGTCCGACGCAGACTACATCGATCGGGTAGATGAGATCATCCTCAACGGCGAGCCCGTAAGCGACGAGATCGCCCTATACTTGGTCCTAGGGGGATTTGATGGTCTTTCGCCTATGTCCAGGTATCTTACGAAGGACCTCCCCCCGACCTACGCATTCTTCTGCGCCAAGGCCGCAGACTTCTTGGCCAGGCAAAGGTTACTTTTCAACCTATGAGTAACGCGATCGGTAGTCGAACGACGATCACCAGTCTTCCAGCCCGATCGCTATTATCAAACGACATCATCAAAACCGGAGGACTCATTCGCCATCTACAGTTCACCATCTAACATGATGGACTAAGGCACGAGATCGCCTCCCCCGCACAACGTACACCGTCGAAGGTCGGCATCTACATGACGATCCGAGGTAGAAGAGTGCAGCCATGGTCCTGGTAGTCGATGGAACCGACTGCTTCGGCCATGCAAGGTCCCTTTGGGCCACAAGCGCCCTCCCTTCGTTTAAATACGAGGCCGGCGTAGTCTGAGGGCCCTCCAAAACTAATCAGTGGACACGCTCGCCTGCCCTCAAAGTTTCGTCATCTAACTTGGTAAGCCCGGACAATGCGACGTGTCCCTACCCCTGTCTCAACGTACACCGTCAAGGGTCGCCATCTTCATGGCGAGCCGAGGTGGAAGCAGAGCTAACAATCCGCGGACGTGGAGTCGATTAATCCGACGACGCCCCGCGCAAGGACTCCTCTAGACCAAGACCGCACGCCCTTCGTTTAAATACGAGGTGAGGCACAGCCTAACAGAGGACCCTCATAAAAAAATGAGTCACGAGACAGACAATGTCGCTCGCGCATAAGACACGGTCATGGAATCGGTCCATCGAACTCCGCGACTGTGCACGGTTCCTCAGCGACAAAACAATCAGCTTTCTACGAGGGATCGGCCAAAATTGTTTATTGCAGGTACAAGACCGAAGATAGCTTGCCAATCGAACAGATCGCCCAAGTCCAAAACCAAAGTCTGCACAACGGATCGCCCATCCTTCTCCTCAACGATCGCCAGCAAGAACCACCTCACCCCATGTCTTCAACATCGGAGCAAGCTGGGGGGCAATTGTTGTGTCGAGATTTATACGTCTCAACAGGCGATCGCCTCAGAGGCCAGGCGATCTAGCCATAGCCGAATAGACCAAGGCAGATTGGCCGACCGAAGGGCCCAGATCAAGACCCGGTGCCGAGCGATCGACATCCAAGGCGATCGTCTCTCGGTACCTAGCGATCGACTCTGGTGCCCGCCAAGGACGACCGCCTCGAGCCACGCAAAGCCAACTATCGTCTAGTCGGCAAAGGCCGAAGTTCAGGACAGACCCACGTGCAGATCCGAAAAAGGCACCGCAGAACATGGATCATTGACCACAGCCTGTCAGCATCTTTTCACCTACCGACAGACCCGCCGAAAGGTGCAAGTGGGACCTCCCGTGACAGCAACTGAGGATGCGTGCAGGCTCCTCATTGGACCGCACAGCTGGCTGCCAGCAGTAGCCGCGGACTTCAAGGTAGACAGCCCATGTGCTTAAAGACGATCGATCCTTCTTATATTACAAGGAAGGCGATCGCCCGTCAGAAAAAGGAATCTTAGCTTTTATAAATAAGAGGCACCCTACACTTGGAAAAAGCTCGGCTTTTCAACGAGTACTCTGGCTTTTCTTACGCCTTGGCTTCTACTCTTGGCAACGCTATACACTTCGGAAATCAGTTCATCTCTCACTCTCGGAACCTCTTAATCCTAAGACGGTCGGCAGAAACGAGAGCAAGAACACACAAAGCTTCGCTCAAGAGAAATATAACTAGGATCTTTTACACACATTGTATTCGCATCCTTACATTAATATTTGTACTCATACGTATTCTTATTAATAACATCTCGCCAGAGCAGTCAAGCCCGGGCCTAACAAACCCGGAAAATCTTATGTTATTCGCACCCCCACGGACGTGCTCTCGCAATTTGCTGTTGCTCGACCATTCCAGCAATATTCATCTTCGGATAATATTTTGGGCAACAACACCAGTGATCCCATGTCAGCGTCTCGGAAAACCATCGAACTTTGGCGGGTGCATTTTTGCCACCTCCTGTAGCCATCTATCTACACGATTTCCCAAGTCTATGATGCCTTGCTTTCTCTCTCCTGACTGTAATTCTACCACCACTTGCATCCTGTCCACAACTTGAGCACATTGAGTCATTTGATTGACTTCTTGACGAAGGATGTCGGGAACAACAGGTTCGGCATTTGTCTCCACGGTTTGCTCTCATTCATTGTTGACGGACTCTTGTTGTTCGCCAGAATTAGAGTTAGCCTGATTTGACAGTGACTCATGAACAGAGGGTGAAGCTTCCCTTTCAGCATTTCTACGTCCGCGTCCACGACCGCGACCACGTCCATGTCCTCCTCTCAACATACTGTAAGCATAATATTCAATATACAAGGGACAATTTCGTCCTCACGTTCAATCATAAAAGAAAAGGTATAACATGTAAAGGACAAGATAGAGTTTAGGAAACTTACAATCATCGCTCACACGAAGACGTAGGCAGTACAGTGATGTTATTCACGACCGGTTACCTCAAAAGACATATATGAACCCTATTTTAACCCAACGGTCAAGATATCCATAATCTTAGCTCTGATACCATATTCTGTAACACCCCGAGAGATTCAGGATTATTACAGCGTTCTAAACCTTTGAAGTTAGGATTTCTAGGCTACGAATTTAAAAAAAAAAACATTATTAAATACCAACTGTAAAGTTTATCATGTCATCACGAGAATGAAAAGTACAAATCGACCAACATCCGGATATAAATTTCAAAGGAAGAGTAAAACGACAGCGTACTCGAGTACTTTATTAAAAATAAAACGTAACTGACAAACCATCCCCGCCATAACATCACTCTGCACCCTCGTCATTATGCAGCTCAAGTGGTTGTTTCCCCGTCCTCCAGTATCCTGAACATAAAACAAATGTCCACCCCCGAAGGGGTTAGCACAATGATGCTAGTACAAGTACGATAATTATACAACAACAGATTATTCAATATCTCACAAAGAATAATAATAACATCCTCAATGACAACAATAACAATGAGTCTCTACCACAAGAAGACTCACAATACCATACACAACATTATAAACATAATATGATAAAACATACACATGGTAATTATGATGATCCAGCGTTCACTGTATAGATCCCAAGATGATCCCGTCGGACCAATACGAGATGGAAAAACCTATCCAATGATCCAGCACACGCTAGCATAGATCCCAAGATGATCCCATCGGACCAACACGAGGTGGACATACAATAATGACACATATACACGACAACATGTATAACATCAATACATAAAGCATAATTAAAGTACTTGCCTTTGAAAGATGGCAAGAAATAAACACTTCATGACTTCAACACACTCGAAGGCCGCTCCTTCGATCAACTGTTCGCAAACCTCAAACCTTACAAAAGGAGATAACGACAGCTCAACTCACGTAATAAAACTAACATACGAACATCTAACGTTCTAATCCGTGGCCGAGTGAACACTCCATCTATGGTCGGTTCACGGTTTACCACCCAATGAACACTAGGTCGGCGATTTATGAAACTTCAAAAGGTTATAATGGGTACAATGCTGACGTCTATGAACTTCGATATGCATGACATCCCAATTCATACTCCAATCTCGATTATCAACTTCCAATATAAAGTTCCAGCTATTCTCCGATCTATATCAAGAGTACGATTCAAGATATATGAATACTAAAACATACTTTTGAAGGGAGATGATACAACCGTGTTCTAGGTTCACTATGGTTATTACCGACATAACCAATCCATTCTAACCATGAATCATGAAGAAAGTTATCACTTCAAACACCTTTTTATAATCATGAACCAGTCTTACTAAAACCCCCTGAAATTCATCTTCTTGAATCTCTCCATCCTAGGTGATGATATTAACAAGTCATTGGTATACAAGTAATTCGAATTCACCATCCAAAACAGGCAACAAATCTCAGAAACTACATACTAGGTTTCAACTCAATAAGTCTCGATTATAACTTCTTACTCATAAAAGTTATAAACATGATTACCTCAAATTCTCTAAGACATGGTGTCCAACCTTGAAGGTTATTAAAAAACTCAATGGTCTCGGTAATATGTTCATAGCATACTTAAGAACAAGAATCGGAGGTTGGAAGAGTATCAACATACCATAATATGGAGGAAACAACAAAGCACTTGGTGAAACCCGACACCGGAAGCTTGAGTACTAATCCAAGATGCTTCCCAACTTCAATGACAAAGTAGAGATGCTAAAACAATGTTTATGTTGCTGGAGGGCTCTCTGGGTTTGCAGAAATCGGACAAGGAACAAAAGAAAACGAGGGTAAAATGAAATGGGGTGATGTCCCATTTATAATGTTCTGAACCTTACGTACGTTAACCGCAAAGCATTATGTACGTTATGGTCTTAACGTATTCTATTTGCAATCCTTTACGTACATTAGCATCCGAAAGTAGCTCACTGTCTCGTTCCTGGTCTCTTCTTACCTACGTTATCCAAAACTTATACACGCATAACCTGAACAACATAACGTACATTATCTACCACCTCTAACATAAGTTAAGTATCGTTGACCTGCTTTATCAAAAGGCTGTCCAGGTTCATGCGGGAATCTTATCCGATAACATCTCCAGCTGGACCATGTGCTCACCAGACTTATCTGTCGTTGATTGCCTTACGTACGATATGCTTTGTCCATGGCGTACGCTATCCACAGCTCTTTAACATAGGTTATGCTAACCTGCTAGCGTAAGTTATGACGTAGTTGCATGCATGAATTTTGCAAAGTCTTCCTAATATGATCATGAATATTGGAATACGAATACGGGAAAATCACACTTCGATTATTGATACCACAAAGTCGAATATTACAAGGTTCAAATACGGGAAAATCATACTTCGAGTAATTCCTCCTGTTTGTTTTCTTCTTGGGCTACTTCTTCTTGTGGGGTCGGGGACTGATGTTTGTCCGTGGATGGCCCCTGGCTTTGTTGAGCTTCATCTTAGCGAATTCTCCTTCTTGAGTCTATTCACGGCTCATCTGAAGTATGGCCTTTAGAGCGTCATTATCTTCTTTGGAGTCGGGGTGATAACTTGGGGTCGGAGCTTTATCATCAGACTGTGATTTCCCTTCGAGTCGGGCCTTATCTTTTGCCATGAAGTAAGATGTTATGAGCTCTTGGCAAAACTGATATTCCCATTTGATCAAGACCTCAACGTTCTCGGTGTTTGTGACCTCCAGAGTAAAAAGTTCTTCTTCTCTCCATTCTTCCCAGTTATATAGGGTGTCGTAAGGGGCGACCCTGTATGACTTCCAGATTTTAAAGTGTTCGAAGGCTTCATCAATTTGTACTTGGAGGACTATTTGGATTATTACAACTGCTGGGGAAGGACTCCGAACAACATATGGCTCTACTGTCCAGTGGGGACCCTCAAAATGTATGGGAGCCTGTTGGGGAGAGGGATCCTTGACAAGGTGGGGTGACCTATTGGGAAAGGGACTCCTTACAAGGATGGGTCCCTATTTGAAGTTGTGGCTTTCAGCTCCGGAGGGGCAGCCGGTTCACCAGAACCTTCAATTTTGGCAAACAATTGTTCTTCCGTATAACCGCCACATGCTCAGGAACTATTGTAGGAGCAGCAATTGTTTCTTCCATAGGGATTGTGCCCTGGGGGATGGTTTCGGCAGTTAGTGCGGCAGATAAGACTTTTAGAGTGACTGCTGTAGACACTGTATGAACAGCTTTCGAAGAATTCTTCGTTTTTTTCCCTTTTTCTCGACAGTTTTGGGGAGCTGCTGCCAGGAAGTTCTCTTTTCTTCTTCTTCTTCCCATTATCTGTATTCTGAGTGTAAAATCCCTAGGATCACTTGATGTTGGAATGCTGTAAGGGTTGGACATGTTGGCAAGAATGGTCTCTTTGTTGTAGAAAGTGGGCTTGAAACCACAGATGCTTTCCTGTTAGAATTTCTTAGCCTCTATAGATTGCTGTACTCCGCAGCTAGTAAGAATATGGTTCATAATTAGGCAAAAAGATGTATTCACAAGTTGTGAAAGTTCTATTGAAAAGCGCTTATAATAAATCCATCCCTATAGAGCAGAGTAAGTGCTGAGTCTTGTAATTGTGGTGAGGTTAAGTCTCTAGACATTTAATGGTTCCTTGTCCTTGGAAAGGAAAAATATTGCAGGGTACTTTATAAAAGGAGACCACCTATCTAAGTGTGAGGACGGGCCGCCTCGAATAAACACTTAGGAAACCAAGATGTTGTCCATGGCCAAAACGAACACAACTATAAGAACGAAAGGTGTTGAGACATTGTTGTGTAAGTGTCGTTGACTCGGTATATACCAAGGATTATTACTTCAAGGCACTGTGTCCACTAAGCCACCGGTATATCCAACGATATTTTACTAAGGAAGGTTAGCTTTCTCCATGCAGCAGTGTTTTACGGATACTGGGTATGTGAGTCTACATTCATGCATGCATTTATTTCCACTCATGTGGGGGATTGTTGGAAATTAGTTTTAGAAAAATGAGTTTTAACTCAATTTAAACCAATTTAATAATGATAAAATATTTAATTCTTGGGAATTAAATGATAAATTGTGAATCTACGTTTCGAGAAGATGAACGTAGTATTTTATTTTTCTCAAAACCGATTTCCGGTGAGTGAGAAATAAATGATTAAAATTGGCCATTTAATTGAAAAGGTGAAGAGTTAACCAGGTTGAAAACCCATCTGATATTTGAGGTTCAAAACCCATCTGATATTTGGGGGCTGAAAACCCATCTAATATATGGGGTTGAAAATACATCTGATATTTGAGGTTGAAAACCCATATGATATTTGATGTTGAAAATCCATCTAATATTTGGGGTTGAAAACCCATCTGATATTTGGGGGCGGAAAACCCATCTGATATTTGAGGTTGAAAACCCATCTGATATTTGGGGTAGAAAACCCACCTAATATTTGGGGGCTGAAAACCCATCTGATATTTGGGACTGAAAACTTATCTGATCTGATATTTGGGCTGAAACCCATCTGATCTGATATTTGGGCTGAAAACCCATCTGATCTGATATTTGGGGTGGAAAACCTCTCTGATCTGATATTTGGGTGTTGAAAACTCAGCTGATATTTGTTCTCGACTGAAATAAAGCAGGTTGAGAACTTAGCCTCTGGAATATGACTCTTCACACTCCATAATGTAACGTCCGAATTAAATGAGACTATTTATGGAGGTAATTCTTGAGCTGAAGGATTAAAGAAAATTAATGGCACTTTAATTTGTAGTAACTCCCCACCTGATGGAGTGGAATTGGACTCTATAAAAGGGGGTCTTATACATTTCATTTGACATAACACAACAGAACGAATACAACATACCACATATTGCAGCATATTTCTTTCTTGTTTTTCGTGCCCAATTTCCAGCACTTAACGTTCGCCGGATTTCTGAGTTTTGGAGAGCACCTAACTCAGAAACGTGTAGCAGTTGTATCTTGGGGACATATTGCCTGATCCGTCTGCTCTTATACGGGGGAAAGATTGTCTTATGGAAAGAGTCCTACTCGCCTCTGCTAAAGTTGTAATTTTCAATTCAGCTTTTAATTTATTAAGATTGTATTAGGTTGCCTTTCTTTGTAATTTTATTGTAATTACATTTTTGGAAATTCACAGAACAAACATAATCTTCTTTGGATGATTCCTTTAGACGTCGGAGGTCTCAGAACTCCAACTTCTATTTAATTTAACCTGTTTAAAGGGCAAAATTTTCAGCAATTAGTCTTATCTCAATATCTTTTTGTGTAGATATCTTATATTGTTTATTTGTATGCATATTCTTCACCGCTTCCAACATTTTATACTTCCTTTTCATTACTTAAAATTGGTTTAGCTAAGGTATCAAAACCTTAAAATCATTACCTTTATAGTGCAGTGCTACTAATCAAGGTAAATCGAGAAATCTTATTAACTGGATCATATAATTTTTTTTTTGTTAGTATCTATTAAACGAGCATCGTGCTCATTTTAACTTTTATCATAAGCCCAGTTCACTCTCAATATATTAAGGACATTCGGCCATCTTAAAATAGGCCGCAATGTGTTTTATCGCTACAGTGTAACAAAAGGTTAAATCTGTTTATATACAAATTATTGTATGTCCTGAAACATTCTATACTCTTTTAACTTTTACTATAGATTCGATGCTAAAAGTCCTTTTTCATTAATAGCTCATTCATCATAACACTCACAAAGGGTTGTTACTTCATTTAATTATTCGCATCGATATCTGGCCAACCTATTAAAGATCATCATATCTATATGCAAGGTCAACCTTATCAAAAATATTCTTGTATCATAACTTGGTATATCTATCTAACTTCGAAAAGATATTACTATATCAATTTGGAGACTTATGTGGTTACTAAGTTAACCATACTTCATTATTTCAAAGGTCGGAGGGAATTCATTATGACAATTTATAGGTCGTAAAGGTTCACGATCTCACCCATCAACTGTGCAAGAGTTGAACGAATTGATATAACACGTAGGTCAACCGATCAAAAATTAAAATGTGTGATCAAAGGGGTAAAACCCGACTAAACTTTGAAGAGAAACTGAACTTTAGGGTCCAAAGACCAGAATTACGTCTACTGAGATATCTTTGGTCACATGGGTTGGCCAGACCCATCACAATTACTTCTGAGTCGCAAAAAGGGACTTGGGTTCAATGATGACATTTTACTGATTTTCTTGAATGTGGCTTTCTTTTACCGTTGAGTTTAGAAGGACCTCAAATAGCTTCTCAATTTCATTGTAGTCATAGAGTTCAAACCCAATGACAAAATTGGTTAAGCAAATAACTCGTATATTTCTTGACCTGTATTCGTAGGTTGTCGGGGTTTGTCGAACTCAATTTCTTTTAAAACAATTCAACCTTTAAGATGCTAAACTTAAACCCAAGGTCTTTAAATTCTACTTTCCACCGAACAAAAACCTATTTATCTGTGTTTATAATTATTTAAGAACTAACAAGTTGTTCAAATTTATCTCTCTACGAGTTCTAGTGAAAAAGCAATAGTCAATTCAGGGCTCCGTCGCAGGTGAGCTACTGAATATGGTGACTATGCCCATGTCTCCAATCATATAGTGACATTCTTTTGAGGACATTTGGTGTCACTGTTCCTCAACTCCTTCCTTATTTGTACATATCATTCCATTCCACATCGTTCGGTTTCATTGAAACTCTGCTTTCTTAAGATTAGATCTAAAACATTCTAAGTTCTCGTTCATTCGTTTATATAACATATCTGTCAATCAGGATAATAGTTAAATCCTACTAATCGACCATTTTATGTTATTTTGCATATGTGATAATGCATCTTAAAGTAAATCTAGGTTCATCGTAGTAATAAGCATATTCCACCTGTTCATCATTATATGTTCTCGCATATATGTGATCATGCGAAGTTCATGTTCATGTTTACTTTCTTCCATATCATTTATCTTTAATCTATTTAAGAGAAACTACTATATTAGAAAGTTCTAAAGCTTTCTAAGTTCTCATTTTTCTTGTCATCCACCATTCTGCCTTGGAGGTGGACATACATTCTAAGGCAAGTCTACATTCTTTGAGAAATAATAATCATATTTGGAAATCATAAACATTTAATATCAAAACTGATTTTTATCCTTCTACTATCATTCTCATCTTAAGTTCCTTCAGCTTGTTTCACTGAAAAATTATTTTCAGTGTATTTCTATAACAATCGTCATCACCATTCATAAATGCAGTAACGAACATTCATAAAAAACATTCATTCATTCATACTCTCCATTTCACATCGAAACAAAGTTTCAAAGCTCATTCATACTAGGCATGTCATTGAAAAACTCCCATCATCTTGTTCCGTTGGAGAAATTGCTTTGAGCATGATGTAATGGAGTGTGGATCATTATCAGCTGAACTCATACTAGTCTAGAGACTCGATCTAGACTTGGATTTGAAGAAATTATTGGTTCAGGCAAACAAACTGCTCTGATACTGATATGACCCAAAATATACCTGTTCGGTTTGTTGCGGTTCATCTCGGAGTACCGAAACAAAGTTGGATTACTGAAGACCCAGCTTATTGTTTGAAGGTCCAATAAGTCCCACCGACCTAGTATACAACTTGGAGAGTAGAGCTCAGAGCCTAGCTCTACTAGGTGCAGCTCGGTTCCCACAAGTCTACCCCCAACAGGACCTGCCAGGTCTAGACCAGCAGGTCATCCCACAGGTCAGTTCTCCCAGATGACATCATAATCAGGTCTGTTAAAGAACATGGTCCACTAAACCCAGCTCTTAAGTAAACCCAACTGAACTACCGAACTGGAGTAGGTCGGAGGGTGGATGAGATCGGCATTCCCAGAGAAGAACTTTCCCGTAAAGAAGACCCGACCTCCAAGTCTATATTCCGAGATCATAACTAGATAGACCTCGGATCGTCAATTAGGCAAGCTAGAAAGAGTCTAGCTCAAATAGGACAAAATCCCTCGAAAGCTGGGATTTCATCATAAAAGTAGAATCCCTGATTTTCAGGGACATAACCCTGAAAATCAGGGATCTCGCCGAATCAAAGGCAAGATTTCAGGGACAGGTTTCCCTCTCTTCTATAAATATCGAAAGTCCTGTCCTCCTTCAATGGGCAGAGAAGAAAACACATATACACACATTACATTTGTATTTCTCTAAAAACCTGTTCCAGCTTAAGCATCAGAGAGTTTGTGCCGGGACCATTCCGGCGTCTTCTGTAGGAACTGTGGTAGTTTTCTAGCTCGGAACAGAGGGAGCAATCCGATTCTTGGTGGTCGATCAACTCGGACACATCAAGTGGCACCGTCTGTGGGAACGAGTGACATCGAGTCATTCATTGATTTGAGATGTGAGACTTATTATGCATACCTGGATTCAACCAAACACGGATTCTTTCATTAGCTGCAACGATAAGTTTTTACCGACCATGAATTCCCATTGGAGATAAGTTTTAATCATTATCCATTGCTGCAATGTGAAATTCTTCAAGAAAATTTCATATCTTCTTATAGTTCTGGGGTAAGAAGAACAGCTGTGTTGGTTTAGATAGGAATCGGGACAAAACTTTTTATTTTTGGGTCTAAACTAAAAGATCTAAAATTGCAGTTATACGTAAGCTTTATTTCGGGTGAAGTACCCACAAATTTGAAGATTGGGTGACCTATCCTAAATTTTGATCGGGTGAACTACCCTCAAATTTGAAGATTGGGTGACCTGCCCAAAAATTTGATCGGGTGAACTGCCCTCAAATTTGAAGATCGGGTGACTTGCCCTAAAATTTGATCGGGTGAACTGCCCTCAATTTGAAGATTGGGTGACCTTCCCACAAATTTGAAGATTGGGTGACCTGCCCCAAAATTTAATCGGATGAACTGACCTCAAATTTGAAGATTGGGAGACCTACCCAAAAATTTGATCGGGTGAACTGCCCTCAAATTTGAAGATCGGGTGACCTGCCTTAAAGTTTGATCGGGTGAACTACCCTCAAATTTGAAGATCGGGTGACCTGCCTTAAAATTTGATCGGGTGAACTACCCTCAAATTTGAAGATCGGGTGACCTGCCCTCAAGTTTGAAGATCGAGTGACCTGCCCTAAAATTTGATTTGGTAACATGCCCTCAAATTTGAATATTGGGTGACCTGCCCTAAAATTTGATCGGGTGATCAGCCCTCAAATTTGAAGATTGGGTGACCTGCCGTAAAAATTTGATCGGGTGACCTACCTCAAAATTGAATATCAGGTGACCTACCATAAAAAATTTAATCGGGCGAACTACCCTTAAATTTAAAAATCGGGTGACTTACCCTAAAAATCAATCGGCTGAAACACTCTCAATATATATCTTGCTCAGCTCGGCCTCTTATTATTTTGGCCTCTACCAGGTCTCTCGGTACGGAAGGCCTTAGCTCAGAATCTTATCCTCTTGGTCTTGGCTTAGCCTATCAGCACCTCAATCTTAAGATCGCCCCATCTATATCACGAGTCCAAGACAACGTGTCTCTGAGGCCCCTTATTGTACTCTTAGCTTTGTTCATCAGCTACAAAATGACCAACTGCATTGGGTCTTGTCTTATTTTAGAGCTTAACTTTTGCGTTTATGGATAAAAAAAAGCATCTTTAGTCTACTCTACTCGGTCTCATTATTCGCTCGATTAGAGTAGGAGAGACTAGCTGATATGACCCAAAATATACTTGCCCGGTTTATTGCAGTTCGTCTCGGAATATCGGAACAAAGTCAGATTACTGAAGACCCAGCTTATTGTGTGAAGGTTCAGAAGGTCCCACCGACCTAATATAGAACTTAGAGAGTAGAGCTCAGAGCTTAGCTCTACTAGGTGCAGCTCGGTCCCCACAAGTCTACCTCCAACAGGTGTAGACTTGCCAGGTCTAGACCAGCAGGTCATCCCACAGGTCAGCTCTCCCAGATGACATCATATTCAGTTCTGTTAAAGAACTTGGTCCATTAAACCCAGCTCTTAAGTAAACCCAACTGAACTACCGACCTGGTAGGTCGGAGGGTGGATGAGCTTGGCATTCCCAGAGAAAAACTTTCCCGTAAAGAAGATCCAACCTCCAAGTCTATATTCCGAGCTCATAACTAGATAGACCTTGGCATCGTCAATTAGGCAAGCTAGGAAGAGTCCAGCTCAAATAAGGCAAAATCCATGGAAAGCTGGGATTTCATCATAAAAGTAGAATCTATAATTCTCAGGGACATTCCCCTGAAAATCAGGGATCTCCCCCAATCAAAGGCAAGATTTCAGGGACATGTTCCCCTCTCTTCTATAAATATCGGAAGGCCTGTCCTCCTGCAAAGGGCAGAGAACAAAACACACATACACACATTATATTTGGATTTCTCTAAAAACGTGTTCCAGCTTAAGCATCAGAGAGTTTGTGTCGGGACCAATCCAGCATCTTCTGCAGGAAGTCTGGTGG
The DNA here is from genome assembly GCA_033398695.1 of Orobanche coerulescens. Classification (NCBI taxonomy): domain Eukaryota; kingdom Viridiplantae; phylum Streptophyta; class Magnoliopsida; order Lamiales; family Orobanchaceae; genus Orobanche; species Orobanche coerulescens. Next base: position 92,145,444 of record CM065814.1, read on the forward strand.
TTTTATAGCTCGGAATAGAGGGAGCAATCCGATTCTTGGTGGCTGATAATCTCGGACACATAAAGATGCCACTCTATAACAGCATGTCATCCCTAATGACAGATTAACCGGGACTGTTACTTGAAAAATAAATAAGAAGTAAAATGTAAAGATTATGGTGTGCCGTTTCATTCAGTAAGGGAATAAAACTTGCATTCATGTGTAAAAGATCTCGAGGATCAAGGTTGGACTACATTAGAAAGACCCAATTTAGAGGATGTGACTCAACATCAATAGAACTATTCATAATATAAATAAGATGGTGTTTTGCAGCAGAAAATCGTGTGAGCTACACATATGAAGATGCGCACTCAAGGTAACATTCCTAATCAGCTACATGACATCTTTACTCAACACAACACCACTCCTGTAATACCACCAGTATTACATGTTGTTCACGTTGGGCGCTCACTTCCATTTCTTCTATTTAATAAAATAAATGTACTCCATCGCGATAAACGTATTTTTGTATGATATGTTCGTACTGTATTTTCATGAATAAAGCTTGTTCGCACCTGTTAGTCGTGTATTGTGATTGTGTGATGATTGACGATTTGTCGGTGACATACCTTGATGTCGCTGGGCAATTATCGGTGCGAATAGGACGGTGGCCAACGTCTTGTTCCCCGAGGAATTTCCTGACGACATTGAGAGGGAGTCGCTTATAAGAAATTAATTTGATAATAACTTAGTGAACAAAACTGAACCTTACGTACGTTATCCGCCAAGTATTACGTACGCTAAAGATGAGACATTACGTATGCTAATGATTGTTACTTACGTACGTAAGGTGGTCCTCAGTCTTCGGACACGAATCTTCGTCGGATAGTACGCGTTGCCGACCAACTTTCGGCGCGATGGCGACAGGCAAGTCAACGGGTGTTACGTACGTTAACCGACTTTCGTTAAGTACGTAACGATGTGTGTAAATTAGTCCACTTAGTTCTAATTTTTTCCTTACCTACGCTAATCCTTCTTCATAACGTACGTGAAACACCTTACGTACGTAAGTCTTCAGACATAATGTACGTAAAGACTTTCTGAGTTTATAAAAGGACACTTTTCCTTTCATTTCTTCCGACCCAAAAATCATTCCTCCCTCATGTACACTGCTCTGCACCACCCTTAAACCGATTTCAACCTCCCAAATCAAGTGTTATCCTATTAGAGTGCGTTAATCAAGCTTCGGAGAAGGTCTTGAAGGTGTTATCCTCTCGTTCTTCGTCGTCCTTCGTCGTTCTTCATCGTCCTTTGTCAATTAAGGTAAGTTTATCGAACCTTGAACTCGTTTCTGTGTTGTTTAACGAGTCATGTTAAATTTCGGATGCCTTAGGTAGCTTAGAACTTTCATTAATGATCGGACCAGTGTAAAACTATCACAATTGTTAATCGATATCTATCAAAGCTAGTAATTAGAGTGAATAATGGTAGTACTCGTAGTTAATGGAAGAACTCACAATTGGCTTGTTAATCACCAACATCTCGGAATGATCTTGTTAAGAATTTCATTTATAAATGTATTACCATTGATAAATCCTAGATAAACTTACTAACGATTGTTTAGATGTATAGATGTCGAACATGTTAAGATTTCGGAGATTAACGCTTAATCATTCTATCTGGAACTTCGAATTAGAATAAGTGATGAAATTATGGTGGTTGGTCGCCATAATCAACGTAGGAATGTTGTATTAGAACATTGTTGTTCAACGGGATAATAAATTGTAAAATGGCGAACCAAAGATTTGGTAAAATGCACTGTGGTCAAAAACAGAGAATTTCGATCTCCCCAACAAAATCAATCAGGTTTAGGATCCTAACGGGATGGGGAAATTATCGTTAACCATCATTATTACCATAGGTATTAATCGACGAACATGTGATAGGTTGAACTTTCGGGTGTGGTCGATCGAGCTGTTGTGTTAGCAAAGGAGTAACTCTCGTCGGACTTGAGGCAAGTTCATCTTGCTCAGACCTTACATCTTGAAAATTTAGAATACTGTATGTGTTACTATTTGTGGAATGGTGCTCGTTCGATTTATCTTGTCCGGAGTATTCCTAAGTAGATACTACCGTGACCCTTGACCGCGGCCTTGGGAGTTTATATGTTGATACATTTTGTGGAACTGTGTTGCGGGATAAAACCTGAAGGGTCCCCACGTACGGAGTATTCCTGTGTAGATACTTCCGTGACCCTTGGTTGCAACCTTGGGAGTTTATGTGCTGATACAAGAAAAGACGTTGAATATTCGGTGACAACTTTGTTCCCTGAATTTATCTGATTCTATCCTTGAATTTGGTTTGATTTTTCTGACCTAGGTTGACTGACACGATACGTCGTGTCAGGCAAATTTGTTGAATATGTGCAGGATATTCCCAAAGGTTCCGGTCAAGCGTGAGCAGTGTTGGGGAGAAGGCCTGTTAAAGTCTTAAACTAAATTTGAATATTCCACGTTGTGTAATAATCGTATGTACAGACACTATTTTCTTTGTATTTCGGTTTGTACGAATGCTTTCATAAAAATGCTTCCGCATATTACCCGTTGAATAAATTGTTAAAAAAAATCTTTTAAAACTTGCCTTGTGGGTCCCATACGGGATTCACGGCACTGTGGCGTCCCGGTTTATTTTGGGGCGTTACAGAAAATGGTATCGGAGCCGAACACTCACGGGGAAAGTTTTATAGAAATGCTTTGAAAACGTTTTGCCTTCAAAAGTACAACACTCCTGGCGACCATAACTCCTCGAGGAATGTCGAGGTAAAATACACGTAAATTCTTAGGAATCATGTATGATGTTTGAATTCAATAAGAACTCATAGAATGTCTGTATTAAACTAACCTTTTAGATCGAACAAATCATCACCAATGGCACGTCGTGGAGCTAGAAGGAACGTAAATGATGTGCAGGGTTCCGCTATGAATCAGCCGGAAGACAGGAACACCGGTGAAACTAATCCAGTCGGAAATCAACCACCGCCCGTTAATCAGAACGAACAGGAGGCAGAAAACCAGAACAACGGGGTATTGGATCCAGCCTTCGTTCAGACCCTCGCCCAGGCCATTGCTGTGGGGATCTCTCAGGTCAATCGGGCAGAACGAGTACCGGTCATTAACATAGAAGAGAACACTGGGAAGGACCGTTGGCTGGGAGAGATGCTGAAAGCCAGACCGCCATTATTCGACGGATCAGGGGATAAGCACGTGGACGATTGGATCTCTGAGATGGAGACTGTTTTCGAGGTGATCGGTTGCCCGGGCAACCGAGAAGTACCACTCGGAATCAACCAGTTCCACGACACCGCAGCCCGATGGTGGAGGACCTATAAGCCGGAGGACAGAGTAGTCGGATGGACCGAGTTTTCCAAACTATTGAGAGACGAGTACTGCCCCCGATCATCTTAGACTGCACGAGCGCGGAGTTTATTCAGTGCAGGACCTCAGAATTTTCTAGTACCATAAATCATTCGAGCTTACAAGACCGAACTGAGCTATGTCGCACAGATGGTACCATCCGAAGACTAGCGAATTTGCCACCTTGCTCAACGGTTGCCGGAAGATGTTCAACGTTACGCGGCTGGGTTTCACTGCACCACTCTGAGGGCATATGAGGAGGTAGTCACAGCATACGCCGGTACGGTTGTCAGTTCGTACACCGGGCATAACCAAAAGAAGCAGAAGACATCTAATCAGTCCGGGAGCACCAGCAGAATGAACTCGGGAATTGGGTTCTCCTCTAAATCTGCAGCTTCGTCTCAACAGAAAGGAGCATCTGACGGGCCCCCTCACCGGAACTGTTTCAATTGTGTCATAGCAGGGCATACCATGAGTTAGTGTCGTAAGGCGGCTACAAAGTGTTTTTCATGTGGAAGAGGTGGTCACATGTCCCGCTACTGTTCACGGATCAAACCTACACCAAATTCAGCTCCTCAGAGTCAGCAAGGCTCAGTACAGACATCCAGAGCATCCGCCATGTCCGATTATCGATCCCCACCTTACCAAACTCCTCCATACGGTGCCGGAAGAGGACGTGGGCACGAAGGAGGCACTACACCCTCATCGGGGACACAGCCATCCCACGTGTTTGAACTGATGGATACTGTTGACCAGACTGCACCTGCTGTCTCAGGTACACTTCTTGTTAAATCCCAGCCCATTCATGTACTGTTTGATACTGGAGCGACCCACTCGTTTATATCCGTAGAATGCGTTAACCGTTTGAATCTTCCTTGTGTACCTTGTGAATCTTTTACTGTTAAGTTGCCCAAGGGTAGAAGGGTGGGGGTAATTTGGAAGTTCGAGACTGCCCGATCCGCATCGATGATCAGGGCTGAACAGCAAATCTCTGTAACACCCCCAAATCCTATTAGGTTATCACAGTGCCGTAGACCCCACGCCAGGAGATCCACGAGGCGAACATGACTAAAACACATTAAATTAAACAACAAGGGAAAATCATAGTCCCTACCATGATATCCGACACAATATTCCGAGAAGGAATTTCAACGACAACGATGGGCCTACATGGCCAAGAGTAAAAATACAACATCCACGAGCATCTGCTCGGGTAATACAAAATGACAAAGATCGATAAATCAAGAACACTCCAACCGATCTACCAACATGAACGACTCGGACTAGTATCGCTCGAATGCCTCGTCGCCATCATCATGCCCCTGTGTCTCAACTCTCTCCTCGCAAGCACCTAAAACATGAAAACATGTTCCGCCCCCACGGGGTCAGTCATCCAGATAATGAACATCAAATACATGTATAACATGATATGCATCCAAAGGCAGAATGAAACGGTAAAATGATGATAATAATACGAGATGCTCACAAACCAAGGTAAGAACCGAGCATTCGTGAAATACTATGCCCACGGCATACTATTAATACATGTTCGACGGGTTAGAACATAAGTGCCCAACGGCGAATCATAATCACAGAATACCACAATGAATTACACGACATGAACCAAACCAGAACAGGATTAAATATGAATCACAATGCCCGGAGGCTCCAATGAAATTAACAAAACAATCACAAGGCCTAAAAACCACTCACCAAAATCACAAATATCACAATCACATGAAGCCGAAACAGCCCAAGTCCGTATTGATTAGGGCGGCCACGGCATGAAAGCCGTATCACAATTAGGGCGAAGCCACGCATGAAAGCCGTATCACAATTAGGTTGCCACGCATGAAAGCCGATCACAATTAGGGCCGGGCCACGGCATGAAAGCCGATCACAATAAGGGCGGCCACGCATGAAAGCCGTGTCACAATTAGGGCGGGCCACGGCATGAAAGCCGTATCACAATTAGGGGCCGGGCCACGGCATGAAAGCCGTATCACAATTAGGGATGGTATCTGTCTTGAGTCGGCCAAGACCATCCTCGACAGTCCCAACTCAACACCTCGATTGCCTTAGAATGGCTAACCGATGACAATGATGCAGCGGATGATTCCATGAATGCTTGAGCGCTTCGATTTCCTTATAATGGCTAATCGATATGAACGATATGATGAATGATTGAGTACCTCGATTGCCTTAGAACGGTCAATCGATACAATAATATAGTGAATGATTGAACATTTCGATTTGCCTGCGAACGGCAATTCGATAACAATGATATGAAGGATGTCTCGGTACCTTTAATCGGTTACCGACGACGAAGGTGAGAAATGAATAAGCCAATGCCTTTAATCGGCGTGTACAGTTTTAATGACAATCCAAAAAGGGATAACAATAAATATTTGGCAAAATTGCTGAAAGGTATCGTATCGAACGATCTCTTAATATCAATGAATTCATGAAGAGACTAAGTCTCGGAATGATACAACACATTTATACACATACATGATAACATTAATCTCATTGACCAGTACAAGTATAAAACTTGCCTCAAACCGAAGGCGAGAAGGTACTTCCACGATCAATGTCCTTAATGAAATTATCGGCCGCTCGAACAACCTTGAACAACATAAATACCAACAATTCTCTTAATACACCAATCAAGCATGATCACAACCAACTCAAAAGTCGATACAACAATACCCGAAACTCATTGGGGCATTAAAACAAACGCGTTGTAAACAATCTCCAATTGTTTACACCCAAAACTCAATTACATCCGTAACCAACTTCCAATGAATGATTCAAACCCACAAAACCCCATGAATACTATCAATAATCCAAAATGAATATCCGAAAACGTGATTATAACGACAATTAATCGAAAACCCCCAATTTCAACTCGATATTCAAAGTGTTCTTGAATAATCCCTCAATAATCCAATGAATCCTTATATAAACTCATAATCATATACATGTCCCTTCATATAACATGATTATAACGTCCAAAACATCATATCTCAACATAGAATCGAAATCCAAGGTGTTGAAGAATATTACCTTTGAAGATCCAAGTACTTTAATCCAAGAACACGCGTTAAATTGATTATCCTAAGCTTCACGATCGAAAGGAGATGAAGAAAATCAAACACCCAAATGATTTGTGAAGGAAAAACCTTCCCTCAAGCTTTCTCTCTCGGTTGAAGGTGATGAAAAGGGAGAAAAATGGTGAAATGTTGAAAAAACGATTTTAAAGGAGTTGATCGCTGCCGGACACGGCCCGTGCCGATCGGCACCTTCGTGTAGCACACCGGCCGACAGGACTCGACCGTGTCCCGCTTGACACGGTCGCGCGAGGGCCTTCCGATGACCCGTCCGACAATGACTTCGGCATGACTCGACCGTGTCCCGAACACGGTCGGGCGCGGTCGGCAATGATCAGCTTATCCGGAAGAGTTCGACTCGGCCGTGCCAGACGACATGGTCGGGTCCTGAGGCAGACACTTCGGCATTTTCCGGACGAGTACGGCACGGGCCGTGTCGGACGACACGGCCGAGTTCGGTCGGCAGTGATCGGCCAATATCTGAAAAATGAGCGGGTGAGCTAAAACGACCATAACTCTCTCGTCCGGACTCCGATTGACTCACCGTTTGAACCATTGGAAAGATAACTCGATGCTCTATAATATTGCAAAGATTTAGAATTTTTGGAGTTACCAAAAATTAATGGTGATCTAACAAAGTCGAAACTCAAATGAGGAAAGTTGAAACAATGAACAATAACGATACACAACTCGAAGTTTTTCCGAACGGTGAACACGGTGAATGAACATGATTGATGAATGATTATAATCGAGTGAAAATACACTGAGTGACAATCACTGAATGAAATTACTGAATGATAATGACTGAATTACAACCGGGTATTACAATCTCATGGTTTTTCCCCTCCAGAACGAAGATGTTATTTTGGGTATGGACTGGATGACAATGCACAAGACGGTATTAGACACCTATCACCTGACAGTTTCCATTACAGCTCATGACGGTGCCACTCACACAATCAGAGGCTGAGAACACTTCAATACTAAGGGGTCCCTCAGTCTCTTTACAGCAGGAGCATCTTATGACAAGCGGGGAACGTATTATTGGTGTTATATTCTTCAATAGGACACATCACAGCTGTCGGTTGCTAACATTCCTGCGGTGAACGTATTTCCGGACGTTTTTCCCGATGAACTACCTGGATTGCCACCACAACGGGAGGTCGATCTCTCGATTGAACTTGAGCCAGGAACGATGCCTATCTCCAAGGCACCATACAGGATGGCACCAGCCGAAATGAAGGAATTAAAGTTACAACTCGAAGAATTGCTAAGGAAGGGGCTCATTCGTCCAAGTACATCGCCATGGGGTGCGCCGGTCCTTTTTGTGAAGAAAAAGGACAACTCTATGCGCCTGTGTATCAATTACAGAGAACTAAATAAAGTCACTATTAAAAACCGTTACCCACTTCTGAGGATTGATGATTTACTGGACCAACTGCAGGGAGCGACTGTGTTTTCAAAGATCGATTTACGTTCTGGATATCACCAATTGAGAATTCGAGAGGAGGATATTCCCAAGACCGCATTTTGATCATGATACGGACACTACGAATACATGGTGGTGTCGTTTGGCTTGACTAATGCCCCAGCCGTTTTTATGTAATTGATGAACAAGGTTCTGACAGAATTTCTCGATAGGTGTGTGGTGGTTTTCATTGAAGACATTTTAATCTATTCCCGGAGCCGACAGGAACATGAGGAACACTTGAGGCAGGTGTTGAGCGTTTTGAGGCAACACCGACTTTATGCTAAACTTTCTAAATGCGAGTTCTGGATGTCGGAGGTGACCTTTTTGGGTCATGTAATTTCAGCAGAAGGCGTCAAGTTAGACCCCCAGAAGATCGAGATAGTTATGAGTTGGGAACCACCAAGAAATGTCAAGGAAGTGAAGAGCTTTCTGGGATTGGCAGGATATTATCGATGGTTTGTCGAGGCCTTTTCTTGTATTGGTCGTCCGTTGACGAATCTACTAAGGAAAAATACCAAGTTCGTCTGGACAACAGATTGTCAGGAGAGCTTTGACGAACTGAAGAGGAAGCTGACTGCTGCTCCAGTACTGGTACTACCGCATGGCACGGAAGGATTCGTAATATACACTGATGCGTCTAAGCATGGACTTGGATGTGTATTCATGTAAAATGACAGAGTTATCGCTTACGCCTCTCGACAACTTAAACCTTATGAGGTGAACTATCCGACACACGATTTGGAACTGGCTGCAGTGTTCCACGCCCTTGAGATTTGGAGACACTACCTTTATGGGGTTACCTGTAAGATCTTTACGGACCACAAGAGTTTAAAGGATATTTTCACACAAAGAGAGTTAAACATGAGGCAGAGGCGTTGGCTGGAATTAATCAAGGATTACGATGTGGAGATTTTATATCACCCTGGGAAGGCCAACTTCGTAGCAGATGCACTGAGTCAGAAAATTGCGCAGGAAATGACACTATCCGGTTTGACAGCACAGCTGGAATTGCAGCAAGATCTCAGGAGGAATGGCATTGAAGTGTGGATACAACACCTCTAGAGACAGTTGTGCTCGATTAACATTCACTCATCCTTGCTGGACGAGATACGCCTAACACAAATGGAGGACCCGGAACTTCGTGCGATCGGCGTAAAGGCCGAAGGGGGAATTATCTCAGACTACAGGATCCAGGGGGACTTAGTTAGATTCAAGAACAGAATTTGTATTCCTCCAAATGACGAGCTTAAGCAAACTATACTCAAGGAAGCTCATTATACTCCCTATTCAGTACATCCCGGGGCGAGCAAAATGTATAAAGATCTGCGGAAGAGTTTCTGGTGGAAGAACATGAAGCAGGAGGTAGCAAGATTCGTTGCGATGTATGACATGTCAACCGGTGAAGATTGAACACCGTAGACTGGCCGGAATCATGCAGCCTTTACCCATTCCGGAATGGAAATGGGAAAGCATATCAATGGATTTTGTCACCAAGTTACCAGTGACGGCAGGAGGAAAAGACACGATATGGGTCATTGTAGACCGATTAACGAAGTCGGCATATTTCATTCCAATTCAGGAGACCATCGGGACAGAGCAGCTGGCCACCATCTTTATCCGGGAAATCGTGAGACTACATGGCATTCCCTTGGGAATTATTTCAGACAGAGACACTAGATATGTGTCCCGCTTCTGGAAGGCTATCCACAAGGCTATGGGTACTCAGCTGCATTTCAGCACAGCTTATCACCCTCAGACGGATGGACAGACAGAATGCACCATACAGACCCTGGAAGACATGTTGAGAGCATGTGTACTCGATTGGGGCAAGGATTGGACTAAACACCTCTGCTTAGTGGAATTTTCATACAACAACAGCTGGCACGCAAGCATAGACATGGCCCCCTTTGAGGCCTTGTACGGTAGGAGGTGCAAGTCTCCCCTATGTTGGGACGATGCATCCGATGTCGTCGCCACCGAGTTGGATCTGATCCAAGAATCTATTAAGAAGATATCCATTGTTCAAAAACACATGTTGGCAGCGCAGAGCCGCCAAAAATCATATGCTACGGACCGTCAGCGACCGTTGGAATTTATAGTCAGGGATCACGTTTGGGTTAAAGTATCGCCGATGCGGGGTATTCGACGCTTCAGCCAGAAAGGCAAACTAAGCCTGAGATTAATTGGCCCATTCGAAATACTGGACCGAGTCGGTAGACTCGCTTACCGACTAGCATTGCCACCATCGTTAGACGGAGTGCATAATGTCTTCCACGTCTCCCAGCTGAGAAAATATGTGTACGACCCAAGCCACAATATTAACTTTGAGGAGGTAGAGATTTCTAATGATGCTACCTTTAGGGAAGTCCCAACCGCGATTTTGGATCGACACGTAAAGATACTAAGGAATAAGGCCATAACTCTTGTAAAAGTTCAATGGTCGCACCATGGCATGAAAGAAACGACTTGGGAGACCGAGACGAGCATGGGGGAGAATCATCCCGAGTTATTTTCTTAGTTTCGGGACGAAACTATTTTTAAGGGGAGTGGTATGAAATGCCACCAGTATTACATGCTGTTCACATTGGGCGCTCACTTCCATTTCTTCTATTTAATAAAATAAATGTACTCCATCGCGATAAACGTATTTTTGTATGATATGTTCGTACTGTATTTTCATGAATAAAACTTGTTCGCACCTGTTATTCGTGTATTGTGATTGTGTGATGATTGACGATTTGTCGGTGACATACCTTGATGTCGCTGGGCAATTATCGATGCGAATATGACGGTGGCCAACGTCTTATTCCCTGAGGAATTGCCTGACGACATTGAGAGGGAGTCGCGTTATAAGAAATTAATGTGATAATAACTTAGTAAACAAAACTGAACCTTACGTACGTTATCCGCCAACCATTACGTACGCTAAAGGTGAGACATTACGTACGTTAATGATTGTTACTTACGTACGTAATGTGGTCTTCAGTCTTTGGACACGAATCTTCGTCGGATAGTACGCGTTGCCGACCAACTTTCGTCGCGATGGCGACAGGCAAGTCAACGTGTGTTACGTACATTAACCGACTTTCGTTACGTACGTAACGATGTATATAAATTAGTCCAGTTAGTTCTGAGTTTTTCCTTGCCTACGCTAATCCTTCTTCATAACGTACGTAAAACACCTTACGTACGTAAGTCTTCAGACATAACGTACGTAAAGACTTTCTGAGTTTATAAAAGGACTCTGTTCCTTTCATTTCTTCCGACCCAAAAATCATTCCTCCCTCATGTACACTGCTCTGCACCACCCTTAAACCGGTTTCAACCTCCCAAATCAAGTGTTATCCTATTAGAGTGTGTTAATAAAGCTTCGGAGAAGGTCTTGAAGGTGTTATCCTCTCATTCTTCGTCGTTCTTCATCGTCTTTTGTCAATTAAGGTAAGTTTATCGAACCTTGAACTCATTTCAGTGTTGTTTAACGAGTCATGTTAAATTTCAGATGCCTTGGGTAGCTTAGAACTTTCGTTAATGATCGGACCGGTGTAAGACTATCACAATTGTTAATCGATATCTATCAAAGCTAGTAGTTAAGAATTTCATTTATAACTGTATTATGATTGATAAATCCTTGATAAACTCACTAACGATTGTTTATACATGTTAAGATTTCGGAGATTAACGCTTAATCATTCTATTCTGGACCTTCGAATTAGAATAAGTGATGAAATTACGGTGGTTGTTAGCCATAATCAACGTAAGAATGTTGTATTAAAACATTGTTGTTCAACGGGATAATAAATTGTAAAATGACGAACCAAAGATTTGGTAAAATGCATTGTGGTCAAAAACAGAGAATTTCGATCTCGGCAACAAAATCAACCAGGTTTAGGATCCTAACGGGACGGGGAAATTATCATTAACCATCATTATTACCATAGATATTAATCGACGAACATGTGATAGGTTGAAATTTCGGGTGTGGTCGATCGAGCCGTTGTGTTAACAAAGGAGTAACTCTCGTCGGACTTGAGGCAAGTGAATCTTGTTCAGACCTTACGTCTTGAAAATTTAGAATACTGTATGTGTTACTATTTGTGGAATGGTGCTCGTTCAATTTATCTTGTCTGTAGTATTCCTGAGTAGATACTACCGTGACCCTTGGTTGCGGCCTTGGGAGTTTATATGTTGATACATTTTGTGGAACTGTGTTGCGGGATAAAACCTGAATGGTACCTACGTCCGGAGTATTCCTGTGTAGATACTTCTGTGACCCTTGGTTGCGACCTTGGGAGTTTATGTGCTGATACAAGAAAAGACGTTGAATATTCGGTGACAACTTTGTTCCCTGAATTTATCTGATTCTATCCTTGAATTTGGTTTGATTTGTCTGACCTAGGTTAACTGACACGATACGTTGTGTCAGGCAAATTTGTTGAATATGTGCAGGACATTCCCAAAGGTTTCGGTCAGGCGTGAGCAGTGTTGGGGAGAAGGCTTGTTAAAGTCTTAAACTAAATTTGAATATTCCACGTTGTGTAATAACCGTGTGTACGGACACTATTTTCTTTGTATTTCGGTTTGTACGAATGTTTTCATAAAAATGCTTCTGCATACTACCCATTGAATATATTGTTAAAAAAAATAAAAAAATTCTTTTAAAACTTGCCTTGTGGGTCCCATACGGGATTCACGACACTGTGGTGTCCCGATTTATTTTGGGGGCGTTACAACTCCATTCCATCACCAGCTCAACCTGCACATCAAAAACGAATATACAGGGCTGTGTACAAAAATACTCAGTGAACACATGCCAAACATTTAACATTTTAGTGTACTGCTCATAACAGTAACACATAGGGTTTTTTTTCTTGACAGGCCCGTGCTTACTAAACGTTTTTTGTCATTTCCTAAGTTGTATGGCCAGACTATTTTCTGTCATATATGTACCATATATGTCATTCATTCTAGCACCGGGAAGGAGGCCTCCTTCCACGACTGTGAAGACCGGTCGCAATCGACACACTGTCAACCTGGTGTACACGTTAATCCTTACTAGCAAACCTCCGTCTAGCATAGGATCCGAATTCGATTTTTCATTCAAGTTGGCCATGGTACCAACATAGATAGGATATATACAAATCATAAACATTTTGAGCAGACAATTCAATAATAAGCATTTCATCTCATTGCATTTCAAATAAAGCATTGTAAAGAAAGCTTTAAGAAATTGCACATTTATAAGAAAACACACACTTGATGTGTCAGGAATTCGTTTATAAGAAAGCCCACATTACTAGGATAAGGTCTCGGGAGTCGCATAGGGTCGCCTCGGAATTGCAATGCTATTCCTAACGGTCGATAGCCTAAGAAAATCTATCTCAATAGGTGTCTTTGTAGTGGTCTTAGATTAAAGTAAATAGAATATTCTATTTCACTATGCGCGATTTTCAAAAATTAGCTTAAATCTTTGATATAGAATTTTATAAGCAAAAGGGCACCAACAATTCCCTTGCTCAACTTTTCTTTAAGATAACATACTTGATTGCAAAGGAGCTAACATAATAATAATAATAATAATAATAATAATAATAATAATAATAACATACTCAATAGGTGTCTTTGTGGTTGTTCAAGGTTTTGGCGGCTTCAGGTTTGCCTTTACGTCAGGCTTTGTCTTGGGCAGTTTTCACAAGGGCTGCTTCTGTATTGCTTCTGTTTGGACAACTCTAAGGTTTAGTGTTTTCTGTTGGACTGCTGCACGTGCCTTCAATTGCATGGTTGTCACTTTTGGTATTTTTTTTTTTTGGTTTTCTTTTCTGGTATTTCTTTACATGGGGTTGTGGTTTTGTTGCTTTGTTGTTATGCCGGCTGTAAGATTTCATTGCCCCTTTATTGGTCTAAATGGATGTCGTGATGGTGGCGGGAATGGTCTTACTAGAACCTCTTTGATCACACATCTTCGGAATCGGCATTTTTGTGCTGATGCTCAGGATGTCACTAGGCAATCTCTTTTGTCGGATTTGGCTATTTTCGAAAGGGCGGAGGTTACTCTTAAGCGTATGGGTTTGTGGTTATGTGGTTGTTGTTTCAAAACGCATACCTTCCAGACTAGGTGTCGTCATGGTACGGGGTCTGATTTTGTGTCTCCTCCTGATTGTGGTGATGGTATTGTTCGGTTCGTGTTATATGATCTTCCCAAACCACAAGTTACTCACCAGGTAGCCATTGTTGAGGATTCGGTTTTGGATGTGCTCGGTGGTTTTGATTTACCTCTTCTTGATACCTTATTCTCTAAGGGATTGCGGACTGTCAAATCTATCCCTCCCAAATGTCGGTTGGAGTTCTCTCGTGCTTTGAAAAGAGATCTTGATAAGGTGATCTGCACGCCTGATGACATTTCTTGTTGGGTTAGTTTATTTGTCCTGCCGCTTTGTCTACTTAAAACCTTTTGCCCGAGGAGTAGTCATGAGAGTAGGTCGGTCACTAAGCGTCAACGCCAGGAAGAGTATATTGTTAATGTTATTCATGCATGGGGTTCTCCTGGTGGTAGTTTGCAGGTTGTGCGTGAGGTTTTAGCTGAACCTCCTCCATCATGGTCTTCTATTGATGATGATAGCTTGGATTTGGGTGATCATAATGTCAAGCAATGTAAGAGGAAGATTTGTGATGGCCATTATACTGCTGCGGTCAGAGTTCTTTCGTCTTCTGGTGTTGCACCTTATGATGTTTCTACTCTTGAAGACTTAAAAGCTAAGCACCCTTTTCAGTCTGCTCCTCTCTTGCCTGATATACCTATTGATCATCATCACCTTACCGCATCCTCTTCTACCGTTCTTGACATGATCAAGAGTTTCCCTCATGGTACTTCTTGTGGGCGAGATGGGTTGCGTGCCCAACACCTTTTGGATTGTTTGAGTGGTGCAGCTGTGGCTATTTCTGATGAGTTGATCGCTTCTATTACCCAAGTGGTGAACCTCTTTCTTGCTGGTAACTGTCCGAGGGCGTTGGGTGAGTATATTGCTAGTGCTCCTCTCACACCCTTAGTCAAACCAGGAGGGGGTATCCGTCCTATTGCTGTTGGGACTGTGTGGAGGCGTTTAGTTTCCAAGGTTTGTGCTTCCATGATTGGCCACTCTTCAGCCAAGTATTTTGATGATTTACAACTTGGTGTTGGGGTGTCGGGGGGAGGTGAAGCTATTCTTCATGCTGTGAACCGTTTGGTTGAGGACCGTGGTTGTGAGGTTGGTCTGTCCATGTTGTTGGTTGATTTTAGGAACGCTTTCAACATGGTGGACCGGGCTGTTATGTTACGTGAGGTTCGGCTGCATTTCCCGGCTATTTCACAGTGGGTGGAATTCTCATATCTACTCCCTGCTAGATTATATTATGGTGAGCATACTCTTTGGTCTCATCAAGGTGTGCAACAAGGTGATCCGCTTGGGCCTCTTCTTTTCGCTTTAGTTTTACATCCTTTGGCATGTAAGATTAGAGATTCTTTTGACCTTTCTTTTCAAGCTTGGTATTTGGATGATGGCACTATTATTGGTGATACCTTGGTTGTGGGTAAGGTTTTAGAGTTGATTATGGCAGACGGACCTTGTCGTGGTTTACACCTCAATGTTGATAAAACTAAAATTTTTGGCCACAAGAGGACCCCGAAGCAGGTATGATGGTGTTTTTCCCCCTAATATTTCTCGTCCCTCACATGGTGTTAAATTATTGGGTGGACCTGTTAGTGTGGATTTTGAGTTTGGTAGTAAGTTGGTCCTGAAAAGGGTTGCTAAAACTATTGAACTTATGGAGGCAGTTGCCAAACTCAATGACCCTCAATGCGAGTTGTTGTTACTCCGTACATGAGCTGGTATTTCTAAGCTCTATTTTTCTATGCGCACATGTTCTCCTCGGGTCTTTGAGTGTGCCTGTGTTTCTTTTGATGCGGCACTTCGTTCTTCTTTGGAGCGTATTGTCACCGCTTTTGGGCACAGTTCTCGCGACGCGGTGGAGACTCGCCACCTTACCTTTTGCTTTTGGGGGACTTGGTTTATATTCTGCAGGTGATGTCTTGAACTATGCCTTCCTTGCTTCTAGACTTCAATCAGCTGACCTACAGACTAAGCTTCTTTATGGTTCTGGTATTGTAACTGCTGGTCCCTCTTTTGATGATGCTCTATGTACTTTCAATGCGAATATGGATATTGACCTTTTGAGTAACCCTACCGAGGTCGCTGCCCCCAAACTTATGAAGAAATTGGCAGATATATATTTCGGTCGGGTTTCCCAAACTGTTGAATCTACTTTCCATCTTTCCCCTCGACAGATGGCGTTATGGAGTTCTCTAAAGGAGGATCATACTTCGGATTGGCTTAGGGTGGCTCCGATATCTGGATTGGGACAAACTATGAATGCCAGGGCTTATCGTTGTGTACTGTGCTATCGTCTGGATGTTCCACTTTTCACTGTTCAGGTACCGTGTTCTACCTGCTCTAAGGTTTTTCCTGGAGATATCTATGGGGACCACGCTGTTTCGTGTGCGGGTATTGTTGGCATTAAACATCGGCATAACCTTGTGTGTGATGTTCTTGTTGACATATGCTCTCGGTCAGGGATTTCTGCTCGTAAGGAGGTGGATATTGGGCTTTTCGGAGATGGGGACAGATCCTTACGACCGGCTGACATATTACTCTACTCTTGGGACGGTGGACGTGACGTATGTGTTGATCTTACGGGTTCGTCGCCTTTGACGCAATCCGGGTTGATTGACTTTATACCGGGGCATGCGATCAGTGATGTTGCATAGCGTAAACGTGTCAAGTACGATGCTAAATGTGCGGATATTGGATATGGGTTTCTCCCCTTCTCCTTTTCTTCTTTTGGAGAACTTGAGAAAGATGGGGTTACCTTACTTAAGCGCATTCGACGATTCTCTATGACTCAGGACATTGGTGCGCGTGCAGCAGTTCATATTTTTAATAGGATTGGTTTTGCCATTGCAAGAGGTGTGGGGGCTCAGTTAGTTTCGAGGCTTCCCACTAATTTTTTGTAATCCTATGAGTTTTTAATTAATAGTTATTATAATAAAAAATAATAACAACAATAATTATTATTGTTATTATCATTATCATTGGAATTAATATTCTTTGTATTACTTAGAATTATAAGTCTTTAATTAATTTCATGGTATCCTTTTCCATAATTTAATTAAATTCTTACGTATTCCACAATTATTCTGATTAAATTAACATCTAATTAAGCCCTTAATTAAATTCATGGTATCTTTTTCTATAATTTAATTAAATTCATGGTATCCTTTTCCATAATCGAAATTACTTATAATATAACCTTACACGAATGTGCTTTCTGCTTCAGCTACTCGATCATCAATCGCATCAACTCCCATAATTTTCTGCAAACCCTCCTCAGTCTTCACTCTTTCAGCCACCAATTCGAGAAACGAGGGGGCCATTTTCTCTCTCTCCCCTCCCTCAGATAAGCCTTAATCGCCAGCTCGACTTCAAGTCCATCAAACTTGTTTAAAGGACACTTGCATAAATTATCTTCCTACACCGCCGCCTCAATGTCGTCTTTCCACGCCCACAGCAGCTCCAAATAGAGCCCCTTTTCTCCGCATCCTTCTCCATCCGCTGAATCATCCCATGCCATAATCTCTTCAACCTCGCAAAAAAGTCGAACTTTGTGACATCATCGCCGTCATTGACGTGTTTCAGGGGCCTCAGCGTGCAATCCACCGCCACCGCACAATACACCCGTTTCATGGCGTTGGAGGGCTTCTTCCCTCTTTAATTCAATCTCCTCCAATTGCTCCAGCAAATGGAGCGTGCACTCAAGGAGCAGGCGCTGGGACACATCGGATTCGAGTTTCTTCAAGAAGAGAGACTTTTGCAGATTGGGACTGGGGTTCTAGTTTGGGAGTGGCAGTGCGCGAATCAGGTAAATCAGTGTCCGCTCCTCGAGCGGCTGCCAGACGAGAAATTCGAGAATCCAGTTCGTGATGTCTGGATCGATGTCTATGCTAAAATTCAAGAATGCATCAAAACCCTAGTTTCTAGAAGAATTGGGGAATTTTTCAGATGATGTTTGTTGGTAGGGAATTTGGATTGGATTGAGAAACATGTACCACATGCCCTAATTGGTGAAAATACCCTTAGATGTCGATGGGTTGCATTGTTTTTTGCAAAAAGCATTTGCACTTGTCCGAAAAGTGTAAGAACCTGAGGTATCCACCCGTATAAGGTATCCGATTCTATTATACGGGTGGGTAGCTCGAGCTATCCGACCATATATGTAACACCCCGAGATATTCGGAGTATATTACAGCGTCGTGGACCCCTACATGGGACCCACCAGGCTACAAACAAGAAAACTCCACTCGACTAACCATCTCGGTTAGCGTGGACACACATTTAAATGATATGACATAAAAGATACACACGGAGCAACCGGCGAAATAAGTATCAACCGACAATGTAACAATTTTAAAGTAAGACAATATGGAGTTTGAAATGAAAAGCCTAAGTACTCGCGAGTACAATCTATAAGTTTATAATTGTGTGAACAACCAAATCGAAATGGACAAAAGAAATAAAAAGACCCAAATGCACATGTCAACGACCCAGGCCAACATCCTCGTACTGTCCCGGTGCTTGCTCGTCCGGATAATCATAACCAGAAATCCATAACAAGAATTTCCCCAAAAACGGGTCCCCCAACGGGGTTAGCAATTACGCTAGTACAAGAATTCAAGGCAAACCAATCGCTTACACATTTCATAGTACATGCACCAATATCATTTCAAAACCAAAAATAGACATGTCTTTTCCGGAAATAAACAGTCAAACAATTTGCCTTGGGAACAGAGTAATATCATAGATCCCGCCCGAGGCCTCTAAGGACCCTCCCGAGATGGCCACATTATAAAAACAAAACACGCACATGCATCGCCTTGGGAACAGAGTAATATCATTGATCCCGCCCGAGGCCTCTAAGGACCCTCCCGAACTGGCTAGCTATACAAACTCATGAATCCGGGACGAAAACCTTTGGATTCCCTCCTTGATCCCGTCGGACCAACACGAGGTGAGCAAATCACACACAAAATACATTACCATTCCACGTTAAGCATACAGGTTTCCAAAAATACTTTCCTTGAATAATTGATGACGCAACGAACGGAAAGGATAACCACCGACGAACGCTAGAAATCAACGGAACCGAACCTAACGATTCGAAGAACATAATTACAACCAACTCTAGACGAATACGGAAATGGAATACACCCGAAAACACGCCTACGATTCATGTATATTCGTACAAAAATAACAACGAGGGCGGATCACAACCAAACCCTCTCGATTCCGCAAAACCATGAAAACATACCATGAATCCGTAGGGAAACTAATGATATTGACAAGTTTAATCATATTCATCATGAATCCACCAACAAAACGGAACGGATCGGAAGAAAATCCCAAAACTCCCAAATCGCCCAAAAGTAGGGTTCTAAGAGATTTACCTTGGATTGATGATGAAGAACACAAGTAGGTGTTGTTAATCTACTTCAAAAACTCAAGGTAGAGGATGCCTGAAATAATCGAAGGGAAGAATCGCTCGGAAATCGCCTGGAGAGGTTCTGCGTCGCGGGGAGAGAAGAAATGAAAATGATGTGTTCATCTCGGTCAACTCCCTGGTTTATATAGCCAGGGAGTGTTAGCGCGCGCTAATCCTCAAGGTTAGCGTGCGCTAACGGGGTAATATTACAGGCCAAAATAGTTAGCGTTCAGTCCAGTAGCCAGACTTCTGGCCGTTAGCGTGCGCTACTCCAAACGTAGCGTGCGCTAATAACCTCTCGGTAGCGCGCGCTATCGACCAATAGCGTGCGCTACTTGGACATCAGCCGAGTCCAGAAGCAACTGTCAGTACACACCTGATCCGGTTAGCGCGCGCTATCGACCAAACGTAGCGTGCGCTAAAGTATATTGGTAGCGCGCGCTATCGACCAATAGCGTGCGCTACCTAGGCATCAGTAGAGTCCAGTGGCAAACTGCCCAGTACTGGACATCCACACTAGCGCACGCTACCGGGCATCTCAGCGTGCCCTAACTCCCAACATTAGCATGCGCTAACATACATAGCATACGCTAATCCACCAGTCCAGAGGGCTGGAATCAGTACTGCCACTCCCAGGGCTTGCCCTCTAGCGCGCGCTACGAAACAGTCGTAGCGCGCGCTACTAAGTGACCCCTAGCATGCGCTATGTAGAAAAGATAGCGTGCGCTAGGTACGAAATATAAACGGTCCAAAACACCGGAATATGAACGAGACGTTAAACGGAACATCTCAAGACGCATCGAAACATAGAATGGATACACGACAACCCCGAAACAGCGGTTCCGTATAACAATAACGAGAATCAGATCAATAGATGACGGAAAAGATACACTGTAAGATACACGAGGGTCACTACGACCGAGAAATACATCAAAAATAAAAATACAAGGGAAAGAAAAATGCGGATATTACATTCTACCCCTCTAAAAACAAGTTTCGTCCCGAAACTTAAGAAACAAACAACTCAGGGTATCTAGCACGCATGCTATCCTCGGTTTCCCAAGTTGCCTCCTCGACTCCGTGTCTCGACCACTACACCTTGACCAAAGGGATGGTCTTATGCCTCAGTCGTTTCTCCCGATGCTCTAAAATCTTCAAAGGACGTTCCTCAAAAGTAATATCCTCGGCGACGTCAATCTCACCATAATCAATGACGTGACTAGGATCTGGGACATATTTCCTCAGCTGGGAAACATGAAAAACGCTATGAACATGACTCAAGGTCGGGGGTAACGCCAAACGGTATGCTAACCCACCGACTCGCTCAAGAATCTCAAAGGGTCCAATAAATCTCGGACTCAGCTTTCCCTTCTTCCCGAAACGGAAAACTCCTCTCGTCGGCGACACCTTCACTAAAACGTGGTCTCCCACCTCGAATTCTAAAGGTCGGCGACGGACATCGGCATATGACTTCTGTCGACTCTGGGCAGTCAACATCCGTTCTCGAATTAATTCTATCTTCCTTCTCATCTCTAAAACGACATCCGGTTCGGTCCCGACCAAATCGGACGCCTCATTCCAACAAATCGGTGATCAACATCGCCGCCCATAAAGTGTCTCATACGGTGCCATCCGAATCGACGTGTGCCAACTATTGTTGTACGTGAATTCGATCAATGGCAAATGCTCCTCCCAGTCGCTGCTCCAATCGAGGGCACAAGCACGCAACATGTCCTCGAATGTCTGGATAGTGCGTTACCGTCCATCCGATGGGGATGAAAAGAGGTACTCAAATGCAAACGGTACCCAACGCCTTATGCACCGCCAAAAGTGCGATCTGAAACGGCCATCACGATCCGAAACAATAGACTTGAGTACCGTGAAGCCTCACAATCTGCGCGATAAACACACGAGCCAACTTTTACGGACCCCAAGTGTCCTTGATGCCCGTAAAATGTGCCGACTTGGTCGACGATCAACAATCACCCATACCATATTCATGCCCGACCTCGATCTCGGCAAATTCGTAACAAAATCCATCGATATATCTTCCCATTTCCATTCGGAATGGGAAGTGATCATAATAACCTTGATCGGTCGCCGATGCTCGATTTTGACTGGCGACAAGTCAAACATCTCGCTACAAACCGTGCGACTTCCACCTTCATATCATTCCACCAGAAATTCCTCCTCAGGTCCTTGTACATCTTACTCGAACCAGGATGAACGGAATAAGGTGTAGCATGGGCCTCACGCAAAATACTCTGTCGCAACTCTGGGTCTTTCGGCACACAAAGCCGACTCTGGAATCTCAAAACACCATCCTCGTGAATCACAAATCCAGGAGACTTTCCCTTAAGAACGTTCTCTCAGATTTGAGTAATCATCGGATCCTCTAATTGCTTCAGCTTAATTTCATCGATCAAAGACGACGAAATCTCTAAAGCACAAAGTTGCCCGACAGCTCCAGGCAACAAAACCTCAATATCAAACCCGATCAAAGCCCGTCGAAGCTCAGACTGAGATGTAAGGACCTCAAGCGTTCGCAACGCAATCGGTTTCCGACTCAAGGCGTCGGCCACGACGTTCGCCTTGCCCGGATGATAAAGGATTTCAAGGTCATAATCCTTAATCAGCTCTAACCACCTCCTCTGCCTCATATTCAACTCCCGCTGAGTAAATATGTATTTCAGACCTTTATGATCGGTAAAAATCTGACGTGTAGAGCCGAAAAGATAGTGACGCCAAATCTTGAGCGCGAAAACAACTGCCGCTAACTCCAAATCATGAGTAGGGTAGTTCAGCTCATACGGCCTCAACTGTCTCGACGCAAAGGCAATGGTCTTGCCGTGCTGCATCAATACGCACCCAAGACCCTGACCCGAAGCATCGCTATAAATGGCGAATCCCTCGTTGCCACATGGCAACGCCAAAACTGGGGCTGAAGTCAAACGCTTCTTCAATTCCTCAAAGCTCGACTGTCTCTCGTCATTCCAGACGAACTTCTCGGATTTCTGGAGCAACTGTGTAAGTGGCCGAGCTAGTTTTGAGAAACCCTCGACGAACCTACAGTAGTAGCCAGCCAAACCCAAGAAACTACGGACCTCCTTCACATTTGTGGGCGATGCCCATTCCAACACTGCCTCAATTTTCTGCGGATCCACACGGACTCCCTCAGCTGAAATCACGTGACCTAAAAACATCACTTCCTTCATCCAGAACTCACATTTCGAGAACTTCGCATAGAGTTGCTCGGTCCTCAAAATGTCTAACACTATCCGTAGATGATAGGCATGCTCTTCCTCATTCCTCGAATAGATAAGAATATCGTCAATGAAGACGACGACACACTTATCCAAATACTCGATAAAGACTTTGTTCATCAACTGCATGAACACCGCCGGCGCATTAGTTAACCCAAAGGGCATAACTACGAACTCATAATGTCCGTATCTCGTCCGAAAAGCTGTTTTCGGCACGTCGGACTCTCTCACCCGAAGCTGGTAGTACCCCGATTTCAAATCAATCTTTGAGAATACCGCAGCTCCCTGCAACTGGTCAAACAAGTCATCAATTCTCGGCAGAGGATACTTGTTCTTGATGGTCACCTTGTTTAGTTCGCGATAGTCGATACACAAACGTAGTGAACCATCCTTCTTACGCACAAACAGGACCGGTGCGCCCCAAGGCAAAGCGCTCGGTCGAATATAACCCGACTCAAGAAGCTCACTCAATTGCTTCTTCAGCTCGGCCATCTCTGAAGGTGCCATATGATACGGCGCCTTCGAAATTGGAGCCGCACCCGGCTCTAACTCTATAGCAAACTCAACCTCACGATCCGGTGGCAATCCCGGTAACTCGTCAGGAAATACATCAGGAAACTCACTAACGACTGGAATCGACGAAAGCTCGACTCCACCATCCTCCGCCTTCAAGGCATAGCACCAATAACCAATACACCCCTTTCGCAGGAGACTCATCGCCTTCAAGGCATTAATAACGAACTTCTGGTTTCCCCTCTTTCGCCCTGCGAAAGAGTGTTCGGTGCCATCCTCGGCTAACATAGTGATGATTCTCGTGCGGTAGTTCATGATTGCGCCATGCCGCTCGAGCCAATCATTCCCGAGAATCAAATCCTCACCCTCAATATTAACGACAATAAGATTAGAGAGCCAAGCTCTCTCATAAATAAACACAGAGCAGTCTCGGACTTCTCGATCACCGACAATTCTATCACCGCTAGGAAGTTTAACAACGAAAGGCTCGCAAGGTGACAAGTAGTCGAGACTCAGACGGCGTACACACTCTAGAGAAATGAATGATGCGTAGCACCCGAATCAAAAAGCACACCGACAGGATGAGAATGGATATGAACGGTACCTGTCGCCACAGTAGCTGCTGGGTCATCGGCCCTCCTCATCTCGTATATACGTGGCTGGGCGGAGCCGACACTGGAAGCTCCTCCTCTAGCGGGTTGACCCCGACCCCTACCGCGGCCGGCACTCGGTGGAGGCGGCGGAGCAAATGAGCCCTGGTTCACACTCGGATCCATAGGTACTGGTTGAGAAGAACAGGCGCCGCGAAGCTGTCTGATCTGTTCACAAAAGGGGGCCTTGTGGCCCAACTGTCCACAAGTATGACAAGTAAACTTCGGACGAGGACATAGTCGGCTCCTATGGCCCTGTACACCACAGTTACAGCATGTGGGTTCACGGGCAGAGGTTCCGGCGGCACCCCGAAAGCTCCCAGAGAAACGAGCCGAACCGCCCGTAGAAATATTTGCAGACTGAGACTTCTGCTGGCCTCCACTCTTGGGACCAGAAAAATTTCCGACCGACTTCTGCTTCTTGCTCTCACGAGCCAAATCACTAGCCGTCACCGACATATCATAAGCGAGGGCCCTACTCTGATAATCCTTCAAAGTAGTGCAGACGAGTCCAGACATGTAGTCCCGAATGGACAGTTTCATCCTCCTGGAAAAATGGAAAATTTTGTCGCTCTCAGCGACAACTTGGGTCTTCACATAACCCAACTCCTTGTTAAAATAGGCAATAGCTTGGGATACGGGAATATCCCGTGGTTGAGCATCATAGAAAGCATGCACTCGGGCCTGTCTGACCGGCCAAGGACAAATTCGGTCTCCATCAATTCTTGGAATTCGGCCCACGAAGCAACATGATCTTTGGGACCAACAGCCTCCCACCAATCTGTAGCATCTCCCGTGAGAAAGTATTGAGCAATAGGGACCTTACGGTCCTCGGGGCAGTTGGTAGCAGTGAAGACTTTGGATATCTCCTTGATCCACCCTTCCCAGCCGATCGGGTCCGAAGCTCCCGAAAACTGAGGAGGATGCATCTTGATGACATCCTGAAGCCAGCGATCCGCTCCGCCCCGATTAGCATGGGTCTGATCGGGGTTCTGGACCACCTGAGCTATAGCCGCCATTTGGTTAACCATTTGCTGCATAACAGCCGCAATACCAAGATCGGCGCGCTCCTGAGAAGAAGCATGATCGTGGACGGTCGCCGATCTGCCGGCCCTTAAGAGTGCGACGTGGTCGCCCACCGGCCGCCGCACGCCCTCGGCCACGTCCACGGCCACGACCACGACCACGACCACGGTTTCTCCGGCATCCATACCGGTGTTAAGAGATAGCAGTATATCGAGGATGAGTAAGGAAGGAAAAAGCATCCACGATGATAAGCAAAGGAGGGAGAATAACCATAGTTCAGAAACGGAATACGATTTAAAAAATAAAGAATCGAGTAAGGGAACTTACGAACACTGGAAGTACTGAGATGCCGGCAGCGGTGTGACAATGTGCAAAACAAAACACGACTAGACCCAAATAACCGACAAGCCTAGGTATCTATAAACCTAGAGCTCTGATACCATTTTCTGTAACACCCCGAGATATTCGGAGTATATTACAGCACCGTGGACCCCTACATGGGACCCACCAGGCTACAAACAAGAAAACTCCACTCGACTAACCATCTCGGTTAGCGTGGACACACATTTAAATGATATGACATAAAAGATACACACGGAGCAACCGGCGAAATAAGTATCAACCGACAATGTAAAAATTTTAAAGTAATACAATATGGAGTTTGAAATGAAAAGCCTAAGTACTCGCGAGTACAATCTATAAGTTTATAATTGTGTGAACAACCAAATCGAAATGGACAAAAGAAATAAAAAGACCCAAATGCACATGTCAACGACCCAGGCCAACATCCTCGTACTGTCCCGGTGCCCGCTCGTCCGGATAATCATAACCTGAAATCCATAACAAGAATTTCCCCAAAAACGGGTCCCCCAACGGGGTTAGCAATTACGCTAGTACAAGAATTCAAGGCAAACCAATCGCTTACACATTTCATAGTACATGCACCAATATCATTTCAAAACCAAAAATAGACATGTCTTTTCCTGAAACAAACAGTCAAACAATTTGCCTTGGGAACAGAGTAATATCATAGATCCCGCCCGAGGCCTCTAAGGACCCTCCCGAGCTGGCCACATTATAAAAACAAAACACGCGCATGCATCGCCTTGGGAACAGAGTAATATCATTGATCCCGCCCGAGGCCTCTAAGGACCCTCCCGAACTGGCTAGCTATACAAACTCAGGAATCCGGGACGAAAACCTTTGGATTCCCTCCTTGATCCCGTCGGACCAACACGAGGTGAGCAAATCACACACAAAATACATTACCATTCCACGTTAAGCATAAAGGTTTCCAAAAATACTTGCCTTGAATAATTGATGACGCAACAAACGGAAAGGATAACCACCGACGAACGCTAGAAATCAACGGAACTGAACCTAACGATTCGAAGAACATAATTACAACCAACTCTATACGAATACGGAAATGAAATACACCCGAAAACCCGCCTACGATTCATGTATATTCGTACAAAAATAACAACGAGGGCGGATCACAACCAAACCCTCTCGATTCCACAAAACCATGAAAACATACCATGAATCCATAGGGAAACTAATGATATTGACAAGTTTAATCATATTCATCATGAATCCACCAACAAAACAGAACGGATCGGAAGAAAATCCCAAAACCCCCAAATCGCCCAAAAGTAGGGTTCTAAGAGATTTACCTTGGATTGATGATGAAGAACACAAGTAGGTGTTGTTAATCTACTTTAAAAACTCAAGGTAGAGGATGCCTGAAATAATCGAAGGGAAGAATCGCTCGAAAATCGCCTGGAGAGGTTCTGCGTCGCGGGGAGAGAAGAAATGAAAATGATGTGTTCATCTAGGTCAACTCCCTGGTTTATATAGCCAGGGAGTGTTAGCGCGCGCTAATCCTCAAGGTTAGCGTGCGCTAACGGGGTAATATTACAGGCCAAAATAGTTAGTGTCCAGTCCAGTAGCCAGACTTCTGGCCGTTAGCGTGCGCTACTCCAAACGTAGTGTGCGCTAATAACCTCTCGGTAGCGCGCACTATCGACCAATAGCGTGCGCTACTTGGACATCAGCCGAGTCCAGAAGCAACTGTCAGTACACACCTGATCCGGTTAGCGCGCGCTATCGACCAAACATAGCGTGCGCTAAAGTATATTGGTAGCGCGCGCTATCGACCAATAGCGTGCACTACCTGGGCATCAGTAGAGTCCAGTGGCAAACTGTCCAGTACTGGACATCCACACTAGCGCACGCTACCGGGCATCTCAGCGTGCGCTAACTCGCAACATTAGCGTGCGCTAGCATACATAGCGTACGCTAATCCACCAGTCCAGAGGGCTGGAATCAGTACTGCCACTCCCAGAGCTTGCCCTCTAGCGCGCGCTACGAAACAGTCGTAGCGTGCGCTACTAAGTGACCCCTAGCGTGCGCTATGTAGAAAAGATAGCGTGCGCTAGGTACGAAATATAAACGGTCCAAAACACCGGAATATGAACGAGACGTTAAACGGAACATCTCAAGACGCATCGAAACATAGAATGGATACACGGCAACCCCGAAACAGCGGTTCCGTATAACAATAACGAGAATCAGATCAATAGATGACGGAAAAGATACACTGTAAGATACACGAGGGTCACTACGACCGAGAAATACATCAAAAATAAAAATACAAGGGAAAAAAAATGCGGATATTACAGTATATGGGTGGATACCTCAAGCTCTTACATTTTTCTGACAAGTGTAAAGGCTTTTGCAAAAAATGTGTCTCGCGAGTCTTTCTTTTTCGCAGTGCTACATATTTGGTTTAACAACAGGGCTTGGACTGGAGAAATTGACCAACCCATCAACATCTAAGGGTATTTTCACCAATTAGGGCATGTGGTGCATATTTTTTATAAAAGAGGGCAAAAATAATTCTTCGTTATGAAATAGGCAATAAAAACATAAGCCTCTAACGTATAAATTTAAAGGTCGCATAATATTTTGAATCTCTTCTTACAATTTGTGGAGTCGTGCTATGTTATCGGTTTAGGGAAACAATTTTTTTAAATAAAAATATTTTTTATATGAAAGTACAAGCAACAGTGCAACATATTTTTATACTCGGAATGCGCCAGAGCCTCAGCATGGCTGTAGTTACTTGTACCTTTCATTTAGGCTTTTGCAAATTTCTTTTCAAATTCCACATATGGGGGGCCCTCTTTGGATTCTTGGGTTAAGCAATAACACCAGAAAAAATAAATAATTAATATATTTGTTTAGTTACATTAGTCAAAGAAAGGCTATTGACCATAAGTATACAAGGTGGACTCGAATTATTTCCGTCAGTATCAAATCAAGAAAAATATGTGGGATTATTTATTTGCATGATTTGACAATTTGTTATAGTTTTGGATGTTAAATTATCAAAATCAGTAAATCCAGATAAAAATAAAATGGTGATAGTTTGAAAAATTTTTAAACTTGGATATTTTCTTAATAAACTATGATGTCCATGAGATTCCAAAATAGATTAATACATATTGAGTGTCAGCAATTGACATTGACTGTGTTTGAATAACTGGATAAGCAACAGGGGAAGTTATTCATGCCCTAATGAAGGTATTATAACAAAATTTCATCGATAATAATAGCTAAAATCAATCAAAATTTGAAGGTATTTTAGTTGTTATTCTAAATTATGATATATAATTTTTTTTAAATTTCATTTATTATAATAATAAA
Source organism: Orobanche coerulescens (assembly GCA_033398695.1). Classification (NCBI taxonomy): domain Eukaryota; kingdom Viridiplantae; phylum Streptophyta; class Magnoliopsida; order Lamiales; family Orobanchaceae; genus Orobanche; species Orobanche coerulescens. The sequence continues at coordinate 92,174,145 of CM065814.1, forward strand.
ATTTAATTTTATGATAAGTAATATTAAAATAGTAAAATTGATAGTGGGACACCATGGCAGGCCCGTTACTAGGCATAGGCACACTACGCCTATGTCTAGGGCTTCAAATTTATGGTGGCTCAGTTTTCATATGTATATATAATGTATAATATATATATGCTCTACATAAATTTGTGAGTGTTTTACTCATTAGTTCCTCGTATATGAAATTTTCTAGAATTAAAAATTCAATTCACACCCAAAATTAATACGATTCATCTACCACAGGAAAAAAAAATAGCTAAAGATGTGAGTGAAGATCGACAATTGGAGATTAGTTACGTACCACACTCCATCTTTGATGTTTCTTTGCAACAAGCTCTTTTTTATTTTGATTTGGAAGGCGGGCAAATCAAAGAGGTTCGTCCGATCCCATTATTGTCCAAGTAAGATCCTAGAGCCTCGCCGCCTACACAACGTCCGCAAGTGTTAAGCGAATCATACTCTGAAGCTGCCCAGGTAGAAATCTGAGGAGATCAAGAAAGAACCACTACACTTTAAAGGTAATATCATATGATCTTTTAGATCTAGATTAGGATATTTAATTACCAACATATTTATTTAATAAATAATAAATAATATTTAAGTTGCTTATTAATCTTAGTAGTTCATTAATTAGCATGCCTAAATAGATCTTGTGCTCGTGGATGCGTAAAACGCGTTTATAAACTTTCACCAACTTCGCTTCCACTGTGTTTTATTTCCAACAATTGGTATCGAAGCCATATTTTTAAGCTTTTTGCTATTTTAATTAATTTTGGTGATTAATTGATAGCAATGTAAATATTCATATAATTTTATGTTGGTGTATTTTGCTAGATATGTTCTTGTAGGAAATATGATCCAATTATCATGGTTATGTAAATTGTTTATTTATTTATTTTTATTATATATGCAATTGTTGGTTTGGCCCGGTTTGTGACATGCAATGGTTTTTCCCGTGAGAAAATCCGCGGGTAGATCTAAGATTTTATTTTTCTTGTAATCTTTCTGTAAAATCGATGTATTTTATTTTGTGTAAAATTATAATCGAATTTGGAAAAGACGGAATCACGGAGAAGCAGAGGCAGAACTGGATCGGCAATGACTTAGGCGCTGGCAAAAGCGACACGGCCTGCTTAGGCGTGGCAAGGACTTTCTTCTTAGCCATGGCGGCTGGTCGAGCCGGTTCTCGGTTGGGGTCGTCCGATTTTGGTCAGTCCGTTTCACCGCCGTTCGTTGCGTCCGTTGGAGAGTTGGGATTTAAAATTAAATTTTTTTATGTAATTAATTTTGCATAAAAGTGAACTTCTAATTTTGGAAATCCACGGCCCGGCCGGGGAGGAGTGACGAGATGCTTGATCCAGTGGGAGAAATCGAGTCGAAGATTTTCTCGGATTCAAATCAAGGAAGAAGACCATGATAATTGGATAATTTATTATCCATGCTTTATTTTGGTTTTTACTGTTTTGTTGTATGGCATGTATGAATGTATGTGTGATATATTTCTTGCATGTTAGGACGAAAAAATTAAAAATCTTAAGGCTAAAATAACTAAGTGATTAAATTGATTTAATTTTAAAATCAAATTGGCCTCCATAATTAATTTAAATTGTGAAGTATTTAGCATGCACGTTGACATCCGGATCTTCCTCCATATCGAATGTGCTAATTATAGGTTCACTAGTTTTAAATTTCAAATGATAACATAAGGTAAGTATTATTTTTAATGATAGGACCTCTCCATCTGTAGAACTATTATTTAAAAAATAATATTTTAAGGATGTTAAATTATGGTGTTCACTTAGGTGTATTAATTAATAAGCTCTCCATCGGAATCTATCTTAATTAATACATGGCCACGAGGAACCAACTATTAATTTTACTTGTCATAACGTAAATTTACTAGATAGTAAAGTTAAAAATGTAAAACTCTACTTGAAAAATGTGTGTGTAAACGTCCACCGATCTTAGCTTGCATATGCGGGTTTTTCTGTAATATCCGCAATTTTCGATTTCTGGTAATTTCTTTTTTTCAGCGGAAGTCCATTTTGACGACTCGCTCGTGACCGTTTCGTCATTTTGAGAATGATTAATTCTGGACTTTTTGACATCCGAGTTCATTTCGGTGTCGTTTTGTTGAGTTCCGTGCTTTTTAGCGACTTTTCCGCACTTGAGTTCGATTCTTGCGAATCTCGTTCAAAACTGCTGTTTCGAGTTTTCCACAAGTCCGTTTAACTTTGTTAGACGTGTTGTGAACTTCGGTTTGGTTATTCGATCACGTATCGTGATTTCCGGGCGTTTTGGGCCATTTTGTAATTTCTTGAAAGTTACGGGTATCCGTATCTGTAATTGTTGTCTCGACCCGTTTCTTGGTCGCATATGATTAATTATGGTATTACGTTTTCATTTCGAGTCGTTGATGTCGTCCGCGAACTTTTCGTCGTGTCCGTTCCGTGCGTTTTCGTAAATCGAGGCGTCGGGTCGTGGCGGCCGAAAGCACCGCCGGACCGGCGGCATCGCTAAGTGCCGGGCACCGCCGAGCAGCACGGCAGAACCGGCGTAGCGCACGCTACTGGCCGGACGCCGCGACGCTAGGTCGGGAGTGTAGCGCACGCTGTCGAGTCACCAACAGACGCTATCGGCCCGGGCAGAGGGATTACGAGGTTCTCGACTCGGCCAGATCGGCGAGTAGCGCACGCCATCGCCGGCCGTGGCGCACGCTAACCGGGCAGGGTAGCGCACGCCGTCGGCCGACTAGCGTGCAAGCACGGATGAGTTTGTTAGTCCAGTGGCTACCGGATGTGTCGGCTGGGCCGCAGCGTCCGGCCGTAGCGCACGCTAGCGGGAGTCGGGCGGTCGAGTCATGGTCGGCAGAATTGTTGGTGGTGCCGGGTCATGCGGGCCATGGCCGAGAGTGCTCGGCCGATACTGGCCGATAGCGCACGCTAGGCCGGGAAGGCTAGCGCACGCTAGTTCCGGCCCAGTATAAAAATGACGGACTAGCGACTTTCTCAGTCATTTTTTCATTTCATTTCCCTTCGGTCCGAGGCTGGGGTTTTGGAGGAGACGAAACCATGTTGTTGGACAACAAATCCATGAAGTTTCTGAGTTTATATCACCGATCAATCATCCTATAACATCCTTCGATCCAGCGAATCAAGGTTAGATCTTTAGAACCCTACTTTTGGGTAGATTTGGGGGTTTTCGTGTTTTTGTCCGATTCGTTCCGTTTTGTCGATTAATTCATGATGAATAGGATTAATCTTGTTGGTATTCTTAGTTTCCCTACGGATTCATGGTATATTTCGTGATTTTTACGGAATCGAGAGGGTTTGGTTGTGGTCCGCCCTCGTTGTTGTTTTTATGCGAATATACATGAAACGTAGGCGGGTTTTCGGGTGTATTCTGATTCCGTATTCATTTAGAAATGGTTGTGATTGTATTCTTCGAATCGTTAGGTTCGGTTTCGTTGGTTCCTAGCGTTCGTCGGTGACTTTCCTTTCCGTTCGTTGCGTCGTCAATAATTCAAGGCAAGTATCTTATTATACGACTTGTATCTTGTGAATAGTAATTACGTATGATTTTTATGACGATTTTGCTTGCCTCCGTAAATATGTTCCGTTGAGTGGGTTGTGTTTTCTGAAATTTGAAGGCTTTGTGATAATAGTGATATATTGGTATACGTGTTAGGCGTTGTGCCATTTGAGCAGGATTGCGATGTACATATGAGATGGTTGTACACATGTTTGTTCAATGTATTGTGTACCGAATGTGTGTTGTGTTGGTTAAGAGTCGTTGTGATGATCATGATGTTTGTGTTGTTTTGATTTACATGCTTGATTGTACATTTCGGCGTAATGTGGAATGAATTGACATTTAATGATTATGAATTGTGTCGAGTCAATGTGTGTTTGATCCAGGTAGGGTCTGACGAGGCCTCTGGAGTTCGGTACATGATGTGTACGAACAAAGTGTGTAAACCAGGTAGGGTCTGACGAGGCCTCTGGAGTCCGGTACATGACGTGTACGGACAAGGTGTGTGATCCAGGTAGGGTCTGACGAGGCCTCTGGAGTTCGGTACATGACGTGTACGAACGATGATGTAGCCGAGTAGGGTCCGTTGAGGCCTCCGGAGTTCGGTACATGATGTGTACGAACAGTGTGTGTGGTCCGGGTAAGGTCCGTCGAGGCCTCCGGAGTTCGGTACATGATGTGTACGAACAGTGATTGTGTAGCAGTGATTGTTCGGGTAACATTTTAAATATGGATCTCGGACTCATAATGATATATTATTTAGTATGCTTTGAAACGAGAATCGGGCTAAGGCCCTATTGTTTACGAAAAGGTTTTGTAAATTGGGACTCGAGGTCCAAAAGATTTTCTGCTTTAAAAATCCCCGAGATGATGTGTTCCTTTTCAAATATCTCTTACTTGAGTACGAAATTCTAAAATTTCTCGGGAACATTTTGATAATGGATTTCCGTATTAACTTCATAGTTGCTTCTTGCTTGTTACATTTCGTATGGTTTGATACTTGCACTAGTAAAACAGTGGAGTTTTACTAACCCCCGAGTATTCGGGGGGTGGATGTCTGTTTTTCGTCTAGGTACATGCAGATTCAGAGGAGCAGTCACAGGATTGGCACAAGAGGATGACGAGCTGCGATACTAATCATGAGTCGAGAGTTGTTTTATTTTTGTTGTGTTGTCAGAGTTGATTTCAGTCTTCCGATGTATTGTATTTCGACCCCTGCGTGGGTAATGTTGTTAGTCAGTCTTGTTGATAGAGTTGTGTGACCTCATCGGTCTGTGTGTTTATGTGTAAGTGACCTTAACGGTCTGTATTATTATATTGTTTGACCCTGGCCGGGCAAGCATTTGGTTGTTTATGGACGTTTAGCCTGGTAGATCCTTGCGGAAAGGGTTTACGGCGTGTAATGTTCCCATACGGTTTTGGGGATGTTACATTTATGGTATCAGAGCTTAGGTTGCGGAAACCTAGGCTGTCGGGTCGAGTCAAGTCGTGATTGTCGAGTAATGTGTTGTCTTGTCGTTCGAGTCGTCAGGTGACAAGTTGAGTTGTGCGTAGTCACAACGTGTCGGTTATGTTATCGGACGAGATTAGTATCGTGGGAGACCGTCACCTCCGTGCGACCTGTGGATGTAAGTCTCCTCTTTTATGCGTAATACCTGTGTATCTCGATTTTTTCTTAGTGAGCTAATTGCGGCGCATAATTTTATTTACATAGTATTGTGTAACATAGTTGTGTTTAATATTCGTGGCACATAGTATGTGTGTAGAACTGGACACGTTATTGTTTTATCTTTGAACCACCGGGTGGGGTGGTATGTTGTGAAAGTTGTAAACCTTGATGGGTTTCGAAAAGGTACCGACGGAAGAGTTGTGAGAAACTCCGATGAATGATTTTGCTGTGTGCTTAAACTTGATACCACGAGATGCATTTGATTGAATTGGCGACCCTGGTTGCCATTGGAGTATGTGATTTTAAACTCGACTGTTTTTGGAACGTTGTAATTTTGTCCGCTATGGGTAAGTTTGAGAATGTTTTCCGAAGGACTTTACAGTTTGAGAATTTTTGTAAAAATCGATTTTTGGAAAATATTTTGGTGCGGTCAAACCACGGTCTATGTGGATTCTTTTTAAAAATTGTTAAAATTTGACAAATTGGCCGTGTATTTTCAAATGACACAATCGAATGAGATTTGAAAAATGTGTTTTGAAGTACTTCAGATATTGTAAAATATTACCGTCGTTTTGGTTATGGACTAAAGGATTTTGGAAAAATTTTTATTTTGCAGAACGATTTTTGGTTTTCGGAATTTCGAACTTCATATGTCCACGTGTTGGGGCTAAGTGGGTGTCATAAGTTTGTGGTGTTGTTGTGCTCGCCGGAGAATGTTTCAGTGTTTTCTAAATGTTGAGATACATGGTTTTTATTGAACGACCGAGGTATTAAAAGTGTTTTCAAAAATTTCATTTCACCAAATTTTTCAAACTTAAGAATTTTAAAATTTTATCATTTGAATAATACCCCGGAAATATTTTATTTCGTTGCTAGTGTGTGGTCCTTACGATATGTGTGTGGTTTTGACCGTGTTTGATTTGATAAAATCCAAACATCTCTGTTAATGTGACTGTGTGAATTATTTTTTTTAATGAAGTTCTAGAATTACAGTGTTAGTTCGTGCACGTGTGTAATGACTTGGGGTTGATGTTATATCGTGCTGCTATTTATCGTCCTATGTTGACGTTGTGATGTTTATTTGGTTGTGTTATTCTGATTGATCATCTGTTCAGTATGCCGAGAGGTCTAGGCCGAGGACGTGGTCGTAGGGTTGACATTGGCGCCGCCACGATCCTTCGTCAGATGGCTGACCAGTTGGCGCATGTGAATCAGACCGTACACCGTGACGGGATTCCAGATGAGGATAACGGAGCTAGTAAGTGGTTACGAGATGTGATGAGAATGCACCCGCCCCGTTTTGTAGGTTCTTCGGACTCGTTAGGCTGGGAGAATTGGCTCTTCCAGTTGGACAGAACATTTGATGCTGTAGCTTGCCCCGATGAGAGAAGAGTGCTTATCGCTCAATACCTACTCGACAGGGAAGCTGCAGACTGGTGGGAGGCCGTGGCGCCTAGTGATCGTACCGCTACTTGGACTGAATTCAAAACTGCCATGGAGGCCGAGTATTGTCCGCCGCCTGTTAAAGAGCGTAGGATTGTCGAGTTTTTCTCGGATACGCCCCGAGACGTGTCAATATCCCAGGCGATAGTTGATTATAATCGACAGCTGTGTTATGTTCGGGATCAGGTGAAAAGTGAGGCAGATAAGGTTCGTTATTTTGATATGCGTATGAAACCTCAGATTCGGCAGTGTATGGCTCCTTTTATGTGTACAACCTTGAAGGACTATCAGGATCGAGCCTTAGCATTTGAAATGGCTATAATGTCTACCGAGTCCGTATCAGTAGCGAAGAAGCAGAAGATCTCCGTTGACGCATCGGGAAGTAAGGGAATTGGGATTCCCACACCTCAACCTTCGTATCAGCCGAGCATGGGACCTTCTCGGTCAGCTAGAGAATCCAAAGGACCCAAGACGGTGTCTTTGAGTTCTGGTAATGCTCCTAGGTGTTTCAACTGTAACGTACTAGGCCATGAACGCGCGCATTGTAAGAAACCGCCCGTGACTTGTTATAATTGTGGACACGAGGGGCATCGAGTTCAGTACTGCGAGATTGTTGACGAGAGGATAAGGGACCGGAGTACCATTCCTACTTCCGGAGGGCGCAGCGATGTCCAGTGATAGTGTTTTTGGTACTAGCTGCGCGGATTGTTTCTCGTGTGGAGGGGTATCTTGTGACGTTTTTAAGTTTGGAACTTGTTAAATGATATTCTGTTTTGAATAAGTTCCTGTATAGTTGTTGAACATACAGAGGCATGACAGCGGACCGCGGGGTCATGATCATGGTATTTTATTATGTGTCGTTATATTTTGTTTCGTGTCATTGTGATAACCTTAATTTAAGTTTCGGGACGGAACTTATTTTTTTGTATGATAGGATGTAATATCCAGTATTCTCGTTTTCTGTTATCTTGAATTTTTTTGTGTTTTGACGTCGGACATTTCCTTGTTGATGAGTAACGGAGTGATTTCTATCATTATACTCTATTTGTTTCTTTCACATAGCCGTTCTAGTCGGGTGCGGCTTGTTGTCGCGTGCGTTTCTTGATTTAATGTGTGCATGTGATGTGACGTAAATTGCTCGTTATTGTTTCAAATCATAGGCAGTGGCGTTGTGTTGATCGTCGCGGAGCGTGTTTTCACGCCGTATATTCCTTTGCGTTGTTTGTAACATTTCGCCGTTGGGCGTTAGTTACGCATTCTTGTGTATCTTGTTGAGTTTTTCCTGGCGGAATATTTCTTCTCCCTACTTGTTTTAAGTTTCGGGACGAAACTTCTTTTAAGGAGGGTAGAATGTAATATCTGCAATTTTCGATTTCTAGTAATTTCTTTTTTTCAGCGGAAGTCCGTTTTGACGACTCGCTCGTGACCGTTTCGTCATTTTGAGAATGATTAATTCTGCACTTTTTGACATCCGAGTTCATTTCGGTGTCGTTTTGTTGAGTTCCGTGCTTTTTAGCGACTTTTCCGCACTTGAGTTCGATTCTTGCGAATCTCGTTCGAAACTGCTGTTTCGAGTTTTCCACAAGTCCGTTTAACTTTGTTAGACGTGTTGTGAACTTCGGTTTGGTTATTCGATCACGTATCGTGATTTCCGGGCGTTTTGGGCCATTTTGTAATTTCTTGAAAGTTACGGGTATCCGTATCTGTAATTGTTGTCTCGACCCGTTTCTTGGTCGCGTATGATTAATTATGGTATTACGTTTTCATTTCGAGTCGTTGATGTCGTCCGCGAACTTTTCGTCGTGTCCGCCCGTGCGTTGTAAATCGAGGCGTCGGGTCGTGGCCGAAAGTACCGTCGGACCGGCACCGGCTTAAGTCGGTGGCAATCGCCGAGCAGCACGGCAGAACCGGCGTAGCGCACGCTACGTCCGGACGCCGCGCGCTAGCTTCAGCGATGCAGCCTTTGCCGAGTCACCAACAGACGCTATCGGCCCGGCGCAGAGGATTACGAGGTTCTCGACTCGGCCAGATCGGCAGTAGCGCACGCCATCGTCGGTCGTGGCGCACGCTAACCGGCAGGGGTAGCGCCTGCCGTCGGCCGACTAGCGTGCGCACGGGATGAGTTTGTTAGTCCGGTGGCTCTTTGGGCCAATTAGCGCAGCGCCCGGCCGTAGCGCACGCTAGCGGAGTCGGGCGGTCGAGTCATGGTCGGCGGTGTCGGTGGTGCCGGTCATGCGGGCCATGGCCGAGAGTGCTCGGCCGACATCGGCCGATAGCGCACGCTAGGTCGGAAGGCTAGCGCACGCTAGTTCCGCCCGATATAAAAATGACAGACGGCGACTTTCTCGACCATTTTTTCATTTCATTTCCCTTCGGTCCGAGGCTGGGGTTTTGGAGGAGACGAAACCATGTTGTTGGACAACAAATCCATGAAGTTTCTGAGTTTATATCACCGATCAATCATCCTATAACATCCTTCGATCCAGCGAATCAAGGTTAGATCTTTAGAACCCTACTTTTGGGTAGATTTGGGGGTTTTCGCGTTTTTGTCCGATTCGTTCCGTTTTGTCGATTAATTCATGATGAATAGGATTAATCTTGTTGGTATTCTTAGTTTCCCTACGGATTCATGGTATATTTCGTGATTTTTACGGAATCGAGAGGGTTTGGTTGTGGTCCGCCCTCGTTGTTGTTTCTATGCGAATATACATGAATCCACAACTCTGATCTGGCGCCTCCAAGAGCCCCTATCAACAGTCATGGTCTCGGAAAGGTTTAAGGCCTTCAAATCTAATCTCAGTGCTCCTCCCACGTCCTCCTCGGTCTGCCTCTCCTCCTCTCCCCGACAACCAATAAACTCTCGACCCTCCTCACCGGAGCAGAAGCCTGCCTCCTGCGAACGTGGCCAAACCATCTCAATCTCTTCCCTAACTTTCGTTGAAATGGGCGCTACTTCTAGCGCGTTCCTGAAAACCCCGTTCGAGATTCTATCCAGCATTGTGCGACCACACGACTAACGTGTTGTTGCCCAAAATATTTATCCGAAGATTAATACTGCTGGAAGACGGACAACAAACAACAATTGCGGGAGCACTTCCGAGAGTAGATAAATAATACAAGATTTGCCGGGTTTGTTAGGCCCGGGCTTGAATGCTCTCGCGAGATGTTATTAATACAAATATTCGTGGATACAAGTATTAATGAGAGAAATCTAAATACAATGAGTGTAAAAAGACTCTGTTAATCCGGCTCTTGAGCGAAGCTTGGTGTTCTTCGTTCCCGCCGATAATCTGCTCGAGGAGATAGGCCGGGAGAAGTAAGACCGAATGATAGCTGTTGCCAAGAGTTGGAGATTAGCCAAGTGCTTGATGTTTGCTTCTGTATAGTGTGAAATCCGAAGGGAGTTGAAGAAGTGTCCAAGTGCTGGGAGCCTCGTTTATATAGGGACAAATGTCTGTCCCTTTTGCGCGACGTCGCCGGCCAATATTATAATCTGCCGATCGTCACGGCCAATACTTTAATGGGGCGATCTCACAGGGCTCGGGCTAAAGTCCAAGGAAGATCTTGTTTGTCGGGCTAAAGTCCAGCAAAGGGTGGCGCCACTGGCGGTCGATAAGGAGCCGAGCGTGTCCGAGCCGGCCAACATGCGGCCCTACCGACGGCTTTCGGCGGCTTGTCGGTGGTGGAGAGATTCGCCAGCCGTGGTTAATGGCCCGTGATTCGCGGATCTTGTCTCGGCCTTTGCACGTGGTGTCAGTCTTGAGGTTCGGCCCTCGCCGATTGGATGGCCAACGGTGCTGATCGATATGAGGCGATCGTCTCTAGCTGATCATCCGAGGTCGCCATCGGCCAGTGGATGAAGGTCGGCAATGGTCGGTCTCCAAGGGTAGGTCGGCAAGATGCCGAGAGAGGATCGCCCGCTTGTCGGTCGCCAGGAGTCGGTCGCCGAGTATCGAGAGATGATCGTCCATTAGTAGATCGCCAGGAGTCGGTTGCCGAGTATCGAGAGGCGATCGTATCTGAGGTTGATCGCTCGATACCGGGACTTGTCCTGGGACCTTCGGTTGGTCGATGCAGCTTGTCCGCTGGGCTAAGACTCGGTCGCTTGGTCGCTGATCGGCAGGTCTGCCTTGGCCGCTCGGCAGTAAGTCGGTCGCTCGTCCTCTTAGGCGATCGCCGGTCGGAAGGTGTTAATTCTTGACACAACAATTGCCCCCCAGCTTGCTCCTATGTTGAAGACATGGGGCGAGGTGGTTCTTGCTGGTGATCGTGTATGGATGAGGACGGGCGATCTTCCTGAGCTGACTTAGGATTCGGACTTGGGCTATCATAGTCGATTGGCTAGCTATCTTTCGGTCTTGTACCTGCAAAAAACAACATTGGCCGATCCCCCATGGAAACTTTGGTGGTTTCGCTTTGTTTGAGGAATCGTGCACAGTCGCGGAGATCGATGGACCGACTCCATGACCGTGTCTCGGTGCGCGAAGACAATGAGTGTCTCGTGACTCACTTTATTATGAGGGTCCTCTGTTAGGCTGCGCCTCGCCTCGTATTTAAACGAAGGGCGTGCGGTCTCGGTCTAGAGGAGTCCTTGCGCAAGGCGTCGGATGAATCAACTCCACGCCCGCGGCTTGTTAGCTCTGCTTCCACCTCGGCCACCATGGAGATGGCCGACCTCGGCGGTGTACGTTGAGACGGGGTTGTGGCATGTGTCCACCGATTAATGTTGGAGAGCCTCGACTACGCCGGCCTCGTATTTAAACGAAGGGCGGGCGATCTTGGCCGAAAGGGACCTTGCATGGCCGAATCATCCGGTTACATCGACTGCCAGGACCATGGCTTTATGATGTGCGGTGGAGGCGATCTTATTCCTTAGTACGTCATGTTATATCCGGATCGTTGATGGCGATCGTGTCCACCGATGCCGATGATGTTGCGATCCGGCCGAAGATCGGCGATCGTCGCCGCGGCCGATCGCTTTATTCGTGGGTCGATATTGGCGGTCGGGCGCGTCTAGTCCTCATTTAAAATGGATCAGAGGCGGGATCGAGTCCTCCGCTCCCGGGTAGTAGCGACCGGCCGGGAGACGGAGGTCGTCTGCACGGCGCCGATCGCTCTACTCCTAGCCGAGAAGAAGCCTTTGCACAGACAGAAATCTGCGGCTCTAGCCGGAAGGCTGCGTGGAGTCGTCGGTAGGGTCTTCGTGAGATGCCCGAACATATGCGAGAAGCCACCGAAACCTCCTAGAACCGCGTAGAGGGCGGTCTCATCGCTACGGGCTCGCCGTTGAGGATGATCACGTCTACCGGCCGATGTAGTCCGAGTCGGTCTCTTCTTCTCCCTGCCCGATTTGCATCATGCGATGGCGACCTTACGGCGGCGACACAGTGGCGAAGTGTTCCGTGAAGACGTGCGCCACTCGTTAAAGGAGCCGATGGACCGAGGTGGCAATGAGGTGTACCACCGGTGGGCGAGGTCGTCTAGTGTCGGAGGAACATTCGGCACCTGCTCGCGTCCTATGCCCCACACCCGGTCATGTAGATGTTGAACTTGTGCAGTGTGTTTGGGGGTCCGATCGCCCTGTACACGGTGTCGAGGAGGAGCGATCTTGTGCCGCACGGGGCGAGCTCGATGTCGATCGCGGCGGCTCGCTCGGCACGGCGATCGTCTTCATGGCGCCTGCCCGGATTGCGGAGCGCCTTCACGCTGTCGATCCGACGTTGCATTGCGGCAATCGCCGCGGCCGCCATTGCGGATCGGCTTTGGGAGCGGGGCCGAGGCGATCGTGTACCGACCTCCGACCCGGGCCGCCGCCGACTCGGGAATCGCGGCGGGAGCCGGCCGGATCGCCTTGTGGGAGCCGGTAGGCCGAGCTCCCGGTGACGGACACAAACTCCGTCGTCTCGTAGCCGGGCCGGATCGCCTTGGCCGCTGTGTCGCCGCCTGTGCGATCGAAGACAGACGTGCCCCGGCTGCCGAGCGCCTCTTCTTGCGGGCGAGAGCCTCCTGGCGATCGCTCGGCCAGCAATGCCTTGAGCTTCCGCTTGGACTTCCGGCGGGAGACCGAGGGGGTGATAGCAGGAGGCGCGTCGAGAGCACTCCGTCGTTCCTGAAGGGCGGCTATGGCCTCTTCGATCTGTTCATTGGTTCGGAACTGATCGAGCGAGAGGCTCGGGCCGCCGTCCCGGGACGGGATCGAGCGTCTCGATCGCGGCGGCGCCTTCCACCATCGGTGCCGCTCGGACCGGGACGGAACAGGGGTCCGCCTACTGTCGGCGGCTTTCTTCGACGCGGAGGCTAAGACATGTTTTCGAAGGATTTCTTTGAAGTGCGTAAGTGTCACTTCAGTATCCGCCCGAGAACAGTGAGTGTTCTTCGACGGTAGGTATAAAAATCGAGGGTTGGATGCCCTTCCTCTAGCGCCAATTGTTGTTGCCCAAAATATTTATCCGAAGATTAATACTGTGGAAGACGGACAACAAACAACAATTGGAGCACTTCCGAGAGTAGATAAATAATACAAGATTTACCGGTTTGTTAGGCCCGGGCTTGAATGCTCTCGCGAGATGTTATTAATACAAATATTCGTGGATACAAGTATTAATGAGAGAAATCTAAATACAATGAGTGTAAAAAGACTCTGTTAATCCGGCTCTTGAGCGAAGCTTGGTGTTCTTCGTTCCCGCCGATAATCTGCTCGAGGAGATAGGCCGGAAGAAGTAAGACCGAATGATAGCTGTTGCCAAGAGTTGGAGATTAGCCAAGTGCTTGATGTTTGCTTCTGTATAGTGTGAAATCCGAAGGGAGTTGAAGAAGTGTCCAAGTGCTGGGAGCCTCGTTTATATAGGACAATGGGTCCTGTCCTTTTGCGCCGACGTCGCGGCCAATATTATAATCTGCCGATCGTCTGCCGGACAAAACTTTAATGGGGCGATCTCTGGCTGTCGGGCTAAAGTCCAAGGAAGATCTTGTTGTCGGGCTAAAGTCCAAAGCAGTGGCTGGCGCCAGCTGGGCGGTCCAATAAGGAGCCAGAACGTGTCCGGAGCCAGTCAACATGCGGCCCTACTGACAGCTTTCGGCGGCTTGTCGGCTGGTGGAGAGATTCTGCCAGGCTGTGGTTAATGGCCCGTGATTCGCGGATCTTGTCTCGGCCTTTGCACGTGGTGTCAGTCTTGAGGTTCGGCCCTCGCCGATTGGATGGCCAACGGTGCTGATCGATATGAGGCGATCGTCTCTAGCTGATCATCCGAGGTCGCCATCGGCCAGTGGATGAAGGTCGGCAATGGTCGGTCTCCAAGGGTAGGTCGGCAAGATGCCGAGAGAGGATCGCCCGCTTGTCGATCGCCAGGAGTCGGTCGCCGAGTATCGAGAGATGATCGTCCATTAGTAGATCGCCAGGAGTCGGTTGCCGAGTATCGAGAGGCGATCGTATCTGAGGTTGATCGCTCGATACCGGGACTTGTCCTGGGACCTTCGGTTGGTCGATGCAGCTTGTCCGCTGGGCTAAGACTCGGTCGCTTGGTCGCTGATCGGCAGGTCTGCCTTGGCCGCTCGGCAGTAAGTCGGTCGCTCGTCCTCTTAGGCGATCGCCGGTCGGAAGGTGTTAATTCTTGACACAACATAACGTAACATTCTCATTTCGGCCGCTTCCAACTTGATCTCAAGCGACTTCTTCATCGCCCAACATTCGGAGCCATACAACATAGCAGGTCTGATTGCCGCTCTATAGAATTTACCCTTCAACTTTAGAGGGACTTTCTTGTCACACATGACCCATGTTGCTGCTCTCCACCTAAGCCACCCCGCCTTGATACGATGAGTGACATCATCTCCACACTCACCTTCCTTCTGAATGATCGAACCCAAATACTTGAACTTATCCGTACGGGGTACGATCTGATCCGCAATCATTAAAAAGGAATGTTGGGCCGATAAAAAATAAAAATAAATTAAAAAGGAATGAGAAAGATGGTGTGATTATCTAATTAGGACCAAAAAGAAAATGATGATGTGGTCATCTTCAAACGCTTTCATAAATATGGTGAGAGTTGAAAGTTTTATATTTTTATAAATATAATATTGACATAGTTCCAGCTCCTTACAAAATCCCTACTAAATACTCCTTATCCGTCCTAAAATATTTCATCTATGCAGAAAAATACAATGAATGGTGTATGAAAAATAAAACTTAAGTGCAATTTTTTAGTGTAGAAAGAAAAAATACACTTAATTTAAGATTGTGTGAAGATTGATGAATCTTCTTTAACTTGAAATATTTTGAAGTTAAACTCTTCCTCCTAAATGATTTTATAAGAAGAAATCTCAGTTCCTTTAGCAACAAAAATTAAATTAAACTAGGATCTTGGTTTCTATTTACATAATGTATGTGTTCTCACTTTTCGTTTTGACTATATCATATATCTATGCTTTAAATATAATTTTGCGATTTACTATGAGAAATCTACTACGAAAATCTGT
The DNA here is from genome assembly GCA_033398695.1 of Orobanche coerulescens. NCBI lineage: Eukaryota > Viridiplantae > Streptophyta > Magnoliopsida > Lamiales > Orobanchaceae > Orobanche > Orobanche coerulescens. Next base: position 92,189,290 of record CM065814.1, read on the forward strand.
ATTTGCGCAATTAGCTCATCTGACTGGAGTATATTCAACTCAATTAGAATATAAATTTGACTCAAATCAAATCATCGCACTATCTAGCTCGAATGATATGGTAGAAATATGAATAAGAGAATAATAGCACTGTGTTGTTATAAACATCAAATATATTTAAGAAATATATTTAATATTTTTATATTATTGTATGTCATTGGCTTTATTATTCGGTATATAAAATCACTCTCATTGCGTTTGAGAGCGAACAATTCAATCCTTATGGGATAAGAAAATTAGTGCTCGAAGTATTTAGAGCAAATGCTTAACAGGTTCATAAGTCGATAAAACTTAATTGAACATTAATTTAATCAAAACTTGTAAAACATGTAATTTTAGATATAGTGTCTAAAGATTAGTGAAAACACATATACTCGAACACGATTCACCAACCTTTGACGACCGACATCTTCCTTGTCTCTAAGACAACCAACATGCAATGTTATGAAATGCGCAAAAACAAAAAATACGCAACACCCTATTTCGAAGCCAGGCTCGCATTCGTAATTAAGAAATACGTCAATAAATTTGCCAAAAATAAAATATGTTAATATTAGTATATATTTATATTTTCAATATACATGAAACAAAATTGTTGCTTCACTGATAAGAAAATAGTACTCGGCGGAGTTTAAATTTCAACTTTCACATGATAAATCATCTCAAACATAATAGATATATCAATCAATAACTTTCAATAATTCAAAATCTTTGGAATCATTTGGCTCGATATCTGGCCCCACAAAATCTCGCTCTTCCTCTTCATCATCTTCGTCTATTAAAGTCGAAAAAGAAGGAGCTCCATGAGTTGCATTTAAGGTGGATGTTTTCTTTATTTAAGGGTATTTCTGTCCTTTTGAGCTCAGAAGCAATTGTGCGCTTTTTAGTGCTTAAGCGTGCTTCAGGCGCCCCATTTTGGCCATTTTGCCCATTTCAGTATCGCACTAAATCACACATTTTAAATCACAGATTTTGCGCCTAAACATGAAGGGCAATTAACTGTGAGCTCATTTAGTACCACTGTAAATATGTATCTTTTCTACCAAGATAACAAGGTAAATTTGATAGTCTAAATCCATTTATGGCACCGCCATCGTGCCATTATGGCAGTATACAACTAAAATTGAACATCTGCAAAAACTGAAGCTAAAAACAGTAAGACAGACAATGTTAGATGCTTCGCCTTGTTAGACAAATCACTAAAACTCATCAGTTGCCGGAATACATGGACAAATTTCTACCACCGCCTCATTTAACATTTCTTCCAAGAGAGACGGACATCCATCACAAAAATAAAAGGCGAACACTACCTAGTACAAGAGTAACTATATATACAATCGAGTTCCATTATCAACATAACACACTATATATGCAAACATATACAAAAGTTAGCGCATATGTCCACAGTTCTTATTCAACTTCCAGTAGCATCTGGATAGCCCTTTGGGCTGTCCAGAGAATCACCTGAATAAGATCCGTCCGGCTGACGGATAAAGATATTTAGGTTGCCCGAAGGAAATGATTCCTGTTTATCCCAACATGACCTTAGATTAAGCTAGACAAACTAAATTAAAATAGTAACAAAATAAAAATGTTGTTATCATAAAAGCACCATAGTGATTTATTCAAACATGTATATAGTTAATTTCAACCAGGTTAGAAGGTTGAGGTACTAAAGTTGTCAAAATGATTGTTCAGTTGAGAAACTATTATATGCAATAGAGAGCATCTGTAAGTAAACATACCAGATCAACAGTCCCTTGTCCCTCTGAGTGGAAAAGGATTGGCCGGCAGCGCTTATCTTCATTCATTAAACTTGAATTCTGAAAGTGTGAAACAAGAGCAGCCTTTCCTTGGATTCTCGCATATGCCAAGGAAGCAACCTTTTCACTATTAAATTTTTCCCATTTCTTCCCATTAAAAGCCTAAATGAAATTTACAAAGTCACATTCAGAGTAAACAGAGTATTTTTTCCAAGATAGATACAATCACATAGCTTCAAAGGTTACTAGAGAGCAACATTCTGGAAAACTATATAAGATGATAATGTCTCCATCTTTTACCATTAGCTGTTACCAGTTTAGTATCCGGACGTCATAATAAGTGCTGATAAAGAAAAAAACACCAACCTCGTAAAAGGTGACGATGTGATAAGGAGACACCATGTTGATGAACGCATACCCAACGTTGCATTTATTCTAGAGAAAGAAACAAATAAATATAATTTTCATGTTTAAAGTTTTACCAAAAGAGTAAAAACAATTATAACTCATCACAAAATTACCTTAAAATCTATTGGCAAATAGAGAAAATCATATCTACCCTTGTGAGTGTCATCAATAGCTGCAAGAAGCATCTTTGATGTGTACCTTTCAGAGATGGAAAAGAATAAAAACATTTTAAGTTTCAATGGACACCTGCAAAACCTCCCGGGTCAACAAAGAAAATGTAAATACTTTCTTACTTGTTGGGGATGTTTTTAATCATCAAAGTAGTCCTACTATCTTCACCAATTGCAATCTTTTCCAAATCAAGTTGATACTGCTTCTTAATATCCATCTGGCTTCCACTCTCTGACCTTCTACTTCGACAAGGGTCAATTATTCCATCATTACTGGTCGCTCCAAAAGAACCACTCCCATTGTATAAAGGGCCATTTCTCGACATCGACATCAATCTCGAACCAGAAGAAGTAAGATTTCCAGTAAAAGCGACTCCTATGTTTGTAGCCCCATGTATACCAACGTTCACACCATGATTCCCACTGTTGGGCGAAAATTTTGTTAATCCAAATGCTGCGTGGTTTATATAGGATGTTTCAGGTGACTCAGGGTAAAAACCAAAATGCCTTTCCATTTGAATACCAGATGGAGCAGATCCCACATGATTATGCAAACCAAGAAACGAACCACATTGACTAGTGTATGGAAAACCAATTCTCTGTCCACCAGATGGAAAGGGGCGTCCCTTTAATGAAGATGACCACGCGGACGAAGAATTGATGTGCTCGGACTGAATAGTGGAACTTCCCCAAAGAAATTGAGGACCAGAAAGTGTTCCGACACTAGATGGCTTGGAATAATCGAATTTAGGACTTAAACTCATCTTAGGATCGGGAACAGAGAAATGATTCTGGAAAGGTACCGCCTGTGTGGTACTATCCTTGGTGACTACTTGGTTCACATGGCTAATCCTTCCAGGATCTTTACCAATTGGTGTAATCTTCACAGGATTTGGTGCATGAGAAGGAAAAATAGAAGCCAGCCCAGATAAGTGTTTGCTCCCAACAGCGCTGAGGCTTTCCAACTTAGGCAGACTCTGACTATAACCACGCAATGAATTCTGCACAACTGGACTGCCAAAATTGGGCCAGCTGCCTGCAAAGAACTAGTCAACATTTCAGTTCCATGTATAACATTCAGACATGATTAGGCACAACCACCAGCATGAAATTAAATTGTTAAACAAATTAAGAATCCATAAAATGCCTGGAGAAGAATCGGCTACGGGCGAACCAACTTGGTGCAGGAAAGCTCGAGCTTCATCTTGCTCCTGTTCTTGAGTCAGCTGCTGCATGAAGCTGTGTCAAGAAAGCACACACATTATTCTTCTAACTTGACTTGCACTGAATTGTCATGTAATCCCCATTAAAACACAAACTTGTATACCAACGGAACCAGTAAACAATAGACAGGAAAACAATATATATTTCAGAAATGCTCGTATATTTGATAGAACTTGTCGAACAAAGGATCAATTGTTTTTCCAGATTATGAGTGGTTACTAGTCGTGCTAGCAGCTTGAGACGTATAAAAAGGACACAGGTAAATTGGCAACTTTGTGTAGATTGGGGCATTCCTCTTCATGTTTTTGGGCATAATTAGATTTTTATTTTATGTATTTTGGGTAGAGTCTTCGGGGTATGCCCATTTGAAAGTGTAAATTTGCCATTTATTTATAATAAAAGCAATATTTTGCCAATATATATATATAAATATATAATGTATATATACACACACGCAAACATATATATATATATATATATGTGTGTGTGTGTATATATATATATATAATATGTGTGTGTGTGTGTGTGTATGTATTAGAAGTTGCAGGCTCAAAACAAAATCATCAAGGTTGCAAGCGTCCAAAGTCCACCTACACAGAACACAAAATGACACCAGTAATTTGCAGAAGTCTGCCATGCAAAAATGTCATTCCGTATGTCATTTACTATGCAGCAATGCATTACCGCACAAGATGATCTATTTGTATTTAAATATTAATATTACATGTTACAGATGCAGCATCAACATTAGAAAAACTAGTGACCACGTGTATATGTAATAAGATATATTTGGAGCTTAAATGATGTTAATCTTACTTTAAGAATAATATCTTGGAGCTTTTTAACAAAAATAAGATTATGCAGCTCATAAATGTAATAATGTAAACTCTACAATTAATATGGTCAAAATTAAAAGTATTTGTTAAAAATCACTCCTCAAACGCAGTATATCTTAACCTTCCTAACAATTTATAAGATGTTTTCAGTTGATTCTAAGCTTGCGAAGAACCCTATCCTTAGAAGAAAAGTGCATTTTTTTGGATGCCAAAAAAAAAAGGATCTCATTTAGCTGGCAAATGATTCTCAACACCAATATAGAAGTAGAAAAATTCAATAACTTGTTATAGATAGTAGAAACGTGGTCATAAAAACAACCACAACAATATCAGCACCTAAAAGCATGAATCTAGAGTGTACCTACGACGGGCTCCACCAGGCCGGCTAGGTTCAAGCTTTATGCGTTTCCCAGCTATGTCAATTCTATTTAAAGCCTTGAGAGCTGCCTCTGCAGCTCTAACATCATAAAACTCAATGAACTTATGATGTTGTTTATGAGGTGTTTCCCGAATCTGGTTACATGCAATAATCATAAGCACATCCTGGGAAAGAATTAAAAATAAACACAAGCTTAAATGAAAACTTTGATAGCTAAAATTCTACCTCCTTAACTTCCCCATAGGCTCGAAATATTTGACGAAGGTCATCATTGGATACTGATGCATCCAGATTGAACACCACCAAAGTTCCTTGGTTAATATCTTTATCTGGTGGGTTATCCTGCACAGGCAAGATACCTAGTTAGTAGGACGTCATCTATTCAGCCACATTTACAGTGGTAAAAAGATGCATCGTCTTGGTTCTTACCTTTGGAATTGAAAAATGAATATCAAGTTTTCTTCTTCTTAAAGGCTTGCTTTGTAATGCACGCATAGCCATTCGGGCAGCTCTGATATCATAGTAAGATATCATCACAAATCCCCTGTGTTTACATGCTGTATAAATACTTCTGATATCTCCATATTGCTAGTAAAAGAGGAAGAAAAAATAGAAAGCACGGTGACAAATTAGTATTTAGTATCTAGTTTGAAATACAAATATAAATATTTATTTATAATAAAGGGACAAAGAAACCAAATGATGATCAAATCTATAAATATATAGAAACGATAAATAAAACCTCTGAAACAGACATGGAGAGGCCAAGTTCTTTTCCGTAAGATAAGGCTAAATTACAAGGTTAAATTAGAATCTTATTCACTCAAATCAGATAAATTTCGGCTAAAGCATCAGTTAAACTATTCACTAAGTTGAGAGGCCAAGTTCTTTTCCGTAATTTCACAGCAACCTTTTAAACAAATATGCCTAAAGAAAATTTACAAAAACCAAAAAAAAGGACTTCTTTGTTTTCATGAAAATTACTGTGGAGTTGCGGAATTAGTATCACAGCAACTGATCTCTCTCTACTGATAATACAAAATTGATGAAGTGTTAGCCTTGGTCGTTTTGGTTTCTTAAGCGATAATCACTCAGAACCTCACAAAACAAAAGGAGAAGGAGAAGATACTTCACATCAATTTTATATAATAGAGAAATCAGTTGTTGTGATACTAATTCCGCAAGCTCACCGCAATTTTATCGGAACCGCAGGTGTTTCGTTGAAGTGGGACAAGGAAACCCTACACTTGGAAAGAACTCCACCAAACAATGTACAGCCGTGCTTGTGCAGAATCACGAATTGGGCACTGAGAGGCTGTGTACATTTCTTTGGAGGAAACAAATTGTGCACTTAAAGACAAAGACCTTGTCAATTGTCATTAGCAAGAAACCCTCATGCCTCTCCGCCACTAACCAGAAGAACATTAGCTAACCAGCAACATCACCAAACAAAGATACAATCAGCTGATTCAGCTCCTTTACTTAAAAGCTAAAACTATCAATGTTAAGTAATCAGAGCCACCAATAAAGGATTCTGAGTAATTCTGAGTATACAAGAATTGCTATGGGAGGATAATGCAACATTCATCCAGTAGTGCAATTTATAGTTCTGTAGAGAGTCAAACATTGTTTAGAAATGACATCGTTTCCATACGGTACTTCGCTATCAGTTATCCAAGAGTATTTATCCTCGCAAGGTAGTCCATGTTGATTCAAACAGGGTTCCACATGTCCCATGCTGCTCAGATCACGAGTTAATCTCACTAAGGATTACCAAACTAGGTGATCACTTCGCCTTTTTTCAACAGTAAAAAAAAAAAAAAAAACATTTTCTGTTAACAGGCCTTTACTTCTTCATCTAACTCGTAAATGTAAAACCCAGCAATTAAATCTATAACAACCACGTGTGATATGAATGATCCGAATGAATGCTCTCATAAGCATCTAATAATTAAAAATTTTGCACTCTCCAAAAAATGAACAAACAAAAAGAATCGAGAACACATCACAGAGAGTAATATATCGAGCAAGATAAGTTAGCAAGCAAAAGCATGAGAAGATGAGAGTTGAGTGATATACAGAGGAATTATTTATGCTTGAAGATGCAAATAATATGAATCTAGTTAACAATACCTCAAAGAGGGCCTTAAGCTCAGAGTCATCTACGTTACTGTTGATATTCCGAACAAATAATGTCCTCGAAGGGTGCTCTCCACATGGGTGTTCGCCGCTAACAGCTCCAGCACCATTTGTGAAACCATATTGGGAAATACTGATTCCACTAATACCATCCAATGTACTTAACCTTGATATACCATCGACTAAAGTCTCATGACTTTCAGATTCTATATCTAATCCTCCTCCACTTCCAAAGAAATCATCATCCAAGTCCTCAAGTTGGGTTGGCAACCCACTAAGATCAAAGTCATCCGTAAAACCAGCTAAAAGTTCAGTTTCATCACCGGGAAGAAAGCTCCCTATAGTACTTGGTTCAATATCTTCAAATGGATCCTTAACTTCATCTTCTAGACCAACCTTACTAAGGATAGGGAACCCATCATCACGTGATTGACCAATGTGTTCAGTTTCATTATAATTAACTGCAAATTAAAGGACAAGCTAAGATATCATTTACAGAAAATTATAATTCATAGATTAACTGAAAATGCTCACATTTAACATGTGGAAGGACGGGCAAAGAGGTAGAAAACAGGCTAGCATCACTAGAGGCATTATAAGCTCCAGTTCCGCTAGAAGGTATCCATAGGCTTTCTTCTTTCTCAGGAAGTTTAGCAAATGAAATTTTAGGAGCATCTACAGAGAACATAGAATTTTAGGATGTAAGAGAGTGTACTCCTTAATGTTCACATGAAATGTCGTTTCCAATATTAGACAACTAGTTTATGAGGTAAAAACAAAGGTCTCTGTACACTAACCAGCAGTGGGATTTTTCGACGGTTTCTCCATTTAGATCACTTCCTGCAGAAATAGTCATGGAAATTACGCATCATTATAGCTCTGGATTTTCAACTCCAAAAACATTGTAGATGTCAAAATTTCATAATTAGAATAAAATTATGCTTAAGCAAAATGCAGATAGAGCAAAAAAGTGTAAAAACTACGCAACTAGTAGCAGAAAGCTTTACAACCATCATAAAAATAATTAATCTTCTTGACATCCATTGCCGGTCCCAAGCCCGGATAAAAGAGGAGGGTTGCGGTAGGTTAGTGGCAGCCAGCGTAAAACTCGTCACATTCCATGGACATGAATCAAACATTGAAAATCGTTGGGGCGTCTCCTCAGAAGCGACGCGCTGCATTTCATAGGCCCGGGTGCAGTGATAAGTATGCGAGGGTTGCTAGGTCGTCGCCCAGAAGCGGCGCGCCACCTTTACATCTGAGGGTGGTGTCAAATGAGCAAGGATGCGCTACACTTCATAGGCCCGAGTGTAGTGGAAAATATGCAAGGGTTGCTAGGTCGTCGCCCGGAAGCGGCGCGCCACTTCGAAGTATGGGTGTGGTGTCAAATGTGCAAGAATCCTTGCAGCGTGGACGGGGACAGACAAAGAAGTTAGTTCTTGCGGCTAGTAAGGGTAGTAAGGTGCGGTTTGGAACTTGGAACGTTGGCTCTTTGACGGGGAGATTAGCAGAAGTGGGGGAGGTTATGAAAAGGAGGAGAATTCACATAATGTGTCTACAAGAGACTAAGTGGGTTGGCGAGAAGGCAAGAGTGTTAGCTCCTTGGGGTTACAAGCTTTGGTACTCTGGAAAGGATAGAAGTAGAAATGGAGTGGGTATCGTCATTGATAAAGAATTCATTGATGATGTGGTGGAAGTGTCAAGAAAGAGCGATAGAATAATGAGTATTAAGCTTGTGATAGGGGATGAGTTTCTAACTATCATAAGTGCTTATGCACCACAAGTAGGATTGGATGCATCGATCAAACAAGAATTTTGGGAAGATTTGGAAGAGGTTGTCGAACGAATTCCTATGGGTGAGAAATTGATCATTGGTGGTGACCTCAATGGGCATGTCGGTGTTAGCAGAGATGGCTTTGAGAGCATTCATGGTGGCTTTGGTTTTGGGGACAGGAATGAAGCAGAAATGATATATTGGATTTCGCATTAGCTCATGACTTGGGTATTATGAACACTTGGTTCGAGACAAGGGACTCTCATTTGGTGACATATAGAAACGGAGGTAATGCAAGTCGATTGATTTCTTTTTAGTAAGGAATGTTTGGAGGAAAAGTTTTACTAATTGCAAGGTAATACCCGGTGAGAGTGCTGCAACACAGCATAGGGTTGTGGTGCTTGACTTTCGAGGTAAGAGGCACTTAAGAAAGAGAAGACCACAAGTTGACCCTCGAATTAAGTGGTGGAAGCTCCAAGGGGAGAGTCGACATACTTTTGTGGCTAAGATTGCTGATAGTGGTATTTGGTCTGATTGCACGGAGATGGATATAGATTCGATGTGGAACTTGTTGGAACACAACATAAAGGAAGTTGCAAAAGAAGTCCTAGGAGAATCTAAAGGAAACATACCATCAAGTAAGGACACATCTTGGTGGAATGATGAAGTTAAGCAAGCGATAAAGACCAAACGTGAATGTTATAAGGTCTTGGGTAAATGCTCGAGCGATGAGAATTATGAGAAGTACAAGAAAGCTCGAATGAAGCTAAAAAGGCAAAGCGAAATGCCCGATCAAAGGTCAATCAAGAATTATATGCAAGATTAGATACTAAAGAAGGGGAAAAAGATATCTATAAACTTGCTCGAATGAGAGAGAAGAAGACGAGATATTGGAAAAGTTAAATGTGTAAAGATCGACCAAAAAGTTTTGGTTCAAGATAAAGAGATAAAAGAGAGATGGAGGTCATACTTTGATACCCTATTCAATGACCATCAAGAACAAGATATTGGGAATTTAAACATCCCCTCAAGTATGGTTAACCGAGAGTTTAAGAGAAGAATCCAAAAGGGTGAAGTGACAATTGCATTGAAGAAGATGGGGTCAAAGAAAGCGAAGGACCAGATGGTATACCTATTGAAATTTGGAGGTGTTTGGGGGAGAGGGATCGAATGGGTAACTATGCTTTTCAATAAGATTTGGAGAAGCAATAAGATGCCATCGGCATGGAGGAAAAGTATTCTCGTCCCTTTGTATAAGAACAAAGGTGATGTTCAAGATTGTTCTAATTATCGCGGAATTAAACTAATGAGTCATACCATGAAGTTGTGGGAACGAGTGATTGAACAAAGGCTCGTGAAATGTGTGAAGATAGCAGAAAATCGGTTTGGATTTATGCCTGGAAGATCGACCATGGAAGCAATTTATCTTATCCGTGATTGATGGAACATTATCGAGATAAAAAGAAAGATCTGCATATGGTTTTTATTGATTTAGAGAAGGCGTATGATAAAGTACCAAGAGAAGTACTTTGGTGGGCCTTAGCAAAGAAGGGTGTATCGCAGAAATATATTGACATTATAAAGGACATGTATGAGGGAGCTAGTACAAGTGTACGTACTAATGTTGGGAGGACGTAAGAATTCCTATTACGATTGGGGTGCATCAAGGATTTGCTCTTAGTCCTTTTCTCTTTGCCATAGTCATGGACGAATTGACAAGAGAAATTCAAAATGACGTGCCGTGGTGTATGATGTTCGCAGATGATATTGTGTTGATTGATGAAACGAAGGTTGGAGTGCAATGAAATTGGAACTTTGGAGGGATACTTTGGAAGCTCGAGGCTTTAGCCGAGCGTATAAGACCGAATATATGGAGTGTAGGTTTAGCTTGATGATAGAGAGGCGGGGATGATCACATTTGATGGGAAAGTTGTTCATGGATCCACTTTCTTTGGGTATCTTGGATCTATTATCCAAAAGGATGGAGAGCTAGATGGCGATGTGGCTCCTGAGAATAAAGGCGGGGTGGTTGAAGTGGAAGAGTGCCACGGGGTTTTATGTGATACCGGCATGCCTCATAGATTAAAGGGTAAATTTTACCGCACGACAATTAGGCTACTTGTTATATGGCACCGAGTGTTGTCAGAAACAAAGTGTCACGTTCAAAAGATGAATGTGGCAAAGATGCGTATGCTACGATGGATGTGTGGTCATACAAAAAGGATCGGCTCGAAATGAGGTGATCGAGAGAAGGTAAGAGTTGCGTCTATAGAAGACAAGATGATGGAGAATCGATTACGATGGTTTGGTCATGTGAGAAGAAGACCTATTGATGCCCCAGTGAGGAGGCTAGAAAGTTGGGGAGCAAGTAATGTTGTGAAAGGTAGAGGAAGACCCAAGAAAACTTGGATAAAGATGAGTGAAAATGATATGCGGTTTCTTGGAATTGGAGAAAGTATGGCGATGGAGAGGCAAATGTGGCGGGAAAGAATACGGATGGTGGATGGAGTCTGATTCTTTTTTTTTTTTTTTTAATTCCTATTTTCTTTTATTTCATGTTATCTTTTTTTTTTTTTTCTTTTTTTTTTTTTTATTCATTCTCTTTTTTTATTTGCTTTTTTCTCTACTTTTTCCCTCTTTTTTCCCTTTATGTTATTTATGTAACGATTATTGACGGTTTCAAAGTTTGATTCATGTTAGCCGACCCCAAATCATTTTGGGACTAAGGCTTAGATGTTGTTGTTGTTGTTGTTGTTGTTGTTGTTTGTAATCCGACCCATTACATGGAACGGAAGTGAAGCAAGAGAAATATAAATTTCCTAAACAAACTGAGATATGTTCTCAAGTTACCAGATAAATCTAACAAATACAAGAAAAAATAAACGCGAATTAAGAAGTCAAAGTCATGTAGAGACACCAAGCAACATTGCTTTGCAAGCAAACTTAATTACCCACTTCAAAGCCACACCAAGTGAAGGAAAAAAAGACAGAGGAAGTAAAAAACAGTAGTAGTCAAATTAGGACGGGGGGTTAGTTTACATGCACACATGAATATACTACTGCAAGTATGCTAAAAAGAAGCGAAAAAATGATTTTTAAGTATATTCTAGCTCAAACAAGCCTAATCCATATATGATTCGGTTCATCGATTGACTAGCCCCAATTAAAATTATACATAAGTCACCTTGATTTTGTTTAGTACAAACTGGTTTTGGGTCCACCCATGCCTCGAAGTCCGAAAGAGATAAATCAACTAAAAATGTTGAAATTTCCGGAATCATAAAATGAGAACTTCATGTAAGCCAGTTGAAATTGGAAAATCCAACTCCACATACAAAAAAAAAATATTAATCCAGGAGAAAATCACCACTTTAGTACTCTATTCAATAAAGATCACAAGTTTACCCGAAAATAGGTGTTATATAATATATATATATATATATATTAAAACAGAACCCACTTCAATTAGTGAAAATAAAAGGACAAAGTTCCAAGAGAAAAAAATAGAAAAATAGAGAACTAGAGAGGGAAGGAGAAATAAAGTACCTCATGGAGAAGACTGGTAAATGCCCAAAAAGAAGATGTAAGAGATAGAGACTAAAATAAAAATCTAAGGTTTGGTGAAAAAGAGGTCAAGGGGAGTAAAGAAATGAATTTACAAGAAACACAAACAAATAAAAGAAATGAAAACTGAATACTCCGAATAACAGTTCCGTAGAAGCAGAGTAATTGTTTTCTTCTACTCTTCCACTTCCTTCTCTCCCGCCTGAACACAAGTGTTTCAGACAGAGAAAGGAACAATGTTAGACAATTTTAGAGAGAGAGAGACAGCGCGCAGGAAAAAAGATCCCAAGGGCACAAACAAACAAATGGAGAATGATTGGAGGGCAAGGGGCATCTCGCAGTCCATTATACTAACTTGTTTAATACACAAGATGTTCTCCGGTGCGACACCGCATAATATATTCTCTTATTAGAAAATAATTTCTCGATCTCTAAATTTATTTTTGATGATTTTCGACATAAATATCATATTAGCGTGAGTGTATTATGGTGTGTAATATAATTTAAGAAAGAGTACCACATTAGCGGAGTGTTAAGTCAATTAGTGTCCATTTTATGAACAAATTTCCTGGACATACCGAAAAAAAATAGGAACAAATTTTATAGACGAAAGTAATATGTGATTAAGTCTTAATATATATATATATATATATATATATATATATATGTGTGTGTGTGTGTGTAGTGTATGTTTTATTATTTTTAGTTATTATAATTAAATAAATATCATAACTTATTTTTTATGTAAGTAATATATGAGTTAATATATTTTTGTTTTGCATCAATTAATTTTAAAATAAATATTCATAGTTTTTATAATATAATTTTTTTGTGCAATCGGTCATTATTGTAAATCCATCAAATTTATTATATTCATATGGATGTCTAATTGAAAATTGTGAAACAAAAATTAATTTGATATATTTTTAATAAAAATAAACTTGATTTAAAAAATTATAAACATTTAAAATTTTAAGTTAAAAAAATAAAGAAATGATTTTTTTATTGGTAGATGAGTGTAAGTTGTGGAATAAAACTCCACAATACATATCTAGATTTTTTTAAAGAAATTTAAGGATACATCTCTATATATAAACTATATTTTAAAATAAAAAATCAAAAACATGTGTCACGACTCTCTTTTAATAGAAGTATATATATGGTTTTTGCTTCTCAAGATCACAAAAATTAAATTCTAAAAAATAATTTTATAAAATAAATATAATAATATAATTTTTATATATGTCGATATAAATAAAATATATATTAAAAATGGAGGTAGTGTTTCAGGAGAAAGTAAAAAGACGGTAAATAGAGTCAATCAATTGTATTGTATTCATAATACTGATAGAGGGGTCTTTATATAGGCATTACAATGAGAGTCCTTCCATACATAGGATTCCTAGATAAGATAAGACATCTAATAGGATCCTACTACCTCTAGAAGGATCTAGAACCTTCCATCTATGTATCTACAATCAGTATTAGGTAAGACACATCACGGGAATAATAATTCCCGGAACACTCCCCCTATGTCGAGCACTAATACAACAATGGTGCAGAAGATGTTGCCTTCGTAAAACCTATTCCAAGCCAAAACAAAACCCCATCGGAAAAACAAAGGCTTGATGAGGAAAAGATTGCAACGTACCAACATAACATGTCATGTATACTCCCATGATGTATACATAATGACTCCCCCTGATAAGTACCTCAAATCATAGGAGTCGGATGCCAAGTTGCCCTCACAACTATACCAAGAAAAAACCCAGTGGGAAAAATACCTCTTGGTCTAAGTTGAACAGAAGTACAACACATCATTGTATGGATGTTCTCATAGGTCGCCTCGTTAAAAATCTTACCAAGTGAAAACCCAATGGGATAAAACAAACCTTGGTCTAAGGACAAAAAGAGCGCGACACATCCAAAGTGCAGAGTCGCTAAAGACTTATCCGAAAATCAAGTTTTCTCAAGTCTTGACCTCCATGCACTAAATCAGTCATAACTTCTTCGATTCAATAGGTATCAACGAAACTGTAAGAACTTATGAAAACTAGACACCCATAGCTTTTCATTCACATACAGTACATAACCTAGATCGACCTGAGCAGATCACAAAACTCTATCGAAGTTGACTCAGCAAATTACCGGACATATCCTGTCCTACTTTGCAACAATAGTCATATGTCAGTCAATCATGATGGATGTGATCAAATGGTTGGTTTCCTTGGAAAGTAGACACAAACCTTTCCAATGGTACCAATTTCACCATTTTCCAACAAGCGAGCTGCCCTGTAGGTCACATGGGAGATAGACCAATACATTATGGGCAAATCGGGTATCGATTTTCAAGTGTCCTTTTACTGAGATAGAGCGAGCTTCAAGCTTCTTGTCAATCACAGACATTGCGTGAGCGCATCCTAGGCCATCGTTACAGTGGCTTTACCGGATTATTACGAATGAGTACATCGAGTCAAACATGAGTACATAATACCGTACTTTTCTCTTAGCATCATCACTTAAGTGAGCCAAGTCTTATTATGACTTCGACTAGTCATTGGGAATCATATAGGCATTACTTTATCGTCTCTTAGGGAAACCGTCCCTTAGATTGCCTTAAACCGATTGATGAATACGCATCATCAAGTATCCCCAAGATCCTTTCATTCTTAACTTTGGATTTAGCGGAATCTCTTAGTCTCACAAGAGTACATCACTATAAATCCTTAGTTTTACACGCAAAAGCTTCATATCTCTTCCAAATCAAGTATATACTTAGTATGTGTTCCCGACGATCACTTGTCGACGCGCTCCGTGGTCAGGAGCCACTTGATTTGAGTCTGATCCACCACGAGATCCTTTTTGTCACTTAACTTAGTTCCCCACTAAGATAAGATTAAACAACAAGCTGCACGTCAGTTTTTTGGGAAACTATCTAACTGGAAAGATAGTGGATGCTATAACATCCATTACGATTGCACAACTAAGTTTTGTGTCATCGTAGTCGATTCCAGTGCGTCCATGAGAAACCCCGCGCCATGAGGTGAGTTTAACTCATTCTCTCACTCGCTTTAACAAAGTATACGGATAGATCTTATCTTTGGAGTGTCGGCACCACTTCAACAAAGGGCTATCACTTTATTTATACTGGAGTCGCATATGTTTCCATTTTAGGCCAAGGCTACAACGTTGTAGATTTTCAACGAAGTATGGTTCGATTAAACTCACATTCCACGTCCTCATGTACTGGCTTTATTCATAGAGTACTCTTTATGGATTGGCATTCATTGAGGCGTCCCCCAATGACGACTATAATGCAGAATCACATGAGACAGATGAGTTCATTTGATCAGATGATCAAGTTTCATGTACCAAACTCGCATACATTCTTAGCGAGAGTATTTATCGAACCAAGTGGCATCCCAATACTCTATGAGATCCACGGCCTAGTAACACCATCTACCACAATTTGTGGTGTTACCATATCACCATTCATAGGTGACGAACGTCCATGACCGGACACAATCCTTGCAGACATGTTTGCAGCATGTATTTAATCTCGTTAGGGAACTTGGTGAGGCACAGTAGGGACAAACTATGATAATTCCAAGTTGTTCTACTCGAACATGATCGTTCGCATCTCCCCCTAACGACAGGAAGACTGGCTCATCAAAGTGACTTACGAGATCGTCTGCCAAGGTATATTTTAAGCGGACTATGAGTGAAACCACATGTCATATTCATCATTTATATCCCGTCATAATGCGTTGTGGTGACGCACTTTGGCACATGAATATGTGGACGATAAAGGTTTTCATTGTTAACATAATCCAGTTAACAAAATGTATACTGTTACACTCGTAACTAAGCATTTGAATGATGATAGGTATAGGTGAATATGACATGTTGACCTATGCTACATAGCCATAGCTACTGGTCTTGAGAATTCAACAAAACCGCCACCATGCACCACCGGGATCGAACATGAAGAAACGATTGAACCGATGATAGGCCGTTGGTTTTATCGAACCTCTAGTGCTTTCTTGAAGAGTTCACTCCCTTCACCAGCTCCAAACACCTCAAAATTTCGTGAGCATGTATAAACGGGTGTTTAAGATTCTAAAATCATCAACCTTGTGGTCAAAAACCGGTCGAAATGACATCGAACTGGTCGTTCGGACGGCTGGTGGTATGTGAAAACTTCATTTAAGTGGTTCATCTCCTTCCAAGTCTCCAAATGGTATCAAAATTTGTGATAAGGTAGCCTTGGATGTTAGGAAGTACTTGTTAAAATTTCACTTTAAGACTTGGTCTAAAAGTGGGTGAACCGACCTTTACAATGACTGGTCCACAAGTTGGACAACCATAAACTCAGGTTTCATCAACTTATCAATCATTGTCAAAGGAACCACATAACATATAATGTTATTACTTGAGTACAACCATTTTTGAACACCATCATAGCATCATAAGCCACCCAGGCTTATACTTATGATCATGCAAGGACTCGGTGAAAAGGGAGGACTCAGCACCATGCATATGCGAGTCGCTACATTATTCTCTTTAGCATAGGAGGGTGTCATCTCCTAATCGTGCCAGAGAATAGGCTTTAATCAATGAACATGGCTAAAAAGGATCATCGGGGCGGTCTTTGGCATCACACATGCTTTTGAAAGCAAGACGCGGATGACATAAATATCATCATCGGTCATGAGCCGTGCTCACGACTCCACCAACATACTTTGGTGTCTTTGATCCAACTAGTTTCTTTGTTCAAAGAAAATAATGTCCATGACAATACCGTGGTATATGGATCATCAAACTGTCCAAACTCCGGACTATTAAAGCCTAAATGTGTCAATGTCCCAATACATCTTCTGGTTACAAAAACCGATGCAAGCCGGACCATATTGACTCATGAATATTTTTCTTTTTCACATATCCAATACAAGTGATGCATAAGATTTTATTTCTCACAAATCACAATGAGATGCTATGAGTGATACACTTTGGCATATATGTCATCGAGTCATAACATGGTTCAATTGTTACGGAACATATGTGACTAGAAAACGCCATTCGGCATTCAACAACTTGAGCATTATTCCACTCATTGATTGTGATGACCTAGTCATCATAGTCACAATGGATTTATAAACCGAAATCCAAAAATATCGTGTTCCTTGAAAATATCTTAATACGCACTCAATTTCGCTTGCAAAATTTTTACAAACACGAGCATAGCGAACACTCTAACAACATAGAGATTTTATGCCAGATACGATCAAAATGATCTATCATATTGAGTGCATAACATGGAAAGGTTATATGCCTAAGGGGCAAAATTACGACACAAGTATGGTGTAACACTACCATGCACAGGCTCGACTTTCTTATAAGGTGCGTATTTTGGGCTTCCCCAAGGAAACTGTTTTTCAACATTTGAAAGATGATATTTTAGCGTACAATGCATACCAAAAATTGCATCATCTATGGAAAATTCGGCCAAAAATAGGTTGAAAAACATGTGTCATAACACCACTTACAAATTCAAGATGGGAACCAAGTTGGTTGGGACAAAAGTTAGAACAATCGCTGGAAATAAAATTCCGCGCAGCTTGACCTTTGTTCACTAAAACAGCGACAACTCCCTCGTTAGGAAGGCTATGGATGAACGGTCAGATGTTCTGGAAACTAGATTTCCGTATCCTTATATCCATATGTTGTGCACCACACATATCATTAAACTCAGATCACAGTGCATGTTTTAATTGGTTGCTTTAGTATTTCCCAAGTTTAGTGAGAAAATAAGGTTGAGACCATATCCAATGGCATAAGTGTTGATGCAAAAACATGGCAATGACAGCCATAGGCGCGTTTAAATGCAGCAGTGTGTTCGATTTCTTATCTCGACTAATGATCCTTTTGGTAACTCCAACTTGGTAGACTTGCAGAGAAAGTAGGAATGTTGGTACAGCTAAGGCTGTTTAAAAACCACTGATTCCGTTTAAACTTTCAAAGCATAAATAAATACCAAGGAGGATGCGCCTAGTCATGATCAAAGTGTAGACAAAATCCATCAAAGTGCATTAAATCAACCAAGAATTTTAATTCTCAATTTGCAAGTATACGTCATAATAGCCATGTTATATAGATACAACGCGGTGCATCATAATTAAGCATTTTGAACCATGAGACATAATGAATATACCATAACCAACTTGTCTTGACCATCCAATAAAATCGACTAAACATAGTCAAATGTATAAGGCACATGCCTTTACAAATACTCGAAAAAGTATTTGGACCTATAGTCATACGAACTATAATCGAGGTCAACGAATTCATGTATTTACCGCAATATGCCATTGTTTTACATGTTGAAATTCATGAGAATTACTCTTACACTCTTTCATATATTATATTGCAAGGAGACGGTGCATGACTACACCCACATGGAATATTTTATTTTAATAGGATGAAAGATGGAGTTTTCTAAGTATGGGATTGGGTCGAGACCAACGTGGTGGTTGCTCAATTCAACGTGACAAATCCGTCACAAATCGATTTTAACCACGACATATCTGTCGCAATCGATGTTTGTCCCATTTGTACGTCACAAATCCGTGACTAATCATGAACAAGTCATAACTTTACCGTTATCGACAATGTTCATTTTTTTTCAATTGTTGGTTTAAAATCGACAAAACGGCGACGTCAAATCGCACCCAAAACGTGGTGTATGCAATAACCACAAATATCGACTTTCAACAATTATCCGTGACTCCCCCAGGACCGTCACACAGTTTACTTCGACATACAAGAGTGATACCATCTCTCATAGTATCATCCACCGCAAAGTAGCGTGGGAGATAAAGAATCCAATTCCCCAATTCCCAAAAAAAATCCCAAAAGAGAGAAATTGGAAAACGGGAACTTTAATAAAATCTTACGGGTACTTGGTTCCATATTTGCTTTGATCCTTGAACGGGAGCTTCTCTCCATATGAGCAACATACGTGGGTACTCCGTTCTATATTTACTTTGATCCTTGAACGGGATAAATATGGCCTTTCTCCATATTTTTCACATCATCATGAGCAACGTATTTTCCTATATGCACGTAAAACATAAACATGGTAAGATTCACAAGTGTACAAATCAATGAACAAATGAATCATTAAGTAGAAAAATATGAAGAATTGAGAAACGCCCGGAAAGGGCTATTGGGCTCGATAATCGACCGAAAAAGGACTCGAGCGCGGCGATGCAGCAGCTCGGTATTGGATGAGGTCGGATCTCCAAATTTCCTCGTAAAAATCTGCTTCTGTTCGGAGGCAGATTCAGTAATCAATATAACTCAGAATCCGATCTCCACTGTTTTATATACAGATATTTGTGTTGGAAAGTTGTTGTCAAAATTTCACACCGATCCGACGGTTAACGAATCGGAAAACATGATTTTGGTACGACTGCGCTGTCCAGAAAATTTACGCGCGGAAATTCTCTTCTCTTTTTTTTTTTGATTTTGATAGGTTTTGTGTTGATTGCAGTAGGTTTTCAAATGATAAATATCACGTGCATAAAACCATAGGAAAATCCGGCTGTGCTTCGATCATATCGGGTCGCAGCTTTAGGCAACAGTCGGCTGGACGAAAACAGTCTGGAAATGGGACTTCCGGGCGGGTCGGATCGGGTCAGCAACCGAGTCGAAGGCTGGAGTGGATCGCGAGTCGGGTTCAGGCGCTCCGAAAATTGGGTTTGCAAACGGGTTGTCAGTCGGATCAGGAGACGGGACTAGTGTCGGGCGGTCGGGGGTGCTACATTGCGTGCGGAGGTCTTGTGGTGGGGAAAAACGGCAGATCACGGCGAGGGTGGGGAAAACGGCTGTTGCAGTTCCGATTTCCGGTAGGTCTAAAGGCGACGAGGGAAGGAGCAGGAAGGCTCATCTATTTGCTTGAAGTAATAAGGTCAATAAGCAGCCTTAGGGTTCGGTGGAGGAGCTGGTGATCTGGATCGGACTGGGTTTTGGCTCCGTCATGGGCGGAGTGCACTCTGGATCAGTCCGTGGCCAGGCAGGAAAAAGGTGGCCGACGGTGGGATGGTGAGGAAGACGGTCGAAGCGATCGATCTGGTGTGCGGCGTCTGAAGGTGAGCATGCGAACAACTTATTGCTCGCGGTGGAAGGAGGCGATCTGGTGTGTGGCCGCTTGGGGAAGATGACGGTGGACGCGGAGCTAGGGTTTTCAGCGGCGATTTTTTTTCCGGGATTTTGGACGAATTTTTCCTACTCAGTTGAGATACTACGTGCTGATAACATGTTTCAGGAGAAAGTAAAAAGACTGTAAATAGAGTCAATCAATTGTATTCATAACACTGATAGAGGGGCCTTTATATAGGCATTACAATGAGAGTCCTTCCATACATAGGATTCCTAGATAAGGTAAGACATATAATAGGATCCTACTACCTGTAGAAGGATCTAGAACCTTCCATCTATGTATCTACAATCAGTATTAGGTAAGACATATCACGGGAATAATAATTCCCGGAACAGGTAGTAAATTATTTACACATGAAATTTTTATAAATATTTTATTAATTAATATTATTTACTCATGCGGGAATGCTCGTCTAGTATATAATTTCAGCATATAAAAACTACTCCCTCCGTCCGAAAATAAAATGCCTACTTTGACATTTTTCGGTCAAAATTTAAAATTTTTTACCGTAAATTACGACCAATATAAAGAATAATTCTAATCATGTAAGTACTTCATAGATTTGTCTTAACATGTATTTTCAAAATATAACTTACATAACTATATACTTATTCTTTATATTGATTGTAATTTACGGTATCCAAATTTTACATGTTTCCCTTTCTACAATATTTTGGTAATGACTATGTTAATAAATTAAAATTTACTTTGTTATGTACATTCTAACATAATAACATTGTACTTGTATATTGAATTACATAAATAAAAAACTTATATATATATATATATTCATTGACCGGACATTCAATAGATAGAATATTCAAAAATAATATATTATCATAATGCTTGAATAATAGATACACATCTTTTCTACGGGTCATTAATAATTAATCCATCAGTAACAAATTATTTTTGACTCCCTCATTACTTCCCCACTCTAGCACACCATCATTTAACAAATAAAAGTGGTTGTGAATTATTCATATGTTTTTTTGTGTAGTTGCAAATATGAAATGACAATTAAAATAAATAGCATGTACAACATAAAGTTGTGCTTTTTCCAAATTGTAGATCTTTTAGAATAAGAACATAATAATTAGGATTGTTACATAGTTTACTCCAAGTTAGAGAACACTTCTTTGTAATTAACATTTATATTGGTGTTGGTACGTCCACTATCATCACTCACCATGAGTTTTGAGTCTTACTTTTTGTGATTATTGAAACTACTATATACAATTATTTTAGGTGAAGAAAAAACTCATGAGAGACACCACAACATCACTAAGTGTTTGTCCTTGACTATATTACTCGTCATCATATAACAAATAGTTAGACGAGATTATCTCCTTCGAAAGGTATAAGCCGACCTCATATTCGATAGAAATTAGAATCTCTTTCCCAGCATTTAGGCCATTCAAAGCCATGGCCTCTATACTATGGTCACGAATAGGAGGTGATAATAGGTTGAGTACCATTACAAAGACCATTTGAATGATCAGTACCGTGAATCAAAATCACCATACACCTATTTTTAAATTTAAAACATAACTCGGCACTCCGGAACATGAAGTGTTTTATTCGATTTTGTCCCTTATTTTCAACCGTTTTTGTAGTTATTTTTATAGTACTTTTTCTTTTTTCATTCTCGTTGTTTTTGATGTTTTTTAGTTTTATTGCGTTTTAGGTTCTTATTTTATTTCTTTGTTCATTTGAGTACTTTTTGTGTGGTTTAGGTGAAAATATGTGAAAACACTAAAGAGAGGAACTACTGTTGTTTAAAACACATCTCATTCGAACGCCCATTGCTCCTTGTTGATGGTTTGACGGCCCGTTACTCTGCTTGCCCCAAAACTCCCACGCCCTTTGCCAAAAGTGAGCCTTAGTCGAAGGACCGTTGCTCCTCATGGCTAAAGACTCTACATGTCCGCTACATATGTCCGTCCCCCTCCCAGCACGCCAATTGTGGCATTTTTTCACGCCAGCTACACCTCATATTTTAGGCTTGCCGGGTCCAAAATCTAACTTGCTTACACCCGCTACTCCCCCTGGCAATGGTCGTTGCTCAAGTCTGCAAAGGGAGGAACGGTCATTGCCTCATTATAGCATGTTGCGACTGATTTTCTAATTTATATAAGTGTGTTTTAACTTCATTTTTTTCGGAAAGGATTTCATTTTATTAGATTTTAGTAAGAGAAAAAAACTGTAATGTTGGATTTGTCCCCAATTTTTCTTCTTTGCTATTAATAAGGGTTTAGGATTACTTCTTAATTGTTATTTAATTTCAATTTAGCTCTTCAATTAGTTGCAATTACTCTTCTATTTCAAGGATTCGAGTTTGATTGAAGAGATATTTCTCTTATTTGTCTTCTATTTTATTGTCTAAATATAAGATTTCTCACTTTAATTTCAATTGTTGTCAATTCCTAGAATCTCTCTCTCTTCTCCTATTTCTTCATGGCTTTGATATTGCTTTGATTGATTTTTATTTTGTTGAAAAAAAAAACAGTCTTGTTTTGATAATTACCACCATATAGCATAAAGTCTTCAAAGTCAGCATTTCGCTCTAAGTGTGGATACTGTTAGAAAACTTGATACAGCCTGTCCATACAGCGAGAGATATTTTTGTATAGTCCGTTCCTACAACGCTCACACTAATATACAGCAGAGACGAAGAAAGTTGGATACAACAATCCTGCTGTAGGTATTTTACTTAGGAAAAGTTAAACACATATCCAACAAGACTGAAGAAAAGTTTTAAACTGTTGTGAAATAAATATTATTTCTTCATAAAGTATTCACGGTTAAAATAGCATTTAATGCTGATAGGACAACATTTGTTGCGGTCGAAAGAGACAACAGTCTGAACGCGCTTGCGAGCATTTAATGCAAAGTCAAAGAGAATGTATGAAGTATTAAATGCGGATCACCTTTAATTCAAACATTCTGCAGCCGCCAATCAGAGCTGTATCAATCTCACCAACCGGCAAATGACTATATTTATAACGGATCTATTTTCAAGGTTATAAATAAGCCTAAGCAATAGGACATCAGACACAAGTGATATTATCTCGCGTAATTCATCTGACAATTAGCTCTGACAATCAGAATATCAAGCTAATAAAGAGCAGTATATTTCTTGAGCATACAACATCATCAAAGGAAAGAAATATACAGTCCTCAATGCAAACATCACATCATACAGCGAACGCTCATCAAAGCATACAGATGTTGTTTAACTTGTTCTACCCAATCCTTACGTTGAGATAACCTTAGCCCTGTGTGGACCAAGTCCTTGCTAGTTCCGACCTGTGTGGTAAGAATAATATTGAAGATGAAGCTTCGATCTGTGTGACAAGAATCAAGTCGAAAGAGCCAAAGCCAATATGTGTGAAAAGCCCAAGCTCTTGTCGGCTATATCAATCGGTGTGAACGATACAACGACAGCTTTAGTTAAAGTCATGTAATTGTGTATGCGGTGATTTAATAAACATCTTACTCCTGTAGGACCAGTGGACGTAGAGGAGTTTACCTCGAACCAATTATATCTATGTGCATTTACATTCCGTTATTTACAGTTTTCATATCTGTCACTGTGATTTATAGTATACATATTGCAAAAACCCTGTACGCACCAAGCAGACAGGAGATTACCTTATTGCTGTATTTACAGCAACTTAATATCAGTCTTCCGCTACGTAAATAACTTCGAAAAAGATATAGCTTATTCAACCCTGTGGCCAACAAGTGGTATCGGAGCGGTGGTTCTAAAAAGAATCAGTTGATTTTTAACTGAATCACATCCACAACAATCACTAGATTTTGAAAACTTTAGTGTTATATTTTTATCATTTATCCTACTTCTAAAATGGAAACCTCCATGATAAATAAGGTTCCTATATTTTCCATTAATGAGTTTGATGATTAGAGAATCAGGATGAAAGCTCATCTTGCAGCAATGCATGAAGACATGATATTCACCATCTAGGAAGGAGCAATAAAGATAATGAAGGTCAATCCAGCCGCAAGAATAGAAAGATAGCCTCATAAGGAAATGCTCAAGAAGGAGTGTGAACAGTGGACGACCGAAGAACGCAAGCGTGGGAACCTAGAAAATGTTGCAAAGAATATGCTGTTTGTCACTCCCGACAAAGGCACATTCTCTAAGGTAAAAAATTGTAAGATAGCCAAACAAATTTTTGAAAAACTCAAGCTCATTTGCGAGGAAACTGAGCTCTCGAAAGAAAATAAAGTTTCTAAACTAACTTAGCAATTTGAGTCCTTTTGAAATGAAATTTACATAAACGCTTGAGGAGCTTGACCTCAGATTTACTGGCATTATCGGTGAACTTGAATCATTGGGTAAAGTGTATACCCAAAAAGAGAAAAATTTGAAAATATTAAGATCACTTCCTGCCCGATAGGACATAAAAACCACAACTAGCGTATGTCCTGTAACTTAAATGATATTTCCACGTTTGATCTCTTTTCTAACCTAAAGGCATTCAAATACGATATAGACATGAGAGACAAATCTGAAGAGTCACCTGCCAAGACTACAGCACTAGCTGCTGTATCTGACAGGAGACATAGTTCAGCACCCAGCACATCTAAATCGGCATACATGGCAGCAGACAGTGACAATGACATCCTGTCACAAGATGAGATGGCCCTGCTCATGAACATTTTCAAGAAGTTCATCAAACAGTCTGGAAAGGCCCCATACAGCCAAGCGATTTAATAGTGTAAGCTCTGAATCCCCTTCATCTGGAGATTCTAACATATGTTATAATTGCATGAAGCCAGGACATTATGCAAATAAATGTCCTCATCCAGAAGTGCAAAAGTTGCCCGAAGCTGAGAAACAGGAAAAGGATGAGAAGAGGCGTGCTTGGATAAACAAGCTCAAGGCCCTGATTGGTGAATCGTAAGCCTTGCCCGCATCGAACGAGATCGAGAAGTGCCTACAGGCAATCACTTACACTGACTCCTCTGATGATAAAATTGAGGATAAAGCATATACATGCTTTATGGCCAAAGAAATAGAGGATGATGATGACAGCGATGATGAGGTAAGCTCAAACTCAACTATTTTTATCAATGCATCGAATAAATTTAAAACTATGATGAATGGATTTAAAAAAATTTCAAAAACCCATGAAATGCTCGAAATAAGAAAAGATACAGCTCGTTATTTCATACCTATAGCTGAAAGATGAAAATGACTTGCTAAAAAACAACTATAAAAACATGTCTCTAGATTGCGAAAATCGCAAAGTCACTCATGAAAAATTAATGGAAAGCAATCATCAACTTGCAAAATATTTCAATGAGGCAAAGTCTCATAATGAGTGCAAGATAAATGATTATGCTTTACTCAAAGCTAAAGTACAAACTCTCGAGAAACAAGAAGGAGAACTCGAGACCATCCTAAAATCATTTGAAAAATCCTCAAGAAGGATGGAAGAAATTCTAAGCACTGGGCAGCATACCCATGATAAATGTGGCTTAGGATATGACTCGTTCTCCCACAAGGGAAAATCTAGATGGTGTTCGTCAGGGGAGTGGAACCCACTCCTGAACTCGAAGAGGCCCTGAGTCTCGCAAAGGTTACAGTTGCCCCACCTCGTATAGCAACGGCTGTGATTCCGCCCCTAAGTTCCTATCACAAGCAGTGGAAACCTTAGCCTTCCAGACCTGTGAGACGCAATGATCATCAACAGTATGCTCCCCGGGCATACCAATAGTGTTAGCAGCCATCCAGAAAGAAGACTGTATCTAAGTATCAGAAGCACGCACCGCAGTACTACAAACAGTACAATGCGCCTAGATACTGGATACAAGAGCCCCATTATCCATCCAAAAAATAGGTTGTCGCGCAGTACCACCAAAAGATATGTGAATCTAACTGGAAACTTAGAAGGCAAGCTATAAGGCCAAAGAAAATGATTCCCCCTCCGAGACAGCAATCATACTAGAACCAGAACCCTAGATTTTTCATGCATAATAATATAGATTACAGCGAATACGTACCTGCCCCACGTAATCGCAAAACTAGACCAAAAGTAACCTACAACAAACCAATTGCTGTCAGGCAAATTTTGGGTACCTAAAGGCACTAACATCCATGGACCCAATAATCAAAGGGGACCTAAATATACCTAATTTCTTTGCTTACAGTACATCAACGAGAAGTGCATCTGGTACTTAGACATCGGATGTCCTCGGCATATGATAGGAGATATTAACAAGCTATCAGATTATGTATAAGGTCGCGGTCCAAAGGTGCGATTTGGTGACAAATCCAAAGGAAGAACAAGAGGGAAAAGATTCCTGCTTGTAGGAGAGTTGAAGTAATCGATGTATCCTATGTTGAAGGCTTACAGTATAATCTACTTAGTATTAGCCAGTTATGTGACAAGCAGTTCTCAGTCAAATTCTATATAGATCACTGTAGGGTAAATGACATCAAGACCAAGCAAGTTGTCCTCACATGAAGCCGGTCAGATAATATGTACATTGCTGACTGGAAGCCCACGAGCTCCACAATTCTATGTTTTGTTACCAAAGGCACTGCGGTTCAAAGCTGGCTATGGCGCAACAGGATGTCGCACATCAATTTCAAAACTATCAACAAGCTTGCTCGACAGGGAATGGTCAGAGGCTTTCCTGATGTGTCATTTCATAAAAACAGCGTCTGTGGACCTTGTCAGAAAGGCAAGCAAGTTAAGACCACCCTGAAAAACAAGTCATACCTGTCCACCCACAGGGTACAGAATTTACTACACATGGACCTCTACGGCCTTGTAGACCCTGTAAGTTTGGGAGGTAAGAAATACTGTCTTGTTATTGTTGACGATTTTTCCAGGTATGCTTGGATAATCTTTTCTCAGATTGTCCGTCCGATGAGGGTGAGCTGCAGTACTGAAATTCAATATCGTCCCAAGTTCCTGATGAAGGCTCTTCCAAAATCTTGAGACAAATCTGGGGTCACAATCTGATATGATGTCTATAGGTACTCCATGCAGCCTAACGATTTCTCAGATGTACGTCCTTGCTAGCTTCTGCAGACTATCATTCTTTCTTACATGTAAGAAGTGTGCTGACTTTGTACGTCTATCTACGACTACCGATCTTGTGTTATATCCTCCACTGGTTGTTGGTAAATCCGTCACAAAGTCATCGTGATTAGTTCCCATTTCCGTTCAGGAATCTCGAGTGGTTGTAGAAATCCTGATGGTCTCTGGTACTCAGCCTTCACTTTTTGACAGGTTAAACATCTCGCTACGAATTCTGCTACTTGTTCTTCAAATTCACCCACCAGTAATGTTTCTTCAGATCCTTATACATCTTGTTGCTGCCTGGATGAATTGTATACTGAGAGTAGTGATCCTATACTAATATTTTCTTCTTGAGTTCGTCATTGTCGGGAACACATTCGTTGTTTGAATTTTAATATTCCATCCCCCGACATGCTAAACTCAGATTTCTCACCTTGTGCGACCCTTTCTTAATCTTACACAATTTCCCATCTTGTGTCTGTGCTTCTTGGATTTCCTTAAGTAAGTTCCGCTTCATTGTCAAATTAGCACATAAAACGTGTGTCTTAGCCTGCCTTGGAATCTATTGGCTTATTTCTCCCAGGTCATCACATTCTCTTTTCATGAGTCTAGACATGATCGCTTTCCTACTCAAAGCGTCATCTAGGACATTGGCGTTACCCGAATGGTGTTGAATGATGAAGTTGTAATCTTCAAGAAGTTCTATCCACCTTCTCTGTTTTAGGTTCAACTCCTTTTGAGAGAACAAATATTTGAGACTCTTGTGGTCAGTGAAGATGGTGAATGTAGCTCCATACAAGTAGTGTCTCCATTTCTTCAAAGCAAATAATTGTTGGGATACCAAGGTTGTGAGTTGGATAATACATCTTGTGGATTTTTAGATTTCGTGATGCATAAGCCACTACCTTGCCATTTTGCATCAGTACAGCTCCTAATCCTTCATTTGATGCATTGTTGTATACCACAAAGCCTTCATTCCCTTCGGGAAGTGTTAGTACAGGTGTGGTGGTGAGTTTTCTCTTGAGTTCCTGGAAGCTCAACTCACACTTTTTGTTAGACTCAAATTTCACGTGCTTCTGCGTCAGCCTTGTGAGTGGTCCTGCGATTTTAGGAAAATCTTTAATGAATTTGCGGTAGTAACCTGCATGTCCAAGAAAGCTCCGAATTTTAATGACTATTTTGGGCCTCTTCCAATCCGAAATAGTCTCCACCTTTGATGGATCCACCACGACTCTGTCTCCAGATATTATGTGTTTTAAAAATGTTACTTTGCTTAACCAGAATTCACACTTACTGAATTTGGCGTACAACTTATGTCTTCTTAGCGTTTCTAGCACCAACCTTAGGTGAGTTTCGTGATCCTGGTCCGACTTGGAGTATATGAGTATGTCGTCAATAAATATCACGATAAATTGATATAGATATGGTTGGAATACGCGGTACATTAAATCCATAAATACGGCCGGCCCGTTGGTCAATCCAAAAGGCATTACCATGAATTCATGATGACCATACCTAGTTCGAAAGGCAGTCTTAGGTATGTCATTCTCTTTAATCCTCAATTGGTAATATCCATGTTGAAGATCAAACTTCGAGTATACTGTTGCTCCTTGGAGTTGATCAAATAGCTCACCGATTCTGGGAAGTGGATACTTGTTTTTAGCAGTAATGTTGTTAAGTTCTCGGTAATCGATGCACAACCTTAGCATCCCATATTTCTTCTTTACGAATAGCACTAGTGCTCTCCAAGGAGATACATTCGGTCGCATACATCCAACCTCTAGCAATTTCTGCAACTGAACCTTCAGTTCTTGTAGTTCCAGTGGGGGCATTCGATACGGCGTCCTAGCCACAGGTGCCTTTCCTGGTAAGATATCAATGTTAAATTCAACCTTCCTATCAGGAGGTAGGGAAATTAGTTCCACGAGAAATACATCAGGGTATTCAGATACTACTGGTATAACCTCAGTCTCCATTTTGCTCTTGGGTTTATTGATGACAAATGCCAAGTATCCCGTTGCTCCCTTCGAGATAGCCCTTTTTGCCTTCGTAGCTGATATGGTTGAGGCTAAGTTAATTCTAGCATTCCCGTGTAGTTCAACTACTGGGTGTTTGGGTTTGCAGAATCGAACTATCTTAGTATTGGGCTTTGGTCTAGCATCCTGCCTGCATGGGCTTAAAAATGCGCGAGGCACGACTTGCGATTCGACCTGTGAGATATGCACTAGAAATTGGTTAAATAAATTGATTTGGACTACTCATACCAACAAGATGCATCTTCTTTTCTGGTAGCAATCTCGTAGAAACTCCAAAGTTAAGCGTGCTTGTCTTGGAGTAGTTATGGGTTGGGTGAGCCCTTGGTAAGTTTCTCAGGGTGCGCATGAGTGAGGACAAAACCGCTAGAAAAGATTCATGTTAGTACAATGAGGATAACCTTCATCATTTTGGGGACCCACAATTAGTATCGGAGCAGGTCACGGGTGCAGATTCCCTCGGAGTATTCTACAGTGAAGGCTGCTAAAGTGTTAGAAATGAGAGGCGGGCATGCAGTAGACGTTGCCAATTGGCCGGAACAGAGATGCTAGCGCAGCGGAGTTTCTCAGGTGATGGAAGGATATGTGATCTAATCTAGTATGCTGGAACTGAGATAGTGGCGCAGCGGAAGTAAACGGAGCTGGAATAGATGCTGATATCAAGTGCTGGAGGACTGTGTGAATGAATCCAGCCGCTAGAGGGCTCTGTGATCAAATCTAGTTCGCGGAGATTTCCAGACTCTGGGCTGAGATGCTGGCAGGTACTGGAGGGAGATTGTTGGGCTTCGGTCCAGCATCCTGCCTACATGGGCTTAAAATGCATGAGGCGTGGCTTGCGATTCGACCTGTGAGATCTGCACTAGAAAGTGATTAAATGAATTGATTTGGACTACTCATACCAACAAGATGCATCTTTTTTTCTGGTAGCCATCTCATAGAAACTCCAAAGTTAAGCATGCTTGGCCTGAAGTAGTTACGGGATGGGTGACCCCCTGAGAAGTTTCTTAGGGTGCACATGAGTGAGGACAAAGCGCGATAGAAAAGACTCGTATTGGTACAATGAGGATAGTCTTCATCATTATGGGGACCAACACTTACAATGAGAATCGAGTTGCGCATAGTGTTTAGATAGCCAATCCATCCCAAGTATGAGGTCATACACAAGTATGGGGAGAAAAATCATGTCGGTAGGAAAATAATGACCCTCAACTATAACTTCACATTCCTTAAATACTGAATCCATTCCTTAGCTCGCACCATAGGTGTGGATACTTCTAGGCTTACGGGTAGTGATTACATGCAGACGTTCAATTTTTGTGCATAATGGGGTGCAACAAAAGAATGCAGTGATCTTGGATCTAACAATACATGAGCAGACTGGTTTGACACTATAAATGTACCTTCCACCACATTGGTTGCGTTAGGGGGCTTCTTGTCAGGCGAAGGCAAAAACTCTTGCAGGTGCCATCCCTTTGATGCCCTTGCGATTATCTTGCTTAGCCATATTTCTCTACTGATTGTTGCATGGTACCTCCTAATTTGGGCATTCCCTAGTTTGATGTTAATTATCTCCACACCATAAGCATCTCCCTTGCTTCTTCCAGCAGTCCTCGGATTTATGTCCCATTTGATTGCAGTGGGGACATGACGGCAGGTTGTTCACATGGCTCTTTCTGTAGTTCTGTCCAGCAGTCTTGCGTTGGAACTTCTAGAGTGGTCTCGATGATTGGTTTGATGCAAATCTCTTGAATTTCCCAATCGTGTGATCCTTCGCCTGTCCCATCTGGGTCATTCAGCTCTCAATTCGACTTGCATCCTCGACTGCTTCTGCCATGGTTGTCACTCACACTGGTAGCAAGCTCTGCTGTAGAGCAAACCTCAAACCTCATGTAAACTTGTACAATTTGTCCTCCTCTGTGCTCACTAGTCCTGGAACGTACTTGGAGAGTTGATTGTATTGGGACTCGTACTGGGCTACAGTCATTGCCCTTTGTTTAAGATGGTAAAACTCGTCATGTCGAGCTTCACGAGTGGCTTGAGATATGTACTGGTCATGGAAAGCCCTTATGAAGTTCTCCCATGTTCGGTTAGTAGCTTCCCTGGTCCACGACTAATTGGTAACTCTCCACCAGTTGTGAGCCGCCGACTCCAATCGAAAAGTCGCTAGTGTCAACTTCTGTTCCACTGAGTATTGCAGGGTAGCAAAGATGCTTTCTATACTCTGAAGCCAGTGTTCGGCTTTCTGGTCATCATGTTCATCGTGTAACACCCCCAATCCACTCGGGAATATTACAGCACTGCAGGCCCTCTCCATGAGGGTCTACCAGGCTAGATACCAGAACAAGACATCACATTAAATGCTAATATGATTGAATAACGACTCAGTAGACTGATTTGGTCTTTCATCAATAACATACAACTTAACCGTCATATGCATCTCTATCTCAAATCATACCCATGCAATGGTCAAAATACACTAAAACTCCCTAACAATGCGAAAAATACAACAGTGGAATTAAAATGCGACTAAACAAACTATACACATGCTCTCATGTGATTAGTATCATTTGTCTTTCATTATCCTTCGTGCCGACCCTAGATTTGCTCCCCAAGAAACTGCATGAACCTGAATGCAATAAAAGGCATCCATACCCGATTAGTTGGGGGTTTGGAATTTTTCTAGTGCAAGTACAAAGTGCAATTGCGAGCCATATACATCATATTCCAAGAATATAATAGTTTTCAATACTCGACAAAGCAAACACGACAAAAAGACTTCTTGAGATATTTTATTTGAATAAAGTGGTCCCAAAACCTTGAAAGGAAAATAATAAAACAATCGAATAGTTTGCAAAGCGTTTCAAAGACCTCAGAAGTTTTTGGAGGAAAAATATTTAGGATTAATAAATCCTTATTTTTATGAAAATTCCCTTAGGGACTTAACCCAAAGATCTATTTTTCCAAAATAGTAATCTGAAAATAAATCACGGGGTCTGCGACCCAAACATCCACATCAATCATATGCCCAAGGGTTATTCTCGTTCCATGCTAGCAAGCATGAACCTCGGAGTTTCCTCGTGCATACATGAGTGAATAAACCAATGGAAGGTAGAGGTAATCACACATTCTCATGACAACAGCCGCGCACATAACACAAAGACTAGAGCTCCGAAACATAAATATAGCATACACTCATAGTTACGCTGACATCGTGCTGGCAAGCCATGAACCTCGGAGTCTCGCAACGATGTACCCGATTTGGATAACCTATGATGCGTATGTGACATGCCCAATTATACACCCATAGGTTATCTTGGCGTCGTGCTAGCAAGCCACGAACCTCGGAATCTACTTGAGACGTACCCAATTTGGACAACTATATGGTCAAACTCGACCTGTACGAACAAGGACGGGTCCAGAAGGTTTCAATGAACCCTACCCGACAAGGCATTGCTTTAAAAACAATCACATACCACTAGGATATATACTTCTCGAGCAACACCGAATAGCACCATCGCCACATAAAAAAGTTAACAAAACAATACAACACAACATTACGCATTCACCAAACAAATACACATTCCAACACATAATCCTTGACAAGGGAAAGCTTTTATAACCACACAACTCGAAGACAATGTATTTTAATACGCAACCACAATACAACATATCCATAAAGCTCATTTATTTCGAAAGTACACAAGTGTCTTGGAAGAAAGCCTTTATTCTGAACTATATCGATTCTTTTAGAAATTTATTATAGGCGCCCAAGTAAACACACATAGTTGATTACTAATTATTATATCCACGAAACATAAGATATGGATAATATACTTGTCTCGATAATTGACACGCGAATTCTCCGTAGAACACGGCTCAACCGAAAAGCCTCGAACCTCCGCGAGAAACAACAATAGCACAATTACTACAAGAATAAGACCAATAACGACGGAAAACATTAAATGTTCATGGTTCCTCAAGAACACTAAAATCATCAACCGGGTTGAACAAATCGAAGATATAGATACGCAATCCATAGAACTTGATCAACAACATTTAACTTTAATCGATTCATCAAAACTAGACTAAAAATGAAACCAAGAATAAAACCCCAAAAAGTCAACTCTAGGGAAATCAAGAAATTTACCTCGATCCGACGAAGAATAATGGATTAGAAGATGTTACGATCACCTAAGACCCTTTAAAACACCTTTGGATGGAGCAAACTCGGCCAAGAATCTGAACCCTGGTCTCACCCATCCGTCCTCCGCGAGAAGAATGAGAGAAGTGACATAAAATGTGGAGAAAGAACTGCTGTACAGTATATATATATATATATATATATATATATATATATATATATATTGGATAGCTTAGCGCGCGCCAGCCCCACCCTTTGCATGTGCTAACGGGTTCTAAATTTCAGTTCAGTATGTTCTGGATTGTCTCTGGCTAACAGTTAGCGTGCACTACCTAACACGATAGCGTGCACTAATACTACATCATTAGCGCGTGCTGTAACACAGCATAACATGCGCTACTCCTACTGCACAGTCAGTAGGACCGCACCAATAACTCAACATAATAATGAAACTCCTCGACAAAACAATGAATACGCAACATACGATGAAACGCTAACGAACAACACCAATGATCCGAATTGAAAACAAACACATGATGAAGCACAACACATAATCACATAAACACAATCACCACATAATACATTTAAATTGATAAACAATTCAAGACAACTAGAAACAAATATCTCGGGTATTACATTCTACCCCCCTTAAAAAAAGTTTCGGCCCTGAAACTTAGAATAATGAATACAAGGCAACAACATAGCAAGTAACTGATATACATCATCTCTCAAGGACCTCACAGAAATGATCCTGTTATCAGTGCTGAAGCCCGCACTTTGAAAGACTCGGCGACCATCTCGCAAAACTGGATTTTGTATCCCTCGAGTCCGCACTTGTAACACGTTATTGATGGGGAAGGACAATGTGCATGAACATGCCCATGCACATTACAATTGAAACACCTCCTGGCCTTACCAGGAATCAAAGCTGACGACATGGAAATCTCAGTTCCACTCATCGGGCGATGGAGCTTCATGGAAGAAAGACCACGATGTTGCACTTTGGAGACTCCAATTCCTGAACTGATAGAAAAATCATCAGGCTTCCTCTACTTCTTCGACTCGGGCATATGTGTTGGGTTTCTATGTATCGAATTACAAAATAATCGAAGTAAAAACGCAGCGGAACAATAAAAGTGAAAACCCAATTTAGGATCTCATGCAGTAATTTAATTGTTTAATTAAAGAGTTAATCGAATTACCTTAATCCGATTGAACAATTCTAGATCCGGACTCGAAGCAGATGAATATCTCCTTCCTCTTTTGGTGATCCACACACGAACAATTCCACAAGCCGGATTGCTAGATCCTTACGAATAATATTGATAAATAGTACAACACAAATTCCTTACTAGAAGGATTGTACTATTGATCAAGATCAACTAAGGGAAGAGAGATGATCGACTCCGTTCTCCTACAATATAATGTAGATGGCCGATTTTTCTTCTTCTTGAAGGGCCGATTTTAGGTCTTAATTTAAGTTACAACTCCTTGTCCTAGACCTTATATTTATACTAAGTAAACCCTAGATTCAATAATCTAGTATTTGCTTAGTTGCCCCTCAACTTATTAAATAATACAATATATATAATATCCAATATTATATATATTACTTATTATTTAATCTCCTTATAAATATAATATCCAATATTATATTTATTATTCCCGATTGATATTTATTCCTACTTGTCTATAATTGTCGTATGTGCGATCTAAAAGGCTTATATTATGTTGGCAATTATTTAATACCTTATTAAATAATAAATCATAAGCGCCTCTAGCAAGACATTATGATTACCCAAATAATATAAGTTAATAGTCCATTAAACCTTTTAACGTGTCAAATCCCTTTGTCGCGCGATATCATATTTGAACTAAGTCATGGAGTCTCTGTCATACTTATTTATGTTCAAATGCTTTCTCGATCTTAAGTAGACTGATTGAATCAAATGACTCTTCATTTGAGCATGGCCATGCATTTCCTTCATCCTACTTATCGAGGGGCCAATGAGATATCTCTCTCACTTAAGAGAGGGACAAATCCCCATCTTGATTATTCATTGCCCTCTACATGACTTCCACTAATCCCGATCGCTAACCTTTATGATCACCATGTTTGAGATGACGTTGGATTACGTCAAGGCATAGCAGATTATCATGTTGGACTCTATGATAATCTCGTGTTCAAGGATTTATTGACATACCGTATTGAGATTCACTTATGACATTTCCATGCGGTGATCTCAATGCGGGTCGGTCCAGTATTAGTTCTCCAACCAATACCCATAAGATTGATCCGTACCATACGCATAATCATCCGATGATTATCAATCAAACTTATACTAGTATATTAATCACTTGAGTCTCTACTCAACGCGATTTTACCAGGGACATTTGAATAATCTTATTATTCGTGAATAACTATTATTCGATTATTATAATATTAAAACATGCACACATTATAATAATCAACGAAATAAATGATATCAAATAACTTTATTTAAATGTGACAATTACAAATCTAGGCACATCGAATGTCCTAGGGCACTATTCCCAACAATCTCCCACTTGCACTAGGACCATTCATTCATGACTTTTAGTCCTATTGCTCTAGCATGCTCAACATGCTTTCCTTGTGAGAGAGGCTTGGTAAGTGGATCTGCAACATTCTCTTCCGTTGCTACTTTGCATATTGTAATATCTCCTCGTCGACGATCTCTCCGACTAGGTGATATTTTCCGAGTATATGTTTGGAATTATGATGGGACCTAGGCTCTTTAGCTTGTGCATAGCACCATTATTGTCACAATAAAGGCTTATGGGACCACGGATGGTTGGCACCACTCCTAGTTCGTAACGAACTTCTTGATCCATACGGCTTCCTTAGCCGCATCCGATCTTTGCAGTACTCAAATCAGAATAGAATCGGCAACCGTGCTTTGCTTGGAACTCTTCCAACTCACAAGACCTCCATTCAATACAAACACATAACCAGCTTGCGATTTAAAATCGTCTCTGTCGGTTTGAAACTTGCATCGGCGTAACCTCTTACAACACTTCGTTTCCCACCCTCCATAAACTAGGAAATCATCCTTAGTTCTTCTCAAGTACTTTAGGATGGTTTTCACCGCCTTTATCCAGATGACTTTCACTGGATTCGATTGGTATCGACTTGTCATACTAAGAGCAAACGATACATCCGGTCGAGTACAAATCATGGCATACATGATCAATCCAATAGCCGAAGCGTATGGTATCTTGCTCATACGGGCTCGCTCATCGAGTCTTAGGACTCGAGTCTCACTCGGATGAATGCCATGTGACATTGGCGAGTCCTCTCTTGGAGTCTTGCATATTGAACCTCTTCAATATTTTATTAATGTATGTACTTTGACTCGGACCAATCAATCTCTTTGATCTATCTCTATAGATCTTTATCCCAAGAATGTAAGCAGCTTCTCCTAAGTCTTTCATTGAGAAACAACTTCCCAACCAAGTCTTGGTATGCACGCAAGGTGGGAATGTCATTTCCAATGAGTAATATGTCATCTACATATAAGACTAAGAAAACAACTATTCTCCCACTAACCTTCTTGTACACACAAGGTTCATCTTCATTTTGAATGAATCCAAACTCTTTGACAGTTTCATCAAAACGAAGATTCCAGCCTCCGAGAAGCCTGCTTCAACCCATAAATGGATCTTTGAAGCTTGCAAACCTTTTTAGAATTTTCTCGATGAACAAAACCTTCAGTTGTGTCATGTACACATCCTCGAGTAAGTTTCCATTAAGGAATGCTGTTTTGACATCCATTTGCCATATTTCATAATCATAGTATGCGGCAATGGCAAATAAAATTCTAATTGATTTAAGCATGACTACCGCGAAAAGGTCTCATCATAGTCAACACCATGAATCTGCATAACCTTTTGCCACTAGTCTAGCTTTATAGGCTTGCATTATCATCCATGTCTTTCTTCTTTTTATAGACCCATTTGCACCCAATGGTTTTAACACCCTCAGTGGATCTATCAAGTTCCAAACTTGATTGTCATACATGGATTGCATCTCGGACTTCATGGCTTCTAGCCATTCCTCGGACTCGTCCAGGCGGCTCAGTATAGGTACTAGGCTCATCATCTATGAGCGATGCATCATCATCCTCCGTTACGAGATAACCATATCTCTCAGTTCATGTCGCATCCTATCGATCTGCGTGGGACTTGTGTACTTTGAATGGGCTCTTCAACTGTTTGTTGAGCTTGTTCGGTTTCCATCGGTGAAGCGATGTCTTCTTGTGGTTCTCGATTTTCCTCGAGAATTACTCTTCTCCCACTGTCTCTTTTGGAAATAAATTCCCTTTCTAAGAATACAAGATTTCGAGCAACAAACACTTTGTTCTCTGCGGGCTTGTAAAAGTAATATCCTTTAGTTTCCTTAGGATATCCCACAAATAAACATCTTTCAGATCTGGCTGCCGGTTTGTCAAACACTTGGCGCCTTACGAACGCTTCGCAACCCCGCATCTTTAGAAAAGACAAGTTTGGTCTTTTACCACCCATTTCTCAAATGGTGTCTTTTCAACTGCTTTAGATGGAACACGGTTAAAGGTGAATGCTGCTGTTTCTAAGGCGTGGCCCCAAAATGATAATGGAAGCTCTGTTCGACTCATCATGGATCGAACCATATCTAATAAAGTTCGATTCCTCCTCTCGGACACTCCGTTATGCTGAGGTGTGCCGGGAGGAGTAAGTTGCGAAACAATTCCACAACTCCTAAGATGATCATCGAATTCTTGGCTCAAGTATTCCCACCTCGATCTGATCGAAGGGCTTTAATTGTCTTGCCAAGTTGATTCTGTACTTCATTCTGGAATATTTTGAACATTTCAAAAGATTCATGTTTATACTTCATAAGATAAACATATCCATATCGGCTAAAATCATCGGTGAACGTAATGAAGTATTGGTATCCGCCTCTGGCATGAGTGCTAAGAGGTCCGCATACATCGCATGTATTAGGCCTAATAGATCACTAGCCCTTTCTCCATGACCGGTGAAAGGATTCTTCGTCATCTTGCCCAATAAACAAGATTCGCATGTCCCATATGATTCATAGTCAAAAGAGTCTAAAAGTCCATCATTATGGAGTTTAGAAATGCGTTTCTCGTTTATGTGACCAAGTCGACAATGCCATAAGTAAGTCGGATTAGAATCATTGAGCTTAGGTTTCTTGAATGCAATGTTATAGACTTCCAAAGTGTCGGACTCATCTAGATCAATATTGTAA
The DNA here is from genome assembly GCA_033398695.1 of Orobanche coerulescens. Classification (NCBI taxonomy): domain Eukaryota; kingdom Viridiplantae; phylum Streptophyta; class Magnoliopsida; order Lamiales; family Orobanchaceae; genus Orobanche; species Orobanche coerulescens. The sequence continues at coordinate 92,228,332 of CM065814.1, forward strand.
AGGCCAGTATATAACTTTGCAGTACCATAAAGCAAGTCATCAAAGAAAATACGAATGATCTTATTCTTAATAAGAAAACTGTAACCTTCACAATCTAATGTAGAAACTGAAATAATATTCCTATTCATAGCAGGAACATAATAGCAATTGTTCAAAACTAACAAAAGCCCATTGGGCAAAACTAGATCATAAGTTCCTACGGCTAGTGCAGCAACTCTTGCGCCATTGCCGACTCTTAGATCTACTTCCCCTTTCTTCAGTTCTCTACTGCTTCTCAACCCCTGCACATTTGTACAAATGTGAGATCCACATCCAGTATCTAATACCCAGGAGTTAGAGGTAGATAAGTTAACTTCTATAACAAGTATACCTGTGGCAGTCTCACTGCCCTTGGTACGCTTTAGCTCTTCCAAGTAAATCTTGCAATTTCTTTTCCAATGTCCTGGTTTATTGCAATGATGGCAATTTCCATCTTTGGGAGCTTTAGCCTTGAAACCTGGCCTAGTAGGGTCTTTAGATTTGGCAACTTTTGCCTTACCCTTGCCCTTGCCTTTGTTCTTAAAGGATTTCCCTTTCGACCATCAACACATGGTTTAGTTTCTTCTTAATATTCTTTCGGCCGTTTTAAGCATCCCATGCATTTCAAAGAATGGACTTCTCCATCTCATTCATATTATAGTTCATAATGAACTGACCAAACTTTCGGGCAATGAGTTTAGGATCACATCCGTGGAGTGCTCCTTAGAAAGTGGAAAACCAAGCCTTTCAAGATGATCAATATATCCTTTCATCTTGAGCACGTGAGCGCTGACAGATGTCCCCTCAACCATCTTGCAAGCATACAAGGCTTGAAAGGTCTCATACCTCTCTTGCCTAGCATGCTTCGAGAAAGTTTCCTTGAGGTGAGCATTTAGCTCATAAGCTTCCATCTCCTCCGATTCTTCCAAGTTACGGACAAATGGTGGCTAACATAAGACAACCGACATCAATGGAATCATCACAATGTTTCTTCCATTTGTCTTTTGTTGCTTTATTTGCATTGTCACCGCTCATCAGAATTTCTTCCTCAAGAACATACAGCCTTTCTTTCTTGCTTGAGAACTATTCTCGTGCTCCGGATCCAATCCAGATAGTTCTTTGCCATTTTCTTTCAGCTTGTCCTTCTCAAGGACGGATCGCAGTGAAATGGTGGATGTGTTGTTTGATGCCATTCTACAAAATTCAATATGCAAAATATTTAGTCACATTATTTTATTTCTCGAAAAATACTCCCACTAAAACAAAGCACCCTCAATTTACAACATTTGTAATTTTAGTGGGCTAAGATCCCATTTCGCACAATCCTAAACTCAGCTTTGGCATGACGCCTAGAATTGAACTACTTTAGGTGGATAACTCTTTATCGATTACATCATATGTAACTCTTAGATTATATCATGGGATTTGGCATCGTATGCCCAAGCATGTTATAATCCCATCTTATGCCTTAAGGTTCAAAACTATTTTGATTTCCAAATTCATTAAACGTATAGGTATCACCATTACCTATCCTACCTTACTAAGATAATCCGAGTGCCCAGCTTTGGCATGACCCACTCATGATGATCGAAGTCTTGATAGGTGTTTTTCAAATGAACGGCATTAAAATTTTAACGAGGGATTTTTATCCTATGTCAATGTCTATGTTTGCTAACATACATCTAAACATACATAGCATCACATACATGCATAAATTTAAACATACATCGCATCACATGACAATAAAGCATCGGACCGTGTATAGCATGACCATAATCCTAACGTGATTTTCATGAGCCAACATGAAAATCACAAAGGTCATCTAAAGGGTTAAATATGGTCTTCATTGATCTTCCAACTCCTTGGAACGTCATACGCGATCAATTTGCTCCTCGAGTCCGTCTTTCTCGTCCTTCTTGTCTTCATTACATTAATGAAATTTAATACTACACTAATAAATTAAATTACAAGAAGTACAAACGACACGTAGGCCGTAAAATAATAAACAATTTAAATAGACGACTCGCAGGCCGTAAAACCAATTATAATTAAACGACACGCAGGCCGTAAAACCAACCCATAAGAAATTAAATTATCCAATCACATTGGTCAATTTATGGTCATGCCATACACCACACACATACCATTAATAATTATCAAATAATTAATAAAGCATGTAATATACTAAATAATCTATTTATCTGACAATCGACAATAATTAAAATTTGTGTCATCACATGAACAAAAGCTGGACTCGCCGAGATGGTGCCACGAGATCTGGCGGGGTTTGCCCGGTTCGAAACCGGCGGTTGCGGTGCAACATTTTGCAACTATTATTTCCAAATTTATTTTTATAAGAAAAGGACTTATAAATAGAACTACCGAAAATTACCAAAACAAGATCCAGTAGAGATGGTAAGTGGTGCTGCAGGTAGCCGAGTGGCGCGGGATCGAATCCCGCTTTTGCGGACGTATTTTTGCAATATTTAAAACAGATTTATTTGCCTCTAATAAAACCTTCCGTGGATTATTTCCAAAACAAAATCGCAACTCACATGGAAAGTTGGCGGAAAGGTGCCACGATAACCGTGGTTCGAAACCCTTCAATTGCAAAAACATTTTTGCTAATAAAATTAGCCCGCTGGTCCACCCGACCGGACCGGACTGACCCGTCTCGGAGCAGATCTGTTCGAGCGATTCTGGAAGCGAAATTCACAAACTTGATCCGTAAAATTTATTTTTGACGATCCGATTTAATCAAATTAAACCAGAAAAATTATTTTATAAAATCTATATTTTATAAACATAATCAGAACATAATTTACACATAAATATGTTCTACACAAACAATTAAATTACATGCAAGTTGTCTCCGATACCACTGTTGGGTTTCTATGTATCGAATTACAAAATAATCAAGTAAAACGCAATGGAACAATAAAAGTGAAAACCCAATTTAGGATCTCATGCGTAATTTAATTGTTTAATTAAAGAGTTAATCGAATTACCTTAATCCGATTGAACAATTCTAGATCCGGACTCGGCGGATGAATATCTCCTTCCTCTTTTGGTGATCCACACACGAACAATTCCACAAGCCGGATTGCTAGATCCTTACGAATAATATTGATAAATAGTACAACACAAATTCCTTACTAGAAGGATTGTACTATTGATCAAGATCAACTAAGGAAGAGAGATGATCGACTCCGTTCTCCTACAATATAATGTAGATGGCCGATTTTTCTTCTTCTTGAAGGGCCGATTTTAGGTCTTAATTTACGTTACAACTCCTTGTCCTAGACCTTATATTTATACTAAGTAAACCCTAGATTCAATAATCTAGTATTTGCTTAGTTGCCCCTCAACTTATTAAATAATACAATATATATAATATCCAATATTATATATATTACTTATTATTTAATCTCCTTATAAATATAATATCCAATATTATATTTATTATTCCCGATTGATATTTATTCCTACTTGTCTATAATTGTCGTATGTGCGACCCAAAGGCTTATATTATGTTGGCAATTATTTAATACCTTATTAAATAATAAATCATAAGCGCCTCTAGCAAGACATTATGATTACCCAAATAATATAAGTTAATAGTCCATTAAACCTTTTAACGTGTCAAATCCCTTTGTCGCGATATCATATTTGAACTAAGTCATGGAGTCTGTCATACTTATTTATGTTCAAATGCTTTTCGATCTTAAGTAGGATTGAATCAAATGACTCTTCATTTGAGCATGGCCATGCATTTCCTTCACCTACTTATCGAGGCCCAAAGCAGATATCTCTCTCACTTAAGAGAGGGACAAATCCCCATCTTGATTATTCATTGCCCTCTACATGACTTCCACTAATCCCGATCGCTAACCTTTATGATCACCATGTTTCGTATGACGCTGGATTACGCCAAGGCATAGCAGCTTATCATGTTGGACTCTATGATAATCTCAGGTTCAAGGATTTATTGACATACTGTATTGAGATTCACTTATGACATTTCCATGCAGTGATCTCAATGCGGGTCGGTCCAGTATTAGTTCTCCAACCAATACCCATAAGATTGATCCGTACCATACGCATAATCATCCGATGATTATCAATCAAACTTATACTAGTATATTAATCACTTGAGTCTCTACTCAACGCGATTTTACCAGGGACATTTGAATAATCTTATTATTCGTGAATAACTATTATTCGATTATTATAATATTAAAACATGCACACATTATAATAATCAACGAGAAATAAATGATATCAAATAACTTTATTTAAATGTGACAATTACAAATCTAGGCACATCGAATGTCCTAGGGCACTATTCCCAACAATATGATCAGTCGATGATAAGGTTAGCTTGTAGGCTAATGCTCGATTCTGATACTCTCTCAACGTAGTGCAAGTGAATCCCGCCATATGCTGGCGAATCTCCGGCTTCATCCACATGATAAAATGATGGATCTTATCCTTCTCTTTCCCCACTTGTTCCCGCACATATCTGAGTTGTTTGCTATAATCGGTGATAGCTTGTGACATCGGTACATCTTGAGGTTTCGCCAAATAAAAATCACGAATTCTCTGCGCTCTAATCGGTTCTGAACAAAACACAGATCCCATTAATTCCTGGAATTCTGCCCACGTGACAACATGATCCCGAGGCTTAACAGCCACCCACCAATTAGCGGCATCTTTGTTAAGAAGGTACTGAGCGATAGACACCTTCAAATATCTTCGGGACAACCAATTGCCTCGAATATATTCCCCAACTGGAAAAGCCAATCATCCCAACCCAATGTATAAGCGACACCAGTGAAATGAGATGGGTTCATACGAACCACTTCTCGAATCCATTGGTTTGCTCCGTCGTTTTGGGTCACAGTTGTGTTACGTTGAACCGCCTGGGTCAATTGTCATCTGTGTCGCTACTTGTTGTAATATAGTAGTAACACCAATGCTAATGTCGTTCCTAGCAACATTCTCTTGGTCCTGCATCTAACCCCTGTAGCCATCTGTACCACGTTCACGACCACGAACTCTGCCCCTCGGTATACTAAATAGAAAACCACGCGGTATAATGAAACACAACATTGCAAAAAAAAATACCAAAATGCCAACTCAGTACAATATCTCCACACAAGACAACAACTAGTAACATGACAAAAATATCCACTCTAGATAATTACACGAATATAAGAACTACAACTGCAATAAATGGAACTTATGGTCATAACTGACGAATCACATGACCGCACCAACAGAAAACTTACGACTGTTACCGATACAAACACGGCCATAACAAACCACATATCATGGTAGCTAATCATTGATAACATATCTTTTTAAAACTCCACGTGGTATTCGTTTAAATAATAACATTTTAAAATCCTTGAGTTCGTATGATTTTCTGAAATAAGATTTAAAAATACTTTTGATACCTCTGGCTGTTTACCAAAGCTATAAACAATAAATCTTAATCATTTCATCTTGAAATCATTTGCAAAATGATATTTCGGAATATCTAATTCCATGAAAACATCATCAGGAGAAATCATGTCGTCATGTATCATCATCACAATTAACAACACACGAGGCAATCACATGTTACTATGCAATATCACCACAATTAATAACACACGAGATAACCCGCGGCCATGCCCCTTAGCCTTGATCCTCAGAGGTCTCGTTGAACCATCCCCGGATGGACAAACCATAGATACTCATACTAAACATTTCCATAGATTAACAACCACACCAGAACAACATTTTACAAGCTACAGAGCAAATTCAAACCATGCAACATAGTATTTGGGCACTCAATCGAAGTTCCTCAATAAGAATGGTGATACGACAAATATGTCATAATGGCTTGACACTACACGATTCAACTCTAGTCTATAGCCTTAAGCGCTAAATCCGCATCACACACTGTAACTTAACACGCACTAGCCACACAGATTAGCGTGCATTAATCGAGCTATAACCAAGCGTTCAATATAAGCTGATCTAGGCTACATGCCTACACATATACCAATATATGGGATGCTCTAACAAATAGCATTGCCGTCTATAAAATAAGAAAGTGCTAGATATCGAAACGACACGTATAAGCAAAAGGAGTGACGTTCCGCATACAAAACACAAAATAAATGGCTAGCACCATCCTCAGCTATCTCAAGTCGCCCTCGACTCGGCGGTCGAGCTGTCCTCCTCGGAGAAATCCTCCGGATCCTCTTCCGGATCTTCTTCTGAATCCTCGTCTAAAGCTGGAGAGACTGCAACAGGGTCTTCAGTGACTCTGCGCTTCTTTAGGAGAAATAGATGAGCATCATCTGCGATCGGTCGTGGATGGACTCGATCGATGACTGGCATAGGTCGAAGTGGCGGATACGTCCTCATGAGAATAAAAGGCTCGGTCCTCACGTCCCTGCGGCGAGGGTCTGAGGTCCCTGCCTCCATGTCTAACCCATCCTGAGCATGAGGTGGTGCAACAAGAACCACCTGGCTCGGTAGAGGTGTAGCTAGCCTCTCCGACAAGGCTCCCCTAGCATAAGGTCGAAACACGTAAGCTCCATTGGGAGGTGCACGGTGCTGGAGGTACTGAGTGGTGATGCGGATAGAAAAGGCCACGAAATCTGTGGACGGTACTAAAGTGGGCTCACGCAAAAAGATATAGTACCATGAGACTGCAGCAGCCCACTCCCTCCACTCGATTGGAAGGAGGTCAATAAGGCGCTGAATGCCCTCGTAGTCTGAGACACCATGAGGAGCATCTAAGAGCCATGTTGCCTCTAGGTCTGACACGCACTGGCCCACGGTGGCACATGTGCCACGATACGTGCTGCGGAAAGCCTCCACAAGGTCGCACGGCGTACGCCTTCTCCTTGTTGACTTACGCGTCGTCGTCTTCGTGGTCGCCATCCTATGAAGAAGGTATACGTATAATACATCAACGTCTCAACATAATAGAACAACTCTACTAAGGGTTCTCAGAAGAAGGATATAAATCTTGTCCCAAGTTCTCGACTCGGACTCTGGACCCTGAGAAACACCTAACATAAAAATAATAATATACTCGTATTACTCGTACGTAAGTCATATTCGTTGGAGACGTCACTGCATCGTCGATCCTCGTTATTACATCGTCATTGTTCGTCCTTCACATTCGTACATATGTTGAAATACTTAAGGCGCATAAGTGTCAGTTTTATATACTTATTCATGGTTTGTATCGATATATTTCACCCATAATTGAGCTAGTCTACTCGTTTTTGCTTAGAATTAATTAGCTTTTAATAATTATATTATTTATCAAATGAAGATGTAAATTTAGTCTTAATCGGATTGAATTACTGATTTTCTCAAGAAATAACATGTGTATAAAATATTCTCTTTGTTGAATTTTTATGTATTCATGTTGTAGGGCTTTCCGATGAGTTCGACAGTCTTTCCAGATTCAAAATCAGGGTTAAGTATCAAAACTTATCATCCGAAGAAGATTTGGGGCAAAAACGCAAAGTCTAAGAAATTTTGGGCTGAAAACGTAACTCACAAAGCAACCAGTGTACAAAAAGCCAAAGCAATGTTACGGCTGTAACATCTTAAAGTTACGGCCATATGACCTCAATGTTACGGCCGTAAGATCTGCAAGTTACGGCCGTAACTCTTGACAGATTATTGATCATTGTCTAATTTTTTATACTTTTGGTCTATTATTGAGGGGATGACTGACATTGATCCGAGCTATTGTAATAATGCTGGAGTTTTGGAGCTATTAGATGACTTTAGGTGTATAAATAGACCCCTTAGATCCATCATTATTCATCATTCATCTTATTATTTTCTCACTTTGTAATACTTTTTCTTTTTGAGTGAAGAACACACTTGTGTTCTTGAGTGATTTTTGTAAGTGTGGTTTAGCTTATGTTGTTGAGTTAGTTTATTGTTTCTTACTCCTTTATCTACTAAGGGAGTTAGGATCAATTCTTTCCCTTTTTCAACTATTAATGACCACTCAAGCTTGTAATATGTTGAATAAACCCTTAATGGGCTAAGTTACTTAAGTTGGGATTATAAACAAGGTTAGTCATGTTATTTAAGTTTGTATAAAGATGTACTATGAATTACTTATTATTGTGTGTGATTTTCATTGTTTTACCAATCTTTATTTATTTGGCCAATAAATGACGATATTTATGGTCTTCATATGTTTCGAAAGAAAATATGTTTGATTAGATCAAATGATATTCAATCTAAGTTGTTCTAGGGGATAGAAATATACCTCTAGACCTTAGATGATTCTTTGATTTATTTTCATAAAACCTAATGCTATGTATTGAAGCCAATCAACATAGAAATATAGTGGATTGATTCAATATATAAGGGGCGTTTTGACATTCGAAAGAGGAAACGTCTTTTTAAGGAAAATCGAATCTACACAACATAATAAGTAAATTCATGTTATGATCTCCTATACATCTTCTATAACTAATGATGAACTAAGTTTGTAATCCCAACTATTTCATTTTATCTTCTATTAATCTATTATTAGTGCAATCTTATATTTCCTTGAATTTTAGAACTATTATTGCATTTTCATTGCATTTGTCAAACCAAACTCTAAAATTGTGTGTTTCAATCATATAAATCTCTATAACAAATAGCTAAATAGTGTATAATTCAATATATAACCTAACTTCCTCGTGGGATCGATAAACCGGACTCAAAAAGTCCACTTACTACATGATACGATATCGTGCACTTGCGATAGTTACACTAAAGACGTGTCAAGTTTTTGGCGCCGTTACCGGGGAAGTATAAGTGTTATATTTGAAACCTTACATTGTGAACTATTGTTATAGAATACATTTTCTCGACGTTGTAACTTAGTACTCAATTGTGTTTGTCCGGTCAAGTGGCGGATAACGGTACTCCGTGACTATTAAAGTCGGATTCTTCAGTTTCCCACAACAATTGATATTTTTAGATATTTTCTCTTTTATTTTTATTTTTTTATCATGGAAGAAACTTTGAATAAAATTGAAAAGAGATTTCCCTTTCTCAGCAAAAATGTCATTTTAAAAATTTATAAGATGAGACTTGAAAGGATGAGGTTGCTTATGAATAAAAGCATACCTTTTGACATAAGATTCATTATTGAAGCCAAAGTGAGAATAGCAGGTGAATTCACAGAAATACCTACTAGATTTTTACCAGGGCTTGAAAAAAGTTCATATGCCAAGAAACGACGAGCAAAGATAATAGCCGTTTGCTATAAATGTGCTAGATGGAACTGTAATTTAAAATGTCGATCTTTAGGAATTCCATCTACAAACAGAGAAGATAAAATTCAGTTCATTAAGGATGGTCTGAATAAACAGAATTTAGATAATATCGAAATTTCTCTTGACATGCATCCTAGTGGACTCGTACATTACGGAATTCGATGTTTGTGGAATAAATTCAAACCAGAATATGAACAACGTCTTGGGAATCTGACGTTAAAAGACCTTGTTTGCCAAGTTGTAAGAAAATTGAATGGGAAGCTTCTCCCCGACTCATAGAAGGCGTTTAGGCCGTTTCTGAACGTAAAATCAGAGGAAGATGTGAGCCACAATCACAACTACTGTTCATACACGTGAGTATCTTTTATTTTTGTCGTAAGGTGAGATTTTCTGAATAAAAAAAGGGTTGATACGCAATAAATGCATTTATTATTATGTTGAGTAGTTGAAGCGCAATCAACGCAATCACAAACTTGTTAAACAATTTTACCTCATTTTTTCTTCTATAAATTAACATTGTGCTTGTTTCTTTTATTCTTCCCTCAAACTTGTATTTTTCTCTTTTTCTCTCAAATAAATTTCTTTTCAAAAATGGAGTCATCATCTTCCGCAAAAAAATTTAGCGCAGTCTGCATTTTTGGTGGAGGTAGTTATGGAAAAGAGGCATGCTTTACTGAAGCAGCCCACAACTTGGGTCGTACCTTACGAGAAAAATGTATTCATGTAGTTTACGGAGGAGGAAGTCTAGGATTAATGGGACGAGCTGCTGCTTCTGCCTATATGGAAGGAGTAAGAGTATTGGGAATAATTCCAAAACCTCTGGCTGAAAGTAAAATCACCGGGGCAACTATTGGAGATGAGTTTAGAGCTATAAATATGCAAGATCGCATAACTCACATGATAAATAATTCTGGTGCCTTTTTCACCCTTCTTGGTGGTTTTGGCACTCTTGAGGAACTTTTTCATGTGGTTACCAGAGCCCAGCTAAATGTTCATCAAAAACCAATAGGTCTGCTTAATGTCAATGGTTTCTTTGATGGTTTACTATCATTCATCAACTACTCTGCTGAAAAGGGTTTTATTTCCGAGCGTACTAAACGAATCATAGTCGTTGCAACAACACCAGAAGAACTAATCAAAAACCTCATTGAATTTGTTCCTCAACCAGATCCAACTCTAGCTAAAATTGTCTGGATGGAAGATTTTACCGTGAGAAAACGAAAAGTGGATTCATTCCTCTCTCTTTGATAACCCATGTCAGACCTCATGTATTTTTACTTTCTGTCGTGTGTAATAATCGTGCTAAATGATGGCAGCTTAAGGAGTTTCTTCTTGATCTCTTGACGCGCATCTATTCGCGATTTATGTATTGTTATTTTATTACTGTAATTTTTATTGTTTGTTTTTTATAAAAGCATTGATGGCAGTGTAAGGCGACTCTTCCGACTTTCCTGAAGCGCATCTTAAAAATTATGTTATACTTCCGGGTATATTTTATTTTCTTTTGTTGTTTGCCTCGTAGATTTTTGTTCTCTTGCAGATCCAAAAAGGCGATAGCTCAAGCATCAACTTTCATTTCAGGGAGTTTTCTGTTTTCTCACTTGCTTTTCAATTCTAAAAAACTCGGGATAGTTTTATCTTTAAGTTTGGGGGTGTTTTGGAACTTTTGTGTTTATTTTGTTTGTTTTTGAACTGTGGTGTTTATTTTGTTTTTAATCATATGATTGTGGTTAGGTTGTGTTATGTGTGGTGTGTTTTTATTATTTGGCATTGATTTTTTAGGTTTAGTGTATATATATATATATATATATATATATATATATATATATATTATTTTTTTTATTTTGATTTGTGAGATTTCTAGATCTGGCCATAACAACAATAAGTTAGCTATATACAAGCTTCTAAAATCGTTTTAACCGGTAAAAAAATTGTATATTCTAAAATTTTTTGAGCCTTAATCTCTCTTTCCAAGCCTTGTAGTTATTATTTAAAATCGAGTCATTCGTTACCTTGAGAAAAGAAGAATTAGTCGGTTGATGAAAAATAGAACTGAAATTTACTTAATTTGTGGAGTTTTTGATTTTTCATGCTTAACTAATAAATAATTTTCTGCAAAAATTCTATTCCCTAAAAAAAGTCACTAGTGAAAGGAGTCTAGATGAAAAAGGGAGAGGTGTTGAGCAGCAACAACTGCCTAATTTTGGGGGTCTTGCGAAAAATAAAGGACTAACCATTGTTGGTGCGTAGCTGCCGTCTCACACGAGATAGAAAATGTGTTGGTGAAAAGAGCTACACGTTAGCAAATAACGGTGTGAAAGTTATCACCTAATAAAAAAAAGGATGTGTTGGTGAAAAGAGCTAAACGTTAGCAAATAACGGTGTGAAAGGTATCACCTAAAAAAAATGGAAATTGTGTTGGTGAAAAGAGCTACACGTTAGCAAATAACGGTGTGAAAGCTATCACTAAAAGAGATGTAGTTTATGAGCAAATTTGAATTAATTAGCGGCTGAATTTCAATACACTCAATTTCGTGAACAATCACAATATTTGATGACGCCAATGAAATTCTTTTGAGTCGAAAAATAAACGAGTGATCGAGAGCAACCATTAAAGGGAATTGTGTGTATCACGAGTGGGAAAGAAATAATCAACCTTTTGGGGGGAAACCTTTGATTTTGGAATTACAAAATAAAACCGTGTTTTAACTTCAAAATCATTAGTAGATTTATTTTGAATCTTGATTCATTATATCTACTGTATAAAGCTGGTTGTTGTGTATTAATGGCATTTTGATCTCCTTTTCTCTTTTTATATTTTTTTAATTTATATGTGTATTATTATTTTTGTCTTATTTTTATTTTTATTTTTGGAGTGTGATTAATAAAGAGTCTTGCTCGGGACTAGCAAGAATTCAAGTTTGGGGGTGTGATAAGTGTCAGTTTTATACACTTATCCATGGTTTGTATCGATATATTTCACCCATAATTGAGCTAGTCTACTCGTTTTTGCTTAGAATTAATTAGCTTTTAATAATTTTATTATTTATCAGATGAAGATGTAAATTTAGTCTTAATCGGATTGAATTACTGATTTACTCAAGAAATAACATGTGTATAAAATATTCTCTTTGTTGAATTTTTATGTATTCATGTTGTAGGCTTTCCGAGACGAGTTCGGCAGTCTTTCCGGATTCAAAATCAGAGTTAAATATCAAAAGTTATCATCCGAAGAAGATTTGGGGCAAAAACGCAAAGTCTAAGAAATTCTGGGCTGAAAACGTAACTCACAAAGCAACCAGTGTATAAAAAGCCGAAGCAATGTTACGGCCGTAACATCTGAAAGTTACGGCCGTATGACCTCAATGTTACGACCGTAACATCTGCAAGTTACGGCCGTAACTCTTGACAGATTATTGATCATTGTCTAATTTTTTATACTTTTGGTCTATTATTGAGGGGATGGTTGGCATTGATCCGATCTATTGTAATAATGCTGGAGTTTTGAAGCTATTAGATGACTTTAGGTGTATAAATAGACACCTTAGATCCATCATTATTCATCATTCATCTTATTATTTTCTCACTTTGTAATAATTTTTCTTTTTGTATGAAGAACACACTTGTGTTCTTGAGTGATTTTTGTAAGTGTGGTTTAGCTTATGTTCTTGAGGGAGTTTATTGTTTCTTTCTCCTTTATCTACTAAGGGAGTTAGGTTCAATTCTTTCCTTTTTTCAACTATTAATGACCACTCAAGCTTGTAATATGTTGAATAAACCCTTAATGGGCTAAGTTACTTAAGTTGGGATTATAAACAAGGTTAGTCATGTTATTTAAGTTTGTATAAAGATCTACTATGAATTACTTATTATTGTGTGTGATTTTCATTGTTTTACCAATCTTTATTTATTTGGCCAATAAATGACGATATTTATGGTCTTCATATGTTTCGAAAGAAAATATGTTTGATTAGATCAAATGATCTTCACTCTAAGTTGTTATAGGGGATAGAAATATACCTCTAGACCTTAGATGATTCTTTGAGTTATTTTCATAAAACCTAATGCTATGTATTGAAGCCAATCAATATAGAAATATAGTGGATTGATTCAATATATAAGAGGCATTTTGACATTCGAAAGAGGAACCGTCTTTTTAAGGAAAATCGAATCTACACAACATAATAAGTAAATTCATCTTATGATCTCCTATATATCTTCTATAACTAATGATGAACTAAGTTTGTAATCCCAACTTTTCATTTTATCTTCTATTAATCTATTATTAGTGCAATCTTATATTTCCTTGAATTTTAGAACTATTATTGCATTTTCATTGCATTTGTCCAACCAAACTCTAAAATTGTGTGTTTCAATCATATAAATCTCTATAACAAATAGCTAAATAGTGTATAATTCAATATATAACCTAACTTCTGTAATACCCGAGATTTCTGATATGTATTTGGAACTTGTAACCTTGTAATTGTTGCACTTTGATCTGAGTATTATTCTCCGTATTTCATAATCCGATGTTGTTGAGCGTATGATTTCATGTATGTGATTTAAAAATTGTAATTCTGCGCATGTAGCGCACGCTATCGGCTATGTGTAGCGTATGCTAACATGGATCCTTAGCGCACGCTACAAAGGAGCATTAGCGCACGCTATGCGTGGTCAATATGATTGAGACGTGTGGTAGGTGAGATCAGGCCGGGGATCTTGGTCGGATTGTGTCGGGATGAACCTGGACGGCTTTCGGGAAAAGCCAAGTCAACGTCGTAGCGCACGCTACTAACATGAGCATAGCGCACGCTAAGTGCCGAGTACAGTGAAGTCAGTAAGCCATTAGCGCACGCTACGAGCATGGACTAGCGCGCGCTAATAACCATTTCCTATAAATAGGACAACATCCTTTTCGTGTTTTCAGTCCTTTCTTTTCCCACATCCGAATTCTTATACTTAGAGTAGTACTCTCAACATCCTAAACACTTCATATCAACATCCTAGCTCGTGTTGAAGATTGTTGATCATTGGGGATTGGTGTTCAAGCCTTCGACGTTGGATTTCTTCGATTTCCTCCTTGTTCTTCACTACTTTGAGGTAGGTGATTCTTCACCAATATTAGTAGTGTTCTAAAGGACGTTTGATCATGTTTATCTAGTCAGTTAGATTCGTTAATAGTCGAACATCATGTGTTAGAAGGATATTTTCGATATTTCGGCACTTATTCATCGTATGAACCTTTGAACCGTTTTAGTATATGGACTCCTTAGCATTTTCAAACCGATTTGTGATCAGTATATGGAGATTTTCAAGTTCTTATGCGTTTTTATAAAGGAATAATACATTTTGGGTCATATAACGGATTGAACTCAGGATATCCCTTGAAGATCTAAGATGAATTGTGGTGTTGAGATGATTATACGTATCTTTGTATCTCATAGTCATTTAGTACGTATAGAACTTTCACAAACCTTATTAGCATGATATGCTCGGGGATGACTTGTATTATCACCATAGAATTCATGAGTTCATCACCATTAGATCCAGTTTTCTACCAGTAGTAATCTGCAATGCAAAGTTAGCGCACGCTAACATACGTAAGTTAACGTGCGCTATCGGGGATAAGTTAACGCACGCTACGTTTGGTACGTAACGTACGTTATGATATCAGCCGAGTCAGTCGGCTGATTAGAGAGAACTGTCAGTCCGTGGCTAGCGTACGCTAGGCTTAGACGATAGCGTACACTAACAGGCAGGCTTAGCGCACGCTACATAGAGTACGTAGCGTACGCTAAGTGGTTCAGGCAGATTGCATATTTTGAGCTTTTGGGCCGTAGATCGAATTGTTAGGCAATCGTTCGACTTGAGATGATTTGTATATCATTTCTTTTGTTAAGGTTCGAGCTTGCTACGTTGATTGAAGGAGGCGGCCTTCGAGTGTGTTGAGATCATTGAAGTGTTTCGTTCTTGCCATCTTCGAGGCAAGTATCGTAATGTGTTAAAATTGGTATTTTGAGCATGTTTGTGGTTTATTCATGTTGTTGAACATGGAAATTATTGTTGTTAAATTGTCATGATATTCGTTATCTAGTGTTTGTATGTTCATGTTGATGAACATAATGATTTGGCATATATGTATGCATGAGTTGTGTTTGTGTACGTTGTACGATCTATGCTGAGGGCGCTGGATCGGATGTCCACCTCGTGTTGGTCCGACGGGATCATCTTGGGATCTAGGCTGAGGGCGCTCAATCATTGGACGGGTTATTTCCACCTCGTGTTGGTCCGACGGGATCATCTTGGGATCTATGCTGAGGGCGCTGGATCATTGGAATACCCATGCTGTGTTAATGGAATCTTGTGGATTCGCATTATCGGATTCCGGTAGCGGAAGTCCGTGTGGTGTATCTTGTTATGTATGATTGATGCATATTTGATTTGTTTAAATGATACTTGTACTAGCATCGTTTTGCTAACCCCTTCAGGGGTGGACATTTTTTTTGATGTTCAGGTAGCCGAGGAGCAGGAAACAACACAAGACTGACGTGACGACGAAGGGGTTCAGTGATGTTTGTTGTTGTTGGTGATTTGTTTTCTTGTTTTGATTTCAGTACTCGAGTACGCGTGTCTTATTAATATCATTTCGATATGGTTGTATTAATTACTCGTTGAACCAGTTGAATGGTTTTGTAAACTTGAATTTTCGCAATATTGATGTCTTATATTTACATTTCTTTTAAATCAGTCTTGTAAATCCTTACTTAAAGGGTTTACGGCGCTGTAATTTTTCCGAATATCTCGGGGTGTTACAGAATATGGTATCGGAGCTAAGATTTATGGATATCTTGGCAGTCGGGTTTTAAGTTGGGTCTGTTTACGTTATTGATTTACGAGTTGTTCGTAACATCTCTGTTCAGCCAAAAGTCGTCATGTGGACCGTGGTTGTAAGTCTCCTAATCTCTTATACTACCGTTTTACTTAATTATTGTTTTGTGAGTATTGACGGGATTTATTTCGTAAACTTTGTCCTGGATATTGAGGAATTGTGTTTACAGTATGTTGAGAGGAGGACGTGGACGCGACGCCGTCGCGTGGACGCGACGCGGTCGTGGACGCGACGGGTAACATGAGACAGAGGATTCCGCAACTACCCCTAATTATCGCCTAGTCGAACCGATTCCCATTCGAGGGCGCAAGGATCAGCGAATGACGACGCAAATCCTAACATGCCGAGTGCTTCAACAGTGGTGGCACGTATAAACCATTCGCCTGTAGTCGACCGCATGCAGACGGCGATGGGACAAAGCACCACGAGGATAACCGGGAGACAGATGGCTTGCCGAGGTGGTCAAATTGCACCCGCCAAAATTTGACGGATCTCACGAGGCAATTACTGGGATCACCGGCTCAAGGAGTTAGAGAAGATATTCGCGGGTCTTAGCTGCCCTGGGACCTAAGGTTCCCATTGCCCAAGATTTTCCGACCGGGAGGCCTTTGATTGGTGGGAAGCTATTCGACCCGAGAATCATAATGCGGATCGACAATTCAAATTAATGATGGAAGCACAGTATTGTCCTCGTCCAGTTAGAGAGGCAAAGATCCGAGAGTTTTTCTCACCACAGAGTTCGGAAGCATCTGTGACAGATGTAATCAAAACTTTTAATCATCAGCTGACTTGTGTGCGACACTTGGTCAGAACGGAGGCAGAAAAGATTTTTCATTTCGATATGCGGATGAAGCCGGAGATTCAGCAGTACATGTCCGGATTCGAGTGTACTACGTTGCGACAGTATCAAGACAAAGCGATGGCCTACGACATGAAAGAGGCGGCGGTGGAGAAATTAGTGGAGGCGAAGAAGCAGAAGATGACCGGCAGCTTCTCAGAAAACAAGAATGGTGGGCCCCGCAAGGGCCAGTCTTCCTTTTATTTGGCTAGGAAACCTCCACATCCTTCTAGAGGTGGAAAGAAGTTCCGGACTACATCAGCAGTTCCGGACGCATCAAAGAAATGCTACAATTGTGGTCGAGCAGGGCATATTCGACGTGACTGCCCCGCATCTTCTGTGACTTGCTACGATTGTGGACAAGAAGGACACCATGCGGCTTTCTGTGGAGTTGCTACTAGGTCTTTTGGTACTCGCACTCCAGCGCCAGTTCCGAAGGAGATAAGTGTGAACCAGACACAACAGAGTGGATTTCAGCAGCAGAACGTTGGGAAGAGAGAGACATCCAGTGCTGGGTCCGTTCCTACGCGCCTGTACGAGATGAGGAAATCTGACGATCAGAACACTGCTGTTGCATCAGGTACGATTCAGATCCTTTTGCAACCAGTTAGTGTTTTATTCGAATCCGGAGCTACACATTCTTTTGTATCACTGAACTGTGTAAATCGTTTAAAAATCTCGTGCTTATTTGACTGTGAACCATATGTTGTGGGTTTGCCGAGTGGAGAGAAAATTGTGGGAACCCTAGAGGCTAGAGATTTTCCCGTGTCTATAGGAGGGAGAGATTGGCCATTGAATCTTATTGTAGTTGACATCTACGGTGACGATTTAATTCTCGGAGACGATTGGCTCAACCGTTATGGAGCTATTCTGAATTACCGAGAGAGAGTCATTTCTATCATTGCTGATGACGGATCTGAACACTTATTTCGAGGGTGGAGACCGGGAAGCTCGGGAAAATTGATCAAAGCAATGAAAGCCATGAAATTACTGAAGCAAGGATGTCATGGACTTTGGTGTTATGCCATGAGGAAAGAGGAAGGAGTAGAGCTCTCGTCTATTTCAGTTGTGAATGAGTTCTCAGATGTATTTCCTGACGAACTACCTGGGTTACCTCCGCAGAGAAGTGGAATTCACTATCGAATTAGAGCCCTGGAGCAGCCTCCTATTTCCAGAGCACCATACCGCATGGCGCCAACCGAGATGTATGAACTCAAGAAGCAATCGGAGGAATTGTTACGTAAGGGCTATATTCAACCTAGCGTTTCTCCTTGGGAGCACCCGTTCTCTTTGTCCTAAGAAAGACGGATCCTCCGACCGTATTAATTACAGGGAGCTCAATAAGATGACGATCAAGAATAAGTATCCTATACCTCGGATCGACGACTTGTTTGATCAACTGCAAGGGGCAAGGGTATTCTCGAAGATTGACTTGCGATCAGGATACCATCAGTTGAGGATTAAGGAATCGAATATACCAAAGTCGCTTCGTGTCCCAGACGGCATTATGAATTCGTAGTGATGCTGTTTGGACTTACCAATGCTCCTGCGGTGTTCATGCAATTGATGAATCGGGTATTCTTGGAATACTTGGATAAATTTGTGGTCGTCTTCATTGATGACATCTTGATATATTCGAGGGACGCAGAGGAGCATGCCGAACATTTACGGGTGGTTTTGAGCACCTTGAGGGAGGAACAGCTGTATGCAAAGCTTTCCAAATGCGAGTTATGGCTCAGGGAGGTAACTTTCCTGGGGCATGTGATATCAGCTGACGGAGTTCAGGTAGACCCGAAGAAAGTCGAAGCAATCTTGGAATGGGAAGCTCCTAATAATCTGAAAGAAGTCCGGAGTTTCCTAGGACTTGCTGGATATTATCGCCGCTTTGTAGAGGGATTTTCCAAGATTTCTCGTCCGCTCACTCAGCTGTTACAGAAAACTCAAAAGTTTAAGTGGGATGAGAAATGCCAGGCTGGTTTTGATGAAGTTAAGAAGAGACTGACGACAGCACCTATTTTAGCATTGCCAGATGGAACTGATGGATTCATGGTTTACTGACGCTTCAAATCGTGGTCCAGGATGTGTGTTGATGCAAAAGGATAAGGTAATTGCCTATGCTTCTCGGCTTGAAACCGTTTAAGTAAATTACCCGACTCATGATCCGGAGTTAGCAAACGTAGTCTTTGCCTTGAAAATTTGGAGACATTATTTGTACGACACTCATTGTCGATCTTTACAGATCATAAGAGCCTCAAGTACATTTTCAATGTAAAGAATTAAACATGAGGCGTAGAAGGTGGTGGAATTGATCAAGGATTACGACTTAGAGATTCTCTATCATCCGGGGAAAGCAAACGTTGTAGCCGATGCATTGAGTCAGAACGTGTTTCTCTTCGAGTGTTGGAAGCACTTACGTCCCAAACCAAGATTCAACGAACCGATCCGCGAAGGGATTGAAGTATGGGCACCAGAATTCAAGGGCAACTATATGTGATGGAACCGACTTCGCTACTAGTCGAGGAAATCAAATCTAAGCGGTTGAACAATTCTCCGATCCTTCGGTTATGTGACGAAGTAAAGAAAGGAAAAGCCCGTGATTCGTGATACAAGACGATGGAGTTACGAGATTTCAGAGTCGACTTTGCGCTCCCGATGATGATGATTTAAGACGGACTATTCTCAAGGAAGCTCACAAATACGCCTATTCCATTCACCCGGGCAGCAGTAAGATGTATAAGGATTTAAAACAAAACTTCTGGTGGGGGAATATGAAGAAGGACGTAGCAGAGTACGTTTCGAGGTGCTTGACTTGTCAGCAAGTTAAGATTGAACATCAGCGACCCGCCGGAATGTTAAAGCCGCTTCCGATCCCTGAATGGAAGTGGGAGGACATCTCAATGGATTTCATCACTAGTATGCCAAGCACTAGAACGGGAATGAACATGATTTGGGTTGTAGTTGATCGACTAACCAAGTCGGCTCATTTACTAGGGATTAAAGATACATGGGGACCCGAGAGATTGGCGCGAGTATTTATTGCGGTGATAGTCAGATTGCATGGGACGCCGAAGACCATTATTTCGGATCGATATGGTCGTTTCGTGTCGCACTTCTGGAAAGCAGTTCACAGGGCTCTGGGGACTGAGCTCAACTTTAGCACGGCTTATCATCCCCAAACGGACGGTCAGTCCGAAAGGACTATACAAACAGTAGAGGACATGCTTAGAGCCTGTGCTTTTGATTGGTCAACTGATTGGGAAGTTCACTTGCCATTGATTGAATTCACTTACAATAATAGTTGGCATGCTTCTATTAAGATGGCACCATTTGAAGCTTTGTACGGGAGAAGATGCCGATCACCCCTGTGTTGGGATGATTCTTCGGATTTGATCGGGACGGAACCGGAATTGATAATTCAGACTCAAGAGAAGATAACTTTGATTCGAGAAAGACTGCTGACCGCCAGTCGGCGAAGTCTTATGCAGACGTACGTCGTCGCCCTCTAGAGTTCGACGCTGGGGACCATGTACTATTGAAGGTGTCTCCTGCACGAGGGATTTTCCGTTTTGGGAGGAGAGGCAAGCTTAGTCCTAGATATATCGGACCATTCGAGATCCTCGAGAGGGTTGGAGATTTAGCATACAGGTTGGCCTTACCGCCATCGCTGAGTCACATTCACTATGTGTTTCACGTATCCCAATTGCGGAAGTATGTACCGGACCCCAGTCACGTCATTGATTTCGACGAGATCGAGATAGCTAATAATGGCACCTTCGAAGAGAGACCAATCAAGATACTTGAGAGTCGGATCAAACAATTGAGGAATAAACCAATACACTTGGTTAAAGTACAATGGTCACGACACGGAGTCAAAGAGGCCACTTGGGAAACGGAGGACAGTATGAAGGCTAGATATCCAGAGTTGTTTTCATCTTAAGTTTCGGGACGAAACTTCTTTTTAGGGAGGAAGGATGTAATACCCGAGATTTCTGATATGTATTTGGAACTTGTAACCTTGTAATTGTTGCACTTTGATATGAGTATTATTCTCCGTATTTCATAATCCGATGTTGTTGAGCGTATGATTTCATGTATGTGATTTAAAAATTGTACTTCTGCGCATGTAGCGCACGCTATCGGCTATGTGTAGCATATGCTAACATGGATCCTTAGCGCACGCTACAAAGGAGCATTAGCGCACGTTATGCGTGGTCAATATGATTGAGACGTGTGGTAGGTGAGATCAGGCCGGGAATCTTGGTCGGATTGTGTCGGGATGAACCTGGACGGCTTTCGGGAAAAGCCAAGTCAACGCCGTAGCGCACGCTACTGACATGAGCATAGCGCACGCTAAGTGCCGAGTACAGTGAAGTCAGTAAGCCGTTAGCGCACGCTACGAGCATGGACTAGCGCGCGCTAATAACCATTTCCTATAAATAGGACAGTATCCTTTTCGTGTTTTCAGTCCTTTCTTTTCCCACATCCGAATTCTTATACTTAGAGTAGTACTCTCAACATCCTAAACACTTCATATCAACATCCTAGCTCGTGTTGAAGATTGTTGATCATTGGGGATTGGTGTTCAAGCCTTCGACGTTGGATTTCTTCGATTTCCTCCTTGTTCTTCACTACTTTGAGGTAGGTGATTCTTCACCAATATTAGTAGTGTTCTAAAGGACGTTTGATCATGTTTATCTAGTCAGTTAGATTCGTTAATAGTCAAACATCATGTGTTAGAAGGATATTTTCGACATTTTGGCACTTATTCATTGTATGAACCTTTGAACCGTTTTAGTATATGGACTCCTTAGCATTTTCAAACCGATTTGTGATCAGTATATGGAGATTTTCAAGTTCTTATGCGTTTTTATAAAGGAATCATACGTTTTGGGTCATATAACGGATTGAACTCAGGATATCCCTTGAAGATCTAAGATGAATTGTGGTGTTGAGATGATTATACGTATCTTTGCATCTCATAGTCATTTAGTACGTATAGAACTTTCACAAACCTTATTAGCATGATATGCTCGGGGATGACTTGTATTATCACCATAGAATTCATGAGTTTATCACCATTAGATCCAGTTTTCTACCAGTAGTAATCTGCCATGCAAAGTTAGCGCACGCTAACATACGTAAGTTAACGTGCGCTATCGGGGATAAGTTAACGCACACTACGTTTGGTACGTACGTACGCTAACAGGCAGGCTTAGCGCACGCTACATAGAGTACGTAGCGTACGCTAAGTGGTTCAGGCAGATTGCATATTTTGAGCTTTTGGGCCGTAGATCGAATTGTTAGGCAATCGTTCGACTTGAGATGATTTGTATATCATTTCTTTTGTTAAAGTTCGAGCTTGCTACGTTGATCGAAGGAGGCGGCCTTCGAGTGTGTTGAGATCATTGAAGTGTTCCGTTCTTGCCATCTTCGAGGCAAGTATCGTAATGTGTTAAAATTGGTATTTTGAGCATGTTTGTGGTTTATTCATGTTGTTGAACATGGAAATTATTGTTGTTAAATTGTCATGATATTCGTTATCTAGTGTTTGTATGTTCATGTTGATGAACATAATGATTTGGCATATGTGTATGCATGAGTTGTGTTTGTGTACGTTGTACGATCTATGCTGAGGGCGCTGGATCGGATGTCCACCTCGTGTTGGTCCGACGGGATCATCTTGAGATCTAGGCTGAGGGCGCTGGATCATTGGACGGGTTATTTCCACCTCGTATTGGTCCGACGGGATCATCTTGGGATCTATGCTGAGGGCGCTGGATCATTGGAATACCCATGTTGTGTTAATGGAATCTTGTGGATTCGCATTATCGGATTCCGATAGCGGAAGTCCGTGTGGTGTATCTTGTTATGTATGATTGATGCATATTTGATTTGTTTAAATGATACTTGTACTAGCATCGTTTTTCTAACCCCTTCGGGGGTGGACATTTGTTTTGATGTTCAGGTAGCCGAGGAGCAGGAAACAAACAAGACGACGTGACGATGAAGGGGTTCAGTGATGTTTGTTGTTGGTGGTGATTTGTTTTCTTGTTTTGATTTCAGTACTCGAGTACGCGTGTCTTATTAATATCATTTCAATATGGTTGTATTAATTACTCGTTGAACCAGTTGGATGGTTTTGTAAACTTGAATTTCCGCAATATTGATGTCTTATATTTATATTTCTTTTAAATCAGCCTTGTAAATCCTTACTTAAAGGGTTTACGGCGCTGTAATTATTCCGAATATCTCGGGGTGTTACAACTTCCTAGTGGGATCGATAAACCGGACTCAAAAAGTCCACTTACTACATGATACGATATCGTGCACTTGCGATAGTTACACTAAAGACGTGACAATAAGTTCTCGTTCGCGAAATAGAAGACACTAAGGAAGTTTCTAAGTTCTCGTCTCTCATGTTTCTTCTCAGCAGCAATTCATGTGTAATCGAAAAATAAGAATTCATATAGTACATGCTTCGTCATACATATATCGTTCTATATATGTTCATAATTAACATTTCATAAAAGCTCGTAAAGAGATACATTTTTATGGCAAAAGAAATTTGAATCATAAAGACTAGTAAATCTTTTACCTTACTCTTCAGTTGAGCATGACGTGACGGGGTGTTGAGTTGACAATTGATTCTTAAATGGGTTTAGTGAATCGAACTAAACTTCGCTTGAAAGAACATAGACTCAGAGCGAACGAACCTCTCCGATACCATTCTGTCACGGCCCCTTATCCCTAAGGACGGCACAACCGGAGCGTGACCCGGGGTAGGAATTAAGAAGCGGGGAAGAAAGGGGGAGACATATGTTTCATAAGAAATAAGAGTGAATTTCCATGAATAACCTATCAAGGCATCATGAAGGGGAATCAATCCCGGGGGAATGACTTAGAATCCAAAGTAGGATACATAGTTATAATATTATCCTTGAAGTTTAGAAAAAGGCTTCATAGCATATTACAATCAACATAACTTAGAAAGTAAAATCATAAAGAGTGTTTGCAGCGAAAAAACATGGTTGGTTACATATATAAAGATATGTAACCGGGGTTTAATATTGATCGTAAACAAAAGACTTCCACTCAACACCCTCCGTCACATCCCTTGCTCAACCTGCACATTTTTAAAACATATACAGGGCTGAGTACAACGTACTCCATAAACATATTGCCAAAACATAAAACATGCTTTCGTATTTGTCATCATGCATATAAGCAGTAACACACGGGGGTTTTAGGAAAAATCCCATGTTTACTAAATCATTTCATTTCATAGCATATATCATCAGATTCACCATATCCATAATTTACACCAGGGAAGGTGGCCACCTCCCGCGAACATTACTCCCCGAGATCGGCCACTCCGAAAAGAGCTCACAATCCCGAGTATTGTGTATACTAACCCTGGCCAGCAACCTTTGTCTAGCTCAGGATCCGATCATTTCATAGGTTGGCAAGCCAACAGTGATAGGTTCATAAGAATCCACATAAAAGTTTTTATGCATCATAAACATTTGAAATCATAATTTGCTTGTAAAACATTTCATCAAGATAGAGCAAAGCTCAAATCGTTTTCGTATAGAAAGCCCACATAATCATTTTCGTATAGAAAGCCCACCTGGACAAGTAATAAACATAAGCAAAATGATTCTCGGCTCTTCCTTACGCTTCAGTCTGCTGCTCCACCTTTCATCGGAAACAACTAAGTTTAGCGGTCGATCGAGCTTAACGAAGTCTAACGGACAACAGACTCGATCTACATGTTTGGACTTTAGAGTTTTGCATTCGACTTAAGTTTAATATTAAAAGCTATGATTATCTTAGAGAACCTAACTGACCATATAACTTATAAGATACTAACAACGGTAACCGATACTCAATTCCATTACACATTCCTTGGTTCGAAAACCAACATCAAACACTTAACATAATCATAACATAATGTGCATCAAGGCTGGAAAGAATTAGCATTATATTAATTCAAAGTAAGAACTAGATAGTGTATATTATACCATTGGAAAGCCACTGAAGTCTAGTTTTATGTCCATTTTACAGATCTCAAAAATATTAAACATAGAGAAAGTTATGGCCATTTCCGTGAAGTGTAATGAAACTGCCAACATCCGACGAAAATGGGAAAAACATCATATTAACCTAGAGCTCGTTTCTAGCAACGAAAACCCTAAACATGTAAACTCTAATCATACATATCATACTTATAACATATATAGGAGTCGACATACAATTATGCTTCTCGATATTACAACTCCATTTCATAATCTTTGCTTTTGAAAACATGACTACTTACTCATTTTTATTTCCCAGCTTTAAACCTTCAAACATCATTAACAACAAGTATCATCAAGCATCAATTGTTTCCAACATGAAGCAACACACTTAACATACACTCATGTTGATAATCAAAGTCTTGGTCCTAACATACAAATGACCTAAACATGACTTTGAAATCCTCAATACATAACATGCTCCTTAACTACATCAAATATTACCAACACATCTTCCAACTTATAAATCAAACTGCATACTCTTGTTTTCAAATAAATTTCCAAAACATTTTATAAAAATCTAACAAAAACATATCATGTACTCCTTTCATATATCATCATAATCATCAAGTCACTTTTGAACATATATCAACATATCAAGAACTAAGCATGATTCTTCCTTACTTTCAAAACACCAAACATTTTATAAAAATCCCATAAATTCAACATAGCATCATATCATCATATAACAACATATTGTATAAGAAAATCATAAGAAAAACAACACATGATTGGGTTATAAAACCCTAAAAGTTTCGGCCAACATGAAAAAAATCAAGACATGATTACAACTTGTTCTAAACACTTTCAAGAACCTTAAAATCAACTTAGAGACAACATACAAAACATTATAACATTAAACCTAAACTCTTCATATATTTTCCAAATTTTAAAGTGGTCCAAAACCTATTTTTACTTGGGTAGAAATGAAGAGAATGTGGTAACTTACTTGAATATGAACTTGGATTCAAGTTTGGCACGCAAAATAAGCTTGTAACTTGAGTTCTTAATGAAGAACAATGGTGTTCTTCAATGGTGAAGGGGGAGGGGCGGCTGAAGTGAGAAATGAAGAGAGGAAGAAGATGAAGTGAGGAGGAAAAATGAAAGGGAGATGATGTCCCGTTATATACTAGGTTAACCCTAGACGTCATCGATAAAGCGGTCAAATAATATTCTACGTTTCGCTCCTCCACAGATAAAATTACTCGAGTATTGAATATATGTCATATACTTAAATTATAGTATCGCACTTACAGCTTAAAGTCAGAGAAAAGTTTCACGATTTACGGAATGCGAATTATCCGAGAAAACGACTCGACATAAAATATATCCGAAAATTCAAAAAGTAAACTTTTGAAAATCGTACTCATAATGTAAAAGTGGTGTATATAGAAGTCGACGGAATCACGATTGTGTCTATCGAAACATAAAAATCAAATTCGGAAGGTAAACCCAGCCAAATAATCGAACATCCGATTTCTGAATTAAAAACGTATAAATAGTTCTAAACTTACTCCATTAGTCAGAATTTTATTATTTGTGAATGCAAAACCCTAATTTCGCACTTGAGCTCATAATAATTCATGCATATAAAAGACCGGGGCATTACAATTCGTGAATTTTATTTGGCAGAACGGCAAGATATATCGGTGTTGTAGGCTATCATCGACTATAGCAAACAACTCAGTTATGTTCGAGATCGGGTGAGGACCGAGGAAGAGAGGATCCTTCACTTGACAGACGGATGAAGCCGGAGATTCGCTTGTATATGTCGGGATTCGCTTGCACTTTGTTGAGGGACAATCAAGATCGAGCCTTAGCCCGTGAACTTGCTTCGTTATCGTCGGAATGGGTGCCCGAGTCAAAGAAGCAGAGGAAGTCCGATGACCTTGTGGACAGTGCGGGAGTTGGTGTTTCTAGTTTGCAACGTCGTAGTCTTTACGCTGTGAAGATCCATCGCTCGATGCGTGGGACTGAGAGTTCCAAGTCATCTGCTTTGACTCCTGGTAAAGCCAGGAGGTGTTTTAACTGCAATATGTCGGGACATGTTCGTGCACATTGTCCTTCTCCGCCAGTAACGTGTTACAAGCGCGGGCTCGAGGGACATCGGGTTCAGTTTTGTGAGTTGGTCACCGAGCCTTCCGAGGCATGGACTTGAGCACTGATATCAGGACCGACTCCGAGGAGTCCCTGAGGGGCATGGTCTATCAGTTGTATGTTATGTTATTTACTTACTTTGTTGTTTTGAATTTCGGAGATAAACTTCTTTCATCCGAAGTGGATCGGATTTTGAACTTCTGTATTTTCGACTCTGTCGACTCATTTATGTTCGTTGACATTTTCTGAACTTGTCCTGTCTTTTTCTTTTGTTGATCGAACGAGTGTGGTATTGTTTCGGAATAACCATTTGTCGTTGTGACTTTTCAATTGCTATTCCATTTCGGGTGGATCTTATGTGAATGCACATCTTGTTGTTTTCACCAGATCATCTATTGTCTCGAGTCGAGATGCGAACTTTGGGGTTGTTGTTTGAATTTTATTGTTCGTTGTGATTCAAACATGATTGTTCGATTGTTGTTGTCTCGATCATTATTGTTCGATCGTTTGATTGTTCGGTTTTTGTTGATCTGGTTTCGTGATTATTGAACGTTCAAACTTCTTTGTAATTTCCTTAAGTTCAGGAAATTAGTCTCGTTTTCGATCTTCCAACCCTTGGACTGTGGAATTTCGTATTTGTTCAGCGATTAGCTCGCGTTTTGATTGATGTACTGTTGGGTTGGTCAATCGTATTGATTTTCGTACGTTGTGTTTTGTTTTTGTTCTGGTGTAGCGATTTGGATGGTAACAACTGTGTGCTGCATATGAGTCGTCGCGGGTTGTCGGCAACGGATATCGTGTGTTGTATGAGTTTGTTTTGTGTTGTTCGTTCTATGTTTTAAGTTTCGAGGACGAAACTTCTTTTAAGAGGGGTAGAATGTAATACCCGAGATCTTCATTCCAGTTTGTTGAATTTTCTTCGGTCGAACGGACTGTTGTCGTTTGCGTCGTTGGAATCGCATGTTTGTACTGTGGTACGTTGAGTTTCGTAGCCTGTTCGTTATTGTTTTGGATCATAGTCGGTGCGTTCGCATGATCGAGATGTCGTCGAGCATCGAGCTGGATGGTCGTGTGTGGGCTGGATCGAGTTACGACCGTAAAGCCTGGACAATTATGGCCGTAAGACTTCCGAACACCTGGGCCTGGGTCACTCGGTTACAGCTGTAAGTTCTATCTGGTTACGGCCGCTAGGCGCTGGCCGGTTATGTCCGTAATGGTTCGGCAAATTTCATCTAGTGGTCTGGGATGCTCGGTTACGGCCATAAGGCTATGTCGATTACGGCCGTAAGGTGTGATCGTTGCGTACGCAAGTTTTCGGCCATTGCATACGCTAACGCGCGTTGACGGAGTTACGGCCGTAAGGCACTGCCGGTTACGACCGTAACCCTGTCGGCATATATAGGCCTGGGCTTCGGCCAGACCTCATTTTCTTACGTTTTCTTTACCTGTTGGCGGCTACGGACGGGAGTGATTGGTAGGAGGAGTTCTTGGCCTATTCTACTCATTTCCAAGGCTTTTGGAAGGCCTTTGTCGATTAGAACAACATCTAATCCTTGTTCTTCGTCGGATCAAGGTATTTCTTCCTTAGAACCTTAATTGTATGATTTTTGGGGGTTTCTTCATAATTCTTCGATTTAATCCGGGATTTATGAATTGGTTATGGTATTCTTGTTGTCTTGGACATGATCTTCAGATTTTGTAACTCGTTTATCGATTTTTACCAACCCGGAACTTGAATTCTGATTTCCTTGAAGAACCCTCAGATCCTTGTTGTTTTTCGAATTGATTCGGATGCTGTTTAGCGTTATTGATTCGTGGTGATATTATTTTCGTAGTTTTCGTGGAGTTGTCGGGTTTTTGGTCGACCTTGGAAGTTCGAGGGCTACCCAGCCGCGTCCATTCGTCGTTTTGTTGCTCGCGGTATCGAGGCAAGTATCTTGCCCATACGTTTCATGTTTCATAAGCATAGTTGTTGGTTAGTGATTTTATGCAAAATCCGAATGTTTAATGAATATTAAAAGGATCAGTATGTTCTCGATAAATATTATCTTTCAACGATAAATCGTATGCTGCGTGAATAGGTGTGTTTTTGGTATATGTGTGTTAGTGTCGTTTGTTGAAATACGTATGATCACATTTAGTGAATGTAATAAACCGTAATCATTTACCGAGGATTACGTGTTGTTATGTGTGCTTGTTCGGCGAATATGTGACAGGTGATATTGGTTGTTACTCCTTTGAAAGGAGGTTGTGATGTTTAGTGTTGCTTGGCTTGATGTTTTGCTTATTGTTATGTGATCATTGAAAGTGACGTGCCTTCGGGTAAGATTGATGAATCTCCGGGATCCATACTTGCTAGTACGGGTCGGGCGTGACCGTAGGGTTATCCAATCCGGGTATGTCTTGCGGGGACTCTGAGGTTCGGGGCTTGCTAGCCCGATGCCGGGATAACTTGTGGGGTTATCCAATCCGAGTATGTCTTGCGGGGACTCCGAGGTTCGTGGCTTGTTAGTGCGATGCTGGGTTAACTTATGGTTGTGGTTTGGTAATGGTTCTGTGACTGTTGTCACGAGGACATGTGATTTGGTATGGTTTTCTATTGGGTTATTCACTCGGGTATGTTCTGCGGGAGCATCTGAGGTTTGTGACTTGTTAGCACGGGACGCGAGTAATCCTTAGTAATATATGTTTGATGATCTGGGTCGTGGACCCTGTGTTTTATGATTTGGGTCTTGGACCATGTGTTTCGTGATTTGGATCTTGGATCCTGTGTTTTGTGAATTGGGTTGTGAACCCGTGTTTTATTATCAGAATTGTATTTTGGGAAAGATGATTTTGGGCTGTGTCCCCAAGCATTTTTCGAAAGACTTGAGAATTCCTTAATCCCAAATGTTTTCAAAACTCCCGAGATCGTAAAATGTTTTGTAATAGGTACATTGGGTTTATTTTCCCACTTTCCATGATTCGAACTATCTTGGTCAAATAATTTATCTCGGGAAGCGTGTTCATGATTATTATATTCTTGGAGTATGTTGTGTATGGCTTGTATTCGTATTTTATACTTGCACTAGCAAAACAGTGGAGTTTTGCTAACCCCCGAGTATTCAGGGGGTGGATGTCTGTATTTCGTCCAGGTACTTACATGTTGCTGGGGAGCGAATCACAGGATCGATACGAAGGGTGATGGAAGACGATGATACTAATCACATGAAGACCAATCGTAGAGTATTTTGGATAGTCTTGCTGGTTATTTCTCCGATGTGTTATTATCCCGATATATGGGAGCGTTAATGTATTCCAGCCCTTGCGTTGGTATGAGTTCTGGGAAAGAATCTTGTATGTAATGATGTGTGTGTTATGATAAAAGACCAAATCGGTCTAATGGTCCTTTACGTATCCATGTTGGCATGTGAAGTGATGCATTGTTTTGTATTTAGCCTGGTAGGTCCTCACGGAGAGGGTCTGCGGCACTGTAATATTCCCGTGTGGTTTGGGGATGTTACGTTAGTCAAGCCGAACGACACCACCATGTACTCATAGTGTCCATATCTTGATTGAAACGCGGTCTTGGGAATATCCTCCTCTCGAATCCTATCGTAAATCGATCTTTGAGAACACAGTCGCCCCCTGTAGTTGATCTAGTAAATCATCAATCATCGGAAGTGGGTAATGGTTCTTGATAGTGACTTTGTTTAGCTCTCTGCAATCGATACACAGGCGCATGTAGTTGTCCTTTTTCTTCACAAAAAGGGCTGGCGCACCCCATTGTGAAGTACTCGGACGGACCAGTCCCTTTTTTAGTAATTCTTTGAGTTGTAACTTTAATTCCTTCATTTCGGCTGGTGCCATCCTGTATGGTGCCTTGGAGATAGACGTCATTCCCGGCTCAAGTTTGATCGAGAGATCGACCTCCCGTCGTGGCGGAAGCCCTGGTAGTTCATTGGGAAAAACGTCTGGAAATTCAATTCACGCGGGAATGTTATCAACCGATAGCTGTGATGCGTCCTCCTGAAGAACATAACACCAGTAATACGTTTCTGGAGCGTCACAAGATACTCTTGATGTAAGGAGGCTGAGGCACCCCTTAGTACTGAAGTGTTCTCGACCCTTGATTATGTGAATGGCACCGTCACGAGTCATAATGGAAACTATCAGGTGATAGGTATCTAATATCATCATGTGCATCGTTATCCAGTCCATACCCAAAATGACATCTTCGCTATGAACTGGAAAAACTATGAGATTCGCCGTCCAGTCCTGATCATCGATTCGGATCGGAAAGTTTCGAACTTCCAAATTACCCCCAACTCTGCTACCCTCGGGAAGCTTAACAGTAAAAGATTCACAAGGTACACAAGGAAGGTTCAAACGATTAACACATTCCACAGATATAAACGAGTGCGTCGATCCAGTATCAAATAGTACATGAACAGGCTGGGAATTAATAAGAAGTGTACCTGAGACAGCATGTGCGGTCTATCCCTTAATTCGAACACGTGGGATGGCAGTGTCCCCGAAAAGGGTGCAGTGCCTCTCCCGCACCCACATCCTCTTCCGGCACCGTATGGTGGAGTTTGGTAAGGTGGA
Organism: Orobanche coerulescens; assembly: GCA_033398695.1. NCBI lineage: Eukaryota > Viridiplantae > Streptophyta > Magnoliopsida > Lamiales > Orobanchaceae > Orobanche > Orobanche coerulescens. The sequence continues at coordinate 92,260,144 of CM065814.1, forward strand.
GATCGATAGTCAGACACGGCTGGTGCCCTGGATGTCTGTACCAAACCTTGTTGACTCTGAGGAGATGGATTTGATGTAGAATTGATCCGCGAAAGGTAGCGAGACATGTGCCCACTTTTTCCGCATGAAATACACTTCGTAGCAACCTTTCGACACTAACTCATGGTATATCCAGCTATGCCACAATTGAAACAGCTCCGGCGAAGGGATCGGTCAGATGTGCCCTTCTGTTGGTATGAAACTGCTGATTTAGAGGAGAACCCAGTCCCCGAGTTCATTCTACTGGTGCTCGCAGACTGATTAGACGTCTTCTGCTTCTTTTGGTTATGCCTGGTATCAGAACTAACAATAGTACCCGCGTATGCTGTGACTACGTCCTCATATGCCCTCAGATTGTGTAGTGAAATCCAGCTGCGTAACGTTGAACATCTTCCGGCAACCGTTGTGCAAGGTGACAAATTCGTTGATCTTCATATGGAACCATCTATGAGACATAGCTTAGTTCGGTCCTATAGGCCCGACTGATTTCTGGTACCGGTAAGTTCTGTGGTCCTGCACTGAAAAAACTCTGTGCGCGAGCAGTTTGAGCTGACCTAGGGAAGTACTCGTCTCTCAACAGTTTGGAAAATTCGGTCCACCCGACTGCTCTGTCTTCCGGCTTGTAGGTCCTCTACCATTGGGCTGCAGTATCGCGGAGCTGGTTGATTCCTAGCGGAATCTTTCGGTTCCTTAAGCAACTGATTACCTCGAAAGCGGTCTCCATTTCGGAAATCCAATCGTCCACATGTTTATCTCCCGAATCGTAAAATAATGGTGGTCTAGCCTTCAGCATCTCTCCCATCCATCGGTCCTTTCCGGCGTTCTTCTCCACGTTAATAACTGGTACCCGCTCTGCTCGGTTGGCCTGATTAATTCCTACTGCAATGGCCTGGCCGAGAGTCTGAATGAAAGCCATATCCATTCCTCCGTTGTTCTGGTTCTCCACCTCCTGTTCGTTCTGATTATTGGACGGCGACTGGTTTCCGTCTGGAACAGTTTCAGCGGTGTTCCTGCCTTCCTGCTGGTTCACAGCAGAGCCCTAAGCGTCGTTCACGATTCTTCTAGCTCCACAACGTGCCATTGTGATAATTGTTCGATCTAGAGGGTCGGTTCAGTATAATTATTCTTCGAGTTCTACTGAATGCAAATATCATACCTGATTTACAAGAACATACGTGCTTCTTCCTTTGACATTCCTCGAGGAGTTACGGTCGCTTAGAGTGTTGGACTTTGAAAACCCGTAGAAATTTGAAAATGTTTGGTAAAACTTTCAACGTGGACGTAACCATCTCTGATACCATTTTCTGTAATGCCCCAAAACCCACTGGAATATTACAGTGCCGTGAACCCCGTGATGGACCCACAAGGCAAGTTTTAAAATTTAAAATAATTTCATCCATTAATAATTTATTGAAGGTAATTATTCCATGATGATAAGATTTCGAAATAGACACTTTAGAAATTAAGTTCGAGTACAAAAATATTACATCATCTTGAAATATTCGGAATTTATTCAAAGCAATGAAATAACGGGGTTTCTTTCCAACATGCTTAAGCTTGACCGGAACCTTCGGGATTGTCCTGCACATATTCAACATATTTGGCTGACACGACGAATCGTGCCAGTCAACCTAGGTCATACAATATGAACAGAAAATCATCAAATGCAAGAGATAAACTTTACAAAACAATATCAATATTTTGTTTGGCATTAGATCACAACATACCCAACATTATCTTCTCAGTCAACACATAAACTCCCAAGGTCGCAACCAAGAGTCACGGAAGTATCTACACAGGATTACTCCGGACGTGGGTACCGTTCAGGTCTTACCCCTCAAGACAGTTCTGTACAGATGTATCAACACATAAACTCCCAAGTCCGCAGCCAAGGGTCACAGAAGTATCTACACAGGATTACTCCGGACGTGGCTAAATAGAACGAACACAATTCCACAAATAGCGACACGCATTAATTATTAGAATTTAATGCAACATAGTCTGAGCAAGTTTTACTTGCCTGAGTTCCAACGAGAGTTACTCCCTTGATAAACACCCCCAATCCACTCAGGGATATTACACGCCATAGACCCTTTCCTCAAGGATCTACCAGGCTGGTAAACAACGTCGAACATCTCAACAATGCCTTTAAGGCTAAAGAAAATGACTTAGTAGACCGATTTGGTCTTTCAATAAATACATACAACTCAATACATGCCCACGCAGTGGTCGAATACAAAATGCTCCCGTACAACGGGGAAAACATATTGCAGCAGAAATAAAATATAGCTGAACCAATACAACAACGTATGGTTCCTCATGTGATTAGTATCGATCATCTTTCATCATCCTTCGTGCCGACCCTGTATTATGCTCCCAAAACCTGAATGCAAAAACAGACATCCACCCCCCGAATACTCGAGGGTTAGCAAAACTCCACTGTTTTGCTAGTGCAAGAACAAAGTGCAAAATACGAGTCATACCATTCACATTCCATGAATAACGATAACCAGGAATCCTCAAAGATCCAAACGTAACGAAAAGTACTTCCCGAGGCAAGAGTTTGGGATAAGATTCCAAAACCGAAAGATCAAAAATCAAGGGGAACAATTTATAAAACAGTTTAAAATGCCATCGAGAGTTTTAATAGAAAACAATTTAGGATTACCGAATCCTTATCTTTCCAAAATCAATAGGGGGTTACAACCCAAAGGTTTTGTTTTTACAAATGAAACCAACAACAATACACAATGTTAAAACCCACGTCATGTGTCCTCGACGGACATAAAATACACACGCACCCATGAAGTTTCACTCGTGAATCCAGGGCTCTACCATTGGACTCCCTCCGTGGCCCCGTCGAACCCTCCTGAGGTGAGCAAACACATTCACAAATCATACACACGCACTCGTGAAGTTTCACTCGTGAATCCAGGGATCTACCATTGGACTCCCTCCGTGGCTCCGTCGAACCCTCCCGAGGTGAGCAAACACATTCACAAAACATACACACGCACTCGTGAAGTTTCACTCGTGAATCCAGGGCTCTACCATTGGACTCCCTCCATGGCCCCGTCGAACCCTCCCGAGGTGAGCAAACACATTCACGCACAAGCATCGCCTAGGACCGGGACGAAGCCACAAATCCCACTCGAGGCCCCGTCGGACCCTCCCGAGCTGGCTAGCGAAACAATCAAGCACACACGTCGCCAAGGACCGGGACGAAGCCACAAATCCCACTCGAGGCCTCGAAGGACCCTCCCGAGCTGGCTAGCGAAAAAATCATGTACAAATAACATATCACACCAAGGATATCCAAACAATTCACCCAGAGGCATCAAACACTTAGCAAAACACCACGTCAAACCATAACGCACCGAAAAGAGATAATATGTGTATATATATTATCAAAGCATAAGAACCTCAACAACAACAACAACAACAACAACAAGCGAATTCATTAGGTTCACTTAATTATTCACGGGGCACAATATTCACAAAACACACGCGTTTTGAAAGTGAGCCCTTAACGAGGCTAAACTGAATCTTTTGAAAGTTCAAATCAAACGATCAAACAAACACATAGAGACGATCACTAATTATCATATCCACAAAACAAGAATTGTATGGACAAGGTACTTGCCTAGGAACCACAATCACAACAAGACGACGGATGGAATGCGGTTGAACAACCCCGAACTCCTGAACACTATCAAGAACGCGATAGCACTGAAATTACTACGGGAAAACACCACATGAATAATCAATCACCAACGAAATTCAACATCGGAATCATCGAGCACCTATAATCCTCCGTAAGGAACATTAAAACATGATTACGATGAGAATCAAGGCCAAAAACAATGGAAATCCCAACAAACTATCAAAGGGAACTCATTCGAACATTTAATCGAACATTAAATGTTCAAGGCCCTTCAAGAACAAAGAAATCACCCCTCGGGTCGAACGAACCAAAGATACGAGTATCCAATCCATAGAACAAGTTCAAAACAACGTTTATACAACAATTAATTGATCAAAAACGGATTAGAATCGAAATCAAAAGGAAAATCCCAAAAATCTTCAAAAACAAGGGTTCAAGCCAAAATACCTTGATTCGGACGAAGAACACGGATTAGATGATGTTAATATTCATGATTCAAGCTTCCCAACTGATGTATTACTGATCTCCGATCAAAACCATCGATTTCTATCGAAGGATCGCGAAAAACGAAGAAGAAAAGTGGAAATGGCCGAGTGACCCGTGCCCTAGGCCTTAAATAGGCCGAGACCTACCGGATGCTTACATACGTAACCGGCCATGGCCGAACTCACTGCCCAGAAATGCCGGCAGCATTACGTACGTAACCGGCCGGGCCTTACGTACATAACCAGCCTTACGTACGTAACTTCGGGGCCCTTCCGGCCGTAACTCGGCCAGGGCTGGCCTGGGCCCCAACATGCCCGGCCATGACTCGGCCGTGGCCAACTCCGACGACCCGGACGACCCCGAAACCCGAACCTGAATATGAATCGAAGATACGGTTACGAAGTACTCGCAAAGATGAATCCGAGCATTAAGAGAACACATGATTCCGACCACCCGAAGGCTCGAAATTCGACAACAGAAGTAATTACCCCAAACTTTGGGAAATTACAAAAATGGCCCAAAATATCCGAAATACACGATACACGATCGAAACACCAAACCAAAACTCGCAACATAAATAATAACATTAAATGAACTTACAAGAAACTCGAAACAATAGTTTCGGACGAGATTCGCAAGAATCGAACTCAAGTGCGGAAAGTCGCTAAATGCACGGAACTCAATAAAACGACACCGAAATGAACTCGGACGTCGAAAAGTGCAGAATTAAACATTCTCAGAATGACGAAACGGTCAGAAGCGAGTCGTCAAAATGGACTTCTGCGAAAAAAAGAAAATTACCGGAAATCAAAAATCGCGGATATTACAGGCTCGAACGACCACACCCGAGAGTTCAACCTATTACATATTCGTCGATTAATACCTTATGGTGATAATGACGATTAGCGACAATTTCCCTGTCCCGATAGGATTCTAAACCTAGTTCATTCATGACATTGAAACCAAAATTCCATGTTTCAACCACAATGCGAATTACTTAATTCCTCGGTCCGCCGATTTACAATTTATCATCTCGTTAAACAATAATGTTCGAGTATAACATTTTTACATTACGACCACGACCTATAGCCACCGTAATTTCATTACTTACTCAAATTCGAATTTTTAGAATAGAACGACTAAGAACAAATCTCCCAAAATCCTAATGTATTCGATAACCTATCCAATTCGATAATCGTTATTTAATTCACTAAGGAATTACCAACGAGTTTTAAATGCGATAAACAGATTATAATCGCAATCCATAACAAGACGATTCTATGGTGTTGGTGATTTACAAGTTCGATTATGAGTTTTATAATTCAACTACGAGTACTACTACAATCCATACTAGCTTGATAGGTTTCGAGTAACAATTGTGATTGGCTTTTACCAGTCCGATCATTATAAAAAGTTCTAAACTACCCAAGGCATCCGAAATCTAGTACGAATCATCTAACAACACTGAGATGAATTTAAGATTCTATAAACTTACCTTACTTGACAAGAAACGAAGAAGAACGACGAAGGACGATGAAGAACGGAAGGACAACACCTTCAAACCTTCTCCGGAGCTTTACCAATCCGCCCTACTACGATAATACACGACTAGGAAGACTCAAAATTCAATTTGGGGGGTTGGAGGATGATTTTTGGATGAGAAAAAGTGTTCAAGGGTCGGAGGAAATGAATGAGGAAATGTCATTATATAACATCAGGCCAGTATTACGTACGTAATGCCTAAAGTTTTACGTGCGTAACCATCGTTAAGTACGTTACCGCCTATGGGCTAACGTACGTGAGTTTTCTCAGAAGCTACTGCCCGAAATGTCATGGTCCATTACGTACGTAATGTGTGGCTGAAGTACGTACGTAATGATCAATTGACTAGCAGTCGTTGTCGCGCCGAAAGTTGCCATGACCACGCGGGATCGAGAATCTCGTCCGAAGACTGCATTACATACGTAAAGTCTAAGCTTTAACATACATAATGCTATAAAAATAGCGTACGTAGTACTGCTTGAGTAACGGACGTAATGTTCGCTCAATACACTAAGTTATTAAATTACGTTTCATCCTTATAAAATGACTTCCCTTTAGACTCATCCAACAATTTCTTGGGGAACAAGACGTTGGCCACCATCATATTCGCACCAATAATTGCTCAACGACATCAAGGTAAGTCATCGACATATTATCAACATCAGGAAATCACATCACAACACAATTAAGTACTTTCAAGAATTTACATGCCACAACACGATCTAAACATAATACGTATAAAAGTAAAAGCATCACGATGGGGCACATTATTTAATTATTAAAACGAGGCACAAGGTTTTAAACAGCATGGAATACTCGTGGTATTACAATTAATGAGTACTAAAATAAATACTTACATGTGTTTACTCGGGTCGTATTGCATTTCATTTTATGGACTTTCTCGATTAATGAGTACTAAAATAAATACTTGTCTGTGTAGGAGTGATATGGGGTTGATGAAGACTTTGTGGAGTTCATTCCAAACTTGTTAAGCAACCCATTGTATTTATCGTTGTTGTTAAATATACATGTATGCAACTGTTTGACCTTGAACCCTAGATGTTGGTCCCCATAATGATGAAGATTATTCTTGCTATACCAAATACGAGTCTTTTCTAGCGCACTTTGTCCTTACTCACGCGCACCCTGAGAAACTTTTACTGGGATCACCCATATCATAACTACTCCAAGCCAAGCACACTTAACTTTGGAGTTTCTATGAGATGGCTACTGTTGGTCCCTTTTCTGAAGTATACTCGATACAGCTTGGGAAATGTTTAAGCAACAGGCTGTATGATTTTCGAATCTGAGTGCGTAGCGGAAGTCTTTAATATAGTAAGTTGCCGTCGATACAGCAACTCGGTCTATTCTCCTGTAAGCTTGGTGCGTACAGGGTTTTGCAGTGTATACTTGTATAAATCACAGTTATGAAAACAGTAACGGCGAAAGGTAAATAACACAGTATTTAAGTGGTTCGAGGTAAACCCCTCTACGTCCACTGGTCCTCCACACAGGAGTAAAACGTTTATTATAAATACTGCGTACACAACTATGTATTTATAATCAAACCTATCCTTGTATCGTTCACACAGATTGATACAAAGAATGTCGCTTTCAACCGTTCATACAGATTGGTTAAAGCTTCCTTCTTGACTAGCTTCTTCACACACAGTTCCAAAGCTTCGTCCTCTTATTCGTCCCACACAGTCGAATAACTTGTTGAGTTCACACAGAGCTCGCTTTTACACAAAGGTAAAAGGTAGGTAACTGTGTTAGAACAATGACTTTGAAGTATGAAGTTCTTGAGTGATGATGACTGTTCTTGATGTTGAGCACTGTATATCTCTTTTGATCGATTTGCAGAAAGATTCTGGAGATATGTTTTGCTCTGATGTATATATTGATAGCTTCTTAACTTGGTAACTTCAGTATGAATATATGTATTGATCTTCAACGCTCTTATGAGATATATATAGTTTTCTGAATATTATATCCGTTGAGATAGATCCGTTGGGCGAGATTTGATAGTTGACTTGAATAGACAAGGATCCGGATATTGCGGGATTTGAAGATCTCTGACAGCTTCAGTATTTAAATACTTTATCCTTTCAGTATTTAAATACTTCTTTATCAAACAGTACTTGACTTTAGTGAATACTAAAGATTCCTTTTCAAACGGTCTTCAGTCCTGATCCGATGTGAATGCTGTATCCACTTGTGCTGTAGGCATAATGGAGTAGTCAGGCGCTGTATGGAAGGGTGTTGTATTGAGGTTTCGAGACAGCTTCCATACTTGGTGCTTACTTAGACTTTGTTGCTGTATCTTGGTGGCGCGAGAGCTTGCTGTATGCTGGTGCTATGATAAGGTCTTCGATACAGGATTGCAACTTCAACCGGCTTTCGAAATAGGGCTTGCTGTATCAAGCTTTGATGTTTGGTAATTATCAAAACAACATTATTTTTCCCAACAATTTCCCCCTTTTTGATAATTTCCAAATCTTCTTGATGATACCAAAACCTTTTTAAGATAAAACAATTTCTCCATCTTTTTCGATAGCCACTTGAGCAGACTTCTTGATCTTCTGTACGAATGATCTGGTCTTCAGCACTTAGTCTAAAAGAAATGTGAACTGCTCGCAGGCAAATTCTAAAATGATAGCATCTAATAGGGAAGAGTGTTACATCTTAAACTTATGATTGGCGCGTAGGCACAATCTTACATTAGTAATCTAGTTGAGTACAACTTAATCTATGAACTGTTCGTAGACGAGTTCTTACAGCAATAATAAGCTAAAATTTATCAATCATAATTGATGTCATATGGTGAAAATATTGTATCCGCGAATAATATAGTGTTCCCCCTTAAAAGGTACATACAGGATTCAATTCTTATATTAATGTTAGGATTAACACTGTATTCATGGGTCGTACTGTATTCCCCCTTAATTAATGCACACGTCAGCTGTAGGAAGGTTTCATGCCTTCTTAGTCCTACAGTGCTGTCTTGACTGTTCTGAGTGTACAGTTAATTAATGGTAGATACTGTATTCTTGGGTCTTACAGCATTCCCCCTTTCTTAATGAATAAAAGCATAAAAACTTACAGGGTTTTCTGGCTGTAGTGTTTCCCGATAGTGCCTTTCGGTACCCAAATTTGCCGGGCAACAATTTGTTTGTTATAGGCTACTTTTGGTCCATTATATCGATATCTACGTGGGGCAGGCACGTAGTCGTTGTAATCATTATAATGCATGAAAAATCGAGAATTATAGTTATTATTCCAGTACGATTGTCGTCTCGGGGTGGAGCCATTTTCTTTGGCCTAACAGCTTGCCTTATGGGTCTCCAGTTGGATTCCCAACGATGTTGTTGATACTGCGCGGACGCCTGCTTTCTTGATGGATATCGGGGCTCTTGTATCCGATTACTGGCGCGCTGCATCGAGAGTACCTTCAGACGGGCCTTTGTTGGTTGGATACAGCCTTCTTCCTGAATGACTGCTGGCGTTTATGATATGCTTGTGGAGCATGCTGTCGAGTACGCCTTCTGAGTGGTTGTTGGTTCCACTGTCTCGAATAATAGAGTTGCGGGGGCGGAATGACAGCTTTTGCTGTTCGCGGTGCAACAGGTTCCTTCACAGAACTCGGAACTTCTTTCGATACAGGAATGGATTCCTCACTCCTGACGAATACCGTACTAGATTTTTCTTTGTTGGAGAACGAGTTGTACCCTAAGCTACGTTTATCATGAGCATGTTGCCCAGTGCTTAGGATCTCTTCCATTCTTTTAGAGGATTTCTCGAAAGATTTCAAGATTGTCTCTAATTCTCCTTCGAGAGATTTTACTTTGGCTTCGAGTAGAGCCAAATCATTTGTCTTGCTTTCAAGATGAGACTTAGTCTCATTTAGATTATGAGCAAGTTGATGATTGCTCTCCATGAGTTTTTCTAAATTGACTTTGCTGTTTTCGCAATCAGCTGACATATTTTCGTAATTATTCTTCAGCAAGTCATTTTCTTCTTTCAGCTCTAAGTTAGAAATTTCAAGCTGTATGTTTTCTCCTTTCAATATCTCATGGTCCGTTTGTATGTTATTAAATTCATTCAACATGTTTTCAAAAGTATGAGATGCATTTATAGGAATAGTTGAGGTGGAGCTTACCTCATCATCATCGCCGTCTTCATTTTCTTCTTTAACTTCGGCCATAGAGCACACATAGGCTCTATCCTATAGCTCATCATCAGACGAGTCACTATCAGTGACCACCTGAAGACATTCTTCGGTCTTTGTTGATGCGGGCGGAGCTTTTGATTCTCCAATGAAGGCTTTGAGTTTGTTCTTCATCCTGTTTCTCCATTCATCAAACTCGTTAATGTGAAACATAGATATCTTATTAGTCATAAAGGTATCCATATTAGAGGATGGAAATTACAAAGACTGTTTTCGAAAATAAGTGTTTTTAAGGATCTAATTCAGTTAAAAATACGACTGATTCTTTTTAGAATCAACCGCTCTGATACCAATTGTTGGTCCCTTTTCTGAAGTATACTCGATACAGCTTGGGAAATGTTTAAGCAACAGGCTGTATGATTTTCGAATCTGAGTGCGTAGCGGAAGTCTTTAATATAGTAAGTTGCCGTCGATACAGCAACTCGGTCTATTCTCCTGTTAGCTTGGTGCGTACAGGGTTTTGCAGTGTATACTTGTATAAATCACAGTTATGAAAATAGTAACGGCAAAAGGTAAATAACACAGTATTTAAGTGGTTCGATGTAAACCCCTCTACGTCCACTGGTCCTCCACACAGGAGTAAAACGTTTATTATAAATACTGCGTACACAACTATGTATTTATAATCAAACCTATCCTTGTATCGTTCACACAGATTGATACAAAGAATGTCGCTTTCAACCGTTCACACAGATTGGTTAAAGCTTCCTTCTTGACTAGCTTCTTCACACACAGTTCCAAAGCTTCATCCTCTTATTCGTCCCACACAGGTCAGAATAACTTGTTGAGTTCACACAGAGCTCAGTTTTTACACAAAGGTAAAAAGGTAGGTAACCAGGTTAGAACAGCAGCTTTGAAGTATGAAGTTCTTGAGCTGATGATGACTGTTCTTGATGTTGAGCACTGTATATCTCTTTTGATCTGATTTGCAGAAAGATTCTGGAGATATGTTTTGCTCTGATGTATATATTGATAGCTTCTTAACTTGGTAACTTCAGTATGAATATATGTATTGATCTTCAACGCTCTTATGAGATATATATAGTTTTCTGAATATTATATCCGTTGAGATAGATCCGTTGGGCGAGATTTGATAGTTGACTTGAATAGACAAGGATCCGGATATTGCGGGATTTGAAGATCTCTGACAGCTTCAGTATTTAAATACTTTATCCTTTCAGTATTTAAATACTTCTTTATCAAACGGTACTTGACTTTAGTGAATACTAAAGATTCCTTTTCAAACGGTCTTCAGTCCTGATCCGATGTGAATGCTGTATCCACTTATGCTGTAGGCATAATGGAGTAGTCAGGCGTTGTATGGAAGGGTGCTGTATTGAGGTTTCGAGACAGCTTCCATACTTGGTGCTTACTTAGACTTTGTTGCTGTATCTTGGTGGTGCGAGAGCTTGCTGTATGCTAGCGCTATGATAAGGTCTTCGATACAGGATTGCAACTTCAACCGGCTTTCGATACAGGGCTTGCTGTATCAAGCTTTGATGTTTGGTAATTATCAAAACAACATTATTTTTCCCAACAGCTACCATAAAAGAAGATGTATCTTATTGGTATGAGTAGTCTAAATCAATTCATTTAACCACTTCCTAGTACAGATCTCATGGATCGAATCACAAGCTGCGCCTCACCCATTTTTATGCACATGCAGGCAGGATGCTGTACAGGAGCCCAACAGTCCCCCTCCCAGTACCTGCAAGCATCTCAGTCCTAGAGTTTGTAAACCTCAACAAACTAAATTTGATCACACTGCCCTCTAGGGGCTAAATTTATTAACACAGTCCTCTAACACTTGATATCAGCATATGTTCCAGCTCTGTTTACTTCCGCTGCGCTAGTATCTCAGTTCCAGCATACTAGATTTGATCACACATCCCTCCAGCACCTGAAAACCTCCACTATTCCAGCATCTCAATTCCAGCCAAGTGGTAACTTCTGTTGCATACCAGCCTCTCAGTTCCAAAGCTCTGGCAGCCTCCACTATAGCATACTTTACGGGAATTCTTACATGTGACCCGCTCTAATACCAATTATTGGTCCCCAAAATGATGAAGACTATCCTCACTGTACTAACACGAGCCTTTTCTAGCGCGCTTTGTCCTCACTCACGCGCCCTGAGAAAATGAACCAGAGGGTCACCCATCTCATAACTACTCCAGGCCAACCACACTTAACTTTGGAGTTTCTATGAGATAGTTACGAGAAAATAAGATGCATCTTGTTGGCATGAGTAATCCAAATCAATCAATTTAACCACTTCATAATACAAATCTAGCGGGTCAAATCGCAAGCTGCGCCTTATGCATTTTGACCCCATGCAGGCAGGATACGGGACCGAAGCCCAACACTAGGAAATATCTTTCTCCTATCATACTCATTTCAAGTTTATTTTAGATGAGATGAGAAAACATCTTACACATATCTTGGTTAGTAGAACCGAATATAATATCATCGACATACATTTGACCCATAAGAAGGTTATCTCCTTCTTGTATTTTGAAGAGTGTTTGGTCGACACCACCTTTCTCGAAATCATTGTTGATGACATCCCGTGACAGAGTCTCGTACTAGGCTCTTGGAGCCTGCTTAAGTCCATACAGTGCTTTTCTAAGCATGTAGACTAGATCTCCGCTCTTAGTGCTTTCAAACCTTGGGGGTTACTCGACATAAACTTCTTCAGCTAGATCTCCATTTAAGAATGCACTCTTAACATCCATTTGATATACAATGTACTAGGAAGATCCTGATAGCTTCTAGTCTGATACAAAACCCATAAAGTGCCATATCCACTTTCTCTACTGTAACACCCCCAAACCATTTGGGAATATTACAGTGCCGCAGACCCTCTCCGTGAGGATCTACCAGGCTAAATACAGAAAAACACGATAAACGATACATGCCAACATGGATAAAGCCGAACCATTAGACCAATTTGGTCTTTTACCACAACACAACACATTAAACATACATAACTCATACTCACGCAGGGGTTGGAATACATCAACATACCCATAAAATGGGAAGGCTACACAACGGAGAGCCAAACAATGAGACTCTACCAATAATACTCAATGAATGGTCATCATGTGATTAGTATCGTCGTCTTCCATCATCCTTCTTACCGATCCTATGATTAGCTCGCCAGCAACCTGCAAGTACCTGGACATAATACCGGCATCCACCCCCAGAATACTCGGGGTTAGCAAAACTCCATTGTTTTTCTAGTGCAAGTATAAAATGCAAATACAAGCCATACTTATCATACTCCAGTACACAATAATCGTAAACATACTCCCCGAGATAAGTCACTTGATCAAAACAATTCAAATCATGAAAGATGGGGATGGAACCCATATACATCTAACAAAAACCTTTAAGATCTCGAGAGTTTTGAAAACGTTTGGGAATAAAGAATTTCCAAGACTTCGAAACCATTTAGGGACACAGCCTAAAATTCATTTTCCCAAAATACAATTATGATAACAACACACGGGGTCCACGACCCAATCATACCATTACGGTCACAAAGCACGGGGTCCACGACCCGATCATATCATAACAACGTGTTTCCAATGATTACTCATGTCCCGTGCTAACAACCCACGGACCTCAGATGCTCCCGCGGAACATACCCGAGTGAAATAACCCGATGGGAAACCATACCAAATCACATGTCACTGTAACAACAGTCACGTGACCACAATCATATATATGTTCATAGTTATCCCGGCATCGCACTAACAAGCTACGAACCTCGGATGCTCCTGCAGAACATAACCGATTGGACAACCCATGACACGTACATCATATAACCAAATCATAACCATAAGTTATCCCGACAATGCACTAACAAGATACGAACCTCGGAGTCCCCACAAGACATACCCGGATTGGATAACCCACAAGTTATCCCAACATCGGGCTAGCAAGCCACGAACCTCGGAGTCCCTGCAAGACATACCCGATGGATAACCCTACGGTCCCACTCGACCCATACTAGCAAGCATGAATCCTGGATATTCAACAATCTTACCCGGTGGCACATCACTTACAACAATCACACAACAATAGGCACACACCAAGCCAAACAACACTAAGCATCACAACCTCATTTCAAAGGAGTGACAACCAATATCACAACATGCCACATTCTCACCGAACAAATACACGTATCGATACACAATCCTCGGCAAACCATCATGGTATATTATACTCACGAAATATGTTTATAATGTCTTCCAACGTACAACACATACTCACATAATTCGAATACACATTTATTCACGAAGCATACGAGTTATCTCGAAGAAAATCCTTTTTATCGAGAATATACCGATCCTTTTAAAGTTCATTAAAGCATTCAAGTTCCACATATAATCCATTTCCAACTATCACGTCTACGAAACACGAAGTGTATGGGCATGATATTTTCCTCAAAACTACGAGCAACCAAACAACGAACGGATGAGGTTGAGCAGTCCTCGAGCTTCTAAAATGACCAAGAACTCAATAACTCCACGGGGACTATGAAAATAACACCAACACGGATCAATAACACTAATCGGAATCCGAATCGATCCTAAAAACAACAAGGATCTAAGTGTTCTCAAGGAAATCAAGAATCATCGCTCCGGGTGATAAAAATCGATAAACGAGTTACAAAAATCTGATGATCACAACCAGGACAACAATATTATACAACCGATCGGATGAGATCGGGTAAGAGTCACGAAACAAAGGAAAACCCCAAATATTTCTCAACTAGAGTTCTAAGAGAAAATACTTTGATCCGAAATGAAAACCAGTTAGATGATGATATTAACATGAAGGAAACTCACCAAGATGATGTTTGAAGATGAAGGTCGCTCCTGATCTTCCTCAGAGACTATCCCGACGACCGGAAGTGAAAAGGAGAGAAAAATAAAGAAAAATGAGAAAGGAAGCCTGTTGTCCAGTATTTATACTAGACAGTTATTAGCGTGCGCTAAACACCCTGCAATAGCGCGCGCTAACGGGGTCAACGTCCCAGAACACTCCGCCCGCAACACGGTTAGCGTGCGCTAGCCAATATGCCTAGCGTGCGCTAACGAGTCACGAATCTAGTCCAGTAGCTCCTGGACAGATCAACACCTACCAGGTAGCGTGCACTAGAAAGAATAATTAGCGTGCGCTAAGCAGTCGATAGCATGCGTTAGCTACCAACCTTAGAGTGCGCTAACGATATTCTAGTTCCAATCCAGTAGCTCCTGGACTGCCAGTTAGCATGCGCTACACACCCGGTAGCGTGCGCTAACAATGGCACAGTAGCGCGCGCTACACCACAAGCGGTAGCGTGCGCTACACTGAAATGAGTCAAAAACTCATGCAATGATCTGGAACGGAAATCAAACACGTGTCAACTCATGACACGACCATACGTGGCACAACAATCCAAAGACATGGACAACGCCAATCCGATAACCCGCAGGAAAAACTCAACAAAACTGGAATGAAGATTTCGGGTATTACATTCTACCTCTCTAAAAAGAAGTTTTGGCCCCGAAACTTAAAACATAAAATGATCAGTGCAAACCAATCTCCTACAACACATGTTATCCATTGCTAATGACCTGCAATGAATCGCATGCAGCACATGGCTGCTAACATCCATATCGCTACGCCAGAACGATAACAAAACGCAACGAACAACTGGTTGACCAAACCGAACAGTACGTCAGTCAGAACGCAAGCTAAACGCTGAGCAAATACAAAATTCCACCACCCGAGGGTCGGAAGATCGACAACGATGCTAATTTCCCAAACTTAAAGAAATTACGAAGTGATCTGAATGCTCAAAAATCACGAAACGGGAGCAAAAAACATCAGACAACAAACGATCGAACCACAACGGTCGAAACAATAACGGTCGAACAATCATATTCGAGACACGGCGAACAACCAAAATCAAATAGCAACTCAGAAGTTCACACATCGACTCGAGACAATAGGTGGTCTGGTAAAGACGACAAGATATGCATTTATATAAGATTCATAGAGATGGAGCCAAATTCTAAAAAAGTCACAACGACAAACGGATTAATCCGAAATATTACCACAACTCGTTCGATCAAAAAAACAAAAGATAGGACAAGTTCAGAAAATATCAACGAACACAAACGAGTCGATAGAGTTGAAAATACAAAAGTTCAAAAATTCGATCCACTTCTAATAAAAGAATTTTATCCCCGAAATTCGAAACAACAAGGCAATGAGATAACACAACATATAACTGGTAGACTACACTGTCCGGGACTCCTTGGAGTCAATCCTGAAATTAGTGCTCACGTTTGAGCCTCATAAGACTCAGTGACTAACTCACATCACTGAACCCGGTGTCCCACGAGTCCACACTTGTAACACGTTACTGGCGGAGAAGGACAATGTGCACGAACATGCCCCGACACATTACAGTTGAAACACCTCATGGATTTTCCAGGAGTCAAAGCTGACGATTTGGAACTCTCAGTCCCACACATCGAGCGATGGAGCTTCACAGCAGAAACACTACGATGTTACAATCCGGTAACACCAACTCCTGTACTATCTATAAGGTCAACGGACATCTTCTGTTTCTTCGACTCGGGCACATGCTCTGATGATAACGAAGCTAGCTCGTAGGATAAAGCTCGATCTTGGTAATCTCTCAGCGAAGTGCAAGTAAGTCCCGACATATACAGGTGAATCTCCAGTTTCACCCGTCTGTCAAAATGAAGGATCTTCTCTTCTTCGGTCCTCACCTGATCTCGCACATAACTGAGTTTTTTGCTGTAGTCGATGATGGCCTGTGATACTGATATATCTTGCGGTTCTGCCAAATAAAATTACGAATTCGCTGTTCTCTAATCGGTTTCGGACAGAACTCAGCTTCCATAAATGCCTGGAACTCCGCCCACGTGACATCACGATCACGAGGTTTAACAACTTCCCACCAATTAAGCAGCATCTCTATCAATGAGGTACTGAGCGATAGGCACCTTCCATTCCTCTGGACAATCGACGAAGTCGAATATCTTTCCCAATTGGAAAATCCAACCATCCCAGCCCAATGCATCCGCAGCACCAGCGAATCGAGGGAGATTCATACGAACTACCTCTCGAAGCCATTGATTTACACCGATGTTCCGAGTCGAATCAGTGTTGCATTGAACAGCTATTGAACAGCCTGGGCCAACTGAGTCATCTGTGCTGCTTCTTGTTGCAATATAGTAGCAACACCAATACCAATATCATTCCCGAAAATATTCTCTCGATTCTGCATCTGATCCCCGTGGCCATCAGTACCACGGTTATGACCACGACCTCTGCCCATACTAACAAGCAACAACCTAACGCAATGAAAAACACATAATTACTTATAGAATCCACTCATAGATGATCGACTTCAAGGATTAGTCCAGACGCCAGAAATGCAGTCCCATGACTTTGCCCAGTCAGAAAGCGCGCTCCACAACAAAAGATGGCGTGCGCTAACTGTGTAAGTTTGGCAACACAATCATACTCACCTACCAACGGTACTAGACCAGAGGTTACAAATAAACAGTAGCGTACAAATTCAAACGCCAACAATTCGCATAATTATAACCTTACACAAATAATCATCAGGAATTAATTAACATTCAAACCGAAATCCCATCTCTTGGTCAAGAAAACTATTTCAACAAGTGCATACCGAACGACTCAGCGTTCAAACCACTACTTTAATCACAACTTGGAGCACTATAGCTGAAATGACGATAACATCATTACCACGTACCTTTTTAACGAAATGCATGGAACCGAAAAGTTAAAAGTGAGAGTCATGTTTCAAGTAAGTTTTTGGTAGACCTCATTTGAGTTTTAAAAATCAAATTTTTGAAAACTTGCAATACAAAAATGGATATAAAATATAAACAGTTTGAATTTTCAAAATTTTCGGCCTCGAGGTCATCACACGAAAATCAAACTTTTCCTTTCTTGAAGGATGTTTTAAAATTAAATTTACGTGACTTCCCAAAACATTCAAAACTTTTAAGTATCACGTTGATAAACCTTCTTAGTGTAACCGCACCCAAACATTTCTCATGTAAAAACGATTTATACAAGGACACATATATATACATATATACATATACACCAGCCCATTACAAAAATCAAACAAACATAGAGTACGTGTTCACGATTCACATTTAACTCCTCATCATAACACAAATATCACACAAGCTCGTATAAAACGAGACACAACATATAGTGGGGAGACTTACATCCACAGATCGCACGAAGATGATGGCTGCAGCTCGATACTAATCACGACCGACATTACAGACGACGTGCCGCGACACGACTCAGTCAAACAAAAAAATCTGATAAGACAAGACTCGACAACACACAACTCGACCCGACAGCCTTGGTTTCCGCAACCTAAGCTCCGATACCATACTGTAACACCCCCAAACCATTTGGGAATATTACAGCGCCGCAGACCCTCTCCGTGAGGATCTACCAGGCTAAATACAGAAAAACACGATAAACAATATATGCCAACATGGCTAAAGACGAACCATTAGACCGATTTGGTCTTTTACCACAACACAACACATTAAACATACATAACTCATACTCACGCAGGGGTTAGAATACATCAACATACCCATAAAATGGGAAGGCTACACAACGGATGTAAACAATGAGACTCTACCAAAAATACTCAATGAATGATCATCATGTGATTAGTATCGTTGTCTTCCATCATTCTTCGTACCGATCCTGTGATTAGGCGCCCTGAATCTGTAGTGTATATATATATATATATATATATTATGTGCAACAATCCACCTTTTCTCTCTCTCTCTCTCTCTCTCTATATATATATATATATATAATTATCTCGGCACCCTTATAAATGCACAATTTTAACTATTAATATCTGTAATTATTTATTTCATCAAAATTTGAATTTTGAAGGTATATAACGAGGCGAATCTAACCAAATCTCAAATGACTATAAATAGCAAAAAAATGGTGGTGATAAATTCTGATTTTTCTAGTCAGAATGTGGTGATAATAAAAGAACAGATTAAGTATATATATGCGTGTATATATATATATATATAAACTTACATCTGTATCATCTGATTTTCCATCACCTTTGGCACCGTAATTCATCACATCAAATGTGTTTGAATCAGGGTTCGGACCCATTTTTGTTACGCATTCGAGATGATGTGGCTTAGGGGAAAGCCCCTGGATTTGTGGTCCATGAGGATGGACTTTTATGATTTAAGAACTGGTTATGCGTTCCGGCGGACGACGAGTTGAAAAACTCGATTTTGAGAGTGGCCCATGCTACCCCTTATTCTATTCATCCGGGTCTAGGGAGATGTACAAAGACTTGAAACAAAACTACTGGTGGAGTAATATGAAGCGAGAAGTCGCAAAATTTGTTTCGATATGCTTGACCTGTCAGCAAGTCAAGATAGAATATCAGCGATCGGCAGGTATGCTGAAACCGCTTCCTATTCCAGAATGGAAGTGGGAGGATATTTCAATGGACTTCATCACGAGTTTGCCGACGAGTCATCATGGCATGAATACAATTTGGGTAATTGTGGACTGTTTAACCAAGTCAGCTCATTTCCTTGAGATTAAGGATACGTGGGGTCCTGAGAGACTTGCCCAGTTATTCATCAAAGAGATCGTGAGATTGCACGGTACCCTTAAGAGTATCGTTTCTGATCGTGACAGACGATTCGTGTCACATTTTTGGAAATTCGTTCATCGTGCCATGGGAACTCAGCTAAACTTCAGCACAACTTTTCACCCTCAGTCCGACGGACAATCAGAGAGAACTATTCAGACATTGGAGGACATGTTGAGAGCATGTGTTCTCGATTGGAAAGATGATTGGGAAGCCCAACTACCGTTGATTGAGTTCACGTACAATAACAGTTGGCATGCTTCGATTAAGATGGCACCTTACGAGGCCTTATATGGTCATCGTTGTCGATCTCCCTTATGTTGGGATGACTTATCAGAATCAATCGGCAGTGAGCCTGATATGCTTATAGCCGCCCGCGAGAAGGTAACTCTGATCAGGAGTCGTTTGTTGACCGCTCAGAGTCGACAAAAATTATATGCAGATAATCATCGTCGACCATTAGAGTTCGAGGCAGGTGACCACATTTTGGTCAAAGTATCCCCGAGCCGAGGTATTTTCCGTTTTTGGAAGAGAGGAAAGTTGAGTCCGAGATTCATTGGACCATTTGAGATTTTGGATCGAGTAGGCGATATGGCTTATCGATTAGCTTTACCTCCGGCCTTGAGCCGAATTCACAACCTGTTTCACGTCTCTCAGTTGTGGAAGTAGGTTGCCGACCCATGTCACATACTTCAGTTTGATGAAATAGAGATCGTGGATGATCATACGTACGAGGAGCGTCCTGTATGAGTATTAGAGCGGCGAATCAAACAGTTGAGGAACAAGACGATTCCTTTGGTTAAGATTCAATGGTATAGACACGGAGTCGAAGAGGCTACTTGGGAAACCGAGGATAGTATGCGGGAGAGTTATCCCGAATTATTTAACCCTTAGTTTCAAGGACGAAACTCTTTTTAAGGGGGGAGAATGTAATACCCGGTTGTAAATTCATTCATTATCATTCAGTAATTTCCACTCAGTAATTTCAGTAATTTTCACTCTTTATTAATCATTCATCAATCATATTCATTCATCTGTGTTCATCATTGATGTACCTTGGATCGTATATCAGTTATTATTCATCATTCAACCTTGTTTGAGAATCGAGACGAGAATATTATAATTATCATCATATTTTTGGTTGGCTGTGTGTGAAGAGTAGCGCACACTACATACTCTTTTAGCGCATGCTAACTGAGTACTGGTAGCGCACGCTATCGGTCTTCATCAGCGCACGCTAGTGCAATTGAGGCAGACAGTCCAGAAGGCACTAGACTGAATCAGAGTATTCGTAGCGCACGTTATGAGTGGGAAATAGCGTATGCTACTTGTGCGTACTTGTAGCGCACGCTATCGGTCTTCATCAGTGCGCGCTAGCATATTGGAGGCAGACAGTCCAGTAGGTACTGGACTGAAATGGGAAATTCTTAGCGCACGCTAAGAGTGGATATAGCGTACGTTAGTTGTATTGATAGCGCATGCTAAACAATCAGTGTAGTGCGTGCTAAGGCTCGATCAGACATTGGACAGTAGGTTCTGGACTCCAGTTACTGGGTACCAACTATCAGGTAGCGCACGCTAACATTCGGTTAACGCACGTTAAGGAAAGGTGTTAACGCACGCTACCAGGTACGTAGCGCACGCTAACGAGGCAGGCAGAGTTTACTGCACTACCCAGTGAGCCCGCTAGCGCACGCTAATATCAGGAGCTAGCACACGCTAAGCTGGATTTAGTATATATTGGACAGTTTAGCCCTATTTCGTCATTTCTTCAATCTCTCTTCCTCATCCGGGCGATTTTGGGCAACTTTGGGCGTTTTGTGAAGTGTTCTTCGAGCTGCAATCAACTATCAACATCTTCAAGCTTCTAGTTCGGATTAATCAACTTTTCATCCTCTCCACCACTCCGAATCAAGGTAACTATTCTTGAATCTAGAATTTCGAGAATTGAGGGATTTCTTCCCGATCTATTCGAGTTAGCTTGCTTGTCTGTTGGAATATGTTGAATATGGATTATCTCCTTGGATACATATGTTTTCTATGGATTTGTTGGTGTATTTTTCGGAATTGTTGAGTATTTGGGGAATTATTCAAGAACCCTTGATGGTTGACTTTGGTAATTTTGGGGGTTTCCGATTAGATGTTGTCGTAATCTCGAGTTGTGCATTCCTATTGGATTATTGATGTCATTAAAGATGTTTTATTGGATTAAATCACTCGTTGGGAGGTTGGTGTTAGGTATATTTGAGATTAGTCTTAAACAATTGGGGGTTGTTTACAACATATTTGTTAGAATGCCCCAATGAGTTTGGATATTGTTGTATCGACTTTTGAGTTGGTTGTGATCGTGCTTGATTCGTATATTAAGTGGATTGTTGGTAATTGTTTTATTCAAGGTTGTTCGAGCGACCGATAATTCCACTTAGGACATTGGTTCGAGGAAGGACTTTTCTTCACCGGTATTTGGGTAAGTTAATTCTTACTCGGTTAAAAGGATACTCATTCCTTTCGTTGTTGTTCATTCATACATATAATTCATTCATCTTACGTCAATCATGTTAGGACTTGTAATTATCAAACTAATCATTCAATTCACGAGGAACAACGGTTCCAATCATTTCATTTGAAGCTATCACTCATTGCGTCATTATTTCACTTCGGTGAGTCATTTTTGACCCTTGTAAGATTTCCATTCATTGTTCTTCATCAGGGTCGCTTTTGTTCTTGTGACCTTCCAGGATTATATTGCGTTCCGGGTGGTATATGTGTGGAATTTTTAGTTGGGCAAATTAAGGTCATTGTGTTTATATGGGGATCCAGACACATTGGACTGTGCACACGGTAATCTGCCTCCGTGAGACTAATTAGGCCAAGTTTTGCGGGTGTTTATGCGGGACGCTGGGCACTCGGCAGGCTTGTGCACTTGCACATCCCATTCGTGGCGTACTATGATGCCCATCGTTCAACTTAATTTCATAACTAATTCATGTGATTATTGTATTTGTTCAACTCTTGAGGATTGTTGTTCTGTGTAACTGATCCAATTGGGGATGTTGTTTTTAAGTCATGACAAGGCAAAAGCACGGGAAGAGAACATTGACGGTGAGGAGTCCCAGTGATAGTAGTAGGGGACCACAGTCTCTCCATTTATTCTTGTGTCTTTGATGTGTAATTTCCGCTGCAGTTCCGTTTGGATTTTCATTTTATTCAGTGTTGCATATTTTATCTTCATATGAAATATACATGTATTATGTATTTCCTAGGTGTATTGTACTTGAAACTCCTTATCAGAGTAATTGATTATATAATATGGTTCGGTACTACAATTATATTATTTAATTAATTAAGTTTCATTCGCCTAGTGGGTCCCAGTTGGGGTCCACGGCACTGTAATATCCACCTAGTTTGGGGTGTTACAATAGGGATTTGGGGATTAATATTTATAGATTAATGGTAAAAATTAATAAGAACTGGAAGCAAAAAACACAGGCCGAAAAATAACAAGTAAAAGATCAAACCGAGCTGATCACGAAAGATCTGAAAATATCCAGAGGTGAAGGTGGTGAAAGAGACGAACACGAGTCGGCTCAGTCCTCCACTCTCGTATACCCACGTCCAAGGCTCAAATCAACGGCAACCAGCAGTCCTACCAAATACCAAGATCCAAGCGGTTTCACACAGAAGCATGGGAATCACAGGTAATACCCAGAACCAAGAACCCTAAACCCGAAGATACTCTCCCAGGATTTTGGAAATTTTCACTCAGAAAAAATGAACGATTCACTTAGAAAAAATCACAAAGATGTATTTGCCTCAAGAACTCTCTTTCTCAAATTTTCGGTGTGTATGAAACCTCAAAAATAGTCCCAGTATTTATAGGGATGAAACCAGAAACCACAACAACCATCATCCGAGGAAGAAGCCATCAACATTATCATTAATTGATAAGGGTTGCGTTCATATCAGAACAGATCGGGAAATAGAGGCGAGAGAGAGAGCGAGTTTAACCGAAGAAGACGAAAGTATCGGGAGAGAGGCGCAAGAAAGAACTGGGGGAGAAGTGATTAGGGTTTCGGATAAAAGGGGGGTAATATAACACATGATGGACGGATGTGATGTGTCCATCAAAAAGGGACGGTTGTGATTAATCCCAGGATTAATCTGGAAATCGGGCTTGGGCCCAGGGGTATTAATAGAGGCTGGGTTGCACATGATTTATTTATTGGGCCCGGTCACATTAATCCATTTGGGCCACAAATAACAACAGTCTTGAAGCTATTATTATTGCTTCGATGGTAATTGGCAATCATGCGTGAGAATATTTAGTATTTTTAAAATTTTTTTGTGGTTCATTGTTATCGAATACCACGTTGATTACTAAATACATGTATATACATATAATTGAGGAAGACTTATTTAATATTACGCCGTTGGATATGTTTTTGAGCATATCGAATGTTTAAAAGCATAGTAGTTGTGGGCTCCGAATCTCCGACTACATCGAGGGTTTAAAGGAAATACTTCTTGCGCTTGGGTCAACAAAATGAAAAGTGTTGTTGGAGTATGTATTGGACATTTATACACTATTCAATTAGTGTGTGTTTGATCAACTATCTGTTATGTTTCACCTTCTAGATAGACAAAGTTATAAGAATTTGGAAATTCGATTATGAAGTTTCTATATTGTTACCAACAATCAAACTTTCACAAGTATCTCATACCAATATCTAGATGATACATTTCGATATATTTGTGTTTGGGCGTGGAATTGATTTTTCACCTTAAGTTAAGAATTAATATTGTAATGCTTCAAATCATCACTATTAGACTACACAAATATTTCAAAATGTAAACTATAAGAAGCATATCTTAAGGATTAAAAATCATAATGTTTTATAGTTGATTATTTCTTTAAATTAAGTAATTATGAGACTTTTATTAATTATTCATAAGCAAATTAAATTTTCCATTGTAATTTAATTATGTTACATAATAATTGATATAATATTTTATTTTATATAGATACTAAACTTAAAAATATTCCCGTGCGCACGAATACTAGTATGAGATAATTAGGAAAAAAGTTATTTAATCAAGAATATTTATTTGTCAAATTAATTTAAATCGTATAATATATAATTCATGTCATATTTAAATCAGTCATTAATATCCATAAAAAATAGTAATTAAAATACAAAAAATCTAGAAAATAGGAAATTTGAAATGGAGAGTGTAGATAAATTAAGGGATGAGATTTAATCCGGAATATATATTTGGTCAAATTAAAGTAAATTATATAATATATAAAATTAGAATATATAAATATATTATTAGAAATTGATAATGAATTAGATTGAGATGTTAATCTCCCAATTTTAGGTTGACATAAATAAAAGATTGACTAATTAATACCATAGTTAAATTATTCATTAATATTGATATAAAATAATTAAAATACAAAAATATAGAAAATGGAAAAGTTGACATGAAGAGGAGAAAATTATCAAATTAAAGTATGTGGAATATTAGTAAAAAAGCGTCTATCTCCTGAGACCAAAACCCCACATCTCCCCATGCTTTCGTCAATTTAGTCCTCCGTCGGCGGCCGGAGTATTTGTCAGCCATCAGAGTTGACGTGGACGACACGTGGCTGACACGTGGCAAAAAAAATATATAAAAGCCTAAAAAATATAAAAAAATCTAAAAAAGGTTTAAAAAAAGATCGGAACTTAATTTTTTCTTATTTAAAAAATCTGAAAAATTAAAAAAAATGGAACTTTAGGTAATTATTTTTAATTCTGGAATATTAATATAAAAATATTAATATCTTTTATTTAAAAGTTCGAAAATAAAAAAATTAAAAGCATGTGGAATATATTTATAAACTGTTTTTTTATTTAAAGAAAACTGGAATTTTTCCATAAAATAAATAAAAATCCGAATTAACAATTTGATAATTTTCTCAAAATATTTTTTTTATTTATTTTATAGAAAATGATGTATATTAGATTTCGCATTAGCTCATGACTTGGGTATTATGAACACTTGGTTCGAGAAAAGGGACTCTCATTTGGTGACATATAGAAACGGAGGTAATGCAAGTCAGATTGATTTCTTTTTAGTAAGGAATGTTTGGAGGAAAAGTTTTACTAATTGCAAGGTGATACCCGGTGAGAGTGCTGCAACGCAGCATAGGATTGTGGTGCTTGACTTTCGAGGTAAGAGGCACTTAAGAAAGAGAAGACCACAAGTTGACCCTCGAATTATGTGGTGGAAGCTTCAAGGGGAGAGTCGACATACTTTTATGGCTAAGATTGCTGATAGTGGTATTTGGTCTGATTGCACGGAGATGGATATAGATTCGATGTGGAACTTGTTGGAGCATAACATAAAGGAAGTTGCAAAAGAAGTCCTAGGAGAATCTAAAGGAAACAGACCATCAAGTAAGGACACATCTTGGTGGAATGATGAAGTTAAGCAAGCGATAAAGACCAAACGTGAATGTTATAAGGTACTGGGTAAAGGCTCGAGCGATGAGAATTATGAGAAGTACAAGAAAGCTCGAACAGAAGCTAAAAAGGCAGTGTGAAATGCCCAATCAAAGGTCAATCAAGAATTATATGCAAGATTAGATACTAAAGAAGGAGAAAAAGATATCTATAAACTTACTCGAATGAGAGAGAAGAAGACGCGAGATATTGAAAAAGTTAAATGTGTAAAAGATACTGACCAAAAAGTTTTGGTTCAAGATAAAGAGATAAAAGAGAGATGGAGGTCATACTTTGGTACCCTATTCAATGGCCATAAAGAACAAGATATTGAGAATTTAAACATCCCCTCAAGTATGGTTAACCGAGAGTTTAAGAGAAGAATTCAAAAGAGTGAAGTGACAATTGCATTGAAGAAGATGGGGTCAAAGAAAGCAGAAGGACCAGATGGTATACCTATTGAAGTTTGGAGGTGCTTGGTGGAGAGGGGGATCAAATAGGTAACTATGCTTTTCAATAAGATTTGGAGAAGCAATAAGATGCCATCAGCATGGAGGAAAAGTATTCTCGTCCCTTTGTATAAGAACAAAGGTGATGCTCAAGATTGTTCTAATTATCGCGGAATTAAACTAATGAGTCATACCATGAAGTTGTGGGAACGAGTGATTGAACAAAGGATCAGGAAATGTATGAAGATAACAGAAAATCAGTTTGGATTTATGCCTGGAAGATCGACCATGGAATCAGTTTATCTTATCCGGCAGTTGATGGAACATTATTGAGATAAAAAGAAAGATCTGCATATGGTTTTTATTGATTTAGAGAAGGCATATGATAAAGTACAAAGAGAAGTACTTTGGTGGGCCTTAGCAAAGAAGGGTGTATCGTGGAAATATATTGACATTATAAAGGACATGTATGAGGGAGCTAGTATAAGTGTACGTACTAATGTTGGGAGGACAGAAGAATTCCCTATTACGATTGAGGTGCATCAAGGATCTGCTCTTAGTCCTTTTCTCTTTGCCATAGTCATGGACGAATTGACAAGAGAAATTCAAAATGACATTCCGTGGTGTATGATGTTCGCAGATGATATTGTGTTGATTGATGAAATGAAGGTTGGAGTGCAACAGAAATTGGAACTTTGGAGGTATACTTTGGAAGTTCGAGGCTTTAGGCTGAGCAGAAGTAAGACTGAATATATGGAGTGTAGGTTTAGCAAAAACAGTGATAGAGAGGCGGGGATGATCACATTTGATGGGAAAGTTGTTCATGGATCCACTTTCTTTCGGCATCTTGGATCTATTATCCAAAAGGATGGAGAGCTAGATGGCGATGTGGCTCACAGAATAAAGGCAGGGTGGTTGAAGTGGAAGAGTGCCACAGAGGTTTTATGTGATCCTGACATGCCTCATAGATTAAAGGGTAAATTTTACCGCACGGCAATTAGGCCTGCGCTGTTATATGGCACCGAATGTTGGGTCAGAATGTTGTCACATTCAAAAGATGAATGTGGCAGAGATGCGTATGCTACGATGGATGTGTGGTCATACAAAAAAGGATCGGCTCAGAAATGAGGTGATTAGAGAGAAGGTAAGAGTTGCGTCTATAAAAGACAAGATGATGGAGAATCGATTACAATGGTTTGGTCATGTGAGAAGAAGACCTGTTGATGCCCCAGTGAGGAGGCTAGAAAGTTGGGGAACAAGTAATGTTGTGAAAGGTAGAGGAAGACCCAAGAAAACTTGGATAAAGATGATTGAAAATGATATGCGGTTTCTTGGAATTGGAGAAAGTATGGCGATGGAGGCAAATGTGGCAGGAAAGAATACGAATGGTGGATGGAATCTGATTCTTTTTTTTTAATCTGTATTTTTATTCCTATTTTCTTTTATTCCATGTTATCTTTTAATTAATTTTTCAGGATTTTTTATTTTTTTCTTTTTTTTTTCTTTTTTTTTTAACATTCATTCTCTTTTTTATTTGCTTTTTTCTCTACTTTTTTCCCTCTTTTTTCCTTTTATGTTATTTATGTAACGATTATTGACGGTTTCAAAGTTTGATTCATGTTAGCCGACCCCAAATCATTTTGGGACTAAGGCTTAGATGTTGTTGTTGTTGTTATAGAAATTGATAATAATAATAATAATTTTCTCACTTTGATAGTATATTATTCAAAAATTTGGAACTTTAGGTAATTATTTTTAATTCTGGTATATTAATATAAAATATTAGAATTTTTTATTTATTTCTTTTTTAATTTTTAATTCTCAAAACAATTTTTTTTATTTTTTTTGCCACGTGTCAGCCACATTACCTGACATGGACCCACTATCTTTGCCATGTGTCAGCCACATGTCGTCCACGTCAGCTCCGACCGGCGACGGAGGACTAAATTGGCTAAAGCAGGGGGAGATGTGGGGTTTTTTGGTCCGCCAAAGACAGACGAGGTTTTTTGGCCAATTGATCCCACATACGGGACCAATTTGATAATTTTCTCACGTGAAGAGTGTAGAGAGATTTAAGGGATAACTTGACACAGTCCATCCATAATCATATTATATATAAGATATTTTTCTGATAAATATCAACTAATCTTATAGTAATACTTATACTTGGATACTCCCATCAGTTTTTTTACTGGATTATTAAACACCGCCCTAAATTACTAGACACCGTCCTATAATATTACCTTTTTGCCCTTAATTCATATTAAGCAGATTTGTAATCCTAATTTCTTAATACTTTTCTCTCTCGACCTATTGTAAAGATCCCACCAGCCGCCGCCACACCACTGCCGCACAGCCGCCGTCCGCCGCCGCACCGCCACCGTCCGCCGCCATGACCGGCAAAGGAAAAGCTCTGGTAACTAATTTTTTGCGTTTTACTGGTAGTTTGGCCGCGGCCGCCGTGTCGGAATGCACGACAGAGGCCGCAGCCGATATTTTGTCACAGGCGTCCGACGATGATGCCTGGCTATGGCACATGCGTCCGACGATGACGCCTGGCCATGGCACAGGCGTCCGCCGATTCCGCCTGTCCATGGCGCAGGCGTCCAGGGCGGACGCGCAGCCAGTGGTACAAATGTTCAAGTCGGACGTCCAAACCGTACACAGGTGTCCAAATCGGACGCTTTGCCGCTGGAATATGCGTCTGGGACGGACGCTTGAACCATGGTTGTGTAACACCCTAAACTAGGCGGATATTACAGTGCCGTGGACCCCCGACTAGGACCCACCAGGCGAATGAAAATTAATGAATTAACAACGTAAATGTAGTACCGAACCACATCATATTACCAAGTACTCCGATGAGGAGTCTAAGTATAATACACCCAGGAAGAATACTGAATACATGTATATTTTATGTGAAAATAAAATATACAACATTAAATGAAAATGAATATCCAAACGGAAATCTGCAGCGAAAATAAAGATGAAAAGACATGAATAACTGAAACGGACCGGGGCCCCCCTACTAGTATCACTGGGACTCCTCGCCGTCAATGTTCTCTTCCCGTGCCTTAGCCTTGCCATGATCTGAAAACAATATCCCCCAACGGGGTCAGTTACACAGAACAACAATCCTCAAGAATTGAATAAACACAATCATGATATATCTTAATTATGAAATGAAGCTGAAGAGAGGCATCATAGTACACCCGTAATGGAATGTGCACGTACACAAGACGGATGTCCGGACACACCCGCCATTGTACCTAATTAGTCTCACGGCGGTACATTACCGTGTGCACAGTCCAATGTGTCGATGAACCCAACACATGACCATCAAGTGCCCGACTAAAAATCCCACACATCCACACCCGGCTGCGCAATATGAACCCAGAAGGTCATATGAACAAGAATGACCATGAAGAATAATAATGAATAACAATCCGACAAAGTCAAGAATGACTCACTGAGATGAAATGATAGTGAAACGAATGATAGCTCAATGAAATGATTAGAACCATCTGTTGGGAAAACAAGAACCCTGTATCGAAACAGCCAGGATATCCAATCCCTGTATCGAATGGTATTTAATAAGAGGTTTTGACATATATGCCAATCCGCATACAGTAAAAGAAACTGTATCGAAGTATTGAGGCATTATCCTGTATCGAAGACCTGCCTCGAATCAGCATATAGTGAAGCCCTTCAGTACAGCAAGAAGTCTTATAAAAGACCAAGTATGGAAACTGTCTCGAGTCTCCAATACAGTTATCTTCCATACAGCTCACAACAGGACAAAGAAGGAATCTCCAGAAGTCAAGTCCCGTTGAATAAAGAAGTATTTAAATACTCAAGGATAAAGTATTTAAATACTGTCAGTCAACAGATCTTCAAATCCCGCTAAATCCGGATCGTGTTATAAATCCATTGGAACGGAATCTCACTCAAACGTATACATCTCAACGGATATATATTTCAGAGACTATATATATCACATCAAGATGCTGAAGATCAGTTACCCAAGCTATCGAAATTATTATCATAGCAAAACATATCTCCAAAGCTTACTGCAACTCAGATCAAAAGAGATATACAGTGCTCATCATCCTGAACAACACTTCATCAGCTGAAGGCTCTTAAAGTCAAAGTTGTTGTTCACCATCCGTTCTATACTTTGAACAAACCCAGATCAGCCCTGTGTGGACTGAGTAATCCGTGCTTCTCCGGAACTGTGTGTGAAGGATTTGCATTGAAGAAGACGAAGCTTCATAACTGGGTGTGAAGAAGCAAGTCAAAGCATTAGCTCATAACCAATCTGTGTGAACGGTTCAAGCTAAGATCTTTATATCAATCTGTGTGAACGATATATTGATTGTGTGTTGTTATAATTACGTAGTTGTGTATGTAGTAATTATAATAAACTTTTACTCCTGTGTGGAGGACCAGTGGACGTAGAGGGGTTTACTTCGAACCACTTTAATTACTGTGTTATTTACCTTTAGTTTTTACTGTTTTAATTACTGTGATTAATTAAGTATACACTATACATTTAGTTGCTGTATCCACAGCGACCTACTGTATTTAAGACTTCCGCTACGCACTCAGATTTAAAATCAGTACAGTTTGTTGTTTAAACTATTTCCCAAACTGTATCCAGTATACTTAGTGACCAACAAGTGGTATCGGAGCGGTTGATTCTAAAAAGAATCAGTCGTATTTTTTTTAACCGAATCAGATCCAAAATCACCTATTTTCAAAAACAGTCTCTTTCATTTCTGTATTATCACATGGATACCTCTATGATCAACAAAGTGCCTATGTTCTCTATTAACGAATTTGATGATTGGAGAATTAGGATGGAGGCTCATCTTGCAGCAATGCACGAATGGTCCTATCAAGATCATGAAGGTAAACACGGCCGCAAGGATTGAAGGCCAAGACCATGCTGAGATGCTCGAAAAGGATCGCGAGCAATGGACCACAGATGAAAGAAAGCAAGCTAACCTTGACAATGTGGCTAAGAACGCGTTATTTGTCACTCTTGACAAAGGCACGTTCTCAAAGGTAAGGAGATGCAAAACAGCCAAAGAAATCTGGGATAAACTCAAGTTGATTTGTGAGGGAACTGAACTCTCAAAAGAAAACAAGATTTCAAAACTGACTCAACAATTTGAATCTTTCGAAATGAAACCAACTGAGACACTTGAGGAACTTGACCTCAGATTCACTGGTATTGTTGGTGAACTTGAAGCGTTGGGCAAAATTTATACCCAAAAGGAGAAGAATTTAAAAATTTTCAGATCTCTCCGAGCCCGATGGGACATTAAGACCACAGCTATGCGTGTATCTTGCAATCTTAATGAAATATCTACTTTTGATCGCTTCTCTGACCTCAAAGCTTTTGAGTATGATATTGACAGAAGAGAGAAAGCTGAAGAATCTCCTTCAAAGGTCACAGCACTAGCCGCTGTATCGAATCGTCGACACAGCATGCCCAGCTCATCGAAGCCTAGTCACAAGAATGCTGACAGTGACGACGACATCCTGTCTCAAGATGAAATGGCGCTTCTCATGCACAAATTCAAAAAGTTCATCAAACAGTCTGGAAAGACTCCCTACAGGCCCAAACCTGTCCACAAGGTAAGTACCGAAACATCATCTGGTGATGCTAACCTGTGCTATAATTGCAGGAAACCAGGGCATTATGCAAATAAATGTCCTCATCCTAAAGTCCAAAGGTTGCCTGAGGCCGAACAACAAGAGAGAGATGAAAGAAGACGTGCTTGGAAAGACAAGCTAAAGGCCCTGATTGGAGAATCAGAAGCCTCCCCCACACCATCCAAATCAGCAGAATGTCTTCAGGTGGTCACTGAAAGTGATTCATCTGACGATGAGTTCGATGATAAAGCATATATGTGCTTTATGGCCAAAGACATTCCAGAAGGTGAAGACAGTGACGATGAGGTAAGCTCAACCTCAGCTATTCCGTCAAATGCATCTCATACTTTTGAAAACATGATGAATGAATTTAAAAACATTCAAAAGGCCCATGAGACATTGAAAACTGAGAATATACAGCTTCAATTAACTAATTTAGAGCTGAAAGATGAAAATGACTTGTCAAGATAAATTATGAAAATATGTCTCTTGGTATGAAACCAAGCAAAGTCGATTTTGAAAAACTCATGGAGAGCAATCATCAACTTGCTCATGAACTAAGTGAGGTTAAAACTCACAACGAGAGCAAGACAAATGATTTAGTTCTACTTCAAGCCAAAATCACAACTCTCGAAAAGCGAGAAATTGAACTTGAGACCACTCTGAAATCGTTCGATAAATCGTCCAAAAGAATGGAAGAAATACTGAGCACTGGGCAAAATGCTCATGATAAAAGTGGCTTAGGATACAGTTCATGTTCAAACAAAGGGAAAACTAGTACAGTGTTCGTCAAGAGTGTGGAACACATTCCAGAATCGGAAAATACCCCTAGTCCTATGAAGGAACCTGCTGTACCAAGAAAACCAAAGGCTGCTATTCCGCCCCCGCAATCCTATTCCAGACAGCGGAATCATAAGACGTTCCAACCTGTGAGGCGCACTCAACAGCATGCTCCCAGAGCGTATCAACAGCGCCAACAGCCGTTCAGAAGGAAGGCTGTATCCAACTACCAAAGGCCCGCACGGCAGTACTATCAGTACAGCACACCGAGATATTGGATACAGGAGCTCCGTTATCCCTCGAGACAGCAGATGCCTATTCAGTATCAACAACAGCATTGGGAATCCAACTGGAGACCCAGACGGCAAGCTGTTAGGCCTAAGAAAATGGCTCCACCTCCAAGACGGCACTCGTACTGGAGTAATAATAATAACCCTGATTTTTTCATGCATAATAATTATCATGGTTATAACAACTACGGATATGCCCCCCGTAGATATCGCAACACTGTACCGAGTATGACCTACAGTAAACCAATTGCTGCCAGGAAAACTTGGGTACCTAGAGGAACTAACAATCATGGACCCAAAAATCAAAGGGGACCTAAATCTACTTAATTTCGTTGTTACAGGACATTCTAGAGGAGGATACCTGGTACTTTGATAGTGGATGCTCTCGGCACATGACCGGAGATAGGAGCAAGCTATCAGATTTTGTAGAAGGTCGCGGTCCAAAAGTTCATTTCGGTGATAAATCTAAAGGAAGAACAAGAGGGAAAGGAAACCTACTTGTCGCAAAATTCAAAGTCATCGATGTTGCATATGTTGAAGGCTTACAGTACAATCTACTTAGTATTAGCCAGTTCTGTGATAAACAGTTCTCGGTGAAATTCTATATAGATCGTTGTAGAGTCAAGAACATCCAAACCAAGGAAGTTGTGCTTACAGGAAGCAGATCAGGTAACATGTATGTTGCTGACTGGAAGCCTATGAGCTCCTCAATTCCATGCTTTGTTGCCAAAGGCACTGCAGATCTTAGCTGGTTATGGCACAAGAGGATGTCTCACGTCAACTTCAAGACGATCAACAAGCTCTCAAGACAGGGAATGGTTAGAGGTTTGCCAAATATGTCATTCAAGAAGGATAGCGTCTGCGGACCATGTCAGAAAGGCAAGCAAATCAAGTCAACCCTGAAGAGCAAATCCTACCTTTCAACCCAAAGAGTGTTGGAAATGCTACACATGTATCTCTACGGTCCTGTAGACCCAGTAAGTTTGGGAGATAAGAAATACTGCATGGTTGTTGTTGATGATTATTCCAGGTATGCTTGGACGATCTTCCTTAGCAAGAAGAAGGAAACAACATCAAAGCTGCCCGAGCTCCTGAGAAAGTTGCAAAATGAAAAGGCATCGAGTATCGTGTGCATTTGTTCCGACAGAGGTACAGAATTTACTAACCGCTTTATAGAGCAATACTGTTCGGAGAATGGAATACAGCACGAATACTCAGCTGCCCGTACACCTCAACAAAATGGTGTTGCCGAGCGAAAGAATAGGACGTTGAAAGAAGCAACAAGGACAATGATTGCCGCAAGCAAATTGCCACAGCGTTTCTGGGGTGAAGCAACCAATACAGCATGCTACACTCAAAATCGCTATATCGTCAACAAGCACCACAACAAAACGGCATATGAGGTATGGAACAACAAAACTCCGTTAGTTTCATATTTTCACATCTTTGGATGCAGGTGTTATGTATTGAATAATGGGAAGGACCAACTTAGAACCTTTGATGAGAAATCAGATGAAGGAATATTCGTAGGATACTCCTCCGTCAGCAAAGCTTTCAGAATCTTTAATAAAAGGAAGCTGACGATCGAGGAATCAGTTCATGTAGTGTTCGACGAACCCCACCATGACCCTACAGGAGTAGATGATATTACCCAGAACTTTCAACATCTATCTATCTTGGATCCTCCAACTCCCATAGAACCTGTCGTTGATTTAGAAATCAATCCCGCAGCTGTAAGAATCGACGTGGATGAAGCTGACGCTGTACAAGCTGAAGATGTATCTACAGAATCTCTCGATACAATACAGGACCCTGAATTAGAACCCGACCGAAGATGGTTGAGAGATCACCCGCAAGAGCTGATCATTGGAAACATAAATGCTGGTGTTTCTACTCATAAGAGAATACAGAGTACACAAGGAAATGTACTTTGTGCACAAGAAGAATCTGATGCTGAGATATCACAGTTTCCTGAATGGAAATCTCAATCCGAGCTTAGAAGACTCAATATGTGCACTATCGCTGTATTCTTAGCCCAGTCCGAACCTGTTTCGACCATAGACGCTCTTAATAATTCTCATTGGATAACATCTATGGAAGAAGAGCTTAACGGTTTCGAAAGAAACAATGTATGGTATCTTGTACCCAGACCTACACATCAATCGGTTATAGGAACCAAATGGGTATTTCGAAACAAAAAGGATCGAAATGGACTTATTATAAGGAATAAATCCAGACTAGTCGCACAAGGCTATAGTCAAGAAGAAGGCATAGACTATGATGAAACCTTCGCCCCTGTAGCGAGACTAGAAGCCATCAGGATATTTCTAGCCTTTGCCGCTCATAAGAGCTTTATTGTATACCAAATGGACGTCAAGAGTGCATTCCTGAATGGAGACCTTGCAGAAGAAGTTTATGTTGAACAATCACCAGGGTTTGCCAACATAGACGGTATCGATCTAGTTTACAGGCTAAGGAAAGTACTGTATGGACTTAAACAAGCCCCTAGAGCCTGGTACGAAACCCTATCCCAGTATCTAACCAACAACGGATTTGAGAAAGGTGATGTGGACAAGACCTTGTTCAAAATACAGGAAGGTGATGACCTTCTTATGGTGCAAATCTATGTGGATGACATAATTTTTGGTTCAACTAACCTTGCTCTGTGTCAAAGGTTCTCTCATCTCATGCAAAGTAAATTTGAAATGAGTATGATGGGGGAACTTAGTTATTTTCTAGGTTTGCAGGTAAAGCAGTTGCCTACAGGCATTTTCATCAACCAAGAAAAATACAACAAGGAGCTTCTCAACAAATTTGGAATGAACACTTCCAAATCTTCGCCAACCCCCATGAGCACTTACGTGCAAATTAGCGCAGATGAAGCCGGAAAGCCGTTTGACCAATCACTCTACAGGAAGCTCATTGGTTCGCTCCTGTACCTAATGGCTAGAAGGCCCGATATCCAGTTTGTTGTTGGAGTGTGTGCGAGGTATCAAGTAGCCCCAAAGGAATCACACTTCAATACAGCTAAACGAATCCTGAAGTACATTAAAGGAACAGTCGATGCAGGGCTATGGTATCCTAAGGAAGGCGGATTCGATTTAGTTGGATACAGCAACTCGGATCTCGGAGGCTGCAAGCTAGATAAGAAGAGCACAAGTGGAACTTGTCACTTTCTTGGACCCAGACTCGTTTCTTGGTTCAGTAAGAAGCAATTGGCTAACTCTCTTTCCACGGCTGAATCTGAATACTATGCTGCTGGTAGCTGCTGTATGCAGATCCTTTGGATGCAGCAACAATTGTCAGATTATGGAATCGATGCCAGAGAGACTCCAATCATGTGTGATAGCACGAGTGCAATTGCAATCACGCACAATCCTGTCCTGCACTCGCGCACTAAGCATATCAACATGAAGCATCAATTTATAAGGAATCACGTCGAGAATAAGGATGTTCGCCTTGAAAAAGTTCATACAGACATTCAGCTAGCCGACATCTTCACCAAGCCTCTCGACACAGCCAGATTCAACATGCTCAGACAAGAATCGGGAATGCTACAACCAGACTCTCTGTAAGTGATTTACTGTTTTTACTCAACAAATTGAGGGGGAACGCTAAGAATACAGTATCCAACGTTAATTATTTGTACACTCAGAACCGTCAATACAGCACTGTAGTGAGCGAAGACATATGAATCCTACAGCTGACGTGTGCAATAATTAAGGGGGAATACTGTAGAACCCATGAATACAGTATTAATCTTCAAGTTGCTGTATGGAATTTAAAACCTATATGTACCTTTTTAAGGGGGAACGCTGTATCGACACGGAAACAGCACATACTATAGGATTTTGATTCAGTATATATATATAATATAATATTATTTCTTTTCAAAATGATTTTTGTCCACGTGCCCTGTTTTTATGTCAAACGTCATGTACATTAAATGCCTTACACGACATCTGGACAACTGAATCTCAAAAGCCGCGATGTTTTAAACTGTTTATTGTTTTAAAACCGCCGTTTTAGGCATTTAGGATGACACAAATGTCAGAAGTGGGACCCGCTCATTTTTAAACATTTTAATGGATTAGCGTACCAGTTACACTCAGTCCATCTTAACCGTTGATTTCAAAAACCGGTTCCCATCCCTTAAAATCTGACCATTCGTACTCTGCAAAACCCTATTTCGCCGACCAACTATAAAAGGACGGAATCTGCCATTAGAGACTCTTTACGCTTTCTGCAAATTCAAGAGTTCTCAAGCAAAAACAGCCTACATACTTTTCTGCATTTTACTGCATATTTAGGTTATTTTCTTGCACTTTTTCTTGAAAAATCATCAAATGGCTGGACAAACATCTTCTCCCGCTCTCAAGAAAACCGCTAACATCATCAATGGACAGATCTTTTCAAGATCTGTTGTCATTGAACGTATTCTGTCTGAAACCAACGACGCAGAACCCATGGAGTACATCATAACTCGTCTTCGTCAACAAGGCCTCTATCGCCTTGGAAGTCAGACCGCTGATAAGTACGATGCTCATCTGATTGAGGAATTTTACCTCAACGCCGCCGTACGCTTTTTGTCATTGGCCCAATGAGGTCATGTTGCTGACATTACCACTACAATCCAAGGAGTTGAGATCTGTGTTGATAACGATCTGCTCCAGAATATCTACAGGCTACCCGCTGATGGCCTGACAATGGATCAACTTGATACATTTGGGTATAAAGAGCTAATAACTAAATTTTATGGATTGTTCATAGGCTTCAAAGTTGTTGACATGGTTCAGACCACATGTCACAAGAAAAATTTTTGTCTCACTTATGTGTATCTTCATGACTTTTGCTGCAGGATCATTGAGAATCGAACCGGTGCATTCGAAATGTGTACCAATCTGAGGTTCAGGATGATGGTGGCTATTCTGACTTGTGAAAAGGTCAACTGGTGCCAGATAATCCTGAAGCGCCTGCAAGAGGAGGTGTGCAAGCCTGCCACCCAGAAGAAATCTTTTGGTTTGATGTTAAACTATATCCTGACGAAATGCGGACTGTCGCAATCCGCTAATGCTAAGAAGAATAACTCCAGGATATACCTAGGAGGAGTCAAGCCTACTGCGTATAATCAAACCACTGTGGTCTGTAACCACCCGAAAACTGGAAGTATGCCAGTTTCCGCAGATCCTCGAGATGAGTCTTTGAAGTCCCAGGACGTGGAATCTTCAAAGAAGAGAAAGAGATCTCACAGCAAGAAACCCATTGCTGGTGAGAAGCCCAAGAAGAAACTTAGGAGGCTTTATAAAGTCAAATCTGCCAAGCCCTCCGAAGAAGTTTCCCCTGTGGCTCAACCCACTGAAGAACAACCCCAGGGCCCAACCCCTGTGGAAGAGGTGTCCACTACTGTATCGACAGTAGATCCTGAGCCTTTGGCGGCTAGGACGGATGATGAGACATCTGCCAACGAGAAAGACTCTAGCGAGTCGGCTGCCCATTTGGAGCCAAAAGCTACTTCTCCTCTGCGGGATCCCACACCCGTACAGGATCCATCTTCCTTCAGGGCACCATCCCCTGTAAGGAATCCCACTTCCATACAGGATCCCATACCTGTACAGGAATCCCTCGCTACAGCGTCTCCAGATGTTATACGTAGTCCCTCCCCTGACACCATTATTCATAAGACCCTCCTCTCTATTCAAATTGAACATGCTTACGAAAGATTTCTAACATGGAAAGGCTACAGGCTAGCTCCGTATGAAACATTGTACAACTGGAGCGGTTGGAGCCAAGAAGAAAGATTCGTATCAGAAGTGACGGACTCAATGGAAATTGAAGCCCTGATCCGATGGGACAATCCCTTCTGCAAGGAGCTAATTGAAAGCCATCTTTTGCAGAAATCTGACGCAAGAAGGAAAGGAAAGGATAAGTCAGAGGACTCTCCCAAAAATCCAAAAGACGATGACAATGACTCAGGCGACGACGACGATGCTTTTCAAGCTGGTCTGAGGATGAGTCGTGAAGAGGATCAAGCTAGAGACGCCTCTCCACCAAAAGTTGATGAAGGGCCATCGAATCGAAGCAATCCCCCTTCGCCACAGCAAGAGATAATTCTCGACGAGGAGGAATCAGTCCCTCAAGTCGAGGAAGTTGAAGCAGTTTTGGAACAGGCACCTGAGCCTGCTGCCACCGAAGAAGTTGTCACTGAGAGACAACAGGAGGATTCAGTTCCTCCTGTATCCATGTCTACTGATGAAACTTCGCAACAGGAAGCCACTCAACCCCCTGCCGCCGAACCAGAACAAGCTGCTCCCGCCCCTTCAACCGTGGAATCCGAGGACGGTATCGTACCTGAGGATGTCCAACTTACTTCACGCCCAACCGTGAACGTAAGAAGGTTGAACAGCTCTGGAGACTTTGCTCAACCAGATTCTTCGATTTCTGCCGCTAGGAAAAAGCGTCTGCGTGCACTTGGTCTTCAAACTGTATTCATTCAGGATGCAGTGAATGCCCTGTCTTCCGTTGAGAAAGCATTGAATTGGATGCATACTTCTGCCGTGGAAGAGATGACCACTCTACAACATGAAGTATCTCGTGTTGTCGAGGCATTCGTTATTCTGCCAGAAGTTTTCAAACAAGCTCTGAAAATCATGGAAGACAAGCAGGAGCAACTCCTGAAGGAAGAAGCAACCAAAACGCGAATAGCTGAAGCCAAGACCGCATGTGCCATGATCGAAAACAGCTCTCAATTTCGCGCCCATGATAAATGTATCCAGGACATGTCGCAGATGCTTTCCGCCCTTGTAGAGAGAATGACTAACATCGAGACGAAATAGGATGCTGCATTAGAAATCCTAGAACGTCTTGATGAAGCCAAAAATGGGGAAGAGGCAAGAGAAGCTGCTAGGAGAATCAGGATACAGCAAGAAAGGGAATTTGAGGCCGCTCAAGACAGCATCACTTCTGAGTTAAACAAGCTAGCCCCTCCCTCCCAAAGTTTTTGGATTTCAGGCTCCCGACCTGAATTTCATGATCCAAATGTTCCGTGGCAAAATCTAATCCAGAGACCTTCTGAAATTTGTCTGCCGACCAACCGCCATCCTACTGCCGATGAAGTAAAGCAATGTAGGAAAAACGAACTGATGAGATAGTTTGTCAAACTCATCAGGGAATCCGCCATCTTCAAGAACTATAAAACATTAGCGGAGGCCGCATACAAATTTACGAAGATGCTAGAAGACGGAAAACTCCCTCTCCAGCTTGATATGAAGAGCAAGCACAGGAAAGGAGATCGGATCACCCATCCAGAAGACTGGATGCTTGCCTTTGATCGATCCTATGAAGGAAGAGCTATATACCAGGATCGAGGCAACGATTCCCTACAGAACTGGTGGCGT
The DNA here is from genome assembly GCA_033398695.1 of Orobanche coerulescens. Taxonomy (NCBI): domain Eukaryota; kingdom Viridiplantae; phylum Streptophyta; class Magnoliopsida; order Lamiales; family Orobanchaceae; genus Orobanche; species Orobanche coerulescens. Next base: position 92,300,892 of record CM065814.1, read on the forward strand.
AGTACCGAGAATGATCCAGGGAGAAAACCATGGAGGCATGCGGACTACAGATAGGAGCTGAAATCTCTGTATATTATTCTTGATTTGTAATTTTTCTCTTCGAAACAGCAAACCATGTACTCAATTTATTTTGAATATCAATAAAAGTGTTTGTTTGTCTTGAAAGATTACAACTCGTAATCTACTGTGTTGATGTATGATTACTTAAATTGTTTGATAACAATCTCAAGTATACAAACTTGATTGATAATTAAGCTATACGAACTAGTCTACGAACAGTTCATGATTTCAATTGTAAGCATTAGAATACATTGTAAGATTGTGCCTGCGCGCCAATCATAAGCTTAAGTTGTAAAAATCCTTAACTGTATCGAACTCGCCTGCGAGCAGTTCATTAATTAGACTAAGTTACTGAAAGACAGACCTTTTGACGAAAGACCAAGAAATTTGCCAGAAGTCATCAAAGAAGATCACTTCATGAAGAAGGTTTTGGCATCATCAAGAAGATTTGAAAAGTTAAGAAAGTAAGTCTTGGCAAATTGTCAAAAAGGGGGAAATTGTTGGGAAAACAAGAACCGTGTATCGAAAAAGCCGGGATATCCAATCCCTGTATCGAATGGTATTTGATAAGAGGTTTTGACATATATGCCAATCCGCATACAGTAAAAGAAACTGTATCGAAGTATTGAGGCATTATCCTGTATCGAAGACCTGCCTCGAATCAGCATATAGTGAAGCCCTTTAGTACAGCAAGAAGTCTTATAAAAGACCAAGTATGGAAACTGTCTCGAATCTCCAATACAGTTATCTTCCATACAGCTCACAACAGGACAAAGAAGGAATCTCCAGAAGTCAAGTCCCGTTGAATAAAGAAGTATTTAAATACTCACGGATAAAGTATTTAAATACTGTCAGTCAACAGATCTTCAAATCCCGTTAAATCCGGATCGTGTTATAAATCCGTTGGAACGGAATCTCACTCAAACGGATACATCTCAACGGATATATATATTTCAGAGACTATATATATCACATCAAGATGCTGAAGATCAGTTACCCAAGCTATCGAAATTATTATCAGAGCAAAACATATCTCCAAAGCTTACTGCAACTCAGATTAAAAGAGATATACAGTGCTCATCATCCTGAACAACACTTCATCAGCTGAAAGCTCTTAAAGTCAAAGTTGTTGTTCACCATCCGTTCTATACTTTGAACAAACCCAGATCAGCCTGTGTGGGTGAGTAATCCGTGCTTCTCGGATCGTGTGTGAAGGATTTGCATTGAAGAAGACGAAGCTTGAGCGTGTGTGAAGAAGCAAGTCAAAGCATTAGCTCATAACCAATCTGTGTGAACGGTTCAAGCTAAGATCTTTATATCAATCTGTGTGAACGATATATTGATTGTGTGTTGTTATAATTACGTAGTTGTGTACGTAGTAATTATAATAAACTTTTACTCCTGTGTGGAGGACCAGTGCACGTAGAGGGGTTTACCTCGAACCACTTTAATTACTGTGTTATTTACCTTCAGTTTTTACTGTTTTAATTACTGTGATTAATTAAGTATACACTATACATTTAGTTGTTGTATCCATAGCGACCTACTGTATTTAAGACTTCCGCTACGCACTCAGATTTAAAATCAGTACAGTTTGTTGCTTAAACTATTTCCCAAACTGTATCCAGTATACTTAGTGACCAACACCGTCGTTCCTTGTGAATGAAGTGATTAATTGACAATTACAAGTCTCAATACGATTAATACATTATGAATGAATTATGATTATGAATGAACAACAACGAAAGGAATGAATATCCTTTTAACCGAGTAAGAATTAACTTACACAACACCGGTGAACAATGTCCTTCCACGAACAAACGTCCTAAATGAAATATCGGTCGCTCGAACAACCTTGAATAACACAAATACCAACAATCCATTCAACATACGAATCAAACACGAATATAACGAACTCAAGACGTCGATACGACTAAACCAAGTTCATTGGGGCATTATAACGAACACGTTGTAACCAATCTTCGATTGTTTACAATCAATCCTCAATTATACCAATATCAAATCCCCAAGGAGTGTTTCAAACCGACAAAACATCTTCTATACAATCAAAAATCCAATATGAATATCCAAATTCGTGATTTCAACAATAACTAATCGAAAACCCACAAATCCAACTCAATATTCAAAGTGTTCTTGAATAACCTTTAAATAATCCAATGAATATTCATACATACTCATAATCATATGTATATCTCTTCATACAACATGATTATAACGTCCAAAACATCATATCTCAACACAAAATCGAAATCCAAGAGGTTTGATGAATATTACCTTTGAAGATCCAAACACTTTGATCCGATGAAATCGCGTTAGATCGACTGTCCAAGCTTCACAACCGAATGAAGATGATGAAAATCGAGTACTCAAGTGATTGATGATGAAAACTCTCTCCCACAAACCCTCTCTCTCGGAAGTAGGATGAAGAAATGGTGAAAATGAGAAAAAAAACCGTCGGTCCACTTATATAAGTCCCAGGGACGCACGACCAACCCGCACTCGTGCGTGAGGCTTCTGCCGGTTAATGCTCTTAGAGCACGAGCGCTGTGCACGAGCAGCAACTCGTGTGGCCTGCTCGTGCGGCCCTGACGAACGCTGGGCCTCCTGCCCAGTACAGCCGCAACACACGAGCACCGCGCCCGAGTAGTTGCTCGTGTGGCCTGCTTGTACGGCACTGACTCGACCACTGGGCCTCCTGCCCAGTCCAACCGCAACACACGAGCGCCACGCACGACCAGATGCTCGTGCGGCCTTGCTCGACAAGCAGTTCAGCCTATAACGATGCACCGAGTACAAAAATCACAGAATTCGAGAAGTACGGGGGCAAAAGCACAAGTAACACAATTATTACGCCGAACGGTGAACACGATTGAATGATTATGAATGATGAGTGATTATTAATGAATAAAAATTACTGAGTGACAATTACTGATTGATAATTACTGAATAAAAATGACTGAATTACAACCGGGTATTACATACTCCCCCCCTTAAAAAGAGTTTCGTCCTCGAAACTAAGGGTCAAACAACTCGGGATAACTCTCCCGCATACTATCTTCGGTTTCCCAAGTAGCCTCTTCGACTCCGTGTCTAGACCACTGGATCTTTACCAAAGGAATCGTCTTGTTCCTCAACTGTTTGATTCGCCGCTCTAATACTCGTATAGGACGCTCCTCATATTAATGATCATCGGCGATCTCGATTTCGTCGAACTGAAGTATGTGGCTCGGGTCGGCAACATACTTCCGTAACTGAGATACGTGAAACACATTATGAATTCGGCTCAACCCCGGAGGTAGGGCCAATCGATAAGCTAACTCGCCTACTCGATCCAAAATCTCAAACGGTCCAATGAATCTCGGACTCAACTTTCCCCTCTTCCCAAAATGGAAAATACCACGACTCGGGGATACTTTGACCAAAACATGGTCACCTGTCTCGAACTCTAATGGTCGACGACGATTATCTGCATAAGATTTCTGTCGACTCTGAGCGGTCAACAAACGACTCTTAGAATCCAGGGGCTTTCCCCTGCGTCACATCCTCACGGAATAAGGGGTAGCATGAATTTCTCTCAAAATTGAGTTTTTCAACTCGTCATTCACCGGTACACATAACCGATTCTTAAAACGCAAAAGTTCATCCTCGTGGACCACAAATCCAGGGGCTTTCCCCTGCGTCACATCCTCACGGATGCGTAACAAAAATGGGTCCGAACTCTGATTCTCCCTGATCGCCTCCTCAAGTGGCGATGAAATCTCCAACTTACAAAGTTGTCCTTGTACTCGCTGAAACCAGACCTCGATCTCGGGTCTCAGAAATTCCTGCTGAAGTTCCTTCTGAACTATTAATTGAGCAAGCATTTGCTCCTGATATCAGTTACGACTCAAGGCGTCGGCGACAGCGTTCGCCTTGCCCGGGTGGTAAAGTATCTCGATATCATAATCTTTGATTATTTCCAACCACCGTCTCTGTCGCATATTTAACTTCTTCTGAGTAAATATATACTTTAAACTCTTATGATCGGTGAATATCTTACAGGTAACTCCATAAAGGTAATGACGCCAAATCTTCAATGCGAACACCACGGCTGCTAGCTCCAGGCCGTGGGTCGGATAATTAACCTCGTAAGGTCTCAATTGCCGTGAAGCATAAGCAATAACTTTCCCGTTCTGCATGAGTACACACCCGAGGCCGTGTCCGGACGCGTCACTATAAACCACGAATCCTTCCGTCCCTTGTGGCAAGGAAAGGACAGGTGCTGAAATTAACCGGCTCTTGAGTTCTACAAAACTCCGCTGACACGTGTCGGACCACGTGTATTTCCTATCCTTTCGCAAAAAAGGTTCATCATTGGTTGAGCGATTTTAGAAAATCCTTCCAAAAATCGCCGATAACAACCGGCTAATCCGATAAAGCTTCGGATTTCCTTAACATTCTTCGGAGGTAATCAATCTCGGATAGCCTCCGTCTTCTGAGGATCAACACGCACACCGTCTGATGAATTTACATGCCCGAAAAATGTCACCTCGGACATCCAGAACTCACACTTTGAAAACTTTCCATAAAGTTGCTCTCGTCTCAACACGTCGAGCATCTGATGAAGGTGAAGCTAGTTCTCCTCCCGGTCACAAGAATAAATTAAAATATCATCGATGAAGACAACCACAAACTGATCCAACAAGTCGATGAAAACCCGATTCATTAACTCCATGAATACCGCAGGTGCAATAGTTAACCCAAACGGCATTACCACGAACTCATAATGACCATAGCGTGTTCGAAATGCCGTCCTCGCGATATCCGACTCTCGAATTCGCAACTAATGATATCTAGATCTTAAGTCGATCTTGGAAAATACTAAAGCTCCCTGAAGTTGATCTAAGAGATCACCAACACACAAATGAAAAGAACCGTCCTTCTTCTTGACAAAAACACTGGTGCTCCCCACGGGGACACACTCGATCAAAAATAATCCTTCTCGAACAATTCCTCAAGTTGATTCTTCAACTCCTGCATTTCGGTCGGGGCCATCCGATATGGTGCCTTTGATAATGGGGACGTACCAAGCTCCAACTCAATCGTGAATTCCACATCCCTTGGTGGAGGTAAACCAGGTAGCTCGTCTGGGAGTACATCGTCAATCGATAACAATGATACCACGAATGGTTGAACACCTCGATTACCTTAGAATGGCCAATCGACGACAACGATACAATGAATGATTGAACACCTCGATTGCCTTAGAATGGCCAATCGATGACAATGATATAATGAATGATTGAATATCTCGATTGCCTAAGAACGGCCAATCGATGACAATGATATAATGAATGATTGAATATCTCGATTGCCTAAGAACGGCCATTCGATGACAATGATATAATGAATGATTGAATATCTCGATTGCCTAAAAACGGCAAATCGATGACAATGATATAATGAATGATTGAATATCTAGATTGCCTAAGAATGGCCAATCGATGACAATGATATAATGAATGATTGAACAACTATGATTGAGTAATTTCACTGCTTTCATCATATTAATGATTCTTCTGGAACAACGAGGATTACCTCCCTGAAATACACACTCGGCTCCAACGACAGAAATGATAGTGACCATACGCTTACGAACATTGAGTATGGTATCATGACGATCCATCCCACTAATACCCAATATTACATCGTCCTTAGGTAAATCCACCACGATTAGGTCCGCCAACCAATCGCGGTCATTAAGCTTAATTCGGTCAGTTCTTAACCTCATGATTTCTGGAAATTCTTCTACCGTCAGGTAGACCAATGATATAAGGTCCACAATTATTAGGACTGTCTAAGTGAAGTCTATTCACATATGATTCGGAAATGAATGAATGTGATGTACCAGTATCAAAAAGGGTACACACAGGTTGAGATAGAATTACGAGTATACCTAGGATCATTCAAGCCTCCGGATCTTCGGTCCACTTCATCGCGTGAATCCGGGTCTTACCGACCCCCGAACCGGACGCTCCCATCTGATAAATATGAGCTCCGCTTTTATTCGCTTCCATCGTCTTAAACGACGCTGACAGAGCAGTCTGATTCTGAATTGCTGATCGCTTCGGGGCATGAGATGCCACCGGAGTCGGCTTGGAGTCCCTTCGGCAAAAACGGGCCTTATGCCCAACAATCCCATAGTTATGGCACGTGATAGATGGTTTCCGACATTTAGTGCTGTAATGACCCGGCGCTCTACAGTTGAAACAGGTGATGGCTGATCTGGCCGCTCGGGACTGAGATCCCGCAGGATTAGGCACCGTATGAGGTCGCTCAGAAAAGTTAGGACTCGCACGAGGCTTCTTGAAGGTTGGTGACCGCCTTGGTGATTACGCCGTTGATTTCTTCTTGTGAGATGAAGGTTGTTGCTCAGCAATTTCCTTAGCAGCAGGCTCATACGTGAGAGTTCTCTCGAGTAATTCGGCCAGAGTGGCGCAATGATGATTAAGCAATTGCATATGGGTCATCATGACCTACATAAAAGTGAGTGGATCAACCCGAACATCTTCCGATCGAGCTTAGTCCTGGGTACGACCTCGTAGCAGTGAGTGATTATTTCCCGGATTTCAGCCCGCACCGCAGCCTCTCCACGTGCGTCCCCTGACAGCTCTCTCCATACTGAAGTAAGAAGGTCGCATGATAATTATATATCTCGTATGAGTACCGCATTATGATTTACGTCATTAAATGATGAAAATGAGCATACGCGTTCCAACACAGTGATTACATGAATGATTAACTAAGGTGACATGATTATCTGATGATATTCTTGAAATGATTATCTTGAACAAGTTAACAAGATTAATGATATGATCCTCAAGATCAACAGCTGAGTAATGAAATGAACTGAGTGATTAATGAGTTAAGCATGATCAACATGATCAAATTGAAAATGATGTTCGAGGATTGTCAACTGGTGAATGATGAATGAGTGATTCTTATTGCTAGAAATTATACCATGGCGTCAGGTCACACGTGACGCGAGCCAATGATACTAGTCTGATGAACGATGATTTCAAATGAGGCTTGACTCGGAAGGTAGTATTCAAAACAACGCTCCGATACCAACTCTGTAACACCCCAAACTAGGCAGATATTACAGTGCCGTGGACCCCCGTCTGGGACCCACCAGGCGAATGAAAATTAATGAATTAACAACGTAAATGTAGTACCGAACCACATCATATTACCAAGTACTCCGATGAGGAGTCTAATTATAATACACCCTGGAAGAATACTGAATAAATGTATATTTTATGTGAAGATAAAATATACAACATTAAATGAAAATGAATATCCAAACGGAAATCTGCAGCGGAAATAAAGATGAAAAGACATGAATAACTGAAACGGACTGGGGGCCCCTACTAGTATCACTGGGACTCCTCGCCGTCAACGTTCTCTTCCCGTGCCTTAGCCTTGCCATGACCTGAAAATAAGATCCCCCAACGGGGTCAGTTACACAGAACAACAATCCTCAAGAGTTGAATAAACACAATCATGATATATCTTAATTATGAAATGAAGCTGAAGAGAGGCATCATAGTACACCCGTAATGGAATGTGCACGTACACAAGACGGATGTCCGGACACACCCGCCATTGTACCAAATTAGTCTCACGGAGGTACATTACCATGTGCACAGTCCAATGTGTCGATGAACCCAACACATGACCATCACGTGCCCGACTAAAAATCCCACACATCCACACCCGGCCGCACAATATGAACCCAGAAGGTCATATGAACAAGAATGACCATGAAGAATAATAATGAATAATAATCCGACAAAGTCAAGAATGTCTGACCGAGATGAAATGATACTGAAACGAATGATAGCTCAATGAAATGATTGGAACCGTCGTTCCTTGTGAATGAAGTGATTAATTGACAATTACAAGTCACAATACGATTAATACATTATGAATAAATTATGATTATGAATGAACAACAACGAAAGGAATGAATATCCTTTTAACCGAGTAAGAATTAACTTACACAACACCGGTGAACAATGTCCTTCCACGAACAAACGTCCTAAATGAAATGTCGGTAGCTCGAACAACCTTGAATAACACAAATACCAACAATCCGTTCAACATACGAATCAAACACGAATATAACAAACTCAAAATGTCGATACGACTAAACCAAGTTCATTGGGGCATTATATCGAACACGTTGTAACCAATCTTCGATTGTTTACAATCAATCCTCAATTATACCAATATCAAATCCCCAAGGAGTGTTTCAAATCGACAAAACATCTTCAATACAATCAAAAATCCAATATGAATATCCAAATTCGTGATTTCAACAACAACTAATCGAAAACCCCCAAATCCAATTCAATATTCAAAGTGTTCTTGAATAACCTTCCAATAATCCGATGAATAATCATACATACTCATAATCATATGTATATCTCTTCATACAACATGATTATAACGTCCAAAACATCATATCTCAACACAAAATCGAAATCCAAGAGGTTTGATGAATATTACCTTTGAAGATCCAAACACTTTGATCCGATGAAATCGCGTTAGATCGACTATCCAAGCTTCACAACCAAATGAAGATGATGAAAACCGAGTACTCAAGTGATTGATGATGAAAAATCTCTCCCACAAACCCTCTCTCTCGGAAGTAGGATGAAGAAATGGTGAAAACGAGAAAAAAACCCGTCGGTCCACTTATATAAGTCCCAGGGACGCACGACCAAGTGTCCGTGCGTCCGGTCGTACGTGAGGCTTCTGCCGGTTACTGCTCTTAGTGCACGAGCGCCGCGCACGAGCAGCAACTCATGTGGCCTGCTCGTGCAGCCCTGACGAACGCTGGGCCTCCTGCCCAGTACAGCCACAACACACGAGCACCGCGCTCGAGCAGTTGCTCGTGTAGCCTACTCGTGCGGCACTGACTCGACCACTGGGCCTCCTGCCCAGTCCAACCGCAACGCACGAGCGCCACGCACGACCAGATGCTCGTGCGGCCTTGCTCGACAAGCAGTTCAGCCTATAATGATGCACCGAGTACAAAAATCACAGAATTCGAGAAGTACGGGGGCAAAAGCACAAGTAACACAATTATTACGTCGAACGGTGAACACGATTGAATGAGTATGAATGATGAGTGATTATTAATGAATGAAAATTACTGAGTGACAATTACTGATTGATAATTACTGAATAAAAATGACTGAATTACAACCGGGTATTACAGTTGTGGCATCCAGACCAGACGCCCCTGCCTTGGTTCAGGCATCCTGGCCGGACGCCCTAGTCATTTTTTCGGAAAAAAATAAAATTTTCAATTAATAATTAATAATGTGTATTGTTTGTATGATTATTACTTATTAGTTGTATTGTTTGCTAAATGCATATGAGAGGAGGAGCGGGCAAATCTATGCCGCTAGTCACAGAGTTGATGGGTTCTGGAGCGCGTGACACCAGAGCTCGTGGTGTTGATGCTTCCGTTCGTAGACAGCGGGAGGCAGCGCTTAGGGGATTCGAGGATGTACCTTATACTGATTTTGGTACTGAGGATTCGAGCGAGTATTATTCGTACGATGAGGCCGACGATCAGGAGGGCGGTGATGATTCTTCTTCCTTTTTGTGCCGGGTTCGGAAGGGGAGAGGGGGGAGGTTTGTCACTTCTGGGTCTACCAGTAGTAAACGACGTAGGGCAGAGGATGACACATCTTGGATGGTTACTGAGGAGATGCCTGGTGGCCCTATCGACGGCAGCGTTATCCCGAGTTTCGGTGGGCATGTCGCCGCACATATTTGGACTGGAGATATGAGAGGTTTGCTGAAGTGTCACACCAGGACTCCTGCTTGTCAGAGCTTGAGTCAGTGGCGCTCAGTGATGTCACCCTCTTTAGTGAGTCGGATCAGTGGGACTGGGTTATCCCACTGGATGGACGCCATGTTCAGACATATTGACTCCCTATTGATTTCTGCATTCGTTGAGCGGTGGCAGCCCGACGAACTCTTTTCACATGCCGTTCGGATAGATGACCATCATGTTACATGATGTGTGGCATATCCTTCGCATTCCTATCGAGGGGCGATTGGTTGATGCCGATAGCACATCTACACAGTAGCAGGTAGATGTGATGGAGGTTTTTGGAGTATTGCGGTCGGAGCTATTGAGTACTCACTGGGGGGTGGCGGCGTACTTATGGACTCGATTTTCAGGTCATGCCGCGATGGAGGTCGAGTGGAGGTCACGCAGGCCGTAGCTTGGATGTGGTTGTTATTTGGATCCACCTTGTCTGTTGACAAGAGTGGTAACCAGATTAGGCCGTCCTGCATATTGGAGGTGAGGGACGGTACGGATACGACCGGTCAGTATTCATGGGGTTCGGCCGCATTGGCTTTCATGTACCGTCAGCTCAGTATCGCTAGTCGCGGCTACTCCATGGGTATTTGTGGATGTCTTACCATCGTTCAGGCTTGGATTTATGAGTATTTTCCCTGCTTTCGACCTCATCGAGAGCGTATGATTGTTGACTCCAAGCAGCCTTGAGCTTCTACATGGAGTGTCCAGCCTGAGGGTAAGGATGAGCACCGACTCTAGTCTTTGCGTCGCTGCATTGATCAGTTGACAGCCGCAGAGGTATAACGATTCCTTCTAACAATCTCACAATTCATTTAAAAATAACTTGTATAATTTGTTGATTACATGTACACAGATACAGTGGTTGCCTTATGGCCCTGATCCAGTGAGGGATGTCCCGAGGACCACATTCATTGGATGGCTACGGTATCGAGATATTATCGAGCCATACGTGCCTGGTCGGGCATTACGGCAGCTCGGTTATGTGCAGACCATCCCTTTCCCGATCACCAGACCGGAGAAAGCGGTTCGGGCGTGGTCGAGCAGATTGTACCGACTTGACTATCCCATTCGGATGTCATCTGATGCTTGGATGATGTTTCCGGGTGCATACAAGCTTCCTCTCGCTGACTATCAGGCTGCTACTCATGATCAGGCTGGATGCGCCTATGATTACATTGAGTGGTATTATTGGTATTCACACCCTCAGCTACTGAACAACGGTGCAGCACCTGGATCAATGATCCCTTCTCGTTCCAGCAGCGATTACGTATGTTCTTTAACTTTGCACTTTGTTTGATTTCATCATACATTACTCATTGTATTATATTGTCTATATTTTTTACAGTGGGTGAGTCGATTGACCGGTCTTACCGAGCACTGTATCAGACACCTTCTCCCAGACCAGGTGGAAGAAGCGACGACGATGCTTGAGGAGTACATGAGGGATTGGCATTTGGCCAACTGATTTTGTATTTTGTATTTTGTTTGTTTTGTGTAAGACGGTATTTTGATTGGCACTTTCGTTTTTTTTTGTATTTTGTATTTTGATTGGCACTTTCGTTTTGCATTTGGCACTGTACTTTTGTTTGTTTTTTTCTCTTCTGCATACAAAAACGAAAAATTTTCTGTCAACTATCACGATCAACAAAAAGAAAATCAACTATAAAGATCAACAAAAACGAAAATTTTAATAATTAAGGAACATACAACAAATTCATTTTTACATCATACTGACTAATCTATTCCATTTTTCTGTCCTGCTCGTATACAAATTCTCCCAGCCACCAACACTACTCTCATGGAATCTAAACCAGTTAGTCACTATGGGCGGTACAGGAAAATTAGGCATTAAATCTAGACGAATAAAATGTTTATACGTATCTCCTAAATGACAAATGACAATCTCTTGGCTAGGCCGTGTTGCCGTTGAGGGTGCTTTCAACAGCAGCACAGTGAGACATGAAAATAAAGATCTACCATTTCCGAATCCGAATAGTATGACCGCGACATTGAAAATAGTAGCAATAGTGAATAAATCTTCAGCCACATCCATCCAATGATCCGATCCACATGCACCACTATCCCATGTAATACGTCGAACCTCATGTTCAATCCCATCATAGTAGATCGATCGGTACAGTGTACAATTAGCCATAATTTCATTTGCAATGCATACACATACAATACACCATTTATCTTGGTCGCCAAATATGTAGTCGGCGATAACACGAAATCCACAATTACCATCTCCGGGGACATCAAGATAACCTTCTACAAACGGCAAAATAATTCCCGGTATCTTGTCGATATGGTGATAGTTACCTATCTCCACTCGGTGTTGTGCATCTGCAAACCCATATTCAATATATTACATATTATCGTAAGAATATCAAACTTAAAAAGCATATCACGAGTATTAATAAATTTGTTCATACCCGATGAAGAGGCATTGTGGACTGATGCAGAAGAGCTGCGGCCACGACCACTGGATGAGCGGGAACGGCCACGACCCATTTGGCTATACTCCCAACCACTAGGATCGCGTCTAGTCGATGAACTTCCTCTTAGTCAACCCTTAACTGCCGTATTCACTTGTGGTTCAACGTAACGTGTTTGATCCGGGTGAAGATGATCGTGGATCATAAGTGATACGTTACGGACAACTGCAGGATCGCTCTGTCTGTCCTCATCGACAAGGGCCTGGAAGTACCGCTGGTCCTCCGATTCAGCACCGGTAGAAGGATCGAAAAATTCGGTCGTGTCCACACCATCACTAATAATAAGTGTTTGCCAAAATATGTGAAGACGACTAACACTACATGGGGTCCGCGATTCCATAAGTCTCTTGAGCTCACACGCACAAGGAATCTGATGGGTGGTTTAGAGTGCACAACCGCAATGATGGTACACTTGATCACTTAATTCTCTCATACGTGTCAATTCATTCAACAGTAATCGCAGACAATGATGGGAAACACGACAGCGCAAGTAGTTGAATGGAAAACCAGAGTACACCACGCCTGTACGACACCTAGACTGTTCAAGTGTGTATCTGATATGCGTTAGTTGTGATTCAATCTTCTGGTTCACTTTGGTCCAGATGGTATCGAGGGCTCCGGTGGAAGAATTAAGCCATTGCTTTAACTCGGCATGTGTACTCTCTACTCTACAAGTGGTTATGTTTCCAAAATGAAGCACTTTATTCGTCCACGCAACAACGAACATCTCCTTGTATTTTAGTCATGTACACTCAACGTAGGATATCACCTTAGGATTCCATCTCCATGTATCCTTCATGAGTTGCACCGCTTGATCGTATTCCTCTTCGGTCGCCGCTTCCATGATTTTCTTCCATTTCCCATTTTTAAACTTTTCGCCCATTTCTTTATCTTTTCCACAAATTCTGTAGACCTTGTCTTCAACATCCTTATTAATATGCCATGTACAAAGCAAGTGGGCACTCTGTGGAAATATCTCTCCAATAGGACGCATCAATCCCAACTCGCGATCCGTAATAATAGCCGTCAGATGAACATCAAACCCAAGCAAAATTTTCAACTTCTCCAACTGTAATACCCGGTTGTAATTCATTCATTTTCATTCAGTAATTATCAGTCTGTAATTGTCACTCAGTAATTCTCACTCGTTAATAATCACTCATCATTCTTGATTCATTCATTTGTGTTCATCGTTGGCATGTTGTAATCGTATATTAGTTACCGATCGGCATGTCATCTCCGTTTAGAGACCGACGGGAGTTATTATTTTTCATCGTGATTGGTAGTCGTATACTGGGAGCATCATCTGTGGCTTGTGATAGACTTGTTCATTTTCACATTCGTATGTTATGTCGGATCATTCATCAGTCGTAGCGAGGAATCGGAGTTGTCGGATTTTTTCAAACTTGGCCAGCATCGAGTTACGGCCGTAAGGACTTTGGGTTACGGCCATAACAAGGGTTCGTGTTTTCAGGCCATTCGGACGAAAGGGACTTACGGCCGTAAGGTCTTGTGGTACGGCCGTAAGTTGAGCAGGTACGGCCGTAAGGCTGGCGATTCTGGCCGTCTGGCGTCAATGAAGCTACCGAGACATTTTTTGGCCGAAGGTGAATTACGGCCATAAGGAAGGTGAGATACGGCCGTAAGTGGTGTTCGTAAATTTTGGGTGTTGTCGACCAAGGGTGACTTACGGCCGTAAGGGTTGCGGCATACGGCCGTAAGTCGAGGAAGGTACGGCCGTAAGGCTTGGCGATTCTGGCCGTATCGGCGGCGAAGTGCACAGTCGTTTTCGGCGAAGAGGGCTTACGCCCGTAAGTTTGGCGGATACGGCCGTATTATCGAGTTACGGCCGTAAGGTGTGCGGTTCTGCCGTAAGGGTGTCGACGGATGTTTTTGACGAAGCGGAGTTACGCCGTAACTCGAGGCGATTCTGGCCGTAAGTCTGCCGTGCTTTCGGACGAAGCCGAGTTACGGCCGTCTGAGTTGGCAGTTCGGCCGTAAGGCCGTTGACTTGAAAGTTACGGCCGTAAGAGGGCGAGTTCTGGCCGTAACTTCAATGATATTTAATGACTTGGCCGGGTCATTTCTCCTCACTTTTTCATTTTTCCTTCTTCATCCGAGAGAGAGGGTTGAGAGAGAGATTTTATCATCATCAATCACTTGAGTGTGTAATCTTCATCATCTTCATTCCTTTTGGAAGCCTGGATACTCGTTATAACTCGTGTTCATCGGATCGAAGTGGTTGGATCTTCGAGAGGTAATTTCTTCAACACCTTGGATTTCGATTTTGTGTTGAGATATGATGTTTTGGACGTTATAATCATGTTATATGAAGGGATATGTATATGATTATGAGTTTGTATAAGGATTCATTAGATTATTGAGGGATTATTCAAGAACACTTTGAATATCGAGTTGGAATTGGGGATTTTCGATTAATTGTTGTTATAATCACGTTTTTGTATATTCATAACGGATTATTGATCGTATTGGAGATGTTTTGTCGATTTGAAACACTTCTTGGGAATTTGAAGTTGGTATTGTTGAGGTTTGATTGTAAACAATCGGAGTTTGGCCGCAACGTGTTTGATTTAATGCCTCAATGAACTTGGTTTATTCGTATCGACGTTTCGAGTTCGTTATATTCATGTTTAATTCGTTATTGATCGGATTGTTGGTAATTGTATTGAATTAAGGTTGTTCGAGCGACTGGTATCTTGGTTAGGACGTTGTTCGTGGACGGACATTCTTCATCGTTGTTGTGTAAGTTAAATCTTACTCGGTTAAAAGGATACTCATTCCTTTCGTTGTTGATTGTTCATAATCATAATTCATTCATCATAATAATAATCATTTTGAGACTTGTAATTGTCGAATAATCGTTTCATTCACGAGGAATGACGGTTCCAAATCATTTCATTGGGTTATCAATCACGTCACTATTAATTTCATATCGGTGAGTCATCTTGTCCTTGTCTAATTATTATTCATTGACATTCATTATGGTCATTCTCGTTCATATGACCTTCTGGGTTCATATTGCGTGGCCGGGTGTGGCTGTGTGGAATTTTTAGTCGGGCACACGATGGTTATGTATTGGGTTCACCGATACATTGGACCGTGCACACGGGAAAGCGTTACACCGTGAGACTAATTAGGTACAAGGACGGGTGTGTCCGGTCATTCGTCTTGTACACTCGCACAGACACTACGGGCGTACTATGGTACTCCTCTTGGCGTAATTCATAATTAAGGATATTTCATAACTTGATAATTCATGATTGTGTAATTTCAACCCTTGAGGATTGTTGTTACTATAATCGACCCGTCTGGATATTGTTTTCAGGTCATGGCAAGGCAAAGGCGCAGGGAGAGCACGATGACGGCGGGGAGTCCCAGTGATACTAGAAGGGGGCCCCAGTCCTTTCAGTCATGTATTTAGTCATTCATGTTTTCTTTATTTATTCCGCTGCAGACATTCCGTTCGAATACTCATTTCATTCAGTGTCGTGTATTTTATCGTCACATAAGATACACACGTATTCTATATTATCCTGGGTGTGTTGTATGAAACTCCTACTCGGAGTAATTGATGTTATAAAGTGGTTCGGTACTACATTTACCCTGTGTAATTCATCCTTTTTCATTCGCCTGGTGGGTCCCAGTCGGGGGTCCACGGCACTGTAATATCCGCCTAGTTTGGGGTGTTGCAGAGTTGGTATCGGAGCGTGGTTTTGAATACTACCCTCCAAGTCATGTCTCGTTTGAAATCATCGTCATCGGACTAGTATCATTGGACTTTCGCGTCACGTGTGACCTGTGCAAATGCCGAGCCAATCAGACCAAGAACTGTAAGATTTCTGATGCCATGGTATAATTTCTGGCATTAATCATTCATTCATAATTCATCAGTTAACAATCCTCAATCATCATTGTCACTTTGACCAGGACGGTCAGGTTAACTCATTAATCACTCAATTCATTTCACTATTCAGTTGTTGATGAGGAAGATCAAATCATTAATCTTGTTAACTCATTCAAGATAATCATTTCAGTAACTTCATCGGATAATCATGTCACTTCAATTAATCATTCATGTAATCGCTGTATTTGAGCGCGTATGCTCATTTTCATTATTTCATAATATAATCATAATGTGATACTCATGCGAGATATATAATCATCATATGACTTTCCACTTCAGTATGGAAAGGGCTGGCAGAGGACGTGGAGGACGAGGCCGTGGAGCGGGCCGAATCCCGAGAGCTCGTGTTAATACACGTGCAAACGCGAGGAATAATGCTAATTCATCGAGCAGCGACGCTGCCACTCATTCACCTGGGCGCGATCATTCATTATCGGGGAGTCGTACCCGGGACACGGCTCAGTCAGAGGGTGTCCGGGTTGACCCACTCGCATTTATGCAGGGCATGATGGCCCAAATGACCCAGATGGATCAGTTGATGGAGACGATGCATAACTCCGTCAATCAAAATCAGCAGGCTCCTCCGCCGCCACCTCAGAGGCAAGAGAGGAATGTGAGTAATATCATTAGCGATATCTCTCGCCAGCGACCACCTACCTTTGAGGGCTCATCTGAGCCGGCGGATATTGTTCATTGGCTTGAGCATTTTGAGAAGTTATTTGCTATGGTGGATTGCCCTGAAGGGCATAAAGTTTCAGTTGCGGCTTACTATCTCGGTAAGAGCGCTCATTCATGGTGGTTATCGTTGAAGCCCACAGACGGATCATGTACTTGGGATCAGTTCAAAACTCTCATGATGGAGAGGTATTATCCGGCCCCACTCAGGGAGGCCAAGCTGTCAGAGTTACTCACCCCCGACCCCTCATCAGACGAGGATGTTCTCGCCATTGCCGAGAAATTTCAGGAACTTCTTCCGTTCGCCTCATCTATCATTCACTCAGAAGCGGACAAGATCAAGTATTTCAGCAAGAGGCTAAAACCCCGTATGAGACTTCAGTTACTTAATCATAATTGCACCACGTTGGCTGAATTCACTGAGAAAGCTCTCTCCTACGAGCTTACTGCTAAGGAAATTGCTAAGCAGCAACCTTCGTCTGCTAGCAAGAAGTCCAAGAACCGTAATCAGTCTGACGGGAGTCAGGCCACCTTCAAGAAACCCCGTGCGGGCTCTGCTTTTTCTGAGCGACCTCCTGTGTCGTCTAAACCCACGGAATTTCAGTCTCGAGCGGCCAGTTCGTCCATCACCTGTTTTAACTGTGGGGATCTTGGCCACCTCAGTACCAAGTGTCCGAGACAGACTATCACATGTCATAATTGTGGAATTGCTGGGCATAAGGCCCGTTTTTGCCGTAGGGACTCCAAACCTACTCAGACGTCATCTCAGGCCCCTAAGCAGTCAGCCGTTCAGAATCAGGCCACTCAATCAGCGTCATTTAAAACGACAGGAGCGACTAGAGGTGGAGCTTTTAGCCATCAGACGGGAGCGTCCGGTGCCGGGACTAGCAAGCCCCGGATTTATGAGATGAAGAAGACCGATGATCCTGAGGCCCGCATGATCTCAGGTACACTCGATATCCTATCTCAACCTGTGTGTACCCTTTTTGATACTGGTGCATCGCATTCATTCATTTCCGAGTCATGTTTGAGTAGACTACGTCTGGGTAGTGCTACTAGTTGTGAGCCTTATGTCATTGGCCTACCTGATGGTAGACGAATTATCGGTAACCGTGAGATTCAGAATTGTCCGATTCAGTTTCATGATCGTGTATGGCCAGCGGACCTAATCGTAGTAGATTTGCCGAGGGACGACGTCATCTTGGGTATTGATTGGATGGATCGTCATGATGCCATCATTAGTGTCCGTAAGCGTTTGATCACTATCATTTCAGACGATGGGGTGGAATGTGTGTTTCAGGGAGCTTCAGTATTTTCCAAGATCGACTTAAGATCTGGATATCACCAGTTGCGGATTCGAGAGTCGGATATCGCGAGGACGGCGTTTCGAACACGCTATGGTCATTATGAGTTTGTAGTTATGCCGTTCGGGCTAACTAATGCACCTGCGGTATTCATGGAATTGATGAATCGGGTTTTCATCGACTTTTTGGATCAGTTTGTTGTTGTCTTCATCGACGATATTTTGATTTATTCTCGTAGCCGATAGGATCACGAGATTCATCTTCATCAGGTTCTCGACGTGTTGAGACGAGAGCAACTTTTGGAAAGTTTTCCAAGTGCGAGTTCTGGATGTCCGAAGTGACTTTTCTCGGACATGTAATTTCGTCAGACGGACTTCGTGTCGACCCTCAGAAGACGGAGGCTATCCGAGACTGGTTACCTCCGAAGAATGTTAAGGAAATCTGGAGTTTCCTCGGGTTAGCGGGTTATTATCGGCGATTTGTGGAAGGATTTTCCAAAATTGCTCAACCACTGACGAACCTTTTGCGAAAGGATAAGAAATACACGTGGTCCGACGCGTGTCAGCAGAGTTTTGAGGAACTCAAGAGCCAGTTAATGTCAGCACCTGTACTTTCCTTGCCGCAGGGGACGGAGGGATTTGTGGTTTATAGTGATGCGTCCGGACAGGGTCTCGGATGTGTGCTCATGCAGAATGGAAAGGTTATTGCCTATGCTTCACGGCAATTGAGACCTTACGAGGTTAATTATCCGACCCACGACCTGGAGCTAGCAGCCGTGGTGTTCGCTTTGAAGATTTGGCGTCATTACCTTTATGGCGTCACCTGTCAGATATTCACTGATCATAAGAGTTTAAAGTATATATTTACTCAGAAGGAGTTAAATATGTGTCGAGAGGCAGTGGTTGGAATTAATCAAAGATTATGATATCGAGATCCTCTACCACCGGGCAAGGCGACGTTGTCGCGACGCCTTGAGTCGCAAGTCCGTTCGGAGCGGATGCTTGCTCGTCTAACGATTGAGAATGAGCTTGGCGAGAATTCCTTAGACCCGAGATCGAGTGCGGCTTCCGAGTTCAGGGACAACTTTGTATGTTAGAGATTTCATCGTCACTCGAGGAGGCAATCCGAGAGAATCAGAGTTCAGACCCTTCATTGTTGCGCATCCGTGAGGATGTGACTCAGGGGAAAGCCCCTGGATTCATGGTCCACGAGGATGGACTTTTGAGATTTAAGAATCGGTTGTGCGTACCGGCAAATGACGAGTTGAAAAACTCGATTTTGAAGGAAGCTCATGCTACCCCTTATTATGTTCATCCGGGGTCCAGCAAGATGTACAAGGACTTGAGACAAAATTACTGGTGGAGTAATATGAAGCGAGAAGTCGCAGAATTTGTTTCGAGATGCTTAACCTGTCAACAAGTTAAGATTGAACATCAGCGGCCGGCGGGTATGCTGAAACCTCTTCCTATTCCCGAGTGGAAGTGGGAAGACATTTCTATGGATTTCATCACGAGTTTGCCGACAAGTCGTCGTGGCATGAATACGATCTGGGTGATTGTGGACCACTTAACAAAATCAGCTCATTTCCTTGAGATCAAGGATACGTGGGGTCCCGAGAGGCTGGCTCAGTTGTTCATCAAGGAGATAGTGAGACTGCACGGAACTCCTAAGAGTATCGTTTCCGATCGTGACGGACGATTTGTGTCTCATTTTTGGAAATCAGTTCATCGTGCTATGGGGACTCAGCTTAATCTCAGTACCGCTTTTCATCCTCAGTCCGACGGACAATCAGAGAGGACCATTCAGACATTAGAGGACATGTTGAGGGCATGCGTCCTCGATTGGAAAGACGATTGGGAAGCCCAACTACCATTGATCGAGTTCACGTATAATAATAGTTGGCATGCTTCGATCAAGATGGCACCTTACGAGGCCTTGTACGGTCGTCGTTGTCGCTCTCCTTTGTGTTGGGATGACTTGTCAGAATCAATCGGCACCGAGCCCGATATGCTTATAGCCGCCCGGGAGAAGGTAGCTTTGATCAAGAGTCGTATGTTGACAGCTCAGAGTCGACAGAAATCATATGTGGATAACCGTCGTCGACCATTAGAGTTCGAGGCTGGTGACCATGTGTTGGTCAAGGTATCCCCGAGTCTTGGTATCTTCCGTTTTGGGAAGAGGGGAAAGTTGAGTCCGAGGTTCATTGGACCGTTTGAGATTTTGGATCGAGTAGGCGAGTTAGCTTATCGATTGGCTTTACCTCCGGCGTTGAGCCGAATTCATAATGTGTTTCATGTCTCTCAGCTGCGGAAGTATGTTGCCGACCCGAGTCACATACTTCAGTTCGACGAAATCGAGATCGCCGACGATCATTCATATGAGGAACGTCCTATACGAGTTTTAGAGCGCCGAATCAAACAGTTGAGGAATAAGACGATTCCTTTGGTTAAAATTCAGTGGTCTAGACACGGAGTCGAAGAGGCTACTTGGGAAACCGAGGATAGTATGCGGGAGAGTTATCCCGAGTTGTTTGACCCTTAGTTTCGGGGACGAAACTATTTTTAAGGGGGGGAGTATGTAATACCCGGTTGTAATTCATTCATTTTCATTCAGTAATTATCAGTCTGTAATTGTCACTCAATAATTCTCACTCGTTAATAATCACTCATCATTCTTGATTCATTCATTTGTGTTCATCGTTGGCATGTTGTAATCGTATATTAGTTACCGATCGGCATGTCATCTCCGTTTAGAGACCGACGGGAGTATTATTATTTTTCATCGTGATTGGTAGTCGTATACTGGGAGCTTCATCTGTGGCTTGTGATAGACTTGTTCATTTTCACATTCGTATGTTATGTCGGATCATTCATCAGTCGTAGCGAGGAATCGGAGTTGTCGGATTTTTTCAAACTTGGCCAGCATCGAGTTACGGCCGTAAGGACTTTGGGTTACGGCCGTAACAAGGGTTCGTGTTTTCAGGCCATTCAGACGAAAGGGACTTACGGCCGTAAGGTCTTGTGGTACGGCCGTAAGTTGAGCGATGCAGCCGTAAGGCTGGCGATTCTGGCCGTCTGGCGTCAATGAGCTCCGAGACATTTTTGGCGAAGGTGAATTACGGCCGTAAGGAAGGTGAGATACGGCCGTAAGTGGTGTTCGTAAATTTTGGGTGTTGTCGACCAAGGGTGACTTACGGCCGTAAGGGTTGCGGCATACGGCCGTAAGTCGAGAAAATCGGCCGTAAGGCTTGGCGATTCTGATTCTGCGTGACGAGTGCACAGTCGTTTTAAACGAAGAGGGCTTACGCGTAAGTTTGGCGGATACGGCGTATTATCGAGTTACGGCCGTAAGGTGTGCGGTTACGGCCGTAAGGGTGTCGACGGATGTTTTTGGCGAAGGCGGGTTACGCCGTAACTCGGAGCGGTTCTGGCCGTAAGTCTCGGCGAGCTTTCGGACGAAGCGAGTTACGGCCGTCTGAGTTGGCGATTCTGGCCGTAAGGCCGTTGACTTGGAAAGTTACGGCCGTAAGAGGGCCGAGTTACGGCCGTAACTTCCGGCAGTATTTAATGACTTGGCCGGGTCATTTCTCCTCACTTTTTCATTTTTCCTTCTTCATCCGAGAGAGAGGGTTGAGAGAGAGATTTTATCATCATCAATCACTTGAGTGTGTAATCTTCATCATCTTCATTCCTTTTGGAAGTTTGGATACTCGTTATAACTCGTGTTCATCGGATCGAAGTGGTTGGATCTTCGAGAGGTAATTTCTTCAACACCTTGGATTTCGATTTTGTGTTGAGATATGATGTTGTGGACGTTATAATCATGTTATATGAAGGGATATGTATATGATTATGAGTTTGTATAAGGATTCATTGGATTATTGAGGGATTATTCAAGAACACTTTGAATATCGAGTTGGAATTGGGGATTTTCGATTAATTGTTGTTATAATCACGTTTTTGGATATTCATAACGGATTATTGATCGTATTGGAGATGTTTTGTCGATTTGAAACACTTCTTGGGAATTTGAAGTTGGTATTGTTGAGGTTTGATTGTAAACAATCGGAGTTTGGCCGCAACGTGTTTGATTTAATGCCTCAATGAACTTGGTTTATTCGTATCGACGTTTAGAGTTCGTTATATTCGTGTTTAATTCGTTATTTATCGGATTGTTGGTAATTGTATTGAATTAAGGTTGTTCGAGCGACCGGTATCTTGGTTAGGACGTTGTTCGTGGACGGACATTCTTCATCGTTGTTGTGTAAGTTAAATCTTACTCGGTTAAAAGGATACTCATTCCTTTCGTTGTTGATTGTTCATAATCATAATTCATTCATCATAATAATAATCATTTTGAGACTTGTAATTGTCGAATAATCGTTTCATTCACGAGGAATGACGGTTCCAAATCATTTCATTGGGTTATCAATCACGTCACTATTAATTTCATATCGGTGAGTCATCTTGTCCTTGTCTAATTATTATTCATTGACATTCATTATGGTCATTCTCGTTCATATGACCTTCTGGGTTCATATTGCGTGGTCGGGTGTGGTTGTGTGGAATTTTTAGTCGGGCACACGATGGTTATGTATTGGGTTCACCAATACATTGGACCGTGCACACGGGAAAGCGTTACACCGTGAGACTAATTAGGTACAAGGACGGGTGTGTCCGGTCATTCGTCTTGTACACTCGCACAGGACACTACGGGCGTACTATGGTACTCCTCTTCAGCGTAATTCATAATTAAGGATATTTCATAACTTCAGTAATTCATGATTGTGTAATTTCAACCCTTGAGGATTGTTGTTACGTATAAGCCGGCCGTCTGGGGATATTGTTTTCAGGTCATGGCAAGGCAAAGGCGCAGGGAGAGCACGATGACGGCGGGGAGTCCCAGTGATACTAGAAGGGGGCCCCAGTCCTTTCAGTCATGTATTTAGTCATTCATGTTTTCTTTATTTATTCCGCTGCAGACATTCCGTTCGAATACTCATTTCATTCAGTGTCGTGTATTTTATCGTCACATAAGATACACACGTATTCTATATTATCCTGGGTGTGTTGTATGAAACTCCTACTCGGAGTAATTGATGTTATAAAGTGGTTCGGTACTACATTTACCCTGTGTAATTCATCCTTTTTCATTCGCCTGGTGGGTCCCAGTCGGGGGTCCACGGCACTGTAATATCCGCCTAGTTTGGGGTGTTACACCAACACCCACGCATAGCTCGATTCGGTCTCATCTTTCATAATTGCATAGGCGATTAGGAAGTTCTTGTTACATGGAGTCATCCCGACTATCTCGAGAAATGGCATCTTATACTTATTCGTTTTGTAGGTAGAATCCATGCCAATGAACCATCTATAGGTCCGGATTAAGTTGATTGATGTTGAATGTGCTATGAACACGTGGGTAACAGCATTTGTATCCGGGTCGGCCTGCATCCAGCGTACGTAGTTATTCGTCACAACCAAATGGTGAAACTGACCGACGACATCTCTTTCTTCAAAATCATGCTTCCTCATGTGGTCTCTATAATTATAGATATGTCGTACAGTCGGTTTGTCCTTGGGAAATTTATTCTGAATGGCCGCCAAGATGGCACACGGCTTGGCTTGAGCAGCACTCATCTCACGAACAACTTGTTTGGCCGATTTACTCAGTCCACTCATTTGACGATGCCCCTCCGGATATACAATAAATGAGTGATTGTGCATACCCTTACTCCCAGACATCGGTCTGATTATCAAACCACTCAAGTCATGCAATTGCTCGGCCTTTATCTGAAATGTACACTTGCATGCTGTAATATCCGCAATCTTCGATTTCTGGTAAATTTCTTTTTCGGCCGGAGTCCGTTTTGACGACTCGCTCATGACCGTTTCGTCATTTCGAGAATGATTAATTCTGCACTTTTTGTCATCCGAGTTCGTTTCGGTATCGTTTTGTTGAGTTCCATGCTTTTTAGCGACTTTTCCGCACTTGAGTTCGATTCTTGTGAATCTCGATCAAAACTGCTGTTTCGAGTTTCCCTTAAGTTCGTTTAACTTTGTTATACGTGTTGTGAACTTCGGTTTGGTTATTCGATCACGTATCGTGATTTCCGGGCGTTTTGGGCCATTTTGTAATTTCTTAAAAGTTACGGGTATCCGTATCTGTAATTGTTGTCTCGACCCGTTTCTTGGTCGCGTATGATTAATTATTGCATTATGTTTTCATTTCGGGTCGTTGATGTCGTCCGCGAACTTTTCGTCGTGTTCGTTCCGTGCGTTTTCGGAAATCGAGTCGTCGAGCCCTAGTGTTCGAGCACTGGCCGGACGGTTGCGGGACTGGCCGGACGATTGCGGGCACCGGCCGGCAGGTGCGGCGAGAACCGGCGTAAGCGTGCGCTCTGGCCGGAAAAGGCTGCGCTTGCGGCAGTGTAGCGCCTTATCGGCGCCTAACGACGCTATCGGAGTGCAGGCGGTGGAGTCGGGGGTTACGAATCGGTCATGCTCGGCGGTAGCGCACGCTACTATCGGGCATTGCGCACGCCTTCTGACCGTGAGTAAGCGCGCTACGGCCGGAAAAGGCCGTGCCCTTCTGGCCGAAGTCGGTAGGGCGGTGTGGCACCGGATCGCGGCCGGGCCGATAGCGCACGCTAGCTCGGCGGCTAGCGCGCTAGTCCGGCCCAGTATAAATGTGACAGAGCAGTCACATTTCATCTCGTTTTTCATTTCCTACCTTTCTCTTCCGCGGCTGGAGACTTAGAGATCGTGGAGCCATGTTGTTTAACAACAAATCCATGAAGTTGTTGAGGTTATAACATCAACCAATCATCCGTTATCATCCTTTGATCCAGCGAATCAAGGTAATCTTCTTTAGAACCCTAATTTCGTGAATTTGGGGGGGTTTTGCATTTTTATCCGATTCGTTCCGTGTTGTTGATTAATCCATGATGGGTATGATTAATCTTGGTAGTATTCTTGTGTTTAACATCATTTAATCCATTGTTCTTCGTCGAATCAAAGTTTATTCTTGATTTCCTTCGAATCGACTTTTTGGGGGATTCGTTCTCGATCTCGTTTTCCACCCGTTTTTTTGTTGGGCAAATTGTGGTTAAATGATGTTGTTAAACATATTCCATTGATTGTATATCCATATTTTCACTTAGAATTCCGTTTTCATGGTTTGTCGGGACGAATCGTGTTCTTGGCCGTTTTGGGGAAAACACTTGAACTTTCGCCATTCGTTCTTTGAATTCAACGGCTTTGAGTCGTGTTATGGAATTCATTTCATTGTTGTTCTTGTCCTTCGTAGTTTATTATCGCGTGTTGGCGTGCGGTGGAGTCGGCGGGTTCGTAGTCGATTCGTGCCAACCTACTTCAATCGATTCTCCGCGTTGTTCTTATTCGAGGCAAGTATCTTGCCCATACATTACGTGTTTTGTGGATATATTAGTTGGTAATTTACGATACGTGATTTATGAATACCTATAATTAACTTTCAATGGAATTGATATGGTTTTCAATACTTCATTTAAAGATGACTCGTATGATTTCGTTGTTAAATATGCTTGTCTAAGTATGTGTGGGGTATTGTTTTGTGTGATTATGACGTTGAGGATTTATAGCTTAACCTTTCCTTGAGATATGTATGGAACGTATGCCTATTGATGATCCTATCTCATTGTGTCTTTCGGCGTGGTTGGATAGGTATTTTCCCTCGTTGCTATGTTATTTGTACTAGCTGCATCGTTGAAATTCTAGCATGAATCGTATCATTACTTGGTCGTGAGTATATGTTGGATGAACTGGCCATTCTAGTAAGGTACCTCGACTATATATACCGTGATTGACCTTCGATGCTTGTGGTTTGCAACTGTGATTTTGGAACGTGTGTGTGTGTTGTTCCTTCCACCCGGAGTGTCCGACGGGATGTCTGGGGGTCGATACTAAGGGGTACGGCCACGGAAGTGGACTTGGGTGCGTGTGTGGATGAACTTCCACTCGGAGTGTCCGACGGGATGTCTGGGGGTCGATACTAAGGGGTACGGCCGCGGAAGTGGTTTCCCACCCGGAGTGTCCGACGGGATGTCTGGGGGTCGATACTAAGGGGTACGGCCGCGGGTTACCAGTTGTGGTTTTCATCTTGAGGATGACGTTGATGTTTTCGTTAATTGTGATATTGTCCGGAGTATCACAATGCTTTGTGCTTGGGGTCGAGAGACATTATATATCGAGTCTTGGTGCTTGGCTAGAATGGCATAAGAATGATGTGTTATGTGTAATGTGTCCTTGTAAGTGAATTGCAGTGGATGATCGGGTCGTAGGCCCTGTGTTTTGTGACCGGAATGGTTGGGTCGTGGACCCGTTTCTTGTTAACTGATTTGTATTTTGGAAAATGAACTTTGGGGCTGTGACCTAAATGACTTTCGAGGAATTAAGAACTTTTCATTTTCTAATGTTTTCAAAACTCGAGATTTGGAAATGTTTTCAAAGTGCTTACTTGCTTTCTACTTTCAAGACTTGATCTATTTTTAACTAAATATATCTCGGGAAGTCTTTCGTTGTATTCTCGGAATGTGTTGTGTATGGCTCGTATTTGCACTTTATACTTGCACTAGCGAAACAGTGGAGTTTTGCTAACCCCCGAGTAATCGGGGGGTAGATATCTGTATTGTGTCCAGGTACATACAGGTTTTCGGGCGCAAGTCACGGGATCGGTGCGAGGATGATGAAAGACGAATGATACTAATCACACGAAGGCGATTTTGACTTGATTAGTGAGTCCATTGTATTGTCTTTTCCATTGTCTTATTGTTAAATCGTTGCAAGTATTTTACCCTTTCATGTGTATGAGTCGGGATGAGTTTATGTATTTTGATTTGTAAGTCAGTGACGGAAGACCAAATCGGTCTATTGATTCGTTATTTTGATTCGTCAGTATGTAATGTAATGTGTTGTGTTGATGTCTAGCCTGGTGGATCCTCATGGAGAGGGTCTGCGGCGTGTAATATTCCCGGTTTGATCTGGGGGTGTTACATTTATGGTATCGGAGCTTAGGTTGCGGAAACCTAGGCTGTCGGGTCCAGTCGTGTATTGTTGGGTCTTGTCTTGTCAGATTAAGTCTGACTGATTTCGTGTCGCGACGCGTCGTTTGGAATGTCGGCCGTGATTAGTATCAGGGTACAGCCATCATCTTCGCGCGATCTGTGGATGTAAGTATCCCTACTACAGGTTGTACCACGAGCTATACGAGCATGTGTGATTCTGTGTTATGTAGTTAGTATTTGAAGGTGCATCGTGAGTAAGTGACATATATTTGTTGATTCCCGTCTTGCGCTAAAATGTAGAATGATATTGCTGAATGTATCTTTGTATAAATCGTTTTTCTTGCAAGAGTATAAACCTTGGAATTTTAAGTTTTCGAATCCTTTCGGGGAGTCACGTAAAATTTTTAAAATGTCCTCCAAGGGAGGAAAAAGTTGATTTTCGTATGTTGACCTCAAGGCTGAAAGTTCTGAAAACTCGAATTATTGATAATTCTTTTCCACTGTGTACTATAAGTTTTCAAAACACGAGTTTTGAACTCAAATGAGTTCTACAAAATATACTCACGACGTGACCCTTAATTTTAACTTTTCGGTTTTGAATGACAATTGCCTTTTGATGGTTGCTCATGATGTGTTGTAATTATGTGAATCGATGGCTTTGAGATTCGAATATTGTTGTTGTTTATTTGTGACCTTCGATTCCAGTAATGTCGTATATATGTTCGCAATCATATTGCTAAAATAGAACCGTTAGCGCACGCTAAGTGTAAGGCTAGCGCGCGCTAATGCAGCATGGGTAACGCACGCTAAATATGTGTTGTAGCGCGCGTTAGTCAGACTGGACAGAGGCTAGGGAACTACATTACTTTTAGCAATTAGGCCTAACCTTAGCAGTCAATCACCCGGGACTGTATTCTATGTGTGTTGTCAAGTAATGACAATTGTTTTGTATGAATGTGCGTTATGATTTTTTTTTCATTGCGCTTAGTGATAATTGATTGGGTTCGGCAAATTGATAAATTATGTCTACTGCGAGTGTGTTCGAACACGCTTTTCTAAAACCTTCATAAGTTTGTGCAAGTGCGATTAGCCGGCGGCTTCGTATGAACTTTGGAAATTGTTTGAAATTTACGAGCCGGCCTAGGATTCTCAAATAAAACCTCGATGGTATTTGAAAGAGTTGTTTTAAAGTACCTTGAACATTTTGTAAAATATTACCGTCGTTGATGTTTGTGATGTGTTGGGAGAATTTTCGAAAATGATTTTAACGTATTGTTGCATTTTCAAATAATTCGAGTGAATGATTTTCAAAAATCTTTCACACCATAAAAATATTTTATTTCAAAAACCAATGCGATTTTTATTTTCAAAAATGTATAGTGAAAGATGAAAAATCTCACTCGATGTAAAGTTCAAATTCGGATTTGGAAATGTTAGAGTATGTAAGAATGATTTGATGATCTTGCATGGTTAACCTGTTAGTTGTTAACGGTGATGATGATACGTAGAGGCATGATGACTTCAAATGATTTCAAATGAGACGGTTAAAGTATGTTGTTCACAAGTTTTGATGAAACAACCCGAGGTACCAAAAGTACTTTTAAAGTTTATTTTAAATAGTATACAAATCCAAGGATTTTCAAAAGATTTCCTTTAAAAGGGTACCTCGTGGATTTTCTTTTCGAGTTGCTATTGGTTACCTTATGTGATATGTCGTGCTGAGTTGGTACTTAGTATAATATTTTGCGAAGTTGTGCAATCGTATTTAGTGGGAATCCGCTTAGTATGCCGTTGGGCAGAGGACACAGTCGTGACCACAATGCTAATGGCCATGAAGATCGGATGTGGACCAAGAGGGTATGGTCGGGAAGGTTGCTATTCCAGCACTTCGTTCTCGTTGTTTAGGTTTCGGGACGAAACCTCTTTTAAAGGTGATATGATGTAATACCCACATTTTTCTTTCTTTCTCTTCTGTTTCGTCCGACTGTGTTCGTTGATGCTTCTGACCTGGTGTCGTTTCTCACCTTTGTCATTCGAGCGAGTTCTGATATTGTCCCAAATTGATCTATATATCTTTGTGACCTTTCCAAGTTTGGAAAATTAGTCTCATTTTCGATCTTCCAACCCTTGGGCGGTGGAATTCCGTATTTGTTCAGCGATTGGCTCGCGTTTTGATTGATGTACCGTTGGGTTGGTCAATCGTATTGATTCTCGTCCGTTGTGTTTTGGGATTGTTCGGATAATTGACTTGATTGTATTATCCATTTGATGACGCTTGTCACTTGTTGGTTTTATTATATCCCTAACGGCGACGTTGTGTTGGTCGTCGTGGAGCGTGTTTTCACGCCGTATATTCCTTTGCGTTGCTTGTAATGTTTCGCCGATGGGCGTAAGTTACGCGTTTCCTTGCGTATCTCGTTGAGTTTTCCTGGCGGGATATTGCTTCTCCCTACTTGTTTTAAGTTTCGGGACGAAACTTCTTTTAAGGAGGGTAGAATGTAATATCCGCAATCTTCGATTTCCGGTAAATTTCTTTTTCGGCCGGAGTCCGTTTTGACGACTCGCTCATGTCCGTTTCGTCATTTAGAGAATGATTAATTCTGCACTTTTTGTCATCCGAGTTCGTTTCGGTATCGTTTTGTTGAGTTCCGTGCTTTTTAGCGACTTTTCCGCACTTGAGTTCGATTCTTGCGAATCTCGATCGAAACTGCTGTTTCGAGTTTCCCGTAAGTTCGTTTAACTTTGTTATACGTGTTGTGAACTTCGGTTTGGTTATTCAATATCGTGATTTCCGGGCGTTTTGGGCCATTTTGTAATTTCTTAAAAGTTACGGGTATCCGTATCTGTAATTGTTGTCTCGACCCGTTTCTTGGTCGCGTATGATTAATTATTGCATTATGTTTTCATTTCGGGTCGTTGATGTCGTCCGCGAACTTTTGGTCGTGTTCGTTCCGTGCGTTTTCGGAAATCGAGTCGTCGAGCCCTGGTGTTCGAGCACTGGCCGGACGGTTGCGGGACTGGCCGGACGATTACGGGCACCGGCCGGACGGGTGCGGCAGGAACTGGCGTAGCGTATGCTACGGCCGGAAGGCTGCGCGCGCTAACCGGCAGGTGTAGCGCACGCTATCGGCTGGCCTAACGCACGCTATCTCCAGTGCAGGCACGGTGGAGTCGGGGGTTCGAATCGGTCGTGCTCGGCGGGTAGCGCACGCTCTGCTGTCGGGCATTGCGCACGCTTCTGGCCGTGGTAGCGCGCGCTATGGCGGAAAGGCTGCGCCGCTTCTGGATGAGTCGGTAGGGCGGTGTGGGCCTTTGGATTGCGGCCTGGGCCGATAGCGCACGCTAGCTCGGCAGCCTAGCGCGCGCTAGTCCGGCCCAGTATAAATGTGACAGAGCAGTCACATTTCATCTTGTTTTTCATTTCCTACCTTTCTCTTCCGCGGCTGGAGACTTAGAGATCGTGGATCCATGTTGTTTAACAACAAATCCATGAAGTTGTTGAGGTTATAACATCAACCAATCATCCGTTATCATCCTTTGATCCAGTGAATCAAGGTAATCTTCCTTAGAACCCTAATTTCGTGAATTTGGGGGTTTTTGCATTTTTATCCGATTCGTTCCGTGTTGTTGATTAATCCATGATGGGTATGATTAATCTTGGTAGTATTCTTGTGTTTAACATCATTTAATCCATTGTTCTTCGTCGAATCAAAGTATATTCTTGATTTCCTTCGAATCGACTTTTTGGGGGATTCGTTCTCGATCTCGTTTTCCACCCGTTTTTTTGTTGGGCAAATTGTGGTTAAATGATGTTGTTAAACATATTCCATTGATTGTATATCCATATTTTGACTTAGAATTCCGTTTTCGTGGTTTGTCGGGACGAATCATGTTCTTGGCCGTTTTGGGGAAAACACTTGAACTTTCTCCATTCGTTCTTTGAATTCAACGGCTTTGAGTCGTGTTATAGAATTCATTTCATTGTTGTTCTTGTCCTTCGTAGTTTATTATCGCGTGTTGGCGTGCGGTGGAGTCGGCGGGTTCGTAGTCGATTGGTGCCAACCTACTTCGATCGATTCTCCGCGTTGTTCTTATTAGAGGCAAGTATCTTGCCCATACATTACGTGTTTTGTGGATATATTAGTTGGTAATTTACGATACGTGATTTATGAATACCTATAATTAACTTTCAAAGGAATTGATATGGTTTTCAATACTTCATTTAAAGATGACTCGTATGATTTCGTTGTTAAATATGCTTGTCTAAGTATGTGTGGGGTATTGTTTTGTGTGATTATGACGTTGAGGATTTATAGCTTAAGCTTTCCTTGAGATATGTATGGAACGTATGCCTATTGATGATCCTATCTCATTGTGTCGTTCGGCGTGGTTGGATAGGTATTTTCCCTCGTTGCTATGTTATTTGTACTAGCTGCATCGTTGAAATTCTAGCATGAATCGTATCATTACTTGGTCGTGAGTATATGTTGGATGAACTGGCCATTCTAGTAAGGTACCTCGACTATATATACCGTGATTGACCTTCGAGGCTTGTGGTTTGCAACTGTGATTTTGGAACGTGTGTGTGTGTTGTTCCTTCCACCCGGAGTGTCGGCGGGATGTCCGGGGTCGATACTAAGGGTACGGCCACGGAAGTGGACTTGGGTGCGTGTGTGGATGAACTTCCACCGGAGTGTCCGACGGGATGTCCGGGGTCGATACTTAAGGGTACGGCCGCGGAAGTGGTTTCCCACCGGGTGTCGACGGGATGTCTGGGGGTCGATACTAAGGGGTACGGCCGCGGGTTACCAGTTGTGGTTTTCATCTTGAGGATGACGTTGATGTTTTCGTTAATTGTGATATTGTCCGGAGTATCACAATGCTTTATGCTTGGGGTCGAGAGACATTATATATCGAGTCTTGGTGCTTGGCTAGAATGGCATAAGAATGATGTGTTATGTGTAATGTGTCCTTGTAAGTGAATTGCAGTGGATGATCGGGTCGTAGGCCCTGTGTTTTGTGACCGGAATGGTTGGGTCGTGGACCCCGTGTCTTGTTAACGGATTTGTATTTTGGAAAATGAACTTTGGGGCTGTGACCCTAAATGACTTTCGAGGAATTAAGAACTTTTCATTTTCTAATGTTTTCAAAACTCCCGAGATTTGGAAATGTTTTCAAAGTGCTTACTTGCTTCGTTTCTACTTTCAAGACTTG
Organism: Orobanche coerulescens; assembly: GCA_033398695.1. Taxonomy (NCBI): domain Eukaryota; kingdom Viridiplantae; phylum Streptophyta; class Magnoliopsida; order Lamiales; family Orobanchaceae; genus Orobanche; species Orobanche coerulescens. The sequence continues at coordinate 92,333,518 of CM065814.1, forward strand.
ATCTATTTTTAACTAAATATTTCTCGGGAAGTCTTTCGTTGTATTCTCGGAATGTGTTGTGTATGGCTCGTATTTGCACTTTATACTTGCACTAGCGAAACAGTGGAGTTTTGCTAACCCCCGAGTAATCGGGGGGTGGATATATGTATTGTGTCCAGGTACATACAGGTTTTCGGGAGCAAGTCACAGGATCGGTGCGAGGGATGATGAAAGACGAATGATACTAATCACACGAAGGCCAGTTTTGACTTCAGTTAGTCGGAGTCCATTGTATTGTCTTTTCCGCTGTCTTATTGTTCGTCGTTGCAAGTATTTTACCCTTTCATGTGTATGAGTCGGGATGAGTTTATGTATTTTGATTTGTAAGTCAGTGACGGAAGACCAAATAGGTCTATTGATTCATTATTTTGATTCGTCAGTATGTAATGTAATGTGTTGTGTTGATGTCTAGCGTGGTGGATCCTCATGGAGAGGGTCTGCGGCGTGTAATATTCCCGGTTTGATCTGGGGGTGTTACATTTATGGTATCGGAGCTTAGGTTGCGGAAACCGAGGCTGTCGGGTCCAGTCGTGTATTGTTGGGTCTTGTCTTGTCAGATTAAGTCTGACTGATGTCGTGTCGCGATGCGTCATTTGGAATGTCGGCCGTGATTAGTATCAGGGTACAGCCATCATCTTCGTGCGATCTGTGGATGTAAGTCTCCCTACTACAGGTTGTACCACGAGCTATACGAGCCTGTGTGATTCTGTGTTATGTAGTTAGTATTTGAAGGTGCATCGTGAGTAAGTGACATATATTTGTTGATTCCCGTCTTGCGCTAAAATGTAGAATGATATTGCTGAATGTATCTTTGTATAAATCGTTTTTATTGCAAGAGTATAAACCTTGGAATTTTAAGTTTTCGAATCCTTTCGGGGAGTCACGTAAAATTTTTAAAATGTCCTCCAAGGGAGGAAAAAGTTGATTTTCGTATGTTGACCTCAAGGCTGAAAGTTCTGAAAACTCGAATTATTGATAATTCTTTTCCACTGTGTACTATAAGTTTTCAAAACACGAGTTTTGAACTCAAATGAGTTCTACAAAATATACTCACGACGTGACCCTTGCTTTTAACTTTTCGGTTTTGAATGACAATTGCCTTTTGATGGTTGCTCATGATGTGTTGTAATTATGTGAATCGATGGCTTTGAGATTCGAATATTGTTGTTGTTTATTTGTGACCTTCGATTCCAGTAATGTCGTATATATGTTCGCAATCATGTTTCTAAAATAGAACCGTTAGCGCACGCTAAGTGTAAGGCTAGCGCGCGCTAATGCAGCATGGGTAACGCACGCTAAATATGTGTTGTAGCGCGCGTTAGTCAGACTGGACAGAGGCTAGGGAACTACATTTCTTTTAGCAGTTAGGCCTAACCTTAGCAGTCAATCACCCGGGACTGTATTCTATGTGTGTTGTCAAGTAATGACAACTGTTTTGTATGAATGTGCGTTATGATTTTTTTTTCGTTGCGCTAAGTGATAATTGATTGGGTTCGGCAAATTGATAAATTATGTCTGCTGCGAGTGTGTTCGAACACGCTTTTCTAAAACCTTCATAAGTTTGTGCAAGTGCGATTAGCTGGCGGCTTCGTATGAACTTTGGAAATTGTTTGAAATTTGCGAGCCGGCCTAGGATTCTCAAATAAAACCTCGACGGTATTTGAAAGAGTTGTTTTAAAGTACCTTGAACATTTTGTAAAATATTACCGTCGTTGATGTTTGTGAAGTGTTGGGAGAATTTTCGAAAATGATTTTAACGTATTGTTGCATTTTCAAATAATTCGAGTGAATGATTTTCAAAAATCTTTCACACCATAAAAATATTTTATTTCAAAAACCAATGCGATTTTTATTTTCAAAAATGTATAGTGAAAGATGAAAAATCTCACTCGATGTAAAGTTCAAATTCGGATTTGGAAATGTTAGAGTATGTAAGGATGATTTGATGATCTTGCATGGTTAACCTGTTAGTTGTTAACGGTGATGATGATACGTAGAGGCATGATGACTTCAAATGATTTCAAATGAGACGGTTAAAGTATGTTGTTCACAAGTTTTGATGAAACAACCCGAGGTACCAAAAGTACTTTTAAAGTTTATTTTAAATAGTATACAAATCCAAGGATTTTCAAAAGATTTCCTTTAAAAGGGTACCTCGTGGATTTTCTTTTCGAGTTGCTATTGGTTACCTTATGTGATATGTCGTGCTGAGTTGGTACTTAGTATAATATTTTGCGAAGTTGTGCAATCGTATTGAGTGGGAATCCGCTTAGTATGCCGTTGGGCAGAGGACACAGTCGTGACCACAATGCTAATGGCCATGAAGATCGGATGTGGACCAAGAGGGTATGGTCGGGAAGGTTGCTATTCCAGCACTTCGTTCTCTTTGTTTAGGTTTCGGGAAGAAACCTCTTTTAAAGGTGATATGATGTAATACCCACATTTTTCTTTCTTTCTCTTCTGTTTCGTCCGACTGTGTTCGTTGATGCTTCTGACCTGGTGTCGTTTCTCACCTTTGTCATTCGAGCGAGTTCTGATATTGTCCCAAATTGATCTATATATCGTTGTGACCTTTCCAAGTTTGGAAAATTAGTCTCATTTTCGATCTTCCAACCCTTGGGCGGTGGAATTCCATATTTGTTCAGCGATTGGCTCGCGTTTTGATTGATGTACCGTTGGGTTGGTCAATCGTATTGATTTTCGTCCGTTGTGTTTTGTAATTGTTCGGATAATTGACTTGATTGTATTATCCATTTGATGACGCTTGTCACTTGTTGGTTTTATTATATCCCTAACGGCGACGTTGTGTTGGTCGTCGTGGAGCGTGTTTTCACGCTGTATATTCCTTTGCGTTGCTTGTAACGTTTCGCCGATGGGCGTAAGTTACGCGTTTCCTTGTGTATCTCGTTGAGTTTTCCTGGCGGGATATTGCTTCTCCCTACTTGTTTTAAGTTTCGGGACGAAACTTCTTTTAAGGAGGGTAGAATGTAATATCCGTAATCTTCGATTTCTGGTAAATTTCTTTTTCGGCCGGAGTCCGTTTTGACGAGTCGCTCATGTCCGATTCGTCATTTCGAGAATGATTAATTCTGCACTTTTTGTCATCCAATTTCGTTTCGGTATCGTTTTGTTGAGTTCTGTGCTTTTTGGCGACTTTTCCGCACTTGAGTTCGATTCTTGCGAATCTCGATCGAAACTGCTGTTTCGAGTTTCCCGTAAGTTCGTTTAACTTTGTTATACGTGTTGTGAACTTCGGTTTGGTTATTCGATCACGTATCGTGATTTCCGGGCATTTTGGGCCATTTTGTAATTTCTTAAAAGTTACGGGTATCCGTATCTGTAATTGTTGTCTCGACCCGTTTCTTGGTCGCGTATGATTAATTATTGCATTATGTTTTCATTTCGGGTCGTTGATGTCGTCCGCGAACTTTTCGTCGTGTTCGTTCCGTGCGTTTTCGGAAATCGAGTCGTCGAGCCACAGTGTTCGAGCAACCGCCGGACGGTTGCGGGGCCCGCCGGACGATTGCGGGCACCGGCCGGACGGGTGCGCGAGAACCGCGTAGCGTGCGCTCTGGCCGGAAGGCTGCGCTAACCGGCAGTGTAGCGCCGCTATCGGTAACTTTAACGCATCTTGCTCCAGTGCAGGCGGTGGAGTCCAGGGTTACGGAATCGGTCATGCTCGGCGGGTAGCGCCGCGCTCTTGTCGGGCATTGCGCCGCTATGGCCGTGAGTAGCGCACGCTTCGGCCGAAAAGGCTGCACGCTTCTGGCCGAGTCGGTAGGGCGGTGTGGGCACCGGATCGCGGCACTGGCCGATAGCGCACGCTAGTCATGCGACTAGCGCGCTAGTCCGGCCCAGTATAAATGTGACAGAGCAGTCACATTTCATCTCGTTTTTCATTTCCTACCTTTCTCTTCCGCGGCTGGAGACTTAGAGATCGTGGAGCCATGTTGTTTAACAACAAATCCATGAAGTTGTTGAGGTTATAACATCAACCAATCATCCGTTATCATCCTTTGATCCAGCGAATCAAGGTAATCTTCCTTAGAACCCTAATTTCGTGAATTTGGGGGTTTTTGCATTTTTATCCGATTCGTTCCGTGTTGTTGATTAATCCATGATGGGTATGATTAATCTTGGTAGTATTCTTGTGTTTAACATCATTTAATCCATTGTTCTTCGTCGAATCAAAGTATATTCTTGATTTCCTTCGAATCGACTTTTTGGGGGATTCGTTCTCGATCTCGTTTTCCACCCGTTTTTTTGTTGGGCAAATTGTGGTTAAATGATGTTGTTAAACATATTCCATTGATTGTATATCCATATTTTGACTTAGAATTCCGTTTTCATGGTTTTTCGGGACGAATCGTGTTCTTGGCCGTTTTGGGGAAAACACTTGAACTTTCGCCATTCGTTCTTTGAATTCAACGGCTTTGAGTCGTGTTATGGAATTCATTTCATTGTTGTTCTTGTCCTTCGTAGTTTATTATCGCGTGTTGGCGTGCGGTGGAGTCGGCGGGTTCGTAGTCGATTCGTGCCAACCTACTTCGATCGATTCTCCGCGTTGTTCTTATTCGAGGCAAGTATCTTGCCCATACATTACGTGTTTTGTGGATATATTAGTTGGTAATTTACGATACGTGATTTATGAATACCTATAATTAACTTTCAAAGGAATTGATATGGTTTTCAATACTTCATTTAAAGATGACTCGTATGATTTCGTTGTTAAATATGCTTGTCTAAGTATGTGTGGGGTATTGTTTTGTGTGATTATGACGTTGAGGATTTATAGCTTAACCTTTCCTTGAGATATGTATGGAACGTATGCCTATTGATGATCCTATCTCATTGTGTCTTTCGGCGTGGTTGGATAGGTATTTTCCCTCGTTGCTATGTTATTTGTACTAGCTGCATCGTTGAAATTCTAGCATGAATCGTATCATTACTTGGTCGTGAGTATATGTTGGATGAACTGGCCATTCTAGTAAGGTACCTCGACTATATATACCGTGATTGACCTTCGAGGCTTGTGGTTTGCAACTGTGATTTTGGAACGTGTGTGTGTGTTGTTCCTTCCACCCGGAGTGTCCGACGGGATGTCTGGGGGTCGATACTAAGGGGTACGGCCATGGAAGTGGACTTGGGTGCGTGTGTGGATGAACTTCCACCCGGAGTGTCCGACGGGATGTCTGGGCGTCGATACTAAGGGGTACGGCTGCGGAAGTGGTTTCCCACCCGGAGTGTCCGACGGGATGTCTGGGGGTCGATACTAAGGGGTATGGCCGCGGGTTGCCAGTTGTGGTTTTCATCTTGAGGATGACGTTGATGTTTTCGTTAATTGTGATATTGTCCGGAGTATCACAATGCTTTGTCCTTGGGGTCGAGAGACATTATATATCGAGTCTTGGTGCTTGGCTAGAATGGCATAAGAATGATGTGTTATGTGTAATGTGTCCTTGTAAGTGAATTGCAGTGGATGATCGGGTCGTAGGCCCTGTGTTTTGTGATCGTAATGGTTGGGTCGTGGACCCCGTGTCTTGTTAACGGATTTTTATTTTGGAAAATGAACTTTGGGGTTGTGACCCTAAATGACTTTCGAGGAATTAAGAACTTTTCATTTTCTAATGTTTTCAAAACTCCCGAGATTTGGAAATGTTTTCAAAGTGCTTACTTGCTTCGTTTCTACTTTCAAGACTTGATCTATTTTTAACTAAATATATCTCGGGAAGTCTTTCGTTGTATTCTCGGAATGTGTTGTGTATGGCTCGTATTTGCACTTTATACTTGCACTAGCGAAACAGTGGAGTTTTGCTAACCCCCGAGTAATCAGGGGGTGGATATCTGTATTGTGTCCAGGTACATACAAGTTTTCGGGAGCAAGTCACAGGATCGGTGCGAGGGATGATGAAAGACGAATGATACTAATCACACGAAGGCCAGTTTTGACTTAGTTAGTCGGAGTCCATTGTATTGTCTTTTCCGCTGTCTTATTGTTCGTCGTTGCAAGTATTTTACCCTTTCATGTGTATGAGTCGGGATGATTTTATGTATTTTGATTTGTAAGTCAGTGATGGAAGACCAAATCGGTCTATTGATTCGTTATTTTGATTCGTCAGTATGTAATGTAATGTGTTGTGTTGATGTCTAGCCTGGTGTATCCTCATGGAGAGGGTCTGCGGCGTGTAATATTCCCGGTTTGATCTGGGGGTGTTACACATGCTTTCGTCTTTGTGTTCTTTCAAACAGCGACATCCAAATCTCTTAATACCCCTCTGTACCGTTCACCACGGTTACATCTCAATAGCTTTGTCTTTCCTTTATTCTTGTACGACGAAATGATCAACTTGAAACCAATTTGAAGAGCAATTTTTTTCGCCCATCCAATCGCATCACAATCACTAACGAATATTTCGTCATTAACGAAATAACCACTATAATCAACGCCGTCACCTTCAAATTCTTCCAATATAACCTGAAATTTTTAATTGACAGAATGTTAATAATAATACCAATAATATTTTTATTAAAATTTAAAATCATGCAAAAAAAGCATCAAGGCGTCCAAAAATTGCGCGTGGACCATGGCCGAGGCGTCTGGCATGGACGCCTGGCCACGGTACAGGCGTCTGAATCAGACGCCTAGCCATGGCACAGGCGTCTGAATCGGACATCCAGACCATGGTTCAGGTGTTTGGTTTAGACGCTAGACCTAGGACGGAGCGTCCGTAGCAGGCGCCTGTACCATGGAACAGGCGGAATATTCAGACGCCTGCATCATTTTCTCCGAAAAATTACCTCCAGATGTAAATTTTCGTCCATTTTCGTAGTTGTCGATGATATTGACGATATATATTTGATTGTGTGTTCTGTAGAATAAATGAAAAATTGTTTCTAGATTTAGTAATGAAAAACTTGTGTGTTGGTGTGTTGGGTAGAAATAATGAAAGATTGTCAAATAGACAAAAATGTAATATTATAGGGCGGTGTCTAGTAATTTAGGACGGTGTTTAGTAATACCCTTTCTTTTACAAGAGTTCCCTCATTTCCCTTTTAGGGAGGGTTGGACACAAGATTTTAAGAGAGTTGAAAAATACGGTCAAGTTGTGTAGGTGATAATAGAATTATATTATTTAAAATTATATGAGTAATATTCGCTTCAAATTTCAAAATGAAAACGAGTCGATTCTCACGGGACACCCGAAATAGAATACGAGCTAACTCTTGTGGACCGAGTGAGTAATTATTTTTCTGTTATTAGAAATGATAAATCAAATTAATAACACCGTTTGGTTTGGTTTGGTAGCCTGTAGGTGATACGTAGCCCCCCTGTCACGGGGTGCGGCTCACTAAGGTTCAGGCCGTCGAATTCGTGCAGCAAATCACGAATCACCCGTGCGCCTAGGAGACTTCCGAGTCTCCATCCGGCTACCATCAACGATATTTCATAGAATACCAACATTAGAGATATCATGCACTGGTCCATTGTGCTGCGTAAAACGCTAGGCACCTGCCTTTCCTTTGCCTCCGACCAACTAAGGGTCGGTATCTCATACCCTTCAAGCATAACCCGCAATGGCACTCGGCACTAAGGGTCACTCGCGTGCCCGAAGTGCAATTCCTCGTGCTCGACAATCACTCGGGACTTCCTAGGTGCAGTACCTTGGCGCCCTTGAGAGTACCTCACCCGAGACGGACAACCTTTTAGATCTTGGCTTAGATTCATGCCATCAATAGATATTTGCCCCTCACGATGTTTGGGACTACTTCGCATACCGACATATTACCTTCAATCCGCAATGTGGTGTTGTCTCGCAACCACATGTACAAGCCAACGATCCCCGCATAAGATAGCCGAGGTAGCTTATGCTTACGAGTAAGCTCACGAGGCGTATGATTTAGATGAATGCCTCGATTGCCCAAACGACATAGAGGAAGTGTTATATGGCCGACGGCATCCCTCTGGTCACACTAGAGCCTTCATGCCAACCTTAAGCCCAACGCAGACCACTAAGGTCCTACGCCGCCCTAACGATTTCCAACTCGCTCGGGAACTCCTCGCACACTTCGAATGCTTAGAGTTGGCTCCCTAGAGGCCCCCCTTACCTCTAGGAAGATTGCACGCTTGGTGCTCGACAGCACGAGGAAGACTGGCCGCTTTCCCACCATTGCCCATCTAAGGACTGTCCCCCTATAATAGGCTTAGAAAAATAATGCCTTGTAATTGCTCTAGACATTGATTGGCCGAGGAAGCACATCGGGCGTAACTCCCTCATCCGAACTCCAAATACTTATCCGCTTGAACCGTAGAGTAGCTTACGATATTATCTATAAGTCCTCAAAGTTTCAGCCCCATCCGATACTCGAGGAGTGAGGAATTACCTCTGCAATATTCTGAAACTACTACAATGCCACTGCACTGCAGCATCTCGATACTTCGCATCGTTCGCTACTCAAACGGAACCGTCTAGTTGTGAAACTTGGTGGAGACCTTCCCAACACTCCAAGGAACTCCCCATTACAAGCATTTCACGAAACTATTCTGCTAAAGCCCTCTGCTCCATGACTCAAGGTCCTGCTCGCTCACGGACCCACTCCGGACGCCGACCACTGTCGCACGTCCCCAACCTTATTCGTGTCGCAGGGCAACTATCCAACATAATCCTTCGTAATTCCGGGGCAATCCCGGGTACTCCGAATAATATGGAAAACGCCATGTGACATCCTCCCCCTCTCGATCCGTTGACGTCCTCGTCAACGCATGCACACACAACCTGCTCTATGTACATGCGCTGCCCATCTCATCATGAAAATACTTGGGCAATGAACCCGACACTCTACCTCCATCTCCTCAACTCGTGTTCCTCTCAGCACAAAACTCTTAGTTCCATCAAGTGGCGCCTGCTTGTAAAGTCAGAGGCCCAACTCGAAGAACGCCTGCACGGCAACTCGATGATCGCAATTTCTCGCCGCTCGCTCGGTATCTCTTGCACCTCGTGCATTCAAACTCATCTCGTAGGGAAGCAGTGTACGCGATCGAAACACTCTCCCTCCACCCGGATGTTGCCTCTCTCTTGGCGCACACCCACTCTAATCTTGGCAGGAATCATTCTCTCCATGCCTCGATATAACTGAAAACCAACCGATGGTGTTAGATTGCCACTCTAGCTCAAATCAAGCTACTCCCTCATTGTCAAGTCCGAGACTAGCGACAAGTTCTCCGAATTAAACCGGGTCGATTTGACTGTACGTCTGGAGTACATGATCCTTATAAGAGTGCTCACTAAAACCAAGAACCCATCCAAAGGAGCCTTGCACTCCGCTCAAAATACCACCGCGGCTGCCCTCTCAAAAATCCTTACTAACCATACCCCATAATACGGTTTACGAATTCTATCAAGGACGAGGCAAACCCAATCTGAAACTCTGTAAGACAAGTGCCCTCTAGCACAAGTCGAAAGAGGCCTACACGGCTGCTCATAGATCACTAAACTCTCGGCCCTCAGGCCACCGCACTTCTACGGCAAGGAGCTTGAAGGATGTGCGCGTGATCAACGCACCCTCTCCCGCTCGAAGGTGATGCCTAACTCTCGGCACACCGCGTCACCGGACTTCAGCCTGGCGTGACGAAAACTCGCGGGTTGGTCTCGCTGGTCCTCTGACTCAAATGAAGACACGAACCCAGGCCCTCTGGCCTAACTCGTAACCTGGCCCTCTGGCCTTATTGCTCAACGCATGATTGTGTACTCCGTACGAGCACACCTCATCCGGCTTGCTCCCATCAGAAATCCTTCAACCAATAGGTCCCATTAATTGGCTTCCGAATCGCCTCCAAGAACAGCCATCTCGAAATCGTTCACGTGTGTGTCCAGGATGGACATACCTCCCCGGTAACCAAGGAGCCCAATGCTCCATATACCTCAGTCCCTTTCAGAAAATCCCTCAACCACAGAGCCCATACTCTAGGCTTTGGAATCCCCTTAAGGAACATCATTCTCGAATCAGCCCATTTCGTCTCGAGAGTCTGGTCCTCCCCCACTCATGTTGGAGGCCAGACCCAAATCTCTTGTCCCTCATAGACTGCTGGGACATGCAACACCACACTTGGAGCATGCCCATTCTCATATCTGCCCGACTCGAACCAGGAAGACTGAACACTCCACTCTTGCAACTTCCGTGGTGGCTGTGTTACGATTGCACCTCATGTGCGAAAGCACTTTGCACATACCAATTCAAATCTCATGTAACCAACGTAACCGATGCACCTTAAGTGCTATGACGATTGCGCGCACTAAAATTCAGCACAAGTTTTGCACCTGAGCGTCTTTGTGGCCAGTTCCCGCATGAAGTTCTCACCTGAATAGGTCTCAAACCCAAATCACCTCTCAATGCGTGGCGCTACGCAAACATGGCCGCAACTTGGCGAGGCGTGGCTCACGCACACCACCCAGCTCACCGGCATGTCTCCTTCTAGGAGATCAAGATGTCTTATAAGCCCACAAAAATAGGCCAACATAAAGTTTCTGATCAGATTACACCAACACCGTTACTCACGCGTCCGCAATTTACCGATGAGAATGTTCCCCTCACATTAACCAACTGCCAACCGTACTCGCAGAGAAAAATATAGTCATCAAACACGTCGTAACTCGGTTACTACCATTCTCCGGAATCACTAATGCCAACAACTCGCACTGAACAAAGCCTTCGAACATCACCGACAGAAACCAAACAACCAGGGTACTACCATTCGCCCAATTGCAAAGCCAACTCTAGGTACTACCATTCGCTCAAGTCCCACTGCCAACTTAATTCTCAACTCTGCCACAATACGTAAGATCGCACTTCAAGCCCTTCACTGAAATGCCACTACAATGGCTAATAAAAAAAATTCGGCACAATTTTGGTATCTGGTTCTCAAGGGAAGAAAGATCTGTAACAAAGCACAACTGAAACCTGGGTGCGACATTCCGGGCTCCGATACCACTTGTCACGGGGTGCGGCTCACTGAGGTTCAGGCCGTCGAATTCGTGCAGCGGATCACGAATCACCCGTGCGCCTAGGAGACTTCCGAGTCTCCATCCGGCTACCATCAACGAGATTTCATAGAATACCAACATTAGAGATATCATGCACAGGTCCATTGTGCTGCGTAAAACGCTAGGCACCCGCCTTTCCTTTGCCTCCGACCAACTAAGGGTCGGTATCTCATACCCTTCAAGCTTAACCCGCAATGGCACTCGGCACTAAGGGTCACTCGCGTGCCCGAAGTGCAATTCCTCGTGCTCGACACTCACTCGGGACTTCCTAGGTGCAGTACCTTGGCGCCCTTGAGAGTACCTCACCCGAGACGGACAACCTTTTAGATCTTGGCTTAGATTCATGCCATCAATAGATATTTGCCCCTCACGATGTTTGGGACTACTTCGCATACCGACATATTACCTTCAATCCGCAATGTGGTGTTGTCTCGCAACCACATGTACAAGCCAATGATCCCCCGCAGCATAGCCGGAACCGATAGCTTATGCTTACGAGTAAGCTCACGAGGCGTATGATTTAGATGAATGCCTCGATTGCCCAAACGACATAGAGGAAGTGTTATATGGCCGACGGCATCCCTCCGGTCACACTAGAGCCTCCATGCCAACCTTAAGCCCAACGCAGACCTCTAAGGTCCTACGCCGCCCTAACGATTTCCAACTCGCTCGGGAACTCCTCGCACACTTCGAATGCTTAGAGTTGGCTCCCTAGAGGCCCCCCTTACCTCTAGGAAGATTGCATGCTTGGTGCTCGACAGCACGAGGAAGACTGGCCGCTTGCCCACCATTGCCCATCTAAGGACTGTCCCCCTATAATAGGCTTAGAAAAATAATGCCTTGTAATTGCTCTAGACATTGATTGGCCGAGGAAGCACATCGGGCGTAACTCCCTCATCCGAACTCCAAATACTTATCCGCTTGAACCGTAGAGTAGCTTACGATATTATCTATAAGTCCTCAAAGTTTCATTATCCGATACTCGAGGAGTGAGGAATTGCCTGCAATATTAAAACTACTCTGATGCCATCGCACTGCAAAGCATCTCGATACTTCGCATCGTTCGCTACTCAAACGGAACCGTCTAGTTGTGAAACTTGGTGGAGACCTTCCCAACACTTCAAGGAACTCCCCAGTACAAGCATTTCACGAAACTATTCTGCTAAAGCCCTCTGCTCCATGACTCAAGGTCCTGCTCGCTCACGGACCCACTCCGGACGCCGATCACTGTCGCACGTCCCCAACCTTATTCGTGTCGCAGGGCAACTATCCAACATAATCCTTCGTAATTCCGGGGCAATCCCGGATACTCCGAATAATATGGAAAACGCCATGTGACACCCCATTGGAAAACTACATCAAAGGCGGAGAAGCGCGCACAAAGCAAAAGCCTCATCCGCACCAAAAGTTAATAATGGGCTGTTGTGGCGACGACGACGACGCACCACCACAACCGTCGCCACCATTTCTCTCGCCGCCGCACGACCTCCTCCAGACGCTCTGCTCCTCATCCTCCGACGACACCACGATCTCGCCGATGAATTCCAATTTCTCGGCTCTCCTGTGCAAGGACACTCTCCGCGCCATACTCCAAAAGCTGTCGCTCCTTGATCTCGCTCGCGCCGCTTGCGTCTGTCGCCTCTGGCAGTCTGTGGCCTCCGATAGCCAGATGCAGATTCAAGCCTTCATTTCCCCGTGGAAGCTTCAAGACATCGTCGGAAAACCTAGCTCTAGCGGCTTCTGGAGAGATAATTCCCTCTCGAAATTCGCCGTATCTCACCGCCTCTCTCGCAGCGATTCCATTGCTAGCCTCGCGGTTAAGTACACTGTTCAGGTATTATATTGACGCTGATCTTTCAAGTTTATTTTCGCGAATTGTGATTATGCATAAACCCAGTATAAATGCATTTGATGATTATTATAACCTATAATAGATTAGTTTAGAAGATTCTGATTACCTTTTCGTTGTTAGATAATAGTTAGTGAATATATATTTTTGTTATTAACTTTTCCGCGCGTGGCTTTGTTTCTATTGACTCATGAAATTCCTATTGCTAGCTGAAATATGAGGTTAAGGACAATCATTTATGATGTGTATTTAGATTCCTGAGAAAAGTTGTGGTTTGACATGAGGTTGTTCAGTTTATCTGCTCATTGAGAGCAAATGTAGGACGACTGCCTTTCATATTTTTCAGTCCCAATATCGTAACTAACCTTCTCTGGTGTGATTCAAAGTAGTTGTAAAATGTTATAGTTCAAGCTTGCCGATAAAAATCACAGCTGTAGAATGCTTTTGAACTTTGAAATTTTGTTATGATTTTCTTCTTTTGTTTATGTATAAATTGGAAAACATTGGCTAAGATGTCAATGTTCAAAGTTTTCAAGATTTGTATGGAATATCACATTGATCAACCATGTATCATTCTCAGTTTGTATGATGGTTCTGCTGCTCTGTTTTTGTTTGCTTGTCTTGTTAATCTTAGTTTGAAATACCATTGGCTCATAGAACCAAATGGTTATTTTTTTTCTCATTGGCGATTGATTCATGGTTGCAATGGCAAGTTTGTTGCATGGATTTATTTCGTGCCCATTTCAATACTTCAAGGTTTACCCTCATTCTTTTGTGCTGCGTGGATGAATTCAGCTACATAGTTCTTCTAACTGTTTTAAAAGGCTACGGATCTTTTTATTGCTTATAAAGGCTTCACACTGCAATGTGCATTGATGATTATCCAACCTTGACAGGTTATGGACATCAAGCGCTTAAACAACATGATGAGTGACCATGGGATATACTCCAGGGAGCGTCTGCTGATCCCTGTTAGCAACCCGGAAATGCTCGTAGGTTCCACATGCTACATAGAAGTGGATGCTCATGCAAAGAGAGAGGTTGCGGTACTGTATCTTGAGGGCGGGCCTGACAGAAATCTGAATTCGTTTCTACACAGGCTGAGCACTGAACGAGGCAAAAAAAGGGTGATAGAATCGTTGAAGAGGAGCATGCATGTCGATGATGGCACTGCTCTGTACTACTTATCCATATCAAATGGTGATCCTAGAGTGGCTCTTACACAATTCTCTGATGACGTGCGCTGGGAGAGGCAGGTTAGTCTCGCATAATCTGTAATATAAAGCCATGTGATCCTGCCTGTGCTAGCAAAAATTGACTTTGCATTACTGGATCCACTGGCGTTTCAGTATATATAGATCCCATTTACCTTGCTCACAGAAATAATTTTCTTTCTCTGAACCTTTAGGAAGCTTGGGAAATTACTCAAAAGTTGTGTTTATATATTTCTGCTATTCCATGTTCTCATAGATGTTGTCATATGTAAGTTGTGCCTCTTTGTGTTCATGCACTTCCTCTCTTATATTTCGATTTGTATGTATTGAATTAAGTGATAAGCTTATTCATTACCCGGAAAACCTGCCCCTTTTTGCAGTTTCTATTCTTACATATTCTTTACATACGCTTTTGATGAATACAATTTTAACTTAATAAAATTGTAGCCTTTCTACTTAAACTAGGCTTGAAAGAACACCTGATTTAAATTCTTCACTTACCTTGCTTCTCTTAGACTAGGCTTGGAAGAGAACTATCAATTTCTAGGGCAGTTTCAAATGATATACGATATCGCTGCAAGCGAAGTGGGTGGCGCATGTTTTATCCGGTAAGGCGCGGCTCCCACCCGCGGAGGAGATGGAGGCGGAGGTGCGGCGGCACTACCAATCGATGGAGAAAGGGATACCCAAGTGAGTTTTCGATTAAATATAGATTAATTATGTTGCGGCCGTTGTTGCTTGATTTTAACTCAAGGAGAGTTTTTATACTAATATTTTGGCATGAATTCAAGGATTCCAACACGTGCATAAGTATTAAGGGGTGTTTGGTTGAGCTTAGCTTCTTAAATTAGTGTATATAAATGAGTGGGAGAATATAAGTTCATGACAGTATTTAGTAAAATAAAATCATAAACAGTTTATAATATAAAGAAATAAGCTTCGGTACATTTATATACAGATTCAAAAAAACACTCATCAACTTCAACTTGCGTTCTCATGATTAAGCAATAATCATTTTGACGAAAAAAAATTCCATTTGTCTGCGAACCGTTTGATATATATATATATATATATATTTCCTATATATAGGGATTGACTATGGTGGAAACACCTTTAATGGTGAAATCTAGAACCCAATTGCATTATTAAGTAATTTCATTGCATATTTGTTATTATTTGTTGCATCAGTGCATTTAGTATATATGCAACAAATAATGCAATAAAAAAAATACATAAATGCATATAATTTAACTCATCTACAGCCGTTAGATCACTAATATCAATGGCCTACAAAAGTTTCTAGATTTTACAAGGTAATTAGTTTTCATATGATCTATTTTCTATCTATACTATATAATACTTATCCCCCTTAATTTAATGTGGAAGAGTGATTTAATTATAACTTTTAATTGTAAATATATGAAGAGACCATTTTAATTGTAATTTTTAATGTAAATAAACTAATTTAAATACAAAAGTTATGATAAACATCACAATGCAAATGCACCTTTTAATACACAAGGTGATTAAAATGAACTTTTAAATGATAGTATAAAATACAAGATGGTTAAATTTTAGCTATGAAATCTTAGATACAATCGGTGCATCGCACGGGTTGAATAAATCAAAAACAACCCCGGAACAACATACGGGTTAGTCAAGCCTCATTTCATATAACTAATTACATAGACTAAAATAAAAGGACAATAACAATAAAAAAACATATAAACTTCTCTAAAAGACATTTAAATTCTGCCATTTGCTCATTCAACCGTCTGCCCCAACATTATGTACAAAATACGTGCACCTTCTAATACACAAGGTGATTAAAATGAACTTTTAAATGATAGTATAAATTACAAGATGGTTAAATTTTAGCTATGAAATCTTAGATACAATCGGTGCATCGCACGAGTTGAATAAATCAAAAACAACCCCGAAGCAACATACGGGTTAGTAAAGCCTCATTTCATATAACTAATTACATAGACTAAAATAAAAGGACAATAATAATAATAAAAAACATATAAACTTCTCTAAAAGGCATTTAAATTCTGCAATCTGCTCATTCAACCGTCTGCCCCAACATTACGTACAAAACACGTAGATATTCAACCAAAGGCCGTGCATCGCACGGGTTGGATAATGCCTCGTATATATACATATTGGTACATGTTCCAATAATTTTTGTTGACTTAATTAATATGATGTGTTGGGAATTTGAAAAGTTACTTTTGAGAAAATGTGGGTTAAAAGGTTACCTTAAATGACAAGTGGTAAGTGGTTCGTAGACGAACGAAAAACGAAGATGTGGCAAACAATTCGTGGACGGAGGTAATAGTATATGTTTTGCTATTTTCAATATATATTCTTCTCATTTTCTTTCTCTCCGTGTCACGCCCCTACACCGGGGTTGGACAAGAACGCGACAGTTAACGTAATAAATAACGTTTGTGATAATACATTCTAGTAAAGCATACATATGCCAGATTTCAGCCCGGTGAACTAAGACTGGTTATTTCATAGGAAAAGAAATATTCAAGAGTACAGCGGAATTATTACATCAAGTGCAAAAGAGTACATCGGAAAGAAAAATACATTATGACACATGAATAAAAAGAAGCGTTAAAGCAGCATCCTAATTCCTACGTCTTGGTAATACTTTGAGGACGGTCTTCAGAGGTCGTCAGCATCTGCCTCTTCTTCTTCTTGGTTCTCTTCATCTAGTGGGGTTTTAGAAAACAATTCAAAATGGGGTGAGAATAATGAATTCTCAGTGAGTTGGGTTTGGGTATTTAATGAGTTTATTATTTAATAAACATTATGTTTCTCCCACTCTTGAAAAATAGTGTTGTTTAAAAATCGGTGCAAGTCTTAAAGAAGAATATTATGAATTATGACATGAATGTATAGTCAATCTCCGTAGATTGCAGTTGAGTATGAATAATGCACGGCGTCGAGCGCCCAATTGAGTATTTAGCTTTGGGAGGTCGTCTACATGACTAATCCCTTAGCCTCCTTATAACGTCTTAGACCGTTATCAGTGTATGGCCTTTGACTATCGCCACGACCTTTGGTTTGATAACCGTAGCCTTGGGCGTTTGTCGGACCGTCACTATAACATTGGCCTTTGAGCTTTATCGCTCTCACGCTTGGTGACGTGCTGCCTTATCTCTTATCTGGGCTCGATATGTCCTTAGCTTGGGTCTATGCCCGGATCATATCATAATCGCGACTATACCCAAATTCTACGACCCAGTCACCTTAGGATCACTCCGTCCTTCGGCTTCAAGGGAATAGGATACGACAGTAACTTTGCCTAGAACCGCAGCCACGCTGCTCGATTCATGACTTAGACTAACCGCCCCTCATGCATATAATAGAAAAAGGGACTTTAGAGGTACTCGTACGGACTCTAGTGGTGGCTTCCGCCCGAAGGTCTTAGCACTTAACTCCGTACAGCACTTACTCCCGATTTCAATTGAATAACAATTATTGTCGTGATTAACAGTGGTTATGCATATTGTATGATATCAATATGATTATTTGATAGTATATGGACTTGGATAAGTTAGAGGAATTAGTTCAACCGATTGATGATTAAATTGCTATTGTGCGAGTCTTAGCATAGTCTTATAATAAATTCATAAACTCGAATAGTTCGGTATGGATTGATTATACGTCCGAAAATTACGAACTTTATTGCGAAAAGTCCGTTATGATATGAGGATTGAAGGTCAGAAGTTGCATGAAAGTTTTACCTTTAGGAAATTACAGTTCTGCCCTTTCGTCTTTTAAGTACTATCATCATTTTTACTAAATTTTATAAATTTGGATAATTCGGTACGGATTGATTATAAGTCCGAAAATTACGAACTTTATTGCGAAAAGTCCGTTATGATATGAGGATTGAAGGTCAGAAGTTGCATGAAAGTTTTACCTTTCGAAATTACGTTCGCCTTTCGTCTTTTAAGTACTATCATTATTTTTACTAAATTTTATAAATTTGGATAATTCGGTACGGATTGATTATAAGTCCGAAAATTACGAATTTTATTGCGAAAAGTCCGTTATAATATGAGGGTTCTGAAATCAGATGTTGCATGGAGGTTTTTCCTCCCATAAATTATAATTCTGCCCTTTCGAAATTATAGTACTATTATTATTATTTTTATTTAGTTTTAACATATAATTTTGATTAATTCGTTTGAATACATTTAAACTCCGAAAATTATGAATCCAGTTGCGATTTGGACCTTACAACTTGTAATTTTAGATTACGTTCAGTTTTAATTTTTATTCTTTTATAATTTACGATTTCACCCCTTTGTTTTGTCTTAATCGACATTTTAGTATTCAGGTCATATCTTTTTCGTTTCTTGTCGAATTGACCTCAAATTTTCGGGGTAGGCTCTTTATGTTATTATGAGTACAGAGAGTTCAACTTTTCTGGAAATTTTATTTTCGAAACAGTAAGTTTCTGTAAATTATAGTTTTGGCCCCGAATTCTTGAAATTTACATTTTTGCCCCAATTTTCTATTTTAGTAAATTCCGATTTAGGTGAAATTTTATAGAGAACTTATTTTTGATATTTTAATACTTAATTTTAAGACATAAGACCAGAATTATAGATCTTAATAATTTTACCTCAAATTTATCTTATTTAAACTATTTTAGTTTATCCTTCGAACTTAGGTTCGAATTATCAAATCTTCCGGTGACTAATTATCCTCTTACTATAATCCAATATATATACTCATATGTTTTTGGGATTTTAATCCCCAAAGGTCAGATTTGTCATACTCAACCAATATTTCCATCAATAAATTAATTTGCGCATATGATTAAAATATGACAAATAAAATTCAACAAATATCAATACCATTACATGCATGGTAATGAATGTCAATCATGTATAGATAACCAAGGTTTTAATACTTACATGCACCATATATTTAACTTGTATAAATTTTTAAATAAGAGAAAAGAAAGAAATAATTTTACCCACTTTTGAATTCTTCAAAGAGATGTTAAAGATGATGACTTAGACAAGATGACTCCCCTCCTTGTATGTGGTTGATCAAAGGAAGAGTTCAATGATGATTTGTTTATTTCTAAGTTTATAATAATAGAAAAAAAATACACAAAGTTCTAAGATTGACTAATTACCTTTCTTTTCCTTCTCTTTCTTCTTCTTCTTCTTCCTCTCTATTTTTTTTTTCTTCTCTCCTCACATCAGCCCTCTCTCTCTCTTAAAAGTGCAGAGATTTTTTTTTGTGTGTGGTGAAATGGGAGGAGTTTACAAGGAGAAAGTATTTATAGGTGAGGTGTTAAGGTGGGAGTGTGATCAAGGCTTGCATGTAAGGGTACAAGTGTCTTGGATCAAGCTTGAAATTATGACAACACAACTCTCCTTTATTTTAATTGTTTAGGCAGATTTTTTTCTTGTATTTATACATGTATGGTGTATTTTAGTTGTATTTATTAAGTATTAAGTAGTAAGTTTAAGTTGGGTTGGGTCATGAGTGTTTTGGGCTAGGTGTAGTATTTTAGGTGATAGGTGGTTTATTATTTAAATGGTCATAAGCCCATAATGCATCTAAGTTCAAATTTTAATAATAATCCCACTAATTAAGTTATACTATTAGATTAAATAGCCCATTTAGCTAATAAATTAAAATTTATTAAAAAATTAAGTTAATTAAACTTATATGATATTATTTTTATTTATTAAATTGAAGTAATAAAAATAATTAGGTTGTTGAACTTATAGAATTTATTTAGCTAATGTGACTATTGCTAATGTTGAACCAATTTGGCTTCATGCCGGGGAGGTCCACGACTGAGGCCATTCATCTCGTCAGACGCCTTATGGAGAAGTTTAGAGAGCGGCGTAAGGACCTCCATATGGTGTTCATAGATCTAGAGAAAGCTTATGATAGCATCCCGCGCGATGTTATGTGGAGGAGCCTAGTAGAGAGGAGGGTGTCGTTTCCGTTCGTTAGGGCGATCCAAGACATGTACTTCCAAGCTAGGACGTGCGTTAGGACCCCAGTTGGTGACACCCAGTATTTTCCGGTTCAGATAGGGCTACACCAGGGGTCGGCGCTAAGTCCTCTTCTCTTCGCTCTAATCCTTGACGTCATTTCCCGAGGGATTCAAGATGGCATCCCGTGGTGCATGCTTTTTGCTGACGACATTGTGTTAGTGGCGGAGTCGAGGACGAAGGTGAACTCGAAGTTGGAGCTTTGGAGGGCTAAGTTAGAATCCCAGGTCTTGCGTGTGAGTCGGTCTAAGACCGAGTATCTCTGGTGTAACTTTAGTGGTGAGGCCAACGAGGAAGATGTTGAGGTAAAGATTGCGGATCAGATCGTACCCCGTACGGATAAGTTCAAGTATTTGGGTTCGATCATTCAGAAGGAAGGTGAGTGTGAAGATGATGTCACGCATCGCATCAAGGCGGGGTGGCTAAGGTGGAGAGCAGCGACAGGGGTCCTGTGCGACAAGAAAGTCCCTCTAAAGTTGAAGGGTAAATTCTATAGAGCGGCAATCCGACTGATGTTGTATGGCTCAGAATGTTGGGCGTTGAAGAAGTCGCTTGAGAGCAAGTTGGAAGTGGGTGAAATGAGAATGTTACGTTGGTCGTGTGGTCGCACAATGTTAGATAGAATTGCGACGGGGTTTTCGAGGCAGCTGAAAGTGGCGCCCATTTCGGCGAAAGTTAGGGAAGGGAGATTGAGATGGTTTGGCCACGTCAGGAGCGGGCATCTGCTCTGGTGAGGAGGGTCGAGAGTTTAATGGTTGTCGGGGAGAGGAGGAGAGGCAGACCGAGGAGGACGTGGGAGGAGCAACTGAGATTAGATTTGAAGGCCTTAAACCTTTCCGAGACCATGACTGTTGATAGGTGCGCTTGGAGGCGCCAGATCAGAGTTGTGGATTCTTTTGTAGTGAGCGGTGCTGTAGTTGAGAGCCTCAGGGTTGGGTTGTCTCGGTTAGCTTTGACCTAATGCATTGCATTTTTACTTTTATTGTATATTTTATCCTATTGTCTTTGCGTGTGGTGTATTTTTGACAGGGAGCTGTGCGCAGAGCCAACCGCTCTTTTATTAGAGCAGCGTTCTTTGGGAGGGAAGTAGCCAAATTCCGCTTAGGTAAGTCCCACGTGGATCAAGCCATGGGCTCAGGTATGGTCTCGAGCTTTTTCGAATCATACGTTTTCCTTTGTATTTTTCACACAAGATTATCTTTGTGCACTAAGTGAAGTCTTCTGAAGCTTGACCTCCCTACCGTATAGTAGGGGCATGGTCTGCGTTCATCTTACCCTCCCCAGACCCTGCTCTGAGCGGGATATATTGGGTATGTTTGGTTTGGTTTTTTTGACTATGCATAAGGTAATAACTAATTTTATTCGATAATGAAATATTGTAAACTTTATTTTATTTATTAAAAATTAATAATCTAATCTACATACAAAATAATGTGGTCTCACACTCCGAGTTACAACTCTCTCTCTCTCTCTCTCTCTCTCTCTCTCTCTCTCTCTCTCTCTCTCTCTCTCTCTCTCTCTCTCAAGTTCAATCATGTACACATTTTGATACTTATAAACTTTTGAGACATCACGTCTTACAAGTTATTGAAACATCTTGTAATGTTAGAAGACATACTTTATCAACCCAACTATGATCTTTCTGCTTCATAAATAGTTGGACTACTTGGACTTGCTAGATAATCAACTTGGGGGAAAAGGAGTCGATGAAGCTACACGCTTATTAATGAAAAAATACTTGAAATTTGTTATTGGAGGGGGGAAATGGAGGCATAAAGAATGCGAAAACCTAGCTACCTATGTGATCTACTTAAATAATAATAAATAATTATCGGGGAATTTATTCAAATTCGGTCAAAAATTTGTTGACAACTTAATTTGTTAGCATATATTAGTTGGATTTTAGTAATTGTCTTCATTTACCAAATTTTTTTAATTGATCTTGAATTTATTTTGATTTTTTTGCTATTTAGGAAAAAAAAATTGATAGGTTAACCGAAATTGAATTTTGAAGATTGGTGCAATTTACCATTTTCAAAATTGTGGTTAGTTAAGTTTTAGGACTTGGATAAAAATTGAGCTTACCTAGTAAAAATAAGGAGTTGTTTAATTAGATTTTCCACTTTCATACTCTTCTAATAGACTCTTCTCCATCTACTTTTCGTATGATAGTTTGCCCAAATTTATACAATTCAAAAGTGAGTAAAAATTTAAAAATATGTTAAAAGGAGTCGGAACTCACAGAAGACCTTTCTTGCAGCAACAATTATATCAATAACACAAAAACAAAAAAACACAAGCAGCAAAAAACCATAATTTTTACCCAAGGTGAATATACATTAAATCACTCACAAATTTAAATTCCTCATTGCCACCAAAGAGCTAAAAAAATTTAAGGTCAGGTTTTCACCCTAAGTTGGGTAAAATAGAAAAACACATGTTAAATAGGGATTTGGGTAGGTAGGGTAAGGTGGGTGGTGTAGGGGGTGGGCTGCAAATATTCTGACCTAATCTGATGCTGGTTTTGTGTTGGGTTGTTTTTGCTGCAACCAATGAAACATATAAGGCTGCTTTTTTATTATTTTTATCTACTTAATTACTTTGTTGTATAATAGCAGAACATTACCTATACCTACAACGTTGTTTGTTTTTTTGAGCAAAATTTAGATATATATTACTAGTGTCAAGCCTAAGCCTAACCCTAACCCTAACTACAAACCAGTGTTCTAAAAATCCCCGCCTAGACCGATTAATCCTCTGATTAATCCCTAGAAGGTCCTCTACCGTTCTGATTATGGCCTAGGCGCTTGTACTGGGCGTTTGAGTGATTAATCAGTCGTCTAGGCTAGTTTGGCGGGGGCCTATGAAGGCAAGCTAAGATACTATGGGTACTATGGACTACTTTATAGCTATATCAATGTTTTAAATTTCGTAGCTAGGTGGACGATTAGGCAGATGTCTAGGCGGTTATACTTTTGAATTTTTTTTTGTTTTATTCTAATAGTACTATAAATTCCTAAACTGAGATATTATGGATATTATAGACTCCCTTATATCTATATCAATATTTTAAATATAATATATAATTGATTATATATCTTTTAAATGATTAAATTTAATTATTTTTAATTATTTACATATATATAAGTTTTTACATATAAAAATAATTAAAATAATAATAAAAATATAAATCTGCCTAATCCGATTAATCTCCGATTAATCCCCGAGTAATCCTCTGGGCGTTAGGCGTTAGCAATCCGAACGCCTAGCGCCTAGCGTTTTTTAGAACCATGCTACAAACGTTAAAACATTAGCCCTAAATTCTTGTCACAGTTATCCAAATAGATTCATGAGAGATACAAAAAAAAATTGTAATCACACAAACATTAAACCAAAGAGCAATGTAGGTTACGAGATAGCAACATAGAGAAGTTTGAACAAAGTTTTTCCCCAAACAAAAGCGTACGCAAAAAAGAAAAAACTACCCAGGAGCTGCCTCTTTCCGCCGACGGAGAGGCGCTCAGATGGAGCGCTCTAAGTCGCCGGTGGTGGAGGTGCCTCCCTCCTTCGAGCCGCTGCCGCCGCCGGCCTTATCCTTACTGAGTTGTTTCTCCAGCTCCACTGCAAACCGCTCCATGCTACATCGCCGGAGCCGCAGCTTTCACTGGCAGCCAACACCCTCACTGGGCAGGGCTCCCTTTATTAGTTTCGTCGGGAACGTCAACAGACGAGATCTTTTGAAATAGTTGCATAGCACCTCAGAGATCATTCTTGAGTTGAGTCACAACCATGTTTTCGTTTCCAGCAGCCTCCTGGGTCTCCTGGGTTCCCTCTTAGGTTTTAGTGGGAGGCGAGTTTACAGTCTCCTCAGACATTCTGTGGATGAGTTGTGAGAGAGAGTGAGAGGTTTAGATGTAGATAGAGATGGGTGGGGTGACCTGTGAGAGTGAGAGTGAAAGGTTTAGATATACATAGAGATGGGTGTTACGTATTTCGGTGAACGCAAGTGCACGTTGTCGTAAGCAAGTAATAAAGTGATAAGTAAGATATCGTTCCCTCGAGGACTGACTTACTAATTACCAATTTATTTGTATTCTAATTTTATCTGAACGATCGAATTTGGTGGTGCAATGAATATTAAAGAAAACTAATAAAGTGATAAACTAAGAACAATTAATAAAATCGGTTATTCGAAGAAAGAAGATCAAATAGGAGAATAATCTAGGATTGAGAATCCGCCTCGATTTATTCGAATTACTCTTGATTTATATAAATTAAGTGATTTCCCAATTTATTGAAGGCGATGATTTCTAAAATACTCTAATGCCTCTCCCGAGATCAGCAGAATTTTCTAAGGCGAATAAATCACTCTATTCCTAGGTGAATTAATTCGACAATAGGCAAAAAGTACGAAATCTTCAGACGGGCCACGTAATTCCTATGAGTATATTCCTATCTCACAAGATAAAACGTTTCTCACCAATTTTTCCTACTAACTCTCCTCTCCCGATTCGAGTTGCGTAATCAAAATAATTCAATCATAGGCCACATAATTGAACGCATTAAAAACAATTGGGAAAAACTCAATAAAAAAGGGAGATATATATTAATAATACAAAATCAAAAGTTAATTCGTCAAAATCTCGGTTTCATCACAATACTAGAATAGGGTTCTAGCCCGACATGCTAAAAAATAATACACAAAGAATTAAAGAAAGCATAATAAAAATCAAACACAGTTGAAGAACTTGAATTCCTCCGTTCTCTGGCTTCTGCTCTCTGCTCCTCGGTATTTTCTCCTTCTCTTTTATGATAATAACTTCTGACCTTCAATGCCTATTTATACTTTTTCATCTGCCTCAAAAACGCGTCCAGAAATTAGGTCAGAAACGGGCTTCCAAACCGCCGAAATCGCGAGCTGTGAATATGGACCCTGCACGGCGGGCCGCGGCCCGACATTAGTGTGCCGCGGCCCCTGTCTTCATGCGGCCAGGCCTGAGCGAAATTTCTCCTTACGGGCCGCGGCTCAGAGCTTGCGTGCTGCGGCCCCCGGTACAGTTTGTACCGGGTCTTTCTGGGCGCCTCCTGAACAAAAAATGTCGTTTTTGCCCGTTTTTCTTCGTTTAAGCTCCCGGACTCGAATTTCCTTCAAAACATATAAAGATAATGCATTAAAAGCTCATTTACGCAGATTTAAACTAAAAATGGGTATAAAATAATGATGATTAAGCGCATAAAAATACATCTAACAAATACCCCCAAACTTAAGCCTTTGCTTGTCCTCAAGCAAAAATTAATTTCAAATGAGATGACAAGTATCGTGGGTAAACGTGCAATATCCATAGTGTTTACCTGATTAATACTACCCTGAAAATCTCAAAGAAAAATACAAGTATCGTTTTAGTGAGTCACATTACGGACAAGGATTCCACAGAGCAATCATTTTTAGTGCTGATCTATCGGTCATGAAGAAAATCAAAGCTCAAGGATTAACAAGCGTGAATTTAGCCGACCGCCAATATGAATGGTTAGATTAAACAAGCCAACTCGCCCAGTCCCACAGTCTCGTGGCAAAAATGCAAGAGTTTCATCGTAAATAATAATCCTCGGACAGCATTCCCTTATATATAATCATTATAATGATTCGAGTTAACCACTAGGTTCCGACTCTCGATATGTTCCATGAGTGCTTGAGTAAAAGACACTCATGGGGCTCATGAGTGCTTCTAGTTACTAAGTCTCCTTCTACAGCGGAGAAAAAACTCGAATGGCTATTCCCGCATATCCGATTCATATCACCAGCTTTACACAAGGCTGCACGAAAAATCCACGAATGCAAATAAAGTTCAGAATATTTTAGAAGACAAGCAAGGCTAGAGTCAATAACAACAAAAAATAGCAACGAATAAGTAAATAACAACTGAAAGTAACCCCCCCAAACTTAAGACGTACATTCACCTCAATGGACACAATTAATAGTATGCTATATGAGAAAGGTCAAGTACTCCCCTAATATCAGCTTAGGAACTGGTGCCGGCCTCATCCGGCGAGGAGGGTGGTGTAGATGGCCTGACTGGTGGAATGAAGGGTCCGTCCGGATGGAGTATATGGCTCGTCCACGCAGCTAAATAGTCCTGATGATAAGCATCCCTTGCCGCTAAGCGCCTCTCCTCACGTCGATTGTCCTGGCGGGCCTGCTCGCGCATCTCCTCCCGAACAGCTGCGAGGAGGCTCTATCTCTCTCTGCCCGCATCTCCTCCCGAACAGCTGCTAGGAGGCTGTCTCTCTCTCCCCGCATCTCCTCCCTCAGGCTGTCAAACATCGCCTGAAGGTGCTTTCTCGCTGGCGGTGGAGTGGACTCAGTCCGAGACGAGCTGACTGTTTTTTCTAAGATCCACTTTAGCTCTCGATTTGAAATCTCGACTTGACCACTCGTCTGGGGATGGTAGGCTGTAGCAACACGATGAGTGACTCCGTATTTTCTTAAGACAACATCAAGGAATTTGTTGTCGAAGTGTGAACCACCATCACTGATAATAGCACGTGGAGTCCCAAAACGCGTGAAAATATATTTTTTTATAAATTTGATCACAACATTAGACCCATTTGTTGGTAGTGCCACCGCTTCGACCCACTTCGAGACGTAGTCTACTGCTACTAGGATATAGAGGTTCTTATTTGATGGAGGAAATGGACCCATGAAGTCAATCCCCCATACGTCGAACAATTCAACCTCAAGTATTGTGTTCAACGGCATTTCATGTCGTTTTGAGATATTTCCCGTCCGTTGACACCGATCACATGTGGACACAAAGGAGTGAGCATCTTTGAATAACGATGGCCAATAGAAACCCGATTGCAAGACCTTTGCCGCTGTTCTATTTCCACTAAAATGCCCTCCGTAGGGTGATGCATGGCAATGATTCAGCACACTGCGGATTTTCTCATCCGGAACACATCTGCGAATGATTCGATCAGGACATCTTTTAAACAGAAAATGATCGTCCCACAAGTAATACTTAGCGTCTGAAATCAGCTTCTTCTTTTGATGACGCGAGAGATCATTCAGAATTATTTTGCTCACCATATAGTTCACTAGATCAGCGTACCAAGGCACGTGTTGCGAACCCAATTTGTAGAGCTGTTCATCGGGGAAGTTTTCCACAATTTATGGATGACTCTCCCCCTTCTCAAGGGGATTCTCTAAACGTGAAAGGTGATCGGCAATAACATTCTCAGTCCCCTTTTTGTCGCGAATTTCCAAGTTGAATTCTTGTAGGAGAAGCACCCACCTAATCAACCTTGGTTTAACATCCTTCTTCTCCAAAAGGTATTTGATCACCGAATGGTCAGTCCACACCACTACTTTCGTCCCTAATAAATACGCTCGAAATTTATCAAAAGCAAAGATCACAGCTAACAATTCTTTTTTTGTTGTGGCATAATTTTTTTGGGCGTCGTCAAGAGTTCGGCTTGCATAATACACGACGTGGAATACTTTCCCCCGTCTCTGTCCCAAAATGCATTGATGGCAAAATTGCTAGCATCACACATCAACTCGAATGTAAGGCCCCATCTGGAGCGACTATTACCGGGTGGTGCTTAGAGCTTTCTTCAATAGGTCGAAACTTTCTTTACAAGACTCACAAAATTAAACGGAACATCATTCATGAGCAAATTGCACAACGGCTTCGTGATATTCGAAAAATCTTTAATAAAACGACGGTAAAAACCGGCGTGCCCCAAAAAGCTCCTTACCCCCTTTACCGAAGTAGGCGGAGGCATCTTCTCGATTGTTTCAATTTTTGCCCGGTCGACTTCCATTCCATGGGAGGACATGCGGTGGCTAGTACAATGCCCTCATGGACCATAAAATGGCACTTCTCCCAGTTCAAGACCAAATTTGTTTCTTCGCATCTTTTGAGGACTTTCTGCAAATTCTGCAAACATATATCAAACGAATCACCGAAAACAGAAAAATCATCCATAAAAAATTCAATGCAATGCTCTACCATGTCCGAAAAATAGCCATCATACACCGTTGAAAAGTGGTCGGCGCGTTACATAAATGAAAAGGCATGCGCCTATAAGCGAAAATGCCATAAGGACATGTAAACGTCGTCTTTTCTTGGTCTTCTGGGCTATATAAATCTGATTATACCCAGAATAACCATCAAGAAAACAATAGAAATCGTGTCCGGCTAATCTATCCAACATTTGGTCAATAAATGGTAAAAGAAAGTGGTCTTTTCTAGTGGCTTTATTTAATTTCCTATAATCTATGCATATACGCCACCCCGTAACAATCCTAGTGGGAATTAATTCATTATTATCGTTTTGGATAACCGTTATCCCACCCTTCTTTGACACAACTTGAACCGGACTTACCCACTTGCTATCAGAAATAGCAAAGATCATACCTGCGTCGAGGAGTTTTAAAACCTCGACTTTTACCACCTCTTTCATATTTGGATTTAAACGGCGTTGATGCTCCACGGATGGTTTGTAGTCTTCCTCCATCAGAATTCTGTGCATACAAATGGACGGGCTGATTCCCTTGATATCCGCAATAGACCACCCAAGGGCAGATTTGTACTCCCTCAAAACCCTCAATAATTTCTCCTCTTGATCCCCCGCCAAAGTGGCCGAAAGAATGACTGGCAGGGAATCGTCGGGTCCCAAAAATGCATATTTTAAATGATTCGGTAGCTGCTTGAGCTCTAGCTTTGGGGGTTTCTCGATTGATGGGACGGGTCGAGTTGGTGAACTTCCGAGCTCCTCACATGGTCGACGGGTGAAAAATGGTGGGGAAGCATCCATGTGTCGTAAATAGGCTACATGCTCTGAATTCAATTCGGAAGCGGACCCAACTAAAACAGACTCCAATGGATCTGATGGATAGCTCTCCCGAAAAGCTCTACTTACACACGAGTCAATGACGTCAATTTGAAAGCAATTCTCAGCATCACTAGGATATTGTAAGGATCGAAATATATTGAAAGTAACTTGCTCCTCTTGAACTCGTAGAGTAAGCTTCCCTTTTTCCACATCAATTAAAGTTCGGTCGGTTGCTAAGAATGGTCTTCCCAAGATGATTGGGATATCATGATCCTCCTCCATATCGAGTACAATAAAATCGACCGGGAAGATGAATTTATCGACTTTGACCAAAACGTTTTCTATTACTCCCCTCGGATACTTGATAGATCTGTCAGCTAATTGCAAAGAGATCGTCGTCGGCTTGGGTTCCCCAATATCCAGCTTCTTAAAAATGGAAAGGGGCATAAGGTTTATGCCGGCTCCTAGATCACATAAGGCTCTGTCAAAGGACAAATTTTCAATAGTGCATGGAATAGTAAAGCTTCCCGGATCCCTCAATTTAGGTGGGAGCTTCTTCTGTAGAATAACACTGCACTCTTCCGTCAATGCCACTGTCTCATACTCTTCGAGCTTCCTTTTCTTCGATAAGATCTCCTTCATGAACTTCACATAGCTCGGCATTTGTTCCAAGGCGTCGGCAAATGGAATGTTGATATGTAGTTTCTTGAAGACGTCAAGAAACTTGGAGAATTGCTTGTCCGATTTTTGCTTTTGCAGGCGTTGTGGGAATGGAATTGATGGAGTGGGATGAGTGGTCGACACTGCTTTTGGCTTGGGCTCCTCGTCCTTTGTTTTCTCACTGTGGTTGCTCTTGTCCTTGCTATTCTTAGGCTGCTATTGTAGCTCCTTTCCACTTCGTAGCTCGATTGCTTGCACATTTTCCTTGGGGTTCATCTCGGTGGCGCTGGGTAATACACCTTGAGGTCGAGAGGACAATAAATTTGCGATCTGCCCCATTTGTACTTCCAAGTTTCGGATAGAAGCAGAATGATTTTGTAGAGTAGTCTCCGTGCGAGTCATGAATTGGCTTGTATTAGCCGCCATT
Source organism: Orobanche coerulescens (assembly GCA_033398695.1). Classification (NCBI taxonomy): domain Eukaryota; kingdom Viridiplantae; phylum Streptophyta; class Magnoliopsida; order Lamiales; family Orobanchaceae; genus Orobanche; species Orobanche coerulescens. The sequence continues at coordinate 92,363,631 of CM065814.1, forward strand.
TGAGCAAGAGCATCTTCCAAAGACACCTTCGGTGGTTGATGGGGCTGCTGTGGGGCTGCGCGAATTGAGCTTGCGGAGGTTTATTTAAAGCTTGCCCGTTCCTCCACGAAAGATTTGGGTGATTTCGCCACCCTTGATTATAAGTGTTGGAATATGGGTTGTTCTGCCGATTTTCGTTCCCCACAAACTGAGCTTGTTCCATCGGAGATTGCTCGAAAGGATTTCCGACTTGGCACTCAGCACTAGGATGAGAGCCGTTGCACCAATTACATGTTTCCATGGTATTGGTGGAAAGGGTATGTGAAAAAGCTTGCAATTGTTGAGTCAGCGCTGCAACTTGGGCTGATAGTGTAGAGATCGGATCGTTGTCGGAAACTCCCATAACTCGCTTTGGGTTCACACGTTCGGAAGGCCACTGATAAGCATTTGCAGCCATCGCTTCCAATAAAGAATGAGCTTCCGCCATCGTCTTGCCCATTAAAGCTCCTCCAGCGGCTGCATCAACAAGAGTGCGTGTAGAAGCACTTAGTCCGTTATAGAATGTCTGGATTTGGAGTCAATCCAGTAGGCCATGGTGTGGGCATGGTTTGTACTCCCTCAAAACCCTCAATAATTTCTCCTCTTGATCCCCCGCCAAAGTGGGCGAGCGGCATTCTCTAACGTGGGCGTTCGATTGTAACACCCCGAGATATTCGGAATAATTACAGCGCCGTAAACCCTTTAAGTAACGATTTACAAGGCTAAATCAAAGAAATGTAAATATAAGACATCAACACCACGGGAATTCAAGTTTACAAAACCGGTTCCAACTGTTTCAACGAGTAATTAATACAACCATATCGAAATGATATTAATAAGACACGCGTACTCGAGTACTGAAATCAAACCAAGAAAACAAATCACCAACAACAACAAACATCACTGAACCCCTTCGTCGTCACATCAAGATCGTGGTCGCTTTCCCTGCTCTCGCTACCTGAACATCAAAACAAATGTCCACCCCCGGAGGGGTTAGCAAAACGATGTTAGTACAAGTATCATTTAAACAAATCGAATATGCATCAATAATACATAACAAGATACACCACACGGACTTCCGCTACCGGAATCCGACAATGCGAATCCAAAAGATTCCATTAACACAGCAAGGGTATTCCAATGATCCAGCTTCTCAAAGATAGATCCCAAGATGATCCGTCGGACCAACACGAGGTGGAAATAACTCCCAATGATCCAGCGCCTCGGCTAGATCCCAAGATGATCCCGTCAGACCAACACGAGGTGGACATCCGATCCAGCGCCCTCAGCATAGATCGCACAACAAACACAAACACAACTCATGCATACATATATGCCAAATCGCTATGTCCATCAACATGAACATACAAACACTAGACAATGAATATCATGACAATCCAACGAAATAAATCTCATGTTCAACAACATGAATAAACCACACACATGCTCAAAAATACCAATATTAACATATAACGATACTTGCCTCGGAGATGGCAAGAACGAAACACTTCAATGATCTCAACACACTCGAAGGCCGCCTCCTTCGATCAACGTAGCAAGCTCGAACCTTAACAAAAGAAATGATATAGAATTCATCTCAAGTCGAACGATTGCCTATCAATCCGTTCTACGGCCAAAAGCTCTAAATATGCAATCTGCCTGAACCACTTAGCGTACGCTACGTACTCTACGTAACGTGCGCTAAGCCTGCCTGTTAGCGTACGCTATCGTCTAAGTCTAGCGTACGCTAGCCATGGACTGACAGTTCTCTCTGATCACCGATCGACTCGATCGATAACATAACGTCGTTACGTACCAAACGTAGCGTCGTTAACTTATTCCCGATAGCACACGTTAACTTACATATATTAGCGTGCGCTAACCGCGTAATGATTACACACGCGTAAAACTTGATCTAATGGTGATGAACTCATGAATTCTATGGTGATAATACATGTCATCCCCGTGCATATCATGCTCATAAGGTTTTGTGAAAGTTCTATACGGATTAAACGACTACGAGATACAAGGTTTCGCATAACCATCACAACACCATAATTCATCTCGATTTTCAAGGAATACCCTAAGTTCAATCCGTTACATGTCCCAAAACGTATGATTCCTTTATGTAAAGTCATAAGAACTTGAAAATCTCCATATACTGGTCACAAATCGGTTTGAAGCTTCAAAATATGCTAGGAGTTCAAACACCAAAAGGTTCAATGGTTTATACGATGAATAAGTACCAAAACATCGAAAATATCCTTCTAACACATGATGTTCGACTACTTATGAATTTAATTGACTAGGTAATCCCAAAACATGATCAAAACGTCCTTCAGAATACTACGAATATTGGCGAAGAATCACCTACCTCAAAGTAGCGAAGAACACGAAGGAACTCGAAGTAATCCAACGCCGAAGGCTTGAACACCAATCCCCAATGATCTACAATCTTCAACACGAGCTAGGATGCCAGCAAGAAGTGTTTAAGATGAAGAGAGTGACTTTCTAAGTTCAAGAATTCGGATGGGGGAGTGAAAAGTCTGAAAATATGAAAAAGGATGCTGTCCTATATATAGAAAATGATTATTAGCGCGCGCTAGTCCATAATCATAGCGTGCGCTAACGGCTATTTGAAACGTTACTGATTTCACTGTACCCAGCCTTTAGCGTGCGCTATCCTCATATGAGTAGCGTGCGCTAACGCGTTGACTTGGCTTTTTCCCGAAAGCCGTCCAGGTTCATCCCGACACAATCCGACCAAGATCCCCGGTCTGATCTCACCTACCAACACGTCTCAATCATATTGACCACGTATAGCGTGCGCTAAGGTCCCTTTACAGCGTGCGCTATGGATCCAAGTTAGCGTACGCTACGCTTAGTCGATAGCGTGCGCTACATGCGCAGAATCACACTTTAAATCACATTCATGGAATCATGCGCTCAACAATATCGGATTATGAAATACGGAGAATAATACTCAGATCAAAATGCAATAATTACAATATCACAAGTTCCAAATACATATCAGAAATCTCGGGTATTACATCATTCCTCCCTAAAAAGAAGTTTCGTCCCGAAACTTAAGATGAAAACAACTCTGGATATCTAGCCTTCATACTGTCCTCCGTTTCCCAACTGGCCTCTTCAACTCCGTGCCGTGACCATTGTACTTTAACCAAGGGTATTGGTTTATTCCTCAATTGTTTGATCCGACTCTCAAGTATCTTAATTGGTCTCTCCTCGAAGGTGCCATCATTAGCTATCTCGATCTCATCGAACTCAATGATATGATCTGATCTGGTACATACTTCCGCAATTGGGATACGTGAAACACATTGTGAACGTGACTCAGCGATGGTGGTAAGGCCAACCTGTATGCTAAATCCCCAACTCTCTCGAGGATCTCAAATGGTCCGATATATCTCGGACTTAGCTTACCCTTTTTCCCAAAACGGAAAATCCCTCGTGTAGGAGACACCTTCAATAGTACATGGTCCCCAACGTCGAACTCTAGAGGGCGACGGCGTACATCTGCATAAGACTTCTGTCGACTCTGGGCAGTCAACAGTCTTTCTCGAATCAAAGCTATCTTTTCTTGAGTCTGAACTATCAATTCCGGTTCCGTCCCGATCAAGTCCGAGGAATCATCCCAACACAAGGGTGATCAACATCTTCTCCCGTACAAAGCTTCAAATGGTGCCATCTTAATAGAAGCATGCCAACTATTGTTATAGGTGAATTCAATCAATGGCAAGTGAACTTCTCAATCAGTTGACCAATCCAACGCACAAGCTCTAAGCATGTCTTCATCTTCAGTATAGTCCTTTCTGATCGACCGTCCGTTTGGGAATGATAAGCCGTGCTAAAGTTGAGCTCACCCTAAAGCCCCGTGAATCGCCTGTAAGTGCGACACGGCGACCATCTCGATCTGAAATAATGGTCTTCGGCCCCATGCAATCCGACTATCTCCGCAATAAATACTGCGCCAATCTCTCGGGTCCCCAAGTATCTTTAATTCCTAGAAATGAGCCGACTTGGTTAGTCGATCAACTACAACCCAAATCATGTTCATTCCCGTCTTGGTCCTTGGCATACCGGTGATGAAATCCATCGAGATGTCCTCCCACTTCCACTGTGGATCTAAGCGGTTTTAACATTCTCGCAGTCGATGATGTTCAATCTTAACTCGCCGACAAGTCAAACACTTCAAACGTACTGCCACGCCCTTCTTCATATTCCCCACCGGAGTTTTGTTTTAGATCCTTATACATCTTATCACGCCTCGGTGAATAGAATAGGGCGCCGTGAGCTTCCTTCGTAATTGTCCGTCTCAATTCATCATTATCGGAACGCAACGTCGACTCTGAAATCTCAGAACTCCATCATCTTGTATCATGAATCCTGGGGCCTTTCCTTTCTTTACTTCGTCACATAACCGGAGGATCAGAGAATCGTTCAACTGCTTAGATTTGATTTCCTCTACTAATGATGAAGTCAGTTCCATCACATATAGTTGCCCTTGGATTTCTGGTGCCCATACTTCAATCCCTTCGCGGATCAGTTCTCGTTGAATGCTGGTTTGGGACGTAAGTGCTTCCAACACTCGAAGAGAAACAGGTTTACGGCTCAATGCATCGGCTACAACGTTTGCTTTACCCGGATGATAGAGAATTTCCAAGTCGTAATCCTTGATCAATTCCAGCCACCTTCTTTGCCTCATGTTTAATTCTTTCTGACTGAAAATGTACTTGAGGCTTTTATGATCTGTAAAGATCTGACAGTGAGTACCGTATAAATAATGTCGCCAAATTTTCAAGGCAAAGACCACAGCTGCTAACTCCAGATCATGAGTCGGGTAATTTACTTCGTACGGTTTCAACTGCCGAGAGGCATAAGTAATCACCTTATCTTTTTGCATCAACACACATCCTGCACTCGATTTGAAGAGTCAGCCTATACCATGAATCCATCGCTCCTCCGTAACGCTAATATAGGTGTCGTCGCCTCCTCTTAAGTTCATCAAAACCACTGACATTTCTCATCCCACGTGAACTTTTGAGTTTTCTCAGAATAAATGAGTGAGCTGACGAGCAATTTTGGAAAATCCTCTACAAAGCGGCGATAATATCCAAGCAAGTCCTAAGAAACTCCTGACTTCTTTCACGTTATTAGGAGCTTCCCATTCCAAGATTGTTTCGACTTTCTTCTGTCCACCTCAACTCCGTCACCGATATCACATGCCCAAGGAAAGTTACTTCCCTAAGCCAGAACTCGCATTTGGAAAGCTTTGCATACAGCTGTTCCTTCCCCAAGGTGCTCAAAACCACACGCAAATGTTCGGCATGCTCCTCTGTGTCTTTCGAATATATCAAGATGTCATCAATGAAGACGACCACAAATTTATCCAAGTATTCTAAGAATACCCGATTCATCAATTGCATGAATACCGCAGGAGCATTGGTAAGTCCAAATGGCATCACTACAAATTCCTAATGCTGCATCGACCAAAGCGTACTTTAGTATATTCGATTCCTTAATTCTCAACTGATGGTATCCTGATCGCAAGTCAATCTTCGAGAATACCCTTGCCCCTTGCAGTTGATCAAACAAGTCGTCGATCCGAGGTATAAGATACTTATTCTTGATCGTCATTTTGTTGAGCTCCCTGTAATCAATACACAGTCGGAGGGATCCGTCTTTCTTCCGGACAAAGAGAACGGGCGCTCCCCAAGGAGAAACGCTAGGTTGAATATAACCCTTCTGTAACAATTCCTCCAGTTGCTTCTTGAGTTCATACATCTCGGTTGGCACCATGCGGTATGGTGCTCTGGAAATAGGAGCTGCTCCAGGCTCTAATTCGATAGTGAACTCCACTTCTCTCTGTGGAGGTAACCCAGGTAGTTCGTCAGGAAATACATCTGAGAACTCATTCACTGAAATAGACGAGAGCTCTACTCCTTCCTCTTTCCTCATGGCATAGCACCAAAGTCCATGACATCCATGCTTCAGTAATTTCACGGCTTTCATTGCTTTGATCAATTTTCCCGAGCTTCCCGGTCTCCATCCTCGGAATAAGTGTTCAGATCCGTCATCAGCAATGATAGAAATGACTCTCTTCCGGTAATTCAGAATAGCTCCATAACGATTGAGCCAATCGTCTCCGAGAATTAAATCGTCACCGTAGATGTCAACTACAATAAGATTCGATGGCCAATCTCTCCCTCCTATAGACATTGGAAAATCTCTAGCTTCTAGGGTTCCCACAATTCTCTCTCCACTTAAGAAACCCACAACATATGGTTCACAATCAAATAAGCACGAGATTTTTAAACGATTAACACGCTTCAATGATAGGAAAGAATGTGTAGCTCCTAATCGAATAAGACACTAATCAAGTTGCAAAAGGATCTCAATCGCACTGATGCAACAGCAGTTGTTCGATCGCCGATTTTCTCATCTCGCATGCACGCGTAGAACGGACTCCAAGACTGGATGTCTCTCTCTTCCCAATATTTTGCTACAAATCCACTCTGCCGTGTCTGGTTCACACTTATCTCCTTTGAACCGGCGCTGTGTGCGAGTACCAAAAGATCTAGTAGCAACTCCACGTAAAGCCGCACGGTGCCCTTCTTGCCCACAATCGTAACAAGTCACGTAAGATGCGGCAATCACGCCGAATATGCCCCGCTCGACCACAATTGTAGCATTTCTTTGATGCGTCCGAATCACGATGTTGTCCTAACTTCTTTCCACCTCTAGAAGGATGTGGAGGTTTCTAGCCGAATAAAAGGAAGGCCGGCCCTTGTGGGGCCCACCACTCTTGTTTTCTCGAGAAGCCGCTTGGTCACTTTCTCGCTTCTTTGCCTCCACCGATTTCTCCACCGCCGCCTCTTTCATGTCGTAGCCGCTTTGTCTTGATACTGCCGCAACGTAGTACACTCGAATCCGACATGTACTTGAATCTCCGCTTCATTCGCATATCGAAATGAAAAATCTTTTCGCTCCGTTCACCAAGTGTCGGACACAAGTCACCGATGATTAAAAGTTTTGATTATATCTCATAGCTTGCTTAGAACTCGTGGCGAGAAAACTCTGATTTTTGCCTCTAATCGACGAGGACAATACTGCTTCCATCATTAGTTTGAATTCCGTCCACTCCGCATTATGATTCTCGGCCGAATAGCTTCCCACCTACCAAAGGCCTCCCAGCTAGAAAATACTGGGCAATGGGAACCTTCCGGTCCTCGGGACAGTTAATACCCGCGAATATTTTCTCTAACTCCTTTAGCCAATGATCCCAAGTAAGTGCCTCAGCAGATCCGTCAAACTTTGGCCGATGCAATTTGACTACCTCAGCAAGCCATCTGTCTCCCCGGTTATCCTCGTGGTGCTGCTGTCCCATCGCTGTCTACATGCGGTCAACTACCTGAGCGAACTGGTTTATCTGAGCCACCACCTGTTGAAGCACTCCCGACATGTTAGGATTTGCGTCGTCATTCGCCGATCCCTGCTGCCCTCCAGAATGGGAATCGGTTCTACTAGCCGATAATTCTGGGGTAGTTGCGGAATCCTCCTGTCTCATATTTCCACGTCCGCGTCCACGACCTCCTCTCAACATACTGAAAACACAACTTCTCAATATCCCAGACAAAATTTTCAAAAATAAAGCCCGTCAATACTCACAAAACAGAATTAAGTAAAAAGGTAGTACAAGAGATTAGGAGACTTACAACCACGGTCCACATGACGACTTTTGGCTGAACAGTGTATGGAGGAGGATCATGATATCCCAATCATCTTGGGAAGACCATTCTTAGCAACCGACCGAACTTTAATTGATGTGGAAAAAGGGAAGCTTACTCTACGAGTTCAAGAGGAGCAAGTTACTTTCAATATATTTCGATCCTTACAATATCCTAGTGATGCTGAGAATTGCTTTCAAATTGACGTCATTGACTCGTGTGTAAGTAGAGCTTTTCGGGAGAGCTATCCATCAGATCCATTGGAGTCCGTTTTAGTTGGGTCCGCTTCCGAATTGAATTCAGAGCATGTAGCCTATTTACGACACATGGATGCTTCCCCACCATTTTTCACCCGTCGACCATGTGAGGAGCTCGAAAGTTCACCAACTCGACCCGTCCCATCAATCGAGAAACCCCCAAAGCTAGAGCTCAAGCAGCTACCGAATCATTTAAAATATGCATTTTTGGGACCCGACGATTCCCTGCCAGTCATTCTTTCGGCCACTTTAGCGGGGGATCAAGAGGAGAAATTATTGAGGGTTTTGAGGGAGTACAAATCTGCCGTTGGGTGGTCTATTGCGGATATCAAGGGAATCAGCCCGTCCATTTGTATGCACAGAATTCTGATGGAGGAAGACTACAAACCATCCGTGGAGCATCAACGCCGTTTAAATCCAAATATGAAAGAGGTGGTAAAAGTCGAGATTTTAAAACTCCTCGACGCAGGTATGATCTTTCCTATTTCTGATAGCAAGTGGGTAAGTCCGGTTCGAGTTGTGTCAAAGAAGGGTGGGATAACGGTTATCCAAAACGATAATAATGAATTAATTCCCACTAGGATTGTTACGGGGTGGCGTATATGCATAGATTATAGGAAATTAAATAAAGCCACTAGAAAAGACCAATTTCCTTTACCATTTATTGACCAAATGTTGGATAGATTAGCCGGACACGATTTCTATTGTTTTCTTGATGGTTATTATGGGTATAATCAGATTTATATAGCCCAGAAGACCAAGAAAAGACGACGTTTACATGTCCTTATGGCATTTTCGCTTATAGGCGCATGCCTTTTCGTTTATGTAATGCGCCGACCACTTTTCAACGGTGTATGATGGCTATTTTGAGGACATGGTAGAGCATTGCATTGAATTTTTTATGGATGATTATTCTGTTTTCGGTGATTCGTTTGATATATGTTTGCAGAATTTGCAGAAAGTCCTCAAAAGATGCGAAGAAACAAATTTGGTCTTGAACTGGGAGAAGTGCCATTTTATGGTCCATGAGGGCATTGTACTAGCCACCGCATGTCCTCCCATGGAATTGAAGTCGACGGGCAAACATTGAAACAATCGAGAAGATGCCTCCGCCTACTTCGGTAAAGGGGGTAAGGAGCTTTTTGGGGGACGCCGGTTTTTACCGTCGTTTTATTAAAGATTTTTCGAATATCACGAAGCCGTTGTGCAATTTGCTCATGAATGATGTTCCGTTTAATTTTGACGAGTCTTGTAAAGAAAGTTTCGACCTATTGAAGAAAGCTCTAAGCACCACCCCGGTAATAGTCGCTCCAGACTGGGGCCTTACATTCGAGTTGATGTGTGATGCTAGCAATTTTGCCATTGGGGCTGTTTTGGGACAGAGACGGGGGAAAGTATTCCACGTCGTGTATTATGCAAGCCGAACTCTTGACGACGCCCAAAGAAATTATGCCACAACAAAAAAAGAATTGTTAGCTGTGATCTTTGCTTTTGATAAATTTCGGGCGTATTTATTAGGGACGAAAGTAGTGGTGTGGACTGACCATTCAGTGATCAAATAGCTTTTGGAGAAGAAGGATGCTAAACCAAGGTTGATTAGGTGGGTGCTTCTTCTACAAGAATTTAACTTGGAAATTCGCGACAAAAAGGGGACTGAGAATGTTATTGCCGATCACCTTTCACGTTTAGAGAATCCCTTTGAGAAGGGGGAGAGTCATCCATAAATTGTGGAAAACTTCCCCGATGAACAGCTCTGCAAGTTGGGTTCGCAACACGTGCCTTGGTACGCTGATCTAGTGAACTATCTGGTGAGCAAAATAATTCTGAATGATCTCTCGCGTCATCAAAAGAAGAAGCTGATTTCAGACGCTAAGTATTACTTGTGGGACGATCCTTTTCTGTTTAAAAGATGCCCTGATCGAATCATTCGCAGATGTGTTCCGGATGAGAAAATCCGCAGTGTGCTGAATCATTGCCATGCATCACCCTACGGCGGGCATTTTAGCGGAAATAGAACAGCGGCAAAGGTCTTGCAATAGGGTTTCTATTGGCCATCGTTATTCAAAGATGCTCACTCCTTTGTGTCCACATGTGATCGGTGTCAACGGACGGGAAATATCTCAAAACGACATGAATTGCCGTTGAACACAATACTTGAGGTTGAATTGTTCGACGTATGGGGGATTGACTTCATGGGTCCATTTCCTCCATCAAATAAGAACCTCTATATCCTAGTAGCAGTAGACTACGTCTCGAAGTGGGTCGAAGCGGTGGCACTACCAACAAATGGGTCTAATGTTGTGATCAAATTTATAAAAAAATATATTTTCACGCGTTTCGGGACTCCACGTGCTATTATCAGTGATGGTGGTTCACACTTCGACAACAAATTCCTTATGCTGTCTTAAGAAAATACGGAGTCACTCATCGTGTTGCTATAGCCTACCATCCCCAGACGAGTGGTCAAGTCGAGATATCAAATCGAGAGCTAAAGTGGATCTTAGAAAAAACAGTCAGCTCGTACCGAACCGATGGAGCATTTCACTAGCAACGCATCAACTCAAAGAACATAGCTCTCCACTACAATGTTCTGCCCAAAGAAACGACCGCCTCACCGTGCTTGCCCGACCACCTAGGTTATCGAACACTCACGCACGCACGTCGCTCCCTCGTGCTACCCACCGGCCTAATCAAATCTCGGTCGAATAATTACTAGGAAATTCCCACAAGCGATGGGGCACCGCTTTACCAAACCCACCGAGCAATTTCCGAACATGCATCTAATCGCAGAACATGGCAGCCCACTACGATGTTTTGCCCCAACAAGCGACCGCCTCACCATGCTCGTCCAACGACCTAATAGGTTATTAAACGCTCACATACCGGTACGTCGCTCACTGAGACTGCCCACCTAAGCAGCTTACCAAACTCCCGTTCGAGACAATGCCAGAAAAAAGCCCACGAGCGGCGGAGGTGACCGCTCGACCGGACCAACCAACTCACGGACAGCATCTCAAATACAAAATCTAGCTTCTCTACTGCGATGTTTGCACAAGCAAGCAACACCCGCACCATGATTGCCCGACTAACAGGTTGGTTATCGATGTAATACCCGAGATTTCTGATATGTATTTGGAACTTGTGATATTGTAATTATTGCATTTTGATCTGAGTATTATTCTCCGTATTTCATAATCCGGTATTGTTGAGCGCATGATTTCATGAATGTGATTTAAAGTGTGATTCTGCGCATGTAGCGCACGCTATCGACTAAGCGTAGCGTACGCTAACTTGGACCCATAGCGCACGCTGTAAAGGGACCTTAGCGCACGCTATACGTGGTCAATATGATTGAGACGTGTTGGTAGGTGAGATCAGGCCGGGGATCTTGGTCGGATTGTGTCGGAATGAACCTGGACGGCTTTCGGGAAAAAGCCAAGTCAACGCGTTAGCACACACTACTCATATGAGGATAGCGCACGCTAAAGGCTGGGTACAGTGAAATCAGTAACGTTTCAAATAGCCGTTAGCGCACGCTATGATTATGGACTAGCGCGCGCTAATAACCATTTTCTATATATAGGACAGCATCCTTTTTCATATTTTCAGACTTTTCACTCCCCCATCCGAATTCTTGAACTTACAAAAGTCACTCTCGTCATCCTAAACACTTCTTGCCGGCATCCTAGCTCGTGTTGTAGATTTTAGATCATTGGGGATTGGTGTTCAAGCCTTCGGCGTTGGATTACTTCGAGTTCCTTCGTGTTCTTTGCTACTTTGAGGTAGGTGATTCTTCGCCAATATTCGTAGTATTCTGAAGGACGTTTTGATCATGTTTTGGGATTACCTAGTCAATTAAATTCATAAGTAGTCGAACATCATGTGTTAGAAGGATATTTTCGATGTTTCGGTACTTATTCATCGTATAAACCATTGAACCTTTTAGTGTTTGAACTCCTAGCATATTTTGAAGCTTCAAACCGATTTGTGACCAGTATATGGAGATTTTCAAGTTCTTATGACTTTACATAAAGGAATCATACGTTTTGGGACATGTAACGGATTGAACTTAGGATATTCCTTGAAAATCGAGATGAATTATGGTGTTGTGATGGTTATGCGAAACCTTGTATCTCGTAGTCGTTTAATCCGTATAGAACTTTCACAAAACCTTATGAGCATGATATGCACGGGGATGACATGTATTATCACCATAGAATTCATGAGTTCATCACCATTAGATCAAGTTTTCTGCCAGTAGTAATCTGCCATGCACGGTTAGCGCACGCTAACATATGTAAGTTAACGTGCGCTATCGGGAATAAGTTAACGCACGCTACGTTTGGTACGTAACGTACGTTATGTTATCGCCGAGTCACTACCGATCGAGAGAACTGTACCCATGGCTAGCGTACGCTAGACTTAGACGATAGCGTACGCTAACAGGCAGGCTTAGCGCACGTTACGTAGAGTACGTAGCGTACGCTAAGTGGTTCAGGCAGATTGCATATTTAGAGCTTTTGGCCGTAGACCGGATTGATAGGCAATCGTTCGACTTGAGATGAATTCTATATCATTTCTTTTGTTAAGGTTCGAGCTTGCTACGTTGATCGAAGGAGGCGGCCTTCGAGTGTGTTGAAATCATTGAAGTGTTTCGTTCTTGCCATCTTCGAGGCAAGTATCGTAATGTGTTAATATTGGTATTTTTGAGCATGCGTGTGGTTTATTCATGTTGTTGAACATGAGATTTATTTCGTTGGATTGTCATGATATTCATTGTCTAGTGTTTGTATGTTCATGTTGATGGACATAGCGATTTGGCATATATGTACGCATGAGTTGTGTTTGTGTTTGTTGTGCGATCTATGCTGAGGGCGCTGGATCGGATGTCCACCTCGTGTTGGTCCGACGGGATCATCTTGGGATCTAGACTGAGGGCGCTGGATCATTGGATGGGTTATTTCCACCTCGTGTTGGTCCGACGGGATCATCTTGGGATCTATGTTGAGGGCGCTGGATCATTGGAATACCCTTGCTGTGTTAATGGAATCTTTTGGATTCGCATTGTCGGATTCCGGTAGCGGAAGTCCGTGTGGTGTTTCTTGTTATGTATTATTGATGCATATTCGATTTGTTTAAATGATACTTGTACTAGCATCGTTTTGCTAACCCCTCCGGGGGTGGACATTTGTTTTGATGTTCAGGTAGCCGAGGAGCAGGGAAACAGCCACAGTACCGATGTGACGACGAAGGGGTTCAGTGATGTTTGTTGTTGTTGGTGATTTGTTTTCTTGGTTTGATTTCAGTACTCGAGTACGCGTGTCTTATTAATATCATTTCCATATGGTTGTATTAATTACTCGTTGAACCAGTTGGAACCGGTTTTGTAAACTTGAATTCCCGTGGTGTTGATGTCTTATATTTACATTTCTTTTATTTAGCCTTGTAAATCGTTACTTAAAGGGTTTACGGCGCTGTAATTATTCCGAATATCTCGGGGTGTTACAGAATTTGGTATCGGAGCCACTCTGCCGTATCGTGCGAGTGTGCCGACGAGGGCGTCGGGTCCTTTGAGGAGGGGCGGATTGTGATATCCCACACCGACTAGCAGAGAGCGGGCGAAGTGCCTTATTTGAGCGTGACGTGACACCTTATAGCATGAGGCCTTTTGGGAGCCCAGTGGCTTCGGGGTGATGAGAACTCCGAAGTTAAGCGTGCTCGAGGCGAGAGCAATCTCAAGATGGGTGACCTCCTAAGAAGCTGCTCGCTGGGTTCTCAAAAACAAAACCGTGAGGGCTAGCTCAGAGGAGAGTGCCCAGAGCGGACAATATCATGCTACCGCGGAGGGGTCCCGGGATGTGACAATATGGTATCGGAGCTAAGATTCATGGATATCTTGGCAGTCGGGTTTTAAGTTGGGTCTGTTTACGTTATTGATTTACGAGTCGTTCGTAACATCACTGTTCAGCCAAAAGTCGTCATGTGGACCGTGGTTGTAAGTCTCCTAATCTCTTGTACTACCTTTTTACTTAATTCTGTTTTGTGAGTATTGACGAGCTTTATTTTTGAAAATTTTGTCTGGGATATTGAGAAGTTGTGTTTTCAGTATGTTGAGAGGAGGTCGTGGACACGGACATGGTCGTGGACGCGGACGTGGAAATATGAGACAGGAGGATTCCGCAACTACCCCAGAATTATCGGCTAGTAGAACCGATTCCCATTCTGGAGGGCAGCAGGGATCGGCGAATGACGACGCAAATCCTAACATGCCGGGAGTGCTTCAACAGGTGGTGGCTCAGATAAACCAGTTCGCTCAGGTGGTTGACCGCATGTAGACAGCGATGGGACAGCAGCACCACGAGGATAACCAGGGAGACAGATGGCTTGCTGAGGTAGTCAAATTGCACCGGCCAAAGTTTGACGGATCTGCTGAGGCACTTACTTGGGATCATTGGCTAAAGGAGTTAGAGAAAATATTCGCGGGTATTAACTGTCCCGAGGACCGGAAGGTTCCCATTGCCCAGTATTTTCTAACTGGGGAGGCCTTTGACTGGTGGGAAGCTACTCGGCCCGAGAATCATAATGCGGAGTGGACGGAATTCAAACTAATGATGGAAGCACGATTGTCCTCGCCCAGCTAGAGAGGCAAAAATCCGAGAGTTTTTCTCGCCACAGAGTTCTAAGCAATCGTAATGTATATAATCAAAACTTTTAATCATCACCGACTTGTGTCCGACACTTGGTCGAACGAGGCGTAAAAGATTTTTCATTTCGATATGCGAATGAAGCCGAGATTCAGAGACATGTCCTGGATTCGAGTGTACTACGTTGCGGCAAGATCAAGACAAAGCGCCGCCTACGACATGAAAGAGGCGGTGGAGAAATCGGTGGAGGCAAAGAAGCGAAAGTCACCTACAGCCTTCTCGTAAAACAAGAGTGGTGGGCCCCGCAAGGGCCGCCTTCCTTTATTCGGCTAGAAACCTCCACATCCTTCTAGAGGTGGAAAGAAGTTCGGACAACATCGCAGCTTTGACGCGTCAAAGAAATGCTACAATTGTGGTCGAGCAGGCATATTCGACGTGATTGCCCGCATCTTCCGTGACTTGTTACGATTGTGGGCAAGAAGGGCACCGCGGCTTTCTCGTGGAGTTGCTACTAGATCATTTGGTACTCGCACACCGCCGGCCCAAAGGAGATAAGTGTGAACTGACGCAGCAGAGAGGATTTCAAAGAAGAAAATATTGGGAAGAGAGAGACATCCAAAGGTCGGGTCCGTTCTCCGCGCCCGTACGAGATGAGGAAATCGACGATCGAACACCGCCGTTGCATCGTGCACGATTCAGATCCTTTTGCAACCAGTTAGTGTCTTATTCGATTCCGGAGCTACACATTCTTTCCTATCATTGAACTGTGTTAATCGTTTAAAAATCTCGTGCTTATTTGATTGTGAACCATATGTTGTGGGTTTGCCGAGTGGAGAGAGAATTGTGGGAACCCTAGAAGCTAGAGATTTTCCAATGTCTATAGGAGGGAGAGATTGGCCATCGAATCTTATTGTAGTTGACATCTACGGTGACGATTTAATTCTCGGAGACGATAGGCTCAACCGTTATGGAGCTATTCTGAATTACCGGAAGAGAGTCATTTCTATCATTGCTGATGACGGATCTGAACACTTATTCCGAGGATGGAGACTGGGAAGCTCGGGAAAATTGATCAAAGCAATGAAAGCCGTGAAATTACTGAAGCATGGATGTCATGGACTTTGGTGCTATGCCATGAGGAAAGAGGAAGGAGTAGAGCTCTCGTCTATTTCAGTTGTGAATGAGTTCTCAGATGTATTTCCTGACGAACTACCTGGGTTACCTCCACAGAGAGAAGTGGAGTTCACTATCGAATTAGAGCCTGGAGCAGCTCCTATTTCCAGAGCACCATACCGCATGGCGCCAACCGAGATGTATGAACTCAAGAAGCAACTGGAGGAATTGTTACAGAAGGGTTATATTCAACCTAGCGTTTCTCCTTGGGGAGCGCCCGTTCTCTTTGTCCGGAAGAAAGACGGATCCCTCCGACTGTGTATTGATTATAGGGAGCTCAACAAGATGACGATCAAGAATAAGTATCTTATACCTCGGATCGACGACTTGTTTGATCAACTGCAAGGGGCAAGGGTATTCTCGAAGATTGACTTGCGATCAGGATACCATCAGTTGAGAATTAAGGAATCGGATATACCAAAGTTTGCTTTCAGGTCCCGATACGGGCATTATGAATTTGTAGTGATGCCATTTGGACTTACCAATGCTCCTGCGGTATTCATGCAATTGATGAATCGGGTATTCTTAGAATACTTGGATAAACTTGTGGTCGTCTTCAATGATGACATCTTGATATATTCGAAAGACACAGAGGAGCATTCCGAACATTTGCGTGTGGTTTTGAGCACCTTGAGGAAGGAACAACTGTATGCAAAGCTTTCCAAATGCGAGTTCTGGCTTAGGGAAGTAACTTTCCTTGGGCATGTGATATCAGCTGACGGAGTTCAGGTGGACCCGAAGAAAGTCGAAACAATCTTGGAATGGGAAGCTCCTAATAACGTGAAAGAAGTCCGGAGTTTCTTAGGACTTGCTGGATATTATCGCCGCTTTGTAGAGGGATTTTCCAAAATTGCTCGTCCGCTCACTCAGCTGTTACAGAAAACTCAAAAGTTCACGTGGGATGAGAAATGTCAGGCTGGTTTTGATGAACTTAAGAGGAGACTGACGACAGCACCTATATTAGCGTTACCAGAGGGAACTGATGGATTCATGGTATACAGCGACTCTTCAAATCAGGGTCTGGGATGTGTGTTGATGCAAAAAGATAAGGTGATTACTTATGCCTCTCGGCAGTTGAAACCGTACGAAGTAAATTACCCGACTCATGATCTGGAGTTAGCAGCTGTGGTCTTTGCCTTGAAAATTTGGCGACATTATTTATATGGTACTCACTGTCAGATCTTTACAGATCATAAAAGCCTCAAGTACATTTTCAGTCAGAAAGAATTAAACATAAGGCAAAGAAGGTGGCTGGAATTGATCAAGGATTACGACTTGGAAATTCTCTATCATCCGGGTAAAGCAAACGTTGTACCCGATGCATTGAGCCGTAAACCTATTTCTCTTCGAGTGTTGGAAGCACTTACGTCCCAAACCAGCATTCAACGAGAACTGATCCGCGAAGGGATTGAAGTATGGGCACCAGAAATCCAAGGGAAACTATATGTGATGGAACTGACTTCATCATTAGTAGAGGAAATCAAATCTAAGCAGTTGAACGATTCTCTGATCCTCCGGTTATGTGACGAAGTAAAGAAAGGAAAGGCCCCAGGATTCATGATACAAGATGATGGAGTTCTGAGATTTCAGAGTCGACGTTGCGTTCCCGATAATGATGAATTGAGACGGACAATTCTGAAGGAAGCTCACAGCGCGCCCTATTCTATTCACCCGGGCAGCAGTAAGATGTATAAGGATCTAAAACAAAACTACTGGTGGGGGAATATGAAGAAGGACGTAGCAGAGTACGTTTCGAAGTGTTTGACTTGTCAGCAGGTTAAGATTGAACATCAGCGACCTGCCAGAATGTTAAAGCCGCTTCCGATCCCTGAGTGGAAGTGGGAGGACATCTCGATGGATTTCATCACCAGTATGCCAAGGACCAAGACGGGAATGAACATGATTTGGGTTGTAGTTGATCGACTAACCAAGTCGGCTCATTTCCTAGGAATTAAAGATACTTGGGGACCCGAGAGATTGGCGCGAGTATTTATTGCGGAGATAGTCAGATTGCATGGGACGCCGAAGACCATTATTTCAGATCGAGATGGTCGGTTCGTGTCGCACTTCTGGAAAGCAGTTCGCAGGGCTTTGGGGACTGAGCTCAACTTTAGCACAGCTTATCATCCCCAAACGGACGGTCAGTCCGAAAGGACTATACAAACAGTAGAATACATGCTTAGAGCTTGTGCGTTGGATTGGTCAACTGATTGGGAAGTTCACTTGCCATTGATTGAATTCACCTATAACAATAGTTGGCATGCTTCTATTAAGATGGCACCATTTGAAGCTTTGTACGGGAGAAGATGCCGATCACCCTTGTGTTGGGATGATTCCTCGGACTTGATCGGGACGGAACCGGAATTGATAGTTCAGACTCAAGAAAAGATAGCTTTGATTTGAGAAAGACTGTTGACTGCCCAGAGTCGACAGAAGTCTTATGCAGATGTACGTCGTCGCCCTCTAGAGTTCGACGTTGGGGACCATGTACTATTGAAGGTGTCTCCTACACGAGGGATTTTCCGTTTTGGGAAAAAGGGTAAGCTAAGTCCGAGATATATCGGACCATTTGAGATCCTCGAGAGAGTTAGGGATTTAGCATACAGGTTGGCCTTACCACCATCGTTGAGTCACGTTCACAATGTGTTTCACGTATCCCAATTGCGGAAGTATGTACCAGATCCCAGTCATATCATTGAGTTCGATGAGATCGAGATAGCTAATGATGGCACCTTCGAGGAGATACCAATTAAGATACTTGAGAGTCGGATCAAACAATTGAGGAATAAACCAATACCCTTGTTTAAAGTACAGTGGTCACGGCACGGAGTTGAAGAGGCCACTTGGGAAACGGAGGACAGTATGAAGGCTAGATATCCAGAGTTGTTTTCATCTTAAGTTTCGGGACGAAACTTCTTTTTAGGGAGGAAGGATGTAATACCCGAGATTTCTGATATGTATTTGGAACTTGTGATATTGTAATTATTGCATTTTGATCTGAGTATTATTCTCCGTATTTCATAATCCGGTATTGTTGAGCGCATGATTTCATGAATGTGATTTAAAGTGTGATTCTGCGCATGTAGCGCACGCTATCGACTAAGCGTAGCGTACGCTAACTTGGATCCATAGCGCACGCTGTAAAGGGACCTTAGCGCACGCTATACGTGGTCAATATGAATGAGACGTGTTGGTAGGTGAGATCAGGCCGGTGATCTTGGTCGGATTGTGTCGGGATGAACCTGGACAGCTTTCGGGAAAAAGCCAAGTCAACGCGTTAGCGCACGCTACTCATATGAGGATAGCGCACGCTAAAGGCTGGGTACAGTGAAATCAGTAACGTTTCAAATAGCCGTTAGCGCACGCTATGATTATGGACTAGCGCGCGCTAATAACCATTTTCTATATATAGGACATCATCCTTTTTCATATTTTCAGACTTTTCACTCCCCCATCCGAATTCTTGAACTTACAAAAGTCACTCTCGTCATCCTAAACACTTCTTGCCGGCATCCTAGCTCGTGTTGTAGATTTTAGATCATTGGGGATTGGTGTTCAAGCCTTCGGCGTTGGATTACTTCGAGTTCCTTCGTGTTCTTTGCTACTTTGAGGTAGGTGATTCTTCGCCAATATTCGTAGTATTCTGAAGGACGTTTTGATCATGTTTTGGGATTACCTAGTCAATTAAATTCATAAGTAGTCGAACATCATGTGTTAGAAGGATATTTTCGATGTTTCGGTACTTATTCATCGTATAAACCATTGAACCTTTTAGTGTTTGAACTCCTAGCATATTTTGAAGCTTCAAACCGATTTGTGACCAGGATAGGGAGATTTTCAAGTTCTTATGACTTTACATAAAGGAATCATACGTTTTGGGACATGTAACGGATTGAACTTAGGATATTCCTTGAAAATCGAGATGAATTATGGTGTTGTGATGGTTATGCGAAACCTTGTATCTCGTAGTCGTTTAATCCGTATAGAACTTTCACAAAACCTTATGAGCATGATATGCACGGGGATGACATGTATTATCACCATAGAATTCATGAGTTCATCACCATTAGATCAAGTTTTCTGCCAGTAGTAATCTGCCATGCACGGTTAGCGCACGCTAACATATGTAAGTTAACGTGCGCTATCGGGAATAAGTTAACGCACGCTACGTTTGGTACGTAACGTACGTTATGTTATCAGTCGAGTCAGTCGGCTGATCAGAGAGAACTGTCAGTCCATGGCTAGCGTACGCTAGACTTAGACGATAGCGTACGCTAACAGGCATGCTTAGCGCACGTTACGTAGAGTACGTAGCGTACGCTAAGTGGTTCAGGCAGATTGCATATTTAGAGCTTTTGGCCGTAGACCGGATTGATAGGTAATCGTTCGACTTGAGATGATAGCTCCGATACCATATTGTCACATCCCGGGACCCCTCCGCCGTAGCATGATATTGTCCGCTCTAGGCACTCTCCTCTGAGCTAGCCCTCACGGTTTTGTTTTTGGGAACCCAGCGAGCAGCTTCCCAGGAGGTCACCCATCCTGAGATTGCTCTCGCCTCGAGCACGCTTAACTTCGGAGTTCTCATCACCCCGAAGCCACTGGGCTCCCAAACGGCCTCATGCTATAAGGTGTCACGTCACGCTCACATAAGGCATTTCGCCCGCTCTCTGCTAGTCGATGTGGGATGTCACAATCCGCCCCTCCTCAAAGGACCCGACGCCCTCGTCGGCACACTCGCACGATACGGCAGAGTGGCTCCGATACCAAATTCTGTAACATCCCGAGATATTCGGAATAATTACAGCGCCGTAAACCCTTTAAGTAACGATTTACAAGGCTAAATAAAAGAAATGTAAATATAAGACATCAACACCAAGGGAATTCAAGTTTACAAAACCGGTTCCAACTGGTTCAACGAGTAATTAATACAACCATATCGAAATGATATTAATAAGACACGCGTACTCGAGTACTGAAATCAAACCAATAAAACAAATCACCACCAACAACAAACATCACTGAACCCCTTCGTCGTCACATCGGTACTGTGACTGTTTCCCTGCTCCTCGGCTACCTGAACATCAAAACAGATGTCCACCCCCGGAGGGGTTAGCAAAACGATGCTAGTACAAGTATCATTTAAACAAATCGAATATGCATCAATAATACATAACAAGATACACCACACGGACTTCCACTACCGGAATCCGACAATGCGAATCAAAAAGATTCCATTAACACAACAAGGGTATTCCAATGATCCAGCGCCCTCAGCATAGATCCCAAGATGATCCCGTCGGACCAACACGAGGTGGAAATAACCCGTCTAATTATCCAGCGCCCTCAGCCTAGATCCCAAGATGATCCCGCCGGACCAACACGAGGTGGACATCCGATCCAGCGCCCTTAGCATAGATCGCACAACAAACACAAACACAACTCATGCATACATATATGCCAAATCGCTATGTCCATCAACATGAACATACAAACACTAGACAATGAATATCATGACAATCCAACGAAATAAATCTCATGTTCAACAACATGAATAAACCACACGCATGCTCAAAAATACCAATATGAACACATTACGATACTTGCCTCGAAGATGGCAAGAACGAAACACTGCAATGATCTCAACACACTCGAAGGCCGCCTCCTTCGATCAACGTAGCAAGCTCGAACCTAAAATCGGCCGGGAAGATGAATTTATCGACTTTGACCAAAACGTCTTCTATTACTCCCCTCGGATACTTGATAGATCTGTCAGCTAATTGCAAAGAGATCGTCGTCGGCTTGGCTTCCCCAATATCCAGCTTCTTAAAAATGGAAAGGGGCATAAGGTTTATGCCGGCTCCTAGATCACATAAGGCTCTGTCAAAGGAGGAATTTTCAATAGTGCATGGAATAGTAAAGCTTCCCGGATCCCTCAATTTAGGTGGGAGCTTCTTCTGTAGAATAACACTACACTCTTCCGTCAATGCCACTGTCTCATACTCTTCGAGCTTCCTTTTGTTCGATAAGATCTCCTTCATGAACTTCACATAGCTCGGCATTTGTTCCAAGGCGTCGGCAAATGGAATGTTGATATGTAGTTTCTTGAAGACGTCAAGAAACTTGGAGAATTGCTTGTCCGATTTTTGCTTTTGCAGGCATTGTGGGAATGGAATTGATGGAGTGGGATGAGTGGTCGACACTGCTTTTGGCTTGGGCTCCTCGTCCTTTGTTTTCTCACTGTGGTTGCTCTTGTCCTTGCTATTCTTAGGCTGCTCTTGTAGCTCCTTTCCACTTCGTAGCTCGATTGCTTGCACATTTTCCTTGGGGTTCATCTTGGTGGAGCTGGGTAATACACCTTGAGGTCGAGAGGACAATAAATTTGCGATCTGCCCCATTTGTACTTCCAAGTTTCGGATAGAAGCGGAATGATTTTGTAGAGTAGTCTCCGTGCGAGTCATGAATTGGCTCGTATTAGCCGCCATTTGAGCAAGAGCATCTTCCAAAGACACCTTCGGTGGTTGATGGGGCTGCTGTGGGGGCTGCGCGAATTGAGCTTGCGGAGGTTTATTTAAAGCTTGCCCGTTCCTCCACGAAAGATTTGGGTGATTTCGCCACCCTTGATTGTAAGTGTTGGAATATGGGTTGTTCTGCCGATTTCCGTTCCCCACAAACTGAGCTTGTTCCATCGGAGATTGCTCGAAAGGATTTTCGACTTGGCACTCAGCACTAGGATGAGAGCCGTTGCACCAATTACATGTTTCCATGGTATTGGTGGAAAGGGTATGTGAAAAAGCTTGCAATTGTTGAGTCAGCGCTGCAACTTGGGATGATAGTGTAGAGATCGGATCGTTGTCGGAAACTCCCATAACTCGCTTTAGGTTCACACGTTCGGAAGGCCACTGATAAGCATTTGCAGCCATCGCTTCCAATAAAGAATGAGCTTCCGCCATCGTCTTGCCCATTAAAGCTCCTCCAGCGGCTGCATCAACAAGAGTGCGTGTAGAAGCACTTAGTCCGTTATAGAATGTCTGGATTTGGAGCCAATCCGGTAGGCCATGGTGTGGGCATCTCCTTAGTAAATCCTTGTATCGCTCACAAGCTTCATGAAGCGATTCCATCTCAAATTTCCCGAAGGTCGTTATTTCGTTCCGATGTCTCGCTGTCTTTGCCAGCGGAAAGAACTTAGCCAAAAAGGCTTGTGCTAACTCCGCCCAAGTCCTGATAGAGCCCGGCGGAAGTGAATTCAACCAAAACTTGGCTTTATCCCTCAAAGAAAATGGGAAAAGCCGTAGACGAATGGCGTCATTAGAAACTCCATTATTCTTGAATGTATCGCATATCTCGAGAAAGGATGCGATATGAGCATTAGGGTCGTCATTCGCTAATCCGCAGAATTGGCTTGCTTGTACCATCTGGATTATAGCTGGCTTAATCTCGAAGTTGTTTGCTTGGAAAGTTGGGCACCGAATCCTCGAAAAATTCGCGTTGATTTGAGGCAATGCATAATCCCGGAGTGCCAATGCTGGTTGAGCTTGCTGAATAGGATTGTCCACTCCGTGATTTTCTGTGTTATCGGCCATGGTATCTTTTGTTGACAGCTCACGCCTTTCCTTCTTGTTTTTCCGCAGAGTGCGCTCGAGTTCAGTATCCAAAGGTAATAGACCTTCGTCACCGAATTTTCTCATGCACTAAACGAAACTCCTGAAAGGAACACAATTAAATTTTTTTTTTACACAAAAGTAAAATAATGTTCAAATTAAGATTAGAAATACTGAAATTGATATTAGTAAAACAATCAGTCCCCGGCAACGGCGCCAAAAACTTGTTACGTATTTCGGTGAACGCAAGTGCACGTTGTCGTAAGCAAGTAATAAAGTGATAAGTAAGATATCGTTCCCTCAAGGACTGACTTACTAATTACCAATTTATTTGTATTCTAATTTTATCTGAACGATCGAATTTGGTGGTGCAATGAATAATAAAGAAAACTAATAAAGTGATAAACTAAGAACAATTAATAAAACCGGTTATTCGAAGAAAGAAGATCAAATAGGAGAATAATCTAGGATTGAGAATCCGCCTCGATTTATCCGAATTACTCTTGATTTATATAAATTAAGTGATTTCCCAATTTATTGAAGGCGATGATTTCTAAGATACTCTAATGCCTCTCCCGAGATCAGCAGAATTTTCTAAGGCGAATAAATCACTGTATTCCTAGGTGAAATAATTCGACAATAGGCAAAAAGTACGAAATCTTCAGACGGGCCACGTAATTCCTATGAGTATATTCCTATCTCACAAGATAAAACGTTTCTCATCAATTTTTCCTACTAACTCCCCTCTCCCGATTCGAGTTGCGTAATCAAAACAATTCAATCATAGGCCACATAATTGAACGCATTAAAAATAATTGGGAAAAACTCAATAAAAAAGGAGATATATATTAATACTGCAAAATCAAAAGTTAATTCGTCAAAATCTCGGTTTCATCACAATCCTAGAATAGGGTTCTAGCCCGACATGTTAAAAAATAATACACAAAGAATTAAAGAAAGCATAATAAAAATCAAACACAGTTGAAGAACTTGAATTCCTCCATTCTCTGGATTCTGCTCTCCGCTCCTCGGTATTTTCTCCTTCTCTTTTATGATAATAACTTCTGACCTTCAATGCCTATTTATACTTTTCTATTCCCTAAAAAAAGTCATTAGTGAAAGGAGTCTAGTTGAAAAAGGAGAGGTGTTGAGCAGCAACAGCTGCCTAATTTTGGGGGTCCTAAAATTTTGCGAAAAATAAAGGACTAATCATTGTTGGTGCGTAGCTTCCGTCTCACACGAGATGGAAAATGTGATTGGTGAAAAGACCTACACGTTAGCAAATAACGTTGTGAAAGCTATCACCTAATATAAAAAAAAGATGTGTTGGTGAAAAGAGCTACACGTTAGCAAATAACGGTGTGAAAGCTATCACCTAAAAAAATGGAAATTGTGTTGGTGAAAAGAGTTACACGTTAGCAAATAACGGTGTGAAAGCTATCACCAAAAGGGATGTAGTTTATGAACAGATTTGAATTAATTAGCGGTTCAATTTCAATACACTCAATTTCGTGAACAATCACAATATTTGATGACGCCAATGAAATTCTTCTTCATATTGAGTCGAAAAATAAATGAGTGATCGAGAGTAACCATTAAAGGGAGTCGTGTGTATCACGAGTGGGAAAGAAGTAATCAACCTTTTGGGGGGAAATCTTGCATTTTGGAATTACAAAATAAAACCGTGTTTTAACTTCAAAATCATTAGTAGATTTATTTTGAATCTTGATTCATTCTATCTACTGTATAAAGCTTGATGTTGTGTATTAATGGCATTTTGATCTCCTTTTCTCTTTTTATATATTTTTTTTAATTTATGTGTATATTTATTATTTTTTTGTCTTATTTTTATTTTTATTTTTGGAGTGTGGTTAATAAAGAGTCTTGCTCGGGACTAGCAAGAATTCAAGTTTGGGGGTGTGATAAGTGTCAGTTTTATACACTTATCCATAGTTTGTATAGATATATTTCACCCATAATTGAGTTAGTCTACTCGTTTTTGCTTTTAATTAATTAGTTTTTAATAATTTTATTTTTATCGGATGAAGATGTAAATCTAGTCTTAATCGAATTGAATTACTGATTTACTCAAGAAATAACATGTTTATAAAATATTCTCTTTGCTGAATTTTTATGTATTCATGTTGTAGGGCTTTCCGAGACGAGTTCGGCAGTCTTTCCGTATTCAAAATCAAAGTTATATATCAAAAGTTATCATCCGAAGAAGATTCGGGACAAAAACGCAAAGTCTAAGAAATTCTGGGCTTAAAATGAAGTCTGAAACTCCATACAGGCGTAACATCATAAAATACGGGCGTAATTCACAAAGCAAAAAGCCGTAGCCATGTTACGGCCGTAACTCCTCAATGTTACGGCCGTAAGTCATCAAAGTTACGGCCGTAACTCCTCAATGTTACGGCCGTAACTCTTGGCAGATTATTGATCATTGCCTAATTTTTTATACTTTTGGTCTATTATTGAGGGGATGACTGACATTGATCTGATCTAATGTAATAATACTGGAGTTATGGAGCTATTAGATGACTTTAGGTGTATAAATAGACCCCTTAGATCCATCATTATTCATCATTCATCTTATATTTTTCCACTTTTTGTAATATTTTCTTTTTGTGTGAAGAACACATTTGTGTTCTTGAGTGATTTGTGTAATAGTGGTATAACATATGTTGTTCAGGGAATTTATTGCTTCTTTCTCCTTTATCTACTAAGGGAGTTAGGATCAATTCATTCACTTTTTCAATTAATAATGACCACTCAAGCTTGTATTATGTTTATTAAACCCTTCATGGGCTAAGTTACCTTAAGTTGGGATTATAAACAAGGTTAGTCATGTTATTTAAGTTTGTATAAAGATCTATTATGAATTACTTATTATTGTGTGTGATTTTCATTGTTTTAACAATCTTTATTTATTTGGCCAATAAATGACGATATTTATGGTCTTCATATGTTTCGAAAGAAAATATGTTTGATTAGATCAAATGATCTTCACTCTAAGTTGTTCTAGGGGATAGAAATATACCTCTAGACCTTACATGGTTCTTTGAGTTATTTTCATTAAACCTAATGCTATGTATTGAAGCCAATCAAAATAGAAATATAGTGGATTGATTCAATATATAAGGGGACGTTTTATAGTTCTAAAGAGAAACCGTCTTTTGAAGGAAAATCGAATCTACACAACATAATAAGTAAATTCATCTTATGATCTCCTATACATCTTCTATAACTAATGATGAACTAAGTTTGTAATCCCAACTATTTTATTTTATCTTTTATTAATCTATTATTAGTGCAATCATTCATTTCCTTGAATTTTAGAACTATTATTGCATTTTCATTGCAATTGTCAAACCAAACTCTTAAATTGTGTGTTTCAATCTTATAAATCTCTATAAAAAATAGTTAAATAGTGTATAATTCAATATATAACCTAACTTCCTCATGGGATCGATAAACCGGACTCAAAAAGTCCACTTACTACTTGATACGATATCGTGCACTTGCGATAGTTACACTAAAGACCGTGTCAACAAGACATGAACCTCAGATGCTCCCGCAGAACATACCCGAGTGAATAACCCAATAGGAAACCATACCAAATCACATGTCCTCGTGACAATAGTCACAGAACCATTTCAAACCACAACCATAAGTTATCCCGGCATCGTGCTAACAAGCCACAAACCTGGGAGTCCCCGCAAGACATACCTAGATTGGATAACCCCACAAGTTATCCCGGCATCGGGCTAGCAAGCCCCGAACCTCGGAGTCCCCGCAAGACATACCCGGATTGGATAACCCTACGGTCACGCCCGACCCATACTAGCAAGTATGGATCTCGGAGATTCATCAATCTTACCTGGAGGCACGTCACTTACAACAATCACCCATAATGACAATCCAATACCAATACCAAACAACACTAAGGATCACAACTTCCTTACCAAGGAGAATAATTAATATCACACATAACATCACGTTCTTACCGAACAAGTACACATAACAACACGTAATCCTCGGCAAATGATTACGGTCCATTATATTCACTAGATGTGATCATAACGTCTTTCAACAAACGAAACTAACACACATATACCAAAAACACACCTATTCACGAAGCATACGATTTATCGTTGAAAGATAACATTTATCGAGAAGATACCGATCCTTTTAACATTCATTAAACATTCGGATTTTGCATAAAATCAATTTCCAACAATTATGCTTACGAAACATGAAACGTATGGGCAAGATACTTGCCTCGATACCACGAGCAATGGAACAACGAACGGACACGGCCGGGTAGCCCTCGAACTTCCAAGATCGACCAAAAACCCCACAACTCCACGGAAACTACGAAAACAATATCACCACGAATCAATAACGCTAAACGACATCCGAATCAACCCGAAAAACAACAAGGATCCGAGGGTTCTTCAAGAAAATCAGAAATCAAGTTCCGGGTTGGTAAAAATCGATAAACGAGTTACAAAATCCGAAGATCATGGTAAACCATGGATTAAATTGAAGAATCACGAAGAAACCCCCAAAAATCATACAATCAAGGTTCTAAGTAAGGAAATACCTTGATTCGACGAAGAACACGGATTAGATCTTGTTCTAATCGACAAAGTCCTTCCAAAAAGCCTTGGAAATGAGTAGAATCGGCCAAGAACTCCTCCTATCGATCACTCCCGTCTGCAGCCGCCACCAAGTGAAGAAAACGCAAGAAAATGAGGTTTGGCCGAAGCCCAGGCCTATATATGCCGGCAGGGTTACGGCCGTAACCGGCAGTGCCTTATGGCCGTAACTCGGTCAACGCACGTTAGCGTACGCAATGGCCGACAACTTGCGTACGCAACGATCACACCTTACGGCCATAATCGGCATAGCCTTACGGCCGTAACCGAGCATCCCAGACCACTGAACGAAATCTGGCGAATCATTACGGCCGTAACCGGCCAGTGCCTAGCGGCCGTAACAAGTCTTACGGCCGTAACCAGATAGACCTTACGGCCGTAACCGAGTGTCCCAGTCCCAGGTGTTCGGAAGTCTTACGGTCGTAATCGGTTAGGCCTTACGACCGTAACTCGACGCAGCCCACACCCGACCATCCGGCTTAATACTCGACGACGTCTCGATCACGCGAACGCACCGGCTATGATCAAAAACAATAACGAACAGGCTACGAAACTCAACGTGTAACACCCCCAAATCCCATTGGGTCATTACAGCGCCGTGGACCCCACACCAGGAGATCCACCAGGCTAACACGACCAAAAATACAATTAACTGACCAAAAGGGAAATCACAATCCCTACACTGACATCTGACATAATATTCCGATATGGAATTTCAATGACAACAGTGGGCCTACATGGCCAAAATACGATACAACAACATCCACGAGCCTTGCTCGGATAATACAAAATGACAAAGGCTGAACAAAACTGGAGTACTCCAACTGTCTGACTGACATGAACACCAAAACATCTCGGACTAGTATCGCTCGAATGTCTCGTCGCCATCGTCATGCCCCTGTGTCTCAACTTTCTCCTCACAACCACCTAAAACATGAAAACATGTTCCGCCCCCACGGGGTCAGTCATCCAGATAATGATTATCAAATACATGTACAACATGATATGCATCCAAAGGGCAGAATGAATAGTATAGTAATGGTAATACGAGATGCTCACAAACCAAAGTAAGAATCGAGCATCCGTGGAATACTATGCCCACGACATACGATCAATACCTGCTCAACAGGTTAGAACACAAGAGCCCAACAGCGAATCATCAATACAGAACACAACAATACATCACCCGAAGGTAAACCAAGCCAAACACTGAAATAGATACGAATCACAATGCCCGAAGGCTCCAACAGGAATACCGATACATCACAATGGCCTGAAAGCCGAATGACCAAGCCGTTTATCATCATAATACCCTGAATGTCACTCGGTCATTAATCACCACAATGGCCCGAAGCCAAAGCGGCCAAGTCAGTATCAATGAGGGCGAAGCCACGCACGGCCGTATCACAATGAGGGCCGGGCCACGCACGGCCGTATCACAATGAGGGCCGGGCCACGCACGGCCGTATCACAATGAGGGCGAAGCCACGCACGAAGTCAGATATCACAATGAGGGCCGAAGCCACGGCATGAAGCCGTATCACAATGAGGGCCGAAGCCACGGCACGAAGCCGTATCACAATGAGGTCATCCAATGACCGTGACCTACTGAACTGTAGGTGTTGGGAAACCAACCGCGAAGGTTCAAGCCCCAAGCTTACCCATCGAGCACTAGTCGAGACTAGCCTCCAAAACACAATTAATCACAACAGTAACGATCCCAAGATTACCAAATTCACAAGAATAATAGCGTGCTGCCTTGAGTCGGCCAACACGACAACAACAACTCACGGATGGGCTCCATCCATGGCGGTCCCAATTCAAATACCTCGACTGCCTTGGAATGGGCAATCGATCACAACAACTCAACGGATGGAAACTATCCTTGACAGTCCCAATTCAATACATCGATTACCTTAGAACGGTCAATCGATAACGATGACACAACGGATGGGAATTATCTTCGATAATCCCAATTAAATACATCGATTACCTTAGAACGGTTAATCGATAACCAATGATACAACGGATGGGAATTATCTTCGATAATCCCAATTAAATACATCGATTACCTTAGAACGGTCAATCGATAACGATGACACAACGGATGGGAATTATCTTCGATAATCCCAATTAAATACATCGATTACTTTAGAACGGTTAATCGATTAGCAATGATACAACGGATGGGAATTATCTTCGATAATCCCAATTAAATACATCGATTACCTTAGAACGGTTAATCGATAACCAATGATACAACGGATGGGAATTATCTTCGATAATCCCAATTAAATACATCGATTACCTTAGAACGGTTAATCGATAACCAATGATATAGTAGAGTGGATGTCCCGGCGTCTTAAACTGACCACCGAAACAGATATGATAAACGAATATATCAAACGCCTTCAATCGGCCAATGCGACATCATAGCAACAGTTCCAATTCAATAATAACGATTCAACGATGCCTCAGAATGAAATTAACGTCAACAATAATAATCGATACATCGATACCGCAAACCGGCTGTCGACAACATCAGTATCAATAAGAATCTCAATGCCTTAAACTGGCCCTTAACGAATAACAATAACATCTAGCATAATTGCCGAAGGTTATTGCATCAAACAATTCCCGAATATCAACAAATCACAGAGAGACTAAGTCTCGAAATGATACAATACATTCATACACATATATGATAACATTAATCTCATTGACCAGTACAAGTATAAAACTTGCCTCAAACCGAAGGCGAGAAAGTCCTTCCACGATCAACGTCCTGGCACGAAACGACGAACGGCGCCTCCCGACGATCACAAACACTCGAACAACCTTGAATGAAAACGATTCATTCAAAAACACAAAATCAATAGAAAACAACGACGAGGACAAAGCCCGATTCAAACACGAATCGATCACACCGCACGAACGAATATCATAGTTCTCAACTATGAATTCTAACATCCTCCAACACCTCGATGATCAATTAACATGATCATTACGTTCTTAACACTTGTGAAATCCATTCAACAAGATTCACTTAAGAACAATCATCAAAACAATCATCTCAAAATGATAATATCACCAATATCATCAAATTGATCCTCCTACAATGATAATATTATCAATATTATCATTATCACCCCAAGAACATCATCAACTCAATAATCATGATGTCTGAAACAAAAATCCTTCATCAATACATCATGAATTCGGATTAAACAACAAGATTCACTCAACCATTTTCAAATTATGATAATCACCTCCTAAATCATCATAAATCCTTAATAAAATGGTTAAAATCTTTCAAGAACACCACCATCAACAATAATCATCTCAAGACTATGTTAATCATATAACAATCTTAACATAATCCTTCCTAGACATGATTAAAAACCTCCAAACAATCTAAAACATCAAGAACATAATCCAACTCAAGTAATACCATCATGTTCTTCATCAAAAGTTTATCAAAACCATGAAGAATCATGATATACTCCATTAATCAAACAATACCCGAAGAAAACAACAACATAAACTCGAAAATCACTTGAAGAACAAGAGATTGAGGGAACTTACCAAAGAAGAACAAGAAAAAGCCTCCAAACACCGAAGGAGCACCAACAAGCTTCCAACTTCAAGCTTCAATCCAAGCTACGATGATCAAGATCGAGTTGGAAGGGCTAAACATCAATAACAAGTCCAAACGGACGATTCTAGGGAGAGAAATTGTGTTTTGGTTCGTGAGGAAATGAAAGACGAAACCAAGATAAATAGACTGACCAATTCATTACGTACGTTATACACTATGGTTAACGTACGTAAGAGGCATTACGTACGCTATGCTAAGACATTAACGTACGTAATGTAAATCCAGAACTAACTGGACTAAAATACGAAGGCCTTAACGTACGTAAACAAAAACATATTACGTACGTTAACAAGACCTGCATTACGTACGTAGAGTTCACCTCTTAACGTACGTAAGGGTCCGTTGACTGCAATAGTGAGATCCGATCGGAAGATGCTCGGGACCCACCAGCCGAAAGTGACTACGAGGAAGGTTCCTGCCACCTACCAAGCATTACGTACGTAACCTTATAGGCATAACGTACGTAATAGCAACACGCTAGCGTACGTAATGCTACACCCGTAGCGTACGCTAAGGCTATGAACTTAGCCAAAAAAATCCAAACTCTCCAACCAACATTCAAACGACGAAACTAACCCGATGACAAGTACAATATTCCGATCCCGAAGTATTCCAATACAATATACATTGTATCAGTCCAAAACAACAACACTTGTACAATTCCAAATGAATACGTACAACTCAACAGTAACACGAAAAAAAATTATCCCCGGATATTACATACTCCCCCCCTTAAAAATAGTTTCGTCCCCGTAACTCAGGGTACGCAACAAGGGATAAAGACTATCCATCAGGATAAGAAATCAACATCTCCAGGAATACTCCTCACTGCGAACCACTTCGCCTGAGTAATCGGGCCAACCCCACGGGTTCCCGCATCTCCTCTATCCGCTCACGGCGAAAAACAGGGGATAAAAACACTCAACCAACTGCGATATCAGCCGAATCATAACTCTCCCGCTAGAGACCAGCCAGGAAGTCATACCAACCGCATGACTAGTAGCACCGGCGTACACATCCCCTGGGAGTCGCCCGTGGTACATGCCTACAACCATCGGTGTACACTTCCATTGTTCTCATTAGCATCGAACGTCTATGCTATCACTGACTTACGTCACAAAAGAGAATAACAACGCACAAATATAGTCCTCGGGACCATATCAAACGCACACTCAAGTCCTCGCAACTTGACGTCTCGAATCACAATGAACGTTTACCCAGATCACCACAAAAATCTCGGGTACAATACCGAAAGGAAAAGAATAACGCATCAGACGACGTCAAATCTCAAGATTCTCAAAAGCTATCACAACAAGATATATCAATAATAAATGGTTCACAACCACAATATTACAATACAGACTGAGTCAAATATCAATCCGAGAAACAAGGGAAATACAAATCAAGACTACATCTCAAATGTACCCCAAATCAACCTCCTCCAGATCATCGGGCTCCTCGATCTCATCGACTCACGGAAAACCCAAATCTGAACTCGCTGCTCCTCTTCGGCTGTCCATACCTCTGGCTCTCAAAGCCTGATAGGACCCCTTGGATGAAGTACGGACTAGAGTAACAAAATCTCTTGAAGCCCGTGAGCTTTCCTGAGATCTACTGGCACTAGAAGTCCTGCAGTATTTCTGAAGGTGTCCCTGCCTCCCACACAGAAAACAAGCAATAGCTGGCAAAATACAACGAGTGCTAACGTGCCCCGCTGAATCACAATTAAAGCAAACAACAGTCGAACTCGTCGCCTGAGAAGAAGATGCTTTCCCAGCACGAGGACGACTAGAAAATGACCTCCTAGACGTCGGAGCCCGATGTCCCTCTGAATGAACCGGCATCCTAGTCCTCTCACCGGAAGAAGCTGAAGGGTTCTTCCGAGCAAGCTCCTTGATCAAAAGCTCTGCTCTAACAGCCTTCTCGATGAATTCGCCAAGTGAGTTACAATTATGATTGAACATCTGCATCCTCAACTGCGGGTTCAGCCTCTTGCTAAAATACTTGATCTTATCCGCTTCAGTACGGATAACAGAAGAAGCAAACTGAAGAAGTACTTGAAACTTCTCAGCGATAACAATAACACCCTCGTCCTCGACGGATTCGGGGTTCAACACCTCTGACATCTTGGCTTCACGAAGTGGAGCCGGATAATACCTCTCTAATATGAGAGTCTTGAACTCACTCCAAACACAATCACGATCGGTGGGTTTCACAGAAAGCCACCAAGAATAAGCGCCTTTACTCAAATAGTAAGCCGTTACTGCCACCTTACTCTCTTCCGGACACTGGACCATGTCGAAGAGTTTATCAAAATGTTCAAGCCAATGAACAATATCAGCTGGTTCCGACGAGCCCTCAAAAATAGGCGTCCTCTGATGAGAGATGTCGCCGATTATCTGACTCACTCTCCCAGCCTGTCCATAAAACGGCACCTGGAGTCCTTGCTGCTGTGTACCACGAACCATCGAAGTCTGCATGGTTTCCATTATCTGCGTCATTTGAGTTATCTGGGTCATCATGCCCCTCATAAGCAAGAAAGGGTCGATGTCAGTCTGATCGACTCCTCGAGTATGACGTTCCGAAGGGGAACCGGTCGCATAAGTCACATATCCAGCAGAATTCTGATCCATATCCGCATCCGTACGCGTATAAACATGAGGTTCTGGGTTTCGGCCTGCTCTGTAGCCTTTACCCCCTCTGCCATGTCCTCAGATTCCTCTTTCCATACTGAAAGAATAACGTTCGATCATGAACAAAGCTCAAATATGCCTCAACGACCAATCCACAATGCTAAGCCATTAGCCAAACACGAGTATACATACTCAACAGATAAATAGTCACCTCAAACATGCTAATTATAGCCAATACTGAGCCCACACGCTCCAAAACAAATAATCATGAATGAATCATAACACAAATGTTACCTACAGATTTCAACAAAACATGTATAATCAATGGCATAATGAATGTATGAACATACAAGAGAATCGAGTCCTTACACAGGTCATACGAAGCTTCGAGGTCTTGCGATACTAGTCTTCACTGACGACGACTCGATGAAAGAATGACTCATATAGTCGTTCAACTACCACGACTCACAAAGCCCGACTGTCCAGATTGTCATAACCTGACAGTCCACTAATACCGCGTCGGTAGAACCACATAACTCACATATCAGGGTATCTCACAACCCAATGATCTGATACCATCTTCTGTAACACCCCCAAATTCCATTGGGTCATTACAGCACCGTGGACCCCACACCAGGAGATCCACCAGGCTAACACGGCCAAAAATACAATTAACTGACCAAAAGGGAAATCACAATCCCCACACTGACATCCGACACAATATTCTGATATGGAATTTCAATGACAACAGTGGGCCTACATGGCCAAAATAAGATACAACAACATCCACAAGCCTTGCTTGGATAATACAAAATGACAAAGGCTGAACAAAACTGGAGTACTCCAACTGTCTGACTGACATGAACACCAAAACATCTCGGACTAGTATCGCTCGAATGCCTCGTCTCCATCGTCATGCCCCTGTGTCTCAAATTTCTCCTCGCAACCTCCTAAAACATGAAAACATGTTCCGCCCCCATGGGGTCAGTCATCCAGATAATGATTATCAAATACATGTACAACATGATATGCATCCAAATGGCAGAATGAATAGTATAGTAATGGTAATACGAGATGCTCACAAACCAAAGTAAGAATCGAGCATCCGTGGAATACTATGCCCACGACATACGATCAATACCTGCTCAACAGGTTAGAACACAAGAGCCCAACAGCGAATCATCAATACAGAACACAACAATACATCACCCGAAGGTAAACCAAGCCAAACACTGAAATAGATACGAATCACAATGCCCGAAGGCTCCAACAGGAATACCGATACATCACAATGGCCTGAAAGCCGAGCACCCAAGCCGTTTATCATCATAATACCCTGAATGTCACTCGGTCGAAGCCGTCAATCACCACAATGGCCCAAAACCAAAGCACTCAAGTCAGTATCAATGAGGGCGAAGCCACGCATGAAGCCGTATCACAATGAGGGCCGGGCCACGGCATGAAGCCGTATCACAATGAGGGCCGGGCCACGCACGGCCGTATCACAATGAGGGCCGGGCCACGCACGGCCGTATCACAATTAGGTCCGGCCACGCACGGCCGTATCACAATGAGGGCCGAAGCCACGGCACGAAGCCGTATCACAATGAGGTCATCCAATGACCGTGACCTACTGAACTGTAGGTGTTGGGAAACCAACCGCGAAGGTTCAAGCCCCAAGCTTACCCATCGAGCACTAGCCGAGACTAGCCTCCAAAACACAATTAATCACAACAGTAACGATCCCAAGATTACCAAATTCACAAGAATAATAGCGTGCTGCCTTGAGTCGGCCAACACGACAACAACAAATCACGGATGGGCTCCGTCCATGGCGGTCCCAATTCAAATACCTCGACTGCATTGGAATGGCCAATCGATCACAACAACTAAACGGATGGAAACTATCCTTGACAGTCCCAATTCAATACATCGATTACCTTAGAACGGTCAATCGATAACGATGACACAACGGATGGGAATTATCTTCGATAATCCCAATTAAATACATCGATTGCCTTAGAACGGTTAATTGATAACCAATCATACAACAGATGGGAATTATCTTCGATAATCCCAATTAAATACATCGATTACCTTAGAACGGTCAATCGATAACGATGACACAACGGATGGGAATTATCTTCGATAATCCCAATTAAATACATCGATTACCTTAGAACGGTTAATCGATAACCAATGATACAACGGATGGGAATTATCTTCGATAATCCCAATTAAATACATCGATTACCTTAGAACGGTTAATCGATAACCAATGATACAACGGATGGGAATTATCTTCGATAATCCCAATTAAATACATCGATTACCTTAGAACGGTTAATCGATAACCAATGATATAGTAGAGTGGATGTCCCGGCGTCTTAAACTGACCACCGAAACAGATATGATAAAAGAATATATCAAACGCCTTCAATCGGCCAATGCGACATCATAGCAACAGTTCCAATTCAATAATAACGATTCAACGATGCCTCAGAACGAAATTAACGTCAACAATAATAATCAATACATCGATACCGCGAACCGGCTGTCGACAACATCAGTATCAACAAGAATCTCAATGCCTTAAACCGGCCGTTAACGAATAACAATAACATCTAGCATAATTGCCGAAGGGTATTGCATCAAACAATTCCCGAATATCAACAAATCACGGAGAGACTAAGTCTCGAAATGATACAATACATTCATACACATATATGATAACATTAATCTCATTGACCAGTACAAGTATAAAACTTGCCTCAAACCGAAGGCGAGAAAGTCCTTCCACGATCAACGTCCTGGCACGAAACGACGAACGGCGCCTCCCGACGATCACAAACACTCGAACAACCTTGAATGAAAACGATTCATTCAAAAACAAAAAATCAATAGAAAACAACGACAAGGACAAAGCCCGATTCAAACACGAATCGATCACACCGCACGAACGAATATCATAGTTCTCAACTATGAATTCTAACATCCTCCAACACCTCGATGATCAATTAACATGATCATTACGTTCTTAACACTTGTGAAATCATTCAATAAGATTCACTTAAGAATAATCATCAAAACAATCATCTCAAAATGATAATATCACCAATATCATCAAATTGATCCTCCTATAATGATAATATTATCAATATTATCATTATCACCCCAAGAACATCATCAAGTCAATAATCATGATGTCTGAAACAAAAATCCTTCATCAATACATCATGAATTCGGATTAAACAACAAGATTCACTCAACCATTTTCAAATTATGATAATCACCTCCTAAATCATCATAAATCCTTACTAAAATGGTTAAAATCTTTCAAGAACACCACCAACAACAATAATCATCTCAAGACTATGTTAATCATATAACAATCTTAACATAATCCTTCCTAGACATGATTAAAAACCTCCAAACAATCTAAAACATCAAGAACATAATCCAACTCAAGTAATACCATCATGTTCTTCATCAAAAGTTTATCAAAACCATGAAGAATCATGATATACTCCATTAATCAAACAATACCCGAAGAAAACAACAACAAAAACTCGAAAATCACTTGAAGAACAAGAGATTGAGGGAACTTACCAAAGAAGAACAAGAAGAAGCCTGCAACACCAACAAGCTTCCAACTTCAAGCTTCAATCCAAGCTAGGATGATCAAGATTGAGTTGGAAGGGCTAAACATCAATAACAAGTCCAAACGGACGATTCTAGGGAGAGAAATTGTGTTTTGGTTCATGAGGAAATGAAACACGAAACCAAGATAAATAGACTGACCAATTCATTACGTACGTTATACACTATGGTTAACGTATGTAAGAGGCATTATGTACGCTATGCTAAGACATTAACGTACGTAATGTAAATCCAGAACTAACTGGACTAAAATACGAAGGCCTTAACGTACGTAAACAAAAACATATTACGTACGTTAACAAGACCTGCATTACGTACGTAGAGTTCACCTCTTAACGTACGTAAGGGTCCGTTGACTGCAATAGTGAGATCCGATCGGAAGATGCTCGAGACCCACCGGCCGAAAGTG
Organism: Orobanche coerulescens; assembly: GCA_033398695.1. NCBI lineage: Eukaryota > Viridiplantae > Streptophyta > Magnoliopsida > Lamiales > Orobanchaceae > Orobanche > Orobanche coerulescens. Next base: position 92,402,096 of record CM065814.1, read on the forward strand.
ACTACGAGGAAGGTTCCTGCCACCTACCAAACATTACGTACGTAACCTTACAGGCATAACATACGTAATATCAACACGCTAGCATACGTAATGCTACACCCGTAGCGTACGCTAAGGCTATGAACTTAGCCAAAAAAATCCAAACTCTCCAATCAACATTCAAACGACGAAACCAACCCGACGACAAGTATAATATTCCGATCCCGAAGTATTCTAATACAATATACATTGTATCAGTCCAAAACAACAACACTTGTACAATTCCAAATGAATACGTACAACTCAGCAGTAACACGAAAAAAAATTATCCTCGGATATTACACAACGTACCACAGTACAAGCATGCGATTCCAATGACGCGGATGACAACAGTCCGTTCGACCGAAGAAAATTCAACGAAATTAGAATGAAGATCTCAGGTATTACAGACCAGCCCCACCCATTGTTAGATGTATTTTTATGCGCTTAATCATCATTATTTTATACCTATTTTTAGTTTAAATCTGCGTAAATGAGCTTTTAATGCATTATCTTTATATGTTTTGAAGGAAATTCAAGTCCGGGAGCTTAAACGAAGAAAAACGGGCCAAAACGACATTTTTTGGTCAGGAACCGCGGCACAGGAGGCACCCAGAAGGACCCGGTACAAACTGTACTGGGGGCCGCAACACGCAAGCTCTGAGCCGCGGTCCGTAAGGAGAAATTTCGCCCAGGCCTGGCCGCATGAAGACAGGGGCCGCGACACACTAATGCCGGGCCGCGGCCCGCCGCGCAGGGTCCATATTCACAGCTCGCGATTTCGGCGGTTTGGAAGCCCATTTCTGACCTAATTTCTGGACGCGTTTTTGAGGCAGATGAAATTTTTGCAGAAAATCATTTATTAGTTAAGCATGAAAAAATCAAAAACTCCACAAATTAAGTAAATTTCAGTTCTATTTTTCAGCAACCGACTGATTCTTCTTTTCTCAAGGTAACGAATGAATCGATTTTATATGATAACTACAAGGCTTGGAAAGAGAGATTAAGGCTCAAAAAATTTTGGAATATACAATTTTTAACCGGTTAAAACGATTTTAGAAGTTTCTATATAGCTAACTTATTGGTGTTATGGCCAGATCTAGAAATCTCACAAATCAAAATAATATATATATATATATATATATATATATATATATATAAATTAAGGCAAATAACCAAAATAATCAAAACCAACACATCAGAATAATTAAAACATACCACCCCCAAACTTGAAAATAAAATTGTCCTCAGTTTTTTTAAAAAAATAAAATAAATAAAATAAAAAGCAAGGAGAAAAACAGAATACTCCCTGTTATGAAAGTTGATGCTTGATCTAACGCCTTTTAGAATCTGCAAGAGAATAAATATACGAGGCAAACAACAGAAGAAAATAAAATATACTCGGAAGTATAACACAATTTTTAAGATGCGCTTCAAGAAAGTCCGAAGAGTCGCCTTACGCTGCCATCAATTCTTTAATAAAAAACAAACAATAAAAATTACAGCAATAAAATAACAATACATAAATCGCGAATAGATGCGCGTCAAGAGATCAAAAAGAAACTCCTTAAGCTGCCATCATTTAGCACGATTTTTACACACAACAGAAAGTAAAAATATAAGAGGTCCGACATGGGTTGTCAAAGGGAGAGGAATGAATCCACTTTTCGTTTTCTCATGGTAAAATCTTCCATCCAGACAATTTTAGCTAGAGCTGGATCTAGTTGAGGAACAAATTCATTGAGTTTTTTGATTAGTTCTTCTGGTGTTGTTGCAACGACTATGATTCATTTAGCACGCTCGGAAATAAAACCCTTTTCAGCAGAGTAGTCGATAAACCATCAAAAAAACCATTGACATTAAGCAGACCTATTGGTTTTTGATGAACGTTTAGCTGGGCTCTGGTAACCACATGAAAAAGTTCCTCAAGGGTGCCAAAACCACCGAGAAGGGTGATAAAGGCGCCAGAATTATTTATCATGTGAGTTATGCGATCTTGCATATTTACAGATCTAAACTCATCTCCAATAGTTTCCCCGGTGATTTTACTTTCAGCGAGAGGTTTTGGAATTATTCCCAACACTCTTACTCCTTCCATATAGGCAGAAGCAGCAGCTCGTCCCATTAATCCTAGACTTCCTCCTCCGTGAACTACATGAATGCATTTTTCTCCTAAGGTACGACCCAAGTTGTGGGCTACTTCAGTAAAGCATGCCTCTTTTCCATAACTAGCTCCACCAAAAATGCAGACTGTGCTAAATTTTTTTGTTGAAGATGATGACTCCATTTTAGAAAAGAAATTTATTTGAGAGAAAAAGAAGAAAAGTACAAGTTTGAGGGATGAATAAAAGAAACAAGCACAATGTTTATTTATAGAAGAAAAATGAGGTAAAATTGTTTAACAAGTTTGTGATTGCGTTGATTGCGCTCCAACTACTCAATAGAATAATGAATGCATTTATTGCATATCACCCCCTTTTTTTATTCGGAAAATCTTACCTAACGACAAAAATAAAATATACTCACGTGTATATACAGTAGTTGTGATTGTGGCTCACATCTTCCTCTGATTTTACGTTCAGAAATGGCCTAAATGCCTTCTATGAGTCGGGAAGAAGCTTCCCATCCAATTTTCTTACAAATTGGCAAACAGGGTCTTTTAACGTCAGATTCCCAAGACGTTGTTCATATTCTGGTTTGAATTTATTCCACAAACATCGAATTCCGTAATGTACGAGTCCACTAGGATGCGTGTCAAGAGAAATTTCGATATTATCTAAATTCTCTTTATTCAGACCATCCTTAATGAACTGAATTTTATCTTCTCTGTTTGTAGATAGAATTCCTAAAGATCGATATTTTAAATTACAGTTCCATCTAGCACATTTATAGCAAACAACTATTATATTTGCTCGTCGTTTCTTGGCATATGAACTTTTCCCAAGCCCTGGTAAAAATCTAGTAGGTATTTCTGTGAATTCACCTGCTATTCTCACTTTGGCTTCAATAATGAATCTTATGTCAAAAGGTATGGTTTTATTCATAAGCAACCTTATCCTTTCAAGTCTCGTCTTATAGATTTTTAAAATGACATTTTTGCTCAGAAAGGGAAATCTTTTTTCAATATTATTCAATATTTCTTCCATGATAAAAAAAATAAAAATAAAAGAGAAAATATCTACAAATATCAGTTGTTGTGGGAAACTGAAAATTCCGACTTTAATAATCACAGAGTACCGTTATCCGCCACTTGACCGGACAAACACAATTGAGTACTAAGTTACAACGTCGAGAAAATGTATCCTATAACAATAGTTCACAATGTAAGATTTCAAATATACCACTTATACTTCCCCGGCAACGGCGCCAAAAACTTGACACGGTCTTTAGTGTAACTATCGCAAGTGCACGATATCGTATCAAGTAGTAAGTGGACTTTTTGAGTCCGGTTTATCGATCCCACGAGGAAGTTAGGTATATATTGAATTATACAATATTTAACTATTTGTTATAGAGATTTATAAGATTGAAACACACAATTTAAGAGTTTGGTTTGACAATTGCAATGAAAATGCAATAATAGTTCTAAAATTCAAGGAAATAAAAGATTGCACTAATAATAGATTAATAAAAGATAAAATAAAATAGTTGGGATTACAAACTTAGTTCATCATTAGTTATAGAAGATGTATAGGAGATCATAAGATGAATTTACTTATTATGTTGTGTAGATTCGATTTTCCTTAAAAAGACGGTTTCTCTTTAGAACTATAAAATGTCCCCTTATATATTGAATCAATCCACTATATTTCTATGTTGATTGGCTTCAATACATAACATTAGGTTTAGTGAAAATAACTCAAAGAACCATGTAAGGTCTAGAGGTATATTTCTATCCCCTAGAACAACTTAGAGTGAAGATCATTTGATCTAATCAAACATATTTTCTTTCGAAATATATGAAGACCATAAATATCGTCATTTATTGGCCAAATAAATAAAGATTGTTAAAACAATGAAAATCACACACAATAATAAGTAATTCATAATAGATCTTTATACAAACTTAAATAACATGACTAACCTTGTTTATAATCCCAACTTAAGGTAACTTAGCCCATAAAGGGTTTAATAAACATAATACAAGCTTGAGTGGTCATTATTTGTTGAAAAAGAGAAAGAATTGATCCTAACTCCCTTAGTAGATAAAGTAGAAAGAAGCAATAAACTCCCTGAACAACATATGTTATACCACTATTACACAAATCACTCAAGAACACAAGTGTGTTCTTCACACAAAAAGAAAATATTACAAAAAGTGGAAAAATATAAGATGAATGATGAATAATGATGGATCTAAGGGGTCTATTTATACACCTAAAGTCATCTAATAGCTCCAAAACTCCAACATTATTACATTAGATTGGATCAATGCCAGCCATCCCCTCAATAATAGACCAAAAGTATAAAAAATTAGGCAATAATCAATAATCTGCCAAGAGTTACTAGTAACATTGAGGAGTTACAGTACTGTAACTTTGATGACTTACGGCTGTAACATTGAGGAGTTACGGCCGTAACATGGCTACGGATTTTTGCTTTGTGAATTACGCCCGTATTTTATGATGTTACGCCCGTATGGTGTTTCAGACTTCATTTTCAACCCAGAATTTCTTAGACTTTGCGTTTTTGCCCCAAATCTTCTTTGGATGATAACTTTTGATATGTAACTCTGATTTTGAATCCGGAAAGACTGCCGAACTCATCTCGGAAAGCCCTACAACATGAATACATAAAAATTCAGCAAAGAGAATATTTTATAAACATGTTATTTCTTGAGTAAATCAGTAATTCAATTCGATTAAGACTAGATTTACATCTTCATCCGATAAAAATAAAATTATTAAAAACTAATTAATTAAAAGAAAAAACGAGTAGACTAGCTCAATTATGGGTGAAATATATCGATACAAATCATGGATAAGTGTATAAAACTGACACTTATCACTTGTTAGCACGAGACACGAATAATCCTTAGGAATATGTGTTTGATGGGGTCGTGGACCCTGTGGTTCGTGATTTGGGTCTTGGACCCCATGTTTTGTGAATTGGGTTGTGAACCCGTGTTTTATTATCGGAATTGTATTTTGGGAAAGATGATTTTGGGCCGTGTCCCCAAGCATTTTCGAAAGACTTGAGAATTCTTTAATCCCAAATGTTTTCAAAACTCCATAGATCGTAAAATGTTTTGTAATAGATACGTTGGGTTTAGTTTCCCATTTTTCATGATTCGAACTGTCTTGGTCAAATAATTTGTCTCGGGAAGCATGTTCATGAGTATTATATTCTTGGAGTATGTTGTGTATGGCTTGTTTTCGTATTTTATACTTGCACTAGCAAAACAGTGGAGTTTTGCTAACCCCCGAGTATTCGGGGGGTGGATGTCTGTATTGCGTCCAGGTACTTGCAGGTTGCTGGGGAGCGAATCACAGGATCGGTACGAAGGGTGATGGAAGACGACGATACTAATCACATAAAGACCAATCGTAGAGTATTTTGGATATTCTTGTTGGTTATTTCTCCGATGTGTTATTATCCCGATATATGGGAGCATTATTGTATTCCAGCTCATGCGTGGGTATGAGTTCTGGGAAAGAATCTTGTATGTAATTATGTGTGTGTTGTGACAAAAGACCAAATCGGTCTAATGGGCCTTTACGTAGCTGTTGGGATAACAATACCCTGTATCGAATTTGTTGGAATAAACCCTGTATCGATACTGTCCTGTATCGAGTTATAGTGGTATGATGTTTTGACCATAAGCCAATCCTCAATACAGTAAGGAAACTGTATCGATAAGCTGAAGTATCAAGTTATGTCAAAGACCTCTCGTAGTTCCAGCATACAGTGGAACCTTTCAGTACAACAAAGAAGTCTTATAAAGACTAAGTATGGAAGCTATCTCGAATTGACAATACATAATCCTTCCATACAACTCTTAACAGGACAAAGAAGGAATCTTCAGTTCTCACTAGAAGTCAAGTCCCGTTGATAAAGAAGTATTTAAATACTAAAAGGATAAAGTATTTAAATACTGTAAGTCAAAAGATCTTCAAATCCCATAAAATCCGGATCGTGTTTTTCATCCCGTTGGAACGGAATCTTGCTCAACGGATTTATCTCAATGGATATATTTCAGAGACTATATATATCTCCAGAGGTTGAAGATTGAAGACTACTGAATTACTGAAAGACTGAACTACTGAACTATTGAATTACTGAAAGACTGAACTACTGAACGATCAAGCTTACAAAGAAATACTCAGAGCAAAACATATCTCCAAAGCTTACTGCAACTCAGATCTAAGAGATATACAGTGCTCAACAACTTGAACAACACATCATCAGCTAGAAGCTCAGAAAGTCAAAGCTGTTGTTCATACCCTGTTATATCCTTTGAACAAACCCAGATCAACCCTGTGTGGACTGAGTAATCGTTGCTACTCCAGAACTGTGTGTGAAGGAATTGCATCGAAGAAGACGAAGCTTCATAACTGTGTGTGAAGAAGCCAGTCAAGCATTAGCTCAAACCAATCTGTGTGAACGGTTGAAGCTAAGATCTTTATATCAATCTGTGTGAACGATATATTGATTGTGTGTTGTTATAATTACGTAGTTGTGTACGCAATAATTATAATAAACTTTTTACTCCTGTGTGGAGGACCAGTGGACGTAGAGTGGTTTACCTCGAACCACTTTAAATATTGTGTTATTTACCTTCTACCCTTTACTGTTTTAATTACTGTGATTATTTAAGTATACACTCCACATCTAGTTGCTGTATCCACAACAACTTAATGTATTTAAGACTTCCGCTACGCACTTAGATTTAAAATCAGTACAGCTTGTTGTTTAAACTACTTCCCAAGTTGTATCCAGTATACTTAGTGGCCAACAAGTGGTATCGGAGCGGTTGATTCTAAAAAGAATCAGTCGTATTTTTAACCGAATCAGATCCAAAATCACTTATTTTTAAAACAGTCTCTTTCACTTCTTTATTTTCACATGGATACATCTATGATCAACAAAGTGCCTATGTTCTCTATTAACGAATTTGATGATTGGAGAATTAGCATGGAGGCTCATCTTGCAGCAATGTACGAAGAGATGATTTTTGTTATACAGGATGGCCCCATCAAGATCATGAAGGTAAACATGGCTGCAAGGATTGAAGGCCAAGCCCATGCTGAGATGCTTGAGAAGGAATGCGAGCAACGGACCACAGATGAAAGAAAGCGAGCCAACCTCGACAATGTCGCTAAGAACGCGTTATTTGTCACTCTTGACAAATGCACGTTCTCGAAGGTAAAGAGCTGTAAATCAGCCAAGGAAATCTGGGATAAACTCAAGATGATTTGTGAGGGAACTGAGCTCTCAAAAGAAAACAAAATTTCAAAACTGACTCAGCAATTTGAATCTTTTGAAATGAAACCAAATGAGACACTTGAGGAACTTGACCTCAGATTCACTGGTATTGTTGGTGAACTTGAAGCTTTGGGCAAAATTTATACCCAAAAGAAGAAGAATTTAAAAATTTTCAGATCTCTCCCTGCCCGAAGGGACATTAAGACCACAGCTATGCGTGTATTTTGCAATCTTAATGAAATATCTACTTTTGATCTCTTCTCTGACCTCAAAGCTTTTGAGTATGATATTGACAGAAGAGAGAAAGCTGAAGAATCTCCTTCAAAGGTCACAAAGACTAGCCGTATCGAATCTTCAAACAAGATGCCCAAATCGTCAAGCATAGTCACAAGAATGCCGACAAAGTGACGATTTACATCCTGTCTCAAGATGAAATGGCGCTTCTCATGCACAAATTCAAAAAGTTCATCAAGCCCTGAAAGACTCCTACAAAGCCCAAACCTGTCCACAAGGTAAGCACCGAAACTTCATTCGGTGATGCTAACCTGTGCTATAATTGCAGGAAACCAGGGCATTATGCAAATAAATGTCCTCATCCCAAAGTTCAAAGGTTGCCGGAGGCCGAGCAACAAGAGAGAGATGAAAGAAGACGTGCTTGGAAAAACAAGCTCAAGGCCCTGATTGGAGAATCAGAAGCCTCCCCCACACCATCCAAATCAGAAGAATGTCTTCATGTGGTCACTAAAAGTGATTCATCTGACGATGAGTTCGATGATAAAGCATATATGTGCTTTATGGCTAAGGACATTCCGGAAGGTGAAGATAGCGATGATGAGGTAAGCTCAACCTCAGCTATTCCATTAAATGCATCTCATACTTTTGAAAACATGATGAATGAGTTTAAAAACATTCAAAAGGCCCATGAGACATTGAAAAATAAGAATATACAGTTCCAACTGTCTAACCTAGAGCTGAAAGATGAAAATGACTTGCTGAAAATAAATTATGAAAATATGTCTCTTGATTGTGAAACCAGCAAAGTCGATTTTGAAAAACTCATGGAGAGCAATCATCAACTTGCTCATGAACTAAGTGAGATTAAAACTCACAACGAGAGCAAGACAAATGATTTGGTTCTACTTCAAGCCAAAGTCAAAACTCTCGAAATACGAGAAATTGAACTTGAGACCATTCTGAAATCGTTCGAGAAATCGTCCAAAAGAATGGAAGAATTCTGAGCACTGGGCAACATGCTCATGATAAAAGTGGCTTAGGATACAGCTCATGTTCAAACAAAGGGAAAACTAGTACAGTGTTTGTCAAGAGTGGAACACATTCCTGTATCGAAAGAAACTTCGAGTCCTGTGAAGGAACCTGTTGCATAGCGAACAACAAAAGCTGCTATTCCACCCCCGCAATCCTATTCCAGACAGCGGAATCACCAGCCATTCAGACCTGAAAGGCGCACTCAACAACATGCTCCTCGAGCACATCAACAGCGTCAACAGCCGTTCAGAAGGAAGGATGTATCCAAATACCAAAGGCGCGCACGGCAGTACTATCAGTACAGCACACCGAGGTATTGGATACAGGAGCCCCGTTATTCCTCGAGACAACAGGTGTCCGCTCAGTATCAATAACAGCATTGGGAATCCAACTGGAGACCTATAAGGCAAGCTATTAGGCCAAAGAAAATGGCTCCACCTCCAATACGGCACTCGTACTGGATTAATAATAACCCTGAATTTTACATGCATAATAATTATCATGGTTATAGCGACTACGGATATGCCCCACGTAGATATCGCAACACTGTACCGAATGTGACCTACAGTAAACCACCATCGCCAGAAAACTTGGGTACCTAGAGGAACTAACATTCATGGACCCAAAAATCAAAGGGGACCTAAATCTACTTAATCTCTTTGCATACAGGACATCCTAGAGGAGGACACCTGGTACTTTGATAGTGGATGCTCTCGGCACATGACCAGAGACAGAAGCAAGCTATCAGATTTCGTAGAAGGTCGCGGTCCAAAAGTTCGTTTCGGAGATAAATCTAAAGGAAGAACAAGAGGGAAAGGAAACCTGCTTGTCGGAAAATTCAAAGTCACCGATGTTGCATATGTTGAAGGCTTACAGTACAATCTACTTAGTATTAGCCAGTTTTGTGATAAACAGTTCTCGGTGAAATACTATATAGATCGCTGTAGAGTCAAGAACATCCAGACCAAAGAAGTTCTGCTTACAGGAAGCAGATCAGGTAACATGTATAGTGCTGACTGGAAGCCTATGAGCTCCTCAATTCCACGCTTTGTTTCCAAAGGCACTGCAGATCTTAGATGGTTATGGCACAAAAGGATGTCTCACGTCAACTTCAAGACGATCAACAAGCTCTCAAGACAGGGAATGGTAAGAGGATTGCCAAACGTGTCATTCAAAAAGGACAGCATCTGCGGACCGTGTCAGAAAGGCAAGCAAATCAAGTCAACCCTGAAGAGCAAATCCTACCTTTCAACCCAAAGAGTGTTGGAGTTGCTACATATGGATCTCTATGGTCCTGTAGACCTAGTAAGTTTAGGAGGTAAGAAATACTGTCTTGTTGTTGTTGATGATTACTCCAGGTATACTTGGACAATTTTCCTAAGCAAGAAGAAGGAAACAACATCAAAGCTGCCCGAGCTCCTGAGAAAGCTGCAAAATGAAAAGGCATTGAGTATCGTGTCCATTCGTTCCGACAGAGGTACAAAATTTACTAATCGCTTTATAGAGCAATACTGTTCGGAAAATGGGATACAACACGAATACTCAGCTGCCCGTACACCTCAACAAAATGGTGTTGCCGAGCGAAAGAATAGGACGCTGAAAGAAGCAACGTGGACAATGATCGCCGCAAGCAAATTGCCACAGCGTTTCTGGGGTGAAGCAACCAATACAGCATGCTACACTCAAAACCGCTGTATCGTCAACAAACACCACAACAAAACAGCATACGAGGTATGGAACAACAAAACTCCGTTAGTTTCATATTTTTACATTTTTGGATGCAGGTGTTATGTGTTGAATAATGGGAAGGATCAACTTAGAACCTTTGATGAGAAATTAGATGAAGGAATATTTGTAGGATACTCCTCCGTTAGCAAAGCTTCCAGGATCTTTAATAAAAGGAAGCTGACGATCGAGGAATCAGTTCATGTAGTGTTCGACGAACCTCACCATGACCCTACAGGAGTAGATGATATTACTCAGAACATCCAACATCTCTCTATCTTAGATCCTCCAACTCCCATAGAACTAGTTGTTGACCTAGAAATCAACCCCGCAGCTGTAAGAATCGACGTAGACGAAGCCGACGCTGTACAAGCTGAAGCTGTATCTACAGAAACTCTCGATACAGTACGGGACCCTGAATTAAAAACCGACCGAAGATGGTTGAGAGATCACCCGCAATAGCTGATCATTGGAAACATAGATGCTAGTGTTTCTACCCGTAGGAGAATACAGAGTACACAAGGAAATATACATTATGCACAAGAAGAACTAGATACTGAGATATCACCATTTTCTGAATGGAAATCTCAATCCGAGCTTCGAAGACTCAATATGTGCACTATTGTTGTATTCTTAGCCCAGTCCGAACCTGTTTCGACCATAGATGCTCTTAATAATTCTCATTGGATAACATCTATGGAAGAAGAGCTTAACGGTTTCGAAAGAAACAATGTATGGTATCTTGTACCCAGACCTACACATCAATCGGTTATAAGAACCAAATGGGTGTTTCGAAACAAGAAGGATCGAAATGGACTTATTATAAGGAACAAATCAAGGCTAGTCGCACAAGGCTATAGCCAGGAAGAAGGCATAGACTATGATGAAACCTTTGCCCCTGTAGCCAGACTAGAAGCCATTAGGATTCTTAGCCTTTGCCGCCCATAAAAGCTTTATTGTATACCAAATGGATGTCAAGAGTGCATTCCTAAATGGAGACCTTGTCGAAGAGGTTTATGTTGAACAACCACCAGGGTTTGCCAACACAGACGGCGTCGACCTAGTATACAGGCTAAGAAAAGCACTGTATGGCCTTAAACAAGCCCCTAGAGCCTGGTATGAGACCCTGTCCCAGTATCTAACCGACAATGGATTTGAGAAAGGTGCTGTGGATAAGACATTGTTCAAAATACAGGAAGGTGATGACCTTCTAATGGTGCAAATTTATGTAGATGATATAATTTTTAGTTCAACTAACCTTGCTTTGTGTCAACGGTTCTCTCATCTCATGCTAAGTAAATTTGAAATGAGTATGATGGGAGAACTTAGTTATTTTCTAGGTTTGCAGGTAAAGCAGTTGCCTACAGGTATTTTCATCAACCAGGAAAAATACAGCAAGGAGCTTCTCAACAAATTTAGAATGAACACTTCCAAATCATCGCCAACCCCCATGAGCACTTCCGTGCAAATTTGTGCTGATGAAGCCGGAAATCCGGTTGACCAATCACTCTACAGGAAGCTTATTGGTTCGCTCCTGTACCTAACGGCTAGCAGACCCGATATCCAGTTTGCTATTGGAGTGTGTGCGAGATATCAAGTAGCACCTAGAGATGGCAATGGATCTTAGATCCAATCCAGATACGCAGATCCAGATCCGTTTTTGAGGATCTGGATCTCAAATTTTTAGATCCATCGGATCCGGGTCGGATCTGGATCTATAAAAAAATTTGCGGAGCGGATCTGGATCCTAAATTTTCAGATCCGGATTCAACCCAAATCCGACCCGCGGATCTACATTATATATATATTATATTTCAAATATAAATATATATATTTTTAAAAAACCCTAATTCTTTATTATAAAAAACAAAAGAAAAAAGAATCTCTAATTCTAGGATGCCGATGTCGTTGAAAGTACTTGTAACATGGACGACTTGTTCTCATTGACTCAAGATTAGTTGATCATGAAGACATATTTTGTGATATGAAGTGATGTGACTTTGGACGAATATGTTTGTGTAATGTTTTGGATTTTTTTGTGATGTGATGTGACTTATCTCATGAACATGAAAGTAGCTCGTGATGTGATGTTTGTGTTGCTAATTTATTTTGATTTTTTATAGTTGTGTTGTATTGATATTGCGTCATTTCAAGTACTATTTTAACTTAAAAGAGGGATCCGTGAACCAGATCCGTAGACCCGCAGATCCGACGGATCTGGATCTCAGATTTTGGGATCGACGGATCTGGACCGGTTTTGGATCTCAACAAAAAAATGGATCTGGATCTGGGATCAACAAGATCCGATCCAAATCCGGCCCGTTGCCATACCTAGTAGCACCTAAGGAATCACACTTCAATACAGCTAAACGAATCCTGAAGTATATTAAAGGAATAGTCGATGTAGGACTGTGGTATCCTAAAGAAGGCGGATTCGATTTAGTTGGATACAGCGACTCGGATCTCGTAGGCTGCAAGCTAGTTAGGAAGAGTACAAGTGGAACTTGTCACTTTCTTGGACCTAGACTCGTTTCTTGGTTCAGTAAGAAGCAATTGGCTAACTCACTTTCCACGGCTGAATCAGAATACTATGCTGCTAGTAGTTGCTGTATGCAGATCATTTGGATGCAGCAGCAGTTGTCAGATTATGGAAATGAAGCCAGAGAGACGCCAATCATGTGTGATAGCACGAGTGCAATTGCAATCACGCACAATCCTATATTGCACTCGCGCACTAAGCATATCAACATGAAGCATCATTTCATAAGGAATCATGTCGAGAACAAGGATGTTCGACTCGAAAAAGTTCATACAGATATTTAGTTGGCCGACATCTTCACCAAGCCTCTCGACACAGCAAGATTCAACATACTTAGACAAGAATTGGGAATGCTACAGCCCGACTCCCTGTAAGTAATTTACTGTTTTTACTCAACAATTGAGGGGGAATGCTGTAAGACCCAAGAATACAGTATCCACCGTTAATTATCTGTACGCTCAGAGCCTTCAATACAGCACTGTAAGGAACAAAGACATATGAATCATCCTACAGCTGACGTGTTTAAGGGGGAATACAGTATGACCCATGAATACAGCATTAATCCAAAAGTTGCTGTATGGAATTAAAATCTATATGTACCTTTTAAGGGGGAACGCTGTATCATCGCGGATACAACACATACTATAGGATTTCGATTCAGTGTATATACATTATAATATATTATTTCATTTTAAAATAATTTTTGTCCACGTGCCCTGTTTTCATGTCAAATGTCATTTACATTAAATGCCTTACACGACATCTGGACAACTGAATCTCAAAAGCCGCGATGTTTTCAAATTGTTTAATGTTTTAAAACCGCCGTTTCAGGCATTTAGGGTAACAACAAATGTCAGAAGTGGGACCCACTTATATTTTAATATTTCATGAATAAGTGTACCAGTTACACTCAGTTCATCGTGACCGTTCTTTTCAAAAACCGGCTCCCATCCCTTAAATCTGACCTTTTGTACTCTGGAAAACCCTACTTCTCCGCCCACTATAAAAGGACTGATACTGCCATTAGAGACTCTTTACGCTTTCTGCAAAGATTTAGAGTACTCAAGCAAATACAGCCTACAAAGTTTTCTGCATTTTACTGCAAATTTCTTTTATTCTCTTTCATATTTTCTTGAGAATCACCAATGGCTGCTCAGACATCTTCTCCCGCACTCAAGAAATCCTCGAACATCATCGATGGATGGATCTTCTCAAGATCTGTCGTCATCGAGTGTATTCTCTCTGAAACCAATAACGTCGAACCAATGGAGGTCATCATCACCCGACTCCGTCAGCAAGGTCTCTACCTCCTTGGGAGTCAAACCGCCGAGAAATACGATGTTCACTTGGTTGAGGACTTTTACCTCAACGCCTCCGTTCGCTTTTTGTCGCTGGCCCAGGGAGGTCACGTTGCTGACATCACTACTATCATTCAAGGAGTGGAGATCTGTATCGATCGAGATCTTCTTCAGAACATTTACAGGCTACCTGCTGATGGCCTTACTGTGGAAGAACTTGAGACTTTTGGGTCTCAAGAGATGATAACAAAGTACTATGGGCTGTTCACCGGCTCAGCTATTGTTGACGTGGTTCACACCACCTGTCACAGGAAGAATTTTTGTTTGCCATACGTGTACTTGCATGATTTTTGTTGCAGGATCATCGAAAATCGCACTGGTGCATTTGAAATGTGCACAAATCTGAGATTTAGGATGATGGTTGCGATTTTGACCTGTGAAAAGGTCAATTGGTGCCCGATTATCTTGAAGCGCTTGCAGGAGGAAGTACCCAAGCCTGCCACTTAAAAGAAGTCGTTTTGTTTAATTTTAAACCACATTTTGAGGAAATGCGGACTTTCACAATCCACAGATGTGAAGAAAATAGCTCCCGGATATACTTAGGAGGCGTCAAGCCTTCGGCATATAACCAGAGAACTCTGGTTTGCAATCATCAATTCATCTGAAGTATGCCCGTGTCTGAAGATCCAAGGGATGTTTCTTTGAAGTCCCAGGATGTGGAGTCTTCAAGGAAGTGAAAAAAATCTCACAGCAAGACACCTATTGCTGGTGAGAAGCCGAAAATGAAGCTAAGGAGGCTTTCTAAAGCTAAATCCACCAAAACCTCCGAGGAAGCTTCTACTGTGGCGCAACCCACTGAACAACTACCCCAGGGCCCAACCCCTGTGGAATAGGTGCCCGCTACTGTATGACAGTAGATCCTGAGCCTTTGGCGGCTAAGACGGATGATCCGACATCTGCCAACTTAGAAGACTCTAGCGAGTCGTCTGCCCCTTTGGAGCCAACAGCTACTTCTCTTATGTGGGATTCCACACCCGTACTGGATCTATCTTCCTTCGGGGCACCATCCCCTGTAAGGAATCCCACTTCCCTATAGGATCCCACACCTGTAGAGGAACCCCTCGCTACAGCGGACTCAGACGTTATACGCAGTCCTTCCCCGGACACCATTATCAACAAAACCCTTCTCTCTGTGCAGATTGATCATGCTTATGAAAGATTCCTTAAATGGAAAAGCTACCGGCTAGCTCCGTACGACACCTTATACAACTGGAGCGACTGGAGCCATGAAGAAAAATTTGTATTGGAAGTGACGGACTCGACAGAATTTGAAGCCCTGATCCAATGGGACAATCTCTACTGCAAAGAATTGATTGAAAGCTATCTATTGCAAAAATCTGATGCCAGGAGAAAAGGAAAAGATAAGTCCGAGGACTCTCCCCAAGATCCAAAAGATGACGATGACTGAGACGATGACGACGATGCATTACAAGCAGGTCTGAGAATGAGTCGTGAGGAGGCTCAAGACAGAGATGCCTCTCAAGCCAAGGATGACGAAGGGCCATCAAGCCGAACTGAGCCCCCTTCGCCACAACAAGAGAATATTCCTGACGATGAGGAATCAGTCCCTAAAGTCGAGGAAGAAGAAATTGTTTTGGAACAGGTACCCGAGCCTGCTGCCGCAGAAGAAGAAGTTGTTGCTGAGAGACAACAGGAGGAATCAGTCCCTCCTGTACCCATGTCTACAAACGCAACTTCGCAACAGGAGGATACAGCACCCCCTGCCGCCGAACCCGAAAATGTTGCTCCTGCCCCACCAACCGTGGAATCCGACGACGGTACTACACCTGAGGATGTCCAACTCAATTCACGTCGTAATGTGAATCTGAGGAGGTTGAATGGATCCGAAGATTTTGCAAAGCTGGATTCTCCCAACACTGCTGCTAGGAAAGAGCGATTGCGTGCTCTTGGCCTTCAAACCGTCTTTATCCAAAATGCAGTAAATGCCTTGTCTTCAGTGGAAAAAGCTCTGAATTGGATGCATACTTCTGTTGTTGAAGAGATGACTGGGTTACATCATGAAGTCTCTCGTGTTGTCGAAGCCTTCACTATATTTCCAGAAGTCTTCAAACAAGCCCTGAAGAATCTTCAAGATAAATAAGAGCAACTCCTGAGAGATGAAGCATCGAAAACTCGCATATCCGAGGCCAAGACAGTAGCTGCCATGATCGAAACAACTTCTCACTTGCGAGCCCACGACAAGAGTATCAAAGATATGTCGCAAGTGCTCTCCACCCTTGTCAATAGAATGACAAACATTGAGACGAAACAGGATGCCGCACTGGAAATCCTAGGACGTCTTGATGATGCCAAAAAGAGGGAAGAAGCAAGAGAAGCAGCAAGAAGATTAAGGCTACAACACGAAAGGGAATTTAATGCCGCCAAAGACAGCATTACCGCTGAATTGAACAAACTAGCCCCTCACTCTCAAAGTTTCAAGATTTCAGGTTCCCGACCTGAGTTTCATGATCCCAATGTCCCCTGGCAAAGCTTAATTCAAAGACCTTCTGAAATTCGTCTGCCAACCAACCGCCATCCCTCTGCCGAAGAGGTGAAGCAATGGAGGAAAAATGAACTGATGAGATACTTTGTTAAACTCGTCAGGGAATCCACCATCTTCAAAGGTTATAAGACATTAGCAGAGGCCGCAGACAAATTCACGAAGATGTTAGAAGAAGAAAAGCTTCCTCTCCAAATCGAAATGAAATCCAAGCATAGAAGAGGAGATCGGATCACCCATCCAGAAGACTGGATCCTTGCCTTCGATAGATCATATGATGGTACAACTATCTATCTAGATCGAGGCAACGACTCCCTACAGCACTAGTGGCGTGGAACCGAGAATGACCCAGGGAAAAAGCCATGGAGACATGGGGACTATATGAGCTGAAATCCTTAGTATATTAGTGTTGTTTGTAATTTTTCTTTCGAAACAGCAAATCTTGTACTCTATTTTTGAATATCAATAAAAATGTTTGCCTGTCTTGAAAGATTACAACTCGTAATCTACTGTGTTGATGTATGATTACATAACTTAACTTTTTATATAACAATCACAAGTATAGAAACTTGTCTGAAACTTAAGCTGTACGAACTTGTCTACGAACAGTTCATAGATTCTGTTATATGCATCTAGAATACATTGTAAGATTGTGCCTACACGCCAATCATAAGCTTAAGTTGTAAAAATTTAGTCAGATTTAACTCGCCTCATGAAAGCGCTCATAAATTAGTCTAAGTTACTGAAAGCCAGATCATTTGACAGAAGACCAAGAAATCTGCCCGAAGTCATCAAGAAAGTCATTCGCTTCATGAAGAAGGTTTTGGCATCATCAAGAAAGACTTGAAAGATTCTAAGTCTTGGCAAATTGTCAAAAGGGGGGAAATTATTGGGATAACAATACCCTGTATCGAATTTGTTGGAATAAACCCTGTATCGATACTGTCCTGTATCGAGTTATAGTGGTATGATGTTTTGACAATAAGCCAATCCCCAATACAGTAAGGAAACAGTATCGATAATCTGAAGTATCACGTTATGTCAAAGACCTCTCGTAGTTCCAGCATACAGTGGAACCTTTCAGTACAGCAAAGAAGTCTTATAAAGACTAAGTATGGAAGCTGTCTCGAATTGACAATACGTAATCCTTCCATACAGCTCTCAACAGGACAAAGAAGGAATCTTCAGTTCTCACTAGAAGTT
Organism: Orobanche coerulescens; assembly: GCA_033398695.1. Classification (NCBI taxonomy): domain Eukaryota; kingdom Viridiplantae; phylum Streptophyta; class Magnoliopsida; order Lamiales; family Orobanchaceae; genus Orobanche; species Orobanche coerulescens. The sequence continues at coordinate 92,420,130 of CM065814.1, forward strand.
AAGTCCCGTTGATAAAGAAGTCTTTAAATACTAAAAGGATAAAGTATTTAAATACTGTAAGTCAAAAGATCTACAAATCCCGCAAAATTCGGATCGTGTTTTTCATCCCATTGGAACGGAATCTTGCTCAACAGATTTATCTCAATGGATATATTTCAGAGACTATATATATATCTCCAGAGTTTGAAGATTGAAGACTACTGAATTACTGAAAGACAACTATTGAACTACTGAATTACTGAAAGACTGAACTACTGAACGATCAAGCTTACAAATAAATACTCAGAGCAAAACATATCTCCAAAGCTTACTGCAACTCAGATCTAAGAGATATACAGTGCTCAACAACTTGAACAACACATCATCAGTTAGAAGCTCAGAAAGTCAAAGCTGTTGTTCATACCCTGTTCTATCCTTTGAACAAACCCAGATCAGCCCTGTGTGGACTCAGTAATCGTTGCTACTCGAGAATTGTGTGTGAAGGAATTGCATCGAAGAAGACGAAGCTTCATAACTGTGTGTGAAGAAGCCAATCAAGCATTAGCTCAAACCAATATGTGTGAACGGTTGAAGCTAAGTTCTTTATATCAATCTGTTGGACGATATATTGATTGTGTGTTGTTATAATTACGTAGTTGTGTACACAGTAATTATAATAAACTTTTTACTCCTGTGTGGAGGACCAGTGGACGTAGAGGGGTTTACCTCGAACCACTTTAAATATTGTGTTATTTACCTTCTACCCTTTACTGTTTTAATTACTGTGATTATTTAAGTATACACTGCACATCTAGTTGCTGTATCCACAGCAACTTACTGTATTTAAGACTTCCGCTACGCACTTAGATTTAAAATCAGTACAGCTTGTTGTTTAAACTACTTCCCAAGCTGTATCTAGTATACTTAGTGGCCAACAGTAGCCATGTCGGTATGTGAAGTGATGCATTGTTTTGTATTTAGCTTGGTAGATCCTCACGGAGAGGGTCTGCGGCGCTGTAATATTCCCGAGTGCTTTGGGGGTGTTACAGAATATGGTATCGGAGCTTAGGTTGCAGAAACCTAGGCTGTCGGGTCGAGTTATGTGTTGTCGGGTCTTGTCTTGTCTTGTCTTGTCAGATTTTGTCTGACTGAGTAGTGTCGCGACGCGTTGTCTGAGTTGTCGGTCGTGATTAGTATCGAGGTGCAACCATTATCTTCGTGCGATACGTGGATTTAAGTCTCCCTACTTTGTTGTGTCTCGTGTTATACAAGCTTGTGTGATTCTATGTTATTATGTGGAGTTTAAACGTTCCTCGAGAATACGTACTCCATACTTGTTTGATTCTCGTATTGTGCTGGAATGAAGAGTAGTACCAGTATGTATGTGTATATATATATATATATATATATTTACATCTTTATGTGAAATCGTTTCTACAGGAATAATGTTTTGGATTGGTTACTCAATGACAGTTTATCAATATGGTATTTTAAACTTCAACGTAAATTTTATTTAAAAACATCCTTCGAGGAGGGAAAAAAGGTTTGATTTTCGTATGCTGACCTCGAGACCGAAAATTTTAGGAATTCAAACTACGTATATTTTATTTGCATCTTGCATTGCAAATTTTCAAATTTTGATTTTAAATACTCAAACGAGGTCTATCAAAAGTTTACTTGAGACATGACTTTCGATTTCACCTTTTCGGTTTCATGAATTTTGGTTAAAAGGTATGTAGTGAGGATGTTATTATTTTGGTTGTAATGCTCAGAGTTGGGATTAAGGTAATGGTGTGAACGCTGAGTCATTCGGTGTGCTCTCGTCGAGATAGTTCTCTCGACCGAGAAGTGGAGGCTCGGTTTGGAATGTTATTTAACCTCTGATGGTTATTTGTGCAATGTAATAATCATGTGAACTATTGGCGTTTGAATTCGTATGTTGTTGCTTAATTGTAACCTTCAACTTTTGGTATTATTTGGTATATGTTCATGAACGTGTTGCAGGATTAGAATAGTTAGTGCACGCCAAGTGTGGGACTAGCGCGCGCTAACGTGGCATGGCTAGCGCACATGAAGTCTCTGTAGGACCACACACTAATCAACCTGGGCAGAAGCTCGAGAATTGCATTCTGGCCGTAGGTCTAACTTTTGCGATTGTTAGGCTGACCGTTTGTGACCGTATTCCACGTGTGTTGTCCAGTAATAACAATTGTTGTGGGTGATTATGTGTATTTTGAAACTATTGAGTTTTGGCGTCTTCGCCTTGTAATTTCAAATGGTATTTTATGAAGGTATTTGGTATTAGGAAAATGACTTTTGGGTGAGTATTTGGAAAGTATTACCGTCATCGGCCTTTTTGGCATTTTTGAACGTTTTTGAAAATGGTTTTCAACTTGGTGGGTTCCGGCGCGGGACCCGTACAGAAGGTGGTTTTGATATAATGAATGACTTTAATTTCATTGCAATTATAGTTCATATAGCAATGATATTTTAAATGTAAATTGTCGGGATAATGGTTTGTATATTGTGCTCTAATTTGAATTAAATAATAATGTATATATGATTTAATTGTGTTTGATTGAGGACGGAGATATGAATATCTTTGGTATGTGTTATGATCTTTCGTTGCGATAGGTTGTTGCTTGTTAGTGTAATATCCGCAATTTCGATTTTCGATAAATTTCTTTTTTTGGCAGGAGTCCGTGTTAACGGCTCGCTTGTGAACGTTTCATCATTTTGAGAATATTTAATTCTGCACTTTTTGACGTCCGATTTTGTTTCGGTGTCGTTTTGTTGAGTTCCGTGTTCTTAGGTGACTTTTCCGCGTTTGAGTTCAATTCTTGCGAACCTCGTTCGAAACTGTTGTTTCGGGTTTCTCGCAAGTTCATTTAACGTTGTTATACGTGTTGTGAGCTTCGGTTTGGTTATTCGTTGTCGTATCGTGATTTTCGGACATTTGGGACCGTTTTGTAATTTCCCAAAGTTTTGGGTACTTGTTTTTGTACTCGCTTTTACCTTCCTCCAGGGTGTCGGGATCATGTGTTTATTTTAAACTTGAGCCCGTGTTTTTATTATTGTACTACTTGTCTTGTTCGACCGTAGTGATTCGTGTTCATCGCGTTCCGCGATCCTTTTCGGATATGACATCTGGCAGTTGTTCTGTACTGCCAGATGATTAGCGCACGCTATTCTTCATCGGTAGCGTACGCTATCGATGCATCTCTTACGTATGTAACACAGCATTCGTTACGTACGTTACCTTGTCCAGGTTTTCGGACAGTTGAGTCTCGATGACTCTTACGTATGTAATGCCTTGTTCCTTACGTACGTAACATCACTAACGTACGTTAAGGCTAATGGCTTACGTACGTTAGCTTCGCGCAGGTATATATATTTGAGGGTTGACCGATTTCTGGTCATTTCCTTCCTCCCTTCTCCCTTGCGGCATTTTTGGCGATTTGGGGTGGATTTGGATGATATTTCATCGGCCTTTTATGGTAGTAATCATCTCAGTGGGTCTTCTTCGTGTTCATCATCATCTAGCCTTCCTTCTTCTCCGAATCAAGGTAAGGTTTTAGAACCCTATTTGAGATATTTTGGGTTTGTCTCGATTTCGTGATTTCAATCCGAGATTGTTGGTTCTATTGTCGTTATCTATTCGTATTGATCATAACCCATGGGTTGAAATTCCATTTTCATGTTTTTGTTGGGTCGATTCGTGTTCTTGGCCGTTTTGGGGGAAATCCTTGAACATTCGTCGTTTGTTCCTTTAATTCGGCAGCTTTGGGTCGTACTTTGAAACTCATTTTTATTGTTATCATTGTCGTTCGTAGTTTATTATTGCGGGTTGTCGTTCGGCGGAGTCGGCGGGTTCGTAGACGGTTCGAGTCTCCTTACTTCGGTCGATTCTCCGCATCTGGGGCTATTCGAGGCAAGTACCTTGTTCATACATTTCTTATTTTGTGGATATGATGATTGATGATCGTCTTGGTATGTTTGTTTATTTGTTTTGAAATGAACTTTCAAAAGATTCGGTTTAGCCTTGTTAAGGGCTCACTTTCAAAATGCGTGTGTTTTGTGAATGGTGTGTTTCGTGAATGGTTAAGTGAACCCTATGAATATGATTGGTGTTGTTGTTGTGCTTTGATAATATATATGCATATATTATCTCATTTCGGTACGTTGTGATTTGACAATGGTGTCGTGCTTTGTGTTTGTTGCCTTTGGGTGAATTGTTTGGATATCCTTGGTGTGATATGTTATTTGTGTGAATGTGTGGATGTGGTCGAAGGTCTACGGTGACACATGGCATGTGATCAGGATGCAACAAGTGATTGATCCAACCGTGAGAGCCTAAGACAATCTACGGTGACACATGACTTGGGATCATGTGGTCAGGATGCAACAAGTGATTGATCCAACCGTGAGATGATAAGACCTGCGGTGACATATGGCATGCGATCATATGGTCAGGAGACAACAAGTGATTGATCCAACCGCGATATGATGTGGCATGTGTTCACGGTGTTATGTATATGATTGTGAATGTGTTTCGCTCACATCGGGAGGGTCCGGCGAGGCCTCGAGGGAATCCAATGGTATAGTCCTGGATTCACGAGTTGGTGTGTATATGATTTGTGAATGTATTTTGCTCACCTCGGGAGGGTCTGGCGAGGCCTCGAGAGAATCCAATGGTATAGCTCTGGATTCACGAGTTGTTGTATTCGTTGACTAAGATTTGCGTATCTTGGGTGATTATGTTGTGTCGATTTTATGTCCGTCGAGGACACATGACGTGGGTTTTGACCCTGTGAATTGTTGTGGGTTTTCTATTTGCGAAAATAAAACCTTTGGGTTGTGACCCCCGTTGATTTTGCAAAGAGAAGGATTCGATAATCTTAAATTGTTTTCTATTAAAACTCTCGATGGCATTTTAAACAATTTTATAAATTGTTTCCCTTTATTTGTGATCTTTCGACTTTGGAAAGTCTTACTCAAACTCCTGCCTCGGGAAGTACTTTTTGTTATGTTTGAATCTTGGAGGATTCCTGATTATTATTATTCTTGGAACTTGAATTGTATGACTCGTATTTTGCACTTTGTACTTGCACTAGCAAAATAGTAGAATTTTGCTAACCCCCGAGTAATCTGGGGGTGGATGTATGTATTGCATTCAGGTTTTGGGGAGCATAACATGGGGTCGGCACGAAGGATGATGAAAGATGATCGATACTAATCACATGAGGACCCGTACATTGTTGTATTGGTTTGGTTGTATTTTATTCCGCTGCAGTATTCTTTCCCCATTATACGGGAGTGTGTTGTACTTGACCCCTGCGTGGGCATGTTTTGTGATTGAGTTGTATGTATTTAATAAAAGACCAAATTGGTCTACTGAGTCACTTTAGCCTTAAAGGCGATGTTTAGATGTTTAATTTTTGTTGCCAGCCTGGTAGACCTTAAGGAAAGGGTCTACGGAGTGTAATATCCCTGAGTGGATTGGGGGTGTTACATAAATGGTATCGGATCTTAAGTTGTGGAAAGCTAGGCTGTCGGGTCAAGTTGTGTCTTTTGAGTTTTGTCTCGTCGGATTTTGTCTAACCGAGTCGTGTCGCGACGCGTCGTCTGAGTTGTTGGTCGTGATTAGTATCGTGTGGCGATCATCATCTTCGTGCGACCTGTGGATGTAAGTCTCCCTTCGTTGTGTTGTGCCTCGTGCGGCACGAGCTACTCGTATGGTTAGTTGTTGAGGGGTGGAATCTTTATGTAGATTCTTGGTTTCGTGATGCGAGTTTATTTGACTCTCATATTTCGTTTATATGAGGAGTGTTGTCGCTATTTGTGTCTTTTCGACTGTGATATTTGACTGTTTGTTTTCAGGCAAAAGACATGTATTGTCTTGATTTTGAACGACTTGAGACGTTTGCTATGAGATGTGTAAACGAATATTGTTACATGTGAGTTTTTGGGCATTCTAGCCTAATAGATTTTTGAAAACCTTGAATATCTTAGAAAATAAATTTCGAGACGTACTTTTAAAGGGAATTATTTTCTCTCGGTACTTTCAAGGTGCCTTCTAGTGCCGCAATATGTTTCAAAATTATTCCCCTTGAGGACCAAAATATTTTGAGATATTTTCAATAATTTAGTAACGTATTTGCATAGACCCGCGGGTCGAATATTTCTGAAAGTTTTTCACAAGAAAAGTGTCCTCATTTTTATCAAATGCAAGATGGTTTTTTAAGGTCTCGATAACGATGTTTGTACTACTTTTTGAAAGGGTGTGTTGTACTTAAAACTCCTCATCGGAGTAATTGGTATTATAATGTAGTTCGGTACTACATTTATATTATTTAATTCACTAATTTTCATTTGCCTGGTGGGTCCCAGTTGGGGATCCACGGCACTGTAATATCCGCCTAGTCTGGGGTGTCACAGAGTTCGTATCGGAGCGTGGTTTTGAATACTACCTTCCGAGTCATGTCTAATTTGAAATCATCATTCGTCAGACTAGTATCATTGGACTTTCGCGTCACGTGTGACCTGTGCAAGCACCAAGCCCCTCATACCAAAGAACGGTATCATTTCTGACGCCATGGTATAATTTCTGGCAATAAGAATCACTCATTCATCATTCATCAATCAACAATCCTCAGTCATTCATTTTCTTAGATCTTATTGATCACGTCAATTCATTAATCACTCAGTCAACTCATTGCTCAGTTGTTGATCTTGTGGATCGTATTATCAATCTTGTTAACTTGTTCAAGATAATCATTTCAGGAATTTCATCACGTCACCTCAGTTGATATTTCATGCGAGATCTATAATTATCATGTGTTTCCGACCTTCAGTATGGATCGAGCTATCAGAGGATGCAGGGGAAGAGGCCGCGGTGCGGGCCAAAACCCGGGAGCTCGAGTGAATACCTGTACGAACGTGAGGAATAATGTCAATTCAACGATCAACGACACTGTCACTCATTCACCTGGAAATAATCATTCACCGTCAGGAAGTCGCACCCGAGATACAGATCAATCAGAAGGTGTTCGGGTTGATCCACTCGCTTTTATGCAGGGCTTGATGGCCCAAATAACTCAGATGGCATGTCTGATGGAGACGATACAGAACTCAGCCACTCAGGCTCAGCAGACCCCTCCGCCACCACCTCAGAGGCAAGAGAGGAGTGTGGGCAGTATTATCAGCGACATCTCTCGCCAGAGGCCACCTACTTTCGAGGGCTCATCTGAGCCGGTGGATATTATTCACTGGCTTGAACATTTCGAGAAACTATTTGCTATGGTAGAGTGTCCCGAAGGGCACAAAGTTTTAGTTGCGACTTACTACCTGGGTAAGAGCGCTCACTCTTGGTGGCTATATTTGAAGCCCACCGACGGATCTTTCATGTGGGACCAATTGAAGACTTTATCCAGCCCCACTTAGGGAGGCCAAGTTGTCAGAGTTACTCAGTCCTGACCCCTCAACGGAAGAAGACGTTCTCGCCATTGCCGAGAAGTTTCAGAAGCTACTTTCATTCGCCTCATCTATTATCCATTCCGAGGCGAACAAGATTAAGTATTTTAGTAAGAGGTTGAAACCTCGTATGCGACTACAATTGCTAAATCATCATTGCACCACCCTGGCCGAATTTATCGAGAAATCTCTTGCTTATGAGCTTACTGCGAAGAAAATTTCTAAGCATCAAACTTCATCTTCTAGCAAGAAATCGAAGAAGCGTAATCAGTCCGAGCAATCTTCAAGAAGCCTCGTACGGGCTCTACTTTTTCTGAGCGACCTCCTACGACGCCTAAACCTACAGAATCTCAGTCCCGAGTGGCCAGTTCGGCCATCACCTGTTACAACTGTGGAGAACAGGGTCATTTCAGCACTAAGTATCCGAGACAAACTATCACGTGCAATAACCGTGGGATTGCTGGGCATAAGGCTCGTTTCTGCCGAAGAGACTCCATGCCTACTCCGGCGAAATCTCAGGCCCCGAAGCAGTCAGCTGTTCAGAATCAGGCCACTCAGTCTGCGTCGTTTAAGACGACGGGAGCAAATAAAGGCGGTGTCCACATCTATCAGACAGGATCATCCGATTCCGGGGCTGGCAAGCCCCGAATTTACGAGATGAAGAGGACCGATGATCCAGAGGCCCGAATGATCTTAGGTACACTCGAAATTTTATCTCAACCTGTGTGTACCCTTTTTGATACTGGCGCATCACATTCATTCATTTTCGAGTCATGCTTGAGTAGACTTCACCTGGATAGTGCTACTAGTTGTGAACCTTATATCATTGGTCTACCTGACGGTAGAAGTATTATCGGAGGTCGTGAGATTAAGAATTGTCCTATTCAGCTTAATGGCCATGTTTGGTTGGCAGACCTGATCCTGGTAGATTTACATAAAGATGATGTTATTTTGGGTATTGATTGGATGGATCATCACGATGCCATCCTTAGTGTCCGTAAGCATATGGTCACTATCATTTCGGACGATGGAATTGAGTGTGTATTTCAGGGGAGTAATCCCAGTTGTTCCGGAAGAGTTATCAATATGATGAAAGTAGTGAAATTACTCAATCAGTGGTGTGTTGGTTATTGGTGCTATATGACCAAGATCGAGAAATCATCAGTGTCATTGACGGATATCCCGGTAGTGAGAGAATACGCTGATGTATTTCCAGACGAGTTACCTGGATTGCCTCCACAGAGAGATGTGGAATTCACGATAGAGTTGGAGCCTGGTACGTCTCCAATATCGAAAGCACCATATCGTATGGCCCCGACTAAAATGCAGGAATTGAAGAATCAACTGGAGGAATTGACCGAGAAGGGTTATATCCGACCAAGTGCGTCTCCATGGGGAGCACCAGTGTTATTTGTCAAGAAGAATGATGGTTCATTTCGCTTGTGCATTGATTATCGACAGCTGAACAGGGTGACGATCAAGAATAAATATCCCCTACCCCGCATCGATGATCTCTTGGATCAACATCAGGGAGCTTCAGTCTTTTCGAAGATCGATTTGAGGCCTGGGTATCATCAGTTGCGGATTCGGGAGTCGGATACCGCAAGAACGGCGTTTCGAACACGCTATGGGCATTATGAGTTTGTGATGATGCCGTTTGGGTTAACTAATGCACTTGCGGTATTCATGGAGTTGATGAACCGAGTTTTCATCGATTATTTAGATCAGTTCGTGGTTGTTTTCATAGATGACATTTTGATTTATTCTCGTGACCGAGAGGAACACGAGCTTCACCTTCATCAGATTCTCGACGTGTTGAGACGAGAGCAACTCTATGGAAAATTTTCCAAATGTGAGTTCTGGATGTCTGAGGTGACGTTTCTCGGGTATGTGATTTCATCAGACGGAGTATGTGTCGACTCTCAGAAGACGGAGGCTATCCGAGATTGGCAACCTCCAAAGAATGTTAAGGAAATCCAAAGCTTTCTCGGATTAGCAGACTATTACCGGCGGTTTGTGGAAGGATTTTCTAAAATTGCTCAACCTATGACGAACCTTTTGCGGAAGTATAAGAAATACACGTGGTCTGACGCGTGTCAACGGAGTTTTGAGGAGCTCAAGAGTCGTTTAATCTCAGCGCCTGTCCTTTCCTTACCACAAGGGATGGAAGGATTTGTGGTTTATAGTGACACATCTGGACAAGGTCTCGAATGTGTATTAATGCATAATGGGAAAGTAATTACCTATGCTTCACGGCAACTGAGACCTTATGAGATCAACTATACGACCCACGACCTGGAGCTAGCGGCCGTGGTTTTCGCGTTGAAGATTTGGCGTCATTATCTTTATGGCGTCACTTGTTAGATTTTCACCGATCATAAGAGTTTGAAGTATATATTTACTCAGAAGTAGTTAAATATGTGACAGAGACGGTGGTTAGAACTGATTAAAGATTATGATATCGAGATACAATATCACCTGGGTAAGGCAAACGTTGTCACCGATTCCTTGATCCGTAAGCCCGTTCAGGAGCAAATGCTTGCTCATTTAACTATTCAGAAGGAACTTCAACAGGAATTCCTTAGGCATGAGATCGAGGTTTTGTTACAGCGTGTACAAGGACAACTTTGTATGCTGGAGATTTCATCGCCACTTGAGGAGGCGATCAAACTGAAATAGGGTTCAGACCCATTTATGTTGCGCATTCGAGATGATGTGGCTCAGGGGAAAGCCTCGGGATTTGTGGTCGACGAGGATGGACTTTTGCGATTTAAGAACCGGTTATGCGTTTCGGCGGATGACGAGTTGAAAAACTCAATTTTGAGGGAGGCCCATGCTACCCCTTATTCTATTCATCCGGGGTCTAGTAAGATGCACAATGACTTGAAACAAAATTACTGGTGGAGTAATATAAAGCGAGAAGTCGCAGAATTTGTTCGAGATGTTTAACCTGTCAGCAAGTCAAGATAGAACATCAGCGACCGGCGGGTATGCTGAAACCGCTTCCTATCCCAGAATGGAAGTGGGAAGATATTTCAATGGACTTCATCACGAGTTTGCCGACGAGTTGTTGTGACATGAATACAATTTGGGTTATTGTGGACCGTTTAACTAAGTCAGTTCATTTCCTTGAGATTAAGGATACGTGGGGTCCTGAGAGACTTGCCTCGTTGTTCATCAAAGAGATCGTGAGATTGCACAGTATCCCTAAGAGTATCGTTTCGGATCGTGATGGGCGATTCGTGTCGCATTTTTGGAAATCCGTTCAGTGCGCCATGGGAACTCAGTTAAATTTCAGCTCGACTTTTCACCCTCAGTCCGACGGAAAATCAGAGAGAACTATTCAGACGTTGGAAGACATGTTCAGAGCATGTGTTCTCGATTGGAAAGATGATTGGGAAGCCCAACTACCGTTGATCAAGTTTACGTATAATAATAGTTGGCATGCTTCGATTAGGATGGCACCTTACGAGGCCTTATATGGTCGTCATTGTCGATCTCCATTATGCTGGGATGACTTATCATAATCGGTCGGTACTGAACCTGATATGCTAATAGCCACCCGCGAGAAGGTAGCGTTGATCTGGAGTCGTTCGTTGACCGCTCAGAGTCGACAAAAATCTTATGCAAATAATCGTCGTCGACCATTAGAGTTCGAGGCAGGTGACCACATTTTGGTCAAGGTATCCCCTAGTCGAGGTATCTTCCGTTTCGGGAAGCAAGGAAAGTTGAGTCCGAGATTCATTGGACCATTTGAGATTTTGGATCGAGTAGGCGATCTGGCTTATCAACTGGCTTTACCTCCAGCTTTGAGCCGAATTCATAACGTGTTTCATGTCTCTCAGTTGCGGAAGTATATTGACGACCCTAGTCACATACTTCAGTTTGATGAAATCGAGATAGCGGATGATCATACGTATGAGGAGCATCCTGTACGAGTCTTAGAGAGGCGAATCAAACATTTGAGGAAAAAGACGATTCCTTTGGTTAAGATTCAGTGGCAGAAACACGGAGTCGAAGAGGCTACTTGGGAAACCGATGATAGTATGCGGGAGAGTTATCCCGAATTATTTGACCCTTAGTTTCGAGGACGAAACTCTTTTTAACGGGGGAGTATGTAATACCCGGTTGTGAAATCATTTATTTTTCATTCAGTAATTGTCACTCTGTAATTCTCACTCATTATTAATCATTCATCATTCATATTCATTCATTCGTGTTCACCGTCTGGAGTAAATTTTAGTAGTGTATCGATATTTTTTATTTTTTCAACCGTGCTTTAGAATTGAGATGAGATATTATCTTGATCATTGTAATTGCTTCGTAAGTTAATGTCGATATTGGAGTTCATATTATTTCGAATTTACTCCTTGTTCGGATCATACGATTGTTGGATAAACCCACGTAATCATTGCTTGGAACCGCCTTTTTGGGGTTTCCGCACTTCCATTTTGTGTTATTGTTCCCAAGTTTTGAGTTCTATTGCTTTTATTCTCTTCCCGGGTCGTTTTTCGTCATTTTTGGGCCCGAATAGTGTGCGCCGCGACACAAGGGAGTGTGCGCCGCGGCACACACCTTGTGCTTTTGGTGTTGGAACCGGCTGTACCACGGGCCGCGGCCCCTTGCTGGCCGGGCCGCGGCACCAAGCCAAGTGCTGGAGTTGTTTTTTGGCCGCGGGCCGCGGCACACTCAGTCCGTGCCGCGGCACGCGAAGCAGTTTACCCTTTTTCAGCGGGTTTGTGAGGAGAGAAGCTCATTTCATCCCATACCTTCTTCCTCCTCTCCTTGGGCGACTTGTGGGCGGTATTTTGGGCGATTTAGCATCATCAATCTCAGAGAATTCATCCTCCTCGAGTTCTTGGTGTGGATTAACATCATATTTTTGGTTTCTTCATCCTAATTCAAGGTAAATTCTTCAACCCTAGATTCGATTTTGAGTTGGAGGATGATGCCTTGGATGATATAATCATGATTTGTGAAGGATATACGTATGATTATGAGTTTTTATGAGTTATCATCGGATTGTTGGAAGATTATTCAAGAACACTTTGAAGGTTGACTTGGAATTGGGGTTTTCAATTAGATGTTATCGTAATCTCGAGTTGTGTATTCCTAGTGGATTATCTATTGTGTTGATGGTGTTTTGTTGGATTGAATCACTCTTTTGGAGGTTGGTTTTTGATACAATTGGGATTGGTTGTAAATAATGGAAGATTGTTTACAAAGTGTTTGTCAAAATGCCCCAATGAGCTTGGAGTTGTTGTATCGACCTCTTGTAGTGGTTATGATCATAATTGATATGTATATTAAGCGAATTGTTGGTAATTGTGTTATTCAAGGTTGTTCGAGCGACCGATACCTCCATTAAGGACGTTTGTTCGAGGAAGGACATTATTCACCAGTATTTGAGGCAAATTAATTCTTGCTCGGTTAAAAGGATAATCATTCCTTTCGTTGTTGTTCATTCATACGTATAATTCATGTTTATTATTAATCATGTCGGGACTTGTAATTATCATACTATCATTCAATTCATGAGGAACAACGGTTCCAATCATTTCATTTGAAGCTATCACTCATTGCGTCATTAGTTCACCTCGGTGAGTCATTCTTGACCCTTGTCGGTTCTATTCATTGTTCTTCATCAGGGGCGCTTTTGTTCGTGTGACCTTCCGGGATTGTATTGCGTTTCGGATGGTATATGTGTGGAATTTTTAGTCGGACACATTGGACTGTGCACACGGTAACGTGCCTCCGTGAGATTAATTAGGCCAAGTTTTGCGGGTCTTTATGTAGGATGCCAGGCACTCGGCAGGATTGTGCACTTGCACATCCCATTCATTGCGTACTATGATGCCCATCATTCAACTTAATTTCATAACTCATTCATGTGATTATTATATTTTGTTCAACTCTTGAGCATTGTTGTTCTGTGTAACTGACCCCGTTTGAGGATGTTGTTTTAGGTCATGGTAAGGCAAAAGCACGGGAAGAGAACGTTGACGGCGAGGTGTCCCAGTGATACTAGTAGGGCCGCCAAATATATCCATTTTCATGTTTCTTTAATGTGTAATTTCTGCTGCAGTTCCGTTTGGATTTCATTTCATTCAGTGTTGTATATTTTATCTTCATATGAAATATACATGTATTCCGTGTTTCCTGGGTGTGTTGTACTTAAAACTCCTCATCGGAGTAATTGGTATTATAATGTAGTTCGGTACTACATTTATATTATTTAATTCACTAATTTTCATTTGCCTGGTGGGTCCCAGTTAGGGGACTATGGTACTGTAATTCTGGGGTGTTACACGAGGAGCGGACACTGATTTCCCTCATCCGCGTGCTACCGCCCCCAAACCACAACCCCAGTCCCAATCTGCAAAAGTCCCTCTTCAAGAAGAAACTCAAATCCGAGATGTCCCATCGTCTTCTCCTCAAGAGCACGCTCCATTTGTTGGAGTAATTGGAGGAGATTGAATTGAAGCGAGGGAACAAGCTCTCCGACGCCATGAAGCGGGTGTATTATGCGGTGGGGGTGGATTGCACGCCGAGGCCCCTGAAACACATCGACGGCGGCGATGATGTCACAAACTTTGACTTTTTTGCGAGGGTGAAGAGATTGTGGCGTGGGAGGATTCAGCGGATGGAGAAGGATGCGGAGAAAGGGGATTTTATACGGAGCTACTGTGGGTGTGGAAAGACGACATTGAGGCGGCAGTGTGGGAAGATAATTTCTGCAAGTCTTTTGAGCAAGTTTGATGGACTTGAAGCCGAGCTGGCGGTTGAGGCTTATCTGAGGGAGGAGAGAGAGGAAAAGGCCCCCTCGTTTCTCGAATTGGCAGCCAAATAGTGAAGACTGGGGAGGGTTTGCAGAAAATTATGGGAGTTGATGCGATTGATGATCGAGTAGCTGAAGCAGAAGCACCATCGTGTAAGGTTATATTATAAGTAATTTCGATTATGGAAAAGGATACCATGAATTTAATTAAATTATAGAAAAGGATGCCATGAATTTAATTAAGGACTTAATTAGATGTTAATTTAATTAGATTGATTGTGAAATTCGTAAGAATTTAATTAAATTATGGAAAAGGATATCATGAATTTAATTAAAGACTTATAATTCTAAGTAATACAAGAATATTAATGATAATTATAATGATAATAACAATAATAATTGTTATTATTATTATGTTAACTCCTTTGCAATCAAGTATGTTATCTAAAAGAAAAGTTGAGCAAGGTTATTGTTGGTGCCCTTTTGCTGATAAAATTCTATATCAAAGATTTAAGCTAATTTTTGAAAACCGAGCATAGTGAAATAGAATATTCTATTTACTTTAATCTAAGACTACTACAAGGACACCTGTTGAGATAGATTTTCTTGTAGGCTATCAAACATAACGAATAGCATTGCAATTCCGAGACGAGCCTATGCGACTCCCGAGACCTTGTCCTAGTAACGTGGGTTTTCTTATAAACGAATTTCCCGACACATCAAGTGTGGGTTTTCTTTACAAATATGCACACTAGTACAAAAATGACCAATGATCACACCAAAAAAGCGTAACCATATGCCTATAGCCACACTTTTTTTTTTCATCGAAAGTGTCACCAAAGATCGTGTCATTTTTGGTATCTTATGGCCACTTTAAAATTAAGTGGTTGAATCATATGGAAAACTGTGACGGTAGCATAAAAGTGTGGATATTGGGTAGGGATGTAATCAATTATTTTCTCCAATAGTGTGGTTGTAAACCCTTTCTAGACACATATTTTTGATATTTTAGTGACTATCTTTCACCGAATGGCCACTTGAATTTTTTTTCACTGTGGCGTTTCGCTAATAATCTGTCACACAAAAAGTTGATTATTATGACTATTGGCTATTTTTAGAGACACACAATTAGGTTAAGCATGACCATTTTTACCGAATGGCCACACGAATTTTTTTTCACTGTGGCGTTTTGCTAATAATTTGTCACAAAAAAATTATTTATCATGACTGTTGTCTATCGTCTAGAGACACACAATTAAGCGAAACATGACCAAAGGTATTTTAAAGACACGAAATTTTATTTTAAATATGGTTATCATATAACTTACAGCCACATATGTATTGTTTATCATGATCGTTTCTATTAGTCAGACATATCAAAAAGCTGTAAGTGTGACTAATTTATATATTTTCAACATATAAAACCAATTATAAAATGACTGAAATTGATTTATAGACACAACAGTGTCTTTAACTGTGGCTAATATTAACTTTATGACCACAACAATTTGCTTTCAGTATGACCTATTTTGTCATTTAGACATTTAAAAATTGACGAGAGTGACTATTTTTTGTATTATAGTCACAAATACGTACTTAAAAGCATTGATGTAAATCTTTTATAGTCACATAATGCTTTTATAACTATGACTATAGCAGTACATAAAGTCACATGAAGTTACTAATACATGACGAATTTTTATGATTTTGACACAATTTTCTATCATTGGTACTATTATTTAGTTTTTTGCCACATATATAAATTAATATATGACTATAAAATCATTGTACACACACAAGTAATGTTATCGTCACTATAGTTTAGTATTTAGCCATGCGAAATTATGTTAACCATAGTATTTCTTATCATTTAGACACATCATTAGCTTTTGGTGTGACTATTGATTATAACTTATACGCCTTGAACCAATCAAATCGTAGCCATTAGTGTTATATGGACACAATTTCATTCACCATGACTATTGTCTACCCTATTGCCATAATAATTTCATTCTATCATGTCGTTTTTGTAGATTCTGACACACAAGTATTGTTTAAATGTGACAATACATAAACTATTAGTCACATATTATTTAATAAAATGACATGTGATATATTTTTGACACATTTTTTTAGCGTTATTGTTTCAGTTTTGGTGGCATGTTTAATCAAAACGTGGCGCATAATGAGTTTCTATCATGGCTATTGTTAACTTTAAGTCACATGACAAAGTTATTTTAAAGTGACCATGGTATACATTTTAGTGACATAGAATAAATTAAAACATCGCAAAAAACTTATTATAGACACATGGAATATTTTAAGTGTAGTATTGTTTAACATGTAGCCACATTAATTAAATTTTATTATTACATTTGCTATCTTTCAGACACATAAAAAAAATGTGATATGAATGTAACCATAAAGTGAGAATGTAAAACGATAAAAGGATATTGACACTAATAATAATTCCATTGAAAATAATCCATACATAACTTCCCTGGTTAAATAGTAAGAACAAGTATATAAACTATGATAAAGAAAGGAAAAACGTTACAAACCATAAACTAGATATTTTTAATCTTGTTTATAGTGCTCCTTGTATGCTTGACAATGCCATCTCTGGTGCAAAAACTTTTTTTGTGATTCTTAGAGTATTGAAGTTCACTGTTTTGAGTTGATTTCATATGTGGTATCTGTAGGAACAACATTGAAATAAATTTGAACAAATAATAATTTAAAACACTACTTTATGAAGGAAAAAATATAATGCATAAAATAGTTAATAGAAAAAACCAACCTTTGAGTCAGATTTAACAAGGAATTTTGGCCATGCAACCAAATTTTATGTGCCTTCTCAACTGTTTTGTATTCACCAGTTTCATGTGGTAAAAATGAAGCAACCTTTTTCACTTCATCAGTGGACACTTTATAGCAGTCATCTTGCAGTGGACCTCCATGAATGTTTCGTCTTTGTGATGACAAGTAACCAGTACCAATGCAACTATGTTTCTTGGATTTGGATAGGCTAGAGTACAATCATTGACTACAATGATTTATCATATTAACATCAAAAAAGTTAACACAATTATATATTACCAAGTCAAAATATATATCTTTAGGAGTTTTGGTGAAAGTGTCTTTGTTTTTTGTTGTGAATCTGTAGTTGCACTCTTAGATTCAAGAGGTTTTTGGTTGTTTTTGTAATTTCCTAAAAAAAATTCATTTATAAATACGTGGAAAAACATAAATTACTGCATAAAAATATTAAAATCCAAGAATTTGTGAACTAAATGCATACTGGTGATGGCGTCTCCGGAATTGTAGTCGTAAGCTTAGATTCAATAGTTTTTTTGGTGATTTTTAGAATCGCCTAAAGAAAATTAAATTAGTCATATGTACAATCATAAATTACTACAAAAAATATTAACAGCAATGAATTTGTCAACAAATTACTTACTGGTGTTACTGGTATGAATCCGAAACAACAATGATTTCTGTATGAATTGGAGGCCCGCTGGAACAGAAAATCAAACCCAAATCTAATTTTACGGACTCAAACCTGACCTATCTGCAAAATTAAACCCAAAAAAGCCGTTAAGCTTGAACACGAGCGACCTCACTACCAAAGTACACCCGCAATTTCAATCTTATTGATTCCAAATTGTCGTACGAACTTAAACCCACCTCAAAATTCAACCACAACCCTTCCATCTTATCACCACTACATCCGAGAAATTGGCCCCTTTTCTTCCGCCATCTGGTGTTGTTCGACATCCGATCGGAGTTCCCCCACGGAGTGGTGCGAGTGCGATTTTGTATGTGTGTATGTGCATATGTGTGTGGGTCTGACTGTGTTTGTGTGTGAATCGGTGTGTGTGTGTGTGTGTGTGTGTGTGTGTGTGTAAAATTGAGACTGAGAGAAGGCCGAGAGAAAAACAAAGCGTAGAGAGGAGAGAATTGTGAGGTTAAGCGGCCGACTAATTAGGGTATAGGGTTTTATACCCAAAAACTTTCTCTTATTTTCAATTTAGCCCCAACTTTTTAAAGTTCTGCGAATTGACCACTAATGTAATGAGTTTAACTGTATTAAATTCAGTCCTAATTTTCTATGATTTGCTTATTGATCCTAATCAATTTTAATTACATTCAATCAAGCTCAGGATAATATAATTACTCTTCATAATCAAACTAGTTCCAGAACAGTCCAATTTAACTCAAAATTTTGATAAAGTTATATGCGATAATTATATAAAATATATTATCCGTTAATGGAAATAGAGACTTACACATTATTATCAAATTATGTGTAGATAATAGCATGGATTTTGAGGATTATGAACATTCATTTGCAGCGCATTTATCAAGTCAAGGTTTTGCATATTTAAGGTGGGGAAATCTAACTCAAATATTTTTACTATTAAAGTTCTTATTATTGTGCAATAATGTTATGATGCTATGATTCGCCTTCAGGCAGTATAATTTGCCTTCAGGCAATATGATTCGCCTTTGGGTAAGATTTGCCATCGGGCATTACTATGGGCACATAGAGTTGCGTGATGGTAAGATGTAAGATGTAAGATTCGGTTGGGTATTGCACGCGATGCAGGGATCCAGTGGTCTTTGGAACAACCCACCATACCATATAATTAAAATGTATTATTCATTAATGCAATTGTTATGAACTGATATGCCCCACCGAGTTGTTAAAAATTCACCGTTTTTTATAATTCCCTTTTCAGGTTAGGCAAAGTCAGAGCGTGGCGAGGAAAGTGGATGACGAAAATAATTGAATAATATTATATTATATTTACGGCTAATTTCAATTAGTTTTGATTTACTTGGACTTTTGATTTTCTTTAAGCATTTTAAATCCCGTGAATGTGCTTTGTTATTATTTGATCATTTTGGTGATTTTAACTTGATTTCACAAGTATTTTCTTTCCCATTTAAATCAGTTTGGTTATTTCAATTATTTAGGTAAACTTTTTGTATTTTTGTCAAAATGACCAAAATGGTCATTTTGCTCATTTTCATCAGCTAAATCAGAAAAAAATCAGTACTTTCATCATTTGAAACTTCACTTTACAGGTAAATAGTTTGACAATTTCAGTGTTTTGGTCATTTTGACCATTTAAGTCCAGAGTTGGCATGTTGGTTAAAATGACCATTGTGGTCATTTTGCTCGGTTTGATCAGGTAAAACAGAAGAAAAATAATTCAACTATATTCTCATTTATTATCTTATTAGTTAAATTATAGATTTGCCCTTGGGCCTATGCAGGTCGTCACAACCTTAGCAGCCTCCTTCCATGACCTTCAACAACTCAAAGTTCCTGCATTCTATCTCTTAATTTGCGTTTTGCTGTCTCATGCTCGAAAATCCAAACTTGGTTGCCTAAATAGAAAAAAAATATTCAAAGTTTGCTTGAAAGTGAAGGATAGTATCTACTGGCTCTCCCCTTGAACAATTGTCAATTGGTTGATGTTTATTTAGAATTGGAACTCATTTTTGGTGTTTTGGCCCCAAATTGACAATAATACCCTTATTCCTTAACTTTTCTGTTTTTATTTGACAAATTGGTGGTGAGCTCTAATTATAATATTGTTCTTTATGTTTCGCCCTTTGTAATTGAACTATTCGCAGTTCCTTGCCAGCATTTTTTTATGAGATTTGTTTTCAATTCAATTAAAATAAATTTATACTATTTTCTTTCATCTATAATCAAATTAAATAACTATGGTTCATGGATATGGTTCCCACCCTGTTTGAAAATACGATTAAACCTCAAACATATAGCCTCTTTCCCCCTTGACTGTCTTCGTCGTGACTACAAACTAGAATGGACGTTTGCTTGGATACATAATAATTTGTGTAATCTTAGTTTTACGCACATACCATTTAAATATGGTCATACAATAATCACATACACGCATGCATTCAATGTGACTAATTATTAGCTTGTTGACACATGTAATCAATTAAACCATCACTATAGCTACTTTGACTATTTTACAATACGCGTGAAGTTTAACTTTTGAACTTTGATTATCATTCACAAAAAAGTACTTATGGTCACATGTTTTTCCTTTTAACATAATTCACTTTTAGACACACGCTATAAAATAGAACATGACCATAATAATACTTGTGTGCACAAGTTTTAATTCATTTTATCATGGAAATTCTTCACTTTTAGAGACACATAAGAATTAAACTGTGACCATTATATACTATTAGTCATAAGTTTTTTTTTATTTTATCACGATGATTTTGTACTTTTAGACACACATAAATATTTAAACCATAACCATAAAGGACTTGTAGTCCAAGGTTTTTATCATTAAACCGTAATCATAGAGTACTAATAGTCATTATTTTTTTCCTAAACCGTGACCATAGAATACTAAAAGTCACATGTTTTATTCTTTTATCATTAATATTTTTTTTCTTTTAGACACATATTTGAAATTCATAAATGTCTAACAAACAATAACGTCATATCTTTTTTCTTTTATCATTACTATTTTTTACTATATATACAAACAAAAAATTACATGGTGACCGTAAAATACTTATATTCACATGTTATGTTCTCAAAAGTGGCAACAAAAGACTTATAATCACATGTTTTTTATTTAATCATGATTTTTTCCTTTTACACATAATAAATTAATCAGTACCCGTTACATACTTACTGTCATATTTTTCTTTTATTATGACTAATTTTTACTTTTAGACATACACCATAACGTAAAAAGTGACCATAAAATATTTATAGCAACACAATTTTCCTTTTATCATGAACTTGATATACCTTTAGATACACATAAAAAGTTAAACGTGGCCATAAAATACTTACACACTCACAAGTTTTTTTCTATTATCATGATAAGTACTCATTTTTAGACACACGTAATAAAATGAAACATGACCATAAAATACTTACAGTAACTTATTTTGTTACTTTTACGAAGTGACTAATAAACACTATCCTATGGACACACAAATAATTCATGCCGCCATATACGTTAGCTTTTAGCTACATTAGATTCATGTGTCTAATTCCACTCTATGATTTGGACACATAAATAATTGCTTCATGTGGCCATATATTTATCCGTCGTCTTATATAAAAACCATCACAAAATTTTTCCATATATCAAACAAAACCCATGGCCAGATGGTGACATTTGGCCACAGTGTTCGATTGTGGCTCGTAATGATCACATTTGTTATCTTTAGCGTGGCTAAAGTTCTCGATTAGCTTTCCATTGGACACGAAATATAACTTAAAATGTGGCTAAAATAATGACATGATTTTATCAATAACCTTTAGCCACAGTTTTAATCAAAAGTGTGGCTGGGCTGTTTTGGCAAAAATGTGACCATAGGTCATTTTTGTACTAGTGGCAATTACTTAATGCTTTATTTACAATGCTTTGTTTGAAATGAAATGAGATGAAATGCTTATTATTTGTATGTATCCTATATGTGTTGGTACTATGGCCAACTTGAATGATAAATTGTATTCACATCCTATGCTAGACGAAGGTTTGCTAGTAAGGATTAACGTGTACACCAGGTTGACTGTGTATCGCTTGCAACCGGTCTTCGCGGCCGTGAAAGGAGGCCTACTTCCCGGCGCCAGAATGAATGACAAATATGGTACATATATGACAGAAAATGGTCTGGCCAGACAACTTTAAGGAAATGACAGAAAATATTTAGTAAGCACGAGTCTTTCAAGAAAAAAAAACATGTGTGTTAGTGTTATGAGCAGTACAATAAAATGTTAGATGTTTGGCATGTGTTCACTGAGTACTTTTGTACTCAGCCCTGCATATTCATTTTTGATGTGCAGGTTGAGCTGGTGATGGAATGAACTGGTGTTGAGCAAAGATGTCATGTAGCTAATTAGGAATGTTACCTTGAGTGCACATCTTCATATGTGTAGCTCACACGGTTTTCCGCTGCAAAACACCATCTTATTTATATTATGATAGTTCTATTGATGTTGAGTCAAATCCTCTAAATTGGATCTTTCTAATGTAGTCCGACCATGATTCTTGAGATATTTTACACATGAATGCTGTAACACCCCAAACTAGGCGGATATTACAGTGCCGTAGATCCCCAACTGGGACCCACCAGGCAAATAAAAATGAATGAATTACACAAGATAAATGTAGTACCGAACTACATTACAACAATAATTACTCCGATGAGGAGTTTAGTTACAACACACCAGGACAATACCGAATACTAGTGTATTTTATATGAAGATAAAATACACAATACTGAATGAAACGAAGTATTCAAATGAAAGTCTGCAGCGGAAAATAAAGGACAATAACATGAATAACTGAAAGATCGGGGACCCCTACTAGTATCACTAGGACTCCTCGACATCAACATGCTATTCCCGTGCGTTTGCCTTGCCATGACCTGAAAAACAAAATCCCCAAACGGGGTCAGTTACAAAGAACAACAATCCTCAAGAGTTGAAAATACACAATCATGATTATATCTGAAGTTATGAAACATCCTGTCGAAACATACGCAATCAAACATGCTATATGAGTCAACTATCAGTACGGCTCAAAGGAAATGGCGCCACACTACGCCCGGGATGGAAATGTGTCCGTGCACAAGCCACCAACGAGTATCGATCGAATACACGTGTGGTCTTGTACCTAATCAGTCTCACGAAACAATCAATCTCGTGTGCACAGTCCAATGTGAGGCCACCAACCAACACACGACTATAATATGCCCGACATGAAAACCCTACACATACCAACCGGCACGCCAGTATGACCCGGAATGCCACGATATAACAAAAGTGACATCGAAAATGAATAATGACTCACCGAGGTGGAATGGTAACGAAATAAATGACAGCTCAATGAAAAGATTGGAACCGCTGCTCCTTATGACTGAAACGATTAATTGATAACAACAAGTTTTGATACGATTAATATAATGATGAATGAGTTATGATTATGAATGAACAACAACAAAAGGGATGAATATCCTTTTAACCGAGTAAGAATTTACTTACAAAATACCGATGAAGAAAGTCCTTCCACGAACAAATGTCCTAAATGAAGTGTCGGTCGCACGAACAACCTTAATTCAATACAATTACCGACAATCCGATCAATATACGAATTAAACACGAATATAACGAACTCAAAACGTCGATACGATTAAACTAAGTTCATTGGGGCATTAAATCGAATACGTTGTGGCCAAACTCCGATTGTTTACAACTAAACCTCAACAATACCAACCTCAAATCCCCAAGAAGTGTTTCAAACCAATAAAACATCTCCAATACGATCAATAATCCGATATGAATATCCAAAAACGTGATTATAACAACAATTAGTCGAAAATCCCCAATTCCAACTCGATATTCAAGGTGTTCTTGAATAATTCCTCAATAATCCAATGAATCCTTATACAAACTCATAATCATATACATATCCCTTCATATAACATGATTATAACGTCCAAAACATCATATCTCAACACAAAATCGAAGTCCAAAGTGTTGAAGGAATTACCTCTTGAAGATTCAAGTACTTTAATCCGAAGAACACGCGTTAGATTGATTATCCGGGCTTCACGATCAAAAGGAGATGAAGAAAATCAAACACCCAAATGATTTGTGAAGGAAAAACCCTCCCTCAAGCTTTCTCTCTCGGTTGAAGGTGAAGAAAAGGAAGAAAAATGGGCTGAAATGCTGAAAAAATGAATTTATAGGGGTTGACTACCCTGCCGGACACGGCCCGTGCCGATCGGCACGGTCGTGTCGCATAGCTGGCCGACAGGGACTCGACCATGTCCTTCTTGACACGGTCGCGGCGCGGAGGGCCTTCCGATAGTGACCCGTCCGACAGCGACTCGGCATGACTCGACCGTGTCCTGGGACACGGTCGGGCGTCCGGGCGATCGGTTACGCTTAACCGGAAGAGTCCGAATCGGCCGTGCCAGACGACACGGTCGGGTCCTGAGGCAGAGACTTCGGCATTTTCCGGACGAGTACGGCACGGGCCGTGTCGGACAACACGGCCGAGTTCGTTCGGCAGTGATCGGCCAATACTGAAAAATGAGCAGTTGAGCTAAAACGACCATAACTCTCTCGTCCGTACTCCGATTGACTCACCATTTGAACCATTGGAAAGCTAACTCGATGCTCTATAATATTGCAAAGATTTAGAATTTTTGGAGTTACCAAAAATTAATGGTGATCTAACAAAGTCGAACTCATATGAGGAAAGTTGAAACAATGAACAATAACGATACACCACTCGAAGTTTTTCCGAACGGTGAACACGGTGAATGAATATGATTGGTGAATGATTATAATCGAGTGAATATACACTGAGTGACAATTACAGACTGATAATTACTGAATGAAAATGAATGAATTACAACCGGGTATTACATACACCCCCCTTAAAAGAGTTTCGTCCCCGAAACTAAGGGTCAAACAACTCGGGATAACTCTCCCGCATACTATCCTCGGTTTCCCAAGTAGCCTCTTCGACTCCGTGTCTAGACCACTGAATCTTGACCAAAGGAATCGACTTATCCCTCAACTGTTTGATTCGCCGCTCCAACACTCGTACAGGACGCTCCTCGTACGAATGCTCATCCGCGATCTCGATTTCGTCGAACTGAAGTATGTGGCTCGGGTCGGCAACATACTTCCGCAACTGAGAGACATGAAACACATTATGAATTCGGCTCAACGCCGGAGGTAACGCCAATCGATAAGCTAACTCGCCTACTCGATCCAAAATTTCAAATGGTCCAATGAATCTCGGACTCAACTTCCCCCGTTTTCCGAAACGGAAAATACCTCGACTCGGGGGTACCTTGACCAAAACATGGTCACCCGTCTCGAACTCTAGTGGTCGACGACGATTATCTGCATATGATTTCTGTCGACTCTGAGCTGTCAACAAACGACTCTTGATCAAAGCTACCTTCTCTCGGGCGGCAATAAGCATATCGGGCTCGGTGCCGATTGATTCTGACAAGTCATCCCAACACAAAGGAGATCGACAAAGACGACCATACAAGGCCTCGTAAGGTGCCATTTTAATGGAGGCATGCCAACTATTATTATACGTGAACTCGATCAGTGGTAGTTGTGCTTCCCAATCGTCCTTCCAATCGAGGATGCATGCCCTCAACATGTCCTCTAATGTCTGAATAGTTCTCTCTGATTGTCCGACGGACTGAGGATGAAAGGCAGTACTGAGATTAAGCTGAGTTCCCATAGCACGATGAACTGATTTCCAAAAATGTGACACAAACCGTCCGTCACGATCGGAAACGATACTTTTAGGAGTACCGTGCAGTCTCACTATCTCTTTGATGAATAACTGGGCAAGTCTCTCGGGATCCCAAGTATCCTTAATCTCAAGAAAATGAGTTGATTTAGTTAAGCGGTCCACAATCACCCAGATTGTATTCATGCCACGACGACTCGTCGGCAAACTCGTGATGAAATTCATAGAAATGTCTTCCCACTTCCACTCTGGAATAGGGAGAGGTTTCAGCATACCCGCCGGTCGCTGATGTTCAATCTTGACTTGTTGGCAAGTTAAGCATCTCGAAACAAATTCCGCGACTTCTCGCTTCATATTACTCCACCAGTAATTTTGTTTCAAGTCCTTGTACATCTTGCTGGACCCCGGATGAACAGAATAAGGGGTAGCATGAGCTTCTCTCAAAATAGAGTTTTTTTTTTTCAACTCGCCATTCGCCGGTACACACATCCGATTCTTAAATCTCAAAAGTCCATCCTCGCGGATCACGAATCCAGGGGCTTTCCCCTGAGCCACATCTTCACGGATGCGCAACAATGAAGGGTCTGAACTCTGATTCTCTCTGATTACCTCCTCAAGTGACGATGAAATCTCTAACATACAAAGATGTCCCTGAACTCGCTGAAGCCAGACCTCGATCTCGGGTCTAAGGAATTCCTGCTGAAGCTCCTTCTGAACTGTTAAACGAGCAAGTATCTGCTCCTGAACGGACTTACGACTCAAGGCGTCGGCGACAACGTTCGCCTTGCCCAGGTGGTAAAGGATCTCGATATCAAAATCTTTGATTAGTTCCAACCACCGCCTCTGTCACATATTTAACTCCTTGTGAGTAAATATATCCTTCAACTCTTGTGATTGGTGAAGATATGACAGGTGATGCCATAAAGGCAACGACGCCAAATCCCCAACGCGAAAACCACGGCTGCTAGCTCCAGGTCGTGGGTTGGATAATTGACCAACTAATCCGAGGAAACATCGGATTTACTTAATATCTTTTGGAGGTTGCCAATCTCGGATAGTCTCCGTCTTCTGAGGGTCGACAAGAACTCTGTCATATGAAATTACATGTCCGAGAAAGTCACTTCGGACCTCCAGAACTCATATTTGGAAAACTTTCCATAAAGTTGCTCTCGTCTCAACACGTCGAGAACCTGATGAAGATGAACCTCGTATTCCTCTCGTCTACGAGAATAAATCAGAATGTCGTCGATGAAGAAACAACAAACTGATCCAAAAAGTCGATGAAAACCCGATTCATTAACTCCCTGAATACCGCAGGTGCAACAGTTAGCCCGAACGGCATAACTACGAATTCATAATGACCATAGCGTGTACGAAACGCTGTCCTCGCGATATCCGACTCTCGAATCCGCAACTGGTGATATCCAGATCTTAAGTCGATCCTGGAAAATACTGAGGCTCCCTGAAGTTGATCTAAAAGATCATCAATACGGGGTAAAGGATACTTATTCTTGATCGTCACCCGGTTCAATTCCCGGTAATCAATACACAAACGAAACGAACCATCCTTCTCCTTGACAGATCACACTGGTGCTCCTCACGGGGACGCAATCGGTCGAAGATGACCTTCCTCGAACTATTCCTCAAGTTGAATCTTCAACTCCTGCATTCTGGTCGGGGTCATCCGATACGGTGCCTTCGATAAATGGGACGTACCGGCTCCCACTCATTCCTGAATTCCCTTACTGTATGTGAAGGTAACTAGATAACTCGCCTGGAAATACATCGTCAATCGATGACAATGATACCATGAATGATTGAACATTTCGATTGCCCTAGAATGGTAAATCGATAAAAAGAGATACCAATAAAGATTGAACAACTCGATTGCTTTATAAAGGCCAATCGATGAAGATGATACAAGGAATGTTTGAATAACTCGATTGCCTTTGAAAGGCCAATCGATGAAAATGATACAATGAATGATTGAATAACTCGATTGCCCTAGAAAGGCCAATCGATGAGAATGATACAATGAATGATTGAATAGTTCGATTACGGAATTTCTCTGCTTTCGCCATAATAAAATTTCTACTGGAACAACGGGGATTACTTCCCTGAAGCATACATTCGACAACCAACGACGGAAAGATAGAGACCAAACGCTAACAAGCACTGAGGATAGTATTAAGACGGTTAAGCCAACTAATACCGAAAATTACATCGTCCTAAGATAAGTTCACCACGATTAGATCCATCAACCAATCGCGGTCATTAAGCTTAATTCGGTATGATTCCGAAAATTCTTCCATCGTCAGGTAGACCGATGGTATGAGGTCCACAAGCAATAGGACTATCCCAAAATAAGTTTATTCAAGCATGATTCGAAAATGAATGAATGCGGTGTACCAGAATCAAAAGGCACACACAAGTTGAAATAAAATTACGAGTATACTTGAAATCGTTCGGACCACCGGATCGTCGATCCTCCTCATCATATGAATCTGGGACTTGCCGGTCCCCGAACCGGACGCTCCCGTCTGATAAATACGAGCTCCAACTCTATTTGCTTCCATTGTCTTAAAAGATGATGACAACACAGTCTGATTCTGAACCGCTGGTTGCTTCGGGGCCTGAGATGCCGCCGGAGCCGACTTGGAGTCCCTTTGGCAAAAACGGGCCCTATGCCCAGCAATTCCACAGTTATGGCACGTGACAGTTCGCTTCGGACATTTGGTGCTGAAATGACCAAGATCCCCACAGTTATAACAGGTGATGGCCGAACTGGCCGCTCGGGAATGAGATCCCGCACGATTATGTGCCGTAGGAGGTCGCTCAGAAACGATAGGACTCACACGAGGCTTCTTGCAGGTTGACTGACCGCCTTCGGATAGATTACGCTTCGTTGATTTCCTGTTGACATATGCGGGTTCTTTGCCGGCCAATTTCCTTAGCGACTAGCTCAGACGGAGAGTTCTCTCGATTAATCCGGTCGAGTGGCGTAATGATGATTGAGCAAGCGCATGGGTCATCATGGCTCACATAAAAGTGAGTGTATCAACCCGAACATCTCCTGATCGAGCCGAGTCCTGGGCACGACTTCCCGGCCGAGTGATTATTTCTCGAGTTTCGGTCCGCACCGCGGCCTCTCCCGTGCATCTCGACAGCCTCTCTCCATACTGAAGTAGGAAGGTCGCATAATGATTATATTTCCCGCATGATTAGCACGTTATGATTATGTCATGAGATGATGAAAATGAGTATACATGCTCTAACTTAGTGATTATATGAATGATTTACTGAAGTTACGTGATTATCTGATGAAATTCTTGAAATAATTATCTTGAATAACTTAACAAGATTGATAATATGATCATCCAGATTCACAACTGAGTAATGAAATGAATTGAGTAATTAATGAGTTAACATGATCGTCCTGATTATTAACTGAGTAATGAAATGAATTAAGTGATTGATGAGTTAACATGATCATCCTAATCACAATGAATGATGATGTTTGAGGATTGTAAATTGATGAATGATGAATGAATGACTATTGCCAGAAATTATACCATGGCATTAGAAATCTTACGCTTTCTTGGCCCGATTGGCTCGGCATTTGCACAGGTCACACGTGACGCGAAAGTCCAATGATACTAGTCTGATGACGATTATTTCAAATGATACATGACTCGGAAGGTAGTATTCAAAACCACTCTCCGATACCAACTCTGTAACACCCCAAACTAGGCGGATATTACAGTGCCGTAGATCCCCAACTGGGACCCACCAGGCAAATAAAAATGAATGAATTACACAAGATAAATGTAGTACCGAACTACATTACAACAATAATTACTCCGATGAGGAGTTTAGTTACAACACACCAGGACAATACCGAATACTAGTGTATTTTATATGAAGATAAAATACACAACACTGAATGAAACGAAGTATTCAAATGAAAGTCTGCAGCGGAAAATAAAGGACAATAACATGAATAACTGAAAGATCGGGGACCCCTACTAGTATCACTAGGACTCCTCGACATCAACATGCTATTCCCGTGCATTTGCCTTGCCATGACCTGAAAAACAAAATCCCCAAACGGGGTCAGTTACAAAGAACAACAATCCTCAAGAGTTGAAAATACACAATCATGATTATATCTGAAGTTATGAAACATCCTGTCGAAACATACGCAATCAAACATGCTATATGAATCAACTATCAGTACGTCTCAAAGGAAATGGCGCCACACTACGCCCGGGATGGAAATGTGTCCGTGCACAAGCCACCAACGAGTATCGATCGAATACACGTGTGGTCTTGTACCTAATCAGTCTCACGAAACAATCAATCTCGTGTGCACACCCAATGTGAGGCCACCAACCAACACACGACTATAATATGCCCGACATGAAAACCCTACACATACCAACCGGCACGCCAGTATGACCCGGAATGCCACGATATAACAAAAGTGACATCGAAAATGAATAATGACTCACCGAGGTGGAATGGTAACGAAATAAATGACAGCTCAATGAAAAGATTGGAACCGCTGCTCCTTATGGTAAACGATTAATTGATAACAACAAGTTTTGATACGATTAATATAATGATGAATGAGTTATGATTATGAATGAACAACAACAAAAGGGATGAATATCCTTTTAACCGAGTAAGAATTTACTTACAAAATACCGATGAAGAAAGTCCTTCCACGAACAAATGTCCTAAATGAAGTGTCGGTCGCACGAACAACCTTAATTCAATACAATTACCGACAATCCGATCAATATACGAATTAAACACGAATATAACGAACTCAAAACGTCGATACGATTAAACTAAGTTCATTGGGGCATTAAATCGAATACGTTGTGGCCAAACTCCGATTGTTTACAACTAAACCTCAACAATACCAACCTCAAATCCCCAAGAAGTGTTTCAAACCAATAAAACATCTCCAATACGATCAATAATCCGATATGAATATCCAAAAACGTGATTATAACAACAATTAGTCGAAAATCTCCAATTCCAACTCGATATTCAAGGTGTTCTTGAATAATTCCTCAATAATCCAATGAATCCTTATACAAACTCATAATCATATACATATCCCTTCATATAACATGATTATAACATCCAAAACATCATATCTCAACACAAAATCGAAGTCCAAAGTGTTGAAGGAATTACCTCTTGAAGATTCAAGTACTTTAATCCGAAGAACACGCGTTAGATTGATTATCCGGGCTTCACTATCAAAAGGAGATGAAGAAAATCAAACACCCAAATGATTTGTGAAGGAAAAACCCTCCCTCAAGCTTTCTCTCTCGGGTGAAGGTGAAGAAAAGGAAGAAAAATGGGTGAAATGTCAAAAATGAATTTATAGGGTTGACTACCTGCCGGACACGGCCCGTGCCGATCGGCACGGTCGTGTCGCATACCGGCCGATACCGGCCGACAGGACTCGACCGTGTCCTGCTTGACACGGTCGCGCGCGCGAGGGCCTTCCGATAGTGACCCGTCCGACGGCGACTCGGATGACTCGACCGTGTCTGGGACACGGCCGGGCGTGGCCGCGCCGGTTCTCGCTTAACCGAAGAGTCCGACTGCCGTGCTGCAGGCGACACGATCGGGTCCCGAGGCGAGACTTCGGCATTTTCCGACGAGTGCGGCACGGGCCGTGTCGGACGACACGGCCGAGTTCGTTCGGCAGTGATCGGCCAATACTGAAAAATGAGCGGTTGAGCTAAAACGACCATAACTCTCTCGTCCGTACTCCGATTGACTCACCGTTTGAACCATTGGAAAGCTAACTCGATGCTCTATAATATTGCAAAGATTTAGAATTTTTGGAGTTACCAAAAATTAATGGTGATCTAACAAAGTCGAACTCATATGAGGAAAGTTGAAACAATGAACAATAACGATACACCACTCGAAGTTTTTCCGAACGGTGAACACGGTGAATGAATATGATTGGTGAATGATTATAATTGAGTGAATATACACTAAGTGACAATTACAGACTGATAATTACTGAATGAAAATGAATGAATTACAACCGGGTATTACAAATGCAAGTTTTCTTCCCTTACTGAATGAAAGGGCACACCATGAACTTTGTATTTTACTTCTTATTTATTTTCCAAGTGACATGTGTATGATTCTTTGTGTGTGTGACTTATATGAATTATTCATGGTTCTAATCCTTTGTGAATGTAGGGAGTACAAATATGTGTGATTATTTTTCCTTGAACTTTGTGTTCTTTGACGTTTTTTGTGCTGGCTGCAGTGTTGTGGCTCGGTCGACCGACCTTTTGTTTTTTACAACTTTCATGTGTTGGTGGTTTTTTGTAAACCTCCGCTCCTTTTCAGGTGGAGCAACATGCTTAGTGCGTCGCGCTTGAGGTGCAGTGGTGTCCCCTCAAATCTATGTGTTGCTTATATTGTATATTTCCCTCAGTGCGTTTGTGCTTTTGAAAATATTTTAGTATTTGTGTGCTTTGTGCAATTTTAGCTTTCTTTGTGTCTTTGGATAAAATATTATTTCTGTGTTAACTGTGTGTTTGAGTACGGATGGTCACATACGGCGATGATGACCCCTTACATAATATTTAAAATGACCCGAGAATTCACTTTGGACCAAGGTGGAGATGTTGTATATTGGCCCAAAAGAGCTTTAATGTGATGAGCCAACATGACATTATTTGGAGCCCAACCCTACCTTATAAAACAAAACCCTAGCCTCCTACTCCCTGTGAAGCGATCTCTCTCTATCTCGCCCGTTCTCTTCTGTGCAAGTCGATATCCTCTCCTCTTTTCTCTCAACCGGTCGGTAACCTTCGTTCCGACCTTTACTCGATGAAGTTTCAGTTCTGCCCTATATATATACCATACTTATTTAGAGTGAAGGGATGGGAGAAAAGCGAAAGAGAGAGAGAGAGAGCAGATCTGATTTGAGCTTCTTCGTGATATTAAGTGCTAGTGTTTGGGCTTTTCTGAGGCTGTTCTTGCTCGTTCTTTGTTGGCTTTTGTGCGAATGGATTCATGGCTGTAATAGCTTGGTGGTACCGGATTTCAGATAGTTGTGATTGAGCTACGGAATCGAGGCAGCCGGAGTCGGGATCATAGGGCCGTTGGTCTACGGGTTCTTTGTGGTTCTCGGTGTTCCATATGAGGGTTCGGTTCTGAGGGGACTGAGCCGCATCACATTTCAGCCTTATGCTATATTTCAGATCTTAGTGATCCGCCTGGTTTGGTTATTTTAATCATAGTCTATATTTCCGATTCTGTTTATTTTTCGTTTTGTTGTGTTTCTTTGCTGCGTGTTTTATTTTCTCCCTTCTTTGTATGACAGATTTCTGCTGCGGGTTTAATCTGAGGGAGAAGGCTGCTGCTTATAATTTAAATTAATCTGGGTGATTAATCCATTTACTTGTTAATTAGTTAGTTCATTATATTAGTTGTAATTTGTTTGCAAGTTTAGTGATTAGTTCTGGCTTTCGCCGTCACTTGTAACTCAGACGGATACCCAACAAAGATGTCACAGAATTTCGCTGACATTGGATACAAGATAAGGAATGATCAATAATATAGGTAATGAGAAAAAAAAATGCCATAAGCAAAAAAAAAAGGAATCAATTAGGATGAGTTTTGGATTTGAATGAACAATGTCTCACAAGACGTATAGTATCTACCAGGGGAATGAGAATTTACCCTATTAAAATAACAATAATATATGATTAGTAAGCCCCTACTAATGTTGTTAAAATAAGAATCCCCTAAAATTTATAGCATACTACAAGACTTTAATATAAGGTTCCCTAAGAAGAAATGATGCGAAACAAAAACAGTATATGTGACATATGAATGAAAGACAAATTTGGGAACATTAGAATATAATAACCCTTGCATCACCATAATTTAAGTGCTACGAGTTGAAATATTCCACGCACAGCTCAATATTAACAGTCATTGTTCATATTTATGGAATAATAGAGACAAGTGAGGAATCTACACAAAGTATAAGAAACAGAAGTGCTTTTCGAGCAAGAGAAACCTGAGCACAAAAGGAAGAGAATGGTAAGAACCAATAGGTGATTAAAATTTCATGATAAGCTATCACCTAATATAATAGTCGAACTCTTGAGTCAGAAGAGCCGGTCCAGATTAGGACTTTCCTTACTTGATGGAAGAAACTTGTAAGAATGTTCAATAGAATAAGATTGTAAATTATACGCCTGTTTGCAAGGATTAAACAAAATCATATAATGTTAGTAGTTTGATCGAACCTAAGGAAATAAAGAAAAGAATTATGACACATAATGACGTGAGGAGCATTAAGAGGATACGTCTCGCTACTAAATAACATTAAAAAAAATAGTAAAAGAGTTACATGTAGCACCTAAATGTTGGTGAATGATCAGATATGCCTTAGAATACAAACCTTAAGAGGAGAGATCATGATCAGGATTCACGTTGCTCATTTTTTTTTCGCACACCCATGAGGCACAAAGATACACCTATAATTAAGAAGAAGGATATAAGTAAATAAGAAAAACAGCAAATAAGAAAAATAGAAAATATATAATTTCTTCATAATGATGTTTAGCCTGTCTGCAAGTTAAGGCCATGGATAAAAATATACAGGAACAACGCACCCGTTGTAGGCTGCATAGAGGGAATCAACAATGTTTAATATGTTACCTATGATGACAATGTTGAAATTCCCTTATGGTGAGAATGTGAATTTCCACTTCACATGGGTGAGGTTGGAAAATAAAGATGTTATGATTAGAGACAATCCAAGAAACGACCAAGATGAATGAACAAATTAAGATGGGAGTTAAGAAATTATAAGAGAGGTAAACAAAAAACATCTATATAAGTAAATGCCAATTAGAATTCAATTTAAGTTATGGGCCAAGTTTCCCACAAGGTGACTTTTTCCATATATCTTTACATTCGTCACAAAACGAAAAAAGTCTGCTGACTTCGATATTTACGAACTTATGAGATCCTAAAACTCTACGACTTAGTTTCTTAAAAGTTGGCTTTTCTACCATGACTCGAAAATATCCTTTCAAGTGTCATAAGGAAAGAAATATAATCATGTGGTATAAAAGAGATGTGAACCATTAGAACGAATTGTTCGTAATACAGTTAAGAGTTTCAAATAAATCATCAGATATTTTAAGGATAGGATATGGAGAAACTAAGGAATGAAATGATATTTTTAGAAGATGTCTCAGATATTTTTGAAAGTATAAGAAAGCCCAATTATTTTTGTCTCAGATATTTTTGAAAGCTTCTCCATGCATGGATGTAATTCATCCACGACACCCTTCTGTTGGGAAAAATTACACTTCTTTAGAAAATAGTGTCAAAATAAATGACACTTGCACAGCGGAATTAGGATAAATATTTTCCAACTAGCTGGATTTTAAAAAAATAGGATATTTGAAAATTAAACAAGACACAAGAATTTTACGTGAAAAACCCAAATTAGGAAAAACCATGGGAGGACTTTAGTCCGAAAAACTTCTACTATGACTATAGTAGGCTTACAGAATTCTCCCTAAATAAATTAGGGGATACACAATCTCTCAAGAGGATATCTCTCGATATACAAATATCTCAAGTGTTTAACTCAAAATGACTAAGAAAAATAAGAACACACTCTTTTGAGGAGATAGAAAAATTGTAATATCCATACTTTCTGTTTTTAGTAGTTTCTATTTTTGGGCGCATGTTTATTTGAATGACTTACTTGTAACCATTTCGACGTTTTGAATCTATTTTGTTCTTCGTATTTTTCTATTTGGACGAGTTTCGGAGATGTTTTTACGTAACATGCTTTACGTTATGATCTTGTCGCATGTACGTTCGATTCTCGTAAGACTCATTCGATTTCATTATTTCTTTGTTCCATGAGTCCATATGGTTGAGTTATTCTTGTTGTGATTTTCGGTTTAATAATCCGACGTCGTATCGTGATTTTCAGACGTTTGGGCCGTTTTGTAATTTCCTAAAGTTTGAGGAAAGTTACTTCCGTCGCCGAATTCCGAACCTGCGGGTAGTCGGAATTGTGTTTCCTTTTAGCGCTTAGATTCGTCGTCGCGAATACTTCGTAAATATGTCCTTGAATCCCACCTTTTGTTGCGTTTCGAGTTCGTGCCTTTCCGAGCAGCAAACTGCACTCAGCAGTACTGGACTGCTACATAAATAGCGTACACTATTTATGACTGCTTACGTACGCTATCTGTATCACTCCCAAAATTTACCGGGGTATTACAGTGCCGTGAATCCCGTATGAGACCCACAAGGCTATTTTAGGAAATTGATATTTTAAATAAGACATTATAAAATGGGTGAGTTCACGGTTACATAATATGAAACGGGATGTCTTGAAAGAAAACATAATTCGAACACGATTATTGCATAAATAGATCTTTCGGAAATTTAATTAAAACATGTAGTAGCATAACTTTATTCCAACACTTGTTCAAGCCTGACCGGAACCCTCGAGAATGTCCTGCACATATTCAACAAATTTACCTCACACGACGAATCGTGCCAGACAAACCGGGATCAGATAATGATAATCAATAACAGCATTTCACAACAAAATTCACGATTCGCTAACACCGTACCAGATAATATATAGATGATAATTCACGGTATAGCCGATGTTGTCTTTCTCTTTTAGCACATAAATCTCAAGGTCACAACCAAGGGTCACGGAAATATCTGTAATACCCGGTTGTAATTCATTCATTATCATTCAGTAATTATCAGTAAGTAATTTTCACTCATTAATAATCACTCATCATTCATGATTCATTCATTTGTGTTCATCGTTGGCATTTTGTAACCGTGCATCAGTTGCCGATCGTCATTCATCTCCGTTTGTGGATCGAGACGAGAGTATCATCATTATCATCATGAATGGTAGTCTTATGATGGAAGTATCATCTATCGCGTGTTATTGGACTTAATTACATTCATACGAGTATTGTATGTCGGATCATTCACCGTCTGTAGCGAGTAAACGGAGTTGTCACATTTTCGTCATTTCCAGAAATGAGTTATGTCCGTAACAAATCATACATTACGGCCGTAACATGCATTCGTTGGCTTAAGGTTGTTTTGGCCGAACACGAGATACAGCCATAAGATAGGCAGGCTACGGCCTAAGACGTGTTCGTGGTTTGCAGGAAATGTCGGACGAGGAGGGGTTACGGTCGTAAGGGTTGCGGCATATGGCCGTAAGTTGAGGTAGGTACGGCCGTAAGGCTTGGCCGGTTATGGCCGTACGTGTCGAGCAGGGTGCCCAGGCAGTTTCGACGAAGGCTTCATATGCCCGTAAGTTTGGCTGGTTACGGCCGTATCGGTCGAGTTACGCCCGTAAGACAGGTGCGGGTACGGCCGTATGGCTGTCGGCAGATTCTGGATGAAGCCGAGTTACGGCCATACGAG
Source organism: Orobanche coerulescens (assembly GCA_033398695.1). Lineage (NCBI taxonomy): Eukaryota > Viridiplantae > Streptophyta > Magnoliopsida > Lamiales > Orobanchaceae > Orobanche > Orobanche coerulescens. Next base: position 92,457,165 of record CM065814.1, read on the forward strand.
ATGGCTGGTTACGGCCGTAAGGCCATTGACCTGGGATGTTACGGCCGTAAGTAGGCCGAGTTCCGGCTGTAACGTTCGGAAGTTTATAAGGACCTGGACGGGTTTCTGAGGTCATTTTCTCTTATTTTCTTCACCTTGTCCGAGAGAGAGAGCTTGAGGAAGAGATTTTTCTTCATCTATCACTTGAGTACTCGGTTTTCATCATCTTCATTCGGTTGTGAAGCTTGGTAGTCGATCTAACACGTGTTCATCGGATCAAAGTATTTGGATCTTCAAAGGTAATATTCTTCAACATCTTGGATTTCGATCATGTGTTGAGATATGATGTTTTGGACGTTATAATCATGTTGTATGAAGAGATATACGTATGATATTGAGTGTGTTTGAATATTCATTGGATTATTGAAGGGTTATTCAAGAACACTTGGAATATTGAGTTGGATTTGGGGGGTTTTCGATTAGTTGTTGTTGTAATCACGGATTTGGATATTCATATTGGATTTTTGATTGTATTGAAGATATCTTGTCAGTTTGAAACACTCCTTGGGGATTTGATAGTGGTATAATTGAGGATTGATTGTAAACAATCGAAGATTGGTTACAACATGTTTGATATAATGCCCCAATGAACTTGGTTTAGTCGTATCGACGTTTTGAGTTAGTTATCATCGTGTTTGATTCGTATGTTGAACGGATTGTTGGTAATTGTGTTATTCAAGGCTGTTCGAGTGACCGACATCTCATTTAGGATGTTTGTTCGTGGAAGGACATTTGTCATCGGTGTTGTGTAAGTTAATTCTTACTCGGTTAAAAGGATATTCATTCCTTTTGTTGTTGTTCATTCATAATCATAACTCATTCATAATTGTATTAACCGTATTGAGACTTGTAATTGTCGAATAATCACTTCATTCACGAGGAACGACGGTTCCAATCATTTCATTGAGCTATCATTCACTTCACTATTATTTTCATCTCGGTGAGTCATTCTTGACTTTGTAGGATTATTATTCATTGATATTCATTATGGTCATTCTCGTTCATATGATCTTATGGGTTCATATTGCGTGGCCGGGTGCGGATGTGTGGAATTTTTAGTCGCACACATGATAGTCATGTATTGGGTTCACCGATACATTGGACTGTGTACACGGTAACGTTTACCTCCGTGAGACTAATTAGGTACAAGGACTGGTGTGTCCGGGCACTCATCTTGTACACTTGCACAGAACATTACGGGCGTACTATGATGCTCCTCTTCAGCTTTAATTCATAAATAAAGGATATTTCATAACTAAAGATATATCATGATTGTGTATATTCAACCCTTGAGGATTGTTGTTATGTGTAACTGACCCCGTTGGGGGATATTGTTTTCAGGTCACGGCAAGGCAAAAGCACGGGAATAGAACGTTGACGGCGAGGAGTCCCAGTGATACTAGTAGGGGGCCCCAATCCTTTCAAGTCATTCGTCATTTATTTTCCACTACAGTTTTCAATTTGGATACTCCGTTTCATTCAGTGTTGTGTATTTTATCTTCATATAAAATATATATGTATTCGGTATTATCTTGGGTGTGTTGAAATGAAACTCCTCGTTGGAGTAATTGATGATATAATGTGGTTCGGTACTACAATTATATTATTTAATTCATTAATTTTCATTCGCCTGGTGGGTCCCAGTCGGGGGTCCACGGCACTGTAATAACCGCCAAGTTTGGGGTGTTACAGAGTTGGTATCGGAGCGTGGTTTTTGAATACTACCTTCCGAGTCATGTCTCATTTGGAATCATCGTCATCAGACTAGTATCATTGGACTTTCGCGTCACGTGTGACCTGTGCAAATACTGATCCCATCAGACCGAAAGAACTGTAAGACTTCTAACACCATGGTATAATTTCTGGCAATAATCATTCATTCATAATTCATCAGTTAGCAATCCTCAAACATCATTTTCATTTTAATCATGTTGATCATGTTAACTCATTAATCACTCAATTCATTTCATGTTGTTGATCTTGAGGATCATATCATTAATCTTGTTAACTTGTTCAAGATACTTCAGGGAGCTTCAGTATTTTTTCCAAGATCGACTTAAGATCTGGATATCACCAGTTGCAAATTCGAGAGTCGGATATCGCGAGGACGGCGTTTTGAATACGCTGTGGTCATTATGAGTTCGTGGAGTTAATTAATGCACTAATGCACCTGCGCTATTCATGGAGTTAATGAATCAGGTTTTCATCGACTTTTTGGATCAGTTTGTGGTTGTCTTCATTGATGACACTTTAATTTATTCTCGTGACCGAGAGGAGCACGAGTTTCACCTTCATCAGGTGCTCGACGTGTTGAGACGAGAGCAACTTTATGGAAAGTTTTCCAAATGTGAGTTCTGGATGTCCGAAGTGACGTTTCTCGGGCATGCGAAACAAAAACAGTATATGTGACATATGAATGAAATACAAATTTGGGAACATTAGAATAAGATAACCCTTGCATCACCATAATTTAAGTGCTACTAGTTGAAACATTCCACGCATAGCTCAATATTAAAAGTCATTGTTCGTATTTTTGGAATCATAGAGACAAGTGAGGAATCTACACAAAGTATAAGAAAGTGCTTTTCCAGCAAGAGAAAACTGAGCACAAAAGGAAGGGAATGGTAAGAACCAATAGGTGATTAAAATTTCATGATCAGCTATCACCTAATATAATAGTCGAACTCTTGAGTCAGAAGAGCCGATCCAGATTAGGACTTTCCTTACTCGATGGAAGAAACTTGTAAGAATGTTCAATAGAATAAGATTGTAAATTATACGCCTGTTTGTAAGGATTAAACGAAAGCATATAATGTTAGTAGTTTGATCGAACCTAAGGAAATAGAGAAAAGAATTATGACACATAATGACGTGAGGAGCATTAAGAGGATACGTCTCGCTACTAAATAACATTAAAAAAAAAAGTAAAAGATTTACATGTAGCACCTAAATGTTGGTGAATGATCAGATATGCCTTAGAATACAAACCTTAAGAGGAGAGATCATGATCAGGATTCACGTTGCTCATTTTTTTTTTCGCACACCCATGAGGCACAAAGATACACCTATAATTAAGAAGAAGGATATAAGTAAATAAGAAAAATAGCAAATAAGAAAAACAGAAAATATATAATTTCTTCATAATGATGTTTAGCCTATCTGCAAGTTAAGACCATGGATAAAAATATACAGGAACAACGCACCAGTTGTAGGCTGCATAGAGGGAATCAGGAATGTTTAATATGTTACATAGATGTTACCTATGATGACAATGTTGAAATTCCCTTATGGCGAGAATGTGAATTTCCACTTCACATGGGTGAGGTTGGAAAATAAAGATGTTATGATTAGAGACAATCCAAGAAACAGCCAAGATGAATGAACAAATTAAGATGGGAGTTAAGAAATTATAAGAGAGGTAAACAAAAAAATCTATATAGGTAAATGCCAATTAGAATTCAATTTAAGTTATGGGCCAAGTTTCCCAAAAGGTGACTTTTCCCATATATCTTTACATTCGTCACAAAACGAAAAAAGTCTGCCGACTTCGATATTTACGATCTTATGAGATCCTAAAACTCTACGACTTAGTTTTTTAAAAGTTGGATTTGCTACCATGACTCGAAAATATCCTTTCAAGTGTCATAAGGAAAGAAATATAATTATGTGGTATAAAAGAGATGTGAACCATTAGAACGAATTGTTCGTAATACAGTTAAGAGTTTCAAATAAATCATCAGATATTTTAAGGATCGGGTATGGAGAAACTAAGGAATGAAATAATATTTTTTGTAGATGTCTCAGATATTTTTGAAAGCATAAGGAAGCCCAATTATTTTTGTCTGAGATATTTTTGAAAGCCTCTCCATGCATGGATGTAATTCATCTATGACACCCTTCTGTTGGGAAAAATTGTAATATCCGCAATTTCGGATTTCCGGAAATTTTCTTTTTTCGGCGTAAGTCCGTTTTGACGACTCTCTCATGACCGTTTCGTCATTTCGAGAATGATTAATTCTGCACTTTTTGTCATCCGAGTTCGTTTCGGTATCGTTTTGCTGAGTTCCGAGCTTTTTAGCGACTTTTCCGCACTTGAGTTCGATTCTTGCGAATCTCGTCCGAAACTGTTGTTTCGAGTTTCTCGTAAGTTCATTTAATGTTATTATTCATGTTGCGAGCTTTGGTTTGGTGTTTCGATTGCGTATCGTGATTTTCGGACGTTTTGGGCCATTTTCGTAATTTCCCAAAGTTTTGGGTAATTACTTCCGTTGTCAAATTCCGAGCCTTCGGGTGGTCGGAATTATGTGTTCTCTTAGCTCTTAGATTCGTCTTTGCGAGTACGTCGTAACCGTTTCATCGATTCATATTCAGGTTCGGGTTTCAGGGTCGTTCGGGCCGTCGGAGTTGGCCCCGACCGAGTCATGGCCGGCAATGGGCCAGCCAAGCCGGCCGAGTCACGGCCGGTAGTGCTCGCCAGCCTGGCCGCCGAGCAGCCGTGGGGCCGCGGCACATGCCGGCAGGGCCGCGGCACACTCTGTGGCATTTTTCGGCCAAACCGACTGTACCGGGTGCCGCGGCACACGCCGGCCGGGCCGCGGCACACTGCCGACCACTGGGAGCCATTTTTGGGCCTGTGCCGCGGCACACTTCGGCTGGGCCGCGGCACACTGTGTCAGCCTATTTAAGGCCCAACAGTCGTTTTTTTCGCCATTTTTCTCCTTCTTCCCCTTCTCTTCCGCGGCTGGAGTTGTTCTTATCATGGAGAGATGTTGTTGGTCAACAAATACATGAAGTTTTGGAGTTCATATCATCAATCATCCATCCTATAACATCCTTTGATCGAGCGAATCAGGTCACATTTTGTAGAAATCTAATTTTGGGGATTTTGGGTATTTTGTTCGATTTCGTCCGTTTAATCCGATTTAACTTAGGATTGTGATGGATTGATGATTATTTAGATGTATTGTATCATTTCCCTTGTTATTCCATGGTTGGATCATATCGATTCGTTGTTTTGGTCGAGTTCTTGATCGACGCCTTGAAGGTGTCCAGTAAAATGTCATAGAGGGGTTTTCGGGCGTTCTTCGATTATTCTTCCTCGTATGATCGATGATTTATTGATTATATGTTGTTAGGGTCGAATTCTAGTGAAGAACTCGAGTCAAGACCCTTCCGTTCGTTGTCTTCTTCGGGGACCGAGCTTCCCGGTCGAACCGTGTTCTTCGGAGCGTTTGGTAGCGGTTAGTTGTAACACCCCCAATCCGCTCAGGGATATTACACGCCGTAGACCCTCTCCTCGAGGATCTACCAGGCTGATAACTAAAATTAAACATCTAGACATCGCCTTTTAGGCTAAAATGACACAGTAGACCGATTTGGTCTTTCAATAATAACATACAACTCAATTCCAAACACATACCCACGCAGGGGTCAAAATACAATAAACTCCCGTACAACGGGGAAATGATACTGCAGCGGAAAAGAAAATACAACTAGACCAGTTGTAATACCCGGTTGTAATTCATTCATTTTCATTTAGTAATTATCAGTCAGTAATTGTCACTCAGTGTATTTTCACTCAATTATAATCATTCATCAATCATGTTCATTCACCGTGTTCACCGTTCGTATAAACTTCGAGTTGAGTATCGTTATTGTTCATCGTTTCAACTTTCCTCATATGAGTTCGACTTCGTTAGATCACCATTAATTTTTGGTAACTCCAAAAATTCTAAATCTTTGCAATATTATAGAGCATCGAGTTAGCTTTCCAATGGTTCAAACGGTGAGTCAATCGGAGTCGAGAGAGAGTTATGGTCGTTTCGATTTTGGCGATCACCGCCGACCGAACTCGGCCGTGTCGTCCGACACGGCCCGTGCATTTCGTCCGGAAAATGCGAAGTTTACGCCGACCAGGCTCGGCCGTGTCGTCCGACACGGCCCGTGCCGTACTCTTCCGGATAAGCTGGAACGATCGCCGACACGCCCCGACCGTGTCCCGGGACACGGCCGAGTCATGCCGAAGTCATTGTCGGGCGGGTCGCTTCGGTAGGCCCTCGTAGCTGCGACCGTGTCAATCCGGACACGGTCGAGTCACTGTCGGCCAATCGGCCGGCCGTGCGACACGACCGTGCCGATCGGCACGGCCGTGTGTCCTGACAGCCAACCCCTATAAATTCATTTTTTCATCATTTCACCATTTTACGCATTTTCTTCACCTTCAACCGAGAGTTAAGGCTTGAGGGAGGGTTTTTCCTTCACAAATCATTTGGGTGTTTGATTTTCTTCATCTCCTTTCGATCGTGAAGCCGGATAATCAATCTAACGCGTATTCTTGGATTGAAGCACTTGGATCATCAAGAGGTAATTCCTTCAACACTTTGGACTACGATTTTGTGTTGAAATAGGATGGTTTGGACGTTATAATCATGATATATGAAGGGATATGTATATGATTATGAGTTTGTATAAGGATTCATTGGATTATTGAGGGATTATTCAAGAACACTTTGGAAATCGAGTTGGAATTGGGGATTTTCAACTAATTGTTGTTATAATCACGTTTTCGGATAATCATAACGGATTATTGATCGTATTGGAGATGTTTTGTTGATTTGAAACACTTCTTGGGGATTTGAAGTTGATATTATTGAGGTTTAGTTGTATACAATCAAAGTTGGCCTCAAAGTGTTCGATATAATGCCCCGATGAACTTGGTTTAATCGTATCGACGTCTTGAGTTCGTTTTATTCGTGTTTAATTCGTTATTAATCGGATTGTTGGTAATTGTAATGAATTAAGGTTGTTCGGCGACCGGTATCTTGGTTAGGGCGTTGTTCGTGGACGGACATTCTTCATTGTTGTTGTGTAAGTTAAATCTTACTCGGTTAAAAGGATACTCATTCCTTTCGTTGTTGATTGTTCATAATCATAATTCATTCATCATAATTATAATCATTTTGAGATTTGTAATTGTCGAATAATAATTTCATTCACGAGGACCGACGGTTCCAAATCATTTCATTGGATTATCAATCACGTCACTATTACTTTCATAACGGTGAGTCATTTTATCCTTGTCTAATTAATTATTCATTGGCGTTCATTATGGTCATTCTCGTTCATGTGACCTTCTCGGGTTCATATTGCGTGGCCGGGTGTGTCTGTGTGGAATTTTTAGTCGGGCACTCGCTGGGGATGGTATTGGGTTCACCGATTCATTAGCCCGTTCACACGATTCTTAGTGTCTCGTGAGTCTAATTAGGTACACGGACGGGTGTTGGTCACTTGCACAGAACATGACGGGCGTACTATGGTACTCCTCTTGGCGTAATTCATAATTAAAAATGTTTCATAACTTGATTAATTCATGATTGTGTAATTTCAACCCTTGAGGATTGTTGTTACGTATGGCGACCGTTGGGGATTTTGTTTTCGTGTCACGGCAAGGCAAAGGCATGGGAAGAGCATGTTGACGGCGACGAGTCCAGTGATACTAGTAGGGGCCCCAATCATTTCGTTTGTTTGATCGAGTCACTATTTCATCATTTGTATTTTCCACGCAAAATTCCGTTTGAAATGTTTATTTATTCGAGGTGGTGTATTTTATCTTCACATAAAATACACTAGTATTCAGTATTGTCTGGTGTGTTGTACTTAAACTCCTCATCGGAGTATTTGGTAATATAATGTGGTTCGGTACTACATTTATCTTGTGTAATTTATTCATTTTCAATTGCTGGTGGGTCCCGATCGGGATCTACAGACCGTAATATCCGCCTAGTTTGGGGTGTTACAGAGTTGGTATCGGAGCGTGGTTTTGAATACTACCCTCCAAGTCATGTCTCGTTTGAAATCATCGTCATCGGACTAGTATCATTGGACTTTCGCGTCACGTGTGACTGTGCAAATGCCGAGCCAATCGGACCAAGAATCGTAAGATTTCTAATGCCATGGTATAATTTACGGCATTAATCATTCATTCATAATTCATCGATTAACAATCCTCAATCATCATTGTCACTTTGATCGAGCAGTCGAGTTGACTCATTAATCACTCAATTCATTTCATTATTCGATTGTTGATTTGAAAGATCAAATCATTAATCTTGTTAACTCATTCAAGATAATCATTTCAAGAACTTCATCGAGATAATCATGTCACGTCGCTTAATCATTCATGTATTATTTGTATTGGAGCGTGTATGCTCATTTTCATCATTTCATAATATAATCATAACATGATATTCATGCGGGAAATATAATCATCATGTGACTTTCCTACTTGATGGAAAGAGCCGGCAGAGGACGAGGAGGACGAGGCCGTGGAGCGGGCGGAATCCAGAGAACTCGTGCGAATACACGTGCAAATGCGAAATAATGCTAATTCATCTAGTAGCGACGCCGCTACTCATTCACCGACGTGATCGTTCTCTATCGTGGAGTCGTACTAGGGACACCGCTCGGTCGAGAAGGTGTTCGGATCGATCCACTCGCCTTTATGCAGGCATGATGGCCCAGATGACTCGAGATGACACAACTAATGGAGACGATGCATAACTCCACTACTCAAAATCAACAGCTCCTCCGCCGCCACCTCCGAGGCAAGAGAGGAATGTGAGCAATATCATCGGCGACATCTCTCGCGCAGGCCACCGACTTTCGAGGGCCTGCCTCGAGCCGGCAGATATTATTCATTGGCTCGAACATTTCGAGAAGTTGTTTGCTATGGTGGAGTGTCCGAAGGACACAAAGTTTCTGTGCCTTACTACCCAGGTAAGAGCGCACATTCTTGGTGGTTATCGTTGAAGCCCACCGAAGGATCTTGTACTTGGGATCGATTCAAGACTCTCATGATGGAGAGGTACTATCCGGCCCCACTCGGGAGGCCAAGTTGTCGGAATTACTCACTCCCGACCTTTCGGCGGATAATGATGTTCTCGCCATTGCCGAAAAATTTCAGAACTTCTTCCGTCGCCTCATCTATCATTCACTCGAAGCGGACAAGATCAAGTATTTCACAAGAGGTGAAACCCCGTATGAGACTTGATTACTTAATCATAATTGCACCTCGTTGGCGAATTCATCGAGAAAGCTCTCACCTATGAGCTTATTGCTAAAGAGATTGCTAAGCGGCAACCTTCGTCTCGCTAGCAAGAAATCGAAGAATCGAAATCGATCGAAGGCGGTCGGACAACTTTCAAGAAACCCCGCGGGCTCCGCTTTTACGAACGACCTCTGTGTCGTCTAAACCCGCGGAATCACGGTCTCGGCGGCCCGCCATCACCGTTATAAGCGTGGGGAACTTGGTCACCTCGGTACCAAGTGTCCGAGACAGACGATCACGTGTCATAATTGTGGGATTGCCGGGCATAAGGCCCGTTTTGCCGTAGGGACTCCAAACCTACTCGGGCGTCATCTCGGGCCCCAGCAGTCGGCCGTTCGAATCGAGGCCACTCAATCGGCGTCGTTTAAAGCAGCGAGAGCGACTAAAGGTGGAGCCTATAGTCGGCGAGATGGGAGCGTCCGGTCTGGGACTAGCAAACCCGGATTTATGAGATGAAGAAGGCAGTGATCCGAGGCCCAAATGATCTCGGTACACTCGATATTCTATCTCAACTCGTGTGTACCCTTTTTGATCTTGGTGCATCGCATTCATTCATTTCGAATCATGTTTGAGTAGACTACGTGCAGGTAGTGCTACTAGTTGTGAGCCTTATGTCATTGGTCTACCCGATGGTAGGCGAATCATCGAAATCGTGAGATTGAGTTGTCTATTCGATTTCATGGTCGTGTATGGCGTGAACCTTATCGTCGTAGATTTGCGAGAGACGACGTCATCTTGGGTATTGATTGGATGGATCATCATGATGCCATCATTAGTATCCGTAAGCGTATGATTACTATCATTTGAACGATGGGGTTGAATGTGTATTTCGGGGAGGTAATCCCTACATTGCTCGTAAGGTCATTAATTTGATGAAAGCGGTCGATTACTCGGTCGGGGATGTGTCGGTTATTGGTGCTATATGACCAAAGCGAGGAATCATCGATAATGTTGTCGGATATTCGGTAGTAAGGGAATATGCCGATGTATTTCAGACGAGTTACGGTTTGCCTCCACAGAGAGATGTGGAATTCACGATTGAGTTGGAGCACAGTACGTCCCGATATCGAAGGCACCGTGCGAATGGCCCCGATCAAATGCGAGAGTTGAAGAGTCAACTTGAGGAATTGTTCGAGAAAGGTTATATCCGACCGAGTGCGTCCCCGTGGGGAGCACCGATCTTTGTTCGTCAAAAGAAGGATGGTTCTTTTCGCTTGTGTATCGATTATCGGGAGTTGAATAAGGTGACAATCAAGAATAAGTATCCTTTACCCGTATCGATGACCTTTTGGATCAACTTCAGGAGCTTGAGTATTTTCCAAGATCGACTTAAGATCTGGATATCATCGATTCGGATTCGAGAGTCGGATATCGCTGGGGCGGCGTTCGAACACGTTATGGTCATTATGAGTTTGTGGTTATGCCGTTCGGATTGACTAATGCACTGCGGTATTCATGGAGTTAATGAATCGGGTCTTCATCGACTTTACGGATCGGTTTGTTGTTGTCTTCATCGATGACATTTTGATTTATTCGTGGCCGAGAGGAACACGAGTTTCACCTTCATCAAGTGCTCGACGTGTTGAGACGAGAACAACTTTATGGGAAGTTTTCCAAATGTGAGTTACGGATGTCCGAGTGACGTTTCTCGGACATGTAATTTCATCGGATGGAGTGCGTGTTGATCCTCGAGAAGACGGAGGCTATCGAATTGGTTACCTCAGAAGAATGTTAAGGAAATCCGAAGCTTTCTCGGATTAGCCGGTTATTATCGGAGGTTTGTGGAAGGATTTTCCAAAATTGCTCAACCATTGGCGAACCTTTTGCGGAAGGATAAGAAATACACGTGGTCGACGCGTGTCGTGAGTTTTGAAGAACTCAAGAGCCGGTTAATGTCGGCTTTGTACTTTCCTTGCCGCGAGGGACGGAGGGATTTGTGGTTTATAGTGATGCGTCGGACGGGGTCTCGGATGCGTACTCATGCGAAGCAGGAAGGTTATTGCCTATGCTTCACGGCGTTGAGAACTTACGAGGTTAATTATCCGACACACGACCTTGAGCTAGCAGCCGTGGTGTTCGCTTTGAAGATTTGGCGTCATTACCTTTATGGCGTCACTTGTCAGATATTCACCGATCATAAAAGTTTAAAGTATATATTTACTCGAAGGAATTAAATATGCGACGAGGCGGTGGTTAGAACTAATCAAGGATTATGATATTGAGATCCTTTACCACCGGGCAAGGCGACGTTATCGCGACGCCTTGAGTCGTAAGTCTATTCGGGAGCAGATGCTTGCTCGTTTAACAATTGAAGGAGCTCCAACAGAATTCCTTAGACCGAGATCGAGTCGGCTTCAACGAGTTCGAGGGACAACTTTGTATGTTAGAGATTTCATCATCTCTTGAGGATGCAATCGGGGAGAATCGGGAGTTCGGACCCGGCATTGTTGCGCATTCGTGAGGATGTGGCTCGGGAGGCCCTGGATACGTGGTCCACGAGGATGGACGTTTTAGGATTAAGAACAGGTTGTGCTTTCCGGCGAATGACGAGTTGAAAAACTCGATTTTGAGAGAAGCTCATGCTACCCCAAATTCTGTTCATCAGGGGTCTAGCAAGATGTATAAGGACTTTTAACAAAATTACTTGGTGGAGTAATATGAAGAGAGAAGTCGCGGAATTTGTTTCGAGATGCTTATCTTGACAACAAGTCAATATTGAACATCGGCCGTGGTATGCGAAACCTCTCCTATTCCAAGTGGAAGTGGTTAGACATTTCTATGGATTTCATCACGAGTTTGCCGACGAGTCGTCGTGGCATGAATACGATCTGGGTGATTGTGGACCGATTAACTAAATCAGCTCATTTCCTTGAGATCAAGGATACGTGGTGTCCCGAGAAGGCCCGATTATTCATCAAGGAGATAGTAAGGCCTGCAGTACTCTAAGAGTATCGTTTCCGATCGTGACGGACGATTTGTATCTCATTTTTGGAAATCGATTCACCGTGCTATGGGAACTCGGCTCAATCTCGATCGCCTTTCATCCTCGGTCAGACGGACAATCGAGAGAGGACTATACGAGACATTAGAGGACATGTTGAGGGCATGCGTCCTCGATTGGAAGGACGATTGGGAAGCCCAACTACCATTGATCGAGTTCACGTATAATAATAGTTGGCATGCTTCCATTAAGATGGCACCTTACGAGGCCTTGTACGGTCGTCGTTGTCGATCTCCCTTGTGTTGGGATGACTTGTCGAATCAATCGGCACCGAACCCGATATGCTTATAGCCGCCCGGGAGAAGGTAGCTTTGATCAAGAGTCGTATGTTGATGGCTCAGTCGGCGAAATCATATGCAGATAATCGTAAATCGACCACTAGAGTTCGAGACGGGTGACCACGTCTTGGTCAAGGTATCCCAGTCGAGGTATTTTCCGTTTCGGAAAACGGGGAAGTTAGTCGAGATTCATTGGACCGTTTGAAATTTTGGATCGAGTAGGCGAGTTAGCTTATCGATTGGCTTTACCTCCGGCCTGAGCCGAATTCATAATGTGTTTCATGTCTCTCGATTGCGAAAGTATGTTGCCGACCGAGTCACATCTGCGGTTCGACGAAATCGAGATCGCCGACGATCAATCATATGAGGAGCGTCTATACGAGTTTTAGAGCGGCGAATCAAACGGTTGAGAAATAAGTCGATTCCTTTGGTCAAGATTCGGTGGTCCGGACATGGAGTCGAAGAGGCCACTTGGGAAACCGAGGAGATTATGCGGGAGAGTTATCCCGAGTTGTTTGACCCTTAGTTTGAGACGAAACTCTTTTTAAGGGGAGTATGTAATACCGGTTGTAATTCATTCATTTTCATTTAGTAATTATCGATCAAGAATTGTCACTCGGTGTATTTTCACTCAATTATAATCATTCATCAATCATGTTCATTCACCGTGTTCACCGTTCGTATAAACTTGAGTTGAGTATCGTTATTGTTCATCGTTTCAACTTTCCTCATATGAGTTCGACTTCGTTAGATCACCATTAATTTTTGGTAACTCCAAAAATTCTAAATCTTGCAATATTATAGAGCATCGAGTTAGCTTTCCAATGGTTCAAACGGTGAGTCAATCGAGTCCTGACGAGAGTTATGGTCGTTTGATTTTGGCGATCATCGCCGAACTCGGCCGTGTCGTCCGACACGGCCCGTGCCGTACTCGTCCGAAAATGCGAAGTTTCGCCGACCAGGCTCGACCGTGTCGTCGACACGGCCCGTGCCGCATTTCTTCCGGATAAGCACGAACGATCGCCGACACGCCCGACCGTGTCCCGGGACACGGCCGAGTCATGCCGAAGTCATTGTCGGGCGGGTCGCTTCGGAGGCCCTCGGTAGCTGCCGCGTGTCAATCGGACACGGTCGAGTCATCTGCCGCCAATCGGCCGCCAGCCGTGCGACACGACCGTGCCGATCGGCACACGGCCGTGTCCGGTGACCAACCCTATAAATTCATTTTTTCATCATTTCACCATTTTACGCATTTTCTTCACCTTCAACCGAGAGTTAAGGCTTGAGGAGGGTTTTTCCTTCACAAATCATTTGGGTGTTTGATTTTCTTCATCTCCTTTCGATCGTGAAGCCCGGATAATCAATCTAACGCGTATTCTTGGATTGAAGCACTTGGATCATCAAGAGGTAATTCCTTCAACACTTTGGACTTCGATTTTGTGTTGAAATAGGATGTTTTGGACGTTATAATCATGATATATGAAGGGATATGTATATGATTATGAGTTTGTATAAGGATTCATTGGATTATTGAGGGATTATTCAAGAACACTTTGGAAATCGAGTTGGAATTGGGGATTTTCAACTAATTGTTGTTATAATCACGTTTTCGGATAATCATAACGGATTATTGATCGTATTGGAGATGTTTTGTTGATTTGAAACACTTCTTGGGGATTTGAAGTTGATATTATTGAGGTTTAGTTGTATACAATCAAAGTTGGCCTCAAAGTGTTCGATATAATGCCCGATGAACTTGGTTTAATCGTATCGACGTCTTGAGTTCGTTTTATTCGTGTTTAATTCGTTATTAATCGGATTGTTGGTAATTGTAATGAATTAAGGTTGTTCGGCGACCGGTATCTTGGTTAGGGCGTTGTTCGTGGGCGGACATTCTTCATTGTTGTTGTGTAAGTTAAATCTTACTCGGTTAAAAGGATACTCATTCCTTTCGTTGTTGATTGTTCATAATCATAATTCATTCATCATAATTATAATCATTTTGAGATTTGTAATTGTCGAATAATAATTTCATTCACGAGGGCACGGTTCCAAATCATTTCATTGGATTATCAATCACGTCACTATTACTTTCATAACGGTGAGTCATTTTATCCTTGTCTAATTAATTATTCATTGACGTTCATTATGGTCATTCTCGTTCATGTGACCTTGGGTTCATATTGCGTGGCGGGTGTGTCGTGTGGAATTTTTAGTCGGGCACACGATGGTTATTGTATTGGGTTCACCGATACATTAGGCCGTGCACACGAGTCATATTGTCTCGTGAGACTAATTAGGTACACGGGGGTGTTGTACACTTGCACAGAACATTACGGGCGTACTATGGTACTCCTCTTCACGTAATTCATAATTAAAAATGTTTCATAACTTGATTAATTCATGATTGTGTAATTTCAACCCTTGAGGATTGTTGTTACGTAATGGCGGCCGTTGGGGATTTTGTTTTCGTGTCACGGCAAGGCAAAGGCATGGGAAGAGCATGTTGGCGGCGACGAGTCCGATGATACTAGTAGGGGCCCCAATCATTTCGTTTGTTTGATCGATTTGATCATTTGATCATTTGTATTTTCATGCAAAATTCCGTTTGAAATGTTTATTTATTCAGGGTGGTGTATTTTATCTTCACATAAAATACACTAGTATTCGGTATTGTCCTGGTGTGTTGTACTTAAACTCCTCATCGGAGTATTTGGTAATATAATGTGGTTCGGTACTACATTTATCTTGTGTAATTTATTCATTTTCATTTGCCTGGTGGGTCCCAGTCGGGGATCTACGGCACTGTAATATCCGCCTAGTTTGGGGTGTTACACCAGTATGACATCAACGGATCCTCGTGTGATTAGTATCGTTCATCTTTCATCATCCTTCGTGCCGACCCTGTGTTATGCTCCAAAACCTGAATGCAAAAATAGACATCCACCCCCCGAATACTCGGGGGTTAGCAAAACTCCACTGTTTCGCTAGTGCAAGTACAAGTGCAAAAATACGAGCCATACAATTCACATGTCACGAATAACAATAACCAGGAATCCTCAAAAACCCAACGTAACGAAAAGTACATCCCAAGGCATGAGTTTGGTAAACATTTCTCAAAACCGAAAGATAACAATAAAAAGGGAAACCATTTATAAAACAGTTTTAAAGATGCCATCGAGAGTTTTGATAGAAAACAATTTAGGATTATCAAATCCTACTCATTCCAAAATCAACAGGGTCCTCGACCAACAGGCGGAAAACAATTTGCAAGAAAACCATTCAATCAACACAAGCGAGTCTTCACAAATATTTCCCACGGGGTTCTCGACCCAATCCAAATAATATCAACACGAGATCAAACATCTCAACATCACACGGGGTCCTCGACCCAAAACACAAAATGTCAACACAGTATAATCAAGGACACAGCCTTTCGTTCGCCCAAAAACTGCTCAAGACCCCTGATTAATTAACCCTCGGAGATCTCGTCAAATGTCCTTGGTTAATTAACCCTGATACCAACATTTTTAAACAAGTTGAAACACACTTTCAGAAAACGTAACTCACGGTCTATATCGAGACCAGCATTAGAAAAGAGTTGAAAGAATTTTGAAATACGATAATCATTCGGTAACGGGGTCTTAGCTATCACTCAAATATCCGTAACCAATAAGCCTGCCAGGCGCCTCCACTGCGCACCTGTGCACCGGCGTTCACTCCACTATGTCGGCCGCTCCTTGAACATGTTACTGCGCCGGCGATCACTCCCGCAAGAGCCGCCCCTTGACACACGCATTATGTAACACCGGCGTTCACCACCCATATGGAGCCGCACATTGCAGCGTACACCAGGCCGGAGTACACGCCCCGCCCTCAGAGGCTCCCGGATATGACGTCTCTCACAACAAGTATCCACATTGTCACAAACATCAAGTACACAGTCATTGTCATAACAATTATCAAATCAATACACCAATTCACAATATTCATCCGTCAGTCCACGACCACACGAATAAATAACAACACACACGTCAACCATAGCATAGCGGAAAGAAGCGATATCGTACACACGCATTATCAAGCGCAACATCAACACAAAATATATCTAAAGGATTCACGTAGTCACTTACAACCTCTGAAATTTACAAAACACGCGTTTTGAAAGTGAGCCTTTAACGAGGCTAGCCGAATCTTTTGAAAACTCATTTCAAACAAATAAACGGACACACCAAGATGATCACGAATTATTATATCCTCAAAACAAGTATAGTATGGTGTAGGTACTTGCCTCGAATAACCACAACGCGGAGAATCGGCGAAGGAGGTTGCACGAACCGACAACGAAATTGCCGACTCCACCGAACGACAATCCACAACAATGAACTACGACGAAAACAATAACAACGAAAATGAATTCCAAAGTATGACCCAAAGCCGAATTCAAAGAACAAATGACGAAGGTTCAAGGATTTCCCCAAGCGGCCAAGAACACGATTCGTTAGTCAAATCACGAAAACGAATTCCAAGTTGAAATATGGATATAAAATCCATAGAATATGTTTAACAACATCATTTAACCATAATCGATCCATCAGCGGATGAAAAAGCGAGATCGAGGACAAATCCCCCAAAGTCAATTGAAGGAAAACAAGAAATATACTTGATTCGACGAAGAACAATGGATTAAATGATGTTAAACACAAGAATACTACCAAGATTAATCATACCCATCATGAATTAATCAACAACACGGAACGAATCGGATGAAAATGCAAAAACCCCAAATTCACGAAATTAGGGTTCTAAGGAAGATTACCTTGATTCATTTGGATCAAAGGATGATAACGGATGATTGATTGATGTTATGAACTCAAGAACTTCATGGGTTTGTTGTTAAACAACATGGCTCGTCGCCCATGAATCGCTTGGCCCGGACGGAGAAGGAAGGAAATGAAAAGCGAAGGGAAAAGTGGTGATCTGTCATATATATTTGGGCGGAACTAGCGTCGCTAGCCTTCCCGGACTAGCGTGCGCTTATCGGCCCGATCGGCCGAGCACTCTCGGCCATGGCCCGCATGACCCGGCACCACCGACCAGTGCCCGACCATGGCCCGCCCGACTCCCGCTAGCGTGCGCTACGGCCGGAAGCTTGCGCTAGCGGCTTTGTCCCGATAGCCTGCGGGTGAATCGCCGGCAGTAACGTACGCTAGCCGGCCGACAGCGTGCGCTACGCCTGCCGACTAGCGCGCGCTACGCTCGGCGTAGCATGCGCTACCTGCCGATCCTTCCTGATTCCAGAACCCCAGAAACCCCACTGTCCGGCCCGATAGCGTGCGTTGGTCGACCAGGCTAGCGTGCGCTACACCTTCCGGTTAGCGCGCAGCCCGGTAATAGCGTGCGCTATGCGGTTCTGCCGCATCTGTCCGGCCGGTGCCCATAATCGTCCGGCGATCCATAACCGTCGGCGATGCGACCACGAGGGCTCGGCGACCCGATTTAGAAAATGCGGAGCGAACTCGACGAAAAGTTTGCGGACAACATCAACGACCCGAAATGAAAGCATAATACCGTAATTAATCATACGCGGCCAAGAAACGGGCCGAGACAACAATTACAGATACGGATACCCGTAACTTTTAAGAAATTACAAATTGGCCCAAAACGCCCGGAATTCACGATACGTGATCGAATAACGAAACCGGAGTTTACAACACGTCTAACAAAGTTAAACGGACTTACGGGAAACTCGAAACAGCAGTTTCGAACGAGATTCGCAAGAATCGAACTCGAGTGCGAAAAAGTCGCTAAAAAGCACGGAACTCAACAAAACAACACCGAAACGAACTCGGATGTCAAAAAGTATAGAATTAATCATTCTCAGAATGATGAAACGGTCATGGACGAGTCGTCAAAACGGACTTCGGCCGAAAAAAGAAATTTACCGAAAATCGAAAATTGCGGATATTACATTCTACCCTCCTTAAAAGAAGTTTCGTCCCGAAACTTAAAACAAGTAGGGAGAAGCAATATCCTGCCAGAAAAACTCAACGAGATACGCGAGATATGCGTAACTAACGCCCAACGGCGAAATGTTACAAACAACGCAAAGGAGTATACGGCGAGAAAACACGCTCCACGGCGACCAACACAACGTCGCCGTTAGGGATACGATAAAACCAACAAATGACAAGCGTCATCAAATGGATAATACAATCAAGTCAATTACCCGAACAATCGCAAAACACAACGAATGAAAATCAATACGATTGACCAACCTAACGGTACAATGATCAAAACGCGAGCCAATCGCTGAACAGATACGGAATTCCACCGGCCAATGGTTGGAAGATCGAAAACGAGACTACTTTCCCAAACTTAAGGGAATTACGAAGGAGCCTGAACGCTCAACAATCACGAAACGAGAACAAAAACCGAACAAACAAACGATCGAGACAACAAAAATCGAACAATCATGTCCGAAACACGAAGGATAATAAAATTCAAACAACAACTCCCAGGATGATCTGGTGAGAACTACAAGACATGCATTCCCATAAGATCCACAGGAAAGGGAATTGCGATTGAAAAGTCACAACGACAAACGAGTTATTCCGAAACGATACCACACTCGTTCGATAAATAAAAACAAGGGGCAGGACAAGCTCAGAGATGTCAACGAACATAAATGAGTCGACAAGGTAGAATATCCAGAAGTTCAAAATCTGATCCACTTCGAATAAAAGAACTAGTAGAACCAAATGATGTCACTCCCGAACAAGGTTCACAAGAATCGAACTAAACCCGAAAAAGTCACATCGATAACCAGATCGACCCACAACAAGATCACAACTCGTTCGGACGATGAAACCGAAATACAGAACAAGTTCATAGAGTACCCACGAACATGAGCGAATCGATGGACTGGAGGAAAATAAAATACAGAAGTCAAAATATTACGGGTGTTACCTCCGACCTCGTCCACGAAATTCACAAAAACAGGGGCAAGGTAACAAGACATTAAACGACTGACACATAACGGAACGATGACCGATGCACACGGCCATACTAAACCAAGCTCTAACAGCTCGCACATGCGCGACAACGCAGAAATTACCACGTGGCGACAATATTCAATACCAACATCCCACCCCTCACAGAGGGCCAACACAACAAACGTGTGGAAAACGACTCAACGCTCACACCGCCAATTCAATCATACTCGGGAGCAAACATCAAAATGACAACGCGAACATCATACATACATACCCAGTGCTCAAATGGGAATGGATAGGTTTTAAAAACGAAAACCTCATTTTAAAAAAAAATAATTTAGAAGAACACCGGTTGATCTTGAGTATCACCTTCCAAAAAGTACAAACGTGAAACATCGTTATCGAGACTTTGGAGAACCATTTCGCATTTGATAAAAATGAGGACACTTTCTCTTAGTGGAAACTTTCAGAATACTCGACCCTTGGATCTAAATAAAAGTGTTTCTAAAACATTGAAAATATCTCAAAGCATTTTGGTCCTCGAAGTAGAAATTTTTTGAAATATATTGTGGCACCTAGGATGTACCACAAGAAAATAACTCATTTGAAAAGTATGTCTCGAAATTTATTTTTCCAAGATACTCAAGGTTTTCAAAAATCCAACAGGCCAGAACGCCCAAAACTCACACGTATCGACATTCACTAAAACAACTCCTAGTACACGCATCAAAATATTTAAAATAAAGACAATACATGTCTTTAAACGGAAATAAACGATAAAATACCGGAGTCGAAGACCGCCTAGGATTCAGAACAAAACCATTGACCCCATTCGAAGTCTCTAAGGACCGTCACTTGCAGACTAGTGAACAAGTCGTACGTGTATAAGCACAAAGCTTCCACAAGAGAACTTGTAAAACGTGCAAATCGATTCGAAAATCATCAGCCACGGACAAAAACAACAATAAAAAGACGTCACAAGCGAAGACACTCCTCGTATAAATCAAATACGAGAGTCGACTAAATACGTATCGTGAAATCAAAATCCACATAAGGACTCCACCACTTAACAAATAATCATAAAAATTAGCTCGTGTCACACGAGGCACAACACAAAGAAGGAGACTTACTTCCACAGTCGCACGAAGATGATGATCGCCCCACGATACTAATCACGACCAACAAACTCAAACGACGCGTCGCGACACGACTCGATCGGATAAAATCCGACGAAACAAGACTCAAACAACACGACTTGACCCGGCGGCCTAGGTTTCCTCAACCTAAGCTCGATACCATTCGTAACACCCCGATCCGCTCGGGGATATTACACGCCGTAGACCCTCTCCTCGAGGATCTACCAGCCGATAACTAAAATCAAACATCTAGACATCGCCTTTCGAGGCTAAAATGACACAGATGGACCGATTTGGTCTTTCAATAATAACATACAACTCAATTCCAAACACATACCCACGCGAGGGTCAAAATACAATAAACTCCGATACAACGGGAAAAGATCTTTGCGGCGGAAAAGAAAATACAACTAGACGGATGACATCAACGGATCCTCGTGTGATTAGTATCGTTCATCTTTCATCATCCTTCGTGCCGACCACGTGTTATGCTCCAAAACACGAATGCAAAATAGACATCCACCCCCGAATACTCGGGGTTAGCAAACTCCTTTGTTTCGCTAGTGCAAGTACAAGTGCAAAAATACGAGCCATACAATTCACATTTCACGAATAACAATAACCAGGAATCCTCAAAAACCCAACGTAACGAAAAGTACATCCCGAGGCATGAGTTTGGTAAACATTTCTCAAAACCGAAAGATCACAATAAAAAGGGAAACAATTTATAAAACAGTTTTAAAGATGCCATCGAGAGTTTTGATAGAAAACAATTTAGGATTATCAAATCCTACTCATTCCAAAATCAAGAGGGTCCTCGACCAACAAGCGGAAAACAATTTGCAAGAAAACCATTCAATCAACACAAGCGAGTCTTCACAAATATTTCCCACGGGGTTCTCGACCCAATCCAAATAATATCAACACGAGATCAAACATCTCAACATCACACGGGGTCCTCGACCCAAAACACAAAATGTCAACACAGTATAATCAAGGACACAGCCTTTCGTTCGCCCAAAAGCGCTCAAGACCCGATTAATTAACCCTGAGATCTCGTCAAATGTCCTTGGTTAATTAACCCGATACCAACATTTTTAAACAAGTTGAAACACACTTTGAAACGTAACTCACGGTCTATATCGAGACCCGGCATTAGAAAAGAGTTGAAAGAATTTTGAAATACGATAATCATTCGTAAGGGTCTTAGCTATCACTCAAATATCCGTAACCAATAAGCTGCCGGGCGCCTCACTGCGCTTTGTGCACCGGCGTTCACTCTACTATGTCGGCCGCTCCTTGAACATGTTACTGCGCCGGCGATCACTCTCGCAAGAGCCGCCCCTTGACACACGCATTATGTAACACCGGCGTTCACCACCCATATGGAGCCGCACATTGCAGCGTACACCAGGCCGGAGTACACGCCCCGCCCTCAGAGGCTCCCGGATATGACGTCTCTCACAACAAGTATCCACATTGTCACAAACATCAAGTACACAGTCATTGTCATAACAATTATCAAATCAATACACCAATTCACAATATTCATCCGTCAATCCACGACCACACGAATAACTAACAACACACACGTCAACCATAACGCAACGGAAAGAAGCAGTATACGTACACACACATTATCAAGCGCAACATCAACACAAAATATATCTAAAGGATTCACGTAGTCACTTACAACCTACGAAATTTACAAAACACACGCGTTTTGAAAGTGAGCCTTTAACGAGGCTAGCCGAATCTTTTGAAAACTCATTTCAAACAAATAAACGGACACACAAAGATGATCACTAATTATTATATCCACAAAACAAGAATAGTATGGACAAGGTACTTGCCTCGAATAACCACAACGCGGAGAATCGGCCGAAGGAGGTTGGCACGAACCGACTACGAACTCGCCGACTCTACCGAACGACAATCCACAACAATGAACTACGAACGAAAACAATAACAACGAAAATGAATTCCAAAGTATGACCCAAAGCCACTGAATTCAAAGAACAAATGACGAAGGTTCAAGGATTTCCCCCAAAACGGCCAAGAACACGATTCGTTCCGTCAAATCACGAAAACGGAATTCCAAGTTGAAATATGGATATACAATCCATAGAATATGTTTAACAACATCATTTAACCATAATCGATCCATCGAAAACGGATGAAAAACGAGATCGAGGACAAATCTCCCAAAAAGTCAATTCGAAGGAAAACAAGAAATATACTTCGATTCGACGAAGAACAATGGATTAAATGATGTTAAACACAAGAATACTACCAAGATTAATCATACCCATCATGAATTAATCAACAACACGGAACGAATCGGACGAAAATGCAAAAACCCCCCAAATTCACGAAATTAGGGTTCTAAGGAAGATTACCTTGATTCGCTGGATCAAAGGATGATAACGGATGATTGATTGATGTTATGAACTCAAGAACTTCATGGGTTTGTTGTTAAACAACATGGCTTCGTCGCCCATGAATCGCTAGCCGCGGACGGAGAAGGAAGGAAATGAAAAACGAAGGGAAAAGTGGCTGGTCTGTCATATATATACTGGGCCGGAACTAGCGTGCGCTAGCCTTCCCGGACTAGCATGCGCTATC
The DNA here is from genome assembly GCA_033398695.1 of Orobanche coerulescens. NCBI lineage: Eukaryota > Viridiplantae > Streptophyta > Magnoliopsida > Lamiales > Orobanchaceae > Orobanche > Orobanche coerulescens. Next base: position 92,480,345 of record CM065814.1, read on the forward strand.
GGCCAGTACCGGCCGAGCACTCTCGGCCATGGACCGCATGACCCGGCACCACCGACCAATTCTGCCGACCATGACTGTCCGCCCGACTCCCGCTAGCGTGCGCTACGACCGGAAGCTTCTTGCGCTGCCACTGGCCGGTAGCCTGCGGATGAATCGCCCGCCAGTAACGTCGCTAGCCGGCCGGCGTGCGCTTCGCTGCCGACTAGCGCGCGCTACGCTCGGCGTAGCGTGCGCTACTGCCGATCCTTCCCGATTCCGTAACCGAAACCCCGGCATGCGGCGATGGCGTCGTTGGTCGACCAGGCTAGCGTCGCTACACCTTCCGGTTAGCGCGCGACCTTCGGCGATGGCGTGCGCTACGCCGGTTCTGGCGCATCTGTCCGGCGGTGCCGCAATCGTCCGGCGATCCATAACCGTCCGTCGGCGATGCGACCACCAGGGCTCGACGACCCGATTTCCGAAAACGCACGGAACGAACTCGACGAAAAGTTTGCGGACAACATCAACGACCCGAAATGAAAGCATAATACCGTAATTAATCATATGCGACCAAGAAACGGGCCGAGACAACAATTACAGATACGGATACCCGTAACTTTCAAGAAATTACAAATTGGCCCAAAACGCCCGGAAATCACGATACGTGATCGAATAATGAAACCGAAGTTCACAACACGTCTAACAAAGTTAAACGGACTTACGGGAAACTCGAAACAGCAGTTTCGAACGAGATTCGCAAGAATCGAACTCGAGTGCGGAAAAGTCGCTAAAAAACACGGAACTCAACAAAACAACACCGAAACGAACTCAGATGTCAAAAAGTATAGAATTAATCATTCTCAGAATGACGAAACGGTCATGGACGAGTCGTCAAAACAGACTTCGGCTGAAAAAAGAAATTTACTGAAAATCGAAAATTGCGGATATTACATTAGTAAGGCAAGTATCTTACTATACGACTTGTATCTTGCGACTAGTAATTATGTAAGAGATGTGTGATGATTTTGCTTGCCTTCGTAATTATGTTCCGTTTGAGTTGGTTGTGTTTTCCGTAATTTGAAGGCTTTGCGATAATATTGTTATATTAGTATACGTGTTAGGCGTTGTGCCATTTGTGCAGGATTGCGCCGTACATATGGGACGGTTGTACACTTGGTTGTGTAATGTAATGTGTACCGTGTAATACCCGGTGGTAATTCATTCATTTTCATTCAATAATTATCAGTCTGTAATTGTCACTCAGTAATTCTCACTCATTAATAATCACTCATCATTCATGATTCATTCATTTGCGTTCACTGTTGGCATGTTGTAATCGTATATCAGTTACCGATCGTCATTTCATCTCCGTTTATAGACTGAGACGGGAGTATTATCATTTTCATTGTGATTGATAGCCTTGTACTGGGAGTATCATCTTTGGCTTGTGTTAGACTTGTTCACTTTCACATTCGTATGATATGTCGGATCATTCATCAGTCGTAGCGAGGAATCGGAGTTATCAGATTTTTCACCTTGGCCAGCATTGAGTTACGGCCGTAAGGACTTTGGGTTACGGCCGTAACAAGGGTTCTTTGATTTCAGGCTATTTTGGGCCGAAACAGGACTTACGGCCGTAAGGTTTGAATACGGCCGTAAGTTGGCAGAATGCGGCCGTAAGGCTTGGCGATTCTGGCCGTCGTGATCCAGGCCAGTGCCGAGCATTTTGGCCGAAGGCGAGTTACGGCCGTAAGGAGGGTTGGATACGGCCGTAAGTGCTCTTCGTAAATTCAGTGTTGTCGGGCAAGGGGGACTTACGGCCGTAAGGGTTGCGGCATACGGCCGTAAGTCGAGGAAGGTACGGCCGTAAGGCTTGGCCGGATACGGCCGTCTGGCTGCAGCAAGGTGCACTGGTCATTTTTCGGCGAAGGGGGCTTACGCCCGTAAGTTTGGCGGATACGGCCGTATCATCGAGTTACGCCCGTAAGGTGTGCGGGTACGGCCATAAGGATGTCGGCATATGTTTTTGGAAGGCGGGTTACGCCGTAACTCGGGAAGCGATTCGGCCGTAAGTCTCGTGAGCTTTGACGAAGCGAAATTCTACGGCCGTCTGAGTTGGCGATTCTGCCGTAAGGCCGTTGACCTGGAATGTTACGGCCGTAAGAGGGCCGAGTTACGGCTGTAACTTCCGGCAGTATATAAGGATTTGGCCGGGACATTTTTCCTCATTTCTTCATTTCTCCAACTTTTATCCGAGAGAGAGGGTTGAGGGAGAGATTTTGCCATCATCAATCATTTGAGTGTGTATTTTTCATCATCTTCATTCATTTGGGAAGCTTGGATACTCGATTTAACTCGTGTTCTTCGGATCGAAGTGGTTGGATCTTCAAGAGGTAATTTCTTCAACATCTTGGATTTCGATTTTGTGTTGAGATATGATGTTTTGGACGCGATAATCATGTTATATGAAGGGATATGCATATGATTATGAGTTTGTATATAGATTCATTGGATTATTGAGGGATTATTCAAGAACACTTTGAATATCGAGTTGGATTTGGGGATTTTCAATTAATTTAAGTTATAATCACGTTTTTGGATATTCATAACGGATTATTGATCGTATTGAAGATGTTTTGTTGGTTTGAAACACTTCTTGGGGATTTGAGGTTGGTATTATTGAGGTTTAGTTGTAATCAATCGAAGTTGGCCACAAAGTGTTCGATATAATGCCCCAATGAACTTGGTTTAATCGTATCGACATTTTGAGTTCGTTATATTCGTGTTTAATTCGTATATTGAACGGATTGTTGGTAATTGTATTGAATTAAGGTTGTTCGAGCGACCGACACTTCATTTAGGACATTTGTTCGTGGAAGGACATTCTTCATCGGTATTGTGTAAGTTAATTCTTACTCGGTTAAAAGGATATTCATTCCTTTTGTTGTTGATCATTCATAATCATAACTCATTCATCATTGTATTAATCATATTGGGACTTGTAATTGTCGAATAATCACTTCATTAGCAAGGAACGGCGGTTCCAATCATTTCATTGAAACTATCAATCACTTCATTATCACTTTCATATCGGTGAGTCATTCTTGACTTTGTCAGATTATTATTATTCATTGATATTCATTATGGTCATTCTCGTTCATATGACCTTCTGGGTTCATATTGCATGGCCGAGTGCGGATGTGTGGAATTTTTAGTCGGGCACATGATGGCCATGTATTGGGAGTGATACATTGGACTGTGCACACGGTAACGATTACCTCCGTGAGACTAATTAGGTACAAGGACGGGTGTGTCCGGTCATCCGTCTTGTACACTTGCACAGAACACTACGGGCGTACTATGGTACTCCTCTTCAGCGTAATTCATAACTAAGGATATTTCATAACTTCAGATATATCACGATTTTGTAATTTCAACCCTTGAGGATTGTTGTTACGTATGGCCCGGCCGTTTGGGAATTTTGGTTTTCGTGTCACGGCAAGGCAAAGGCACGGAAGAGCATCTTGTGGCGAGGAGTCCTAGTGATACTAGTAGGAGCCCCGATTATTCCGTTTGTTTGATCATTTCGATCATTTCCGTCATTTGTATTTTCCGCTGCAAATTCCGTTTGAGATGTTTAATTGTTCAGGGTGGTGTATTTTATCTCCATATAAAATATACTAGTATTCGGTTTTGTCCTGGTGTGTTGTACTTAAACTCCTCATCGGGTACTTGGTAATATAATGTGGTTCGGTACTACAATTATATTATTTAATTCATCATTTTCATTTGCCTGGTGGGTCCCAGTCGGGAATTCACGGCACTGTAATATCCGCCTACTTTGCGGTGTTACAGAGTTGGTATCGGAGCGTGGTTTTGAATACTACCCTCCAAGTCATGTCTCATTTGAAATCATTGTCATCGGACTAGTATCATTGGACTTTCGCGTCACGTGTGACCTGTGCAAATGCCGAGCCAATCAGACCAAGAACTGTAAGATTTCTAACGCCATGGTATAATTTCTGGCAAGAATCATTCATTCATAATTCATCAATTAACAATCCTCAACCATCATTTTCATTTGACCAGGACGGTCATGTTCACTCGTTAATCACTCAATTCATTTCATTATTCAGTTGTTGATCAGGAAGATCAAATCATTAATTATGTTAACTTGTTCAAGATAATCATGTCACCTCAGTTAATCATTCATGTAATCACTGTGTTAGAGCGCGTATGCTCATTTTCATCATCTCATGTCATAATCATAATGTGATATTCATGCGGGAAATATAATCATCATGTGACTTTCCTACTTCAGTATGGAGAGGGCAAGAAGAGGATGTGGAGGACGAGGCCGTGGAGCGGGCCGAATCCCGAGAGCTCGTGTGAATACACGTGCAAACGCGAGAAATAATGCTAATTCATCGAGCAGCGACGCTGCCACTCATTCACCTGGACGTGATCATTCACTAACGTGGAGTCGTACCCGGGACACGGCTCAGTCAGAAGGTGTCCGGGTTGACCCACTCGCTTTTATGCAGGGCATGATGGCCCAAATGACCCAGATGGCACAGCTGATGGAGACGATGCATAACTCCGTCAATCAAAATCAACAGGCTCCTCCGCCGCCACCTCAGAGGCAAGAGAGGAATGTGATCAATATCATCGGCGACATCTCTCGCTAGAGGCCACCTACTTTTGAGGGCTCGTCTGAGCCGACAGATATTATTCATTGGCTCGAGCATTTCGAGAAGTTGTTTGCTATGGTAGAGTGTCCCGAAGGACACAAAGTTTCTGTTGCAGCTTACTACCTGGGCAAGAGCGCACATTCTTGGCGGTTGTCGTTGAAGCCCACCGAAGGATCATGTACTTGGGATCAGTTCAAAACTCTCATGATGGAGAGGTATTATCCGGCCCCGCTCAGAGAGGCCAAACTGTCAGAATTACTCACCCCCGACCCCTCAGCAGACGAGGATGTTCTCGCCATTGCCGAGAAATTTCAGGAACTTCTTCCGTTCGCCTCATCTATCATTCATTCCGAGGCAGATAAGATTAAGTATTTCAGCAAGAGGCTGAAACCCCGTATGAGACTACAGTTGCTTAATCATAATTGCACCACGTTGGCTGAATTCATTGAGAAAGCTCTTACCTATGAGCTTACTGCTAAGGAGATTGCTAAGCAGCAACCTTCATCTGCTAGCAAGAAGTCCAAGAACCGTAATCAGTCTGACGGCAGTCAGGCCACTTTCAAGAAACCTCGTGCGGGCTCTGCTTTTTCTGAGCGACCTCCTGTGACGTCTAAACCCGCAAAATCTCAGTCACGAGCGGCCAGCTCGGCCATCACCTGTTATAACTGTGGGGATCTTGGTCATGTCAGCACCAAATGTCCGAGACAGTCTGTCACATGTCATAACTGTGGAATTGTTGGGCATAAGGCCCGTTTTTGCCGTAGGGACTCCAAACCTACTCAGACGTCATCTCAAGCCCCTAATCAGTCAGCCATTCAGAATCAGGCCACTCAATCAGCGTCGTTTAAAGCAGCGGGAGCGACTAAAGGTGGAGCTATAGCCGTGAGGAGGGCGTCCGGTCTGGGACTAGCAAGCCCAGTTTATGAGATGAAGAAGACCGATGATCCGAGGCCGAATGATCTCGTGTACACTCGACATTCTATCTCAACTTTGTGTGTACCCTTTTTGATCGGTGCATCGCATTCATTCATTTCCGAGTCATGTTTGAGTAGACTACGTGCGGGTAGTGCTACTAGTTGTGAGCCTTATGTCATTGGCCTACACGATGGTAGACGAATTATCGTGTCGTGAGATTCGAATTGTCGATTGATTTCATGGTCGTGTATGGCGGCGGACCTAATCGTAGTAGATTTGCCGAGACGACGTCATCTTGGGTATTGATTGGATGGATCGTCATGATGCCATCATTAGTTTCCGTAAGCGTATGATCACTATCATTTCCGATGGGGTTGAATGTGTGTTTCGGGAGGTAATCCCATTTATTACGTAAGGTCATTAATTTGATGAAAGCGGTCGATTACTCGATCGGGGATGTCTTTGGTTATTGGTACTACATGACCAAAACAGAGAAATCATCATTAATGTTTAAGGATATTACGGTGGTGAGGAGTATGCGGCGTGTTTCAGACGAGTTACGGTTTGCCTTCACGAGAGAGATGTGGAATTCACGATTGAGTTGGAGCACAATCGTCTCCGATATCGAAGGCACCGTACCGGATGGCCCCGACCGAAATGCAGGAATTAAAGAACCAACTTGAGGAGTTGTTCGAGAAGGGTTATATCCGACCGAGTGCGTCTCCGTGGGGAGCACCAGTGTTTTTTGTCAAGAAGAAGGATGGTTCATTTCGTTTGTGTATTGATTATCGGGAGTTGAATAGGGTGACAATCAAGAATAAGTATCCCTTACCCCGTATTGATGATCTCTTAGATCAACTTCAGGGAGCTTCAGTATTTTCCAAGATCGACTTAAGATCTGGATATCACCAGTTGCGGATTCGAGAGTCGGATATCGCGAGGACGGCGTTTCGAACACGCCATGGTCATTATGAGTTCGTAGTAATGCCGTTCGGGCTAACAAAAGCACCTGCGGTATTCATGGAGTTAATGAATCGGGTTTGTTGACGTCTGATTTGGTCAACGTCACGTGTGCTGATCTGGACGAATAGATCGAAGCCATGTAGAAAATAATAAATAAGATGGAAGATATTTGATCACTAAATTTTATTAATGACCTTTAAAAAGCATAAAGCCGGGCAGAGTAACGTGTGCCGGTCTATCCAATTTGCTTGTTAATTACAAGTCTTACTTTCTTTTCTCTCTTTTCTCGTTTTATCTCTCTTTTTCCAAAAGTCCGTTATTGTACATTCTCTTGGCATATATATAGGCAATGTCAGCCATTCGTGAGACGACAGCAGGAAGATTGAGGTGAACATGCTGATGACATTTGTCACAATGAAGGTGACTTCTTCGACATGTGTCACCTTCTTAAGTGTGCTTTGGGAAGGGACATGACAGCTCTCTTTCACTGTTCTGTCTGCCTGTTTTTCGGGCTTTTGGCGATACTTATCTGTTACGACCGACAATGGGGTCGGCCCTTGAGCTTCCCGCTATTCTGGTCGGCCTTATTCATGATTATGGTTCGGAGCGTATTCATATATGGTCAGCTCGGTCCTTCTGGTCCGGATTCCGGGTCGGCTCTAATGTCTCTGCCCGGTCCGGTTTTGTTGTGAGTCCGAGAGACGATCGGGTCTATGACCGGTTCGGCTCCAGGATCTGCTCGGCCGTTCGGCTGTCTGGAGCGCTTAGGTGGATGCCAAGGTGGATCAACTACCAACAAGGGCCCCCGAGTCCAGGGTCGTGCCGGGTTGGCCGTTGCTGGAATCGTTTCAGATTGAGGTCGTTCCGACTTGGGGGTGGATAAGATCTCTTGAAGGGACATATCTTTGAGAGTCGCGTCGATTTGACTTCGGGATCTCCAAGAGTCATAGTGAGGGGGACGCGTGGCGGGACGTAATTCGTCGTGGTGTCTCACGCGTCTTTGATCTTCGTGACGATTATCAATCGCCGCTTCGTATTTAATGCCCCTGTTTCATCTTATAAATATAGAGAGTCTTCTTCCCCATTGCTTCCTTCGCCATTTTCACGTGTTGTTGCAGAGAAAGATCTTTTCCGGCAATTTTTCTTCTTCTCCGATTTCACAGACTTTCCCGGTAAGCTTGCTTTTCCTCCTCTTTTTTCTTATTTTATGATGTCGGAGCGGAGGGATACGGCAGAGGAGTTGGTTGTGTCTCCGGACCGCACGGGAGTGGCGGATCTGTCGATAGGTGATGCTCCCGTTGACTGGAGCGATGAGGATGGAGGCGAGGTCGCAAGATCGCCGGATTCTGGAGATGCAGATTCTGGAGACGTGGAGGTGGCGACGCCGTTGACGGCGGTTGGCGAGACTAGGGCCTGGGTTCGGCCTCGGCCGTCTCCTTTTGTTGAGGCGGAATGGGATTCGGCCTCGATACGCAGCACGGTCACCGATGGGCAGTTGGAGGCTTGGCGGGGGCGATTTAAGATACCCGCGGTGGTGCGGATGTTTGTTCCGGACCCAGAGGAGAGACCCCAACCCCTCCTGTCGGCTGAACGGCGGTGTATTACCGCTCCCTATTGTCCGGGCTGAGGTTTCCCCTTCCGTTGGTACTCTCCCGGTGGTTGACGCAGTGGGGCCTTTGTTGCTTTTTTGTGTTTGGGCCTAGTTGGTCTGACCGCCGTCTTTTCTGTTCACCCTTTGTGGATTGTGCCGGACGGGCTGGTTTATCGAGGTGCCGAGGCGAAATCGGACTTTTAGTACCGGGTGGACCGGTCTTTTCAGGTGCCGAGGCGAACTCGGACTTTTAGTGCCGGGTGGACCGGTCTTTTGAGGTGCCGAGGTGAACTCGGACTTTCAGTGCCGGGTGGACCGGTCTTAGGTGCCGAGGCGAACTCGGACTTTCAGTGCCGGGTGGACCGGTCTTTTGAGGTGCCGAGGCAAACTCGGACTTTCAGTGCCGGGTGGACCGGTCTTTTGAGGTGCCGAGGCGAACTCGGACTTTTAGTGCCGGGTGGACCGGTCTTTCGAGGTGCCGAGGCGAACTCGGACTTTTAGTGCCGGGTGGACCGGTATTTTGAGGTGCCGAGGCGAACTCGGACTTTCAGTGCCGGGTGGACCGGTCTTTTGAGGTGCCGAGGCGAACTCGGACTTTTAGTGCCGGGTGGACCGGTCTTTTGAGGTGCCGAGGCGAGCTCGGACTTTTAGTGCCGGAGGGACCGGTCTTTTGAGATGCCGAGGCGAGCTCGGACTTTTAGTGCCGGAGGGACCGGTCTTTTGAGATGCCGAGGCGAACTCGGACTTTCAGTGCCGGGTGGACTGGTCTTTTGAGGTGCCGAGGCGAACTCGGACTTTCAGTGCCGGGTGGACCGGTCTTTTGAGGTGCCGAGGCGAGCTCGGACTTTTAGTGCCGGGTGGACCGGTCTTTTGAGGTGCCGAGGCGAGCTCGGACTTTTAGTGCCGGAGGGGCCGGTCTTATGAGATGCCGAGGCGAGCTCGGACTTTTAGTGCCGGATGGGCCGGTCTTATGAGATGCCGAGGCGAACTCGGACTTTTAGTGCCGGATGGGCCGGTCTTATGAGATGCCGAGGCGAACTCGGACTTTTAGTGCCGGATGGGCCGGTCTTATGAGATGCCGAGGCGAACTCGGACTTTTAGTGCCGGATGGGCCGGTCTTATGAGATGCCGAGGCGAACTCGGACTTTTAGTGCCGGGTGGACCGGTCTTATGAGATGCCGAGGCGAACTCGGACTTTTAGTGCCGGATGGGCCGGTCTTATGAGATGCCGAGGCGAACTCAGACTTTTAGTGCCGGATGGGCTGGTCTTATGAGATGCCGAGGCGAACTCGGACTTTTAGTGCCGGATGGGCCGGTCTTATGAGATGCCGAGGCGAACTCGGACTTTTAGTGCCGGGTGGACCAGTCTTATGAGATGCCGAGGCGAACTCGGATTTTTAGTGCCGGGTGGACCGGTCTTTTGAGGTGCCGAGGCGAACTCGGACTTTTAGTGCCGGGTGGACCGGTCTTTTGAGGTGGCGAGGCGAACTCGGACTTTTAGTGCCGGATGGGCCGGTCTTATGAGATGCCGAGGCGAACTCGGACTTTTAGTGCCGGATGGGCCGGTCTTATGAGATGCCGAGGCGGGCTCGGTCTTATAGTGCCGGAGGAGCCGGTCATTCGAGGTGCCGAGACGGGCTCGGTCTTATAGTGCCGGAGGAGCCGGTCATTCGAGGTGCCGAGACGGGCTAGGTCTTATAGTACCGGAGGAGCCGGTCATTCGAGGTGCCGAGACGGGCTCGGTCTTATAGTGTCGGAGGAGCCGGTCATTCGAGGTGCCGAGACGGGCTCGGTCTTATAGTGCCGGAGGAGCCGGTCATACGAGGTGCCGAGACGGGCTCGGTCTTATAGTGCCGGAGGAGCCGGTCATTCGAGGTGCCGAGACGAGCTCGGTCTTATAGTGCCGGAGGAGCCGGTCATTCAAGGTGCCGAGACGAGCTCGGTCTTATTGCGCATTTGATTCAGAGATGAAATAGAGTTGAATTTTATTGATTATACCTTCATGGCACTCAACGAATGAATTAATCCTTGGTCATTCTTATATTCTAGCTAGCAAACTCCGTTCTGATGGGCTTTGTTACTTCCGTACGGCCCTTGTTACTTGGATCCAGGAGGTCCCGGGTCGGGCCCCAACGCCCGTTTAATAATGAGGTCCTCGACCTGGAAGTTTTGATGATGAATCTCAGGTGCTTTGTAGAAGACGTTCCGCCTTTCTGCTTGGTTTTGTTTTTTGGGCGACGAGGTCTAGGTTCTTAGGGTCACATTGACCTTGTTTTTTGAAACGAATTCTCCGGTGGGCGTGTTCCAATCTCGACCGGGGTCATTGCCTCAGTGCTGGAGGCTACGAAGATATTTCTCAAGTGGCGGGCCGATGCATTGCCAAGTCTTCAGGGAGTTCTTCAGGTCGTGACCCTTTGCGCTTTTCGAGGTGGGCCTTGAGGTACTGTTTCATAATTGCATTAACCGCCTCGACTTGTCCGTTGGATTGTGAATCGTGCGACATGGATAAACTGCTTCGTATATGGAGGTCGTCGCAGAACGCCTGAGATTCTTCTTCGCCATTGTGGTTATATCGGATATGACGGACTAAGGGGTCCTGAGTGATTTTCATATAAGATTGTTTACTTTTTGTTCGGTCATTCGCGCAAAGTGGTTCGGCCCCTACCCGCTTTTTGCAAAATAACCGATTGCGACGAGTGGGCACTGTTACCCCATCTCCCTCTTCTAGGTGGGGGACCCGATCCGGGCCAAGGGATTTGACCAATCTGGGCTTTCTGTTCCGCTGTATAGTTGGCGGCTGGTCGAGCAGAACGAACGCCGGCCGGGGCCGGCGAGGGCCATCCCTGCGCTTGTATTCAGGGGGCTAGTATGAGTACATGGACCAGCCCTACCGGGGCGCATCTGGGCTCGGCGTCAGACGGGCCGGACGTCAGACCGCGTTTTCCGATCAAGCGAGGGCGGTGCGAATTGCAACGAGATTCTCCTTGGGTCGGCCGTTGCAGGATTGTTGGTGACTCGGTCGGCCGGGCCCCTCTTTTCTTATAGAGATTATTCCTTTGCTCATTTTAGTTTTACTAATATTTTCCACTTTCTGCAGCTTTTTCATCACTTCGAGTTTTGAGTTTCGTCGTTGGCATCCTAACGGCCGCTGCTCGGGTGATGATGCGGAAAACTCATTAGATTCCGATGTTTCCTTCCGATTTCAACCTAATTTTTTGCCTGAGCGGCCTGAGTTTTCTTGCCTGTATCTTAACAGATTACTTTTACTTCGACTTCCCATTCACTTGTAAGTGCCGTCGCTGCTTCTCTAACACATGGCTCAATACTTGGAGATGTTTTCGTTAGCTGGTCCAGTGCCATCCGGATTACCAGGACCTTCGCGGGTGTGGATGGGAATTCCGAAGGAGTTTTCAGATGTTGCTGTGTATGTTGATTGCAACTTTAATTTGAAAAATACAAGGGGATTCTTTAGGAAATTTTCTAGAGCTTTAAACTATGCTCGATATCCCCTGAGCTATGACCTTCAAAGAGGTCAGTTGAGTTGGGCAGGAACTCATGGTCATGATGGCTCCTGTGCTTTCAACTCCTTGTTACGATGATTCCTATGCTTTCAACTCACGATTACGATGATTCCTATACTTTCAAATTGCCACTTATGGGTGAGGGCTACTATTCCCGGACAAACGCACGGTATGCCGAAGCGCTCCGCCAATTTGCACGGGTTTCCCTTCATGGTGGCGGGTAGATTATATTCGGTACTTGTAGTTAGGCCCGCCTTCTAGCGCCATTCTGTTGACGTCTGATTTGGTCAACGTCACGTGTGCTGATCTGGATGAATGGATCGAAGCCACGTAGAAAATAATAAATAAGATGGAAGATATTTGATCACTAAATTTTATTAATGACCTTTAAAAAGCATAAAGCCGGGCAGAGTAACATGTGCCGGTCTATCCAATTTGCTTGCTAATTACAAGTCTTACTTTCTTTTCTCTCTTTTCTCGTTTTATCTCTCTTTTTCCAAAAGTCCGTTATTGTACATTCTCTTGGCATATATATAGGCAATGTCAGCCATTCGTGAGATGATAGCAGGAATATTGACGTGAACATGCTGATGACATTTGTCACAATGAAGGTGACTTCTTCGACATGTGTCACCTTCTTAAGTGTGCTTTGGGAAGGGACATGACAGCTCTCTTTCACTGTCCTGTCTGCCTGTTTTTCGGGCTTTTGGCGATACTTATCTGTTACGACCGACAATGGGGTCGGCCCTCGAGCTTCCCGCTATTCTGGTCGGCCTTATTCATGATTATGGTTCAGAGCGTATTCATATATGGTCAGCTCGGTCCTTCTGGTCCGGATTCCGGGTCGGCTCTAATGTCTCTGCCCGGTCCGGTTTTGTTGTGAGTCCGAGAGACGATCGGGTCTATGACCGGTTCGGCTCCAGGATCTGCTCGTCCGTTCGGCTGTCTGGAGCGCTTAGGTGGATGCCAAGGTGGATCGACTACCAACAGGGTTTACATCGACTTTTTAGATCAGTTTGTTGTTGTCTTCATCGATGACATTTTGATTTATTCTCGTAGCCGAGAGGAACACGAGGTTCATCTTCATCAGGTTCTTGACGTGTTGAGACGAGAGCAACTTTATGGAAAGTTTTCCAAATGTGAGTTCTGGATGTCCGAAGTGACTTTTCTCGGACATGTAATTTCATCAGACGGAGTTCGTGTCGACCCTCAAAAGACGGAGGCTATCCGAGATTGGTTACCTCCGAAGAATGTTAAGGAAATCCGAAGTTTTCTCAGATTAGCGGGCTATTATCGGCGATTTGTGGAGAGATTTTCTAGAATCGCTCAACCCTTGACGAACCTTTTGCGAAAGGATAAGAAATACACATGGTCCGACGCGTGTCAGCGGAGTTTTGAGGAACTCAAGAGCCGGTTAATGTCAGCACCTGTACTTTCCTTGCCGAAAGGGACGGAGGGATTTGTGGTTTATAGTGATGCGTCCGGACAGGGTCTCGGATGTGTACTCATGCAGAATGGGAAGGTTATTGCTTATGCTTCACGGCAATTTAGACCTTACGAGGTTAATTATCCGACTCACGACCTGGAGCTAGCAGCCGTGGTGTTCGCATCGAAGATTTGGCGTCATTATCTTTATGGCGTTACTTGTCAGATATTCACCGATCATAAGAGTTTAAAGTATATATTTACTCAGAAGTAGTTAATTATGCGACAGAGGCGGCGGTTAGAACTAATCAAAGATTATGATATCGAGATCCTTTACCACCCGGGCAAGGTGAACGTTGCCGCCGACGCCTTGAGTCGTAAGTCCGTTCAGGAGCAGATGCTTGCTCGTTTAACGATTCGAAGGAGCTTGGCGGGAATTCCTTAGACCCGAGATCGAGGTCTGGCTTCAGCGAGTTCAGGGACAGCTTTGTATGTTAGAGATTTCATCGTCACTTGAGGAGGAAATCAGGGAGAATCAAGGTTCAGACCCAGCATTGTTGCGCATCCGTGAGGATGTGGCTCAGGGGAAAGCCCCTGGATTCATGGTCCACGAGGATGGACTTTTGAGATTTAAGAATCGGTTGTGCGTACCGGCAAATGTCGAGTTGAAAAACTCTATTTTGAGAGAAGCTCATGCTACCCCTCATTCTGTTCATCCGGGGTCTGGCAAGATGTACAAGGACTTGAAACAAAATTACTGGTGGAGTAATATGAAAGGAGAAGTCGCAGAATTTGTTTCGAGATGCTTAACCTGTCAACAAGTCAAGATTGAACATCAGCGACCGGCGGGTATGCTGAAATCTCTCCCTATTCCAGAGTGGAAGTGGGAAGACATTTCTATGGATTTCATCACGAGTTTGCCGACGAGTCGTCGTGGCATGAATACGATCTGGGTGATTGTGGACCGCTTAACTAAATCAGCTCATTTCCTTGAGATCAAGGATACGTGGGGTCCCAAGAGACTGGCTCAGTTGTTCATCAAGGAGATAGTGAGACTGCACGGTACTCCTAAGAGTATCGTTTCCGATCATGACGGACGATTTGTGTCTCATTTTTGGAAATCAGTTCATCGTGCTATGGGAACTCAGCTTAATCTCAGTACCGCCTTTCATCCTCAGTCCAACGGACAATCATAGAGGACTATACAGACATTAGAGGACATGTTGAGGGCATGCGTCCTCGATTGGAAGGACGATTGGGAAGCCCAACTACCATTGATCGAGTTCACGTATAATAATAGTTGGCATTCTTCCATTAAGATGGCACCTTACGAGGCCTTGTACGGTCGTCATTGTCGATCTCCTTTGTGTTGGGATGACTTGTCAGAATCGATCGGCACCGAGCCCGATATGCTTATAGCCGCCCGGGAGAAGGTAGCTTTGATCAAGAGTCGTATGTTGGCATTCGAGTCGGCGTAAATCATATGCAGATAATCGTCGTCGACCACTAGAGTTCGAGACGGGTGACCACGTTTTGGTCAAGCTATCCCCGAGTCGAGGTATTTTCCGTTTCGGAAAACGGGGGAAGTTGAGTCCGAGATTCATTGGACCGTTTGAAATTTTGGATCGAGTAGGCGAGTTAGCTTATCGATTGGCTTTACCTCCGGCATTGAGCCGAATTCATAATGTGTTTCTCGTCTCTCAGTTGTGGAAGTATGTTGCCGACCCGAGCCACATACTTCAGTTCGACGAAATCGAGATCGCGGATGATCATTCGTACGAGGAGCGTCCTGTACGAGTGTTGGAGGGGCGAATCAAACAGTTGAGGAACAAGACGATCCCTTTGGTCAAGATTCAGTGGTCTAGACACGGAGTCGAAGAGGCCACTTGGGAAACCGAGGAGAGTATGCGGGAGAGTTATCCCGAGTTGTTTGACCCTTAGTTTCGGGGACGAAACTCTTTTTAAGGGGGGAGTATGTAATACTCGGTGGTAATTCATTCATTTTCATTCAGTAATTATCAGTCTGTAATTGCCACTCAGTAATTCTCACTCATTAATAATCACTCATCATTCATGATTCATTCATTTGCGTTCACTGTTGGCATGTTGTAATCGTATATCAATTACGATCATCATTTCATCTCCGTTTATAGACCGAGACGGGAGTATTATCATTTTCATTGTGATTGATAGCCTTGTACTGGGAGTATCATCTTTGGCTTGTGTTAGACTTGTTCACTTTCACATTCGTATGATATGTCGGATCATTCATCAGTCGTAGCGAGGAATCGGAGTTATCGGATTTTTCACCTTGGCCAGCATTGAGTTACGGCCGTAAGGACTTTCGGTTACGGCCGTAACAAGGGTTCGTTGATTTCAGGCCATTTTGGACGAACGGGACTTACGGCCGTAAGGTTTCGGAATACGGCCGTAAGTTGGCGTCTGGCCGTAAGGCTTGGCGATTACGGCCGTCGTGGTCTGAAGAGTGCCAGGCATTTTGGCCGAAGGCGATTCTGGCCGTAAGGAGGGTTGGATACGGCCGTAAGTGGTCTTCGTAAATTCGGTGTTGTCGGGCAAGGGGACTTACGGCGGAAGGGTTGCGGCATACGGCCGTAAGTCGAGGAAGGTACGGCCGTAAGGCTGGCCGGATCTGGCCGTCTGGCGAGGAAGGTGCACGGTCATTTTCGGCGAAGGGGGCTTACGCCGTAAGTTTGGCCGGATACGGCCGTATCATCGAGTTACGCCCGTAAGGTGTGCGGGTACGCTGTAAGGATGTCGGCGGATGTTTTTGACGAAGGCGGAGTTACGCCGTAACTCGAGGCGGTTACGGCCGTAAGTCTGCCGGCGAGCTTTGACGAAGCCGAGTTACGGCCGTATGAGTTGGCGATTCTGGCCGTAAGGCCGTTGACACAGAATGTTACGGCCGTAAGAGGGCCGAGTTACGGCCGTAACTTCCGGCGTGATATAAGGATTTGGCCGACATTTTTCCTCATTTCTTCATTTCTCCAACTTTTATCCGAGAGAGGGTTGAGGGAGAGATTTTGCCATCATCAATCATTTGAGTGTGTATTTTTCATCATCTTCATTCATTTGGGAAGCTTGGATACTCGATTTAACTCGTGTTCTTCGGATCGAAGTGGTTGGATCTTCAAGAGGTAATTTCTTCAACATCTTGGATTTAGATTTTGTGTTGAGATATGATGTTCTGGACGCGATAATCATGTTATATGAAGGGATATGCATATGATTATGAGTTTGTATATAGATTCATTGGATTATTGAGGGATTATTCAAGAACACTTTGAATATCGAGTTGGATTTGGGGATTTTCTATTAATTGTTATTATAATCACGTTTTTAGATATTCATAACGGATTATTGATCGTATTGAAGACGTTTTTTTGGTTTGAAACACTCCTTGGGGATTTGAGGTTGGTATTATTGAGGTTTAGTTGTAATCAATCGAAGTTGGCCACAAAGTGTTCGATATAATGCCCCAATGAACTTGGTTTAATCATATCGACGTTTTGAGTTCGTTATATTCGTGTTTAATTTTTATATTGAACGGATTGTTGGTAATTGTATTGAATTAAGGTTGTTCGAGCGACCGACACTTCATTTAGGACATTTGTTCGTGGAAGGACATTCTTCATCGGTATTGTGTAAGTTAATTCATACTCGGTTAAAAGGATATTCATTCCTTTTGTTGTTGATCATTCATAATCATAACTCATTCATCATTGTATTAATCATATTGAGACTTGTTATTGTCGAATAATCACTTCATTAGCAAGGAACGGCGGTTCCAATCATTTCATTGAAACTATCAATCACTTCATTATCACTTTCATATCGGTGAGTCATTCTTGACTTTGTCAGATTATTATTATTCATTGATATTCATTATGGTCATTCTCGTTCATATGACCTTCTGGGTTCATATTGCGTGGCCGGGTGCGGATGTGTGGAATTTTTAGTCGGGCACATGATGGCCATGTATTGGGAGTGATACATTGGACTGTGCACACGGTAGTACAAGGACGGGTGTGTCCGGTCATCCGTCTTGTACACTTGCACAGAACACTACGGGCGTACTATGGTACTCCTCTTCAGCGTAATTCATAACTAAGGATATTTCATAACTTCAGATATATCATGATTGTGTAATTTCAACCATTGAGGATTGTTGTTCTGTGTAACTGACCCCGTTTGGGGAATTTTGGTTTTCAGGTCACGGCAAGGCAAAGGCACAGGAAGAGCATGCTGACGGCGAGGAGTCCTAGTGATACTAGTAGGGGGCCCCAGTTATTCCGTTTGTTTCAGTCATTTTCGTCATTTGTATTTTCCGCTGCAAATTCCGTTTGAGATGTTTAATTGTTCAGGGTGGTGTATTTTATCTCCATATAAAATATACTAGTATTCGGTTTTGTCCTGGTGTGTTGTACTTAAAATCCTCATCGGAGTACTTGGTAATATAATGTGGTTCGGTACTACAATTATATTATTTAATTCATCATTTTCATTTGCCTGGTGGGTCCTAGTCGGGGATTCACGGGACTGTAATATCCGCCTAGTTTGGGGTGTTACATACCGAACGTGTGTTATGTTGGATATGTGTCGTTGATTGACGATAGTTGTTGCGAGTGTTGAGATTGTGTTATGTGCAGGTGATGTACGATTTTGTGGTGATCAATGTGATTGATCAATTGTGCTCATTGTTGTATGTAATGTGAATGTGAATATGAATATGTGTGTGACCGCTAAGTTCACTCGTGTTGGTCCGACGGGACCTACGAGGATTCTGGGCAGTGGACTACGGGGTCAGAACTTAGTGAGGTACTGAGGTCCAATCGTGCTGGTCTGACGAGGCCTACGATAACGCATGGCAGTGGACCATGAGTTTCGGACACAGTACGTCCAACTTGGTGAGCTCGACGGGGCTTACGGTGACACGTGGCAGTGGACTACGGTGTCAGGACTGTGTGTGTGGTTGTTGAGATTGATATACTCCGTGCGGGTTGTTAAGCCTACGGAGACACGTGACAGTGGATCACGGTGTCGGAATTGGTTATGTCTGGTTAATAGTCCGTGCGGGTTGTTGAACCTACGGAGACACGTGACAGTGGATCACGGTGTCGGAATTGATTATGTTTGTTTAATTGTGCGTGGTGTAGTCCGTGCGGGTTGTTGAACCTACGGAGACACGTGACAGTGGATCACGGTGTCATGAGCATGATTGTTTTCAAATCAAAGATTTGAAAAGAAAGTTTTAAGAAAGGAATGTTGGGCCGAGCCCCACGAGATTTATGAAATGTTTTCGTACTGTAAATTATTGAAATACAATTTGTGATTTGGGTTAAGACCCTAAGATTTTCTAAAGGTTTGAAATTCTAAAAATTCTCGAGATGATAATCTTATTTTCGAATGCTTCATAGCTTTTCTTTCCTTGTGAAAACCTCCCAGGGATATTTGTTACTTGATTATTATATTTGATTCACGATTATTAATTGCTTGTTACATTTCGTATGATTTGATACTTGCACTAGTAAAACAGTGGAGTTTTACTAACCCCCGAGTAATTGGGGGGTGGATGTCTGCTTTGCGTCCCGTGTTCATGCATTCGGGGAGCAATCCAGGATTGGCACAAGAGGATGACGGCCGCGATACTAATCATGAGGCGAGAGTTGTTCGATTTTGTTGTGTTGTCGAGTTGATTTCACTTCCGTCAGATTGTATTTCACCCCGTGTGGGTAATGTCGTTTAAGTAAGTTTTGTTGATTGAGTTGTGTGACCTCATCGGTCTGTGTATTCACGTGTAAGTGACCATACGGTCTGTATTATTATATTGTTTGACCCTGGCCGGGCAAGCATTTGGTTGTTTATGGATGTTTAGCCTGGTAGATCCTTGTGGAAAGGGTCTACGGCGTGTAATATTCCCATACGGTTTGGGGGTGTTACAAAAATTACACTTCTTTAGAAAATAGTGTCAAAATAAATGACACTTGCACAGCGGAATTAGGATAAATATTTTCCAACTAGCTGGATTTAAAAAAATAGGATATTTGAAAATTAAATAAGACACAAGAATTTTACGTGAAAAACCCAAATTAGGAAAAACCACGGGAGGACCTTAGTCCGAAAAACTTCCACTATGACTATAGTAGGCTTACAGAATTCTCCCTAAATAAATTAGGGGATACACAATCTCTCAAGAGGATATCTCTCGGTATACAAATATCTCAAGTGTTTAACTCAAAATGACTAAGAAAAATAAGAACACACTCTTTTGAGGAGATAGAAAAATTGTAATATCCGTACTTTCCATTTTTAGTAGTTTCTATTTTTGGGTGCATCTCTATTTTAACGACTCACTTGTAACCATTTTGACGTTTTGAATCTATTTTGTTCTTCGTATTTTTCTATTTGGACGAGTTTCGGAGGTGTTTTTACGTAACATGCTTTACGTTATGATCTTGTCGCATGTACGTTCGATTCTCGTAAGACTCATTCGATTTCTTTATTTCTTTGTTCCCATGAGTCCGTATGGTTGAGTTATTCTTGTTGTTAGTTTCGGTTTAATAATCCGACGTCGTATGTGATTTTCAGACGTTTGGGCCGTTTTGTAATTTCCTAAAGTTTGAGGAAAGTAACTTCCGTCGTCGAATTCCGTGTAACACCCCGATAAGGCGGCCATTACAGTGCCGTGGACCCCACACTAGGATCCACCAGGCGATACCCAAAGTACAGATTAAATACACAATACATGTGATACCGAACCACAAAACATAGTACTTACTCTGATCTGGAGTTTACAGCAGTACGGCCTACGGCCTTATTACACACAGGATCCAAAAACATAAGTATAATCCATATGGAGATGAAATATACCTTAAATAACAATACATTTATTCAAACTTAAAATAAAGCGGAAAGATAACATTACACGGTACGAACATGACCGGACACGAAAGACTTGGGGCCCCCGAACTAGTATCCTTCGAACCCTTCGTCATCACCTTGATCTTCCCGTGCCTTGCCTTTTCCTCGACCTAAAATACAACACAAGTATTTCGCCTAACACAGGGTCAGATATACATGATAAATGATTCTCAAGATGTTATACAATTCACGTATATAAGATTTCAAGAATAACGCCCCGACCAACGAACATACCCCTCGGGCGTATGAACGCTCAGTCACAAAACGTCGAACACATCCAAGTATAAAAATGGACTGTGAACGACTAAGATAGTACGGCTCAAGAGGGACATCACAGTACGCCCGATCCGAATATGTGTCAGTGCACATGTCCACCCCGTATACGGAATCCAGGATATACGTGGGACAATGTACCTAATTAGCCTCAACGAACTACGTCTCGTGTGCACAGCCCTTCACGGAAAATATTCACGCATGACTATATATGTGCCCGGCTAAAAATCCTACACAATATCCAATCGGAACGTAGATATGACTCCGGATATGTCACGATGCAACATGACAACGAATTCAATAATTCACAAATCCGATTAAGGACCGAGGACTCACCGAAATGACAACAAGATCAACAATATCAAGGGTCCAAAAGTAACGAACTTGGGAATACAATCCCACGATGAAAACGGGACATCATTAAGAACAACCTCAAGTCACAAGACACAAGTTTGTAAGTGTTTTATATACACGAAATGCATAATCATCATAAGAATCCACACATCATTATAACCAAGCAAGATAACTTGCCTCAATACGGAGGCGAGTAAAGTCCTTCTTTGTCGAACGAACAGCCGGCCCTCGATTCAAAATCGGTTACTCGGACAATCAACCTTGAATGAAGTATATTTTGCTCAATAATACATTCATATGATCATCTATACCAAACTTCAACGAGACAACATCCTAATTCTCATTTGAGTAGTTCAACTTTAAGATGTTGAGGGTTACTCCAAGAACCTTATTCAATACCATTCTATTCTTACAATTGATTACAAGATGTTTACCAAATGTTTGCTGGATTAAGATGTGTTAAACAATAATCTCCTACTCTTTAAACTTATCAAGAACATCTCAATTGATTAAAAGTAAAATCTGCACTTCAATCAATTACTTATGTTGAGTTAAGTAGTTATAATTCCATATTATGATCAAGAAGACTACTTCAAGTTCAACACCTTCCTTATAATCTTCTAGTTAACTTGGAGGTTCAAACATTACTCCTCTGGATTCATTTGGCTTAGGTTCAAGAAGGTGATTCCATTCTTCTAATGATCAACAAGGGTTTCTTAAAACATTTTATGGTAATTATTCCAATAAGTTATTTACATTATAATGAAACAAAGACTATTAGTATTCCATTGGTGTTATTAGTCCAGGAATAAGAGTTTGGTTTAACTAAACATGATCATCACCATTTAAAACACTAAGAACACATCATTACAAAAACCCTTAATCATCATATTCATCATTAAGTTTGTTGGAAGCTTAACTATAAACATGTTTAGCTTGATTAATTCATCACTAGGTGGAGTATACTTAATCACTATCATTATAACTATGAGATTATAGGGTTAAAACGTATGACATACCTTCAGAATTGAAGAACAATACACCAAAACCACAGGAAACAATCTAAGCTTCAAGAATGACTCCAACTCCCAATCAACAAGCTCCAAAATCCAAATGTAAAGCTCAAACACAAGTTGGAAGAAGGTAATTTTGATCTAGGGATGAAGGGGGATGATTATATTGGTGAAAACTCAGAGTTTGGTCGTGCAAAATGAAGGACACAAGTTGTCTTTTTATAACAGCACAGTTCGTTACGTACGTTATCACAAGAGGATAACGTACATTAACAGCTTTACGTACGCTACACGGAAAGTGTTACGTACGTAAGCTAAGTCCATAGGCTACTGGACTGAAATACGAACATCGTTACGTACGTTACCTATCGAAGCATTACGTACGTAATGTAGGTCAACTAGATTGCCTCCAAAAGATCAGATATTCGAATCCTGGCCGGCCCCACACGCCGAAAGTTGAGATTGGATACGATTACACTGGTTACGTACGTAACAAGTACCCCTTTTACATACGTAAAGGGCTTAAAATAACGTACGTTATGCTTGAGGATTAGCGTACATTAGACTCAGGTTTAGTAGCTCAAAAATGTATTAATCTATGCGACATTGAGAATCCAATTATAGTGCGAGTGATCGTTATTATTATGTCTATTCATGATATATTCCAACATCAATAACAATACACAAATGCAACAAGACTACAACAGTATTTGAATTATCCGAATGATACAACAGTAAGTAAGAATTTCCATCGGATATTACATACTCCCCCCCTTAAAAGGGGTTTCGTCCTCGAAACTAAGGGGTAAACAATTCAGGATACCTCTCTTGAATGCTTCTCTCCGTCTTCCACGTGGCTTCCTCGACCCCGTGTCGTGACCACTGAACCTTCAGTAGGGGAATCGTCTTATTACGCAGTTGTTTGGTCCTCCTCTCAAGTATTCGTACGGGGCGCTCCTCATACGAATGATCCTCCGCTAAATCGATCTCATCGAACTGAAATACATGACTCGGATCAGCAACGTATTTCCTTAACTGGGAGACATGGAACACGTTATGAATTCGGCTCAGGTCTGGTGGTAAAGCCAGGTGATAGGCTAAATCGCCTACTCGGTCCAAAACCTCAAACGGCCCGATATATCTCGGACTCAGCTTGCCTTTCTTCCCAAAACGAAAAACTCCTCGAGTAGGGGACACCTTCATTAGTACATGGTCGCCGACCTCGAACTCAAGCGGTCGCCCGCGATTGTCTGCGTAGGACTTCTGTCGGCTTTGAGCCGTCAACAAACGATTCCTAATCAGGGCGATCTTCTCACGGGCTGCTAACAACATATCGGGTTCCGTACCCAGGGTTTCAGATGGATCGTCCCAACACAGAGGGGATCTACAACGACGGCCATAGAATGCTTCATAAGGTGCCATCTGAATCGAAGTGTGCCAGCTATTATTATAAGTGAATTCCACCAAGGGTAGTTGGGCCTCCCAATCATCCTTCCAATCGAGAACGCACGCCCTCAGCATATCCTCTAAAGTTTGGATAGTTCTCTCAGTCTGACCATCCGTCTGCGGGTGAAATGTTGTGCTGAAGTTCAAATGCGTACCCATCGCACGATGAACTGCTTTCCAAAAATGTGACACGAATCGCCCGTCACGATCTGATACAATACTCTTAGGGGTACCATGTAACCTTACAATTTCTTTGATAAACAGTTGGGCCAATATCTCGGGTCCCCAAGTATCTTTAATCTCCAGAAAGTGGGCTGATTTGGTCAAACGATCCACAATCACCCAAATCGTATTCATACCTCGACGACTCGTCGGCAGGCTGGTAATAAAATCCATCGATATGTCCTCCCATTTCCACTCGGGGATCGGAAGCGGTTTCAGCAATCCTGCAGGTTGCTGGTGCTCAATCTTAACTTGTTGATAGGTTAAACACCTCGAAACGAATTCTGCAACTTCACGTTTCATACTTCCCCACCAATAATAGTGTTTCAAATCCTTATACATTTTGCTAGACCCTGGGTGGATAGAGTACGGGGTAGCATGAGCTTCTTTCAGGATAGAATTCCTTAACTCATCATCAGCGGGTACACAAACTCGGTTTCTGAAGCGTATCAAACCATACTCGTGTATTACAAAGCCAGGAGCTTTCCCTTGAGTTATTTCATCGCGAACTCGAGATAAGAATGGGTCCGTAACTTGCTTCGATCTAATTATATCCTCAAGGGATGATGAAATCTCAAGTGTACAGAGTTGCCCTTGAATACGCTGTAATACCCGGTTGTAATTCATTCATTTTCATTCAGTAATTATCAGTCTGTAATTATCACTCAGTAATTTTCACTCATTAATAATCACTTATCATTCATGAATCACTCATTTGCGTTCACTGTTGGCATGTTGTAATCGTATATCAGTTACCGATCGTCATTTTATCTCCGTTTTTAGATCGAGACGGGAGTATTATCATTTTCATTGTGATTGATAGCCTTGTACTGGGAGTACCATCTTTGGCTCGTGTTAGACTTGTTCACTTTCACATTGGTATGGTATGTCGGATCATTCATCAGTCGTAGCGAGGAATCGGAGTTATCGGATTTATTCACCTTGGCCAGCATTGAGTTACGGCCGTAAGGTTCCGGGATACGGCCGTAAGTTCAGCGGGTACGGCCGTAAGGCTGGTCGGTTACGGCCATACGTGGTCCAGCAGGCTGCCCAGGCATTTTGGCCGAAGGCGAGTTACGGCCGTAAGGAGGGTTGGATACGGCCGTAAGTGGTGTTCGTAAATTTCAGGTGTTGTCGACCAAGGGTGACTTACGGCCGTAAGGGTTGCGGCATACGGCCGTAAGTCGAGGCAGGTACGACCGTAAGGCTTGGCCGGTTACGGCCGTACGCTGCAGGCAGGATGCCTGGTCATTTTTGACGAAGGCGGGTTACGCCCGTAAGTTTGGCCGGATACGGCCGTATCATCCGCGTTACGGCCGTAAGGTGTGCGGGTACGGCCGTAAGGATGTCGGCGGATGTTTTTGACGAAGGTGGGTTACGTAACTCGATGGCGATTCTGGCCGTAAGTAAATCTGTCGGCGAGCTTTGAGTTACGGCCGTACGAGTTGGCCGGTTATGGCCGTAAGGCCGTTGACTTGGAATGTTACGGCCGTAAGAGGGCCGAGTTACGACCGTAACTTCCCGCAGTATTTAAGGTTTGGCCGGGACACTTTTCCTCATTTTTTCTCATTTCCTTCATCTTGTCCGAGAGAGAGAGCTTGAGGGAGATATTTTGTCATCATCAATCACTTGTGTTTTCGGATTTCATCATCTTATTTCGTTGGGAAGCTTGGATAGTCGATTTAACACGTTTTCATCGGATCGAAGTGTTTGGATCTTCAAAGGTAATATTCTTCAACACCTTGGATTTCGATTTTGTGTTGAGATATGATGTTTTGGACGTTATAATCATGTTATATGAAGGGATATGTATATGATTATGAGTTTGTATAAGGATTCATTGGATTATTGAGGGATTATTCAAGAACACTTTGAATATCGAGTTGAAATTGGGGGTTTTCGATTAATTGTCGTTATAATCACGTTTTTGGATATTCGTTTTGGATTATTAATCGTATTGAAGATGTTTTGTTGGTTTGAAACACTTCTTGGGGGATTTGATATTGGTATATTGAGGTTTGATTGTAAACAATCGGAGTTTGGACGCAACGTGTTTGATTTAATGCCTCAACGGACTTGGTTTAGTCGTATTGGCGTTTTGAGTTCGTTATATTCGTGTTTGATTCGTATATTGAACGAATTGTTGGTAATTGAATTATTCAAGGTTGTTCGAACGACCGATATCTCAATTAGGACGTTGTTCGTGGAAGGATAATTGTCACCGGTGTTGTGTAAGTTAATTCTTACTCGGTTAAAAGGATATTCATCCCTTTGTTGTTGTTCATTCATAATCATAACTCATTCATCAGTGTATTAACCGTATCAAACTTGTTATTGTCAATTAATCACTTCAGTCATAAGGAACGACGGTTCCAATCATTTCATTGAGCTGTCATTTATTTCACTACCATTCCACCTCCGTGAGTCATTATTCATTTTCGATGTCACTTTTGTTATATCGTGGCATTCCGGGTCATACTGGCGTGCCGGTTGGTATGTGTTGAATTTTCATGTCGGGCACGTTTAAGTCGTGTGTTGGTTGTTGGCCTCACATTGGACTGTGCACACGAGTCATATTGTCTCGTGAGACTGATTAGGTACAAGACCACACGTGTATTCGATCGATAATTGTTGGTGGCTTGTGCACGGACACATTTCCATCCCGGGCGTAGTGTGGTACCACCCTTTGAACCGTACTGTTAGTTGATTCATATAGCATGTTTGATTTCGCATGTTTCGACAGGATATTTCATAACTTCAGATATAATCATGATTGTGTATTTTCAACCCTTGAGGATTGTTGTTCTGTGTAACTGACCCCGGCTGGGGATTTTATTTTTCAGGTCATGGCAAGGCAAAAGCACGTGAATAGCATGTTGATGGCGAGGAGTCCCAGTGATACTAGTAGGGGGCCCCGATCTTTCAGTTATTCATGTTATTGTTCTTTATTTTCCGCTGCAGACTTTCATTTGGATACTCCGTTTCATTCAGTGTCGTGTATTTTATCTTCATATAAAATATACTAGTATTCGGTATTGTCCTGGTATGTTGTACTTAAACTCCTCATCGGAGTATTTCGTAATATAATGTGGTTCGGTACTACAATTATATTATTTAATTCATCATTTTCATTTGCCTGGTGGGTCCCAGTCGGGGATTCACGGCACTGTGATATCCGCCTAGTTTAGGGTGTTACATACGCTGTAACTAGACTTCAATTTCCAGCCTCACCAATTCTAACTGCAATACCCTCTGAGTTGTTAGGCGGGCAAGCATCTGCTCCTGTACTGTTTTACGACTCAAAGCGTCAGCAACTACATTTGCTTTGCCCGGATGATAAAGGATATCGATATCATAGTCTTTGATGAGTTCTAGCCACCTTCTCTGCCTCATGTTTAACTCCTTTTGAGTAAAAATGTATTTCAAGCTCTTGTGATCCGTAAAAATCTGACAGGTAACTCCATACAGATAATGACGCCAGATTTTTAAAGCAAACACCACGGCTGCGAGTTCTAAATCATGGGTGGGGTAGTTGACCTCGTAAGGTCATAGCTGTATCGATGCATAGGAGATCACCTTCCCGTTTTGCATTAGTACGCACCCAAGGCCCTGTTTAGATGCGTCACTATACGCTACAAACCCTTCCGTTCCTTTCTGTAGGACTAAAATAGGTGCCGAAATCAACCGACTCTTAAGTTCATCAAAGCTCCGCTGACATGCCTCTGACCATAAATACTTTTTATCCTTCCTCAACAAATTAGTCATTGGTTGGGTAATTTTGGAAAAACCCTCCACGAACCGTCGGTAATAACCTGCTAGTCCCAAGAAACTCCGTACTTCCTTAACGTTCTTTGGTGGTAACCAGTCTCGGATAGCTTCCGTCTTCTGTGGGTCTACTCTCACCCCATCAGCTGATATCACATGTCCGAGAAAGATAACTTCATTCATCCAGAACTCACATTTAGAAAATTTTCCATAAAGCTGCTCTCGGCTTAACGCCTCGAGAACTAGATGGAGATGACGCTCGTGCTCTTCATGGTCACGAGAATAGATCAGAATGTCGTCAATAAAAACGACTACAAAGCGATCCAGATAATTAATAAAGACTCGATTCATCAACTCCATGAATACTGCCGGTGCATTCGTCAGTCCAAAAGGCATCACTACGAATTCATAATGCCCATAGCGAGTACGAAAAGTGGTTTTCGAAATATCAGACTCACGAATCCTCAACTGATGGTAACCAGACCTCAGGTCGATCTTAGAAAACACAACAGCCCCTTGAAGCTGATCCAATAAATCATCAATACGCGGCAATGGGTATTTGTTCTTAATGGTTACCCTGTTTAGCTCACGATAATCAATACACAGACGTAGGGATCCGTCCTTCTTCCGTACAAATAGTACTGGTGCTCCCCAAGGGGACGAGCTAGGTCTAATGTAGCCCTTCTCGGTCAAATCCTCAAGTTGGCTCTTCAGCTCCTGCATCTCAGTCGGAGCCATACGATACGGTGCTTTTGAAAGCGGGGACGTACCAGGCTCTAGCTCAATATTGAACTCTACATCACGATGCGGAGGTAAGCCTGACAATTCATCTGGAAATACGTCTGGGCAGTCTCGGACTACCGGAATATCGATCAATTCAACTGGTCGATCCATTGTCTTGGTCATGTAACACCAATAGCCAATACATCCTTGATTAAGCAGTTTCACCGTTTTCATAGCGCTGATGATTCTCCGGGCAGCCGGGATTATCACCTGGAAAGTACACTCAATACCATCGTCGGAGGTGACGGTCCTTTGTTAAGCTTGCGGACACTAATTATGGCATCATGACGGTCCATCCAATCGATACCCAAGATCACATCATCTTTAGGTAAATCGACCACAATTAAATTTGACAACCACTCACGGTCGTTCATTCGAATCGAGCAGTCCTGAACTTCACGATTCCCAACAATTCTTCTACCATCGGGTAGACCAATTATATAAGGTTCACAATTGATAACATGCTCTAATTGCAAACGACTCAAACAAGAAGTTGATAAAAAGGAGTGTGAAGCACCAGTATAAAAAAGAACACAGACAGGCTGAGATTGGATCTCGAGAGTACCTGCAATCATGCTGGCTTCGGAATCTTCAGCCCTCTTCATCTCGTAAACTCTAGGTTTTGCAGCCCCTGCACCAGATGTACCATCTTGATTTCCATGTCCCATCCCGTTGTTTGCCCCGGTAGTCTGATAAGAAGTGGATGGAGGTACTCGGTCCTGAAATGAAGACTGTACTGGAGCATGAGGTGCTGCGGGAATACGTACTGGTCCACTCCTACAATAACGAGCACGATGTCCGTTCTTCCCACAAGTATGGCATGACACGGCTGGCCTAGGTCATTTCGAATTGATGTGTCCCTCGTCTCCACAATTATAGCACACAACAGATAGGCTGACCGCTCGAGGTTGCGATCCGGTTGGCTTCGATGCCGTAGGTTTCCGTTCAGAAGGATTTGGCACTGGTTGGGGTCTCTTGAATGTTCCCCGGTTCTTTGTCGGCTGATTACGGTTCCTGAATTTCTTGTTGTTAGACTGCGGTTGCTTCTTGGAAATTTCCTTCACGGTCAATTCGTACTCCAGAGCTTTCCCGATGAACTCCGGTAGGGTCACACAATGATGGTTCAACAGCTGCATCCTCATTCGGGGTTTAAGCCTTTTTGAGAAAGTATTTGATCTTATCAGCTTCTGTGTGGACAATCGTCGCGGCAAAAGGGAGAAGTGCCTGGAATTTCTCGGCGATAGATAGTACGTCATCATCTTCGGATGGTTCCGGATTCAGCAATTCTGATAGTTTGGCCTCGCGGAGAGGACCTGGATAGTAACGATCTAGCATGAGATTTTTAAATTCTTCCCAAGTACATACGCCATCAGCTGGCCTCACCGAAAGCCACCAAGTGTGGGCGCCCTTGCCCAAGTAGTAAGCTGCTACGGAGACGCGATTCTCTACTGGACAGTCTACCATATCGAACAATTTCTCGAAGTGTTCGATCCAATGCACGATATCAGCCGGCTCAGAGGAACCTTCAAAAATCGGGGGTCGTTGACGCGAGATGTCGCTGATGATCCGATTCACCGTCCCGCCATGCACAGGAGGTGGCCCCTGATGCTGGTCGGTAGCATCTCTCTGCACAGTTTCCATTAACTGACCCATTTGGGTCATCTGATCCATCATGCCCTGCATTACAGTATAAGGATCGACACGAGCATCCTCGCGTCCATTGTGGTGCGATTGGTCCCTAGAAGGCAAATCACTGTGTGCGGAACTATGCTCTGCGTTCGCACGTCTGTTGGCTCGCCGTATCGGGATTCGGCCCCTTCCGCGGCCTCGTCCCCCTCTGCCACGGCCTCTCAAATTCCTTTCCATACTGAAAGAATCAATTTGTAATGATAATCATAAGTACAGTTCATGATACCAATCAGAATTCATGCTAAGTTAATGGCAGTAAGAAATTACATATTCAAGAAAACAGTTCGTAATGAATTATCGTCACTACGAGAGTCACACAGAATATCATATCGACGTTTGAGCCGAAAGATTTCAATCATATAATCAATCCAGAATTTTATTTGAATCATCAATCAGATAATTCCTGCCACAAACCCTTAAAATGCCAAGATCAACAAGGAGATCTATTCAGAGATCAATATCATGTCAGTAATTTATTCATGGTTCATAAAGTACATACCGCATTTGGCTCGTAGGATCAGGCGCTCGCACGGGTCACACGTGACACGAAGGTCTCTTGATACTAGTTTAATACACAAAGACTCAAAAGAAAGAAAACGACCTCTAGCAATATCTCTGATACCATCTTCTATAACACCCCAATAAGGTGGCCATTACAGTGCCGTGGACCCCACACTGGGATCCACCAGGCGATACCCAAAGTACAGATTAAATACACAATACATGTGATACCGAACCACAAAACATAGTACTTACTCCGATCTGGAGTTTACAGCAGTATGGCCTACGGCCTTATTACACACAGGATCCAAAAACATAAGTATAATCCATATGGAGATGAAATATACCTTAAATAACAATACATTTGTTCAAACTTAAAATAAAGCGGAAAGATAACATTACACGGTACGAACATGACCGGACACGAAAGACTTGGGGCCCCCGAACTAGTATCCTTCGAACCCCTCGTCATCATCTTGATCTTCCCGTGCCTTGCCTTTTCCTCGACCTAAAATACAACACAAGTATTTCGCCCAACACAGGGTCAGATATACATGATAAATGATTCTCAAGATGTTATACAATTCACGTATATAAGATTTCAAGAATAACGCCCCGACTAACGAACATACCCCTCGGGCGTATGAACGCTCAGTCACAAAACGTCGAACACATCCAAGTATAAAAATGGACTGTGAACGACTAAGATAGTACGGCTCAAGAGGGACATCACAGTACGCCCGATCCGAATATGTGTCAGTGCACATGTCCACCCCGTATACGGAATCCAGGATATACGTGGGACAATATACCTAATTAGCCTCAACGAACTACGTCTCGTGTGCATAGCCCTTCACGGAAAATATTCACGCATGACTATATATGTGCCCGGCTAAAAATCCTACACAATATCCAATCGGAACGTAGATATGACTCCGGATATGTCACGATGCAACATGACAACGAATTCAATAATTCACAAATCCGATTAAGGACCGAGGACTCACCGAAATGACAACAAGATCAATAATATCAAGGGTCCAAAAGTAACGAACTTGGGAATACAATCCCACAATGAAAACGGGAGATCATTAAGAACAACCTCAAGTCACAAGACAGAAGTTTATAAGTGTTTCATATACACGAAATGCATAATCATCATAAGAATCCACACATCATTATAACCAAGCAAGATAACTTGCCTCAATACGGAGGCGAGTAAAGTCCTTCTTTGTCGAACGAATAGCCGGTCCTCGATTCAAAATCGGTTACTCGGACAATCAACCTTGAATGAAGTATATTTTGCTCAATAATACGTTCATATGATCATCTATACCAAACTTCAACGAGACAACATCCTAATTCTCATTTGAGTAGTTCAACTTTAAGATGTTGAGGGTTACTCCAAGAACCTTATTCAATACCATTCTATTCTTACAATTGATTACAAGATGTTTACCAAATGTTTGCTGGATTAAGATGTGTTAAACAATAATCTCCTACTCTTTAAACTTATCAAGAACATCTCAATTGATTAAAAGTAAAATCTGCACTTCAATCAATTACATATGTTGAGTTAAGTAGTTATAATTCCATATTATGATCAAGAAGACTACTTCAAGTTCAACACCTTCCTTATAATCTTCTAGTTTAACTTGGAGGTTCAAACATTACTCCTCTGGATTCATTTGGCTTAGGTTCAAGAAGGTGATTCCATTCTTCTAATGATCAACAAGGGTTTCTTAAAACATTTTATGGTAATTATTCCAATAAGTTATTTACATTATAATGAAACAAAGACTATTAGTATTCCATTGGTGTTATTAGTCCAGGAATAAGAGTTTGGTTTAACTAAACATGATCATCACCATTTAAAACACTAAGAACACATCATTACAAAAACCCTTAATCATCATATTCATCATTAAGTTTGTTGGAAGCTTAACTATAAACATGTTTAGCTTGATTAATTCATCACTAGGTGGAGTATACTTAATCACTATCATTATAACTATGAGATTATAGGGTTAAAACGTATGACATACCTTCAGAATTGAAGAACAATACACCAAAACCACAGGAAACAATCTAAGCTTCAAGAATGACTCCAACTTCCAATCAACAAGCTCCAAAATCCAAATGTAAAGCTCAAACACAAGTTGGAAGAAGGTAATTTTGATCTAGGGATGAAGGGGGGTGATTATATTGGTGAAAACTTAGAGTTTGGTCGTGCAAAATGAAAGACACAAGTTGTCTTTTTATAACAGCACAGTTCGTTACGTACGTTATCACAAGAGGATAACGTACGTTAACAGCTTTACGTACGCTACACGAAAAGTGTTACGTACGTAAGCTAAGTCCAGAGGCTACTGGACTGAAATACGAACATCGTTACGTACGTTACCTATCGAAGCATTACGTACGTAATGTAGGTCAACTAGATTGCCTCCAAAAGATCAGATATTCGAATCCTGGCCGGCCCCACACGCCGAAAGTTGAGATCGGATACGATTACACTGGTTACGTACGTAACAAGTACCCCTTTACGTACGTAAAGGACTTAAAATAACGTACGTTATGCTTGAGGATTAGCGTACGTTAGACTTAGGTTTAGTAGCTCAAAAATGTATTAATCTATGCGACGTTGAGAAACCAATTATAGTGCGAGTGATCGTTATTATTATGTCTATTCATGATATATTCCATCATCAATAACAATACATAAATGCAACAAGACTACAACAGTATTTGAATTATCCGAATGATACAACAGTAAGTAAGAATTTCCGTCGGATATTACATTCCGAACCTGCGGGTAGTCGGAATTGTGTTTCCTTTTAGCGCTTAGCTTCGTCGTTGTAACACCCCCGATATATTCAGGAATATTACTGCGCCATAAATCCTTTACATAAGAAATTACAAGGCTGAATAAAGGAAATGACAATAACAGATACCAGTTTATGAAATTTCTGAAATCAAATTCAACCGACTGGTTCAAAACCGAAATTACAAATATTCCAAGAAGAGTTATTATTACATCACTAAAATCCAAACATTATAAATCGACGACGTACTCGAGTACTTAATAAAATAACCAACAAATAACATACAGTAAACCCGGCCGGAACATCACTCTGCACCCTCGTCGTCATGCATCTCCAGTGGTTGTTTCCCCGCTCTCCTGGATCCTGAACATACACAAATGTTTACCCCCGAAGGGGTTAGCACAACGATGCTAATACAAGTACAATAATCATACAACAGTGATATAATCAATAATTATATCATAACAAGTTTCTCCAACGAGAATATCCACAACACATATCATATCATAATAGTTTCAACATACTGATGGTATTCCAACGATCCAGTAGCACAAACTATAGATTCCCATGATGATCCCGTCGGACCAACACATGGTGGAACTACCTGTCCAACGATCCAGCGCACACAGCTATAGATTCCCATGATGATTCCCGTCGGATCAACGCATGGTGGACATATATTCACAACATATTTACACGATACAATCACATCATAATTGTCATAATATAAATGATTCTAATTAGAGTACTTGCCTTGGTTCGTTGACAAGAATAAACTTCCACGAATATCAAAATACTCGAAGGTCATCCCCTTCGATCAATCACGTGTTAAGCTCGAACCTTAACAACAGAAATAGCACAGAATTCATTTTATGCCATACGAACGTCTAACAATTCAACAATTACGGTAGGAAGTCCTTAATATGCAATCTGCCTGGATAGATTAACGCACGCTACGCATCCTATGTAGCATATGTTAATGCTACTCGTTAGCGCACGCAATACACACAGCCTAGCGCACGCTAAGTCACAAATGTGGCGTACGCTAAACATACACGATAGCGCACGTTAATTAACGTAGCTTAGCGCACGCTAAGAGTGCATGGCAGTTCACTGGAGGGCAGCAGATTATACAAAAGGTGATGAAGTAAACGAATTCCTCGGTGATTTGATGTTTGTTATTATGTTCATAATCCTTATGAATGATCTCAAGGATAATAACAACTTCGAGATGCAAGTATACGTATAATCGTCATAACACCATAATCCATCTTGATTACAATTCTCATGCGAAGTTGGTGATCTCCGGTTGATGTATTAGATTCTACTATCATTATACATATTCAGACTTCATCTTGAGGTGAACTAACAATTCCAACTTATACGAAAGAATGTTTCCTAAGATGATTCTTCCATTAAGTTCTTATAACATCACCTCCAATTCATGATCACAAACATAACATAAATCATACGGATTGTTAACTTCAGAATGTTTCTCTCATCATTTGAAGTACTAGGATTCTGACTTCAAGGTTCTAACAATAATATCGTAATTGTAGACATTCCAATCTTCTAAACATGATGTTGTTGCATAATTCACTAATGAAATTCAATATCTCGTTAACATGATCATCATATCCCTTGGAATCCAAATCTAAGACTGGTGATAGGTTGAACATACCTTAATATGCCGAAATCACTGAACCACAAGGTAGAATCCGACTCCGGTTGGTTATGTGCCACTCCAAGGTGTTACTTCTTTTCAATGATCACTAACAAGTGATAACCAATATTCAAGGATCATTAATATATGTTCTCAGTGTGTTAGAGGGGTGATTAAAGCTCTCTGGCCTCTCAAGAATGAAGAATGGGCGAAAGAAATGAAAGCCAAAATGGGTTGTTGTCCCA
Source organism: Orobanche coerulescens (assembly GCA_033398695.1). Taxonomy (NCBI): domain Eukaryota; kingdom Viridiplantae; phylum Streptophyta; class Magnoliopsida; order Lamiales; family Orobanchaceae; genus Orobanche; species Orobanche coerulescens. The sequence continues at coordinate 92,515,148 of CM065814.1, forward strand.
TTTATAATATTCTGCATTTAAACAAGTTAGCGCACGCTACTAAGCTTTCCTTAGCGTGCGCTAATAAGAGTTGACTTCAGAACTGTCCAGGTTCATCCGCGGGAATCTTATCCGGACCCATGTCCCGGCTGGCGCATGTGTTAGCTGTCCTGCTCAATAATTGAGTTCTTAGCGCACGCAACTCCTACATGCATAGCGTGCGCTAGTAGTAGCCCGATAGCGCGCGTTAAGCTACATTCTTAGTGTGCGCTATCACGAGTTTGTATGAGAAATTTTGCATGATGTTATACTTAAGTACAAGGATGCCAATGCAAGAAATATCATACTCCAATAATCAAAACCACAAATCCGAATAATACAGGGTTCGAATACAGGTAAAATACACAGTAATAAATCCGGATATTACATACTCTCCTACTAAAAAGGAGTTTCGTCCCGAAACTCAAGACGGAAATAGCTCGGGATATCTGGACTTCATGCCATCTTCCGTTTCCCATGTGGCTTCTTCCACTCCATGGCGTGACCATTGAACTTTGACCAAAATGATTGGTTTGTTCCTCAACTGCTTAACTCGACTCTCGAGTATCTTGACCGGTCTTTCTTCAAACGTCCCATCTTGAGCAACGTCGATCTCGCTGAAATCATTGACATGACTAGGATCTGGTATATACCTCCGTAACTGGGATACGTGGAACACGTTATGAACATGGCACAATGACAGCGGCAATGCCAATCTGTATGCTAACTCTCCAACTCTCTCAAGGATCTCAAATGGTCCGATATATCTCGGACTTAGCTTTCCTTTCCTTCCGAAACGAAAGATCGCTCGAGTAGGAGAAACCTTCAACAGTACGTGGTCTCCAGTACTGAACTCCAATGGGCGACGACATACGTCTGCGTAAAATTTCTGGCGACTTTGGGCGGTTAACAACCTTTCACGAATCAAGGCTATCTTCTCTCGAGTCTGTACGATTATCTCTGGTTCTGTCCCGATCAAGTCTGATGAATCATCCCAACATAGGGGCGATCTACATCTCCTCCCGTATAATGCCTCAAAAGGTGCCATCTTAATGGAAGCATGCCAACTATTATTGTAGGTAAATTCAATCAACGGTAGGTGAACTTCCCAATTAGTTGACCAATCTAAGGCACAAGCCCTCAGCATATCTTCCACTGTTTGAATAGTCCTCTCTGACTGTCCATCAGTCTGTGGGTGATAAGCTGTGCTGAAGTTCAATTCGGTCCCCAAGGCCTTATGAACTGCTTTCCAAAAGTGAGACACAAAACGGCCGTCTCGATCAGAAATAATGGTTTTCGGCGTACCATGCAATCGAACTATCTCCGAGATAAATACTCGTGCCAATTTCTCTGGTCCCCATGTGTCCTTAATGCCTAGGAAATGAGCTGATTTGGTTAAACGATCAACTATCACCCAAATCATGTTCATTCCCGTCTTGGTCTTCGGCATATTAGTAATAAAGTCCATCGATATGTCCTCCCACTTCCATTCAGGAATCGGGAGCGGCTTCAACATTCCGGCAGGCCGTTGATGATCGATCTTAACCTGCTGACAAGTCAAACATTTCGAAACATAGTACGCTTCATCTTTCTTCATGTTGCCCCACCAGAAATTTTGCTTCAAGTCCTTATACATTTTACTGGTGCCCGGGTGGATAGAATAGGGCGAACTGTGAGCTTCCTTCATAATCGTCTGTTTCAGAACATCGATATCAGGAACGCAGAGTCGGTTCTGGAATCTCAAAATTCCATCATCATGAATTACGAATCCGGGGGCCTTTCCCTTGATTACTTCATCACGTAACCGAATCATCAAAGGATCATCCGCCTGTCTAGATTTGATTTCTTCGGTTAATGATGAAGTTAATTCCATTACGCACAGTTGTACTTGGACTCTTTGTAACCACACTTCAATTCCTTCTCGAATCATCTCTCGTTGAAGGTTAAGTTGGGAGGTCAGCGTTTCTAGCATCTAAATAGAAACAGGCTTGCGGCTGAGTGCATCGGCTACTACATTCGCTTTGCCTGGATGATACAAAATCTCCAAGTCATAGTCCTTAATTAGCTCTAACCATCTTCTTTGCCGCATGTTCAATTCCTTCTGACTGAAGATGTATTTGAGACTCTTGTGATCCGTAAAGATCTGACAGTGAGTCCCGTACAGATAATGCCTCCAGATCTTCAAAGCAAAAACTACTGCTGCTAGCTCCAAATCATGTGTTGGGTAATTCACTTCATAAGGTTTCAGCTGTCGTGAAGCATAAGCGATCACCTTGTCATTCTGCATTAATACGCATCCGAGTCCTTGGTTCGAAGCATCACTGTAAACTATGAATCCTCCAGTCCCCTGTGGAAGTGATAGAATCGGTGCCGTCGTCAATCTCTTATTTAATTCGTCAAAATTAGTCTGACACGACTCGTTCCACTCGAACTTTTGAGTTTTCTGCAGGAGTCGAGTAAGTGGGCGGGAGATTTTGGAAAACCCTTCCACGAACCGACGATAATACCCAGCAAGTCCTGAGAAACTTCGGACTTCTTTCACGTTCTTTGGAGGTTTCCAATCCATAATTGCTTCGATTTTCTGCGGATCTACTCGGACTTCTTCTGCTGATACCACATGACCGAGGAACATTACTTCTTTTATCCAGAATTCGCACTTAGAGAGTTTGGCGTACAGTTGCTCGCTTCTCAAAAGTTCTAGTACAATCCGCAAATGATGTGCATGCTCTTTCGGGTTATTAGAATACACCAGAATGTCATAAATGAACACGACCACAAATTTATCCAAATATTCGATGAACACTCGGTTCATCAACTGCATGAATACAGCAGGTGCATTAGTGAGACCAAATGGCATCACTATAAACTCACAGTGTCCGTAGCGAGTTCTGAATGCCGACTTTGGAACATCAGATTCCTTAATCCTCAGTTGATGGTATCCTGATCTCAGATCGATTTTAGAAAACACTGTTGCTCCTTGCAACTGGTCAAATAGATCATCAATCCGTGGCAACGGATACTTATTCTTAATCGTCATCTTGTTCAGCTCTCGATAGTCGATACACAGTCGAAGCGATCCATCCTTCTTTCGGACAAAAAGGACTGGCGCTCCCCAGGGTGAAACACTTAGTTGAATATAGCCTTTGTCCAGTAACTCCTCCAGTTGCTTCTTCAGTTCATACATTTCAGTAGGTCCCATACGATACGGCGCCTTAGAAATTGGTGTAGCTCCGGGTTCCAGCTCAATGGTAAATTCTACATCCCTTCGTGGAGGTAGCACAGGTAACTCGTCAGGAAATACATCTGGAAATTCGTTCACAACAGGGATAGATGAAAGTTCCATAATTTCGTCTTCTTTCTTCACTGCATAGCACCAGTACCCGATACAGACCTGTTTCACAAATTTGACAGCTTTCATTGCTTTGATCAACTTTCCTGAGCTTCCTGGTTTCCATCCTTCAAACAGTACTTCGGAGCCATCATCAGCGATCAGCCAAATATTCCTCCTTCGGTAATTTACAATTTCCCCATATCGATTAAGCCAATCGTCTCCGAGTATTAGGTCATCTCCTTGCATTTCTATCACAATTAGATTTGAGAGCCACTCCCTACCCCCAAATAATACAGGAAAATCTCTAGTCTCTAAGTTCCCAACAATCCTCTCTCCACTCGGTAAACCAACAACATAAGGTTCACAAGTATGAAAACCAGAAATATTCAAACGATTTACACAAGACAAAGATATAAAAGAATGCGTAGCTCCTATATCGAATAAAACGCTAACTGGCTGGGAAAGGATCTCGGGACGATGCACGATGCGGCAAGCAGATCACGATCGTCTGTCCTCCTCATCTCATACAGACGTGGGGGAACAGATCCGGCACTCGATGTCCCCTTTCAGTCCCATTGTCCTCTGCCTCGTCCGCGGCCAAAATTTTGAGGCATCTGAACACTTTGTTGCGTCTGTTGGATACTAGCTTCCTTCTGAACTGGCTGTGATGAACGGGTTCCATTGAATTTGGTGGCGTCCTTGCAAAACGTCGCACGGTGCCCTTCCTGTCCACAGTCAAAACACGTAACTGGGGTGCGCAAACAATCGCGCGAAAGGTGGCCTGGGCGACCACAATTAAAGCACTTCCTAGCTGTATCCGTCGTGGCTGACACTGTTCCATAATTCTTTCCGCTCTTAGATGGGTGCGGAGGTTTCTTGAAAGAAAAAGAAGACTGGGCCTTGCGGGGCCCACTGTTCTTGTGCTCTGTAAAACTACCAGAGACTTTCTGTTTCTTCGACTCCATAAACTTCTCCATTGCCGCTTCTTTTATTTCGTACGCCAACGCCTTATCCTGGTATTGGCGGAGAGTGGTACATTCAAAACCGGACATGTACCTCTGGATTTCTGGTTTCATTCTCATTTCAAAATGAATCATCATCTCCGCATCTGTTCTGACCAGATGTCGAACAAATGCTAATTGCTGGTTAAACGTCTTAATCGTCTGGGATACGGGTTCATCTGATGGCTGAGCGGAGAAAAATTCTCGAATTTTGGCTTCCCTCACAGGACGAGGGCAATACTGAGCTTCCATCATCATTTTAAATTCCGTCCAATCGGCATCATGATCTGCAGGTCGGATAGCTTCCCACCACTCGGATGCTTCCCCTATCGTAAATCTTGGGCAATAGGAGCTCTCCTGTCGTCCGGGCAATTAATTCCAGCAAAAATTTTCTCCAGTTCCTTCAACCAATGGTCCCAAGTGGGAGTCTCGGAAAAGCCGTCAAATTTGGGTGGTTGCATCTTTGCCACCTCTTGTAACCATCGGTCACCTCGATTTCCCATTTCTGGAATCCTTTGTTGTCCATCTCCCTGCTGAATTCCTGCCGCCACTTGCATTCGGTCCACGACCTGAGCGAACTGAGTCATTTGGTTCACGACTTGACGAAGGGTTTCTGGTACACCAGGTTCCGGTTCGTTATTGATGGATTGTTGCGGCTCGCCTGAGCTATGACTAGCCTGATTAGAAGGCGACGCCTCCCTTTCAGCATTCCTTCGTCCGCGTCCACAACCGCGACCACATCCACGTCCGCCTCTCAACATACTGTAAGCACAAGTACTTAATATACAGGAAACAACATTGTTCTAATGTTCAAGTATAAAAAGTGCAACATGTAAAGAACGAGATAGAGTTTAGGAACTTACAACCACCGTTCGCATGAAGACGTAGGCAGTACAGTGATGTCATTCACGGCCGGTTACCTCAAAAGACGTAAATGACCCCTATTTTAACCCAATGGCCAAGATATCCAAAATCTTAGCTCCGATACCATATTCTGTAACACCCCCGATATATTCAGGAATATTACAGTGCCGTAAATCCTTTACATAAGAATTTACAAGGCTGAATAAAGGAAATGACAATAACAGATACCAGTTTATGAAATTTCTGAAATCAAATTCAACCGACTGGTTCAAAACCGAAATTACAAATATTCCAAGAAGAGTTATTATTACATCACTAAAATACAAACATTATAAATCGACGACGTATTCGAGTACTTAAGAAAATAACCAACAAATAACAGACAGTAAACCCGGCCGGAACATCACTCTGCACCCTCGTCGTCATGCATCTCCAGTGGTTGTTTCCCCGCTCTCCTGGATCCTGAACATACACAAATGTTCACCCCCGAAGGGGTTAGCACAACGATGCTAATACAAGTATAATAATCATACAACAGTGATATAATCAATAATTATATCATAACAAGTTTCTCCAACGAGAATATCCACAACACATATCATATCATAACAGTTTAAACATACTGATGGTATTCCAACGATCCAGCGCACACAGCTATAGATTCCCATGATGATTGTAACACCCCAAACTGGGCGGATATTACAGTGCCGTGAATCCCCGACTGGGACCCACCAGGCAAATGAAAATGATGAATTAAATAATATAATTGTAGTACCGAACCACATTACATTACTAAGTACTCCGATGAGGAGTTTAAGTACAACACACCAGGACAAAACCGAATACTAGTATATTTTATATGGAGATAAAATACACCACCCTGAATAATTAAACATCTCAAACGGAATTTGCAGCGGAAAATACAAATGACGGAAATGACTGAAATGACTGAAACAAACGGAATGACTGGGGCCCCCTACTAGTATCACTGGGACTCCTCGCCGTCAACATGCTCTTCCCGTGCCTTTGCCTTGCCGTGACCTGAAAACAAAATCCCCCAACGGGGTCAGTTACACAAAACAACAATCCTCAAGGGTTGAAAATACGCAATCATGATTTAACTGAAGTTATGAAATATCCTTAGTTATGAATTACGCTGAAGAGGAGTATCATAGTATGCCCGTAATGTCCTGTGCAAGTGTACAAGTCGAATGACCGGACACACCCGTCCTTGTACCTAATTAGTCTCACGGAGTTAAGCTTTACCGTGTGCACGGTCCAATGTATCGGTGAACCCAATACATGACCATCGTGTGCCCGACTAAAAATTCCACACAGCCACACCCGACCACGCAATATGAACCCAGAAGGTCATATGCACGAGAATGACCACACTGAATATCAATGAATAATAATTCGACAAGGCCAAGAATGACTCACCGAGATGAAAATAATAGTGACGTGATTGATAACCCAATGAAATGATTTGGAACCGTCGTTCCTCGTGAATGAAATGATTATTCGACAATTACAAGTCTCAATATGATTAATACCATGATGAATGAGTTATGATTATGAGTAATCAACAACAAAAAGGAATGAGTATCCTTTTAACCGAGTAAGAATTAACTTACACAACAACGATGAAGAATGTCCGTCCACGAACAACGTCCTAAATGAAATGTCGGTCGCTCGAACAACCTTGAATAACACAATATACCAAATATTCGATCATTACACGAATCAAATACAATCATGACCGACTCAAACGTCGGTACAACAATATCCGAACTCGTAGATCTACTCTAATGAAAACGTTGAGAATATCCTTCCCGTTGGTTATAACCAAACCCAAATTATCGAACTAACTTCAAATGATTGATTCAAACCAGCAAAACACTATCAATGACATCAATAATCTCATAGAAATCCACAATTCAAGTTTACAACAACAACAATCGGAAAATCCCCAATTTAACCGAAGTCAACCCTAAGGGTTCTTGAAATAATTCCGAAAATAGCCATTAAATCCGTAGGAATACATTTATCCAAGGTAGATAATCCATATCTAATGTATTCCAACAACAATCCAAGCTTACACGAAGAAATCGGAAGGAAAAACCCAAAAATCCGAAATTCTAGATCCAAGAGATTAATACCTTTGATTTGATGATAAGGATATGATGAAGTGATGATAATCCAACTCAAAACCTTGAATATGATGATAGGTGATAGCAGCTCGAAGAGAACACTCCAAGTCGCCCGAAATCGCCCGAAGTCGCTCCAAAAACGAAGGGAAATGAGAAATGACTAAACTCAGGCTAACTGTCCAATATATAGTCACTCCAGGTTAGCGTGCGCTAGCCCTTGTGCGTAGCGTGCGCTAACGGGTAATTTGGGTAGTCCAGTACCCACTGTCCGCAAACGGTAGCGCGCGCTACGTACCTTTTTGTAGCATGCGCTACAACCATACCATTAGCGTGCGTTAATACCCATGGTTAGCGTGCGCTAACGAATTATGTGATGGCCAGTACTGGAATCCAGAAACTGTCTGTCCTCTGATCTGACCTCGGTAGCGTGCGCTACAACCAAAATTTAGCGTGCGCTACTACACCGTTTGCGTACGCTAAATATCACTCATAGCGTGCGCTAAGAATTAATCCAGTGCAGTCCAGTAGCCACTGGACTCAACCTGATTCGTCCTTAGCGCGCGCTACAGCAATTATTAGCGTGCACTACTACAACCCACTAGCGCGCGCTACTTACCACTCGTAGCGTGCGCTACTTATAACTCACCTGCAGTCCAGTACCTTCTGGACTGCAGCCAGGGTAACATTAGCGTGCGCTAATGCTGAGTGGTAGCGTGCGCTACCTGTACTCAATTAGCGTGCGCTAGAAAGAGTACGTAGCGTGCGCTACTCCTCACGCACAACCCACACTGAAAAATGACAAAGTTGATAAACACGGCACGGAACTCCAATTATAATAGTGATGAACGACGATTGATACACGATACAATTACTCTGAACGATGAATACCATGATTGAATATGAGTGACAAATGATCATTAATGAGTGAAAATACTGAATGATACATACTGAATGATAATTACTGAATTACAACCGGGTATTACATACACCCCCATTAAAAGAGTTTCGTCCCCGAAACTAAGGGTCAAACAACTCGGGATAATTCTCCCGCATACTATCCTCGGTTTCCCAAGTAGCCTCTTCGATTCCGTGCCTAGACCACTGAATCTTAACCAAAGGAATCGTCTTATTCCTCAACTGTTTGATTCGCCGCTCTAAAACTCGTATAGGACGCTCCTCATATGAATGGTCATCGGCGATCTCGATTTCATCGAACTGAAGTATGTGACTCGGGTCGGCAACATACTTCTGCAACTGAGAGACGTGAAACATATTATGAATTCGGCTCAACGCCAGAGGTAAAGCCAATCGGTAAGCTAACTCGCCTACTCGATCCAAAATCTCAAACGGTCCAATGAATCTCGGACTCAACTTACCCCTCTTCCCAAAACGGAAGATCCCACGACTCGGGGATACCTTGACCAACACGTGGTCACCTGCCTCGAACTCTAATGGTCGACGACGGTTATCTGCATATGATTTCTGTCGACTCTGAGCGGTCAACAAACGACTCCTGATCAAAGCTACCTTCTCACGGGCGGCTATAAGCATATCGGGCTCGGTTCCGATTGATTCTGATAGGTCGTCACAACACAACGGAGATCGACAACGACGACCACACAAGGCCTCGTAAGGTGCCATCTTAATCGAAGCATGCCAACTATTATTATACGTGACCTCGATCAATGGAAGTTGGGCTTCCCAATCGTCTTTCCAATCGAGGACGCATGCCCTCAACATGTCCTCTAATGTCTGGATAGTCCTCTCTGATTGCCCGTCGGACTGAGGATGAAAAGCGGTACTGAGATTATGCTGGGTTCCCATAGCACGATGAACTGATCTCCAAAAATGCGGCACAAACCGTCCGTCACGATCGGAAACGATACTTTTACGAGTACCGTACAGTCTCACTATCTCTTTGATGAATAGTTGAGCAAGTCTCTCGGGACCCCACGTCTCCTTGATCTCAAGGAAATGAGCTGATTTAGTTAAGAGATCCACAATCACCCAGATCGTATTCATGCCACGACGACTCGTCGGCAAACTCGTGATGAAATCCATAGAAATGTCTTCCCACTTCCATTCGGGAATAGGAAGAGGTTTCAGCATACCCTCCGGTCGCTGATGTTCAATCTTAACTTGTTGAGAGGTTAAGCATCTCGAAACAAATTCTGCGACTTCTCGCTTCATGTTACTCCACCAGTAATTTTGCTTCAAGTCCTTGTACATCTTGCTGGACCCCGGATGAACAGAATAAGGGGTAGCATGAGCTTCTTTCAAAATCGAGTTTTTCAACTCGTCATTCGCCGGTACGCACAACCGATTCTTAAATCTCAAAAGTCCATCCTCGTGGACAACGAATCCAGGGGCTTTCCCCTGAACCACATCCTCACGGATGCGCAACAATGATGGGTCTGAACTCTGATTCTCTCGGATTGCCTCCTCGAGTGACGATGAAATCTCTAACATACAAAGTTGTCCCTGAACTCGTTGAAGCCAGACCTCGATCTCGGGTCTAAGGAATTCCTGTTGAAGCTCCTTCTGGACTGTTAAACGAGCAAGCATTTGCTCCTGAACGGACTTACGACTCAAGGTGTCGGCGACAACATTCGCCTTGCCCGGGTGGTAAAGGATCTCAATATCATAATCTTTGATTAATTCCAACCACCGTCTCTGTCGCATATTTAACTCCTTCTGAGTAAATATATACTTTAAACTCTTATGATCGGTGAATATTTGACAGGTAACGCCATAAAGATAATGACGCCAAATCTTCAAAGCGAAAACCACGGCTGCTAGTTCCAGGTCGTGTGTCGGATAATTAACCTCGTAAGGTCTCAATTGCCGTGAAGCATAGGCAATAACTTTTCCATTCTGCATGAGCACACATCCGAGACCCTGTCCGGACGCATCACTATAAACCACAAATCCTTCCGTCCCTTGCGGCAAGGAAAGTACAGGTGCTGACATTAACCGGCTCTTGAGCTCCTCAAAACTCCGTTGACACGCGTCGGACCACGTGTATTTCTTATCCTTCCGTAAAAGGCTCGTCAAGGGTTGAGCGATTTTAGAAAATCCCTCCACAAATTGCCTATAATAACCCGCTAAGCCGAGGAAACTTCGGATTTCCTTAACATTCTTCAGAGGTAGCCAATCACGAATAGCCTCCGTCTTCTGAGGATCGACACGAACTCCGTCTGAAGAAATTACGTGTCCGAGAAATGTGACTTCGGACATCCATAACTCACATTTGGAAAACTTCCCATAAAGTTGTTCTCGTATCAACACGTCGAGCACTTGATGAAGGTGGAACTCGTGTTCCTCTCGGTCACGAGAATAAATCAAAATGTCGTCGATGAAGACAACAACAAACTGATCCAAAAAGTCGATGAAAACCCGATTCATTAACTCCATGAATACCGCAGGTGCATTAGTCAATCCAAACGGCATAACCACAAACTCATAATGACCATAGCGTGTTCGAAACTCCGTCCTCGCGATATCCGACTCTCGAATCCGCAACTGATGATATCCAGATCTTAATTCGATATTGGAAAATACTGAAGCTCCCTGAAGTTGATCAAAGAGATCATCAATACGGGGTAAGGGATACTTATTCTTGATTGTCACCCTGTTCAACTCTCGATAATCGATACACAAGCGAAAAGAACCATCCTTCTTCTTGACAAATAACACTGGTGCTCCCCACGGGGACGCACTCGGTCGAATATAACCCTTCTCGAACAACTCCTCAAGTTGGTTCTTTAATTCCTGCATTTCGGTCGGGGCCATCCGGTACGGTGCCTTCGATATCGGGGACGTACCAGGATCCAACTCAATCGTGAATTCCACATCCCTCTGTGGAGGCAAACCAGGTAACTCGTCTGGAAAAACATCGGCATATTCCCTCACTACCGGAATGTCCGTCAACATTACTGATGATTTCTCAGTTTTGGTCATATAGCACCAATAACCAACACACCCCTGATTGAGTAATCTCACTGCTTTCATCAAATTAATGACCTTACCAGAACAACCGGGATTACCTCCCTGAAACACACATTCAACCCCATCGTCTGAAATGAAAGTGATCATATGCTTACGGACACTAATGATGGCATCATGACAATCCATCCAATCAATACCCAAGATGACGTCGTCCTTCGGCAAATCTACTACGATTAGGTCCGCTGGCCATACACGACCATGAAACTGAATCGGACAATTCTGAATCTCATGATTGCCGATAATTCGTCTACCATCAGGTAGGCTAATGACATAAGGCTCACAACTAGTAGCACTACCCAGACGTAGTCTACTCAAACATGACTTGGAAATGAATGAATGCAATGCACCAGTATCAAAAAGGGTACACACAGGTTGAGATAGAATATCGAGTGTACCTGAAATCATTTGGGCCTCTCGGTCTTCTTCATCTCATAGATTTGGGGCTTGCTAGTCCCGGTACCGGACGCTCCCGTCTGCTGGCTATAGGTTCCACCTTTAGTTGCTCATGTCGTTTTAAACGACGCTGATTGAGTGGCCTGATTCTGAACGGCTGACTGCTTAGGGGCCTGAGATGACGTCTGAGTAGGTTTGGAGTCCCTATGGCAAAAACGGGCCTTATGCCCAGCAATCCCACAATTATGACACGTGATAGTCTGTCTCGGACACTTGGTACTGAGATGACCAAGGTCCCCACAGTTAAAACAGGTGATGGCCGAACTGGCCGCTCGAGACTGAGATTCCGCGGGTTTAGACGACACAGTAGGTCGCTCAGAAAAAGTAGAGCCCGCACGGGGTTTCTTGAAGTTTGTCTGACTGCCTTCAGACTGATTACGATTCTTCGATTTCTTGCTAGCAGACGAAGGTTGCTGCTTAGCAATCTCTTTAGCAGTAAGCTCATAGGTAAGAGCTTTCTCAATGAATTCAGCCAACGTGGTGCAATTATGATTAAGCAACTGTAGTCTCATACGGGTTTCACCTCTTGTGAAATACTTAATCTTATCTCTCGGAATGAATGATAGATGAGGTGAACGGAAGAAGTTCTGAAATTTCTCGGCAATGGCGAGAACATCCTCGTCACGAGGGTCGGGGTGAGTAATTTCGGCGCTTGGCCTCTCTGAGCGGGGCCGGATAATACCTCTCCATCATGAGAGTCTTGAACTGATCCCAAGTACGTGATCCTTCGGTGGGCTTCAACGACAACCACCAAGAATGAGCGCTCTTACCCAGGTAGTAAGCCGCAACAGAAACTTTGTGTCCTTCGGGACACTCTACCATAGCAAACAACTTCTCGAAATGTTCGAGCCAATGAATGATATCCGCCGGCTCAGACGAGCCCTCAAAAGTAGGTGGCCTCTGGTGAGAGATGTCGCCGATGATATTGCTCACATTCCTCTCTTGCCTCTGAGGTGGCGGCAGAGGAGCCTGTTGATTTTGATTGACGGAGTTATGCATCGTCTCCATCAGCTGTGCCATCTGGGTCATTTGGGCCATCATGCCCTGCATAAAAGCGAGTGGGTCAACCCGGACACCTTCTGACTGAGCCGTGTCCCGGGTACGACTCCCCGATAGTGAACGATCATGTCCAGGTGAATGAGTGGCAGCATCGCTGCTCGATGAATTAGCATTATTCCTCGCATTCGCACGTGTATTCACACGAGCTCTCGGGATTCGGCCCGCTCACGGCCTCGTCCTCCACGTCCTCTTCTTGCCCTCTCCATACTGAAGTAGGAAAGTCACATGATGATTATATTCCCCGCATGAATAACACGTTATGATTATGACATGAGGTGATGAAAATGAGCATACGCTCTAACACAGTGATTACATGAATGACTAACTGAGGTGACATGATAATCTGATGAAATTATTGAAATGATTATCTTGAACGAGTTAACAAGATTAATGATATGATCTTCCTGACCAACAACCGAGTAATGAAATGAATTGAGTGATTAATGAGTTAACCTGACCGTCCTGGTCAAAATGAAAATGATGATTGAGGACTGTTAACTGATGAATTATGAATGAATGGTTCCTGCCAGAAATTATACCATGGCGTTAGAAATCTTACAGTTCTTGGTCTGATTGGCTCGGCATTTGCACAGGTCACACGTGACGCGAAAGTCCAATGATACTAGTCCGATGACAATGATTTCAAATGAGACATGACTTGGAGGGTAGTATTCAAAACCACGCTCCGATACCAACTCTGTAACACCCAAAACTGGGCGGATATTACAGTGTCGTGAATCCCCGACTAGGACCCACCAGGCAAATGAAAATGATGAATTAAATAATATAATTGTAGTATCAAACCACATTATATTACTAAGTACTCCGATGAGGAGTTTAAGTACAACACACCAGGACAAAACCGAATACTAGTATATATTTTATATGGAGATAAAATACACCACCCTGAACAATTAAACATCTCAAACGGAATTTGCAATGAACATACAAATGACGGAAATGATCAAATGATCAAACAAACGGAATGATCCGGGCCCCTACTAGTATCACTCGACTCTCGCCGTCAACATGCTCTTCCCGTGCCTTTGCCTTGCCGTGACTAAAACAAAATCCCCGATGGGGCCGCCATACGTAACAACAATCCTCAAGGGTTGAAAATACACAATCATGATTTAACTGAAGTTATGAAATATCCTTAGTTATGAATTACGCTGAAGAGGAGTATCATAGTACGCCCGTAATGTCCTGTGCAAGTGTACAAGACGAATGACCGAACACACCCGTCCTTGTAATTAATTAGTCTCACGGAGTTAAGCTTTACCGTGTGCATGGTCCAATGTATCGGTGAACCCAATACATGACCATCGTGTGCCCGACTAAAAATTCCACACAGCCACACCAGGCCACGCAATATGAACCCAGAAGGTCATATGAACGAGAATGACCACACTGAATATCAATGAATAATAATTCGACAAGGCCAAGAATGACTCACCGAGATGAAAATAATAGTGACGTGATTGATAACCCAATGAAATGATTTGGAACCGCTGCCTCGTGAATGAAATGATTATTCGACAATTACAAGTCTCAATATGATTAATACCATGATGAATGAGTTATGATTATGAGTAATCAACAACAAAAAGGAATGAGTATCCTTTTAACTGAGTAAGAATTAACTTACACAACAACGATGAAGAATGTCCGTCCACGAACAACGTCCTAAATGAAATGTCGGTCACTCGAACAACCTTGAATAACACAATATACCAAATATTCGATCATTACACGAATCAAATACAATCATGACCGACTCAAACGTCGGTACAACAATATCCGAACTCGTAGATGTACTCTAACGAAAACGTTGAGAATATCCTTCCCGTTGGTTATAACCAAACCCAAATTATCGAACCAACTTCAAATGATTGATTCAAACCAGCAAAACACTATCAATGACATCAATAATCTCATAGAAATCCACAATTCAAGTTTACAACAACAACAGTCGGAAAATCCCCAATTTAACCAAAGTCATCCCTAAGGGTTCTTGAAATAATTCCGAAAATAGCCATTAAATCCGTAGGAATACATTTATCCAAGGTAGATAATCCATATCTAATGTATTCCAACAACAATCCAAGCTTACACGAAGAAATCGGAAGGAAAAACCCAAAAATCCGAAATTCTAGATCCAAGAGATTAATACCTTTGATTTGATGATAAGGAGATGATGAAGTGATGATAATCCAACTCAAAACCTTGAATATGATGATAGGTGATAGCAGCTCGAAGAGAACACTCCAAGTCGCCCGAAATCGCCCGAAGTCGCTCCAAAAACGAAGGGAAATGAGAAATGACTAAACTCAGACTAACTGTCCAATATATAGTCACTCCAGGTTAGCGTGCGCTAGCCCTTGTGCGTAGCGTGCGCTAACGGGTAATTTGGGTAGTCCAGTACCCACTGTCCGCAAACGGTAGCGCGCGCTACGTACCTTTTTGTAGCGTGCGCTACAACCATACCATTAGCGTGCGTTAATACCCATGGTTAGCGTGCGCTAACAAATTATGTGATGCCCAGTACTGGAATCCAGAAACCGTCTGTCCTCTGATCTGACCTCGGTAGCGTGCGCTACAACCAAAATTTAGCGTGCGCTACTACACCGTTTGCGTACGCTAAATATCACTCATAGCGTGCGCTAAGAATTAATCCAGTGCAGTCCAGTAGCCACTGGACTCAACCTGATTCGTCCTTAGCGCGCGCTACAGCAATTATTAGCGTGCGCTACTACAACCCACTAGCGCGCGCTACTTACCACTCGTAGCGTGCGCTACTTATAACTCACCTGCAGTCCAGTACCTTCTGGACTGCAGCCAGGGTAACATTAGCGTGCGCTAATGCTGAGTGGTAGCGTGCGCTACCTGTACTCAATTAGCGTGCGCTAGAAAGAGTACGTAGCGTGTGCTACTTCTCACGCACAGCCCACACTGAAAAATGACAAAGTTGATAAACACGGCACGGAACTCCAATTATAATAGTGATGAACGACGATTGATACACGATACAATTACTCTGAACGATGAATACCATGATTGAATATGAGTGACAAATGATCATTAATGAGTGAAAATACTGAATGATACATACTGAATGATAATTACTGAATTACAACCGGGTATTACAATGATCCCATCGGACCAACACATGGTGGAACTACCTATCCAACGATCCAACGCACACACCTATAGATTCCCATGATGATTCCCGTCGGATCAACGCATGGTGGACATATATTCACAACATATTTACACGATACAATCACATCATAATTGTCATAATATAAACGATTCTAATTAGATTACTTGCCTTGGTTCGTTGACAAGAATAAACTTCCACGAACATCAAAATACTCGAAGGTCGTCCCCTTCGATCAATCACGTGTTAAGCTCGAACCTTAACAACAGAAATAGCACAGAATTCATTTTATGCCATACGAACGTCTAACAATTCAACAATTACTGTAGGAAGTCCTTAATATGCAATCTGCCTAGATAGATTAACGCACGCTACGCATCCTATGTAGCGTACGTTAATGCTACTCATTAGCGCACGCAATACACACAGCCTAGCGTACGCTAACCATGCACGGCCAAGATTTCACCGTCACCAATCGATTTCGCCTGATGACTTAGCGCACGCTAAGTCGCAAATGGGGCGTACGCTAAACATACACGATAGCGCACGCTAAGAGTGCATGGCAGTTCACTGGAGGGCAGCAGATTATACAAAAGGTGATGAAGTAAACGAATTCCTCGGTGATTTGATGTTTGTTATTATGTTCATAATCCTTATGAATGATCTCAAGGATAATAACAACTTCGAGATGCAAGTATACGTATAATCGTCATAACACCATAATCCTTCTTGATTACAATTCTCATGCGAAGTTGGTGATCTCCGGTTGATGTATTAGATTCTACTATCATTATACATATTCAGACTTCATCTTGAGGTGAACTAACAATTCCAACTTATACGAAAGAATGTTTCCTAAGATCATTCTTCCTTTAAGTTCTTATAACATCACCTCCAATTCATGATCACAAAGATAACATAAATCATACGGATTGTTAACTTCAGAATGTTTCTCTCATCATTTGAAGTACTAGGATTCTGACTTCAAGGTTCTAACAATAATATCGTAATTGTAGACATTCCAATCTTGTAAACATGATGTTGTTGCATAATTCACTAATGAAATTCAATATCTAGTTAACATGATCATCATATCCCTTGGAATCCAAATCTAAGACTGGTGATAGGTTGAACATACCTTAATATGCCGAAATCACTGAACCACAAGGTAGAATCCGACTCCGGTTGGTTATGTGCCACTCCAAGGTGTTACTTCTTTTCAATGATCACTCACAAGTGATAACCAATATTCAAGGATCATTAATATATGTTCTCAGTGTGTTAGAGGGGCGATTAAAGCTCTCTGGCCTCTGAAGAATGAAGAATGGGCAAAAGAAATGAAAGCCAAAACGGGTTGTTGTCCCATTTATAATATTCTGCATTTAAACAAGTTAGCGCACGCTACTAAGCTTTCCTTAGCATGCGCTAATAAGAGTTGACTTGAATCGTCTGTGTTCATCCGCTGGAATCTTATCCGACCCATGTCGGTGGCGCATGTGTTAGCCGTCCTGCTCAATAATTGAGTTCTTAGCGCACGCAACTCCTACATGCATAGCGTGCGCTAGTAGTAGCCCGATAGCGCGCGTTAAGCTACATTCTTAGCGTGCGCTATCACGAGTTTGTATGAGAAATTTTGCATGATGTTATACTTAAGTACAAGGATGCCAATGTAAGAAATATCATACTCCAATAATCAAAACCACAAATCCGAATAATACAGGGTTCGAATACAGGTAAAATACACAGTAATAAATCCGTATATTACAGTCGTCGCGAATACTTCGTAAATATGTCCTTGAATCCCACTTTTTGTTGCGTTTCGGGTTCGTGCCTTTCCGAGCAGCAAACTGCACTCAGCAGTACTGGACTGCTGCATAAATAGCGTACACTATTTATGACTGCTTACGTACGCTATCTGTAACACCCACAAAATTTACCGGGGCCATTACAGTGCCGTGAATCCAGTATGAGACCCACAAGGCTATTTTAGGAAATTGATATTTTAAATAAGGCATTATAAAATGGGTGAGTCCACGGTTACATAATATGAAACGGGATGTCTTGAAAGAAAACATAATTCGAACACGATTATTACATAAATAGATCTTTCGAAAAATTTAATTAAAACATGTAGTAGCATAACTTTATTCCAACACTTGTTCAAGCCTGACCGGAACCCTCGGGAATGTCCTGCACATATTCAACAAATTTACCTGACACGACGAATCGTGCCAGACAAACCGGGATTAGATAATGATAATCAATAGCAGCATTTTACAACAAAATTCACGATTCGCTAACACCGTACCACATAATATAGAGATGATAATTCACGGTATAGCCGATGTTGTCTTTCTCTTTTAGCACATAAATCTCAAGGTCACAACCAAGGGTCACGGAAATATCTATATGGAAATACTCCAGAACGTGGGTGCCATTTTAGGTCTTATCCATCAACATATTTCCACATAGGTACCATTCAGGTTTTACCCCCAACACATCGGCCCATTCATAACACATTTTCTAGAGCAAGACAATCATTCGGCATTCATCACGCAACGGCACATTCATGTTTTCTGAATATTGTAAATAAAATTAGCATAATCCAAGCAAGGTTTCACTTGCCTTAATTCCGACGGTAAGTGCCTCATGACAATTTGAACTTCCACGACCGATCGAGTTCAACCTAATCACATATTCCTTGATTAACATTTCGTATGGATAACAACGAATAAAACTATTTTCCCGTCCTATTTCCTAACTGAATTCTTAATTTAGTTCGATTTTGCAAAGCTAATATCATGATTCTATGATCAATAGCAACACGCATTATTACGTTGTCTTAATCCTTAAATTATCGATCGTTATAGCAATTTACTTGACAAGATTATCCTCAACATTGCTTCGGTTGTCAACAATCGACTATAGTAAAATCGAATTCCATTATCTACTAATTCAATTCTCTAGTCCTAGTTTTCAATTAGGTGGGCTACCACTTTACACAACGATTTCAACAGTCGATTCTTAATGATGGTAATACTATCAAGCTCGATTCCACCTAGTTGAATTAACGTTTGATCATTATACTAACAAGGTTGGTTTCAACGAGTTTAGTATATGGTGATTGGATTCCTAACACAATGTCTCCTACAATTGATTCGTTAAAGTTGATGTTTCCAAGGTCGATGTGAAATTCACATATGATTATTACAACAAGATACATGAATTAATGGTTCGAGAACGAAATATACTTACAACGATAGTTTTGATTACTACAAATTCATCCGGTTTGATTGTCTATGAAAGTTAAGCAACAAAACTACCCAAATGCCTGTAATCCAATTGACATAACAACAATACCCAAAAATAACTTCGAGGATTTGCTAGACATACCTTAATAGACGAAGAACAAAGAAGGATGATGATGAACCAACGAAGAACAACGAGTAGGAACAAAGAATGGATCGATCGACCTTGATAACCTTCTCCGGAGCTTGAGTAATCCTATCCTCTATGTCAATACAAGTGTTTGAAAGGCTAAGAATCATATAAGGGGGGTTGGGGATGGTTTTTAGGAGGTTGCTCAAGTGTTTAGGCCGAGGAAAATGAAAGAGGAGGTGTTAATTTATAACACACGATTGCATTTAACGTACGTTAACACTCAAGGGTTTACGTACGTAAAGATCATTACATATGTAATATCTTCTAGTTAACGTACGTAATGGTCGATCAGAAGCTACTGCCTGGATTGTCCCCATCTATAACGTACGTTGGGGATCACAACGTACGTAAGCAACCTTAGAATAGAGTACGTTAAGCTCGACAATTAACGGACGTTATCAGCAGTTGACTCGTTTGTCCTCTAGCCCACTGAAACTACCCAATCCGTGTTAAAAAGAAAGATTCTGGTCGGAAGACCAATTCTCGCCTTACGTACGTAACCTAGTCGGGTTAACGTACGTAATGCTGCGAATCTAACATACGCAATGCATGGCATCTAGCGTACGCTAGTCACTCAGTCCCTTAGTCATCTTATTGCATCATAAGCATCTCGGGGTGACTACCTTTTCACTCATCAACAATTCTGCGGGAACAAGATGTTGGCCACCATCATATTCGCACCGATAATCGTCCAACGACGTCAAGGTACGTAACCTCCGTTCTATTCACATCACATAATTTTATCGCAAAAGCACTTTAATGAAACTATATAATATAAGAAAACAACATCGTTAATGATAGAATTTGCATTATAAATTTTGAAGTACATGGTAATTAAAGCATAAAATACCCGTGGTATTACATACCATCCCCCTTAAAATAGTTTCGTCCCGAAACTAAGAAAATAACTCGGGATGATTTTCCCTCATGCTCGGCTCAGTCTCCCAAGTTGCTTCTTCCATGCCGTAGTGCGACCACTGAACTTTCACAAGGGGTATGACCTTATTTCTTAATATATTCATACGCCGATCCAAGATAGAGATCGGTACTTCTTTAAAGGTAGCGTCATTAGAAATTTTTACTTCTTCGAAATTCAGCTTGTGACTCAGACCGTAGATGTAACACCCCCAAAACCATATGGGAATATTACACGCCGTAGACCCTTTCCACAAGGATCTACCAGGCTAAACATCCATAAACAACCAAATGCTTGCCCGACCAGGGTCAAACAATAAAATAATACAGACCGTTATGGTCACTTACACGTGAATACACAGACCGATGAGGTCATACAACCCCAATCAACAAAACTGACTTAAACGACATTACCCACACAGGGTCGAAATACAATACAGTGGAAGACTGAAATCAACTCTGACAACACAACAAAAATCAAACAACTCTCGACTCATGATTAGTATCGCAGCTCGTCATCCTCTTGTGCCAATCATGTGACTGCTCCCCTAAATCTGCATGTACCTAGACGCAAAACAGACATCCACCCCCCGATTACTCGGGGGTTAGTAAAACTCCACTGTTTTACTAGTGCAAGTATCAAATCATACGAAATATAACAAGCAAGTAATAATCGTGAATCAAATATAGCAATCAAGTATCAAAATATCCCCGGGAGGTTTTCATAAGGAAAGATAAGTTATGAAGCATTCGAAAATAAGATTATCACCTCGGGAATTTTTAGAATTTCAAAACCTTTCGAAAATCTTAGGGTCTGAACCCAAATCTCAAATTGTATTTCAACAATTTACAGTACAAAAATATTTCCATAAATCTCGTGGGGCTCGGCCCAACATTCTTTTCTTAGAACTTTCTTACAAAAAGTTTGATTTACAAAACATGATTCGTGACACCGTGATCTCCTGTCACGTGTCTCCGTAGGTTCAACAACCCGCACGGACTTAACCAATCACAACAATCAATCATGCTTATGACTCCGTGATCGCTTGCCACGAGTCTCTGTAGGTTCAACAACCCACACGGATTGAGCCAACACAACAATCACAACAATCAATCATGATCATGGCTCCATGATCGCTTGCCACGAGTCTTCGTAGGTTCAACAACCCACACGGATTGAGCCAACACAACAATCACCACAACCAGTCCCGACCCCGTGAACCTGTGTCACGTGTCACCGTAGGTTCCGTCGAACCCGCACGGTTGACGCACCGTGTCTCCGATCCCATGGACTGTGCCATGAATCATCGTAGGCCTCGCTGCACCCGCACGATTGGACCTCAGCACCACACACTAAGTTCTGATCCCATGGACCTGTGCCATGAATCCTCGTAGGCCCCGTCGAACCCGCACGAGTGAACTTAGCATTCCAGCACACCACATTCACATTCACATTACATACAACAATGAGCACAGTTAGTCAATCACGTTGATCACCACAAAATCGTACATCAGACGCACATAACACAATCTCAATACTCTCAACAAAACTATCATCAATCAACGACACACAACCAACATAACACACGTTCGGTACACAATACATTGCACAACCAAGTGTACAACCATCCATATGTACGTCGCAATCCTGCACAAATGGCACAACACCTAACACGTATACCAATATAACACTATTATCACAAAGCCTTCAAATTGCGGAATACACAACCAATTCAAACGGAACATATTTACGAAGGCAAGCAAAATCATCATAAATATCATACGTGATTACTAGTCACAAGATACAAGTCGTATAATATGATACTTGCCTCGATATCGGCACGCAAGTATTCCAACGAACGCGGTTCAACCGGAAATCTTCGAAATGCCTGATGCTATCGAAAAGAAAGACGACAACGAACAGAAGGGTTCAACTTGGTTTCTTCACAAGAAACTCGACCCTAACAACATATAATCAATAAATCATCAATCATACGAGAAATAATAATCGTAGAACGCCCGAAAACCCCTCTATGACATTTTACCGGACACCTTCAAGGCGTTGATCAAGAACTCGACCAAAACAACGAATCGATACGATCCAACCATGGAATAACAAGGGAAATGATAGAATACAACTTAATAATCAATAATCCATCAATAATATACATTATTACGGATCAAACGGACGAAATCCAACAAAAACCATAATTTCCCCAAAACTAGATTATCAAGAAATCTAACCTTGATTCGGTAGATCGGAGGAGGTTATGGGATGATTGATTGATGCTAGAAACTCAAGAACTTCGTGGGTTGATAGATAAACAACATATAATCACGTTCTCGAATCCCCAGCCGCGTAAGGAAATGAGAGGGATGAGAAAAAATGGGTGTCAACCCGTCTGCTCGATCATATATATACTGCAGAGCAGCCTGCCGACCACTTACGGCCGTAACCGGCAGACATTACGGTCGTAACCGGCCTTCGTCCGAAAGCTGCCTGGCACTCGTACGGCCGTAACCGATCACATATCGCCGTAACCGGCATTCGTCCGGACAATGCCTGCCGAGCGCGTACGGCCGTAACCGATCGCGTACGGCCGTAACCGGCCTTCGTCCTGCCAGGCCAGCCGAGCACATACGACCGTACCCGGCACCTTATGGCCGTAACTCGGCCAGGCCAGGCCCTGCACCGGCCATGACTCGGTCGTGGCCACTCCGACGGCCCGAACGACCTCGAAACCCGAACCTGAATAAAAACCGAATATACGGTTACAAAGTACTTGCAAAGACGAATCCGAGCACTAAGAGAAAACACGATTCCGACCACCCGAAGGCTCGAATTTCGACAACAGAAAGTAATTACCCCAAACTTTGGGAAATTACGAAAACGGCCCAAAACGTCCGAAATACACGATACACGATCGAAACACCAAACCGAAGCTCGCAACATGAATAATAACATTAAATGAACTTACGAGAAACTCGAAACAACAGTTTCGGATGAGATTCGCACGAATCGAACTCAAGTGCGGAAAAGCCGCTTAAGAACACGGAACTCAACAAAACGATACCGAAACGAACTCGGATGACAAAAAGTGCAGAATTAATCATTCTCGAAATGACGAAACGGTCATGAGCGAGTCGTCAAAACGGACTCCCGCAAAAAAAAGAAAATCACCGAAATCCGAAATTGCGGGTATTACATTCTGTTGGGAAAAACAAAGACCTCAGATCAAACAAATGGGATACTCAATCCTCAGATCGAATGTTATTTAGAGGTTTTGACATATATGCCAAATACAAGAAAGGAAATCAGATCGAGGCTTTAAGGCTTCATCCTCAGTATCAAGACTCCGCCCGAATCAAGATAAAGTGAAGCTCACAAGACAAAGAAGAAGACTTGTAAAAAGACCAAGTATGGAAACTGTCGCGATACTCAAAATACAATTATCTTCCATACAGCTCACAACAGGACAAGAAGGAACACAAGTCAAGTCCCGTTGAACAAAGAAGTATTTAAATACTCAAGGATAAAGTATTTAAATACTGCCAGTCTTCAGATCTTCAGAATCCCGCGAAATCCGGATCGTGTCATAATCCCGTTGGAACGAAATCTCATTCAAACGGATATATCTCAACGGACACTTTCTTCAGAGACTATATATATCCTATGAAGACATTGAAGATCAGTTACCGAAGTAACCTAACACTCAAGCTATTAAAAGTTATCATCAGAGCAAACATATCTCCAAAGCATACTGCATTTAAGAACGAAAGAGATATACAGTGCTCAACACCAAGAACAGCCATCATCAGCTCAAGAACTTCAAAGCTGCTGTTCTTACCTGGTTACCTACCTTTTACCTCTGTGTAAAAACCGAGCTCTGTGTGAACTCAACAAGTTATTCTGACCTGTGTGGGACGAATAAGGACGAAGCTTTGGAACTGTGTGTGAAGAAGCTAGTCAAGAAGGAAGCTTTAACCAATCTGTGTGAACGGTTGAAAGTGATATTCTTTGTATCAATCTGTGTGAACGATACAAGGATAGGTTTGATTATAATTACGTAGCTGTGTACGCAGTAATTATAAATAAACTTTTTACTCCTGTGTGGAGGACCAGTGGACGTAGAGGGGTTTACCTCGAACCACTTTAATTACTGTTGTTGTGTCAAGAATTAACACCTTCCGACCGACGATCGCCTCGGAGGTCGGGCGATCGAGTCACTGCCGAGCGACCAAGGCAGATCTGCCGACCAGCGACCTGGCGACCTAGCCTTAGCCCAGCGGACAAGCTACATCGACCGACCGAAGGTCTCAGGACCAGTCCCAGTACCGAGCGATCGACATCAAAGACGATCGCCCCTCGGTACTTGGCGACCGACTCTTGGCGATCGACAATCGGGCGACCCTCTATCAGCATCTGGCGATCGACTCTTGGTGACCGACCATTGCCGACCCTCATCTACTGGCCGATGGCGATCTCTGATGACCAGCAAGAGACGACCGCCTCATGTCGATCACCACCGATGGTCATCCAGTCGGCGAAGGCCGAGCCTCAATACTGGCACCACGTGCAAGGGCCGAGACAAGATCCGCGAATCTCTGGCCATTGACCACAACCTGGCAGATTCTCTCCACCAGCCGACAAGACGCCGAAAGCTTGTCAGTAGGGCCACATGTTGACTGATTCCGGACACGTGATGGCTCCTTATTGGACCGCCCAGCTGTGCCAGCCTCTTCCTTGGACTTTAGCCCGACAGCCAGCATCTTTCTTGGACTTTAGCCCGACAGCCCAGGAGATCGCCCCATTATAATATTTGCCGGCAGGCGATCGGCAGATTATTATAATGGCCGGCAGGCGATCGGCCACTAAAGGACAGGACCCGGCTGTCCCTATATAAACGAGGCTCCCAGCACTTGTCCAAGCACGGAAACTCTTCCGCAATATCGCGATTCAAGCACACAATACAGAGACAATATACAACACTTGGCTAACATCCAACTCTTGGCAACAGCTATCTTTCGGTCTTACTTCTCCCGGCCTATCTCATCCAGCAGATTATCGGCGGGGACGAAGAACACCAAGCTTCGCTCAAGAGCCGGATTAACAGAGTCTTTTTACACTCATTGTACATAGATTTCTCTCATTAATACTTGTATCCACGAATATTTGTATTAATAACATCTCGCGAGAGCATTCAAGCCCGGGCCTAACAAACCCGGCAAATCTTGTATTATTTATCTACTCTCGGAAGTGCTCCCGCAATTGTTGTTTGTTGTCCGTCTTCCAGCAGTATTAATCTTCGGATAAATATTTTGGGCAACAACAATTGGCGCTAGAGGAAGGGCATCCAACCCTCGATTTTTTATACCTACCGTCCCGAAGAACACTCACTGTTCTCGGGGCAGATACTTAAAGTGACACTTACTGCACTTCAAAGAAATCCTTCAGAAAACATGTCTTCCGCCTCCGCCGAAGAAAGCCGGCTGCACTTCGCTGCCTGGCCCGAGCCGCACTCGATGGTGTAAGGCGCCCGCCGCGGTCGAGACGCTCGATCCGTCCCGGACGGCGGCCCGAGCCTCTCGCTCGATCGGGCCAACCAATGAACAGATCGAAGAGGCCATAGCCGCCTTCAGAACGACGGAGTGCTCTCGCGCGTCTCCTGTCGCCGCCTCGGTCTCCCGCCGAAGTCCAAGCGAAGCTCAAGGCATTGCCGGCCGAGCGATCACCAGAGGCTCTCGCCGCAAGAAGAGGCGCTCGCAGCCGGCACCTTCGTCTTCGATCGCTGGCGACTCCGACTCAGCGACCGGGGCAGTCCGGCCCCAGCTACGAGACGACGGAGTTTGAATCCGTCACCAGGAGCTCGGCCTACCCGGCTCCCACAAGGCGATCCAGCCGCCTGGCTCCCGCTCGCCAAATTCCCGAGGTCGGCAGCAGCGGAGTCCGGAGGTCGGTACACGATCGCCTCGGCCCCCGCTCCCAAAGCCGATCCGCAAGCAGCCGAGCCGCGGCGATTTCCGCAATGCAACGTCAGATCGACGACGTGAAGGCGCTCCTGCAATACGGGGCAGGCGCCATGAAGACGATCGCCGAGCCGAGCGAGCCGCTCGCGATCGACATCGAGCTCGCCCCCGTGCAGCACAAGATCGTTCCTCCTCAAACACCCGTGTACCAGGGGCGATCGGACCCCCAAACATACCTGCACAAGTTCAACATCTACATGACCGGGTGTGGGGCATCGGACGCGAACCGGTGCCGAATGTTCCCTCTGACACTAGACGACCTCGCCCACCGGTGGTACACCTCATTGCCACCTCGGTCCATTGGCTCCTTTAACGAGCTGGCGCACGTCTTCACGGAATACTTCGCCACCAGGGCCGCTCGGCCAGAAGGTCCCCATCGCATGTGGCGGATCAGGCAAGGGGAAGAGGAGTGCGACTCGGACTACATCGACCGGGTTGACATGATCATCCTCAACGGCGAGCCCGTAAGCGATGAGACCGCCCTCTACTCGGTCCTAGGAGCTTTTCAGGGCTTCTCGCCTTTGTTCAGGCATCTCACGAAGACCCTACCGACGACCTACGCAGCCTTCCGGGCTAGAGCCGCAGATTTCCTGTCCAGGCAAAGGCTTCTTCTTAGCCTAGGAGTAGATCGATCGGCGCCGTCTGACGACCTCCGCCTCCCACCCGATCGCTACTACCCAGCAGAGCCGGAGGACTCGATCCCCGCCTACAGTCCATTTTAAATGAGGGACTAGCCGCCGCCCGATCGCCAATATCGACCCACGAATAAAGCGATCGGCCGCCGAGCGACGATCGCCAGTCTTCCGGCCAGATCGCAACATCATCAGCATCCCGGTGGACACGATCGCCATCAACAGTCCAGCATATAACATGACGGACTAAGGCATAAGATCGCCTCCACCGCACATCATAAAGCCATGGTCCTGGCAGTCGATGGAACCGGCTGCTTCGGCCATGCAAGGTCCCTTTCGGCCAAGATCGCCCGCCCTTCGTTTAAATACGAGGCCGGCGTAGTCTGAGGGCTCTCCAACATTAATCAGTGGACACATGCCACAACCCCGTCTCAACGTACACCGTCGAGGTCGGCCATCTCCATGGCTGGCCGAGGTGGAAGCAGAGCTAACAAGCCGCGGGCGTGGAGTTGATTCATCCGACGCTGCCCCGCGCAAGGACTCCTCTAGACCGAGACCGCACGCCCTTCGTTTAAATACGAGGCGAGGCGCAGCCTAACAGAGGACCCTCATAATAAAGTGAGTCACGAGACACTCATTGTCTTCGCGCACCAAGACACGGTCATGGAGTCGGTCCATCGATCTCCGCGACTGTGCACGATTCCTCAAGCAAGAGAAACCACCAAGTTTCCATGGGGAATCGGCCAATGTTGTTTTTGCAGGTACAAGACCGAAAGATAGCTAGCCAATCAACCATGATAGCCCAAGTGCGAGTCCTAAGTCAGCTCAGATCGCCCGTCCTCATCCATACACGATCGCCAGCAAGAACCACCTCGCCCCATGTCTTCAACATAGGAGCAAGCTGGGGGGCAATTGTTGTGTCAAGAATTAACACCTTCCGACCGGCGATCGCCTCGGAGGTCGGGCGACCGAGTCACTGCCGAGCGACCAAGGCAGATCTGCCGACCAGCGACCTGGCGACCTAGCCTTAGCCCAGCGGACAAGCTACATCGACCGACCGAAGGTCTCAGGACCAGTCCCGGTACCGAGCGATCGACATCAAAGACGATCGCCCCTCGGTACTTGGCGACCGACTCTTGGCGATCGACAATCGGGCGACCCTCTATCGGCATCTGGCGATCGACTCTTGGTGACCGACCATTGCCGACCCTCATCTACGGGCCGATGGCGATCTCTGATGACCAGCAAGAGACGACCGCCTCATGTCGATCACCACCGATGGCCATCCAGTCGGCGAAGGCCGAGCCTCAAGACTGGCACCACGTGCAAGGGCCGAGACAAGATCCGCGAATCTCGGGCCATTGACCACAACCTGGCAGATTCTCTCCACCAACCGACAAGCCGCCGAAAGCTTGTCAGTAGGGCCACATGTTGACTGATTCCGGACACGTGATGGCTCCTTATTGGACCGCCCAGCTGTGCCAGCCTCTTCCTTGGACTTTAGCCCGACAGCCAGCATCTTTCTTGGACTTTAGCCCGACAGCCCAGGAGATCGCCCCATTATAATATTTGCCGGCAGGCGATCGGCAGATTATTATAATGGCCGGCAGGCGATCGGCCACTAAAGGACAGGACCCGGCTGTCCCTATATAAACGAGGCTCCCAGCACTTGTCCAAGCACGGAAACTCTTCCGCAATATCGCGATTCAAGCACACAATACAGAGACAATATACAGCACTTGGCTAACATCCAACTCTTGGCAACAGCTATCTTTCGGTCTTACTTCTCCCGGCCTATCTCATCCAGCAGATTATCGGCGGGGACGAAGAACACCAAGCTTCGCTCAAGAGCCTGATTAACAGAGTCTTTTTACACTCATTGTACTTAGATTTCTCTCATTAATACTTGTATCCACGAATATTTGTATTAATAACATCTCGCGAGAGCATTCAAGCCCGGGCCTAACAAACCCGGCAAATCTTGTATTATTTATCTACTCTCGGAAGTGCTCCCGCAATTGTTGTTTGTTGTCCGTCTTCCAGCAGTATTAATCCTCGGATAAATATTTTGGGCAACAACAACTGTGTTATTTACCTTAAGCTTTTACTGTTTTAAATTACTGTGATATATTAAGTATACATCATACACTTAGTTGCTGTATCCAAGACTTCCGCTACGCACTCAGATTTAGAATCCGTACAGTTTGTTGTTTAAACTATTTCCCAAACTGTATCCAGTATACTTAAGTGGCCAACAAGTGGTATCGGAGCGGTTGATTCTAAAAAGAATCAGTCGTACTTCTTTTTAACCGAATCAGATTCAAATCACTTATTTTCAAAACAGTCTCTTTCATTCCTATATTATCAGTATGGATACTTCTATGATTAACAAAGTCCCTATGTTCTCTATTAACGAATTTGACGACTGGAGAATTAGAATGGAAGCTCATCTTGCAGCAATGCACGAAGAGATGATTTTTGTTATATAGGATGGTCCTATCAAGATCATGAAGGTCAATCCGGCCGCAAGGATTGAGGGCCAAGCCCATGCTGAAATGCTCGAGAAGGAACGCGAGCAATGGACAACAGACGAAAGGAAGCGAGCCAATCTCGACAACGTGGCTAAGAACGCGTTATTTGTCGCTCTTGACAAAGGCACGTTCTCAAAGGTAAAGAGCTGCAAAACAATGCAAAGAAATCGGGATAAACTCAAGTTAATTTGTGAGGGAACCGAGCTCAAAAGAAAACAAGATTTCAAAACTTACTCAAAGAATTTGAATCTTTTGAAATGAAACCAACGGAAACACTTGAGGAACTTGACCTCAGATTCTTGGTATTGTTGGTGAACTTGAAGCGTTGGGCAAGATTTACACCCAAAAGGAGAAGAACTTAAAAATTTTCAGATCTCTCGGCCGATGGGACATTAAGACCACACTATGCGTGTATCCTGTAATCTTAATGAAATATCCACTTTTGATCTCTTCTCCGACCTTAAAGCTTTTGAGTATGACATTGACAAGAGAGAAAGTCAAGAATCTCCTTCAAAGGTCACGGCTCTCGCCAGTATCGAACCGTCGACACAAAGATGCCTAGCTCATCGAAGCCCGGCCACAAGAATGCCGACAGGACGATTTACATCCCGTCTCAAGATGAAATGGCGCTTCTAATGCATAAATTCAAAAGTTTATCAAACATTCTCGAAAGACTCCTACTGTGCCCAAACTCACAACAAGGTAAGTACCAAACATCATCCGGTGATGCTAACTCGTGCTATAATCATAGGAAACCGTGCCATTATGCAAACAAATGTCCTCATCCCAAAGTCCAAAGATTGCGAGGCCGAGCAACAAGAGAGAGATGAAAGAAGACGTGCTTGGAAAGACAAGCTTAAGGCCCCGATTGGAGAATCGAAGCCTCCCCACACCATCCAAATCAGAATGTCTTGGTGGTCATCAAAGTGATTCATCCGACGATGAGTTCGACGATAAAGCATACATGTGCTTTATGGCCAAAGATGTTCCGAAGGTGAAGACATGACGATGAGGTAAGTTCAACCTCGCTTATTCCATCAAATGCATCTCATACTTTCAAAATATGATTAATGAATTTAAAAACATTCAAAAAGCCCATGAGACTCTAAAATCGAGAATATACACTTCAATTAACAAATCTAGAGTGAAAGATGAAAATGACTTCATGAAAATAAATTATGAAAATATGTCTCTTGATTGTGAAACCAAAGAAGGTCGATTTTGAAAAACTCATGGAGAGCAATCATCAACTTGCTCATGAACTAAATGAGGTTAAAACCCACAATGAGAGCAAGACAAATGATTTGGCTCTACTACAAACCAAAATCACAACTCGAAAAGCGAGAAATCAACTTGAGACCATTCTCAAGTCTTTGAAAAATCGTCTAAAAGAATGGAAGAAATTCTAAGCACTGGGCAACATGCTCATGATAAAAGTGGCTTAGGATACCTCATGTTCGAACAAAGGGAAATCTAGTCTTGTGTTCGTCAAGAGTGTGGAACACATTCCAGAATCGGAAGATACTCCTAGTCCCATAAAGGAACCCGTACCGAGAAACCGAAGGCCGCAATTCCACCTCCTCAACTCTACTATTCGAGATAGTGGAACCAATGACCACTCGAAGGCGTAATCAACAAAGATGCTCCACAAGCATATCATATACGCCTGTCATTCGTAAAGAAGGCGGTATCCAACCACCAAAGGCCCGCACGGCGCCCTCAAGATGAGCCTGTATTGGATACAGGAGCCTCGTTATCCCTCAAGACAAAGCAGATGCGCGGTATCAACAAAGATTAGGAATCCAACTGGAGACCCAGAAGACAAGCTGTTAGGCCTAAGAAAATGGCTCCACCTCCTAGACGGCACTCGTACTGGAATAATAATAATAATCCTGAATTTTTCATGCATAGTAATTATCATTATTATAACAACTACGGATATGCCCCCCGTAGATATCACAACACTGTACCGAGTACATCCTACAGTAAACCAATTGCTGTCAGGAAAGTTTGGGTACCTAAAGGAACTAACATATATGGACCCAAAAATCAAAGGGGACCTAAATCTACCTAATTTCTTTGTTACATGACATTCTAGAGTAGGATACCTGGTACTTCGATAGTGGATGCTCTCGTCACATGACCGGAGATAGGAGCAAGCTATCTGATTTTGTAGAAGGTCGCGGTCCAAAAGTTCGCTTCGGTGATAAGTCTAAAGGAAGAACAAGAGGGAAAGGAAACCTACTTGTCGGGAAATTCAAGGTCACCGATGTTGCATATGTTGAAGGCTTACGATAATCGCTTAGTATTAGCGCCTGTGATAAATAGTTCTCGGTGAAGTTCTATATAGATCGATGTAGAGTCAAGAACACCCAAACCAAGGAAGTTGTGCTTACAGGAAGCAGATCAGGTAATATGTACATTACTGACTGGAAGCCTATGAGCTCCTCAATTCCATGTTTTGTTGCCAAAGGCACTGCAGATCTTAGCTGGCTATGGCACAAGAGGATGTCTCACGTCAACTTCAAGACGATCAACAAGCTTTCAAGATAGGGTATGGTTAGAGGTTTGCCAGATGTGTCATTCAAAAAGGACAATGTCATGACCATGCCGTAAAGGCAAGCAAATCAAGTCAACCCTGAAAAGCAAATCCTACCTTTCAACCCAAAGAGTGTTGGAAATGCTACACATGGATCTCTACGGTCCTGTAGACCCAGTAAGTTTGGGAGGTAAGAAATATTGCATGGTTGTTGTTGATGATTATTCCAGGTATGCTTGGACGATCTTTCTTAGCAAGAAGAAGGAAACAACATCAAGGCTGCCCGATCTCATGAGAAAGTTGCAAAATGAAAAAGCGTCGAGTATCGTGTGCATTCGTTCCGACAGAGGTACTGAATTTACTAACCGCTTTATAGAGCAATACTGTTTCGAGAATGGAATACAAAGACGAATACTCACCGCCCGTACACCTCAACAAAATGGTGTTGCCGAGCGAAAGAATAGGACGTTGAAAGAAGCAACAAGGACAATGATTGCCGCAAGCAAATTGCCACAGCTTCAGGGTGAAGCAACCAATACAAAGTGCTACACTCAAAACCGTATCGTCAACAAGCACCACAACAAAACAAATTACGAGGTATGGAATAACAAAACTCCATTAGTTTCGTATTTTCACATTTTGGATGCAGTGTTATGTATTGAACAATGGGAAGGAACAACTTAGAACCTTTGATGAAAAATCGATGAAGGAATATTCATAGGATACTCCCCGTCAAAGAAAGCTTTAATCTTTAACAAAAGGAAGTCGACGATCGAGGAATCGGTTCATGTAGTGTTCGACGAACCACACCATGACCCTACAGAGTAGATGATATCACTCAGACATTCACCATCTATCTATCTTGGATCCACCTACACCCATAGAACCCGTTGTTGATTTAGAAATCAACCCCGCACTGTAAGAATAGATGTGGATGAAGCCGACGCCGCATAAGCCAAGCCGTATCCACGTAAACTTTCGATACAAGACGGATCCCGAATTAGAACCCGACCGAAGATGGTTGAGAGATCACCCGCAAGAGCTGATCATTGGAAACATTAATGCCGGTGTTTCTACTGTAGGACAATACAGAGTACACAAGGAAATGTACTTTGTGCACAAGAAGAATCTAATGTCAAGTTTCACAGCTTCGAATGGAAATCTCAATCCGAACTTAGGAGACTGAATATGTGCACTATCGCCGTATTCTTAGCCCAGTCCGAACCTGTTTCGACCATAGACGCTCTTAAAAACTCTCATTGGATCACATCTATGGAAGAAGAGCTTAACGGTTTCGAAAGAAACAATGTATGGTATCTTGTACCTGCAGACACACCAATCGGTTATAGAACCAAATGGGTATTTCAAACAAAAAGGATCGAAATGGACTTATCATAAGGAACAAATCCAGACTTGTAGCACAAGGCTATTGTCTGGATGATGGAATCGACTATGATCGCCCCTGTAGCGAGTCTAGAAGCCCTTAGGATATTCTTAGCCTTTGCCGCCATAAGAGTTTTATCGTATACCAAATGGACGTCAAGAGTGCTTTCCGAATGGAGAACTTGCGAAGAAGTTTATGTTGAACAACCACTGTGGTTTGCCAACACAGACGGTATCGATCTAGTTTACAAAGGCTAAGGAAAGCGCCAGACGGACTTAAACAAGCCCCAGAGCCTCGGTACGAAACCCCGTCCCAAAGATTCTAACCAACAACGGATTTGAGAAAGGTGCCGGACAAAACCTTGTTCAAGATACAGGAAGGTGATGACCTTCTAATGGTACAAATCTACGCGATGATATTATTTTTGGTTCAACTAACCTTGCTCTATGTCAAAGGTTCTCTCATCTCATGCAAAGTAAATTTGAAATGAGTATGATGGGGAACTTAGTTATTTCCTAGGTTTGCAGGTGTAAAGCAGCTTGCTACATGTATATTCATCAACCAGAGAAATACAAGAAGGAACTTCTCAACAAATTTGGAATGAACAATTCCAAATCCTCGCTAACTCCCTATGAGCACTTCCGCAAATTAGTGCCGATGAAGCCGGAAAGCCGTTTGACCAATCACTCTACAGAAGCTCATTGGTTCGCTCCGTACCTAACGGCCAGCGTGCCCGATATCCAGCTTTGTTGGAGTGTGTGCGAGATACCAAGTTGCACCCAAGGAATCACACTTCAATACATAAACGAATCCTCAAATACATTAAAGGAACAATGATGCAGACTATGGTATCCTAAGGAAGGCGGATTCGATTTAGTGGATACAATGACTCGGATCTCGGAGGTCGCAAGCTAGATAGAAGAGTACAAGTGGAACTTGTCACTTTCTGACCTAGACTCGTTTCTTGGTTCAAGAAGAAGCAATTGGCTAACTCTCTTCCACTACCGAATCGTAATACTATGTCGCCGGTAGCCGTATGCGATCCTTCGATGCAAAGAACAACCGCCGACTATGGAATCGATGCTAGAGAGACTCCAATCATGTGTGATAGCACGAGTGCAATTGCAATCATGCACCATCCTGTTATGCACTCGCGCACCAAGCATATCAACATGAAGCATCATTTTATCAGGAATCATGTCGAGAACAAGGATGTTCGCCTGGAAAAGGTTCATACAGACGTTCAGCTGGCCGACATTTTCACCAAGCCTCTCGACACAGCAAGATTCAACA
Organism: Orobanche coerulescens; assembly: GCA_033398695.1. Taxonomy (NCBI): domain Eukaryota; kingdom Viridiplantae; phylum Streptophyta; class Magnoliopsida; order Lamiales; family Orobanchaceae; genus Orobanche; species Orobanche coerulescens. The sequence goes on from CM065814.1 coordinate 92,549,954, forward strand.
TGCTCAGACAAGAATTGGGAATACTACAGCCAGACTCCCTGTAAGTAATTTACTGTTTTTACTCAACAATTGAGGGGGAATGCTGTAAGACCCGTGAATACAGTATCCAACATTAATTATCTGTACACTCAGAATCATCAATACAGTACTGTAGCGAGCGAACGCATATGAATCCTACAGCTGGTGTGTGCAATAATTAAGGGGGAATACTGTAGGACCCATGAATACAGCATTAATCCAAATATTGCTGTATGGAATTCAAAACCTATTAGTACCTTTTTAAGGGGGAACGCTGTATCGACGCGGAGAACAGCACATGCTATAGGATTTCGATTCAGTATATAATATAATATTATTTCCTTTTAAAATAATTTTTGTCCATGTGCCCTGTTTTTACGTCAAACGTCATGTTCATTAAATGCCTTACACGACATCTGGACAACTGAATCTCAAAAGCCGCGATGTTTTTAAATTGTTTATTATTTTTAAACCGCCGTTTTAGGCATTTAGGGTATCAACCTATGTCAGAAGTGGGACCCGCTCAATTTTAAACCTTTTAATGGATTAGCGTACCAGTTACACTCAATCCATCTTGACCGTTGATTTCAAAACCGGTTCCCATCCCTTAAAATCTGACCATTCGTACTCTGCAAAACCCTATTTCGCCGCCCGACTATAAAAGGACTGAATCTGCCATTAGAGACTCTTTACGCCTTCTGCAATTACAAGAGTTCTCAAGCAAACAGCCTACATATTTTTCTGCATATTCACTGCGTATTTCGATTGTTTTCTTCCACCCTATTTCTTAAGAAAACATCAACGGCTGGTCAATCTTCTTCCCCTGTTCTGAAGAAATCCTCCAACATCATTGATGGTCGGATATTCTCCAAACCTGTCATCATGGAGCGTATTATCTCGGAAACCAACGACACAGAACCGATGGAATATATCATTACTCGTCTTCAACAACAAGGCCTCTATCGCCTTGGGAGCAAAACCGCCGACAAATACGACGCCCATCTGGTTGAGGATTTCTACCTCAACGCCGCCGTCCGCTTTCTGTCACTGGCCCAGGGAGGTCATGTTGCTGACATCACTGCAACAGTCCAAGGAGTGGAGATCCGTATCGATCGCGATCTGCTCCAGAGAATCTACAGGCTACCTGCTGACGGCCTGACCATGGACCAACTTGAGACGTTCGGGTCTCAAGAGCTCATTACTAAGTTTATGGACTATTTACAGGGTCCAAAGTGGTTGATATGGTGACAACTACTTGTCACAAGAAAAATTTTCTTCATCATTTTGTGTATCTTCATGACTTTTGCTCCAGGATTATTGAAAACCGAACCGGTGCGTTCGAGATGTGCACGAACTTAAGGTTCAGAATGATGGTAGCTATTTTGACCTGTGAAAAGGTCAATTGGTGCCAAATAATTCTGAAACGTCTTCAAGAAGAGGTGTGCAAACCTGCCACCCAAAAGAAATCCTTTGGTATAATGCTGAACTACATCCTGACGAAGTGCGGAGTGATGCAATCCGCCGATGCGAAGAAAAATAGCTCGAGGATATACTTAGGAGGCGTCAAGCCCACTGCGTATAACCAGAGCACCATGTATTGCAACCACCCGAGAACCAGGCACATGCCATTTTCTGACAACCCAAGAGATGAATCCGTGAAGGTCCCAGAAATGGAATCTTCAAAGAAGCGAAAGCGATCTCACAGCAAGAAACACTCTGCTGGTGAGAAGCCCAAGAAGAGACTCAGGAGGCTCTCAAAAATCAAATCTGCCAAGCACTCCAAGGAAGTCTCACCCATGGCGCAACCCACTGATGAAGAACCCCAGGGCCCAACCCCTGCGGAAGAGGTGTCTCCTACTGTATCGACAGTAGATCCCGAGCCTTTGGCGGCTACGACGGATATAGAGACATCTGCCAACGTTCAAGACTTTAGAGAGTCGGCTGCCCATTCGGAGCCAAAAGCTACTTCTCCTCTGCGGGATCCCACACTCGTGCACGATCCATCTTCCTTAAGTGCACCATCCCCTGCAAGGAGTCCCTCTTCCGTACAGGATCCCATACCTGTACCGGAATCCCTCGAAACAGCGTCTCCAAACGTTATTCGAAGTCCCTCCCCTGACTCGATCATTAATCAGACACTTCTTTCGGTTCAAATTGAACATGCCTACGAAAGATTTCTGAAATGGAAAGGCTACAGGCTAGCTCCGTACGATACACTGTACAATTGGAGCGATTGGAGCCACGAAGAGCGATTCGTCTCCGAAGTAACAGACTCAACTGAAATTGAGGCCCTGCTTCGATGGGACAACGCCTCTTGCAAGGACCTAATTGAAAGCCACCTTTTGCACAAGTCTGACGCCAGGAGGAAAGGAAAGAATAAGTCAGAGGACTCTCCCACCAATCCAAAAGATGACGAAGATCATGACTCAGACGACGACGACGACGCTTTACAAGCAGGTCTGAGAATGAGTCGTGAAGAGGCTGAAGCTCGAGATGCCTCTCCACCCAGAGATGACGAAGGGCCTTCAACCCAAGCCAATCCCCCTTCGCCACAGCCGGAGAACATTCCCGACCAAGAGGAATCAGTCCCTCCAGTCGAGGAAGTTCAAGAAATTTTGGAACAGGCACCTGAGCCTGCTGCGACCATAGAAGCCGTTCCTGAAAGCCAACAGGAGGATTCAGTCCCTCCTGTGTCCATATCTGCCGAAGAACCTTCGCCACAGGATGCTTCTCAACCCACTGTCGCCGAACCACAGGAAGCTGCTCCCGCCCCTTCGACCGTGGAATCCGAGGACGATACCGAACCTGAGGATGTCCAACTTACTTCACGTCCATCCGTGAATGTAAGAAGGTTGAACAGAACTGCAGACCTTGCCGAACCATATTCTCCGATCTCTGCCGCACGAAAAGAGCGCCTGCGAGCTCTTGGCCTTCAGACTGTGTTTATCCAAGATGCAGTGAATGCTCTATCTTCCGTTGAAAAAGCACTGAATTGGATGCACACCTCTGCCGTCGAAGAAATGACCACTCTTCAGCATGAAGTATCTCGCGTTGTCGATGCATTCATTCTTTTGCCAGAAGTTTTCAAGCAAGCCTTGAAGATCATGGAAGAAAAGCAGGAGCAACTGCTGAAGGAGGAAGCTACAAAGACGAGGATTGCTGAAGCCAAGACCGCTTGTGCAATGATTGAGAACATCTCTCAACTGCGTGCTCACGACAAATGCATTCAGGAAATGTCGCAGACTCTTTCCTCCCTCGTTGAAAGAATGACCAGCATCGAGACCAAACAGGACGCTGCTCTTGAAATCCTGCAAAGTCTTGATGAAGCCAAAAAGGGGGAAGAGGCACGAGAAGCTGCTAGGAGAATAAGGTTGCAACAAGAAAGGGAATTTGAGGCTGCTCAGAACAGTATAACTGCCGAATTGAACAAGCTGGCACCTCCATCTCAAAGTTTTAAAATTTCAGGCTCCAGACCGGAATTTCATGATCCCAATGTCCCTTGGCAAACTCTTATTCAAAGACCTTCGGAAATTCGTCTGCCGACCAACCGCAACCCAACTGCCGACGAAGTGAAGCACTGGAGGAAGAATGAACTGATGAGATACTTTGTCAGACTCATCAGGGAATCCGCCATCTTCAAAAATTATAAAACGTTAGCGGAAGCGGCAGATAAGTTTACGAAGATGCTAGAAGAAGGTAAACTCCCTCTCCAAATCGAAATGAAATCCAAACATAGAAGAGGAGATCGGGTCACCCACCCAGAGGATTGGATACTTGCCTTTGATCGTTCATATGAAGGAAGAGCGATATACCAGGATCGAGGCAATGATTCTCTTCAAAACTGGTGGCGTGGCACCGAGAATGAACAAGGAAAAAGACCATGGAGGCATGCGGATTATAGATGAGGAGATGAAATCTATGTATTTTTTTGTAATTTCTATTCGAAACAGCAAACTTTGTACTCAATCATTTTGAATATCAATAAAAACGTTTGTTTGTCTTGAAAGATTACAACTCGTAATCTACTGTGTTAATGTATGATTACTTAAATTGTTTGATAGGAATCTCAAGTTAGATAAACTTGATTGAAAAATAAGCTGTACGAACTAGTCTACGAACAGTTCATATTTCAGTTGTAAAGCTTAGAATACATTGTAAGATTGTGCCTGCGCGCCAATCATAGGCTTAAGTTGTAAACTGTATCGAACTTGCCTGCGAGCAGTTCATTATTGTAGACTAAGTCACTAAGTCAGACCTTTTGACGAAAGACCAAGAAATCTGCCAGAAGTCATCAAAGAAGAATGCTTCATGAAGAAGGTTTTGGCATCATCAAGAAGACTCGAAGAGTTAAGTAAGTTAGTCAGGGCAAATTGTCAAAAAGGGGGAAATTGTTGGGAAAAACAAAGACCCTCAGATCAAACAAATGGATACTCGAATCCCTGTATCGAATGTTATTTAGAGGTTTTGACATATATGCCAAATACAGTAAAGGAAACTGTATCGAGGCTTTAAGGCTTCATCCTGTATCGAAGACCTGCCCCGAATCAGCATAAAGTGAAGCTCGTCAGTACAACAAGAAGACTTGTAAAAAGACCAAGTATGGAAACTGTCGCGATACTCAAAATACAGTTATCTTCCATACAGATCACAACAGGACAAGAAAGAACACAAGTCAAGTCCCATTGAACAAAGAAGTATTTAAATACTCAAGGATAAAGTATTTAAATACTGCCAGTCTTCAGATCTTCAGAATCCCGCGAAATCCGGATCGTGTCATAATCCCGTTGGAACGGAATCTCATTCAAACGGATATATCTCAACGGACACTTTCTTCAGAGACTATATATATCCTATGAAGACATTGAAGATCAGTTACCGAAGTAACCTAACACTCAAGCTATTAAAAGTTATCATCAGAGCAAACATATCTCCAAAGCATACTGCATTTAAGAACGAAAGAGATATACAGTGCTCAACACCAAGAACAGCCATCATCAGCTCAAGAACTTCAAAGCTGCTGTTCTTACATGGTTACCTACCTTTTACCTCTATGTAAAAACCGAGCTCTGTGTGAACTCAACAAGTTATTCTGACCTGTGTGGGATGAATAAGGACGAAGCTTTGGAACTGTGTGTGAAGAAGCTAGTCAAGAAGGAAGCTTTAACCAATCTGTGTGAACGGTTGAAAGTGATATTCTTTGTATCAATCTGTGTGAACGATACAAGGATAGTTTTGATTATAATTACGTAGCTGTGTACGCAGTAATTATAAATAAACTTTTTACTCCTGTGTGGAGGACCAGTGGACGTAGAGGGGTTTACCTCGAACCACTTTAATTACTGTCTTATTTACCTTAAGCTTTTACTGTTTTAAATTACTGTGATATATTAAGTATACATCATACACTTAGTTGCTGTATCCACAGCAACCTACTGTATCCAAGACTTCCGCTACGCACTCAGATTTAGAATCCGTACAGTTTGTTGTTTAAACTATTTCCCAAACTGTATCCAGTATACTTAAGTGGCCAACACATTCTACCCTCCTTAAAAGAAGTTTTGTCCCGTAACTTAAAACAAGTAGGGAGAAGAAATATACCACTAGGAATATTTCAATGAGATACACAAGAATGCGTAACTAACGCACAACGGCGAAACATTACAACAACGCAAAGGAATATACGGTGTGAAAACACGCTCCACGACGACCAACACAACGCCACCGATAGAGACATAATAAAACCAACAAGTGACAAGCGTCATCAAACAGATAATACAATCAAGTCGATTATCCGAACAATCGTAAAACACAACGAACGAAAATCAACACGATTGACCGACCTAACGGTACATCAATCAACACGCGAGCCAATCGCTGAACAAATACGGAATTCCACCGCCCAAGGGTTGGAAGATCGAAAACGATACTAATTTCCCGAACTTAAGGAAATTAGGAAGGAGTCTGAACGCTCAACAATCACGAAACGGGGTCAACAAAAACGAAACAATCAATGATCGAACCACAACGATCGAGACAACAAAAATTGAACAATCATGTTCGGATCACGACGAACAATAAGGTTGAACCAACAACTCTGAGGTTCACATCTCGACTCGAGACAAAACATGATCCGGTGAAAACAACATGATGTGCACTCACATAAGATCCACAGGAAAGGGAATAGCAATTGAAAAGTCACAACGACAAACGAGTAATTCCGAAACAATACCACCCTCGTTCGATCAACAAAAGCAAGGGACAGGGCAAGCTCAAAAAATGTTAACGAACATAAACGATTCGACAGAGTCGAAAACACAGAAGTTACAAATTCGATCCACTTCGAATAAAAGAACTAGTAGAACCAAAAGAAGTTACTTCCGAATAAGGTTTACAAGAATCGAACCGGACTCGGAAAAGTCACAACGATAACCAGATCGACCCAAAACAAGATCACAGCTCGTTCGAACGACGAAACCGAAATACAGAACAAGTCCAGAAAGTATCAACGAACACGAGCGAGTCGATAGACCTGAGAAAGAGGAAATGCAGAAGTCTAAAAACAATACCGGTATTACATTCGACCTCTTATAAAAGAAATGTCGTCCCCGCATGTAATATCCGCAATTTCGAATTTCGGTAATTTTCTTTTTTCGGTGGAAGTTCGTTTTGACGACTCGCTCATGACCGATTCGTCATTCCGAGAATGATTAATTCTGCACTTTTTGTCATCCGAGTTCGTTTCGGTGTCGTTTTGTTGAGTTCCGTGTCCTTAATCGACTTTTTCACGTGGGAGTTCGACTTTGTAAAGTCACCATTAATTCTTGGAAACTCCAAAAATTCTGAATCTTTGCAATATTATAGATCATCAAGTTAGCTTTCCAATGGTTCAAACGGTGAGTCGATCGGAGTCCAAACGAAGGAGTTATGGTCGAAATAGCTAAGACTGCACTATGTGCCTTTTTGGTGTTGGAGTGGACTGTACCGTGTGCCGCGTGTTGCTACCCAAAATATTATCCGGAGATAGATATTGCTGGATTGGATGGGATAGCAAACAAATGCAAGAGCACTTCCGTGATAAAGATAAATAACACAAGATTTGCCGGGGTTGTTAGTCCCGGGCTTGAATGCTCTCGCGAGATATTATTAATACTAATATTCGGGGATACAAGTACTAATGTAAGAATACAATTACAATGAGTGTAAAGATTCTTGTTATCTTAGCTAGTGAGCGTGTAGATTGCCGGAAGAACCAAATTTGATGCTCTGTGAGTTCTTGTAACAAAGGAGATGAACAGTCGCGGCGGTGAGAGATCGACAGTCTCTCACGGCGAGTATTAGTTGGATGCTTGTACTCCTGAGCTTATGAATCTCTTGGAATCTACCTTGTGGAGACTTCTTGCCTTTGCCGATCATCTTCTGGACGGTAGATTCGGAGAGAGAAGTCCTGAGATGGATTCCGGCGAGAAAGCAGGGAGCTTGATGGTATGTGTGTTCTACTGTATTTCCGTGAATGAATTCGGAATATAAGTGAATGAGTTCTCAACCACTTGGAACCGTAGGTCAAATGAATTGGGAACCTTTTTCCAGTAGGAGGAGGCTCTCTATTTATAGGACTTTTGATATGCCGGGCGATCGCCTTTACTGCATTATAATAATAGGGCGATCGTCTTTTAGCACATGGGCTTGTTCCCTTAAAGTCCGCGGCTGCTGCTGTAGTAAGCTGTACGGTCCAATGGGGAGCCTGCACGTGTCCTGAGTTGCTGTCACGGGCGGTCCCACTGACAACTTTCGGCGCGCCTGCCGGTAGGTGAGGTAGGTGACATGCTGTGGTCAAAGGTCTTGTCTGTCAGCAAAAGATCTTGTCTGTCAGTGAAGATCTTGTCTGTCAGCGCCTTTTGTGGATCTGCACGTGGGTGCTGTTCTGAGATCCAGTCCTCGATGACTTTGACGGGCGATCATCTCTGCTCGGGGCATAGGTCGACCGTCCTTAGCGGGATACTAGAGTCGATCGCCAGATGCCAAAGGGCGATCGCCTTGGGAGTCGATCGCTAGGTACCTGGTGGTGGTCTGATATCTTCGATTAGGCGAGCTAGCCAAAGTTTGACTGGAGTTGACTTGGTCGCTCGGCCTTATAGTCGATCGCCTGTCGGGATGAATAAATCTTGACACAACAATTGCCCCCCAGCTCGCTCCTATGTTGGAAACGTGGGGTGAGGTGGTTTTCTTGGCGATCGCTGAACTTTTGACGAGCGACTCCGTGTTTAACTGAACTGGCGATCGTCTTTGAGCTGATATACTCTGGGTTCGGACGACCTGGTTGGCCGCTAAACTGCGCGGGAAAAGGCAATGGGCGTGGAAAAGTCTCCGCGCACGTGTCGGGCTCCTGTTGGAGGATACCAACGGTCATTAATGACTCCTCGGCTGACGCATCCTTGAAAAGACGCGTACGCAGGTCTCGAGGGAGTCAATAAATGCGTCGTTTGAGATCCGACCCCTGATATTTTCCCTTATTGCAAACGAGTCCCTGCCTTCTCCTATAAAAGGGCGCAGTGCTGCAGTCTCATACTCACGCACACTCACTGGATAAAGAAGGACTTGCTAAAGATTTTTCTGAAGATCTTAGTGCCGATCGTCGTTCGATTTCACCTTCGGGTAAGAAAAATCCTTTTCTCCTTTTCTTCCTTTGAGAATGGCCAGAACGTCATCGTCGCATGGAGTGGGTACCAGTTCCGCCGCCGTGACGTCGATTGTCCGGGGAGGACTTTCTTCCGACTTCCACCTGGAGATGGCCGCTGAGGCTATTCAGGCCGGAATCGACCCTGCTGAAATTGAGGCTTTATTTAATGAAGCCGATGTTGCTAAGAAGGCGGCTGCTGAAGAAAGACGATCGCAGATAGAGAGAGATCTGGCGATTAGGGCCTACTGGGAGCAGCATAGTGCTTTCGGCCGGGCCTACAAGGCTTTTGCTGAGATAATGGATAAGTTGGCCGGTCCGACTCCGAGATTCGATTTCCGGGGATACTCGGTCGCCTACCCTTATCAGCTTCCCAAACGGTCGCAGTACCGGGTTGCGCAAATGATCCGGGTGGTCGCCACAATCCGAGCTCGACGACCAGAAAGATCTCGGCCGTCTCGGAGGACGAGGTTCCATGTTCCTCCAGATGTGGACAGGTTCGAGCCGGCAGAGAATGAGCGAGCCGATCAGCCTCCGATGGGTATTGTCGCCGTGAATGAGGCGATGATGGAGGCCGGCCGCGCTTCCTCTATCTTTGTCGTCTCCCACTGCCGCCGCTTGGAACGTGGCGCCACTTCAGCTGACGCCGAACGCTTGGCTCCAAATTATCTGCACTCTCACCCTTTTCGGCGGTCATCGCCTGTACCGTCTCCCATCGCCGTTGGAGATGAACCATTTGTTCAAGATGACGGCTCAGAAAGGGTCGGTCGGCGGTTACCATATTCAGGGCCGATCTGGTCGGGTAATTCACGGAGTCCCGAATAAGATGCGAGGCGATCAGACGAAGTGGTTCTGGGTCGCCGGCAAGTGGAGGGCTTCTGCGAGCGACAATCCTTCGGGCGAGCTGGAGATCCCTACTGAGTTTCGAGAGAGAAATCCCGGTAAGGGTTTAGACTCTCCCTTCGTTCGGATGCATTTTGGACTGATCTAATTTGATTTCGGTTTTGCAGGTTTTCACATTCCGGCGGTCGAGAAGCTGCCTTTTGATTTTCTGGTTGTCTGGGAGCGGATAAAGAGCTTGTCGGACGACGAACTTGACGCCAACCGGATCAATAAGGAGAGTCGTTGGTTGTCGGCTCGGCTATTCCGCTTCTCGAGACATCTCTCGGTACCAGGTATGAGTTTCTGCGACCTTCACTTTTTAGGCGATCGCCTTACTTGAGGAAAGTATCTGACTGTTGGTCGATCGTATTAACTGTAGAGGTTCGCTTTCCTCGCTTTTTGGAGCCCCCTCCAGAGATCGTCATGTCGAATCCTGGAGTTCTAGGCCGTCTCCGCCACAAGAGGTCGTCTCGGGCCCCACCTGTTGCGTTGCCAATTGTTCCGGAGGTGGAACCTCGCGTGGAGCCGATCGTGGATGAGGAGGGAGTTCCGGAGGAGGGGCTTCGAGCTAATCGCAAGAGGCCGAGGCCGGAAGAAACTCCGGTTCCTGCCCCTGCCAATGAGGTGCCGATCGCCGCGCCTCCGATCACCGTTGTCGCTCCGGAGAATGAGCCGCCCTCTGCGGCTTTCATGCGGGAGATGGCGACCGCTGACGCTGAGACTCCTCGAGGGAAGCCGTATTTCGGTCGGGACCCCGAGAGGGCTGAGAGGTAGATTGCATTTTTGTGTTTGAAACTTGCATTTGCGTAGGAGTTGTGCTAACTTTGTTGTTTTGATGTAGGATCCGTCGCACAGATCCATCCTGCCCACCGATGGTGCTGGATTTCTTAGCCAGCCGATCTCCTCGCCAGTCCTGCGACATTCCTCCATACGTCAGCAAGGCTGCTTCTGCTCTGCCGAAGGCCTGGACGACCGATCTGGATGCGATCGCTTGTCAGCGATCGGGGAGTTCGATGCAGGCTGTTCTCGCCCTTTCTCTCCAGACGGCGACTGTAATACCCGGTTGTAATTCAGTCATTATCATTCAGTAATTTCATTCGGTGATTGTCACTCAGTGGATTTTCACTCATTTATAATCATTCATCAATCATGTTCATTCACCCGTGTTCACCGTTCGGAAAAACTTCGAGTTGTGTATCGTTATTGTTCATTGTTTCAACTTTCCACATATGAGTTCGACTTTGTTATATCACCATTAACTTTTGGTAACTCCAAAAATTCTGAATCTTTGCAATATTATAGAGCATCGAGTTATCTTTCCAATGGTTCAAACGGTGAGTCAATCGGAGTCCGGACGAGAGAGTTATGGTCGTTTTCACCCGCTCATTTTTCGCTGGCCGATCATCGCCGATCAACTCGGCCGTGTCGTCCGACACGGCCGTCTTGTACTCGTCCGAAATGCCGGGTCTCGCCACAGACCCGACTGTGTCGCTCGCACGGCCGAGTCGAACTCTTCCGGATAAGCCGTAACCGATCGCTCAGACGCCCGACCGTGTTCCAGACACGGCCGAGTCATTGCCGGGCGCATCAATCACCGCTTGACAGTCACTATCGGAAGGCCCTTCGCGCCGCGACCGTGTCAAGGTGACACGGCCGAGTCCTCGCCGCCGCGCGCCGCGACCGTGCCGATCGGCACGGGCCGTGTCCGACAGACTAGTCAACCCCTATAATTTCGTTTTTTGAGCATTTCAGCTCATTCCTTCCTTTTCTTCCACCTTCATACGAGAGAGAGAGTCTTGAGGGAGAGACTTCTTCATCAATTATCACTTGAGTGTGGTTTTTAATCATTTTCATTCGGTTGTGAAGCTTGGATACTCGATTAAACTCGTGTTCTTCGGATCGAAGTGGTTGGATCTTCAAGAGGTAATTTCTTCAACACCTTGGATTTCGATCCTATGTTGAGATATGATGTTTTGGACGTTATAATCATGTTATATGAAGGGATATGTATATGATTATGAGTTTGTATAAGGATTCATTGGATTATTGAGGGATTATTCAAGAACACTTTGAATATCGAGTTGAATTTGGGGGTTTTCGATTAATTGTCGTTATAATCACGTTTTCGGATATTCGTCTTGGATTATTAAATCATATTGAAGATGTTTTGTTGGTTTGAAACACTTCTTGGGGGATTTGATATTGGTATATTGAGGTTTGATTGTTAACAATCGGAGTTTGGCCGCAACGTGTTTGATTTAATGCCTCAATGGATTTAGTTTAATCGTATCGACGTTTTGAGTTCGTTATATTCGTGTTTGATTCGTATATTGAACGGGTTGTTGGATATTGTATAATTCAAGGTTGTTCGAGCGACCGATATCTCAATTAGGACGTCGTTCGTGGAAGGATAATTGTCACCGGTATTGTGTAAGTTAATTCTTACTCGGTTAAAAGGATATTCATTCCTTTTGTTGTTGATCATTCTGTTGTTGCCCAAAATATCTATCCGAAGATTAAATACTGCTGGAGACGGACAACAAACAACAATTGCGGGAGCACTTCCGAGAGGAGATAAATAATACAAGATTTGCCGGGTTTGTTAGGCCCGGGCTCGAATGCTCTCGCGAAATGTTATTAATACAAATATTTGTGGATACAAGTATTAATATGAGAAATCTAAATACAATGAGTGTAAAAAGACTCTATTTATCCGGCTCTTGAGCGAAGCTCGGTGTTCTTCGTCCCTGCCGATCGTCTGCCTGATGAGAGAGGCCGGGAGAAGTAAGTACCGAAAGCTAGCTGTTGCCAAGAGTTGGAGAAAGCCAAGTGTTGTGTGTTTTTCTTGTGAAATGTGAGAATGCCAGAGAGAAAGTCCAAGTGCAGGCTGCCTTCTTTATATAGGGGATGAGGTGCCTTGTCTCCTAGCGGGCGATCGTCCTAAAGGTCACGTGGGCAGTCTGCCAAAAGTCCAAGGCTACAATGGCAACACTGTGCGGTCAATGAAGAGCCAGACGCGTCCTAAGTACTGCCACAGGAGGTCCCACTTTGTTACTTTCGGCGGACTTGTCGGTGGCGAGGTAGGTGACAGCCGTGGTCACCGCCTTGTCCGTCACTCCTTTGCGTGTCTCGCGGCCTGTTGGTAGGTGAGGTAGGTGATGTGTCAGCGCCTTTTGTGGATCTGCACGTGGGTGCTGTCCTGTGGCTCGGCCTTTGCCGACTGGATGGCCATCGACCCTGATCGTCATGAAGCGGTCGTCTCTAGCTGGACACCGAGGGTCGTCCTCGGCCAGTCACTGAGGGTCGGCACTGGTCGGTCACCAAGGGTCGGTCGACAAGGCGCGGAGAGATGATCGTCCAGAAGTCGGTCGCCAGAAGTCGGTCGCCAGGCGCCGAGAGATGATCGTATTAGATGTCGAATGATCGGCACCGGGACTTGTCCTGGGACCTTCGGCTGGCCGATTCTTGTTGTCTGCGGGGCTAAGGCTAGGCCGCCAGTCGCGGTCGCGGCTGCAGCTTCGCCTACGCCGGTGGCTAGGTCGCCCGATCTCCGAGGCGATCGCCGGTCGGAAAGTGTAAATCTCGACACAACAATTTCCCCCCAGCTTGCTCCTATGTTGAAGACATGGGGCGAGGTGGTTCTTGCTAGCGATCGTGTAAGGATAAGGATGGGCGATCTTGCTGAGCTGACTTATGATTTCGGACTTGGGCTATCATGGTCGATTGGCTAGCTATCTTTCGGTCTTGTACCTGAAAAAACAACATTGGCCGATCCCCCTCGGAAACTTGGTGGTTTCGCTTGTTTGAGGAATCGTGCACAGTCGCGGAATTCGATGGACCGACTCCATGACCGTGTCTTGGTGCGCAAAGACATTGAGTGTCTCGTGACTCACTTTATTATGAGGGTCCTCTATTAGGCTGCGCCTCGCCTCGTATTTAAACGAAGGGCGTGCGGTCTCGGTCTAGAGGAGTCCTTGCGCGGGGCAGCGTCGGATGAATCAACTCCACGCTCGCGGCTTGTTAGCTCTGCTTCCACCTCGGCCCACCATGAAGATGGCGAACCTCGACGGTGTACGTTGAGACGGGGGTTGTGGCACGTGTCCACTGATTAAATTTGGAGAGCCCTCAGACTACGCCGGCCTCGTATTTAAACGAAGGGCGGGCGATCTCGGCCGAAAGGGACCTTGCATGGCCGAAGCAGCCGGTTCCATCGACTACCAGGACCATGGCTTGATGATGTGCGGTGGAGGCGATCTTATGCCTTAGTCTGTCATGTTAGATGCTGGACTGTAGAGGGCGATCGTGTCCTCCGGGTTGCTGATGATGTAGCGTGATGATCGGAGATCGGGCTGGAAGGCTGTCGATCGTCGCTCGGCTGCCGATCGCTTTATTCGTAGGTTGATAACGGCGATCGGGCGGGAGATCGTCGTTCGGGCGCCGATCGCGCTGCTCACAGGCTAAGAAGGAACCTTTGCCTAGCCAGAAAATCTGCGGCTCTAGCCCGGAAGGCTGCGTAGGTTGTAGGTTGGGTCTTCGTGAGATGCCTGAACATAGGCGAAAAGCCCTGAAATCCTCCTAGGACCGCGTAGAGGGCGGTCTCATCGCTTATGGGCTCGCCGTTGAGGATGATCACGTCTACCCGGTCGATGTAGTCCGAGTCGGACTCTTCTTCTCCCTGCTTGATTTGCATCATGCGAAGGGGACCTTCTGGCCGGACGACCCTGGTGGCGAAGTGCTCCGTGAAGACGTGCGCCAGCTGGTTAAAAGAGCCAATGGATCGAGGCGGCAACGAGGCGTACCACCTGTGGGCGAGGTCGTCCAGCGTCAGAGGGAACATTCGGCACCTGGTCGCGTCTGATGCCCCACACCCGGTCATGTAGATGTTGAACTTCCTCAGGTGCATCTGGGGGTCCGATCGCCCCTCGTACACGGGTGTTTGCGGGGGAGCGATCTTATGCTGCACGGGGGCGAGCTCGATGTCGATCGTGAGCGGATCGCTTGGCCCGGCGATCGTCTTCTTGGCGCCTGCCCTGGATTCCAGGAGCGCCTTCATGTCGTCGAGTTGACGTTGCATCGCAGCCATCGCCGTGGATTGGTCGCTTGCAGATCGCATTTGGGAGCAAGAGCCGAGGCGATCGTGTACCGATTTCCGGACTCCGCTGCTGCCGGCCTCGGTTATTTGGCGAGGGGGAGCCAGACGGCTGGGCTGCCTTCTCGGAGTCGGGTAGGCCGAGCTCCTGGTGACGGACTCAAACTCCGTCGTCTCGTAGCCGGGCCGACCGCCCGTGCTGTGTCGGGTCACTGCCCAGGCGATCGAAGACAGAGGTGCCCCGGCTGGCGAGCGCCTATTCTTGCGGACGGGAGCCTCCTGGCGATCGCTCGTCTAGTAACGCCTTGAGCTTCCGCTTGGACTTCCGGCGGACGGCCGAGGGGGTGATAGCAGGAGGTGCGTCGAAAGCACTCCGTCGCTCCTGTAGGACGGCCAGGGCCCATTCGATCTATTCCTTGGTTCGGAACCGATCGAGCGAGAGGCTTGGGCCGCCGTCCAGGGGCGGGATCGAGCGTCTCTGACCGCGGCGGCTACCTTCCACCATCGGCTGTGGCTCGTACTGGGATGGAACGCGGCTTCCGGCCGGCTGCCGGTGGCTTTCTTCGACGCGGAGGCGGAAGACATGATTTCTGAAGGATTTCTTTGAAGTGCAGTGAGTGTCACTTCAAGTATCTACCCCGAGAACAGTGAGTGTTCTTCGGGACGGTAGGTGTAAAAATTGAGGGTTAGACCCCCTTCCTCTAGCGCCAATTGTTGTTGCCCAAAATATCTATCCGAAGATTAAATACTGCTGGAGACGGACAACAAACAACAATTGCGGGAGCACTTCCGAGAGGAGATAAATAATACAAGATTTGCCGGGTTTGCTAGGCCCGGGCTCGAATGCTCTCGCGAGATGTTATTAATACAAATATTCGTGGATACAAGTATTAATGAGAGAAATCTAAATACAATGAGTGTAAAAAGACTCTATTTATCCGTCTCTTGAGCGAAGCTCGGTGTTCTTCGTCCCTACCGATCGTCTGCCTGATGAGAGAGGCCGGGAGAAGTAAGTACCGAAAGATAGCTGTTGCCAAGAGTTGGAGAAAGCCAAGTGTTGTGTGTTTTTCTTGTGAAATGCGAGAATGCCAGAGAGAAAGTCCAAGTGCAGGCTGCCTTCTTTATATAGGGGATGAGGTGCCTTGTCTCCTAGCGGGCGATCGTCCTAAAGGTCACGTGGGCAGTCTGCCAAAAGTCCAAGGCTACAGCCGGCAGCCAGCTGTGCGGTCCAATGAGGAGCCAGCACGCGTCCGGAAGTACTGTCACAGGAGGTCCCACTTTGTTACTTTCGGCATACTTGTCATTAGGCGAGGTAGGTGACAGGCTGTGGTCACCAGTCTTGTCCGTCAGCTCCTTTTGCAGGTCTGCGGCCCTGTTGGTAGGTGAGGTAGGTGACAGGTCTGTCAGCGCCTTTTGTTGATTTGCACGTGGGTGATGTCCTGTGGCTCGGCCTTTGCCGACTAGATGGCTATCGGCCCTGATCGTCATGAAGCGGTCGTCTCTAGCTGGACACCGAGGGTCGTCCTCGGTCAGTCACTGAGGGTCGGCACTAGTCGGTCACCAAGGGTCGGTCGACAAGGCGCGGAGAGATGATCGTCCAGAAGTCGGTCGCCAGAAGTTGGTCGCCAGGCGCCGAGAGATCATCGTATTGGATGTCGATCGCTCGGCACCGGGACTTGTCCTGGGACCTTCGGCTGGCCGATTCTTGTTGTCTGCGGGGCTAAGGCTAGGCTGCCTGGTCGCCGGTCGGCAGTTCTGCCTCGGCTGCTCGGCAGTGGCTAGGTCGCCCGATCTCCGAGGCGATTGCCGGTCGGAAAGTGTAAATCTCGACACAACACATTCATAATCATAACTCATTCATCATTGTATTAATCATATTGAGACTTGTAATTGTTGAACAATCACTTCATTAACGGGAACGGCGGTTCCAACCATTCCATTGAAACTATCCATCACTTCATTATTACTCTCATCTCCGTGAGTCATTCTTAACTTTGTCAGATTATTATTTATTCATTGATATTCATTACGGTCATTCTCGTTCATATGACCTTCTGGGTTCATATTGCGTGGCCGGGTGCGGATGTGTGGAATTTTTAGTCGGGCACGTTATGGCCATGTATTGGGAGTGATACATTGGACTGTGCACACGGTAACAAATTACCTCCGTGAGACTAATTAGGTACAAGGACGGGTGTGTCCGGTCATTCGTCTTGTACACTTGCACAGAACACTACGGGCGTACTATGATACCCCTCTTCAGCGTAATTCATAACTAAGGATATTTCATAACTTCATTTAAATCATGATTGTGTATTTTCAACCCTTGAGGATTGTTGTTCTGTTTAACTGACCCCGGCTGGGGATTTTGTTTTTCAGGTCATGGCAAGGCAAACGCACGGGAATAGCATGTTGATGTCGAGGAGTCCTAGTGATACTAGTAGGGGGCCCGATCTTTCAGTTATTCATATTATTGTCATTTATCTTCCGCTGCAGATATTCATTTGGATACTCCGTTTCATTTAGTGTTGTGTATTTTATCTTCATATAAAATACACTAGTATTCGGTATTGTCCTGGTGTGTTGTAATTAAACTCCTCATCGGAGTAATTACTGTTGTAATGTGGTTCGGTACTACATTTATCCTGTGTAATTCATTCATTTTCATTTGCCTGGTGGGTCCCAGTCGGGGATCCACGACATTGTAATATCTGCATAGTTTGGGGTGTTACAGAGTTGGTATCGGAGCGTGGTTTTGAATACTACCTTCCGAGTCATGTCTCATTTGAAATCATCGTCATCAGACTAGTATCATTGGACTTTCGCGTCACGTGTGACCTGTGCAAATGCCGAGCCAATCGAATCTAAGAAGCGTAAGATTTCTAACGCCATGGTATAATTTCTGGCAATAGTCATTCATTCATCATTCATCATTTAACAATCCTCAAACATCATCATTCATTGTGATTAGGACGATCAAGTTAACTCATTAATCACTTAATTCATTTCATTACTCAGTTATTGATCAGGACGATCATGTTAATTCATTAATTACTCAATTCATTTCATTACTCAGTTGTCGATCTGGATGATCATATTATTAATCTTGTTAAGTTATTAAAAATAATCATTTCAAGAATTTCATCAGATAATCATGTCACTTCAGTAAATCATTCATATAATCACTAAGTTAGAGCATGTATACTCATTTTCATCATCTCATGACGTAATCATAACGTGATAATCATGCGGGAAATATAATCATTATGCGACCTTCCTACTTCAGTATGGATAGAGCTGTCAGGGGATGCACGGGAAGAGGCCGCGGTGTGGGCCGAAACCCGGGAAATAATCACTCGCTATCGGGAAATCATGCCCAGGACTCGGCTCGATCAAAAGATGTTCGGGTTGATCCACTCACTTTTATGCAGGCCATGATGACCCATGTGCAGTTGCTCAATCATCATCGCGCCACTATGGCCGGATTAATCGAGAGAACTCTCCCGTATGAGCCGGCTGCTAAGGAAAGTGCTGAACAACAACTTTCATCTGTCATCAAGAAATCAACGAAGCGTAATCAACCCGAAGGCGGTCAGTCAACCTGCAAGAAGCCTCGTGTGAGTCCTATTGTTTCTGAGCGACCTCCTACGGTGCATAATCGTGCGGGATCTCAGTCCCGAGCGGCCAGTTCGGCCATCACCTATTTCAATTGTGGAACGCCGGGTCATTTCAGCACTGAGTGTCCGAAACCGTCTATCACATGCTATAATTGTGGGAATTTCGGGCATAAGGCCCATTTTTGCCGAAAGGACTCCAAGTCGGCTCCGACGGCATCTCAGGCCCTGAAGCAATTAGCGATTCAGAATCAGACTACTCTGTCAACGTCGTTTAAGACAATGGAAGCATATAAAGTTGGAGCTCATATTTATCAGACGGGAGCATCCGGTTCGGGGGCCGGCAAGTCCCGAATTCATGTGATGAAGAAGATCGACGATCCGGTGGCCCGAATGATCTCAGATATACTCGTAATTTTATTTCAACCTGTGTGTACCTTTTGATACTGGTACACCTCATTCATTCATTTTCGAATCATGTTTGAATAGACTTATTTTGGGATAGTCCTATTTCTTGTGGACCTCATACCATCGGTCTACCTGATGATGGAAGAATTTTCGGAATCATACCGAAGTAAGCTTAGTGACCGCGATTGGTTGGTGGACCTAATCGTGGTGAATTTATCTTAGGACGATGCAATTTTCGGTATTAATTGGTTTAATCGTCTTGATACTATCCTCAGTGTTTGTTAGCGTTTGGTCGCTATCTTTCCGTCGTTGGTTGTCGAATGTGTGCTTCAGGGAAGTAATCCCCGTTGTTCCAGTAGAATTATTATTATGGCGGAAGCAGAGAAATTCCGCAATCGATCTATTCAATCATTCATTGCACCATTTTCATCGATTGGCCTTTCTAAGGAAATCGAGTCATTCAATCATTCATTGTATCATTTTCATCGATTGACCTTCCTAAGGCAATCGAGTTATTCAATCCTTCATTGCATCATTTTCATCGATTGGCCTTTCTAAGGCAATCGAGTTATTCAATCCTCATTGCATCATTTTCATCGGTTGGCCTTTCTAAGGCAATCGAGCTATTCAATCATTCATTGTATCATTTTCATCGATTGGCCTTTCTAAGGCAATCGAGTTATTCAAACATTCATTGTACCATTTTCATCGATAGCCTTTCTAAGGCAATCGAGATGTTCAATCATTCATTGTGTCACTTTTTATCGATTGACCATTCTAGGGCAATCGAAATGTTCAATCATTCGTGGTAGGGGAATTCAGGAGTGAGTTGGAGCCAGTACGTCCCCTTTATCGAAGGCACAGTATCGGATGGCCCCGACCGGAATGCAGGAGTTGAAGATTCAACTTGAGGAGTTGTTCGAGAAAGGTTATCTCCGACCGATTGCGTCCCCGTGAGGATCACCAGTGTGATCTGTCAAAGAGAAGGATGGCTCGTCTCGTGTGTGTATTAATTACCAGGAGTTGAACAGGGTGATAATAAAGATTAGTATCCCTTACCCCGTATTGATGATCTTTTAGATCAACTTCAGGGAGCTTCAGTATTTTCCAAGATCGACTTAAGATCTGGATATCATCAGTTGCGGATTCGAGAGTCGGATATCGCAAGGACAGCATTTCGTACACGCTATGGTCATTATGAGTTCGTAGTTATGCCGTTCGGGCTAACTAATGCACCTGCGGTATTCATGGAGTTAATGAATCGGGTTTTCATTGACTTTTTGGATCAGTTTGTTGTTGTCTCCATCGATGACATTTTGATTTATTCTCGTGATCGAGAGGAACACGAGGTACGTCTTCATCAGGTTCTCGACGTGTTAAGACGCGAGAAATTTTATGGAAAGTTTTCTTAATGTGAGTTCTAGATGTACGAAGTGATTTTTCTCGGGCATGTAATTTCATCTGCCAGAGTTCGTGTCGACCCTCAGAAGACGGAGGCTATCCGAGATTGGCAACCTCCGAAAGATGTTAAGGAAATCCGAAGTTTCTTCGGATTAGCTGGTTAATTATCCGACCCACGACCTGGAGCTAGCAGCCGTGGTTTTCGCGTTGGAAATTTGGCGTCGTTACCTTTATGGCGTCACCTGTCAGATCTTCACTGATCACAATAGTTGAAGTATATATTTACTCAGAAGGAGTTAAATATGCGACAAAGACGGTGGTTGGAACGACTCAAAGATTATGATATCGAGATCCTTTACCACCCGGGCAAGACGAATATTGTCGCCGACGCCTTGAGTGGTAAGACCGTTCAGGAGCAGATGCGTGCTCGTTTATCAGTTCAGAAGGAGCTCCAACAGGAATTCCTTAGACCCGAGTTCGAGGTCTGGCTTCAGCGAGTTCAGGGACAGCTTTGTATGTTAGAGATTTCATCATCTCTTGAGGATGGAATCAGGGAGAATCAGGGTTCAGACCCAGCATTGTTGCGCATTCGTGAGGATGTGGCACAGGGGAAAGCCCCTGGATTTGTGGTCCACAAGGATGGACTCTTGAGCTTTAAGAATCGGTTGTGCGTACCAACAAATGATGAGTTGAAAAACTCGATCTTGAGAGAAGCTCATGCTACCCCTTATCCGATTCATCCGGGGTCTAGCAAGATGTACAAGGACTTGAAATAAAATTTCTGGTGGAGTAATATGAAGTGAGAAGTCGCGGAATTTGTTTCGAGATGTTTAGCCTATCAGCAAGTCAAGATGGAACATCAGCGACCGGCGGGTATGCTGAAACCTCTCCCTATTCCAGAGTGGAAGTGGGAAGACATTTCTATGGATTTCATCACGAGTTTGCCGACGAGTCGTCGTGACATGAATACGATCTGGGTGATTGAGGACCGCTTAACTAAATCAGCTCATTTCTTTGAGATCAAGGATACGTGGGGTCTCGAGAGACTGGATCAGTTGTTCATCAAGGAGATAGTGAGACTGCACGGTACTCCTAAGAGTATCGTTTCCGATCGTGACGGACGATTTGTATCCCATTTTTGGAAATCAGTTCATCGTGCTATGGGAACTCAGCTCAATCTCAGTACCGCCTTTCATCCTCAGTCCGACGGACAATCAGAGAGGACTATTCAGACATTAGAGGACATGTTGAGGGCATGCGTCCTCGATTGGAAGGACGATTGGGAAGCCCAACTGCCAATGATCGAGTTCACGTATTATAATAGTTGGCATGCCTCCATTAAGATGGCACCTTACGAGGCCTTGTACGGTCGTCGTTGTCGATCTCCATTGTGTTGGGATGACTTATCAGAATCAATCGGCATCGAGCCCGATATGCTTATAGCCGCCCGGGAGAAGGTAGCTTGAATCAAGAGTCGTATGTTGACAGCTCATAGTCGACAGAAATCATATGCAGGTAATCGTCGTCGACCATTAGCGTTCGAGACGGGTGACCATGTTTTGGTCAAGGTAATCCCGAGTCGTAATATCTTCCGTTTTGGGAAGAGGGGAAAGTTGAGTCCGAGATTATTTGGACCGTTTGAGATTCTGGATCGAATAGGCGAGTTAGCTTATCGATTGGCTTTACCTCTGGCGTTGAGCCGAATTTGTAATGTGTTTCACATCTCTCAGCTACGGAAATATGTTGCCGACCCGAGTCACATACTTCAGTTCGACGAAATCGAGATCGCCGACGACCATTCATATGAGGAGCGTCCTATACGAGTCTTAGAGCGGCGAATCAAACAGTTGAGAAATAAGTCGATTCCTTTGGTCAAGATTCAGTGGTCTAGACACGGAGTCTAAGAGGCTACTTGGGAAACCGAGGATAGTATGTAATACCCGGTTGTGATTCAGTCATTATCATTCAGTAATTTCATTCGGTGATTGTCATTCAGTGGATTTTCACTCATTTATAATCATTCATCAATCATGTTCATTCACCCGTGTTCACCGTTCGGAAAAACTTCGAGTTGTGTATCATTATTGTTCATTGTTTCAACTTTCCACATATGAGTTCGACTTTGTTAGATCACCATTAACTTTTGGTAACTCCAAAAATTCTGAATCTTTGCAAAATCATAGAGCATCGAGTTAGCTTTCCAATGGTTCAAACGGTGAGTCAATCGGAGTCCGGACGAGAGAGTTATGGTCGTTTTAGCTCACCCGCTCATTTTTCAGTTTTTGGCCGATCACTGCCGACCGAACTCGGCCGTGTCGTCCGACACGGCCGTCTTTGTACTCGTCGGAAATGCGAAGTCTCTGCCACGAGGACCCGGCCGTGTCGTGCAGCGCGGCAGTCGAACTCTTCCGGATAAGCGAACCGATCGCCCGACGGCCGTGTTCCAGACACGGTCGAGTCGTCTTGGCGGTACCGAGTCACTGTCGGACAGGTCACTATCAGAAGGCCCCTTCGCGCCGCGACCGTGTCAAGCAGGACACGGTCGAGTCCCTGCCGGCCAGTTGCGCGCCGCGACCGTGCCGATCGGCACGGGCCGTGTCCGACAGACTAGTCAACCCCTATAATTTCGTTTTTTGAGCATTTCAGCTCATTCCTTCCTTTTCTTCCACCTTCATACGAGAGAGAGAGTCTTGAGGGAGAGACTTCTTCATCAATTATCACTTGAGTGTGGTTTTTAATCATTTTCATTCGGTTGTGAAGCTTGGATACTCGATTAAACTCGTGTTCTTCGGATCGAAGTGGTTGGATCTTCAAGAGGTAATTTCTTCAACACCTTGGATTTCGATTCTATGTTGAGATATGATGTTTTGGACGTTATAATCATGTTATATGAAGGGATATGTATATGATTATGAGTTTGTATAAGGATTCATTGGATTATTGAGGGATTATTCAAGAACACTTTGAATATCGAGTTGAATTTGGGGGTTTTCGATTAATTGTCGTTATAATCACGTTTTCGGATATTCGTCTTGGATTATTAAATCATATTAAAGATGTTTTGTTGGTTTGAAACACTTCTTGGGGGATTTGATATTGGTATATTGAGGTTTGATTGTAAACAATCGGAGTTTGGCCGCAACGTGTTTGATTTAATGCCTCAATGGATTTAGTTTAATCGTATCGACGTTTTGAGTTCGTTATATTCGTGTTTGATTCGTATATTGAACGGGTTGTTGGATATTGTATAATTCAAGGTTGTTCGAGCGACCGATATCTCAATTAGGACGTCGTTCGTGGAAGGATAATTGTCACCGGTATTGTGTAAGTTAATTCTTACTCGGTTAAAAGGATATTCATTCCTTTTGTTGTTGATCATTCATAATCATAACTCATTCATCATTGTATTAATCATATTGAGACTTGTAATTGTTGAACAATCACTTCATTAACGGGAACGGCGGTTCCAACCATTCCATTGAAACTATCCATCACTTCATTATTACTCTCATCTCGGTGAGTCATTCTTAACTTTGTCAGATTATTATTTATTCATTGATATTCATTACGGTCATTCTCGTTCATATGACCTTCTGGGTTCATATTGCGTGGCCGGGTGCGGATGTGTGGAATTTTTAGTCGGGCACGTTATGGCCATGTATTGGGAGTGATACATTGGGTATGCACACCTTTATGTGATTACCTCCGTGAGACTAATTAGGTACAAGGACGGGTGTGTCCGGTCATTCGTCTTGTACACTTGCACAGAACACTACGGGCGTACTATGATACCCCTCTTCAGCGTAATTCATAACTAAGGATATTTCATAACTTCAGTTAAATCATGATTGTGTATTTTCAACCCTTGAGGATTGTTGTTCATTTAATCGACCCATTTGGGATTTTGTTTTTCAGGTCATGGCAAGGCAAATGCACGGGAATAGCATGTTGATGTCGAGGAGTCCTAGTGATACTAGTAGGGGGCCCCGATCTTTCAGTTATTCATATTATTGTCATTTATCTTCCACTGCAGATTTTCATTTGGATACTCCGTTTCATTCAGTGTTGTGTATTTCCTCTTCATATAAAATACACTAGTATTCGGTATTGTCCTGGTGTGTTATAATTAAACTCCTCATCGGAGTAATTACTGTTGTAATGTGGTTCGGTACTACATTTATCCTGTGTAATTCATTCATTTTCATTTGCCTGGTGGGTCCCAGTCGGGGATCCACGGCACTGTAATATCCGCCTAGTTTGGGGTGTTACAGCGACCATGGCTGTCCAGGCTGCGCAGGAGTTTGAGGGAAGGCCTTCCACTATTCGCTTGCAGGCAGATCTTGAGGCGGCTCGGAAAGAGAACGCCGAGTTTGCCGATAAGATCGTGGCGATGGAGAAGGACTCTCTGGAGGCGGCCAAGCGGGCGAGCCATGAGCTTGAGCTGGCGAAGAAGGAAACCGAGTTGTCTCGTCTGGCGGTTGACCGATTTCGGGACCAGATGCTGAATGCCGTCCGGGCGCACAAGGTTGCTGAGGATGAGGCCGATCGCCAGAAGGTGACGATCGCTCGGTTGACTAGCGAGCTGGCGGAGTCGAAAGAGAAGGTTGCTGCGAGGGAGGCCGAGCTCCAGGGGTCGCAACAGGCAATGGCGGAGCTGAAAGGAGAGGTAGAGGCGACCAAGGCTGATCCCTTTCAAAACTTGGAGTTTGTCAGCGAGTTCGCCTATTATTTGGCGTTCGCCGACTCGATCCGAGCAGCTAAGAAGGGAGGTTTGGAGGTCGGGCCTCTTGCTGAGAACTTCAAGGTGTACGCGTTGGAGCATCCTCTCCATCCAGCTTTCTCCTTGCCGATCTTGGATCTTGCGGACATCGGCGTGGATTTGAGCTGGTATCCGACTCCGGCCAATCTTGCTCATCCCGACGCTCCGGAAGATGAGGGGACCGCACCGGATGCTGATGGCGAAGGCCAGGCAGGGGCCTGAGGCACTTCAATTTTGATGTATTAGCTTATTTCCTTGTAGTTTGTAGCTTTCTTTTGTAGCATTTAGGCCTTCGGGCGACCATGTACTCTCATCTTTTCAAGTAATGAAATGAACATTTGAATTTCTGACTTATCACTTGAATGATTGTTATTTTTGAGTCTTTGTTTGACTTTGTACAAATGTGTGAGGAGAGATTGTTGCGAGGGTAGTTCCAAATGAATTGATAAACTCATAAAGATAACTTTTACAACAAATTCGATCGCTGCACTACATCTGAAAAAATGACGATCTCCGTATGTGGTTGAATATCGACAATCGTCGTATAGGTAGTCCGCACTCTTCCCCCTTGTTTTTATTCACTTAGTGGAAGTAAGGGGATGAAAACAATTCGTTGAGTGAGCGGTCTTCAACTTTGTCGAATCCTCGGGGACGGTCGTTCGTCTTGAGGAACCGTGCACGATCGCGGAGTTCGATGGACCGACTCCCTGATCATCTCTTGATGCGCGAAGACATTGAGTGTCTCGTGACTCACTTTATTATGAGGGTCCTCTGTTAGGCTGCGCCTCGCCTCGTATTTAAACGAAGGGCGTGCGGTCTCGGTCTAGAGGAGTCCTTGCGCGGGGCAGCGTCGGATGATTCA
Source organism: Orobanche coerulescens (assembly GCA_033398695.1). Lineage (NCBI taxonomy): Eukaryota > Viridiplantae > Streptophyta > Magnoliopsida > Lamiales > Orobanchaceae > Orobanche > Orobanche coerulescens. Next base: position 92,575,661 of record CM065814.1, read on the forward strand.
ACTCCACGCCCACAGCTTGTTTAGCTCTGCTTCCACCTCGGCCCATCATAAAGATGGCGAACCTCGACGGTGTACATTGAGACGGGGGTTGTGGCACGTCGCATTGTCCGGGTTCATCATGTTAGATGATGAACCTTCGAGGGCGAGCGATCGTGTCCACTGATTAACTTTGGAGGGCCCTCAGACTACGCCGGCCTCGTATTTAAACGAAGGGCGGGCGATCTTGGCCCAAAGGGACCTTGCATGGCCTAAGCAGTCGGTTCCATCGACCACCAGGACCATGGCTGCACTCTTCCACCTTGGATCGTCATGTAGATGCCAACCTTCGACGGTGTACGTTGTGCGGGGGAGGCGATCTCGTGCCTTAGTCCATCACGTTTGATGGTGAACTGTAGATGGCGAGCGAGTCCTCCAGTTTCATATATGAGGAGGGAGATCGGGGAGAAATTTCTGAGGTTCCCTTCCCTTGATTGAAGCATGTAGAGACGGTCGCCGAGGTTGATCCAGGGGTCGGCTCGTATGAGCTTTCCAGCCTGTTTTGTGTTCGACTCGGACGATCGTGTATAGGGATTGGTAGGGGCTTCGGCTAAGCCAATAAGGCATCGACTTGCCCTCCTCGAACAATCTCCAGAGCTGTTTGAGGAGGTCGCGGCATTGGTTGGTGCTGTGGCCGGGACTTTTATGGTAGGCACAATATTGATTGTTGTCCAGGTGACCGTGGTGTAACACCCCCAATCCACTCAGAGATATTACACGCCGTAGACCCTCTCCTCGAGGATCTACCAGGCTGGTAACTAAAATCAAACATCTAAACATCGCCTTTAAGGCTAAAATGACTCGGTAGACCGATTTGGTCTTTCAATAATAACATACAACTCAATTCCAAACACATACCCACACAGGGGTCAAAATACAATAAACTTCCGTACAACGGGGAAAAGATACTGCAGCGGAAAAGAAAATACAACTAGACCAATACGACATCAACGGATCCTCGTGTGATTAGTATCGTTCATCTTTCATCATCCTTCGTGTCAACCCTGTGCTATGCTCCAAAACCTGAATGCAAAAATAGACATCCACCCCCCGAATACTCGAGGGTTAGCAAAACTCCACTGTTTTGCTAGTGCAAGAACACAGTGCAAATACGAGCCATACAATTCACATTTCACGAATAACAATAACCAGGAATCCTTAAAAATCCAAACGTGACGAAAAGTACTTCCCGAGGCAAGAGTTTGGTAAAACATTCTAAAACCGAAAGGTCACAAATCAAGGGAAAACTATTTATAAAACAGTTTGAATTGCCATCGAGAGTTTTAATAGGAAACAATTTAGGATTACCGAATCCTTCGCTTTCCAAAAATCAACAGGGTCACAGCCCAAAGGTTTTGTTTTTGCAAATAAAACCAACCATAATACACAAGGTTAAAAATCCACGTCATGCGTCCTCGACGGACATAAAATACACACGCACCCGTGAAGTTTCACTCGTGAATCCAGGTCGAAGCCAATGGAATTCCCTCCGTGGCCCCGTCGAACCCTCCCAAGGTGAGCAAACACATTCACAAAACATAAGCAACCGCACTCGTGAATCCAGGTCGAAGCCAATGGAATTCCCTCTGTGATCCCATCGGACCCTCCCGAGGTGAGCGAAAAACAATCACAAAATATACACACGTAGCGGTGAAGTTTCACTCGTGAACCCAGGTCGAAGCCATTGGAATTCCCTCCGTGGTCCCGTCGAACCCTCCCGAGGTGAGCAAACACATTCACAAAACACAGTACTCACATCGCCTAGGACCGGGTCGAAGCCACAAATCCCACTCCGTGATCCCGTCGGACCCACCCGAGCTGGCTAGCGAAATACTCAAGCACCACACATCGCCTAAGACCGGGACGAAGCCACGAATCCCACTCCGTGATCCCGTCGGACCCACCCGAGCTGGCTAGCGAATCAATCATGCACAAATAACATATCACACTAAGGATATCCAAACAATTCACCCAGAGGCATCAACCACTTAGCAAAACACCACGTCAAACCACAATGCACCGAAATGAAACAATATACATCCACACGCAACACCAAGTGAACAAACACACCAAACATATCCACGGGAGTCACATACTCGTTCATGAAACACAGCAATCACAAAACACACGCGGTTTTGAAAGAGGGCCTTTAACAAGGCTAACCAAATCTTTTGAAAACTCGATTCAAAGCAAACAAACAAACACACCATGACGATCACCAATTATCATATCCACAAAACAAGAATAGTATGGACAAGGTACTTGCCTCGAATAAGAACAACGCGAAGAATCGACCGAAGTAGGTTGACACGAACCGACTACGAACCCGCCGACTCCACCAATCGCCAACTCGCATTCATAAACTACGAAGGACAATAACAATAATGAAATGAATTCCCTAACACGACTTAAAGCCGTTGAATTCAAAGAACGAATGACGAAAGTTCAAGCGTTTCCCCCAAAACGGCCAAGAACACGATTCGTTCCGTCAAAACCCGAAAACGGAATTCCAAGTTGATATATGGATATACAATCCATAGAATATGTTTAAAAACATCATTTAACCACAATCGATCCATCAAAAACGGATGAAAAATGAGATCGAGAACAAATCCCCCAAAAAGTCAATTTGAAGGAAATCAAGAAATATACTTCGATTCGACGAAGAACAATGGATTAAATGATGTTAAACATAAGAATACTACCAAGATTAATCATACCCATCATGAATTAATCAATAATACGGAACGAATCGGACAAAAATGCAAAAACCCCAAAATTCAAGAAACTAGGGTTCTAAGAAAGATTGCCTTGATTCGCTGGATCAAAGGACGATATAAGATGATTGATTGATGTTATGAACTCAAGAACTTCGTGGATTTGTTTTTAAATAACATGGCTCTATGATAAGAACACCCTCAGCCGCGGAAGAGAAGGAGAAGAAGGAGAAAAATGGCCAAAAACCCGTCTGCAGGGCCATAAATAGTGCCACGGTGTCATGCGGCCCAATGGGAGTGTGCGCGGCACGAGGCCCAAAAATGGCTCCCGGTGGTCGGCGGTGTGCCGCGGCCGGCAGCGTGTGCCGCGGCACCCGTACGGTCGGTTTGGCGAAAAATGCCACGAGTGTGCCGCGGCCTGCCGGCATGTGCCGCGGCCGCAGTGCGGCTTTGCTCGGCGAGGCTGCCGAGCACTACGGCCGTAACTCGGCGATGCGGCACAGGCCCAGATTGCCCGGCGAAGCTTCCGAGCACTACTGGCCGTAACTCGGCGATCTGGCCAGGCCAGTGCCGGCCATGACTCGGCCGGGGCCAACTCCGACGGCCCGAACGACCCCGAAACCCGAACCTGAATACAAATCGATGATACGGTTACGACGTACTCGCAAAGACGAATCTAAGAGCTAAGAGAACACACAATTCCGACCACCCGAAGGCTCGGAATTCGACAACGGAAGTAATTACCCAAAACTTTGTGAAATTACGAAAATGGCCCAAAACGTCCGAAAATCACGATACGCGATCGAAACACCAAACCAAAGCTCGCAAAATGAATAATAACATTAAATGAACTTACGAGAAACTCGAAACAACAGTTTCGGACGAGATTCGCAAGAATCGAACTCAAGTGCGGAAAAGTCGCTAAAAAGCTCGAAACTCAACAAAACGATACCGAAACGAACTCGGATGACAAAAAGTGCAGAATTAATCATTCTCGAAATGACGAAACGGTTATGAGCGAGTCGTCAAAATGGACTTTGGCCGAAAAAAGAAATTTACCGAAAATCGAAAATTGCGGATATTACATTCTACCCTCCTTAAAAGAAGTTTTGTCCCGAAACTTAAAACAAGTAGGGAGAAGCAATATCCTGCCAGGAAACCTCAACGAGATACGCAAGGAAACGCGTAACTTACACCCATCGGCGAAACGTTACAAGCAACGCAAAGGAATATACGGCGTGAAAACTTGTTCCACGACGACCAACACAACGTCGCCGTTAGGGATATAATAAAACCAACAAGTGATAAGCGTCATCAAATGGATAATACAATCAAGTCAATTATCCGAACAACCACAAAACACAACGAACGAAAATCAATACGATTGACCAACCCAACGGTACATCAATCAAAACGCGAGCCAATCGCTGAACAAATACGGAATTCCACCGCCCAAGGGTTGGAAGATCGAAAACGAGACTAATTTACCGAACTTAAGGGAATTGGGAAGGAGCCTGAATGCTCAACAATCACAAAATGAGGACAAAAACCGAACAACCAAACGACTGAGACAACAAAAATCGAACAATCATGTCCGAAACACGAAGGATAAAAAAAATTCAAACAACAACTCCCAGGATGATCTGGTGAGAACTACAAGACATGCATTCCCATAAGATCCACCGGAAAGGGAATAGCGATTGAAAAGTCACAACGACAAACGAGTTATCCCGAAATAATACCACCCTCGTTCGATCAATAAAAGCAAGGGATAGGGAAAGTTCAGAAAATGTCAACGAACATAAACGAGTCGACAGAGTCGAAAATACAGAAATTCAAAATTCGATCTATGTCGAATAGAAGAGTTAATAGAACCAAATGATGTCACTTCCGAACAAGGTTCACAAGAATCGAACTGAACTCGAAAAAGTCACAACGATAACTAGATCGACCCACAACAAGATCACAGTTCGTTCGGACGATGAAACCGAAATACAGAATAAGTTCATAAGGTATCAACGAACACAAGCGAGTCGATAGAATGGAGAAAGAGAAAATACCGAGGTCAAAATAGTACAAGTATTACCTCCGACCTTGTCCACGAAATTCACAAAAACGGGAGCAAGGTAATAAGACATAAAACAACCGACACATAATGGAATAATCACCGATGCACACGGTCGTACCAAACAAGCTCTAACAGTTCGCACACGAGCGATAACTCAGAAATCACTACGGGGCGACAATATTCAACACCAACATCCCGCCTCTCACAGGGGGCTAACACAACAAATGTGTGGAAAACGACTCAACGCTCACACCACCAATTCGATCATACTCAGGAGCAAACATCAAAATCACAACGCGAACATCACACATACATACCCATCCCTCAAACGGGAATGGATAGGTTTTAAAAACGAAAACCTCATTTTGAAAATAATTTAGAAGAACACCGGTTGATCTTGAGTATCACCTTTCAAAAAGTACAAACGTGAAACATTGTTATCGAGACTTTAGAGAACCATTTCGCATTTGATAAAAATGAGGACACCTTCTCTTAGTGGAAACTTTCAGAATATTCGACCCTCGGGTCTAAATAAAAGTGTTTCTAAAACATTGAAAATATCTCAAAGCATTTTGGTCCTCGAGGTAGAAGAATTTTGAAACATGTTGTGGCACCTTGTATGTACCACGAGAAAATAATTCATTTTAAAAGTACGTCTCGAAATTTATTTTTCTAAGATACTCAAGGTTTTTAAAGATAATTCAATGGGCTAGAATGCCCAAAAATTTCGGGTAATTATACGGAATATTATAGCACCGTGGGTCCCGTGCCGGAACCCACTAGGCTAAAAACCAATTACAAAATGCCCAAAAAGGCCGATGACGGTAGTACTTATCAAAACTCACAAAATCATTTGAAAACACCCAACTACCGTCAAAACGGTCAAGGCCAAAAACTCGGATAAAGAAATCGGTTTTCGAAATAAAACTTAGTCGGTAAAATACCGAAAGCCATTACAAAAGAACTCACGCAGCGGATAAAAAAATAAAGTCAAACATGCACAATCCAGCAACGCTACTTCTCATATGAACGAAATATGAGGGTCAAATAACCACATATCATGAAATAAAAATCCATAAGAGGATTCCATCAATTAACAAATAATCATACAAATAGCTCGTATCACACGAGGCACAACACAAAGAAGGGAGACTTACAGTCACAGGTCGCACGAAGATGATGATCGCCCCACGATACTAATCACGACCAACAAACTCAGACGACACGTCGCGACACGACTCAATCAGACAAAATCCGACGAGACAAAACTCAATAGACACCACTGACCCGACAGCCTAGGTTTCCACAAACTAAGCTCCGATACCATTTATGTAACACCCCCAATCCACTCAAGGATATTACACGCCGTAGACCCTCTCCTCGAGGATCTACCAGGCTGGTAACTAAAATCAAACATCTAAACATCGCCTTTAAGGCTAAAATGACTCGGTAGACCGATTTGGTCTTTCAATAATAACATACAACTCAATTCCAAACACATACCCACACAGGGGTCAAAATACAATAAACTCCCGTACAACGGGGAAAAGATACTGCAGCGGAAAAGAAAATACAACTAGACCAATACTGTAATATCCGCAATTTCGATTTTCTGATAATTTTCATTTTTGGCGGAAGTCCGTTTTGACGACTCGCTCATGACCGTATCGTCATTCTGGGAATGATTAATTCTGCACTTTTTGTCATCCGAGTTCGTTTCGGTATCGTTTTGTTGAGATCCGTATTCTTAAACGGCTTTTCCGCACTTGAGTTCGATTCTTGCGAATCTCGTCCAAAACTGTTGTTTCGAGTTTCTCGTAAGTTCATTTAATGTTATTATTTATGTTGCGAGCTTTGGCTTAGTGTTTCGATCGCGTATCGTGTATTTCGGACGTTTTGGGCCATTTTCGTAATTTCCCAAAGTATGGGGTAATTACTTTCGGTAGTCGAATTTCAAGCCTTCGGGTGGTCGGAATCGTGTGTTCTCTTAACGCTTGGATGCGTCTTTGCGAGTACGTCGTAACCATATCTTCGATTCGTATTCAGGTTCGGGTTTCGGGGTCGTCGGGCCGTCGGAGTGGCCACGGCCGAGCCGGCCTCGGCTCGCCGAGTTACGGCCGTAAGGTGCCTAAGTTACGGCCAGACGTGCTCGGCAGGCATGGCTTGACGAATGCCGGTTACACCGTAAGGGCCGAGAGTTACGGCCAGACGGTGCGTGCAGCCTTCGACGAATGCGATTACGGCCGTAAGGACTGTCTGCACGGCCAGAGTGCGAGTTACGGCCGTAAGTCCTTGTCTGCTACGGCCGTAAGCGATCGGGCCGGGCGGGTTTTGACGAATGCGATTACGGCCGTAAGTCTCGCCGATACTGGCCAGAACCGATCGGCCATATATAGGTCAGACTGCCAAACCCTCATTTTTTCATCATTTCTTCACCCGGGTGCGGCTGGCGACGGGAAAAATCGGGAAATGGAGTTTTTGGTCGATTCCACTCGATTTCTAAGCGTTTTTGAGGATCCCTATCGATTATATCAACATCAAATCATTGTTCTTCATCGGATCGAAGTGGTTGGATCTTCAAGAGGTAATTTCTTCAATATCTTGGATTTCGATTTTGTGTTGAGTTATGATGTTTTAGACGTTATAATCATGTTATATGAAGGGATATGTATATGATTATGAGTTTGTATAAAGATTCAATAGATTATTGAAGGATTATTCAAGAACACTTTGAATATTGAATTGGGATTGGGGGTTTTCGATTAATTGTTGTTGTAATCATGAATTTGGATATTCATTTTGGATTATTGACCATTTGGAAGATGTTTTGTTGGATTGAAACACTTTTTGGGTTTTGATGTGGGTATAATCAAGGTTGGGTTTGGCCACATAGTGTTCGATATAATGCCTCAATGGACTTGGTCTAGTCATATCGGCGTGTTGAGTTTGTTATATTCGTTTTTGATACGTATGTTGAACGGATTGTTGGTAATTGTGTTGTTCAAGGTTTTTCGAGCGACCGACATCGCATTTAGGACATTTGTTCGTGGAAGGATAATTGTCATCGGTATTGTGTAAGTTAATTCTTACTCGGTTAAAAGGATATTCATTCCTTTTGTTGTTGATATTTCATAATCATAACTCATTCATCATTATATTAATCATATTGAGACTTGTAATTGTCGAATAATCACTTCATTAACGAGGAACGGCGGTTCCAATCATTTCATTGAAACTATCAATCACTTCATTATCATTTCATCTCGGTGAGTCATTCTTGACTTTGTCAGATTATTATTATTCATTGATATTCATTATGGTCATTCTCGTTCATATGACCTTCCGGGATCATATTGCGTGGCCGGGTGTGGATGTGTGGAATTTTTAGTCGGGCACGTTATGGCCATGTATTGGGAGTGATACATTGGACTGTGCACACGGTAACAGATTACCTCCGTGAGACTAATTAGGTACAAGGACGGGTGTGTCCGGTCATTCGTCTTGTACACTTGCACAGAACACTACGGGCGTACTATGATACCCCTCTTCAGCGTAATTCATAACTAAGGATATTTCATAACTTCAGTTAAATCATGATTGTGTATTTTTCAACCCTTGAGGATTGTTGTTCTGTGTAACTGACCCCGGCTGGGGATTCTGTTTTTCAGGTCATGGCAAGGCAAAACCACGGGAATAGCATGTTGACGTCGAGGAGTCCCAGTGATACTAGTAGGGGGCCCCGATCTTTCAGTTATCCATGTTGTTGTCCTTTAATTTCCGCTGCATACTTTCATTTGGATACTCCGTTTCATTCAGTGTTGTGTATTTTATCTTCATATAAAATATACTAGTATTCGGTATTGTCCTAGTGTGTTGTACTTAAACTCCTCATCGGAGTATTTGGTAATATAATGTGGTTCGGTACTACAATTATATTATTTAATTCATCATTTTCATTCGCCTGGTGGGTCCCAGTCGGGGATTCACGGCACTGTAATATCCGCCTAGTTTGGGGTGTTACAAAGTTGGTATCGGAGCGTGGTTTTGAATACTACCTTCCGAGTCATGTCTCATTTGAAATCATCGTCATCAGACTAGTATCATTGGACTTTCGCGTCACGTGTGACCTGTGCAAATGCCGAGCCAATCGACCAAAGAATCGTAAGATTTCTAACGCCATGGTATAATTTCTCGCAATAGTTATTCATTCATCATTCATCAATTAACAAATCCTCAAACATCATCATTCATTGTGATCGACGATCATGTTAACTCATTAATCACTTAATTCATTTCATTACTCGATTAATGATCGTGACGATCATGTTAACTCATTAATCACTTAATTCATTTCATTACTCGATTAATGATCGTGACGATCATGTTAATTCATTAATTACTCAATTCATTTCATTACTCGGTTGTCGATCCGATGATCATATTATTAATCTTGTTAAGTTATTCAAGATAATCATTTCAAGAATTTCATCGATAATCATGTCACTTCAGAAATCATTCATATAATCACTAAGTTAGAGCATGTATACTCATTTTCATCATCTCATGACATAATCATAACGTGATAATCATGCGGGAAATATAATCATTATGCGACCTTCCTACTTCAAGATGGGGATGCACGGGAGAGGCCGCAGTGCAGCCGAAACCCGAGAAATAATCACTCGTCGGGAAATCGTGCCTGTGACTCGGCTCGATCGTAAGATGTTCGGGTTGATCCACTCACTTTTATGCAGCCATGATGACCCATGTGCAATTGCTCAATCATCATTGCGCCACTCTGGCCGGATTAATCGAGGAAACTCTCCCTTATGAGCCACCGCTAAGGAAAGTGCTGAACAACAACCTTCATCTCACAAGAAGAAATCAACGGCGTAATCAATCCGAAGGCGGTCAGTCGACCTTCAAGAAGCCTCGTGTGAGTCCTATCGCTTCGAGCGATCTCCTACGGTGCATAATCGCGGGATCTCACCCCGAGCGCCGCCGGCCATCACTGCTACAATTGTGGAACGCCGGTCATTACAGAACTAAGTGTCTCAAACCATCTATCACGTGCTATAATTGTGGGAATTTTGGGCATAAGGCCCGTTTTTTCCGAAAGGACTCCAAGTCGGCTCCGGCGCATCTCGTGCCCCAAGCAAACAATGACTTAATCAAATCGCTCACAACATCGTTTAGGACAATGAAAGCAAATAAAGTCGGAGCTCACATTTATCAGACGGGAGCATCCGGTTCGGGGGCCGGCAAGTCCCGGATTCATGTAATGAGGAGGATCGACGATCTGGTGGCCCGAATGATCTCAGGTATACTCGTAATTTTATTTCAACCTGTGTGTACCTTTTGATACTGGTACACCGCATTCATTCATTTTCGAATCATGTTTGAATAGACTTATTTTGGAATAGTCCTATTGCGTGTGGACCTCATATCATCGGTCTACCTGGCGATGGAAGAATTTTCGGAAATCATACCGAAGTAAGCTTAGTGACCGCAATTGGTTGGTGGACCTAATCGTGGTGAATTTATCTTAGGACAATGTTATTCTCGGTATTAGTTTGTTGGATCGTCTTGATACTATCCTCAGTGTTTGTAAGCGTTTGGTCGCTATCTTTCCATCGTTGGTTGTCGAATGTGTGCTTCAGGGAAGTAATCCCCGTTGTTCCAGAAGAATTATTATTATGACGAAAGCAGAGAAATTCCGCAATCGAATTGTGCAATCATTCATTGTATCATTTTCATCGATTGGCCTTTCTAAGGCAATCGAGTTATTCAATCATTCATTGCATCATTTTCATCGATTGGCCTTTCTAAGGCAATCAAGTTATTCAATCATTCATTGCATCATTTTCATCGATTGGCCTTTCTAAGGCAATCGAGCTATTCAATCATTCATTGTATCATTTTCATCGATTGGCCTCTCTAAGGCAATCGAGCTATTCAATCATTCAGTGTATTATTTTCATCGATTGGCCTTTCTAAGGCAATCGAGTTATTCAATCATTCATTGTATCATTTTCATCGATCGCCTTTCTAAGGCAATCGAGTTATTCAAACATTCGTATCATTTTCATCGATCGCCTTTCTAATGCAATCGAGTTGTTCAATCATTATTGGTATCACTTTTTATCGATTGACCATTCTATGGCAATCGAAATTTTCAATAAAAAGTGGTATCATTGTCATAGAATGATGATGTATTTCCGCATTTGTTATCTGGTTGCCTTCACATAGAGTAGTGGAATTCAAGAGTGAGTTGGAGCCGGTACGTCCCCGTTATCGAAGGCACCGTATCGGATGGCCCCGACCAGAATGCAGGAGTTGAAGATTCAACTTGAGGAATAGTTCGAGAAAGGTTATCTCCGACCGAGTGCTTCCCCGTGAGGAGCACCAGTGTGATCTGTCAAGGAGAAGGATGGCTCGTCTCGTGTGTGTATTAATTATCAGGAGTTGAACAGGGTGATGATCAAGATTAGTATCCTCTACCCCTTATTGATGATCTCTTAGATCAACTTCAGGGAGCTTCAATATTTTCCTAGGTCGACTGAAGATCTGGATATCATCAGCTGCGAATTCAAGAGTCGGGTATCGCAAGGACGGCATTTCGTACACGCTATGGTCATTATGAGTTCGTAGTTATACCGTTCGGGCAAACTAATGCACCTGCGGTATTCATGGAGTTAATGAATCGGGTTTGCATCGACTTTTTGGATCAGTTTGTTGTTGTCTTCATCGATGACATTTTGATTTATTCTCGTGATCGAGAGGAACTCGAGGTACGTCTTTATCAGGTTCTCGACGTGTTAAGACGCGAGCAACTTTATGGAAAGTTTTCGTAATGTGAGTTATGGATGTCCGAAGTGACTTTTATCGGGCATGTAATTTCATCTACCAGAGTTCTTGTCGACCCTCAGAAGATGCAGGCTATCCGAGATTGGCAACCTCCGAAAGATGTTAAGGAAATCCGAGGTTTCCTCGGATTAGCTGATTAATTATCCAACCCATGACCTGGAGCTAGCAGCCGTGGTTTTCGCGTTGGAAATTTGGCGTCGTTACCTTTATGGCGTCACCTGTCAGATCTTCACTGATCACAAGAGTTGAAGTATATATATTTACTCAGAAGGAGTTAAATATGCGACAAAGACGGTGGTTGGAACTAATCAAAGATTTTGATATCGAGATCCTTTACCACCCAGGCAAGGCGAACATTGTCGCCTACTCCTGGAGTCATAAGTCCGCTCAGAGCAGATGCTTGCTCGCTTATCGCTCGTATGAGCTTCAGGAATTCCTTAGACCCGAGATCGAGGTCCGCATCGCCGATCAAGGGTATGTCAAACCGCTCCCTATTCCAGAATGGAAGTGGGAAGACATTTCTATGGATTTCATCACGAGAGTGCCGACGAGTCGTCGGGGCATGAATACGATCTGGGTGATTGTGGACCGCTTAACTAAGTCAGCTCATTTCCTTGAGATTAAGGATACGTGGGGTCCCGAGAGACTTGCCCAGCTGTTCATCAAAGAGATAGTGAGATTGCACGGTACTCCTAAGAGTATCGTTTCTGATCGTGACGGGTGATTCGTGTCTCATTTTGGAAATCAGTTCATCGTGCTATGGGAACTCAGATTAATCTCATTACCGTTTTTCATCACTCAGTCAATATCATTCATCACTCATTCAATATCATTCATCACTCAGTTAATTCATTCATCACTCAGTCAATATCATTCATCACTCAGTTAGTTCATTCATCACTCAATTAATTCATTCATCACTCAGTTAATTCATTCATCACTCGGTTAATTCATTCATCACCCAGTCAATATCATTGCTCAGTTAATTCATTCATCACTCAGTTAATTCCTTCATCACTTAGTCAATCTCATTGTTCAGATTAATTCATTAATCACTCGATCGATCTCATTGTTCACCAATTCATTCATCACTCACCAATCTCATTGCTCGCTTAATTCATTCATCACTCACCAATCTCATCGCTCGCTTAATTCATTATCACTCACCAATCTCATTGTTCAGCTTAATTCATTAATCATCCACCATCTCACGGTTGATTGTTGATCTTGTGAATCAAATTTTCAACCTTGTTAACTTGTTTAAGGTAATCATTTCAGAATTTCATTAGATAGTCTTGTCACCTCACTTAATCTTTCATGCGATCTTATCATATTCCGGCCATGTCGATTTATCATTTCATTGCATTATTAATGCATTCATTGTGTTAGAGCGTGTATGCTCATTGTTATCATTTCGTCTCGTAATCATAATGCGATCTTCATACGGGATCTGTAATTATCATGTGACTTTCCTGCCTGTATGGAAAGAGTTGTCAGAGGGACATCAGACTCTGACGTCCAAGAGATCGTTTTCTAGTCGTCTTCGTGCTGGGAGAGCATCTTCATCTCAGACGACGAGTTCGACTGTTGTTTGCTTTAACTGTGATACAATAGGACATTTATCACCTGTTTTGAGCAAGTTAATTCTTGCTCGGTAATAGTATAATCATTCATTTCATCGTTGTTCATTAATTCGTATAATTCATTCATCATATATCAATCACGTTGAGACTTATAATTATCAAACTAATCATTCCGTTCATGGGGAACAATGGTTCCAATCATTTCATTTGAGCTATCACTCATTGCGTTATCATTTCACCCCGGTGCGTCATTCTTGATCCTTGTTGGATTTCGATTCATTATCATTCATTGTGATCATTCTTGTTTGTGTGTATCTCGTTGATTTTTCCTGGCGGGATATTTCTTCCCCCTGCTTGTTTTAAGTTTCGGGACGAAACTTCTTCTAACGGGGGTAGTATGTAATATCCGCAATTTCGATTTTCCGATAATTTTCATTTTTGGCGGAAGTCTGTTTTGACGACTCGCTCATAACCGTATCGTCATTATGGGAATGATTAATTCTGCACTTTTTGTCATCCGAGTTCGTTTCGGTATCGTTTTGTTGAGATCCGTATTCTTAAACGGCTTTTCCGCACTTGAGTTCGATTCTTGCGAATCTCGTCCCAAAATCGTTGTTTCGAGTTTCTCGTAAGTTCATTTAATGTTATTATTTATGTTGCGAGCTTTGGCTTGGTGTTTCGATCGCGTATCGTGTATTTCGGACGTTTTGGGCCATTTTCGTAATTTCCCAAAGTTTGGGGTAATTACTTTCGGTAGTCTAATTTCGAGCCTTCGGGTGGTCGGAATCGTGTGTTCTCTTAATTCTTGGATGCGTCTTTGCGAGTACGTCAGTAACCATATCTTCGATTCGTATTCGTGTTCGGGTTTGGGGTCGTCGGGCGTCGAGTGGCCACGGCCGAGTCGGGCTGGCTCGCCGAGTTACGGCCGTAAGGTGCCGGTACGGCCAGACGTGCTCGGCAGCATGGCTTGACGAATGCCGTTACGGCCGTAAGGGCCGAGAGTTACGGCCAGACGGGTGCGTGCGACTTCTTGACGAATGCCGTTACGGCCGTAAGGACTGGCGGTACGGCCAGAAGTGCCGAGTTACGGCCGTAAGTCCTTGTCGATACGGCCGTAAGAGATCGGCCGGGCCGGGCGGGTTTTGACGAATGCCGATTACGGTCGTAAGTCCCTGCCGATTACGGCCGTAACCCGATCGGCCATATATAGGCCGTGGACTGCCAAACCCTCATTTTTTCATCATTTCTTCACCAAAGGTGCCGGGCGACGGGAAAAATCGGGAAATGGAGTTTTTGGTCGATTCCACTCGATTTCTAAGCGTTTTTGAGGATCCCTATCGATTATATCAACATCAAATCATTGTTCTTCATCGGATCGAAGTGGTTGGATCTTCAAGAGGTAATTTCTTCAACATCTTGGATTTCGATTTTGTGTTGAGTTATGATGTTTTGGACGTTATAATCATGTTATATGAAGGGATATGTATATGATTATGAGTTTGTATAAAGATTCAATAGATTATTGAAGGATTATTCAAGAACACTTTGAATATTGAATTGGGATTGGGGGTTTTCGATTAATTGTTGTTGTAATCATGAATTTGGATATTCATTTTGGATTATTGACCATTTGGAAGATGTTTTGTTGGATTTGTTGTGTCAAGATTTACAATCTCCGACCGGCGATCGCCTCGGAGATCGGGCGACCGAGTCATCGCGATCACCGAGGCAGAATCCGCCGACTGACCAAAGGCCGAACCTTAACCCAAATGGGACAAGCTAAATCGCCAACCGAAGGTCCTGTGACAGTCCCGTGCCGAGCGATCGACATCAAATACGATCGTCTCTCGGTACTCGGCGACCGACTCCTGGCGACCGACTGGAGACGATCATCTCTCGGCACTTGCCGACCGACCCTTGGTGACCGACCAATGCCGACCCTCGACAACTAGCCGATGGCGACCTCTGATGACCAGCTAGAGACGACCGCCTCATGTCGATCAGCGCCGATGGCCATCCAGTCGGCAAAGGCCGAGCCTCAAGACTGGCACCACGTGCAAGATCCGAGACAAGATCCGCATATCTCGGATCATTGACCACAGCCTGGGAGAATCTCTCCACCATCCGACAAGCCGCCGAAAGTTGTCAGTAGGGCTGCATGTGACAGTAAGTCCGCCGAAAGCTGTCAGTAGGGCCGCATGTGACAGTGACTCTGGACGCGTGCTGGCTCCTCATTGGACCGCCCAGCTGGCGCCGGCACCTACCTTGGACTTTATCCCGACAGCCCGGGTGATCGCCCCATTATAATATTGGCCGGCAGACGATCGCCCCATTATTATAATGGCCGGAAGGCGATCGCCCGCCAGAGGACAAGACCCGGCTGCCACTATATATACAAGGCTCCCTGCACTTGGATTTTTCTGGAACTTCCTTCGGATTTCACGCAATACAGAAGCAAAACACCCAGCACTTGGCTATCTCCAACTCTTGGCAACAGCTATCATTCGGTCCTTCTTCTCCCGGCCTCTCTCATCCAGCAGACGATCGGCAGGGACGAAGAACACCGAGCTTCGCTCAAGAGCCGGATTAACAGAGTCTTTTTACACTCATTGTATCTAGATTTCTCTCACTAATACTTGTATCCACGAATATTTGTATTAATAACATCTCGCGAGAGAATTCAAGCCCGGGCCTAACAAACCCGGCAAATCTTGTATTATTTATCTTCTCTCGGAAGTGCTCCCGCAATTGTTGTTTGTTGTCCGTCTTCCAGCAGTATTAATCTTCGGATAAATATTTTGGGCAACAACAATTGGCGCTAGAAGAAGGGCATCCAACCCTCAAATTTTTTATACCTGCCGTCCCGAAGAACACTCACTGTTCTCGGGGCAGATACTTGAAGTGACACTCACTGCACTTCAAAGAAATCCTTCAGAAATCATGTCTTCCGCCTCCGCGTCGAAGAAAGCCGCTGACCAGCCGGCCAGACCCCCCGTTCCGTCCCAGTCCGAGCCGCATCCGATGGTGGAAGGCAGCCGCCGTGGTCAGAGACGCTCGATACCATCCCTGGGCGGCGGCCCGAGCCTCTCGATCGATCAGCTCCGAACCAAGGAACAGATCGACGAGGTCATGGCCGTCCTACAGGAGCGACGGAGTGCTCTCGACGCGCCTCCTGCTATCACCCCCTCGGCCTCCCGCCGGAAGTCCAAGCGGAAGCTCAAGGCGTTACTGGCCGAGCGATTTCCAGGAGGCTCTCGTCCGCAAGAAGAGGCACTCGGCGACCGGGGCACCTCTGTCTTCGATCGCCTGGGCAGTGACCCGACCTGGCGACCGGGGCAGTCCGGCCCCAGCTACGAGACGACGGAGTTTGAGTCCGTCACCAAGAGCTCGGCTTACCCGGCTCCCAGAAGGCAGCCCAGCCGTCTGGCTCCCCCTCACCAAATTGCCGAGGTCGGCAGCAGCGGAGTCCAGAGATCGGTACACGATCGCCTCGGCTCCCGCTCCCAAAGCCGATCAGCAAGCGACCGAGCTGCGGCGATGGCTGCGATGCAACGTCAGATCGACGACATGAAGGCACTCCTGAAGTCCAGGACAGGCGCCATGAAGACGATCGCCGAGCCAAGCGAGCCGCTCACGATCGACATCGAGCTCGCCCCGGTGCAGCACAAGATCGCTCCTCCTCAAACACCCGTGTACGAGGGGCGATCAGACCCCCAGACGCACCTGAGGAAGTTCAACATCTACATGACCGGGTGTGGGGCATTTGACGCGACCAGGTGCCGAATGTTCCCTCTGACGCTGGACGACCTCGCCCACTGGTGGTACACCTCATTGCCACCTCGGTCCATTGGCTCCTTTAACGAGCTGGCGCACGTCTTCACCGAATACTTCGCCACCAGAGTCGTCCGGCCTGAAGGTCCCCTTCGCATGATGCAAATCAAGCAGGGAGAAGAAGAGTCCGACTCGGACTACATCGACCGGGTAGACGGGATCATCCTCAACGGCGAGCCCGTAACCGATGAGACCGCCCTCTACGCGGTCCTAGGAGGATTTCAGGGTTTTTCGCCTATGTTCAGGCATCTCACGAAGACCCAACCTACGACCTACGCAGCCTTCCGGGCTAGAGCCGCAGATTTCCTGGCCAGGCAAAGGCTTCTTCTTAGCCTAGGAGTACCGCGATCGGCGCCCGAGCGACGACCTCCAGTCTTCCAGCCCGAGCGACGACCTCCAGTCTTCCAGCCCGATCGCTAATATCCAGCAGAGCCGGAGGACTCGCTCACCGCCTACAGTCCATCATGAGGGACTAAGGCTCGCGATCGCCTCCACCGCACATCATAAAGCCATGGTCCTGGTAGTCGATGTAACCGGCTGCTTCGGCCATGCAAGGTCCCTTTCGGCCGAGATCGCCCGCTCTTCGTTTAAATACGAGGCCGACGTAGTCTAAGGGCTCTCCAACATTAATCAGTGGACACAGTCGCCCGCCCTCAAGGTTCACCATCTAAAGATGATCTACCGGGACAAAACGACACGTGCCACAACCCCCGTCTCAACGTACACCGTCGAGGTCGGCCATCTCCATGGCTGGCCGAGGTGGAAGCAGAGCTAACAAACTGCGGGCGTGGAGTTGATTCATCCGACGCTGCCCCGCGCAAGGACTCCTCTAGACTGAGACCGCACGCCCTTCGTTTAAATACGAGGCGAGGCGCAGCCTAACAGAGAACCCTCATAATAAAGTGAGTCACGAGACACTCAATGTCTTCGCGCACCAAGACACGGTCATGGAGTCGGTCCATCGATTTCCGCGACTGTGCACGATTCCTCAAACAAGCGAAACCATCAAGTTTCCGAGGGGGATCGGCCAATGTTGTTTTTGTAGGTACAAGACCGAAAGATAGCTAGCCAATCGACCATGATAGCCCAAGTCCAAATCCAAAGTCAGCTCAGCAAGATCGCCCGTCCTCATCTTACACGATCGCCAACAAGAACCACCTCGCCCCATGTCTTCAACATAGGAGCAAGCTGGGGGGCAATTGTTGTGTCAAGATTTACACTCTCCGACCGGCGATCGCCTCGGAGATCGGGCGACCGAGTCACTGCCGAGCAGCCGAGGCAGACCGCGATCAGCCGACCAAAGCGGCCGAACCTTAACCCAATGGACAAGCTAAATCGCCAACCAAGGTCCTGTGACAGTCCCGGTGCCGAGCGATCGACATCAAATACGATCGTCTCTCGGTACTCGGCGACCGACTCCTGGCGACGGACTGGAGACGATCATCTCTCGGCACTTGCCGACCGACCCTTGGTGACCGACCAATGCCGACCCTCGACAACTGGCCGATGGCGACCTCTGATGACCAGCTAGAGACGACCGCCTCATGTCGATCAGCGCCGATGGCCATCCAGTCGGCAAAGGCCGAGCCTCAAGACTGGCACGACGTGCAAGATCCGAGACAAGATCCGCATATCTCGGATCATTGACCACAGCCTGGTAGAATCTCTCCACCAGCCGACAAGCCTCCGAAAGTTGTCAGTAGGGCCGCATGTGACAGTAAGTCCGCCGAAAGCTGTCAGTAGGGCCGCATGTGACAGTGACTCTAGACGCGTGCTGGCTCCTCATTCGACCGCCCAGCTGGCGCCGGCACCTACCTTGGAATTTAGCCCGACAGCCCGGGTGACCGCCCCATTATAATATTGGCCGGCAGACGATCGCTCCATTATTATAATGGCCGGAAGGCGATCGCCCGCCAGAGGACAAGACCCGGCTGCCACTATATATACAAGGCTCCCTACACTTGGATTTTTCTGGAACTTCCTTCGGATTTCACGCAATACAGAAGCAAAACACCCAGCACTTGGCTATCTCCAACTCTTGGCAACAGCTATCATTCGGTCCTTC
This sequence comes from Orobanche coerulescens, assembly GCA_033398695.1. NCBI lineage: Eukaryota > Viridiplantae > Streptophyta > Magnoliopsida > Lamiales > Orobanchaceae > Orobanche > Orobanche coerulescens. Next base: position 92,594,828 of record CM065814.1, read on the forward strand.
TTCTCCCGGCCTCTCTCATCCAGCAGACGATGGGCAGGGATGAAGAACACCGAGCTTCGCTCAAGAGCCGGATTAACAGAGTCTTTTTACACTCATTGTATCTACATTTCTCTCATTAATACTTGTATCCACGAATATTTGTATTAATAACATCTCGCGAGAGCATTCAAGCCCGGGCCTAACAAACCCGGCAAATCTTGTATTATTTATCTTCTCTCGGAAGTGCTCCCGCAATTGTTGTTGTTTGTTGTCCGTCTTCCAGCAGTATTAATCTTCGGATAAATATTTTGGGCAACAACAGGATTGAAATACTTTTTGGGTTTTGATGTGGGTATAATCAAGGTTGGGTTGTTAACAATCGAAGTTTGGCCACATAGTGTTCGATATAATGCCTCAATGGACTTGGTCTAGTCATATCGGCGTGTTGAGTTCGTTATATTCGTGTTGGATACGTATGTTGAACGGATTGTTGGTAATTGTGTTGTTCAAGGTTGTTCGAGCGACCGACATCGCATTTAGGACATTTGTTCGTGGAAGGATAATTGTCATCGGTATTGTGTAAGTTAATTCTTACTCGGTTAAAAGGATATTCATTCCTTTTGTTGTTGATCTTTCATAATCATAACTCATTCATCATTATATTAATCATATTGAGACTTGTAATTGTCGAATAATCACTTCATTAACGAGGAACGGCGGTTCCAATCATTTCATTGAAACTATCAATCACTTCATTATCATTTCATCTCGGTGAGTCATTCTTGACTTTGTCAGATTATTATTATTCATTGATATTTATTATGGTTATTCTCGTTCATATGACCTTCCGGGTTCATATTGCGTGGCCGGGTGCGGATGTGTGGAATTTTTAGTCGGGCACGTTATGGCCATGTATTGGGAGTGATACATTTGACTGTGCACACGGTAACAAATTACCTCCGTGAGACTAATTAGGTACAAGGACGGGTGTGTCCGGTCATTCGTCTTGTACACTTGCACAGAACACTACGGGCGTACTATGATACCCCTCTTCAGCGTAATTCATAACTAAGGATATTTCATAACTTCAGTTAAATCATGATTGTGTATTTTTCAACCCTTGAGGATTGTTGTTCTCACGTAATCGACCCATTGGGATTCTGCTGTGTCATGGCAAGGCAAAAGCACGAGAATATCATGTTGACGTCGAGGAGTCCCAGTGATACTAGTAGGGGGCCCCGATCTTTCAGTTATCCATGTTGTTGTCCTTTAATTTCCACTGCATACTTTCATTTGGATACTCCGTTTCATTCAGTGTTGTGTATTTTATCTTCATATAAAATATACTAGTATTCGGTATTGTCCTGGTGTGTTGTACTTAAACTCCTCATAGGAGTATTTGGTAATATAATGTGGTTCGGTACTACAATTATAGTATTTAATTCATCATTTTCATTCGCCTGGTGGGTCCCAGTCGGGGATTCACGGCACTGTAATATCCGCCTAGTTTGGGGTGTTACAAATACGACATCAACGGATCCTCGTGTGATTAGTATCGTTCATCTTTCATCATCCTTCGTGTCAACCCTGTGCTATGCTCCAAAACCTGAATGCAAAAATAGACATCCACCCCCCGAATACTCGGGGGTTAGCAAAACTCCACTGTTTTGCTAGTGCAAGAACAAAGTGCAAATACGAGCCATACAATTCACATTTCACGAATAACAATAACCAGGAATCCTTAAAAATCCAAACGTGACGAAAAGTACTTCCCGAGGCAAGAGTTTGGTAAAACATTCGAAAACCGAAAGGTCACAAATCAAGGGAAAACTATTTATAAAACAGTTTGAATTGCCATCGAGAGTTTTAATAGGAAACAATTTAGGATTACCGAATCCTTCGCTTTCCAAAAATCAACAGGGTCACAGCCCAAAGGTTTTGTTTCTTCAAATAAAACCAACCATAATACACAAGGTTAAAAACCCACGTCATGCGTCCTCGACGGACATAAAATACACACGCACCCGTGAAGTTTCACTCGTGAATCCAGGTCGAAGCCAATGGAATTCCCTCCGTGGCCTCGTCGAACCCTCCCAAGGTGAGCAAACACATTCACAAAACATAAGCAACCGCACTCGTGAATCCAGGTCGAAGCCAATGGAATTCCCTCCGTGATCCCATCGGACCCTCCCGAGTTGAGCGAAAAACAATCACAAAATATACACACGTAGCGGTGAAGTTTCACTCGTGAACCCAGGTCGAAGCCATTGGAATTCCCTCCGTGGTCCCGTCGAACCCTCCCGAGGTGAGCAAACACATTCACGAAACACAGTACTCACATCGCCTAGGACCGGGTCGAAGCCACAAATCCCACTCCGTGATCCCGTCGGACCCACTCGAGCTGGCTAGCGAAATACTCAAGCACCACACATCGCTTAAGACCGGGACGAAGCCACGAATCCCACTCCGTGATCCCGTCGGACCCACCCGAGCTGGCTAGCGAATCAATCATGCACAAATAACATATCACACCAAGGATATCCAAACAATTCACCCAGAGGCATCAACCACTTAGCAAAACACCACGTCAAACCACAATGCACCGAAATGAAACAATATACATCCACACGCAACACCAAGTGAACAAACACACCAAACATATCCACAGGAGTCACATACTCGTTCATGAAACACACCAATCACAAAACACACGCGGTTTTGAAAGAGGGCCTTTAACAAGGCTAACCAAATCTTTTGAAAACTCGATTCAAAACAAACAAACAAACACACCATGACGATCACCAATTATCATATCCACAAAACAAGAATAGTATGGACAAGGTACTTGCCTCGAATAAGAACAACGCGAAGAATCGACCGAAGTAGGTTGACACGAACCGACTACGAACCCGCCGACTCCACCGATCGCCAACTCGCGTTCATAAACTACGAAGGACAATTACAATAATGAAATGAATTCCCTAACACGACTTAAATCCGTTGAATTCAAAGAACGAATGACGAAAGTTCAAGCGTTTCCCCCAAAACGGCCAAGAACACGATTCGTTCCGTCAAAACCCGAAAACGGAATTCCAAGTTGATATATGGATATACAATCCATATAATATGTTTAAAAACATCATTTAACCACAATCGATCCATCAAAAATGGATGAAAAATGTGATCGAGAACAAATCCCCCAAAAAGTCAATTTGAAAGAAATCAAGAAATATACTTCGATTCGACGAAGAACAATGGATTAAATGATGTTAAACATAAGAATACTACCAAGATTAATCATACCCATCATGAATTAATCAATAATACGGAACGAATCGGACAAAAACGCAAAAACCCCAAAATTCAAGAAACTAGGGTTCTAAGAAAGATTACCTTGATTCGCTGGATCAAAGGACGATATAAGATGATTGATTGATGTTATGAACTCAAGAACTTCGTGGATTTGTTGTTAAACAACATGGCTCCATGATAAGAACACCCTCACCATGAAGAGAAGGAGAAGAAGGAGAAAATGGCCAAAACCCGTGCAGGGCCATAAATAGGTTGCACAGTGTACCGCGGCCCACGGGAGTGTGCCGCGCACAGCCCAAAAATGGCTCCCGGTGGTCGGCAGCGCGCGGCCCGGCCGAGTGTGCCGCGGCACCGGCAGATCAGTTTGGCCGAAAATGCCACAGAGTGTGCCGCGCCTCGCGGCATGTGCCGCAGCCGCACTGACGGCATGCTCGGCCAGAGCCGCGAGCACTACGGCCAGAATCGCCAAGCGGCCCTGGGCCCAGATTGCCCGGACAGAAGCTGCCGAGCACTACCGGCCGTAACTCGGCCAGTGCCGGCCTGGGCCCAGATTGCCCGGCCATGACTCGGTCGGGGCCAACTCCGACGGCCCGAACGACCTCGAAACCCGAACTTGAATACAAATCGATGATACGGTTACGACGTACTCGCAAAGAAGAATCTAAGAGCTAAGAGAACACACAATTCCGACCACCCGAAGGCTCGGAATTCGACAACGGAAGTAATTACCCAAAACTTTGGGAAATTACGAAAATGGCCCAAAACGTCTGAAAATCACGATACGCGATCGAAACACAAAACCAAAGCTCGCAACATGAATAATAACATTAAATGAACTTACGAGAAACTCAAAACAACAGTTTCGGACGAGATTCGCAAGAATCGAACTCAAGTGCGGAAAAGTCGCTAAAAAGCTCGGAACTCAACAAAACGATACCGAAACGAACTCGGATGACAAAAAGTGCAGAATTAATCATTCTCGAAATGACGAAACGGTCATGAGCGAGTCGTCAAAACGGACTCCGGCCGAAAAAAGAAATTTACCTAAACCCTTATCGCCTTTGGCTTTTTGAGCTTTTCGTGCCCCTTGATGGCATAGAAAATATGTGCCGGAGTTCGGTTGAACGTATGGAGGAGATGGGCTTCCATGTCCTCGAAAGCTTTGAGATCTCCGGGTGGCTTGGCGATCGCTTTCTTTGCTTTGGCGATTGCTATCTTCTGGACAGGAGGTGGCATTTCCTCGCCTAGGTGGAGGGTGAGTAGCCTTTCCCTGGCCAGAAAGCTGGCGGCTTTAGCGCAGAAGATCGCGTAAGTTGGGGAAATATCCTTGGAGAGATGTCTAAACATGGGAGAGTGACCGTAGAATCCCCCCATGACCGAAAAGAGAGCGAGCTCGTCACTGACGGGTTCGCCGGTGAGGATGATTTCATCTACTCCGTCGATGTAATCTGCGTCGGTTTCGTCTTTCCTCTGCCTGATTTTCATCACGCGGTGGGGGCCTTCTGGTCTGGCGACCTTGTTGGCGAAGTATGACGTGAAGTCATTTGCCAGTTTCTTAAAGGAGGTGACTGATCGTGGTGGTAGTGAGACGTACCACCTATGGGCCAGCTCGCCCAATGTTAACGGGAAGGTCCGACACTTGGTTGCATCAGATGCCCCACACCCAGTCATGTAGATTCGGAATTTACTCAGGTGGGTTTCGGGGTCCGATCTCCCCTCATACAGAGGTGTTTTGGGAGGGGCGATCGTTGGTTGTATGGGGGCAAGCTCGATGTGGACCGCGAGTGGCTCGGTCGGCCCGGTGATCTTTTTGCTGGCGCTTGCCCCAGCCTAAGAGTGCTTTCATCTCGTCGAGCTGGCGTTGTATAGCGGCCATCGCCATGGCCTGGCTGCTCGCGGCTCGGCGCTCGGAGCGGGTGCCGAGGTGATTGAGTACTGATCCCCTGGCGATCGGGGCGGGAGTCAGATGGCTGACCTGCGTTCGGCTGTGAGGTGGGTAGGCCGAACTCCTGGTGACGGATTCGGATTCTGTCTTTTCGTGGTTGGAAACAGAATGCCCCGGTCGCCAGGATGGGTCACGCCCCAAGCGATTGAATATGGATCCGTCCGGTCGTGCGAGAGCCTTTCCTCGCGAATTGGGGCTTTTTTACGATCGCTCGCTAGGTAGCCCGTTGAATTTCCGTTTTCCCATGCGGCGGACGATCGAGGGAGTTATCGCGGGCGACGCGCATGCTCTCCGTCGCTCCTCTATGATGGCCATAGCCTCCCCGATCTGTTCCTTAGTTTGGAACTGATCGAGTGAGAGGTTGGGGCCATCTCTCGGGTGCGGGATTGAGAGTCTCACGTTGCTGCGGCTTCCCCCTGTCGTCGGTTGGGGTTCGGACTGAACCGGGATATGGTGTCCGGCGGTTCGGAGAGCGGCTTTCTTCGATGTACCGGCGGATGTCATGATTCTGAAGGTTTTCTTTGAAGTGCAGTGAGTGTCACTTCAAGTATATGCTCCGAGAATAGTGAGTGTTCTTCGGGACGGTAGGAATAAAAATTTGAGGGTTAGATCCCCTTCTTCTAGCGCCAATTGTTGCTACGCAAAATATTATCCGGAGATAGATATTGCTGGAATGGATGGGATAGCAAACAAATGTAAGAGCACTTCCGTGAGAAAAATAAATAACACAAGATTTACCGGGGTTGTTAGTCCCGGGCTTGAATGCTCTCGCGAGATATTATTAATACTAATATTCGGGGATACAAGTACTAATGTAAGAATACAATTACAATGAGTGTAAAGATTCTTGTTATCTTAGCTAGTGAGCGTGTAGATTGCCGGAAGAACAAGATTTGATGCTCTGTGAGTTCTTGTAACAAAGGAGATGAACAGTCGCGGCGCTGAGAGATCGACAGTCTCTCACGGCGAGTATTAGTTGGATGCTTGTACTCCTGAGCTTATGAATCTCTTGGAATCTGCCTTGTGGAGACTTCTTGCCTTTGACGATCGTCTTCTGGACGGGAGATTCGGAGAGAGAAGTCCTGAGATGGATTCCGGTGAGAAAGCAGGGAGCTTGATGGTATGTGTGTTCTACTGTATTTCCGTGAATGAATTCGGAATATAAGTGAATGAGTTCTGAACCACTTGGAACCGTAGGTCAAATGAATTGGGAACCTTTTTCCAGTAGGAGGAGGCTCTCTATTTATAGGACTTTTGATATGCCGGGCGATCGCCTTTACTGCATTATAATAATAGGGCGATCGTCTTTTAGCACATGGGCTTGTTCCCTTAAAGTCCGCGGCTGCTGCTGTAGTCAGCTGTACGGTCCAATGGGGAGCCTGCACGCGTCCTGAGTTGCTGTCACGAGCGGTCCCACTGACAACTTTCGGCGCGCCTGCCGGTAGGTGAGGTAGGTGACAGGCTGTGGTCAAAGGTCTTGTCTGTCAGCAAAAGATCTTGTCTGTCAGCGAAGATCTTGTCTGTCAGCGCCTTTTGTGGATCTGCACGTGGGTGCTGTTCTGAGATCCAGTCCTCGATGACTTTGACGGGCGATCATCTCTGCTCGGGGCGTAGGTCGACCGTCCTTAGCCGGACACTAGAGTCGATCGCCAGATGCCAAAGGGCGATCGCCTTGGGAGTCGATCGCTAGGTACCTGATGGTGGTCTGATATCTTCGACTAGGCGAGCTAGCCAAAGTTTGACTGGAGTTGACTAGGTCGCTCGGCATTATAGTCGATCGCCTGTCGGGATGAATAAATCTTGACACAACACCGCGGCACACTTCGACTGGGCCGAGGCACTAAGCTGATTTCTGGGCGTTTTTTTTGGCCCTGGACCGCGGCACACTTGTCCTGTGCCGCGGCACACGGGCTTTTTCTGCACTTTTTAGCAGATTTTCGAGGAGAAACATTCATTTTCTCCTCTCTTATTCCTCCTACCATTCTAGGCGATTCTAAGGGCGATTTTGGGCGATTCGAGTGCTCCAAAACTTGTAGAGATCATCCACCTCAAGTCTTGTTGTAGATTTTCTGTAACACCCCCAATCCGCTCAGGGATATTACACGCCGTAGAACCTTTCCTCAAGGATCTACCAGGCTGGTAACAACTAGCGAAAAACACGACGATACCTTTAAGGCTATAATAACTCAGTAGACCGACTTGGTCTTTCAATAAATACATACAACTCAAACACATTACATGCCCACGCAGGGGCGAATACAAAAACTCTCGTACAACGGGGAAAAATATACTGCAGCGGAAATAAAATACATCTGAAACAATACAACAACGTATGGTTCCTCATGTGATTAGTATCGATCATCTCTCATCATCCTTCGCGCCGACCCTGTGTTATGCTCCCAAAACCTGAATGCAAAAACAGACATCCACCCCCTGAATACTCGGGGGTTAGCAAAACTCCACTGTTTTGCTAGTGCAAATATAAAGTGCAAATACGAGCCATATAATTCAAATTCCAAGAATAACAATAACCAGGAATCCTCAAAAATTCAAATACAACGAAACGAATACTTCCCGAGGCAAGAGTTTGGGTAAAACATTCCAAAACCGAAAGATCACAAATCAAGGGAAACAATTTAGAAAAGAGTTCGAAATGCCATCGAGAGTTTTAATAGAAAACAATTTAGGATTACTGAATCCTTATCTTTCCAAAATCAGCAGGTGTCACAGCCCAAAGGTTTTGTTTTCGCAAATAGAAAACTGACAACAATTCACATGCCAAAGCCCAACATCACGTGTCCTCGACGGACATAAAAATCAACAAAACATAATCGCGCACGCGCATCGCCTAGGACCGGGACGAAGCCACAATTCCCACTCGAGGCCTCGAAGGACCCTCCCGAGCTGGCTAGCTAAACAAATCACACACATGCATCGCCTAGGACCGGGACGAAGCCACAAATCCCACTCGAGGCCTCGAAGGACCCTCCCGAGCTGGCTAGCTAAACAAATCACACACATGCATCGCCTAGGACCGGGACGAAGCCACAAATCCCACTCGAGGCCTCGAAGGACCCTCCCGAGCTGGCTAGCTAAACAAATCACACACATCTCACGGTTGGATCAATCGCTTGTTGCATCCTGGCCACATGATCGCATGCCATGTGCCACCGTAGATTATCTTTGGCGCTCACGGTTGGATCAATCACTTGTTGCATCCTGGCCACATGATCGCATGCCATGTGCCACCGTAGTTTTTCTTAGGCTCTCACGGTTGGACCAATCGCTTGTTGCATCCTGGCCACATGATCGCATGCCATGTGCCACCGTAGGGCCCCGCCCACATCCATACATTCACACACAGCACAATACAACACATATATTCAAACAATTCACCTAGAGGCATCAAACACTTAGCAAAACACCACGTCAAACCACAACGCACCGAAATAGAATAATATACGTCCACATGCAATACCAAGTGCAACATCATCACCAAATATATCCATAGAATTCACATAGTCATTCACAAACCACACCATTCACAAAACACATGCGTTTTGAAAGCAAGCCTTTAACAAGGCTAAACCGAATCTTTTGAAAGTTCAAATCAAACGATCAAATAAACACATAGAGACGATCACTAATTATCATATCCATAAAACCAGAATTATATGGACAAGGTACTTGCCTCGAAATCGGCACGCAAGTATTCCGACGAACACGGCTCAACCGGAAAGCTTCGGAACGCCCGATGCTAACGAAAAGGAAGATGACAACGAACGGAAGGGTTCAACACGGTTTCTTCGCAAGAAACTCGACCCTAACAATATATAATCCATAAATCAACAATCATACGAGGAAGGATAATCGTAGAACGCCCGAAAACCCCTCTATGACATTCTACCGGACACCTTCAAGGCATCGATCAAGAACTCGACCAAAACAACGAATCGATACGATCCAACCATGGAATAACAAGGGAAAAGATATAAAACATCTAAAATAATCATCAATCCATCACAATCCTAAGTTAATTCGGATTAAAACGGATGAAAACAACCAAAACACCCAAATTCCCCAAAACTAGATTTCTAGGAAATCTGACCTGATTCGGTAGATCGGAGGATGTTATCGGATGGATGATTGATGATATGAACTCCAAGACTTCATGGATTGATTGTCTAACAACATCCTTCCATGATTCCAACACCTCTAGCCGCGGAAGAGAAGAAAAACCGAGTGAAAATGGCTGAAGAAAACGTCTGCTGGCCTTAAATAGCCGATCACGGCCGTTACGACGAATCGCCAAGGCTTACGACGTAACCGAAGTCATCGCCCCTAAATCGCCGCCCGTTACGCACGAATCGCCGTGGCCTTACGTACGAATCGCCTTAGGTACGTAACGGCCGAGCACTACCGGCCAGAACTCGCCAGGCCGGATCGGGCCTGCATCGCCCGGCCATGACTCGGCCGGGGCCAACTCCGACGGCCCGAACGACCCCGAAACCCGAACCTGAATACGAATCGAAGACACGGTTACGAAGTACTCACAAAGACGAATCCGAGCACTAAGAGAACACACGATTCCGACTACCCGAAGGCTCGAAATTCGACAACGGAAAGTAATTACCCCAAACTTTGGGAAATTACGAAAATGGCCCAAAACGCCCGAAAATCACGATACGTGATCGAATAACCAAACCGAAGTTCACAACACGTCTAACAACATTAAACGGACTTATGGGAAACTCGAAACAGCAGTTTCGGCCGAGATTCGCAAGAATCGAACTCAAGTGCGGAAAAGTCACCAAAAAGCACGGAACTCAACAAAACGACACCGAAACGAGCTCGGATGACAAAAAGTGCAGAATTAATCATTCTCGTAATGACGAAACGGTCATGAGCGAGTCGTCAAAACAGACTTACGCCGAAAAAAAAGAAATTACCAGAAATCGAAATCACGGGTATTACATTCTACCCTCCTTAAAAGAAGTTTCGTCCCGAAACTTAAAATAAGTAGGGAGAAGCAATATCCACTGTCAGGAAGACTAGAAGAGATACACAAAAACCGAAAACTCGCGCCCGACGGCGAAACGTTGCAAGAAACGCAAAGAGACATACGACGTGAAAACACGCTCCACGACGACCAACACAACGCCACCGATAGAGACACAATAAACCAACAAGTGACAAGCGTCATCAAACAGATAATACAATCAAGTCGATTATCCAAACAATCGCAAAACACAACGAACGAAAATCAACACGATTGACTAACCTAACGGTACATCAATCAACACGCGAGCCAATCGCTGAACAAATACGGAATTCCACCGCCCAAGGGTTGGAAGATCGAAAACAAGACTAATTTCCCGAACATAAGGAAATTAGGAAGGCGTCTTGAACGTTCAACAATCACGAAACGAGATCAACAAAAACCAAACAATCAAACGATCGAACCACAACGATCGAGACAGCAAAAATAGAACAATCACGTTCGAATCACGAAGAACAATAAAATTCAAACAACAACCCCAAGGTTCACATCTCGACTCGAGACAATATATGATCCGGTGAAAACAACAACATGTGCCTTCACATAAGATCCACAGGAAAGGGAATAGCGATTGAAAAGTCACAACGACAAACGAATTATTTCGAAACACCACACTCGTTCGATCAACAAAAGAAAGGGACAGGACAAGCTCGGAAAATGTCAACGAACATAAACGAGTCGACAGAGTCGAAAATACAAAAGTTCAAGATCCAGTCCACTTCGAATAAAAGAACTAGTAGAACCAAAAGATGTCACTTCCGAACAAGGTTCACAAGAATCGAACCGAACTCGAAAAAGTCACAACGATAACCAGATCGACCGACAATAAGATCACATCCCGTTCGAACGATGAAACCGGAATACAGAACAAGTTCAGAAAGTATCAACGAACACGAGCGAACCGATAGAATTGAGAAAGAGGAAATGCAGAAGCCCAAAAACAATACGGGTATCACATTCGACCTCTTATAAAAGAAATGTCATCCCCGCACCTCACAAAAATGGAAACAAGGTGACAACACAAAAAGCAACCGACAGAAAAATCTCCCATGGGCCTCTCAGAGCCGATCCTGATATCTGTACTGAAAGTTCGTGCCCCAAAAGACTCGGAACCCAACTCGCAAAACTGGATCCTGTGTCTCTCGGGTACACACTTGAAAAGCGTTACTGATGAGAAGGAAAATTTGCACGTACATGCCCCCGGCATAATACGTTCGAAATGCCTCGGCTCGGCATATCAAAAATACAGATGCTAAATACAATGGAACATAACACCGCAAAACAACATACCGGAGATGCCAACTCAGCATAACATATCAACATATACAAAAATCACAACAACAACATCGTTCGACGATTACAACGGTCCGAACAATATAGCCAGCACACAATCATAAACATCATGAAACAATCACCAATGTGCATAAACGCACAAAAATCCAAGCTTTAACAGCTCACATAGGTGCAATAACACGCAAGCCACCACGAAATGACAACATCAAAGATCATCATCACACCTCCCACAACGGGCTAACAAAACATATGTGTGGCGAACGACTCAACGTTCACACCACCAATTCAATCACAATTCGGAGGGCTAACACCCTAACAACAATACCAACATTGTAATACCCGGTTGTAATTCAGTCATTATCATTCAGTAATTATCAGTCTGTAATTGTCACTCAGTGTATTTTCACTCAATTATAATCATTCATCAATCATGTTCTTTCACCGTGTTCACCGTTCGGAAAAACTTTGAGTTGTGTATCGTTATTATTCATTGTTTCAACTTTCCTCATATGAGTTCGACTTTGTTAGATCACCATTAATTTTTGGTAATTCCAAAAATTCTAAATCTTTGCAATATTATAGAGCATCGAGTTAGCTTTCCAATGGTTCAAACGGTGAGTCAATCGGAGTCCGGACGAGAGAGTTATGGTCGTTTTAGCTCAACCGCTCATTTTCGGTATTGGCGATCAACGCCGAGCGAACTTCGACCGTGTCGTCGACACGGCCCGTGCCGTACTCGTCCGGAAGATGCCGAAGTGCACGCCTCGAGACCCGACCGTGTCGTGCAGCGCGGCGAGTCGAACCCTTCGGATAAGCGGTAAATCGTCGCCCGGCCACGCGGCCGTGTCGTGCCGCGGTCGAGTCAAGCCGAGTCGCTGACGGACGGGTCACAGTCGTGAGGACCTCCGCGCCGCGTACGGGTAAAGCAGGACACGGTCGAGTCCCTGTCGGCCAGCTGTCGGCCAACTGTGCGACACGACCGTGCCGATCGGCACGGGCCGTGTCCGGCAGGGTAGTCAACCCCTATAAATTCAATTTTTCAGCATTTCAGCCCATTTTTCTTCCTTTTCTTCACCTTCAACCGAGAGATAAGGCTTGAGGGAGGGTTTTTCCTTCACAAATCATTTGGGTGTTTGATTTTCTTCATCTCCTTTCGATCGTGAAGCCCGGATAATCAATCTAACGCGTGTTCTTCGGATTAAAGTACTTGTATCTTCAAGAGGTAATTCCTTCAACACTTTGGACTTCGATTTTGTGTTGAGATATGATGTTTTGGACGTTATAATCATGTTATATGAAGAGATATGTATATGATTATGAGTTTGTATAAGGATTCATTGGATTATTGAGGGATTATTCAAGAACACTTTGAATATCGAGTTGGAAATGGGGATTTTCGACTAATTGTTGTTATAATCACGTTTTCGGATATTCATAACGGATTATTGATCGTATTGGAGATGTTTTGTTGGTTTGAAACACTTCTTGGAGATTTTGATATTGGTATATTGAGGTTTGATTGTAAACAATCGGAGTTTGGATACAACGTGTTTGATTTAATGCCTCTATGGACTTGGTTTAATCGTATCGACGTTTTGAGTTCGTTATATTCGTGTTTGATTCGTATATTGAACGGATTGTTGGTAATTGTATTATTTAAGGTTGTTCGAGCGACCGATATCTCAATTAGGACGTTGTTTGTGGAAGGATAATTGTCGCCGGTGTTGAGTAAGTTAATTCTTACTTGGTTAAAAGGACATTCATACCTTTTGTTGTTGATCATTCATAATCATAACTCATTCATCATTGTATTAATCATATTGAGACTTGTAATTGTTGAACAATCACTTCATTAACGGGAACGGCAGTTCCAACCATTCCATTAAAACTATCCATCACTTCATTATTACTCTCATCTAGGTGAGTCATTCTTAACTTTGTCAGATTATTATTTATTCTTTGATATTCATTACGGTCATTCTCGTTCATATGACCTTCTGGGTTCATATTGCGTGGCCGGGTGCGGATGTGTGGAATTTTTAGTCGGGCACGTTATGGCCATGTATTGGGAGTGATACATTGGATGTGCACACGGTAATGCAGTTACCTCCGTGAGACTAATTAGGTACAAGGCGGGTGTGTCCGGTCATTCGTCTTGTACACTTGCACGTAACACTACGGGCGTACTATGATACTCTTCTTCGGCGTAATTCATAACTAAGGATATTTCATAACTTGATTAAATCATGTTTGTGTATTTTCAACCCTTGAGGATTGTTGTTACATTTAATCGACCCATTTGGGATTTTGTTTTTCGTGTCATGGCAAGGTAAACGCACGGAATAGCATGTTGATGTCGAGGAGTCCTAGTGATACTAGTAGGGGGCCCCGATCTTTCAGTTATTCATGTTATTGTCCTTTATTTTTCCGCTGCAGACTTTCATTTGAATACTCCGTTTCATTCAGTGTTGTGTATTTTATCTTCATATAAAATACACTAGTATTCGGTATTGTCCTGGTGTGTTGTAATTAAACTCCTCATCGGAGTAATTATTGTTGTAATGTAGTTCGGTACTACATTTATCTTGTGTAATTCATTCATTTTCATTTGCCTGGTGGGTCCTAGTTGGGGATTTACGGCACTGTAATATCCGCCTAGTTTGGGGTGTTACAAACATCATACACACCTTCTCCGACCACAGGCAGGAAATGATGGGTTTTAAAACGAAAACCACCTTTTGAAAACAGTTTGGAAACACCAGTTGATCTTGAGTATCATTTTACAAAAGTTGACAAACATCATTTTCGATACTTTGAAAATCATCTTGCGTTTGAACAAAAATGAGGACACCTTCTCTTAGTGAAAAACTTTCAGAATATTCGACCCTCGGGTCTAAGTAAAGGTGTTTATAAAACATTGAAAATATCTCAAAACATTTTGGGTCCTCGAGGTAGAAAAATTTTGAAATATATTGTGGCACCTTGGATGTACCACGAGAAAATAATTCATTTTAAAAGTACGTCTCGAAATTTATTTTCTAAGATACTCGAGGTTTTCAAAGATAATTCAATGGGCTAGAATGCCCAAAAATTTCAGGTAATTACACGGAACGTTATAGCGCCGTGGGTCCCGCGCCGGAACCCACCAGGACAAAACCATTTACAAAAACGCCAAAAAGGCCGATGACGGTAATATTTCAAAAACTCACAAAAGCCATTTACAAAATACTAAATACCGTCATAAGAATTTCGCCAAAATGATCAAGGCCATAATGCCAAAAATTCGGTTAAGGAATCGGTTTTCGAAATAAAACTCAGTCGGTAAAATACCGAAAGCCATTACAAATGGACTCATGCAGCGGATAAAAGAAATACAATTCGACATGCACAGTCCAGCAACAATACTCCTCATACGAACGAAATATGAGAGTCAAATAACCACATATCACGAAATCAAAATCCATAAGAGGATTCCATCAGTTAACAAATAATCATAAAATAGCTCGTGTCACACGAGGCACAACACAAAGAAGGGATACTTACATCCACAGGTCGCACGAAGATGATGATCGCCCCACGATACTAATCACGACAAACCAACTCAGACGACGCGTCGCGACATGACTTAGTCAGACAAAATCTGACGAGACAAAAACTCAATAGACACCACTGAACCGACAGCCTAGGTTTTCACAACCTAAGCTCTGATACCATTCTGTAACACCCTCAATCCGCTCAGGGATATTACACGCCGTAGAACTTTTCCTCAAGGATCTACCAGGCTGGTAACAACTAGCGAACAACTCGACGATGCCTTTAAGGCTATAATAACTCAGTAGACCGACTTGGTCTTTCAATAAATACATACAACTCAAACACATTACATGCCCACGCAGGGGTCGAATACAAAAACTCCCGTACAACGGGGAAAAATATACTGCAGCGGAAATAAAATACATCTGAACCAATACAACAACGTACGGTTCCTCATGTGATTAGTATCGATCATCTCTCATCATCCTTCGTGCCGACCCTGTGTTATGCTCCCAAAACCTGAATGCAAAAACAGACATCCACCCCCCGAATACTCGGGGGTTAGCAAAACTCCACTGCTTTGCTAGTGCAAATACAAAGTGCAAATACGAGCCATATAATTCAAATTCCAAGAATAACAATAACCAGGAATCCTCAAAAATTCAAATTCAACGAAACGAAAACTTCCCGACCCGACTGCCTAGGTTTTCACAACCTAAGCTCTGATACCATATTCTGTAACACCCCCAGAGCCATCCAGGAATATTACAGCGCCGCGGGCCCCGAGATGGAACCCACAAGGCAGAAGGAAATTTTCGCAAACATATACAAACGTCCAAGAGGCTAACGACGGTATTATCTATTTAAAACATTCGAAGACTTTATAAAATTCATTTATCAAAACCGTCGTAGAATATCATTTGAAACCACAAGGCCCAAAATACCAAAACTCAAAAGTTTAAAAACATACGTTAAGCTATCGCTTACACGCATCGGCTGCAATAGATTTAGAAAATGACTGCCAAAGTAACCTAAGTTACCGGATACCAAAAGGCCATTTAAAAATAATCACGCAGCGGATAAAGACAAACAATTAAAATACTCTAGCAGTGGAATACAACAACTGATCAGAAACTCAATACACAAATACATGCCCTTGCCAGTATCTTCCGGGAAGTTCATCTCTCCACGACCGCTACAAGCTTGATAATCCAAGAACCTAAAGAGAAAGCCCACGACGGGGTCAGCCATAATATCCAACAATGATAACCATCACATCTCGTCAATAATTACATATCAATGGAAATACTAAGTAAGAATACGACCAGTGTAATCTTACTGTCGTAACTTTATGAAAATCCACGATTCGTATCCTTAACAACACATTAAGATAATACCGAAATATGTGTACGGTATCTCAACAATACCCAAGGTTCTTAAAACTTTCTCATAACTCGTGATACGAAAATTATACCAACTCTGGTCAATTTAATCCATCGGATAACGTCGACAATTCCCATACGACAATCAATTGTCCATCAAAGACAGGTACCAAGGAACTACGGAACATACCTCAAGATACGCAATACCATGACAATCACGTCAGTCTAATCCGAGATCAGATCAACACAACATACGGACATGGTCCTAACACAAGACCTACAAATGCATACTCATATGACAACGTCAATATCATCACAACAATAACGACAATATATACTTATGGAAAACCCATAATATACATATGCACAACAGCAATACATGGTAATCCAACGATCCAGCGCACACAGCTATAGATTCCCATGACGATCCCGCCGGACCAACGCATGGTGGCATTACCGGTCCAGTGATCCAGCGCACACAACTATATATTCCCATGATGATCCCGTCGAACCAACACATGGTGGACATATGACAACGATGCACAACTGCACAAAACAACAGTACACAATACACGACAACAACAATGCACAAATGCATGACAACAGCGATACACGAATGTATCACGACATGATCGACACAAATGATAAAAATGATTAGAGTACTTGCCCAGAGTGCTTTGAGAGCAGTCTCGATGTCTAACCATCACGAACCAATATCCTCAATACTCGACGGTCCCAAAATATCACGGACGGTAGATAGTACATGTCTTCGTCTATACCACGGTGTATCCTCGATGCCAAGTACACTAATAATGAAATGTAAATCATATACATTATAATTTAATTCCCAAAACTCGTATACAACTTATAATCCCAAATATCCTGTGATTACGATTATAATCATTGCTATACGAATTATAAACGAATGAAACGGAAACCATTCATTAAATATTATAAACTGAGCAAGTAATAACTGTTGGGATTCGGTGCCTAAAACGAAGGCCCAGCGCAAGCGGTAAAACGAAAATTAATTCAATCCGAATCCCTACGAGGATCGATCGAGCTACGTATATACGAATATCAAAACGAATAACAAGAGATATAGAAACTTACCCTTGTAGTCCGTTGATTAGATGGAAACCTTCTCTTGAGCTATTCCCCAAGCTTTAGTTTGATCTCTACGAGTCCAATCCGCTCCAAGCTCTTGAACGATCCAACGCCGAAAGCACCGCGTCTCTACTTGCCACGCGCCGGAAAAACGATCGGAACAACAACACTCGATTAACCTCTAAGGTTACGGCTAGAATCAAGTGATGAAGCTATTATTATTACACTCTAAGTGTAAAATATATCTCTCTCAATATATCTTGAATTTTCTCCAAGAAAACTCAAGAACAAAAATGAAGAAGATGATGAAGACTTGAGAAAATGATTTTTCTCTCTCTCTTTCTCACTACTCACGGTTGGAAGCCTTTTCAAACAAGTGAAGAGAGTCTTCCTTTTATGCTCCATAAAATCCTCCCAAATCAAGACTAAATAATTAAAATGAATTAATTAAAAGATCTTGTTCCCTTGATACTTCAAGTCTTCCACCAATTAAGGTGGAGACTATGACCAAAGGAAAGAGGAGGAAAATGGGATGGCCATCTAGAAGGAGCCGGGACGAGTTCGGTTCGTTTCGGACTCCCGTGAGTCCAAACAGATAAACTCCTATTCCGTTCCGATGTATTTGTGTCGTTTAATTAATCCAATTAATTAAACATATCAAATACAAAATAACATAATTAATTTCTCCAAGAAATAATTATATTCATGAATTAAATTAATCACCCAGTGATATATTTAATTCATTAGGCCGTAAATCAATTTATCCAATAAATCGATTTAAACATCCAATGTTACAATAATTAGATATCCAATATCTAATATTCATAATGAGAGAATTAGCTTTATTCATTCCGTCGTCAATCCTATTGCGCGACTCGGTAGGTCCGTCTCAGTCAGCAATGGGAGGAACCAAAGAGTAGTAGCACCACCTAGCCAGCCTGGCGGCCTACACTGTACCCCAACTGAGAACGAATGATTGGGATCATTCAAGAACCATTCTGTCGTGAATACCAGTATACGTATAAACCCTTCTTTCAAATGTCCCGATCAAGTTATAAGGTCACGATCACCAAACCCTATCGTACTTGACGCTATGCATGCGTTAATGCAAATCGAGATCATTGAGCTCTCGTGTATCTAATACAACTAGCTCCAATGCTTTGGCCAAAGACTTATGATCTCATCGCGATAACCGCATAGGACATATAACCCGCTCACTAACGGGAGAAAGAATTCCATCTTGGTATTGATAGGACTGCTACTTGCCCGTCAAGATGCACGTCGAGGTTGACCCCCGCCTTCCGGTTTACAGGGTCGAACTACTCTAATGAAAATCTTGACGTCACAAGCACATCCCTACTAAATCCTCAAGTCGAAGGTTCACGAATACCTATCACAACCTTTCGATTCCGTCATTGACTGTCCCGGAGTGAAATCCGTGTGACGAATCGAGGGTGAGTCGGTTTGAGTATACTAATCCAATTAGCATACCTATAACGTGTGCTCCCACTAACCATTAGTGTTTGACAGGCACTCTCCATGTCAAAGAACACGTCATACAAGTCTTCAGATAAACTTAACGCCCAGTCAAGTTTCATCGACTTGCGAACGATTAAGTATTTGAGCTATAACCTTTCCAGTGACGACCCCCTTATCCAATAAGGAGTGGAACGTTTTGCTCTCAAATACACGGACTAGTTTCTATATGTTTATTTACGAGTTAGGAATGCCAGTAACTACCAGTAAATAAAGAAACATTCATTTGCCTTATATAAATGGTTTACATAATTACAAGTACAATGCCCTCACTCAACAACCTCTGAGTGGCATTCGAGGGCATACTCCTAACAATCTCCCACTTGCACTCAATGCCACATACTATGGTATCTAATACCCATGTTCTCCAGATGACGCTCCAAGCTAGTCTGAGAAAGTGGCTTGGTCAGTGGATCGGCGACGTTGTCGGCCGAGTCTACTCAGGCAAAGATAATGTATCCCTTGCGAACAAATTCTCTTACGAGATGATACTTCCTCTCAATATGTTTGGTCTTTGTTGTGAAACCTCGGCTCCTTGGCACGTGCTACTCTCCGTCGTTGTCGCAAAGACAAATGAACAGCACCAAAGACATGGTATCATTTGAAGTTCTCCTAGAAACTTCTTAATCCGTAACCCTTCCTTGGAAGCCTCCGAGGCCGCTTGATACTCACCGACAGTGGAATCAGCAGTCGCGCTTTGCTTGGCACTACGCCAAGATACTGCTCCTCCATTAAGAGTAAATATGTAGCCAGAAGTGGACATCGAGTCGTCCTTCAGTCCTTGGAAGTCCGAATCAGTGAATCCCACCACATCCAATTCTCCACCGCCATACATCAGAACCATATCTCTAGTCCTTCTTAAGTACTTGAGAACGTTCTTTAC
The DNA here is from genome assembly GCA_033398695.1 of Orobanche coerulescens. Lineage (NCBI taxonomy): Eukaryota > Viridiplantae > Streptophyta > Magnoliopsida > Lamiales > Orobanchaceae > Orobanche > Orobanche coerulescens. The sequence continues at coordinate 92,614,858 of CM065814.1, forward strand.
AGCAGTCTAATGTTCCCTACCTGGGTTTGCCTGAAACCTACTCACCACGCTTACAGCATGCGCGATGTCAGGTCTTGTACACAACATAGCATACATAAGGCTACCCACGGCCGAAGCATATGGTATATTACTCATTTCCTTTCGTTGTTCCTCACTTTGAGGACACATCTTCAAGGTGAGTTTTATTCCATATCGCATCGGTAGGAACCCTCTTTTAGAATCATCCATCTTAAATCGCTTTAAGATTTTATCTATATAGAGGGCCTGGGAAAGACCTATTGTTCTCTTCGCTCTATCCCGGTAGAGTCGAATACCAAGAATATAGGTAGCTTCTCCCAAGTCTTTCATGGAGAAATTACTCGAAAGCCAAGCTTTCACAGAACTGAGCATTCCCACATCATTTCCTATTAGTAGAATGTCATCTACATATAGTACTAAGAATGCGATCTTGCTCCCACTAACCCTCTTGTATACACAAGGTTCCTCTTCATTTTCCACGAAGTCAAACTCTTTGACCGCCTCGTCAAAACGAAGGTTCCAACTACGCGACGCTTGCTTCAGTCCATAAATGGAACGCTGAAGCTTGCACACTTTCTGAATATCGACTTCGGACACAAAGCATTTAGGCTGCTCCATATAGATTTCTTCCTCGAGGAATCCATTAAGGAAAGCCGTCTTTACGTCCATTTGCCATATCTCATAATCGTGGTAGGCAGCTATATCAAGCATCATGAGAATAGACTTGATCATGGCTACGGGCGAGAAGGTATCGTGGTAATCGATCCCTTCCTTTTGGGTATAACCCTTTGCCACAAGCCTGGCCTTATAGGCGTCAACCTTGCCATCACCATCAGTCTTTCTCTTGTAGATCCACTTGTTCCCAATAGGCACTATGCCCTTGGGGCGGTCTACTAGAGTCCAGACCTGATTGACATGCATCGAGTCTATCTCAGCTTCCATAGCTTCACGCCATTTCGCGGAGTCTACATCCACCATCGCTTGGTCATAGGTTGTTGGGTCGGTCTCTTGGCTATCACTTGGAACCTCATGGAGACCCAGTTCCTCCAAGTGCACAAGCCCATACCTCCCAGGTAAATGAGACACCCTACTAGACCTACGAGGTGGTTGTACTTGTGTTTCAGAAAGTTCGGTTCCAGTTTCTTGCACAGGTGTCTCCCGAGGAGTTTCATTGTATTCTTTTAAAGAAATACTTCTACCTGCTCCGCCTTCCTGAATGAACTCATCTTCCAGGAAGTGTGCTTGTAAAGCAACAATGATCCTTCGATCTTCGGGCATGTAGAATAGATATCCCATTGTCCCAGACGGGAATCCAATGAAACGTCCCTTCGCAGACCTAGCTTCCAACTTTTCCACCTTAGTCTTCTTGACATAGGCGGGACATCCCCAAATCCTAATATGATTAAGACTTGGTTTCCTTCCCTCCCACATCTCATGTGGAGTTTTAGGAACGGATTTAGAAGGACACTTGTTTAAGATATAAGCGGCAGTCAGGAGTGCATATCCCCACAGGTAAATTGGTAAGTCAGTATAGCCCAGCATGGAACGGACCATGTTTAACAAGGTCCGGTTCCTTCTTTCTGACACACCATTTAACTGAGGAGTACCTGGAGGTGTTAGTTGTGAAACTATTCCATGTTCCTTAAGGAACTCGTCAAACTCCGTACTCATATACTCACCACCTCGGTCCGACCGAAGTGTTTTGATATGATTACCAGTTTGTTTCTCGAATAGGGCCTTGAATTCCTGGAATTTCTCAAAGGCCTCGGATTTATGTTTCATTAAGTATACATAACCATACCTGGTATGATCATCTGTAAACGTAATGAAATATTGATATCCATCACGTGCTGCTTCCAAAGCACCACATACGTCGGTATGGATTAATCCCGATTTATCGGCTCTTTCAAATGTCCTTGTGAAGGGGACTTAGTCATTTTGCACTTCAGGCAAGATACACAAGTCGGATAGGGATCCGATACGAATGGACCCATAATTCCATCTTTTCCATCTTGTAACCCTTGGTCTGTCCAACATGAACAATTCTAAGATTACATTTCAAAACTTGACTGGTTTCATCCCTCCCACGTTTTCTAGTCATAGTATTCACAACTACTTTGTTGCTGAGATTTAGATGATACAATCCATTCAACAATGTAGCAGTACCCACTAGTTTATCTCTAAAATAAATTTTGCAGGAACCATCACCAATAAAAAATGAAAAGCCTTTTCGGTCCATGACCGGAATGGATACAATGTTTTTGAGCCCCTTGGGCAAAACAAGTACATCTTATAAAGTCAAAACAAAGCTGGATTCTAAACCCAAAAGAAGTGATCCTATGTCGGTCCCCTCGACACTATGTCCGCTTCCGACTGTGATCATAACTTCTCCAGCTCCAAGCTTCCTACTTTGTTCCAGATCCTGATTCACGGTACAAATATGAGAACTAGCACCAGAATCAAGTATCCAGGAAGTAGAAAATACGATGTGAGAACAATTTGTTTCCAAAACTAAAAGTTACAGACCAAGTGCCATGAAGAATCGGACAGTCTCTAGCCCAGTGGCCCAGCTCACCGCACTTGAGACAAGCATCCTTCTTGTTCTTGTTCTTCGGAACCATCGGGGCCTTGCCCTTACCCTTAAGGTCCTTAGCTTGCGGTCCAGTCCGCTTCTTGGTCTTTTTCTTCTTATTCTTAGACTTAGAAGTCCGTAAGAAATCACAAGAGAGACTCCTTCATCCGCGAGTCTTCATCCGAGGCGAGCGGTCACAAGTTTGTTCATTAGCCCAGCTAAATTACATGCAATCTCATTGCAGTTGAAGTTCATAACAAACTGTGAGAAGGAATCAGGGAGAGACTGTAGGATAAGGTCAGTTTGGAGAGAAGTATCCATTTTAAAATCAAGAGCCTCCAATCTCTCGATCATGGATATCATTTTGAGGACGTGTTCCCCCACTTTCTCACCTTCCTTCATCCTTGCACCGAACAGTTGCTTGGATATCTCATATCTAGCAGTTCTGCTGTGCTCACCATAAAGTTCGGTTAAGTGAGATAGAATCTGCCTAGCAGAAGTCATTTTCTCATGAGCTCTCTGAAGCTCATTAGACATAGAAGCCATCATGTATGCACGGACTTTTACGTCATCCTTAACCCACTTTTCGTGGTTTTCAATCTCTTCCTGATTGGCTCGGGTCCGCACAGGAGGCGCCGGAATGTCCGTCTCCAAGACGTATCCCAGTGCCTCTATACTGAGGACAATCATCATATTGCGGAGCCAATCCACAAAGTTAGGTCCCATTAAGGTGTTCTTTTCGAGTAGAATTGCGAGTGGATTCATTGTCATATTGAGATTTGTCTGCAATAAGTATAACAGATTAATTAGTGACTCATTCAATTATGTTCTGAGTGTAGAATTAAGGTATTTTCTATTCTTGTTACCCAGCTCCCACTATTTTTTTCGGAATAACACACTCCCATGTGAAATCCGGAAGTATCGTCGCTCTACTTCATAGTGGTGATCGAGTTCTTTATAAATCTTAATAGAGGGCAACCGAACAGGTTTCTAGTCTATTAATTTTCATAAAGTGGTGTCCAACACCAACCCATCTAATGGATGATTCGATCTTCTTTTTCCCCTTGTTCACTCCCCTCAACCTATAAGGTTTCTATAGTTCTTGAACAAGTTAAGTTTATACCATCGACGCAAATCAGTTTCACAATTGAATCTTATCCGGCAACCTATCAGGTTTCTAGGGATAAAATTTGCTCCAACCGAAGGCATCCAATGCGCTCCCGGTAATTTATCCGTCCTCCCCGAACGACTACCCCGATAACTCGGAAGCATAGCACATCCGGTTTGGATTTCAATTTCCCAAAAACTCGATGGAGGGAAGGAAAACCTTGAAACCTTATAAACTTAATAATTTATCGTGGGAGAATTTTCGCGATTAACGTTACACTTTGCACATTAATCATATTAGCGCATTTGTGGCATTCATACAATATGAAACAACCATTCACAACCTAGTTGCTACCAACATGTGGTTCATGGACCGTTCCTAGAAAACAAAAACTCCGTAATCTAATTACAAGTCTTCGTCTTGAATCTTCGTCTTCTCGAAATGGATCTTCCTCCGGTCTTCGTCATTACATATAAATTTTACATCGAAATTGCATCCTAGATACATACATTTCTAGTAAAATAAATAGGCTCAAAACGGCCTTTACAACCCAATCGAATAAAACGAACGATTCAAAACTAAGTCCACGAACCACATCCCCATTCAAAAGAATTCATCCAATAAATACTACATAAATGGAAAGCGTAGAGATACATTGATCCAATCAACAATACGAACCGATCCAATCGATTCACACAATAATATGATAACGTTTAAAATCATTCGGGCAACCATAAATATTCCAATTAATCAAATTTCCCTTATAAAATGAAGTACCATAAATCATTTTAATCATATTAAATCCAATTTAACATGCGGGAGATTAATTTTCAAGAATACACGAAAAAATCGAGCCGGGGCGAAAATGGCCTGCCATGGCCGAGTCACTGTCGGCAGCCTGCCGGCCGGACACGTCCCGTGCCGAATGGCACGGTCGGGTCGTGCCGGCAGTGACCTAGACCTACCTGCCAGACTCGGCCGTGTCGCCTGACACGGTCGAGTCACTTCCGGAAGCTGCCGGCCAGACACGGCCCGTGTCGCCTGACACGGTCGGGTCTGCCTGGCAGTGGCCTGGGGACTGCCGGACACGGCCCGTGTCACCAGACACGGCCGAGTCACCCTGGCATCTTCCTGCCCTTTGTTCGAAAAATCGTCCGACGACGATTCGGAGCTCGATTTTCGACCGGATATCCAATATCTATATTTTTCAACATTCATATCTTCAATATAAATCATATTTCCCAGAAATAAAGATTTATATTTAGACATAAACTTACGAAAAATATAACTACAACGAACGTAAAAATATATACTACGATTATGACTAAAATGATTCCAAATCATTCACCATCTAATCGAGCATTCCAAATGCCAATATCGTATATACGATCGCAAGACCTACGCTCCGATACCACTGTTGGGATTCGGTGCCTAAAACGAAGGCCCAGCGGAAGCGGTAAAACGAAAATTAATTCGATCCGAATCCCTACGAGGATCGATCGAGCTACGTATATACGAATATCAAAACGAATAACAAGAGATATAGAAACTTACCCTTGTAGTCCGTTGATTAGATGAAAACCTTCTCTTGAGCTATTCCCCAAGCTTTAGTTTGATCTCTACGAGTCCAATCCGCTCCAAGCTCTTGAACGATCCAACGCCGAAAGTACCGCGTCTCTACTTGCCACGCGCCGGAAAAACGATCGGAACAACAACACTCGATTAACCTCTAAGGTTACGGCTAGAATCAAGTGATGAAGCTATTATTATTACGCTCTAAGTGTAAAATATATCTCTCTCAATATATCTTGAATTTTCTCCAAGAAAACTCAAGAACAAAAATGAAGAAGATGATGAAGACTTGAGAAGATGATTTTTCTCTCTCTCTTTCTCACTACTCACGGTTGGAAGCCTTTTCAAACAAGTGAAGAGAGTCTTCCTTTTATGCTCCATAAAATCCTCCCAAATCAAGACTAAATAATTAAAATGAATTAATTAAAAGATCTTGTTCCCTTGATACTTCAAGTCTTCCACCAATTAAGGTGGAGACTATGACCAAAGGAAAGAGGAGGGAAAATGGGATGGCCATCTAGAAGGAGCCGGAACGAGTTCGCTTCGTTTCGGACTCCCGTGAGTCCAAACAGATAAACTCATATTCCGTTCCGATGTATTTGTGTCGTTTAATTAATCCAATTAATTAAACATATCAAATACAAAATAACATAATTAATTTCTCCAAGAAATAATTATATTCATGAATTAAATTAATCACCCAGTGATATATTTAATTCATTAGGCCGTAAATCAATTTATCCAATAAATCGATTTAAACATCCAATGTTACAATAATTAGATATCCAATATCTAATATTCATAATGAGAGAATTAGCTTTATTCATTCCGTCGTCAATCCTATTGCGTGACTCGGTAGGTCCGTCTCAGTCAGCAATGGGAGGAACCAAAGAGTAGTAGCACCTAGCTAGCACAGCGGCCTGCTGTAACCGAGAACGAATGATTGGGATCATTCAAGAACCATTCTGTCGTGAATACCAGTATACGTATAAACCCTTCTTTCAAATGTCCCGATCAAGTTATAAGGTCACGATCAGTCAAACCCTATCTGTACTTGACGCTATGCATGCGTTAATGCAAATCGAGATCATCGAGCTCTCGTGTATCTAATACAACTAGCTCCAATGCTTTGGCCAACGACTTATGATCTCATCTGCCAATAACCGCATAGACATATAACCCGCTCACTAACGGGAGAAAGAATTCCATCTTGGTATTCAGTAGGACCTGCTACTTGCCCATCAAGATGCACGTCGAGGTTGACCCCCGCCTTCCGGTTTACAGGGTCGAACTACTCTAATGAAAAACTTGACGACACAAGCACAACCCGACTAAATCATCAATTATAAGGTTCACTAATACCTATAACAACCTTTCGATTCCGTCATTGGTCGTCCCGAGTGAAATCCGTGTGACGAATCGAGGGTGAGTCGGTTCGAGTATACTACTCCAATTAGCATACCTATACCGTGTGCTCCCACTAACCATTAGTGTTCGACAGGCACTCTCCATGTCAAAGAACACGTCATACAAGTCTTCACATAAACTTAACGCCCAGTCAAGTTTCATCGACTTGCGAACGATTAAGTATTTGAGCTATAACCTTTCCAGTGCCGACCCCCTTATCCAATAAGGAGTGGAACGTTTTGCTCTCAAATACACGGACTAGTTTCTATATGTTTATTTACGAGTTAGGAATGCCAGTAACTACCAGTAAATAAAGAAACATTCATTTGCCTTATATAAATGGTTTACATAATTACAAGTACAATGCCCTCACTCAACAACCTCTGAGTGGCATTCGAGGACATACTCCTAACAATAACTTGCCTCGATACTGATACAATGATGAGGAAGTTGTTACCAAATCCATTCCCGTCATCTACAAGTTCCTCGGTCCCGACCAAAGCAATTCACGAACATCCTCGATCACGACCGCATCATACGGTTATGAACACCGATCAATAAACTTGACCTATTACAATAATCGATTAAACAACAATCCGATAATAATCAACAACCGCTAAAACCAATTCACAAACCCAACGGCTCAACAATATCTTAGTTAACCACAAGTCTGATCAAACCAACTTAAACGATCACGAATTCATAACCGAAACAGAATATATTACCCTGCCTGTTGACTTAGCGCATGTTAATCTCTTACCGTAGCATGCGCTAAGTTGTTCCCGATAGCCAGTAGGCTTAGCGTGCGCTAATGACGTGCAGTTACATGCATTTCGGATACCGATCAACATATGGCGATTATCAAAAACTCTAAGTGATTCTGAACCATGTTCATCGCTATCAAACAACGAAATCCAATATCCTTTAACATATAGGTAATCATCCGACTCTTAATTCAAGTCATATATTCCTATTTCATCTTCCTTAATATCAACAACCTAAACACCAAGAACTCATAATCATGCCCTGTTCACCATCATATGAAGAAACCAACAACAACAACATCAAAGATCCGAATTGAAGGAAGACATTAGCCAACATATCTTTTTGAAGATAAACAACACATTTGAAACCATCCAATTCATATCAATATCTTCATATCAACAATAACATCATCATAATCCGGTAATCCAACTCATAATCATACTTATCAACTTGTTTATATGATAATCATCAGTTCAAGAACATCATATACAATCCAAAACGAAATCTCAAAGTGAAGAGTAATTACCTTTTTGAAGGAATGGATTGATTCCCAAGGTTGAATCCATTTCCAAGAATCACCAATGATTTCAAGCTTCAAATGTTGCTATGGATGATTAACTCCACCTTAATCCAGTGTTTAGAACCTCAAAGGTTGATCCAGGGGTCGGATCGTATGAGCTTTCCAGCCTGTTTTGTGTTCGACTCGGACGATCGTGTATAGGGATTGGTAGGGGCTTCGGCTAAGCCAATAAGCTGTCCAACTTGCCCTCCTCGAACAATCTCCAGAGCTGTTTGAGGAGGTCGCGGCATTGGTTGGTGCTGTGGCCGGGACTTTTATGGTAGGCACAATATTGATTGTTGTCCAGGTGACCGTGGTGTAACACCCGCAATCCACTCAGGGATATTACACGCCGTAGACCCTCTCCTCGAGGATCTACCAGGCTGGTAACTAAAATCAAACATCTAAACATCGCCTTTAAGGCTAAAATGACTCGGTAGACCGATTTGGTCTTTCAATAATAACATACAACTCAATTCCAAACACATACCCACACAGGGGTCAAAATACAACAAACTTCCGTACAACGGGGAAAAGATACTGCAGCGGAAAAGAAAATACAACTAGACCAATACGACATCAACGGATCCTCGTGTGATTAGTATCGTTCATCTTTCATCATCCTTCGTGTCAACCCTGTGCTATGCTCCAAAACCTGAATGCAAAAATAGACATCCACCCCCCGAATACTCGAGGGTTAGCAAAACTCCACTGTTTTGCTAGTGCGAACACTGAGGCAAATACGAGCCATACAATTCACATTTCACGAATAACAATAACCGTGAATCCTTAAAAATCCAAACGTGGACGAAAAGTACTTCCCGAGGCAAGAGTTTGGTAAAACATTCTAAAACCGAAAGGTCACAAATCAAGGGAAAACTATTTATAAAACAGTTTGAATTGCCATCGAGAGTTTTAATAGGAAACAATTTAGGATTACGAATCCTTCGCTTTCAAAATCAACAGTCATGACCCGAAAGGTTTTGTTTTTGCAAATAAAACCAACCATAATACACAAGGTTAAAAATCCACGTCATGCGTCCTCGACGGACATAAAATACACACGCACCCGTGAAGTTTCACTCGTGAATCCAGGTCGAAGCTAATGGAATTCCCTCCGTGGCCCCGTCGAACCCTACCAAGGTGAGCAAACACATTCACAAAACATAAGCAACCGCACTCGTGAATCCAGGTCGAAGCCAATGGAATTCCCTCCGTGATCCCATCGGACCCTCCCGAGGTGAGCGAAAAACAATCACAAAATATACACACGTAGCGGTGAAGTTTCACTCGTGAACCCAGGTCGAAGCCATTGGAATTCCCTCCGTGGTCCCGTCGAACCCTCCCGAGGTGAGCAAACACATTCACAAAACACAGTACTCACATCGCCTAGGACCGGGTCGAAGCCACAAATCCCACTCCGTGATCCCGTCGGACCCACCCGAGCTGGCTAGCGAAATACTCAAGCACCACACATTGCCTAAGACAGGGACGAAGCCACGAATCCCACTCCGTGATCCCGTCGGACCCACCCGAGCTGGCTAGCGAATCAATCATGCACAAATAACATATCACACTAAGGATATCCAAACAATTCACCCAGAGGCATCAACCACTTAGCAAAACACCACGTCAAACCATAATGCACCGAAATGAAACAATATACATCCACACGCAACACCAAGTGAACAAACACACCAAACATATCCACGGGAGTCACATACTCGTTCATGAAACACACCAATCACAAAACACACGCGGTTTTGAAAGAGGGCCTTTAACAAGGCTAACCACATATTTTGAAAACTCGATTCAAGACAAACAAACAAACACACCATGACGATCACCAATTATCATATCCACAAAACAAGAATAGTATGGACAAGGTACTTGCCTCGAATAAGAACAACGCGAAGAATCGACCGAAGTAGGTTGACACGAACCGACTACGAACCCGCCGACTCCACCAATCGCCAACTCGCGTTCATAAACTACGAAGGACAATAACAATAATGAAATGAATTCCCTAACACGACTTAAAGCCGTTGAATTCAAAGAACGAATGACTAAAGTTCAAGCGTTTCCCCCAAAACGGCCAAGAACACGATTCGTTAAACCCAAAACCAGCGAATTCCAAGTTGAAATATGGATATACAATCCATAGAATATGTTTAAAAACATCATTTAACCACAATCGATCCATCAAAAAGCGGATGAAAAAGCGAGATCGAGAACAAATCCCCAAAAGTCAATTTGAAAGAAATCAAGAAATATACTTCGATTCGACGAAGAACAATGGATTAAATGATGTTAAACATAAGAATACTACCAAGATTAATCATACCCATCATGAATTAATCAATAATACGGAACGAATCGGACAAAAATGCAAAAACCCCAAAATTCAAGAAACTAGGGTTCTAAGAAAGATTGCCTTGATTCGCTGGATCAAAGGACGATATAAGATGATTGATTGATGTTATGAACTCAAGAACTTCGTGGATTTGTTTTTAAATAACATGGCTCTATGATAAGAACACCCTCAGCCGCGGAAGAGAAGGAGAAGAAGGAGAAAAATGGCCAAAAACCCGTCTGCGGGGGCCATAAATAGAGTGCACAGTGTCCGCGGCCCAGCGGAGTGTGCCGCGGCACGAGTCCAAAAATGGCTCCCGGTGGTCGGCGGTGTGCGCGGCCGGCCGGCGTGTGCGCGGCACCGGTACGGATCGGTTTGGCCGAAAAATGCCACGAGTGTGCGCGGCCTGCCGGCATGTGCCGCGGCCGCAGTGCGGCTGCTCGGCGAAGGCTGCCGAGCACTCTGGCCGTAACTCGGCGGTCGGCACAGGCCCCGGTGCCCGGCGAAGGCTGCCGAGCACTACGGCCGTAACTCGGCCGGTCTTGCTGAGCCCCGGTGCCGGCCATGACTCGGCCGGGGCCAACTCCGACGACCCGAACGACCCCGAAACCCGAACCTGAATACAAATCGATGATACGGTTACGACGTACTCGCAAAGACGAATCTAAGAGCTAAGAGAACACACAATTCCGACCACCCGAAGGCTCGGAATTCGACAACGGAAGTAATTACCCAAAACTTTGTGAAATTACGAAAATGGCCCAAAACGTCCGAAAATCACGATACGCGATCGAAACACCAAACCAAAGCTCGCAACATGAATAATAACATTAAATGAACTTACGAGAAACTCGAAACAACAGTTTCGGACGAGATTCGCAAGAATCGAACTCAAGTGCGGAAAAGTCGCTAAAAAGCTCGAAACTCAACAAAACGATACCGAAACGAACTCCGATGACAAAAAGTGCAGAATTAATCATTCTCGAAATGACGAAACGGTCATGAGAGAGTCGTCAAAATGGACTCCGGCCGAAAAAAGAAATTTACCGAAAATCAAAAATTGCGGATATTACATTCTACCCTCCTTAAAAGAAGTTTTGTCCCGAAACTTAAAACAAGTAGGGAGAAGCAATATCCTGCCAGGAAAACTCAACGAGATACGCAAGGAAACGCGTAACTTACACCCATCGGCGAAACGTTACAAGCAACGCAAAGGAATATACGGCGTGAAAACTTGTTCCACGACGATCAACACAACGTCGCCGTTAGGGATATAATAAAACCAACAAGTGATAAGCGTCATCAAATGGATAATACAATCAAGTCAATTATCCGAACAATCACAAAACACAACGAACGAAAATCAATACGATTGACCAACTCAACGGTACATCAATCAAAACGCGAGCCAATCGCTGAACAAATACGGAATTCCACCGCCCAAGGGTTGGAAGATCGAAAACGAGACTAATTTACCGAACTTAAGGGAATTGGGAAGGAGCCTGAATGCTCAACAATCACAAAATGAGGACAAAAACCGAACAACCAAACGACCGAGACAACAAAAATCGAACAATCATGTCCGAAACACGAAGGATAAAAAAAATTCAAACAACAACTCCCAGGATGATCTGGTGAGAACTACAAGACATGCATTCCCATAAGATCCACCGGAAAGGGAATAGCGATTGAAAAGTCACAACGACAAACGAGTTATCCCGAAATAATACCACCCTCGTTCGATCAATAAAAGCAAGGGATAGGGAAAGTTCATAAAATGTCAACGAACATAAACGAGTCGACAGAGTCGAAAATACAGAAATTCAAAATTCGATCTATGTCGAATAGAAGAGTTAATAGAACCAAATGATGTCACATCCGAACAAGGTTCACAAGAATCGAACTGAACTCGAAAAAGTCACAACAATAACTAGATCGACCCACAACAAGATCACAGTTCGTTCGGACGATGAAACCGAAATACAGAATAAGTTCATAAGGTATCAACGAACACAAGCGAGTCGATAGAATGGAGAAAGAGAAAATACCGAGGTCAAAATAGTACAAGTATTACCTCCGACCTTGTCCACGAAATTCACAAAAACGGGAGCAAGGTAATAAGACATAAAACAACCGACACATAATGGAATAATCACCGATGCACACGGTCGTACCAAACAAGCTCTAACAGTTCGCACACGAGCGATAACTCAGAAATCACTACGGGGCGACAATATTCAACACCAACATCCCGCCTCTCACAGGGGGCTAACACAACAAATGTGTGGAAAACGACTCAACGCTCACACCACCAATTCGATCATACTCAGGAGCAAACATCAAAATGACAACGCGAACATCACACATACATACCCATCCCTCAAACGGGAATGGATAGGTTTTAAAAACGAAAACCTCATTTTGAAAATAATTTAGAAGAACGCCGGTTGATCTTGAGTATCACCTTTCAAAAAGTACAAACGTGAAACATTGTTATCGAGACTTTAGAGAACCATTTCGCATTTGATAAAAATGAGGACACTTTCTCTTAGTGGAAACTTTCAGAATATTCGACCCTCGGGTCTAAATAAAAGTGTTTCTAAAACATTGAAAATATCTCAAAGCATTTTGGTCCTCGAGGTAGAAGAATTTTGAAACATGTTGTGGCACCTTGTATGTACCACGAGAAAATAATTCATTTTAAAAGTACGTCTCGAAATTTATTTTTCTAAGATACTCAAGGTTTTTAAAGATAATTCAATGGGCTAGAATGCCCAAAAATTTCGGGTAATTATACGGAATATTATAGCACCGTGGGTCCCGTGCCGGAACCCACTAGGCTAAAAACCAATTACAAAAATGCCCAAAAAGGCCGATGACGGTAGTACTTATCAAAACTCACAAAATCATTTGAAAACACCCAACTACCGTCAAAACGGTCAAGGCCAAAAACTTGGTTAAAGAAATCGGTTTTCGAAATAAAACTTAGTCGGTAAAATACCGAAAGCCATTACAAAAGAACTCACGCAGCGGATAAAAAAATAAAGTCAAACATGCACAATCCAGCAATGCTACTTCTCATATGAACGAAATATGAGGGTCAAATAACCACATATCAAGAAATAAAAATCCATAAGAGGATTCCATCGATTAACAAATAATCATACAAATAGCTCGTGTCACACGAGGCACAACACAAAGAAGGGAGACTTACAGTCACAGGTCGCACGAAGATGATGATCGCCCCACGATACTAATCACGACCAACAAACTCAGAAGACGCGTCGCGACACGACTCAATCAGACAAAATCCGACGAGACAAAACTCAATAGACACCACTGACCCGACAGCCTAGGTTTCCACAAACTAAGCTCTGATACCATTTATGTAACACCCCCAATCCACTCAAGGATATTACACGCCGTAGACCCTCTCCTCGAGGATCTACCAGGCTGGTAACTAAAATCAAACATCTAAACATCGCCTTTAAGGCTAAAATGACTCGGTAGACCGATTTGGTCTTTCAATAATAACATACAACTCAATTCCAAACACATACCCACACAGGGGTCAAAATACAATAAACTCCCGTACAACGGGGAAAAGATACTGCAGCGGAAAAGAAAATACAACTAGACCAGTACTGTAATATCCGCAATTTCGATTTTCTGATAATTTTCATTTTTGGCGGAAGTCCGTTTTGACGACTCGCTCATGACCGTATCGTCATTCTGGGAATGATTAATTCTGCACTTTTTGTCATCCGAGTTCGTTTCGGTATCGTTTTGTTGAGATCCGTATTCTCAAGCGGCTTTTCCGCACTTGAGTTCGATTCTTGCGAATCTCGTCCAAAACTGTTGTTTCGAGTTTCTCGTAAGTTCAGTTAATGTTATTATTTATGTTGCGAGCTTTGGCTTAGTGTTTCGATCGCGTATCGTGTATTTCGGACGTTTTGGGCCATTTTCGTAATTTCCCAAAGTTTGGGGTAATTACTTTCGGTAGTCGAATTTCGAGCCTTCGGGTGGTCGGAATCGTGTGTTCTCTTAACGCTTGGATGCGTATTTGCGAGTACGTCGTAACCATATCTTCGATTCGTATTCAGGTTCGGGTTTCGGTCGTCGGCCGTCGGAGTAGCCACTACGGCCGGCCTGGCTGGCCGAGTTACGGCCGTAAGGTGCGATTCTGGCCGTACGTGCTCGGCGAGCATGGCTTGACGAATGCGATTACGGCCGTAAGGGCCGAGAGATTCTGACGGTGCGGGTGCGAGCGGCTTCCCGACGAATGCCGATTCTGGCCGTAAGGACTGCCGTACGGCCGTAAGTGCCGAGTTACGGCCGTAAGTCCTTGTCGATTCGGCCGTAAGCGATCGGATGGGGTTGGGCGGGTTTTGACGAATGCGGTTACGGCCGTAAGTCCCGCCGTTACGGCCGTAACGATCGGCCATATATAGTGTGGCCTGCCAAACCCTCATTTTTCATCATTTCTTCACCAAGGTGGCGGCACGGAAAAATCGGAAATGGAGTTTTTGGTCGATTCCACTCGATTTCTAAGCGTTTTTGAGGATCCCTATCGATTATATCAACATCAAATCATTGTTCTTCATCGGATCGAAGTGGTTGGATCTTCAAGAGGTAATTTCTTCAATATCTTGGATTTCGATTTTGTGTTGAGTTATGATGTTTTGGACGTTATAATCATGTTATATGAAGGGATATGTATATGATTATGAGTTTGTATAAAGATTCAATAGATTATTGAAGGATTATTCAAGAACACTTTGAATATTGAATTGGGATTGGGGGTTTTCGATTAATTGTTGTTGTAATCATGAATTTGGATATTCATTTTGGATTATTGACCATTTGGAAGATGTTTTGTTGGATTGAAACACTTTTTGGGTTTTGATGTGGGTATAATCAAGGTTGGGTTGTTAACAATCGAAGTTTGGCCACATAGTGTTCGATATAATGCCTCAATGGACTTGGTCTAGTCATATCGGCGTGTTGAGTTTGTTATATTCGTTTTTTATACGTATGTTGAACGGATTGTTGGTAATTGTGTTGTTCAAGGTTGTTCGAGCGACCGACATCGCATTTAGGACATTTGTTCGTGGAAGGATAATTGTCATCGGTATTGTGTAAGTTAATTCTTACTCGGTTAAAAGGATATTCATTCCTTTTGTTGTTGATATTTCATAATCATAACTCATTCATCATTATATTAATCATATTGAGACTTGTAATTGTCGAATAATCACTTCATTAACGAGGAACGGCGGTTCCAATCATTTCATTGAAACTATCAATCACTTCATTATCATTTCATCTCGGTGAGTCATTCTTGACTTTGTCAGATTATTATTATTCATTGATATTCATTATGGTCATTCTCGTTCATATGACCTTCCGGGATCATATTGCGTGGCCGGGTGCGGATGTGTGGAATTTTTAGTCGGGCACGTTATGGCCATGTATTGGGAGTGATACATTGGGTGTGCACACGGTAGCAGTTACCCCGTGAGACTAATTAGGTACAAGGACGGGTGTGTCCGGTCATTCGTCTTGTACACTTGCACAGAACACTACGGGCGTACTATGATACCCCTCTTGGCGTAATTCATAACTAAGGATATTTCATAACTTCGGTTAAATCATGATTGTGTATTTTTCAACCCTTGAGGATTGTTGTTACGTAATCGACCCGGCCGGGATTCTGCTGTGTCATGGCAAGGCAAAAGCACGGGAATAGCATGTTGACGTCGAGGAGTCCCAGTGATACTAGTAGGGGGCCCCGATCTTTCGATTATCCATGTTGTTGTCCTTTAATTTCCACCGCATACTTTCATTTGGATACTCCGTTTCATTCGGTCTTGTGTATTTTATCTTCATATAAAATATACTAGTATTCGGTATTGTCTGGTGTGTTGTACTTAAACTCCTCATCGGAGTATTTGGTAATATAATGTGGTTCGGTACTACAATTATATTATTTAATTCATCATTTTCATTCGCACAGTGGGTCCCGGTCGGGGATTCACGGCACCTTGTAATATCCGCCTAGTTTGGGGTGTTACAGAGTTGGTATCGGAGCGTGGTTTTGAATACTACCTTCCGAGTCATGTCTCACTTGAAATCATCGTCATCAGACTAGTATCATTGGACTTTCGCGTCACGTGTGACCTATGCAAATGCCGAGCCAATCGGGCCAAAGAACTGTAAGATTTCTAACGCCATGGTATAATTTCTGGCAATAGTCATTCATTCATCATTCATCAATTAACAATCCTCAAACATCATCATTCATTGTGATCGGGACGATCATGTTAACTCATTAATCACTTAATTCATTTCATTACTCAGTTAATGATCAGGACGATCATGTTAACTCATTAATCACTTAATTCATTTCATTACTCAGTTAATGATCAGGACGATCATGTTAACACATTAATCACTTAATTCATTTCATTACTCAGTTAATGATCAGGACGATCATGTTAATTCATTAATTACTCAATTCATTTCATTACTCAGTTGTCGATCTGGATGATCATATTATTAATCTTGTTAAGTTATTCAAGATAATCATTTCAAGAATTTCATCAGATAATCATGTCACTTCAGTAAATCATTCATATAATCACTAAGTTAGAGCATGTATACTCATTTTCATCATCTCATGACATAATCATAACGTGATAATCATGCGGGGAAATATAATCATTATGCGACCTTCCTACTTCAGTATGGGGATGCACGGGGAGAGGCCGCGGTGCAGGCCGAAACCTGAGAAATAATCACTCGCTGTCGGGAAATCGTGCCCAGGACTCGGCTCGATCAGAAGATGTTCGGGTTGATCCACTCACTTTTATGCAGGCCATGATGACCCATGTGCAATTGCTCAATCATCATTGCGCCACTCTGGCCGGATTAATCGAGGAAACTCTCCCTTATGAGCCAGCTGCTAAGGAAAGTGCTGAACAACAACCTTCATCTGTCAGTAAGAAATCAACGAAGCGTAATCAATCCGAAGGCGGTCAGTCGACCTTCAAGAAGCCTCGTGTGAGTCCTATCGTTTCTGAGCGACCTCCTATGGTGCATAATCGTGCGGGATCTCAGTCCCGAGCGGCCAGTTCGGCCATCACCTGTTACAATTGTGGAACGCTGGGTCATTACAGCACTAAGTGTCTGAAACCATCTATCACGTGCTATAATTGTGGGAATTTTGGGCATAAGGCCCGTTTTTTCCGAAAGGACTCCAAGTCGGCTCCGGCGGCATCTCAGGCCCCGAAGCAAACAGCGACTCAGAATCAAACTGCTCTGTCAACATCGTTTAGGACAATGGAAGCAAATAAAGTCGGAGCTCACATTTATCAGACGGGAGCGTCCGGTTCGGGGGCCGGCAAGTCCCGGATTCATGTAATGAGGAGGATCGACGATCTGGTGGCCCGAATGATCTCAGGTATACTCGTAATTTTATTTCAACCTGTGTGTACCTTTTGATACTGGTACACCGCATTCATTCATTTTCGAATCATGTTTGAATAGACTTATTTTGGAATAGTCCTATTGCGTGTGGACCTCATATCATCGGTCTACCTGGCGATGGAAGAATTTTCGGAAATCATACCGAAGTAAGCTTAGTGACCGCGATTGGTTGGTGGACCTAATCGTGGTGAATTTATCTTAGGACGATGTAATTCTCGGTATTAGTTTGTTGGATCGTCTTGATACTATCCTCAGTGTTTGTAAGCGTTTGGTCGCTATCTTTCCATCGTTGGTTGTCGAATGTGTGGTTCAGGGAAGTAATCCCCGTTGTTCCAGAAGAATTATTATTATGACGAAAGCAGAGAAATTCCGCAATCGAATTGTGCAATCATTCATTGTATCATTTTCATCGATTGGCCTTTCTAAGGCAATCGAGTTATTCAATCATTCATTGCATCATTTTCATCGATTGGCCTTTCTAAGGCAATCAAGTTATTCAATCATTCATTGCATCATTTTCATCGATTGGCCTTTCTATGGCAATCGAGCTATTCAATCATTCATTGTATCATTTTCATCGATTGGCCTCTCTAAGGCAATCGAGCTATTCAATCATTCAGTGTATTATTTTCATCGATTGGCCTTTCTAAGGCAATCGAGTTATTCAATCATTCATTGTATCATTTTCATCGATTGGCCTTTCTAAGGCAATCGAGTTATTCAAACATTCAGGTATCATTTTCATCGATTGGCCTTTCTAATTCAATCGAGTTGTTCAATCATTATTGGTATCACTTTTTATCGATTGACCATTCTAGAGCAATCGAAATGTTCAATCATTCGTGGTATCATTGTCATCGATTGACGATGTATTTCCAGACGAGTTATCTGGTTGCCTTCACATAGAGTAGTGGAATTCAGGAGTGAGTTGGAGCCGGTACGTCCCCGTTATCGAAGGCACCGTATCGGATGGCCCCACTGTAATGCAGGAGTTGAAGATTCAACTTGAGGAATAGTTCGAGAAAGGTTATCTCCGACCGAGTGCTTCCCCGTGAGGAGCACCAGTGTGATCTGTCAAGGAGAAGGATGGCTCGTCTCGTGTGTGTATTAATTATCAGGAGTTGAACAGGGTGATGATCAAGATTAGTATCCTCTACCCCTTATTGATGATCTCTTAGATCAACTTCAGGGAGCTTCAATATTTTCCTAGGTCGACTGAAGATCTGGATATCATCAGCTGCGAATTCAAGAGTCGGGTATCGCAAGGACGGCATTTCGTACACGCTATGGTCATTATGAGTTCGTAGTTATACCGTTCGGGCAAACTAATGCACCTGCGGTATTCATGGAGTTAATGAATCGGGTTTGCATCGACTTTTTGGATCAGTTTGTTGTTGTCTTCATCGATGACATTTTGATTTATTCTCGTGATCGAGAGGAACTCGAGGTACGTCTTTATCAGGTTCTCGACGTGTTAAGACGTGAGCAAATTTATGGAAAGTTTTCGTAATGTGAGTTATGGATGTCCGAAGTGACTTTTATCGGGCATGTAATTTCATCTGCCAGAGTTCTTGTCGACCCTCAGAAGATGGAGGCTATCCGAGATTGGCAACCTCCGAAAGATGTTAAGGAAATCCGAGGTTTCCTCGGATTAGCTGATTAATTATCCAACCCATGACCTGGAGCTAGCAGTCGTGGTTTTCGCGTTGGAAATTTGGCGTCGTTATCTTTATGGCGTCACCTGTCAGATCTTCACTGATCACAAGAGTTGAAGTATATATATTTACTCAGAAGGAGTTAAATATGCGACAAAGACGGTGGTTGGAACTAATCAAAGATTTTGATATCGAGATCCTTTACCACCCAGGCAAGGCGAACATTGTCGCCTACTCCTGGAGTCATAAGTCCGTTCAGGAGCAGATGCTTGCTCGTTTATCAGTTCAGAAGGAGCTTCAGCAGGAATTCCTTAGACCCGAGATCGAGGTCTGGCATCAGCGACTGGCGGGTATGCTGAAACCGCTCCCTATTCCAGAATGGAAGTGGGAAGACATTTCTATGGATTTCATCACGAGAGTGCCGACGAGTCGTCGGGGCATGAATACGATCTGGGTGATTGTGGACCGCTTAACTAAGTCAGCTCATTTCCTTGAGATTAAGGATACGTGGGGTCCCGAGAGACTTGCCCAGCTGTTCATCAAAGAGATAGTGAGATTGCACGGTACTCCTAAGAGTATCGTTTCTGATCGTGACGGGTGATTCGTGTCTCATTTTGGAAATCAGTTCATCGTGCTATGGGAACTCAGCTTAATCTCATTACCGTTTTTCATCACTCAGTCAATATCATTCATCACTCATTCAATATCATTCACACTCAGTTAATTCATTCATCACTCAGTCAATATCATTCATCACTCAGTTAGTTCATTCATCACTCAATTAATTCATTCATCACTCAGTTAATTCATTCATCACTCGGTTAATTCATTCATCACCCAGTCAATATCATTGCTCAGTTAATTCATTCATCACTCAGTTAATTCCTTCATCACTTAGTCAATCTCATTGTTCAGATTAATTCATTAATCACTCAGTCAATCTCTTTGTTCAGTCAATTCATTCATCACTCAGTCAATCTCATTGCTCAGTTAATTCATTCATCACTCAGTCAATCTCGTCGCTCAGTTAATTCATTATCACTCAGTCAATCTCATTGTTCAGTTAATTCATTAATCATCGAGTCCATCCCACGGTTCAGTTGTTGATCTTGTGAATCAAATTTTCAACCTTGTTAACTTGTTTAAGGTAATCATTTCAGGAATTTCATCAGATAGTCTTGTCACCTCACTTAATCTTTCATGCGATCTTATCATATTCCGGCGTCATGTCGACGATCATTTCATTGCATTATTAATGCATTCATTGTGTTAGAGCGTGTATGCTCATTGTTATCATTTCGTCTCGTAATCATAATGCGATCTTCATACGGGATCTGTAATTATCATGTGACTTTCCTGCCTGTATGGAAAGAGTTGTCAGAGGGACATCGGACTCTGACGTCCAAGAGATCGTTTTCTAGTCGTCTTCGTGCTGGGAGAGCATCTTCATCTCAGACGACGAGTTCGACTGTTGTTTGCTTTAACTGTGATACAATAGGACATTTATCACCGGTTTTGAGCAAATTAATTCTTGCTCGGTAATAGTATAATCATTCATTTCATCGTTGTTCATTCATTCGTATAATTCATTCATCATATATCAATCACGTTGAGACTTATAATTATCAAACTAATCATTCCCTTCATGGGGAACAATGGTTCCAATCATTTCATTTGAGCTATCACTCATTGCGTTATCATTTCACCCCGGTGCGTCATTCTTGATCCTTGTTGGATTTCGATTCATTATCATTCATTGTGATCATTCTTGTTTGTGTGTATCTCGTTGATTTTTCCTGGCGGTATATTGCTTCCCCCTGCTTGTTTTAAGTTTCGGGACGAAACTTCTTCTAACGGGGGTAGTATGTAATATCCGCAATTTCGATTTTCCGATAATTTTTATTTTTGGCGGAAGTCTGTTTTGACGACTCGCTCATAACCGTATCGTCATTATGGGAATGATTAATTCTGCAATTTTTGTCATCCGAGTTCGTTTCGGTATCGTTTTGTTGAGATCCGTATTCTTAAACGGCTTTTCCGCACTTGAGTTCGATTCTTGCGAATCTCGTCCAAAACTGTTGTTTCGAGTTTCTCGTAAGTTCATTTAATGTTATTATTTATGTTGCGAGCTTTGGCTTGGTGTTTCGATCGCGTATCGTGTATTTCGGACGTTTTGGGCCATTTTCGTAATTTCCCAAAGTTTGGGGTAATTACTTTCGGTAGTCTAATTTCGAGCCTTCGGGTGGTCGGAATCGTGTGTTCTCTTAATTCTTGGATGCGTCTTTGCGAGTACGTCGTAACCATATCTTCGATTCGTATTCAGGTTCGGGTTTCGGGGTCGTCGGGCCGTCGGAGTGGCCACGGCCGGAGCTGGGCCTGGCCTGGCCGAGTTACGGCCGTGGGTGCGAATGCGGCCGTACGTGCTCAGCGAGGCATGGCTTGACGAATGCGATTCACGGCCGTAAGGGCCGAGATTCTGGCCGTCTGGTGCAGGCGGCTTCGACGAATGCGATTCTGGCCGTAAGGACTGCGGAATGCAGTAGTAAGTGCGAGTTACGGCCGTAAGTCCTTGTCGATTCTGGCCGTAAGAGATCGAAATTTGGCGGGTTTTGTGAATGCGGTTACGGTCGTAAGTCCTGCCGATTCTGGCCGTAACGATCGGCCATATATAAGGTGTGGCCAAGCCAAACCCTCATTTTTCATCATTTCTTCACCAGATGCGGTGGCGGACGGAAAAATCGGAAATGGAGTTTTGGTCGATTCCACTCGATTTCTAAGCGTTTTTGAGGATCCCTATCGATTATATCAACATCAAATCATTGTTCTTCATCGGATCGAAGTGGTTGGATCTTCAAGAGGTAATTTCTTCAACATCTTGGATTTCGATTTTGTGTTGAGTTATGATGTTTTGGACGTTATAATCATGTTATATGAAGGGATATGTATATGATTATGAGTTTGTATAAAGATTGATAGATTATTGAAGGATTATTCAAGAACACTTTGAATATTGAATTGGGATTGGGGGTTTTCGATTAATTGTTGTTGTAATCATGAATTTGGATATTCATTTTGGATTATTGACCATTTGGAAGATGTTTTGTTGGATTTGTTGTGTCAAGATTTACAATCTCCGACCGGCGATCGCCTCGGAGATCGGGCGACCGAGTCACTGCCGAGCGGCCAGGCGACTGAGCCGGCGACCGGGCGGCCGAACCTTAACCCGCGGACAAGCTAAATCGGCCCGGCCGAAGGTCAGGCGAGTCCGGTGCGGCGATCGACATCAAATACGATCGTCTCTCGGTACTCGGCGGCCAAACTCTGGCGACCGTGAGGCGATCATCTCTCGGCACTTGCCGACCGGCCCTTGGTGACCGACCAATGCCGACCCTCGACAAGCGGCGATGGCGACCTCGATGACGGCTAGAGGCGACCGCCTCATGTCGATCGGCGCCGATGGCCATCCGGTCGGCAAAGGCCGAGCCTCAAGGCGGCACCACGTGCAAGATCCGAGACAAGATCCGCATATCTCGGATCATTGACCTGACAGGAGAATCTCTCCACCATCCGACAAGCCGCCGAAAGTTGTCGGTAGAGTGCATGTGTGATAAGTCCGCCGAAAAGGCCGTCGGTAGGGCCGCATGTGACGGTGACTGCGGGCGCGTCTTTGGCTCCTCATTGGACCGCCCGGTGGCGCGGCACCTACCTTGGACTTTATCCGACGGCCGGGTGATCGCCCCATTATAATATTGGCCGTGACGATCGCCCCATTATTATAATGGCGGAAGGCGATCGCCCGAGAGGACAAGACCCTTGCCACTATATATACAAGGCTCCACTGCACTTGGATTTTTACGGAACTTCCTTGGATTTCACGTCTGAGAATCAAAACACCCGGACACTTGGCTATCTCCAACTCTTGGCAGGCTATCATTCGGTCCTTCTTCTCGGCCTCTCTCATCCAGACGATCGGCGAGGGCGAAGAACACCGAGCTTCGATCAAGAGCCGGATTAACGAGTCTTTTACACTCATTGTATCTAGATTTCTCTCACTAATACTTGTATCCACGAATATTTGTATTAATAACATCTCGCGAGAGAATTCAAGCCGGGCCTAACAAACCCGGCAAATCTTGTATTATTTATCTTCTCTCGGAAGTGCTCCCGCAATTGTTGTTTGTTGTCCGTCTTCCAAAGTATTAATCTTCGGATAAATATTTTGGGCAACAACAATTGGCGCTAGAAGAAGGGCATCCAACCTCAAATTTTTATACTGCCGTCCGAAGAACACTCACTTGTTCTCGGGCGGATACTGAAGTGACACTCACCGCACTTCAAAGAAATCCTTGAAATCATGTCTTAGCCTCGCGTCGAAGAAAGCGGCGACGGCGGCGGACCCCCGTTCCGTCCCAGTCCGAGCCGCATCCGATGGTGGAAGGCAGCCGCCGTGGTCAGAGACGCTCGATACCATCCCTGGGCGGCGGCCCGAGCCTCTCGCTCGATCAGCTCCGAACCAAGGAACAGATCGACGAGGTCATGGCCGTCCTACAGGAGCGACGGAGTGCTCTCGACGCACCTCCTGCTATCACCCCCTCGGCCTCCCGCCGGAAGTCCAAGCGGAAGCTCAAGGCGTTACTGGACGAGCGATTTCCAGGAGGCTCTTGTCCGCAAGAAGAGGCACTCGGCAGCCGGGGCACCTGTGTCTTCGATCGCCTGGGCAGTGACCCGACACAGCGGCCAAGGCGATCCGGCCCAGCTACGAGACGACGGAGTTTGAGTCCGTCACCAAGAGCTCGGCTTACCCGGCTCCCAGAAGGCAGCCCAGCCGTCTGGCTCCCCCTCACCAAATTGCCGAGGTCGACAGCAGCGGAGTCCGGAGATCGGTACACGATCGCCTCGGCTCCCGCTCCCAAAGCCGATCAGCAAGCGACCGAGCTGCGGCGATGGCTGCGATGCAACGTCAGATCGACGACATGAAGGCGCTCCTGAAGTCCACGACAGGCTCCATGAAGACGATCGCCGAGCCAAGCGAGCCGCTCACGATCGACATCGAGCTCGCCCCGGTGCAGCACAAGATCGCTCCTCCTCAAACACCCGTGTACGAGGGGCAATCAGACCCCCAGACGCACCTGAGGAAGTTCAACATCTACATGACCGGGTGTGGGGCATTTGACGCGACCAGGTGTCGAATGTTCCCTCTGACGCTGGACGACCTCGCCCACCGGTGGTACACCTCATTGCCACCTCGGTCCATTGGCTCCTTTAACGAGCTGGCGCACGTCTTCACCGAATACTTCGCCACCAGAGTCGTCCGGCCTGAAGGTCCCCTTCGCATGATGCAAATCAAGCAGGGAGAAGAAGAGTCCGACTCGGACTACATCGACCGGGTAGACGGGATCATCCTCAACGGCGAGCCCGTAACCGATGAGACCGCCCTCTCTGCGGTCTAGGAGGATTCGGGGTTTTCGCCTATGTTCGGGCATCTCACGAAGACCCAACCTCGACTCTGCAGCTTTAGGGCTAGAGCCGCAGATTTCTGGCCGTGCAAAGGCTTCTTCTTAGCCTAGGAGTACCGCGATCGGCGCCGGCAGCGACCTCGATCTTCGGCCGGCGGCGACCTCGATCTTCGGCCCGATCGCTACTATCCATCGAGCCGGAGGACTCGCTCACCGCCTCTGATCCATCATGAGGACTAAGGCTCGCGATCGCCTCCACCGCACATCATAAAGCCATGGTCCTGGTAGTCGATGGAACCGGCTGCTTCGGCCATGCAAGGTCCCTTTCGGCCGAGATCGCCCGCTCTTCGTTTAAATACGAGACCGACGTAGTCTAAGGGCTCTCCAACATTAATCAGTGGACACAGTCGCCCGCCCTCAAGGTTCACCATCTAAAGATGATCTACCGGGACAAAACGACACATGCCACAACCCCCGTCTCAACGTACACCGTCGAGGTCGGCCATCTCCATGGCTGGCCGAGGTGGAAGCAGAGCTAACAAACTGCGGGCGTGGAGTTGATTCATCCGACGCTGCCCCGCGCAAGGACTCCTCTAGACCGAGACCGCACGCCCTTCGTTTAAATACGATGCGAGGCGCAGCCTAACAGAGGACCCTCATAATAAAGTGAGTCACGAGACACTCAATGTCTTCGCGCACCAAGACACGGTCATGGAGTCGGTCCATCGATTTCCGCGACTATGCACGATTCCTCAAACAAGTGAAACCATCAAGTTTCCGAGGGGGATCGGCCAATGTTGTTTTTGCAGGTACAAGACCGAAAGATAGCTAGCCAATCGACCATGATAGCCCAAGTCCAAATCCAAAGTCAGCTCAGCAAGATCGCCCGTCCTCATCTTACACGATCGCCAACAAGAACCACCTCGCCCCATGTCTTCAACATAGGAGCAAGCTGGGGGGCAATTGTTGTGTCAAGATTTACACTCTCCGACCGGCGATCGCCTCGGAGATCGGGCGGCCAGTCAGCTGCCGGCGGCCGAAGCTGCCGACCGGCGACCGGGCGGCCGAACCTTAACCCGGCGGACAAGCTAAATCGGCGGCCAGAAGGTCAGGACAGTCCGGTGCGAGCGATCGACATCAAATACGATCGTCTCTCGGTACTCGGCGGCCGACTCTGGCGACCGGGAGCGATCATCTCTCGGCACTTGCCGACCAGGCCTTGGTGACCGACCAATGCCGACCCTCGACAAGCGGCGATGGCGACCTCGATGACCGGCTAGAGGCAGCCGCCTCATGTCGATCGGCGCGATGGCCATCCGGTCGGCAAAGGCCGAGCCTCAAGGCGGCACGACGTGCAAGATCCGAGACAAGATCCGCATATCTCGGATCATTGACCTGACGTAGAATCTCTCCACCGGCCCGACAAGCGCGAAAGTTGTCGGTAGGGCCGCATGTGACGGTAAGTCCGCCGAAAGGCATCGGTAGGGCCGCATGTGACGATGACTCTAGGCGCGTCGGCTCCTCATTCGACCGCCCAGCTGGCGCCGGCACCTACCTTGGAATTTAGCCCGACAGCTCGGGTGACCGCCTTATTATAATATTGGCCGGCAGACGATCGCCCCATTATTATAATGGCCGGAAGGCGATCGCCCGCCAGAGGACAAGACCCGACTGCCACTATATATACAAGGCTCCCTGCACTGGGATTTTTCTGGAACTTCCTTCGGATTTCACGCAATACAGAAGCAAAACACCCAGCACTTGGCTATCTCCAACTCTTGGCAACAGCTATCATTCGGTCCTTCTTCTCCCGGCCTCTCTCATCCAGCAGACGATGGGCAGGGACGAAGAACACCGAGCTTCGCTCAAGAGCCGGATTAACAGAGTCTTTTTACACTCATTGTATCTAGATTTCTCTCATTAATACTTGTATCCACGAATATTTGTATTAATAACATCTCGCGAGAGCATTCAAGCCCGGGCCTAACAAACCCGGCAAATCTTGTATTATTTATCTTCTCTCGGAAGTGCTCCCGCAATTGTTGTTTGTTGTCCGTCTTCCAGCAGTATTAATCTTCGGATAAATATTTTGGGCAACAACAGGATTGAAATACTTTTTGGGTTTTGATGTGGGTATAATCAAGGTTGGGTTGTTAACAATCGAAGTTTGGCCACTTAGTGTTCGATATAATGCCTCAATGGACTTGGTCTAGTCATATCGGCGTGTTGAGTTCGTTATATTCGTGTTTGATACGTATGTTGAACGGATTGTTGGTAATTGTGTTGTTCAAGGTTGTTCGAGCGACCGACATCGCATTTAGGACATTTGTTCGTGGAAGGATAATTGTCATCGGTATTGTGTAAGTTAATTCTTACTCGGTTAAAAGGATATTCATTCCTTTTGTTGTTGATCTTTCATAATCATAACTCATTCATCATTATATTAATCATATTGAGACTTGTAATTGTCGAATAATCACTTCATTAACGAGGAACGGCGGTTCCAATCATTTCATTGAAACTATCAATCACTTCATTATCATTTCATCTCGGTGAGTCATTCTTGACTTTGTCAGATTATTATTATTCATTGATATTTATTATGGTTATTCTCGTTCATATGACCTTCCGGGTTCATATTGCGTGGACGGGTGCGGATGTGTGGAATTTTTAGTCGGGCACGTTATGGCCATGTATTGGGAGTGATACATTTGACTGTGCACACGGTAACAGATTACCTCCGTGAGACTAATTAGGTACAAGGACGGGTGTGTCCGGTCATTCGTCTTGTACACTTGCATGAACACTACGGGCGTACTATGATACCCCTCTTGGCGTAATTCATAACTAAGAATATTTCATAACTTGATTAAATCATGATTGTGTATTTTTCAACCCTTGAGGATTGTTGTTACGTATGGCCCGACCATTTGGGGATTGTTTTTCGTGTCATGGCAAGGCAAAAGCACGGAATATCATGTTGACGTCGAGGAGTCCCAGTGATACTAGTAGGGGGCCCCGATCTTTCAGTTATCCATGTTGTTGTCCTTTAATTTCCACTGCATACTTTCATTTGGATACTCCGTTTCATTCAGTGTTGTGTATTTTATCTTCATATAAAATATACTAGTATTGATATTGTCTGGTGTGTTGTACTTAAACTCCTCATAGGAGTATTTGGTAATATAATGTGGTTCGGTACTACAATTATAGTATTTAATTCATCATTTTCATTCGCCTGGTGGGTCCCAGTCGGGGATTCACGGCACTGTAATATCCGCCTAGTTTGGGGTGTTACAAATACGACATCAACGGATCCTCGTGTGATTAGTATCGTTCATCTTTCATCATCCTTCGTGTCAACCCTGTGCTATGCTCCAAAACCTGAATGAAAAAATAGACATCCACCCCCCGAATACTCGGGGGTTAGCAAACTCCTTTGTTTTGCTAGTGCGAACAAAGTGCAAATACGAGCCATACAATTCACATTTCACGAATAACAATAACCGGGAATCCTTAAAAATCCAAACGTGACGAAAAGTACTTCCGAGGCAAGAGTTTGGTAAAACATTCAGCAAAGGTCACAAATCAAGGAAAACTATTTATAAAGCAGTTTGAATTGCCATCGAGAGTTTTAATAGGAAACAATTTAGGATTACCGAATCCTTCGCTTTCAAAATCAACGAGTCACGACCCAAAGGTTTTGTTTCTTCAAATAAAACCAACCATAATACACAAGGTTAAAAACCCACGTCATGCGTCCTCGACGGACATAAAATACACACGCACCCGTGAAGTTTCACTCGTGAATCCAGGTCGAAGCCAATGGAATTCCCTCCGTGGCCTCGTCGAACCCTCCCAAGGTGAGCAAACACATTCACAAAACATAAGCAACCGCACTCGTGAATCCAGGTCGAAGCCAATGGAATTCCCTCCGTGATCCCATCGGACCCTCCCGAGGTGAGCGAAAAACAATCACAAAATATACACACGTAGCGGTGAAGTTTCACTCGTGAACCCAGGTCGAAGCCATTGGAATTCCCTCCGTGGTCCCGTCGAACCCTCCCGAGGTGAGCAAACACATTCACAAAACACAGTACTCACATCGCCTAGGACCGGGTCGAAGCCACAAATCCCACTCCGTGATCCCGTCGGACCCACCCGAGCTGGCTAGCGAAATACTCAAGCACCACACATCGCTTAAGACCGGGACGAAGCCACGAATCCCACTCCGTGATCCCGTCGGACCCACCCGAGCTGGCTAGCGAATCAATCATGCACAAATAACATATCACACCAAGGATATCCAAACAATTCACCCAGAGGCATCAACCACTTAGCAAAACACCACGTCAAACCACAATGCACCGAAATGAAACAATATACATCCACACGCAACACCAAGTGAACAAACGCACCAAACATATCCACATGAGTCACATACTCGTTCATGAAACACACCAATCACAAAACACACGCGGTTTTGAAAGAGGGCCTTTAACAAGGCTAACCAAATCTTTTGAAAACTCGATTCAAAACAAACAAACAAACACACCATGACGATCACCAATTATCATATCCACAAAACAAGAATAGTATGGACAAGGTACTTGCCTCGAATAAGAACAACGCGAAGAATCGACCGAAGTAGGTTGACACGAACCGACTACGAACCCGCCGACTCCACCGATCGCCAACTCGCGTTCATAAACTACGAAGGACAATAACAATAATGAAATGAATTCCCTAACACGACTTAAATCCGTTGAATTCAAAGAACGAATGACGAAAGTTCAAGCGTTTCCCCCAAGCGGCGAGAACACGATTCGTTCCGTCAAAACCCGAAAACGGAATTCCAAGTTGATATATGGATATACAATCCATAGAATATGTTTAAAAACATCATTTAACCACAATCGATCCATCAAAAACGGATGAAAAATGTGATCGAGAACAAATCCCCCAAAAAGTCAATTTGAAAGAAATCAAGAAATATACTTCGATTCGACGAAGAACAATGGATTAAATGATGTTAAACATAAGAATACTACCAATATTAATCATACCCATCATGAATTAATCAATAATACGGAACGAATCGGACAAAAACGCAAAAACCCCAAAATTCAAGAAACTAGGTTTCTAAGAAAGATTACCTTGATTCGCTGGATCAAAGGACGATATAAGATGATTGATTGATGTTATGAACTCAAGAACTTCGTGGATTTGTTGTTAAACAACATGGCTCCATGATAAGAACACCCTCAGCCGCGGAAGAGAAGGAGAAGAAGGAGAAAAATGGCCAAACACATGCGGGGCCATAAATAGGTTACCTGAGTGTACCGCGGCCCGGGAGTGTGCCGCGGCCTGAGCCCAAAAATGGCTCCCGGTGGTGGCGGTGCGCCGCGGCCGGCCCGGAGTGTGCCGCGGCACCGTCTGATCAGTTCGGCGAAAAATGCCACGAGTGTGCCGCGGCCTGCCGGCATGTGCCGCAGACCACGGTGCGGCATGCTCGGCGAAGGCTGCCGAGCACTACGGCCGTAACTCGGCGGTGCGAGCACAGGCCAGTTGCCGGACGAAGGCTGCCGAGCACTCCGGCCGTAACTTGGCGATGCGGCACAGGCCCAGTTGCCGGCCATGACTCGGTCGGGGCCAACTCCGACGGCCCGAGCGACCTCGAAACCCGAACTTGAATACAAATCGATGATACTGATTCTGACGTACTCGCAAAGAAGAATCTAAGAGCTAAGAGAACACACAATTCCGACCACCCGAAGGCTCGGAATTCGACAACGGAAGTAATTACCCAAAACTTTGGGAAATTACGAAAATGGCCCAAAACGTCCGAAAATCACGATACGCGATCGAAACACAAAACCAAAGCTCGCAACATGAATAATAACATTAAATGAACTTACGAGAAACTCGAAACAACAGTTTCGGACGAGATTCGCAAGAATCGAACTCAAGTGCGGAAAAGTCGCTAAAAAGCTCGGAACTCAACAAAACGATACTGAAACGAACTCGGATGACAAAAAGTGCAGAATTAATCATTCTCGAAATGACGAAACGGTCATGAGCAAGTCGTCAAACGGACTCCGGCCGAAAAAAGAAATTTACCTAAACCCTTATCGCCTTTGGCTTTTTGAGCTTTTCGTGCTTTTCGTGCCCCTTGATGGCATAGAAAATATGTGCCGGAGTTCGGTTGAACGTATGGAGGAGATGGGCTTCCATGTCCTCGAAAGCTTTGAGATCTCCGGGTGGCTTGGCGATCGCTTTCTTTACTTTGGCGATTGCTATCTTCTGGACAGGAGGTGGCATTTCCTCGCCTAGGTGGAGGGTGAGTAGCCTTTCCCTGGCCAGAAAGCTGGCGGCTTTAGCGCGGAAGATCGCGTAAGTTGGGGGAATATCCTTGGAGAGATGTCTAAACATGGGAGAGTGACTGTAGAATCCCCCCATGACCGAAAAGAGAGCGAGCTCGTCACTGACGGGTTCGCCGGTGAGGATGATTTCGTCTACTCGGTCGATGTAATCTGCGTCGGTTTCGTCTTTCCTCTGCCTGATTTTCATCACGCGGTGGGGGCCTTCTGGTCTGGCGACCTTGTTGGCGAAGTATGACGTGAAGTCATTTGCCAGTTTCTTAAAGGAGGTGACTGATCGTGGTGGTAGTGAGACGTACCACCTATGGGCCAGCTCGCCCAATGTTAACGGGAAGGTCCGGCACTTGGTTGCATCAGATGCCCCACACCCAGTCATGTAGATTCGGAATTTACTCAGGTGGGTTTCGGGGTCCGATCTCCCCTCATACAGAGGTGTTTTGGGATGGGCGATCGTTGGTTGTATGGGGGCAAGCTCGATGTGGACCGCGAGTGGCTCGGTCGGCCCGGTGATCTTTTTGTTGGCGCTTGCCCCAGTTTCCAAGAGTGCTTTCATCTCGTCGAGCTGGCGTTGTATAGCGGCCATCGCCATGGCCTGGCTGCTCGTGGCTCGGCGCTCGGAGCGGGTGCCGAGGTGATTGAGTACTGATCCCCTGGCGATCGGGGCGGGAGTCAGATGGCTGACCTGCGTTCAGCTGTGAGGTGGGTAGGCCGAACTCCTGGTGACGGATTCGGATTCTGTCTTTTCGTGGTTGGAAACAGAATGCCCCGGTCGCCAGGATGGGTCACGCCCCAAGCGATTGAATATGGATCCGTCCGGTCGTGCGAGAGCCTTTCCTCGCGAATTGGGGCTTTTTTACGATCGCTCGCTCGGTAGCCCGTTGAATTTCCGTTTTCCCATGCGGCGGACGATCGAGGGAGTTATCGCGGGCGACGCGCATGCTCTCCGTCGCTCCTCTATGATGGCCATAGCCTCCCCGATCTGTTCCTTAGTTTGGAACTGATCGAGTGAGAGGTTGGGGCCATCTCTCGGGTGCGGGATTGAGAGTCTCGCGTTGCTGCGGCTTCCCTCTGTCGTCGGTTGGGGTTCGGACTGAACCGGGATATGGTGTCCGGCGGTTCGGAGAGCGGCTTTCTTCGATGTACCGGCGGATGTCATGATTCTGATGGTTTTCTTTGAAGTGCAGTGAGTGTCACTTCAAGTATATGCTCCGAGAACAGTGAGTGTTCTTCGGGATGGTAGGAATAAAAATTTGAGGGTTAGATCCCCTTCTTCTAGCGCCAATTGTTGCTACGCAAAATATTATCCGGAGATAGATATTGTTGGAATGGATGGGATAGCAAACAAATGCAAGAGCACTTCCGTGAGAAAGATAAATAACACAAGATTTGCCGGGGTTGTTAGTCCCGGGCTTGAATGCTCTCGCGAGATATTATTAATACTAATATTCGGGGATACAAGTACTAATGTAAGAATACAATTACAATGAGTGTAAAGATTCTTGTTATCTTAGCTAGTGAGCGTGTAGATTGCCGGAAGAACAAGATTTGATGCTCTGTGAGTTCTTGTAACAAAGGAGATGAACAGTCGCGGCGGTGAGAGATCGACAGTCTCTCACGGCGAGTATTAGTTGGATGCTTGTACTCCTGAGCTTATGAATCTCTTGGAATCTGCCTTGTGGAGACTTCTTGCCTTTGACGATCGTCTTCTGGACGGGAGATTCGGAGAGAGAAGTCCTGAGATGGATTCCGGTGAGAAAGCAGGGAGCTTGATGGTATGTGTGTTCTACTGTATTTCCGTGAATGAATTCGGAATATAAGTGAATGAGTTCTGAACCACTTGGAACCGTAGGTCAAATGAATTGGGAACCTTTTTCCAGTAGGAGGAGGCTCTCTATTTATAGGACTTTTGATATGCCGGGCGATCGCCTTTACTGCATTATAATAATAGGGCGATCGTCTTTTAGCACATGGGCTTGTTCCCTTAAAGTCCGCGGCTGCTGCTGAAGTCAGGTATGCGGTCGATGGGGAGCTCGCACGCGTCTGAGTTCTTTGTCACGAGCGGTCCCACTGACAACTTTCGGCGCGCCTGCCGGTAGGTGAGGTAGGTGACAGGCTGTGGTCAAAGGTCTTGTCGGTCAGCAAAAGATCTTGTCTGTCAGCGAAGATCTTGTCTGTCAGCGCCTTTTGTGGATCTGCACGTGGGTGCTGTTCTGAGATCCAGTCCTCGATGACTTTGACGGGCGATCATCTCTGCTCGGGGGGTAGGTCGACCGTCCTTAGCCGGACACTAGAGTCGATCGCCAGATGCCAAAGGGCGATCGCCTTGGGAGTCGATCGCTAGGTACCTGATGGTGGTCTGATATCTTCGACTAGGCGAGCTAGCCAAAGTTTGACTGGAGTTGCCTTGGTCGCTCGGCCTTATAGTCGATCGCCTGTCGGGATGAATAAATCTTGACACAACACCGCGGCACACTTCGGCTGGGCCGAGGCACTAAGCTGATTTCTGGGCGTTTTTTTTGGCCCTGGACCGCGGCACACAGAAACATTCATTTTCTCCTCTCTTCTTCCTCCTACCATTCTAGGCGATTCTAAGGGCGATTTTGGGCGATTCGAGTGCTCCAAAACTTGTAGAGATCATCCACCTCAAGTCTTGTTGTAGATTTTCTGTAACACCCCCAATCCGCTCAGGGATATTACATGCCGTAGAACCTTTCCTCAAGGATCTACTAGGCTGGTAACAACTAGCGAAAAACACGACGATACCTTTAACGCTATAATAACTCAGTAGACCGACTTGGTCTTTCAATAAATACATACAACTCAAACACATTACATGCCCACGCAGGGGTCGAATACAAAAACTCCCGTACAACGGGGAAAAATATACTGCAGCGGAAATAAAATACATCTGAACCAATACAACAACGTACGGTTCCTCATGTGATTAGTATCGATCATCTCTCAACATCCTTCGCGCCGACCCTGTGTTATGCTCCCAAAACCTGAATGCAAAAACAGACATCCACCCCCCGAATACTCGGGGGTTAGCAAAACTCCACTGTTTTGCTAGTGCAAATATAAAGTGCAAATACGAGCCATATAATTCAAATTCCAAGAATAACAATAACCAGGAATCCTCAAAAATTCAAATACAACGAAACGAATACTTCCCGAGGCAAGAGTTTGGGTAAAACATTCCAAAACCGAAAGATCACAAATCAAGGGAAACAATTTAGAAAAGAGTTCAAAATGCCATCGAGAGTTTTAATAGAAAACAATTTAGGATTACTGAATCCTTATCTTTCCAAAATCAGCAGGTGTCACAGCCCAAAGGTTTTGTTTTCGCAAATAGAAAACTGACAACAATTCACATGCCAAAGCCCAACATCACGTGTCCTCGACGGACATAAAAATCAACAAAACATAATCGCGCACGCGCATCGCCTAGGACCGGGACGAAGCCACAATTCCCACTCGAGGCCTCGAAGGACCCTCCCGAGCTGGCTAGCTAAACAAATCACACACATGCATCGCCTAGGACCGGGACGAAGCCACAAATCCCACTCGAGGCCTCGAAGGACCCTCCTGAGCTGGCTAGCTAAACAAATCACACACATGCATCGCCTAGGACCGGGTCGAGTATTCCGACGAACACGGCTCAACCGGAAAGCTTCGGAACGCCCGATGCTAACGAAAAGGAAGATGACAACGAACGGAAGGGTTCAACACGGTTTCTTCGCAAGAAACTCGACCCTAACAACATATAATCCATAAATCAACAATCATACAAGGAAGGATAATCGTAGAACGCCCGAAAACCCCTCTATGACATTCTACCGGACACCTTCAAGGCATCGATCAAGAACTCGACCAAAACAACGAATCGATACAATCCAACCATGGAATAACAAGGGAAAAGATATAAAACATCTAAAATAATCATCAATCCATCACAATCCTAAGTTAATTCGGATTAAAACGGATGAAAACAACCAAAACACCCAAATTCCCCAAAACTAGATTTCTAGGAAATCTGACCTGATTCGGTAGATCGGAGGATGTTATCGGATGGATGATTGATGATATGAACTCCAAGACTTCATGGATTGATTGTCTAACAACATCCTTCCATGATTCCAACACCTCCAGCCGCGGAAGAGAAGAAAAACCAAGTGAAAATGGCTGAAGAAAACGTCTGCTGGCCTTAAATAGGCTGACTGCCGGCCGGGTTACGTACGTAACCGGCCAAGGCTTACGTACGTAACCGAGTCACTGCCCCAAAACTGCCGGCCCGTTACGTACGTAACCGGCCAGGGCCTTACGTACGTAACCGGCCTTAGGTACGTAACGGCCGAGCACTACCGGCCGTAACTCGGCCGATCTTGGGCCCAGGCCCAGGCGCCGGCCATGACTCGGCCGGGGCCAACTCCGACGGCCCGAACGACCCCGAAACCCGAACCTGAATACGAATCGAAAACACGGTTACGAAGTACTCACAAAGACGAATCCGAGCACTAAGAGAACACACGATTCCGACTACCCGAAGGCTCGAAATTCGACAACGGAAAGTAATTACCCCAAACTTTGGGAAATTACGAAAATGGCCCAAAATGCCCGAAAATCACGATATGTGATCGAATAACCAAACCGAAGTTCACAACACGTCTAACAACGTTAAACGGACTTACGGGAAACTCGAAACAGCAGTTTCGGTCGAGATTTGCAAGAATCGAACTCAAGTGCGGAAAAGTCGCCAAAAAGCACGGAACTCAACAAAACGACACCGAAACGAGCTCGGATGACAAAAAGTGCAGAATTAATCATTCTCGTAATGACAAAACGGTCATGAGCGAGTCGTCAAAACGGACTTCCACCGGAAAAAAAAAAATTTACCGGAAATCGAAATCACGGGTATTACATTCCACCCTCCTTAAAAGAAGTTTCGTCCCGAAACTTAAAATAAGTAGGGAGAAGCAATATCCACTGTCAGGAAGACTCGACGAGATACACAAAAACCGAAAACTCGCGCCCGACGGCGAAACGTTGCAAGAAACGCAAAGAGACATACGACGTGAAAACACGCTCCACGACGACCAACACAACGCCACCGATAGAGACACAATAAACCAACAAGTGACAAGCGTCATCAAACAGATAATACAATCAAGTCGATTATCCGAACAATCGCAAAACACAACGAACGAAAATCAACACGATTGACTAACCTAATGGTACATCAATCAACACGCGAGCCAATCGCTGAACAAATACGGAATTCCACCGCCCAAGGGTTGGAAGATCGAAAACAAGACTAATTTCCCGAACATAAGGAAATTAGGAAGACGTCTTGAACGTTCAACAATCACGAAACGAGATCAACAAAAACCAAACAATCAAACGATCGAACCACAACGATCGAGACAGCAAAAATAGAACAATCACGTTCGAATCACGAAGAACAATAAAATTCAAACAACAACCCCAAGGTTCACATCTCGACTCGAGACAATATATGATCCGGTGAAAACAACAACATGTGCCTTCACATAAGATCCACAGGAAAGGGAATAGCGATTGAAAAGTCACAACGACAAACGAATTATTTCGAAACACCACACTCGTTCGATCAACAAAAGAAAGGGACAGGACAAGCTCGGAAAATGTCAACGAACATAAACGAGTCGACAGAGTCGAAAATACAAAAGTTCAAGATCCAGTCCACTTCGAATAAAAGAACTACTAGAACCAAAAGATGTCACTTCCGAACAAGGTTCACAAGAATCGAACCGAACTCGAAAAAGTCACAGCGATAACCAGATCGACACACAATAAGATCACAGCCCGTTCGAACGATGAAACCGGAATACAGAACAAGTTCAGAAAGTATCAACGAACACGAGCGAACCGATAGAATTGAGAAAGAGGAAATGCAGAAGCCCAAAAACAATACGGGTATCACATTCGACCTCTTATAAAAGAAATGTCATCCCCGCAACTCACAAAAATGGAAACAAGGTGACAACACAAAAAGCAACCGACAGAAAAATCTCCCATGGGCCTCTCAGAGCCGATCCTGATATCTGTACTGAAAGTTCGTGCCCCAAAAGACTCGGAACCCAACTCGCAAAACTGGATCCTGTGTCTCTCGGGTCCACACTTGAAAAGCGTTACTGACGAGAAGGACAATTTGCACGTACATGCCCCCGGCATAATACGTTCGAAATGCCTCGGCTCGGCATATCAAAAATACAGATGCTAAATACAATGGAACATAACACCGCAAAACAACATACCGGAGATGCCAACTCAGCATAACATATCAACATATACAAAAATCACAACAACAACATCGTTCGACGATTACAACGGTCCGAACAATAGCCAGCACACAATCATAAACATCATGAAACAATCACCAATGTGCATAAACGCACAAAAATCCAAGCTTTAACAGCTCACATAGGTGCGATAACACGCAAGCCACCACGAAATGACAACATCAAAGATCATCATCACACCTCCCACAACGGGCTAACAAAACATATGCGTGGCGAATGACTCAACGTTCACACCACCAATTCAATCACAATTCGGAGGGCTAACACCCTAACAACAATACCAACATCATACACACCTTCTCCGACCACAGGCAGGAAATGATGGGTTTTAAAACGAAAGCCACCTTTTGAAAACAGTTTGGAAACACCAGTTGATCTTGAGTATCATTTTACAAAAGTTGACAAACATCATTTTCGATACTTTGAAAATCATCTTGCGTTTGAACAAAAATGAGGACACCTTCTCTTAGTGAAAAACTTTCAGAATATTCGACCTTCGGGTCTAAGTAAAGGTGTTTGTAAAACATTGAAAATATCTCAAAACATTTTGGGTCCTCGAGGTAGAAAAATTTTGAAATATATTGTGGCACCTTGGATGTACCACGAGAAAATAATTCATTTTAAAAGTACGTCTCGAAATTTATTTTCTAAGATACTCGAGGTTTTCAAAGATAATTCAATGGGCTAGAATGCCCAAAAATTTCAGGTAATTACACGGAACGTTATAGCGCCGTGGGTCCCGCGCCGGAACCCAGCAGGACAAAACCATTTACAAAAACGCCAAAAAGGCCGATGACGGTAATATTTCAAAAACTCACAAAAGCCATTTACAAAATACTAAATACCGTCATAAGAATTTCGCCAAAATGATCAAGGCCATAATGCCAAAAATTCGGTTAAGGAATCGGTTTTCGAAATAAAACTCAGTCGGTAAAATACCGAAAGCCATTACAAATGGACTCATGCAGCGGATAAAAGAAATACAATTCGACATGCACAGTCCAGCAACAATACTCCTCATACGAACGAAATATGAGAGTCAAATAACCACATATCACGAAATCAAAATCCATAAGAGGATTCCATCAGTTAACAAATAATCATAAAATAGCTCGTGTCACACGAGGCACAACACAAAGAAGGGATACTTACATCCACAGGTCGCACGAAGATGATGATCGCCCCACGATACTAATCACGACAAACCAACTCAGACGACGCGTCGCGACATGACTTAGTCAGACAAAATCTGACGAGACAAAAACTCAATAGACACCACTGAACCGACAGCCTAGGTTTCCACAACCTAAGCTCTGATACCATTCTGTAACACCCTCAATCCGCTCAGGGATATTACACGCCGTAGAACCTTTCCTCAAGGATCTACCAGGCTGGTAACAACTAGCGAACAACTCGACGATGCCTTTAAGGCTATAATAACTCAGTAGACCGACTTGGTCTTTCAATAAATACATACAACTCAAACATATTACATGCCCACGCAGGGGTCGAATACAAAAACTCCCGTACAACAGGGAAAAATATACTGCAGCGGAAATAAAATACATCTGAACCAATACAACAACGTACGGTTCCTCATGTGATTAGTATCGATCATCTCTCATCATCCTTCGTGCCGACCCTGTGTTATGCTCCCAAAACCTGAATGCAAAAACAGACATCCACCCCCCGAATACTCGGGGGTTAGCAAAACTCCACTGCTTTGCTAGTGCAAATACAAAGTGCAAATACGAGCCATATAATTCAAATTCCAAGAATAACAATAACCAGGAATCCTCAAAAATTCAAATACAACGAAACGAATACTTCCCGACCCGACTACCTAGGTTTTCACAACCTAAGCTCTGATACCATATTCTGTAACACCCCCAGAGCCATCCAGGAATATTACAGCGCCGTGGGCCCCGAGATGGAACCCACAAGGCAGAAGGAAATTTTCGCAAACATATACAAACGTCCAAGAGGCTAACGACGGTATTATCTATTTAAAACATTCGAAGACTTTATAAAATTCATTTATCAAAACCGTCGTAGAATATCATTTGAAACCACAAGGCCCAAAATACCAAAACTCAAAAGTTTAAAAACATACGTTAAGCTATAAACACACGTGCAAACGAGAATAGATTTAGAAAATGACGCCAAAGTAACCTAAGTTCTAGGATACCAAAAGGCCATTTAAAAATAATCACGCAGCGGATAAAGACAAACAATTAAAATACTCTAGCAGTGGAATACAACAACTGATCAGAAACTCAATACAAAAATACATGCCCTTGCCAGTATCTTCCGGGAAGTTCATCTCTCCACGACCGCTACAAGCTTGATAATCCAAGAACCTAAAAAGAAAGCCCACGACGGGGTCAGCCATAATATCCAACAATGATAACCATCACATCTCGTCAATAATTACATATCAATGGAAATACTAAGTAAGAATACGACCAGTGTAATCTTACCGTCGTAACTTTATGAAAATCCACGATTCGTATCCTTAACAACACATTAGGATAATACCGAAATATCTGTACGGTATCTCAACAATACCCAAGGTTCTTAAAACATTCTCATAACTCGCGATACGAAAATTATACCAACTCTGGTCAATTTAATCCATCGGATAACGTCGACAATTCCCATACGACAATCAATTGTCCATCAAAGACAAGTACCAAGGAACTACGGAACATACCTCAAGATACGCAATACCATGACAATCACGTCAGTCTAATCCGAGATCAGATCAACACAATATACGGACATGGTCCTAACACAAGACCTACAAATGGATACTCATATGACAACGTCAATATCATCACAACAATAACGACAATGTATACTTATGGCAAACCCATAATATGCATATGCACAACAGCAATACATGGTAATCCAACGATCCAACGCACACAGCTATAGATTCCCATGACGATCCCGTCGGACCAACGCATGGTGGCATTACCGGTCCAGTGATCCAGCGCACACAACTATAGATTCCCATGATGATCCCGTTGAACCAACACATGGTGGACATATGACAACGATGCACAACTGCACAAAACAACAGTACACAATACACGACAACAACAATGCACAAATGCATGACAACAACGATACACGAATGTATCACGACATGATCGACACAAATGATAAAAATGATTAGAGTACTTGCCCAGAGTCCTTTGAGAGCAGTCTCGATGTCTAACCATCACGAACCAATATCCTCAATACTCGACGGTCCCAAAATATCACGGACGGTAGATAGTACATGTCTTCGTCTATACCACGGTGTATCCTCGATGCCAAGTACACTAATAATGAAATGTAAATCATATACATTATAATTTAATTCCCAAAACTCGTATACAACTTATAATCCCAAATATCCTGTGATTACGATTAAAATCATTGCTATACGAATTATAAACGAATGAAACGGAAACCATTCATTAAATATTATAAACTGAGCAAGTAATAACTGTTGGGATTCGGTGCCTAAAACGAAGGCCCAGCGGAAGCGGTAAAACGAAAATTAATTCGATCCGAATCCCTACGAGGATCGATCGAGCTACGTATATACGAATATCAAAACGAATAACAAGAGATATAGACACTTACCCTTGTAGTCCGTTGATTAGATGGAAACCTTCTCTTGAGCTATTCCCCAAGCTTTAGTTTGATCTCTACGAGTCCAATCCGCTCCAAGCTCTTGAACGATCCAATGCCGAAAGCACCGCGTCTCTACTTGCCACGCGCCGGAAAAACGATCGGAACAACAACACTCGATTAACCTCTAAGGTTACGTCTAGAATCAAGTGATGAAGCTATTATTATTACACTCTAAGTGTAAAATATATCTCTCTCAATATATCTTGAATTTTCTCCAAGAAAACTCAAGAACAAAAATGAAGAAGATGATGAAGACTTGAGAAAATGATTTTTCTCTCTCTTTCTCACTACTCACGGTTGGAAGCCTTTTCAAACAAGTGAAGAGAGTCTTCCTTTTATGCTCCATAAAATCCTCCCAAATCAAGACTAAATAATTAAAATGAATTAATTAAAAGATCTTGTTCCCTTGATACTTCAAGTCTTCCACCAATTAAGGTGGAGACTATGACCAAAGGAAAGAGGAGGGAAAATGGGATGGCCATCTAGAAGGAGCCGGGACGAGTTCGGTTCGTTTCGGACTCCCGTGAGTCCAAACAGATAAACTCCTATTCCGTTCCGATGTATTTTGTGTCGTTTAATTAATCCAATTAATTAAACATATCAAATACAAAATAACATAATTAATTTCTCCAAGAAATAATTATATTCATGAATTAAATTAATCACCCAGTGATATATTTAATTCATTAGGCCGTAAATCAATTTATCCAATAAATCGATTTAAACATCCAATGTTACAATAATTAGATATCCAATATCTAATATTCATAATGAGAGAATTAGCTTTATTCATTCCGTCGTCAATCCTATTGCGCGACTCGGTAGGTCCGTCTCAGTCAGCAATGGGAGGAACCAAAGAGTAGTAGCACCACCTAGCCAGCCTGGCGGCCTACTGCTTTACCCAACTGAGAACGAATGATTGGGATCATTCAAGAACCATTCTGTCGTGAATACCAGTATACGTATAAACCCTTCTTTCAAATGTCCCGATCAAGTTATAAGGTCACGATCAGTCAAACCCTATCTGTACTTGACGCTATGCATGCGTTAATGCAAATCGAGATCATCGAGCTCTCGTGTATCTAATACAACTAGCTCCAATGCTTTGGCCAACGACTTATGATATCATCTGCCAATAACCGCATAGGACATATAACCCGCTCACTAACGGGAGAAAGAATTCCATCTTGGTATTCAGTAGGACCTGCTACTTGCCCGTCAAGATGCACGTCGAGGTTGACCCCCGCCTTCCGGTTTACAGGGTCGAACTACTCTAATGAAAATCTTGACGTCACAAGCACATCCCTACTAAATCCTCAAGTCAAAGGTTCACGAATACCTATCACAACCTTTCGATTCCGTCATTGACTGTCCCGGAGTGAAATCCGTGTGACGAATCGAGGGTGCGTCAGTTCGAGTATACTAATCCAATTAGCATACCTATAACGTGTGCTCCCACTAACCATTAGTGTTCGACAGGCACTCTCCATGTCAAAGAACACGTCATACAAGTATTCACATAAACTTAACGCCCAGTCAAGTTTCATCGACTTGCGAACGATTAAGTATTTGAGCTATAACCTTTCGGTGCGACCCCTTATCCAATAAGGAGTGGAACGTTTGCTCTCAAATACACGGACTAGTTTCTATATGTTTATTTACGAGTTAGGAATGCCAAGAACTACCAAGAAATAAAGAAACATTCATTTGCCTTATATAAATGGTTTACATAATTACAAGTACAATGCCCTCACTCAACAACCTCTGAGTGGCATTCGAGGGCATACTCCTAACAATAACTTGCCTCGATACTGATACAATGATGAGGAAGTTGTTACCAAATCCATTGCCGTCATCTACAAGTTCCTCGGTCCCGACCAAAGCAATTCACGAACATCCTCGATCACGACCGCATCATACGGTTATGAACACCGATCAATAAACTTGACCTATTACAATAATCGATTAAACAACAATCCGATAATAATCAACAACCGCTAAAACCAATTCACAAACCCAACAGCTCAACAATATCTTAGTTAACCACAAGTCTGATCAAACCAACTTAAACGATCACAAATTCATAACCGAAACAGAATATATTACCCTGCCTGTTGACTTAGCGCACGTTAATCTCTTACCGTAGCATGCGCTAAGTTGTTCCCGATAGCGTGCGCTAGCCAGTAGGCTTAGCATGCGCTAATGACGTGCAGTTAAATGCATTTCGGATACCGATCAACATATGGCGATTATCAAAAACTCTAAGTGATTCTGAACCATGTTCATCGCTATCAAACAACGAAATCCAATATCCTTTAACATATAGGTAATCATCCGACTCTTAATTCAAGTCATATATTCCTATTTCATCTTCCTTAATATCAACAACCTAAACACCAAGAACTCATAATCATGCCCTGTTCACCATCATATGAAGAAACCAACAACAACAACATCAAAGATCCGAATTGAAGGAAGACATTAGCCAACATATCTTTTTGAAGATAAACAACACATTTGAAACCATCCAATTCATATCAATATCTTCATATCAACAATAACATCATCATAATCCGGTAATCCAACTCATAATCATACTTATCAACTTGTTTATATGATAATCATCAGTTCAAGAACATCATATACAATCCAAAACGAAATCTCAAAGTGAAGAGTAATTACCTTTTTGAAGGAATGGATTGATTCCCAAGGTTGAATCCATTTCCAAGAATCACCAATGATTTCAAGCTTCAAATGTTGCTATGGATGATTAACTCCACCTTAATCCAGTGTTTAGAACCTCAAATACTTCTCAAGGCTCTCTCTATCGCTCACATAAGAAATGGATGAAAATGACGAAAAATAGCCAACTGCACTTATATATATATCAGACATTATTAACGTACGCTAACATCTTCAGTTAACGTACGTTACACACTTAGCGTGCGCTAACTGTCTTTGTTAGCGTGCGCTATCGAAGTCCAGAGGCAACTGTCTTACTGCATGAAATGATTTACGTACGCAATGCCCATGCAATAGCGTACGTAAATGCCTCTATTTAGCATACGCAAGTGTCCAACCTTAGCGTGCGCTACTCATAGTTGACTCGTTTGTCTGTATGCTTCCGAAGACAGGTCCACACACCGAAAGTGCTGACGAGGATAAGATTCCTTTTCGTCCGATATGCAGTTAGCGTGCGCTAACCAACATGCA
This sequence comes from Orobanche coerulescens, assembly GCA_033398695.1. Taxonomy (NCBI): domain Eukaryota; kingdom Viridiplantae; phylum Streptophyta; class Magnoliopsida; order Lamiales; family Orobanchaceae; genus Orobanche; species Orobanche coerulescens. Next base: position 92,659,429 of record CM065814.1, read on the forward strand.
TTAGCGTGCGCTAACACTACATTACAACATCCGTTGACCTATCAGAACGTGCGCCGAAAGTGGCCTGGTCCACACGTAGATTCCTTCCGATCTGACTGTATTAGCGTACGCTGCCTTTTACCTTTAGCGTGCGCTAAACTAGTACGATAGCGTGTGTTATACATGATTATTAGCATGCGCTAATAATACTACACTTAGCCATTTCCAACTCTTCTCGTCTGTCTCGACATACTGGATGCGCACACTCACATACTGAATACATACACTAAATTCCATAATATTCTCATATGATACATAATATCCTCAATTGCAATTGTCGACCAAGTACGACAATTATACCGATACTGACATCTCAGTCCTTCATTTATTTTATCTATACTGTACAGATTCCACGCTGTACAATATAACTCGGATAAAATAATATCAAATAACAGTAGTAGAAATTCTGGATATTACAGGACCTGTGCCATGAATCATCGTAGGCCTCGTCAGACCCGCACGATTGGACCTCAGCACCACACATTAAGTTCTGATCCCATGGACCTGCGCCATGAATCCTCATAGGCCCCGTCGAACCCGCACGAGTGAACTTAGCATTCCAGCACACCACATTCACATTCACATTACATACAACAATGAGCACAGTTAGTCAATCACGTTGATCACCACAAAATCGTACATCAGACGCACATAACACAATCTCAATACTCTCAACAAAACTATCATCAATCAACGACACACAACCAACATAACACACGTTCGGTACACAATACATTGCACAACCAAGTGTACAACCATCCATATGTATGTCGCAATCCTGCACAAATGGCACAACACCTAACACGTATACCAATATAACACTATTATCACAAAGCCTTCAAATTGCGGAATACACAACCAATTCAAATGGAACATATTTACGAAGGCAAGCAAAAACATCATAAATATCATACGTGATTACTAGTCGCAAGATACAAGTCGTATAATATGATACTTGCCTCGATATCGGCACGCAAGTATTCCAACGAACGCGGTTCAACCGGAAAGCTTCGAAAGGCCCGATGCTATCGAAAAGAAAGACGACAACGAACAGAAGGGTTCAACTTGGTTTCTTCACAAGAAACTCGACCCTAACAACATATAATCAATAAATCATCGATCATACGAGAAAGAATAATCGTAGAACGCCCGAAAACCCCACTATGACATTTTACCGGACACCTTCAAGGCGTCGATCAAGAACTCAACCAAAACAACAAATCGATACGATCCAACCATGGAATAACAAGGGAAATGATAGAATACAACTTAATAATCAATAATCCATCAATAATATACATTATTACGGATCAAACGGACGAAATCCAACAAAAACCATAATTTCCCCAAAACTAGATTATCAAGAAATCTAACCTTGATTCGGTAGATCGGAGGAGGTTATGGGATGATTGATTGATGCTAGTGTTGTTGCCCAAAATATTTATCCGAAGATTAATACTGCTGGAAGACGGACAACAAACAACAATTTGCGGGAGCACTTCCGAGAGAAGATAAATAATACAAGATTTGCCGGGTTTGTTAGGTCCGGGCTTGAATGCTCTCGCGAGATGTTATTAATACAAATATTCGTGGATACAAGTATTAATGTGAGAAATCTAAGTACAATGAGTGTAAAAAGACTCTGTTAATCCGGCTCTTGGGCGAAGCTCGGTGTTCTTCGTCCCTGCCGATCGTCTGCTTGATGAGAGACGTCGGGAGAAGAAGTACTGAAAGATAGTTGTTGCCAAGAGTTGGAGAAAGCCAAGTGCTGAGTATTTTGCTTCTGTATGGTGTGTGAAATGCGAGAATGCCAGAGAGGAAGTCCAAGTGCAGGCTGCCTTCTATATATAGGGGCTGAGGTGCCTTGTCTCCTAGCGGGCGATCGTCTTTCGGCCATTAATATAATGGGGCGATCGTCCTAAAGGTCACATGGGCAGTCTGCCAAAAGTCCAAGGCTACAGCCGGCAGTCAGCTGTGCGGTCCAATGAGGAGCCAGCACGCGTCCGGAAGTACTGTCACAGGTGGTCCCACTTCGTTACTTTCGGCGGACTCATCAGTAGGCGAGGTAGGTGACAGGCTGTGGTCACAGGTCTTGTCTGTCAGCTCCTTTTGCAGGTCTGCGGCCCTCTTGGTAGGTGAGGTAGGTGACAGGCTGTGGTCACAGGTCCTGTCTGTCAGCGCCTTTTGTGGATCTGCACGTGGGTGCTGTCCTGAGGCTCGGCCTTTGCCGACTGAATGGCCATCGGCTCTGATCGGCATGAGGCGGTCGTCTCTAGCTGGTCACCGAGGGTCGTCATTGGCCAGTCACTGAGGGTCGGCACTGGTCGGTCACCAAGGGTCGGTCGGCAAAGCGCCGAGAGAAGATCGTTCATAAGTCGGTCGCCAGAAGTCTGTCGCCAGGCACCGAGAGATGATCGTATTGGATGTCGATCGCTCGGCACCGGGACTTGTCCTGGGTCCTTCGGTTGGCCGATTCATGTTGTCTGCGGGGCTAAGGCTAGGCCGCCTGGTCGCTGGTCGGAAGTTCCGGCTCGGCTGCTCGGCAGTGGCTAGGTCGCCCGATCTCCGAGGCGATCGCCGGTCAGAAAATGTAAATCCCGACACAACAATTGCCCCCCAGCTTGCTCCTATGTTGAAGACATGGGGCGAGGTGGCTCTTGCTGGCGATCGTGTAAGGATGAGGACGGGCGATCTTGCTGAGCTGACTTATGATTCGGACTTGGGCTATCATGGTCGATTGGCTAGCTATCTTTCGGTCTTGTACCTGCAAATACAACATTGGCCGACCCCCCTCGGAAACTTGATAGTTTCGCTTGTTTGAGGAATCGTACACAGTCGCGGGATTCGATGGACCGACTCCATGACCGTGTCTTGATGCGCGAAGGCATTGAGTGTCTCGTGACTCACTTTATTATGAGGGTCCTCTGTTAGGCTGCGCCTCGCCTCGTATTTAAACGAAGGGCGTGCGGTCTCGGTCTAGAGGAGTCCTTGCGCGGGGCAGCGTCGGATGATTCAACTCCACGCCCGCGGCCTGTTTAGCTCTGCTTCCACCTCGGCCCACCATGAAGATGGCGAACCTCGACGGTGTACGTTGAGACGGGGGTTGTGGCACGTCGCATTGTCCGGGTTCACCATGTTAGATGATGAACCTTTGAGGGCGAGCGATCATGTCCACTGATTAATTTTGGAGGGCCCTCAGACTACACCGGCCTCGTATTTAAACGAAGGGCGGGCGATCTTGGCCCAAAGGGACCTTGCATGGCCGAAGCAGCCGGTTCCATTGACTACCAGGACCATGGCTTTATGATGTGCGGTGGAGGCGATCATATGCCTTAGTCCGTCATGTTAGATGCTGGACTATAGAGGGCGATCGTGTCCTCCGGGTTGCTGATGATGTAGCGTGATGATCGTCGATCGGGCTGGAAGACTGGCGATCGTCGCTCGGCTGCCGATCGCTTTATTCGTAGGTCAATATCGGCGATCGGGCGGGAGATCGTCGTCCAGGCGCCGATCGCGCTGCTCACAGGCTAAGAAGAAACCTCTGCCTGGCCAGAAAATCTGCGGCTCTAGCCCGGAAGGCTGCGTAGGTTGTAGGTTGGGTCTTCGTGAGATGCTTCAACATAGGCGAAAAGCCCTGAAATCCTCCTAGGACCGCGTAGAGGGCGGTCTCATCGCTTATGGGCTCGCCGTTGAGGATGATCACGTCTACCCGGTCGATGTAGTCCGAGTCAGACTCTTCTTCTCCCTGCTTGATTTGCATCATGCGAAGGGGACCTTCTGGCCGGACGACCCTGGTGCCGAAGTACTCCGTGAAGACGTGCGCCAGCTGGTTAAAAGAGACAATGGACCGAGGCGGCAACGAGGCGTACCACCTGTGGGCGAGGTCGTCCAGCGTCAGAGGGAACATTCGGCACCTGGTCGCGTCTGATGCCCCACAGCCGGTCATGTAGATGTTGCACTTCCTCAGGTGCATCTGGGGGTCCGATCGCCCCTCGTACACGGGTGTTTGTGGGGGAGCGATCTTGTGCTGCACGGGGGCGAGCTCGATGTCGATCGTGAGCGGCTCGCTTGGCCCGACGATCGTCTTCTTGGCGCCTGCCCTGGATTCTAGGAGCGCCTTCATGTCGTCGAGTTGACGTTGCATCGCAGCCATCGCCGTGGCTTGGTCGCTTGCAGATCGGCTTTGGGAGCGGGAGCCGAGGCGATCGTGTACGGATCTCCGGACTCCGCTGCTGCCGGCCTCGGCAATTTGGCGAGGGGGAGCCAGACGGCTGGGCTGCCTTCTGGGAGTCGGGTAGGCCGAGCTCCTGGTGACGGACTCAAACTACGTCGTCTCGTAGCTGGGGCCGGACTGCCCCGGTTGCCAGGTCGGGTTACTGCCCAGGCGATCGAAGACAGAGATGCCCCGGCTGGCGAGCGCCTCTTATTGCGTACGGGAGCCTCCTGGCGATCGCTCGGCCAGTAACGCCTTGAGCTTCCGTTTGGACTTCCGGCGGACGACCGAGGGGGTGATAGCAGGAGGCGCGTCGAGAGCACTTCGTCGCTCCTGTAGGACGGACAGGGCCCCTTCGATCTGTTCCTTGGTTCGGAACCGATCGAGCGAGAGGCTTGGGCCGCCGTCGTGGACGGATCGAGCGTCTCGACGCGGCGGCTACCCTCTCGCCATCGGCCCGGCTCGGGCCCCGGGGCCAGGCGTGGCGTATGGCCGGCTGGCCAGCGGCTTTCTTCGACGCGGAGGCGGAAGACATGATTTCTGAAAGATTTCTTTGAAGTGCAGTAAGTGTCACTTCAAGTATCTGCCCCGAGAACAGTGAGTGTTCTTCGAGACGGTAGGAATAAAAATTGAGGGTTCAAACACCCCCTTCCTCTAGCGCCAATTGTTGTTGCCCAAAATATTTATCCGAAGATTAATACTGCTGGAAGACGGACAACAAACAACAATTTGCGGGAGCACTTCCGAGAGAAGATAAATAATATAAGATTTGTCGGGTTTGTTAGGCCCGGGCTTGAATGCTCTCGCGAGATGTTATTAATACAAATATTCGTGGATACAAGTATTAATGTGAGAAATCTAAGTACAATGAGTGTAAAAAGACTCTGTTAATCCGGCTCTTGGGCGAAGCTCGGTGTTCTTCGTCCCTGCCGATCGTCTGCTTGATGAGAGAGGCCGGGAGAAGAAGTACCGAAAGATAGATGTTGCCAAGAGTTGGAGAAAGCCAAGTGCTGAGTATTTTGCTTCTGTATGGTGTGTGAAATGCGAGAATGCCAGAGAGGAAGTCCAAGTGCAGGCTGCCTTCTATATATAGGGGCTGAGGTGCCTTGTCTCCTAGCGGGCGATCGTCTTTCGGACATTAATATAATGGGGCGATCGTCCTAAAGGTCACATGGGCAGTCTGCCAAAAGTCCAAGGCTACAGTCGGCGATCGGTATGCGGTCAATGAGGAGCCGGCCGCGCGTCGAAATCTTATCACAGGTGGTCCCACTTCGTTACTTTCGGCGGACTCATCAGTAGGCGAGGTAGGTGACAGGCTGTGGTCACAGGTCTTGTCTTTCAGCTCCTTTTGCAGGTCTGCGGCCCTGTTGGTAGGTGAGGTAGGTGACAGGTTGTGGTCACAGGTCCTGTCTGTCAGCGCCTTTTGTGGATCTGCACGTGGGTGCTGTCCTGAGGCTCGGCCTTTGCCGACTGAATGGCCATCGGCTCTGATCGGCATGAGGCGGTCGTCTCTAGCTGGTCACCGAGGGTCGTCATTGGCCAGTCACTGAGGGTCGGCACTGGTCGGTCACCAAGGGTCGGTCGGCAAAGCGCCGAGAGAAGATCGTCCATAAGTCGGTCGCCAGAAGTCTGTCGCCAGGCGCCGAGAGATGATCGTATTGGATGTCGATCGCTCGGCACCGGGACTTGTCCTGGGTCCTTCGGTTGGCCGATTCATGTTGTCTGCGGGGCTAAGGCTAGGCCGCCTGGTCGCCGGTCGGCAGTTCCGGCTCGGCTGCTCGGGAGTGGCTAGGTCGCCCGATCTCCGAGGCGATCGCGGTCGGAAAATGTAAATCCCGACACAACAGCTAGAAACTCAAGAACTTCATGGGTTGATAGATAAACAACATATAATCACGTTCTCCAAGCCCCAGCCGCGTAAGGAAATGAGAGGGATGAGAAAAAATGGGTGTCAACCCGTCTGCTCGATCATATATATACTGCCCAGCAGCCTGCCGACCACTTACGGCCGTAATCGGCAGACCTTACGGCCGTAACCGGCCTTCGTCCGAAAGATGTCTGGCACTCGTACGGCCGTAACCGATCACATACGGCCGTAACCGGCATTCGTCCGGACAATGCCTGCCGAGCGCGTACGGCCGTAACCGATCGCGTACGGCCGTTACCGGCCTTCGTCCTGCCAGGACTGCCGAGCACATACGGCCGTACCCGGCACCTTACGGCCGTAACTCGGCCAGGCCAGGCCCTGCACCGGCCATGACTCGGTCGTGGCCACTCCAACGGCCCGAACGACCCCGAAACCCGAACCTGAATAAAAACCGAAGATACGGTTACGAAGTACTCGCAAAGACGAATCCGAGCACTAAGAGAAAATACGATTCCGACCACCCAAAAGCTCGAAATTCTACAACAGAAAGTAATTACCCCAAACTTTGGGAAATTACGAAAACGGCCCAAAACGTCCGAAATACACGATACACGATCGAAACACCAAACCGAAGCTCGCAACATGAATAATAACATTAAATGAACTTACGAGAAACTCGAAACAACAGTTTCGGACAAGATTCGCAAGAATCGAACTCAAGTGCGGAAAAGTCGCTTAAGAACACGGAACTCAACAAAACGATACCGAAACGAACTTGGATGACAAAATGTGCAGAATTAATCATTCTCAAAATGACGAAACGGTCATGAGCGAGTCGTCAAAATGGACTCCCGCCGAAAAAAAGAAAATCACTGAAATCCGAAATTGCGGGTATTACATGTAACACCCCAAACTAGGCGGACATTACAGTGCCGTGAATCCCCCGACTGGGACCCACTAGGCGAATGAAAACTGATGAATTACACAGGGTAAATGTAGTACCAAACCACATTACAACAATAATTACTCCGATGAGGAGTTTCATACAACACATCCAGGATATTTCAGAATACATGTATATTTTATATGGAGATAAAATATACAACACTAAGTGAAATGAGTATTCAAACGGAATGACTGCAGCGGAATAAATGAAGGAAACATAAATGACTGAAAAGACTGGGGGCCCCTTCTAGTATCATTGGGACTCCTCGCCGTCAACGTGCTCTCCCTGTGCCTTTGCCTTGCCATGACCTGAGAAACAAATATCCCCAAACGGGGTCAGTTATACAGAACAACAATCCTCAAGAGTTGAATAAACACAATCATATAAATATGTAGTATAAACCACAAGTTCGATCAAAATGAAACGGTTAGATTATAACCCAATCTTGTTGAAAACATACACAATCAAACATGCTGTATGAATCAACTAACAGTACGGCTCAAAGGGTGGCGCCACACTACGCCCTGGATGGAAATGTGTCCGTGCACAAGCCACCAACGAGTATCGATCGAATAAACGTGTGGTCTTGTACCTAATCAGTCTCACGAAGCAATCGACTCGTGTGCACAGTCCAATGTGAGGCCAACAACCAACACACGACATAAATGTGCCCGACATGAAAATCCTACACATACCAGCCGGCACGCTAGTATGACCCGGAATGCCACGATATAACAAAAGTGACATCAGAAACGAATAATGACTCACCGAGATAAAATGATAGTGAAATGAATGATAGCTCAATGAAATGATTGGAACCGTCGTTCCTTGTGACTGAAGTGATTAATTGACAATGACAAGTTTTAATACGGTTAACACAATGATGAATGAGTTACGATTATGAATGAACAACAACAAAAGGAAATGAATATCCTTTTAACTGAGTAAGAATCAACTTACACAACACCGGTGACAATTATCCTTCCACGAACAACGTCCTAATTGAGATATCGGTCGCTCGAACAACCTTGGATTATACAATATCCAACAACCCGTTCAATATAAGAATCAAACACGAATATAACGAACTCAAAACGTCGATACGATTAAACTAAGTTCATTGGGGCATTATATCGAATACGTTGTGGCCAAACTCCGATTGTTTACAATCAAATCTCAATAAGCCACTATCAAAACCCCCAAGAAGTGTTTCAAACCAACAAACATCTTCCAAATGATCAATAATCCAAAATGAATATCCGAAAACGTGATTATAACGACAATTAATCGAAAACCCCCCATTTCAACTCGATATTCAAAGTGTTCTTGAATAATCCCTTAATAATCCTATGAATCCTTATACAAACTCATAATCATATACATATCCCTTCATATAACATGATTATAACGTCTAAAACATCATATCTCAACACAAAATCGAAGTCCAAGGTGTTGAAGAAATTACCTCTTGAAGATCCAACCACTTCGATCCGATGAACACGAGTTAAAACAAGTATCCAAGCTTCCCAAATGAATGAAGATGATGAAAATTACACACTCAAGTGATTGATGATGGCAAAATCTCTCCCTCAACCCTCTCTCTCGGATTAAAGAAGAAAAGGAATGAAAATGAGGAAAAATGTCCCGGCCGAGTCCTTAAATACTGCCGGAAGTTACGGCCGTAACTCGGCCCTCTTACGGCCGTAACATTCCAGGTCAACGGCCTTACGGCCGTAACCGGCCAACTCGTACGGCCGTAACTCGGCTTCGTCCGAAAGCCCGCTGATAGACTTACGGCCGTAACCGCTCCTGAGTTACGGGCGTAACTCGCCTTCGTCAAAAACAACTGCCGACACCTTACGTCCGTACCCGCACACCTTACGGGCGTAACTCGGATGGTACGGCCGTATCCGGCTGAACTTACGGGCGTAACCTGCCTTCGTCAAAAATGACTAGGCATCCTGCCTGCAGCGTACGGCCGTATCCGGACAAGCCTTACGGCCGTACCTGCCTCGACTTACGGCCATATGCCGCAACCCTTATGGCCGTAAATCACCCTTGGTCGACAACACCTGAAATTTACGAACACCACTTACGGCCGTATCCGACCCTCCTTACGGCCGTAACTCGCCTTCGGCCAAAATGCCTGGGCAGCCTGCTGGACCACGTACGACCGTAACCGGCCAGCCTTACGGCCGTACCCGCTCAACTTACGGCCGTATCCCGGAACCTTACGGCCGTAACTCAATGCTGGCCAAGGTGAATAAAACCGATAACTCCGATTCCTCGCTACGACTGATCAATGATCCGACATACCATACGAATGTGAAAGTGAACAAGTCTAACACGAGCCAAAGATGATACTCCCAGTACAAGGCTATCAATCACAATGAAAATGATAATACTCCCGTCTCGATCTATACGGAGATGAAATGACGATCGGTAACTGATATACGATTACAACATGCCAACAGTGAACGCAAATGAATGATTCATGAATGATGAGTGATTATTAATGAGTGAAAATTACTGAGTGATAATTACAAACTGATAATTACTGAATGAAAATGAATGAATTATAACCGGGTATTACATACTCCCTATAACACCCCAAACTAGGCGGATATTACAGTGCCGTGGACCCCCGACTGGGACCCACCAGGCGAATGAAAGTGGATGAATTACACAAGGTAAATGTAGTACCGAACCACATTACAACATCAATTACTCCGATGAGGAGTTTCATACAACACACCCAGGATAATACAGAATACATGTATATTTTATATGAAGATAAAATATACAACACTAAGTGAAATGAATATTCAAACTGAATGTCTGCAGCGGAATAAATGAAGGAAACATAATGACTGAAAAGACTGGGGCCCCCTACTAGTATCACTGGGACTCCTTGCCGTCACCGTGCTCTCCCCGTGCTTTAGCCTTGCCATGACACAGCAGTATCCCCAACGGGAATCGATTCGTAACAACAATCCTCAAGAGTTGAAAATACACAATCATGAGTTATCCACAGTTATGCAATATCCTGTCGAAACATACGCAATCAAACATGCTATATGAATCAACAAATGATACGGCTCAAAGGAATGGCGCCACACTACGTCGGGATGGAAATGTGTCCGTGCACAAGCCACCAACGAGTATCGATCGAATACACGTGTGGTTTTGTACCTAATCAGTCTCACGAAGCCATCAACTCGTGTGCACAGTCCAATGTGAGGCCACCAACCAACACATGACTATAATGTGCCCGACATGAAAATCCTACACATACCAACCGGCACGCCAGTATGACCCGGAATGCCACAATATGACAAAAGTGACAACGAAAATGAATCATGACTCACCAAGATTAAATGATGGTGAAATGAATGACAGCTTAATGAAATGATTGGAACCGTCGTTCCTTATGACTGAAGTGATTAATTGACAATGACAAGTTTTGATACGGTTAATACAATGATGAATGAGTTACGATTATGAATGCACAACCTCAAAAGGAATGAATATCCTTTTAACCGAGTAAGAATTAACTTACACAATACCGATGAAGAATGTCCGTCCACGAACAACGTCCTAAATGAAATGCCGGTCGCTCGAACAACCTTGAATAACAATAATTACCAACAACCGTTCAATACACGTATCGAGCAACTAAACACGACTAACCCAAAGGTCGAAAACAATGATAATCAACTCATAGGGGCATTCTAATGAATACGTAACCAACCACACGACTTCGAAAATATCCAATCCCGAATATATCGAAACCAACACCAAAATGAGTATATCGAACTGACAAAACACTTCAATGATATCAATAATCCATTAGGAATCCACAATTCGAGATTACAACTACATTAATCGGAAAATTCCCAATTAACCGAAGTCAACCCCAAGGGTTCTTGAAATAATTCCGAAAATAACCATTAAATCCGTAAGAATATACTTATCCAAGGTAGATAATCCATATCTAACATATTCCAATGATAATCCAAGCTTACATGAAGAAATCGGAAGAAAAAACCCAAAAATCCGAAATTCTAGATCCAAGAGACTAATACCTTTGATTCGATGTTAAGGGAATGATGAAGTGATGATAATCCAACTCAAAGACTTGAAGATGATGATGGATGATAGAAGCTCGAAGAGAACTCTCCAAAATGCCCAAAATCGCCCGAAACCGATGAGGGAATGAGAAAGGATGATAAAATGACGAACTCAGGCTAACTGTCCAATATATAGCCATTCCGTGTTAGCGTCGCTAGCCCTTGTGCGTAGCGTGCACTACGGGTAATTTGGGTAGTCCAGTACCTTTGTCCGAACACGGTAGCGCGCGCTACGTACCCTTTTGTAGCGTGCGCTACGGTCATGCCATTAGCGTGCGTTAATACCCATTGTTAGCGTGCGCTAACGAATTATGTGATGCCCGATCGGAATCCGAAACCTTCGTCCTCTGATCTGATCTCGATAGCGTGCGCTACAACAAACGATAAGCGGGCGCGATAAATTAGAAAGCGGAAGCTAAATATCACTCATAGCGTGTGCTATGAATTAATCCAGTGCAGTCCAGTAGCCACTGGACTCAACCTGATCCGTCCCTAGCGCGCGCTACTCCACATATTTAGCGTGCGCTACTACAACCCGCTAGCGCGCGCTACTTACCACTCGTAGCGTGCGCTACAAATAACTCACCTGCAGTCCAGTACCTTCTGGACTGCAACCAGGGTAACATTAGCGTGCGCTAATGCTGAGTGGTAGCGTGCGCTACCTGTACTCAATTAGCGTACGCTAAAACGAGTACGTAGCGTGCGCTACTACTCACGCACAGCCCACAACAAAAATGACAACGATGATAAACACGGCACGAAACTCCAATTAGATTAATGACGAATGACGATTGATACACGATACAATTACTCTGAATGATGAATACCATGATTGAATATGAGTGACAATTGATCATTAATGAGTGAAATTACTGAGTATCAATTACTGAATGATAAATACTGAATGATAATTACTGAATTACAACCGGGTATTACATACACCCCCCCTTAAAAGAGTTTCGTCCCCGAAACTAAGGGTCAAACAACTCGGGATAACTCTCCCGCATACTATCCTCGGTTTCCCACGTAGCCTCTTCGACTCCGTGTCTAGACCACTGAATTTTAACCAAAGGAATCGTCTTATTCCTCAAATGCTTGATTCGCCGCTCTAAAACTCGTATAGGACGCTCCTCATATGAATGATCATCGGCAATCTCGATTTCATCGAACTGAAGTATGTGACTCGGGTCGGCAACATACTTCCGCAACTGAGATACGTGAAACACATTATGAATTCGTCTCAACGCCAGAGGTAAAGCTAACCGGTAAGCTAACTCGCCTACTCGATCCAGAATCTCAAACGGTCCAATGAATCTCGGGCTCAACTTACCCCTCTTCCCAAAACGGAAGATACCATGACTCGGGGATACCTTGACCAACACATGGTCACCAGCCTCGAATTCTAACGGTCGACGACGATTATCTGCATATGATTTCTGTCGACTCTGAGCGGTCAACAAACGACTTCTGATCAAAGCTACCTTCTCACGGGTGGCTATAAGCATATCGGGCTCGGTGCCGATTGATTCTGATGAGTCATCCCAACACAAAGGAGATAGACAACGACGACCGTACAAGGCCTCGTAAGGTGCCATCTTAATCGAAGCATGCCAACTATTATTATACGTGAACTCGATCAATGGTAGTTGGGCTTCCCAATCGTCCTTCCAATCGAGGACGCATGCCCTCAACATGTCCTCTAAGGTCTGAATAGTCCTCTCTGATTGTCCGTCGGACTGAGGACGAAAAGCGGTACTGAGATTAAGCTGACTTCCCATAGCACGATGAACTGATTTCCAAAAATGAGACACAAATCGTCCGTCACGATCGGAAATGATACTTTTAGGAGTACCGTGCAATCTCACTATCTCCTTGATTAACAACTGGGCCAGTCTCTCGGGACCCCACATATCCTTGATTTCAAGGAAATGAGCCGATTTGGTTAAGCGGTCCACGATCACCCAGATCGTATTCATGCCACGACGACTCGTCGGCAAACTCGTGATGAAATCCATAGAAATGTCTTCCCACTTCCATTCTGGAATAGGGAGAGGTTTCGGCATACCCGCCGGTCGCTGATGTTCAATCTTAACCTGTTGACAGGTTAAGCATCTCGAAACAAATTCTGCGACTTCTCGCTTCATATTACTCCACCAATAATTTTGTTTCAAGTCCTTATACATCTTACTAGACCCCGGATGAACAGAATAAGGGGTAGCATGAGCTTCTTTCAAATCGAGTTTTTCAACTCGTCATTCGCCGGTACGCATAACCGATTCTTAAAACGCAGAAGTCCATCCTCGTGAACCACAAATCCGGGGGCTTTCCCCCGAGTCACATCCTCTCGAATGCGTAACAAAAATGGGTCCACACCCTGATTCTCCCTGATCGCCTCATCAAGTGACGATGAAATCTCCAACGTACAAAGTTGCCCTTGTACTCGCTGTAACCAGACCTCAATCTCGGGTCTCAGAAATTCCTGCTGAAGTTCCTTCTGAACTGTTAATCAAGCAAGCATCTGCTCCTGAACGGACTTACGACTCAAGGCGTCGGCGACAACGTTCGCCTTGCCTGGGTGGTAAAAGATCTCGATATCAAAATCTTTGATTAGTTCCAGCCACCGTCTCTGTCGCACAAGTGCTGGGTGTTTCGCATAATCTTTGATTAGTTCCAGCCACCGTCTCTGTCTCCCTGATGAGCCCATGGCAGGGCGAAACCAGTTGGCATGCTATGAGGGATAGGCTGGTCCCGGGGTGTGAGGGCCCCTGGGACGCCGCACGGGCTTCGGAACTCCCGTCTCGTGACACATGGTATCAGAGCCAAAACCTCTCTCAGTACGGCATGGTTCGGGTGTGGTCAAGTTCTGCCGAAACCGATGAGGGCGGGGAGTGAACGCCGGTTCAAAGAGGGCACGGACAAAGTGCGGCTCCTGACAAGGCTTCTAGGCGGAGAACATGAACCGATTCTATGCCGGAATGAGAGGTGATCCTAGGCTTGTGAGATCAGACGGTCCGGAATGTGGACACACTTGTATTGCGCACTTTTGGTAGCTCCACCTTTCGGTGACCGGGGTGTATGAGCGTGGATCATCGTGGGCCACTGTGGGAACCTCGACATGCGGGAAAAATGCAGCGGCGAGGGAATGCCGTTCAACCGAGGTACTAACGCCAGGAAGCGCGTAGGGTGAAGGTTGATGTCGATTGGTGATGCGGTATGTGCGTGGCGCACTGCGGGCTAGCGCGAGATGCGCGAGTGAAGAGCCTGTCCATCTGGGGATGGTGCCGTATGTGTTTGGCCACGATCGTTTTGTGTGCGTGAGGCAATACAGTGTGCGGAAAGAAACATTCTTCCCCAGCACGAGGACGTGCTGCGATTTGGGTGGGGGAGGATGTCACGACCCAATATGTCGTGTCTGTGTTGACCGTCCAAATGAGGCGTGCCTTCTGGTTAGCTTGCCACAAGTGGGGAAAAGGGGGCGACATTAGCGTTAAGGCGTTGTTTGCCCGGATGCATCGGTCTGGCCGAGTCAGGCATGCCGACCCAGTTTAGTCCGGAGAGCTTGTCGCTAGTCGAGGACTTGACAATGAAGGGGATCGTTGCTGGTAGGGCACAACTGGTCGGGGACTAATGCCGTCTCCCTGATGAGCCCATGGCAGGGCGAAACCAGTTGGCATGCTATGAGGGATAGGCTGGTCCCGGGGTGTGAGGGCCCCTGGGACGCCGCACGGGCTTCGGAACCCCCATTCGCCGGTACGCATTACCGATTCTTAAAACGCAGAAGTCCATCCTCGTGAACCACAAATCCGGGGGCTTTTCCCCGAGTCACATCCTCTCGAATGCGTAACAAAAATGGGTCCACACCCTGATTCTCCCTGATCGCCTCCTCAAGTGACGATGAAATCTCCAACGTACAAAGTTGCCCTTGTACTCGCTGTAACCAGATCTCGGGCCTCAGAAATTCCTGCTGAAGTTCCTTCTGAACTGTTAATCAAGCAAGCATCTGCTCCTGAACGGACTTACGACTCAAGGCGTCGGTGGCAACGTTCGCCTTGCCCAGGTGGTAAAGGATCTCGATATCATAATCTTTGATTAGTTCCAGCCACCGTCTCTGTCGCACAAGCGATGGGGCTCATCGCCCCATTATTATAATGGCCGGAAGGCGATCGCCCGCCAGAGGACAAGACCCGGCTGCCACTATATACATAAGGCTCCCTGCACTTGGATTTTTCTGGAACTTCCTTCGGATTTCACGCAATACAGAAGCAAAACACCCAGCACTTGGCTATCTCCAACTATTGGCAACAGCTATCATTTGGTCCTTCTTCTCCCGGCCTCTCTCATCCAGCAGACGATCGGCAGGGACGAAGAACACCGAGCTTCGCTCAAGAGCCGGATTAACAGAGTCTTTTTACACTCATTGTATCTAGATTTCTCTCACTAATACTTGTATCCACGAATATTTGTATTAATAACATCTCGCGAGAGAATTCAAGCCCGGGCCTAACAAACCCGGCAAATCTTGTATTATTTATCTTCTCTCGGAAGTGCTCCCGCAATTGTTGTTTGTTTTCCGTCTTCCAGCAGTATTAATCTTCGGATAAATGTTTTGGGCAACAACAACTGGCGCTAGAAGAAGGGCATCCAACCCTCAAATTTTTTATACCTGCCGTCCCGAAGAACACTCACTGTTCTCGGGGCAGATACTTGAAGTGACACTCACTGCACTTCAAAGAAATCCTTCAGAAATCATGTCTTCCGCCTCCGCGTCGAAGAAAGCCGCTGACCAGCCGGCCAGACCCCCCGTTCCGTCCCAGTCCGAGCCGCATACGATGGTGGAAGGCAGCCGCCGTGGTCAGAGATGCTCGATACCATCCCTGGGCGGCGGCCCGAGCCTCTCGCTCGATCAGCTCCGAACCAAGGAACAGATCGACGAGGTCATGGCCGTCCTACAGGAGCGACGGAGTGCTCTCGACGCGCCTCTTGCTATCACCCCCTCGGCCTCCTGCCGGAAGTCCAAGCGGAAGCTCAAGGCGTTACTGGCCGAGCGATTTCCAGGAGGCTCTCGTCCGCAAGAAGAGGCGCTCGGCAGCCGGGGCACCTCTGTCTTCGATCGCCTGGGCAGTGACCCGACCTGGCGACCGGGGCAGTCCGGCCCCAGCTACGAGACGACGGAGTTTGAGTCCGTCACCAGGAGCTCGGCTTACCCGGCTCCCAGAAGGCAACCCAGCCGTCTGGCTCCCCCTCACCAAATTGCCGAGGTCGGCAGCAGCGGAGTCCGGAGATCGGTACACGATCGCCTCGGCTCCCGCTCCCAAAGCCGATCAGCAAGCGACCGAGCTGCGGCGATGGCTGCGATGCAACGTCAGATCGACGACATGAAGGCGCTCCTGCAGTCCAGGACAGGCGCCATGAAGACGATCGCCGAGCCAAGCGAGCCGCTCACGATCGACATCGAGCTCGCCCCGGTGCAGCACAAGATCGCTCCTCCTCAAACACCCGTGTACGAGGGGCGATCAGACCCCAGACGCACCTGAGGAAGTTCAACATCTACATGACCGGGTGTGGGGCATTTGACGCGACCAGGTTCCGAATGTTCCCTCTGACGCTGGACGACCTCGCCCACCGGTGGTACACCTCATTGCCACCTCGGTCCATTGGCTCCTTTAACGAGCTGGCGCACGTCTTCACCGAATACTTCGCCACCAGAGTCGTCCGGCCTGAAGGTCCCCTTCGCATGATGCAAATCAAGCAGGGAGAAGAAGAGTCCGACTCGGACTACATCGACCAGGTAGACGGGATCATCCTCAACGGCGAGCCCGTAACCGATGAGACCGCCCTCTACGCGGTCCTAGGAGGATTTCAGGGTTTTTCGCCTATATTCAGGCATCTCACGAAGACCCAACCTACGACCTACGCAGCCTTCCGGGCTAGAGCCGCAGATTTCCTGGCCAGGCAAAGGCTTCTTCTTAGCCTAGGAGTACCGCGATCGGCGCCCGAGCGACGACCTCCAGTCTTCCAGCCCGAGCGACGACCTCCAGTCTTCCAGCCCGATCGCTACTATCCAGCAGAGCCGGAGGACTCGCTCACCGCCTACAGTCCATCATGAGGGACTAAGGCTCGCGATCGCCTCCACCGCACATCATAAAGCCATGGTCCTGGTAGTCGATGGAACCGGCTGCTTCGGCCATGCAAGGTCCCTTTCGGCCGAGATCGCCCGCTCTTCGTTTAAATACGAGGCCGGCGTAGTCTAAGGGCTCTCCAACATTAATCAGTGGACACAGTCGCCCGCTCTCAAGGTTCACCCTCTAAAGATGATCTACCCGGATAAAACGACACGTGCCACAACCCCCGTCTCAACGTACACCGTCGAGGTCGGCCATCTCCATGGCTGGCCGAGGTGGAAGCAGAGCTAACAAACTGCGGGCGTGGAGTTGATTCATCCGACGCTGCCCCGCGCAAGGACTCCTCTAGACCGAGACCGCACGCCCTTCGTTTAAATACGAGGCGAGGTGCAGCCTAACAGAGGACCCTCATAATAAAGTGAGTCACGAGACACTCAATGTCTTCGCGCACCAAGACACGGTCATGGAGTCGGTCCATCGATTTCCGCGACTGTGCACGATTCCTCAAACAAGCGAAACCATCAAGTTTCCGAGGGGGATCGGCCAATGTTGTTTTTGCAGGTACAAGACCGAAAGATAGCTACCCAATCGACCATGATAGCCCAAGTCCAAATCCAAAGTCAGCTCAGCAAGATCGCCCGTCCTCATCTTACACGATCGCCAGCAAGAACCACCTCGCCCCATGTCTTCAACATAGGAGCAAGCTGGGGGGCAATTGTTGTGTCAAGATTTACACTCTCCGACCGGCGATCGCCTCGGAGATCGGGCGACCGAGTCACTGCCGAGCAGCCGAGGCAGAACTGCCGACCAGCGACCAGGCGGCCGAACCTTAACCCAGCGGACAAGCTAAATCGGCCAACCGAAGGTCCCAGGACAGGTCCCGGTGCCGAGCGATCGACATCAAATACGATCGTCTCTCGGTACTCGGCGACCGACTCCTGGCGACCGACTGGAGACGATCATCTCTCGGCACTTGCCGACCGACCCTTGGTGACCGACCAATGCCGACCCTCGACAACTGGCCGATGGCGACCTCTGATGACCAGCTAGAGACGACCGCCTCATGTCGATCAGCGCCGATGGCCATCCAGTCGGCAAAGGCCGAGCCTCAAGACTGGCACCACGTGCAAGATCCGAGACAAGATCCGCATATCTCGGATCATTGACCACAGCCTGGTAGAATCTCTCCACCAGCCGACAAGCCGCCGAAAGTTGTCAGTAGGGCCGCATGTGACAGTAAGTCCGCCGAAAGCTGTCAATAGGGCCGCATGTGACAGTGACTCTAGACGCGTGCTGGCTCCTCATTCGACCGCCCAGCTGGCGCCGGCACCTACCTTGGAATTTAGCCCGACAGCCCGGGTGACCGCCCCATTATAATATTGGCCGGCAGACGATCGCCCCATTATTATAATGGCCGGAAGGCGATCGCCCGCCAGAGGACAAGACCCGGCTGCCACTATATATACAAGGCTCCCTGCACTTGGATTTTTCTGGAACTTCCTTCGGATTTCACGCAATACAGAAGCAAAACACCCAGCACTTGGCTATCTCCAACTCTTGGCAACAGCTATCATTCGGTCCTTCTTCTGCCGGCCTCTCTCATCCAGCAGACGATGGGCAGAGACGAAGAACACCGAGCTTCGCTCAAGAGCCGGATTAACAGAGTCTTTTTACACTCATTGTATCTAGATTTCTCTCATTAATACTTGTATCCACGAATATTTGTATTAATAACATCTCGCGAGAGCATTCAAGCCCGGGCCTAACAAACCCGGCAAATCTTGTATTATTTATCTTCTCTCGGAAGTGCTCCCACAATTGTTGTTTGTTGTGCGTCTTCCAGCAGTATTAATCTTCGGATAAATATTTTGGGCAACAACAGGATTGAAATACTTTTTGGGTTTTGATGTGGGTATAATCAAGGTTGGGTTGTTAACAATCGAAGTTTGGCCACATAGTGTTCGATATAATGCCTCAATGGACTTGGTCTAGTCATATCGGCGTGTTGAGTTCGTTAAATTCGTGTTTGATACATATGTTGAACGGATTGTTGGTAATTGTGTTGTTCAAGGTTGTTCGAGCGACCGACTTCGCATTTAGGACATTTGTTCGTAGAAGGATAATTGTCATCGGTATTGTGTAAGTTAATTCTTACTCGGTTAAAAGGATATTCATTCCTTTTGTTGTTGATCTTTCATAATCATAACTAATTCATCATTATATTAATCATATTGAGACTTGTAATTGTCGAATAATCACTTCATTAACGAGGAACGGCGGTTCCAATCATTTCATTGAAACTATCAATCACTTCATTATCATTTCATCTCGGTGAGTCATTCTTGACTTTGTCAGATTATTATTATTCATTGATATTTATTATGGTTATTCTCGTTCATATGACCTTCCGGGTTCATATTGCGTGGCCGGGTGCGGATGTGTGGAATTTTTAATCGGGCACGTTATGGCCATGTATTGGGAGTGATACATTTGACTGTGCACACGGTAACAGATTACCTCCGTGAGACTAATTAGGTACAAGGACGGGTGTGTCCGGTCATTCGTCTTGTACACTTGCACAGAACACTACGGGCGTACTATGATACCCCTCTTCAGCGTAATTCATAACTAAGGATATTTCATAACTTCGCTAAATCATGATTGTGTATTTTTCAACCCTTGAGGATTGTTGTTCTCAGGTATCGACCCATTTGGGATTCTGTTTTTCAGGTCATGGCAAGGCAAAAGCACGGGAATAGCATGTTGACGTCGAGGAGTCCCAGTGATACTAGTAGGGGGCCCCGATCTTTCAGGTATCCATGTTGTTGTCCTTTAATTTCCGCTGCATACTTTCATTTGGATACTCCGTTTCATTCA
Organism: Orobanche coerulescens; assembly: GCA_033398695.1. Classification (NCBI taxonomy): domain Eukaryota; kingdom Viridiplantae; phylum Streptophyta; class Magnoliopsida; order Lamiales; family Orobanchaceae; genus Orobanche; species Orobanche coerulescens. Next base: position 92,679,623 of record CM065814.1, read on the forward strand.
GTGTTGTGTATTTTATCTTCATATAAAATATACTAGTATTCGGTATTGTCCTGGTGTGTTGTACTTAAACTCCTCATAGGAGTATTTGGTAATATAATGTGGTTCGGTACTACAATTATAGTATTTAATTCATCATTTTCATTCGCCTGGTGGGTCCCAGTCGGGGATTCACGGCACTGTAATATCCGCCTAGTTTGGGGTGTTACAAATACGACATCAACGGATCCTCGTGTGATTAGTATCGTTCATCTTTCATCATCCTTCGTGTCAACCCTGTGCTATGCTCCAAAACCTGAATGCAAAAATAGACATCCACCCCCCGAATACTCTGGGTTAGCAAACTCCACTGTTTTGCTAGTGCAAGAACAAAGTGCAAATACGAGCCATACAATTCACATTTCACGAATAACAATAACCAGGAATCCTTAAAAATCCAAACGTGACGAAAAGTACTTCCCGAGGCAAGAGTTTGGTAAAACATTCGAAAACCGAAAGGTCACAAATCAAGGGAAAACTATTTATAAAACAGTTTGAATTGCCATCAAGAGTTTTAATAGGAAACAATTTAGGATTACCGAAACCTTCGCTTTCCAAAAATCAACAGGGTCACAGCCCAAAGGTTTTGTTTTTTCAAATAAAACCAACCATAATACACAAGGTTAAAAACCCACGTCATGCGTCCTCGACGGACATAAAATACACACGCAAGTTTCACTCGTGAATCCAGGTCGAAGCCAATGGAATTCCCTCCGTGGCCCCGTCGAACCCTCCCAAGGTGAGCAAACACATTCACAAAACATAAGCAACCGCACTCGTGAATCCAGGTCGAAGCCAATGGAATTCCCTCCGTGATCCCATCAGACCCTCCCGAGGTGAGCGAAAAACAATCACAAAATATACACACATAGCGGTGAAGTTTCACTCGTGAACCCAGGTCGAAGCCATTGGAATTCCCTCCGTGGTCCCGTCGAACCCTCCCGAGGTGAGCAAACACATTCACAAAACACAGTACTCACATCGCCTAGGACCGGGTCGAAGCCACAAATCCCACTCCGTGATCCCGTCGGACCCACCCGAGCTGGCTAGCGAAATACTCAAGCACCACACATCGCTTAAGACCGGGACGAAGCCACGAATCCCACTCCGTGATCCCATCGGACCCACCCGAGCTGGCTAGCGAATCAATCATGCACAAATAACATATAACACCAAGGATATCCAAACAATTCACCCAAGGGCATCAACCACTTAGAAAAACACCACGTCAAACCACAATGCACCGAAATGAAACAATATACATCCACACGCAACACCAAGTGAACAAACACACCAAACATATCCACAGGAGTCACATACTCGTTCATGAAACACACCAATCACAAAACACACGCGGTTTTGAAAGAGGGCCTTTAACAAGGCTAACCAAATCTTTTGAAAACTCGATTCAAAACAAACAAACAAACACACCATGACGATCACCAATTATCATATCCACAAAATAAGAATAGTATGGACAAGGTACTTGCCTCGAATAAGAACAACGCGAAGAATCGACCGAAGTAGGTTGACACGAACCGACTACGAACCCGCCGACTCCACCGATCGCCAACTCGCGTTCATAAACTATGAAGGACAATAACAGTAATGAAATGAATTCCCTAACACGACTTAAATCCGTTGAATTCAAAGAACGAATGACGAAAGTTCAAGCGTTTCCCCCAAAACGGCCAAGAACACGATTCGTTCCGTCAAAACCCGAAAACGGAATTCCAAGTTGATATATGGATATACAATCCATAGAATATGTTTAAAAACATCATTTAACCACAATCGATCCATCAAAAACGGATGAAAAATGAGATCGAGAACAAATCCCCCAAAAAGTCAATTTGAAGGAAATCAAGAAATATACTTCGATTCGACGAAGAACAATGGATTAAATGATGTTAAACATAAGAATACTACCAAGATTAATCATACCCATCATGAATTAATCAATAATACGGAACGAATCGGACAAAAACGCAAAACCCCAAAATTCAAGAAACTAGGGTTCTAAGAAAGATTACCTTGATTCGCTGGATCAAAGGACGATATAAGATGATTGATTGATGTTATGAACTCAAGAACTTCGTGGATTTGTTGTTAAACAACATGGCTCCATGATAAGAACACCCTCAGCCGCGGAAGAGAAGGAGAAGAAGGAGAAAAATGGCCAAAAACCTGTCTGCAGGGCCATAAATAGGTTGCACAGTGTACCGCGGCCCAGCGGGAGTGTGCCGCGGCACAGGCCCAAAAATGGCTCCCAGTGGTCGGCAGTGCGCCGCGGCCCGGCCGGAGTGTGCCGCGGCACCCAGTCTGATCAGTTTGGCGAAAAATGCCACGAGTGTGCGCGGCCCTGCCGGCATGTGCCGCAGCCCAGTCACGGCTGCTTTCGGCCGAAGGCTGAGCACTACGGCCGTAACTCGGCCGAGGCGGCCAGGCCCCATTGCCCGGCCGAAGCTGCGAGCACTACCGGCCGTAACTCGGCGATGCGGCCTGGCCCAGTTGCCGGCCATGACTCGGTCGGGGCCAACTCCGACGGCCCGAACGACCCCGAAACCCGAACCTGAATACAAATCGATGATACGGTTACGACGTACTCGCAAAGAAGAATCTAAGAGCTAAGAGAACACACAATTCCGACCACCCGAAGGCTCGGAATTCGACAACGGAAGTAATTACCCAAAACTTTGGGAAATTACGAAAATGGCCCAAAACGTCCGAAAATCACGATACGCGATCGAAACACAAAACCAAAGCTCGCAATATGAATAATAATATTAAATGAACTTACGAGAAACTCGAAACAACAGTTTCGGACGAGATTCGCAAGAATCGAACTCAAGTGCGGAAAAGTCGCTAAAAAGCTCGGAACTCAACAAAACGATACCGAAACGAACTCGGATGACAAAAAGTGCAGAATTAATCATTCTCGAAATGACGGAGCGGTCATGTGCGAGTCGTCAAAACGGACTCCGGCCGAAAAAAGAAATTTACCTAAAATCGAAAATTGCGGATATTACACGTGGTCCCTTATCGCCTTTGGCTTTTTGAGCTTTTCGTGCCCCTTGATGGCATAGAAAATATGTGCCGGAGTTCGATTGAACGTATGGAGGAGATGGGCTTCCATGTCCTCGAAAGCTTTGAGATCTCCGGGTGGCTTGGCGATCGCTTTCTTTGCTTTGGCGATTGCTATCTTCTGGACAGGAGGTGGCGTTTCCTCGCCTAGGTGGAGGGTGAGTAGCCTTTCCCTGGCCAAAAAGCTGGCGGCTTTAGCGCGGAAGATCGCGTAAGTTGGGGGAATATCCTTGGAGAGATGTCTAAACATGGGAGAGTGACCGTAGAATCCCCCCATGACCGAAAAGAGAGTGAGCTCGTCACTGACGGGTTCGCCGGTGAGGATGATTTCGTCTACTCGGTCGATGTAATCTGCGTCGGTTTCGTCTTTCCTCTGCCTGATTTTCATCACGCGGTGGGGGCCTTCTGGTCTGGCGACCTTGTTGGCGAAGTATGATGTGAAGTCATTTGCCAGTTTCTTAAAGGAGGTGACGTGGTGGTAGTGAGACGTACCACCTATGGGCCAGCTCGCCCAATGTTAACGGGAAGGTCCGGCACTTGGTTGCATCAGATGCCCCACACCCAGTCATGTAGATTCGGAATTTACTCAGGTGGGTTTCGGGGTCCGATCTCCCCTCATACAGAGGTGTTTTGGGAGGGGCGATCGTTGGTTGTATGGGGGCAAGCTCGATGTGGACCGCGAGTGGCTCGGTCGGCCCGGTGATCTTTTTGCTGGCGCTTGCCCCAGTGTCCAAGAGTGCTTTCATCTCGTCGAGATGGCGTTGTATAGCGGCCATCGCCATGGCCTGGCTGCTCGCGCATCGGTGCTCGGAGCGGGTGCCGAGGTGATTGAGTACTGATCCCCTGGCGATCGGGGCGGGAGTCAGATGGCTGACCTGCGTTCGGCTGTGAGGTGGGTAGGCCGAACTCCTGGTGACGGATTCGGATTCTGTCTTTTCGTGGTTAGAAACAGAATGCCCCGGTCGCCAGGATGGGTCACGCCCCAAGCGATTGAATATGGATCCGTCCGGTCGTGCGAGAGCCTTTCCTCGCGAATTGGGGCTTTTTTATGATCGCTCGCTCGGTAGCCCGTTGAATTTCCGTTTTCCCATGCGGAGGACGATCGAGGGAGTTATCGCGGGCGATGCGCATGCGCTCCGTCGCTCCTCTATGATGGCCATAGCCTCCCCGATCTGTTCCTTAGTTTGGAACTGATCGAGTGAGAGGTTGGGGCCATCTCTCGGGTGCGGGATTGAGAGTCTCGCGTTGCTGCGGCTTCCCCTTGTCGTCGGTTGGGGTTCGGACTGAACCGGGATATGGTGTCCGGCGGTTCGGAGAGCGGCTTTCTTCGATGTACCGGCGGATGTCATGATTCTGAAGGTTTTCTTTGAAGTGCATTGAGTGTCACTTCAAGTATATGCTCCGAGAACAGTGAGTGTTCTTCGGGACGGTAGGAATAAAAATTTGAGGGTTAGATCCCCTTCTTCTAGCGCCAATTGTTGCTACCCAAAATATTATCCGGAGATAGATATTGCTGGAATGGATGGGATAGCAAAAAAATGCAAGAGCACTTCCGTGAGAAAGATAAATAACACAAGATTTGCCGGGGTTGTTAGTCCCGGGCTTGAATGCTCTCGCGAGATATTATTAATACTAATATTCGGGGATACAAGTACTAATGTAAGAATACAATTACAATGAGTGTAAAGATTCTTGTTATCTTAGCTAGTGAGCGTGTAGATTGCCGGAAGAACCAGATTTGATGCTCTGTGAGTTCTTGTAACAAAGGAGATGAACAGTCGCGGCAGTGAGAGATCGACAGTCTCTCACGGCGAGTATTAGTTGGATGTTTGTACTCCTGAGCTTATGAATCTCTTGGAATCTGCCTTGTGGAGACTTCTTGCCTTTGACGATCGTCTTCTGGACGGGAGATTCGAAGAGAGAAGTCCTGAGATGGATTCCGGTGAGAAAGCAGGGAGCTTGATGGTATGTGTGTTCTACTGTATTTCCGTGAATGAATTCGGAATATAAGTGAATGAGTTCTGAACCACTTGGAACCGTAGGTCAAATGAATTGGGAACCTTTTTCCAGTAGGAGGAGGCTCTCTATTTATAGGACTTTTGATATGCCGGGCGATCGCCTTTACTGCATTATAATAATAGGGCGATCGTCTTTTAGCACATGGGCTTGTTCCCTTAAAGTCCATGTGCTGCTGTAGTCAGTATGCGGTCAATGGGAGCTCGCACGCGTCTGAGTTCTTGCCACGAGGGTCCCACCGACAACTTTCCGCGCGCTGCCGGTAGGTGAGGTAGGTGACAGTGTGGTCAAAGGTCTTGTCTGCGCCAAAGATCTTGTCTCGGCCAAGATCTTGTCTCGGCGCCTTTTGTGGATCTGCACGTGGGTGCTGTTCTGAGATCCAGTCCTCGATGACTTTGACGGGCGATCATCTCTGCTCGGGGCGTAGGTCGACCGTCCTTAGCCGGACACTAGAGTCGATCGCCAGATGCCAAAGGGCGATCGCCTTGGGAGTCGATCGCTAGGTACCTGATGGTGGTCTGATATCTTCGATTAGGCGAGCTAGCCAAAGTTTGACTGGAGTTGACTTGGTCGCTCGGCCTTATAGTCGATCGCCTGTCGGGATGAATAAATCTTGACACAACACCGCGGCACACTTCGGCTGGGCCGAGGCATTAAGCTGATTTCTGGGCGTTTTTTTTGGCCCTGGACCGCGGCACACTTGTCCTGTGCCGCGGCACACGGGCTTTTTCTGCATTTTTTAGCAGATTTTCGAGGAGAAACATTCATTTTCTCCTCTCTTCTTCCTCCTACCATTCTAGGCGATTCTAAGGGCGATTTTGGGCGATTCGAGTGCTCCCAAACTTGTTGAGATCATCCACCTCAAGTCTTGTTGTAGATTTTCTGTAACACCCCCAATCCGCTCAGGGATATTACACGCCGTAGAACCTTTCCTCAAGGATCTACCAGGCTGGTAACAACTAGCGAAAAACACGACGATACCTTTAAGGCTATAATAACTCAGTAGACCGACTTGGTTTTTCAATAAATACATACAACTCAAATACATTACATGCCCACGCAGGGGTCGAATACAAAAACTCCCGTACAGCGGGGAAAAATATATTGCAGCGGAAATAAAATACATCTGAACCAATACAACAACGTACGGTTCCTCATGTGATTAGTATCGATCATCTCTCATCATCCTTCGCGCCGACCCTGTGTTATGCTCCCAAAACCTGAATGCAAAAACAGACATCCACCCCCCGAATACTCGGGGGTTAGCAAAACTCCACTGTTTTGCTAGTGCAAATATAAAGTGCAAATACGAGCCATATAATTCAAATTCCAAGAATAACAATAACCAGGAATCCTCAAAAATTCAAATACAACGAAACGAATACTTCCCGAGGCAAGAGTTTGGGTAAAACATTCCAAAACCGAAAGATCACAAATCAAGGGAAACAATTTAGAAAAGAGTTCGAAATGCCATCGAGAGTTTTAATAGAAAACAATTTAGGATTACTGAATCCTTATCTTTCCAAAATCAGCAGGGGTCATAGCCCAAAGGTTTTGTTTTCGCAAATAGAAAACTGACAACAATTCACATGCCAAAGCCCAACATCACGTGTCCTCGACGGACATAAAAATCAACAAAACATAATCGCGCACGCGCATCGCCTAGGACCGGGACGAAGCCACAATTCCCACTCGAGGCCTCGAAGGACCCTCCCGAGCTGGCTAGCTAAACAAATCACACACATGCATCGCCTAGGACCGGGACGAAGCTACAAATCCCACTCGAGGCCTCGAAGGACCCTCCCGGGCTGGCTAGCTAAACAAATCACACACATGCATCGCCTAGGACCGGGACGAAGCCACAATTCCCACTCGAGGCCTCGAAGGACCCTCCCGAGCTGGCTAGCTAAACAAATCACACATATCTCACGGTTGGATCAATCGCTTGTTGCATCCTGGCCACATGATCGCATGCCATGTGCCACCGTAGATTATCTTTGGCGCTCACGGTTGGATCAATCACTTGTTGCATCCTGGCCACATGATCGCATGCCATGTGCCACCGTAGTTTTTCTTAGGCTCTCACGGTTGGACCAATCGCTTGTTGCATCCTGGCCACATGATCGCATGCCATGTGCCACCGTAGGGCCCCGCCCACATCCATACATTCACACACAGCACAATACAACACATATATTCAAACAATTCACCCAGAGGCATCAAACACTTAGCAAAACACCACGTCAAACCACAACGCACCGAAATAGAATAATATACGTCCACACGCAATACCAAGTGCAACATCATCACCAAATATATCCATAGAATTCACATAGTCATTCACAAACCACACCATTCACAAAACACACGCGTTTTGAAAGCAAGCCTTTAACAAGGCTAAACCGAATCTTTTGAAAGTTCAAATCAAACGATCAAATAAACACATAGAGACGATCACTAATTATCATATCCATAAAACCAGAATTGTATGGACAAGGTACTTGCCTCGAAATCGGCACGCAAGTATTCCGACGAACACGGCTCAACCGGAAAGCTTCGGAACGCCCGATGCTAATGAAAAGGAAGATGACAACGAACGGAAGGGTTCAACACGGTTTCTTCGCAAGAAACTCGACCCTAACAACATATAATCCATAAATCAACAATCATACGAGGAAGGATAATCGTAGAACACCCGAAAACCCCTCTATGACATTCTACCGGACACCTTCAAGGCATCGATCAAGAACTCGAACAAAACAACGAATCGATACGATCCAACCATGGAATAACAAGGGAAAAGATATAAAACATCTAAATAATCATCAATCCATCACAATCCTAAGTTAATTCGGATTAAAACGGATGAAAACAACCAAAACACCCAAATTCCCCAAAACTAGATTTCTAGGAAATCTGACCTGATTCGGTAGATCGGAGGATGTTATAGGATGGATGATTGATGATATGAACTCCAAGACTTCATGGATTGATTGTCTAACAACATCCTTCCATGATTCCAACACCTCCAGCCGCGGAAGAGAAGAAAAACCGAGTGAAAATGGCTGAAGAAAACGTCTGCTGGCCTTAAATAGGCTGACTGCCGGCCGGGTTACGTACATAACCGGCCAAGGCTTACGTACGTAACCGAGTCACTGCCCCAAAACTGCCGGCCCGTTATGTACGTAACCGGCCTTAGGTACGTAACCGGCCTTAGGTACGTAACGGCCGAGCACTACCGGCCGTAACTCGGCCAGTGCCGGCCTGGGCCCAGACTGCCCGGCCATGACTCGGCCGGGGCCAACTCCGACGGCCCGAACGACCCCGAAACCCGAACCTGAATACGAATCGAAGACACGGCTACGAAGTACTCGCAAAGACGAATCCGAGCACTAAGAGAACACACGATTCCGACTACCCGAAGGCTCAAAATTCGACAACGGAAAGTAATTACCCCAAACTTTGGGAAATTACGAAAATGGCCCAAAACGCCCGAAAATCACGATACGTGATCGAATAACCAAACCGAAGTTCACAACACGTCTAACAACGTTAAGCGGACTTACGGGAAACTCGAAACAGCAGTTTCGGCCGAGATTCGCAAGAATCGAACTCAAGTGCGGAAAAGTGGCCAAAAAGCACGGAACTCAACAAAACGACACCGAAACGAGCTCGGATGACAAAAAGTGCAGAATTAATCATTCTCGTAATGACGAAACGGTCATGAGCGAGTCGTCAAAACGGACTTCCGCCAAAAAAAAAAGAAATTACCGGAAATCGAAATCACGGGTATTACATTCTACCCTCCTTAAAAGAAGTTTCGTCCCGAAACTTAAAATAAGTAGGGAGAAGCAATATCCACTGTCAGGAAGACTTGACGAGATACACAAAAACTGAAAACTCGCGCCCGACGGCGAAACGTTGCAAGAAACGCAAAGAGACATACGACGTGAAAACACGCTCCACGACGACCAACACAACGCCACCGATAAAGACACAATAAACCAACAAGTGACAAGCGTCATCAAACAGATAATACAATCAAGTCGATTATCCGAACAATCGCAAAACACAACGAACGAAAATCAACACGATTGACTAACCTAACGGTACATCAATCAACACGCGAGCCAATCGCTGAACAAATACGGAATTCCACCACCCAAGGGTTGGAAGATCGAAAACAAGACTAATTTCCCGAACATAAGGAAATTAGGAAGGCGTCTTGAACGTTCAAAAATCACGAAACGAGATCAAAAAAAACCAAACGATCGAACCACAACGATCGAGACAGCAAAAATAGAACAATCACGTTTGAATCACGAAGAACAATAAAATTCAAACAACAACCCCAAGGTTCACATCTCGACTCGAGACAATATATGATCCGGTGAAAACAACAACATGTGCCTTCACATAAGATCCACAGGAAAGGGAATAGCGATTGAAAAGTCACAACGACAAACGAATTATTTCGAAACACCACACTCGTTCGATCAACAAAAGAAAGGGACAGGACAAGCTCGGAAAATGTCAACGAACATAAACGAGTCGACAGAGTCGAAAATACAAAAGTTCAAGATCCAGTCCACTTCGAATAAAAGAACTAGTAGAACCAAAAGATGTCACTTCCGAACAAGGTTCACAAGAATCGAACCGAACTCAAAAAAGTCACAGCGATAACCAGATCGACCCACAATAAGATCACAGCCCGTTCGAACGATGAAACCGGAATACAGAACAAGTTCAGAAAGTATCAACGAACACGAGCGAACCGATAGAATTGAGAAAGAGGAAATGCAGAAGCCCAAAAACAATACGGGTATCACATTCGACCTCTTATAAAAGAAATGTCATCCCCGCAACTCACAAAAATGGAAACAAGGTGACAACACAAAAAGCAACCGACAGAAAAATCTCCCATGGGCCTCTCAGAGCCGATCCTGATATCTGTACTGAAAGTTCGTGCCGCAAAAGACTCGGAACCCAACTCGCAAAACTGGATCCTGTGTCTCTCGGGTCCACACTTGAAAAGTGTTACTGACGAGAAGGACAATTTGCACGTACATGCCCCCGGCATAATACGTTCAAAATGCCTCGGCTCGGCATATCAAAAATACAGATGCTAAATACAATGGAACATAACACCGCAAAACAACATACCGGAGATGCCAACTCAGCATAACATATCAACATATACAAAAATCACAACAACAACATCGTTCGACGATTACAACGGTCCGAACAATATCCAGCACACAATCATAAACATCATGAAACAATCACCAATGTGCATAAACGCACAAAAATCCAAGCTTTAACAGCTCACATAGGTGCGATAACACGCAAGCCACCACGAAATGACAACATCGAAGATCATCATCACACCTCCCACAACGGGCTAACAAAACATATGCGTGGCGAATGACTCAACGTTCACACCACCAATTCAATCACAATTCGGAGGGCTAACACCCTAACAACAATACCAACATCATACACACCTTCTCCGACCACAGGCAGGAAATGATGGGTTTTAAAACGAAAACCACCTTTTGAAAACAGTTTGGAAACACCAGTTGATCTTGAGTATCATTTTAAAAAAGTTGACAAACATCATTTTCGATACTTTGAAAATCATCTTGCGTTTGAACAAAAATGAGGACACCTTCTCTTAGTGAAAAACTTTCAGAATATTCGACCCTCGGGTCTAAGTAAAGGTGTTTATAAAACATTGAAAATATCTCAAAACATTTTGGGTCCTCGAGGTAGAAAAATTTTGAAATATATTGTGGCACCTTAGATGTACCACGAGAAAATAATTCATTTTAAAAGTACGTCTCGAAATTTATTTTCTAAGATACTCAAGGTTTTGAAAGATAATTCAATGGGCTAGAATGCCCAAAAATTTCAGGTAATTACACGGAACGTTATAGCGCCGTGGGTCCCGCGCCGGAACCCACCAGGACAAAACCATTTACAAAAACGCCAAAAAGGCCGATGACGGTAATATTTCAAAAACTCACAAAAGCCATTTACAAAATACTAAATACCGTCATAAGAATTTCGCCAAAATGATCAAGGCCATAATGCCAAAAATTCGGTTAAGGAATCGGTTTTCGAAATAAAACTCAGCCGGTAAAATACCGAAAGCCATTACAAATGGACTCATGCAGCGGATAAAAGAAATACAATTCGACATGCACAGTCCAGCAACAATACTCCTCATACGAACGAAATATGAGAGTCAAATAACCACATATCACGAAATCAAAATCCATAAGAGGATTCCATCACTTAACAAATAATCATAAAATAGCTCGTGTCACACGAGGCACAACACAAAGAAGGGATACTTACATCCACAGGTCGCACGAAGATGATGATCGCCCCACGTTACTAATCACGACAAACCAACTCAGACGACGCGTCGCGACATGACTTAGTCAGACAAAATCTGACGAGACAAAAACTCAATAGACACCACTGAACCGACAGCCTAGGTTTCCACAACCTAAGCTCTGATACCATTCTGTAACACCCTCAATCCGCTCAGGGATATTACACGCCGTAGAACCTTTCCTCAAGGATCTACCAGGCTGGTAACAACTAGCGAACAACTCAACGATGCCTTTAAGGCTATAATAACTCAGTAGACCGACTTGGTCTTTCAATAAATACATACAACTCAAAGACATTACATGCCCACGCAGGGGTCGAATACAAAAACTCCCGTACAACGGGGAAAAATATCTTTGCGGAAATAAAATACATCTGAACCAATACAACAACGTACGGTTCCTCATGTGATTAGTATCGATCATCTCTCATCATCCTTCGTGCCGACCCTGTGTTATGCTCCCAAAACCTGAATGCAAAAACAGACATCCACCCCCCGAATACTCGGGGGTTAGCAAAACTCCACTGCTTTGCTAGTGCAAATACAAAGTGCAAATACGAGCCATATAATTCAAATTCCAAGAATAACAATAACCAGGAATCCTCAAAAATTCAAATACAACGAAACGAATACTTCCAGGCCATTGCCTAGGTTTTCACAACCTAAGCTCTGATACCATATTCTGTAACACCCCCAGAGCCATCCAGGAATATTACAGCGCCGTGGGCCCCGAGATGGAACCCACAAGGCAGAAGGAAATTTTCGCAAACATATACAAACGTCCAAGAGGCTAACGACGGTATTATCTATTTAAAACATTCGAAGACTTTATAAAATTCATTTATCAAAACCGTCGTAGAATATCATTTGAAACCACAAGGCCCAAAATACCAAAACTCAAAAGTTTAAAAACATACGTTAAGCTATCGCTTACACGTACCGACAGAATAGATTTAGAAAATGACTGCCAAAGTAACCTAAGTTACCGGATACCAAAAGGCCATTTAAAAATAATCACGCAGCGGATAAAGACAAACAATTAAAATACTCTAGCAGTGGAATACAACAACTGATCAGAAACTCAATACACAAATACATGCCCTTGCCAGTATCTTCCGGGAAGTTCATCTCTCCACGACCGCTACAAGCTTGATAATCCAAGAACCTAAAAAGAAAGCCCACGACGGGGTCAGCCATAATATCCAACAATGATAACCATCACATCTCGTCAATAATTACATATCAATGGAAATACTAAGTAAGAATACGACCAGTGTAATCTTACCGTCGTAACTTTATGAAAATCCACGATTCGTATCCTTAACAACACATTAAGATAATACCGAAATATCTGTACGGTATCTCAACAATACCCAAGGTTCTTAAAACATTCTCATAACTCGCGATACGAAAATTATACCAACTCTGGTCAATTTAATCCATCGGATAACGTCGACAATTCCCATACGACAATTAATTGTCCATCAAAGACAAGTACCAAGGAACTACGGAACATACCTCAAGATACGCAATACCATGACAATCACGTCAGTCTAATCCGAGATCAGATCAACACAACATACGGACATGGTCCTAACACAAGACCTACAAATGCATACTCATATGACAACGTCAATATCATCACAACAATAACGACAATGTATACTTACGGCAAACCCATAATATACATATGCATAACAGCAATACATGGTAATCCAACGATCCAGCGCACACAGCTATAGATTCCCATGACGATCCCGTCGGACCAACGCATGGTGGCATTACCGGTCCAGTGATCCAGCGCACACAACTATAGATTCCCATGATGATCCCGTCGAACAAACACATGGTGGACATATGACAACGATGCACAACTGCACAAAACAACAGTACACAATACACGACAACAACAATGCACAAATGCATGACAACAACGATACACGAATGTATCACGACATGATCGACACAAATGATAAAAATGATTAGAGTACTTGCCCAGAGTCCTTTGAGAGCAGTCTCGATGTCTAACCATCACGAACCAATATCCTCAATACTCGACGGTCCCAAAATATCACGGACGGTAGATAGTACATGTCTTCGTCTATACCACGGTGTATCCTCGATGCCAAGTACACCAATAATGAAATGTAAATCATATACATTATAATTTAATTCCCAAAACTCGTATACAACTTATAATCCCAAATATCCTGTGATTACGATTAAAATCATTGCTATATGAATTATAAACGAATGAAACGGAAACCATTCATTAAATATTATAAACTGAGCAAGTAATAACTGTTGGGATTCGGTGCCTAAAACGAAGGCCCAGCGGAAGCGGTAAAACAAAAATTAATTCGATCCGAATCCCTACGAGGATCGATCGAGCTACGTATATACGAATATCAAAACGAATAACAAGAGATATAGAAACTTACCCTTGTAGTCCGTTGATTAGATGGAAACCTTCTCTTGAGCTATTCCCCAAGCTTTAGTTTGATCTCTACGAGTCCAATCCGCTCCAAGCTCTTGAACGATCCAACGCCGAAAGCACCGCGTCTCTACTTGCCACGCGCCGGAAAAACGATCGGAACAACAACACTCGATTAACCTCTAAGGTTACGGCTAGAATCAAGTGATGAAGCTATTATTATTACACTCTAAGTGTAAAATATATCTCTCTCAATATATCTTGAATTTTCTCCAAGAAAACTCAAGAACAAAAATGAAGAAGATGATGAAGACTTGAGAAAATGATTTTTCTCTCTCTTTCTCACTACTCACGGTTGGAAGCCTTTTCAAACAAGTGAAGAGAGTCTTCCTTTTATGCTCCATAAAATCCTCCCAAATCAAGAATAAATAATTAAAATGAATTAATTAAAAGATCTTGTTCCCTTGATACTTCAAGTCTTCCACCAATTAAGGTGGAGACTATGACCAAAGGAAAGAGGAGGGAAAATTGGATGACCATCTAGAAGGAGCCGGGACGAGTTCGGTTCGTTTCGGACTCCCGTGAGTCCAAACAGATAAACTCCTATTCCATTCTGATGTATTTGTGTCATTAAATTAATCCAATTAATTAAACATATCAAATACAAAATAACATAATTAATTTCTCCAAGAAATAATTATATTCATGAATTAAATTAATCACCCAGTGATATATTTAATTCATTAGGCCGTAAATCAATTTATCCAATAAATCGATTTAAACATCCAATGTTACAATAATTAGATATCCAATATCTAATATTCATAATGAGAGAATTAGCTTTATTCATTCCGTCGTCAATCCTATTGCGCGACTCGGTAGGTCCGTCTCAGTCAGCAATGGGAGGAACCAAAGAGTAGTAGCACCACCTAGCCAGCCTGGCGGCCTACACTGTACCCCAACTGAGAACGAATGATTGGGATCATTCAAGAACCATTCTGTCGTGAATACCAGTATACGTATAAACCCTTCTTTCAAATGTCCCGATCAAGTTATAAGGTCACGATCAGTCAAACCCTATCTGTACTTGACGCTATACATGCGTTAATGCAAATCGAGATCATCGAGCTCTCGTGTATCTAATACAACTAGCTCCAATGCTTTGGCCAAAGACTTATGATCTCATCTGCCAATAACCGCATAGGACATATAACCCGCTCACTAACGGGAGAAAGAATTCCATCTTGGTATTCAGTAGGACCTGCTACTTGCCCGTCAAGATGCACGTCGAGGTTGACCCCCGCCTTCCGGTTTACAGGGTCGAACTACTCTAATGAAAATCTTGACGTCACAAGCACATCCCTACTAAATCCTCAAGTCGAAGGTTCACGAATACCTATCACAACCTTTCGATTCCGTCATTGACTGTCCCGAAGTGAAATCCGTGTGACGAATCGAGGGTGAGTCGGTTCGAGTATACTAATCCAATTAGCATACCTATAACGTGTGCTCCCACTAACCATTAGTGTTCGACAGGCACTCTCCATGTCAAAGAACACGTCATACAAGTCTTCACATAAACTTAACGCCTACCAAGTTTCATCGACTTGCGAACGATTAAGTATTTGAGCTATAACCTTTCCAAGGCCGACCCCCTTATCCAATAAGGAGTGGAATGTTTTGCTCTCAAATACACGGACTAGTTTCTATATATTTATTTACGAGTTAGGAATGCCAGTAACTACCAGTAAATAAAGAAACATTCATTTGCCTTATATAAATGGTTTACATAATTACAAGTACAATGCCCTCACTCAACAACCTCTGAGTGGCATTCGAGGGCATACTCCTAACAATCTCCCACTTGCACTCAATGCCACATACTATGGTATCTAACACCCATGTTCTCCGATGACGCTCCAAGCTAGTCCGAGAAAGTGGCTTGGTCGATGGATCGGCGACGTTGTCGGCCGAGTCTACTCAGGCAAGACAATGTATCCCTTGCGAACAAATTCTCTTACGAGATGATACTTCCTCTCAATATGTTTGGTCTTTGTTGTGAAACCTCGGCTCCTTGGCACATCTTCTGACTCGTCGTTGTCGCGATGCAGTAGACAGCAACTCGGACATGGTATCATTTGAAGTTCTCCTAGAAACTTCTTAATCCAGAACCCTTCCTTGGAAGCCTCCGAGGCTGCTTGATACTCAGCCTGACAGGTGGAATAAGCAGTCGCGCTTTGCTTGGCACTACGCCAAGATACTGCTCCTCCATTAAGAGTAATTATGTAGCCAGAAGTGGACATCGAGTCGTCAGTCCTTGGAAGTCCGAATTAGTGAATCCCACCACATCCAATTCTCCACCGCCATACATCAGAACCATATCTCTAGTCCTTCTTAAGTACTTGAGAACGTTCTTTACAGCAGTCTAATGTTCCCTACCTGGGTTTGCCTGAAACCTACTCACCACGCTTACAGCATGCGCGATGTCAGGTCTTGTACACAACATAGCATACATAAGGCTACCCACGGCCGAAGCATATGGTATATTACTCATTTCCTTTCGTTATTCCTCACTTTGAGGACACATCTTCAAGGTGAGTTTTATTCCATATCGCATCGGTAGGAACCCTCTTTTAGAATCATCCATCTTAAATCGCTTTAAGATTTTATCTATATACGGGGCACAGGAAAGACCTATTGTTCTCTTCGCTCTATCCCGGTAGAGTCGAATACCAAGAATATAGGTAGCTTCTCCCAAGTCTTTCATGGAGAAATTACTCAAAGCCAAGCTTTCACGTAATCGAGCATTCCCACATCATTTCCTATTAGTAGAATGTCATCTACATATAGTACTAAGAATGCGATCTTGCTCCCACTAACCCTCTTGTATACACAAGGTTCCTCTTCATTTTGCACGAAGTCAAACTCTTTGACCGCCTCGTCAAAACGAAGGTTCCAACTACGCGATGCTTGCTTGATCCATAAATGGAGCAATGAAGCTTGCACACTTCTCGAATATCGACTTCGGACACAAAGCCTTTAGGCTGCTCCATATAGATTTCCTCCTCGAGGAATCCATTAAGGAAAGCCGTCTTTACGTCCATTTGCCATATCTCATAATCGTGGTAGGCAGCTATAGCAAGCATCATGCGAATAGACTTGATCATGGCTACGGGCGAGAAGGTATCGTGGTAATCGATCCCTTCCTTTTGGGTATAACCCTTTGCCACAAGCCTGGCCTTATAGGCGTCAACCTTGCCATCACCATCAGTCTTTCTCTTGTAGATCCACTTGTTCCCAATAGGCACTATGCCCTTGGGGCGGTCTACTAGAGTCCAGACCTGATTGACATGCATCGAGTCTATCTTAGGTTCCATAGCTTCACGCCATTTCGCGGAGTCTACATCCACCATCGCTTGGTCATAGGTTGTTGGGTCGGTCTCTTGGCTATCACTTGGAACCTCATGGAGACCCAGTTCCTCCAAGTGCACAAGCCTATACCTCTCAGGTAAATGAGACACCCTACTAGACCTACGAGGTGGTTGTACTTGTGTTTCAGAAAGTTCGGTTCCAGTTTCTTGCACAGGTGTCTCCCGAGGAGTTTCATTGTATTCTTCTAAAGAAATACTTCTACCTGCTCCGCCTTCCTGAATGAACTCATCTTCCAGGAAGTGTGCTTGTAAAGCAACAATGATCCTTCGATCTTCGGGCATGTAGAATAGATATCCCATTGTCCCAGATGGGAATCCAATGAAACGTCCCTTCGCAGACCTAGCTTCCAACTTTTCCACCTTAGTCTTCTTGACATAGGCGGGACATCCCCAAATCCTAATATGATTAAGACTTGGTTTCCTTCCCTCCCACATCTCATGTGGAGTTTTAGGAACGGATTTAGAAGGACACTTGTTTAAGATATAAGCGGCAGTCAGGAGTGCATACCCCCACAGGTAAATTGGTAAGTCAGTATAGCCCAGCATGGAACGGACCATGTTTAACAAGGTCCGGTTCCTTCTTTCTGACACACCATTTAACTGAGGAGTACCTGGAGGTGTTAGTTGTGAAACTATTCCATGTTCCTTAAGGAACTCGTCAAACTCCGTACTCATATACTCACCACCTCGGTCCGACCGAAGTGTTTTGATATGATTACCAGTTTGTTTCTCGACTAGGGCCTTGAATTCCTGGAATTTCTCAAAGGCCTCGGATTTATGTTTCATTAAGTATACATAACCATACCTGGTATGATCATCTATAAACGTAATGAAATATTGATATCCATCACGTGCTGCTTCCAAAGCACCACATACGTCGGTATGGATTAATCCCAGTTTATCAATGCTCTTTCAAATGTCCCTGTGAAGGGGGACTTAGTCATTTTGCCTTTAAGGCAAGATTCACAAGTAGGAAAGGGATCCGATCCCAATGGACCCATAAGTCCATCTTTTTCCATCTTGTAAACCTTGGTCTGACCAACATGACCAAGTCTAAGATGCCATTTCAAAACTTGATTGGTTTCATCCCTACCACGTTTTCTAGTCATAGTATCCACAACTACTTTGTTGCTGAGATTTAGATGATACAATCCATTCAACAATGTAGCAGTACCCACTAGTTTATTTCTAAAATAAATTTCGCAGGAACCATCACCAATGAAAAATGAAAAGCCTTTTCGGTCCATGACCGGAATGGATACAATGTTTTTGTGCCCCTTGGGCAAAACAAGTACATCTTCTAAAGTCAAAACAAAGCCGGATTCTAAACCCAAAAGAAGTGATCCTATGTCGGTCCCCTCGACACTATGTCCGCTTCCGACTGTGATCATAACTTCTCCAGCTCCAAGCTTCCTACTTTGTTCCAGATCCTGATTCACGGTACAAATATGAGAACTAGCACCAGAATCAAGTATCCAGGAAGTAGAAAATACGAGTGCGAACAATTTGTTTCCAAAACTAAAAGTTACATGCACGAAGTGCCATGAAGAATCGGACAGTCTCTAGCCCGGTGGCCCGGCTCACCGCACTTGAGACAAGCATCCTTCTTGTTCTTGTTCTTCGGAACCATCGGGGCCTTGCCCTTACCCTTAAGGTCCTTAGCTTGCGGTCCAGTCCGCTTCTTGGTCTTTTTCTTCTTATTCTTAGACTTCCGAAGTCCAGAAGAAATCACAAGAGCAGACTCCTTCATCCGCATGAGTCTTCATCTGAGACCGAGCGGTCACAAGTTTGTTCATTAGCCCGGCTAAATTACATGCAATCTCATTGCGGTTGAAGTTCATAACAAGCTGTGAGAAGGAATCGTGAGAGACTGTAGGATAAGGTCAGTTTGGAGAGAAGTATCCATTTTAAAATCAAGAGCCTCCAATCTCTCGATCATGGATATCATTTTGAGGACGTGTTCCCCAACTTTCTCACCTTCCTTCATCCTTGCACCGAGCTTGCTTGGATATCTCATATCTAGCGATTCTGCTTTGTGCTCACCATAAAGTTCGGTTAAGTGAGATAGAATGCCTAGCGAAGTCATTTTCTCATGAGCTCTACGAAGCTCATTAGACATAGAAGCCATCATGTATGCACGGACTTTTACGTCATCCTTAACCCACTTTTCGTGGTTTTCAATCTCTTCTGATTGGCTCGGGTCCGCACAGAGGCGCTGAATGTCCGTCTCCAAGACGTATCCCAGTGCCTCTATACTGAGGACAATCATCAGATTGCGGAGCCAATCCACAAAGTTAGGTCCCATTAATGTGTTCTTTTCGAGTAGAATTGCGAGTGGATTCATTGTCATATTGAGATTTGTCTGCATTAAGTATAACAGATTAATTAGTGACTCATTCAATTATGTTCTGAGTGTAGAATTAAGGTCTTTTCTATTCTTGTTACCCAGCTCCCACTATTTTTTTCGGAATAACACACTCCCATGTGAAATCCGGAAGTATCGTCGCTCTACTTCATAGTGGTGATCGAGTCTTTATAAATCTTAATAGAGGGCAACCGAACAGGTTTCTAGTCTATTAATTTTCATAAAGTGGTGTCCAACACCAACCCATCTAATGGATGATTCGATCTTCTTTTTCCCCTTGTTCACTCCCCTCAACCTATACGGTTTCTATGGTTCTTGAACAAGTTAAGTTTATACCATCGACGCAAATCAGTTTCACAATTGAATCTTATCCGGCAACCTATCAGGTTTCTAGGGATAAAATTTGCTCCAACCGAAGGCATCCAATGCGCTCCCGGTAATTTATCCGTCCTCCCCGAACGACTACCCCGATAACTCGGAAGCATAGCACATCCGGTTTGGATTTCAATTTCCCAAAAACTCGATGGAGGGAAGGAAAACCTTGAAACCTTATAAACTTAATAATTTATCGTGGGAGAATTTTCGCGATTAACGTTACACTTTGCACATTAATCATATTAGCGCGTTTGTGGCATTCATACAATATGAAACAACCATTCACAACCTAGTTGCTACCAACATGTGGTTCATGGACCGTTCCTAGAAAACAAAAACTCCGTAATCTAATTACAAGTCTTCGTCTTGAATCTTCGTCTTCTCGAAATGGATCTTCCTCCGGTCTTCGTCATTACATATAAATTTTACATCGAAATTGCATCCTAGATACATACATTTCTAGTAAAATAAATAGGCTCAATACGGCCTTTACAACCCAATCGAATAAAACGAACGATTCAAAACTAAGTCCACGAACCACATCCCCATTCAAAAGCATTCATCCAATAAATACTATATAAATGGAAAGCGTAGAGATACATTGATCCAATCAACAATACGAACCGATCAAATCGATTCACACAATCGGTAATATGATAACGTTCAAAATAATTCGGTCAACCATAAATATTCCAATTAATCAAATTTCCCTTATAAAATGAAGTACCATAAATCATTTTAATCATATTAAATCCAATTTAACATGCGGGAGATTAATTTTCAAGAATACACGAAAAAATCGAGCCGGGGAGAATGGCCTGCCATGGCCGAGTCACTGTCGGCAGCCTGCCGGCCGGACACATCCCGTGCCGAATGGCATGGTCGGGTCGTGCCGGCAGTGACCTAGACCTACCTGCCAGACTCGGCCGTGTCGCCTGACACGGTCGAGTCACTCGGAGCCGCCGGCGGACACGGCCGTGTCGCCCGACACGGCCGTGCACTTTTGATGGCGCGGAATGCCGGACACGGCCCGTGTCACAAGACACGGCCGAGTCACCCTGGCATCTTCCTGCCCTTTGTCCAAAAAATCGTCCGACGACGATTCGGAGCTCGATTTTCGACCGGATATCCAATATCTATATTTTTCAACATTCATATCTTCAATATAAATCATATTTCCCAGAAATAAAGATTTATATTTAGACATAAACTTACGAAAAATATAACTACAACGAACGTAAAAATATATACCACGATTATGACTAAAATGATTCCAAATCATTCCCATCTAATCGAGCATTCCAAATGCCAATATCGTATATACGATCGCAAGACCTACGCTCCGATACCACTGTTGGGATTCGGTGCCTAAAACGAAGGCCCAGCGGAAGCGGTAAAACGAAAATTAATTCGATCCGAATCCCTACGAGGATCGATCGAGCTACGTATATACGAATATCAAAACGAATAACAAGAGATATAGAAACTTACCCTTGTAGTCCGTTGATTAGATGGAAACCTTATCTTGAGCTATTCCCCAAGCTTTAGTTTGATCTCTACGAGTCCAATCCGCTCCAAGCTCTTGAACGATCCAACGCCGAAAGCACCGCGTCTCTACTTGCCACGCGCCGGAAAAACAGTCGGAACAACAACACTCGATTAACCTCTAAGGTTACGGCTAGAATCAAGTGATGAAGCTATTATTATTACACTCTAAGTGTAAAATATATCTCTCTCAATATATCTTGAATTTTCTCCAAGAAAACTCAAGAACAAAAATGAAGAAGATGATGAAGACTTGAGAAAATGATTTTTCTCTCTCTCTTTCTCACTACTCACGGTTGGAAGCCTTTTCAAACAAGTGAAGAGAGTCTTCCTTTTATGCTCCATAAAATCCTCCCAAATCAAGACTAAATAATTAAAATGAATTAATTAAAAGATCTTGTTCACTTGATACTTCAAGTCTTCCACCAATTAAGGTGGAGACTATGACCAAAGGAAAGGGGAGGGAAAATGGGATGGCCATCTAGAAGGAGCCGGGACGAGTTCGGTTCGTTTCGGACTCCCGTGAGTCCAAACAGATAAACTCCTATTCCGTTCCGATGTATTTGTGTCGTTTAATTAATCCAATTAATTAAACATATCAAATACAAAATAACATAATTAATTTCTCCAAGAAATAATTATATTCATGAATTAAATTAATCACCCAGTGATATATTTAATTCATTAGGCCGTAAATCAATTTATCCAATAAATCGATTTAAACATCCAATGTTACAATAATTAGATATCCAATATCTAATATTCATAATGAGAGAATTAGCTTTATTCATTCCGTCGTCAATCCTATTGCGCGACTCGGTAGGTCCGTCTCAGTCAGCAATGGGAGGAACCAAAGAGTAGTAGCACCACCTAGCCAGCCTGGCGGCCTACACTGTACCCCAACTGAGAACGAATGATTGGGATCATTCAAGAACCATTCTGTCGTGAATACCAGTATACGTATAAACCCTTCTTTCAAATGTCCCGATCAAGTTATAAGGTCAGGATCAGTCAAACCCTATCTGTACTTGACGCTATGCATGCGTTAATGCAAATCGAGATCATCGAGCTCTCGTGTATCTAACACAACTAGCTCCACTGCTTTGGCCAACGACTTATGATCTCATCTGCCAGTAACCGCATAGAACATATAACCCGCTCACTAACAGGAGAAAGAATTCCATCTTGGTATTCAGTAGGACCTGCTACTTGCCCGTCAAGATGCACGTCGAGGTTGACCCCCGCCTTCCGGTTTACAGGGTCGAACTACTCTAATGAAAATCTTGACGTCACAAGCACATCCCTACTAAATCCTCAAGTCGAAGGTTCACGAATACCTATCACAACCTTTCGATTCCGTCATTGACTGTCCCGGAGTGAAATCCGTGTGACGAATCGAGGGCGAGTCGGTTCGAGTATACTAATCCAATTAGCATACCTATAATGTGTGCTCCCACTAACCATTAGTGTTCGACAGGCACTCTCCATGTCAAAGAACACGTCATACAAGTCTTCACATAAACTTAACGCCCAGTCAAGTTTCATCGACTTGCGAACGATTAAGTATTTGAGCTATAACCTTTCCAGTGCCGACCCCCTTATCCAATAAGGAGTGGAAAGTTTTGCTCTCAAATACACGGACTAGTTTCTATATGTTTATTTACGAGTTAGGAATGCCAGTAACTACCAGTAAATAAAGAAACATTCATTTGCCTTATATAAATGGTTTACATAATTACAAGTACAATGCCCTCACTCAACAACCTCTGAGTGGCATTCGAGGGCATACTCCTAACAATAACTTGCCTCGATACTGATACAATGATGAGGAAGTTGTTACCAAATCCATTGCCGTCATCTACAAGTTCCTCGGTCCCGACCAAAGCAATTCACGAACATCCTCGATCACGACCGCATCATACGGTTATGAACACCGATCAATAAACTTGACCTATTACAATAATCGATTAAACAACAATCCGATAATAATCAACAACCGCTAAAACCAATTCACAAACCCAACGGCTCAACAATATCTTAGTTAACCACAAGTCTGATCAAACCAACTTAAACGATCACGAATTCATAACCGAAACAGAATATATTACCCTGCCTGTTGACTTAGCGCACGTTAATCTCTTACCGTAGCATGCGCTAAGTTGTTCCCGATAGCGTGCGCTAGCCAGTAGGCTTAGCGTGCGCTAATGACGTGCAATTACATGCATTTCGGATACTGATCAACATATGGCGATTATCAAAAACTCTAAGTGATTCTGAACCATGTTCATCGCTATCAAACAACGAAATCCAATATCCTTTAACATATAGGTAATCATCCGACTCTTAATTCAAGTCATATATTCCTATTTCATCTTCCTTAATATCAACAACCTAAACACCAAGAACTCATAATCATGCCCTGTTCACCATCATATGAAGAAACCAACAACAACAACATCAAAGATCCGAATTGAAGGAAGACATTAGCCAACATATCTTTTTGAAGATAAACAACACATTTGAAACCATCCAATTCATATCAATATCTTCATATCAACAATAACATCATCATAATCCGGTAATCCAACTCATAATCATACTTATCAACTTGTTTATATGATAATCATCAGTTCAAGAACATCATATACAATCCAAAACGAAATCTCAAAGTGAAGAGTAATTACCTTTTTGAAGGAATGGATTGATTCCCAAGGTTGAATCCATTTCCAAGAATCACCAATGATTTCGAGCTTCAAATGTTGCTATGGATGATTAACTCCACCTTAATCCAGTGTTTAGAACCTCAAATACTTCTCAAGGCTCTCTCTATCGCTCACATAAGAAATGGATGAAAATGACGAAAAATAGCCAACTGCACTTATATATATACTGTACATTATTAACGTACGCTAACATCTTCAGTTAACGTAAGTTACACACTTAGCGTGCGCTAACTGTCTTTGTTAGCGTGCGCTATCGAAGTCCAGAGGTAACTGTCTTACTGCATGAAATGATTTACGTACGCAATGCCCATGCAATAGCGTACGTAAATGCCTCTATTTAGCATACGCAAGTGTCCAACCTTAGCGTGCGCTACTCATAGTTGACTCGTTTGTCTGTATGCTTCCGAAGACAGGTCCACACGCCGAAAGTGCTGACGAGGATAAGATTCCTTTTCGTCCGATATGCAGTTAGCGTGCGCTAACCAACATGCATTAGCGTGCGCTAACACTACATTACAACATCCGTTGACCTATCAGAACGTGCGCCGAAAGTGGCCTGGTCCACACGTAGATTCCTTCCGATCTGACTGTATTAGCGTACGCTGCCTTTTACCTTTAGCGTGCGCTAAACTAGTACGATAGCGTGTGTTATACATGATTATTAGCATGCGCTAATAATACTACACTTAGCCATTTCCAACTCTTCTCGTCTGTCTCGACATACTGGATGCGCACACTCACATACTGAATACATACACTAAATTCCATAATATTCTCATATGATACATAATATCCTCAATTGCAATTGTCGACCAAGTACGACAATTATACCGATACTGACATCTCAGTCCTTCATTTATTTTATCTATACTGTACAGATTCCACGCTGTACAATGTAACTCGGATAAAATAATATCAAACAACTGTAGTAGAAATTCTGGATATTACAGGACCTCTGCCATGAATCATCGTAGGCCTCGTCAGACCCGCACGATTGGACCTCAGCACCACACATTAAGTTCTGATCCCATGGACCTGTGCCATGAATCCTCATAGGCCCCGTCGAACCCGCACGAGTGAACTTAGCATTCCAGCACACCACATTCACATTCACATTACATACAACAATGAGCACAGTTAGTCAATCACGTTGATCACCACAAAATCGTACATTAGACGCACATAACACAATCTCAATACTCTCAACAAAACTATCATCAATCAACGACACACAACCAACATAACACACGTTCGGTACACAATACATTGCACAACCAAGTGTACAACCATCCATATGTACGTCGCAATCCTGCACAAATGGCACAACACCTAACACGTATACCAATATAACACTATTATCACAAAGCCTTCAAATTGCGGAATACACAACCAATTCAAATGGAACATATTTACGAAGGCAAGCAAAAACATGATAAATATCATACGTGATTACTAGTCGCAAGATACAAGTCGTATAATATGATACTTGCCTCGATATCGGCACGCAAGTATTCCAACGAACGCGGTTCAACCGGAAAGCTTAGAAACGCCCGATGCTATCGAAAAGAAAGACGACAACGAACAGAAGGGTTCAACTTGGTTTCTTCGCAAGAAACTCGACCCTAACAACATATAATCAATAAATCATCGATCATACGAGAAAGAATAATCGTAGAACGCCCGAAAACCCCTCTATGACATTTTACCGGACACCTTCAAGGCGTCGATCAAGAACTCGACCAAAACAACAAATCGATACGATCCAACCATGGAATAACAAGGGAAATGATAGAATACAACCTAATAATCAATAATCCATCAATAATATACATTATTACGGATCAAACGGACGAAATCCAACAAAAACCATAATTTCCCCAAAACTAGATTATCAAGAAATCTAACCTTGATTCGGTAGATCGGAGGAGGTTATGGGATGATTGATTGATGCTAGTGTTGTTGCCCAAAATATTTATCCGAAGATTAATACTGCTGGAAGACGGACAACAAACAACAATTTGCGGGAGCACTTCCGAGAGAAGATAAATAATACAAGATTTGCCGGGTTTGTTAGGCCCGGGCTTGAATGCTCTCGCGAGATGTTATTAATACAAATATTCGTGGATACAAGTATTAATGTGAGAAATCTAAGTACAATGAGTGTAAAAAGACTCTGTTAATCCGGCTCTTGGGCGAAGCTCGGTGTTCTTCGTCCCTGCCGATCGTCTGCTTGATGAGAGAGGCCGGGAGAAGAAGTACCGAAAAATAGTTGTTGCCAAGAGTTGGAGAAAGCCAAGTGCTGAGTATTTTGCTTCTGTATGGTGTGTGAAATGCGAGAATGCCAGAGAGGAAGTCCAAGTGCAGGCTGCCTTCTATATATAGGGGCTGAGGTGCCTTGTCTCCTAGCGGGCGATCGTCTTTCGGCCATTAATATAATGGGGCAATCGTCCTAAAGGTCACATGGGCAGTCTGCCAAAAGTCCAAGGCTACTGGCAGTGATCGGTGTGCGGTCAATGAGGAGCCGACGCGTCGGAAGTATCTTGTCACAGTGGTCCCACTTCGTTACTTTCGGCGGACTCATCGGTGGCGAGGTAGGTGACAGTGTGGTCACAGGTCTTGTCTGTCGGCTCCTTTTGCAGTCTGCGGCCCTGTTGGTAGGTGAGGTAGGTGACAGCCGTGGTCACAGTCCTGTCTGTCGGCGCCTTTGTGGATCTGCACGTGGGTGCTGTCCTGAGGCTCGGCCTTTGCCGACTGAATGGCCATCGGCTCTGATCGGCATGAGGCGGTCGTCTCTAGCTGGTCACCGAGGGTCGTCATTGGCCAGTCACTGAGGGTCGGCACTGGTCGGTCACCAAGGGTCGGTCGGCAAAGTGCCGAGAGAAGATCGTCCATAAGTCGGTCGCCAGGCGCCGAGAGATGATCGTATTGGATGTCGATCGCTCGGCACCGGGACTTGTCCTGGGTCCTTCGGTTGGCCGATTCATGTTGTCTGCGGGGCTAAGGCTAGGCCGCCTGGTCGCCGGTCGGCACTTCCGGCTCGGCTGCTCGGTAGTGGCTAGGTCGCCCGATCTCCGAGGCGATCGCCGGTCAGAAAATGTAAATCCCGACACAACAATTGCCCCCCAGCTTGCTCCTATGTTGAAGACATGGGGCGAGGTGGCTCTTGCTGGCGATCGTGTAAGGATGAGGACGGGCGATCTTGCTGAGCTGACTTATGATTCGGACTTGGGCTATCATGGTCGATTGGCTAGCTATCTTTCGGTCTTGTACCTGCAAATACAACATTGGCCGATCCCCCTCGGAAACTTGATAGTTTCGCTTGTTTGAGGAATCGTGCACAGTCGCGGAATTCGATGGACCGACTCCATGACCGTGTCTTGATGCGCGAAGACATTGAGTGTCTCGTGACTCACTTTATTATGAGGGTCCTCTGTTAGGCTGCGCCTCGCCTCGTATTTAAACGAAGGGCATGCGGTCTAGGTCTAGAGGAGTCCTTGCGCGGGGCAGCGTCAGATGATTCAACTCCACGCCCGCGGCCTGTTTAGCTCTGCTTCCACCTCGGCCCACCATGAAGATGGCGAACCTCGACGGTGTACGTTGAGACGGGGGTTGTGGCACGTTGCATTGTCCGGGTTCACCATGTTAGATGATGAACCTTTGAGGGCGAGCGATCGTGTCCACTGATTAATTTTGGAGGGCCCTCAGACTACGCCGGCCTCGTATTTAAACGAAGGGCGGGCGATCTTGGCCCAAAGGGACCTTGCATGGCCGAAGCAGCCGGTTCCATTGACTACCAGGACCATGGCTTTATGATGTGCGGTGGAGGCGATCATATGCCTTAGTCCGTCATGTTAGATGCTGGACTATAGAGGGCGATCGTGTCCTCCGGGTTGCTGATGATGTGGCCAGAAAATCTGCGGCTCTAGCCTGGAAGGCTGCGTAGGTTGTAGGTTGGGTCTTCGTGAGATGCTTGAACATAGGCGAAAAGCCCTGAAATCCTCCTAGGACCGCGTAGAGGGCGGTCTCATCGCTTATGGGCTAGCTGTTGAGGATGATCACGTCTACCCGGTCGATGTAGTCCGAGTCGGACTCTTCTTCTCCCTGCTTGATTTGCATCATGCGAAGGGGACCTTCTGGCCGGACGACCCTGGTGCCGAAGTACTCCGTGAAGACGTGCGCCAGCTGGTTAAAAGAGCCAATGGACCGAGGCGGCAACGAGGCGTACCACCTGTGGGCGAGGTCGTCCAGCGTCAGAGGGAACATTCGGCACCTGGTCGCGTCTGATGCCCCACAGCCGGTCATGTAGATGTTGCACTTCCTCAGGTGCATCTCGGGGTCCGATCGCCCCTCGTACACGGGTGTTTGCGGGGGAGCGATCTTGTGCTGCACGGGGGCGAGCTCGATGTCGATCGTGAGCGGCTCGCTTGGCCCGGCGATCGTCTTCTTGGCGCCTGCCCTGGATTCCAGGAGCACCTTCATGTCGTCGAGTTGACGTTGCATCGCAGCCATCGCCGTGGCTTGGTCGCTTGCAGATCGGCTTTGGGAGCGGGAGCCGAGGCGATCGTGTACCGATCTCCGGACTCCGCTGCTGCCGGACTCGGCAATTTGGCGAGGGGGAGCCAGACGGCTGGGCTGCCTTCTGGGAGTCGGGTAGGCTGAGCTCCTGGTGATGGACTCAAACTCCATCGTCTCGTAGCTGGGGCCGGACTGCCCCGGTTGCCAGGTCGGGTTACTGCCCAGGCGATCGAAGACAGAGGTGCCCCGGCTGGCGAGCGCCTCTTCTTGCGGACGGGAGCCTCCTGGCGATCGCTCGGCCAGTAACGCCTTGAGCTTCCGTTTGGACTTCTGGCGGACGGCCGAGGGGGTGATAGCACGAGGCGCGTCGAGAGCACTCCGTCGCTCCTGTAGGACGGACAGGGCCCCTTCGATCTGTTCCTTGGTTCGGAACCGATCGAGCGAGAGGCTTGGGCCGCCGTCCAGGGACGGGATCGAGCGTCTCTGACCACGGCGGCTACCCTCTGCCATCGGCTGCGGCTCGGACTGGGACGGAACGTGGCGTATGGCCGGCTGGCCAGCGGCTTTCTTCGACGCGGAGGCGGAAGACATGATTTCTGAAAGATTTCTTTGAAGTGCAGTAAGTGTCACTTCAAGTATCTGCCCCGAGAACAGTGAGTGTTCTTCGAGACGGTAGGAATAAAAATTGAGGGTTCAAACAACCCCTTCCTCTAGCGCCAATTGTTGTTGCCCAAAATATTTATCCGAAGATTAATACTGCTGGAAGACGGACAACAAACAACAATTTGCGGGAGCACTTCCGAGAGAAGATAAATAATATAAGATTTGCCGGGTTTGTTAGGCCCGGGCTTGAATGCTCTCGCGAGATGTTATTAATACAAATATTCGTGGATACAAGTATTAAT
Organism: Orobanche coerulescens; assembly: GCA_033398695.1. Classification (NCBI taxonomy): domain Eukaryota; kingdom Viridiplantae; phylum Streptophyta; class Magnoliopsida; order Lamiales; family Orobanchaceae; genus Orobanche; species Orobanche coerulescens. Next base: position 92,709,452 of record CM065814.1, read on the forward strand.
GTGAGAAATCTAAGTACAATGAGTGTAAAAAGACTCTGTTAATCCGGCTCTTGGGCGAAGCTCGATGTTCTTCGTCCCTGCCGATCGTCTGCTTGATGAGAGAGGCCGGGAGAAGAAGTACCGAAAGATAGCTGTTGCCAAGAGTTGGAGAAAGCCAAGTGCTGAGTATTTTGATTCTGTATGGTGTGTGAAATGCGAGAATGCCACAGAGGAAGTCCAAGTGCAGGCTGCCTTCTATATATAGGGGCTGAGGTGCCTTGTCTCCTAGCGGGCGATCGTCTTTCGGACATTAATATAATGGGGCGATCGTCCTAAAGGTCACATGGGCAGTCTGCCAAAAGTCCAAGGCTACAGCCGTGATCAGTGTGCGGTCAATGAGGAGCCAAGACGCATCCTAAATCACATCACGTGGTCCCACTTCGTTACTTTCGGCGGACTCATCGGTGGCGAGGTAGGTGACAGTGTGGTCACGGTCTTGTCTTTCGGCTCCTTTTGCAGTCTGCGGCCTGTTGGTAGGTGAGGTAGGTGACAGGCTGTGGTCACAGGTCCTGTCTGTCAGCGCCTTTTGTGGATCTGCACGTGGGTGCTGTCCTGAGGCTCGGCCTTTGCCGACTGAATGGCCATCGGCTCTGATCGGCATGAGGCGGTCGTCTCTAGCTGGTCACCGAGGGTCGTCATTGGCCAGTCACTGAGGGTCGGCACTGGTCGGTCACCAAGGGTTGGTCGGCAAAGTGCCGAGAGAAGATCGTCCATAAGTCGGTCGCCAGAAGTCTGTCGCCAGGCGCCGAGAGATGATCGTATTGGATGTCGATCGCTCGGCACTGGGACTTGTCCTGGGTCCTTCGGTTGGCCGATTCATGTTGTCTGCGGGGCTACGGCTAGGCCGCCTGGTCGCCGGTCGGCAGTTCCAGCTCGGCTGCTCGGCAGTGGCTAGGTCGCCCGATCTCCGAGGCGATCGTCGGTCGGAAAATGTAAATCCCGAAACAACAGCTAGAAACTCAAGAACTTCGTGGGTTGATAGATAAACAACATATAATCACGTTCTCCAAGCCCCAGCCGCGTAAGGAAATGAGAGGGATGAGAAAAAATGGGTGTCAAGCCGTGTGCTCGATCATATATATACTGCCCAGCAGCCTGCCGACCACTTACGGCCGTAATCGGCAGACCTTACTGCCGTAACCGGCCTTCGTCCGAAAGCTGACTGGCACTCGTACGGCCGTAACCGATCACATACGGCCGTAACCGGCATTCGTCCGGACAATGCCTGCCGAGCGTCTGGCCAGAATCGCCGTCAGCGTCACGGCCGTTACCGGCCTTCGTCTTGGCAGGCCTGCCGAGCACATACGGCCGTACCCGGCACCTTACGGCCGTAACTCGGCCAGGCCAGGCCCTGCACCGGCCATGACTCGGTCGTGGCCACTCCAACGGCCCGAACGACCCCGAAACCCGAACCTGAATAAAAACCGAAGATACGGTTACGAAGTACTCGCAAAGACGAATCCGAGCACTAAGAGAAAATACGATTCCGACCACCCAAAGGCTCGAAATTCTACAACAGAAAGTAATTACCCCAAACTTTGGGAAATTACGAAAACGGCCCAAAACGTCCGAAATACACGATACACGATCGAAACACCAAACCGAAGCTCGCAACATGAATAATAACATTAAATGAACTTACTAGAAACTCGAAACAATAGTTTCGGACGAGATTCGCAAGAATCGAACTCAAGTGCGGAAAAGTCGCTTAAGAACACGGAACTCAACAAAACGATACCGAAACGAACTTGGATGACAAAATGTGCAGAATTAATCATTCTCAAAATGACGAAACGGTCATGAGCGAGTCGTCAAAACGGATTCCCGCCGAAAAAAAGAAAATCACCGAAATCCGAAATTGCGGGTATTACATGTAACACCCCAAACTAGGCGGACATTACAGTTCCGTGAATCCCCCGACTGGGACCCACTAGGCGAATGAAAACTGATGAATTACACAGGGTAAATGTAGTACCAAACCACATTACAACAATAATTACTCCGATGAGGAGTTTCATACAACACATCCAGGATATTTCAGAATACATGTATATTTTATATGGAGATAAAATATACAACACTAAGTGAAATGAGTATTCAAACGGAATGACTGCAGCGGAATAAATGAAGGAAACATAAATGACTGAAAAGACTGGGGGCCCCTTCTAGTATCATTGGGACTCCTCGCCGTCAACGTGCTCTCCCTGTGCCTTTGCCTTGCCATGACCTGAGAAACAAATATCCCCAAACGGGGTCAGTTATACAGAACAACAATCCTCAAGAGTTGAATAAACACAATCATATAAATATGTAGTATAAACCACAAGTTTGATCAAAATGAAACGGTTAGATTATAACCCAATCTTGTTGAAAACATACACAATCAAACATGCTGTATGAATCAACTAACAGTACGGCTCAAAGGGTGGCGCCACACTACGCCCGGGATGGAAATGTGTCCGTGCACAAGCCACCAACGAGTATCGATCGAATAAACGTGTGGTCTTGTACCTAATCAGTCTCACGAAGCAATCGACTCGTGTGCACAGTCCAATGTGAGGCCAACAACCAACACACGACATAAATGTGCCCGACATGAAAATCCTACACATACCAACCGGCACGCCAGTATGACCCGGAATGCCACGATATAACAAAAGTGACATCGGAAACGAATAATGACTCACCGAGATAAAATGATAGTGAAATGAATGATAGCTCAATGAAATGATTGGAACCGCTCCTTGTGATCAAGTGATTAATTGACAATGACAAGTTTTAATACGGTTAACACAATGATGAATGAGTTACGATTATGAATGAACAACAACAAAAGGAAATGAATATCCTTTTAACTGAGTAAGAATCAACTTACACAACACCGGTGACAATTATCCTTCCACGAACAACGTCCTAATTGAGATATCGGTCGCTCGAACAACCTTGAATTATACAATATCCAACAACCCGTTCAATATAAGAATCAAACACGAATATAACGAACTCAAAATGTCGATACAATTAAACTAAGTTCATTGGGGCATTATATCGAATACGTTGCGGGCGATTTTCACGCACTCTAGGTGCGACCGCTTAAGGGCGTCTTTGTCTCCCTTCTCTTCGATCGATTTCCTCCTCTTTCCTTTTATCTTGAGAATTTTCCAGATATTTTGCCTTCTCAATTGTTGTTCGGGAGTTCTTTTCCTTTCTATCCATATATTTAGTCGATTTTTTTTATTATGGATAAACCATCGAAAGGAAAGCCAAATAAAACGAAGCCTTCTGGCCAAACAATACAAGTGAATTCGAGTTTGATTGGGCAGCAACCTTTAAGAACGAGCTTACATAGGGCTCAAGCTACTTCTGGAAAAAATTCGCCGGTTGAAAATCCTAACTTGGCGAATTTGTCTCAGGAAGGTGTTAATCTTGATGATAAGTTGAAGCAAGGTGCAACGAGTGGTAGTTCAATTAGTGTGTCGGGGAATATTGATGAAGTGCCGGTGCATGGTGGTAATGATAAGGTGGAAAGTGTGCAAGTTAATAATTCTAAACAGATCCAATTCGATATCCCGGAACCAGTTTTCCCACCGAAAATTGATGATTCGGTTCTGGGTGATAGTGGGGAATGTGGTGGTGATAAGGAAATTAGTCCAACGGATAGTGGTGCTAGTGTTTTGATCCAGAAGGTGGAAGTAAACAAGGAATCAAAAAGGTCTTATGCTAATGCCTTAAAAGGGCTGGCCCCGGCTAGTCGAGAGATTAAGAAAGCTAACTTTCGATCATTAAAAATGGATTCTATGGTGGAAGGTGCGGATCTTGTGATACCAATGTCATCTGTGGTTGAAGTGAATAACAGGTTCGTCAACACGTTGTATGGTTATTTTCTCGGTAAGCGTATTGCGTTCCCGATAGTAGAACATTATGTTAAAACCAACTGGGCTAAGTATGGTATTCAGAAAATCATGCTCAATTCAGCCGGTTTTTTCTTTTTTAAATTTGCAACCAGACAAGGAATGGAACAAGTTATGGAAACAGGTCCTTGGATGGTTCGGTCTAACCCAATATTTCTTAATGTTTGGAATTCTAGTGTATGTCTTACTAAGCAAGATGTTTCCAAAGTACCCGTGTGGGTTAAACTGCATGACGTTCCGGTGGCAGCCTTTACGGAGGACGGACTTAGCTTAATTGGTACTGAAATTGGAACCCCAATCATGTTAGACTCGTATACTACTACAATGGAATCATGGGGGAGAAATAACTATGCTAGAGCATTAATTGAGATTGATTCGGAGTTTGATATGAAGGAAGAAATTGTTATCGCAATTCCGGATTTGGATGGTAAGGGCTTTACTAAAAAAACCGTAGGGGTTGAATTTGAATGGCAACCCCCTCGATGTTCAGCATGTAAGATATTTGGCCATGGAGAGGATAGTTGTCCGAAACTGATTAAGGTGTCCAATGCAAATCCAAAGGAAGGGGATTTTATCACTGTCGTTAGAAAAGGAAAGGAAAAGGTCGAAGCTAGCAAGGCGAAACATGTGGATGGCTTAAAGCTCAATAAATCAAAACCGAATTTCTATTATAGACCGAAAGCTAAACAAGGCAGCATCTTAGCTAGTAGCAGCTCTTATAGGACGAATACAAAGTCATCTTCCATTTCTATGGCTAACTCTTTTTCGGCTCTTGATGATTCAAAAGGGGATGGGAATTCTGAACCTATTAATATCCGGGAATTAAATGAGTCGCATATTGCAATGACAGCTGCGCAGAGTGTCCTTCAAGAGATTGATATGGGTGACATAAATAAAGATCAGATGTTGGGTTCCTCTAAGGAGGCTGAACCGGAAAGTGATGATGACGTGGAGGAAATTTTCAATGAAACGGAGCGATACATGGATCTGAATCCACCTACAGAAGGGGCAAGCACTCCTTATCAAGATGTTAATCATGTATAGCATAGGAGCGTGGAACATACGGGGTATGAACCAAGGCCCTAAACAAACTGAGGATCAAAATGTGATTGCGGAAAACCAATTGTCTGTGTTGGCTATTTTGGAATCACATGTCCATTCGTCTAATCTAGATAGAATTTGTTCTTTGCTTTTTAGAAATTGGTACTGGTCGTCTAATGGGAGCTCGTGTGACAAAGGCACCCGTATTATTGTTGGTTGGAACCCGATGGTGGTTGACTTTATGGTGTTGTCTCACTCGGATCAGGTTTTACATGCGCACATCACTTTCAAAACTGACCAAAAAACAGTTTTTTGTTCTTTTGTGTATGCTCATAACAGGTATACCCACCGGCGTCCTCTATGGCAGAATTTGAATGTTCATAAAGCGTTTATACATAATCAGCCGTGGTGTCTTCTTGGTGATTTTAATTGTGCATTATTCCTAGATGATAAAGCTTCTAGTTCATCTTCTGTGGATATTGCAATAAAGAGCTCCGAATTGAAGAGGCTGCATACTTACAGGCTTTTAACGATGCTTTGATTGATGAAGAACGTTTCCTAAGACAAAAGGCCAAGATAAACTGGTTAAAAGTGGGGGATTCAAACTCGGCTTTCTTTCATAAAACGGTTAAGAGTAGAACAGTGTATAATCGCATTGATAGAGTATGCGACTCAAATGGAACGTGGTTTGAAGGGGCGCAGGTCCCAGAAGCCTTTGTTACTCATTACTCTAATTTTCTTGGTCGAGATGAACCTGTTGCTGATTTGAATACGCTTGGATTATTTCGGAACAGATTAAATGCTGAAACGGCTGATTTCATGGTGCGCGAGGTTACTATGGAGGAAATCAAGCAAGTTATTTTCTCAATGGGGGAAAATAAATCTCCGGGCCCTGATGGATTTACGGTGGAATTTTTTAAAGCTGCATGGGACGTGATCGGTGAAAATGTAACTATGGCTGTTCGGGAATTTTTTCAAAAGGGCAAAATCCTTAAGGAAATTAATCATACATTCCGGCTCTTATTCCAAAAGTGCCGAGTCCATCTCGTGTTTCGATTATCGCCTATTTCTTGTTGCAACATTCTTTATAAATGCATCGTAAGATTATTGCTAATAGAATAAAGAATTGCTTATCTGATCTCGTGAGCATCAATCAATCAGCTTTTGTCCCTGGTCGGAGAATATCGATAATATACCGCTTACTCGGGAGATTATGCATAATTATCATTTAGACAGGGGACACCTTTCGTTGTGCTTTTAAGGTTGATATACGTAAAGCTTACGACACGTTAATTGGAGATTCTTGGAGCAGATTCTTATTGGTTTCGCTTTCACCCAAAGATGGTCATGTGGATTATGGAGTGTGTTTCTTCGACGTCATATTCTATAAGCCTTCATGGCTCTATGTTTGGGTTTTTCAAAGGAAGAGAGGCTTACGTCGGGGAGATCCTCTTTCGCCTTACTTGTTTACTTTAGTGATGGAAATCTTGACCCTTATCCCAGTTCGAAATGTGGAAGAGTCGATGATTTCGGTATCATTATCGTTGTTCGAACAAAATATTATCAATCTTTGTTTTGCGGATGATTTATTCCTTTTTGCTCATGGGGATGTCAAATCGCCGGATGCTTATGGATTATTTGGATGAGTTTATAAGAGTTTGGGTTTAACACCTAGTATGCCGAAGAGTACAGTTATACGTAATGTTCTTAACTATATAAAGCTGGAAATTCTTCAAGTTATGCCTTTTCGTGAAGGCTCTTTACCTGTTAAGTATCTTGGAGTTCCGTTAATCACAACTCGACTCGGGCATAGAGATTGCAAAGAACTTGTGGAGAAAATTCAGAATCGTGTTGGCAGCTGGAAAAATAAATTTCTTTCTTTTGCAGGGCGGCTTCAACTTGTGCAATCTGTGATTTCAGCAATGCATGTATATTGGTCGTCGGTTTTTATTCTTCCAACCCGCATTATTCTCGAAATTGAACAAATTATGCGGGGGTTTCTTTGGTGCCATGGAAGTATGAAACGTGGGAAAGCTAAAGTCGCGTGGGAATCGGTCTGTCTACCAAAAAATGAAGGTGGCCTTGGTATAAGACGCATTGCTGAGTTTAATAAAGCACTTATTTCAAACCATATTTGGGCTGTCCTCACGCGCAAAGATTCGCTTTGGGTTAAGTGGGTGCATTCGTATAGGATTAAAGATCGAAATTTCTGGAATTCGACAGCATCAGGAAACATTTCATGGGGTTGGAGGAAGATTTTACAAGCAAGAAGTTCTATCAGGCAGTTTTGTTGGTATAGAATTGGGAATGGACTAGATACGTCAGCTTGGTTTGATAATTTTTGTCTTGCGGTCCGATTCTTTGCCTCTGTTTCGGAGAGATATTAGTCGGGCTGGTTTTTTGATGACTTCGAAAGTAGCTGATATTGTGCATAACAATGTTTGGGCGTGGCCAACATCGTGGAATGACCAGTATCCTAATCTATCAAATTGTTTGGCTCCTTCTTTAAATGCGCAGCAAAGGGACTCTCTTTATTGGCGCAATACTCAGGGCTTGGAGTGCCGTTTCAGCATTGCAAATGTGTGGGAAGATCTTAGACCGCGTGGTATAGAAGTTCCATGGGCAAAGGTAATTTGGTTTCCGAATTGCATCCCTAAACATGCATTTAATTTGTGGCTGGTTGTTCTTGGTAAGCTGAAAACTCAAGATAGGCTTCGGGTTTGGGATGTTCCTAGCGGTACTAATTTGGATGAGCTGAAGTGTGTTTTGTGTCGAACAACGTTAGAATCTCACCAGCATTTATTTTTTGAGTGTACATACTCGCTTAATGTGTGGAATACTCTAAGGAATAAAACCTATATCCATCAGACTTTACCGGCAATCACTCATATTGTTGAATGGTTGACGTCTCGCTCGTCCAAGAAATCTGTAAATGGTGTTATTGCTAAGCTTGTCCTTGCGGCAGCTGCTTATTATATTTGGGATGAACGAAATGGTCGAATCTTCAAGAAGAGAAGGCGGAACTCGGACCAGCTAGTGGAAGTTATTGTGGCTACTGTACGCTTGAAACTAATGACAATTCATTTCCGGAAGACTGATCGTGTTCGAGAAGTCCTCATGAATTGGAAAGTCCCCTATTCGGACTTGTCTTTTTGATTATTGTTGGACCTTTTTTAGCTTCTGTTGATTGATACATAAAGGGCATGTCTTTTATTTTTGTCTAGGTTGGAAGCACAATTGGTGCGTTTGCATGTAAAGCCAATATGGTATTCTGCCATATTGCCTGTTTTTCATTATTAATAAAATTTTACCAGGGTAAATCCCTTTACCCAAAAAAAAAAAATCTCAATAAGACACTATCAAAACCCCCAAGAAGTGTTTCAAACCAACAAACATCTTCCAAATGATCAATAATCCAAAATGAATATCCGAAAACGTGATTATAACGACAATTAATCGAAAACCCCCAATTTCAACTCGATATTCAAAGTGTTCTTGAATAATCCCTCAATAATCCAGTGAATCCTTATACAAACTCATAATCATATACATATCCCTTCATATAACATGATTATAACGTCCAAAACATCATATCTCAACACAAAATCGAAGTCCAAGGTGTTGAAGAAATTACCTCTTGAAGATCCAACCACTTCGATCCGATGAACACGAGTTAAAACAAGTATCCAAGCTTCCCAAATGAATGAAGATGATGAAAATTACACACTCAAGTGATTGATGATGGCAAAATCTCTCCCACAACCCTCTCTCTCGGATAAAAGAAGAAAAGGAATGAAAATGAGGAAAAATGTCCCGGCCGAGTCCTTAAATACTGCCGGAAGTTACGGCCGTAACTCGGCCCTCTTACGGCCGTAACATTCCAGGTCAACGGCCTTACGGCCGTAACCGGACAACTCGTACGGCCGTAACTCGGCTTCGTCCGAAAGCCCGCCGATAGACTTACGGCCGTAACCGCTCCTGAGTTACGGGCGTAACTCGCCTTCGTCAAAAACAACTGTCGACACCTTACGGCCGTACCCTCACACCTTACGGGCGTAACTCGGATGGTACGGCCGTATCCGGCCGAACTTACGGGCGTAACCTGCCTTCGTCAAAAATGACCAGGCATCCTGCCTGCAGCGTACGGCCGTATCCGGCCAAGCCTTACGGCCGTACCTGCCTCGACTTACGGCCATATGCCGCAACCCTTACGGCCGTAAGTCACCCTTGGTCGACAACACCTGAAATTTACGAACACCACTTACGGCCGTATCCAACCCTCCTTACGGCCGTAACTCGCCTTCGGCCAAAATGCCTGGGCAGCCTGCTGGACCACGTACGGCCGTAACCGGCCAGCCTTACGGCCGTACCCGCTCAACTTACGGCCGTATCCCGGAACCTTACGGCCGTAACTCAATGCTGGCCAAGGTGAATAAAACCGATAACTCCGATTCCTCGCTACGACTGATGAATGATCCGACATACCATACGAATGTGAAAGTGAACAATTCTAACACGAGCCAAAGATGATACTCCCAGTACAAGGCTATCAATCACAATGAAAATGATAATACTCCCGTCTCAATCTATACGGAGATGAAATGACGATCGGTAACTGATATAATAGTGAACGCAAATGAATGATTCATGAATGATGAGTGATTATTAATGAGTGAAAATTACTGAGTGACAATTACAGACTGATAATTACTGAATGAAAATGAATTAATTATAACCGGGTATTACATACTCCCTGTAACACCCCAAACTAGGCGGATATTACAGTGCCGTGGACCCCCGACTGGGACCCACCAGGCGAATGAAAGTGGATGAATTACACAAGGTAAATGTAGTACCGAACCACATTACAACATCAATTACTCCGATGAGGAGTTTCATACAACACACCCAGGATAATACAGAATACATGTATATTTTATATGAAGATAAAATATACAACACTGAGTGAAATGAATATTCAAACGGAATGTCTGCAGCGGAATAAATGAAGGAAACATAATGACTGAAAAGACTGGGGCCCCCTACTAGTATCACTGGGACTCCTCGCCGTCACCGTGCTCTCCCCGTGCTTTAGCCTTGCCATGACCTGAAAAACAGTATCCCCCAACGGGGTCAATTACACAGAACAACAATCCTCAAGAGTTGAAAATACACAATCATGAGTTATCCACAGTTATACAATATCCTGTCGAAACATACGCAATCAAACATGCTATATGAATCAACAAATGTTACGGCTCAAAGGAATGGCGCCACACTACGTCCGGGATGGAAATGTGTCCGTGCACAAGCCACCAACGAGTATCGATCGAATACACGTGTGGTCTTGTACCTAATCAGTCTCACGAAGCCATCAACTCGTGTGCACAGTCCAATGTGAGGCCACCAACCAACACACGACTATAATGTGCCCGACATGAAAATCCTACACATACCAACTGCACGCCAAGATGACCCTAATGCCACAATATGACAAAAGTGACAACGAAAATGAATCATGACTCACCAAGATTAAATGATGGTGAAATGAATGACAGCTTAATGAAATGATTGGAACCGTCGTTCCTTATGACTGAGGTGATTAATTGACAATGACAAGTTTTGATACGGTTAATACAATGATGAATGAGTTACGATTATGAATGAACAACCTCAAAAGGAATGAATATTCTTTTAACCGAGTAAGAATGAACTTACACAATATCGATGAAGAATGTCCGTCCACGAACAACGTCCTAGATGAAATGTCGGTCGCTCGAACAACCTTGAATAACAATAATTACCAAAAACCGTTCAATACACGTATCGAGCAACTAAACACGACTAACCCAAAGGTCGAAAACAATGATAATCAACTCATAGGGGCATTCTAACGAATACATAACCAACCACACGACTTCGAAAATATCCAATCCCGAATATATCGAAACCAACACCAAAATGAGTATATCGAACTGACAAAACACTTCAATGATATCAATAATCCATTAGGAATCCACAATTCGAGATTACAACTACATTAATCGGAAAATCCCCAATTAACCGAAGTCAACCCCAAGGGTTCTTGAAATAATTCCGAAAATAACCTTTAAATCCGTAAGAATATACTTATCCAAGGTAGATAATCCATATCTAACATATTCCAATGATAATCCAAGCTTACATGAAGAAATCGGAAGGAAAAACCCAAAAATCCGAAATTCTAGATCCAAGAGATTAATACCTTTGATTCGATGTTAAGGAGATGATGAAGTGATGATAATCCAACTTAAAGACTTGAAGATGATGATGGATGATAGAAGCTCGAAGAGAACTCTCCAAAATGCCCAAAATCGCCCGAAACTGATGAGGCAATGAGAAAGGATGATAAAATGACGAACTCAGGCTAACTGTCCAATATATAGCCATTCCAGGTTAGCGTGCGCTAGCCCTTGTGCGTAGCGTGCGCTAACGGGTAATTTGGGTAGTCCAGTACCCACTGTCCGAACACGGTAGCACGCGCTACGTACCCTTTTGTAGCGTGCGCTACGGTCATGCCATTAGCGTGCGTTAATACCCATTATTAGCGTGCGCTAACGAATTATGTGATGCCCAGTACTAGAATCCAGAAACCTTCTGTCCTCTGATCTGATCTCGATAGCGTGCGCTACAACCAACGATTAGCATGCGCTATAATATCGATTGCGTACGCTAAATATCACTCATAGCGTGTGCTATGAATTAATCCATTGCAGTCCATAGCCACTGGACTCAACCTGATCCGTCCCTAGCGCGCGCTACTCCACATATTTAGCGTGCGCTACTACAACCCGCTAGCGCGCGCTACTTACCACTCGTAGCGTGCGCTATAAATAACTCACCGCACCCAAGACCTTTCCGGATCGCAACTGTGGTAACATTAGCGTGCGCTAATGCTGAGTGGTAGCGTGCGCTACCTGTACTCAATTAGCGTACGCTAAAACGAGTACGTAGCGTGCGCTACTCCTCACGCACAGCCCACAACGAAAATGACAACGATGATAAACACGGCACGAAACTCCAATTAGATTCATGACGAATGACGATTGATACACGATACAATTACTCTGAATGATGAATACCATGATTGAATATGAGTGACAATTGATCATTAATGAGTGAAATTACTGAGTATCAATTACTGAATGATAAATACTGAATGATAATTACTGAATTACAACCGGGTATTACATACACCCCCCCTTAAAAGAGTTTCGTCCCCGAAACTAAGGGTCAAACAACTCGGGATAACTCTCCCGCATACTATCCTCGGTTTCCCACATAGCCTCTTCGACTCTGTGTCTAGACCACTGAATTTTAACCAAAGGAATCGTCTTATTCCTCAAATGCTTGATTCGCCGCTCTAAAACTCGTATAGAACGCTCCTCATATGAATGATCATCGACAATCTCGATTTCATCGAACTGAAGTATGTGACTCGGGTCGGCAACATACTTCCGCAACTGAGATACGTGAAACACATTATGAATTCGGCTCAACGCCGGAGGTAAAGCTAACCGGTAAGCTAACTCGCCTACTCGATCCAGAATCTCAAATGGTCCAATGAATCTCGGGCTCAACTTACCCCTCTTCCCAAAACGGAAGATACCACGACTCGGGGATACCTTGACCAACACATGGTCACCAGCCTCGAATTCTAACGGTCGACGACGATTATCTGCATATGATTTCTGTCGACTCTGAGCGGTCAACAAACGACTTCTGATCAAAGCTACCTTCTCACGGGCGGCTATAAGCATATCGGGCTCGGTGCCGATTGATTCTGATAGGTCATCCCAACACAAAGGAGATCGACAACAACGACCGTACAAGGCCTCGTAAGGTGCCATCTTAATCAAAGCATGCCAACTATTATTATACGTGAACTCAATCAATGGTATTTGGGCTTCCCAATCGTCCTTCCAATCGAGGACGCATGCCCTCAACATGTCCTCTAAGGTCTGAATAGTCCTCTCTGATTGTCCGTCGGACTGAGGATGAAAAGCGATCGAGATTAAGCCGAGTTCCCATAGCACGATGAATCGATTTCCAAAAATGAGACACAAATCGTCCATCACGATCGGAAACGATACTTTTAGGAGTACCGTGCAATCTCACTATCTCCTTGATGAACAATCGGGCCGCCTCTGACCCCACGTATCCTTGATTTCAAGGAAATGAGCCGATTTGGTTAAGCGGTCCACGATCACCCAGATCGTATTCATGCCACGACGACTCGGCAAACTCGTGATGAAATCCATAGAAATGTCTTCCCACTTCCATTCTCGGAATAGGAGAGGTTTCAAGATACCCGCCGGTCGCCGATGTTCAATCTTAACTGTTGTGAGTTAAGCATCTCGAAACAAATTCTGCGACTTCTCGCTTCATATTACTCCACCAATAATTTTGTTTCAAGTCCTTATACATCTTACTAGACCCCGGATGAACAGAATAAGGGGTAGCATGAGCTTCTTTCAAAATCGAGTTTTTCAACTCGTCATTCGCCGGTACGCATAACCGATTCTTAAAACGCAGAAGTCCATCCTCGTGAACCACAAATCCGGGGGCTTTCCCCTGAGTCACATCCTCTCGAATGCGTAACAAAAATGGGTCCACACCCTGATTCTCCCTGATCGCCTCCTCAAGTGACGATGAAATCTCCAACGTACAAAGTTGCCCTTGTACTCGCTGTAACCAGACCTCGATCTCGGGTCTCAGAAATTCCTGCTGAAGTTCCTTCTGAACTGTTAATCGAGCAAGCATCTGCTCCTGAACGGACTTACGACTCAAGGCGTCGGCGACAACGTTCGCCTTGCCCGGGTGGTAAAGGATCTCGATATCATAATCTTTGATTGGTTCCAGCCACCGTCTCTGTCGCATATTTAACTCCTTCTGAGTAAATATATACTTTAAACTCTTATGATCGGTGAATATCTGACAGGTAACGCCATAAAGATAATGACGCCAAATCTTCAATGCGAACACCACGACTGCTAGCTCCAGGTCGTGGGTCGGATAATTAACCTCGTAAGGTCTCAATTGCCGTGAAGCATAAGCGATAACTTTCCCGTTCTGCATGAGTACACATCCGAGACCCCGCTGACGCATCACTATAGACCACAAATCCCTCCGTCCCTTGCGGTAAAGAAAGGACAGGTGCTGAAGTTAACCGGTTCTTGAGTTCCTCAAAACTCTGTTGACACGCGTCGGACCACGTGTATTTCTTATCCTTCCGTAAAATGTTCGTCATGGGTTGAGCGATTTTAGAAAATCCCTCCACAAATCGCCGATAATAACCCGCTAATCCGAGGAAACTTCGGATTTCCTTAACATTCTTCGGAGGTAGCCAATCTCGAATAGCCTCCGTCTTCTGAGGATCGACACGAACTCCGTCTGATGAAATTATGTGTCTGAGAAACGTCACTTCGGACATCCAAAACTCACATTTGGAAAACTTCCCATAAAGTTGTTTTCGTCTTAACACGTCGAGAACTTGATGAAGGTGAGACTCGTGTTCCTCCCGGTCACGAGAATAAATCAAAATGTCATCAATGAAGACAACCACGAACTGATCCAGATAGTCTATGAAAACCTGATTCATTAATTCCATGAATACCGCAGGTGCATTAGTCAACCCAAACGGCATAACCACAAACTCATAATGACCATAGCGTGTTCGAAACGCCGTCCTTGCGATATCTGACTCTCGAATCCGCAACTGATGATATCCAGATCTTAAGTCGATCTTGGAAAATACTGAAGCTCCCTGAAGTTGATCTAAGAGGTCATCAATACGGGGTAAAGGATACTTATTCTTGATCGTCACCCGGTTCAATTCCCGGTAATCAATACACAAGCGGAACGAACCATCCTTCTTCTTGACAAATAACACTGGTGCTCCCCACGGGGACGCACTCGGTCGAATATAACCCTTCTCGAACAATTCCTCAAGTTGGTTCTTTAATTCCTGCATTTCGGTCGGGGCCATCCGGTACGGTGCCTTCGATATCGGGGACGTACCAGGCTCCAACTCAATCGTGAATTCCACATCCCTCTGTGGAGGTAAACCAGGTAACTCGTCTGGAAAAACATCGGCATATTCCTTCACTACCGGAATGTCCGTCAACATTACTGATGATTTCTCGGTTTTGGTCATATAGCACCAATAACCGACACATCCCTGATTGAGTAATCTTACTGCTTTCATCAAGTTAATGACCTTACCAGAACAGCCGGGATTACCTCCCTGAAACACATATTCAACCCCATCGTCTGAAATGATAGTGATCATACGCTTACGGACACTAATGATGGCATCATGACGATCCATCCAATCAATACCCAAGATGACGTCGTCCCTCGGTAGATCTACTACGATTAGGTACGCTGGCCATACACGACCATGAAGCTGAATTGGACAATTTTTAATCTCACGATTTCCGATAATTCGTGTACCATCAGGTAGACCAATGACATAAGGCTCACAACTAGTAGCACTACCCAGACGTAGTCTACTCAAACATGACTCGGAAATGAATGAATGCGATGCACCAGTATCAAAAAGGGTACACACAGGTTGAGATAGAATATCGAGTGTACCTGAGATCATCCGGGCCTCCGGATCGTCGGTCTTCTTCATCTCATAAATTCGGGGCTTGCCGGCCCCCGAACCGGACGCTCCCGTCTGATAGCTCTTGGCTCCGCCTTTAGCTCCTGTCGTCTTGAACGACGCTGACTGAGTGGCCTGATTCTGCACCGCCGAATGACCTGGGGCCTGAGATGACGCCGGAGTAGGTTTAGAGTCCCTACGGCAAAAACGGGCCCTATGCCCAGCAACCCCACAGTTGTGGCACGTGACAGTCTGCTTCGGACATTTGGTGCTGAAATGACCCTGTTCTTCACAGTTGAAACAGGTGATGGCCGAACTGGCCGCTCGTGACTGAGATTCCGCGGGTTTAGGCGTCACCGGAGGACGCTCAGAAAAGGTAGAGCCCGCACGTGGTTTCTTGAAAGTGGCCTGACTGCCGTCAGACTGATTACGGTTCTTAGACTTCTTGCCAGTTGATGAGGGTTGTTGCTTAGCAATTTCCTTTGTAGTAAGCTCGTAAGTGAGAGCTTTCTCAATGAACTCGGCCAGAGTGGCACAATTATGATTAAGCAATTGTAGCCGCATACGAGGTTTCGGCCTCTTGCTGAAATACTTGATCTTGTCCGCCTCAGAGTGAATGATAGATGAGGCGAACGGAAGAAGTTCCTGAAATTTTTCGGCGATGGCGAGAACATCATCATCCGCCGTAAGGTCGGGAGTGAGTAATTCCGACAACTTGGCCTCCCTGAGTGGGGCCGGATAGTACCTCTCCATCATGAGGGTCTTGAACTGATCCCAAGTACATGATCCGTCTGTGGGCTTCAACGATAACCACCATGAATGAGCGCTCTTACCAAGATAGTAAGCCGCAACTGAAACTTTATGCCCTTCAGGGCAATCCACCATAGCAAATAACTTCTCGAAATGCTCAAGCCAATGGACAATATCTGCCGGCTCAGATGAGCCCTCAAAGGTAGGTGGTCGCTGGCGAGAGATATCGCTAATGATATTGCTTACACCCCTCTCTTGCCTCTGAGGTGGCGGCGGAGGAGCCTGTTGATTTTGAGTAGTGGAGTTATGCATCGCCTCCATTAGTTGTGCCATCTGAGTCATTTGGGCCATCATGCCCTGCATAAAGGCTAGTGGGTCAACTCGAACACCCTCTGACTGAGCTGTGTCCTGGGTTCGACTCCCTGATAGCGAATGATCACGTCCAGGTGAATGAGTGGCAGCGTCACTGCTCGATGAGTTAGCATTATTCCTGGCATTCGCACGTGTATTCACACGAGTTCTCGGGATTCGGCCTGCTCCACGGCCTCGTCCTCCACGTCCTCTGCCAGCCCTTTCCATACTGAAGTGGAAAGTCATATAATGATTATGTATCTCGTATGAGTATCACATTATGATTATATTATGAAATGATGAAAATGAGCATACGCGCTCAAATACAGCGATTACATGAATGATTAATTGACGTGACATGATTATCTGATGAAATTACTAAAATGATTATCTTGAACAATTTAACAAGATTGATGATATGATCTTCAAGATCAACAACTGAGTAATGAAATGAATTGAGTGATTAATGAGTTAACATTATCGACTTGATCACAATTGAAAATGACGAATGAGGATTGTTAACTAATGAATTATGAATGAATGACTATTGCCAGAAATTATATCATGGCATCAGAAATCTTACAGTTCTTGGTCTGATTGGCTCGGCATCTGCACAGGTCACACGTGACGCGAAAGTCCAATGATACTAGTCCGATGACGATGATTTCAAATGAGACATGACTCGGAAGGTAGTATTCAAAACCACGCTCCGATACCAACTCTGTAACACCCCAAACTAGGCGGATATTACAGTGCCGTGGACCCCCGACTGGGACCCACCAGGCGAATGAAAGTGGATGAATTACACAAGGTAAATGTAGTACCGAACCACATTACAACATCAATTACTCCGATGAGGAGTTTCATACAACACCCAGGATAATACAGAATACATGTATATTTTATATGAAGATAAAATATACAACACTGAGTGAAATGAATATTCAAACGGAATGTCTGCAGCGGAATAAATGAAGGAAACATAATGACTGAAAAGACTGGGGGCCCCTACTAGTATCACTGGGACTCCTCGCCGTCACCGTGCTCTCCGCGTGGTTTAGCCTTGCCATGACACAAAAAGATCCCCAACGGGGCCGCCATACGTAACAACAATCCTCAAGAGTTGAAAATACACAATCATGAGTTATCCACAGTTATACAATATCCTGTCGAAACATATGCAATCAAACATGCTATATGAATCAACAAATGATACGGCTCAAAGGAATGGCGCCACACTACGTCCGGGATGAAAATGTGTCCGTGCACAAGCCACCAACGAGTATCGATCGAATACACGTGTGGTCTTGTACCTAATCAGTCTCACGAAGCCATCAACTCGTGTGCACAGTGAGGCCACCAACCAACACACGACTATAATGTGCCCGACATGAAAATCCTACACATACCAACCGGCACGCCAGTATGACCCGGAATGCCACAATATGACAAAAGTGACAACGAAAATGAATCATGACTCACCAAGATTAAATGATGGTGAAATGAATGACAATTAATGAAATGATGGAACCGCTGCTCCTTATGACTGAGGTGATTAATTGACAATGACAAGTTTTGATACAGTTAATACAATGATGAATGAGTTACGATTATGAATGAACAACCTCAAAAGGAATGAATATCCTTTTAACCGAGTAAGAATTAACTTACACAATACCGATGAAGAATGTCCGTCCACGAACAACGTCCTAAATGAAATGCCGGTCGCTCGAACAACCTTGAATAACAATAATTACCAACAACCGTTCAATACACGTATCGAGCAACTAAACACGACTAACCCAAAGGTCGAAAACAATGATAATCAACTCATAGGGGCATTCTAACGAATACGTAACCAACCACACGACTTCGAAAATATCCAATCCCGAATATGTCGAAACCAACACCAAAATGAGTATATCGAACTGACAAAACACTTCAATGATATCAATAATCCATTAGGAATCCACAATTCGAGATTACAACTACATTAATCGGAAAATCCCCAATTAACCGAAGTCAACCCCAAGGGTTCTTGAAATAATTCCGAAAATAACCATTAAATCCGTAAGAATATACTTATCCAAGGTAGATAATCCATATCTAACATATTCCAATGATAATCCAACCTTACATGAAGAAATCGGAAGGAAAAACCCAAAAATCCGAAATTCTAGATCCAAGAGATTAATACCTTTGATTCGATGTTAAGGAGATGATGAAGTGATGATAATCCAACTCAAAGACTTGAAGATGATGATGGATGATAGAAGCTCGAAGAGAACTCTCCAAAATGCACAAAATCGCCCGAAACCGATGAGGGAATGAGAAAGGATGATAAAATGACGAACTCAAAGCATCCCAATATATAGCCATTCCGGGTTAGCGTGCGCTAGCCCTTGTGCGTAGCGTGCGCTAACGGGTAATTTGGGTAGTCCAAGACCCTTTGTCCGAACACGGTAGTGCGCTCGTACGCACTTTTTGTAGCGTGCGCTACGGTCATGCCATTAGCGTGCGTTAATACCCATTGTTAGCGTGCGCTAATGAATTATGTGATGCCGAGTACTGGAATCCAGAAACCTTCTGTCCTCTGATCTGATCTCGATAGCGTGCGCTACAACCAACGATTAGCGTGCGCTATAATATCGATTGCGTACGCTAAATATCACTCATAGCGTGCGCTATGAATTAATCCAAAGGCCCAAAGAGCCACTGGACTCAACCTGATCCGTCCCTAGCGCGCGCTACTCCACATATTTAGCGTGCGCTACTACAACCCGGTAGTGCGCGCTACTTACCACTCGTAGCGTGCGCTACAAATAACTCACCTGCAGTCCAGGGTAACATTAGCGTGCGCTAATGCTGAGTGGTAGCGTGCGCTACCTGTACTCAATTAGCGTACGCTAAAACGAGTACGTAGCGTGCGCTACTCCTCACGTACAGCCCACAACGAAAATGACAACGATGATAAACACAGCACGAAACTCCAATTAGATTAATGACGAATGACAATTGATACACGATACAATTACTCTGAATGATGAATACCATGATTGAATATGAGTGACAATTGATCATTAATGAGTGAAATTACTGAGTATCAATTACTGAATGATAAATACTGAATGATAATTACTGAATTACAACCGGGTATTACACTCCCCCCCTTAAAAAGAGTTTCGTCCCCGAAACTAAGGGTCAAACAATTCGGGATAACTCTCCCGCATACTCTCCTCGGTTTCCCAAGTGGCCTCTTCGACTCCGTGTCTGGACCACTGAATCTTGACCAAAGGGATCGTCTTGTTCCTCAACTGTTTGATTCGCCGCTCCAATACTCGTACAGGACGCTCCTCGTACGAATGATCATCCGCGATCTCGATTTCGTCGAACTGAAGTATGTGGCTCGGGTCGGCAACATACTTCCGCAACTGAGAGACGTGAAACACATTATGAATTTGGCTCAATGCCGGAGGTAAATCCAATCGATAAGCTAACTCGCCTACTCGATCCAAAATTTCAAACGGTCCAATGAATCTCGGACTCAACTTGCCCCGTTTTCCGAAATGGAAAATACCTCGACTCGGGGAGACCTTGACCAAAACGTGGTCACCTGTCTCGAACTCTAGTGGTCGACGACGATTATCTGCATATGATTTCTGTCGACTCTGAGTTGTCAACATACGACTCTTGATCAAAGCTACCTTCTCCCGGGTGGCTATAAGCATATCGGGCTCGGTGCCGATTGATTCTGACAAGTCATCCCAACACAAAGGAGATTGACAACGACGACCGTACAAGGACTCGTAAGGTGCCATCTGAATGGAGGCATGCCAACTATTATTATACGTGAATTCGATCAATGGTAGTTGGGCTTCCCAATCGTCCTTCCAATCGAGGACGCATGCCCTCAACATGTCCTCTAATGTCTGTATAGTCCTCTCTGATTGTCCGTCGGACTGAGGATGAAAGGCGGTACTGAGATTGAGCTGAGTTCCCATAGCACGATGAACTGATTTCCAAAAATGAGACACAAATCGTCCGTCACGATCGGAAACGATACTCTTAGGGGTACCGTGAAGTCTCACTATCTCCTTGATGAACCACTGGGCCAGTCTCTCGGGACCCCACGTATCCTTGATTTCAAGGAAATGAGCTGATTGAGTTAAGCGGTCCACAATCACCCAGATCGTATTCATGCCACGACGACTCGTCGGCAAACTCGTGATGAAGTCCATAGAAATGTCTTCCCACTTCCACTCTGGAATAGGGAGAGGTTTCAGCATACCCGCCGATCGCTGATGTTCAATCTTGACTTGTTGACAAGTTAAGCATCTCGAAACAAATTCCGCGACTTCTCGCTTCATATTACTCCACCAGTAATTTTGTTTCAAGTCCTTGTACATCTTGTTGGACCCCGGATGAACAGAATAAGGGGTAGCATGAGCTTCTCTCAAAATCGAGTTTTTCAACTCGTCATTCGCCGGTACGCACAACCGATTATTAAATCTCAAAAGTCCATCCTCGTGGACCACAAATCTAGGGGCTTTCCCCTGAGCCACATCCTCACGGATGCGCAACAATGCTGGGTATGAACCCTGATTCTCCCTGATTTTCTCCTCAAGTGACGATGAAATCTCTAACATACAAAGCTGTCCCTGAATTCGCTGAAGCCAGACCTCGATCTAGGGTCTAAGGAATTCCTGCTGAAGCTCCTTCTGAACTGTTAAACGAGCAAGCATCTGCTCCTGCACGGACTTACGACTCAAGGCGTCGGCGACAACGTTCGCCTTGCCCGGGTGGTAAAGGATCTCGATATCATAATCTTTGATTAATTCCAACCACCGTCTCTGTCGCATATTTAACTCCTTCTGAGTAAATATATACTTTAAACTCTTATGATCGGTGAATATCGATGTAACGCCATAAAGATAATGACGCCAAATTTTCAAAGCGAACACCACGGCTGCTAGCTCCAGGTCGTGGGTCGGATAATTAACTTCGTAAGGTCTCAATTGCCGTGAGGCATAGGCAATAACCTTCCCATTCTGCATGAGTACACATCCGAGACCCTGTCCGGACGCATCACTATAAACCACAAATCCCTCCGTCCCCTACGGCAAGAAAAGTACAGGTGCTGACATTAACCCGCTCTTGAGTTCCTCAAAACTCCGTTGACACGCGTCGGACCACGTGTATTTCTTATCCTTTCGCAAAATGTTCGTCAAGGGTTGAGTGATTTTAGAAAATCCTTCCACAAACCGCCGATAATAACCTGCTAATCCGAGAAAACTTCGGATTTCCTTAACATTCTTCGGAGGTAACCAATCTCGGATAGCCTCCGTCTTCTAAGGGTCGACACGAACTCCGTCTGATGAAATTACATGTCCGAGAAAAGTCACTTCGGACATCCAGAACTCACATTTGGAAAACTTTCCATAAAGTTGCTCTCGTCTCAACACGTCGAGAACCTGATGAAGATGAACCTCGTGTTCCTCTCGGCTACGAGAATAAATCAAAATGTCGTCGATGAAGGCAACAACAAACTGATCCAGAAAGTCGATGAAAACCCGATTCATTAACTCCATGAATACCGCAGGTGCATTAGTCAATCCAAACGGAATAACCACGAACTCATAATGACCATAGCGTGTTCGAAATGCCGTCCTCGCGATATCCGGCTCTCGAATCCGTAACTGATGATAGCCAGATCTTAAGTCGATCTTGGAAAATACTGAAGCTCCCTGAAGTTGATCTAAGAGATCATCAATACGGGGTAAAGGATACTTATTCTTGATCGTCACCCGGTTCAATTCCCGGTAATCAATACACAAACGGAACGAACCATCCTTCTTCTTGACAAATAGCACGGGTGCTCCCCACGGGGACGCACTCGGTCGGATATAACCTTTTTCGAACAATTCCTCAAGTTGATTTTTCAACTCCTGCATTTCGGTCGAGGCCATCCGGTACGTCGATATCGGGGACGTACCGGGCTCCAACTCAATCGTGAATTCCACATCTCTCTGTGGAGGCAAACCAGGCAACTCGTCTGGAAAAACGTCGGCATATTCCCTTACTACCGGAATATCCGACAACATTACTAATGATTCCTCGGTTTTGGTCATATAGCACCAATAACCAACACATCCCTGACTGAGTAATCGCACTGCTTTCATCAAATTAATGACCTTACCAGAACAGCCGGGATTACCTCCCTGAAACACACATTCAACCCCATCGTCTGAAATGATAGTGATCATACGCTTACGGACACTAATGATGGCATCATGACGATCCATCCAATCAATACCCAAGATGACGTCGTCCCTCGGCAAATCTACTACGATTAGGTCCGCTGGCCATATACGACCATGAAACTGAATTGGACAATTCTGAATCTCACGATTACCGATACTTCGTCTACCATCAGGTAGGCCAATGACATAAGGCTCACAACTAGTAGCACTACCCACACGTAGTCTACTCAAACATGACTCAGAAATGAATGAATGCGATGCACCAGTATCAAAAAGGGTACACACAGGCTGGGATAGAATATCGAGTGTACCTGAGATCATTCGGGCCTCTGGATCATCGGTCTTCTTCATCTCGTAAATTCGTGGCTTGCCGGCCCCCGAACCTGACGCTCCCATCTGATAGCTCTTGGCTCCGCCTTTGCTAGCTCCTGTCGTCTTAAACGATGCTGACTGAGTGGCCTGATTCTGCACCTTTGAATGTCCTGGGGTCTGAGATGATGTCGGAGTGGGTTTAGAGTCCCTTCGGCAAAAACGGGCCCTATGCCCAGCAATTCCACAGTTATGGCACGTGACAGTCTGTTTCGGACATTTGGTGCTGAAATGACCCTGTTCTTCACAGTTGAAACAGGTGACGGCCGAACTGGCCGCTCGAGACTGAGATTCCGCGGGTTTAGGCGCCATAGGAGGTCGCTCAGAAAAGGTAGAGCCCGCCCGTGGTTTCTTGAAAGTGGCCTGACTGCCGTCAGACTGATTACGGTTCTTAGACTTCTTGCCAGCAGATGAAGGTTGTTGCTTAGCAATCTCCTTAGCAGTAAGCTCGTAAGTAAGAGCTTTCTCAATGAATTCGGCCAACGTGGTGCAATTATGATTACGTAGCTGTAGCCGCATACGAAGTTTCAGCCTCTAGCTGAAATACTTGATCTTGTCCGCCTCAGAGTGAATGATAGACGAGGCGAACGGAAGAAGTTCCTGAAATTTCTCGGCAATGGGGCCGGATAATACCTCTCCATCATGAGAGTCTTGAACTGGTCCCAAGTACACGATCCTTCGGTGGGCTTCAACGACAACCACCAAGAATGAGCGCTCTTACCCAGATAGTAAGCCGCAACTGAAACTTTGTGTCCTTCGGGACACTCTACCATCGCAAATAGCTTCTCGAAGTGTTCGAGCCAATGGACAATATCCGCCGGCTCAGATGAGCCTTCAAAAGTAGGTGGCCTTTGGCGATAGATCTCGCCGATGATACTGCTCACATTCCTCTCTTGCCTCTGAGGTGGCGGCGGAGGAGCCTGTTGATTTTGAGTAGTGGAGTTATGCATCGTCTCCATTAGTTGCGCCATCTGCGTCATTTGGGCCATCATGCCCTGCATAAAAGCGAGTGGGTCAACCCGAACACCTTCTGACTGAGTCGTGTCTCGGGTACGACTCCCCGATAGTGAATGATCACGCCCAGGTGGTGAGTGGCAGCGTCGCTGCTCGATGAATTAACATTATTTCCTGCATTCGCACGTGTATTCACACGAGCTCTCGGGATTCGGCCCGCACCACGGCCTCGTCCTCCTCGTCCTTTGCCAGCTCTTTCCATACTGAAGTGGAAAGTCACATGATGATTATATCTCTCGCATGAATATCACATTATGACTATGATATGAGGTGATGAAAATGAGCATACGCTCTAACACAGTGATTACATGAATGATTAACCGAGGTGACATGATTTCTGATGAAATTATTGAAATGATTATCTTGAACAAGTTAACAAGATTAATTATATGATCTTCCAAATCAACAACTGAAATGAATTGAGTGATTAATGAGTTAAAATGACCGTCCTGGTCAAAATGAAAATGATGATTGAGGATTGTTAACTGATGAATTATGAATGAATGATTATTGCCAGAAATTATACCATGGCGTTAGAAGTCTTACAGTTCTTTCGGTCTGATTGGCTCGGCATCTGCACAGGTCACACGTGATGCGAAAGTCCAATGATATTAGTCCGATGACGATGATTTCAAATGAGACATGACTCGGAAGGTAGTATTCAAAACCACTCTCTGATACCAACTCTGTAACACCCCAAACTAGGCGGACATTACAGTGCCATGAATCCCCCGACTGGGACCCACTAGGCGAATGAAAACAGATGAATTACACAGGGTAAATGTAGTACCAAACCACATTACAACAATAATTACTCCGATGAGGAGTTTCATACAACACATCCAGGATATTTCAGAATACATGTATATTTTATATGGAGATAAAATATACAACACTAAGTGAAATGAGTATTCAAACGGAATGACTGCAGCGGAATAAATGAAGGAAACATAAATGACTGAAAAGACTGGGGCCCCCTTCTAGTATCATTGGGACTCCTCGCCGTCAACGTGCTCTCCCTGTGCCTTTGCCTTGCCATGACCTGAGAAACAAATATCCCCAAACGGGGTCAGTTATACAGAACAACAATCCTCAAGAGTTGAATAAACACAATCATATAAATATGTAGTATAAACCACAAGTTCGATCAAAATGAAACGGTTAGATTATAACCCAATCTTGTTGAAAACATACGCAATCAAACATGCTGTATGAATCAACTAACAGTACGGCTCAAAGGGTGGCGCCACACTACGCCCGGGATGGAAATGTGTCCGTGCACAAGCCACCAACGAGTATCGATCGAATACACGCGTGGTCTTGTACCTAATCAGTCTCACGAAGCAATCGACTCGTGTGCACAGTCCAATGTGAGGCCAACAACCAACACACGACATAAATGTGCCCGGCATGAAAATCCTACACATACCACCCGGCACGCCAGTATGACCCGGAATGCCACGATATAACAGAAGTGACATCGGAAACGAATAATGACTCACCGAGATAAAATGATAGTGAAATGAATGATAGCTCAATGAAATGATTGGAACCGTCGTTCCTTGTGACTGAAGTGATTAATTGACAATGACAAGTTTTAATACGGTTAACACAATGATGAATGAGTTACGATTATGAATGAACAACAACAAAAGGAAATGAATATCCTTTTAACTGAGTAAGAATCAACTTACACAACACTGGTGACAATTATCCTTCCACGAACAACGTCCTAATTGAGATAGCGGTCGCTAGAACAATCTTGAATTATACAATATCCAACAACCCGTTCAATATACGAATCAAACACGAATATAACGAACTCAAAACGTCGATACGATTAAACTAAGTTCATTGGGGCATGATATCGAATACGTTGTGGCCAAACTCCGATTGTTTACAATCAAATCTCAATAAGCCACTATCAAAACCCCCAAGAAGTGTTTCAAACCAACAAACATCTTCCAAATGATCAATAATCCAAAATGAATATCCGAAAACGTGATTATAACGACAATTAATCGAAAACCCCCAATTTCAACTCGATATTCAAAGTGTTCTTGAATAATCCCTCAATAATCCAATGAATACTTATACAAACTCATAATCATATACATATCCCTTCATATAACATGATTATAACGTCCAACACATCATATCTCAACACAAAATCGAAGTCCAAGGTGTTGAAGAAATTACCTCTTGAAGATCCAACCACTTCGATCCGATGAACACGAGTTAAAACAAGTATCCAAGCTTCCCAAATGAATGAAGATGATGAAAATTACACACTCAAGTGATTGATGATGGCAAAATCTCTCCCTCAACCCTCTCTCTCGGATAAAAGAAGAAAAGGAATGAAAATGAGGAAAAATGTCCCGGCCGAGTCCTTAAATACTGCCGGAAGTTACGGCCGTAACTCGGACCTCTTACGGCCGTAACATTCCAGGTCAACGGCCTTACGGCCGTAACCGGCCAACTCGTACAGTCGTAACTCGGCTTCGTCCGAAAGCCCGCCGACAGACTTACGGCCGTAACCGCTCCTGAGTTACGGGCGTAACTCGCCTTCGTCAAAAACAACTGCCGACACCTTACGGCCGTACCCGCACACCTTACGGGCGTAACTCGGATGGTACGGCCGTATCCGGCCGAACTTACGGGCGTAACCTGCCTTCATCAAAAATGACCAGGCATCCTGCCTGCAGCGTACGGCCGTATCCGGCCAAGCCTTACGGCCGTACCTGCCTCGACTTACGGCCGTATGCCGCAACCCTTACGGCCGTAAGTCACCCTTGGTCGACAACACCTGAAATTTACGAACACCACTTACGGCCGTATCCAACCCTCCTTACGACCGTAACTCGCCTTCGGCCAAAATGCAGGCGACTCTTTGGACCACGTCTGGCCGTAATCGCCGACCTTACGGCCGTACCCCCTCAACTTACGGTCGTATCCCGGAACCTTACGGCCGTAACTCAATGATGGCCAAGGTGAATAAAACCGATAACTCCGATTCCTCGCTACGACTGATGAATGATCCGACATACCATACGAATGTGAAAGTGAACAAGTCTAACACGAGCCAAAGATGATACTCCCAGTACAAGGCTATCAATCACAATGAAAATGATAATACTCCCGTCTCGATCTATACGGAGTTGAAATGACGATCGGTAACTGATATACAATTACAACATGCCAACAGTGAACGCAAATGAATGATTCATGAATGATGAGTGATTATTAATGAGTGAAAATTACTGAGTGACAATTACAGACTGATAATTACTGAATGAAAATGAATGAATTATAACCGGGTATTACATTACAGTAGACATACTTTCTTAAATGGGAGACATGAAAGACATTATGCACTCCTTCCAAATGTGGCGGTAGGGCTAATCGATACGAAAGTTCTCCAACTCTGTCCAATATCTCGAACGGGCCTATGAACCTTGGGCTTAACTTGCCCTTCTGGACGAAACGCCGGATACCTCGCATAGGCGATACTTTGACCCAAAAATGATCCCCGACCATAAATTCCAACGGTCGATGCCGGTTCTCGGCATATGATTTCTGCCGGCTTTGTGCTGCTAACATATGTTTTCGAGCAACATAGATCTTCTTAATGGATTCCTGGATCAGATTTAACTCGGTAGCCACGGTGTCAGAAGCATCATCCCAGCATAACGGAGACTTGCATATTCGTCCATACATGGCCTCAAATGGTGCCATGCCTATGCTCGCGTGCCAGCTGTTGTTGTACAAAAACTCTACTAACCCGAGATGCTTAACCCAATCCTTACCCCAATCGAGCACACTTGCCCTCAACATATCTTCCTAGGTCTGTATCGTGCGCTCGGTCTGTCCATCCGTCTGAGGGTGATAGGCTGTGCTAAAATGCAACTAGGTTCCCATAGCTTTATGGATGGCTTTCCAAAAATGGGACACATATCTGGTGTCTCTATCCGATATGATAGATGAGGGAACGCCGTGCAATCTCACGACTGTTAGAGTATGCCCTCGAATGCCACTCAGAGGTTGTTGAGTGAGGGCATTGTACTTGTAATTATGTAAACCATTTATATAAGGCAAATGAATGTTTCTTTATTTACTGGTAGTTACTGGCATTCGTAACTCGTAAATAAACATATAAAAACTAGTCCGTGTATTTGAAAGCAAAACGTTCCACTCCTTATTGGATAAGGGGGTCGGCACTGGAAAGGTTTAAAGCTCAAATACTTAATCGTTCACAAGTCGATGAAACTTGACTGGGCGTTAAGTTTATGTGAAGACTTGTATGACGTGTTCTTTTACATGGAGAGTGCCTGTCGAACACTAATGGTTAGTGGGAGCACATGTTATAGGTATGCTAATTAGATTAGTATACTCGAACCGACTCACCCTCGATTCGTCACACGGATTTCACTCCGGGACAGTCAATGACGGAATCGAAAGGTTGTGATAGGTATTCGTGAACCTTCGACTTGAGGATTTAGTAGGGATGTGCTTGTGACGTCAAATTTTCATTAGAGTAGTTCGACCCTGTAAACCGGAAGGCGGGGGTCAACCTCGACGTGCATCTTGACGGGCAAGTAGCAGGTCCTACTGAATACCAAGATAGAATTCTTTCTCCCGTTAGTGAGCGGGTTATATGTCCTATGCGGTTATTGGCAGATGAGATCATAAGTCTTTGGCCAAAGCATTGGAGCTAGTTGTATTAAATACACGACAGCTCGATGATCTTGATTTATATTAACGCATGCATAGCGTCAAGTACAGATAGGGTTTGACTGACCGTGACTCTATAACTTGATCGGGACATTTGAAAGAAGGGTTTATACGTATACTGGTATTCACGACAGAATGGTTCTTGAATGATCCCAATCATTCGTTCTCAGTTGGGGTACAGTGTAGGCCGCCAGGCTGGCTAGGTGGTTCTACTACTCTTTGGTTCCTCCCATTGCTGACTGAGACGGACCTACCGAGTCGCGCATTAGGATTGACGACGGAATGAATTAAGCTAATTCTCTCATTATGAATATAAGATATTGGATATCTAAATTTGGGACATTGGATGTTTAAATCGACTTATTAGATAAATTGATTTAAGGCCTAATGAATTAAATATTTCACTGGGTGATTAATTTAATTCATGAATATAATTATTTCTTGGAGAAATTAATTATGTTATTATGTGTTTGATATGATTAATTAATTGGATTAATTAATTGATATAAATACATTGGAACGGAATTGGAGTTTATCTGTTTGGACTCGCGAGAGTCCGAAACGAACCGAACTTGTCCGATTTCTTCTTGATAGCCGCCCCCTTCCACCAACCTTCCCTTTGGTCTTTGGTTTCCATTTTATAATGGATGATAATGACTTGTGGGGAAGACCTCTCATGTGAGATGAGTTGTTGGTGGTTATAAAGTGTATAAAGAATGAGAAGAAGACTAACTCTCACATGTATTCATTTGGAGCATTTTTACGTGAGATATAAGGAAGAGAGAGAGAGAGAGAGAAAAACCTCTCCAAGTCTTCTTCATCTTCATCACTAGTTCTTGATTTTTTCTTGGAGAAAAATTGAGAGATAAATTGAGAGATAGTGAGTTATACACTTAGAGTGTTATAATCACAATCAAAAGCTTCATCACTTAGCTCTAGCCATATCCTTAGAGGATAGCAAGGTGATCGTCGTTCCGATCGTTTCTCCAGCGCGTGACAAGTAGAGACGCGGTGTTTTCGGCGTTGGATCATCCGAGAGCTTGGAGCGGATTGGATCGTAAGGAAAGAAATCTAAAGCTTGGGGAATAGCTCAAGAGAAGGAATCCATTTAATCAACGGACTACAAGGGTGCGTTTCTATATCTCTTGTGTTTCGTATAATATTCGTATATACGTAGCTCGATCGATCCTCGTAGGGATTCGGATCGAATTAATTTTCGTTTTACTGCTTCCGCTGGGCCTTCGTTTTAGGCACCGAATACCAACAGTGGTATCGGAGCGTAGGTCTTGCGATCATATATACGATATTAGCATTTGGAATGCTTGATTAGATGGTGAATGATTTGGAATCATTTTAGTCATAATCGTGGTATATGTTTTTCGTCGTAATAATTGTATTTTTCGTAAGTTTATGTCTAAATATAAATCTTAAATTTCTGGGAAATATGATTTATATTGAAGATATGAAAGTCTAAAAATATAGATATTGGATATCCGGTCGAAAATCTAGCTCCGAATCGTCGTCGGACGACTTTTCGGACAAAGGGCAGGAAGCTGCCAGGGTGACTCGGCCGTGTCTGGTGACACGGGCCGTGTCGGCGATCCCAGCCCGCTGCCGGGAGACCCGACCGTGTCGGGAGACACGGACCGTGCACGGCAGCGGCTTCCGAGCGTGACTCGGCCATGCGAGCGATCTGCCGGAAAATGCCGAGGTGACTCGTCCAGCAGACCCTTTTTGCCCGGCTCGATTTTTTCGTGTATTCTTGAAAATTAATCTCCCGCATGTTAAATTGGATTTAATATGATTAAAATGATTTATGGTATTTCATTTTATAAGGGAAATTTGATTAACTGGAATATTTATGGTCGACCGAATTATTTTGAATGTTATCATATTACCGATTGTGTGAATCGATTTGATCGGTTTGTATTGTTGATTGGATCAATGTATCTCTACGCTTTTCATTTATATAGTATTTATTGGATGAATGCTTTTGAATGGGGATGTGGTTCGTGGACTTAGTTTTGAATTGTTCGTTTTATTCGATTGGGTTGTAAAGGCCGTTTTGAGCCTATTTATTTTACTAGAAATGTTTGTATCTAGGATGCAATTTTCGATGTAAAATTTATATGTAATGACGAAGACCGGAGGAAGATCCATTTCGAGAAGACGAAGATCCAAGACGAAGACTTGTAATTAGATTACGGAGTTTTTGTTTTCTAGGAACGGTCCATGAACCACATGTTGGTAGCAACTAGGTTGTGAATGGTTGTTTCATATTGTATGAATGCCACAAATGCGCTTAAACGATTAATGTGCAAAGTGTAACGCTAATCGCGAAAATTCTCCCACGATAAATTATTAAGTTTATAAGGTTTCAAGGTTTTCCTTCCCTCCATCGAGTTTTCGGGAAATTGAAATCCAAACCGGATGTGCTATGCTTAGAGTTATCGGGTAGTCGTTCGGGAGGACGGATAAATTACCGAGCGCATTGGATGCCTTCGGTTGGAGCAAATTTTATCCCTAGAAACCTGATAGGTTGCGGATAAGATTCAATTGTGAAACTGATTTGCGTCGATGGTATAAACTTAACTTGTTCACGAACCATAGAAACCGTATAGGTTGAGGGGAGTGAACAAGGGGAAAAAGAAGATCGAATCATCCATTAGATGGGTTGGTGTTGGACACCACTTTATGAAAATTAATAGACTAGAAACCTGTTCGGTTGCCCTCTATTAAGATTTATAAAGAACTCGATCACCACTATGAAGTAGAGCGACGATACTTCCGGATTTCACATGGGAGTGTGTTATTCCGATAAAAATAGTGGGAGCTGGGTAACAAGAATAGAAAAGACCTTAATTCTATACTCAGAACATAATTGAATGAGTCACTAATTAATCTATCGTACTTAATGCAGACTCAAATCTCAATATGACAATGAATCCACTCGCAATTCTGCTCGAAAAGAACACCCTGATTGGACCTAACTTTGTGGGTAGCTCATGATCGATGATAGTCCTCAGTATAGAGGCACTGGGATACGTCTTAGAGACGGACATTCCGGCGCCTCCTGTGCGGACCAGAGCAAATCAGGAAGAGATCGAAAACCACGAAAAGTGGGTTAAGGATGACGTAAAAGTCCGTGCATACATGATGGCTTCTATGTCTAATGAGCTTCAGAGAGCTCATGAGAAAATGACTTACGCTGGCGATTCTATCTCACTTAACCGAACTTTATGGTGAGCACGGTAATCGCTAGATATGAGATATCCAAGCAACTGTTCGGTGCAAGGATGAAGGAAGGTGAGAAGGTTGGGGAACACGTCCTTAAAATGATATCCATGATCGAGAGACTGGAGGCTCTTGATTTTAAAATGGATACTTCTCTCCAAACCGACCTTATCCTACAGTCTCTCCCTGATTCCTTCTCATAGTTTGTTATGAACTTTAACTGCAATGAGATTGCATGTAACTTAGCTGGGCTAATGAACAAACTGGTGACCGCTCAGTCTTAGATGAAGACCCCGCGGATGAAGGAGTCTGCACTTGTGATTTCTTCTGGACTTCGGAAGTCTAAGAATAAGAAGAAAAAGACCAAAAAGTGGACTGGACCACAAGCTAAGGACCTTAAGGGTAAGGGCAAGGCCCCGATGGTTCCAAAGAACAAGAAGAACAAGGATGCTTGTCTCATGTGCGGTGAGCTGGGCCACTGGGCTAGAGACTGTCCGATTCTTCATGGCACTTCAGGTACAGAACTTTTAGTTTTGGAAACAAATTGTTCTGCTACTGTATTTTCTACTTCTGAATCTTGGATTACGGTGCTAGTTCTCATATTTGTACCGTGAATCAGGATCTGGAACAAAGTAGGAAGCTTGGAGCTGGAGAAGTTATGATCACAGTCGGAAGCGGGCATAGTGTCGAGGCGACCGACATAGGATCACTTCTTTTGGGTTTAGAATCCGGCTTTGTTTTGACTTTAGAAGATGTAATTGTTTTGCCCAAGGGGCACAAAAACATTGTATCCATTCCGGTCATGGACCGAAAAGGTTTTTCATTTTTCATTGGTGATGGTTCTGCAAAATTTATTTTAGAAATAAACTAGTGGGTCTTGCTACATTGTTAAATGGATTGTATCATCTAAATCTCAGCAACAAAGTAGTTGTGAATACTATGACTAGAAAACGTGGTAGGGATGAAACCAATCAAGTTTTGAAATGGCATCTAAGACTTGGTCATGTTGGTCAGACCAAGGTTTACAAGATGGAAAAAGATGGACTTATGGGTCCATTGGGATCGGATCCATTTCTACTTGTCAATCTTGCCTTAAAGGCAAAATGACTAAGTCCCCTTCACAGGGACTTTTGAAAGAGCCGATAAATCGGGATTAATCCATCGACGTTTGTGGTGCTTTAGAAGCAGCACGTGACGGATATCAATATTTCATTACGTTTACAGATGATCATACTAGGTATGGTTATGTATACTTAATGAAACATAAATCCGAGGCCTTTGAGAAATTCCAGGAATTCAAGGCCCTGGTCGAGAAACAAACTGGTAATCATATCAAAGCACTTCGGTCGGACCGAGGTGGCGAGTATATGAGTACGGAGTTTGACGAGTTCCTTATGGAACATGGAATAGTTTCACAACTAACACCTCCACGTACTCCTCAGTTAAATGGTGTGTCAGAAAGAAGGAACCGGACCCTATTGAACATGGTCCGTTCCATGCTAGGCTATACTGACTTGCCGATTTACCTGTGGGGGTATGCACTCCTGACTGCCGCGTATATTTTGAACAGATGTCCTTCCAAATCCATTCCTAAAACTCCACATAAGATGTGGGAGGGCAGGAAACCAAGTCTTAATCACATTAGGATTTGGGGATGTCCCGCCTATGTCAAGAAGACTAAGGTGGAGAAGTTGGAAGCTAGGTCCGCGAAGGGATATTTCATTGGATTACCATCTGGGACGATGGGATTTCTATTCTACATGCCCGGAGATCGAAAGATCGTTATTGCTTTACAAGAACACTTCCTGGAAGATGAGTTCATTCAGGAAGGCGGAGCAGGTAGAAGTATTTCTTTAGAAGAATACAATGAAACTCCTCGGGAGACACCTATGCAAGAAACTGGAACCGAACCTTCTGAAACACAAGTACAACCACCTCGTAGGTCTAGTAGGGTGTCTCAATTACCTGAGAGGTATAGTTTTATGCACATGGAGGAACTGGGTTTCCTCGAGGTTCCAAGTGATAAACAAGAGACCGACCCGCGACCAAATGACCTAGCAATGGTGGATGTAGACTCCATGAAATGGACTGTAGCAGTCTTCATGTAGTTGGGACCTTCATTTTGACGAGACGGTTAAAGAGTTTGACTTCGTGCAAAATGAAGAGGAATCTTGTGTATACAAGAGGGTTAGTGGGAGCAAGATCACATTCTAAGTACTATATGTAGATGACATTCTACTAATAGGAAATGATGTGGGAATGCTCAGTTCTGGGCTTGGCTTTCGAGTAATTTCTCCATGAAAGACTTGGGAGAAGAAACCTATATTCTTGGGATTCGACTCTACTGGGATAGATCGAAGAGAATGATAAGTTTTTCCCAAGCCCTCTATATAGATTAGATCTAAAAGAGGGTTCCTTCGGATGCGACATGGAATAAAACTCACCTTGAAGATGTGTCCTCATAGTGAGGAACAATGAAAGGAAATGAGTTATATACCATATGCTTCGGCCGTGGGTAGCCTTATGTATGCTATGTTGTGTACAAGACCTGACATCGCGCATGCTGTAAGCGTGGTGAGTAGGTTTCAGGCAAACCCAGGTAGGGAACATTGGACTGCTGTAAAGAACGTTCTCAAGTACTTGAGAAGAACTAGAGATATGGTTCTTATGTATGGCGGTGGAGAATTGGATGTGGTGGGATTTACTGATTCGGACTTCCAAGGATTGAAGGACGACTCGATGTCCACTTCTGGCTACATGTTTACTCTTAATGGAGGAGCAGTATCTTGGCGTAGTGCCAAGCAAAGCGCGACTGCTGATTCCACCTGTCAGGCTGAGTATCAAGCAGCCTCGGAGGCTTCCAAGGAAGGGTTCTGGATTAAGAAGTTTCTGGGAGAACTTCAAATGATACCATGTGCTGAGCTGCCTGTTCCGCTGTACTGCGACAACGACGGAGCTGTAGCGCAGGCCAAGAAGCCGAGGTTTCACAACAGCACCAAACATATTGAGAGGAAGTATCATCTCATAAGAGAATTTGTTCGCAAGGGATACATTGTGCTGCACAGAGTAGACTCGGCCGACAACGTCGCCGATCCACTGACCAAGCCACTATCTCAGACTAGCTTGGAGCGTCATCTGGAGAACATGGGTATTAGATACCATAGTGTGTGGCATTGAGTGCAAGTGGGAGATTGTTAGGAGTATGCCCTCGAATGCCACTCAGAGGTTGTTGAGTGAGGGCATTGTACTTGTAATTATGTAAACCATTTATATAAGGCAAATGAATGTTTCTTTATTTACTGGTAGTTACTGGCATTCCTAACTCGTAAATAAACATATAGAAACTAGTCCGTGTATTTGAGAGCAAAACATTCCACTCCTTATTGGATAAGGGGGTCGGCACTGGAAAGGTTTATAGCTCAAATACTTAATCGTTCACAAGTCGATGAAACTTGACTGGGCGTTAAGTTTATGTGAAGACTTGTATGACGTGTTCTTTTACATGGAGAGTGCCTGTCGAACACTAATGGTTAGTGGGAGCACACGTTATAGGTATGCTAATTAGATTAGTATACTCGAACCGGCTCACCCTCGATTCGTCACACGGATTTCACTCCGGGACAGTCAATAACGGAATCGAAAGGTTGTGATAGGTATTCGTGAACCTTCGACTTGAGGATTTAGTAGGGATGTGCTTGTGACGTCAAGATTTTCATTAGAGTAGTTCGACCCTGTAAACCGGAAGGCGGGGGTCAACCTCGACGTGCATCTTGACGGGCAAGTAGCAGGTCCTACTAAATACCAAGATAGAATTCTTTCTCCCGTTAGTGAGCGGGTTATATGTCCTATGCGGTTATTGGCAGATGAGATCATAAGTCTTTGGCCAAAGCATTGGAGCTAGTTGTATTAGATACACGACAACTCGATGATCTCGATTTGTATTAACGCATGCATAGCGTCAAGTACAGATAGGGTTTGACTGACCATGACTCTATAACTTGATCGGGACATTTGAAAGAAGGGTTTATACGTATACTGGTATTCACGATAGAATGGTTCTTGAATGATCCCAATCATTCGTTCTCAGTTGGGGTACAGTGTAGGTCGCCAGGCTGGCTAGGTGGTGCTACTACTCTTTGGTTCCTCCCAT
Organism: Orobanche coerulescens; assembly: GCA_033398695.1. Classification (NCBI taxonomy): domain Eukaryota; kingdom Viridiplantae; phylum Streptophyta; class Magnoliopsida; order Lamiales; family Orobanchaceae; genus Orobanche; species Orobanche coerulescens. The sequence continues at coordinate 92,745,950 of CM065814.1, forward strand.
TGCTGACTGAGACGGACCTACCGAGTCGCGCATTAGGATTGACGACAGAATGAATTAAGCTAATTCTCTCATTATGAATATTAGATATTGGATATCTAAATTTGGGACATTGGATGTTTAAATCGACTTGTTAGATAAATTGATTTAAGGCCTAATGAATTAAATATTTCACTGGGTGATTAATTTAATTCATGAATATAATTATTTCTTGGAGAAATTAATTATGTTATTATGTGTTTGATATGATTAATTAATTGGATTAATTAATTGATATAAATACATTGGAACGGAATCGAAGTTTATCTGTTTGGACTCGCGAGAGTCCGAAACGAACCGAACTTGTCCGATTTCTTCTTGATAGCCGCCCCCTTCCACCAACCTTCCGTTTGGTCTTTGGTTTCCATTTTATAATGGATGATAATGACTTGTGGGGAAGACCTCTCATGTGAGATGAGTTGTTGGTGGTTATAAAGTGTATAAAGAATGAGAAGAAGACTAACTCTCACATGTATTCATTTGGAGCATTTTTACGTGAGATATAAGGAAGAGAGAGAGAGAGAGAGAAAAACCTCTCCAAGTCTTCTTCATCTTCATCACTAGTTCTTGATTTTTTCTTGGAGAAAAATTGAGAGATAAATTGAGAGATAGTGAGTTATACACTTAGAGTGTTATAATCACAATCAAAAGCTTCATCACTTAGCTCTAGCCGTATCCTTAGAGGATAGCAAGGTGATAGTCATTCCGATCGTTTCTCCGGTGCGTGACAAGTAGAGACGCGGTGTTTTCGGCGTTGGATCATCCGAGAGCTTGGAGCGGATTGGATCGTAAGGAAAGAAATCTAAAGCTTGGGGAATAGCTCAAGAGAAGGAATCCATTTAATCAACGGACTACAAGGGTGCGTTTCTATATCTCTTGTGTTTCGTATAATATTTGTATATACGTAGCTCGATCGATCCTCGTAGGGATTCGGATCGAATTAATTTTCATTTTACCGCTTCCGTTGGGCCTTCGTTTTAGGCACCGAATCCCAACAACGACCTCCCTGATAAAAATAGTGGCTAAATGCTCTGTTCCGATTGCTTCCTGAATTGGAATAAAATGTGCTGATTTCGTTAATCGATCAATGATAACCCAAATTGTGTCCTTTCCTCCCACCGCCGTTGGTAACTTTGTAACAAAATCCATTGATATGGTTTCCGATTTCCACACTGGAATGGGTAGGGGTTGCATGATTCCGGTTGGTCTGCAGTGTTCAATTTTTACTTGTTAGCATGTCATACAGCGGGCAATGAATCTAGCCACTTCTCGTTTCATATTTTTCCACCAAAAACTCTGTCGTAGATCCTTGTACATTTTGCTTGCTCTGGGGTGAATGAAGTAGGGAGTGGAGTGTGCTTCTCTCAGTATAGTTTGCTTCAGCTCGTTATTCGGCGGAATACAGATCCTACTCTTGAACCTCACCAAGTCCCCTAGATCTTATAGTCGGAAATGTTTCCCTCCTCGATTCTCGCACCGATCGCACGTAGTTTGGGATCCTCTATATGTGCTAGATGTATCTCATTTAATAAGGACGAGAGTATATTGATTGAGCGCAATTGTCCTTGATTGTGTTGTACCTATACTTCAGTACCTTTCCTCCTGATATCTTTCTATAGTTTGGGTTGAACCGTTAGGCTAGATAACATTACTTCCTGTGTGGTTTTCCGACTGAGTGCATCAGCTACGACATTGGCCTTTCCAGAGTGGTATGAGATTTTCACATCGTAGTCTTTGATTAGCTCCAACCAGCGGCTCTGCCACATGTTTAATTCCCTCTGGGTGAAGATATATTTCAGACTCTTATGGTTCGTGAAAATCTTACAAGTGACTCCGTAAAGGTAGTGCCTCCAAATCTTGAGGGCGTGCACCACTGCGGCTAGCTCTAAGTCATGCGTCGGGTAATTCATTTCGTACGGCTTCACTTATCGAGACGCGTATGAAATAACTCTATCGTTCTGCATGAAGACACAACCCAGCCCATGCTTAGATGCATCCGTATATATAATGAATCCTTCCGTACCATGCGGTAGCATTAACACTGGAGCAGTAGTCAACCTCCTCTTGAGTTCATCAAATCTCTTATAACAATACGTAGTGTTGTGTCGAGAATTATACTCTCCGACCGGCGATCGCCTCGGAGATCGGGCGACCTAGCCATTGCCGAGCAGCCAAGGCAGAACTGCCGACCAGCGACCAGGCAACCTAGCCTTAGCCCGTGTCACGGGGCACTTATAGTTTGTATAGACTGTACGCGCACCGTGCGGCTAGTAGTCAATTTACCCGACTACGTCCGCCTAACTCGTTCGAGAGTTGGTGCTAATGCGACGCAATCACGCCGAGGCGTTTTAGTGGCACAGCAAAAGTGAAGATGAAAATCGATTTGTATTAATACAATGAACGATTACAATAGGCAACAACGATCACAAGCATACACGGATAGGAGGGTCTCAGCAAACTTGCCAATTCGTACTACAACTCTTCAGTACACTCTTCCCCCCTATAATAGGCTTAGAAAAATAAAGGCTAATGACAACAGTGGATATTGAAAAGCTGAGCAACCACTAACTAGCTATTACAACACTAACTAGCTATTACAAGGAAAATAAAGTAAACCCCTACACTATAGATGATAACTTGAAGTGCGATGAGGCTCTGCATCCCACAAAGATGCAAGTGGGCCCATGAGTGGCCTGTGATCAGGTAATCCCGTCTGGGGTCGCGGGCATCCCGTGACAGCACTCCCCCCTCTGAGTTGGTGACGTCCCCGGCGCCATAGAGTGGTTGAAAAGCTTTGAGTGTTGTCGCCCTCTCCCAAGTGTTCTCCTCCATACTGCAGCCCTGCCATTTCACCAAATATTCTTTGTATAACTTCTTTCTCGGCCCTGCATCACGGTGGTCGATAATAGCTTCGGCCACCCTCTTCCCCAAGTTGCGTAGTTTCAGTTGTGGACGGTTGGGCAGGTTGCGTGTGGTGTCCTCTTTGTCTGCCTGATATGGCTTGAGTTGGCTGACATGAAAGACATTATGAATGCGCCACCATTGGGGTAACTCAAGCTTGTAGGCTACCTTTCCGACTCTTTTGAGGATGTTTAGGGGCCCAATATATTTTTGCATTAGCCGTGAATCTCTCCCCCGTGTTGCCATGGAGGAACTCTGGTTCGGGACCTTCACCATTACCTTGTCACCCACACAGTATTCAACAAAGCGGCGTTTAAGATCAGCATATTTTTTCATCCGCTTTTGATCCTTCTCCAGGTAGCCACGGGCCAAATCAAGGTTTTGTTCCCATTCAAGGGAAAATGATTGCGCCGAAGTAGGCCAGGCATTTTGTGGAACAGTATCAATATTGTGCGGGAGGAGTGGCTGCTGCCCATTACAAATTTCAAAAGCACTCTTATTGGTGGTAGAGCATTTTTGAGCATTGAAACACAGTTGAGCAACATCCAACAGCTTCACCCAGTCCTTCTGATTAGTGCTCACAAAATGTCGAAGATATTCTTCCAACATTGAGTTAAATCTTTTAGTTTGGACATCAGATTGTGGGTGGAAGCTAGAGCTCATATTCAACTTGGAGCCGAGTAGTTTGAAGAGCTCGGTCCAAAAGTTACTAGTAAACCGGGTGTCTCGATCACTAACAATGTCCCTCGGCAGTCCCCAATACTTAACAATATGCTTGAAAAAGAGCTGAGTTGTATCTTCCGCCAAGCTGTCTTGGAGTCTTTGCTATGAATGTAGCATATTTGGAGAACCGGTCTACCACAACAATAATGGCATCAAGATCCCCAACTTTTGGTAGACTGGTGATATAATCCATTGAAACACTTTCCCAAGCCCTGACAGGAATGAGTAGTGGTTCCAGCAAGCCTGCCTTCTTTTGTCGATCAGGTTTATCTTGTTGGCACACCAAGCAAGTGTGGACAAACATCTCAATGTCGTCCCGTATTTGGGGCCAATAGTAAGCTCGTTGAACTAAGGCCACAGTGCGCTCCTCTCCTGGGTGGCCTGCCCAGAGCGTGTCGTGACATTCCGCAATAATAGTTTTCCTCATATCGCCACCTAGAGGTACGTATAGACGTCTCCCCTTGGTCCATAAGAGACCATCCTCTAGCCAAAATCTTCGTGTTTTACCCTGGCGGACAAGGTTCACCAAACACTGAGCCGCTGCATCGGCTCCCATTAGTTCTCGTATTTGATCTTTTAATGGAGTGGTCACCTGACTCGAGGAAAGTGCTGCCAGCACTTGTAGAACAGCTAGGTCGGATCTGCGGCTCAAGGCATCCGCCACCTGATTACTAGAACCGGCACGATACTCAATCACAAAGTTGAACTCGGACAATAGTTCCTGCCATCTTGCTTGTTTCCCAGTAAGCTTTGGCTGGGACAGAAAGTGACTAACAACAGTGTTGTCAGTTTTTACAATAAACGGCAACCCCAATAAGTAATGTCTCCAAAGTCGAAGGCAATGGACGACTGCTAAAAGCTCTTTCTCATGCACCGTGTAACGCCTCTCGACATCCTTAAGTTTCTTACTCTCGAAGGCAACAGTATGGCCATCTTGCACTAAAACTCCTCCTAGTGCAATATCTGAAGCATCTGTTTCAACCACAAAAGGTTTGGATAGATCCGGTAGTGCGAGGACCGGGTCTGTTAGGATGGCCTTCTTTAAGTTGTCGAAGGCATTCTGGCATTCCGGCGACCAATTCCAAACTTCCGTCTTTCTTGTCAAATCGGTTAGGGGTATTGCTATTCCAGCATACCCCATCACAAATCTTCTATAGTAATTTGCCAACCCGAGAAATGACCGTACCTCATGTACATCAGTTGGTGGTTTCCACTCTTGGATTGCTCGTATTTTTTTCGGGTCCATGCGAATATTGCCACACTCAACGATATGAACCAAGAAACTGATCCGCTTCTGGGCAAATGAGCACTTTGACAGCTTAACATATAGTTCATGCTCACGAAGCCTAATAAGAACCATTCTCAAATGTTCCACATGTTCTTCCAAGGTTCGGCTATATATAACAATATCGTCCAGGTATACCACGACAAACTCGTCCAAGAACCCTTGGAGAACTTGATTCATCAAGGTGCTGAAAGTAGCTGGGGCGTTTGTTAGGCCAAAAGGCATGACTAAGAACACGAAGGCCCCATAACGTGTGACAATCGTCGTTTTCACTTCATCTCCCTCCTTGATGCGAACTTGCCAATAACCTGATCTCAGATCGATCTTCGTGTAGTATTCCGCTCCACTAAGCCGGTCGAAGCAATCTGCTACAAGTGGAATAGGATACACATTCTTCACCGTAATTTTATTTAGAGCACGATAATCACAACACAATCGCAAAGTTCCATCAGACTTTTTCTGAAAGAGAACAGGAGCTCCATAGGGTGATTTCGCCGGTTGGATCATACCACATTCCAATATCTCTTTTAACTGCTTTCTGAGTTCCACGAGCTCAGGTTGCGACATACGATAAGGGGCTCGGGCAGGAGGTTTTGTGCCCGGCACCAACTCAATCTCATGATCGACCGCCCTCTTAGGTGGAAGCTTCCGAGGCAGTTTGCCGGGCATAACATCTTCAAATTCGTTTAGGAGGTGCTTCACCGCATCAGGGATAGGACCTGACGACTCCTCTACCTCATCAAATTGCAAGGCGCATAGGAAGGACGGTTCACCATTCCTGCATCCCTTCTTGAACTGTAGCGCGGATAGGTTATTTTGCCCTTGGGTTGCGCTAATTGTTGGCATAATATGTGGTTTATCCCCCAAAACCAAGAGTGCATCAGCACACGGCATGACTAGGGTTTGAGTGTCACGCATGTACTCGAGCCCGAGTATCAATTTGAAGTCATCCATTTCCACAACGGATAGGTCGACCCTACCCTCGAAGGCTCCTATCTTAATTCGAACAGCCTTGGCAACCCCCGCGATTAGTTTTGCCGGAGAGTTGACGGCTTTAACCCGGCCCACTCCTTTATCTAACAATAGTCCAAGTCTCCACACTTCGGTGCTTGCCAGATAATTGTGGGTGGCACCTGAGTCTATCATAGCACGAATATTTTTCCCGTCGATTTTAACATCAACAAACATTAATCCCTTCTTTCTCTTATCGGGACTACTGGTGGTGAGTGCAGGTACAGGTTTTCTGGCTTTTGTCGGCACTCTTGCCTTAGCTGCCACCTGATGGGTTAACGAGTTGCACCATTGATTGATGGCCCCAGGGTTTTCCTCATCTTCCGATCTTCCTTCGTCATCTGGAACTTGCAACTCTTCTTTCGGTTGCGAACTCGATTCTACAGCGCTCGTTAGGGCATTCAAAACTTGCCTCTTCGGACAATTACTGAGATGAAGAGGCCCATCACATAGGAAACATTTAATGATTCGTTGGGGAGGGCCCTGCTGACCTTCTGTAGGTTTGCTACGATTCGTGCTCCCATATGAACTTCCTTGAGTATAGGTTTGCCGATCCCCTACACTCCGACTCGAGTTAGGTTTGAACGGTCTTGGCATTACACTTCAGGACGGTGCCATGTTCGTTGTTACTGGACGATCTCTTCGAGGTTCCGACGTGTAATCCATTAATCGTTCTGCCGCTCCCATGGCGGTACTGAGGTTTGTGACTCGTTGGCGCAGTAGCTCCGTACGAGCAAATGGCTTCAAACCTTCCAGGAACGTAAACAACCGGTCATTCTCCGACATATCGATAATGTGTAACATGTGCATCAAAAATGCCTTCACATAATCTCGAATAAGACCGGTGTGCTTCAAATCTCGCAAGGCCCTTCTTGCGTTGTACTCAACATTCTCTGGGAAGAATTGTTGCCTGATGGCATCTCGCAGTTGTTCCCAAGTATCAATTCTTACTCCTTGGGCCTGAATGTCCGCATATTTGGTGCGCCACCACAATTTGGCATCATCAACCAAATACATTGTGGCGGTTGACACCTTTCTCGCCTAGTCCAAAACATTGGTGGCATGGAAGTACTGTTCCATGTCGAATAAGAAGTTCTCAACTTCCTTGGCATCTCGTGTTCCATTATAGGAACTTGGTTCGTGGATCTGAATCCTCGTAATAGGTTTTTGAGCAACATGGGGGGTGTTGTTCACAGATCTTTGAAGCAATCCAATCTGGATACTCATTGCTTCCATCTCGCGTCTCATTTCAGCCATATGGTTGGTTCCCATTGCATCAGCAAAGGTTCGGCAGACTTCTCTGCATTTGCCCAACTGGGCTCGGAGGTCTTCATTCTCCGCTTCGAGGGTCTCGACCTTCTCCTCCAAGGTCTCGACAACATATTTCAATCTATAGCACTCTTGCTCTAGATTATCGAATTGGGCTTTAGAGGCCTCAGCCTCTTTCCTCTTTCCGTCATCCTTTTTCTTGCCCTGCCTTCTAGGGACTTCCGTCTCGTTACCCGATTCCATTCTTTCGACCTTAACCGGTCTCTGATACCACCTGCCACGGGGCGCTTATAGTTTGTATAGACTGTACGCGCACCGTGCGGCTAGTAGTCAATTTACCCGACTACGTCCGCCTAACTCGTTCGAGAGTTGGGGCTAATGCGACGCAATCACGCCGATGCGTTTTAGTGGCACAGCAAAATTGAAGATGAAAATCGATTTGTATTAATACAATGAACGATTACAATAGGCAACAACGATTACAAGCTACACGGATAGAAGGGTCTCAGCAAACTTGCCAATTCGTACTACAACTCTTTAGTACACTCTTCCCCCCTATAATAGGCTTAGAAAAATAAAGGCTAATGATAACAGTGGATATTGAAAAGCTGAGCAACCACTAACTAGCTATTACAACACTAACTAGCTATTACAAGGAAAATAAAGTAATGCCCTACACTATAGATGATAACTTGAAGTGCGATGAGGCTCTGCATCCCACAAAGCTGCAAGTGGGCCCATGAGTGGCCTGTGATCAGGTAATCCCGTCTGGGGTCGCGGGCATCCCGTGACAGCCCGGCAGCCAAGATAGTTCAGCCGACCGAAGGTCCCAGGACAAGTCACGGTGCCGAGCGATCGACATCAAAGACGATCGTCTCTCAGTACTTGGCGATCGACACCTGGCGACCGACTAGCGGACGATCATCTCTCGGCGCCTGGCGACCGATCCTTGGTAACCGACCGATGCCGACCCTCAGTGACCGACCGACGACGACCGCCTCATGCCGCTCGAAGCCAATAGTCATCCAGTCAGCAAAGGTCGAGCCTCAGGACAGACCCCACGTGCAGAGCCGAGACAAGATCCGCATTTCATGGATCGTTGACCACAGCCTGTCAGCATCCGTCCACCAGCCGACAGGCCCGCCGAAAGGTGTCAGTAGGACAGCATGTGACAGTGACTCCGGACGCGTGCTGGCTCCCCATTGGACCGCACAGCTGGCTGCCAGCAGCAGCCTTGGACTTTAGGCAGACTGCCCATGTAACCTTAAGGACGATCGCCCCATTATTATATTGGCCGGAAGACGATCGCCCTACAAGGCTCCTCAGCCCCTATAAATAAAAGGCAGCCTGCACTTGGATTCGTCCCTGGCATTATCGCGATTTCAGCACACAATACACAAGCAATACTCACAACTTGGCTTTCTCCTACTCTTGGCAACAGCTATCTCTCGGTTCTTACTTCTCTCGGCCTCTCTCATATAGAAAACGATCGGCAGGGACGAATAACACCAAGCTTCGCTCAAGAGCTGGATTAACAGAGTCTTTTTACACTCATTGTACTTAGATTCTCACATTAATACTTGTATCCACGAATATTTGTATTAATAACATCTCGCGAGAGCATTCAAGCTCGGGCCTAACAAACCCGGCAAATCTTGTGTTTATTCATATTCTCTCGGAAGTGCTCTCGCAAATTTGTTTGTTGTCCGTCCATTCCAGCAGTATTTAATCTTCGGATAAATATTTTGGGCAACAACAATTGGCGCTAGAGGAAGGGGATCTAACCCTCAAATTTTTACTCCTACCATCTCGAAGAACACTCACTGTTCTCGGGGCATATACTTGAAGTGACACTCACAGCGCTTCAAAGAAATCTTTCAGAAATCATGTCTTCCGCCTCCGCATCGAAGAAAGCCGTTGGCGGCCCGCGACGCCTCGTTCCGTCTCGGTCGAGCCACGGCCGATGGCGGAAGGTAGCCGCCGCAGTCAGACGCTCGATCCCGCCTAGGCGCGGCCCGAGCCTCTCGTTCGATCGGTTCGACCGCCGAGACGGTCGACGAGGCCATGGTCGTCCTACAGGAGCGACGGAGTGCTCTCGACGCGCCTCCCGCTATCACCCCCTCGGCCATCCGCCGGAAGACCAAACGGAAGTTCAAGGCATTGCTGACCGGGCGATCGCCAGGAGGCTCTCATCCACAAGGAGAGGCGCTCGCCACCGGGCACGTCTGCTTCGATCGCACAGGCGGCCCATCTTGAGAGGCAAGGCGATCGGCCCCAGCCGCGAGACGACGGAGTTTGAGTCCGTCACCAGGAGCTCGGCCTATCCGACTCCCAGAAGGCCAACCAGCCGTCTGGCTCCACCTCGCCAGATAATCGAGGTCGGCAGCAGCAGAGTCAGGAGATCGGTACACGATCGCCTCGGCTCCCACTCCCAAAGCCGATCCGCGAGTGACCGAGCCACGGCAATGGCCGCGATGCAACGCCAGCTCGACGACATGAAGGCACTCCTGGAATCCGGGGCAAGCGCAAAGAGCAAGATCGCCGAGCCAAGCGAGCCGCTCGCGGTCCAAATCGAGCTCGCCCCCGTGCAGCACAAGATCGCTCCCCCGCAAACACCTTTGTACGAGGGGAGATCAGACCCCAAAACACACCTGAGCAAGTTCAACATCTAAATGATCGGGTGTGGGGCATCTGACGCGACCAGGTGCCGAATGTTCCCTATGACACTGGACGACCTCGCCTACAGGTGGTACGCCTCATTGCCGCCTCGGTCCATCGGCTCCTTTAACCAACTGGCGAACGTCTTCACGGAGTACTTCGCCACCAGGGTCGCTCGGCCAGAAGGTCCCCATCGCATGATGAGAATCAAGCAAGGCGAAGAAGAGTCCGATTCGGACTATATCGACCGGGTAGACGAGATCATCCTCAACGGCGAGCCCGTAAGCAATGAGGTCGCCCTCTACGTGGTCCTAGGAGGATTCCATGGTCTTTCGCCTATGTTCAGGCATCTTACGAAGGACCAACCCACGACCTACGCGATCTTCCGCGCTAAAGCCGCAGACTTTCTGGCCAGGCAAAGGTTTCTTCTTAGCCTATGAGCAGCGCGATCGGCGCCCGAACGACGATCTCCCGCCCGATCGCCAGTATCAACTTATGTAATGCGATCGGCAGCCGAGCGACGATCAGTAGTCTTCCAGCCCGATCGCCGATCATCAAGCTACATCAACAAACCGGAGGACTCGATCGCCATCTACAGATCACCATCTAACATGATGGACTAAGGCACGAGATCGCCTCCACCGCACATCATAAAGCCATGGTCCTCGTAGTCGATAGAACCGGCTGCTTCGGCCATGCAAGGTCCCTTTGGGCCAAGATCGCCCGCCCTTCGTTTAAATACGAGGCCGGCATAGTCTGAGGGCCCTCCAAAATTAATCAGTGGACACGATCGCCCGCCCTCAAAGGATCATCATCTAACATGGTGAACCCGGACAATGCGACGTGCCACTACCCCCGTCTCAACGTACACTGTCAAGGTTCGCCATCCTCATGGTGGGCCGAGGTGGAAGCAGAGCTAACAAGCCGCGGACGTGGAGTTGAATCATCCGACGCTGCCCCGCGCAAGAACTCCTCTAGACCAAGACCGCACGCCCTTCGTTTAAATATGAGGCGAGGCACAGCCTAACAGAGGACCCTCACAATAAAATGAGTCACGAGACACTCAATGTCTTCGCGCACAAGACACGGTCATGGAGTCGGTCTATTGAACTCCGCGACTGTGCATGATTCCTCAAAACGACGAAACCATCAAGTTTCTGAGGGGGATCGGCCAATGTTGTTTTTTGCAGGTACAAGACCGAAAGATAGCTAGCCAATCGACCAGATAGCCCAAAGTCCGAATCCAAAGTCAGCTCAACCGGGTTGCCCGTCCTCATCTTACACGATCGCCAGCAAGAACCACCTCGCCCCATGTCTTCAACATCGGAGCAAGCTGGGGGGCAATTGTTGTGTCGAGAATTATACTCTCCGACCGGCGATCGCTTCAGAGATCGGGCGACCTAGCCATTACCGAGAAGCCAAGGCAGAACTGCCGACCAGCGACCAGGCAACCTAGCCTTTGCCCGACAGCCAAGATAGTTCGGCCGACCGAAGGTCCCAGGACAAGTCCCGGTGCCGAGCGATCGACATCAAAGACGATCGTCTCTCGGTACTTGGCGATCGACACCTGGCGATCGACTAGCGGACGATCATCTCTCGGCGCCTGGCGACCGACCCTTGGTAACCGACCGATGCCGACCCTCAGTGACCGACCGACGATGACCGCCTCATGCCGCTCGAAGCCGATAGTCATCCAGTCGGCAAAGGCCGAGCCTCAGGACAGACCCCACGTGCAGAGCCGAGACAAGATCCGCATTTCATGGATCGTTGACCACAGCCTGTCAGCATCCGTCCACCAGCCGACAGGCCCGCCGAAAGGTGTCAGTAGGACAGCATGTGACAGTGACTCCGGACGCGTCTTTGGCTCCCCATTGGACCGCCACAGTGTTTGCCAAAGACCTTGGACTTTAGGCAGACTGCCCATGTGACCTTAAGGACGATCGCCCCATTATTATATTGGCCGGAAGACGATCGCCCTACAAGGCTCCTCAGCCCCTATAAATAAAAGGCAGCCTGCACTTGGATTCGTCCATGGCATTATCGCGATTTCAGCACACAATACACAAGCAATACTCACAACTTGGCTTTCTCCTACTCTTGGCAACAGCTATCTCTCGGTTCTTACTTCTCTCGGCCTCTCTCATATAGAAAACGATCGGCAGGGACGAATAACACCAAGCTTCGCTCAAGAGCTGGATTAACAGAGTCTTTTTACACTCATTGTACTTAGATTCTCACATTAATACTTGTATCCACGAATATTTGTATTAATAACATCTCGCGAGAGCATTCAAGCCCGGGCCTAACAAACCCGACAAATCTTGTGTTTATTCATATTCTCTCGGAAGTGCTCTCGCAAATTTGTTTGTTGTCCGTCCATTCCAGTAGTATTTAATCTTCGGATAAATATTTTGGGCAACAACAATTGGCGCTAGAGGAAGGGGATCTAACCCTCAAATTTTTACTCCTACCATCTCGAAGAACACTCACTGTTCTCGGGGCATATACTTGAAGTGACACTCACAGCGCTTCAAAGAAATCTTTCAGAAATCATGTCTTCCGCCTCCGCATCGAAGAAAGCCGTTGGCCAGCCCGCCAGACGCCTCGTTCCGTCTCAGTCCGAGCCACAGCCGATGGCGGAAGGTAGCCGCCGCAGTCCGAGACGCTCGATCCCGCCCCTAGGCGGCAGCCCAAGCCTCTCGTTCGATCAGTTCCGAACTGCCGAACAGATCGACGAGGCCATGGTCGTCCTACAGGAGCGACGGAGTGCTCTCGACGCGCCTCCCGCTATCACCCCCTCGGCCATCCGCCGGAAGACCAAACGGAAGTTCAAGGCATTGCTGACCGGGCGATCGCCAGGAGGCTCTCATCCACAAGGAGAGGCGCTCGCCAGCCGGGGCACGTCTGTTTTCGATCGCCTGGGCAGCGACCCATCTTGGAGACCGGGGCAGTCCGGCCCCAGCCGCGAGACGACGGAGTTTGAGTCCGTCACCAGGAGCTCGGCCTATCCGACTCCCAGAAGGCCGACCAGCCGTCTGGCTCCACCTCGCCAGATAATCGAGGTCGGCAGCAGCAGAGTCAGGAGATCGGTACACGATCGCCTCGGCTCCCACTCCCAAAGCCGATCCGCGAGCGATCGAGCCACGGCAATGGCCACGATGCAACGCCAGCTCGACGACATGAAGGCACTCCTGGAATCTGGGGCAAGCGCAAAGAGCAAGATCGCCGAGCCAAGCGAGCCGCTCGCGGTCCAAATCGAACTCGCCCCCGTGCAGCACAAGATCGCTCCCCCGCAAACACCTTTGTACGAGGGGAGATCAGACCCCAAAACACACCTGAGCAAGTTCAACATCTATATGATCGGGTGTGGGGCATCTGACGCGACCAGGTGCCGAATGTTCCCTATGACACTGGACGACCTCGCCTACAGGTGGTACGCCTCATTGCCGCCTCGGTCCATCGGCTCCTTTAACCAACTGGCGAACGTCTTCACGGAGTACTTCGCCACCAGGGTCGCTCGGCCAGAAGGTCCCCATCGCATGATGCGAATCAAGCAAGGCGAAGAAGAGTCCGATTCGGACTATATCGACCGGGTAGACGAGATCATCCTCAACGGCGAGCCCGTAAGCAATGAGGTCGCCCTCTACGTGGTCCTAGGAGGATTCCATGGTCTTTCGCCTATGTTCAGGCATCTTACGAAGGACCAACCCACGACCTACGCGATCTTCCGCGCTAAAGCCGAAGACTTTCTGGCCAGGCAAAGGTTTCTTCTTAGCCTATGAGCAGCGCGATCGGCGCCCGAACGACGATCTCCCGCCCGATCGCCAGTATCAACTTATGTAATGCGATCGGCAGCCGAGCGACGATCACTAGTCTTCCAGCCCGATCGCCGATCATCAAGCTACATCAACAAACCGGAGGACTCGATCGCCATCTACAGATCACCATCTAACATGATGGACTAAGGCACGAGATCGCCTCCACCGCACATCATAAAGCCATGGTCCTCGTAGTCGATAGAACCGGGCCGGCCATCTGAGGTCCCTTTGGGCCAAGATCGCCCGCCCTTCGTTTAAATACGAGGCCGGCATAGTCTGAGGGCCCTCCAAAATTAATCAGTGGACACGATCGCCCGCCCTCAAAGGATCATCATCTAACATGGTGAACCCGGACAATGCGACGTGCCACTACCCCCGTCTCAACGTACACTGTCAAGGTTCGCCATCCTCATGGTGGGCCGAGGTGGAAGCAGAGCTAACAAGCCGCGGACGTGGAGTTGAATCATCCGACGCTGCCCCGCGCAAGAACTCCTCTAGACCAAGACCGCACGCCCTTCGTTTAAATATGAGGCGAGGCACAGCCTAACAGAGGACCCTCACAATAAAATGAGTCACGAGACACTCAATGTCTTCGCGCACAAGACACGGTCATGGAGTCGGTCTATTGAACTCCGCGACTGTGCATGATTCCTCAAAACGACGAAACCATCAAGTTTCTGAGGGGGATCGGCCAATGTTGTTTTTTGCAGGTACAAGACCGAAAGATAGCTAGCCAATCGACCAGATAGCCCAAAGTCCGAATCCAAAGTCAGCTCAACCGGGTTGCCCGTCCTCATCTTACACGATCGCCAGCAAGAACCACCTCGCCCCATGTCTTCAACATCGGAGCAAGCTGGGGGGCAATTGTTGTGTCGAGAATTATACTCTCCGACCGGCGATCGCTTCAGAGATCGGGCGACCTAGCCATTACCGAGAAGCCAAGGCAGAACTGCCGACCAGCGACCAGGCAACCTAGCCTTAGCCCGACAGCCAAGATAGTTCGGCCGACCGAAGGTCCCAGGACAAGTCCCGGTGCCGAGCTATCGACATCAAAGACGATCGTCTCTCGGTACTTGGCGATCGACACCTGGCGATCGACTAGCGGACGATCATCTCTCGGCGCCTGGCGACCGACCCTTGGTAACCGACCGATGCCGACCCTCAGTGACCGACCGACGATGACCGCCTCATGCCGCTCGAAGCCGATAGTCATCCAGTCGGCAAAGGCCGAGCCTCAGGACAGACCCCACGTGCAGAGCCGAGACAAGATCCGCATTTCATGGATCGTTGACCACAGCCTGTCAGCATCCGTCCACCAGCCGACAGGCCCGCCGAAAGGTGTCAGTAGGACAGCATGTGACAGTGACTCCGGACGCGTGCTGGCTCCCCATTGGACCGCACAGCTGGCTGCCAGCAGCAGCCTTGGACTTTAGGCAGACTGCCCATGTGACCTTAAGGACGATCGCCCCATTATTATATTGGCCGGAAGACGATCGCCCTACAAGGCTCCTCAGCCCCTATAAATAAAAGGCAGCCTGCACTTGGATTCGTCCATGGCATTATCGCGATTTCAGCACACAATACACAAGCAATACTCACAACTTGGCTTTCTCCTACTCTTGGCAACAGCTATCTCTCGGTTCTTACTTCTCTCGGCCTCTCTCATATAGAAAACGATCGGCAGGGACGAATAACACCAAGCTTCGCTCAAGAGCTGGATTAACAGAGTCTTTTTACACTCATTGTACTTAGATTCTCACATTAATACTTGTATCCACGAATATTTGTATTAATAACATCTCGCGAGAGCATTCAAGCCCGGGCCTAACAAACCCGACAAATCTTGTGTTTATTCATATTCTCTCGGAAGTGCTCTCGCAAATTTGTTTGTTGTCCGTCCATTCCAGTAGTATTTAATCTTCGGATAAATATTTTGGGCAACAACAATTGGCGCTAGAGGAAGGGGATCTAACCCTCAAATTTTTACTCCTACCATCTCGAAGAACACTCACTGTTCTCGGGGCATATACTTGAAGTGACACTCACAGCGCTTCAAAGAAATCTTTCAGAAATCATGTCTTCCGCCTCCGCATCGAAGAAAGCCGTTGGCCAGCCCGCCAGACGCCTCGTTCCATCTCAGTCCGAGCCACAGCCGATGGCGGAAGGTAGCCGCCGCAGTCCGAGACGCTCGATCCCGCCCCTAGGCGGCGGCCCAAGCCTCTCGTTCGATCAGTTCCAAACTGCCGAACAGATCGATGAGGCCATGGTCGTCCTACAGGAGCGACGGAGTGCTCTCGACGCGCCTCCCGCTATCACCCCCTCGGCCATCCGCCGGAAGACCAAACGGAAGTTCAAGGCATTGCTGACCGGGCGATCGCCAGGAGGCTCTCATCCACAAGGAGAGGCGCTCGCCAGCCGGGGCACGTCTGTTTTCGATCGCCTGGGCAGCGACCCATCTTGGAGACCGGGGCAGTCCGGCCCCAGCCGCGAGACGACGGAGTTTGAGTCCGTCACCAGGAGCTCGGCCTATCCGACTCCCATAAGGCCGACCAGCCGTCTGGCTCCACCTCGCCAGATAATCGAGGTCGACAGCAGCAGAGTCAGGAGATCGGTACACGATCGCCTCGGCTCCCACTCCCAAAGCCGATCCGCGAGCGATCGAGCCACGGCAATGGCCACGATGCAACGCCAGCTCGACGACATGAAGGCACTCCTGGAATCCGGGGCAAGCGCAAAGAGCAAGATCGCCGAGCCAAGCGAGCCGCTCGCGGTCCAAATCGAACTCGCCCCCGTGCAGCACAAGATCGCTCCCCCGCAAACACCTTTGTACGAGGGGAGATCAGACCCCAAAACACACCTGAGCAAGTTCAACATCTATATGATCGGGTGTGGGGCATCTGACGCGACCAGGTGCCGAATGTGTTGGGATTCCGAAAATAAAACGAAATACGCAGCGGAAATAAATACGAATCCCAAACAGGATCGATCAAGTAACGTATATACGAAAAATAAATACGAAGAAAGGTAAAGATTCATACCCTTGAAGCCTTTGAAATAAATCTTCGTAAAGTGTAGACGATGATCACGATCCCGTCCCGAACACGAAATCCCTTCGTTCCAAGCACCGAAAATTCGAAGCCTCTACTTCACACGCGTCGGAAGTTGCCCGGAAAAATCTACAACACTCCGTTCTATGAAGAACACGGCTAGGAAGTATTTTAGGAATTTTTTCTCTCTTAATTTTTCTTACTTCTTTTCACCTCAAAGATGAACAAAATGAAGAAGAAAAATTTTTCTCTCTCCTCACTCAAAGAACTCACGGTGGCAGATACATGAATGAGTATGAAATTGTTTTTTTTTTTGTTCTCTCATCTCATCTCATATATAATGTAATGATATATATATTATAAAGGAATAATTATTCCTTTACAACTATCATTCACAATTATGTGGGAATCTCAACTCTAAGTGAGTTCCCACACACCTGCAAGATGATGCCATGCCATGAGGAGTGGGTGGCCACAAGGAAGTTTCTAGAAAGCGAGCCGAGCCACTCGGCTCGTGTATGGACGTTCGTCAAACGACTCGTTAAATACACTCCTTTTAATCATCAATGTATTTATATTAATTAATTAATCTAATTAATTAATTATATCAAATACAAATATATATTTCTCTAAGAAATATAATTTATGAATTAAATTAATTACCATTAACTTAATTTAAATTCATAAGACCGATATTTGATTTATCGATAAATCATAATTAGATATCGATATCTAATATTAATAGAGAGATAATAAATTCACATTTATCCGTCAACGCTCCACGATGCGCGACTCGTAGGTCCGTCTCGGCCCGGCATTGGGAGGAACTAATGAGTGCGGGCGGCACTTAGCCCGACTAGCGGGCGCCTTTGTAAACCCAGGCGAGAACGAATGAAGGGATCATTCCGAACCATTATGTCGTGAATACTATATACGTATAGACCCTTCATCGATGTCGGTCAAGTCTTCGGTCACGGTAAAGTCAAACCCTACATTGACTAAACTCTATACATGTGTTAATGCAAATCAAAACCATCGATTAATAGTGTATCTAATACGACTATATCGTAATGCTTTGGCCAAAGACTTATGATCTTATTTGCCATTAACCGTATAGGACATTCGCTTTGCTCACTAACAGAGATAGAATCCTTTCTTGGCGTACGGTAAAGGCGCTACACCGCCGTATAGTCCGCACTTCGAGGTCGACTCGGCAATTAAGCAAATGAGTCTAACTACTCTAATGACAAACTAAACGTCACAGCACATCTTCTACCGAACCCTCAAGTCAAAGGTCCACGTATACTATCACAACCTTTCGATTCGTCATCGACTCTCCGAGAGTGAATACCGTGTGGTGAATCGAGTATGAGTCGTGTTCGAGTATCTTGGTCCCACCAATATACTTATAACTATGCTATCAAGACGTGCACACGTCTAGCATCGATTATACAAGTCATATTAAAACTTAATGCCCATTTTAAGTTTATTGACTTGCGAACAATTTACGTAAATAAACTTTAAACACTTCCAATACATTTTCTCTTATCCCATAACGAGAATGGAATGTTCGATTTAATTACATGGACTTCACTTCAATGTTTACCAAGTCAAGAATGCAATTGAAATACAATAAGCGTGAATGAATCGTATTGCCTTTTTATTAATTATTCCATAATTACAAGTATAATGCCCTTACTCTCTCATCCCCTGAGTGGCATTCGAGGGCATATTCCTAACAATCTCCCACTTGCACTCAATGCCACACATCATGGTATCCAATACCCATGTTCTTCAGATGTCTTTCTAAGACGGCCTGAGATAATGGCTTAGTCAGCGGGTCAGAGACATTGTCTTCTGAGTCTACTCTTTCCAATGAAACATATCCTTTTTCCACCATCTCTCGAACGATGTGGTACTTTCTCTCTATATGCTTGGTGTTGTGGTGAGCCCTCGGCTCCTTGGCTTGGGCGACAGCTCCATCATTATCACAGAATAGTGATATAGGCAACTCCGCGTTAGGCACCACTTGAAGTTCTTGTATAAACTTCTGCATCCAAAATGCTTCTTTGCTAGCCTCTGAGGCAGCTTGATACTCTGCTTGGCAGGTGGAATCTGCAGTAGCGGTTTGCTTGGAGCTTCTCCAAGATACTGCTCCTCCATTGAGAGTAAATAAATACCCAGATGTCGACTTAGAGTCGTCATTGTCTCCTTGAAAATCAGAATCGGTGAATCCAATCACCTTCAGTTCTCCACCACCATAAGTAAGAACTAAATCTCTAGTTCTTCTTAAGTACTTAAGAATGTTCTTTACGGCAGTCCAATGTTCCCTTCCTGGGTTTGCTTGAAATCGACTTACCATACTCACAGCGTAGGCTAAGTCTGGTCTCGTACACAACATAGCGTACATGAGGCTACCTTTGCCGAGGCATAGGGTACCTTACTCATCTCTCTCTTGTCTTCCTCACTTTGAGGACACATTTTCATGGTGAGATGAATTCCATGTCGCATGGGAAGGAACCCTCTCTTAGATTCATCCATCTTGAATCTTCTCGGGATTTTATCGATATAAAGGGCTTGGGAAAGTCCTATCATTCTTCGCGGTCTATCTCTGTAAAGACGGATCCCTAGAATATAGGAAGCTTCTCCCAAGTCTTTCATGGAGAACGTTTTAGAAAGCCAAGCTTTCACGGTCTTGAGCATTGCTATGTTATTTCCTATAAGTAGAATATCATCTACATATAGTACTAAGAACGCAATGTTGCTCCCACCGATCTTTTTGTAAACACACGGTTCCTCCTCATTTCGCTCAAGTCAAAGTCCTTAACTGCTTCGTCAAATCGAAGGTTCCAACTCCGAGAAGCTTGCTTGGACCATAAATGGCTCGTTGCAGCTTACACACTTTATGAATATTAGCTTTGGACACAAAACCTTTAGGTCGCTCCATATAGATTTCCTCCTCGAGGTATCCATTTAGAAAAGTCGTTTTGACATCCATTTGCCATATTTCATAATCATAATAGGCGAGAATGGCAAGCATCATGCGAATCGACTTTATCATAGCTACGGGCGAGAAGGTATCATGATAATCGATTCCTTCCCTTTAGGTATAACCCTTTGCCACAAGCCCGGCCTTATAGGCATCAACCTTGCCATCCCCATCGGTCTTTCTCTTATAGATCCATTTATTTCCAATAGTCCTCATGCCGGTTGGAAGATCTACTAGAGTCCGGACCTGATTGGTATGCATCGAGTCTATCTCGGCTTCCATTGCTTCTTTCCATTTATCGAGTCTACATCCACTATCGCTTGGTCATAGGTGGCAGTCGTTTTCACGCTATCGGGTGTGTCGTGGAGACCCAGTTCCTCGACATGTGTATAGCCATACCTCTCAGGTAAGTGAGATACCCTATCAGACCTTCGAAGTGGAGGTTGTGTTACAATAGGTTCGGTTCTTGATCCCTGATCAGATGTCTCCTTAGGAGTTTCATTATGCTCTTCCAAAGAGATATTTCTACCCGAGCCACCTTCCTGAATGAATTCATCCTCAAGGAAGTGCGCTTGTAATGCCACAACGACCCTATGGTCTTCTGGCATGTAGAATAGATAACCCATCGAGTCCTCTGGGTATCCTATGAAACGTCCTTTTATGGACCTCGCTTCGGTTGTCCACCTTAGCCTTTTTGACATAGGCTGGACATCCCCAGATCCTTATGTGATTAAGGCTTGGTTTCTTACCCTTCCACATCTCATGCGGAGTGATAGGAACAGATTTGGAAGGACATCTATTTAGGATATAGGCAGCGGTTAGTAAGGCATACCCCCACAGGTAAATAGGTAAATCAGTGTAATTTAACATGGAGCGAACCATGTCCAACAAAGTCCGATTTCTCCTTTCTGAAACACCATTTAACTGTGGGGTTCCTGGAGGCGTGAATTGTGAAACTATTCCATGTTCCTTAAGGAACTCATCAAACTCAGTGCTCATATATTCGCCACCTCGGTCCGACCGAAGTGTTTTGATATGACATCCAGTTTGTTTTTCAACTAGGGCCTTAAATTCTTTGAATTTAGCAAAGGCTTCAGATTTATGTTTCATTAAGTACACAATCCCATACCTAGTATGATCATCTGTGAACGTTATGAAATATTGATATCCGTCTCTGCTACTTCTAAAGCACCACAAACATCGGTATGCACCAATCCAAGTTTATCGGGCCCTTTCAAAAGTCCTGTGAAGGGAACTTAGTCATTTTGCCTCTAAGGCAAGATTCACAAGTTGGATAGGGTTCTACACCCAATGGACTTAAAAGTCCATCTTTCTCCATTTTACGAACCTTGGTCGACCAACATGACCAAGTCTAAGGTGCCATTTAAGAGCTTGATTAGTATCTTGCCTACCACGTTTCCTAGTTATAGTGTTCATCTTTGTTTTATTTTGCATGTTCGGATGATATAAACCATTCAACAATGTAGTTCCAACCAATTTATTTGAAAATAAATTTTACAAGCGCCATTGCCAATGAAGAAACAAAATCCTTTCCGGTCCAAGACTGAATGGATCTGATGTTTTTATGCCTTGGGCAAAACAAGTACTTCATCTAATGTCAAAATAAAACCGCATTCTAAACCCGGAAGGATTGATCCAATATCGGTTGCCTCGACACTTTGTCCGCTTCCATGATGATCATTATTTCCCGACTTCAAGTTTTCTACTGCCGTTCCAGATCCGATTCATAGTACAAATGTGAGAAGTGGCACCGAATCGAGAATCCATGAAGCGAGAATATACGGTAGCGGAACAATTAGTTTCAAAAACAAAAGTTCCGTGCTGATGCGCCATTAATCTTGGGACAAGTCCTTCGCCATGGCCGACTCACCGCATTCAAGGCATTTGTCGTAGGTTTTGGACCGCCTACCTTTTGAACCTTTCGGGCCTTGCCCTTTCCTTTTGCACCCCTTTCTTGGGTTTGTCTTGCTCGTAGGTCTTTTCTTCTTGTTCTTGGACCTCTTAGGCCCGTAAGAAATCACAAGAGCAGCCTCTCTCAGTTTAGTCTTCATGTTAGGCGTGCCATCACGGTTTATTCATTAGCCCGGCTAATGTGCATGTAATTTCATTACGGTTGAAATTCATTACAAACTACGTGAAAGAGTCGTAGAGATTGAAGGATGAGATCAATTTGAAGGGATAAATCCATATTAAAGTTGAGCACCTCGAGCCTCTCAATCATAGAGATCATCTTAAGGACGTGGTCTCCCACTTTCTCCCCTTCTTTCATCCTAGCCTTGAACAAGCGCTTTGATATCTCATATCTAGCGTCCTCATGCTCTCCATAAAGTTCGGTCAAGTGTGCGAGAATGCGCCTAGCGAAGTCATTTTCTCGTGCGCTCTCTGACTCATTAGTCATTGAGCCCATCATAAAACCACGAACTAGAACATCATCCTTGACCCATTTTTCATGGACGTCAATGTCTTCTGATTACCCCTAGTCGGATTGGAGTCGGTGGAATGTCCGCCTCCAAGACGTATCCCGAACTCCATCGAGTACAATCATCGATTCCGCAACTTGATCAACAAAGTTAGGGCCGATTAGGAGATTCTTTTCAAGTAGTATTGCAAGTGGGTTTTTAGCCATTTTAGAGAGATTCAATTTTGTTTTACGCAAAGATTTAGACAAGATTAAATTAGTGACTTGTTTAATTATGACCGAGTATAAAACTTAAGGGCTTGTATAATTCTTGTCTCGGCTCCCACTAATTTTATCGGAATTATACACTCCCATGTTATAATCCTAAATCATGGTTAGATCGACTTCTTAGTGGTGATCAAGTTCTTTACAAATTTTAATGACGCAACCTATCGGGTTTCTTGCCAATTAATTTTTGTAAAGTGGTGTCTAACACCAACCCGTCGACGGATGATTTGATCTTCTTTTACCCCTAGTCTTCATGCCCTCAACCTATCGGGTTTCTTGGCAATCCGGACTATCTAAGTTGTTGACCATCAACGTCTATCGGTTTGACTATTGAATCTCACCGGCAACCTATCGGGTTTCTAGGGCGAAATTTATCACCAACCGAAGACATCTAATGCACTCAAGAATTTTTCAACCTCTACCAAATGTACTACCCCGATAACTCGGAAGCATAGCACACCAGCTCGGGTATCAATTTTCTACGAGTTTGATGGAGGGTAGGAAACCTCGTAACCTTTTTCAAACTTAGTCTGTTTGTAGTCGGGAGAATTTCGCGATTAATGTTACACTTTGCACATTAATTCAATTATACGCGCGTTTGTATGTTTGTCAATCATTCAAAATGAAAAACAGAAAATAGTAACCTAGTTACTACCAACATATAGTTCATGGACCTAATTCCTAAGTACTGGGCCAAGCGAATGACCCAATAAATAAAAAAAAATACAGTCTTCGATTCTTCGTCTTCTCGGTCGGTTGTCTTCGGTCTTCGTCATACCCAAAATAATACTTACATCATTGAAAAAATGCATCCTATACAAATTTTCTAGTAAAAATAAATAGGCTCAAAACGGCCTTTACAACCCAATCGAATCGAACAAATCAAAAACTAAGTCCACGAGCTATATCACCATCACATAAGGATTCCATACAACATGTAATGGCAACGAAATTAAACAATTAATTTTAATATAAATTAATCTATTCAATTTCTACTATATTAATCCAATTAATATAAAGTGGCATTAAAATTAAATAATCAATTAATATATTAATCCAATCAATATAAAATTAATCTATTCAATTTTAATGATATTAATCAAATTAATACTAATAATCATCATTTTAATTCGCTCAAGTAATCCGCCAAAATAATATTCTCGTTTAATTTATTTCCTTAACTCAAAAATATTCCAAATATTAATTTAGTCAAATTAAAATCCAATTTAAAATTCGGGAAATAATTACAACGAAATATAAACTTAAAACGGAGTCCCGGACAATCCGATTTTAGGCCCAGCCCGCGGCCCGATTCAAAATCGGGCCAAAAACCGAGGGCTGCCTGGCGAGCCACTGCTCGGCAGACTGGCCGATCATGCTCGGCCCCTGGCCGAGCACTCTCAGCTCCTGGCCGAGTCATGGCCGAGCACGCTCGGCAGCCTGGGCAGGCAGCCCAGGCAGTGCTGCGGCACCACTGCCAGCAGCCCCGTTTCTTCGTTTTCGCCCGTTTCCAAAAACGTGATGCTACAACGAACAATTTAAAATCTAAAATTATTCCAAATATGATTCTAAATCATAATCATCATCCAAAAGCATTCAAAATGCACAAATAATCGTATATACGATATCATTGACCTCGCTCCGATACCACTGTTGGGATTCCGAAAATAAAACGAAATACGCAGCGGAAATAAATACGAATCCCAAACAGGATCGATCAAGTAACGTATATACGGAAAATAAATACGAAGAAAGGTAAAGATTCATACCCTTGAAGCCTTTGAAATAAATCTTCGTAAAGTGTAGACGATGATCACGATCCCGTCCCGAACACGAAATCCCTTCGTTCCAAGCACCGAAAATTCGAAGCCTCTACTTCACACGCGTCGGAAGTTGCCGGAAAAATCTACAACACTCCGTTCTATGAAGAACACGGCTAGGAAGTATTTTAGGAATTTTTCTCTCTTAATTTTTCTTACTTCTTTTCACCTCAAATTTGAACAAAATGTAGTATAAAAATTTTTCTCTCTCCTCACTCAAAGAACTCACGGCTGGCATCATACATGAATGATTATGAAATTGTTTTTTTTTTGTTATCTCATCTCATCTCATATATAATGTAATGATATATATATTATAAAGGAATAATTATTCCTTTACAACTATCATTCACAATTATGTGGGAATCTCAACTCTAAGTGAGTTCCCACACATGCAAGATGATGCCATGCCATGAGGAGTGGGTGGCCACAAGGAAGTTTCTAGAAAGCGAGCCGAGCCACTCGGCTCGTGTACTGGACGTTAACAAACGACTCCGTTAAATACACTCCTTTTAATCATCAATGTATTTATATTAATTAATTAATCTAATTAATTAATTATATCAAATACAAATATATATTTCTCTAAGAAATATAATTTATGAATTAAATTAATTACCGGTAACTTAATTTAAATTCATAAGACCGATATTTGATTTATCGATAAATCATAATTAGATATCGATATCTAATATTAATAGAGAGATAATAAATTCACATTTATCCGTCAACGCTCGATGCGCGACTCGTAGGTCCGTCTCGGTAGGCATTGGGAGGAACAATGAGTGCGGGCGGACTTAGCCACTAGCGGGCCGCATCAGTAAACCCCGGCGAGAACGAATGAAGGGATCATTCCGGAACCATTATGTCGTGAATACTATATACGTATAGACCCTTCATCGGATGTCCCGGTCAAGTCTTGGTCACGGTAAAGTCAAACCCTCTTGTTGACTAAACTCTATACATGTGTTAATGCAAATCAAAACCGTGATTAATAGTGTATCTAATACGACTATATCGAATGCTTTGGCCAAAGACTTATGATCTTATTTGCCATTAACCGTATAGGACATTCCTTTGCTCACTAACAGAGATAGAATCCTTTCTTGGCGTACGGTAAAGGCGCTACTGCCGTATAGTCCGCACTTGAGGTCGACTCGGCAATTAAGCAAATGAGTCTAACTACTCTAATGACAAACTAAACGTCACGGGCACATCTTCTACTGAACCCTCAAGTCAAAGGTCCACGTATACTATCACAACCTTTCGATTCGTCATCGACTCTCCGAGAGTGAATACCGTGTGACTGAATCGAGTATGAGTCGTGTTCGAGTATACTGGTCCCACCAATATACTTATAACTATGCTATCAAGACGTGCACACGTCCTAGCATCAGTTATACAAGTCATATTAAAACTTAATGCCCATTTTAAGTTTATTGACTTGCGAACAATTTACGTAAATAAACTTTAAACACTTCCAGTACATTTTCTCTTATCCCATAACGAGAATGGAATGTTCGATTTATTTACATGGACTTCACTTCAATGTTTACCAAGTCAAGAATGCAATTGAAATACAATAAACAGTGAATGAATCGTATTGCCTTTTTATTAATTATTCCATAATTACAAGTATAATGCCCTTACTCTCTCATCCCCTGAGTGGCATTCGAGGGCATATTCCTAACAGAATGTTCCCTATGAGACTGGACGACCTCGCCTACAGGTGGTACGCCTCATTGCCGCCTCGGTCCATCGGCTCCTTTAACCAACTGGCGAACGTCTTCACGGAGTACTTCGCCACCAGGGTCGCTCGGCCAGAAGGTCCCCATCGCATGATGCGAATCAAGCAAGGCGAAGAAGAGTCCGATTCGGACTATATCGACCGGGTAGACGAGATCATCCTCAACGGCGAGCCCGTAAGCAATGAGGTCGCCCTCTACGTGGTCCTAGGAGGATTCCATGGTCTTTCGCCTATGTTCAGGCATCTTACGAAGGACCAACCCACGACCTACGCGATCTTCCGCGCTAAAGCCGCAGACTTTCTGGCCAGGCAAAGGTTTCTTCTTAGCCTATGAGCAGCGCGATCGGCGCCCGAACGACGATCTCCCGCCCGATCGCCAGTATCAACTTATGTAATGCGATCGGCAGCCGAGCGACGATCACTAGTCTTCCAGCCCGATCGCCGATCATCAAGCTACATCAACAAACCGGAGGACTCGATCGCCATCTACAGATCACCATCTAACATGATGGACTAAGGCACGAGATCGCCTCCACCGCACATCATAAAGCCATGGTCCTCGTAGTCGATAGAACCGGCTGCTTCGGCCATGCAAGGTCCCTTTGGGCCAAGATCGCCCGCCCTTCGTTTAAATACGAGGCCCGCATAGTCTGAGGGCCCTCCAAAATTAATCAGTGGACACGATCGCCCGCCCTCAAAGGATCATCATCTAACATGGTGAACCCGGACAATGCGACGTGCCACTACCCCCGTCTCAACGTACACCGTCAAGGTTCGCCATCCTCATGGCGGGCCGAGGTGGAAGCAGAGCTAACAAGCCGCGGACGTGGAGTTGAATCATCCGACGCTGCCCCGCGCAAGAACTCCTCTAGACCAAGACCGCACACCCTTCGTTTAAATATGAGGCGAGGCACAGCCTAACAGAGGACCCTCACAATAAAATGAGTCACGAGACACTCAATGTCTTCGCGCACAAGACACGGTCATCGAGTCGGTCTATTGAACTCCGCGACTGTGCATGATTCCTCAAAACGACGAAACCATCAAGTTTCTGAGGGGGATCGGCCAATGTTGTTTTTTGCAGGTACAAGACCTAAAGATAGCTAGCCAATCGACCAGATAGCCCAAAGTCCGAATCCAAAGTCAGCTCAACCGGGTTGCCCGTCCTCATCTTACACGATCGCCAGCAAGAACCACCTCGCCCCATGTCTTCAACATCGGAGCAAGCTGGGGGGCAATTGTTGTGTCGAGAATTATACTCTCCGATCGGCGATCGCTTCAGAGATCGGGCGACCTAGCCATTACCGAGCAGCCAAGGCAGAACTGCCGACCAGCGACCAGGCAACCTAGCCTTAGCCCGGCAGCCAAGATAGTTCGGCCGACCGAAGGTCCCAGGACAAGTCCCGGTGCCGAGCGATCGACATCAAAGACGATCGTCTCTCGGTACTTGGCGATCGACACCTGGCGATTGACTAGCGGACGATCATCTCTCGGCGCCTGGCGACCGACCCTTGGTAACCGACCGATGCCGACCCTCAGTGACCGACCGACGATGACCGCCTCATGCCGCTCGAAGCCGATAGTCATCCAGTCGGCAAAGGCCGAGCCTCAGGACAGACCCCACGTGCAGAGCCGAGACAAGATCCGAATTTCATGGATCGTTGACCACAGCCTGTCAGCATCCGTCCACCAGCCGACAGGCCCGCCGAAAGGTGTCAGTAGGACCGCATGTGACAGTGACTCCGGACGCGTGCTAGCTCCTCATTGGACCGCACAGCTGGCTGCCAGCAGCAGCCTTGGACTTTAGACAGCCTGCCCATGTGACCTTAAGGACGATCGCCCCATTATTATATTGGCCGGAAGACGATCGCCCGCTAGGATACAAGGCTCCTCAGCCCCTATAAATAAAAGGCAGCCTGCACTTGGATTACTCCCTGGCATTATCGCGATTTCAGCACACAATACACAAGCAATACTCACAACTTGGCTTTCTCCTACTCTTGGCAACAACTATCTCTCGGTTCGTACTTCTCTCGGCCTCTCTCATACAGAAGACGATCGGCAGGGACGAAGAACACCAAGCTTCGCTCAAGAGCTAGATTAACAGAGTCTTTTTACACTCATTGTACTTAGATTCTCACATTAATACTTGTATCCACAAATATTTGCATTAATAACATCTCGCGAGAGCATTCAAGCCCGGGCCTAACAAACCCGGCAAGTCTTGTGTTTATTCATATTCTCTCGGAAGTGCTCTCGCAAATTTGTTTGTTGTCCGTCCATTCCAGCAGTATTTAATCTTCGGATAAATATTTTGGGCAACAACACGTAGTCCAAACAAACTTGGTACTTTTCCTTAGTAGGTTCGTTAATGGTCAAGCAATACAGGAAAAAAACTCGACGAACCTTGGATAATAACCTGCCAATCCGAGGAAAATTACTTCCGGCATCCAGAATTCGCACTTGGCAAGTTTTGCGTAAAGTTGGTGTTGCCTTAACACACTCAGTACTGGTCTCAAATGTTCTTCATGTTCCTGTCGGCTTTGAGAATAAATTAGGATGTCGTCAAGAAAATGACGCACTTATCGAGGAAATCGATTAAAACTCTGTTCATTAACTCCATGAAAACGGCTGGGGCATTGGTCATGTAACACCCCCAAGACGTTCAGGGTGTATTACAGCGTCGTGGACCCCACACTTTGGAATCCACCAGGCTAGCAAACCGACCCGACAAACAACAAGGACATGCATCACTAATAATCGAACAATTTCTCAAACCACGACATTCAAATAAAAGATTAAAATCCGACAAATACAATCTGACGTCAAATACATTTCCCAAAACGGGAACAAACATTAACAAATTGAAAAAGGAAGTACTCGAGTACTTAAACCAATTTCATAATACAGAAAACCCAAAACAAGATATCAATAATAAACGAAAGGACAGAACACCAACAAATGACTACTAAATAGTATCATGCTTGCCCATCATTCTCATACGGTTCGTGTGCTCGCTTGTCTCCAAGACCTGCACCTGAAATACAAAAAGTATCTCCCCCATTTAAGGGGTTAGCGATAACTGCTAATGCAAGTACAATCCATTTGAACTACCATTATAATCAGATGAAAATATGCGCCAAAAATCATTTTAGAAATCATTTATATTCCTGAATATTTTACGGTGCACAAGCACAAAACACATTTCTCCGACAAAACAATTCAAAGTTAACCTTGGTACGAGACTCACGGCCACCGTACCTCGCAGAGCCCCGTCGGACATCCCTGGGTGGTTAACCATAGTTCACGATACGAAACTCACGGCAATGTATCCCTAGAGGCCCCGTCGGACCATCCCTGGGTTAACATACACATATACATCCACATAACCATGAATAGTCATAATTCAAGTACTATAACGCGTAACAAATGTACATGCCTTTGAGACATCTTCGACGAAATGGGGACGAACAAAGACTACGAATGATCCGGAAGGAAAACGACCGTTCCTAGACGAAGGGTTAACATAACTCAGTACTATACGACAACAATAATCGAAAGGAAAACTCCCACAACCCCGTTTACACACTATGACAATATACAATCAATTGATACGGGCGAGGGTTTATGCAAAATCTCCCCGTATCGAGAATTCACGGATTAAATTTGAGGAAAATGGATTGTGAAATGCTCAATAATAACAATCGATGAGGAATATCGCAATACACGTGAATAATTCGAGATTAATCAACCAAAACCCGAAAAAACCCCATATCTACAAAGTTAGGGTTCCTGAAGAAAATACCTCGGATTGGAGTGGAGAAGATGGATTAAGATGATGATGTACTAAGCTTGGAACACAAGAATCGGTCTGCAATGAGACTCCACGGATTACTCTCCACAAATCGCCCTAAAATCTCCGGAATCGCCCAATGGAAGAGAAGAGGAGGAAAAATGACGAAAAAGGGGCTGCTGTCCTATTTGTATAAAACATAGTTAGCGCACCCTAACCATCAAAGCATAGCGCGCGCTAACAGGGATCGCAAGCAGTCCAGAAGCAGCCCGGCATCGCTAGCGTGCGCTAGACATGTTTAGCGCGCGCTAAATACTACCCGATAGCGTACGCTACGGAAGCCTTAGCGCACGCTACCTGATGATCAGTGCATAGGATATGAATTCAGAACCCCCACTGCCCAGTACGCTGAAATCGTTAGCGCACGCTACAAACTTCGAGTTAGCGTATGCTAACCACACAACGATAGCGAACGCAAGGAATCAAGGAGTAGCGTGCGCTACTCACACAGCAGTTCAGTACTGCTCAAATCAGTACACTGCTGCAGACAGTACGAAAATCAAAATGTAATGCAAAGCCAGAATCCAGAAACATAACACAGAATATTCAAGACGACGGAGCTAAGCGTTGAAAGAAAATACAATTCCGACCACCGGAGAGTCCGTAATGCGACAAAGAAAATTAAATTCCCTAAACTTATAGGAAATTACAAAAATGGCCTAAGTGCCCGAAAATCACGATACGACGTCGGATTTACAAACCGAAAGTCTCAACACGACCAACTCAACCATGCGAACTTGCACAAACCAAGAAAAAACGAAAACGAATGAGTTTTACGAGAATCGAACGTTCATACGGCAAAACATGTCATAAAATGAAATTACGTGAAAACATCACCAAAACTCGTCCAAATGGAAAAACTCCAAGAATAAAGTAGACTCAAAATGTCGAAACGGTTACAAGCGAGTAGATAAAAATAGACATACACCAAAAATGGAAACTGCTAAAATGGAAAGGTACGGATATTACATTCTCCCCCTCTAAAATGAAGTTTCATCCCGAAACTTAAGAATCAAAAAGCTCGGGGGTGCGTCGAACGCATATACTCCTCTAACTCCCACGTCGCTTCTTCTACCCCGTGCCTCGACCATTGCACCTTAACCAAAGGAATGGTTTTGTGCCTTAACTGCTTGTCTCGACGCTCCAAAATCCTGACGGGCCTCTCCTCAAACGTAACATCCTTCTCAATCTCCAAGTCTCCGAAATCAATAATGTGGGACGGGTCCGGAACATACTTCCTCAACTGGGAGACGTGAAACACACTATGAACATGACTCAACGACGGAGGTAATGTCAAACGGTACGCTAACTCGCCAACTCTCTCCAATATCTCGAAGGTCCAATATACCTCGGGCTGAGCTTCCCCTTTTTCCCAAAACGGAAAACTCCCTTCGACGGAGACACTCTCAACAGAACATGATCTCCCACCTCAAACTCCAAAGGTCGACGCCTATCATCCGCATAAGACTTTTGCCGACTCTGAGCTGCCAACATTCTCTTTCTAATCAACTCAACTTTCTCCCTTGTCTCCAACACAAGGTCCGGCTCGGTGCCAACTAAATCGGACGGTTCATCCCAACATATCGGTGATCGTCAACGTCGGCCATAAAGCGCCTCATACGGTGCCATCTTAATCGACGCGTGCCAGCTATTATTATAAGTAAACTCAATCAAGGCCAGATGCTCCTCCCAGTCACTACTCCACTCTAACGCACACGCGCGCAACATATCCTCGAACGTCTGAATGGTATGTTCGCACTGTCCATCGGTCTGAGGGTGGAAAGATGTACTCAAACGCAAATGTGTCCCCAATGCCTTATGTACCGCCTGCCAGAAGTGTGATACAAACCGGCCATCTCTGTCCGAAATAATAGTCTTCGGCGTACCATGAAGCCTCACTATCTGCGTGATAAAAACACGAGCTAATTTTTCTGGACCCCAAGTATCCTTGATGCCCAGAAAATGTGCCAACTTAATCAGTCGGTCCACGATCACCCACACCATATTTCTTTCGGTCTTCATCCTCGGTAAACTCGTAACAAAATCCATTGAGATATCCTCCCACTTTCATTCCGGGACGGGAAGTGGTTTCAACAATCCGGCTGGCCGCTGATGCTCGATTTTGACTTGTTGACAAGTCAAACACTTAGCCACAAACTGAACTACTTCATTTTTCATGTCATTCCACCATAAATTCTTTCTCAAATCTTTATACATTTTACTCGATCCCGGATGGACTGAGTAAGGCGACGCGTGAGCCTCTCGCATAATACTCTACCTCAATTCTAGGTCGTTAGGAACACAAAGCCGACCTTGGAATCTCAGCACACCATCCTCATGTATCACAAATCCCGGGGCTTCCCCCTTCCCCACATTCTCTTGAAGCTGAATAAACATCGGGTCCTCCAACTGCCTCGATTTAATGTCGTCGACTAGAGACGAAGAAATCTCGAGAGTACGCAACTGCCTGGAACTCTCTGGTAGCATAATATCAACGCTCAACCTCATAAACTCTCGCTGAAGTCCCGACTGGGCCGTAAGTAACTCAAGCGCCCGAAGCGATATCGATTTCCGGCTCAAGGCATCTGCCACCACATTTGTCTTGCCCAGATGATAAAGAATCTCGAGGTCGTAATCCTTTATCAACTCCAACCATCTCTGCTGTCTCATATTTAGCTCTTTCTGCGTGAAAATGTACTCCAGGCTCTTGTGATCGGTGAAAATCTGACACGACGAGCCATACAAGAAGTGATGCCAGATCTTTAACGCAAATACAACCGTGGTCAACTCAAGATCGTGCGTAGGGTAGTTCAACTCGTACGGTTTCAGCTGACGGGAAGCATAGGCAATCGTCCTCCTGTGCTGCATGAGTACACATCTGAGCCCTTGGCCCGAAGCATCACTAAAAACTGAGAAACCCTCATTACCACTCGGTAACGCCAAAATAGGAGCGGTCGTCAACCGCTTCTTCAACTTCTCAAAACTATTCTGCCTCTCATCGGTCCACACAAACTTTTCTGACTTCTGTAACAACTGAGTCAGCGGTCGAGCGAGCTTAGAGAACCCCTCGACAAATCTACGGTAATACCCGGCCAAACCCAGAAAACTACGGACCTCCTTCACGTTCTTGGGCGGCGCCCAATCCAACACTGCCTCTACCTTATGTGGGTCCACACGAACACCCTCGGCTGAGATCACATGACCGAGAAACATAACCTCCCGTAACCAAAACTCACACTTTGAGAACTTCGCAAAAAGATGACGAGTTCTCAAAATATCTAACACGATATGAAAATGACGGGCGTGCTCCTCCTCGCTCCTCGAGTAAATCAGGATAT
Organism: Orobanche coerulescens; assembly: GCA_033398695.1. Lineage (NCBI taxonomy): Eukaryota > Viridiplantae > Streptophyta > Magnoliopsida > Lamiales > Orobanchaceae > Orobanche > Orobanche coerulescens. The sequence goes on from CM065814.1 coordinate 92,779,152, forward strand.
CGTCGATAAAAACGACTACACACTTATCGAGGTACTCGATAAAGACTTTGTTCATAAGCTGCATGAACACGGCTGGGGCGTTGGTTAGCCCAAAAGGCATAACCACAAACTCGTAGTGACCGTATCTCGTCTGAAAGGCCGTCTTCGGAATATCGGAATCCTTCACTCGGAGCTGATAATACCCCGATCTCAAATCGATTTTCGAAAACACGATCGCCCTTTGCAACTGGTCAAACAAATCATCAATCCTCGGGAGCGGATACTTGTTTTTAATAGTCACTTTGTTCAACTCACGATAGTTGATACACAAACGAAGTGACCCATCCGTTTTCTTCACAAACAGGACCGTTGCACCCCAAGGCGAAGCGCTCGGTCGAATATACCCCATGTCTAGCAACTCTCCCAACTGTTTCTTCAACTCCAGCATCTCAGCAGGCGCCATACGATATGGCGTCTTAGAAACCCGGCTCCAAATCAACAGTAAACTCGACCTCTTGATCCGGCGGCAAACCCGGCAACTCATCTGGAAAGACATCAGGATACTCACACACTAGCGGAATAGACGAGAGCTCGACTCCCCCTTCTTCCGATCTCAAAGCGTAACACCAATACCCTGTGCAACCTCCTCGAAGAAGTCTCACCGCTTTCAAAGCGCTGATCAAGAATCTCTGACTACTCCGCTTACGTCCCACAATAGAATGCTCGGTACCGTTAGAGGCTAACATCGAAACGGTTCTCGTCCTATAATTCATGATCGCCCCAGGACGGTCCAGCCAATCTCACCAAGAATTAGATCCTCGTCTCTAATATCTACCGCAATCAGATTAGAAGGCCAATCCCTCCCCGCGATACTCACAGGAAAATCTCGAATCTCACGGTCCCCCACGATGCTATCCCCACTAGGCAGTTTAACAACAAATGGTTCACACGCAACTAGGCAATCAACATGAAGACGATGCACACAATACAGAGATATGAAAGAATGCGTAGCACTAGAATCGAATAACACGGAAACAGGATGATCAAGAATGTGGACGGTACCTGTAGCTACCGTCGCGTCGGTGTCCCCAGCTCGTCTCATCTCGTACACATGGGGCGGAACAGACCCCGCACTAAAAGCTCCCCCTCTAGAAGGCTGTCCACGTCCTCGATCTCTACCAAAACTCTGCGGTGGCTGAGAAACTGCCGGTGTCTGATTCACGCTCAGTTCTCCCGCAGCTGGGGGCTGATATCTGAGTAACCGGTGCCCGAGCAGCATCTGTACAAAACTTGGCACGATGCCCCATCCGACCGCAGGAATGACACTGATTCGGAGGCCTGTCACACTCACTCATAATGTGTCCAGGGCGACCACAATTAAAGCAATTAGGACCACACACTGAACCAGTAGGAGCAGACTTAGAACCGTTTCCTCGTCCAAATGACGGGGACTGACTCCCAAAGACTCGCGAACCACACTGAGTCTTCTGATACCCTCCAGACTTGCCTCCCAAACACTAGCCAGAGGTCTTCTGCTTTTTTCCCTCGGCTGCCATCTCTGTCGCAGAAAACGACATCTCATAAGCCATCGCCTTATTCTGATACTCCTTCAAAGTCGTGCACCCCAGACCAGACATGTAGTGACGCACCCTTAGTTTCATTCGCATATCGAAGTGGCGGATCTTATCAAGCTCATCTCGGACTTGGTTTTTCACATAATGAAATAGGAACATCCTGGGGCTTTTTTTTTTTTTTTAGGAACATCCTGGGGCTTAGCCTTAAAGAAGGCTCGGATCCTCCCCTCTTTCAGTGGCCACGGACAAAACTCGTCTTCCATCTGCTCTCGAAACTCTGCCCATGTTGCTGCCCGGTCACACGGTTTCACCGCTTGCTACCACGTTGCCGCCTCTTTGGCGAGGAAGTACTGAGCAATGGGTACCTTCCTCTCCTCAGAGCAGTTAGCAGCCTTGAATACTTTCTCCATTTCAAATAACCAACTCTCCCAACCGGAATGGTCGGAAGCACCATCAAACTGTGGAGGACACAAACGAATTACGTCCTGAAGTAGCTTATCATTACCGGATCCAGTAGGCGGAACCAGGTTAGCATTAGCCTGGACGACCAAGAAGGCCTGAGTCAGTAGCGTCATCTGGTTCGCTACTTGTTGTAAAATATTAGCCACCCCGATATTCTCATGAGCATTTCCGGAGCTAGCAGACTGATCCTGCTGACCTCCGGAACTAGGTGGAACACTGTTCGACAAGGAAGGCATCGCCGAATCAGTTCCCGAGTTATCGGACATGGCCGTCCCACTGGCTGCGCCACGTCCCCTACCGCGTCCGCGACCGCGTCCGCGTCCTCTACCAGCAGGAATTCTGAAGAAGTAGCGGGTGAGTACAACTCAAACGCAAAACGCAACAAGATACCAAGAAAGGAATAGAACAAAACAATGTAACGATTCAAGTTAGGAAAACTTACGACCACCGGCATACTGAGATGATGGCATAGCAGTGATACTGTTCAAAAACGACACTCGACTAGACCCAAATAACCGATAGCATAGGTATCCATAAACCTAAGCTCTGATACCATATGCTGTAACACCCCCAAGACATTCAGGGTGTATTACAGCACCGTGGACGCCACACTTTGGAATCCACCAGGCTAACAAACCGACCGGACAAACAACAAGGACATACATCACTAATAATCGAACAATTTCTCAAACCACGACATTCAAATAAAAGATTAAAATCCGACAAATACAATCTACGTCAAATCCATTTCCCAAAACGGGAACACAACATTAACAAATTCATAATACAGAAAACCCAAAACAAGATATCAATAATAAACGACAGGACAGAACACCAACAAATGACTACTGAACAGTATCATGCTTGCCCATCATTCTCATACGGTTCGTGTGCTCGCTTGTCTCCAAGACCTGTACCTGAAATACAAAAAGTATTTCCCCCATTTAAGGGGTTAGCGACAACTGCTAGTACAAGTACAATCCATTTGAACTACCATTATAATCAGATGAAAATATGCGCCAAAAATCATTTTAGAAATCATTTATATTCCTGAATATTTTACGGTGCACAAGCACAAAACACATTTCTCCGACAAAACAATTCAAAGTTAACCTTGGTACGAGACTCACGGCCACCGTACCTCGCAGAGCCCCGTCGGACATCCCTGGGTGGTTAACCATAGTTCACGATACGAAACTCACGGCAACGTATCCCTAGAGGCCCCGTCGGACCATCCCTGGGTTAACATACACATATACATCCACATAACCATGAATAGTCATAATTCAAGTACTATAACGCGTAACAAATGTACATGCCTTTGAGACATCTTCGACGAAATGGGGACGAACAAAGACTACGAATGATCCGGAAGGAAAACGACTGTTCCTAGACGAAGGGTTAACATAACTCAGTACTATACGACAACAATAATCGAAAGGAAAACTCCCACAACCCCGTTTACACACTATGACAATATACAATCAATTGATACGGGCGAGGGTTTATGCAAAATCTCCCCGTATCGAGAATTCACGGATTAAATTTGAGGAAAATGGATTGTGAAATGCTCAATAATAACAATCGATGAGGAATATCGCAATACACGTGAATAATTCGAGATTAATCAACCAAAACTCGAAAAAACCCCATATCTACAAAGTTAGGGTTCCTGAAGAAAATACCTCGGATTGGAGTGGAGAAGATGGATTAAGATGATGATGTACTAAGCTTGGAACACAAGAATCGGTTTGCAATGAGACTCCACGGATTACTCTCCACAAATCGCCCTAAAATCGTCGGAATCGCCCAATAGAAGAGAAGAGGAGGAAAATGACGAAAAAGGGGGTTGTTGTCCTATTTGTATAAAACATAGTTAGCGCACGCTAACCATCAAAGCATAGCGCGCGCTAACGGGGATCACAAGCAGTCCAGAAGCATCCCGGCATCGCTAGCGTGCGCTATACATGTTTAGCGCGCGCTAAATACTACCCGATAGCGTACGCTACGGAAGCCTTAGCGCACGCTACCTGATGATCAGTGCACAGGATATGAATCCAGAACCTCCACTGCCCAGTACGCTGAAATCGTTAGCGCACGCTACAAACTTCGAGTTAGAGAAATAGGAACACTGCTAATTGTTGTTGCCCAAAAATATTTATCCGAAGATTAACACTGCTGGAAGACGGACAACAAACAACAATTGCGGGAGCACTTCCGAGAGAAGATAAATAATACAAGATTTGCCGGGTTTGTTAGGCCCGGGCTTGAATGCTCTCGCGAGATGATATTAATACAAATATTCGTGGATACAAGTATTAATGAGAGAAATCTAAATACAATGAGTGTAAAAAGACTCTGTTAATCCGGCTCTTGAGCGAAGCTCGGTGTTCTTCGCCCCTGCCGATCGTCTGCTGGATGAGAGAGGCCGGGAGGAGAAGGACCGAATGATAGCTATTGCCAAGAGTTGGAGATAGCCAAGTGCTGGGTATTGATTCTGTCTAGTGTGCTGAAATCGCGATAATGCCAGAGAGTGTTTTGTGAGCCAAAATCTCGGTCCCCTGGACAAGTGCCGGGTGCCTTGTATTTATAGTGGCAGCCGGGTCCTGTCCTTTGGTGGGCGATCGCCTTCCGGCCATTATAATAATGGGGCGATCGTCCGCCGGCCAATATTATAATGGGGCGATCACCCGGGCTGTCGGGCAAAAGTCCAAGGAAGAGGCGCCACGGTGGCGGTCAATGGGAGTCGGCACGCGTCCGAGTCGGTCACATGCGGCCTCTTGTGACTTTCGGCTTGCCTACCGGTGGAAAGATTCTGCCAGGCTGTGGTCAATGGCCCGAGATTCGCGGATCTTGTCTCGGCTCTTGCACGTGGTGCCAGTCTTGAGGCTTGGCCTTTGCCGACTGGATGGCCATCGGTGCTGATCGACATGAGGCGGTCGTATCTAGCTGGTCATCAGAGGTCACCATCGGCCAGTTGCTGAGGGTCGGCATTCGGTCGGTCACCAAGGGTCGGTCGACAGAAGCTGAGAGAGGATCGTCCGTTTGTCGGTCGCCAGGAGTCGGTCGCCGAGTACCGAGAGGCGATCGTATTTGATGTCGATCGCTCGGCACCGGGACTGGTCCTGGGACCTTCGGTTGGTCGATGTAGCTTGTCCGTTGTGCTAAGGCTCGGCCGCCTGGTCGCTGGTCGGCAGATCTGCCTTGGCCGCTCGGCAGTGACTCGGTCGCCCGACCTCCGAGGCGATCGCCGGTCGGAAAGTGTTAATTCTTGACACAACACGGTGGAGTCGGCGGGTTCGTAGTCGGTTCGGGCCAACCTACTTCGGTCGATTCTCCGCGTTGTTCTTATTCGAGGCAAGTATCTTGCCCATACATTACGTGTTTTGTGGATATAATGGTTTCTACGTGTCGATATGTGCTAAATAAATATTTATAATCATTTTTCAAAAGAATCGGTATATTTACCATCATGGTTTTCGTAAAGGTGACCCGTGTGAGTCGGGAATTAATATGCTTAGTTGATTATGTGTGCTAGTGTCGAGTATATGATCACCTTACTTTCGTGTGATGTCATTATGTATGATTAAGGCGTCGGTAAATGTAAAGTGTAATTCTCTTGTCAAGTTATGTGTTTGGAGTCACGTGGTTATGGATGAATATGTGAGTTTTTGTGATATTGGTTGTGTCGTTCGGTGCTGTTGAGATCTTGTGCTCCCTTGTGAATTGATATAGTTCTGGGTCGTGAGTACGTGTTGGATAATATGGCCATTCTAGCAAGGTACCTCGACTATATATATTTTGTGTGTTTGACCTTTGAGAGTTTTGGTTTTGTAATCTGAGTTGTTACTCTTCCACCTGGGGATGGCATGTGGCCTCTGGGGGCCGATACTAATGGGTACGGCCACGGAAGTGGATTTGGGTGCGTGTGTTGATGTTCTTCCACCTGGGGACGGTTCGACGGAACCTCTGGGGGCCGATACTAATGGGTACGGCCGCGGAAGTGGTTTCCCACCTGGGGACGGTCCGACGGGGCCTCTGGGGGCCGATACTAATGGGTACGGCCACGGGTTACCAAGTGTGGTTTCTGTGATGTTGATGTTGATGGTTTGATGATTAATTGTGATATGTCCGGAGTATCACAATGCTTTGCACTCGGGGTCGAGATACATTATATATCAGGTCTTGGTGTTTGGCTAGAATGGCATAGGAATAATGTGTTATGTGTAATGTGTCCTCGTAAGTGAATTGAAGTGGATGATCGGGTCGTGGACCCTGTGTTTTGTGACCGTAATGGTTGGGTCGTGGACCCCGCGTTTTGTTAACGGATTTGCATTTTGGAAAAAGAACTTTGAGGCTGTGACCCTAAATGATTTTCGAGGAATTTAAGAACTTTTCAATTTCTAATGTTTTTAAAACTCCCGAGATTTGGAAATGTTTTCAAAGTGCTTACTTACTTCGTTTCTACTTTCAAGACTTGAACTATTTTTAACTAAATATACCTCGGGAAGTCTTTCGTTGTATTCTCGGAATGTGTTGTGTATGGCTCATATTTGCAATTTATACTTGCACTAGCGAAACAGTGGAGTTTTGCTAACCCCAGAAATGTCGGGGTGGATATATGTATTGTGTCCAGTACATGCGGGTTTTCGGGAGCAAGACACAGGATCGGCACGAGGGATGATGAAAGACGAATGATACTAATCACACGAAGGCCAGTTTTGGGTTCAGTTAGTTGGAGTCCATCGTATTGTCTTTTCCGCTGTCCTATTGTTCGTTGTTGCAAGTATTTTACCCTTGCGTGGGTATGAGTCTGGATGAGTTTATGTATTTTTATTTGTAAGTCAGTGTCGAAAGACCAAATCGGTGTATTGGTTCGTTATTTTGATTCGTCGGTATGTAATGTAATGTGTTGCTTAGATGTCTAGCCTGGTGGATCCTCGCGGAGAGGGTCTGCGGCGTGTAATATTCCCGGTTCGATATGGGGATGTTACATTATTGCCGTTCAAAAAAAAAGATTGTAACGTCATATATTCCAGTTTGATATTATTTAATATTCACTTAATTTTTGTGTTTGAGATGTAATAAATCATTTACTTTACTTGATATTTCACTGGAGAAGACAAATCTTTAATATCTTTATGCATTGATATATTTCAATTTATTTACTGTACATCAACATGTAAATCGTTACTATTAGTATTTTTTTAAAATTAATAAATAAATTATGATAATTTAGTTAAATAACTATATAAAATTTACTTTTTTTTTTGTAAGTTTTCTATAAGATAATGGGACAATAAATTACTTTACATAGAAAAATATATTAATTAAGAAAAAAATTAGAGGTGCTTGACCGAACTTATAAGATTTTTAAAATTATTTATATATTGTGGTAAATTATATGGTAGTTATAAAAATAGGCTTAACAGCTCATGATTATCCAAAAAAATTATTCAATTTCAATTTATTTTTTCTCTAATTTTATAAGCAACAATCTGTTTATGAAAATAATGCTATTATGATTTGATATTTCTAACACGTCCTTTCTAATTTATTTATTTTAAATTTTCTCTCTCTAATATTCAAAATTCTTTTTTATCTTACAAGTTCATTATAAACACTTTGATATTTATAAGTTCTTAAAATAGCTTATAAGTTGTTGGAGCTTATAAATTTAGCCAAACACCTTCTTTTTATATATTTGACTAGAACGTCTTATGTAAAATATCAATGTTATATTTGCTCTATGTAATAAATTATGATTGATGATGTCGTTTTTATGCATCTCTTTGGTTATGAACAAACACAGCCCAAAATCGATTAAAAGTGCTCCTAATTGGCCCAAAGCTCTATGGAAAATCATAGGAAATGGATTAAGTTCCAAAAAGGTCAGACCTGGCGTAGAAGCCAGGCCCACTGCATGGATGGCAGATTCAGTTCCAGTTAAGGTAGAACTAAATGCCAGCCCCGCTTCAAGTTCAGAGGCCGGCCAAATCAAAACCAATTGCTCATCAAGGCCGAGAAAGCCTACTTGGCTTAACCAGGGGCAGAGCCTGGTGGAGCTGGGGGCCGGCAAAAAAAAGTTGTATATTTTATGTTATGATTTTGATTTTTTTAGATATTTTTTTTTGTATTAAAACCAATGGCTCATCAACTTTTTGTTTGTAGTGTGAGTGTCCATTGTCTACCTTTTGTTCAATTGTATATTTCTTCAGTTCAGATTCTCACCTCTACGGACGGATTCTGACACTTCTGAAATCTGGGTCGAACTCTTCATGCTCTTTTGTATCATCTCATCTCTTTAATGGTTTTGTGGTTACTGGTGAGAATTTTGTCGCCAAGTACAAGTAGACTGCTTTCCAGCTTTTACCGCTCCACCGCTCAGATCTGCTCGAGTTCAACTGGCGCCAATAACCTCAGCACCATATGTTCGTCGTGTTTAGATTTTGTCTGCTCGGACGCCTTCAGATCCCCTTATTCATTGAATCCCCCCATCCCCTCTTCCCCCCTTCTTATTGACCAACCCGCGACCAGAAGTTGACTCGGGTCTCATATAGCAGACCTCCACCTGCAACTTGTAGACCACCCGGGTCTGGTGGCTTTTTTGCTCGTTTCTTTGTTTGGGTTTTCTTTTTTCTGTTTGGGTTTTGTTTTCTGATTTGTTCTTGTTTGGTGGTTCCTGTTGTTTCGATTTGCTGTTGTGTTGTGGTTGCTGAATTCCAATCTCGATATAGTTGATTTGCTCTTTTCGCGATTTGGATTTCGCGATTTGTTGCTCCGGGCCTTCATCTGAGCTGTTGCTGATCAATTTGGCCTAACTTGCGTTTGCGCCGTGCTGGGCTGCTGGTCATCTCTGGCCGGCGTATCGCCGGAAGAATAACATTTCACCACTGCATTCTCCCCTCCCCGTCAATCTAACAGTAGTATTGCATTTTAGCTGTCTGTTGTGCAGGTTTCCCAGCCATATTTTCACGCTGCCTGAAATATTCCCGTGCTGCTCCCAGGTGTCGTCGGCCTACCGTTCGCCTTTTCCCACTCAAGAGACCAGCTCAAGTCACAGGAGGCGCATTCGTAGAGAGTCGAGCCGGGTTTGTTTCAGGAGTCGATCGGTTTCTAGCTTCCGCAGCTTTTTATCGAAGTTTGGTATCATTGTACTTTTCTGTTTAATTTCATTTTGCGTCAGCCATATATCTACTATCTAATGTGATTTTTATGCAATTTGCTTGCTTTATCATTGTCTTTTACATTTCCATCATATTTTTATTTTTGGCTACTCTACCTCATTTTATTTTTCGTAGTGCGTTTGTGTTTTGGGTTGGTCGATGTCGTGCTGTTTGCGGGTTGGTAGTTGGAATTTGGGTACCTTGACGGGTAAACTTTTGGAGCTCGTGGATGTTTTGGGTAAAATAAGGGTTGATGTGGCTTGTATTCAGGAGACTTGGTGGAAGGGGGCGCTGTCCACGGAGGCGAATGGTTATAAATTGTGGTATTCAGGCCTTGCTAACTCGAGTAATGGTATGTGTATTCTTTTGGAAGGAGCTTAAGGATAACGTCGTGGAAGTAAAGAGGTGTAACGATAGGATTATGTCTGTTAGAGTGGTGTTTGGGGAGTAGGTGGTTAACGTGGTTTGTGCGTATGCCCCACATGTTGGTTTGGGTTTGCTTGTTAAGGAAACTTCTTGGATCTGTTTAGATGAGTTGGTCGGGTGTATTCCGGACGATCAATTTATTATTTTGGGGGGCGATTTCAATGGGCACATTGGTGATAGGGTGGATGGTTAGCATAGTGCGCATGGGGGTTTCGGCTTCGGAGTTAGGAATGCAGAAGGTTCAGCACTGCTGGAGTTTGCCACTACGCATGAGTTGGTAATTGCTAACTCTGTTTTTCAGAAGAGAGCTGAGCACCTCATCACCTTCGGTAGTGGGGAACACAACACACAAATTGACTACCTTCTTTTGCGCAGTCGTGATGCTAGGGTATGCGTGGACTGTAAGGTATTCCGGAGCGAGGCTTGTGCTTTTCAACACCGGCTGCTGGCTATGGATTTATCCATGGGAGGTCGTGTTGTTAGCAGGGCTAGAGAAGCTAGACCTAGGATTCTCTGGAAGGATTTGAAGGGTGAGAAGGCGATAGAATTCAGGGAGTCTTTGACCCGCGAAGGAGGTTTTTTGCGGAGGGGCGATGCTAACCTTATGTGGACTAGCATGGCCAATGCTATTAGGAGTGTGGGCGAGTGTAACACCTCCGATATATTCAGGAATATTATAACGCCGTAAATCCCTTTCATAAGATTTTACAAGGCTAAAGAAATGAAAAAACAACAACACGGACCAACATATGAAAGTAACTGGAATAAATACAATAGTTCTGGACAAAAATACCGAAAACACAATTTTTCAAAGGAAAAATATTAATACATCACCAAAATCCAATTATCAGAAACCGTACTCGAGTACTTATTAAAAATAACACAACAACAGACAATGAAACACGGCCGAAACATCACTCTGCACCCTCGTCGTCATGCATCTCTAGTGGTTGTTTTCCTGCTCTCCTGAATCCTGAACATACACAAACGTTCACCCCCGAAGGGGTTAGCACAACGATACTAGTACAAGTACGATAATCATATAACAATGATTTAATCAACAATATTCATGACAAATTTCTCCAACGAGAAAATAATAACAACACATATCACATTATAACAATCTCAACATACTCGTGGTATTCCAACGATCCAGCGCACACAGCTATAGATTCCCATGATGATACCATCGGACCAAAACATGGTGGAACTACCTGTCCAACGATCCAGCGCACACAACTATAGATTTCCCATGATGATTCCCGTTGGATCAACACATGGTGGCAATTAACCACAACACATGTACACAGTACAATCATAATATAACCGACATAATTCGGACAATTCTAATTAAGGTACTTGCCTCGATTCGATGACAAGAATGATACTTCCACGAAAAACGGAACACTTGACGGTCACCCCTTCGATCAATCACATAACAAGCTCGAACCTTAAACAAAAGAAATAATATAGAATTCATCTCCCGTCGCACGAATGTTAACAATCTAATTTATAATCGGAAGTTCATAAATCGTAATCTGCCTGTCTTGCTTAACGCACGCTACGTATCCTATGTAGCGTACGTTAAGGCTACTTGTTAGCGCACGCAATACTACGAAGTCTAGCGTAGGCTAACCATGCACTGTCAATACCTCACTGATCAGTCGATTGACTCGTCTGATGATATAACGCACGTTACGTTCCAAGCGTAGCGTACGTTAACTTATGCCCGATATCGCACGTTAACTATAAAGCTTAGCGCACGCTAAACATGCATGACAGTTTTTCCCTGGGCATTCGACTGTTCTACCTGTGATGAAACTTACGAAATCCTCAGTGTTTAATATACGTTATCTCCATGCATATTACGTTCATCTTATTACAAATGATCTCACGGATTCAAAGATCTTCGAGATACAAGGATACGTATAATCATCACAACACCATATTCCATCTTGATTACAATTCTCATGTGATGTTTGGTGTTCTTAAGGTCAATGCACTAGATTCTAATATCATCATTACATCCCGATTTAACCATGAAGATGAACTAACAATTCCAATTTATAAGAAAGGATGCAAATCTTCTATGATTCTTTCCTAAGTCCATTCAACAAAAGTGATAACAACTTTACGTCTATGACCAATATGGTAACGTCATCAATACGGATAATCAATCTCAGAATATTTCTCGCATCATTCGACGTAGTAAGATGCTAATCATGATGTTTCCAATGATGATATCTTAAGTATAAACATTCCAACTTATAAACATGATGTTGTTTGGATAATTCATCAATGGAACTCAATATCTTGATAGCATAATCATCATATCCTTATTAACACGAATCCAAGGTAGAAGATAGTATTAACATACATTAAGATAAAGAAAACACTGAAACAATAGGTAGACTTCAATCCCGGTTGCTTGTGTGTTACTCCAAAGTGAGTTTCTTCTTCAATGATCAAGTGTAAGTACTCTCCAATCTTCAATGATCATGTAAGGAGGGTTTATATGTGTTTAAGAAGTAGGGAAGGCTCTCCTGACTTTCCAAGATATGAAGAACGAGTGATAGAATCGTAAACCAAATGAAATGGGGTGCTGTCCCTTATATAAAGTTTCTGTACGATAGCTGTTTAGCGCACGCTATCATACTGTCCTTAGCGCATGCTAATTAGCGTTGACTCCAAAACTGACCAAGTTCATCCGAGGGAATCTTATCCGGACCCATGCCTGGCCGGCGCATGTGCTAGCCGCCTAGCTCAATAATTGACTACCTAACACACGCAATTCCTCATTCGTAGCGTACGCTAGTTTTAGCCGATAACGTACGTTAATCTATATTCTTAGCGTATGTTATCACGTGTTTGCATGAGAAAATTTACATGTTGTTATACTCATATACAAGGATACAAATATAGGAAATATCATACTCCAATTATCGAGATCACAATTTCGAATAATACAGGGCCCAACAACAGATGAAATACACAATAATAAATTCGGATATTACATACTCTCCTACTAAAAAGGAGTTTTGTCCCGAAACTCAGGACGAAAATAACTCTAGATATCTGGACTTCATGCTATCTTTCGTTTCCCAAGTGGCTTCTTCCACTCCGTGGCGTGACCACTGAACTTTGACCAAAGCGATTGGTTTATTTCTCAACTACTTAACTCGAATCTCGAGTATCCTGACCGGTCTCTCTTCAAACGTTCCATCCTGAGCGATTTCGATCTCGCCGAAATCAATGACGTGACTAGGATCTGGTATATATCTCCGTAACTGGGATACGTGGAACACGTTATGCACATGGCTCAATGACGGCTGTAATGCCAATCTGTATGCCAACTCTCCAACTCTCTCCAGGATCTCGAATGGTCCGATATATCTCGGACTCAGCTTTCCTTTTCTCCCAAAATGAAAGATTCCCCGAGTAGGAGAAACTTTTAAAAGCACGTGATCTCTAGTACTGAATTCCAATGGGCGACGGCATACATCTGCGTAAGATTTCTGTCGACTCTGGGCGGTCAACAGCCTTTCGCGAATCAAAGCTATCTTCTCTCTAGTTTGCACGATCAACTCTGGTTCCGTTCCGATCAAATCTGATGAATCATCCCAACATAGGGGTGATCTGCATCTTCTCCCGTATAATGCCTCAAACGGTGCCATCTTAATAGAAGCATGCCAACTATTGTTGTAGGTAAATTCAATCAACGGTAGATGAACTTCCCAGTCAGTTGACCAATCTAAGGCACAAGCCCTTAGCATATCTTCCACTGTTTGAATAGTCCTCTCGGATTGTCCATCTGTCTGCGGGTGATAAGCTGTGCTGAAGTTCAATTCGGTCCCCAAGGCTTTATGAACTGCTTTCCAAAAATAAGACACAAAACGACCATCTCGGTCAGAAATAATGGTCTTCGGTGTACCATGCAATCGGACTATCTCTGAAATAAATAATCGTGCCAACCTCTCTGGTCCCCACGTGTCCTTAATGCCTAGAAAATGAGCTGATTTGGTTAAACGATCAACTATCACCCAAATCATGTTCATTCCTGTCTTGGTTCTCGGCATACTAGTGATAAAGTCCATCGATATGTCCTCCCACTTCCATTCAGGAATCGGGAGTGGCTTCAGCATTCCGGCAGGTCATTGATTCTCGATCTTAACCTGCTGACAAGTCAAGCATTTCGAAACATAATCTGCTACATCTTTTTTCATGTTGCCCCACCAAAAGTTCTGCTTCAAGTCCTTATACATCTTACTGGTGCCGGGGTGGATAGAATATGGCGTGCTACGAGATTCCTTTATAATCGTCTGTTTCAGATCATCGACATCGGGAACGCAAAGTCGGTTCTGAAATCTCAAAACTCCATCATCATGAATTACGAATCTGAGGGCCTTTCCCTTGATCACTTCATCACGTAACCGAATCATCAGAGGATCATCTACTTGCTTAGATTTGATTTCTTCGATTAACGATGAAGTTATTTCCATCACGCACAGTTGTTCTCGGACTCTTTGCAACCATACTTCAATTCCTTCTCGAATCATCTCTCGTTGAATGCTGAGCTGGGAGGTCAGAGCCTCCAGCATCTGAATAGAAACAGGCTTGCGGATAAGTGCATCGGCCACTACATTTGCTTTGCCTGGATGATAAAGAATCTCCAAGTCATAGTCCTTAATAAGTTCCATCCATCTTCTTTGCCGCATGTTCAACTCTTTCTGACTGAAGATGTATTTGAGACTCTTGTGATTCGTAAAGATATGACAGTGAGTCCCGTACAGGTAATGTATCCAGATTTTCAAAGCAAAAACTACTGCTGCCAGCTCCAAATCATGCGTTGGGTAATTCACTTCATAATGTTTCAGCTGTCGTGACGCATAAGCGATCACCTTTTCATTCTGCATCAATACGCATCCGAGTCCTTGGTTCGAAGCATCACTGTAAACTATAAATCCTCCAGTTCCCCGTGGGAGTGCTAAAATCGGTGTCGTCATCAATCTCTTCTTCAATTCATCAAAGCTATTCTGGCTCAACTTATTCCACTTAAACTCTTGAGTTTTCTGCAGTAGTCGAGTAAGTGGACGAGTAATTTTGAAAAACCCTTCCACGAACCGACGATAATATCCAGCAAGTCCTAAGAAACTCCGGACTTCTTTCACGTTCTTTGGAGGCTTTCAATCCATAACTGCTTCAATCTTCTGAGGATCTACTCGGACTCCTTCAGCTGATACCACATGGACGAGGAACATTACTTCCTTTAGCCAGAATTCACACTTAAAAAGTTTGGCGTACAATTGTTCATTTCTAAACAGGTCTAACACAATCCGTAAATGTTGTGCATGCTCTTCCGGGCTCTTAGAATACACCAGAATGGCATCAATGAACACAACCACAAATTTATCCAAATATTTGATGAACACTCGGTTCATCAATTGCATGAATACAGCAGGTGCGTTAGTGAGACCAAACGGCATCACCAAAAACTCATAGTGTCCGTAGCGAGTTCTAAACGCTGATTTTGGAACATCAGATTCCTTAATCCTCAGCTGATGATATCCTGATCTCAGATCGATTTTAGAAAACACTGTTGCTCCTTGTAACTGGTCAAACAAATCATCAATCCGTGGCAACGGATACTTGTTCTTAATTGTCATCTTGTTCAGCTCTTGATAGTCAATACATAGTTGAAGCGATCCATCCTTTTTCCGGACAAAAAGAACTGGTGCTCCCCAGGGCGAAACGCTTGCCTGGATATAGCCTTTGTCCAGTAACTCCTCCAGTTGCTTTTTCAGTTTGTACATCTCAGTAGGTGCCATACGATACGGTGCCTTAGAAATTGGTGTAGCTCCGGGTTCCAGCTCGATGGTGAATTCTACATCCCGTCGTGGAGGTAGTCCAGGTAACTCGTCAGGAAATACATCCGGAAATTCATTCACAACAGGAATGGATGAAAGTTCCACAATTTCGTCTTCTTTCTTCATTGCATAGCACCAGTATCCGGTACATCCATGTTTCAACAATTTGACAGCTTTCATCGCCTTGATCATCTTTCCCGAGCTTCCTGGTTTCCATCCTTCAAATAGTATTTCGGAACCATCGTGTGCGATCAGCGAGATATTCCTCTTTCGGTAGTTTACAATAGCTCCATATCGATTAAGCCAATCATCTCTGAGTATCAGGTCGTCTCCTTGCATTTCTATCACAATCAGATTTGAGAGCCACTCTCTGCCTCCAAATGATACAGGGAAATCTCTAGTTTTTAAGTTTCCAACAATCCTCTCTCTGCTTGCTAAACCCACAACATAAAGTTCACAATTATGAAAACCAGCAATATTCAAATGATTTACACAAGACAAGGATATAAATGAATGTGTAGCTCCTGTATCGAAAAAAATGCTAACTGGCTGGGAAAGGATCTGAAAAGTACCTGATGCGATAGCAGCATCCTGATCGTCTGTCCTCCTCATCTCGTACAGACGTGGGGGAGCGGATCCGACACTCGAGGCTCACTTACGGTCGAATTGTCCTCTGCCTCGACCTCGACCGAAATTTTGGGGCAGCTGAACACTTTGCTGCGTCTGCTGATTACTTGTTTCTCTCTGAGCTGGCTGTGGTGTATGGGTTCCATTAAGCTTTGTGGCATCCTTGCAAAACATCGCACGGTGCCCTTCCTGTCCGCAATCAAAACAAGTAACTGGAGTACGAAAACAATCACGCCAAAGATGGCATGGGCGACCACAGTTAAAGCACTTCCTAGCCGTATCCGTCGTGACTGATACTGCTCCGTAGTTCCTTCCACTTTTGGATGGGTGCGGAGGTTTATTGAAAGAATGAAAGGATGACTGGGCCTTGCGGGGGCCACTACTCTTGTGCTCCATGAAACTACCGAAGACTTTCTGCTTCTTGGACTCTGCCAACTTCTCCATTGCTGCTTCCTTGATTTCATACGCCAACTCCTTATCCTGGTATTCACGGAGAGTGGTACATTCAAAACCGGACATGTACCTCTGGATTTCTGGTTTCATTCTCATATCAAAATGGATCATCATTTCTGCATCTGTTCTGACCAGATGCCGAACAAATGCCAGCTGCTGGTTAAACGTCTTAATCGCCTGAGATACTGGTATATCTGAAGGCTGAGCGGAGAAAAACTCCCGAACTTTGGCTTCCCTCACAGGACGAGGGCAGTACTGAGCTTCCATCATCAATTTAAATTCTGTCCAGTCCGCATCATGATCTGCAGGCCGGATGGCTTCCCACCACTCGGATGCTTCCCCTATCAGAAAGTAATGAGCAACAGAGGCTCTCCGGTAGTCTGGGCAATTAATCCCGGCAAAAATTTTCTCCAATTCCTTTAACCAATGATCCCAGGTGGGAGTCTCAGAAATACCATCGAATTTAGGTGGTTGCATCTTCGCCACCTCTTGTAGCCATCGGTCGCCTCGATTTTCCATGTCTGGGATACCCTGATGTAGATCTCCCTGTTGTAACCCTACACTCACCTGCATTCGGTCCATGACCTGGGCGAACTGAGTCATCTGGTTCACCACCTGACGAAGAATTTTGGGTACAGCAGGTTCCGCTTCATTATTAATAGATCTTTGTGGCTCGCCTGATTAGAAGGCGAAGCTTCTCTTTCGGCATTCCTTCGTCCGCGTCCGCGATCGCGACCACGTCCACGTCCACCTCTCAACATACTGTAAGCATAAATACTCAATATACAGGAAACAATATCGTTCTAATGTTCAAGTATAAAGAGATACAACATGTAAAGGACGAGATAGAGTTTAGGAACTTACAACCACCGCTCGCATGAAGACGTAGGCAGTACAGTGATGTTATTCGCGGCCGGTTACCTCAAAAGACATATATGACCCCTATTTTAACCCAATGGCCAAGATATCCATAATCTTAGCTCCGATACCATATTCTGTAACACCCTCGATATATTCAGGAATATTACAGCGCCGTAAATTCTTTTCATAAAAATTTACAAGGCTGAAGAAATGAAAAGACAACAACACGGACCAACATATGAAAGTAACTGGAATAAATACAACAGTTCTGTACAAAAAAACCAAAAACATAATAATCCAAAGGAAGAATATTAATACATCACCAAAATCCAATTATCAGAAACGACGTCGTACTCAAGTACTTATTAAAAATAACACGAGAACAAACAATGAAACACGGCCGGAACATCACTCTGTACCCTTGTCGTCATGCAGCTCTAGTGGTTGTTTTCCTGCTCTCCTGGATCCTGAACATACACAAACGTTCACCCCTGAAGGGGTTAGCACAACGATGCTAGTACAAGTACGATAATGATATAACAATGATTTAATCAACAATAATCATGACAAATTTCTCCAACGAGAAAATAATAACAACACATATCACATTATAACAGTCTCAACATACTCATGGTATTCCAACGATCCAGCGCACACAGCTATAGATTCCCATGATGATCCCGTCGGACCAAAACATGGTGGAACTACCTGTCCAACGATCCAGCACACATGGCGATATATTTCCCATGATGATTCCCGTCGGATCAACACATGGTGGACAATTAACCACAACATGTACACAGTACAATCATAATATAACCGACATAATTCGGATAATTTTAATTAAGGTACTTGCCTCGATTCGATGACAAGAATGACACTTCCACGAAAAATGGAACACTCGAAGGTCACCCCTTCGATCAATCACGTAACAAGCTCGAACCTTAAACAAAAGAAATAGTATAGAATTCATCTCCCGTTGCACGAATGTTAACAATCTAATTTATAATCGGAAGTTCATAAATCGTAATCTGCATGGCTTGCTTAACGCACGCTACATATCCTATGTAGTGTACGTTAAGGCTACTTGTTAGCGCACGCAATGTAACACCCCCGTGATATACGGTGACATTACAGTGCCGTAGATTCTCTTTTGAAAAACCTACCAGGCTAATGTACATAAAACCCATTAAAATCAACAAACCACAACATTCACTTAGTTAAAAGGACAAACTGTTTTCAACACGACATAAATTACAAAACCAAATAACATGTAGGATCACAACTGATACAACAATCCCCAGCGGATATAACCGCACCGTCCACAATAAAAAAAACTCAATGACAACACATAACAGTACCCGCGCGAGTACAAAACCAAAACACAAACACGACTTTAACAATACGACCATCAACTCGGAATAATACGCGATATCAAGGCTGCCCACCAAGCTTGTATCCACCCTGTGCTGGCTCCCTTACTGGACCTGAACCTGAATATACAACAAGTATATCCACCCCCGAAGGGATTAGCAAAAATACTGGTGCAAGTACAACGATTACAGAAAATGTACAACCAATGAATATTCAACAGAAATCACAATGCCATCACAAATATTCCGGAATATAATGCCATAATCATCATCACAAGATAACCTCCCGAGTTGTACTGGCCTTGTACCCATAGGGAGTACACACCCCGGAGAGTCCTCGTCAGGCCCTCCCCAGTGTACAACCCAACCGAGTGATCCGTAGAACTCGAATTCTAACAAGATCCCAGGGGACCCTCGCTGGTTTTAATCGGCTCACACAAGCTCAATAAATACATGGCACGAATCAAATATTTTCTCAAGATCATATTTTACATATTCACACGAAGTACAATAAACGCAATCAAAGTACTTTCCTTGGTTGGAAACGATACGAGAATAATGAACGGAAACATGTACGGTCCAAACCCCTTCAATGATTCGATCATAGTGTAACAAAATACCGAATCAAATACCATACTATGAAAACAGAAGGATTCACCCTAAGTTTTGCCCTTATGGACCTTTATTCAAACACTACGAAGACAACATAGCTCGAATCCAAACTACGGAGGATAATTAAGGATTTAATCCGCGAATCTTGGAGAAAAACGAAGGATTATGATTACAACATCATAAACTAGCACAAATCTGAGATAAAATAGATTAAAATCGAAGATCTCAACAAAAAACCCCAAAATATGAAGAACTAGGGTTCCAGCGGATTTTACCTTGATTTGGACGGTGAAAGTTGATGAGATGTTGATAACTTGGTGTTAGGAACTCAAAATTATTGTTGGATGAAGAAATCCGACCAAAATCTGTACTCTTGTATGCTTAAGAATACTCAGCCGCCGGAGGGGAAAAAGGAAGAGAAGAAAGGACGAATCTGAGCCTGCCCAGCATATATATACTGGGGAGAAACTAGTGCATGCTAAGGCTAAAAATTAGCATGCGCTAACAGGCTAGACAGGCAGTACAGAACCGACTGTCTGACTTCGGTAGCGCGCGCTACTCAAAAATATTAGCGCGCGTTATCGAACATGACTAGCGCACGCTAAACTCGAAACATAGCGTGCGCTACCTGCTATCGCCCGCAGTCCAGAAAAATCTGTCTTCACTGTCCTGCCGACTCAGCGCGCGCTAACCTACTAATAGCATGCGCTAGAGCGATGAAATAGCGTACGTTAGTCTGACCATAGCGTGCGCTAACACCCCACTCCAGAGTCCAGAAAACTCTCCAGGTCTCACTGCCTAGCAGGCCTAGCGTACGCTACTCACAAGGGTAGCGTGCGCTACTCACCCGCTGATAGCTTGCGCTAGAAATACAGTCTAGCGCGCGCTACTGTTGCTTCCAGCATAAAATTCACGAAGATCGGCCAAAACGAACGCAATTCGAAAATCACCAAATTCCATGATTATCAACCATGAATATACCAATATTAGTCATCATGTCCCTCAAATTCAACTAGTCACAATACAACAAGATAAATCCAAAACGACACACGCAAAATACACGGTTATTACATCCTTACCCCCTAAAAAGAAGTTTCAGCCTGAAACTTAAGATTCGAAAAGCTTAGGGTGATGGGAACGCATATTTTCTTCGGTCTCCCAGGTGGCTTCCTCAACTCCATGTTTACACCATTGGACCTTAACCATCGGAATCACTTTCCGTCGCAACTGTTTCACTCGGCGCTCCAATATGGATACCGGTTGTTCTTCATATGTGACATCCTCATTAACTTCAATCTCTTGATAGTCAATAACATGGCTGGGATCGGTAACATACTTGCGTAGTTGCGAAACATGGAATACATTATGAACATGGCTAAGCGTTGGAGGCAACGCTAGTCGATAAGCGACATAACCTACCTTGTCCAGAATCTCGAAGGGTCCAATATAACGAGGACTAAGCTTCCCCTTCTTACCAAACCGAAGAAATCCACGAGTCGGCGATACTTTCAACAGCACGTGGTCTCCCGCCTGGAACTCTAACGGTCGACGACGAATATCGGCATATGACTTTTGTCGACTCTGAGCGGTCAACAATCTTTGTCGAATAACTGCGATTTTCTCCCGTGTTTGAACACCAAGTCCGGTTCTACCCCAAGTAACTCATACGGTTCGTCCCAACAAATTGGCGATCTACACCGTCTTCCATATAATGCCTCAAACGGAGCCACCCCATTCGAACTATGCCAACTGTTATTGTACGCAAATTCGATCAATGGTAAATGAGTCTCCCAATCTTCTTTCCAATCCAACGCACAAGCCCTCAACATGTCTTCCAGCGTTTGGATCGTTCTCTCCGACTGTCTATCTGTCTGGGGATGATAAGCGGTGCTGAAATTCAGTTTGGTACCGAGTGCTCGATGTACTGCTTGCCAGAAATGTGACACAAAACGCCCATCGCGATCAGACACTATACTTTTTGGGGTACCATGGAGTCTCACAATCTCCTCAATGAATAACCGAGCCATCCTCTCCGGTCCCCAAGTATCTCTAATGCCCATAAAGTGTGCGGATTTGGTTAGCCGATCAACGATTACCCAAATCATATTCACTCCAGTTTGCGTCTTTGGCATTCCCACAATAAAATCCATCGCTATATCTTCCCACTTCCATTCCGGAATTGGTAGCGGTTGCAATTTACCGGCAGGTCTCTGATGCTCTGCTTTAACCTGCTGACAAGTCAAGCATTTCGACACGAACTCCGTTACATCTTTCTTCATGTTCGGCCACAAATTTTTTTTTCTTCAAGTCCTTATACATTTTACTCATACCCAGATGAATCGAGTACGGAGTAGAATGCGCTTCATTCAAAATCACTTGTTTGAGATTATCCCGATTAGGTACACAAGTTCTACCTCGAAATCGAAGAACTCCGCCTTCATCGATTAAGAATCCAGGAGCTTTTTTTTTAACAATGTCTTCCCGAAGCTGCACAATTGAGAGATCATCTAACTGTTTGGACTTAATATCTTCCATCACGGAGGACGTAATCTCAAGGAAACGCAACTGTCCTTGAGTTCTATGAGGCCAAACTTCAATTTCCAAATCAATCAACTCTCGTCTGAGCTTCGGTTGAATGGTAAGTAGTTCCAACTTCTGCAACACGACTGATGTAACGCCCCAATACTTATTTAAATGCTATTTATTTTGCTAACGATCATGGATTTTGATTTTTTAATATTTATAGGTTGTCCGATACTTGGACCGATACGTTCCTAGCGTAAAATGAAAGACATAAAAGGAAAAGATTTCAAAATAAATTATAAGGATCATTTTTAGAATTTATGAAAGTGATTTCGAAAAGTTCCGACGATTTTGGTACGATAAAATTTCATTACAAAACACTTATATTGCAAAAATAATATTAAATTATTTTATTATTATTATCGAAAATCCGTTCTGAGCATATCGAAGATTTAACTCCGACGAGTCCGGAACAGGTCGGAAAATCGAATTTGGACACCGGGAAGGGGTCGAACCGGCCGAGCAAATTTGACGGATATCTGCCGATCACCGCCGGACACGCCTACCGACAGCTGCCGGTTACGGCCGACGGAAGTTTCGCGGCGCTGTTCGGATAAGTCTGTCTGGATAAGATCGGTCATGACCGACAGAAGCTTCTCGGCAAGCTGTCCGGATAAGGCTCTCCATCTGTCCGGATAAGGTCGGTCGCGACCGACAGAAGCTTCTCGGCCAGCTGTCCGGATAAGGCCTCCAGTTGTCCGAGTAAGGTTGATTTTCAGCCGACTTTGGACCCCTATTTATACATGTTACCGGACGTGTTTTTGTACATATCACATATCAATTTGAAGCTCTGGACCTCTACTATAAAACGCCCGTAACATATTTCCCTTCCAAAAATTATAAAGGCTTCAAAAAGCCCGATGAAACAGGAAGCTCAAATCTGACAGTTTTTCAAAGGTGTTTGATAAAAGTCCTCAAAGAGATTTCAGATTTTACATCAAGAATTTATGACCGGAAATATGAAAAAGTATTTTCAAGTGCTAGGAGAAGCGTATCCGGGATCCAAGAAGGACAACCGAGCCAAATTCAAAGGAAGATATTTCAAGATTTCAGCAAACGAGGTGAGGTTATACTGTTTTAATATGTTACGGTCATCGTTATGTCGTGTAACATGACGATCCACGAGGGGTCGAAAGAATGAAAGAAATCTGAGACGAGTCTCACACAGATAAGAATGTTTTATGTGCATTACACAACATGATTTTGACGATTTATAAGGGTTTAGTCTCACTGAATATGCTACTCACACCTCGTCATTTAAGTTTTTCAGGCTAAGGAATCGACGAACGGGACAAGCAGAAGATGAATACATACTCCCAACACGATAAAGTTCTAAATAATAAAAGATGTTGTCGCCGTAATTATTATTATTTTTACGAAATAGTTGATGTTCTTCAACGAATATAATTTCAACGGACTGTGTCCGAATATTTGATTTCCCATGTTTTTGTAAAACTGTACTGATGGTTGAATAAACGAGTTTTATTGAAGATTTACTGACTAAAATGCTTCCGCAAATACTCCGAATTTATATAAAATTTTTAAGGAAAAAAATGAGCTGTGTAACGTTCTTTTTAATTAAGAAAGCTAGGGCGTTACAACTGACTTGCGGCTTAACGCATCGGCAACGATGTTCGCTTTACCTGGATGGTAAAGAATGTCAAGATCATAATCTTTAAGCAATTCCAACCATCGGCGCTGGCGCATATTAAGCTCCTTCTCAGTGAATATATACTTCAAGCTCTTATGATCCGTATACACTCGACAAGAAGAACCATACAAATAATGCATCCAAATTTTTAATGCAAACACCACAGCGGCTAGCTCCAGGTCATGGGTGGGATAATTCATCTCGTATGGCTTTAATTGTCGAGATGCATAAGCCACTACTCTCTCATTTTGCATCAACACACATCCCAATCCTTGTTTAGAGGCATCACTATAAATAACGAAACCTTCCGTTCCTTGCGGTAAGGCTAGGATCGGTGACGTAGTCAACCGCTTTTTCAACTCGTCAAAACTCTTCTGACACTCATCACTCCACACAAATTTCTGTGTCTTCTGCAAAAGCCGGGTGAGTGGTCGAGTAATTTTTGAGAATTCATCGATGATAATAACCAGCTAACCCCAAGAAACTCCGAACTTCCTTAACATTCCTCGGGGGTTCCCAAGCTAAAACCGCTTCAACCTTCTGAGGATCTACCCGAATACCATCAGCTGATATGATGTGTCCCAGAAAAGCAACTTCTCTAAGCCAGAACTCGCACTTAGAAAATTTAGCATAAAGCTTATCAGCCCTCAAAATACTCAACGTAATCCTCAAGTGTTCGGCATGCTCCGTCTCACTTTTGGAATAGATTAATATATCGTCAATAAACACCACCACAAATTTATCGAGATATTCGATAAAGGTTTTGTTCATAAGCTGCATAAATGCCACCGGAGCATTTGTTAAACCGAATGGCATAACTACGAATTCGTAATATCCATACCTTGTTCGAAATGCCGACCTGGGGATATTCGAATCTCGAATTCGCAGTTGGTAATATCCTGACCTGAAGTCAATCTTGGAGAAAACCGTAGCCCCTTGTAATTGGTCAAATAGATCATCGATTCTTGGCAACGGATACTTGTTCTTGATAGTGAGTTTATTCAACTCACGATAGTCAATACATAGCCGTAAGGATCCATCTTTCTTCCGTACGAACAATACCGGTGCACCCCATGGTGACACACTAGGCCGAATATAACCTTTGTCCAGCAATTCACCCAATTATTTATTCAATTCTAACATTTCCGATGGGGCCATTCTGTATGGTGCCTTGGATATTGGCGCCGCATTGGGCTCTAGTTCGATGACGAACTCCACTTCACGATGTGGTGGCAATCCCGGCAATTCATCCGGAAATACATCTGGAAATTCGTTCACAATTGGAATAGAAGCTAATTGAACTCCGCCAGCTTCTGTCTTCATTGCGTAACACCAATAACCGGTACAACCTTGGTTCAACAATTTTACAGCTTTCATGCCTCGAATAATGTTCCCAATACTACCGGGTTTCTGTCCTTCAAAAACGACTTTTACATTTAAATGAGCTTGATGAGATGCGATATGAGGCGTATGAAAACGCTAAACTCTATAAAGAACGGACGAAACGGTATCATGATAAGCGTATCGTTCGCAAATCTATCGAACCCGGGATGGATGTTTTGTTACATAACTCCCGTCTTAAGCTCATGCCTGGAAAATTGATCGCGATGGGGTGGACCGTTTAAAGTCGTTAAAGTATGGCCACACGGAGCAGTAGAACTTCTTGATCCATGGAAGAACAAGCACTTTAAGGTAAACGGGCATAGAGTGAAGCCATATTTCAGACGAATCGAAGAAATCAAAGCGTTTGAGTGCATAGAGGTGCACTATGTTGAAGCTTGAGCAAAACGTGAAGAAGTCGAGCTAATGACTATAAAAAAGCGCTACATGGGAGGCAACCCAACAGTTTAGTTAGATTTTTCATCTTTTGTTTTTCGAATTTATTTTCCTTATTTGTTTTTACTCGATTCGAAACTGACCGGTTCAACTGTGGGTGTTAAAAATTGCAGGAAATGAGTGCATTTTCAGAAACTAATAATATGGGCAGGTTGGACACGGCCGAGTTACCTCTGACACGACCGAGTCTCAAAACAGGAGGAATTTGGTATTCTGGGCTAGTATGACACGGCCGAGTCTCAGGACACGGCCGAGTTTCAGGACAGTGAGAATTTGATTTTCTAGAACAGCATGACACGACTGTGTCACAGGACACGGCCGGGTGTCAAGACAGTGAAATTTTGATTTTCTGGGAGAGTACGACACGACCGTGTCATAGGACACGGCCGAGTCGACGAGGCAGTGGGTTTTGCTTATTCTGAACAGTACGACACGACCGTGTCAGATGCAACACGGCCGTGTCGGTCGGACCTATATAAGGAGAGCACGGCCGAATCGCCATTTCCATCTTCTTCAGATTTTATTTTTTTCCTCCCTCCGAACCCTAGCATATACTATCGATTTTTCTCTTGGTTTTCAAAGAAATTTTGTGCAAAAATCAAAGGGAGATACAAGAATCTACGACGTAATCATCATTTTTCAACCAATTTCACTCTTCAAGGGGGCAAATCGGACGAATTGGGACCGGTTTTTAATTTTTTTTTGTCTCTCTTCAATATCTCCGAAATCAAGTTATGTTTCTCATGTTTTTGATAATTATTCTTGGTTATGAACATGCTATGATGATTTGAATCGCTAGTCCTTAATTATCTAGGGTTCTTGAATAAATTGAAGGTGATGAAATTTGGGGATTTTCGATAATTCTTCATGCTTGATGATTAAATTTCTCGATTGGAAATTCTTGTAGTTAAGGGATGTTTTCCATGATGAAGATGATGAATTCAAACGATAAATTTTGCTTGAGAGTTGTTTTGATCAAAAAATGGTTATATTGGGGGGTATTTCATTGTTTGCTATATGTTTGGGGGAGGAATACGTTATCAAGTCCTTAGATAATTGATAAATTGAAATTTTTGCAGAAAATGGCACGAGGACGAGGACGAGTAAATTCTCAGCGCGGAAGGGGTAGGAACGGTGGGGAACAAGTGCAGCCAGCAAGAATGGCTATTCAAAGGGCTGTGGAAACTCCGGATTCTTATGGAATCCATCTCCCTGAAACACAATATGCAAGGTGGGAAATGCTGGGTCAGAAAAAGATGCTCCCTATGAGATGGCCCGATGACCAATGCATGAATGCAATGGGAATAAGAGAAGACGTGATGAAATTCCTTGAAAGAGTGAATTGGGCGTGGATGATGACGCAACAATGGACGACTTATAGGTGTCTGACGATGGAGTTTCTCAGCACTCTTACTGTCAGAAGAGATCTGGTGACTCAAGAACCAACCGAAATGACATTCCGGCTCAACAACAATGAAGAGAGACTAACCATCGTCTAGTTGGAAGAAATTTATCATGCAAGACATAACGGCCATTACCCGATAAAACGGTTCGCATGTGAAACCTATTGGAGAGCCATGGTGGAATACTCGGGGAGTGAGGCGCAATATTATATTGCAAGATCGGCTAAAGGATCAAACATTCGCAATCTAATACTCAGATATCTACACAAGGTGATTGCGAATACTATATATGGCCGAAAGGAAACCGGGCCCATTTCACTGCGGGAGTTATACATCCGGACTCACATGCTCGACAACTCAATTCCAGCAACCAGGGCTATAGTAGCAGAACATTTTAAGGATGTCACGATAAAGCCAAAGGGGGAGATATGGATAGGGGGTTTGATTACCCCTATCGCACTTCACTTCGAGATTTCCTTAGCCCAGAGGACTCCCATTCCTGGAAATAAGCTACTCTCGATCTCCGTGATGAAGGTAATGAACATCCTGGACTATGAACAGTGCACAGTCTTCCTACAGACCGACAACGACCACTTCCTTCTCCCGAATCCTCCTTTGACATAAATAATATTCGGGACATGGGAAATCTGTAAATGGCTACGGAGGCACATCGACGAGCACGGATATCAGCTGGATTGGCTCCACCGGTTCACAGCCCTCTCGACCGAAATAATTGACCTCGGCGCATTATGGATGAAGATAGAGCCGAGAGTATGGAAGAGGAGGAGGCTTATGAAAGAGGCCCGGATGAAGAGGAAGAAGAAGAGAGCGAAGAAGAAGAAGAAGAAAGCACGAGAGATCGGCCCGAGACGTCAAGGCGGGCCGAAATTGGACGTGCCCCCTCGCACCCAACATTAAGGGAGGAGTTTATAGCCTTCCGAGAGGAAACTAGATAGAGGCAAGAGGAGGCTAGACGGGAGCGACACGAGATATTGTCTCTTGTGAGACAAATGCACGGGTGGCATGTCCAGCAAGGCCCCTTCCCTCCGCCCCACCAGTAAACGGGTCGTAAGTATTTCTTGACTAATGAAATTCTTTTGTTTAAATACTATACCCTCTTCGTTCGTATATTCTTTAATTCAAGTTTGGGGGGGATTGGTCAAGAAATACTTCATTACTCTTGTTTTTATTTGTTTTCGGATACTATTATGCTTGTTTGTTTATTTTTGGTTGTTTTTGGTAGTAGACTTATTTGTGGTGTGTTTTTATTTACATTTGGTGTGTTTTGAGCATTTTACAAATTTGATAAAAACTTTGAAGTATGAAATCTTTTCTTGAAATGCCTAGGGATTTAATTCGTTGTTTTGATATACAAATCGAGGATAATTTGTAGAGGAAAAATTGTTGATAATCGAAACGGGTGTGAAATTGAATAAGTAGTTTTAATATCTTGGAGGTATGAACAAACCTACTTGTGAGCTATCGAGCCTTCGTGCATTTTCCAAAATGCAAGTTTCATTGTCGAGTGTTTCATTCTTGATTTAAGACTCTAGAACTTGCCTTGGTTTCTTGTTCAAAACTACTAGCGTGTGTGTGCAATTGAGTGAAAATGATTTTTGGCGCCTTTGATCTTAAACCTTCGATTTTGGCCAACCCGACATTTTATCATTCCTTAAATAAACCCAATTGAGGTCATTGTCTATTTCATTGTTAAACCACATATCGAGCTTTCCATTACTATAATCCCTCGATCCATACTTGAGCGATTAGAAAATATTTTTGACGAGGATACTAAGATTGTGGTGACATTGGGTGATATACATATTGTTGGGAGTGTTGAATTGGTGAAAATAATTACTCCGCTATTTTTGGGAACTTAGTAACCGGGTGTATTCATGTGACCCATGTTTATATTCGTGTAAAACGGTTACCTTAGATATGAGTATGCTTTGAAGCAGTTGTGTATGATTTGATCCTAGTAACCGGGTGTATTCATGTGACCCATCGTTTACATTCGCGTAAAACGGATCCTAAAACAACCCAAGCCAAAATAAAAACATAAAAAAAATAAAAAAAAATCGGAGCAATAAGGAGGGTTTGACGCTGCGCTTTTCACTTTCGATAGTGCTTGTTGCAAGTGGTTCATAATTAAGGGGATGAAAGAAGGAAACTTCAAAAATCTTGAGCTTCTAAAGCGAAAATGGTGATATAGTTCTAAAAATTGCTCAAGTCGAGTCACTTTAGCCATATTTATCCACCTCGACCCAAGCCTACATTACAAGCCGATTAAAGCCTTTTCTGATTCACGAAAATATTGCATGCACAAAACAGTGGTAGAGATGAAGACGATTGGCAAGCCTATGGGGGTCCTTATTTCATTGAATGAGTTCCGAGCGTATACTTTTCCCTATCACTTTGAGAGTGTGTGAATACACTTGACCGGCGAGGTCTATATTTCCGAGTATTGACTATGATGTTAAGGAAACACCCCGGAGGTTTGAAAACTTTGTAGAACTCGACTTATTTTACTTGTGCGTATTGATGAAATTTTCAAAGAGGATCTTTTGAGGTATTTTGACAGTTTAGTTCCCCTTTGTGAGTGATTATTTTAAAATGCATTGCTCGGGACGATCAAAGTTCAAGTTTGGGGGGATTTGATGAGTCGATTGTTGATCAACTCATTCTGTTCTATCTACTCGTGTTTTTGTTTGCTTTTTAGTATTTTTGTTCTCTTTTATGCGTGGTATGTTGTGTTTTTAATTTATAGGTAACCAAGCTAAGATTGTGGTGAAATATGCGTTTTCATATATAATATTGGAGTTTATGACGATCAAGAGCTAAAACGGGGCCTAAAACGACGAAAGATTGAAGCAGTATCGGTCGAATCTTCTAAATTCCAGAATCACCACTCCGAATTGAGATGTGTTCTCCTTTGATATAAATTCCTCGTGAAATTAGCTTTGAAACGGTATATCATATGCTAAATTCCGAGGTGTATTGATACAAGAACGAAGGATCAAGCCGAAGAAGACCAAAAACCGAACTCGGCTACACCAGGCAACTCGGCTGCACCAGGCAACTCGGCCGCACCAGGCAACTCAGCCGCACCAGGCAACTCGGCCGTGTCACATGACACTGCCGGGTCTCGTTCCAGTAAATATTCTATTTCCGGATGAGTACAACACGACTGTGTCTTTTGGGACACGGCCGAGTCACGATCAGCCTACTTCGCACTTCCTGCACAGTACAACACGGCCATGTCATGGGACATGGCCGGGTCCGTGGACAGTGGGATTTTCTTATTTCCAGGGTAGTACGACACGCCCGCGTCTCAGGACACGGGCCGTGTCACTTTTCGGTGCAAGTCATTTTCTTTGACATTTTTGCACAACTTTGAGCCTTTTTCTTGATCTTTTGGCTATAAAATAAGGTGTGGAGACCCTAGGTGAGACATTCTTATCTTGTGGGAGATATTTTGGGGTGAAAAACACAAGATTGAGGGAGAAAACACCAAAAAGTGAGGAAAAAGTGAGATTATTTCATCACCGTCCTTGTATGTTCTTGGAGTGAACAATACATTTGTGAGATATTACATTTCCTTGTATCAATTGTCATGAGTTTTTGAAGGAAGAACATCAAATCTTCATCGGAAATTCAATTTCGGCATTTTCAAGGGAAGTTTCTACCATGTTTTGTTCTTCAATTTCCATTATTGTTGTTGAAATAATCATGTGTACCTAATCTTTTCATATGGGTTTTTAGATTGAGCCACACACATGTTATCGATTGTTAGTTTCTATTGATTTTCCGGGTAAAAGTTTGGGATTGTTCCTCTTGTTCGTTCTTAGTTTAAGAACTTTTGATTTAGATCATCAAACCTATTTCTTAGTTGTTATTATTATTCAAATCGAGGGTTTTTGTCGGTGTTCGCCATCAAACGATCCGATAGAAGCAATTGTGAATGTTCTAAACCTTTTTCCGCGATCTTTTAGCGAATTACCCCATCAAAGGTATTAGCTAGTCGATTGTTAGTAGAGATTCGTCCCCATCAAAAGAGTATCTCTTATTTTCGAAAAGAACAATCGTTATTTTTAGAATTACCGCCATCAAACGGATTTCTTTTAATCGTGAGCAATCGATAATTCCAAACCTTATTTATTTGAGTATCGGAACTAATAATTGATTACGTGTGTGTCGGTGACTCTAAATTCCCATATCAATCTCATTATTGTAATCTCTCAATTATCCGACAATTAATTTGGTGTTGTTATCGCTTTGTTTATTTTTATGCGTTATTAATTGTTAACCTATCAACCAATGATGTATTTTAATTTATTTTACTTTTGTTCATTCGACTATTTGCCAAACATTATCGAACTTTAAACCGTTTCTAATTCCTCGAGAGATCGACCTCGGAGTTACTTGCCGCTTCCTATAAAAGCGATTCATACACTTGCGAGTATATAATTTGTCCATCAAGAAATCCGACCAAAATCTGCACTCTTGTATGCTCAAGAATACTCAGCCGCCGGAGGGGAAAAAGGAAGGGGAGAAATGACGAATCTGAGCCTGCCCAGTATATATATACTGGGGAGAAACTAGCGCGCGCTAAGGCTAAAAATTAGCGTGCGCTAACGGGCTAGACAGGCAGTACAGAACCCATTGTCTTACTTCGGTAGCGCGCGCTACTCAGAAATATTAGCGCACGTTATCGAACATGACTAGCGCACGCTAAACCCGAAACATAGCGTGCGCTACCTGGTATCGCCCGCAGTCCAGAACAATCTGTCCTCATTGCCCTGCCGACTCAGTGCGCGCTAACCTACTAATAGCGTGCGCTAGAGCGATGAAATAGCGTACGTTAGTCTAACCATAGCGTGCGCTAACGCCCCACTCTAGAGTCCAGAAAACTCTCCAGGTCTCACTGCCCAACAGGCCTAGCGTACGCTACTCACAAGGGTGGCGTGCGCTACTCACCCGCTGATAGCGTGCGTTAGAAATACAGTCTAGCGTGCGCTACTGTTGCTTCTAGCATAAAATTCACGAAGATCGGCCAAAACGAACGCAATCCGAAAATCACCAAATTCCATGATTATCAACCATGAATATACCAATATTAGTCCTCATGTCCCTCAAATTCAACTAGTCACAATACAACAAGATAAATCCAAAACGACACAAGCAAAATACACGGTTATTACACGCAATACTACGAAGTCTAGCGTACGCTAACCATGCACTGTCAGTACCTCACTGATCAGTCGATTGGCTCGTCTGATGATATAACGCACGTTACGTTCCAAGCGTAGCGTACGTTAACTTATGCCCGATAGCGCACGTTAACTATAAAGCTTAGCGCACGCTAAACATGCATGACAGTTCTTCCCTGGGCAGTCGACTGTTCTAACTGTGATGAAACTTACGAAATCCTCAGTGTTTAATATACGTTATCTCCATGCATATTACGTTCATCTTATTACAAATGATCTCACGGATTCAAACATCTTCGAGATACAAGGATACGTATAATCATCACAACACCATATTCCATCTTGATTACAATTCTCATGTGAAGTTTGGTGTTCTTAAGGTCGATGCACTAGATTCCAATATCATCATTACATCCTGATTTAACCATGAAGATGAACTAACAATTCCAACTTATAAGAAAGGATGCAAATCTTCTATGATTCTTTCCTAAGTCCATTCAACAAAAGTGATAACAACTTTATGTCTATGACCAATATGGTAATGTCATCAATACGGATAATCAATCTCAGAATATTTCTCGCATCATTCGACGTAGTAAGATGCTAATCATGATGTTTCCAACGATGATATCTTAAGTATAAACATTCCCAACTTATAAACATGATGTTGTTTGGATAATTCATCAATAGAACTCAATATCTTGATAGCATAATCCTCATATCCTTATTAACATGAATCCAAGATATGAGATAGTATTAACATACCTTAAGATGAAGAAAACACTAAAACAATAGGTAGACTTCAATCCCGATTGCTTGTGTGTTACTCCAAAGTGAGTTTCTTCTTCAATGATCAAGTGTAAGTACTCCCCAATCTTCAATGATCATGTAAGGAGGGTTTACATGTGTTTAAGAAGTAGGGAAGGCTCTCAGGACTTTCCAAGATATGAAAAACGAGTGATAGAATCGTAAACCAAATGAAATAAGGTGATGTCCCTTATATAAAGTTTTTGTACGATAGCTGTTTAGCGCACGCTATCGTACTGTCCTTAGCGCACGCTAATTAGCGTTGACTCCAAAACTGTCCAGGTTCATCCGAGGGAATCTTATCCGGACCTATGCCTGGCCGGCGCATGTGCTAGCCGCCTAGCTCAATAATTGACTCCCTAACGCATGCAATTCCTCATTCGTAGCGTACGCTGGTTTTAGCCGATAACGTACATTAAGCTACATTCTTAGCGTACGTTATCACGTGTTTGCATGAGAAAATTTACATGTTGTTATACTCATGTACAAGGATACAAATATAGGAAATATCATACTCCAATTATCGAGATCACAATTCCGAATAATACAGGGTCCAACAACAGATGAAATACACAATAATAAATCCGGATAATACAGCGAGAAGGTGGTAGGGGTATCTTCGGGAAGGTCTAGTGGACCTAGGGAGACA
The DNA here is from genome assembly GCA_033398695.1 of Orobanche coerulescens. NCBI lineage: Eukaryota > Viridiplantae > Streptophyta > Magnoliopsida > Lamiales > Orobanchaceae > Orobanche > Orobanche coerulescens. The sequence goes on from CM065814.1 coordinate 92,812,688, forward strand.
TGGTGGTGGAATGAGGAGGTCCAAAAGAAGGTTAAGGCTAAACAAGCGCTATTTAAGGAGCTTTTGTCGGTTAGTGATGGGGAGGAGAGAATCTTGAAGATGGTAGTGTACAAGGTGGCGAAAAGAGAGGCTAAGAAGACAGTGGCTAAGGCTAAAGGTGAGGCATACGAGGAGATGTATAAGCGCCTAGATACCAAAGTAGGGGCGAATGCTATTTTTAAACTAGCGAAAGATAGGGAAAGAGGGTGGCGCGACCTGGGTCCCATTAAGTATATTAAGGATGATTTTGGCCAAGTGCTAGTGAACGATGTGGCTATTAAGGAAAGATGGGATAGGTATTTTTTTGAACTTTTCAATGAGGCTAGGGGAAGCGACTCGGTGGTGCAAGGAGTTAGTCTATCTTCTGCTCGTTCGTTTAGTTCCTGTGAGAGCATCAAAAAGGAGGAAGTAAAGGGTGCCCTAATTAAAATGGGTAGAGCTAAGGTGGTTGACCCGGATCAGATCCCTATTGAGGTGTGGCTCTGTCTGGGGGAAGTTGGAGTTCAGTGGCTAGCAGAACTGTTCAACATCCTCCTCAAAGGTTCTAAGATGCCGACGAAGTGGAGGCGTAGTATTGTCGTGCCGTTTTTCAAGAACAAAGGCGATGCTCAGAGTTGTAGTAACTATAGGGGTATTAAACCCCTCAGTCATACTATGAAACTTTGGGAAAGAGTGGTGGAATGCAGGGTTAGTAGAGAAGTTGAGATCTCAGAGAACCAATTTGGCTTCATGCCGGGGAGGTCCACGACTGAGGCCATTCATCTCGTCAGACGCCTTATGGAGAAGTATAGAGAGCGGCGTAAGGACCTCCATATGGTGTTCATTGATCTAGAGAAGGCTTATAATAGCATTCCATGCGATGTTATTTGGAGGAGCCTATAAGAGAGGAGGGTGTCGTTGCCGTTCGTTAGGGCGATCCACGATATGTACTCCCAAGCTAGGGCTTGCGTTAGGACCCCAGTTGGTGACACCTAATATTTTCCGGTTGAGATAGGGCTACACCAGTGGTCGGCGCTAAGCCCTCTTCTCTTCGCTCTAATCCATGACGTTATTTCGCGGGGGATTCAGGATGGCGTCCCATGGTGTATGTTTTTTTCTGACGAAATTGTGTTAGTGGCGGAGCCGAGAAGGGAAGTGAACTCAAAGTTGGATCTATGGAGGTCTAAGTTAGAATCCCAGTGTAACACCCCCAAATCCTATTGGGTTATTACAGTACCGTGGACCCCACGCCAGGAGATCCACCCGGCGAATATGACTAAAATACATTAAATTAACCAACAAGAAAAATCATAGTCCCTACCATGATATCCGACACAATATTCCGATGAGGAATTTTAACGACAATGATGGGCCTACATGGCCAAAAATGAAAATACAACCATACCCACGAGCCTTGCTCGGGTAATACACAATGACAATGACTGACAAACTGGAGAACACTCCAACTGACTGATCAACATCAACAACTCGGACTAGTATCGCTCGAATACCTCGTCGCCATCATCATGCCCTTGTGTCTCAACTCTCTCCTCGCAAGCACCTAAAACATGAAAACATGTTCCGCCCCACGGGGTCAGTCATCCAGATAATGAACATCAAATACATGTATAACATGAAATCCAAAGGCAGAATGAAACGGTACAATGATAATAATAATACGAAATGCTCACAAACCAAGGTAAGAACCGAGCATTCGTGAAACACTATGCCCACGGCATATGAATAACACCTGCTCAACAGGTTAGAACATAAGTGCTCAACGGTGAATCATAACTTATAAAGCACCACAATGAATTACATGAACATGAACCACACCAGAACTGAATTAAAATGTGAATCACAATGCCCGAAGGCTCCAGTGAAATTACCAAGACATCACAAAGGCCTGAAAGCCACTCAGTCGAAACTGTAAATATCACAATCATCTAAAACCAAAACAGCCTGAAGTTGTAATAATGAGGGCCGAAGCCACGGCACGAAGCCGTATCACAATGAGTTACATGAAGATGAACCAAACTAGAATTGAATTAAATATGAATCACAATGTATTACATGAAGATGAACCAAACCAGCCCGAAGCTGTAACAACGAAGGCCGAAGCCACGGCACGAAGCCGTATCAAAATGAAACCATCCAATGGCCATTGACCTACTGAGCTGTAGGTGTTGGGGGAAACAACCGCGAAGGTTCAGGCCCCACCAAACTTACCCCATAATGAAACCATCCAATGGTCGTTGACCTACTGAGTTGTAGGTGTCGGGGGAAACAGCCGTGAAGGTTCAGGCCCCACCAAACTTACCCCATAATGAAACCATCCAATAGCTGTTGACCTACTGAGTTGTAGGTGTTGGGGGAAACAACCGCGAAGGTTCAGGCCCCACCAAACTTACCCCATAATGAAACCATCCAATGGTCGTTGACCTACTAAGTTGTAGGTGTTGGGAAGTCAACCACGAAGGTTTCAAACTCCCTAAACTTACCCATAATGAAATCACCCAGTGACCGTTGACCTACTTACTGTAGGTGTTGGGAAGTCAACCGCGAAGGTTTCAAACTCCCCAAACTTACCCATCGAGCACTATCCGAGACTAGCCTCCAAAACACAACTAATCACAAATGGCAACGATCCCAAGATTACTGAATTCACGAGAATGATAGTGTGCTGCCTTGAGTCGGCCAACACGCTAATGATGACTCACGGATGGGCACCGTCCTCGGCGGTCCCAATTCAATACCTCGATTACCTTAGAATGGTCAATCGATAACAACGACACAACGGATGAGAACTATCCTCGACAGCCCCAATTCACTACCTCGATTGCCTTAGAATGGCCAACCGATAACAATGATGCAGCGGATGATTCAATACCTCGATTGCCTTAGAACGGCCAATCGATAACAATGATACAACGAATGATTGAGTACCCCAATTGCCTTAGAACGGCCAATCGATAATAATGATACAATGAATGAATGAGCACCTCGATTGCCTTAGAACGGCCAATCGATAACAATGATATAATGAATGATTGAGTACCTCGATTGCCTTAGAACGGCCAATCGATAACAATGATACAATGAATTCCTCGGCAACTTTAATCGGTTACCGACGAAGAAGATGAGAAATGAATACGTCAATGCCTTCAATCGGCCAAAACAACATCAAGGACAAAACTCCAACATTAATAACAATGATTACAACGACGTCTTAGATCGACATCAATATTAACAACAACAATCGACACATCGATATCGCGAACTGGCGATCAACGATAGCACTAACAACGAGTATCCCAATGCCTTGAATCGGCCATTAATGAATGATAACAAATATTTGGCATAATTTCCGAAGAGTATCTTATCGAACGATCCCATAATATCAATGAACTTATGAAGAGACTAAGTCTCGGAATGATACAACATATTCATACACATATATGATAACATTAATCTCATTGACTAGTACAAGTATAAAACTTGCCTCAACCGAAGGCGATGAATTCCTTCCACGAACAACGAACGGCGTCCTCCGATAAACACAAGCGCTCGAACAACCTTGAATGAAATACAATTCATTCAATAACACAATATCAATCGACAACAACACAACGATCGAAGGAAACTCTTTGAGACATTTCATCGAACACTAAATGTTCAAAGTTCCTCAAGAACCTAAGAATCATAAATTGGGTTGAACGAATCGAAGATATGGGTATACAATCCATAGAACATGTCTAACAACATCTAATAACCTCAATCGATCAATTAAAATCGGACAGAAAATGAAATCAAAACCAAAACTCCCAAAATGGACAATTCTAGGAAAACCAAGAGAATTACCTCGTTTCGACGAAGAAGAAGGATTAGATGTTGATATGATCACCTAGAGCCTTCTCAAAACATGATTGGATGGAGTAGATTCGATCATAACCACAACCCTAGTCGGATCGCCCGACTACCGCGAGAAGAAGGAGAGAAAGGGGTGAAATGAGGTGAAAAACCCGTCTGACCCCCTTAAATACTCCAGTGACGCACGACCAAATGTCCGTGTGTTTGGTCGTGCGCCAGGCCGCTGCCCGACCACTAACCTCACGCACGAGCAGCACGCACGAGCACCTGCTCGTGTGTCATGCTTGTGTGTCCCTGATGATTTCCAAAGTGCACTGTCCAACTCTGTTTCCATACACGAGCAGCACGCACGAGCACCTGCTCGTGTGTCATGCTCGTGCGTCCCTGATAAGTGCCAAAGCGACAAGGGAAAACAAAATGCCATGCCACGCAAGCCTACACATGACCTGCACGACTAACATGATAATAAGTCACGACCAATCGGTGAAACAATAATGGAACTCCCAACGCAAGGCTACCAATCATGATGATGATGAAGAAAATATTCTCGTATTGATCCCTGAACAGAGATGAGTGATGAATAAAAACTGATACACGACTCCAAGATACGCCGAACGATGAACACGAAATGAATGAATACGAATGACGAATGATTGTTACTGAGTGAAAAAAATTCTGAGTGGCAATTACTGAATGATAATTAATGAATTCACATCCGGGTATTACATACTCCCCCCTTAAAAAGAGTATCATCCCCGAAACTAAGGGTAAACGGTTCGGAGAATGAACTATCCATCATGATCTGATAACAACAATTCAGAAATAGTCCTCGGAACCAAACCAATCACACACCCAAGTCCTCATGACTTGACATCTCGAATCACAATGAACAACTACCCAAATTATCACGAAATCTCGGGTACATTACCAATGGGGAAAAATACTACCCAATGCTACATCTCAAATGTGCCCAACATCGATATCCTCCAGAATCCCCTCGACCTCATCGATTCAAGGAATATCCAAATCTGAACTCACCGCTAAATATGATCCCGGGAGGTCACGAGAATGATAGTGACTAAAATGAATGATGAATGATAAATGACTATAAATCTAACAAGGATTAAGAATGACTCGCCGAGGTGAATTAATAACGTATTGAGTGATAGCTCGATGAAGCGATTAGACCGTTGTTCCCCGTTAAATGAATAATTAGTTTGATAATTATGAGTCTCAATGTGTTTGACATATGATGAATGAATTATGCGAATGAATGAACGACGATGAAATGAATGATTATCATATTACCGAGCAAGAATTAACTTGTTCAAAACCGGTGATGAATGTTCTTACCTCTGGCTCTCGAAGCCTGATAGGACCCCTAGGATGATGCACGGGTTGGAGTAACAAAATCTCTCGAGGCCCGTGAACCCTATCGAGATCTACTGGCATTAGAACTCCTGCAGTATTTCCGTAGGTGTCCTGGGTTCCCACACAGAAAACAGACAATAGCTGACACCATACACCGAGTACTCACATGCCCTACTGAATCACAATTAAAGCAAACAACAGTCGAACTCGTCGCCTGAGAAGAAAATGCTCTCCTAGCATGAAGACGACTAGAAAACGATCTCTTGGACGTCGGAGTCCGATGTCCCTCTGACACCTCTTTCCATACCGAGGCAGGAAATTCATATGATAATTACAGATTCCGTATGAAGATCGCATTATGATTACGTTACGGAATGATGATAATGAGCATACATGCTCTAACATAATGGATACATTAATAATGCGGTAAAATGATCGTCCATATGATGCCGGAATATGATAAGATCGCATGAAGGATCAAATGAGGTAACATGATTATCTGATAAAATTCCTGAAATGATTACCTTGAACAAGTTAACAAGGTTGAAAATTCGATCCACAAGATCAACAACTGAACCGTGAGTTGGGTTGGATGATTAATGAATTAACTGAGCAATGAGATTGACTGAGTGATGAATGAATTAACTGAGAAATGAGATTGACTGAGTGATGAATGAATTAACTGAACAATGAGATTGACTGAGTGATGAATGAATTAACTGAACAATGAGATTGACTGAGTGATGAATGAATTAACTGAACGATGAGATTAACTGAGTGATGAATGAATTAACTGAACGATGAGATTGACTGGGTGATGAATGAATTAACTGAACAATGAGATTGACTGAGTGATGAATGAATTAACTGAGCAATGAGATTGACTGAGTGATGAATGAATTAATATGATCGAACAGATCAAAAATGATGATTGAGGATTGTTGACTGATGAATGAGTTGATCCTTATCGCTTGCATGGTCAAACCTGCTCCAACACAATTAATCATGAATCAATCGTAACAATAATATCACATATAGACTTCAACAAAGCAGGCATAATTAATGACATGATTAATGTATGAACATAAAAAGAATCGAGTCCTTACACAGGTCATACGAAGCTTCGAGGTCTTGCGATACTAGTCTTCACTGACGACGACTCGATGAATGAATGACTCGTGCAGTCGTACAAATATTACGACTCACAAAACCTAACAGTCCAGATTGTCATAACCTGACAGTCCCACTACTACCGCGTCGGTAGAGCCACATGACTCACATATCAGGGTATCTCACAACCAAAAAGCTCTGATACCATCTTCTGTAACACCCCCAAATCCTATTGGATTATTACAGTGCCGTGGACCCCACGCCAGGATATCCACCAGGCGAATATGACTAAAATACATTAAATTAACCAACAAGAAAAATCATAGTCCCTACCATGATATCCGACACAATATTCCGATGAGGAATTTTAACGACAATGATGGGCATACATGGCCAAAAATGAAAATACAACCACACCCACGAGCCTTGCTCGGGTAATACATAATGGCAATGACTGACAAACTGGAGAACACTCCAACTGACTGACCAACATCAACAACTCGGACTAGTATCGCTTGAATGCCTCGTCGCCATCATCATGCCCCTGTGTCTCAACTCTCTCCTGACAAGCACCTAAAACATGAAAACATGTTCCGCCCCCACGGGGTCAGTCATCCAGATAATGAACATCAAATACATGTATAACATGAAATCCAAAGGCAGAATGAAACGGTACAATGATAATAATAATATGAAATGCTCACAAACCAAAGTAAGAACCGAGCATTTGTGAAACACTATGCCCACGGCATATGAATAATACCTTCTCAACAGGTTAGAACATAAGTGCTCAATGGCGAATCATAACTTATAAAGCACCACAATGAATTACATGAACATGAACCACACCAGAACTGAATTAAAATGTGAATCACAATGCCCGAAGGCTCCAGTGAAATTACCAAGACATCACAAAGGCCTGAAAGCCACTCAGTCGAAACTGTAAATACCACAATCATCTGAAACCAAAACAACCCGAAGTTGTAACAATGAGGGCCGAAGCCACGACACGAAGCCGTATCATAATGAGGTACATGAAGATGAACCAAACCAGAATTGAATTAAATATGAATCACAATGAATTACATGAATATGAACCAAACTAGCCCGAAGCTGTAACAATGAAGGCCGAAGCCACAGCACGAAGCCGTATCAAAATGAAACCATCCAATGGTCGTTGACCTACTGAGCTGTAGGTGTTGGGGGAAACAACCGCGAAGGTTCAGGCCCCACCAAACTTACCCCATAATGAAATCATCCAATGGTCGTTGACCTACTAAGTTGTAGGTGTTGGGGGAAACAACCGCGAAGGTTCAGGCCCCACCAAACTTACCCCATAATGAAACCATCCAATGGCCGTTGACCTACTGAGTTGTAGGTGTTGGGAACTCAACCACGAAGGTTTCAAACTCCCCAAACTTACCCATAATGAAATCACCCAGTGACCGTTGACCTACTGACTGTAGGTGTTGGGAAGTCAACCGCGAAGGTTTCAAACTCCCCAAACTTACCCATCGAGCACTATCCGATGAAGAGATAAATTCACCACTAGAAGGGGGGTTGAATAGTGGTGATGCGGAATACCGAAATTTCTTGCGAGTAAGAAGAAAAATAGTGCGGAAAATAAAGACTCAAGAATTTATAGAGGTTTGGAAACTTGCCTACGTCCTCTCTCCGACTTTCTTTTTCTATTGGCTTAAGAAAAACCACAACCTTAACTCGTCTTCTATCGGTCCGAGTTCACAACCGTTACAATCCGCTTGTCTTCTATCGGTCCAAGCTCAACCTTTCCCTCAATATAAATGATTGTTTATCTAGTGTTCTATAGGAACTAGATAATCCTCACTATACGAATATGGGAGTATAATCCTAACAATGCCGGATCAAAGATCCTAATAACACCGGATTAGTGACTCTTGATTCGTTTCTTTTTCGCTCAAGTGTAAGTGATGCAACACTTACAACCAAATGAAAGAATACAAAGACTAATAGATATTACAATTGAAATCGCTCTTGTATCTTTCTTTTCTCACAACTTGTAATGCAATAAAGTATATAAATCTGAGCTCAAGAATGCTTTGATTGCTTGTATGCTTGAATGCTTGAATGCTTGAAGTTGTGTGTTTGATACCCAAGTCCTTCGGGTATTTATAGGTGTGAGACAGCCTTCAAATTCTGAAAAATATACTATTAGCGTGCGCTAATAGATCCTTGTAGCGTGCGTTAGCGGATTTTGACTTGAAATCTCTGAACGGTCACAAAGACTGTTGCAACGGTAAAATCGTGACTAGCGTGCGCTAGTAATGACATGGTAGCGTGCGCTAACGTCTTGGTCAACTAGTCTTCGATCTTGACTTTGACAATATCCGATTTTCTCTCCAACGACTCTTTTTCCAACGGCTAAATTCATGATTAGCGTGCGCTATCAGATATGCATAGCGTGCGCTAGCATTAATTAAAACAAATATTTCCAGATTTTCCGGATCTCGCATTGACTCTTGCTTCCAACGGTTGAATTTCAAAGCGGAAGCTGCAGATTCCATTTAGCGTGCGCTAATACCTTTCCATTAGCGTGCGCTACTGAGTTATTCCATTAACGTGCGTTACCTTGTGTAGCGTACGTAAGAGCCTTGACGAAGTGAGTCCAGTAGCTACTGGACTACTAACCATAATATTGGTAGCGTGCGCTATATATGATGAGTAACGTGCGCTATGTCTTCACTTTAGCGTACGTAAGAATATATGAATAGTGTGCGCAACGTCCAATTTTGATTTCCTTCCAGACTTCACTGAACTCTGGAGACTTGCGATAGCGTGCGTTATATTTGATGTATAGCGTGCGCTAACTGTAGGTTCTTAGCGTGCGCTATCGTTGAACAGCTTGCGTGCGCTATCGATCAGGCGACTTGAGTAGGCTGCAGCTGACTTGACTGGACTATATAAGCATGTCCCGATAGCGTGCGCTACGGTATGATACTTAGCGTGCGTTAGCCATATTTTGTTCCTTCAAAATATTATCGAGCCGAGATAGATCCAATTAAATGTTTTGTATGTAACCATCATCAAAATACATTTTGTGTCAACAATCTCCCCCTTTTTGATGATGTCAAAACATTTGATTAATACCTGCAAAAACATTTTTGAAAAATTCGAATCAAGGTAAACTTGTTCGATATATTAGTAAATTTTCGTTTTTGGAGTATTCTCCCCCTTTTTGACATAAACAAAAAGGAACTCCCCCTGAATTGTTGCATTATTTAATGAATATTAACTGAAAGTGCCTTTAGTCAAGATTAATTTAACAATACTTGTAAACACCAATAACGATACTTGGAAACAGCAAATACTTGTACATAACAAATGCCAAATGAAGAAATGCGAATTTCATTAATAATAAAATGCAGTGAATACAACGAGTTTTCCATGGCAAGCGACATATATATTATTCGAAAAAGAAGATTCTACATCAAGCATCAAAGATCATCAAATCTAAGGATCGGAGGAGGTCGAAGGGAAAGGAAACGAGGGGTGTGTGAAGCGAATGAACTCGGATAACAGTCCACGAACTTCCCGGACTTCTGAACGCACTTCCCGGACTTCCGAACGCAGAGCCCGAAAATCCTCTCGTATCTCAGCGTGTGAAGTCTCGATGCCCCGCATCCGAGCACAAAGATCACTCTCCTCTTCCTCCGTCGCCACATTTCTCATCGGTCGTTTGCCTTTCGATGTAGGTTTCCTTACGAATTCCCCAGTCTGCATTTCTCGAAGGGTGTGAGGTCCCCGACGAGTGATTATTTCTTCTGCAGTGGGCTTCCGTGACCCTTTCTCAACTTGGTCATCATCGCGTAGGTACGGAAAGAGAATCCAGCCTCTGTTGATCGTCCGGACGTAGTGCATAGCTTTGAGAGAAGCGTCCGAGATTTCATGTCCGAGGGAGACGGGGACTGCCTTGTCCTTCGACAAGTCAACTTGATGGAAACTGAAAATAGCCGACAAGATTGAGCCATAAGGCATTCCAGCCTTCCGAGAACGAGTGGCATAGTTTTTCGACCGAAACAAATCTCCCTTCACCTTCATCCAGCTGATGATGATGTCGGAGAAATTGACTTTGTCGTTGAGAACTCGGTAAACCACTTGCTTGTCCACGCCTACAAGTTTATGCTGGGAATTGACCTTTGGCATAAGGCATTTTGTGAGGGCTACCAAAAGCAAACGGATATTGACCCCGAAGTCGTTGTTTTCAAAAAAATCATCCGTTATGTCGATAACGGCCTTCGAGCTCAAAAATTCTTTCACATCAATTTCGCCGACTTCACTGTCGTCGGCCAAGGATTTTCCAGTGCAAGTATAACCATCAGAAGGTAAACCGAAAATTTGATACAAAATGTCGGAAGAAACTTTCACCTTGGTTCCTCCGACAAGACTACCTAGCACAAGGGCTGAAGAACCTTCACTTTCGGCCACGTGAAGGTTGGCGTAGAACTCCCGGACGAGCTCAGGAAAAACAGGGTTTTTGCATTCAACAAAGCGAGAAATACCGAGCGAAGAAAAGAAATTGGAAATGTCAACGTTTACCCGTTCGAGGCTTAAGAGATTGAAGAAATAGCAATCAGTGATGTGTTCTTGAGGAGTATGTCGAAGAACACCCTCGAAGCAGTGGCTGAGACGAATCGATCCGAATCAAATTGGGCACTGAGCGGACGTTTAAGGTTGTTGTATTGCTTTACCATAGCGGTGCGATTCTTGCTCGACATTTTGATGGAAAAGCGAAGGGAATCGAAGATTTTGAGGGAGAAGCTTGCAGATTGGATCCGATGAGTGTCTAGGGTTTTTGCAAGAGAGAAGTCGATTGCGTGCGTTAGAGAAGGTGTTGTGTTTTAGGGTTGTACGGCATATATATAGTCAGGGATCTTTAAGTTAGCGTACGCTAGGATTTAAAGAATTAGCGTCGTTAGTAAAAGCGGGGCTCACCGGACTGCTCGTGAGGTATTTCGAAGAAACTTTAATTAGCGTACGCAATAGGGTAGTGTTTAGCGTACGTTATCGAATGCAGATTTTAGCGCGCGTTAAGAATATTAAGCTAGCGCGCGCTAGCGATTGATCTGACTCACCGATTTTGATGTTTTGAGTAGAAGCTTATTTCAAAAGTTGTCTACATGTCCCATGCCAAGTTGTAAACGAATGGAATTAAAAGATTCTTCGGGAAGAGGTTTTGTAAAGATGTCAGCAAGTTGATCCTTCGTCCCGACAAAAATTAAACAGATATCTTTCTTTTGAACATGATCACATAAAAAATGATGTCTGATATCTATATGTTTGGTTCGACTGTGCAAAACAGGATTTTTGCTCAAATTAATAGCACTAGTGTTATCACATAAGATAGGGGTATTTTCAAAATGAATGCCGTAGTCGCGTAGTTGATTTTTAATCCATAGCACTTGAGCACAGCGCTCCTGCAATGACATATTCGGCCTTAGTCAGACAATGCTACGCTGGTTTGCTTTTTACTTCCCCAAGATATTAAACAGGATCCAACAAAATGACATGTACCACTAGTACTCTTTTTATCAATTTTGCATCCGCCGAAATCGGCGTCACTATAGGCAATTAAATTAAAGTCCAAGCAAGAAGGATACCATAGACCTAGTCCAATAGTTCCTTTTAAATAGCGAAAAATACGTTTACAAGCAATTAAATGTGATTCCTTGGGATTAGCTTGGAATCAAGCACATAGACATGTAGCAAATATTATATCTGGCCTAGATGCAGTCAAATATAGCAAAGATCCGATCATACCTCGATATAATTTTTGATCTACGGATTTGCCATTTTCATCTTTCTCAAGCTTTAATGAGGACGACATTGGTGTAGATATCACCTTGCTATTTTCCATGTTGAATTTCTTGAGAAGGTCGTTTGAGTACTTCGTTTGATGGATAAAAATTCCATCTTCGCATTGTTTGATTTGAATCCCGAGGAAGAACGTTAATTCTACCATCATACTCATTTCGAATTCTCCTTTCATAAGATTAGAAAAATCTTGGCACAAGGATTCATTAGTAGCTCCAAAAACAATGTCATCAACGTAAATTTGGCAAATAAGTATATCATCATTTAGTACTTTAACAAATAAGGTATTATCGACTTTGCCTCTTTTATAGTCATTTGCTATTAAAAATTGACTTAAACGATCATACCATGCTCGGGGTGCTTGTTTCAACCCGTAGAGTGCCTTGTTGAGCTTGTAGACATGATCCGGAAAATGATGGTCTTCAAAACCGGGAGGTTGCTTGACGTAGACTTCTTCTTGAATGAAACCATTCAAGAATGCACTTTTGATATCCATTTGAAATAGTTTTATCTTCTTATAAGCGGCAAATGCACAAAGCAAGCGAATGGCTTCGAGTCGAGCCACGGGAGCAAAACTTTCTTCGTAATCAAGACCTTCTTCTTGATTATATCCTTGAGCGACCAAACGAGATTTATTTCGAATAGGATAGCCGTCTTCGTCACTCTTGATTTTATGCACCCATTTAGTTCCGATAATTGTTTTATCTTTAGGCGCGGGAACTAAATTCCATACATTATTGTGCTTGAATTGCACAAGCTCCTCTTGCATTGCCATCACCCAACTTTCATCATCGAGAGCTTCGGATATATTTTTGGGAACTATTTTGGATACAAAAGCACAATGAGCCATAAATTCGGTGGTCCTCCTTCGGGTTTGAACACCGTCTTCAATGTTTCCGATCACGAGATCCTTCGGATGATCCTTGATGTGCCTCCAATCTTTCGGTAAATCAACGATTGTGTTCGTTTCGATTTCCGAAAATTTCTTTACTTCGGGTGATGGATCCGGAAAGGTACCTGCATCATCAAAATATTCTACCTTTCTCGGGGGTGAGATCATATCATTGAATTTAACGTGTTTAGATTCTTCAACTTTATTTGTTCTAATGTTATACACACGATATGCTTTGCTATTAGTATAATAACCAAGAAATATTCTGGAGTCGGATTTGGACCCGCCGAATTCACATCATAAATCGCCAAGATGAACACAAACGAAAGATTGAATTGCGTATAGAAAGAAAACGAACCACTTCTATTCTCGGAGCCCGGTATATGAAGAATGGCTTTTTGGTCCCTTTCGTCCAGTGGTTAGGACATCGTCTTTTCATGTCGAAGACACGGGTTCGATTCCCGTAAGGGATAGGTACTCATTCCCGGCCGCTTTCAGTTAGTGTTCATTGCTGAGTTTGCCCAGGTTATCCTTGCCATTGTTCAAAATAAATACATTGCAACCAAAAGGATGAAAGTAAGCAATATTGGGCTTTTTGCCCTTCCATAATTCATAAGGAGTTTTAAGATGAGTTCTACGAACGTGAACTCGGTTAATCACATAGCATGCCGTAAGAATTGCTTCGGCCCAAAAGTATCGTGGAAGAGAGTATTCATTAAGCATTGTTCTCGACATTTCTTCCAAAGATCGATTTTTCCTTTCTACAACACCATTTTGTTGAGGCGTTCTAGGAGCCGAAAAATTGTGATTAATACCGTATTTATCACATAAAAGTTCAAACGGGGTGCAATCAAATTCACCTCCGTGGTCGGTGCGAATAGAAATTATGGAGAGGTTTTTCTCGTTTGATACCAAACGACACCATTTAGAAAACTCGGAAAATGCATCATCTTTATGAGCTAAAAATCTAACCCAAGTAAACCGAGAGAAATCCTCAACAATAACCAAAGTATATAGTTTACCATTTAAACTAACATGTCTAGATGGTCCAATCAAATCCATATGCACGAGTTCAAGAACTCGACTAGTGGAAATCTCGAATTTTGGTTTAAACGATTCTCGAGTATGTTTCCCTTTAATGCATGATTCACACAAATGTTTTCTATCGAATTTGAGTTTGGGCAATCCACGAACAAGGTCGTGTCTAGATAAAATAGAAATAATAGGTAGAGAGGTATGCCCCAATTTTCGATGCCATAAATATGCATTGTCATCCAAGGTAATAAGGCATTTTTCATTGAAAGAACTCTTATCATTAAGATCGACAATATAGATGTTTCCACATCTCAAACCAATGAATGCAATTTTATTATTTCTAAATGCCGTGCAATGCGTTTGCTCAAATAGAATTTTAAAACCTTCATCACAAAGTTGCGAAACGCTAAGGAGATTATGATGCAAACCTTCAACAAATAGTACCTTGTTGATAGAAGGAGAAGGTTCCTTACCGACTTTGCCGATTCCTTTGATTTTTCCCTTTTGATTGTCTCCAAAGGTCACATGTCCTTGATCTTGATATTCGAGGTCTTCAAATAAGTCCTCGGAGCCGCACATGTGCCTTGAGCATCCGCTATCAATGTACCACTTGTTTTTCCTTGGTGCCGGTACCTACAAAAATAGAGTTTCTCGGTTGTTTTGGTACCCAAGCCCGTTTGGGTCCTCCAATGTTAACTATGCTTATAGCATTCGGGACAATCATTCCTTTCGGAACCCATATTTGCTTAACTTTGATAGTTCTTAACTTTGAATGAGTATTAACATTGTGAACTCGTTTGAACGGATCTTTTGGGTTCTCGGTTTCGGTTTTCTTTATTTTGTCAAGGTTAATAAGGGATTGTTCCCGTTTAAAAGGGTCGAAAGCAAGACCGTGTTTGAGCAAGGGCGATTTTTGAATAGATAGGAGCCTTTTGAATTTCTCGTTTCCGAGAGTAAATTTGTTCAATATATATTTTAGCTCCTTTTGAGTTTTTGTTAACTCGATTTTCAAAACATTTTCTTTTTCAATACATGATGTATGGTCGATTTCAATAGTTTTGCCCTTGTTTTGAAGCGAGGAGTTTTCGAGTTCTAGAGATTTTATTTTTCTCTTTAAAGATATATTTAACTTGACCATCTCGTCATACTCCGTATTTAACGATTCAAACGCACTCAACAACTCATCATCTTGATGAACTTCTTGTGAATCACAAAAATCAAAAGAGTCATATTCATCATCATTGAGTTTAGAGCTTACCTCGATATTGCTTTCGGAGTCGAGGGCCATGAATGCAAGGTTTGCGTCTAGAGATCTTTCAATCTCCTCCTCGTCATCACTCCAAGATGCGATTAGAACCTCCTTCTTTTTGAATCTTTCCATTTGCGGTTTTGAAGAGGATCCTCGGCATTCTTTGGCATAATGACCGGCTTGACCACATTTCCGACAATTATTGTCGAACTTCTTGATAGGTGTGTAGCCACTCTTCTTTTGCTCCGGTTTGCCATCCCGACCAAGAAAACTTCGCCTCTTTTGAATTAGTTTTTTGTACCTTTTAAAGTTTTTGGCATAAAGAGCGAGTTCCTCGTCGTCTTCTTCTTCGGCAACATCTTCCTCAACGTCGCTGTCCACATTGAATGCGACTACTCTTTCCCGAGGCTTTGGTTTTGTGCCTCTAGACTTGAGAACGATCTCATAGTTGATGAGTGACCCGATGAGGGCACTAAATTCGAGCTTGTTGAGATCCTTGGATTCCATGATCGCGGTGACCGTGGCATCCCATTCTCGTGGCAACGATCGAAGAATTTTCTTAGCTTTGTCGCTGCTTGATATAGGCTTTCCGAAAGATGCAAGACCGTTTGTTATAGCCGAAAATCGATCCAACATATTTGTGATCGTTTCCTCGTCTTTCATGGAAAATAATTCGTAGTCATGGAGTAACATATTAATTTTGGTCTCCTTGACTTGGGTGGTTCCCTCGTGAGTGACTTCGAGAATTTCCCAAATTTCTTTTGCACTTTCATAGGACGATATCCTATTAAGTTCTTCGGGATTGAGAGCGCAATAGAGGAGTTGAGTAGCTCGAGAGTTGACATGCGTGTTTCTCCAATCCTCATCGTTGAATTCTTCGATCTTTTTCAACGATCCATCTTCTTTCTTAGCAAGTTTAGGACCGAGAGCAATAACTTTCCAGATTTCAATATCGTAGGCTTGAACGAAGATCGCCATCTTCTTTTTCCACGTCATGAAATTGGAACCGTCGAAGAAAGGAGGACGGTTGAGAGCATTTCCTTCAATTTGGCCAAGAAGTGCCATTTGCGGATCTTTTTCTCTTAGGTGGTTAAACCTTTAAAAAGAGACCCGCTCCGATACCAACTGAAGAGATAAATTCACCACTAGAAGGGGGGTTGAATAGTGGTGATGCGGAATACCGAAATTTCTTGCGAGTAAGAAGAAAAATAGTGCGGAAAATAAAGACTCAAGAATTTATAGAGGTTCGGCAACTTGCCTACGTCCTCTCTCCGACTTTCTTTTTCTATTGGCTTAAAAAAAACCACAACCTTAACTCGTCTTCTATCGATCCGAGTTCACAACCGTTACAATCCGCTTGTCTTCTATCGGTCCAAGCTCAACCTTTCCCTCAATATAAATGATTGTTTATCTAGTGTTCTATAGGAACTAGATAATCCTCACTATACGAATATGGGAGTATAATCCTAACAATGCCGGATCAAAGATCCTAATAACACCGGATTAGTGACTCTTGATTCGTTTCTTTTTCGCTCAAGTGTAAGTGATGCAACACTTACAACCAAATGAAAGAATACAAAGACTAATAGATATTACAATTGAAATCGCTCTTGTATCTTTCTTTTCTCACAACTTGTAATGCAATAAAGTATATAAATCTGAGCTCAAGAATGCTTTGATTGCTTGTATGCTTGAATGCTTGAATGCTTGAAGTTGTGTGTTTGATACCCAAGTCCTTCGGGTATTTATAGGTGTGAGACAGCCTTCAAATTCTGAAAAATATACTATTAGCGTTCGCTAATAGATCCTTGTAGCGTGCGTTAGCGGATTTTGACTTGAAATCTCTGAACGGTCACAAAGACTGTTGCAACGGTAAAATACTGTGACTAGCGTGCGCTAGTAATGACATGGTAGCGTGCGCTAACGTCTTGGTCAACTAGTCTTCGATCTTGACTTTGACAATATCCGATTTTCTCTCCAATGACTCTTTTTCCAACGGCTAAATTCATGATTAGCGTGCGCTATCAGATATGCATAGCGTGCGCTAGCATTAATTAAATCCAATATTTCCAGATTTTCCGGATCTGCATTGACTCTTGCTTCCAACGGTTGAATTTCAAAGCAGAATCTGCAGATTCCATTTAGCGTGCGCTAATACCTTTCCATTAGCGTGCGCTACTGAGTTATTCCATTAACGTGCGTTACCTTGTGTAGCGTACGTAAGAGCCTTGACGAAGTGAGTCCAGTAGCTACTGGACTACTAACCATAATATTGGTAGCGTGCGCTATATATGATGAGTAACGTGCGCTATGTCTTCACTTTAGCGTACGTAAGAATATATGAATAGCGTGCGCAACGTCCAATTTTGATTTCCTTCCAGACTTCACTGAACTCTGGAGACTTGCGATAGCGTGCGTTATATTTGATGTATAGCGTGCGCTAACTGTAGGTTCTTAGCGTGCGCTATCGTTGAATAGCTTGCGTGCGCTATCGATCAGGCGACTTGAGTAGGCTGCAGCTGACTTGACTGGACTGTATAAGCATGTCCCGATAGCGTGCGCTACGGTATGATACTTAGCGTGCGTTAGCCATATTTTGTTCCTTCAAATTATTATCGAGCCGAGATAGATCCAATTAAATGTTTTGTATGTAACCATCATCAAAATACATTTTGTGTCAACAATCTCCCCCTTTTTGATGATGTCAAAACATTTGATTAATACCTGCAAAAACATTTTTGAAAAATTCGAATCAAGGTAAACTTGTTCGATATATTAGTAAATTTTCGTTTTTGGAGTATTCTCCCCCTTTTTGACATAAACAAAAAGGAACTCCCCCTGAATTGTTGCATTATTTAATGAATATTAACTGAAAGTGCCTTTAGTCAAGATTAATTTAACAATACTTGTAAACACCAATAACGATACTTGGAAACAGCAAATACTTGTACATAACAAATGCCAAATGAAGAAATGCGAATTTCATTAATAATAAAATGCAGTGAATACAACGAGTTTTCCATGGCAAGCGACATATATATTATTCGAAAAAGAAGATTCTACATCAAGCATCAAAGATCATCAAATCTAAGGATCGGAGGAGGTCGAAGGGAAAGGAAACGAGGGGTGTGTGAAGCGAATGAACTCGGATAACAGTCCACGAACTTCCCGGACTTCTGAACGCACTTCCCGGACTTCCGAGCAGAGCCGAAAATCCTCTCGTATCTCAGCGTGTGAAGTCTCGATGCCCCGCATCCGAGCACAAAGATCACTCTCCTCTTCCTCCGTCGCCACATTTCTCATCGGTCGTTTGCCTTTCGATGTAGGTTTCCTTACGAATTCCCCAGTCTGCATTTCTCGAAGGGTGTGAGGTCCCCGACGAGTGATTATTTCTTCTGCAGTGGGCTTCCGTGACCCTTTCTCAACTTGGTCATCATCGCGTAGGTACGGAAAGAGAATCCAGCCTCTGTTGATCGTCCGGACGTAGTGCATAGCTTTGAGAGAAGCGTCCGAGATTTCATGTCCGAGGGAGACGGGGACTGCCTTGTCCTTCGACAAGTCAACTTGATGGAAACTGAAAATAGCCGACAAGATTGAGCCATAAGGCATTCCAGCCTTCCGAGAACGAGTGGCATAGTTTTTCGACCGAAACAAATCTCCCTTCACCTTCATCCAGCTGATGATGATGTCGGAGAAATTGACTTTGTCGTCGTTGAGAACTCGGTAAACCACTTGCTTGTCCACGCCTACAAGTTTATGCTGGGAATTGACCTTTGGCATAAGGCATTTTGTGAGGGCTACCAAAAGCAAACGGATATTGACCCCGAAGTCGTTGTTTTCAAAAAAATCATCCGTTATGTCGATAACGGCCTTCGAGCTCAAAAATTCTTTCACATCAATTTCGCCGACTTCACTGTCGTCGGCCAAGGATTTTCCAGTGCAAGTATAACCATCAGAAGGTAAACCGAAAATTTGATACAAAATGTCGGAAGAAACTTTCACCTTGGTTCCTCCGACAAGACTACCTAGCACAAGGGCTGAAGAACCTTCACTTTCGGCCACGTGAAGGTTGGCGTAGAACTCCCGGACGAGCTCAGGAAAAACAGGGTTTTTGCATTCAACAAAGCGAGAAATACCGAGCGAAGAAAAGAAATTGGAAATGTCAACGTTTACCCGTTCGAGGCTTAAGAGATTGAAGAAATAGCAATCAGTGATGTGTTCTTGAGGGAGTATGTCGAAGAACACCCTCGAAGCAGTGGCTGAGACGAATCGATCCGAATCAAATTGGGCACTGAGCGGACGTTTAAGGTTGTTGTATTGCTTTCCCATAGCGGTGCGATTCTTGCTCGACATTTTGATGGAAAAGCGAAGGGAATCGAAGATTTTGAGGGAGAAGCTTGCAGATTGGATCCGATGAGTGTCTAGGGTTTTTGTAAGAGGGAAGTCGATTGCGTGCGTTAGAGAAGGTGTTGTGTTTTAGGGTTGTACGGCATATATATAGTCAGGGATCTTTAAGTTAGCGTACGCTAGGATTTAAAGAATTAGCGTACGTTAGGCGAAAAAGCAGGGCTCACTGGATGCTCGCAGGTATTTGAAGAAACTTTAATTAGCGTCTGATAGGGTAGTGTTTAGCGTACGTTATCGAATGCAGATTTTAGCGCGCGTTAAGAATATTAAGCTAGCGCGCGCTAGCGATTGATCTGACTCACCGATTTTGATGTTTTGAGTAGAAGCTTATTTCAAAAGTTGTCTACATGTCCCATGCCAAGTTGTAAACGAATGGAATTAAAAGATTCTTCGGGAAGAGGTTTTGTAAAGATGTCAGCAAGTTGATCCTTCGTCCCGACAAAAATTAAACAGATATCTTTCTTTTGAACATGATCACGTAAACTTGTAATCATCATACTATCATTCAATTCATGAGGAACAACGGTTCCAATCATTTCATTTGAAGCTATCACTCATTGCGTCATTAGTTCACCTCGGTGAGTCATTCTTGACCCTTGTCGGTTCTATTCATTGTTCTTCATCATGGTCGCTTTTGTTCGTGTGACCTTCCGGGATTGTATTGCGTTTCGGATGGTATATGTGTGGAATTTTTAGTCGGGCACATTAAGGTCATTGTGTTTGTAGGGATCCAGACACATTGGACTGTGCACATGGTAACAGGCCTCCGTGAGACTAATTAGGCCAAGTTTTGTGGGTGTTTATGCAGGATGTCGGGCACTCGACAGGATTGTGCACTTGCACATCCCATTCATGGCGTACTAGGATGCCCATCATTCAACTTAATTTCATAACTCATTCATGTGATTATTATATTTTGTTCAACTCTTGAGGATTGTTGTTCTGTGTAACTGACCCCATTTGGGGATGTTGTTTTAGGTTATGGCAAGGCAAAAGCACGGGAAGAGAACATTGACGGGGAAGAGTCCCAGTGATACTAATAGGGGCCCCCAATATATTCATTTCATTCAGTGTTGTATATTTTATCTTCATATGAAATATACATGTATTCCGTGTTTCCTGGGTGTGTTGCACTTAAAACTCCTCATCGGAGTAATTGGTATTATAATGTGGTTCGGTACTACATTTATATTATTTGATTCACTAATTTTCATTTGCCTGGTGGGTCCCAGTTGGGGGTCTACGGTACTGTAATATCCGCTTAGTCTGGGGTGTTACACGAGGAGCGGACACTGGTTTCCCGCATCCGCGCGCTGCCGCTCCCAAACCACAACCCCAGTCCCAATCTGCAAAAGTCCCTCTTCTTGAAGAAACTCAAATCCGAGATGTCCCATCGTCTTCTCCTCGAGAGCACGCTCCATTTGCTGGAGCAATTGGAGGAGATTGAATTGAATCGAGGGAACAAGCTCTCCGACGCCATGAAGCGGGTGTATTACGCGGTGGCGGTGGATTGCATGCCGAGGCCCCTGAAATACATCGACGACGGCGATGATGTCACAAACTTTGACTTTTTTGCGAGGGTGAAGAGATTGTGGCGTGGGAGGATTCAACAGATGGAGAAGGATGCGGAGAAAGGGGGTTTTATATGGAGCTACTGTGGGTGTGGAAAGACGACATTGAGGCGGCAGCGTGGGAAGATAATTTCTGCAAGAATCTTTTGAACAAGTTTGATGGACTTGAAGCCGAGCTGGCGGTTGAGGCTTATCTGAGGGAGGAGAGAGAGGAAAAGGCCCCCTCATCTCTCGAATTGGCAGCCAAAATAGTGAAGACTGAGGAGGGTTTGCAGAAAATTATGGGAGTTGATGCGATTGATGATCGAGTAGCTGAAGCAGAAGCACCTTCGTGTAAGGTTATATTATAAGTAATTTCGATTATGGAAAAAGATACCATGAATTTAATTAAATTATAGAAAAGGATGCCATGAATTTAATTAAGGACTTAATTAGATGTTAATTTAATTAGATTGATTGTGAAATTCGTAAGAATTTAATTAAATTATGGAAAAGGATATCATGAATTTAATTAAAGACGTATAATTCTAAGTAATACAAGAATATTAATGCTAATGACAATGAAAATAAAAATAAAAAAAATAATAATAATAATTATTATTATTATTACTATTATTATTATTATGTTAACTCCTTTGCAATCAAGTATGTTATCTAAAAGAAAAGTTGAGCAAGGTTATTGTTGGTGCCCTTTTGCTGATAAAATTCTATATCAAATATTTAAGCTAATTTTTGAAAACCGGGCATAGTGAAATAGAATATTCTATTTACTTTAATCTAAGACAACTACAAAGACACCTGTTGAGATAGATTTTCTTGTAGGCTATCAAACATAACAAATAGCATTGCAATTCCGAGACGAGTCTATGCGCCTCCCGAGACCTTGTCCTAGTAACGTGGGCTTTCTTATAAACGAATTCCCGACACATCAAGTGTGGGTTTTCTTTACAAATGTGCAATTATTTAATGCTTTCTTTACAATACTTTGTTTGTAATGAAATGAGATGAAATGCTTATTATTTGTATGTATCCTATATGTGTTGGTACTATGGCCAACTTGAATGATAAATTGAATTCACATCCTATGCTAGACGAAGGTTTGCTAGTAAGGATTAACGTGTACACCAGGTTGACTGTGTGTCGCTTGCGACCGATCTTCGCGGCCGTGAAAGGAGGCCTCCTTCTCGGTGCCAGAATGAATGACAAATATGGTACATATATGACAGAAAATGGTCTGGCCAGACAACTTTAAGGAAATGACAGAAAATATTTAGTAAGCACGAGCCTTTCAAGAAAAAAAACATGTGTGTTAGTGTTATGAGCAGTACAATAAAATATTAGATGTTTGGCATGTGTTCACTGAGTACTTTTGTACTCAGCCCTGCATATTCATTTTTGATGTGCAGGTTGAGCTGGTGATGGAATGAACTGGTGTTGAGTAGAGATGTTAAACGGGCTCGGGCCCGTAGGGCTGGCCCGTTTAACCCGCCAAAAAACCGGGTTAGGGCCGATATTTCCTAGCCCGTTTAAATCCGGGCTTTTTTGGCCCGGACCGTTTAGCCCGAAGCCCGTTAGGGCTAGCCCGAAGCCCGATATATTGTTAATTTCAACTTACAGTAATACTATATTTATATAACATATATTAATATTATATATGTAATATATATTAATATTATATATAATATATATTATTACTGTATTTGTTAATATAGTGTGTGTGTGTGTGTGTGTATATATATATGTATGTACATAAAAGTGTATTTTTTGTTATATTTATTATAGTATAGTTATTACTATATATATAAAATATATTGTTACTTTTTTTTTATGAGTTATAAAAAATAAAAAATAGATTTTTTAAATATTTAGCCCGTTTAGCCTGAAACCCATTAGGGTTAGGGTTAGGGCCGATATTTCCTAGCCCGTTTAAATCCGGGCTTTTTTGACCCGGACCGTTTAGCCCGAAGCCCGCTAGGGCTAGCCCGGAACCGCTAGGGCTAGCCCGTTTAACATCTCTAGTGTTGAGCAAAGATGTCATGTAGCTAATTAGGAATGTTACCTTGAGTGCACATCTTCATATGTGTAGCTCACACGGTTTTCCGCTGCAAAACACCATCTTATTTATATTATGATAGTTCTATTGATGTTGAGTCAAATCCTCTAAATTGGATCTTTCTAATGTAGTCCGACCATGATCCTCGAGATCTTTTACACATGAATGCAAGTTTTCTTCCCTTACTGAATGAAATGGCACACCATGAACTTTATATTTTACTTCTTATTTATTTTCCAAGTGACATGTGTATGATTCTTTGTGTCTGTGTGACTTATATGAATTATTCATGGTTCTAATCCTTTGTGGATGTAGGTAGTACAAATTTGTGTGATTATTTTTCCTTGAACTTTGTGTTCTTTGACGTTTTTTGTGCTGGCTGCAGTGTTGTGGCTCGGTCGACCAACCTTTTGTTTTTTTGCAGCTTTCATGTGCTGGTGGTTTTTTGTAAACCTCCGCTCCTTTTCAGGTGGAGCAACATGCTTAGTGCGTCGCGCTTGAGGTGCAGTGGTGTCCCCTAAAATCTATGTGTTGCTTATATTGTTTATTTCCCTTAGTGCGTTTGTGCTTTTGAAAATATTTTAGTATTTGTGTGCTTTGTGCAATTTTAGCTTTCTTTTTGTGTTTGGCTAAAATATTATTTCTGTGTTAATTGTGTGTTTGAGTACGGATGGTGACATACGGCGATGATGACCCCTTACATAATATTTAAAATGACCCGAGAATTCACTTTGGACCAAGGTGGAGATGTTGTATATTGGCCCAAAGGAGATTTAATGTGATGGGCCAACATGACATTATTTGGAGCCCAACCCTACCTTATAAAACAAAACCCTAGCCTCTTCCCCCGTGTGAAGCGATCTCTCTCTATCTCGCCCGTTCTCTTCTCTGCAAGTCGATATCCTCTCCTCTTTTTCTCTCAACCGGTCGGTAACCTTCGTTCCGACCTTTACTCGATGAAGTTTCAGTTCTGCCCTATATATATACCATACTTATTTAGAGTGAAGGGATGGGAGAAAAACGAGAGAGAGAGAGAGAGAGCAGATCTGATTTGAGCTTCTTCGTGATATTAAGTGCTAGTGTTTGGGCTTTGCTGATGCTGTTCTTGCTCATTCTTTGTTGGCTTTGTGCGAACGGATTCATGGCTGTTATAGCTTGGTGCTACCGGATTTCAGGTAGTTGTGATCGAGCTACGGGATCGAGGCAGCCGGATTCGGGATCATAGGGCCGTTGGTTTGCGGGTTCTTTGTGGTTCTCGGTGTTCCATACGAGGGTTCGATTTTGAAGGGACTGAGCCGCATCACATTTCAGCCTTATGCTGTATTTCAGATCTTAGTGATCTGCCTGGTTTGGTTATTTTAATCATAGTCTATATTTCAGATTCTGTTTATTTTTTGTTTTGTTGTGTTTCTTTGCTGCGTGTTTTCTTTTCTCCCTTCTTTGTGTGACAAATTTCTGCTGCGGGTTGAATCTGAGGGAGAAGGCCGCTGCTTATAATTTAAATTAATCTGGGTGATTAATCCATTTACTTGTTAATTAGTTAGTCCATTATATTAGTTGTAATTTGTTTGCAAGTTTAGTGATTAGTTCTGGCTTTCGCTGTCACTTGTAATTCAGACGGATACCCAACAAAGATGTCACAGAATTTCGCTCTGACATTGGATACAAGATAAGGAATGATCAATAAGATAGGTAACGAGAAAAAAAATGCCATAAGCAAAAAAAAAAGGAATCAATTAGGATGAGTTTTGGCTTTGAATGAACAATGTCTAACAAGACGTATAGTATCTACCAGAGGAATGAGAATTTACCCTATTAAAATAACAATAATATATGATTAGTAAGCCCCTACTAATGTTGTTAAAATAAGAATCCCCTAAAATTTATAGCATACTACAAGACTTTAATATAAGGTTCCCTAAGAAGAAATGATGCGAAACAAAAACAGTATATGTGACATATGAATGAAAGACAAATTTGGGAAAATTAGAATATAATAACCCTTGCATCACCATAATTTAAGTGCTACTAGTTGAAATATTCCACACACAGCTCAATATTAACAGTCATTGTTCATATTTATGGAATCATAGAGACAAGTGAGGAATCTACACAAAGTATAAGAAACAGAAGTGCTTTTCGAGCAAGAGAAACCTGAGCACAAAAGGAAGAGAATGGTAAGAACCAATAGGTGATTAAAATTTCATGATCAGCTATCACCTAATATAATAGTCGAACTCTTGAGTCAGAAGAGCCGGTCCAGATTAGGACTTTCCTTACTTGATGGAAGAAACTTGTAAGAATGTTCAAGAGAATAAGATTGTAAATTATACGCCTGTTTGCAAGGATTAAACAAAAGCATATAATGTTAGTAGTTTGATCGAACCTAAGGAAATAAAGAAAAGAATTATGACACATAATGACGTGAGGAGCATTAAGAGGATACGTCTCGCTACTAAATAACATTAAAAAAAATAGTAAAAGAGTTACATGTAGCACCTAAATGTTGGTGAATGATCAGATATGCCTTAGAATACAAACCTTAAGAGGAGAGATCATGATCAGGATTCACGTTGCTCATTTGTTTTTTCGCACACCCATGAGGCACAAAGATACACCTATAATTAAGAAGAAGGATATAAGTAAATAAGAAAAACAGCAAATAAGAAAAACAGAAAATATATAATTTCTTCATAATGATGTTTAGCCTGTCTGCAAGTTAAGGCCATGGATAAAAATATACAGGAACAACGCACCCGTTGTAGGTTGCATAGAGGGAATCAGCAATGTTTAATATGTTACCTATGATGACAATGTTGAAATTCCCTTATGGTGAGAATGTGAATTTCCACTTCACATGGGTGAGGTTGGAAAATAAAGATGTTATGATTAGAGACAATCCAAGAAACGACCAAGATGAATGAACAAATTAAGATGGGAGTTAAGAAATTATAAGAGAGGTAAACAAAAAACATCTATATAAGTAAATGCCAATTAGAATTCAATTTAAGTTATGGGCCAAGTTTCCCACAAGGTGACTTTTCCCATATATCTTTACATTCGTCACAAAACGAAAAAAGTCTGCTGACTTCGATATTTACGAACTTATGAGATCCTAAAACTCTACGACTTAGTTTCTTAAAAGTTGGCTTTGCTACCATGACTCGAAAATATCCTTTCAAGTGTCATAAGGAAAGAAATATAATTATGTGGTATAAAAGAGATGTGAACCATTAGAACGAATTGTTCGTAATACAGTTAAGAGTTTCAAATAAATCATCAGATATTTTAAGGATCGGGTATGGAGAAACTAAGGAATGTAATGATATTTTTAGTAGAGGTCTCAGATATTTTTGAAAGCATAAGAAAGCCCAATTATTTTTGTCTGAGATATTTTTGAAAGCTTCTCCATGCATGGATGTAATTCATCCACGACACCCTTCTGTTGGGAAAAATTACACTTCTTTAGAAAATAGTGTCAAAATAAATGACACTTGCACAGCGGAATTAGGATAAATATTTTCCAACTAGCTGGATTTAAAAAAATAGGATATCTGAAAATTAAATAAGACACAAGAATTTTACGTGAAAAACCCAAATTAGGAAAAACCATGAGAGGACCTTAGTCCGAAAAACTTCTACTATGACTATAGTAGGCTTACAGAATTCTCCCTAAATAAATTAGGGGATACACAATCTCTCAAGAGGATATCTCTCGATATACAAATATCTCAAGTGTTTAACTCAAAATGACTAAGAAAAATAAGAACACACTCTTTTGAGGAGATAGAAAAATTGTAATATCCATACTTTCTGTTTTTAGTAGTTTCTATTTTTGGGCGCATGTTTATTTTAACGACTCACTTGTAACCATTTCGACGTTTTGAATCTATTTGGTTCTTGGTATTTTTCTATTTGGACGAGTTTCGGAGATGTTTTTACGTAACATGCTTTACGTTATGATCTTGTCGCATGTACGTTCGATTCTCGTAAGACTCATTCGATTTCGTTATTTCTTTGTTCCATGAGTCCGTATGGTAGAGTTATTCTTGTTGTGATTTTCGGTTTAATAATCCGACGTCGTATCGTGATTTTCAGACGTTTGGGCCGTTTTGTAATTTCCTAAAGTTTGAGGAAAGTTACTTCCGTCGCAGAATTCCGAACCTGCGGGTAGTCGGAATTGTGTTTCCTTTTAGCGCTTAGCTTCGTCGTCGCGAATACTTCGTAAATATGTCCTTGAATCCCACCTTTTGTTGCGTTTCGAGTTCGTGCCTTTCCGAGCAGCAAACTGCACTCAGCAGTACTGGACTGCTGCATAAATAGCGTACACTATTTATGACTGCTTACGTACTCTATCTGTATCACCCCCAAAATTTACCGGGGTATTACAGTGCCGTGAATCCCGTATGAGACCCACAAGGCTATTTTAGGAAATTGATATTTTAAATAAGACATTATAAAATGGGTGAGTTCACGGTTACATAATATGAAACGGGATGTCTTGAAAGAAAACATAATTCGAACACGATTATTACATAAATAGATCTTTCGGAAATTTAATTAAAACATGTAGTAGCATAACTTTATTCCAACACTTGTTCAAGCCTGACCGGAACCCTCGAGAATGTCCTGCACATATTCAACAAATTTACCTCACACGACGAATCGTGCCAAACAAACCGGGATCAGATAATGATAATCAATAACAGCATTTCACAACAAAATTCACGATTCGCTAACACCGTACCACATAATATATAGATGATAATTCACGATATAGCCGATGTTTTCTTTCTCTTTTAGCACATAAATCTCAAGGTCACAACCAAGGGTCACGGAAATATCTGTAATACCCGGTTGTAATTCATTCATTATCATTCAGTAATTATCAGTAAGTAATTTTCACTCATTAATAATCACTCATCATTCATGATTCATTCATTTGTGTTCATCGTTGGCATTTTGTAACCGTGCATCAGTTGCCGATCGTCATTCATCTCCGTTTGTGGATCGAGACGAGAGTATCATCATTATCATCGTGAATGGTAGTCTTATGATGGAAGTATCATCTATCGCGTGTTATTGGACTTAATTACATTCATACGAGTATTGTATGTCGGATCATTCACCGTTTGTAGCGAGTAAACGGAGTTGTCACATTTTCGTCATTTCCAGCAATGAGTTACGGCCGTAACAAATCATACATTACGGCCGTAACATGCATTCGTTGGCTTAAGGTTGTTTTGGCCGAAGACGAGATACAGCCATAAGATAGGCAGGCTACGGCCTAAGACGTGTTCGTGGTTTGCAGGAAATGTCGGATGAGGAGGGGTTACGGTCGTAAGGGTTGCGGCATATGGCCGTAAGTTGAGGTAGGTACGGCCGTAAGGCTTGGCCGGTTACGGCCGTACGTGTCGAGCAGGGTGCCCAGGCAGTTTCGACGAAGGCTTCATACGCCCGTAAGTTTGGCTGGTTACGGCCGTATCGGTCGAGTTACGCCCGTAAGACAGGTGCGGGTACGGCCGTATGGCTGTCGGCAGATTCTGGACGAAGCCGAGTTACGGCCATACGAGATGGCTGGTTACGGCCGTAAGGCCGTTGACCTGGGATGTTACGGCTGTAAGTAGGCCGAGTTCCGGCTGTAACGTTCGGCAGTTTATAAGGACCTGGACGGGTTTCTGAGGTCATTTTCTCTCATTTTCTTCACCTTGTCCGAGAGAGAGAGCTTGAGGAAGAGATTTTTCTTCATCTATCACTTGAGTACTCGGTTTTCATCATCTTCATTCGGTTGTGAAGCTTGGATAGTCGATCTAACGCGTGTTCATCGGATCAAAGTATTTGGATCTTCAAAGGTAATATTCTTCAACATCTTGGATTTCGATCATGTGTTGAGATATGATGTTTTGGACGTTATAATCATGTTGTATGAAGAGATATACGTATGATATTGAGTGTGTTTGAATATTCATTGGATTATTGAAGGGTTATTCAAGAACACTTGGAATATTGAGTTGGATTTGGGGGGTTTTCGATTAGTTGTTGTTGTAATCACGGATTTGGATATTCATATTGGATTTTTGATTGTATTGAAGATATTTTGTCAGTTTGAAACACTCCTTGGGGATTTGATAGTGGTATAATTGAGGATTGATTGTAAACAATCGAAGATTGGTTACAACATGTTTGATATAATGCCCCAATGAACTTGGTTTAGTCGTATCGACGTTTTGAGTTAGTTATCATCGTGTTTGATTCGTATGTTGAACGGATTGTTGGTAATTGTGTTATTCAAGCCTGTTCGAGCGACCGACATCTCATTTAGGATGTTTGTTCGTGGAAGGACATTTGTCATCGGTGTTGTGTAAGTTAATTCTTACTCGGTTAAAAGGAAATTCATTCCTTTTGTTGTTGTTCATTCATAATCATAACTCATTCATAATTGTATTAACCGTATTGAGACTTGTAATTGTCGAATAATCACTTCATTCACGAGCAGCGGTTCCAATCATTTCATTGAGCTATCATTCACTTCACTATTATTTTCATCTCGGTGAGTCATTCTTGACTTTGTCGGATTATTATTCATTGATATTCATTATGGTCATTCTCGTTCATATGACCTTATGGGTTCATATTGCGTGGTCGGGTGCGGATGTGTGGAATTTTTAGTCGCGCACATGATAGTCATGTATTGGGTTCACCGATACATTGGACTGTGTACACGGTAACGTTTACCTCCGTGAGACTAATTAGGTACAAGGACTGGTGTGTCTGGGCACTCATCTTGCACACTTGCACAGAACATTACGGGCGTACTATGATGCTCCTCTTCAGCTTCAATTCATAACTAAAGGATATTTCATAACTAAAGATATATCATGATTGTGTATATTCAACCCTTGAGGATTGTTGTTATGTGTAACTGACCCCGTTGGGGGATATTGTTTTCAGGTCACGACAAGGCAAAAGCACGGGAATAGAATGTTGACGGCGAGGAGTCCCAGTGATACTAGTAGGGGGCCCCAATCCTTTCAAGTCATTCATGTTGTCGTCATTTATTTTCCACTACAGTTTTCAATTTGGATACTCCGTTTCATTCAGTGTTGTGTATTTTATCTTCATATAAAATGTACATGTATTCGGTATTATCTTGGGTGTGTTGAAATGAAACTTCTCGTTGGAGTAATTGATGATATAATGTGGTTCGGTACTACAATTATATTATTTAATTCATTAATTTTCATTCACCTGGTGGGTCCCAGTCGGGGGTCCACGACACTGTAATAACCGCCTACTTTGGGGTGTTACAGAGTTGGTATCGGAGCGTGTTTTTTGAATACTACCTTCTGAGTCATGTCTCATTTGGAATCATCGTCATCAAACTAGTATCATTGGACTTTCGTGTCACGTGTGACCTGTGCAAATGTTGAGCCCATCAGACCGAAAGAACTGTAAGACTTCTAACGCCATGGTATAATTTCTGGCAATAATCATTCATTCATAATTCATCAGTTAGCAATCCTCAAACATCATTTTCATTTTAATCATGTTGATCATGTTAACTCATTAATCACTTAATTCATTTCATTACTCAGTTGTTGGTCTTGAGGATCATATCATTAATCTTGTTAACTTGTTCAAGATAATCATTTCAAGAATATCATCAGATAATCATGTCACCTCAGTTAATCATTCATGTAATCAATGTGTTAGAGCACGTACGCTCATTTTCATCATTTCATGACGTAAATCATAATGTGGTATACGAGATCTATGATTATCATGCGACCTCCCTACTTCAGTATGGAGAGAGCTGTCAGGGGACGCACGGGGAGAGGCCGCGGTGCGGGCCGAAACCCGAGAGATAATCACTCACTGTCGGGAAATCTTACCCAGGACTCAGCTCGATCGGAAGATGTTCGGGTTGATCCACTCACTTTTATGCAGGTCATGATGACCCATATGCAATTGCTTAATCATCATTGCGCCATTATGTCCGAATTAATCGAGAGAACTCTCACGTATGAGCCTGCTGCTAAGGAAATTGCTGAGCAACAACCTTCATCTGTCAGCAAGAAATCAACGAAGTGTAATCAGTACGAAGGCGGTCAGTTACCCTTCAAGAAGCCTCGTGCGAGTCCTAACTTTTCTGAGCGATCTCCTACGGCGCCTAATCCTGCGGGATCTCAGTCCCGAGTGGTCAGATCGGCCATCACATGTTTCAACTGTGGAGCGCTGGGTCATTACAGCACTAAGTGTCTGAAACCGTCTATCACGTGCCATAATTGTGGGATTGTTGGCATTAAGGCACGTTTTTGCCGAAGGGGCTCCAAGCCGACTCCGGTGGCATCTCAGGCCCCGAAGCAATCAGTGATTCAGAATCAGACTGCTCTATCAGCGTCGTTTAAGACGACGGAAGCGAATAAAGGCGGAGCTCATATTTATCAGACGGGAGCGTCCAATTCGGAGGCCGGCAAGTCCCGGATTCACGCGATGAAGATGACCGACGATCCGGAGGCCCGAATGTTCTCATGTATACTCGTAATTCTATCTCAACCTATGTGTACCCTTTTTGATACTCGTGCATCACATTCATTCATTTCCAAATCATGTTTGAATAGACTTCACCCGGATAGTTCTATTAATTGTGGACCTTATATCATTGGTCTACCTGTCAGTAGAAGAATTTTCGGAAATCATGAGGTTAAGGACTGACCAAATTAAGCTTAATGACCGCGATTGGTTGGTGGACCTAATCGTGGTGGATTTACCTTAGGACGATGTAATACTGGGTATTAGTTGGATGGACCGTCATGATACCATCCTCAGTGTTCGTAAGCGTATGGTCACAATCATTTCAGTCGTTGGAGCCGAGTGTGTATTTCAGGGAGGTAATCCCTGTTGTTCCAGAAGAATCATTAATATGATGAAAGCAGTGAAATTACTCAATCGGAGATGTTCAATCATTCATTGTATCATTGTCATTGATTGGCCATTCTAAGGCAATCGAGGTGCTCAATCATTCATTGTATCATTGTCATTGCTTGGCCGTTCTAAGGCAATCGAGGTGCTCAATCATTCATTGTATCATTGTCATCGATTGGCCGTTCTAAGGCAATCGAGGTGTTCAACCATTCACTGTATCATTGTCATCGATTGACCGTTCTAAGGCAATCGAGGTGTTCAACCATTCGTGGTATCATTGTTATCGATTGACGATGTACTCCCAGGCAAGCTACCTGGTCTACCTCCACCGAGGGATGTGGAATTCACGATAGAGTTGGAGCCTGGTATGTCCCCATTATCGAAGGCACCATATCGGATGGCCCCGACTGAAATGCAGGAGTTGAAGAATCAACTTGAGGAATTGTTCGAGAAAGGTTATATCCGACCGAGTGCGTCCCCGTGGGGAGAACTAGTGTTTTGTCAAGAAGAGGGATGGTTCGTTTCGTGTGTGTTTTAATTATCGGGAGTTGAATAGGGTGGCGATCAAGAATAAGTATCCTCTACCCCGTATTGATGATCTCTTAGATCAACTTCAGGGAGCTTCAGTATTTTTTCCAAGCTCGACTTAAGATCTGGATATCATCAGTTGCGAATTCGAGAGTCGGATATCGCGAGGACGGCGTTTCAAACACGCTATGGTCATTATGAGTTCGTGGAGTTAATTAATGCACTAATGCACCTGCGGTATTCATGGAGTTAATGAATCAGGTTTTTATCGACTTTTTGGATCATTTTGTGGTTTTCTTCATTGATGACACTTTAATTTATTCTCGTGACCGAGAGGAGCACGAGTTTCACCTTCATTAGGTGCTCGATGTGTTGAGACGAGAGCAACTTTATGGAAAGTTTTCCAAATGTGAGTTCTAGATGTCCGAAGTGACGTTTCTCGGGCATATAATTTCATCAGACGGTGTGCGTGTTGATCCTCAGAATACGGAGGCTATCCGAGATTGGTTACCTCCGAAGAACGTTAAGAAAATCCGAAGCTTTCTCGGAGTAGCAGGTTATTATCGGCGATTTGTGGAAGGATTTTCTAAAATCGCTCAATCAATGACGAACCTTTTGCGAAAGGATAAGAAATACACGTGGTTCGACGCGTGTCAGCGGAGTTTTGAGGAACTCAAGAGCCGGTTAATTTCAGCACCTGTCCTTTCCTTGCCACAAGGGACGAAAGGATTCGTGGTTTATGGTGACGCGTCCGGACACGGTCTTAGATGTGCATTAATGCAGAATAGGAAGGTTATTGCCTATGCTTCATGGCAATTGAGACCTTACGAGGTTAATTATCCGACCCACGACCTGGAGCTAGCAGCCGTGGTTTTCGTGTTGAAGATTTGGCGTCATTACCCATATGGCGTCACCTGTCACATATTCACCGATCATAAGAGTTTGAAGTATATATTTACTCAGAAGGAGTTAAATATGCGACAGAGGCGGTGGTTGGAACTAATCAAAGATTATGATATTGAGATCCTGTACCACCCGGGCAAGGCGAACGTTGTCGCCGATGCCTTGAGTCGTAAGTCCGTTCAGGAGCAAATGCTTGCTCGTTTAACAGTTCAGAAAGAGCTTCAACAGGAAATTCTTAGACCCGAGATCGAGGTCTGGATTCAGCGAGTGCAAGGGCAACTTTGCATGTTAGGGATTTCATCGCCACTTGAGGAGACAATCAGAGTGAATCAGGGTTCAGACCCATCATTGTTACGCATTCGAGAGAATGTGGTTCAGGGGAAAGCCCCTGGATTTGTGGTCCACGAGGATGGACTTTTGCGATTTAAGAATGGGTTATGTGTACCGGCGAATGACGAGTTGAAAAACTCGATTTTGAGAGAAGCTCATGCTACCCCTTACTCCATTCATCCGGGGTCCAGCAAGATGTACAAGGACTTGAAACAAAATTACTGGTGGAGTAATATGAAGTGAGAAGTTGCAGAATTTGTTTCGAGATGTTTAACCTGTCAGCAATTCAAGATAGAACATCACAGACCGGCAGGTATGCTGAAACCGCTCCCTATCCCAGAGTGAAAGTGGGAAGATATTTCTATGGACTTCATCACGAGTTTGCCGACGAGTCGTCTTGGCATGAATATAATCTGAGTCGTTGTGGGCTGCTTAACTAAATCAGCTCATTTCCTTGAGATTAAGGATACGTAGGGTCCCGAGAGGCTTGCCCAGTTGTTCATCAAAGAGATAGTGAGACTGCATGGTACTCCTAAAAGTATCGTTTCCGATCGTGACGGACGGTTCGTGTCTCATTTTTGGAAATCAATTCATCGTGCTATGGGAACTCAGCTTAATCTCAGCACAGCTTTTCATCCTCAGTCCGACGGACAATCAGAGAGGACTATTCAGACTTTGGAGGACATGTTGAGGGCATGTGTTCTCGATTGGAAAGATAATTGGGAAGCCCAACTACCGTTGATTGAGTTCACGTACAATAATAGTTGGCATGCTTCGATTAAGATGGCACTTTACGAGGCCTTGTACGGTCGTCGTTGTCGATCTCCTTTGTGTGGGATGACTTATCAGAATCAATCGACACCGAGCCGATATGCTTATAGCCACCCGTGAGAAGGTAGCTTTGATCAGGAGTCGTTTGTTGACCGCTCAGAGTCGACAGAAATCATATGTAGATAATCGTCATCGACCACTAGAGTTCGAGACAGGTGACCACGTGTTGGTCAAGGTATCCCCGAGTCGAGGTATTTTCCGATTCGGAAAACTGGGGAAGTTGAGTCCGAGATTCATCGGACCGTTTGATATTTTGGATCGAGTAGGCAGTCTGGCTTATTGATTGGCCTTACCTCCGGCATTGAGCCGAATTCATAATGTGTTTCACGTCTCTCAGTTGTGGAAGTATGTTGCCGACCCGAGTCACGTACTTCAGTTCGGCGGAATCGAGATCACGGATGATCATTTGTATGAGGAGCGTCCTATACGAGTTTTAGAGCGAATCAAACAGTTGAGGAACAAGACGATTCCTTTGGTCAAGATTCAGTGGTTTAGACACGGAATCGAAGGGGATACTTGGGAAATCGAGCATAGTATGCGGGAGAGTTATCCCGAGTTGTTTGACCCTTAGTTTCGAGGATGAAACTCTTTTTAAGGGGGGAGTATGTAATACCCGATTGTAATTCATTCATTATCATTCAGTGATTATCAGTCAGTAATTTTCACTCATTAATAATCACTCATCATTCATTATTCATTCATTTGTGTTCATCGTTGGCATTTTGTAACCGTGCATCAGTTGCCAATCGTCATTCATCTCCGTTTGTGGATCGAGACGAGAGTATCATCATTATCATCGTGAATGGTAGTCTTATGATGGAAGTATCATCTATCGCGTGTTATTGGACTTAATTACATTCATACGAGTATTGTATGTCGGATCATTCACCGTTTGTAGCGAGTAAACGGAGTTGTCGCATTTTCGTCATTTCCAGCAACAAGTTACGACCGTAACAAATCATACATTACGGCCGTAACATGCATTCGTTGGCTTAAGGTTGTTTCGGCCGAAGACGAGATACGGCCTTAAGGTTGGCAGGCTACGGCCGTAAGACGTGCTCGTGGTTTGCAGGAAATGTCGGACGAGGAGAGGTTACGGCCGTAAGGGTTGCGGCATACGGCCGTAAGTTGAGGTAGGTACGGCCGTAAGGCTTGGCGGGTTACGGCCGTACGTATCGAGCAGGGTCCCCAGGCATTTTCGACGAAGGCTTCATACGCCCGTAAGTTTGGCCGGTTACGGCCGTATCGGTCGAGTTACGCCCGTAAGACAGGTGCGGGTACGGCCGTATGGCTGTCGGTAGATTCTGGACGAAGCTGAGTTACGGCCGTACGAGATGGCTGGTTACGGCCGTAAGGCCATTGACCTGGGATGTTACGGCCGTAAGTAGGCCGAGTTATGGCCGTAACGTTCGGCAGCTTATAAGGACCTGGACTGGTTTTTTAGGTCATTTTCTCTCATTTTCTTCATCTTGTCCGAGAGAGAGAGAGAGAGAGAGCTTGAGGAAGAGATTTTTCTTCATCTATCACTTGAGTACTCGGTTTTCATCATCTTCATTCGGTTGTGAAGCTTGGATAGTTGATCTAACGCGTGTTCATCGGATCAAAGTATTTGGATCTTCAAAGGTAATATTCTTCAACATCTTGGATTTCGATCTTGTGTTGAGATATGATGTTTTGGACGTTATAATCATGTTGTATGAAGAGATATACATATGATATTGAGTGTGTTTGAATATTCATTGGATTATTGAATGGTTATTCAAGAACACTTGGAATATTGAGTTGGATTTGGGGGTTTTCGATTAGTTGTTGTTGTGATCACGGATTTGGATATTCATATTGGATTTTTGATTGTATTGAAGATGTTTTGTCGGTTTGAAACACTCCTTGGGGATTTGATAGTGGTATAATTGAGGATTGATTGTAAACAATCGAAGATTTGTTACAACGTGTTTGATATAATGCCCCAATGAACTTGGTTTAGTCGTATCGACGTTTTGAGTTAGTTATCATCGTGTTTGATTCGTATGTTGAATGAATTGTTGGTAATTGTGTTATTCAAGGCTGTTCGAGCGACCGACATCTCATTTAGGACGTTTGTTCATGGAAGGACATTTGTCACCGGTGTTGTGTAAGTTAATTCTTACTCGGTTAAAAGGATATTCATTCCTTTTGTTGTTGTTCATTCATAATCATAACTCATTCATAATTGTATTAACCGTATTGAGACTTGTAATTGTCGAATAATCACTTCATTCACGAGGAACGACGGTTCCAATCATTTCATTGAGCTATCATTCACTTCACTATTATTTTCATCTCGGTGAGTCATTCTTGACTTTGTCGGATTATTATTCATTGATATTTATTATGGTCATTCTCGTTCATATGACCTTATGGGTTCATATTGCGTGGCCGGGTGCGGATGTGTGGAATTTTTAGTCGAGCACACGATAGTCATGTATTGGGTTCACCGATATATTGGACTGTGCACACGGTAACGTTTACCTCCGTGAGACTAGTTAGGTACAAGGACTGGTGTGTCCGGGCACTCGTCTTGTACACTTGCACAGAATATTACGGGCGTACTATGATGCTCCTCTTCAGCTTCAATTCATAACTAAAGGATATTTCATAACTAAAGATATATCATGATTGTGTATATTCAACCCTTGAAGATTGTTGTTCTGTGTAACTGACCCCGTTGGGGGATATTGTTTTCAGGTCACGGCAAGGCAAAACCACGGGAATAGAACGTTGACGGCGAGGAGTCCCAGTAATACTAGTAGGGGGCCCCAATCCTTTCAAGTCATTCATGTTGTCGTCATTTATTTTCCGCTGCAGTTTTCCATTTGGATACTCCGTTTCATTCAGTGTTGTGTATTTTATCTCTATATAAAATATACATGTATTCGGTATTATCTTGGGTGTGTTGAAATGAAACTCCTCGTCGGAGTAATTGATGATATAATGTGGTTCGTTACGACAATTATATTATTTAATTCATTAATTTTCATTCGCCTGGTGGGTCCCAGTCGGGGGTCCACGACATTGTAATAACCGCCTAGTTTGGGGTGTTACAATATCTACACGGAATACTCCGGAATATGGGTGCCATTTTAAGTCTTATCCATCAACATATTTCCACACGGGTACCATTCAGGTTTTACCCCCAACACATCGGCCCATTCATAACACAGTTTCTAGAGAAAGACAATCATTCGGCATTCATCACGCAACGACACATTCATGTTTTCTGAATATTGTAAATAAAATTAGCATAATCCGAGCAAGGTTTCACTTGCCTTAATTCCGACTGTAAGTGCCTCACGACAATTTGAACTTCCATGACCGATCGAGTTCAACCTAATCACATATTCCTTGATTAACATTTCGTAAGGATAACAACAAATAAAACTATTTTCCCGTCCTATTTCCTAACCGAATTCTTAATTTAGTTTGATTTTGCAAAGCTAATATCATGATTCTAATATCAATAGCAACATGCATTATTACGTTGTCTTAATCCTTAAATTATCGATCGTTATAGCAATTTACTTAACAAGATTATCCTCAACATTGCTTCGGTTGTCAACAATCGACTATAGTAAAATCGAATTCCATTATCTACTAATCCAATTCTCTACTCCTAGTTCTCAATTAGGTGGGCTACCACTTTACACAACGATTTCAACAGTCGATTCTTAATGATGGTAATACTATCAAGCTCGATTCCACCTAGTTGAATTAACCTTTGATCATTATACTAATAAGGTTGGTTTCAACGAGTTTAGTATATGGTGATTGGATTCCTAACACAATGTCTCCTACAATTGATTCGTTAAAGTTGATGTTTCCAAGGTCGATGTGAAATTCACATATGATTATTACAACAAGATACATGAATTAATGGTTCGAGAACGAAATATGCTTACAACGATAGTTTTGATTACTACAAATTCATCCGGTTTGATTGTCTATGAAAGTTAAGTAACAAAACTACCCAAATGCCCGTAATCCAATTGACATAACAATACCCAAAAATAACTTCGAGGATTTGCTAGACTTACCTTAATAGACGAAGAACAAAGAAGAATGATGATGAACCAACGAAGAACAACGAGGAGGAACAAAGAATCGATCGATCGACCTTGATAACCTTCTCCGGAGCTTGAGTAATCCTCTCCTCTATGTCAATACAGGTGTTTGAAAGGATAAGAATTGTATAAGGGGGGTTGGGGAAGGTTTTTAGGAGGTTGCTCAAGTGTTTAGGCCGAGGAAAATGAAAGAGGAGGTGTTAATTTATAACACACGATTGCATTTAACGTATGCTAACACTCAAGGGTTTACGTACGTAAAGAGCATTACGTACGTAATGTCTTCTAGTTAACGTATGTAATGGTCGATCAGAAGCTACTGCCTGGACTGTCCCCATCTATAACGTACGTTGGGGATCACAACGTACGTAAGCAACCTTAGAATAGAGTACGTTAAGCTCGACAATTAACGGACGTTATCAGCAGTTGACTCGTTTGTCCTCTTGCCCACCGAAATTACCTAATCCGTGTTAAAAAGAAAGATTCTGGTCGGAAGACCAATTCTCGCCTTACGTACGTAACCTAGTCGGGTTAACGTACGTAATGCTGCGAATCTAACGTACGCTATGCATGGCATCTAGCGTACGCTAGTCACTCAGTCCCTTAGTCATCTTATTGCATCATAAGCATCTCGGGGTGACCACCTTTTCACTCGTTAACAATTCTGCATGGAACAAGACGTTGGCCACCGTCATATTCGCACCGATAATCATCCAACGGCGTCAAGGTACGTAACCTCCGTTCCATTCACATCACACAATTTTATCTCAAAAGCACTTTAATCAAACTATATAATATAAGAAAACAACATCGTTAATGATAGAATTTGCATTATAAATTCTGAAGTACACGGTAATTAAATCATAAAATACCCGTGGTATTACATACCATCCCCCTTAAAATAGTTTCGTCCCGAAACTAAGAAAATAACTCGGGATGATTTTCCCTCATGCTCGACTCGGTCTCCCAAGTTGCTTCTTCCATGCCGTAGTGCGACCACTGAACTTTCACAAGGGGTATGACCTTATTTCTTAATATTTTCATACACCGATCCAAGATAGCGATCGACACTTCTTTTAAGGTGGCGTCATTAGAAATTTTTTACTTCTTTGAAATTCAGCTTGTGACTCGGATCGTAGACATACTTTCTTAAATGGGAGACATGAAAGACATTATGCACTCCATC
Organism: Orobanche coerulescens; assembly: GCA_033398695.1. NCBI lineage: Eukaryota > Viridiplantae > Streptophyta > Magnoliopsida > Lamiales > Orobanchaceae > Orobanche > Orobanche coerulescens. The sequence continues at coordinate 92,852,914 of CM065814.1, forward strand.
CAAATGTGGCGGTAGGGCTAATCGATACGTAAGTTCTCCAACTCGGTCCAATATCTCGAACGGGCCTGTGAACCTTGGGCTTAACTTGCCCTTCTGGACGAAACGCCGGATACCTCGCATAGGCAATACTTTGACCCAAACATGATCCCCGACCATAAATTCCAACGATCGCTGTCGGTTCTCGGCATATGATTTCTGCCGGCTTTGCACTGCTAACATATGTTTTCGAACAACAGAGATCTTCTTAATGGATTCCTGGATCAGATCTAACTCGGTAGCCATGGTGTCAGAAGCATCATCCCAGCATAACGGAGACTTGCATCTTCGTCCATACAGGGGCTCAAATGGTGCCATGCCTATGCTCGCATGCCAGCTGTTGTTGTACAAAAACTCTACTAACCCGATATGCTTAACCCAATCCTTACCCCAATTGAGCACACTTGCCCTCAACATATCTTCCAAGGTCTGTATTGTGCGCTCGGTCTGTCCATCTGTCTGAGGGTGATAGGCTGTGCTAAAATGCAACTGGGTTCCCATAGCTTTATGGATGGCTTTCCAAAAACGGGACACGTATCAGGTGTTTCTATCCGATATTATGGATGAGGGAACGCCGTGCAATATCACGACCTCCCTGATAAAAATAGTGGCTAAATGCTCTGTTCCGATTGCTTCCTGAATTGGAATAAAATGTGCTGATTTTGTTAACCGATCAACGATAACCCAAAATGTGTCCTTTCCTCCCACTGCCGTTGGTAACTTTGTAACAAAATCCATTGATATGCTTTCCCATTTCCACACTGGAATGGGTAGGGGTTGCATGATTCTGGCTGGTTTGCAGTGTTCAATTTTTACTTGTTGGCATGTCATACAGCGGGCAACGAATCTAGCTACTTCTCGTTTCATATTTTTCCACCAAAAACTCTGTCGTAGATCCTTGTACATTTCGCTTGCTCCGGGGTGAATGGATTAGGGAATGGAGTGTGCTTCTCTCAGTATATTTTGCTTCAGCTCGTCATTCGGCGGAATACAGATCCTACTCTTGAACCTTACTAAGTTCCCTGGATCTTATAGTCGGAAATGTTTCCCTCCTCGATTCTCGCACCGATCGCATGTAGTTCGGGATCCTCCATTTGTGCTAGATGTATCTCGTTTAATAAGGACGAGAGTATATTGATTGAGTGCAATTGTCCTTGACTGTGTTGTACCTATACTTCAGTACCATTCCTCCTGATGTCTTGCTATAGTTCAGGTTGAACCGTTAGGCTGGATAACATTACTTCCTGTGTGGTTTTCCAACTGAGTGCATCAGCTACGACATTGGCCTTTCCGGGGTGGTATGAGATTTTCACATCGTAGTCTTTGAATAGCTCCAACCAGCGGCTCTGCCACATGTTTAATTCCCTATGGGTGAAGATATATTTCAAACTCTTATGGTCCATGAAAATCTTACAAGTGACTCCGTAAAGGTAGTGTCTCCAAATATTGAGGGCGTGCACCACTGCGGCTAGCTCTAAGTCATGCGTCGGGAAATTCATTTCGTACGACTTCAGTTATCGAGACGCGTATGCAATAACTCTGTTGTTCTGCATGAAGACACAACCCAACCCATGCTTAGATGCATCCGTGTATATAACGAATCCTTCCGTACCATGCAGTATCATTAACACTTGACCAGTAGTCAACCTCCTCTTGAGTTCATCAAAGCTCTTCTGACAATCCGTAGTCCAAACAAACTTGGTACTTTTCCTTAGTAGGTTCGTTAATGGTCGAGCGATATAGGAAAAAGCCTCGACGAACCTTCGATAATAACCTGCCAATCCTAGAAAACTCCTTACCTCTTTGACATTCTTGGGCGGTTCCCAACTCATTATCGCTTCGATCTTCTGTAGATCGACTTTAACGCCTTCCACCGAGACAACATGTCCGAGGAAAATTACTTCTAGCATCCAGAATTCGCACTTGGCAAGTTTTGCGTAAAGTTGGTGTTGCCTTAACACACTCAGACCGGTCTCAAATGTTCTTCATGTTCCCGTCGGCTTTGAGAATAAATTAGGATGTCGTCAAGAAAACGACGCACTTATTGAGGAAATCGATTAAAACTCTATTCATTAACTCCATGAAAACGGCTGGGGCATTGGTCAAGCCGAATGATACCACGATATACTCATAATGTCCATACCTTGATCGAAATGCAGTCCTTGGTATATGATGCCCCTCATCCAACTTGATTTTATAACTAATTCATGTGATATCGTATTTGTTCAACTCTTGAAGATTGTTGTTATGTGTAACTGACCCTGTTGGGGATGTTGTTTTTAGGTCATGGCAAGGCAAAGGCACGATAAGAGAACGTTGACGGCGAGGAGTCCCAGTTATATTAGTAGGGCCCCCCATTGTTTCCATTTATTCATGTTTCCTTGATGTGTATTTTCTGCTGCAGTTCCGTTCGGATTTTCATTTTATTAAGTGTTGTATATTTCATCTTCATAGGAAATATACATGTATTCTGTATTCCTGGGTGTATTGTACTTGAAACTCCTCATCGGAATAATTGGTAATATAATGTGGTTCGGTACTACAGTTATATTGTTTAATTCATTAATTTTCATTCGCCGAGTGGGTCACAGTTGAGGGTCCACGGCACTGTAATAGCCGCCTAGTTTGGGGTGTTACAGAGTTGGTATCGGAGCGTGGTTTTGAATACTACTATTTGAGTCATGTCTCATTGAAATCATCGTTCATCAGACTAGTATCATTGGACTTTCGCGTCACGTATGACCTGTGCAAGCGCCAAGAACCTCATACCAAAAGAACGGTATGATTTCTGACGTCATGGTATAATTTCTAGCTATAAGGATCAATTCATTCATCATTCATCAGACAACAATCCTCAATCATCATTTTCTTTTGGGATCTTGCAGATCATGTCAACTCATTAATCACTCAGTTGTTGATCTTGTGGATCGTATTATCAATCTTGTTAACTTGGTCAAGATAATCATTTCAGGAATTTCATCAGATAATCGTGTCACCTCAGTTGGTCTTTCATGCGACCTTATCATATTCTGGCGTAATGTCGACGATCATTTTACGGCATTATTAATGCGTCCATTGCGTTAGAGCATGTATACTCATTATTATTGTTTCAGAACGTAATCATAATGCTATATTCATGCGAGATCTATAATTATCATGTGTTTCCCTACTTCAGTATAGATAGAGCTGTCACAGGACGCAGGGGAAGAGGCCGCAGTGCGGGCCGAACCTCGGGATCTCGTGTGAATACCTGTGTGAATGCGAGGAATAAGGTCAATTCAACAAGTACCGACGCTGTCACTCATTCACCGGGAGATAATCATTCACTGTTAGGAAGTCGTACCCGAGATACAGCTCAATCGGTAGGTGTTCGGGCTGATCCACTCACTTTTATGCAGGGCATGATGGCCCAAATGACTCAGATGGCACGTCTGATGGAGACGATGCAGAACTCAGCCACTCGGCTCAACAGGCTCCTCCGCCGCCACCTCAGAGACAAGAGAGGAGTGTGAGCAGTATTATCGGCGACATCTCTCGCCAGAGGCCACCACCTTTTAAGGGCTCATCTGAGCCGGCGGATATTATTCACTGGCTTGAACATTTTGAGAAACTATTTGCTATGGTGGAGTGTCCCGAAGGGCACAAAGTTTCAGTTGCGGCTTACTATCTGGGTAAGAGCGCTCACTATTGGTGTCTATCTTTGAATCCCACCGATGGATCTTGCACTTGAGACCAGTTCAAGACCCTCATGATGGAAAGGTGTTATCCGGCCCTCACTCATGGAGGCTAAGTTATCGGAGTTACTTAGCCCCGAGCCCTCAGCGGAAGAAGATGTTCTCGCCATCGCCGAGAAGTTTCAGGGGCTACTTCCATTCACCTCATCCATTATCCACTCCGAGGCGGATAAGATCAAGTATTTTAGTAAGAGGTTGAAACCTCGTATGCGGATGCAGTTGCTTAATCATTATTGCACCACCCTGGCCGAATTCATCGAGAAATCTCTTGCTTATGAGCTTACTGCAAAGGAAATTCTAAGCATCAAACTTCTTCTTCTGGCAAGAAATCGAAGAAGCGTAATCAGTCCGAAGGCAGTCAGGCAACCTTCAAAAAGCCTCGTGCGGGCTCTACTTTTTCTGAGCGACCTCCTACGGCGCCTAAACCTACAAAATCTCAGTCCCGAGCGGCCAGTTCGGCCATCACCTGTTACAACTGTAGAGAACAGGGTCATTTCAGCACTAAGTGTCCGAGACAGACTATCACGTTCAATAACTGTGGGATTGCTGGGTATAAGGCCCGTTTCTGCCGAAGAGACTCCATGACTACTCCGGCGACATCTCGGGCCCCGAAGCAGTAAGCTGTTCAGAATCAGGCCACTTAGTCCGCATCGTTTAAGACTACATGAGCAAATAAAGGCAGAGCCTACACCTATCAGATAGGATCATCCGATTCCAGGGCTGGAAAGCCCCGAATTTACGAGATGAAGAGGACCGACGATCCAGAGGCCCGAATGATCTCAGGTACACTCGAAATTTTATCTCAACCTATGTGTACCCTTTTTGATACTAGTGCATCACATTCATTCATTTACGAGTCATGCTTGAGTAGACTTCACCTGGATAGTGCTACAAGTTGTGAACCTTATATCATTGGTCTACCTGACTGTAGAAGTATTATCGGAGATCGTGAGATTAAGAATTGTCCGATTCAGCTTAATAGCCATGTTTGGTTGGCAGACCTGATCGTGGTAGATTTACCTAGAGATGATGTTATTTTGGGTATTGATTGGATGGATTGTCACGATGCCATCCTTAGTGTCCGTAAGCGTATGGTCACTATCATTTCAGATGATGGAGTTGAGTGTGTATTTCAGGGGAGTAATCCCAGTTGTTCCGGAAGAGTTATCAATATCATGAAAGCAGTGAAATTACTCAATCAGGGGTGTGTTGGTTATTGGTGCTATATGACCAAGATCGAGAAATCATCAGTGTCATTGATGGATATCTCGGTAGTGAGAGAATACGCCGATGTATTTCCAGACGAGTTACCTGGTTTGCCTCCACAGAGAGATGTCGAATTCACGATAGAGTTGGAGCCTGGTACATCTCCAATATCGAAAGCACCATATCGTATGGCCCCGACTAAAATGCAGGAATTGAAGAATCAACTGGATGAATTGACCGAGAAGGGTTATATCCGACCGAGTGCGTCTCTGTGGGGAGCACCAGTGTTATTTGTCAAGAATAAGGATGGTTCATTTCGCTTGTGCATTGATTATCGAGAGCTGAACAGGGTGACGATCAAGAATAAATATCCCCTACCCCGTATCGATGATCTCTTGGATCAACTTCAGGGAGCTTCGGTCTTTTCCAAGATCGATTTGAGGTCTGGGTATCATCAGTTGCAAATTCGAGAGTCGGATACCGCAAGAACGGCGTTTGGAACACGCTATGGGCATTACGAGTTTGTGATGATGCAGTTTGGGTTAACTACTGCACTTGCGGTATTCATGGAGTTGATGAACCGAGTTTTCATCGATTATTTAGATCAGTTCGTGGTTGTTTTCATAGACGACATTTTGATTTATTCTCATGACCGAGAGGAACACGAGCTTCACCTTCATCAGATTCTCGACGTGTTGAGACGAGAGCAACTCTATGGAAAATTTTCTAAATGTGAGTTCTGGATGTCTGAGGTAACGTTTCTCGGGCATGTGATTTCATCAGACGGAGTATGTGTCGACCCTCAGAAGACGGAGGCTATCCGAGATTGGCAACCTCCGAAGAATGTTAAGGAAATCCGAAGCTTTCTCGGATTAGCAGACTATTACCGGCGATTTGTGGAAGGATTTTCTAAAATTGCTCAACCTATGACGAACCTTTTGCAGAAGGATAAGAAATACACGTGGTCTGATGCGTGTCAACGGAGTTTTTAGGAGCTCAAGAGCCGTTTAATCTCAGCACCTGTCCTTTCCTTACCACAAGGGACGGAAGAATTTGTGGTTTATAGTGACGCGTCCGGACAAGGTCTTGAATGTATTAATGCAGAATGGGAAAGTGATTGCCTATGCTTCACCGCAACTGAGACCTTATGAGATCAACTATACGACCCATGACCTGGAGCTAGCGGCCGTCGTATTCGCGTTGAAGATTTGGCGTCATTATCTTTATGGCATCACCTGTCAGAGTTTCACCGATCATAAGAGTTTGAAGTATATATTTACTCAGAAGGAGTTAAATATGCGACAGAGACGGTGGTCATAACTGATTAAAGATTATGATATCGAGATACAATATCACCTGGGTAAGGCGAATGTTGTCGCCGATGCCTTGATCCGTAAGTTTGTTCAGGAGCAAATGCTTGCTCGTTTAACTGTTCAGAAGGAACTTCAACAGGAATTCCTTAGGCATGAGATCGAGGTTTGGTTACAGCGTGTACAAGGACAGCTTTATATGCTGGAGATTTCATCGCCACTTGAGGAGGCGATCACACTGAAATAGGGTTCAGACCCATTTGTGTTGCGCATTTGAGATGATGTGGCTCAGGGGAAAGCCTCGGGATTTGTGGTCCACGAGGATGGACTTTTGCGATTTAAGAACCGGTTATGCGTTTCGGCGGATGACGAGTTGAAAAACTCAATTTTGAGAGAGGCCCATTCTACCCCTTATTCTATTCATCTGGGGTCTAGAAAGATGTACAAAGACTTGAAACAAAATTACTGGTGGAGTAATATGAAGCGAGAAGTTGCAGAATTTGTTTCGAGATGTTTAACCTGTCAGCAAGTCAAGATAGAACATCAGCGACCGGCGGGTATGCTGAAACCACTTCCTATCCCAGAATGGAAGTGGGAAGATATTTCAATGGACTTCATCACGAGTTTGCCGACGAGTCATTGTGGCATGAATACAATTTGGGTTATTGTGGACCATTTAACTAAGTCAGCTCATTTCCTTGAGATTAAGGATACGTGGGGTCCTGAGAGACTTGCCTAGTTGTTCATCAAAGAGATCGTGAGATTGCACGGTACCCCTAAGAGTATCGTTTCGGATTGTGATGGGCGATTCGTGTCGTATTTTTGGAAATCCGTTCATCGCGCCATGGGAACTCAGTTAAATTTCAGCACGGCTTTTCACCCTCAGTCCGACGGAAAATCAGAGAGAACTATTCAGACGTTGGAGGACATGTTGAGAGCATGTGTTCTCGATTGGAAAGATGATTGGGAAGCCCAACTACCGTTGATAGAGTTTACGTATAATAACAGTTGGCATGCTTCGATTAGGATGGCACCTTACGAGGCCTTATATGGTCTTCGTTGTCGATCTCCATTATGCTCGGATGACTTATCAGAATCGGTCGGCACTGAACCTGATATGCTAATAGCCGCCCACGAGAAGTTAGTGTTGATCCGGCGTCATTTGTTGACCACTGAGAGTCGACAAAAATCTTATGCAGATAATCGTCGTCGACCATTAGAGTTCGAGGCAGGTGACCACGTTTTGGTCAAGGTATCCCCTAGTCGAGGTATCTTCCATTTCGGGAAGCGAGGAAAGTTGAGTTCGAGATTCATTGGACCATTTGAGATTTTGGATCGAGTAGGCAATCTGGCTTATTGATTGGCTTTACCTCCAGCTTTGAGATGAATTCATAACGTGTTTCATGTCTCTCAGTTGCGGAAGTATATTGCCGACCCTAGTCACATACTTCAGTTTGATGAAATCGAGATAGTGGATGATCATACGTATGAGGAGCGTCCTGTACGAGTCTTAGAGCGGCAAATCAAACAGTTGAGGAACAAGACGATTCCTTTGGTTAAGATTCAGTGGTAGAGACACGGAGTCGAAGAGGCTACTTGGGAAACCGATGATAGTATACGGGAGAGTTATCCCGAATTGTTTGACCCTTAGTTTCGAGGACGAAACTCTTCTTAAGGGGGGAGTATGTAATCCCCGGTTGTGAACTCATTTATTTATCATTCAGTAATTGTCACTCTATAATTCTTACTCATTATTAATCATTCATCATTCATATTCATTCATTCGTGTTCACCGTCAGGAGTAACTTTGAGTCGCGTATCAATATTGTTTATTTTTTCAACCGTGCTTTAGAATCGAGATGAGAATATTATCTTGATCGTTGTAATTGCTTCGTAAGTTAATGTCGATATTGGAGTTCATATTATTTCAAATTTACTCCTTGTTCGGATCGTACTATTGTTGAAAAAACCCACGTAATCATTGCTCGGAACCACCGTTTTGGGGTTTCCGCACTTCCATTTTGTGTTATTGCTTTTATTCTCTTCCCGGGTCGTTTTTCGTCATTTTTGGGGCCGAATAGTGTGCTCCGCGGCACACACCTTGTGCATTTGGTGTTGGAACCGGCTGTACCACTGGCCGCGGCCCCTTGCTGGCCGGGCCGCGGCACTAAGCCAAGTGCTGGAGTTGTTTTTTGGCCGCGAGCCATGAAGCAGTTTACCGTTTTTCAGCGGGTTTGTGAGGAGAGAAGCACATTTCACCCCCTACCTTCTTCCTCCTCTCCTTGGGCGACTTGTGGGCGATATTTTGGGCGATTTAGCATCACCAATCTCAGAGTATTCATCGTCAAGTTCTTGGTGTGGATTAACATCATATTTTTGGCTTCTTCATCCTAATTCAAGGTAACTTCTTCAACCCTAGATTCGATTTTGAGTTGGAGCATGATGTTTTTCATGATATAATCATGATTTGTGAAGGATATACATATGATTATGAGTTTTTATGAGTTATCATCGGATTGTTGGAAGATTATTCAAGAACACTTTGAAGGTTGACTTGAAATTGGGGTTCTCAATTAGATGTTATCGTAATCTCGAGTTGTGTATTCCTAGTGGATTATCTATTGTGTTGATGGTGTTTTGTTGGATTGAATCACTCTTTTGGAGGTTGGTTTTTGATACAATTGGGATTGGTTGTAAATAATGGGAGATTATTTACAAAGTGTTTGTAAAAATGCCCCAATGAGTTTGGAATTGTTGTATCGACCTCTTGTAGTGGTTATGATCATAATTGATACGTATATTAAGCGAATTGTTGGTAATTATGTTATTCAAGGTTGTTCGAGTGACCGATACCTCCATTGAGGACGTTTGTTCGAGGAAGGACATTATTCACCGGTATTTGAGGCAAGTTAATTCTTGCTCGGTTAAAAGGATAATCATTCCTTTCGTTGTTGTTCATTCATACGTATAATTCATTTTTATTATTAATCATGTTGGGACTTGTAATTATCATACTATCATTCAATTCATGAGGAACAACGGTTCCAATCATTTCATTTGAAGCTATCACTCATAGTGTCATTAGTTCACCTCGGTGAGTCATTCTTGACCCTTGTCGGTTCTATTCATTGTTCTTCATCATGGTCGATTTTGTTCGTGTGACCTTCCGGGATGGTATTGCATTTCGGATGGTATATGTGTGGAATTTTTAGTCGGGCACATTAAGGTCATTGTGTTTGTAGGGATCCGGACACATTGGACTGTGCACACGGTAACAGGCCTCCGTGAGACTAATTAGGCCAAGTTATGCGGGTGTTTATATAGGATGCCGGGCACTCGGCAGGATTGTGCACTTGCACATCCCATTCATGGCGTACTATGATCCCATCATTCAACTTAATTGCATAACTCATTCATGTGATTATTATATTTTGTTCAACTCTTGAGGATTGTTGTTCTGTTTAACTGACCCTGTTTGGGGTTGTTGTTTTAGGTCATGGCAAGACAAAAGCACGGGAAGAGAACGTTGACGGCGAGGAGTCCCAGTGATACTAGTAGGGGTCCCCAATATGTCCATTTGTTCATGTTTCTTTAATGTGTAATTTCTACTGCAGTTCCGTTTGGATTTTATTTCATTCAGTGTTGTATATTTTATCTTCATATGAAATATACATGTATTCCGTGTTTCCTGGGTGTGTTGTACTTAAAACTCCTCATCAGAGTAATTGGTATTATAATGTGGTTCGGTACTACATTTATATTATTTAATTCACTAATTTTCATTTGCGTGGTGGGTCCCAGTTGGGGGTCTACGACATTGTAATATCCGTCTAGTCTGGGGTGTTACACTAGGAGCATACACTGATTTCCCTCATCCGCGCACTGCCGCTCCCAAACCACAACCTCAGTCCCAATCTGCAAAAGTCCCTCTTCTGGAAGAAACTCGAATCCGAGATGTCCCATCGTCTTCTCCTCGAGAGCACGCTACATTTGCTGGAGCAATTGGAGGAGATTGAATTGAAGCGAGGGAACAAGCTCTCCGATGCCATGAAGCGGGTGTATTGCGCGGTGGCGGTGGATTGCACGACGAGGCCCCTGAAACACATCGACGATGGCGATGATATCACAAACTTTGACTTTTTTGGGAGGTTGAAGAGATTGTGGCGTGGGAGGATTCAGCGGATGGAGAAGGATGCGGAGAAAGGGGGTTTTATATGGAGCTACTGTGGGTGTGGAAAGACGACATTGAGGCGGCAGTGTGGGAAGATAATTTCTGCAAGAGTCTTTTGAACAAGTTTGATGGACTTGAAGCCGAGCTGGCGGTTGAGGCTTATCTGAGGGAGGAGAGAGAGGAAAAGGCCCCCTCGTTTCTCGAATTGGCAGCCAAAATAGTGAAGACTGAGGAGGGTTTGCAGAAAATTATGGGAGTTGATCCGATTGATGATCGAGTAGATGAAGCAGAAGCACCTTCGTGTAAGGTTGTATTATAAGTAATTTCGATTATGGAAAAGGATACCACGAATTTAATTAAATTATAGAAAAGGATGCCATGAATTTAATTAAGGACTTAATTAGATGTTAATTTAATTAGATTGATTGTGAAATTCGTAAGAATTTAATTAAATTATGGAAAACGATATCATGAATTTAATTAAAGACTTATAATTCTAAGTAATACAAGAATATTAATGCTAATGATAATGATAATAACAATAATAATTATTGTTATTATTATTATTATGTTAACTCCTTTGCAATCAAGTATGTTATATAAAAGAAAAGTTGAGCAAGGTTATTGTTGGTGCCCTTTTGTTGATAAAATTCTATATCAAAGATTTAAGCTAATTTTTGAAAATCGGGCATAGTGAAATAGAATATTCTATTTACTTTAATCTAAGACTACTAAAAAGACACCTGTTGAGATAGATTTTCTTGTAGGCTATCAAACATAACGAATAGTATTGCAATTCCGAGACGAGCCTATGCGACTCCCGAGACCTTGTCCTAGTAACGTGGGCTTTCTTATAAACAAATTCCCGACACATCAAGTGTGGGTTTTCTTTACCAATGTGCAATTACTTAATGCTTTCTTTACAATGCTTTGTTTGAAATGAAATGAGATGAAATGCTTATTATTTGTATGTATCCTATATGTGTTGGTACTATGGCCAACTTGAATGATAAATTGAATTCACATCCTATGCTAGACGAAGGTTTGCTAGTAAGGATTAACGTGTACACCAGGTTGACTGTGTGTCGCTTGCGACCGATCTTCGCGGCCGTGAAAGGAGGCCTCCTTCCCGGCGCCAGAATGAATGACAAATATGGTACATATATGACAGAAAATGGTTTGGCCAGACAACTTTAAGGAAATGATAGAAAACATTTAGTAAGCACGGGCCTTTCAAGAAAAAAACATGTGTGTTAGTGTTATGAGCAGTACAATAAAATGTTAGATGTTTGGCACGTGTTCACTGAGTACTTTTGTACTCAGCCCTGCATATTCATTTTTGATGTGCAGGTTGAGCTGGTGATGGAATAGACTGGTGTTGAGCAAACATGTCATGTAGCTAATTAGGAATGTTACCTTGAGTGCACATCTTCATATGTGTAGCTCACACGGTTTTTCGCTGCAAAACACAATCTTATTTATATTATGATACTTCCATTGATGTTAAGTCAGATCCTCTAAACTGGATATTTCTAATGTAGTCCGACCATGATCCTCGAGATCTTTTACACATGAATGCAAGTTTTCTTCCCTTACTGAATGAAATGGCACACCATGAACTTTATATTTTACTTCTTATTTATTTTTCAAGTGACGTGTATGATTCTTTGTGTCTGTGTGACTTATATGAATTATTCATGGTTCTAATCCTTTGTGGATGTAGGTAGTGCAAATCTGTGTGATTATTTTTCCTTGAACTTTGTGTTCTTTGACGTTTTTTGTGCTGGCTGCAGTGTTGTGGCTCGATCGACCAACCTTTTGCTTTTTGCAGCTTTCATGTGTTGGTGGTTTTTTGTAAACCTCCGCTCCTTTTCAGGTAGAGCAACATGATTAGTGCATCGCGCTTGAGGTGCAGTGCTGTCCCCTCAAATCTATGTATTGCTTATATTGTATATTTCCCTTAGTGCGTTTGTGCTTTTGAAAATATTTTAGTATTTGTGTGTTTTGTGCAATTTTAGCTTTCTTTGTATGTTTGGCTAAAATATTATTTCAGTGTTAACTGTGTGTTTGAGTACGGATGGTGACATACGGTGATGATGACCCCTTACATAATATTTAAAATGACCCAAGAATTCACTTTGGACCAAGGTGGAGATGTTGTATATTGGCCTAAAGGAGATTTAATGTGATGGGCCAACATGACATTATTTGGAGCCCAACCCTACCTTATAAAACAAAACCCTAGCCTCTTCCCCCGTGTGAAGCGATCTCTCTCTATCTCGCCCGTTCTCTTCTCTTCAAGTTGATATCCTCTCCTCTTTTCTCTCAACCGGTCGGTAACCTTCGTTCCGACCTTTACTCGATGAAGTTTCAGTTCTGCCCTATATATATACCATACTTATTTAGAGTGAAGGGATGGGAGAAAAACGAGAGAGAGCAGATCTGATTTGAGCTTCTTCGTGATATTGAGTGCTAGTGTTTGGGCTTTGCTGAGGCTGTTCTTGCTCGTTCTTTGTTGGCTTTGTGCGAACGGATTCATGGTTGTTATAGCTTGGTGCTACCGGATTGCAGGTAGTTGTGATTGAGCTACAGGATCGAGGCAGCCGGAGTCGGGATCATAGGGCCATTGGTTTGCGGGTTCTTTGTGGTTCTCGGTGTTCCATATGAGGGTTTGGTTTTGAGGGGACTGAGCCGCATCACATTTCATCCTTATGTTGTATTTCAGATCTTAGTGATCTGCCTGATTTGGTTATTTTAATCATAGTCTATATTTCAGATTCTGTTTATTTTTCGTTTTGTTGTGTTTCTTTGCTGCGTGTTTTCTTTTCTCCCTTCTTTGTGTGATATATTTCTGCTGCTGGTTGAATCTGAGGGAGAAGGCTGCTGCTTATAATTTAAATTAATCTGGGTGATTAATCCATTTACTTGTTAATTAGTTAGTTCATTATATTAGTTGTAATTTGTTTGCAAGTTTAGTGATTAGTTCTGGCTTTCGCTGTCACTTGTAATTCAGACGGATACCCAACAAAGATGTCACAGAATTTCGCTCTGACATTGGATAGAAGATAAGGAATGATCAATAAGATAGGTAACGAGAAAAAATGCCATAAGCAAAAAAAAAAGGAATCAATTAGGATGAGTTTTGGCTTTGAATGAACAATGTCTCACAAGACGTATAATATCTACCAGAGGAATGAGAATTTACCCTATTAAAATATATGATTAGTAAGCCCCTACTAATGTTGTTAAAATAAGAATCCCCTAAAATTTACAGCACACTACAAGACTTTAATATAAGTTTCCCCAAGAAGAAATGATGCGAAACAAAAACAGTATATATGACATATGGATGAAATACAAATTTGGGAACATTAGAATATGATAACCCTTGCATCACCATAATTTAAGTGCTACTAGTTGAAATATTCCACAAATAGCTCAATATTAACAGCCATTGTTCATATTTTTGGAATCATAGAGACAAGTGAGGAATCTACACAAAGTATAAGAAATAGAAGTGTTTTCGAGCAAGAGAAAACTGAGCACAAAAGGAAGAGAATGGTAAGAACCAATAGGTGATTAAAATTTCATGATCAGCTATCACCTAATATAATAGTCGAATTCTTGAGTCAGAAGAGCCGATCCAGATTAGGACTTTCCTTACTTGATGGAAGAAACTTGTAAGAATGTTCAATAGAATAAGATTGTAAATTATACGCCTGTTTGCAAGGATGAAACAAAAGCATATAATGTTAGTAGTTTGATCGAACCTAAGGAAATAAAGAAAAGAATTATGACACATAATGACGTGAGGAGCATTAGTCTCGCTACTAAATAACATTAAAAAATAGTAAAAGAGTTACATGTAGCACCTAAATGTTGGTGAATGATCAGATATGCCTTAGAATACAAACCTTAAGAGGAGAGATCATGATCAAGATTCACGTTGCTCATTTTTTTTCGCACACCCATGAGGCACAAAGATACACCTATAATTAAGAAGAAGGATATAAGTAAATAAGAAAAACAATAAATAAGAAAAACAGAAAATATATAATTTCTTCATAATGATGTTTAGCCTGTCTGCAAGTTAAGGCCATGGATAAAAATATACAGGAACAACGAACCCGTTGTAGGTTGCATAGAGGGAATCAGGAATGTTTAATATGTTACAAAGATGTTACCTATGATGACAATGTTGAAATTCCCTTACGGCGAGAATGTGAATTTCCACTTCACATGGGTGAGGTTGGAAAATAAAGATGTTATGATTAGAGACAATCCAAGAAACGGCCAAGATGAATGAATAAATTAAGATGGGAGTTAAGAAATTATAAGAGAGGTAAACAAAAAAAATCTATATAAGTAAATGCCAATTAGAATTCAATTTAAGTTATGGGCCAAGTTTCCCACAAGGTAACTTTTCCCATATGTCTTTACATTCGTCATAAAACGAAAAAAGTCTGCTGACTTCGATATTTACGATCTTATGAGATCCTAAAACTCTACGACTTAGTTTCTTAAAAGTTGGCTTTGCTACCATGACTCGAAAATATCCTTTCAAGTGTCATAAGGAAAGAAATATAATTATGTGATATAAAAGAGATGTGAACCATTAGAACGAATTGTTCGTAATACGGTTAGGAGTTTCAAATAAATCATCAGATATTTTAAGGATCGGGTATGGAGAAACTAAGGAATGAAATAATATTTTTAGTAGATGTCTCAGATATTTTTGAAAGCATAAGGAAGCCCAATTATTTTTGTCTGAGATATTTTTGAAAGCTTCTCCATGCATGGATGTAATTCATCCACGACACCCTTCAGTTGGGAAAAATTACACTTCTTTAGAAAATAGTGTCAAAATAAATGAGACTTGCACAGCAGAATTAGGATAAATATTTTCCAACTAGCTGGATTTAAAAAAATAGGATATTTGAAAATTAAATAAGACACAAGAATTTTACATGAAAAACCCAAATTAGGAAAAACCACGAGAGGACCTTAGTCCGAAAAACTTCCACTATGACTATAGTAGGCTTACAGAATTCTCCCTAAATAAATTAGGGGATACACAATCTCTCAAGAGGATATCTCTCGGTATACAAATATCTCAAGTGTTTAACTCAAAATGACTAAGAAAAATAAGAACACACTCTTTTGAGGAGATAGAAAAATTGTAATATCCGTACTTTCCGTTTTTAGTAGTTTCTATTTTTGGGCGCATGTCTATTTTAACGACTCACTTGTAACCATTTCGACGTTTTGAATCTATTTTGTTCTTGGTATTTTTCTATTTGGACGAGTTTCGGAGGTGCTTTTACGTAACATGCTTTACGTTATGATCTTGTCGCATGTACGTTCGATTCTCGTAAGACTCATTCGATTTCGTTATTTCTTTGTTCCCATGAGTCCGTATGGTTTAGTTATTCTTGTTTTGAGTTTCGGTTTTATAACCCAACGTCGTATCGTGATTTTCAGATGTTTGGGCCGTTTTGTAATTTCCTAAAGTTTGAGAAAAGTTACTTCCGTCGTCGAATTCCAATCCTGCGGGTAGTCGGAATTGTGTTTCCTTTTAGCGCTTAACTTCGTCGTCGCGAATACTTCGTAAATATGTCCTTCAATCCGACCTTTTGTTGCGTTTCGGGTTCGTGCCTTTCCGAGCAGCAAACTGCACTCAGCAGTACTGGACTGCTGCATAAATAGCGCACACTATTTATGACTGCTTACGTACGCTATCTGTAACAACCCCAAAATTTACCGGGGCATTACAGTGCCGTGAATACCGTATGAGACCCACAAGGCTATTTTAGGAAATTGATATTTTAAATAAGGCATTATAAAATGGGTGAGTCCACGGTTACATAATATGAAACGGGATGTCTTGAAAGAAAACATAATTCGAACACGATTATTACATAAACAGATCTTTTGGAAATTTAATTAAAACATGTAGTAGCATAACTTTATTCCAACACTTGTTCAAGCCTGACTGGAACCCTCGGGAATGTCCTGCACATATTCAACAAATTCACCTGACACGACGAATCGTGCCAGACAAACCGGGATCAGATAATGATAATCAATAGCAGCATTTCACAATAAAATTCACGATTCGCTAACATCGTACCACATAATATATATATGATAATTCACGGTATAGCCGATGTTGTCTTTCTCTTTTAGGTCTTATCCATCAACATATTTCCACACGGGTACCATTCAGGTTTTACCCCCAACACATCGGCCCATTCATAACACAGTTTCTAGAGAAAGACAATCATTCGGCATTCATCACGCAACGGCATATTCATGTTTTCTGAATATTGTAAATAAAATTAGCATAATCCGAGCAAGGTTTTACTTGCCTTAATTCCGATGTTAAGTGCCTCACGACAATTTGAACTTCCACGACCGATCGAGTTCAACCTAATCACATATTCCTTGATTAACATTTCGTAAGGATAACAACAAATAAAACTATTTTCCCATCCTATTTCCTAACCGAATTCTTAATTTAGTTCGATTTTGCAAAGCTAATATCATGATTCTAAGATCAATAGCAACACGCATTATTACGTTGTCTTAATCCTTAAATTATCGATCGTTATAGCAATTTACTTAACAAGATTATCCTCAACATTGCTTCGGTTGTCAACAATCGACTATAGTAAAATCGAATTCCATTATCTACTAATTCAATTCTCTACTACTAGTTCTCAATTAGGTGGGCTACCACTTTACACAATGATTTCAACAGTCGATTCTTAATGATGGTAATACTATCAAGCTCGATTCCACCTAGTTGAATTAACATTTGATCATTATACTAACAAGGTTGGTTTCAACTAGTTTAGTATATGGTGCTTGGATTCCTAACACGATGTCTCCTACAATTGATTCGTTAAAGTTGATGTTTCCAAGGTCGATGTGAAATTCACATATGATTATTACAACAAGATACATGAATTAATGGTTCGAGAACAAAATATACTTACGACGATAGTTTTGATTACTACAAATTCATCCGGTTTGACTGTCTATGAAAGTTAAGCAACAAAACTACCCAAATGCCCGTAATCCAATTGACATAACAACAATACCCAAAAATAACATCGAGGATTTTCTAGACTTACATTAATAGACGAAGAACAAAGAAGAATGATGATGAACCAACGAAGAACAACGAGGAGGAACAAAGAATGGATCGATCGACCTTGATAACCTTCTCCGGAGCTTGAGTAATCCTCTCCTCTATGTCAATACAAGTGTTTGAAAGGCTAAGAATCGTATAAGGGGGGGGTGGGGAAGGTTTTTAGGAGGTTTCTCAAGTGTTTAGGCTGAGGAAAATGAAAGAAGAGGTGTTAATTTATAACACACGATTGCATTTAACATACGTTAACACTCAAGGGTTTACGTACGTAAAGAGCATTATATACGTAATGTCTTCTAGTTAACGTATGTAATGGTCGATCAGAAGCTACTGCTTGGACTGTCCCCATCTATAACGTACGTTGGGGATCACAACGTACGTAAGAAACCTTATAATAGAGTATGTTAAGCTCGACAATTAACGAACGTTATCAGCAGTTGACTCGTTTGTCCTCTAGCCCACCGAAATTACCCAATCCGTGTTAAAAAGAAAGATTCTGGTCGGAAGACCAATTCTCGCCTTACGTACATAACCTAGTTGGGTTAACGTACGTAATGCTGCGAATCTAACGTATGCTATGCATGGCATCTAGCGTACGCTAGTCACTCAGTCCCTTAGTCATCTTATTGCATCATAAGCATCTCGGGGTGACTACCTTTTCACTCATCAACAATTATGCGGGGAACAAGACGTTGGCCACCGTCATATTCGCACCAATAATCGTCCAACGACGTCAAGGTACGTAACCTCCGTTCCATTCACATCACACAATTTTATCACAAAAGCACTTTAATGAAACTATATAATATAAGAAAACAACATCGTTAATGATAGAATTTGCATTATAAATTCTGAAGTACACGGAAATTAAAGCATAAAATACCCGCGGTATTACATACCATCCCCCTTAAAATAGTTTCGTCCCGAAACTAAGAAAATAACTAGGGATGATTTTCCCTCATGCTCGACTCGGTCTCCCAAGTTGCTTCTTCCATGCCGTAGTGCGACCACTGAACTTTCACAAGGGGTATGACCTTATTTCTTAATATTTTCATACGCCGATCCAAGATAGCGATCGACACTTCTTTAAAGGTAGCGTCATTAGAAATTTTTACTTCTTCGAAATTCAGCTTGTGACTCGGATCGTAGACATACTTTCTTAAATGGGAGATATGAAAGACATTATGCACTCCATCCAAATGTGGCGGTAGGGCTAATCGATACGTAAGTTCTCCAACTCGGTCCAATATCTCGAACGGGCCTATGAACCTTGGGCTTAACTTGCCCTTCTGGACGAAATGCCGGATACCTTGCATAGGCGATACTTTGACCCAAACATGATCCCCAACCATAAATTCCAACGGTCGCTGCCGGTTCTCGGCATATGATTTCTGCCGGCTTTGCGCTGCTAACATATGTTTTCGAACAACAGAGATCTTCTTAATGGATTCCTGGATCAGATCTAACTCGGTAGCCACGGTGTCAGAAGCATCATCTCAGCATAACGGAGACTTGCGTCTTTGTCCATACAGGGCCTCAAATGGTGCCATGTCTATACTCGCGTGCCAGCTGTTGTTGTACAAAAACTTTACTAACCCGAGATGCTTAACCCAATCCTTACCCCAATCGAGCACACTTGCCCTCAATATATCTTCCAAGGTCTGTATTGTGCGCTCGGTCTGTCCATCCGTCTGAGGGTGATAGGCTGTGCTAAAATGCAACTGGGTTCCCATAGCTTTATGGATGGCTTTCCAAAAACGGGACACGTATATGGTGTCTCTATCCGATATGATGAATGAAAGCACGCCGTGTAATCTCACGACCTCATTGATAAAAATAGTGGCTAAATGCTCTGTTCCGATTGCTTCCTGAATTGGAATAAAATGTGCTGATTTTGTTAACCGATCAACGATAACCCAAATTGTGTCCTTTCCTCCCACCGCTGTTGGTAACTTTGTAACAAAATCCATTGATATGCTTTCCCATTTCCACACTGGAATGGGTAGGGGTTGCATGATTCCGGCTGATCTGCAGTGTTCAATTTTTACTTGTTGTCACGTCATACAGCAGGCAATGAATCTAGCCACTTCTCGTTTCATATTTTTCCACCAAAAACTATGTCGTAGATCCTTGTACATTTTGCTTACTCCGGGGTGAATGGAGTAGGGAGTGGAGTGTGCTTCTCTCAGTATAGTTTGCTTCAGCTCGTTATTCGGTAGAATACAGATCCTACTCTTGAATCTCACCAAGTCCCCTGGATCTTATAGTCGGAAATGTTTCCCTCCTCGATTCTCGCATCGATCACACGTAGATCAGGATCCTCCATCTGTGCTAGACGTATCTCGTTTAATAAGGATGAGAGTATATTGATTGAGCGCAATTGTCCTTGACTGTGTTGTACCTATACTGCAATACCATTCCTCCTGATGTCTTGTTATAGTTCGGGTTGAACCGTTAGGCTGGATAACATTACTTCCTGTGTGGTTTTACGACTGAGTGCATCAGCTACAACATTGGCCTTTCCAGGATGGTATGAGATTTTCTCATCGTAGTCTTTGATTAGCTCCAACCAGCGGCTCAGCCACATGTTTAATTCCCTATGGGTGAAGATATATTTCAGACTCTTATGGTCCGTGAAAATCTTACAAGTGACCCCGTAAAGGTAGTGCCTCCAAATCTTGAGGGCGTGCACCACTACGGCTAGCTCTAAGTCATGCGTCGGGTAATTCATTTCGTACGGCTTCAGTTATCTAGACGCGTATGCAATAACTCTGTCGTTCTGTATGAAGACACAACCCAGCCCATGGTTAGATGCATCCGTGTATATAACGAATCCTTCCGTACCATGCGGTAGCATTAACATTGGAGCAGTAGTCAACCTCCTATTGAGTTCATCAAAGCACTTCTGACAATACGTACTCCAAACAAACTTGGTACTTTTCCTTAGTAGGTTCGTTAATGGTCGAGCGATACAGGAAAAAACCTCAATGAACCTTCGATAATAACCTGCCAATCTTAGAAAACTCCTTACCTCCTTGACATTCTTGGGCGGTTCCCAACTCATTATCGTTTCGATCTTCTGTAGATCGACTTTAACGCCTTCCACCGAGACAACATGTCCGAGGAAAATTACTTCCGGCATCCAGAATTCACACTTGGCAAGTTTTGCGTAAAGTTGGTGTTGCCTTAACACACTCAGTACCGGTCTCAAATGTTCTTCATGTTCCTGTCGGCTTTGAGAATAAATTAGGATGTCTTCAAGAAAACGACGCACTTATCGAGGAAATTGATTAAGACTCTATTTATTAACTCCATGAAAACGGCTGGGGCATTGGTCAAGCCGAATGATACCACGATATACTCATAATGTCCATACCTTGATTGAAATGCAGTCTTTGGTATATGATGCCCCTCATTCAACTTGATTTTATAACTAATTCATGTGATATTATATTTGTTCAACTCTTGAAGATTGTTGTTCTATGTAACTGACCCCGTTGGGGATGTTGTTTTTAGGTCATGGAAAGGCAAAGGCACGGAAAGAGAACGTTGATGGCGAGGAGTCCCAGTGATACTAGTAGGGCCCCCCAGTCTTTCCATTTATTCATGTTTCCTTGATGTGTATTTTCTGCTGCAGTTCCGTTCGGATTTTCATTTTATTAAGTGTTGTATGTTTCATCTTCATATGAAATATACATGTATTCTGTATTCCTGGGTGTATTGTACTTGAAACTCATCATCGGAGTAATTGGTAATATAATGTGGTTCGGTACTACAGTTATATTGTTTAATTCATTAATTTTCATTCGCCGGGTGGGTCCAGTTGAGGGTCCACGACACTGTAATAGCCGCCTAGTTTGGGGTGTTACAGAGTTGGTATCGGAGCGTGGTTCTGAATACTACTATTCGAGTCATGTCTCATTGAAATCATCGTTCATCAGACTAGTATCATTGGACTTTCGTGTCACGTATGACCTGTGCAAGCGCCAAGACCCTCATACCAAAAGAACGGTATGATTTCTGACGCCATGGTATAATTTCTAGCTATAAGGATCAAGTCATTCATCATTCATCAGACAACAATCCTCAATCATCATTTTCTTTTGGGATCTTGCAGATCATGTCAACTCATTAATTACTCAGTCAATCTCATTGCTCAGTTGTTGATCTTGTGGACCGTATTATCAATATTGTTAACTTGTTCAAGATAATCATTTCAGGAATTTCATCAGATAATCGTGTCACCTCAGTTGGTCTTTCATGCGACCTTATCATATTCTGGCGTAATGTCGACGATCATTTTACTGCATTATTAATGCGTCCATTGCGTCAGAGCATGTATACTTATTATTATCGTTTCACAACGTAATCATAATGCGATATTCATGCGAGATCTATAATTATCATGTGTTTCCCTACTTCAGTAGAGATAGAGCTGTCAGAGGACGCAGGGGAAGCGGCCGCGGTGCGGGCCGAAACTCGGGAGCTCGTGTGAATACCCGCGTGAACGTGAGGAATAATATCAATTCAACAAGTACCGACGCTGCCACTCATTCACTATCAGGAAGTCGTACCCGAGATGCAGCTCAATCGGAAGGTGTTCGGGTTGATACACTCACTTTTATGCAGGGCATGATGGCCCAAATGACTCAGATTGCACGTCTGATGGAGACGATGCATAACTCAGCCACTCAGGCTCAACAGGCTCCTCCGCCGCCACCCCAGAGACAAGAGAGGAGTGTGAGCAGTATTATCGACGACATCTCTCGCCAGAGGCCACCTACTTTTAAGGGCTCATCTGAGCCGGCGGATATTATTCACTGGCTTGAACATTTTGAGAAACTATTTGCTATGGTGGAGTGTCCCGAAGGGCACAATTTTTCAGTTGCGGCTTACTATCTGGGTAAGAGCGCTCACTCTTGATGGCTATCTTTGAATCCCACCGACGGATCTTGCACTTGGGACCAGTTCAAGACCCTCATGATGGAAAGGTATTATCCGGCCCCACTCACGGAGGCCAAGTTATCGGAGTTACTCAGCCCCGACCCCCCAGCAGAAGAAGATGTTCTCGCCATCGCTGAGAAGTTTCAGGAGCTACTTCCATTCGCCTCATCCATTATCCACTCCGAGGCGAATAAGATCAAGTATTTCAGTAAGAGGTTGAAACCTCATATGTGGATGCAATTGCTTAATCATCATTGCACCACCCTGGCCGAATTCATCGAGAAAGTTCTTACTTATGAAAAGTTTGACCTATTTTTTCTCTCTACATTGACGTCACTTATGTGACGCCTTTTTGTTTATTTATTCGACGGCTTTTTTCTTTAACTTCACATTTATATGTGAAGCTATTATGGTGAAGCTAATAAGGGACATTTTTAGTAGTGCGTCGTTGTCATCATCAGTGCGAGGAACCACGTGTCAGAATCTTCAACGTCGACTGTCAAGCGCTCCAACTCATGCGTGGGAGGGTCCATGGATGGAGAACAAGGAACGAGAGGAAGGAGGAGGTCTGTATAGTATCAGAACTGAAAACGACGCACAAAACCACTTAGGGCAAGACGAAAACCACTAAGAGGTGGGATAGAGGAGAGAGAAGTATTTAAGTTCCCCCGATTAGTCAAAAGTCTTACTCAAGTGTGATGTGAACTAATTTTTTTTTGGGTAATCGCATGCTAAAATGAAATGTGATTGTATTTTCTGTTGATGAAGTATGGATATCCATGGTGGGAATGCATTTACGTTTTTGTTGTTGTTGCTTGATTCTTCAATTAGATCATTTTTGTTTGTTCATGCAATCTCATGTTGTGTGATAGGGTAACAAACTAACATATTAGATTGTAATGTCATATATTCCAGTTTGCTATTATTTAATATTCACTTAATTTTTGTGTTTGAGATGTAATAAATCATTTACTTTACTTGATATTTCACTGGAGAAGACAAATCTTCAATATCTTTATGCATTGATATATTTCAATTTATTTACTGTACATCAACATGTAAATCGTTACTATTAGTATTTTTTTAAAATTAATAAATAAATTATGATAATTTAGTTAAATAACTATATAAAATTTACTTTTTTTGTAAGTTTACTATACGATAATGGGACAATAAATTACTTTACATAGAAAATATATTAATTAAGAAAAAATTTAGAGGTGCTCGAACTTATAAGATTTTTAAAATTATTTATATATTGTGGTAAATTATATGGTAAAATGAATTCTTAAATAATTTATACGTTATAAAAATAGGCTTAACAGCTCATGATTATCCAAAAAAAATTATTCGATTTCAATTTATTTTTTCTCTAATTTTATAAGCAACAATCAGTTTATGGAAATAATGCTATTATGATTTGATATTTCTAACACGTCCTTCCAAATGTATTTATTTTAAATTTTCTCTCTCTAATATTCAAAATTCTTTTTTATCTTACAAGTTCATTATAAACACTTTGATATTTATAAGTTCTTAAAATAGCTTATAAGTTGTTGGATCTTATAAATTTAGCCAAACACCTTCTTTTTATATATTTGACTAGAACGTCTTATGTAAAATATCAATGTTATATTTGCTCTATGTAATAAATTATGATTAAAAGTGCTCCTAATTGGCCCAAAGCTCTATGGAAAATCATAGGAAGTGGATTAAGTTCCAAAAAGGTCAGACCTGGCATAGAAGCCAGGCCCACTGCATGGATGGCAGATTCAGTTCCAGCTAAGGTAGAACTAAAGGCCAGTTCCGCTTCAAGTTCAAAGGCCGGACAAATCAAAACCAAAGTGTCACGGCCGAAAGTCGACAACGAGACATGTGTGCGCAGACGGTCGCACAGGGTGTCGAGGGACCGGCACGAGCAAGACGCCAAGGATGGCATCGGGTTGCATGTGGAGATTCAGCCTTCAGGACGGCGTGATCGGACGGAGAATCAAGCGTGAAAACCGTGGGAGCACGGATGCTGCTGTGGGAAGCGGATCGCCCAAGGGGCATTGCGGACTGGACATGTTCGGGACTGTCCGGCAGCGCAAGGGGCGCGGGCAAGGCCGGACGAGCAAGGGTCGTGTGGGACAAGGCACGACGGGACAAGGCCGAGTCGGGGAACAAGACTCGAGCTGGACGGCCGGACGCGGGCGTGGGATGCCGGGCGCGGCCGACGTGCGCGGGCGCGCGCGAGAGGTGCGAGAGAGACCCTCCTTCTTATAATAGGCTTAGACGGAAAAAGCCTTGTGGGGGCAGTGGACATTGAAAAGCTGAGGAGTCACTCAACAGGGAAGACTCGACCGGAAGCAGCTAGAAGCGGATTGGCTTGGTCCAGGAGGTTCGGGAAGAGTCTGGAACATGGTAGAGACGGGCCTATGCGGTCGGGCCTGTGCGGGCCGGGATGGGCCGATGCGGTTCGGGACGGACAGAGACGGGCTGGGCGCCCGGGATGATGGAACAACCTTTTAGGAGCCTCCTAGAAGGATGGAGCTACTTGGAGACTTGTAGAGTAGTCTAGATTTATGTTTGTAAGACTTGTGTGTGTAGACAAGTTTAGAGTATTCTAGATAATTGTACTTACCCTTGTACTTGGAATTATCTAGAATAGGATAGAAGTGTGTGGATTGTATAGGATGTTCTAGAGTCCTCCAAATGAGGAGGTGGCATAGAAGGATCTAGAGTCTAGGAGTAGTATAAATAGGCTTGAGGTTGGCTCATTTGCTCCCAACCCTCAAAGACTCAATATTCTTGTACTTGTAAAGTGATTGTGAAATAGTGAAGTGTTTTACTCTCAACTCCCAAGTGTTTAAACCCCTTCTTACACACTTAGCAACTGAGTGAGTTAGGCTTACTAGCTAGATCGAGGCAATTCTAGTCTAGTGCCGCACGGGTCCGAAGAGCTTTCGAGTGCTCAAACCCAACCCCGTGACAAGTGGTATCGGAGCCACGCTAGTGGTTCAAGGAGATTTTGTATTGAGACGTTGCTGAGAGGTTTTGTGCAAGGAGGACCGATGGAGACTACGTCCAGCGTCACCAAAGTTCAACCCGACCAAGAGAAGGACAAGTCCAGGAAAGGGTCTAGGGATAAGTCCGTGGAAAGAGGTGTTGCCATGGAAGCACGAGTGGATCGGCTGGAGGAAACCATGGGCAGACACGAGGATGCTATCGAGGCATGGAGCAGAGTGGCCGATCAGGTGATGGAGATGAGCGAGTCGTTGGAGGAGCTTGAGAACCGGGTGACAGGCACCCTTAACGCGTTGCGACGCGACTTGTGTGAGGAGATCCTTGAAGCTGTCAGGAAGGAGGTTCGGTCGATGATCGCAGCCTTTCGAGAGGAGATCATAGGGAGGATCGAGACCATCGAAGGAAGGACAGCACTGTACGAGCGGGCGATGGCCCACGGCAGGGACCAGCGGGGTGCGGCACCTAATCGAATCAACATCCCCCAGCCGTGTTCGTTCCAAGGATCGCGGAATGGTAGGGAAGTGGACGACTTCCTGTGGAACATGGAGCGTTACTTTGGTGCATCGGGAATAGCAGATGATGCGACCAAGTTGCAGACGACTCCATTCTTCTTAGTAGATATGGCGCTGCTATGGTGGAGAAGGCGCGAAACAGAGATCGCGCGTGGTACATGTCGGATGGAGACATGGGAGGATTTCAAGGCCGAGTTCAAGCGGCAGTTTTACCCGGAGAATGTTGAGTTTGAGGTCCGGGCTAGGTTGAAGGAGTTGACACACAGCAAGACGATCAAGGACTATGTGAAGGAGTTCCAGGAGATCGTGCTGGAGTTGCCTAGCCTTAGTGAGCAGGAAGCTTTGTTCGCGTTCGTGGATGGACTGAAACCGTGGGCAAAGTTGGAGGTGCAGAGGGCCAAGGCACAGAACGTGTCCGAGGTGATTGCGATAGCGGAACGGCTGATCGAGTTGAAACTAGCCGGGGAGAACCGGAAGTCCAGGAGGGACGAGGACGGCATCGGTACGCAAGACAAGTCGTACCAGAATGCAGATAGGGGCGCGAGGATGGCCAGGCCCAAGGACGGCAAGCAGTCAGGATGGGCTCGGACTTGCCATGGGTGCGGGAGTGCAGACCATCTCGTAGTAGCGTGTCCGAAGAAGAAGAAATGCGAGATTTGCTGGAGCACGGAGCATTCGACGAGGCAATGCTCGAAGTTTCCGAGGGTAGCCGCCATGGAGTACACCCAGGCACGGGACGATGCCAAGGGTGATGGGACGTCGATGGCGCTTCAAGTGTTGAACTCAGCCATAGGGATGGCATCGCGGGACGGAGCACCGCTTGAGGGAAACTTGTTGTATGCGACGGGGCTGATCCATGGGAAACCTGTCAAGGCGTTGGTCGACACACGGGCTGATTACAACTACACTGACGAGGCTGAAGCACAGAGGTTGGGGCTTCAGGTCATCGAGGGACGGGGCTGGATGAAGTCGAATAATGAACCACCCGTTCGAGTTACAGGGGTCGCCAATGGGGTGCGACTAAAGATTGGTACGTGGGAACCGTGCGTGCACTTCAAGGTGACGAGCATGGATGATCAAGACCTAATATTGGGCATGGACTTCCTGAGGAAGAATAAGGTTGGCCTGGTTCCGCATCAAAGGGCGCTGTACGTATGTGATCAAGATAAGCCACAGGTAATACACTTGACCACAGAGCCTTCAGGACGAGCTATGACGACACTCAAGTACGTGAGGAAGCTTGAGGAGGAGCCGTCTTACCACCTTGGAGCAGTTCGGTTCATCGAGGGGCCGCCACGTCGCCGAGGACGTCGACGAAATGGGCGGGGGAGAATGTCACGGCCGAAAGTCGACAACGAGACATGTGTGCGCAGACGGTCGCACAGGGTGCCGAGGGACCGGCACGAGCAGGACGCCAAGGATGGTATCGGGCTGCATGTGGAGATTCAGACTTCAGGACGGCGTGATCGGACAGAGAATCACACGTGGAAACCGTGGGAGCACGGACGCCGTTGTGGGAAGCGGATCGCCCAAGGGGCATTGCGGACTGGACATGTTCGGGACTGTCCGGCAGCGCAAGGGGCGCGGGCAAGGCCGGACAAGCAAGGGTCGTGTGGGACAAGGCACGACGGGACAAGGCCGAGTCGGGGAACAAGACTCGAGCTGGGCGGCCGGACGCGGGCGTGGGATGCCGGGCGCGGCCGACGTGCACGGGCGCGCGCGCGCGAGGTGCGAGAGAGACCCTCCCCCCTATAATAGGCTTAGACGGAAAAAGCCTTGTGGGGGCAGTGGACATTGAAAAGCTGAGGAGTCACTCAGCAGGGAAGACTCGACCGGAAGCAACTAGAAGCGGACTAGCTTGGTCCAGGAGGTTCGGGAAGAGTCTGGAACATGGTAGAGACGGGCCTATGCGGTCGGGCCGGTGCGGTCCGGGACGGGCCAATGCGGGCCGGGACTGACAGAGACGGGCCGGGCGCCCGGGATGGTGGAAGAACCTTCTAGGAGCCTCCTAGAAGGATGGAGCTACTTGGAGACTTGTAGAATAGTCTAGATTTATGTTTGTAAGACTTGTGTGTGTAGACAAGTGTAGAGTATTCTAGATGATTGTACTTACCCTTGTACTTGGAATTATCTAGAATAGGATAGAAGTGTGTGGATTGTATAGGATGTTATAGAGTCCTCCAAATGAGGAGGTGGCATAGAAGGATCTAGAGTCTAGGAGTAGTATAAATAGGCTTGAGGTTGGCTCATTTGCTCCCAACCCTCAAAGACTCAACATTCTTGTACTTGTAAAGTGATTGTGAAATAGTGAAGTGTTTTACTCTCAACTCCCAAGTGTTTAAACCCCTTCTTACACACTTAGCAACTGAGTGAGTTAGGCTTACTAGCTAGATCGAGGCAATTCTAGTCTAGTGCCGCACGGGTCCGAAGAGCTTTCGAGTGCTCAAACCCAACCCCGTGACAAGTGGTATCGGAGCCACGCTAGTGGTTCAAGGAGCTTTCGTATTGAGACGTTGCTGAGAGGTTTTGTGCAAGGAGGACCGATGGAGACTACGTCCAGCGTCACCAAAGTTCAACCCGACCAGGAGAAGGACAAGTCCAGAAAAGGGTCTAGGGATAAGTCCGTGGAAAGAGGTGTTGCCATGGAAGCACGAGTGGATCGGCTGGAGGAAACCATGGGCAGACACAAGGATGCTCTCGAGGCATGGAGCAGAGTGGCCGATCAGGTGATGGAGATGAGCGAGTCGTTGGAGGAGCTTGAGAACCGGGTGACGGGCACCCTTAACGTGTTGCGACGCGACTTGTGTGAGGAGATCCTTGAAGCTGTCAGGAAGGAGGTTTGGTCGATGATTGCAGCCTTTCGAGAGGAGATCATAGGGAGGATCGAGACCATCGAAGGAAGGACAGCACTGTACGAGCGGGCGATGTCCCACGGCAGGGACCAGCAGGCTGCGGCACCTAATCGAATCAACATCCCCCGGCCGTGTTCGTTCCAAGGATCGCGGAATAGTAGGGAAGTGGACGACTTCCTGTGGAACATGGAGCATTACTTTGGTGCATCGGGAATAGCAGATGATGCGACCAAGTTGCAGACGACTCCATTCTTCTTAGCAGATGTGGCGCTGCTATGGTGGAGAAGGCGCGAAACAGAGATCGCGCGTGGTACATGTCGGATGGAGACATGGGAGGATTTCAAGGCCGAGTTCAAGCGGCAGTTTTACCCGGAGAATGTTGAGTTTGAGGTCCGGGCTAGGTTGAAGGAGTTGACACACAGCAAGACGATCAAGGACTATGTGAAGGAGTTCCAGGAGATCGTGCTGGAGTTGCCTAGCCTTAGTGAGCAGGAAGCTTTGTTCGCGTTCGTGGATGGACTGAAACCGTGGGCAAAGTTGGAGGTGCAGAGGGCCAAGGCACAGAACGTGTCCGAGGTGATTGCGATAGCGGAACGGCTGATCGAGTTGAAACCAGCCGGGGAGAACCGGAAGTCCAGGAGGGAAGAGGACGGCATTGGTACGCAAGACAAGTCGTACCAGAATGTAGATAGGGGCGCGAGGATGGCCAGGCCCAAGGACGGCAAGCAGTCAAGATGGGCTCGGACTTGCCATGGGTGCGGGAGTGCAGACAATCTCTTAGTAGCGTGTCCGAAGAAGAAGAAATGCGAGATTTGCTGGAGCACGGAGCATTCGACGAGGCAATGCTCGAAGTTTCCGAGGGTAGCCGCCATGGAGTACACCCAGGCACGGGACGATGCCAAGGGTGATGGGACGTCGATTGCGCTTCAAGTGTTGAACTCAGCCATAGGGATGGCATCGCGGGACGGAGCACCGCTTGAGGGAAACTTGTTGTATACGACGGGGCTGATCAATGGGAAACCCGTCAAGGCGTTGGTCGACACAGGGGATGATTACAACTACATTGACGAGGCTGAAGCACAGAGGTTGGGGCTTCAGGTCATCGAGGGACGGGGCTGGATGAAGTCGAATAATGCACCACCCGTTCGAGTTACAGGGGTCGCCAATGGGGTGCGACTAAAGATTGGTACGTGGGAACCGCGCGTGCACTTCAAGGTGACGAGCATGGATGATCAAGACCTAATATTGGGCATGGACTTTCTGAGGAAGAATAAGGTTGGCCTGGTTCCGCATCAAAGGGCGCTGTACGTATGTGATCAAGATAAGCCACAGGTAATACACTTGACCACAGAGCCTTCGGGACGAGCTATGACGACACTCAAGTACGTGAGGAAGCTTGAGGAGGAGCCGTCTTACCACCTTGGATCAGTTCGGTTCATCGAGGGGCCGCCACGTCGCCGAGGACGTCGCGAAATGGGCGGGGGAGAATGTCACGGCCGAAAGTCGACAACGAGACATGTGTGCGCAGACGGTCGCACAGGGTGCCGAGGGACCGGCACGAGCAGGACGCCAAGGATGGTATCGGGCTGCATGTGGAGATTCAGACTTCAGGACGGCGTGATCGGACAGAGAATCACACGTGGAAACCATGGGAGCACGGACGCCGCTGTGGAAAGCGGATCGCCCAAGGGGCATTGCGGACTGGAGATGTTCGGGACTGTCCGGCAGCGCAAGGGGCGCGGGCAAGGCCGGACAAGCAAGGGTCGTGTGGGACAAGGCACGACGGGACAAGGCCGAGTCGGGGAACAAGACTCGAGCTGGGCGGCCGGATGCGGGCGTGGGATGCCGGGCGCGGCCGACGTGCACGGGCGCGCACGCGCGAGGCGCGAGAGAGACCCCCCCCCTATAATAGGCTTAGACGGAAAAAGCCTTGTGGGGGCAGTGGACATTGAAAAGCTGAGGAGTCACTCAGCAGGGAAGACTCGGCCAGACGGCTAAGCGGGTCGGCTTGGTCCAGAGGTTCGGGAAGAGTCTGGAACATGGTAGAGACGGGCCTATGCGGTCGGGCAGTGTGGGCAGGGCCGACGATGCGGGCCGGGCGGCAGACGTCACGGGCGGGGCCGATCGACAGAGACGGGCAGGCGCCGGGATGGTGGAAGAACCTTCTAGGAGCCTCCTAGAAGGATGGAGCTACTTGGAGACTTGTAGAATAGTCTAGATTTATGTTTGTAAGACTTGTGTGTGTAGACAAGTGTAGAGTATTCTAGATGATTGTACTTACCCTTGTACTTGGAATTATCTAGAATAGGATAGAAGTGTGTGGATTGTATAGGATGTTATAGAGTCCTCCAAATGAGGAGGTGGCATAGAAGGATCTAGAGTCTAGGAGTAGTATAAATAGGCTTGAGGTTGGCTCATTTGCTCCCAACCCTCAAAGACTCAAAATTCTTGTAATTGTAAAGTGATTGTGAAATAGTGAAGTGTTTTACTCTCAACTCCCAAGTGTTTAAACCCCTTCTTATACACTTAGCAACCGAGTGAGTTAGGCTTACTAGCTAGATCGAGGCAATTCTAGTCTACTGCCGCACGCGTTCGAAGAGCTTTCGAGTGCTCAAACCCAACCCCGTGACAAATGGTTCATAAAGGCCGACAAAGCCTACTTGGCTTAACCAGGGGCAGAGCCTGGTGGAGCTGGGGGAGCCCAAACACCTCCCGGCAAAAAAAAAGTTGTATATTTTATGTTATGATTTTGATTTTTTTAGATTTTTTTTGTATTAAAACCAATGGCTCATCTACCTTTTGTTCAATTATATATTTCTTCAGTTCAAATTCTCACCTCTACGGATGGATTCTGACACTTCTGAAATCTGGGTCGAACTCTTCAGGCTCTTTTGTATCATCTCATCTCTTTAATGATGGTAACTAGTTAGGGTTTTGTGGTTACTGGTGAGAATTTTGTCCCCAAGTACAAGTAGACTGCTTCCCAGCTTTTACCGCTCCACAGCTCAGATCTGCTCGAGTTCAACTGGCGCAAATCACATCAGCACCATCTGTTCGTCATGTTCAGATTTTGTCTGCTCGGACGCCTTCAGATCCCCTTATTCATTGAATCCCCCCCATCCCCTCTTCCCCCTTCTTCTTGACCAACCCGCGACCAGAAGTTGACCCGGGTCTCATATAGCAGACCTCCACCTGCATCTTGTAGACCGCCCGGGTCTGGTGGCTTTTTTGCTCGTTTCTTGTTTGGGTTTTCTTTTTTTTTTTGGGGTTTTGTTTTCTGATTTGTTCTTGTTTGGTGGTTCCTGTTGTT
Organism: Orobanche coerulescens; assembly: GCA_033398695.1. Classification (NCBI taxonomy): domain Eukaryota; kingdom Viridiplantae; phylum Streptophyta; class Magnoliopsida; order Lamiales; family Orobanchaceae; genus Orobanche; species Orobanche coerulescens. The sequence continues at coordinate 92,885,148 of CM065814.1, forward strand.
TCGATTTGCTGTTGTGTTGTGGTTGCTGAATTTCAATCTCGATACAGTTGATTTGCTCTTTTCGCGATTTGTTGCTCCGGGCCTTCATCTGAGTTGTTGCTGATCGTTTTGGCCTAACTTGCGTTTGCGCCGCGCCGGGCTGCTGGTCATCTCTGGCGGGCGTATCGCCGGAAGAATAACATTTCACCGCTGCATTCACCCCTCCCCGTCAATCTAACAGTAGTATTGCATTTTAGCAGTCTGTTCTGCAGGTTTCCCAGCCAGATTTTCACGCTGCCTGAAATCTTCCCGTGCTGCTCCCAGACGCCGTCGGTCTACCTTTAGCCTTTTCCCACCCAAGAGACCAGCTCGAGTCACAGGAGGCGCGTTCGTAGAGAGTCGAGCCGGGTTTGTTTTAGGAGTCGATCGGTTTCTAGCTTCCGCGGCTTTCTGTCGAAGTCTGGTATCATTGTACTTTTCTGTTTAATTTCATTTTGCGTCAGCCATATATCTACTATCTACTGTGATTTTTATGCAATTTGCTTGCTTTATCATTGTCTTTTACATTTCCATCATATTTTTATTTTTGGCTACTTTACCTCATTTTATTTTTCATAGTGCGTTTGTGTTTTGGGTTGGTCGATGGCGCGTTGTTTGTGGGTTGGTAGTTGGAATTTGGGTACCTTGACGGGTAAACTTTTGGAGCTTGTGGATGTTTTGGGTAAGAGAAGGGTTGATGTGGCTTGTATTCAGGAGACTAGGTGGAAGGGGGCGCTGTCCAGGGAGGCGAACTGTTATAAATTGTGGTATTCAGGCCTTGCTAACTCGAGTAATAGTGTGGGTATTCCTTTGTAAGGAGCTTAAGGATAATGTCGTGGAAGTGAAGAGGTGTAACGATAGGATTATGTCCGTTAGAGTGGTGGTTGGGGAGTAGGTGGTTAACGTGGTTTGTGCGTATGCCCCACATGTTGGTTTGGGTGTGCTTGTTAAGGAAGCTTCTTGGATCTGTTTAGATGAGTTGGTCGGGTGTATTCCGGACGATCAATTTATTATTTTGGGGAGCGATTTCAATGGGCACATTGGTGAGAGGGTAGATGGTTAACATAGTGCGCATGAGGGTTTCGGCTTCGGAGTTAGGAATGCAGAAGGTTCAGCACTGCTGGAGTTTGCCACTGTGCATGAGTTGGTAATTGCTAACTCTGTTTTTCAGAAGAGAGCTGAGCACCTCATCACCTTCGGTAGTGGGGGGCACAACACGCAAATTGACTATCTTCTTTTGCGCAGTCTTGATGCTAGGGAGTGCGTGGACTGCAAGCTGTTCCGGAGCGAGGCCTGTGCTTTTCAACACCGGCTGCTGGCTATGGATTTATCCATGGGAGGTCGTGTTGTTAGCAGGGCTAGATAAGCTAGACCTAGGATTCTCTGGAAGGATCTGAAGGGTGAGAAGGCGACATAATTCAGGGAGTCTTTGACCCGCGAAGGAGGTTTTTTGGGGGGGCGATGCTAACTTTATGTGGACCAGCATGGCCAATGCTATTAGGAGTTTGGGTGAGAAAGTGGTAGGGGTCTCTTCGGGCAGGTCTAGTGCACCTAGGGAGACATGGTGGTGGAATGAGGAGGTCCAAAAGAAGGTTAAGGCTAAACAAGTGCTATTTAAGGAGCATTTGTCGGTTAGTGCTGGGGAGGAGAGAATCTTGAAGATGATAGCGTACAAGGTGGCGAAAAGAGAGGCTAAGAAGGGAGTGGCTAAGAATAAAGGTGAGGCATACGAGGAGATGTATAAGCGCTTAGATACCAAAGTAGGGTCGAATGCTATTTTTAAACTAGCGAAAGCTAGGGAAAGAGGGCGGCGCGACTTGGGTCCCGTTAAGTATATTAAGGATGATTTTGGCCAAGTGCTAGTGAACGATGTGGCTATTACGGAAAGGTGGGATAGGAGGTATTTTTTTGAACTTTTCAATAAGGCTAGGGGAAGCGACTCGGTGGTGCAAGGAGTTAGTCTATCTTCTGCTCGTTCGTTTAGTTCCTGTGAGAGCATCAACAAGGAGGAAGTAAAGGGTGCCCTAATTAAAATGGGTAGAGCTAAGGCGGTTGACCCGGATCAGATCCCTATTCAGGTGTGGCTCTGTCTGGGGGAAGTTGGAGTTCAGTGGCTAGCAGAGCTGTTCAGAATCCTCCTCAGAGGTTCTAAGATGCTGACGGAGTGGAGGCGTAGTATTGTCGTGCCGTTTTTCAAGAACAAAGGCGATGCTCAGAGTTGTAGCAACTATAGGGGTATTAAACCCCCCAGTCATACTATGAAACTTTGGGAAAGAGTGGTGGAATACAGGGTTAGAAGAGAAATTGAGATCTCAAAGAACCAATTTAGCTTCATGCCGGGGAGGTCCACGACTGAGGCCATTCATCTCGTCAGACGCCTTATGGAAAAGTATAGACACTACGCCATAGATGGCCTACAACAACCCTGAAACTGTGTCACCATAGACCTGATTTAGTGTTGCCTTAGCCCTAAGAAGGGCAAAGGTAACACCAAAAGTGTGTTGTGTTCTCAGCAGTTGCCTTTGACCACAAAGGCAACATGCGAACGACCTAAGCTGACACCCTGTTCTCATGTTACCATAGGGGCCTATGGCAACATACTTGGCACCCTATTGCAATATTTTATTTGTGTTGCAATAGCCGTTATAATTTAATAAAATAGATACTAGATTGTGTAGGGCACACCTGTGGGGCCCATCTGTGGGCCCATATTGTGGAAACGTGGTTAATGCAACACCAGATAATAAGAACTGCAACCCAATGTGTATTGTAAAATATTAACCAATTTAAACACACTAACTACCTATTGCAACACCTCAAATGAACAGAATAAAAATATAGCATTTAAATATTACATTTCCCATTAAAAATATAACATTTAATTATTGCATTTCCGATAAAAAACAATTCTGCATCATTAACCTAGCTATAGTAAAACCAACAAGTACATCAATCCACCAAAAACATCAATCAATCCATTACATCAACCAATTAGACAAATGGATGAAAATTGTTCAAAAAAGAAGAACAAATGGATGACATCTAAGAGCTAGGTCCTCCTGTAATTGGAGTGTCACATTCTTGCGTAATTGGAGTGCCATCTTCTCGTGTAATTGTAGTGCCATCTTCTCATGTGTCACCAGAAAGTGTTGCACCAATATCAATTTTCAAGTGAGGGTTGGCTTCACCTAATTTTTTCAGAATCCATGTCAGGTTGTGCTGGACCTTCTGATTCATCTTGGCATCCATTTCTTCATTGACCCTGCCATGTCCTGAAACAAGTGTATAGACACAATATGAATTACTGAATATAAACCAGACACCACAGAAGTGTTTTTCTAAATGAACATGACCCTACTAGTCAAACAAAGATCAGTGTACGTTTCACTATCAAACTGGATATAAGAAACAATGGTAGAACCTGCAACAGCTGTATCCACAAATTAAGCAAGTATGTTGTATAAATATACACCAAAACACCTGACTTTTTTCATACTGTCGAATTTAATTTCTACACAAAGGGTTGTCCAAAATTAATCAAATTAGTCCTTGTGTTCTATTTATATACTTTTTTTTTAACAATACATTCACTTTCATTTAAAAGACAACTATAAAGTGAACTAATCAGCAGACAAGTAGTCATAACCTTTTTCACAGAAGACAAGTCATACCATGATATTCCACTTCATGTAGCCAACCGTATCAAGAAAGCAAAAGTCCATAAATCTGACTGTAGCGTCTATGGAAACCAGTTCCAACATACTTTTACATATCAGCACATTTATGTATGTTTTCAACTAAATAGTTGTATGCAAGTGGCACTCTATGAATACTAGTGTATGTAAACATCAATGGGTAGTCCAGAACACGATGTGACACTGGTATCAAAGCCATACAGCAGTACTCCAAGAGCTGAAAAAAAAAGAGATCTGAAACCATATGCAATTATGCTATTAGAAGCAACATCAATTATCTGAAGAAAAAAGAGAAAACAGCTAACAGAAAGAAAAAGAATGCTCTTGTGAATACTGCGGCAAAAAGAAAGTAGTTTTCCTGAGCATTGGCCCTCCCCTTCCCTTAATATTTTAAGGATACATCTATAAAATTTTGAAGGATAGAAATAAAGGTCACCGGGTGCAAAAGAGAAAAAGAAGAATCATATAAAGGTTACTATAAAACTAACTTCAAACTAAGCATACTTGCAAAATTTACATAGGCTAAAAACAAAAGATTTACACTCAAGAAAACTGATTTTCTACCTTCATTCTGTCCAAGAATAACAAGCACGATCAACAACTAGATAGTATCCCCAAATATCTTTCGCCACACGAATCTCATTGTCAAGGTAGACAGTGTCAAACCTATATAAATGAAATGCAACATCATTCCAAATGACATGAAAAAATATATAAATGAAATGCAACATCATTCCAAACAAACAATATCTCGCGGCAATCATCATCAAAAAAAAAAAAAACTCACTATTGAACGATGTTGCAAACTAACGAAAAGGAAAAAATGAGAAGAGCATTGAACGATAAGATGCAAACTAAGCCATAGCATCACTATTGTCCAAGTTTTAATCAAACACAATTTCAAGCAACAACCCATTACGTAAGTACAGATTCTATATTACAAGAATTCTAAGAACATAAGTTTGTAGGAGATAGTTCCTACTCTATTACACCCACTTCCCTCACGGTTAAGAATGTCACAGGGATGAAGTACAAGCTAATATATCAAAAGTGGACAATGTTGAAATGATCCATACTGTTAAAGCTTAGCCAAGGTTAACTTCGCATTGTAAGGATAATATTGCTACATGAGCACAACAAGAGCTAATAACAGATATTCACCTCCAGTTCTTAAACACACAATCTGGAAGTACAAAAACAAAACACGGTCCTCCAGGACATAAACAGTTACACACACAATCTGGAAGTACAAAAAAAAAACATGGTCATGTTCCTTACTCCCGATATTGTGTCTGTTGATGGTGTACCCAGAAGATCCGTAATCAAGTCCAGTTGATGAACAACACTTTTTTAACAGGAAACAATGGCTTCCCTGACAAGACTTCCGCAAATATGCATCCTACGCTCCAAATATCAATAGCAGGGGTATACTGCAGAAATACACAACATACATGAGACAGGTTTAAAAGAATAAAACAATAGAACCCTCCAGGAGATGATACAAATTGACACAAATTACCTCTGTGGATCAGAAATATCAACTTCCAGGAGAGTTCAATAGTCCTCCCTGGAACCCCACGAGCTACTGGAAATCGCCGTCGCCGCAACCTGTAGCCGCGGCTGGTTAATCCGAGTTTAGGCGAGCCGGAGTGTGTGCGTTGTTTCTGTCCGCCCCTCGTTGATGATTCATCTTCACCGGTGTATGTGTGTATAATTCATCAGGAGTCGGCCGAGAGGCTTCCCCTTTTTGCATCTTGCTTCACCTAAAAACTAGAGAGAGAATTTGAGAGAGAGTGAAGAACGGGCGAGAAGTGAGAATGGTCTGCCGACTGCGTAGAACGAATAGGGTTTTACCCTTTAGTTTTTAGGGTTGTGCAATTTAACCCCAGATTTCTGATTACTTTGATTTTTACCCCAGTTAGTTTCTAATTATTTTTCAATCTATCCCAACAGCTCTGAATATTCACTTCCAGTTCTATTTTGACCAAACCATTATTAATGTTGGTTCTTCAATTAATATTAATAATCAGTTTCAATTTTATGCATCATATTCTATTTCCATTCATTATATCATAATATTTTATAATGATTATAATTATTATGTGTAAATATTCATGTTGAGGAAAATATTATGGATAGAATAACCATTTAAATAAAAACATCCCATTTTTATTTTTTATTTTTGAATTTAAATAAAAACATCCAATTTTTATTTTTTATTTTCGAACTTTAAGTAAAAACATCCGATTTTATTTTTTTATTTTCGAACTTTAAATAAAAATATCCGTTTTTTATTTTTTATTTTCGAACTGATTTTTATTTTTTATTTTCAAACTTTAAATAAAAACATCCGATTTTTATTTTTTATTTTCGAACTAATTTTTATTTTTTATTTTTTATTTTCGAACTTTAAATTAAAACATCTGATTTTTATTTTTTATTTTCGAACTATTTTTAGTTTTTATTTTTTATTTTTGAAGTTTAAATAAAAATTTCCGATTTTTAATATTAATATTCTCGATTTTAAAAAAAATAAGGCTTGGGGTAATTTTGAGATTACTGGGTTAACATGAGCACTGTTAAATTCATGTTATTTAAACCCACCATTTTGGTGAGTTTGTAAGCCATGCTTGAACAGTGAATAAGCCAGGGCTAGGGCTTAAATCCGGGCCAAGGAGTTAATGAAACAAGGCTACTAAACGCATGTTTCGGTAGGTTAATTTATCCTAACCTGCCGAAACATGGCTACCAAACGAGCCCTAATAGTCTAAGGCAACACAGGCATAGTGTTGCAGTGTGTAACACCTATTTATAACTACAGCAACACAGATTTATGTCTACGGTAACACCAAGGTTACAAGGTTGCGATAGGGCAAAAATTTCATAGTTACTGCAACACCTCAGAAGGCAACACCATGCCCATGAGGTGGCAATAGGCCATCTATGGCGTAGTGAGAGAGCGGCGTAAGGACCTCCATATGGTGTTCATTGATCTAGAGAAGGCTTATGATAGCATTCCACGTGATGTTATTTGGAGGAGCCTAGAAGAGAGGAGGGTGTCGTTGCCGTTCGTTAGGGCGATCCAAGATATGTACTCCCAAGCTAGGACTTGCGTTAGGACCCCAGTTGGTTACACCCAATATTTCCCGGTTGAGATAGGGCTACACCAGGGGTCGGCGCTAAGCCCTCTTCTCTTCGCTCTAATCCTTCACATTATTTCACGGGGGATTCAGGATGGCGTCCCATGGTGCATGTTTTTGCTGACGACATTGTGTTAGTGGCGGAGTCGAGGAGGGAGGTGAACTCAAAGTTGGAGCTATGGAGGTCTAAGTTAGAATCCCAGTGTAACACCCCCAAATCCTATTGGGATATTACAGTGCCGTGGACCCCACGCCAGGAGATCCACTAGGCGAATATGACTAAAATACATTAAATTAACCAACAAGAAAAATCATAGCCCCTACCATGATATCCGACACAATATTCCGATGAGGAATTTTAACGACAATGATGGGCCTACATGGCCAAAAATGAAAATACAACCACACCCAGGAGCCTTGCTCGGGTAATACATAATGACAATGACTGACAAACTGGAGAACACTCCAACTGACTGACCAACATGAACAACTTGGACTAGTATCGCTCGAATGCCTCGTCGCCATCATCATGCCCCTGTGTCTCAACTCTCTCCTCGCAAGCACCTAAAACATGAAAACATGTTCCGCCCCCACAGGGTCAGTCATCCAGATAATGAACATTAAATATATGTATAACATGATATGCATCCAAAGGCAGAATGAAACGGTACAATGATAATAATAATACGAAATGCTCACAAACCAAGGTAAGAACCGAGAATTTGTGAAACACTATGCCCACGGTATATGAATAATACCTGCTCAACAGGTTAGAACATAAGTGCTCAACGGCGAATCATAACTTATAAAGCACCACAATGAATTACATGAACATGAACCACACCAGAACTGAATTAAAATGTGAATCACAATGCCCGAAAGCTCCAATAAAATTACCAAGACATCCCAAAGGCCTGAAAGCCACTCAGCCGAAACTGTAAATATCACAATCATCTGAAACCAAAACAGCCCGAAGTTGTAATAATGAGGGCCGAAGCCACGGCACGAAGCCGTATCACAATGAGTTACATGAAGATGAACCAAACCAGAATTGAATTAAATATGAATTATAATGAATTACATGAAGATGAACCAAACCAGCCCGAAGCTGTAACAATGAAGGCCAAAGCCAAGGCACGAAGCCATATCAAAATGAAACCATCCAATGGCCGTTGACCTACTGAGCTGTAGGTGTTGGGGGAAACAACCGCGAAGGTTCAGGCCCCACCAAACTTACCCCATAATGAAACCATCCAATGGCCGTTGACCTACTGAGTTGTAGGTGTTGGGGGAAACAACCGCGAAGGTTCAGGCCCCACCAAACTTACCCCATAATGAAACCATCCAATGGCCGTTGATCTACTGAGTTGTAGGTGTTGGGAAGTCAACCGCGAAGGTTTCAAACTCCCCAAACTTACCCATAATGAAATCACCCAGTAACCGTTGACCTACTGACTGTAGGTATTGGGAAGTCAACCGCGAAGGTTTCAAACTCCCCAAACTTACCCATAGAGCACTATCCGAGACTAGCCTCCAAAACACAACTAATCACAAACGGCAACGATCCCAAGATTACCGAATTCATGAGAATGATAGTGTGCTGCCTTGAGTCGGCCAACACGATAATGATGACTCACGGATGGGCACCGTCCTCGGCGGTCCCAATTCAATACCTCGATTACCTTAGAATGGTCAATAGATAACAACGACACAACGGATGGGAACTATCCTCGACAACCCCAATTTAATACCTCGATTGCCTTAGAATGGCCAACCGATAACAATGATGCAGCGGATGATTCAATACATCGATTGCCTTAGAACGACCAATCGATAACAATGATACAACGAATGATTGAGTACCGCGATTGCCTTAGAATGGCCAATCGATAACAATGATACAATAAATGATTGAGCACCTCGATTGCCTTAGAATGGCCAATTGATAACAATGATATAATGAATGATTGAGCACCTCGATTGCCTTAGAACGGCCAATCGATAACAATGATACAATGAATGATGGAGTACCTCGATTGCCTTAGAAACGGCCAATCGATAACAATGATACAATGAATGCCTCGGCAACTTTAATCGGTTACCGACGACGAAGATGAGAAATGAATACGTCAATGCCTTCAATCAGCCAAAACAACATCAAGGACAAAACTCCATCATTAATAACAATGATTACAATGACGTCTTAGATCGACATCAATATTAACAACAACAATCGACACATCGATACCGCGAAATGGAGATCGACAATAACATTAACAACGAGTGTCCCAATGCCTTGAACCGGCCATTAATGAATGATAACAAACATTTGGCATAATTGTCGAAGAGTATCGTATCGAACGATCCCCTAATATCAATGAACTTATGAAGAGACTAAGTCTCGGAATGATACAACACATTCATACACATATATGATAACATTAATCTCATTGACTAGTAAAAGTATGACTAGTAAAAGTATAAAGCTTGCCTCAACCGAAGGCGATGAATTCCTTCCACGAACAATGAACGGCGTCCTCCAATAAACACAAGCGCTCGAACAACCTTGAATGAAATACAATTCATTCAATAACACAATATCAATCGACAACAACACAACGATCGAAGGAAACTCTTTGAGACATTTCATCGAACACTAAATGTTCAAAGTTCCTCAAGAACCTAAGAATCATCAATCGGGTTGAACGAATCGAAGATATGGGTATACAATCCATAAAACATGTCTAACTACATCTAGTAACCTCAATCGATCCATTAAAATCGGACGGAAAATGAAATCAAAACCAAAACTCCCAAAATGGACAATTCTAGGAAAACCAAGAGAATTACCTCGATTCGACGAAGAAGAAGGATTAGGTGTTGATATGATCACCTAGAGCCTTCTCAAAACATGATTGGATGGAGTAGAATCGATCATAACCACAACCCTAGTCGGATCGCCCGACTACCGCGAGAAGAAGGAGAGAAATGGGTGAAATGAGGTGAAAGAACCGTCTTGTAACACCCCCAAATCCTATTGGGTTGTTACAGTGTCGTGGACCCCACGCCAGGAGATCCACCAGGCGAACATGACTAAAATACATTAAATTAAACAACAAGGGAAAATCATAGTCCCTACCATGACATCTGACACAATATTCCGATAAGGAATTTCAACGACAACGATGGGCCTACATGGACAAAAATAAAATACAACAACATCCACGAGCATCTGGGTAAAACATAATGACAATGACTGACAAACTGAAGAACACTCCAACTGACTGATCAACATGAACAACTCGGACTAGTATCGCTCGAATGCCTCGTCACCATCATCATGCCCCTGTGTCTCAACTCTCTCCTCCCAAGCACCTAAAACATGAAAACATGTTCCGCCCCCACGGGGTCAGTCATCCAGATAATGAACATCAAATACATGTATAACATGATATACATCCAAATGCAGAATGAAATGGTACGATGATAATAATAATACGAGATGCTCACAAACCAAGGTAAGAACCGAGCATTCGTGAAACACTATGCCCATAGCATACTATTAATACCTGATCGACAGGTTAGAATATAAGTGCCCAACGGCAAATCATAATCATAGAGTAACATAATGAATTACACGACATGAACCTAACCAGAACTGAATTAATTAGGAATCACAATGCCCGAAGGCTCCAATGAAATTACCAAGACAATCACAAAGGCCTGAAAGACACTCAGCCGAAGCTGTGAAATATCACAATCACATGAAGCCAAAACAGCCCGAAGCTGTATCGATTAGGGCCGAAGCCACGACACGAAGCCGTATCACAATTAGGGCCAAAGCCACAGCACGAAGCCGTATCACAATTAGGGCTGAAGCCACGACACGAAGCCGTATCACCATTAGGGCTGAAGCCACGGCACGAAGCCGTATCACAATTAGGGCCGAAGCCACGGCACAAAGCCGTATCACAATTAGGGCCGAAGCCACGGCACGAAGCCGTATCACAATTAGGGCTGAAGCCACGGCACGAAGCCGTATCACAATTTTGATAGTGTGCTACCTTGAGTCGGCCAACACGATAATGATGACTCACGGATGGGAATTGTACTCGACAGTCCCAATTCAATACCTCGATTACCTTAGAGTGGTCAATCGATAACAACGACACAACGGATGGAAACTATCCTCGACAACCCCAATTCAATACCTCGATTGCCTTAGAATGGCCAACCGATAACAATGATGCAGCGGATGATTCAATACCTTGATTGCCTTATAACGGTCAATCGATAACAATGATACAATGAATGATTGAACACTTCGATTTGCCTGAGAACGGCCAATCGATAACAATGACACGATGAATGAGTGAATACCTCGATTGCCTTAGAACGGACAACCGATAACAATGATATGATGAATAATTGAACACCTCGATTGCCTTAGAACGGCCAATCGATAACAATGATACGAAGGATGTCTCGGCACCTTTAATCGGTTACCGACAATGAAGAAGAGAAATGAATACGTCAACGCCTTTAATCAGCCAAAACAACATCAAGGACAAAACTCCAACGTTAATAGCAATGATTACAACGACGTCTTAAATCGACATTAATATCAACAACAACGATCGATACATCGATACCGCGAACCGGTGATCGATAATAACATTAACAACGAGTATCACAATGCCTTGAACCGGCCATTAACGAACAATAAAAACATTTGGCATAATTGCCGAAAGGTATCGTATCGAACGATCTCTTAATATCAATGAATTCATGAAGAGACTAAGTCTCGGAATGATACAACACATTCATACACATATATGATAACATTAATCTCATTGACTAGTACAAGTATAAAACTTGCCTCAACCAAAGGCGATGAAAATCCTTCCACGAAAAACGAACGGCGTCCTCCGGTAAATATAAGCGCTCGAACAACCTTAAATGAAATACAATTCATTCAATAACACAATATCGAACGAAAACAACACAACGATCGAAGGAAAATCTTTGAGACATTTAATCGAACACTAAATATTCAAAGTTCCTCAAGAACTTAAGAATCATCAATCGGGTTGAACGAATCGAAGATATGGATATACAATCCATAGAACATGATTAATAATGTTTACAAACATCAACCGATTCATCAAATTCGGACAGAAAATGAAATCAAAGCCAAAACTCCCAAAAATCAAATTTTAGGAGATTTCAAGAAATTACTTTGATTAGGATGAAGAATCCACAAACATGTTGTTAATCCACACCACAACTTGAAGAAGATGAAATTATTTGAGTTTGATGATGCTAAATCGCCCAAAATATCGCCCACAAATTGCCCAAGGAGGAGAGGAAGAAGGAAAGTGATGAAATGAGGATGATTCCACAAGAAAACGCTGATATAGGCGAAACTGTACTGTGTGCCGCGGCACAGGATGAGTGTGCCGCGGCCCACGGCTAAAAGCGCAAGATATCGCCTTTGTGCCGCGGCCGGCTGTAAGGGCGCGGCCGCGTCTGACCGCTCCCGGCCACGAAAAGGCACATGGTGCAGCCTTAGCTATTTCGATCATAACTCCTTCAGAATTTTTGGAGTTTCCAAGAATTAATGGTGATTTTACAAAGTCGAACTCATACGTGAAAAAGTCACTTAAGAACACGGAATTCAACAGAACGACACCGAGACGAACTCGGATGACAAAAAGTGTAGAATTAATCATTCTCGTAATGAGGAAACGGTCACAATAGAGTTGCTAAGATGGAATTACACCAGAAAAAAAAGTTATTGGAAATCGAAATCGCGGATATTACATACTACCCCCCTTAAAAGAAGTTTCGTCCCGAAACTTAAAACAAGTTGGGAGAAGCAATATACCATCAGGAAAACTTAATGAGATACACCAGAACTGAAAGCTCGCTTCTCATCGGCATCGGATGCCCATACAAACACTGATTCACCTCCAAAGAAGAACAGCAATGCACATATAGTCCTCGGAACCATATCTATCGCACGCCCAAGTCCCCATGACTTGACGTCTCGAATCACAATAAACAATCACTCAGAGTATCACGAAATCTCGGTACAACACCAAAAGGAATGCATCAAACGAGCTCAAAATCTCAAGATTCTCAAATACGTTCATTATAAAATAGATCAACAATAAATGATCCACAACCACGATACATTATTACGGATTGAGTCATACAGTCATCCGAAAGACAAAGCTACATTTCAAATGTACCCAACATCAATATCCTCTATATCATCGATCTCCTCGATCCCAACGATTCAACGAAGACTCAAATCTGAAATCACCGCGTAATATGACCCCGAAAGGTTACCAAAAACGAGAGTGACTATGATGAATGATAAATGATTAGAAATCCGACAAGGATCAAGAATGACTCACCGAGGTGAACTAATAACGCAATGAGTGATAACTCAAATGAAATGATTGGAACCATTGTTCCCCGTGAAGTGAATGATTAGTTTGATAATTATAAGTCTCAACGTGGTTGATATATGATGAATGACTTATGCGAATGATTGAACGACGATGAAATGAATGATTATCCTATTACCGAGAAAGAATTAACTTGCTCAAAACCGGTGATGAATGTCCTATTATATCACAGTTAAAGCAAACAACAGTCGAACTCGTCGTCTGAGATGAAAATGCTCTCCCAGCACGAAGATGACTAGAAAACGATCTATTGGATGTCGGAGTCCAATGTCCCTCTGACAACTCTTTCCATACCGAGGCAGGAAAGTCATGTGATAATTACAGATCTCGTATGAATATTGCATTATGATTACGAGACGGAATGATAACAATGATCATACGCGCTCTAACACAATGAATGCATTAATAATGCAATAAAACGATCGTCGACATGATGCCGGAATATGATAAGATCGCATGAAAGATCAAGTGAGGTGACAAGACTATCTGATGAAATTCCTGAAATGATTACCTTGAAAAAGTTAACAAGGTTAAAAATTTGATTCACAAGATCAACAACTGAACCGTGAGATGGACTGGATGATTAATGAATTAATTGAACAATGAGATTGACTGAGTGATAATGAATTAAGTGAGCGATGAGATTAACTGAGTGATGAATGAATTGACTGAGCAATAAGATTGACTGAGTGATGAATGAATTGACTGAACAATGAGATTGACAGAGTGATGAATGAATTAACTGAACAATGAGATTAACTGAGTGATGAATGAATTGACTGAACAATGAGATTGACTGAGTGATGAATGAATTGACTGAACAATGAGATTGACTGAGTGATGAATGAATTAACTGAGCAATGAGATCGACTGAGTGATGAATGAATTGACTGAACAATGAGATTGACTGAGTGATTAAAGAATTAATCTGAACAATGAGATTGACTAAGTGATGAAGGAATTGACTGAGTGATGAATGAATTAACTGAGCAATGCTATTGACTGAGTGATGAACGAACTAACTGAGTGATGAATGAATTAACTGTGTGATGAATAAATTAACTGAGTGATGATTGAATTAACTGAGTGATGAATGATATTGACTGAGTGATGAATGAATTAACTGAGTGATGAATGAATTAACTGAGTGATGAATGATATTAACTGAGTGATGAATGAATTAAATGAGTGATGAATGAATTAACTGAGTGATGAATGAATTGACTGAGTGATGAATGATATTGTCTGAGTGATTAATGAATTAACTGAGTGATGAATGAATTAACTGAGTGATGAATGAATTAACTGAGTGATGAATGATATTGACTGAGTGATGAATGAATTAACTGAGTGATGAGATCAAAATGATGATTGAGGATTATTAACTGATGAATGAGTTGATCCTTAATGCTTACACAAGTCACACGTGCTCCAAAACAATTAGTCATGAATCAATCATAACACTAATATCACATATAGGTTTCAACAAAGCATGAACAATTAATGACATGATGAATGTATGAACATAAAGAGAATCGAGTCCTTACACAGGTCATACGAAGCTTCGAGGTCTCACGATACTAGTCCCAACTGACGACGACTCGATGAATGAATGACTCTTGTAGTCGTACAAATATTACGACTCACAAAACCCGACTGTCCAGATTGTCAGAACCTGACAGTCCCACTACTACCGCATCGGTAGATCCACATAACTCACATATCAGGGTATCTCACAACCCAAAGCTCTGATACCATCTTCTGTAACACCCCCAAATCCTATCAAGTTATTAAGGTCATGGACCCCACGCCAGGAGATCCACAGGCGAACATGACTAAAATACATTAAATTAAACAACAAGGGAAAATTATAGTCCCTACCATAACATCCGACACAATATTCCGATAAGTAATTTCAACGACAACGATGGGCCTACATGGCCAAAAATAAAATACAACAACATCCACGAGCATCTTATCGGGTAAAACATAATGACAATGACTGACAAACTGAAGAACACTCCAACTGACTGACCAACATGAACAACTCGGACTAGTATCGCTCGAATGCCTCGTCGCCATCATCATGCCCCTGTGTCTCAACTCTCTCCTCGCAAGCACCTAAAACATGAAAACATGTTCCGCCCCCTGTCGGTCACCATCCAGATAATGAACATCAAATACATGTATAACATGATATGCATCCAAATGCAGAATGAAATGGTACAATGATAATAATAATACGAGATGCTCACAAACCAAGGTAAGAACCGAGCATTCGTGAAACACTATGCCCACGACATACTATTAATACCTGACGACAAGTTAGAACATAAGTGCCCAACGGTGAATCATAATCATAGAGTACCATAATGAATTACACGACATGAACCAAACCAGAACTGAATTAATTAGGAATCACAATGCCCGAAGGCTCCAATGAAATTACCAAGACAATCACAAAGGCCTGAAAGACACTCAGCCGAAGCTGTCAAATATCACAATCACATGAAGCCAAAATGCCAAAAGTCAGATCGACAGGACCGAAGCCACGGCACGAATCCGTATCACAATTAGGGCCGAAGCCACGGCACGAAGCCGTATCACAATTAGGGCCGAAGCCATGGCACGAAGCCGTATCACCATTAGGGCCGAAGCCACGGCACGAAGCCGTTTCACAATTAGGGCCGAAGCCATGGCACGAAGCCGTATCACCATTAGGGCCGAAGCCACGGCACGAAGCCGTATCACAATTAGGGCCGAAGCCATGGCACGAAGCCGTATCACAATTTTAATAGTGTGCTACCTTGAGTCGGCCAACACGATAATGATGACTCAAGGATGGGCATTGTACTCTACCGTCCCAATTCAATACCTCGATTACCTTAGAGTGGTCAATCGATAACAACGACACAACGGATGGGAACTATCCTCGACAGCCCCAATTCAATACCTCGATTGCCTTAGAATGGCCAACCGATAACAATGATGCAGCGGATGATTCAATACCTTGATTGCCTTAAAACGGTCAACCGATAACAATGATACAATGAATGATTGAACACTTCAATTTGCCTGAGAACGGCCAATCGATAACAATGACACGATGAATGAGTGAATACCTCGATTGCCTTAGAACGGCCAACCGATAACAATGATATGATGAATAATTGAACACCTCGATTGCCTTAGAACGGCCAATCGATAACAATGATACGAAGGATGTCTCGGCACCTTTAATCGGTTACCGACAACGAAGAAGAGAAATGAATACGTCAACGCCTTTAATCGGCCAAAACAACATCAAGGACAAAACTCCAACATTAATAGCAATGATTACAACGACGTCTTAAATCGACATTAATATCAACAACAACGATCGATACATCGATACCGCAACCTGATCGATAATAACATTAACAACGAGTATCACAATGCCTTGAACCGGCCATTAACGAACAATAAAAACATTTGGCATAATTGCCGAAAGGTATCGTATCGAACGATCTCTTAATATCAATGAATTCATGAAGAGACTAAGTCTCGGAATGATACAACACATTCATACACATATATGATAAAATTAATCTCATTGACTAGTACAAGTATAAAACTTGCCTCAACCGAAGGCGATGAAAATCCTTCCACGAACAACGAACGGCGTCCTCCGATAAATACAAGTGCTCGAACAACCTTGAATGAAATACAATTCATTCAATAACACAATATCGAACGAAAACAACACAACGATCGAAGAAAACTCTTTGAGACATTTAATCGAACACTAAATGTTCAAAGTTCCTCAAGAACTTAAGAATCATCAATCGGGTTGAACGAATCGAAGATATGGATATAAAATCCATATAAAATGATTAATAATATTTACAAACATCAATCGATTCATCAAATTCGAACAGAAAATGAAATCAAAGCCAAAACTCCCAAAAATCAAATTTTAGGAGATTTCAAGAAATTACCTTGATTATGATGAAGAATCCACAAACATGTTGTTAATCCATACCACAACTTGAAGAAGATGAAATTATTTGAGTTTGATGATGCTAAATTGCCCAAAATATCGCCCACAAATCTCCCAAGGAGGAGAGGAAGAAGGAAAGTGATGAAATGAGGATGATTCCACAAGAAAACGCTGATATAGGCGAAACTGTACTGTGTGCCGCGGCACAGGATGAGTGTGCCGCGGCCCACGGCCAAAAACTGCCCAGTACACTGCCTTTGTGCAACGGCCCGGCCAGAAGGGGCCGCGGCCCGCGGTACAGCCCGCTCCAGCACAAAAAGGCACATGGTGCAGCCTTAGCTATTTCGATCATAACTCATTCATCCGGACTCCGATTGACTCACCGTTTGAACCATTGGAAAGCTAACTTGATTCTCAATAATATTGAGAAGATTCAGAATTTTTAGAGTTTCCAAGAATTAATGGTGATTTTACAAAGTCGAACTCAGACGTGGAAAAGTCGCTTAAGAACACGGAATTCAACAGAACGACACCGAGACGAACTTGGATGACAAAAAGTGTAGAATTAATCATTCTCGGAATGAGGAAACGGTCACAATAGAGTTTCTAAGATGGAATTACACCAGAAAAAAAAATTATTGGAAATCGAAATCGCGGATATTACATACTACCCCCCTTAAAAGAAGTTTCGTCCCGAAACTTAAAACAAGTTGGGAGAAGCAATATCCCGTCAGGAAAACTCAATGAGATACACCAGAACTGAAAGCTCGCTTCTCATCGGCATCGGATGCGCATACAAACACTGATTCACCTCCAAAGAAGAACAACAATGCACATATAGTCCTCGGAACTATATCTATCGCATGCCCAAGTCCCCATGACTTGACGTGTAACACCCTGAGATATTCAGAGTATATTACAGCGCCGTGGACCCCTAACTGGGACCCACCAGGCTACAATCAAGAAAACTCCACTCGACTAACCATTTCGGTTAGTGAGGACACACATTTAAATGATATGACATAAAAAGATACGCCCGGAGCAACCGGCGAAATAAGCATCACACGACAATGTAACAATTTTAAAGTAATACAATACGGAGTTTGAAATGAAAAGCCTAAGTACTCGCGAGTACAATCTATAAGTTTATAATTGTGAGAACAACCAAATCGAAATGGACAAAAGAAATAAAAAGACCCAAATGCACATGTCAACGACCCTGGCCAACGTCCTCGTACTGTCCCGGTGCCCGCTCGTCTGGATAATCATAACCTGAAATCCATAACAAGAATTTCCCCAAAACGGGTCCCCAAAGGGGTTAGCAATTACGCTAGTACAAGTAATCAAGGCAAACCAATCGCTTACACATTTCATAGTACATGCACCAATATCATTTCAAAAACCAAAACTAGACATGTCTTTTCCGGAAACAAACAGTCACAATTAATTTGCCTAGGACCGGTATGAAGCCACGAATCCCACTCGAGGCCTCTAAGGACCCTCCCGAGCTGGCCACATTCATAAAACAAATCAAGCACCACACGTCACCTAGGACCGGGACGAAGCCACGAATCCCACTCGAGGCCTCTAAGGACCCTCCCGAGCTAGCTAGCGAAACAAACTCATGAATCCAGGACGAAGCCATAGATTCCCTCGAGGCCCCGTCGGACCCTCCCGAGGTGAGTAAAGCACACACAATATACATTACCATTTCACGTTAAGCATAAAGGTTTCCAAGAGTACTTGCCTTGAATAAAAGACGGCGCAACGAACGGAAGGAAAAACACCAACGACCGTTAGGAGACGATAATCACGAACCTAACAATACGAAGAACACAATCACCACCAATTCTAACTGAATACGGAATTGGAAAACACCCGAAAACCCGCCTACGATTTATGTGTATTCTTATCAAAGAACGACGAGGGCGGATCACAACCAAACCCTCTCGATTATGCAAATATCACGAAATACACCATGAGTTCGTAGAAGAACAAGAACAATGACGAGATTAATCATAATCATCAAGGATTAATCAACAACACGAAGCAAAACGAACATTACACCCGAAATCCCCCAAATCCCTCAAGGTAGGTTATAAGAGATTTTACCTTGACTCGAAGATGAACGATGGATGATTAGGGATAGGTGGATGATATGATACTTGAATATGCCCTTACTATGGAGTTTGGATCAAAATCGGACGAACCCTAGCCTCAGTCGCCGCTCCCGTCGCGAAAAGAAAAGAGAGATGTTACGGCCGTAACACACCCCACATACGGCCGTAACATAGGAACATTACGGCCGTAACCTGACTCTCTTACGGCCGTAACTGGCCTCTGGAGAGAACTGGGCAAATTTGACGAATGACACATACGGCCGTATCAGGGACACCATTACGGCCGTATCGATACTTACGGTCGTAACTCGAACATGATACGCCCGTAACTCGGAACTGGACCAGGAGGTAAGAAACGAAGCCTTGTTACGGCCGTATGAGGAAACTTACGACCGTAACTCTTGATTATTACGGACGTAACTCTCGATTATTACGGCCGTAACATATACGGCTTACGGCCGTAACATGGCCTGTGACAGCAGGCCATAGTCTGAAACACTGCTCGACGAGGAGACGATCGAAAAGAGAAAAATAACAAGGTGTATCCACGACCAACAAATACACTCACCACAGATTTAAGTCAGAAACCAAAACGTTACGATGAAGCGTGATTCCGAATGCCCGAAGGTTCAGGAACAACAAGGATAACAAGAATACACTAAACTTAGGAAAATTACGAAACGGCCCAAACATTCAAAAACCGCGATACGACATCGGATTAACAAACTGAAACTCACAACACGAACAACTCAACTATACGAAATGAATTACAAAAGCGAACGAGTTCTACGAGAATCGAACGTCCATGCCATAATACATGACATAAAACGGAATAATATCAAAACATCACCAAGATCATCCCCGATGGAGAAACTCCAAGAATAACATAGATTCAAAATGTCGACATGGTTACAAGTGAGCTATAACAAAAATGAAAATACACTAAAACAGGAATATCAGAAAAGAAGAAAAAAATGCGGATATTACATTCTACCCCTCTAGAAATAAGTTTCGTCCTGAAACTTAAGAAACAAACAACTCGGGGTATCTAGCACGCATGCTATCTTCGGTTTCCCAAGTTGCCTCCTCGACACCATGTCTCGACCACTGCACCTTGACCAAAGGGATGGTCTTATGCCTTAGTCGTTTATCACGGTGCTCCAAAATCTTCAAGGGACGCTCCTCGAAGGTAAAGTCCTCGGCAATATCGATCTCACTATAATCGATGATATGACTAGGATCCGGGACATATTTTCTTAGCTGGGAAACATGGAAAATGCTATGCACGCAACTCAAGGCCGGAGGTAATGCCAAACGGTATGCTAACTCACCGACTCTCTAGAGAATCTCGAAGGGTCCAATAAATCTCGGACTCAGCTCCCCCTTCTTCCCGAAATGGAAAACTCCTCTTGTCGGCGACACCTTCAGCAAAACGTGGTCTCCCACCTCGAATTCTAAAAGTCGACGACGGACATCGGCATATGACTTATGTCGACTCTGGGCAGTCAAAATCCGTTCCCGAATTAAGTCTATCTTCCGCCTCGTCTCTAAAATGACATCCGGCTCGGTCCCGACCAAATCGAACGCCTCATTCCAACAAATAGGTGATCGACATCGCCGCCCATAAAGTGCCTCATACGGTGCCATCCGAATCGACGCGTGCCAACTGTTGTTGTACGTGAATTCGATCAATGGCAAATGCTCCTCCCAGTCATTGCTCCAATCGAGAGCACAAGCACGCAACATATCCTCAAATGTCTGGATAGTGCGCTCCGACTGCCCATCTGACTGGGGGTGAAAAGAGGTACTCAGACGCAAACGAGTACCCAACGTCTTATGCACCGCCTGCCAAAAGTGTGATACAAAACGGCCATCACGATCCGAAAAAATAGACTTCGGAGTACCGTGAAGCCTCACAATCTGCGCGATAAATATACAAGCCAACTTCTCCGGGCCCCAAGTGTCCTTGATGCCCAGAAAATGTGCCGACTTGGTCAGACGATCAACAATCACCCAAACCATATTCATGCCCGATCTCAATCTCGGCAAACTCGTAATGAAATCCATCGATATATCTTCCCATTTCCATTCCGGAACGGGAAGTGACTGCAATAACCCAGCCGGTCGCTGATGCTCGATTTCGACCTGCTGACAAGTCAAACATTTCGCTACAAACTGCGCGAACTCCTCCTTCATATCATTCCACCAGAAATTCCTCCTCAGGTCCGTATACATCTTACTCGAACCAGGATGAACGGAGTAAGGTGTAGCATGGGCCTCGCGCAGAATACTCCATCTCAACTCTAAGTCGTTCGGTACACAAAGCCGACTCTGGAATCTCAAAACACCATCCTCATGAATCACAAAGCTAGAAGACTTTTCCTTAAGAATGTTCTCTCGGATTTGAGTAATCATCGGATCCTCCAACTGCTTCAGCTTAATTTCATCGATCAAAGACGACGAAATCTCTAAAGCACAAAGTTGCCCGACAGTTCCAGGTAACAAAACCTCAACATCTAACTCGATCAAAACTTGTCGAAGCTTAGACTGAGATGTAAGGACCTCAAGCGTTCGCAACGCAATCGGTTTCCGACTCAAGGCATCGTCCACGACGTTCGCCTTGCCCGGATGATAAAGGATTTCGAGGTCATAATCCTTAATCAGCTCTAGCCACCTCCTCTGCCTCATATTCAACTCCCGCTGAGTAAATATGTATTTCAGACTTTTATGATCGGTAAAGATCTGACATGCAGAGCCGAAAAGGTAGTGACGCCAAATCTTGAGTGTAAAAACAACTGCCGCTAACTCCAAATCATGAGTAGGGTAGTTAAGCTCATACGGCCTCAACTGTCTCGACGCATAGGCAATGGTCTTGCCGTGCTGCATCAATACGCACCCAAGACCTTGACCCGAAGCATCACTATAAACGGCAAAACCCTCATTTCCACATGGCAATGCCCAAACCGGGGCTGAGGTCAAACGCCTCTTCAGTTCCTCAAAACTCGATTGCCTCTCGTCATTCCAGACGAACTTCTCGGATTTCTGGAGCAACTGTGTAAGTGGCCGAGCTAGTTTCGAGAAACCCTCGACGAACCTATGGTAGTAGCCGGCCAGCCCCAAGAAACTACGGATCTCCTTCACATTCTTGGGAGGTGCCCAATCCGACACTGCCTCAATCTTCTGCGGATCCACTCGAACTCCCTCGACTGAAATCACGTGACCCAAAAACATCACTTCCTTCAGCCAGAACTCACATTTCGAGAACTTCGCATAGAGTTGCTCGACCCTCAAAATGTCTAACACTATCCGTAAATGATGGGCATGCTCTTACTCATTCCTCGAATAGATAAGAATATCGTCAATGAAGATGACGACACACTTATCCAGATACTCGATAAAGACTTTGTTCATCAACTGCATGAACACCGCCGGCGCATTAGTTAACCCGAAAGGCATAACTACAAACTCATAATGTCCGTATCTCGTCCGAAAAGCTATTTTCGGCACATCAGACTCCCTCACCCGGAGCTGATAGTACCCCGATCTCAAATCAATCTTTGAGAATACCGCCGCTCCCTGCAACTGATCGAACAAGTCATCAATCCTCGGCAAAGGATACTTGTTCTTGATGGTCACCTTGTTCAGTTCGCGATAGTCGATACACAAACGCAGTGAACTATCCTTCTTACGCACAAACAGGACCGGTGCGCCCCAAGGCGAGGCGCTCGGTCGAACATACCCCGACTCAAGAAGTTCACTCAACTGTTTCTTCAACTCGTCCATCTCTGAAGGTGCCATGCGATACGGCGCCTTCGAAATTGGAGCCGCGCCCGGCTCTAACTTTATAGCAAACTCGAACTCACGATCCGGTGGCAATCCCGGTAACTCGTCACGAAATACATCAGGAAACTCACTAACGACTGGGATCGACGAAAGCTCGACTCCACCATTCTCCGCCTTCAAGGCGTAGCACCAATAACCAGTACACCCCTTTCACAGGAGTTTAATCGCCTTCAAGGTGTTAATAACAAACTTCTGGTTTCTCTTTCGCCCCGTGAAAGAGTGTTCAGTACCGTCCTCGGCTAATATGGTAATGATCCTCGTGCGGTAGTTCATGATTGCACCATGCCGCTCGAGCCAATCATCCCCGAGAATCAAATCCTCACCCCCGATACCCACAACAATAAGATTAGAGGGCCAGACCCTCTCACAAATAAACACAGAACAGTCCCGGACCTCTCGATCACCAACAATTCTATCACCGTTAGGAAGTTTAATGATGAAAGGCTCGCAAGGTGACAAGTGGTCGAGACTCAAACGGCGTACACACTCTAGAGAAATGAATGAATACGTAGCACCCGAATCAAAAAGCACACCGACAGGATGAGAATGGATATGAACGGTACCTGTCGCCACAGTAGCCGCTGGATCATCGGCCCTCCTCATCTCGTAGATACGCGGTTGGGCAGAGCCGACACTGGAAGCTCCTCCTCTAGCGGGCTGACCCCGACCCCTACCTCGGCCGGCACTCGGCGGTGGCGGCGGAGCGAATGAGCCCTGGTTCACACTCGGCTCCATAGGTGCTGGGTGAGAAGAACGGGCGCCGCGAAACTGTCTGAGCTTCTCGCAAAAAGAAGCATTGTGGCCCGACTGACCACAAGTATGACAAGTCAAAGGTGGATGAGGACAATCCCGGTTCACGTGGCCTGGCTTGCCACAGTTAAAGCATCTGGGGTCCCGGACGAAGGTTCCGGCGGCACTTCGGAAACTCCTAGAGAAACGAGCCGAACCACCCATAGAAATGTTTACAGGTTGAGATTTCTGTTGGCCTCCACTCTTGGGACCAGAAAAATTTCCGGTCGACTTCTGCTTCTTGCTCTTAGGAGCCACATCACTAGCCGTCACGGACATATCATAAGCAAGAGCTCGACTTTGATAATCCTTCAAAGTAGTGCAAACAAGTCCAGACATATAGTCCCGAATGGACAGCTTCATCCTCCTGGAAAAATGAAAAATTTTGTCGCTCTCTTCGACAACTTGGGTCTTCACATAGCCCAATTCCTTGTTAAAATCGGCAATGGCTTGAGATACCGGGATATCCCGTGGTTGAGCATCATAGAAAGCATGTACCCGAGCCTGTCTGACCGGCCACGGGCAATATTCGGTCTCCATGAATTCCTGAAATTCGGACCATGAAGCAACATGATCTTTGGGCCACACGGATTCCCACCAATCCAAAGCATCCCCAGTGAGAAAGTACTGGGCAATAGGGACCTTGCGGTCCTCGGGACAGTTGGTGGCAACGAAGACTTTAGATATCTCCTTGATCCACCCTTCCCAGCCGATCGGGTCCGAAGCTCCCGAAAACTGAGGAGGATGCATCTTGATGACATCCTGAAGCCAGCGATCCGCTCTGCCCCGATTAGTATGGGCCTGATCGGGGTTCTGGACCACCTGAGCTATAGCCGCCATTTGGTTAACCATTTGCTGCATAACGGCCGCAATACCAAGGTCGGCGCGCTCCTGAGAAGAAGCATGACTGTGACGGTCACCGGTGCTGCCGGCTCCCGAAGAATGCGACGTGGCCGCCCCACCGGGTGTCCCACGTCCTCGGCCGCGTCCACGACCACGACCACGACCACGACCACAGTTTCCTCCGGCATCCATACTGGTGTTAAGAGATAACAGAAGCATATTGATGATGAGTAAGGGAGGAAAAGCAACTACGATTTGAAAAGCAGAAATACTATGCAAGAAAACAAAGGACCGAATAAGAAAACTTACGAGCACTGGAAGTACCGAGATGCTGGAAGCGGTGTGACAATGTGCAAAACAAAACACGACTAGACCCAAATAACCAACAATCCTAGGTATCCATAAACCTAAGCTCCGATACCATTTTCTGTAACACCCCGAGATATTCAGAGTATATTACAGCGCTGTGGACCCCTACATGGGACCTACCAGGCTACAATCAAAAAAACTCCACTCGACTAACCATTTCAGTTAGTGAGGACACACATTTAAATGATATGACATAAAAAGATACGCCCGGAGCAACCGGCGAAATAAGCATCACCCGACAATGTAACAATTTTAAAGTAATATAATACGGAGTTTGAAATGAAAAGCCTAAGTACTCGCGAGTACAATCTATAAGTTTATAATTGTGAGAACAACCAAATCGAAATGGACAAAAGAAATAAAAAGACCCAAATGCACATGTCAATGACCCTGGCCAACGTCCTCGTACTGTCCCGGTGCCTGCTCGTCCGGATAATCATAAAGGATTTCGAGGTCATAATCCTTAATCAGCTCTAGCCACCTCCTCAGCCTCATATTCAACTCCCACTGAGTAAATATGTATTTCAGACTTTTATGATCGGTAAAGATCTGACATGCAGAGCCGAAAAGGTAGTGACGCCAAATCTTGAGCGCAAAAACAACTGCCGCTAACTCCAAATCATGAGTAGGGTAGTTAAGCTCATACGGTCTCAACTGTCTCGACGCATAAGCAATGGTCTTGCCGTGCTGCATCAATACGCACCCAAGACCTTGACCCGAAGCATCACTATAAACGGAAAAACCCTCGTTGCCACATGGCAATGCCAAAACCGGGGCTGAGGTCAAACGCCTCTTCAGTTCCTCAAAACTCGATTGCCTCTCGTCATTCCGCATTTAACTTCTGATTGAGCAACTG
The DNA here is from genome assembly GCA_033398695.1 of Orobanche coerulescens. Classification (NCBI taxonomy): domain Eukaryota; kingdom Viridiplantae; phylum Streptophyta; class Magnoliopsida; order Lamiales; family Orobanchaceae; genus Orobanche; species Orobanche coerulescens. Next base: position 92,911,276 of record CM065814.1, read on the forward strand.
AGTAAGTGGCCGAGCTAGTTTCGAGAAACCCTCGACAAACCTACGGTAGTAGCCGGCCAGGCCCAAGAAACTACGGATCTCCTTCACATTCTTGGGAGGTGCCCAATCCAACACTGCCTCAATCTTCTGCGGATCCACTCGAACTCCCTCGGCTGAAATCACGTGACCCAAAAACATCACTTCCTTCAGCCAGAACTCACATTTCGAGAACTTCGCATAGAGTTGCACGGCCCTCAAAATGTCTAACACTATCCGTAAATGATGGGCATGCTCTTCCTCATTCCTCGAATAGATAAGAATATCGTCAATGAAGACGACGACACACTTATCCAGATACTCGATAAAGACTTTGTTCATCAACTGCATGAACACCGCCGACGCATTAGTTAACCCGAAAGGCATAACTACAAACTCATAATGTCTGTATCTCGTCCGAAAAGTCATTTCGACATCGGACTCCCTCACCCTGAGCCGATAGTACCCGATCTCAAATCAATCTTTGAGAATACCGCCGCCTCGCAATCGATCGAACAAGTCATCAATCCTCGGCAAAGGATACTTGTTCTTGATGGTCACCTTGTTCAGTTCGCGATAGTCGATACACAAACGCAGTGAACCATCCTTCTTACGCACAAACAGGACCGGTGCACCCCAAGGCGAGGCACTCGGTCGAACATACCCCGACTCAAGAAGTTCACTCAACTGTTTCTTCAACTCGGCCATCTCTGAAGGTGCCATGCGATACGGCGCCTTCGAAATTGGAGCTGCGCCCGACTCTAACTCTATAGCAAACTCGACCTCACGATCCGGTGGCAATCCCGGTAACTCGTCAGGAAATACATCAGGAAACTCACTAACGACTGGGATCGACGAAAGCTCGACTCCACCATTCTCCGCCTTCAAGGCGTAGCACCAATAACCAGTACACCCCTTTCGCAGGAGTTTCATCGCCTTCAAGGCGTTAATAACAAACTTCTGGTTTCTCTTTCGCCCCGTGAAAGAGTGTTCAGTGCCGTCCTCGGCTAACATGGTAATGATCCTCGTGTGGTAGTTCATGATTGCACCATGCCGCTCGAGCCAATCATCCCCGAGAATCAAATCCTCACCCCCGATACCCACAACAATAAGATTAGAGGGCCAGACCCTCTCACAAATAAACACAGAACAGTCCCGGACCTCTCGATCACCAACAATTCTATCACCGTTAGGAAGTTTAATGATGAAAGGCTCGCAAGGTGACAAGCAGTCGAGACTCAAACGGCGTACACACTCTAGAGAAATGAATGAATGCGTAGCACCCGAATCAAAAAGCACACCGACAGGATGAGAATGGATATGAACGGTACCTGTCGCCACAATAGCCGCTGGATCATCTGCCCTCCTCATCTCGTAGATACGCGGATGGGTAGAGCCGACACTGAAAGCTCCTCCTCTAGCGGGCTGACCCCGACCCCTACCTCAGCCGGCACTCGGCGGTGGCGGCGGAGCGAATGAGCCCTGGTTCACACTCGGCTCCATAGGTGCTGGGTGAGAAGAACGGGCGCCGCGAAACTGTCTGAGCTTCTCGCAAAAAGAAGCCTTGTGGCCCGACTGACCACAAGTATGACAAGTCAAAGGTGGACGAGGACAATCCCGGTTCACGTGGCCTGGCTTGCCACAGTTAAAGCATCTGGGGTCCCGGACGAAGGTTCCGGCGGCACTTCGGAAACTCCCAGAGAAACGAGCCGAACCGCCCGTAGAAATGTTTACATGTTGAGATTTCTGCTGGCCTCCACTCTTGGGACCAGAAAAATTTCCGGTCGACTTCTGCTTCTTGCTCTCACGAGCCACATCACTAGCCTTCATGGACATATCATAAGCAAGAGCTCGACTCTGATAATCCTTCAAAGTAGTGCAAACAAGTCCAGACATATAGCCCCGAATGGACAGCTTCATCCTCCTGGAAAAATGAAAAATTTTGTCGCTCTCTTCGACAACTTGGGTCTTCACATAGCCCAATTCCTTGTTAAAATCGGCAATGGCTTGAGATACCGGGATATCCCGTGGTTGAGCATCATAGAAAGCATGTACCCGAGCCTGTCTGACCAGCCACGGGCAATATTCGGTCTCCATCAATTCCTGAAATTCGGCCCACGAAGCAACATGATCTTTGAGCCCCACGGCTTCCCACCAATCCATAGTGTCCCCAGTGAGAAAGTACTGGGCAATAGGGACCTTGCGGTCCTCGGGACAGTTGGTGGCAACGAAGACTTTAGATATCTCCTTGATCCACCCTTCCCAGCCGATCGGGTCCGAAGCTCCCGAAAACTGACGAGGATGCATCTTGATGACATCCTGAAGCCAACGATCCGCTCCGCCCCGATTAGCATGGGCCTGATCGGGGTTCTGGACCACCTGAGCTATAGCCGCCATTTGGTTAACCATTTGCTGCATAACGGCCGCAATACCAAGGTCGGCGCGCTCCTGAGAAGAAGCATGACTGTGACGGTCACCGGTGCTGGCGGCTCCCGAAGAATGCGACGTGGCCGCCCCATCGGCTGCCCCACGTCCTCGGCCGCGTCCACGACCACGACCACGACCACGACCACAGTTTCCTCCGGCATCCATACTGGTGTTAAGAGATAACAGAAGCATATTGATGATGAGTAAGGGAGGAAAAGCAACTACGATTCGAAAAGCAGAAATACTATGCAAGAAAACAAAGGACCGAATAAGAAAACTTACGAGCACTGGAAGTACCGAGATGCTGGCAGCGGTGTGACAATGTGCAAAACAACACACGACTAGACCCAAATAACCAACAAGCCTAGGTATCCATAAACCTAAGCTCCGATACCATTTTCTGTAACACCCCGAGATATTCAGAGTATATTACAGCGCCATGGACCCCTACATGGGACCCACCAGGCTACAATAAAGAAAACTCCACTCGACTAACCATTTCGGTTAGTGAGGACACACATTTAAATGATATGACATAAAAAGATACGCCCGGAGTAACCGGAGAAATAAGCATCACCCGACAATGTAACAATTTTAAAGTAATACAATACGGAGTTTGAAATGAAAAGCCTAAGTACTCGCGAGTACAATCTATAAGTTTATAATTGTGAGAACAACCAAATCGAAATGGACAAAAGAAATAAAAATACCCAAATGCACATGTCAACGACCCTGGCCAACGTCCTCGTACTGTCCCGGTGCCCGCTCGTCCGGATAATCATAACCTGAAATCCATAACAAGAATTTCCCCAAAACGGGTCCCCAAAGGGGTTAGAAATTACGCTAGTACAAGTAATCAAGGCAAACCAATCGCTTACACATTTCATAGTACATGCACCAATATCATTTCAAAAACTAAAACTAGACATGTCTTTTCCGGAAACAAACAGTCACAATTAATTTGCCTAGGACCGGGACGAAGCCACGAATCCCACTCGAGGCCTCTAAGGACCCTCCCGAGCTGGCCACATTCATAAAACAAATCAAGCACCACACGTCACCTAGGACCGGGATGAAGCCACGAATCCCACTCGATGCCTCTAAGGACCCTCCCGAGCTGGCTAGCGAAACAAACTCATGAATCCAGGACGAAGCCATAGATTCCCTCGAGGCCACGTCGGACCCTCCCGAGGTGAGTAAAGCACACACAATATACATTACCATTTCACGTTAAGCATAAAGGTTTCCAAGAGTACTTGCCTTGAATAAAAGACGGCGCAACGAACGGAAGGAAAAACACCGACAACCGTTAGGAGCCGATAATCACGAACCTAACGATACGAAGAACACAATCACCACCAATTCTAACTGAATACGGAATTGAAAAACACCCGAAAACCCGCCTACGATTTATGTGTATTCGTATCAAACAACGACGAGGGCGGATCGCAACCAAACCCTCTCGATTATGCAAATATCACGAAATACACCATGAGTTCGTAGAAGAACAAGAACAATGACGAGATTAATCATAATCATCAAGGATTAATCAACAACACGAAGCAAAACGAACATTACACCCGAAATCCCCCAAATCCTCCAAGGTAGGTTATAAGAGATTTTACCTTGATTCGAAGATGAACGATGGATGATTAGGGATAGGTGGATGATATGATACTTGAATATGCCCTTACTATGGAGTTTGGATCAAAATCGGACGAACCCTAGCCTCAGTCGTCGCTCCCGTCGCGAAAAGAAAAGAGAGATGTGAGAAATGAGGAAAAAAGGGCCTGTCGGTTTATATCTTTGGCAGGTGTTACGGCCGTAACACACCCCACATACGGCCGTAACATAGGAACATTACGGCCGTAACCTGACTCTCTTACGGCCGTAACTGGCCTCTGGAGAGAACTGGGCAAATTTGATGAATGACACATACGGCCGTATAAGGGACACCATTACGGCCGTATCGATACTTACGGCCGTAACTCGAATATGATACGCCCGTAACTCGGAACTGGACCAGGAGGTAAGAAACGAAGCCTTGTTACGGCCGTATGAAGGAAACTTACGGCCGTAACTCTCGATTATTATGACCGTAACATATACGGCTTACGGCCGTAACATGGCCTGTGACAGCAGGCCATAGTCTGAAACACTGCTCGACGAGGAGACGATCGAAAAGAGAAAAATAACAAGGTGTATCCACGACCAACGGATACACTCACCACGGATTTAAGTCAGAATCCAAAACATTACGATGAAGCGTGATTCCGAATGCCCGAAGGTTCAGGAACAACAAGGATAACAAGAATACCCTAAACTTAGGAAAATTACGAAACGGCCCAAACATTCAAAAACCGCGATACGACGTCGGATTAACAAACCGAAACTCACAACACGAACAACTCAACTATACGAACTCATGAAACCAAAGGAATTACAAAACGAACGAGTTCTACGAGAATCGAACGTCCATGCCATAATACATGACATAAAACGGAATAATATCAAAACATCACCAAGATCATCCCCGATGGAGAAACTCCAAGAATAACATAGATTCAAAATGTCGACATGGATACAAGAGAGCTATAACAAAAATGAAAATACACTAAAACAGGAATATCAGAAAAGAAGAAAAAAATGCGGATATTACATGACGTCTCGAATCACAATAAACAATCACCCAGAGTATCACGAATTCTCGGTACAACACCAAAAGGAATGCATCAAACGAGCTCAAAATCTCAAGATTCTCAAATACGATCAGTATAAAATAGATCAACAATAAATGATCCACAACCACGATACATTATTACGGATTGAGTTATACAGTCATCCGAAAGACAAGGCTACATTTCAAATGTACCCAACATCGATATCCTCCATATCATCGATCTCCTCGATCCCAACGATTCAACGAAGACTCAAATCTGAAATCACCGCTTAATATGACCCCGAAAGGTTACCAAAAACGAGAATCACTATGATGAATGATAAATGATTAGAAATCCGACATGGATCAAGAATGACTCACCGAGGTGAATTAATAACGCAATGAGTGATAACTCAGATGAAATGATTGGAACCATTGTTCCCCGTGAAGTGAATGATTAGTTTGATAATTATAAGTCTCAACGTGGTTGATATATGATGAATGACTTATGCGAATGATTGAATGGCGATGAAATGAATGATTATCCTATTACCAAGCAAGAATTAACTTGCTCAAAACCGGTGATGAATGTACTATTGTATCACAGTTAAAGCAAACAACAGTCGAACTCGTCGTCTGAGATGAAGATGCTCTCCCAGCACGAAGATGACTAGAAAACGATCTCTTGGACGTCGGAGTCTAATGTCCCTCTGACAACTCTTTCCATATCCATACCGAGGCAGGAAAGTCACGTGATAATTACAGATCTCGTATGAAGATTGCATTATGATTACGAGACGGAATGATAACAATGAGCATACACGCTCTAACACAATGAATGCATTAATAATGCAATAAAATGATCGTCGACATGACGCCGGAATATGATAAGATCGCATGAAAGATCAAGTGAGGTGACAAGACTATCTGATGAAATTCCTGAAATGATTACCTTGAACAAGTTAACAAGGTTGAAAATTTGATTCACAAGATCAACAACTGAACTGTGAGATGGACTGGATGATTAATGAATTAATTGAACAATGAGATTGACTGAGTGATAATGAATTAACAGAGCGATGACTGAGTGATGAATGAATTGAGTGAGCAATGAGATTAACTGAGTGATGAATGAATTGACTGAACAATGAGATTGACTGAGTGATGAATGAATTAACTGAACAATGAGATTAACTGAGTGATGAATAAATTGACTGAACAATGAGATTGACTGAATGATGAATGAATTGACTGAACAATGAGATTGACTGAGTGATGAATGAATTAAATGAGCAATGAGATCGACTGAGTGATGAATGAATTGACTGAACAATGAATTGACTGAGTGATTAATGAATTAATCTGAAAAATGAGATTGACTAAGTGATGAAGGAATTGACTGAGTGATGAATGAATTAACTGAGCAATGATATTGACTGAGTGATGAACGAATTAACTGAGTGATGAATGATATTGACTGAGTGATGAATGAATTAACTGAGTGATGAATGAATTAACTGAGTGATGAATGATATTGACTGAGTGATGAATGAATTAACTGAGTGATGAATGAATTAACTGAGTGATGAATGATATTGACTAAGTGATGAATGAATTAACTGAGTGATGAATGAATTAACTGAGTGATGAATGAATTAACTGAGTGATGAATGATATTGTCTGAGTGATGAATGAATTAACTGAGTGATGAATGAATTAACTGAGTGATGAATGAATTAACTGAGTGATGAATGATATTGACTGAGTGATGAATGAATTAACTGAGTGATGAGATCAAAATGATGATTGAGGATTATTAACTGATGAATGAGTTGATCCTTAATGCTTACACAAGTCACACGTGCTCCAAAACAATTAGTCATGAATCAATCATAACACTAATATCACATATAGGTTTCAACAAAGCATGAACAATTAATGACATGATGAATGTATGGACATAAAGAGAATCGAGTCCTTACACAGGTCATACGAAGCTTCGAGGTCTCACGATACTAGACCCAACTGACGACGACTCGATGAATGAATGACTCTTGCAGTCGTACTAATATTATGACTCACAAAACCCGACTGTCCAGATTGTCAGAACCTGACAGTCCCACTACTACCACATCGGTAGAGCCTCATAACTCAAATATTAGGGTATCTCACAACCCAAAGTTCTGATACCATCTTCTGTAACACCCCCAAATCCTATTGGGTTATTACAGTGCCGTGGACCCCACGCCAGGAGATCCACTAGGTGAACATGACTAAAATACATTAAATTAAACAACAAGGGAAAATCATAGTCCCTACCATGACATCCGACACAATATTCCGATAAGGAATTTCAACGACAACGATGGGCCTACATGGCCAAAAATAAAATACAACAACATCCACGAGCATCTGCTCGGGTAAAACATAATGACAATGACTGACAAACTGAAGAACACTCCAACTGACTGACCAACATGAACAACTCGAACTAGTATCGCTCGAATGCCTCGTCGCCATCATCATGCCCCTTTGTCTCAACTCTCTCCTCGCAAGCACCTAAAACATGGAAACATTTTCCGCCCCCACGGGGTCAGTCATCCAGATAATGAACATCAAATACATGTATAACATGATATGCATCTAAAGGCAGAATAAAATGGTACAATGATAATAATAATACGAGATGCTCACAAACCAAGGTAAGAACCGAGCATTCGTGAAACACTATGCCCACGACATACTATTAATACCTGATCGACAGGTTAGAACATAAGTTCCCAACGGCGAATCATAATCATAGAGTACCATAATGAATTACACGACATGAACCAAACCAGAACTGAATTAATTAGGAATCACAATGCCCGAAGGCTCCAATGAAATTACCAAGACAATCACAAAGGCCTGAAAGACACTCACCAAGTCACAAATATCACAATCACATGAAGCCAAAACAGCCCGAAGCTGTATCGATTAGGGCCGAAGCCACGTCACGAAGCCGTATCACAATTAGGGCCGAAGCCACGACACGAAGCCGTATCACCATTAGGGCCGAAGCCACGGCACAAAGCCTTATCACAATTAGGGCCGAAGCCACAGAACGAAGCCGTATCACAATTAGGGCCGAAGCCACGGCACGAAGCCGTATCATAATTTTGATAGTGTGCTACCTTGAGTCGGCCAACATGATAATGATGACTCACGGATGGGCATTGTACTCGACAGCCCCAATTCAATACCTCGATTACCTTAGAGTGGTCAATCGATAACAACGACACAACGGATGGGAACTATCCTCGACAGCCCCAATTCAATACCTCGATTGCCTTAGAATGGCCAACCGATAACAATGATGCAGCGAATGATTCAATACCTTGATTGCCTTAAAACGGTCAATCGATAATAATGATACAATGAATGATTGAACACTTCGATTTGCCTGAGAACGGCCAATCGATAACAATGACACGATGAATGAGTGAATACATCGATTGCCTTAGAACGGCCAACCGATAACAATGATATGATGAATAATTGAACACCTCGATTGCCTTAGAACAGCCAATCGATAACAATGATACGAAGGATGTCTCGGCACCTTTAATCGGTTACCGACAACAAAGAAGAGAAATGAATACGTCAACGCCTTTAATCGGCCAAAACAACATCAAGGACAAAACTCCAACATTAATAGCAATGATTACAACGACGTCTTAAATCGACATTAATATCAACAACAACGATCGATACATCGATACCGCGAATCGGTGATCGATAATAGCATTAACAACGAGTATCACAATGCCTTGAACAGGCCATTAACGAACAATAAAAACATTTGGCATAATTGCCGAAAGGTATCGTATCGAACGTGTTGTGCGGCGATTAATACGCCTAGATAGGCGATCGGCATCACAGTCAGAGAAGCCAACGATGGAAGACATACTCTGGACAAACGCCCAGAGTTCGGCACAATACGGCGACCGTCTTTTGGTACCCGGCGATCGTCTTTTAATATCTGACGATCGTCTTTAATGAGCGAACCAGAGGCGATCGTCTCGTGCCACGTATGGATCCAGCATCCGTCAAAGTCGTCGAAGACCGAATCTTGGACGATGGCCCACGTGCAGATCCACAAAGGGCGCCGACAGATAGGACATTTGACCACAGCCTGTCACCTACCTCACCTACCGACAAGGCCGCTGAAAGGTACAAAGTGGATCCTCCCCGGACAGCGACTCAATATGCGTGCTGGCTTCCCATTGGTTCGCCCAGCTGGCCACCAGCAGCGACCTCGGACCTCAAGGGAACAGGCCCACGTGACGGGACGATCGGCCATCTTATTATTTTATAGAAAACGGCGGTCGCCCGCGATCGCCTGAGGGGTCCCAACTACCTTGTCCCCTATAAATAGAGAACTCACTGCAGTGGCCAAGGAGCACGCGAATTTACTGTGAATTCAGTGCAAAATACACACAAAAAGAGAATCAAAGACTCTTTTGGCAACCACTTATACATTCATAGTGATATTCATACACATTTAACATATATCCCAAGCAAGAACTCACAGATTTACCTATCTGGTTCTTCCGGCAATCTACGCGCTCTACAGCCCAGATAACTAGAAGTCTTTACACTCCTTGTAATAGATTCTAACATTAATATTTGTACTCAACAATATATTTATTAATAACATCTCGCGAGAGCATTCAAGCCCGGGATTAACAACCCCGACAAATCTTGTGTTATCTATTTTCTCACGGAAGTGTTCTCGCATTTGTTTGTTACTCGATCATTCGAGCAATACTATCTCCGGATAATATTTTGGGTAACAACAATTGGCGCTAGAAGAAGGGGATCTAAACCTTCATTTTTATTCCTACCGTCTTGAAGAACACTCACTGTTCTCCAGACATATACTTGAAGAAACACTCACTGTTCTTCAATAAAAAAGCCTTCAGAAAAATGACATCTGCAACGACCTCCAAGAGAGCCACCCTAAGATCTGCCGGAAATCTCGTTCCGGCCCGGACCGAATCCCGGCCCACGGCGGAAGGCGACCGTGGCGACGCTAGGCTCTCACTCCCGCCCCCGAGGGACGGTTCAAGCCTCTCACTCGATCAGTTCCAGACCGCGGAACAGATTGAGGAGGCTATAGCCATCCTCAGGGAGCGACGGAAGGCCTACGACTCGCCCACCATCACTCCATCGACCATCCGCCGGGCAGGCAAGCGGAAGCTTAAGGGGACCTATATTGAGAAATCGACAGAAAGCCCCGAGCCGCAGGAGAAGGCTCTCGTGAGGCGGGACGATTCCGTCTTCAGCCGCCTAGTGAGCGATCCCTCATGGCGACCCGGGCACTCAGGCCCCAGCCGGGAGATATCGGAATCCGAATCCTTTACCAGGAGTTCGGCATATCCGACTCCCAGGAGACAAGTCGTTCAGCGAGCCCCTGCTCGCCCAAGGAAGGAACCCACTGGCAGGGAGCTCGTCATTCACCATGGGGCTAGGGGATCAGTACACGATCGCCTTGGTTCGCGCTCTGAGAGTCAATCAGCGAGCAGTCAGGCGACGGCGATGGCCGCCATGCAACGCCATCTCGACGAGATGAAGGCGCTCCTGGAAAATGGGGCAGGCGCCAAGAGATCGATCGTTGGGCCAAGCAAACCACTCACGGCTCAGATCGAGCTCGCCCCAGTCCAACCAACGATCAATCCCCCACAAACACCTCTATATGAGGGGAGATCGGATCCGGAGACCCATTTGAGCAAGTTCCGAATCTACATGACCGGATGCGGAGCGTCAGATGCGACCAAGTGTCGGATGTTCCCATTAACCCTAGGCGACCTCGCCCACAGGTGGTACATCTCACTACAACCCCGCTCAATCAATTGCTTTGAAAAGCTGGCGAACGACTTCACGACGTACTTCGCCGCCAAAGTTGTTCAGCCAGAAGGTCCCCAGCGCGTGATGAAAATCAGGCAGGGGAAGGACGAGTCAGATGAAGATTACAACGACCGGGTAGACGAGATAGTCCTCACCGGCGAGCCCATCAGCAACGAGCTCGCTCTCCACTCAGTCCTTAGCGGATTCCAAGGACGCTCGCCCATGTTCAGGCACCTCACAAAGGATATTCCCTCGACCTACTCGGTCTTCCGCGGCAGAGCCACCGATTTTCTGGCCAGGCAGAGGATGCTCTCCCTCCGCTTAGGCGAAGGACCGTCCGAAGAAGGAAAGGCGCCATCCCATGTCCAGAAGAAGGCGGTCGCCAAGCCCAGAAAGGCGGTCACCAAGCCGCCTGGCGAGTTCAAAGCCTTCGAGGATGTAGAGGTCCACCTTCTCCACAACCTCAACTTATCTCCGGATCATATCTTCAACGCAATCAAGGGTCGCGAGTGGCTTTCCAAACCAAAGCCGATAAGGGACCACAATCATCTAGACCGCATCAAATTCTGCACATACCACAAGAGTCCTGGCCACAACACCAGTCAATGCCGCGACCTCCTCAGACAACTCTGGCGACTGTTTGAGGAAGGCAAACTGGACAACTTGGTCACTAAGCCAGAGCCTAGGATGGAAAGGACTGGAGGGCGCGAGCGCCGACAACACGAGAGAACTCCTCCCAATCCGGTCGCCAGAATCGAGCATGAGCCGGAATACTCTGATGAGTCGGTCCCTCCGATCAACCCTGGCGGTCGGATCAACATGCTTCAAGCAGGAGATGGAAACCTCGGGGGTCTTTCCCCAGTTTCCACCATGTCAAACAGGAAGCGAAAGGCCGAGCTGAGGGCGTTCGCCGGGGTCCATACCGTGGTTCCTCCGGAGCCGACCATTTCTAAAGACGCACTCATCACCTTCTCCATCAAGGACAGGGAGGAAGTGCAGTGCCCCAAAGAGGATGCACTGGTGATCTCCGCCTGCATCCTTGGGAAGACGGTCGATCGCGTGCTGGTCGACAATGGGAGTTTCTGCAACATCATATTCAAATCCGCCCGAGACCAACTCGGCAACTTAATCAAATTCATCAAGCCGTTCGACACCGTGATCCAAGGGTTCGGCGACAACACAGTCCAAGCCTACGGGAGGATCAAGCTCTCCGTCGAGCTAATATGCTTTTATGATCCCAAGGTTAGGATTACTAGGAACCTGAGTTTTGTAATCATAGATAGGCCCAGCATCTATAATGGGTTCCTAGGTCGCCCCTTTTTAGAAACCTTTGAGGCGGTCGCTTCGTCTTTCTTTTACTGTATCAAATTCCCCACTGCCGATGGAACGGTCGGTACTGTAAAAGGAGATCAGCTAATGGCAAAAAGATGTTTGAATTACTCCTATGTCGTTACTGGTTTCAATACGTCCCATGCTATATGTAACATTGAAACGATCGACGATCAACCCATGGAGATCGACGAGCCGAGCACATCATACCAACCCGACTCAGGGGACGCCATCTCGGTTCGGTTAACGGACGACATCGAGCTAAGGATCGGTTTCGAGCCAAGTCTCGACATCGATCCAAGAATCGAGTAAGGAAATCGTTCCAAACGAGAGGCGACCGTCCCCGTCAAAGAGTTAGAAAGTATAACGAGAGATCCAGATCATCTAGAACGGGAAGTACAGGTCGGCGCGAGCATCGACCGCGAACTAAAAGGGGATCTGATCAATTTGCTACGTAAGAACATCGAAGTCTTTGCCTGGTCGCATTAAGATATGGTCGGCATAAGTCCTGAGCACGCTTGCCACTATCTAAAGATCGAACCGGCAATGAAGCCTGTTCACCAAAAACGTAGGAAATTCGGTCCCGAAAAATACGCGGCGCTCGACGTAGAAGTCCAAAAATTACTCAACAACAAATTAATCGGGGTAGCTACAGACGAACCACAATGGGTCGCGAACGCGGTACTCGTCAAGAAGCCGACTGGTTCCTGGAGGTTATGCATCGACTTCACCGACCTCAACGCGGCATGTCCAAAAGATCACTTTCCGATGCCTCATATTGATCACTTGGTCGATAGCACAAAGAAAGTTGCGAAATGATGTCGTTTATGGATGCCTTCACGGATATCATCAAATCCCAATGGCGGAGAAAGACATAAAACACACATCTTTCCACACGGAAAAAGACATATACTTTTGGGTCCGAATGCCGTTCGGCTTGAAAAACGCAGGGGCAACCTACCAGCGACTAGTCAACAGAATGTTCGCCAATCAGATCGGCAGGACCATGGAGGTCTACATTGACGACATCGTGGTCAAAAGCCTCAAGAAGGAAGATCACCTCAATGATCTCGCCGAGACATTCGCCATCCTCGAAAGATTCAACATGAGGCTAAACCCCAAGAAATGCAACTTCGGGGTGGGCTCCGGGAAATTCCTGGGGCACATTGTGAGCCAAAGGGGGATCGAGGCAAACCCCACCAAGATACAGGCGATCCTTGACATGCAGGAGCCGCGAAACATCAAGCAGGTACAACGCCTTACAGGTTTTCTAGCCGCCCTCAACCGTTTCATATCTCGACTCGGTGATAAAAGCAAGCCTTTCTTCACGACCATCAAGAACAAGAAGTTCGCATGGACGAAGGAAAGTCAGATAGCGTTCGCCAAAATAAAGGAATATCTATCTAACCCCCAGATCCTGGCAAAGCCGATCCCCAGTGAGAAACTATTCCTTTACCTGGCAGCCTCGGAGGTCGCACTAAGTGCCGTTCTGGTGCGAGCGGAGGGACAAGCCCACTTGCCGATCTACTATATTAGTCAAGCGCTCCACGACGCTGAAACACGCTATACACCATTGGAGAAGATCGCCTACGCCCTTGTCATGAGTGTCCATAAACTAAGGGCTTATTTATTCGAACATCAAGTGGAAGTCCTGACAACTCTACCTCTAAGACAAGTTCTACATCGACCAGACACCAATGGGCGACTCCTCAAGTGGTCGCTGGAGATCGCCCAATATGGTATCACTTACGCCCCTCGCACGCGATCAAAGGCCAAGCTCTGGCTGACTTCATGGTGGAACTGGCGTTCCCTCGCAGTCCAACCCAGGTCGGCCGACCTGCCTGGAAGTTATATGTGGACGACTCGGCGACCAATTCGAGAGCAGGGGCAGGGATTGTCCTCATCAGTCCCGACGGACAAAGTTTCACTAATGCTGTGCGTTTTAGATTTCGTGCGACCAACAATGAAGCCGAATACGAAGCCTTGGTAGGCGGGCTCGATCTGTCCCTCGCCCTAGATGTTCGTCGCCTCCATATCTTCATGGACTCCCTTTTGGTCGTGAACCAAGTTAAGGGAGAATATGAGGCGCGCGGCGAACAGATGGTCAAATACCAAGACCTGGTCGCCGAAATGTGCACAAAATTTGAAGAAGTACTAATCGAACAAGTCCCGAGAGAGCACAACTCCCAAGCCAATGCACTTTCCAAGCTAGCATCATCGGATGGGGCAGCCGACTTCTCCAATATCCAAATCACAAAGTCAGCAAGGCCAGCGATCGACAGAAGCCTGGTTACCACAGTCGCCATCGCCGAGGAGAACTGGATGACTCCGTTCATCAAATACTTAAAGGACGGAACGGTCCCTGACGACCGAGTTAAAGCTCGCCAACTCCAGCTTCGTGCGACCAGATATACCCTATTGGACGACCGGCTTTACAAGCGAGCCTTCAGCCTTCCCCTCCTCAAGTGTATTACGCCGGAGGAAGGTCGGCTCGTTTTAGCTGAGATCCATGACGGGATTTGTGGAAACTATGCGGGCGGGCGAGCTCTCATCCATAAGACAACCTGACAAGGTTTTTTCTGGCCATCACTTCAGAAGGATGCAATCGCTTATGCCAGATCGTGTCATAGGTGTCAGATAATGGGCCCTAACATTAAACTATCCCCCGAACAGCTCACCTCCATGTATAGCCCTTGGCCATTTGCGCAATGGGGCATCGACCTTATAGGTCCCTTGCCGATGGCTCCAGGGGCCTGTAAGTTCGCCATCGTAGGGGTCGACTATTTCACCAAATGGGCTGAGGCCGAACCGCTCAACAAGATTGGCCAAGAGCAAGTGATCAAGTTTATATGGAGAAACGTCGTATGCCGATTCGGTCTGCCCCAGGCCATCATCTCCGACAACGGAAAGCAGTTCGACGGCTTAGAAGTCATGCAATTCTGTGAGAAATGGGGAATCAAATGATTGTTTTCAGCACCCTATCACCCTCAGACGAACGGACAGGTAGAGGCTGTGAACAAGATCCTCAAACACACAATTAAAGCGCGACTCGAATCCAGGCAAGGGCGATGGGCGAGCGAGCTTCCAGATGTTTTGTGGTCTTATCGAATGACGACCCGTAATTCCACCGGCGAAACCCCATTCGCCCTCGCTTTCGGAACAGAAGCGGTGATTCCTTCGGAGATCGCCGTCCTCAGCCATCGAACCGAACAGGAGATGACGACCGACAACGATGTGGCCCGACGAATCGACCTAGACATGCTCGACGAGCGACGGCTGACCTCAGAAATGAAGAACACAATCCACAAAAGGAGAGCCGAGAAGTTCTTCAATTCAAAGGTCAAAGAAAGAAGATTTCAAGTGGGCGATCTCGTCCTCAAGAAGATTCAAACCCACACAGCGTTTTGGTCCGAATCAAAGGACCTTTTAGGATATCTAAATGGCTGACTAAGGGAGCCTACGAACTCGAACATCCTGACGGTACCCCGGATCAATACCCCTGGAACGCCGTGCATCTGAAAAAATACTACCAGTGAAAATTTTGTATTCAATTTCAACTGCCCAATGTACAAGGAATATAATGAGATTTTTTCCTATCCCATCTATTCTGGCGATCGCCCCACCAGGCATATCGCATACCGCCGATGATCGTTGATCATGACGATCCGAGGTAGAATCAATGCAGCCATTGTCCTGGAGGTCGATGGAACCGACAGCTTCGCCCATGCAAGGTTCCTTCGGGCTGAGACCGCCCGCCCTTCGTTTAAATACG
Source organism: Orobanche coerulescens (assembly GCA_033398695.1). Classification (NCBI taxonomy): domain Eukaryota; kingdom Viridiplantae; phylum Streptophyta; class Magnoliopsida; order Lamiales; family Orobanchaceae; genus Orobanche; species Orobanche coerulescens. Next base: position 92,927,367 of record CM065814.1, read on the forward strand.
AGGCCGGCGTAGCCAAAGGACCCTCTAAAATGATCAGGGGACACGTTCGCACGTCCTCAAATTACGTCATCTAACATGATGTACTCGGACAAGGCGACGCGTCCCTACCCCGTCACAACGTATACCGTCGAGGGTCGTCATTTAACGTGCCGACCCAAGGTAGAAAGGTGCTTACAAAGCCGCGGACATGGAGTCGAATAAACCGACTATGCCCCGTGCAAGGACTCCTCCAGACCAAGCGCCTACCTTTCGTTTAAATACAAGGCAGGCGCAGCCTAACGGAGGACCCTCACAATAAAGTGAGTCGCGGGATAGGCAATGTCCCTCGCATACAAAGACACGGTTGTGGAGATCGGTCCATCGAACTCCGCGACCGTGCACGATCCCTCAGAGTCGGCAAAATGGAAGATAGCTCGCCCAACAAACTTGTTTTTGTACCCTTACTTACAATAAGTAAACCAAAACAAGGGGGCAGTGAATAGGGGAGCTAGTCTTAAGTGCAATCGAAAGAAAGGAACCGCACCCGATCGGCTTCGCTCAGATACACACAGGATGATCGCCATTTTTCAAACAATATCTACAAGTAAGAATTTCGATTCGAAACATGTCAATACATTCGACATTCAAACAACCAGTCGGACGAACAAGACATCGGATACAATCATACACATACTCGTAAAAATTGCACGCAAACATTCAAGAGCGATCGTACATAAAAAATACAGTGCGAAAAAGGAATATTTCATTCATTATCAAAAGGAGTTCGTACAACATGAAGCCCGAAGGCAATACAAAGAGAAAGCAAAAATTACAAGATACAAGGGAAACAAAAATATCTCTCAAGGCCCCGCCGGCTGGTCATCGCCCTCAGGTTGCGGATCGGCTTGGGCCCCCCATCGTCCTCAGGATGAATGAGTTTGCCAGTATACCAACTCAAGTCGATCCCAAAGTCGACAAGGTCAAGGATCGGCAAAGAGAACTCCGGGTGCAGAGGGTGCTCGAGCGCATAGGCTTTGAAGCTCTCCATCAAGGGACCGATCTCGATCCCTACCTTCTTGGCGGCTCTGACAGCATCGGCGTAGGCCAGGTAATAGGCGAACTCGCCGACGAGCGCCACATTGAGATAGGGATCAGTCTCAATCGCCTTCAGTTGCCCCTTCAACTCCACGGTCGTCTTCTCAGCCTCCGCCAGCTCGACCACCTTGGCGGCATTCTCTCCCTTGGCCATCTCAAGCTCCTTCTTCGCCGCCTCCAGCTCACCGCTGAGCCGATCCACCGTCGCCTTCAGCCCGGCCTCCTCCTCCTGCGAAGCCGCATACTTCTGGCGGGTTTCCTTCTCCTGATCACGGGACCGGTCGGCAGCCTCCTTAGAGCGGCTCAGCTCCTGCTTCAATCGGTCAACGTCTTGTTTAGCCCTTTTGGCCGTCTCCGTATACTCCTTCTCCATAGACTGGATCCGGTTGGCAAATTCAATGTTTTTATTCTGGGCGGCCTCGAGGTCGCTATGGAGACGAGCAGTGGAGGGTCGCCCCTCAAAATCCCTAGCAGCTTGGACGGCCATCGTCGCCGTCTGGAGAGCCAGGGCAAGGGTCGCCTGCATGGCATCTCCAGATCGCCGACGAGCGATCGCATCAAGATCGGTCGTCCAGGCCTTGGGCAGAGAGGTGATAGCCTGCTGGACGTAAGTAGGGACGTCGAGAGATGTTTGCGGAGCCTTACTCGACAAAAAGTCCAGCACCATAGGAGCGACGTCCGGGTCGGCAAGACGAACCCTGCAGCACAAACCAAAGAAACCAAGGAGTTAGCCTATACCTTGCTCAGAATGCCTAACTCAGAAAATTTTGATCCTTTCTTACCTGTTGACCAGCTCGGGATCGCGACCAAAATAAGGCTTGCCCCGAGAGGTTTCCGCCTCAGCGATCGCCACCTTCTTCGTAGGGCTGCTCGATGACCGGGAGCCGGACGCCGAGGGCCTAGGGCCTGATCGCTCCGTCATCGGGATGGCAGAAATAGGAGCCGCAGCAACCGGAGGCTCAAGAATGGATACATCCGCCTCAGTAATCAGCAGGGACTCCTCCGACCTCCGCCTCTTGCGGCGCTGAAGTTGTTCCTCTCCCTGAACTACCGGCTCGGCAACCGGCACCTCAGCAGGCATCGTCACTGGAGCAGGGCGAGATGTCGTCGCAGGAACGCGACCAGTCTTCTTACCCAAGTGGAGGCGACCGATGAGTCCTGGATTCGACATGGCAATCTCTGGTGGTGGCTCGGCAAGTCGTGGAAAATGAACCTCTGTCAAAGAAGAAGTACAAACAAGTTAAATAAATACTTAAACGCTGCGACCTCCTGAAGGCGATCGTCAAGCAAGGAAGCAACACTTAAGCTCATACCTGGAACTTTCACGTGACGAGGGAAGCGAAACAATCGAGCCCCCAACCGATGAATTTCGTTACCAAGTGAGCGAACATCAATGAAGGAATCCGGCAAGGCACGAATCTGCTCCCAAACAATCAAGAAATCGAAAGGGAGATCGCCAATCGCTGGAACGAGAGGTCCTGTAAAAAGAAAACAAAATTAGATCAGTCCAAGACAAGCTCAATCAAGGGGAGAATTAAAATCCTTACTCGGATTCCTCTCCCGAAAAGTGGTGGGGATCTCCAACTCCTCATCCGGCCGGTCACTCGATGCCGATCGCCACGCTCCGCCGACCCAGCACCACTTCGCCAGGTCGCCTCGGGACTTGTTCGGCACACCGAGGACCACTCTCCCCATTCGACCTTGGATATGATTGCCTCCGATCGACCCTTTCTGCGCGGCCAGTTTAAACAGATAATTCATCTCCAGTGCAGTAAGGTGGCGGAACAACCGGTGGCCGCCAAACAGTGTCAATGTGCAGATGACCTGTAGCCAAGCGTTCGGCGTCAGTTGGAGCGGCGCCAAATTCCAGGCGATCCACAAGTAGGAGACGGCGAATGGCAGAGGGAATCGCAGGCCGGCCTCCATAATCATATCGCTGACGGCAACCATATCCTCGGGCGGTTGATCGGCACGTTCATTCTCCGAGGGCACGTGCAGAGAAACATCAGAGGGGATGTGATATTTTGCCCTCCAGCGGCTTAGGTCTTTCTTGGTCGCCGAACTCCGGATCTTACCGAGAGTCAACGGAGACGGGTCTGCGGCCCGAAAAACCGTCCGCTTCACATATTCATAAGGATGAGCGGCGGAGTAGGCTTTAAAATCAAATTCCGGATAGGGTCCGGCGATCCCCTCCATAATCTTGGCAAAAGCCATATAGGCAGGGCCAAAAACACTCTGCCGTTCCCAGGTTAGCCGCTTCTGTTCGTCCTCATCCGCCGGCGAGCCCCCCTGCTCCGCCGTCGCCGCCGTCTTCGCCACTGCGGCCTCGTTGAAAAGCTCTTCGAGTTCTGCGGGTGCAATCCCCGCACGAATGGCCTCAACGGCCGTTTCCATGTCGACTCCAATGGGAATCTCCTCCCGGTCAGGCGAAGCCGTGGCGGCAGAAGAGCTTCCGGCCTCGAAGGTCTTGGATCCTCCCGACATATTATAAAAAGAAGAGGGAGATAGAAGATTGATTTTTCTTACCTAGAGAAAAGAAGAAGATCGGCACAAGAAGCTCCAGAAATTTTTGCAGAGTTTCGGCTATGGATGCAAGGACGCATAAAGAGTGAAAGAGAAGAAGCCCTAGCCCTTTTATAGATGGAGGCGGGGGTCTAAGTGCAAATAGGTGAAATCTCGAGGGCTGGATCGCAACCGTCATAGTGGGGACGCATTAAATGCTGCCCTCGAATCCCGCCGACGTGTCTTTTCGAGGGCACGCCAGGCGACAAAGTCTGACAAACCGTCGGACTCCCCCCAACAGTAGCGCGACGCGTGTCCTTGCAACTTTTCGAGAGCCCGCCTTCATTTCCCGCTGCTCCCGGCGCAAAAGGAGATCGTCCATATTTGAATTCAGATCGGCTGATCGGCTAAACATTGGCGATCGCCAACAGTGCCACCTCACCCCGTGTTTTCAACATCGAGGTGAGCTGGGGGGCAATTGTTGTGCGGCGATTAATACGCCTAGATAGGCGATCGGCATCACGGTCAGAGTAGCCAACCATGGAAGACATACTCTGGACAAACGCCCAGAGTTCGGCATAATACGGCGACCGTCTTTTGGTACCCGGCGATCGTCTTTTAATATCTGACGATTGTCTTTAATGAGCGAACCAGAGGAGATCGTCTCGTGCCACGTATTGATCCAGCATCCGTCAAAGTCGTCGAAGACCGAATCTTGGACGATGGCCCACGTGCAATCCACAAAGGGCGCCGACAGATAGGACATTTGACCACAGCCTGTCACCTACCTCACCTACCGACAAGGCCGCCGAAAGGTACAAAGTAGGTCCTCCCCGGACAGCGACTCAAGACGCGTGCTGGCTTCCCATTGGTTCGCCCAGCTGGCCACCAGCAGCGACCTCGGACCTCAAGGGAATAGGCCCACATGACGGGACGATCGGCCATCTTATTATATTATAGAAAACGGCAGTCGCCCGCGATCGCCTGAGGGGTCCCAACTACCTTGTCCCCTATAAATAGAGAACTCACTGCAGTGGCCAAGGAGGACGCGAAATTACTGTGAATTCAGTGCAAAATACACACAAAAAGAGAATCAAAGACTCTTTTGGCAACCACTTATACATTCATAGTGATATTCATACACATTTAACATATATCCCAAGCAAGAACTCACAGATTTACCTATTTGGTTCTTCCGGCAATCTACGCGCTCTACAGCCTAGATAACTAGAAGTCTTTACACTCCTTGTAATAGATTCTAACATTAATATTTGTACTCGACAGTATATTTATTAATAACATCTCGCGAGAGCATTCAAGCCTGGGATTAACAACCCCGGTAAATCTTGTGTTATCTATTTTCTCACGGAAGTGTTCTCGCATTTGTTTGTTACTCGATCATTCCAGCAATACTATCTCCTGATAATATTTTGGGTAACAACAGAACGATCTCTTAATATCAATGAATTCATGAAGAGACTAAGTCTCGGAATGATACAACACATTCATACACATATATGATAACATTAATCTCATTGACTAGTACAAGTATAAAACTTGCCTCAACCGAAGGCGATGAAAATCCTTCCATGAACAACGAATGGCGTCCTCCGATAAATATAAGCGCTCGAACAACCTTGAATGAAATACAATTCATTCAATAACACAATATCGAACGAAAACAACACAACGATCGAAGGAAACTCTTTGAGACATTTCATCGAACACTAAATGTTCAAAGTTCCTCAAGAACTTAAGAATCATCAATCGGGTTGAACGAATCGAAGATATAGATATACAATCCATAGAACATGATTAATAATGTTTAAAACATCAACTGATTCATCAAATTCGGACAGAAAATGAAATCAAAGCCAAAACTCCCAAAAATCAAATTTTAGAAGATTTCAAGAAATTACCTTGATTAGGATGAAGAATCCACAAACATGTTGTTAATCCACTCCACAACTTGAAGAAGATGAAATTATTTGAGTTTGATGATGCTAAATCTCCCAAAATATCGCCCACAAATCGCCCAAGGAGGAGAGGAAGAAAGAAAGTGATGAAATGAGGATGATTCCACAAGAAAACGCTGATATAGGCGAAACTGTACTGTGTGCCGCGGCACAGGATGAGTGTGCCGCGGCCCACGGCCAAAACATGCCCAGTACACTGCCTTTGTGCCGCGGCCCGTCCAGAAGGGGCCGCGGCCCGCGGTACAGCCTGCTCCAGCACAAAAAGGCACATGGTGCAGCCTTAGCTATTTCGATCATAACTCCTTCGTCCGGACTCCGATTGACTCACCGTTTGAACCATTGGAAATCTAACTTGATTATCTATAATATTGAGGAGATTCAGAATTTTTGGAGTTTCCAAGAATTAATGGTGATTTTACAAAGTCGAACTCATACGTGGAAAAGTCGCTTAAGAACATGGAATTCAACAGAACGACACCGAGACGAACTCGGATGACAAAAAGTGTAGAATTAATCATTCTCGGAATGAGGAAATGGTCACAATAGAGTTTCTAAGATGAAATTACACCAGAAAAAGAAAATTATTGGAAATCGAAATCGTGGATATTACACGTCTGACCCCCTTAAATACTCCAGTGTTGCACGACCAACACGCACGACCAAATTTACGTGTGTTTGGTCGTGCGCCAGGACACTGCCCGACAACTAACCTTGTAATACCCATAATTTCGATTTCCAGTAATTTCTTTTTTCGGCCGAAGTTTGTTTTGACGACTCTCTCATGACCGTTTCGTCATTTCGAGAATGATTAATTCTGCACTCCCGGTCTTCCGAGTTCGTTTCGGTATCGTTTTGTTGAGTTCCGAGCTTTTTAGCGACTTTTCCGCACTTGAGTTTGATTCTTGCGAATCTCGTCCGAAACTGTTGTTTCGAGTTTCTCGTAAGTTCATTTGATGTTATTATTCATGTTGCGAGCTTTGGTTTGGTGTTTTGATCGCGTATCGTGATTTTCGGACGTTTTGGGCCATTTTCGTAATTTCCCAAAGTTTTGGGTAATTACTTCCGTTGTCGAATTCCGAGCCTTCGTGTCACGGGGCGCTTATAGTTTGTATATAATGTACGCGCACCGTGCGGCTAGTAGTCAATTTACCCGACTACGTCCGCCTAACTCGTTCGAGCGTTGGTGCTAATGCGACGCAATCACGCCGAGGCATTTTAGTGGCACAGCAAAATTGAAGACGAAAATCGATTTGTATTAATACAATGAACGATTACAATAGGCAACAATGATTACAAGCATACACGGATAGGAGGGTCTCAGCAAACTAGCCAATTCGTACTACAACTCTTCAGTACACTCTTCCCCCCTATAATAGGCTTAGAAAAATAAAGGCTAATGACAACAGTGGATATTGAAAAGCTGAGCAACCACTAACTAGCTATTACAACACTAACTAGCTATTACAACACTAACTAGCTATTACAAGGAAAATAAAGTAAAGCCCTACACTATAGTTGATAACTTGAAGTGCGATGAGGCTCTGCGTCCCATAAAGCTGCAAGTGGGCCCATGAATGGCCGTTGATCAGGTAATACCGCCTGGGGTCGCGGGCATCCCGTGACAGCACTCCCCCCTCTGAGTTGGTGACGTCCCCGGCGCCATAGATGTGAGATAAGCATCCAGTAGGGGTTGAAAAGCTTTAAGTGTTGTCGCCCTCTCCAAAGTGTTCTCCTCCATACTGCAGCCCTTCCATTTCACCAAATATTCTTTGTATAGCTTCTTTCTCGGCCCTGCATCACGGTGGTCGATAATTGCTTCGGCCACCCTCTTCCCTAAGTTGCGTAGTTTCAGTTGTGGACGGTTGGGCAGGTTGCGTGTGGTGTCCTCTTTGTCTGCCTGATATGGCTTGAGTTGGCTGACATGAAAGACATTATGAATGCGCCACCACTGGGGTAACTCAAGCTTGTAGGCTACATTTCCGACTCTTTTGAGAATGTTTAGGGGCCCAATATATTTTTGCATTAGCCGTGAATCTCTCCCCCGTGTTGCCCTGTAGGAACTCTGGTTCGGGACCTTCACCATCACCTTGTCACCCACACAGTATTCAACAAAGCGGCGTTTAAGAGCAGCATTTTTTTCATCCGCTTTTGAGCTTTCTCCAGGTAGCCATGGGCCAAATCAAGATTTTGTTCCCATTCAAGGGAAAATGTTTGTGCCGAAGTAGGCCTGGCATTTTGTGGAACAGTATCAATATTGTGCGGGAGGAGTGGCTGCTGCCCATTACAAATTTCAAAAGCACTCTTATTGGTGGTAGAGCATTTTTGAGCATTGAAACACAGTTGAGCAACATCCAAAAGCTTCACCCATTCCTTCTGATTAGTGCTCACAAAATGTCGAAGATATTCCTCCAACATTGAGTTAAATCTTTCAGTTTGGCCATCAGATTGTGGGTGGAAGCTAGAGCTCATATTCAACTTGGAGCCGAGTAGTTTGAAGAGCTAGGTCCAAAAGGTAGTAGTAAACCGGGTGTCTCGGTCACTAACAATGTCCCTCGGCAGTCCCCAATACTTAACAATATGCTTGAAAAAGAGCTGAGCTGTCTCTTCCGCCGAAACTGTCTTGGGTGCTGCTATGAATGTAGCATATTTGGAGAACCGATCTACCACAACAATAATGGCATCAAGATCCCCAACTTTTGGTAGACCGGTGATATAATCCATTGAAACACTTTCCCAAGCCCTGACAGGAATGAGTAGTGGTTCCAGCAAGCCTGCCTTCTTTTGTCGATCAGGTTTATCTTGTTGGCACACCAAGCAGGTGCGGACAAACATCTCAATGTCGTCCCGCATTTGGGGCCAATAGTAAGCTCGTTGAACTAAGGCCACAGTGTGCTCCTCTCCTAGGTGGCCCGCCCAGAGAGTGTCGTGACATTCCGCAATAATAGTTTTCCTCATATCGCCGCCTATAGGTACATAGAGTCGTCTCCCCTTGGTCCATAAGAGGCAATCCTCTAGCCAAAATCTTCGTGTTGTACCCTGGCGGATAAGATTTACCAAACATTGAGCCGCTGCGTCGGCTCCCATTAGTTCTTGTATTCGATCTTTTAATGGCGTGGTCACCTGACTCGAGGAAAGCGCTGCCAGCACTTGTAGAACAGCCAGGTCGGATCTGCGGCTCAGGGCATCCGCCACCTGATTACTAGAACCGGCACGATACTCAATCACAAAGTTGAACTCGGACAGTAGTTCCTGCCATCTCGCTTGTTTCCCGGAAGCTTTGGTGGGACAGAAGTGACTAATGCAGTTGTTGTCGCTTACAATAAACGGCAACCCCAATAAGTAATGTCTCCAAAGTCGAAGGCAATGGACCACTGCTAAAAGCTCTTTCTCATGCACCGTGTAACGCCTCTCGACATCCTTAAGTTTCTTACTCTCGAAGGCAACAGGATGGCCATCTTGCACTAAAACTCCTCCTAGTGCAATATCTCAAGCATCGATTTCAACCACAAAAGGTTTGGATAGATCCGTAGTGCAAGGACCGGGTCATTAGATGGCCTTCTTTAAGTTGTCGAAGGCATTTTGGCATTCCGGTGACCAATTCCAAACTTCCGTCTTTCTCGTCAAATTAGTTAGGGGTCTTGCTATTCCGGCATACCCCATCACAAATCTTCTATAGTAATTCGCCAACCCGAGAAATGACCGTACTTCATGTACATCGGTTGGTGGTTTCCATTCTTGAATTGCTCGTATTTTTCTCGGATCCATACGAATATTGCCACACTCAACGATATGACCTAAGAAACTGATCCGCTTCTGGGCAAATGAGCACTTCGACAGCTTAACATATAGTTCGTGCTCACGAAGCCTAGTAAGAACCATTCTCAAATGTTCCACATGTTCTTCCAAGGTTCGGCTGTATATAACAATATCATCCAGGTATACCACGACAAACTCGTCCAAGAACCCTTGGAGAACTTGATTCATCAAGGTTCTAAAAGTTGCTGGGGCATTTGTTAGGCCAAAGGGCATGACCAAGAATACGAAGGCCCCGTAACGTGTGACAATCGTCGTTTTTACCTCATCTCCCTCCTTGATGCGAAATTGCCAATAACCTGATCTCAGATCGATCTTTGTATAGTACTCCGCTCCACTGAGTCGGTCGAAGCAATCTGCTACGAGCAGAATAGGATACACATTCTTCACCGTAATTTTATTTAGAGCACGATAATCACAACACAATCGCAGAGTTCCGTCCGACTTTTTCTGAAAGAGAACAGGAGCTCCATACGGTGATTTCGCCGGTTGGATCATGCCACATTCCAACATCTCTTTTAATCGCTTCTGAGCTCCACAAGCTCAGGTTGCGACATACGATAAGGGGCTCGGGCAGGAGGTTTTGTGCCCGGCACCAACTCAATCTCATGATCGACCGCCCTCTTAGGTGGAAGCTTCCGAGGCAATTCGTCGGGCATAACATCTTCAAATTCGTTTAGGAGGTGCTTCACAGCATCAGGGATAGGACCTGACAACTCCTCTACTTCGTCGAATTGCAAGGCGCACAGGAAGGACGGTTCCCCATGCCTGCATCCCTTCTTGAATTGTAATGCGGATAGGTTACTTTGCCCTTGGGTTGCGCTAATTGTTGGGATAATATGTGGTTTATCCCCCAAAACCAAGAGTGCATCAGCATACGGCATGAGTAGGGTTTGAGTGTCACGCATGTACTCAGGCCCGAGTATTAATTTGTAGTCATCCATCTCCACAACAGATAGGTCGGCCCTACCTTCGAAGGCTCCTACCTTAATTCGAACAGCCTTGGCAATCCCCGCTATCGGTTTTGCCGGAGAGTTTACGAATTTAACTCGACCTATACTTTCTCTAACAACAGTCCAAGTCTCTCCACTTCGGTGTTCGCCAGATAATTATGGGTGGCACCCGAGTCTATCATAGCACGAATATTTTTCCCATTGATTTTAACATCAACAAACATTAATCCCTTCTTTCTCTTATCGGGACCACCTGTCGTGAGAGCAGGTACGGGTTTTCTAGCTTTTGTTGGCACTCTTGCCTTAGCTGTCACCTGATGGGTTAACGAGTTGCACCATTGATTGATGGCCCCAAGGTTTTCCTCATCTTCCGATCTTCCTTCATCATTTGGAACTTGCAACTCTTCTTTCGGTTGCGAACTCGATTCTGCGGCGCTTGTTAAGGTGCTCAAAAGTTGCCTCTTCGGACAATTGCTGAGAAAATGAGGCCCATCACATAGGAAACATTTAACGATCCGTTGGGAAGGGGCCTGCTGACCTTATATAGGTTTGCTACGATTCGTGCTCCCATATGAACTTCCTTGAGTATAGGTTTGCCGATCCCCTACACTCCGACTCAAGTTAGGTTTGAACGGTCTTGGCATTACACTTCGAGACGGTGCCATGTTTGTTGTTACGGGACGATCCTTTCGAGGTTCCGACGTGTAATCCATTAATCTTTCTGCCGCTCCCATGGCGGTACTGAGGTCTGTGACTCGTTGGCGCAGAAGCTCCGTACGAGCAAATGGCTTTAACCCTTCCAGGAACGTAAACAACCGGTTATTCTCCTACATATCGCTAATGTGTAACATATGTGTCGAAAATGCCTTCACGTAATCTCGAATAAGACCGGTGTGCTTCAAATCTCGCAAGGCCCTTCTTGCATTGTACTCAACATTCTCTGGGAAGAATTGTTGCCTGATGGCTTCTCGCAGTTGTTCCCAAGTGTCAATTCTTACTCGTTGAGCCTGAATGTCCGCATATTTGGTGTGCCACCACAATTTGGCATCGTCGATCAAATACATTGTGGCGGTTGACACCTTTCTCGCTTCGTCCAAAACATTAGCGGCATGGAAGTATTGTTCCATGTCGAATAAGAAGTTCTCAACTTCCTTGGCATCTCGGGTTCCACTATAGGAACTTGGTTCGGGGATCCGAATTCTCGTAATAGGTTCTTGAGCAACATGGGGTGTGTTGTTCACTGCTCTTTAAAGCAATCCAATCTGGATACTCATTGCTTCCATCTCGCGTCTCATTTCAGCCGTATTGGTGGCTCCCATTGCTTCTGCAAGGGTTCGGCAGACTTCTCTACATTCGTCAAACTGGGCTCGGAGGTCTTCATTCTCCGCCTCGAGGGTCTCGGCCTTCTCATCTAAGGTCTCGACAACATATCTCAATCTAGAGCACTCCTGCTCTAGATTATCGAATTGGGCTTTAGAGGCCTCAGCCTCTTTCCTCTTTCCGTCATCCTTTTTCTTCCCTACTTTCTAGGGACTTCCGTCTCGTTACCCGATTCCATTCTTTCGACCTTGACCGGTCTCTGATACCACCTGTCACGGGGCGCTTATAGTTTGTATATAATGTACGCGCACCGTGCGGCTAGTGGTCAATTTACCCGACTACGTCCGCCTAACTCGTTCGAGCGTTGGTGCTAATGCGACGCAATCACGCCGAGGCGTTTTAGTGGCACAACAAAATTGAAGACGAAAATTGATTTGTATTAATACAATGAACGATTACAATAGGCAACAATGATTACAAGCATACACGGATAGGAGGGTCTCAGCAAACTAGCCAATTCGTACTACAACTCTTCAGTACACTCTTCCCCCCTATAATAGGCTTAGAAAAATAAAGGCTAATGACAACAGTGGATATTGAAAAGCTGAGCAACCACTAACTAGCTATTACAACACTAACTAGCTATTACAACACTAACTAGCTATTACAAGGAAAATAAAGTAAAGCCCTACACTATAGATGATAACTTGAAGTGCGATGAGGCTCTGCGTCCCACAAAGCTGCAAGTGGGCCCATGAATGGCCGTTGATCAGGTAATACCGCCTGGGGTCGCGGGCATCCCGTGACAGCACTCCCCCCTCTGAGTTGGTGACGTCCCCGGCGCCATAAATGTGAGATAAGCATCCAGTAGGGGTTGAAAAGCTTTAAGTGTTGTCGCCCTCTCCCAAGTGTTCTTATCCATACTGCAGCCCTTCCATTTCACCAAATATTCTTTGTATAGCTTCTTTCTCGGCCCTGCATCACGGTGGTCGATAATAGCTTTGGCCACCCTCTTCCCCAAGTTGCGTAGTTTCAGTTGTGGACGGTTGGGCAGGTTGCGTGTGGTGTCCTCTTTGTCTGCCTGATATGGCTTGAGTTGGCTGACATGAAAGACATTATGAATGCGCCACCACTGGGGTAACTCAAGCTTGTAGGCTACATTTCCGACTCTTTTGAGAATGTTTAGGGGCCCAATATATTTTTGCATTAGCCGTGAATCTCTCCCCCGTGTTGCCATGGAGGAACTCTGGTTCGGGACCTTCACCATCACCTTGTCACCCACACAGTATTCAACAAAGCGGCGTTTAAGATCAGCATATTTTTTCATCCACTTTTGAGCTTTCTCCAGGTAGCCACGGGCCAAATCAAGATTTTGTTCCCATTCAAGGGAAAATGTTTGTGCCGAAGTAGGCCTGGCATTTTGTGGAACAGTATCAATATTGTGCGGGAGGAGTGGCTGCTGCCCATTACAAATTTCAAAAGCACTCTTATTGGTGGTAGAGCATTTTTAAGCATTGAAACACAGTTGAGCAACATCCAAAAGCTTCACCCAGTCCTTCTGATTAGTGCTCACAAAATGTCGAAGATATTCCTCCAACATTGAGTTAAATCTTTCAGTTTGGCCATCAGATTGTGGGTGGAAGCTAGAGATCATATTCAACTTGGAGCCGAGTAGTTTGAAGAGCTCGGTCCAAAAGTTACTAGTAAACCGGGTGTCTCGGTCACTAACAATGTCCCTCGGCGATCCCAATACTTAACAATATGCTTGAAAAGAGCCGAAATTTGTCTCTTCCTTGGCTGTCTTGGGTGCTGCTATGAATGTAGCATATTTGAAGAACCGATCTACCACAACAATAATGGCATCAAGATCCCCAACTTTTGAGAGACTGGTGATATAATCCATTGAAACACTTTCCCAAGCCCTGACAGGAATGTGTAGTGGTTCTAGCAAGCCTGACTTCTTTTGTCGATCAGGTTTATCTTGTTGGCACACCAAGCAGGTGCGGACAAACATCTCAATGTCGTCCCGCATTTGGGTCCAATAGTAAGCTCGTTGAACTAAGGCCACAGTGCGCTCCTCTCCTGGGTGGCCCGCCCAGAGAGTGTCGTGACATTCCGCAATAATAGTTTTCCTCATATCGCCGCCTATAGGTACATAGAGTCGTCTCCCCTTGGTCCATAAGAGGCCATCCTCTAGCCAAAATCTTCGTGTTGTACCCTGGCGGATAAGATTTACCAAACATTGAGCCGCTGCGTCGGCTCCCATTAGTTCTCGTATTCGATCTTTTAATGGAGTGGTCACCTGACTCGAGGAAAGCGCTGCCAGCACTTGTAGAACAGCCAGGTCGGATCTGCGGCTCAGGGCATCCGCCACCTGATTACTAGAACCGGCACGATACTCAATCACAAAGTTGAACTCGGACAATAGTTCCTGCCATCTCGCTTGTTTCCCAGTAAGCTTTGGCTGGGACAGAAAGTGACTAACAGCAGTGTTGTCAGTTTTTACAATAAACGGCAACCCCAATAAGTAATGTCTCCAAAGTCGAAGGCAATGGACCACTGCTAAAAGCTCTTTCTCATGCACCGTGTAACGCCTCTCGACATCCTTAAGTTTCTTACTCTCGAAGGCAACAGGATGGCCATCTTGCACTAAAACTCCTCCTAGTGCAATATCTGAAGCATCTGTTTCAACCACAAAAGGTTTGGATAGATCCGGTAGTGCAAGGACCGGGTCTGTTAGGATGGCCTTCTTTAAGTTGTCAAAGGCATTTTGGCATTCCGGTGACCAATTCCAAACTTCCGTCTTTCTCGTCAAATCAGTTAGGGGTCTTGCTATTCCGGCATACCCCATCACAAATCTTCTATAGTAATTCGCCAACCCGAGAAATGACCGTACTTCATGTACATCAGTTGGTGGTTTCCATTCTTGAATTGCTCGTATTTTTCTCGGATCCATACGAATATTGCCAAACTCAACGATATGACCCAAGAAACTGATCCACTTCTGGGCAAATGAGCACTTCGACAGCTTAACATATAGTTCGTGCTCACGAAGCCTAGTAAGAACCATTCTCAAATGTTCAACATGTTCTTCCAAGGTTCGGCTGTATATAACAATATCATCCAGGTATACCACGACAAACTCGTCCAAGAACCCTTGGAGAACTTGATTCATCAAGGTGCTAAAAGTTGCTAGGGCGTTTGTTAGGCCAAAGGGCATGACCAAGAATACGAAGGCCCCGTAACGTGTGACAATCGTCGTTTTTACCTCATCTCCCTCCTTGATGCGAAATTGCCAATAACCTGATCTCATATCGATCTTTGTATAGTACTCCGCTCCACTGAGTCGGTCGAAGAAATCTGCTACGAGCGGAATAGGATACCCATTCTTCACCGTAATTTTATTTAAAGCACGATAATCACAACACAATCGCAGAGTTCCGTCTGACTTTTTCTGAAAGAGAACAGGAGCTCCATACGGTGATTTCGCCGGTTGGATCATGCCACATTCCAACATCTCTTTTAACTGCTTTCTGAGCTCCACAAGCTCAGGTTGCGACATACGATAAGGGGCTCGGGCAGGAGGTTTTGTGCCCGGCACCAACTCAATCTCATGATCGACCGCCCTCTTAGGTGGAAGCTTCCGAGGCAATTCGTCGGGCATAACATCTTCAAATTCGTTTAGGAGGTGCTTCACATCATCAGGGATAGGACCTGACAACTCCTCTACTTCATCGAATTGCAAGGCGCACAGGAAGGATGGTTCCCCATGCCTGCATCCCTTCTTGAATTGTAATGCGGATAGGTTACTTTGCCCTTGGGTTGCGCTAATTGTTGGGATAATATGTGGTTTATCCCCCAAAACCAAGAGTGCATCAGCATACGGCATGACTAGGGTTTGAGTGTTATGCATGTACTCGAGCCCGAGTATTAATTTGTAGTCATCCATCTCCACAACAGATAGGTCGGCCCTACCTTCGAAGGCTCCTACCTTAATTCGAACAGCCTTGGTAATCCCCGCTATCGGTTTTGCCGGAGAGTTTACGACTTTAACTCGACCCACTCCTTTCTCTAACAACAGTCCAAGTCTCTCCACTTCGGTGCTCGCCAGATAATTATGGGTGGCACCCGATTCTATCATAGCACAAATATTTTTCCCATTGATTTTAACATCAACAAACATTAATCCCTTCTTTCTCTTATCGGGACCACCTGTCGTGAGAGCAGGTACGGGTTTTCTAGCTTTTGTCGGCAC
The DNA here is from genome assembly GCA_033398695.1 of Orobanche coerulescens. Classification (NCBI taxonomy): domain Eukaryota; kingdom Viridiplantae; phylum Streptophyta; class Magnoliopsida; order Lamiales; family Orobanchaceae; genus Orobanche; species Orobanche coerulescens. The sequence continues at coordinate 92,943,260 of CM065814.1, forward strand.
TCTTGCCTTAGCTGTCACCTGATGGGTTAACGAGTTGCACCATTGATTGATGGCCCCAAGGTTTTCCTCATCTTCCGATCTTCCTTCATCATCTGGAACTTGCAACTCTTCTTTCGTTAAGGCGCTCAAAAGTTGCCTCTTCGGACAATTGCTGAGAAAATGAGGCCCATCACATAGGAAACATTTAACGATCCGTTGGGAAGGGGCCTGCTGACCTTCTGTAGGTTTGCTACGATTCGTGCTCCCATATGAACTTCCTTGAGTATAGGTTTGCCGATCCCCTACACTCCGACTCAAGTTAGGTTTGAACGGTCTTGGCATTACACTTCGGGACGGTGCCATGTTTGTTGTTACGGGACGATCCTTTCGAGGTTCCGATGTGTAATCCATTAATCTTTCTGCCGCTCCCATGGCGGTACTGAGGTCTGTGACTCGTTGGCGCAGAAGCTCCGTACGAGCAAATGGTTTCAACCCTTCCAGGAACGTAAACAACCGGTCATTCTCCGACATATCTCTAATGTGTAACATATGTGTCGAAAATGCCTTCACGTATTCTCGAATAAGACCGGTGTGCTTCAAATCTCGCAAGGCCCTTCTTGCATTGTACTCAACATTCTCTCGGAAGAATTGTTGCCTGATGGCTTCTCGCAGTTGTTCCCAAGTGTCAATTCTTACTCGTTGAGCCTGAATGTCGGCATATTTGGTGCGCCACCACAATTTGGCATCGTCGATCAAATACATTGTGGCGGTTGACACCTTTCTCGCTTCGTCCAAAACATTAGCGGCATGGAAGTATTGTTCCATGTCGAATAAGAAGTTCTCTACTTCCTTAGCATCTCGGGTTCCACTATAGGAACTTGGTTCGGGGATCCGAATTCTCGTAATAGGTTCTTGAGCAACATGGAGTGTGTTGTTCACTGCTCTTTGAAGCAATCCAATCTGGATACTCATTGATTCCATCTCGCGTCTCATTTCAGCCGTATTGGTGGCTCCCATTGCTTCTGCAAGAGTTCGGCAGACTTCTCTGCATTTGCCCAACTGGGCTCGGAGGTCTTCATTCTCCGCCTCGAGAGTCTCGACCTTCTCCTCTAAGGTCTCGACAACATATCTCAATCTAGAGCACTCCTGCTCTAGATTATCGAATTGGGCTTTAGAGGCCTCGACCTCTTTCCTCTTTCCGTCATCCTTTTTCTTGCCCTGCTTTCTAGGGACTTCCGTCTCGTTACCCGATTCCATTCTTTCGACCTTGACCGGTCTCCGATACCACCTGTCACGGGGCGCTTATAGTTTGTATATAATGTACACGCACCGTGCGGCTAGTAGTCAATTTACCCGACTACGTCCGCCTAACTCGTTCGAGCGTTGGTGCTAATGCGACGCAATCACGCCGAGGCATTTTAGTGGCACAGCAAAATTGAAGACGAAAATTGATTTGTAGTAATACAATGAACGATTACAATAGGCAACAATGATTACAAGCATACACGGATAGGAGGGTCTCAGCAAACTAGCCAATTCGTACTACAACTCTTCAGTACACTCTTCCCCCTTATAATAGGCTTAGAAAAATAAAGGTTAATGACAACAGTGGATATTGAAAAGCTGAGCAACCACTAACTAGCTATTACAACACTAACTAGCTATTACAACACTAACTAGCTATTACAAGGAAAATAAAGTAAAGCCCTACACTATAGATGATAACTTGAAGTGCGATGAGGCTCTGCGTCCCACAAAGCTGCAAGTGGGCCCATGAATGGCCGTTGATCAGGTAATACCGCCTGGGGTCGCGGGCATCCCGTGACAGCACTCCCCCCTCTGAGTTGGTGACGTCCCCGGCGCCATAGATGTGAGATAAGCATCCAGTAGGGGTTGAAAAGCTTTAAGTGTTGTCGCCCTCTCCCAAGTGTTCTCCTCCATACTGCAGCCCTTCCATTTCACCAAATATTCTTTATATAGCTTCTTTCTCGGCCCTGCATCACGGTGGTCGATAATAGCTTCGGCCACCCTCTTCCCCAAGTTGCGTAGTTTCAGTTGTGGACGGTTGGGCAGGTTGCGTGTGGTGTCCTCTTTGTCTGCCTGATATGGCTTGAGTTAGCTGACATGAAAGACATTATGAATGCGCCACCACTGGGGTAACTCAAGCTTGTAGGCTACATTTCCGACTCTTTTGAGAATGTTTAGGGGCCCAATATATTTTTGCATTAGCCGTGAATCTCTCCCCCGTGTTGCCATGGAGGAACTCTGGTTCGGGACCTTCACCATCACCTTGTCACCCACACAGTATTCAACAAAGCGGCGTTTAAGATCAGCATATTTTTTCATCCACTTTTGAGCTTTCTCCAGGTAGCCACGGGCCAAATCAAGATTTTGTTCCCATTCAAGGGAAAATGTTTGTGCCGAAGTAGGCCTGGCATTTTGTGGAACAGTATCAATATTGTGCGGGAGTAGTGGCTGCTGCCCATTACAAATTTCAAAAGCACTCTTATTGGTGGTAGAGCATTTTTGAGCATTCAAACACAGTTGAGCAACATCCAAAAGCTTCACCCAGTCCTTCTGATTAGTGCTCACAAAATGTCGAAGATATTCCTCCAACATTGAGTTAAATATTTCAGTTTGGCCATCAGATTGTGGGTGGAAGCTAGAGCTCATATTCAACTTGGAGCCGAGTAGTTTGAAGAGCTCGGTCCAAAAGTTACTAGTAAACCGGGTGTCTCGGTCACTAACAATGTCCCTCGGCAGTCCCCAATACTTAACAATATGCTTGAAAAAGAGCTGAGCTGTCTCTTCCACGAAACTGTCTTGGGTGCCGCTATAAATGTAGCATATTTGGAGAACCGATCTACCACAACAATAATGGCATCAAGATCCCCAACTTTTGGTAGATGGTGATATAATCCATTGAAACACTTTCCCAAGCCCCGACAGAATGAGTAGTGGTTCCAGCAAGCCTGCCTTCTTTTGTCGATCAGGTTTATCTTGTTGGCACACCAAGCAGGTGCGGACAAACATCTCAATGTCGTCCCGCATTTGGGGCCAATAGTAAGCTCGTTGAACTAAGGCCACAATGCGCTCCTCTCCTGGGTGGCCTGCCCAGAGAGTGTCGTGACATTCCGCAATAATAGTTTTCCTCATATCGCCGCCTATAGGTACATAGAGTCGTCTCCCCTTGGTCCATAAGAGGCCATCCTCTAGCCAAAATCTTCGTGTTGTACCCTGGCGGATAAGATTTACCAAACATTGAGCCGCTGCGTCGGCTCCCATTAGTTCTCGTATTCGATCTTTTAATGGAGTAGTCACGACTCGAGGAAAGCGCCGCAAGACTTGTAGAACAAATGTGTCGGATCTGCGGCTCGGGGCATCCGCCACCTGATTACTAGAACCAAGACGATACTCAATCACAAAGTTGAACTCGGACAATAGTTCCTGCCATCTCGCTTGTTTCCCGGAAGCTTTGGCCGGGACAGAAAGTGACTAACAGCAGTGTTGTCAGTTTTTACAATAAACGGCAACCCCAATAAGTAATGTCTCCAAAGTCGAAGGCAATGGACCACTGCTAAAAGCTCTTTCTCATGCACCGTGTAACGCCTCTCGACATCCTTAAGTTTCTTACTCTCAAAGGCAACAGGATGGCCATCTTGCACTAAAACTCCTCCTAGTGCAATATCTGAAGCATCTGTTTCAACCACAAAAGGTTTGGATAGATCCGGTAGTGCAAGGACCGGGTCTGTTAGGATGGCCTTCTTTAAGTTGTCGAAGGCATTTTGGCATTCCGGTGACCAATTCCAAACTTCCATCTTTCTCGTCAAATCAATTAGGGGTCTTGCTATTCCGGCATACCCCATCACAAATCTTCTATAGTAATTCGCCAACCCGAGAAATGACCGTACTTCATGTACATCGGTTGGTGGTTTCCATTCTTGAATTGCTCGTATTTTTCTCGGATCCATACGAATATTGCCACACTCAATGATATGACCCAAGAAACTGATCCGCTTCTGGGCAAATGAGCACTTCGACAGCTTAACATATAGTTCGTGCTCACGAAGCCTAGTAAGAACCATTCTCAAATGTTCCACATGTTCTTCCAAGGTTCGGCTGTATATAACAATATCATCCAGGTATACCACGACAAACTCGTCCAAGAACCCTTGGAGAACTTGATTCATCAAGGTGCTAAAAGTTGCTGGGGCGTTTGTTAGGCCAAAGGGCATGACCAAGAATACGAAGGCCCCGTAACGTGTGACAATCGTCGTTTTTACCTCATCTCCCTCCTTGATGCGAAATTGCCAATAACCTGATCTGAGATCGATCTTTGTATAGTACTCCGCTCCACTGAGTCGGTCGAAGCAATCTGCTACGAGCGGAATAGGATACACATTCTTCACCGTAATTTAATTTAGAGCACGATAATCACAACATAATCGCAGAGTTCCGTCCGACTTTTTCTGAAAGAGAACAGGAGCTCCATACGGTGATTTCGCCGGTTGGATCATGCCACATTCCAACATCTCTTTTAACTACTTTCTGAGCTCCACAAGCTCAGGTTGCGACATACGATAAGGGGCTCGGGCAGGAGGTTTTGTGCCTGGCACCAACTCAATCTCATGATCGACCGCCCTCTTAGGTGGAAGCTTCCGAGGCAATTCGTCGGGCATAACATCTTCAAATTCGTTTAGGAGGTGCTTCACATCATCAGGGATAGGACCTGACAACTCCTCTACTTCTTCGAATTGCAAGGCGCACAGGAAGGACGGTTCCCCATGCCTGCATCCCTTCTTGAATTGTAATGTGGATAGGTTACTTTGCCCTTGGGTTGCGCTAGTTGTTGGGATAATATGTGGTTTATCCCCCAAAACCAAGAGTGCATCAGCATACGGCATGACTAGGGTTTGAGTGTCACGCATGTACTTGAGCCCGAGTATTAATTTGTAGTCATCCATCTCCACAACAGATAGGTCGGCCCTACCTTCGAAGGCTCCTACCTTAATTCGAACAGCCTTGGCAATCCCCGCTATCGGTTTTGCTCGAGAGTTTACGGCTTTAACTCGACCCACTCCTTTCTCTAACAACAGTCCAAGTCTCTCCACTTCGGTGCTCGCCAGATAATTATGGGTGGCACCCGAGTCTATCATAGCACGAATATTTTTCCTATTGATTTTAACATCAACAAACATTAATCCCTTCTTTCTCTTATCGGGACCACCTATCGTGAGAGCAGGTACGGGTTTTCTAGCTTTTGTCGGCACTCTTGCCTTAGCTGTCACCTGATGGGTTAACGAGTTGCACCATTGATTGATGGCCCCAAGGTTTTCCTCATCTTCCGATCTTCCTTCATCATCTGGAACTTGCAACTCTTCTTTCGGTTGCGAACTCGATTATGCGGCGCTTGTTAAGGCGCTCAAAAGTTGCCTCTTCGGACAATTGCTGAGAAAATGAGGCCCATCACATAGGAAACATTTAACGATCCGTTGGGAAGGGGCCTGCTGACCTTCTGTAGGTTTGCTACGATTCGTGCTCCCATATGAACTTCCTTGAGTATAGGTTTGCCGATCCCCTACACTCCGACTCAAGTTAGGTTTGAACGGTCTTGGCATTACACTTCGGGATGGTGCCATGTTTGTTGTTACGGGACGATCCTTTCGAGGTTCCGACGTGTAATCCATTAATCTTTCTGCCGCTCCCATGGCGGTACTGAGGTCTGTGACTCGTTGGCGCAGAAGCTCCGTACGAGCAAATGGTTTCAACCCTTCCAGGAACGTAAACAACCGGTCATTCTCTGAGATATCGCTAATGTGTAACATATGTGTCGAAAATGCCTTCACGTAATCTCGAATAAGACCGGTGTGCTTCAAATCTCGCAAGGCCCTTCTTGCATTGTACTCAACATTCTCTGGAAAGAATTGTTGCCTGATGGCTTCTCGCAGTTGTTCCCAAGTGTCAATTCTTATTCGTTGAGCCTGAATGTCCGCATATTTGGTGCGCCACCACAATTTGGCATCGTCGATCAAATACATTGTGGCGGTTGACACCTTTCTCGCTTCGTCCAAAACATTAGCGGCTTGGAAGTATGGTTCCATGTCGAATAAGAAGTTCTCAACTTCCTTGGCATCTCGGGTTCCACTATAGGAACTTGGTTCGGGGATCCGAATTCTCGTAATAGGTTCTTGAGCAACATGGGGTGTGTTGTTCACTGCTCTTTGAAGCAATCCAATCTGGATACTCATTGCTTCCATCTCGCATCTCATTTCAGCCGTATTGGTGGCTCCCATTGCTTCTGCAAGGGTTCGGCAGACTTCTCTGCATTCGCCTAACTGGGCTCGGAGGTCTTCATTCTCCGCCTCGAGGGTCTCGACCTTCTCCTCCAAGGTCTCGACAACATATCTCAATCTAGAGCACTCCTGCTCTAGATTATCGAATTGGGCTTTAGAGGCCTCGGCCTCTTTCCTCTTTCCGTCATTCTTTTTCTTGCCCTGCTTTCTAGGGACTTCCGTCTCGTTACCCGATTCCATTATTTCGACCTTGACCGGTCTCCGATACCACCTGTCACGGGGCGCTTATAGTTTGTATATAATGTACGCACACCGTGCGGCTAGTAGTCAATTTACCCGACTATGTCCGCCTAACTCGTTCGAGCGTTGGTGCTAATGCGACGCAATCACGCCGAGGCGTTTTAGTGGCACAACAAAATTGAAGACGAAAATTGATTTGTATTAATACAATAAACGATTACAATAGGCAACAATGATTACAAGCATACACGGATAGGAGGGTCTCAGCAAACTAGCCAATTCGTACTACAACTCTTCAGTACACTCTTCCCCCTATAATAGGCTTAGAAAAATAAAGGCTAATGACAACAGTGGATATTGAAAAGCTGAGCAACCACTAACTAGCTATTACAACACTAACTAGCTATTACAAGGAAAATAAAGTAAAGCCCTACACTATAGATGATAACTTGAAGTGCGATGAGGCTCTGCGTCCCACAAAGCTGCAAGTGGGCCCATGAATGGCCGTTGATCAGGTAATACCGCCTGGGGTCGCGGGCATCCCGTGACACTTCGGGTGGTCGGAATTGTGTGTTCTCTTAGCTCTTAGATTCGTCTTTGCAAATACGTCGTAACCGTATCATCGATTCATATTCAGGTTCGGGTTTCGGGGTCGTTCGGGCCGTCGGAGTTGGCCCCGGCCGAGTCATGGCTGGGCAATCCGCCTGTGCCGCAGCCGAGTTATGGCCGTAGTGCTCGGCAGCTTCGCCGAGTTACGGCCGTAGTGCTCGGCAGCCTTCGCCGAGCAGCCGCATCGTGGCCGCGCACATGCCGGCAGGCCGCGGTACACTCGCATTTTTCGCAAAACTGTCAGCACGGTGCCGCGGCACACGCTGCCGGGCCATGCACACCGCCGACCACCGGGAGGCATTTTTGGGCTCGTGCCGCGCACACTCCCGCTGGGTCATGCACACTGCGGCACTTATTTAAGGTCCTGCACACGGGTTTTTGGCCATTTTTCTCCTTCTTCTCCTTCTCTTCCACGGCTGAGGGTGATCTTACCATGGAGCCATGTTGTTTAACAACAAATCCATGAAGTTATTGAGTTCATATCATCAATCAATCATCCTATAACATCCTTCGATCCAGCGAATCAAGGTTAGATCTTTAGAACCCTACTTTTAGGGAGATTTGGGGGTTTTCGCGTTTTTGTCCGATTCATTCCATTTTGTTGATTAATTTATGATGAATATGATTAATCTTGTTGGTATTCTTAGTTTCCCTACGGATTCATGGTATATTTCGTGGTTTTTACGGAATCGAGAGGGTTTGGTTTTGGTCCGCCCTCGTTGTTGTTTATATACGAATATACATGAATCGTTGGCGGGTTTTCGGGTGTATTCCAATTCCGTATTCATTTAGAAATGGTTGTAATTGTATTCTTCGAATCGTTAGGTTCAGTTTCGTTGGTTCCTAGCGTTCGTCGGTGACTTTCCTTTCCGTTCGTTGCGTCGTCAATAATTCAAGGCAAGTATTTTTGGAAACCTTTATGCTTAACGTGGAATGGTAATGTATTTTGTGTGTGATTTGCTCACCTCGTGTTGGTCCGACGGGATCAAGGAGGGAATCCAAAGGGTTGAGTCCTGGATTCATGAGTTTGTTTAGCTAGCCAGTTCGGGAGGGTCCTTAGAGGCCTCGGGCGGGATCAATGATATTACTCTGTTCCCAAGGCGATGCATGTGCATGTTTTGTTTTTATAATGTGGCCAACTCGGGAGGGTCCTTAGAGGCCTCGGGCGGGGTCTATGATATTACTCTGTTCCCAAGGCAAATTGTTTGACTGTTTGTTTCCGGAAAAGACATGTCTGGTTTTGGCTTTTGAAATTGATAATAGTGCATGTACTATGAAATGTGTAAGCGATTGGTTTGCCTTGAATACTTGTACTAGCGTAATTGCTAACCCCTTTGGGGGACCCGTTTTGGGGAAATTCTTGTTATGGATTTCAGGTTATGTTCATCCAGACGAGCGGGCGCTGGGATGGTACGAAGATGTCGGCCAAGGTTGTTGACATGTGCAATCGAGTCTTGTTATTTCCTACTGTCTCTTTTGATGTGAATGTTTTCCAAATTGTAAACTTATAGATTGTACTCGCGAGTACTTAGGCTTTTTCCTTTCGGATTGTGATTGGTCTTTGTTGGAGTTACTGTATTTGTCGGTTGATGTTTATTATGCCGGTTGTACCGGATGTGTTGTTTTATGTTCTTGTTGTTAACAATTGTTTCCTTGCTAACCGAGGCGGTTAGTAGAGTGGTGTTTTCTAGTGTTAGCCTGGTGGGTCCCATGTAGGGGTCCACGGCGCTGTAATACACCTCGAATATCTTGGGGGTGTTACAGAAAATGGTATCAGAGCTCTAGGTTTATGAATACCTAGGCTTGTCGGATATTTGGGTCTAGTTATGTTTTGTTTTGCACGTTGTCACACCGCTGCCGGCATCTCAGTACATCCAGTGCTCGTAAGTTTTTCTTACTCGATCCTCTTGTTTTCTCGTATTGAATTTCCACTTCTTGAACTGTGATTGCCTCTCTCGTACTTATCGTCGAGTTGTTTTTCGATCCATCCGGTTCGTGTACTTTTGATTCTAGTATTGCGCAGTCCTTTATCTCTCTGGAGTATGTGCGGCGTTCTGGGCTTGACTGTTTGTCGTCTTGCGAGCCTTCCATCGCTAAACTTCCTAGCGTTGGTGGGATCGTTGGTGATCGAAAGATACGAGATTTGGTCCGTGGTATACCGTGAGAGGGCTTGACCCTCTAGTCTTTTGTTGTATGATGGAATCTGTGTTTGGTAATTGCGATATACTAAATGTATGTTGAGCCGAACGTACTGATGGTTTGGACACCGAGGGGTGCAGTGTGATGTGAATGTTTTGAACATTGATATGTTCCGGGAAAGGTATCGATGGCAGAGTTTGTTGAGAAACTCACATAGATGGTTTCGACGTGTGTTCGAATCGGTGTTCATTAGTTATACTATTAAACTTGAAGAGATAGTTTGACATATGCTTGGAATTAGTATTTCCGAGTTGCGCTTGTTGAACTGGTGATTTTTGAATGCCGTATATGCGTGTGTTCGGGAATTGATGGTACTTGGCTAATTATTAATATTTACAACCAATGTGTTTCTATTAATAATAATACATGTAGCGTGCATGCTTGAAAATTTCTTAGACTTGATCGTATTGTGGGTTTTTGAAAAGTGACATGAATTTGGGCGAGCCAGCCTTGTATTTTCAAATAAAACCTTGTATCGGTATTTAAAGATCGTTTATAAAAGTGTTTAGGACATTTTATAAAATGCTACCACTGTTAAGCCCTTGTCGTGTATGAAAGGGTCTTGAAAACGATTTTTAACTTATCGGTTTTATTTTCGAATAACTAGAGTATACGATTTTAAAATCAGATTAGCCTAGGGAAACCTAGGCTGTCGAGTCAAATTGTGTTTGTTGAGTTTTGTCTCGTTGGATTTTATCTGACTTAGTCGCATCGCGACGCGTCGTTTGAGATCGTTGGTCGTTATTAGTATCGAGGGGCGGTCGTCACTTACGTGCGATCTATGGATGTAAAACTCCCTTCCTTGTGTTGTGCCTCGTGTGACACGAGTTATTTGTATGATTAGTCGTTAAATGATGGAATCCCTCTGTGGATTTTGATCTCACGATATGTGTTTATTAGACTCTCGTATTTGGTTTATACGAGGAGTGTCGTCACTGCTGATGTATTTTCGAACCGCATTTTATCCGCTGCGTGAGTTCTTTCAAAACGGCTTTCGGCATTTTGCAAACTGAGTTTTATTTCGTAAAACCGATTCCCTGAATCAAGTTTTGGCATTTTGGCCTTAAACATTTCATGATGGTTTGACAAATGATTTTGTGAGCTTTGGAAAATATTACCGTCATTGGTCTTTTTAGCATTTTCGAAATGACATGGGAAATTGTGCTTGGCCTGGTAAACCCGTGTGAGAAAGGTTTACGGCATGTAATTTTTCTGATATGTTCTGTTGTTGTCTCTGTGGGTCGTTAGCGCACGCTACGCTTTGCGGCCAGCGCGCGCAAGAGTGCGTTGGTAGCACGCTAAGGGGAGGATAGCGCACGCTACCTGGTAGTTCAGGGCAGTCCAGGAGCTACTGGACTGGGTCTGAAGTTTTCGTTAGCGCACGCTAACACTTGGGGTTAGCGCACGCTAACAGTGTATTTTTGGTCAGGGGTTTTGTTTGGTGCCGTGATAGCGCACGCTAACCTTAATGATTAGCGCACGCTAATTGTGTCCAGTATAAATACTGGACACCAGTCTAGAAGTTGCATTTTTCTTCATTTCTTCTTCTTCCTCCATGAGTTTGAGACGTAGCGACTAGGTTTCGCATCTGGGCTGATTTTTATTCCATCCAAAGGTGTTTTGGAGTATCCTAGATGATTCTTGACATCATCTAATCCATTGTTCTTCGCCGAATCTAGGTATTTTCTTGAATCCCTAGAGTTGACTTTTTGGAGTTTTGTTCTTGATATCATTTTCCATCCAGTTTTGATAAACCGATTGTTGTTTTAACGATGTTGTTAATCATATCCTAAGGATTGTAGATCACTGTCGTGATTTTGAACGATTTGATGCGTGCGATATGATGTGTTTAAGTGAATGTTGATACGTGCGAATTTTGGGCATTTTGGCCTATTGTACTTTTAAAAAAAAAAAACCTTGGGTATCTTAGAAAATAAACCTCGAGACGTACTTTTAAAATGAATTATTTTCTCACAGTGTTCTCAAGATGCCTACTAGCGCCACGCTATGTTTCAAAATTATTCTACTTTGAGGATCAAAATATTTTGAGATATTTCTAATGATTTAGAAACGCATTCGCTTAGACCCGAAGGTCGAATATTGCTGAAAAGTTTTAATTTAAAGAAAGATTTCTTCATTTTTTTTATCAAACGCAAGATGATTTTTTTTAAAAGTCTCGATGACGATGTTTGTACTACTTTTTGATATATGATACTCAAGATCAACTGGTGCTTGCAAATTATTTTCAAAAGGTGGTTTTCGTTTTCAAAACCTATCAATCCTATTTGCGGTCCGGGAATATATGTGTAATGTTCGTACTCTCGTTAGGGCGTTAACCCCCGAGTTGTGGTTGAATCGGTGGTGTGAGCGTTGAGTCGTTCACCACACAGTTGTCGTGGTAGCCTCTGTGAGGGGTGTGATGTTGGTATTGGATGTTGTCTCCTCGTAGCGTTTTATGCGTTATCGCATATATGCGAGCTGTTGGAGCTCGGGTTGGTATGATTGTGTGCATCGGTGATTGTTCCGCGTTGTGTCGATTGCTTGTTGTATTATTACCTTGGTTCCGTTGTTGTGAGTTTCGGGGGCGAGGTCAAAGGTAATACCCGTACTATTTTGACTTCTATATCTTCTCTTTCTCCAGTCTATCGATTCGTTCGTGTTCATTGATACCTTATGAACTTGTTCTGTATTTCGGTTTCATCGTCCGAACGAACTGTGATCTTGTAGTGGGTCGACCTGGTTATCACTATGACTTTTTCGGGTTCGGTTCGATCCTTGTGAACCTTGTTCGGGAGCGACATCATTTGGTTCTATTAGTTCTTTTATTCGAAGTGGATCAGATTTTGAACTTCTGTAATTTCGGCTCTATCGACTCGTTTATGCTCGTTAACATTTCTGAACTTTCCCTATCCCTTGTTTTTGTTGATCGAACGAGGGTGATATTGTTTCGGAATAACTCGTTTGTCGTTGTGACTTTTCAATCGCTATTCCCTTTCCTGTGGATTTTATGGGAATGCATGTCTGGTAGTTCTCACAAGATCATCCTGGGAGTTGTTGTTTGAATTTTATTATCCTTTGTGTTTCGGACATGATTGTTCGATTTTTGTTGTCTCGATCGTTTGTTTGTTCGTTTTTTGTTCTCGTTTCGTGATTGTTGAGCGTTCAGGCTCCTTCGTAATTCCCTTAAGTTTGGGTTATTACTCTCGTTTTCGATCTTCCAACCTTTAGGCGGTGGAATTCCGTATTTGTTCAGCGTTTGGCTCGCATTTTGATTGATGAACCGTTGGGTTGGTCAATCGTATTGATTTTCGTTCGTTGTGTTTTGTGATTGTTCGGATAATTGACTTGATTGTATTATCCGTTTGATGACGCTTGTCATTTATTGGTTTTATTACATCCCTAACGGCGACGTTGTGTTTGTCGTCGTGGAGCGTGTTTTCACACTGTATATTCCGTTGCGTCGCTTGTAACGTTTCGCCGTTGGGCGTTAGTTGAGCGTTGCTTGCATATCTCGTTGAGTTTTCCTGGCGGGATATTGCTTCTCCCTACTTGTTTTAAGTTTCGGGACGAAACTTCTTTTAAGGAGGGTAGAATGTAATACCCGTAATTTCGATTTTCGGTAATTTCTTTTTTCGGCCGAAGTCCGTTTTGATGACTCGCTCATGACCGTTTCGTCATTTCGAGAATGATTAATTCTGCACTCCCGGTCATCCGAGTTCGTTTCGGTATCGTTTTGTTGAGTTCCGAGCTTTTTAGCGACTTTTCCGCACTTGAGTTCGATTATTGCGAATCTCGTCCGAAACTGTTGTTTCGAGTTTCTCGTAAGTTCATTTGATGTTATTATTCATGTTGCGAGCTTTGGTTTGGTGTTTTGATCGCGTATCGTGATTTTCGGACGTTTTGGGACATTTTCGTAATTTCCCAAAGTTTTGGGTAATTACTTCCGTTGTCGAATTCTGAGCCTTCGGGTGGTCGGAATTGTGTGTTCTCTTAGCTCTTAGATTCGTCTTTGCGAGTACGTCGTAACCGTATCATCGATTCGTATTCAGGTTCGGGTTTCGGGGTCGTTCGGGCCGTCGGAGTTGGCCCCGGCCGAGTCATGGCCGGCACCGGGCCTGACTGCATCGCCAAGTTACGGCCGAGTGCTCGGCAGCCGCTCGCAGCCGTGGCCGGCACATGCCGGGCAGGGCCGCTGCACACTCGTGCATTTTTCGCCAAACTGCCTCGTACGGTGCCGTCACACGCCGGCCGGCCGCGCACACCGCCGACCACCGGGAGGCATTTTTGGGCTCGTGCCGCGCACACTTCCCTCACATGACACCGTGCACTTATTTAAGGTCCTGCACACGGGTTTTTGGCCATTTTTCTCCTTCTTCTCCTTCTCTTCCGTGGCTGAGGGTGATCTTACCATGGAGCCATGTTGTGTAACAACAAATTTATGAAGTTCTTGAGTTCATATCATCAATCAATCATCCTATAACATCCTTCGATCCAACGAATCAAGGTTAGATCTTTAGAACCCTACTTTTGGGGAGATTTGGGGGTTTTCGCGTTTTTGTCCGATTCATTCCATTTTGTTGATTAATTCATGATGAATATGATTAATCTCGTTGGTATTCTTAGTTTCCCTATGGATTCATGGTATATTTTGTGGTTTTTACGGAATCGAGAGGGTTTGGTTGTGGTACGCCCTCGTTGTTGTTTATATTCGAATATACATGAATCGTAGGCGGGTTTTCGGGTGTATTCCAATTCCGTATTCATTTAGAAATGGTTGTGATTGTATTCTTCGAATCGTTAGGTTTGGTTTCGTTGGTTCCTAGCGTTCGTCGGTGACTTTCCTTTCCGTTCGTTGCGTCGTCAATAATTCAAGGCAATTATTTTTGGAAACCTTTATGCTTAACGTGGAATGGTAATGTATTTTGTGTGTGATTTGCTCACCTCGTGTTGGTCCGACGGGATCAAGGAGGGAATCCAAAGGGTTGAGTCCTGGATTCATGAGTTTGTTTAGCTAGCCAGTTCGGGAGGGTCCTTAGAGGCCTCGGGCGGGATCAATGATATTACTCTGTTCCCAAGGCGATGCATGTGCGTGTTTTGTTTTTATAATGTGGCCAGCTCGGGAGGGTCCTTAGAGGCCTCGGGCGGGATCTATGATATTACTCTGTTCCCAAGGCAAATTGTTTGACTGTTTGTTTTCGGAAAAGACATGTCTGGTTTTGGCTTTTGAAATTGATAATAGTGCATGTACTATGAAATGTGTAAGCGATTGGTTTGCCTTGAATACTTGTACTAGCGTAATTGCTAACCCCTTTGGGGGACCCGTTTTGGGGAAATTCTTGTTATGGATTTCAGGTTATGTTCATCCAGACGAGCGGGCGCTGGGATGGTACGAAGATGTCGGCCAAGGTTGTTGACATGTGCAATCGAGTCTTGTTATTTCCTACTGTCTCTTTTGATGTGAATGTTTTCCAAATTGTAAACTTATATATTGTACTCGCGAGTACTTAGGCTTTTTCCTTTCGGATTGTGATTGGTCTTTGTTGGAGTTACTGTATTTGTCGGTTGATGTTTATTATGCCGGTTGTACCGGATGTGTTGTTTTATGTTCTTGTTGTTAACAATTGTTTCCTTGCTAACCGAGGCGGTTAGTAGAGTGGTGTTTTCTTGTGTTAGCCTGGTGGGTCCCATGTAGGGGTCCACGACGCTGTAATACACCTCGAATATCTTGGGGGTGTTACAGAAAATGGTATCAGAGCTCTAGGTTTATGGATACCTAGGCTTGTCGGATATTTGGGTCTAGTTATGTTTTGTTTTGCACATTGTCACACCGCTGCCGACATCTCAGTACATCCAGTGCTCGTAAGTTTTCCTTACTCGATCCTCTTGTTTTCTCGTATTGAATTTCCACTTCTTGAACTGTGATTGCCTCTCTCGTACTTATCGTCGAGTTGTTTTTCGATCCATCCGGTTCGTGTACTTTTGATTCTAGTATTGCGCAGTCCTTTATCTCTCTGGAGTATGTGCGCTGCTCGGGCTTGACCGTTTGTCGTCTTGCGAGCCTTCCATCGCTAAACTTCCTAGCGTTGGTGGGATCGTTGGTGATCGAAAGATCCGAGATTTGCTCCGTGGTATACTGTGAGAGGGCTTGACCCTCTAGTCTTTTGTTGTATGATGGAATATGTGTTTGGTAATTGCGATATACTAAATGTATGTTGAGCCGAACGTACTGATGGTTTGGACACCGAGGGGTGCAGTGTGATGTGAATGTTTTGAACATTGATATGTTCCGGGAAAGGTATCGATGGCAGAGTTTGTAGAGAAACTCACATAGATGGTTTCGACGTGTGTTCGAATCGGTGTTCATTAGTTATACTATTAAACTTGAAGAGATAGTTTGACATATTCTTGGAATTAGTATTTCCGAGTCAGCGCTTTGTCAACCGGTGATTTTTGAATGCCGTATATGCGTGTGTTCGGGAATTGATGGTACTTGGCTAATTATTAATATTTACAACCAATGTGTTTCTATTAATAATAATACATGTAGCGTGCATGCTTGAAAATTTCTTAGACTTGATCGTATTGTGGGTTTTTGAAAAGTGACATGAATTTTGGCGAGCCAGCCTTGTATTTTCAAATAAAACCTTGTATCGGTATTTAAAGGTCGTGTATAAAAGTGTTTATGACATTTTATAAAATGCTACCGCTGTTAAGCCCTTGTCGTGTATGAAAGGGTCTTGAAAACGATTTTTAACTTATCGGTTTTATTTTCGAATAACTAGAGTATACGATTTTAAAATCAGATTAGCCTGGGGAAACCTAGGCTGTCGAGTCAAATTGTGTTTGTTGAGTTTTGTCTCGTCGGATTTTATCTGACTTAGTCGCATCGCGACGCGTCGTTTGAGATCATTGGTCGTGATTAGTATCGAGGGGCGGTCGTCACTTACGTGCGATCTATGGATGTAAAACTCCCTTCCTTGTGTTGTGCCTCGTGTGACACGAGTTATTTGTATGATTAGTCGTTAAATGATGGAATCCCTCTGTGGATTTTGATCTCACGATATGTGTTTATTAGACTCTCGTATTTGGTTTATACGAGGAGTGTCACATCGCCGATGTGTTTTCGAACCGCATTTTATCCACGCGTGAGTTCTTTCAAAACGGCTGCATTTTGCAACCGAGTTTTATTTCAGAAACCGATTCCCTGAATCAAGTTTTGGCATTTTGGCCTTAAACATTTCATGATGGTTTGACAAATGATTTTGTGAGCTTTGGAAAATATTACCGTCATTGGTCTTTTTAGCATTTTCGAAATGACATGGGAAATTGTGCTTGGCCTGGTAAACCCGTGTGAGAAAGGTTTACGGCATGTAATTTTTCCGATATGTTCTGTTGTCTCGTGGTCGTTAGCGCACGCTACGCTTTGCGGCCGGCGCGCAAGAGTGCGTTGGAAGCACGCTAAGGGGAGGATAGCGCACGCTACCGGTAGTTCAGGCGAGAGCTACCGGACTGGTTCTGAAGTTCTCGTTAGCGCACGCTAACACTTGGGGTTAGCGCACGCTAACAGTGTATTTTTGGTCAGGAGTTTTGTTTGGTGCCGTGATAGCGCACGCTAACCTTAATGATTAGCGCACGCTAATTGTGTCCAGTATAAATACTGGACACTAGTCTAGAAGTTGCATTTTTCTTCATTTCTTCTTCTTGCTCCATGAGTTTGAGACGTAGCGACTAGGTTTCGCATCTGGGCTGATTTTTCTTCCATCCAAAGGTGTTTTGGAGTATCCTAGATGATTCTTGACATCATCTAATCCATTGTTCTTCGCCGAATCTAGGTATTTTCTTGAATCCCTAGAGTTGACTTTTTGGAGTTTTGTTCTGGATATCGTTTTCCATCCAGTTTTGATAAACCGATTGTTGTTTTAACGATGTTGTTAAACATATCCTAAGGATTGTATATCACTGTCGTGATTTTGAACGATTTGATGCGTGCGATATGATGTGTTTAAGTGAATGTTGATACGTGCGAATTTTGGGCATTTTGGCCTATTGTACTTTTTTAAGAAAAAAAAAACCTTGGGTATCTTAGAAAATAAACCTCGAGACGTACTTTTAAAATAAATTATTTTCTCACAGTGTTCTCAAGATGCCTACTAGCGCCACGCTATGTTTCAAAATTATTCTACTTTGAGGATCAAAATATTTTGAGATATTTCTAATGATTTAGAAACGCATTCGCTTAGACCCGAAGGTCGAATATTGCTGAAAAGTTTTAATTTAAAGAAAGGTGTCTTCATTTTTTTTTATCAAACGCAAGATGATTTTTTTTAAAAGTCTCGATGACGATGTTTGTACTACTTTTTGATATATGATACTCAATATCAACTGGTGCTTGCAAATTATTTTCAAAAGGTGGTTTTCGTTTTCAAAACCTATCAATCCTATTTGCGGTCCGGGAATATATGTGTAATGTTCGTACTCTCGTTAGGGCGTTAACCCCCGAGTTGTGGTTGAATCGGTGGTGTGAGCGTTGAGTCGTTCGCCACACAGTTGTCGTGGTAGCCTCTGTGAGGGGTGTGATGTTGGTATTGGATGTTGTCGCCTCGTAGCGTTTTATGCGTTATCGCATATATGCGAGCTGTTAGAGCTCGGGTTGGTATGATTGTGTGCATCGGTGATTGTTCCGCGTTGTGTCGATTGCTTGTTGTATTATTACCTTGGTTCCGTTGTTGTGAGTTTCGGGGGCGAGGTCAAAGGTAATACCCGTACTATTTTGACTTCTATATCTTCTCTTTCTCCAGTCTATCGATTCGCTCGTGTTCATTGATACCTTCTGAACTTGTTCTGTATTTCGGTTTCATCGTCCGAACGAACTGTGATCTTGTAGTGGGTCGACCTGGTTATCACTATGACTTTTTCGGGTTCGGTTCGATCCTTGTGAACCTTGTTCGGGAGCGACATCATTTGGTTCTATTAGTTCCTTTATTCGAAGTGGATCAGATTTTGAACTTCTGTAATTTCGGCTCTATCGACTCGTTTATGCTCGTTAACATTTCTGAACTTTCCCTATCCCTTGTTTTTGTTGATCGAACGAGGGTGATATTGTTTCGGAATAACTCGTTTGTCGTTGTGACTTTTCAATCGCTATTCCCTTTCCTGTGGATTTTATGGGAATGCATGTCTGGTAGTTCTCACAAGATCATCCTGGGAGTTGTTGTTTGAATTTTATTATCCTTCGTGTTTCGGACATGATTGTTCGATTTTTGTTGTCTCGAGCGTTTGTTTGTTTGGTTTTTGTTCTCGTTTAGTGATTGTTGAGCGTTCAGGCTCCTTCGTAATTCCCTTAAGTTCGGGTTATTACTCTCGTTTTCGATCTTCCAACCTTTAGGCGGTGGAATTCCGTATTTGTTCAGCGTTTGACTCGCATTTTGATTGATGAACCGTTGGGTTGGTCAATCGTATTGATTTTCGTTCGTTGTGTTTTGTGATTGTTCGGATAATTGACTTGATTATATTATCCGTTTGATGACGCTTGTCATTTGTTGGTTTTATTATATCCCTAACGGCGACGTTGTGTTGGTCGTCGTGGAGCGTGTTTTCACACCGTATATTCCGTTGCGTCGCTTGTAACGTTTCACCGTTGGGTGTTAGTTGAGCGTTGCTTGCATATCTCGTTGAGTGTTCCTGGCGGGATATTGCTTCTCCCTACTTGTTTTAAGTTTCGGGACGAAACTTCTTTTAAGGAGGGTAGAATGTAATAAACGTAATTTCGATTTCTGGTAATTTCTTTTTTCGTCCGAAGTCCGTTTTGATGACTCTCTCATGACCGTTTCGTCATTTCGAGAATGATTAATTCTGCACTCCCGGTCATCCGAGTTCGTTTCGGTATCGTTTTGTTGAGTTCCGAGCTTTTTAGCGATATTTCCGCACTTGAGTTCGATTCTTGCGAATCTCATCCGAAACTGTTGTTTCGAGTTTCTCGTAAGTTCATTTGATGTTATTATTCATGTTGCGAGCTTTGGTTTGGTGTTTTGATCGCGTATCGTGATTTTCGGACGTTTTGGGCCATTTTCATAATTTCCCAAAGTTTTGGGTAATTACTTCCGTTGTCGAATTCCGAGCCTTCGGGTGGTCGGAATTGTATGTTCTCTTAGCTCTTAGATTCGTCTTTGCGAGTACGTCGTAACCGTATCATCGATTCGTATTCAGGTTCGGGTTTCGGGGTCGTTCGGGCCGTCGGAGTTGGCCCCGGCCGAGTCATGGCCGGCACCGGGCTCAGCCGCAGATCGCCGAGTTACGGCCGGTAGTGCTCGGCAGCTTCTGGCCGAGTTACGGCTGGTAGTGCTCGGCATCTTCTGGCCGAGCAGGCCGTACCGTGGGCCGCGGCACATGCCGGCAGGGCCGCGGCACACTCGTGCATTTTTCGGCCAAACCGTCTGTACCGGGTGCCGCGGCACACGCCGGCCGAGCCGCGGCACACTGCCGACCACTGGGAGGCATTTTTGGGCCATTTTTCTCCTTCTTCTCCTTCTCTTCCGCGGCTGAGGGTGATCTTACCATGGAGCCATGTTGTTTAACAACAAATACATGAAGTTCTTGAGTTCATATCATCAATCAATCATCCTATAACATCCTTCGATCCAGCGAATCAAGGTTAGATCTTTAGAACCCTACTTTTGGGGAGATTTGGGGGTTTTCGCGTTTTTGTCCGATTCATTCCATTTTGTTGATTAATTCATGATGAATATGATTAATCTTGTTGGTATTCTTTATTTCCCTACGGATTCATGGTATATTTCGTGGTTTTTACGGAATCGAGAGGGTTTGGTTGTGGTCCGCCCTCATTGTTGTTTATATACGAATATACATGAATCGTAGGTGGGTTTTCGGGTGTATTCCAATTCCGTATTCATTTAGAAATGGTTGTGATTGTATTCTTCGAATCGTTAGGTTTGGTTTCATTGGTTCCTAGCGTTCGTCGGTGACTTTCCTTTCCGTTCGTTGCGTCGTCAATAATTCAAGGCAAGTATTTTTGGAAACCTTTATGCTTAACGTGGAATGGTAATGTATTTTGTGTGTGATTTGCTCACCTCGTGTTGGTCCGACGGGATCAAGGAGGGAATCCGAAGGGTTGAGTCCTGGATTCATGAGTTTGTTTAG
This sequence comes from Orobanche coerulescens, assembly GCA_033398695.1. NCBI lineage: Eukaryota > Viridiplantae > Streptophyta > Magnoliopsida > Lamiales > Orobanchaceae > Orobanche > Orobanche coerulescens. Next base: position 92,963,737 of record CM065814.1, read on the forward strand.
CTAACCAGTTCAGGAGGGTCCTTAGAGGCCTCGGGCGGGATCAATGATATTACTCTGTTCCCAAGGCGATGCATGTGCGTGTTTTGTTTTTATAATGTGGCCAGCTCGGGAGGGTCCTTAGAGGCCTGGGCGGGATCTATGATATTACTCTGTTCCCAAGGCAAATTGTTTGACTGTTTGTTTCCGGAAAAGACATGTCTGGGTTTGGCTTTTGAAATTGATAATGGTGCATGTACTATGAAATGTGTAAGCGATTGGTTTGCCTTGAATACTTGTACTAGCGTAATTGCTAACCCCTTTGGGGGACCCATTTTGGGGAAATTCTTGTTATGGATTTCAGGTTATGTTCAGCCAGACGAGCGGGCACTGGGATGGTACGAAGATGTCGGCCAAGGTTGTTGACATGTGCAATCGAGTCTTGTTATTTGCTACTGTCTCTTTTGATGTGAATGTTTTCCAAATTGTAAACTTATAGATTGTACTCGCGAGTACTTAGGCTTTTTCCTTTCGGATTGTGATTGGTCTTTGTTGGAGTTACTGTATTTGTCGGTTGATGTTTATTATGCCGGTTGTACCGGATGTGTTGTTTTATGTTCTTGTTGTTAACAATTGTTTCCTTGCTAACCGAGGCGGTTAGTCGAGTGGTGTTTTCTTGTGTTAGCCTGGTGGGTCCCATGTAGGGGTCCACGGCACTGTAATACACCTCGAATATCTTGGGGGTGTTACAAACCTCACGCACGAGCAGCACGCACGAGCAACTGCTCGTGTGTCATGCTCGTGTGTCCCTGATGATTGCCAAAGTGCACTGTCCAACTCTGTTGCCATACACGAGCAGCACGCACGAGCACCTGCTCGTGTGTCATGCTCGTGCGTCCCTGATAAGTGCCAAAGCAACAAGGGAAAACAAAATGCCATGCCATGCAAGCCTACACACGACCTGCACGACTAACACGATAATAAGTCACGTCCAATCGGTGAAACAATAATGGAACTCCCAACGCAAGGCTATCAATCATGATGATGATGAAGAAAATATTCTCGTATCGATCGCTGAACAGAGATGAGTGATGAATAAAAATTGATACACGACTCCAAGATACGCCGAACGATGAACACGAAATGAATGAATACGAATGATGAATAATTATTACTGAGTGAAAAAAATTCTGAGTGGCAATTACTGAATGATAATTAACGAATTCACATCCGGGTATTACATACTCCCCCCTTAAAAAGAGTATCGTCCCCGAAACTAAGGGTAAATGGTTCGGAGAATGAACTATCCATCATGATCTGAAAACAACAATTCACAAATAGTCCTCGGAACCAAACCAATCACACGCCCAAGTCCTCATGACTTGACATCTCGAATCACAATGAACAATTACCCAAATTATCACGAAATCTCAGGTACAATACCAATGGGGAAAAATACTACCCAATGATACATCTCAAATGTGCCCAACATCGATAACCTCCATATCATCGATCCCCTCAACCCCATCGATTCAAGGAATACCCAAATCTGAACTCACCTCTAAATATGATCCCGGGAGGTCACAAGAATGAGAGTGACTAAAATGAATGATGAATGATAAATGAGTATAAATCTAACAAGGATTAAGAATGACTCACCGAGGTGAATTAATAACGTAATGAATGATAGCTCGATGAAGCGAATGGAACCATTGTTCCCCGTGAAATGAATAATTAGTTTGATAATTATGAGTCTCAACGTGTTTGACATATGATGAATGAATTATACGAATGAATGAACGACGATGAAATGAATGATTATCCTATTACCGAGCAAGAATTAACTTTTCAAAACCGGTGATGAATGTTCTTACCTCTGGCTCTCGAAGCCTGATAGGACCCCTAGGATAATGTACGGGCTAGAGTAACAAAATCTCTCGAGGCCCGTGAACCCTATCGAGATCTACTGGCATTAGAACTCCTGCAGTATTTCCGTAGGTGTCCTGGGTTCCCACATAAAAAATGCATAATAGCCGACACCGCATACGAGTACTCACGTGCCTCGCCAATCACAATTAAAGCAAACAATAACGAACTCGCTGCCCGAGAAGAAAATGCTCTCCCAGCACGAAGACGACTAGAAAACGATCTCTTGGACGTCGGAGTCCGATGTCCCTCTGACACCTCTTTCCATACCGAGGCAGGAAAGTCATATGATAATTACAGATCCCGTATGAAGATCGCATTATGATTATGTTACGGAATGATGAAAATGAGCATACATGCTCTAACATAATGGATGCCTTAATAATGCGGTAAAATGATCGTCCATATGATGCCGGAATAAGATAAGATCGCATGAAGGATCAAATGAGGTAACATGATTATCTGATGAAATTCCTGAAATGATTACCTTGAATTTTGCAGGAACTATCACCAATGAAAAATGAAAAGCCCTTTCGGTCCATGACCGAAATGGATACAATGTTTTTATGCCCCTTGGGCAAAACTACATCTTCTAAAGTTAAAACAAAGCCGGATTCTAAACCCAATAGAAGTGATCCTATGTCGGTCGCCTCGACACTATGCCCGCTTCCGACTGTGATCATAACTTCTCCAGCTCCAAGCTTCCTACTTTGTTCCAGATCCTGATTCACAGTACAAATATGAGAACTAGCACCGTAATCCAAGATTCAGAAGTAGAAAATACAGTAGCAGAACAATTTGTTTCCAAAACTAAAAGTTCTGTACCTGAAGCGCCATGAAGAATCGGACAGTCTCTAGCCCAGTGGCCCAGCTCACCGCACGTGAGACAAGCGTCCTTCTTCTTCTTCTTGCCTTTTGGAACCATTGGGGCCTTGCCATTTCCCTTAAGGTCCTTAACTTGTGGTCCCATCCGCTTCTTGGTCTTTTTCTTCTTGTTCTTAGACCTCCGAGGTCCAGAAGAAATCACAAGAGCAGACTCCTTCATCCGCGGAGTCTTCATCTGAGACTGAGCGGTCCCAAGTTTGTTCATTAGCCTAGCTAAATTACATGCAATCTCATTGCAGTTGAAGTTCATAACAAACTGTGAGAAGGAATCAGGGAGAGACTGTAGGATAAGGTCGATTTGGAGAGAAGTATCCATTTTAAAATCAAGAGCCTCCAATCTCTCGATCATGGATATCATTTTGAGGACGTGTTCCCCAACCTTCTTACCTTCCTTCATCCTTGCACAGAACAGTTGCTTGGATATCTCATATCTAGCAGTTCTGCTGTGCTCACCATAAAGTTCGGTCAAGTGAGATAGAATCTGCCTAGCAGAAGTCATTTTCTTATGTGCTCTCTGAAGCTCATTAGACATAGAAGCCATCATGTATGCACGGACTTTTATGTCATCCTTAACCCACTTTTCGTGGTTTTCAATCTCTTCCTGATTGGCTCTGGTCCGCACAGGAGGCGCCGGAATGTCCGTCTGAAAGACATATCCCAGTGCCTCTATACTGAGGACAATCATCAGACTGCGGATCCAGTCCACAAATTTAGGTCCAATTAGGGTGTTCTTTTCTAGTAGAATTGCGAGTGGATTCATTGTCATATTGAGAGTTATGTTCTGAGTATAGAATTAAGGTCTTTTCTATTCTTGTTACCCAGCTCCCACTATTTTTATCGGAACAACACACTCCCATGTGAAATCCGGAAGTATCGTCGCACTACTTCATAGTGGTGATCGAGTTCTGTATAAATCTTAATAGAGGGCAACCGAACAGGTTTCTAGTCTATTAATTTTCATAAAGTGGTGTCCAACACCAACCCATCTAATGGATGATTCGATCTTCTTTTTTCCCCTTGTTCACTACCCTCAACCTATACGATTTCTATGGTTCGTGAACAAGTTAAGTTTATACCATCGACGCAAATCAGTTTCACAATTGAATCTTATCCGGCAACCTATCAGGTTTCTAGGGATAAAATTGTTGGGATTCGGTAATTAAAATCGAATTACGCAGCCGAAAATAAAACGGTCCAACCGGATAAAACCAAACCCCAAAAACGGACCGATCAAGCATCATATAAACGAATATAAACAACGAGGAAGAGAATCAAAGAATACTTACCCTCGTAGTCCTTTGATGATATAATCTTCGAAGGTGAAACCCGAACAAACTTTCTCCGGTTACCGACACGAACACGAATCCAATTCGTTGTAGCTTGTTGAATGATCCAACACTGAAATTGCCGAATGTCTCTACGTTATTACGCGTCGGATATTGATCGGAAAAATAAAATATCAATTCGTTCTCAAAGAACACGGCTAGGAATTGATACAATATTTTTTTTCTCTTCTCTTCTTCCTTTTCTTTCTCTCAAAGATGAACAAGAAAAGAAATAAATTTTTCTCTCCCTTAGCTAAAGAACTCACGGCTGATTTTTTTGAGTGTGTTTGTTTGTTGTATTTAGTCAACACATAATGTGAAGATATTTACATTATATAATGGGGATGATATCAAAATGATGAGATATGAAATCTCATCCTTTTGTCTTCAACCCATTAAACAATTAAACACACAACACACACCACATGGAAGGAAGGGAGGAAAATGAGGGGGGCGGCCCACTAGATTTTAGGTGAGAAAACGAGCCGAGCCACTCGGTTCATGTACCGGACGTTCGCGTGTCTAGTCCGTTAAATACACTTCGTTTTATCCCAAATGTATTTATACTTAATTAATTAATCCAATTAATTAATTTTATCAAATACAAAATTATAATAATATATTTCTAAGAAATAATTATTTATGAATTAAATTAATTACCCAGTAATTAATTTCAATTCACTAGACCGCATGATTTATCAAATAAATCAAATTAGATATCTAATATCCAATATTAATAAAGAGATAATAAATACATATTTATCCATCAAATATCCTTGTGCGCGACTCCGTAGGTCCGTCTTAGTCGGCAATGGGAGGAACTAAGGAGTACGGGTAACACTTAGCCGGCCTAGTGCTTCGCATCGTAACTGACTAAGAACGAATGATCGGATCATTCCAAAACCATTATGTCGTGAATACCGTATACGTATAAACCCTTCAATCATATGTCCGGCCAAGTATTAGGTCGCGAAAAGTCAAACCCTATCAGAATTTGACACTATGCTTTCTTTTAATGCAACCGAGATCGCCGAGCTCTCGTATCAAATACAACTAGCTCTAAATGCTTTGCCAAAGACTTATAATCTCATTTGCCATTAACCGCATAGGACATTTACTGCTCACTTACAGAGAAAGAATTTATCTTGGTATTCGAGAGATCACATTTGCCTACTAAGTTGCATTTCGAGGTTGACCCCACCCACCGGCGATTGGATCGAACTACTCTAATGACTAACTTAATGTCACAAGCACATCTCCTACTGAAACCTCAAGTCAAAGGTCCACGTATACCTATCACAACCTTTCGATCCAGTCATTGACATTCCCTGAGTGGTATTCATGTGACCGAATCGAGGTGAGTCGTGTTCGAGTATACTAATCTCACTAGCATACCTATAACGTGTGCTCCCACTAACCCTCAGTGAATACCGGTACTCTACAGGTCAAAGTACACATTATACAAGTCTTGTCTAAACTTATTGCCCAATTAAGTTTTATCGACTTGCGAACGAGTTAAGCATTCGAGCTCTAAACACTTCTAGTGCTTATCTCCTTATCTCCATAAGGAGTAGAATGTTTGCTCTCAAATGCAAGGACTATTATTCTATATATCAAATCACAATGCCAGTGATATACAATAATATAGAAATAATTATTGCCTTGTTAAATTTTCATAATTACAATACATATGCTCTCACTCTCTCATCCTCTGAGTGGCATTCGAGGGCATATCTCTAACAATCTCCCACTTGCACTCAATGCCACAAACTATGGTATCTAATACCCATACTCTCCAGATGTCTCTCTAAGACCTTCTGAGATAGTGGCTTGGTAAGCGGATCAGCAACGTTATTTGTCAGTGTCTACTCTCGCAGATAACATTTCCTTCCCGAACCATTTCTCTCACAAAATGATATTTTCGCAATATGTTTGGTATTGTGGTGAGCCCTAGGCTCCTTAGCCTCGTGCAATAAATCATTGTCACAAAACAGCGTCACGGGCTTCTCCGCATTAGGAACCACTTGAAGTTCCTCAGTGAACTTCTTAATCCAAAAAGCTTCTTTAGCAGCCTCCGTGGCTGCCTGGTATTCGGCTTGACATGTAGAGATAGCAGTCGAACTTTGCTTGGCACTTCTCCAAGAAACTGCCCCACCATTCAGAGTGAAGATATACCCTGATGTGGACATCTGAGCATCCATGTCCCCCGAAAAATCTGAGTCTGTATAGCCCATCACTCTAATTTCTCCACCGCCGTATGTAAGAACCAAGTCTTTAGTCCTCCTTAGGTACTTAAGAATGTTCTTTACAGCAGTCCAATGTTCCTGCCCTGGATTTGACTGAAACCGACTTACTACGCTCACAGGATAGGCAATGTCCGGTCTAGTGCAAATCATAGCATACATGAGGCTACCTACTGCCGAAGCATAGGGCACCTTACTCATTTCCTTTCTGTCTTCCTCACTTTGAGGACACATCTCTAAGGAAAGTTTTGCACCATGTTGCATAGGAAGGAACCCTCTTTTAGAATCTTCCATCCTAAATCGCTTCAGGATCTTTTCTATATAGAGGGCTTGGGAAAGACCTAACATTCTTTTCGCTCTATCCCGGTAGAGACGAATACCCAGAATATAGGTAGCTTCTCCCAAGTCTTTCATTGAGAACTCTTTAGAAAGCTAAGCTTTCACGTAATCGAGCATTCCTACGCTGCTTCCTATAAGTAGAATGTCATCTACATATAGTATTAAGAACGCAATTTTACTCCCACTAACCTTCTTGTAAATACAGGGCTCTTCTTCGTTTTGGACAAAATCAAACTCTTTGACTGTCTCGTTAAAACGAAGATTCCAACTCCGTGAAGCTTTCTTCAGTCCATAAATGGCACGCTGAAGTTTGCATACTTTATGAATATTGGTTTGAGATATGAATCCCTTAGGCTGTTCCATGTAAATCTCCTCCTCGAGGAATCCATTTAGGAATGCCGTTTTCATATCCATTTGCCATATTTCATAATCTAAGTAGGCTGCTATGGCAAGCATCATGCGAATAGACTTAATCATAGCTACAGGTGAGAAGGTCTCGAAGTAATCGATTCCTTCTCTTTGGGAATAACCCTTTCCCACAAGCCTGGCCTTATAGGTATCAACCTTGCCATCTCCATCAGTCTTTCTTTTATAGATCCATTTGTTTCCAATAGGCACTATGCCTTTAGGACGATCTACTAAATTCCAGACCTGATTAGCATGCATTGAGTCTATCTCAGCTTCCATAGCTTCTTGCCACTTGGTGGAGTCAACATCTACCATCGCTTGGTCGTATGTAGAAGGATCATTCTCTTGACTACTTTATGTCATCTCATGGACACCCAGTTCCTCTTGATGCAGATAGCCATACCTCTCAGGTAATTGAGAAATTCTACTAGACTTGCGAGGTTGTGTTTGTATTTCAGAAGGTTGGGTTCTAATATCTTGCATAGGTGTCTCATTTGGTGTTTCTTTTATTTCTTCTAAAGAAATATTTCTACATGCCCCTCCTTCCTGAATAAACTGATCTTCCAGGAAGTGTGCTTGTATAGCAACGATGATCCTATGATCTTCGTGCATGTAGAATAGATATCCCATGGAATCCCCTGGATATCCTATGAAACGACCTTTCACCGACCTAGTTTCCAATTTCTCTACTTTAGTCTTCTTGACATAAGCAGGGCATCCCCAAATCCTAATGTGATTAAGACTTGGTTTCCTACCTCTCCACATCTCGTGGGGAGTCTTAGGAATGGATTTGGAAGGACATCTGTTCAATATATGCACAGCAGTAAGGAGCGCGTAACCCCACGTATAAATCGGTAGATCAGTATAGTTAAGCATGGAGCGAACCATGTCCAACAAGGTTCGGTTCCTTCTTTCTGATACACCATTTAATTGTGGAGTAGCTGGAGGAGTGAATTGTGACACTATTCCTAGTTCCTTTAAGAACTCATCAAATTAGGTACTCATGTACTCACCACACCGGTCTGACCAAGAGTCTTAACTCGGTTACTGCTTGATTTTCAACTAGGGCTTTAAATTCCTTGAATTTATCAAAAGCTTCAGACTTATGTTTCATTAAGTACACGAATCCATACCTGGTATGGTCATCAGTGAATGTAATGAAATACTGAAAGCCGTCTCGTGCCACTTCAAAAGGGCCACAGACGTCGGTATGGATCAATCCAAGTTTTTCAGCAGCTCTTTCAAAAGTCCCTGCGAAGGGTAACTTAGTCATTTTGCCTTGAAGGCAAGATTCACAAGTTGGATAGGGATCCGATCCCAATGGACCCATAATCCCATCTTTCTCCATTTTATGAACCTTGGTCTGACCGATATGACTAAGTCTAAGATGCCACTTAAGTGCTTGGTTCGTTTCATCCCTACCACGCTTCCTAGTTATAGTGTTCACAGTTGTTTTATTCTTTAGATTTAAATGGTATAAACCATTTAATAATGTAGCAGTACCAACCAACTTATTTCTAAAATAAATACGACAGGACCCATCTCCAATAACGAAGTGAAATCCCTTTCGGTCCATGACCGGAATTGATACAATATTTTTGTGCCCCTTGGGCAAAACAAGTACATCATCTAAAGTAAGAATAAAACCATATTCTAAATCCAACATAAGGGATCCGATATCAGAAGCATCGACACTATGCCCACTTCCGACGGTGACCATCACCTCCCCTGAATCCAGCTTCCTACTTCGTTCCAGATCCTGATTCATTGTACAAATGTGAGAACTCGCACCGGAATCAAGTATCCAAGAAGTAGAATATACACATTCTGAACAATTTGTTTCTAAAACCGGTAGTTCCGCACCAAGGCGCATTAAGGTCAAGCTTTGGACAAGACTCTTCCAAAGAGCCTAGCTCACCGCAGCTTGAGGCATACATCCGCTTTCTTGGCCCCCTTGCTCTTTTGAACCATTGGGGCCTTGCCCTTTCCCTTGTCGATCTTGGCTATTGGACCTAATCGCTTCTTGTTCTTTTTCTTCTTATTCTTGGACTTCCAAGTCCCGTAAGAAATCACAAGTGCAGCTTTCCTTTCCTTTGTCTTCAATCGAGACTGGCGGTCGTCGGGTTGTTCATTAGCCCAGCTAAGTTACATGCAATCTCATTGCAGTTGAAGTTCATGACAAATTGTGAAAAGGAGTCAGGAAGTGACTGCAGGATAAGGTCAGTTTGGAGAGATGCATGCATCTGAAAATCAAGAGCTTCTAATCTCTCAATCATCGAGATCATCTTGAGGACATGGTCCCCAACCCTCTCTCCTTCCTTCATCCGGGCGCCGAATAATTGCTTCGATATCTCATATCTAGCAGTTCGGCTATGCTCTCCATAGAGCTCAGCCAGGTGCGATAAGATGGCTCTTGAAGACGTCATCTTTTCATGGGCACGTTGAAGCTCATTGGTCATTGATCCTAACATGTACCCTCACACTCTTATGTCATCTTTTACCCATTTCATGGGCATCGACATCTTCCTGATTGGCTCGGGTTCTTGCAGGAGCCGCTGGGATGTCCGCCTCCAAGACGTATCCCAGCATTTCCATAGTTAGGACAATCCTAAAGTTCCGAAGCCAGTCCACATAGTTCGGACCAGTCAGGACGTTCATTGTCATATTGAGAGTTTTGCTAACTGCAGAGAATAATTTAAGATTCGTTAGTGATTATTTAATTATGATCCGAGTAAAGAATTTAAGGACTTTCTTTATTCATAACTCGGCTCCCACTATTTTATCGGTATTTACACACTCCCATGTTAAATCCGGAAGTCTTGGGTGACTTCATAGTGGTGATCCATTTCTTTACAAAGTTTAATAGAGGGCAACCCATACGGTTTCTATTCTATTATTCTTTATAAAGTGGTGTCTAATACCAACCCATCTAATGGATGATTCGATCTTCTTTTACCCCTAGTTCACTAGCCCTCAACCCATTCGGTTTCTATGGCTCGCTGAACTATCTAAGTTTAAACCATCAACTCCTATTAGTCTGACAATTGAATCTTACCCGGCAACCCATACGGTTTATAGGGGTTTGATTTGTCACAACCAAAGGCATCTAATGCACTCTAGGAATTTATCAACTTACCCCAAAAATATTACCCCGACATACTTGGAAGAATAATATTCCGGTTTAGATTTCAATTTTCCATGAGTTTGACGGAGGGTAGGAAACCTCGTAACCTTTATAACTTAGTGTTTGTAAGTGGGAGTATTAACGCGAATATATGTTACACTTTGCACATTAATCCGTTTATAAGCGCGGTTTGTCGGTTTGTTTGTTTGTCATATAATATGAAAACATACACAACCTAAAACTAACAACATGCAGTTCATGGACCGTTCCTAGAACAAAAACATCGTAATCTAATTACATGTCTTCGGTCTTGAATCTTCGTCTTCTCGAGCGAATCTTCCTCCGGTCTTCGTCATTACATATAAATTTTACATTTGAAAAATTGCATCCTATACAAATTTTCTAGTAAAATAAATATGCTCAAAACGACCTTTACAACCCAATCGAACAAAACAAACGATTCAAAACTAGGTCCATGAACTACATCCCCATTCAAAATTAATGCCACAATTACATTAAAATAAATCGCAATAATAATTAATCTAAAATTGATCTAATCAATAAAAATTAATCCAACAATTAGAATTATTCCAATTAATTCACTTAACCGTTAATTTTAATTTGCTCCGGACAAAATAAATATTTCATTAAATTAATTCCCTTAAAATAAAATTACCATAATTATATTTTAGTCAAATTAAATCCAATTTAATTTGCGGAAAATTAATTTATCGAACGAAATATAAAAACGGAGTCGGAAAACACAAGGCCGGCCAAGCTCAAGCCCGGCAGGCCGCCTGCCAGTCAAACATCATCCTGGGCACCGAGTCCGGTCCTACCAATTTTCCGGCTCATTTTTTTCGTCCCGAATCCAAAAATAATATTTTTCTAATTTTTATATTACACAAATAAATCAGTTTTTCAAAAGAAAAATAGATTTATATTGTAACATAAAATCATGAAAAATAATTTTTAGATGAACAATTAAACATCAACAATTAAACTTTTTATGATACTAAATCATAAAAAAAATCAAGCATTCCAAATGCAAATATCGAATATACGATCGCATAAACCTGGCTCCGATACCACTGTTGGGATTCGGTAATTAAAATCGAATTACGCAGTGGAAAATAAAACGGTCCAACCGGATAAAACCAAACCCCAAAAACGGACCGATCAAGCATCATATAAACGAATATAAACAACGAGGAAGAGAATCAAAGAATACTTACCCTTGTAGTCCTTTGATGATATAATCTTCGAAGGTGAAACCCGAACAAACTTTCTCCGGTTACCGACACAAACACGAATCCAATTCATTGTATTTAGTCATCACGTAATGTGAAGATATTTACATTATATAATGGGGATGATATCAAAATGATGAGATATGAAATCTCATCCTTTTGTCTTCAACCCATTAAACAATTAAACACACAACACACACCACATGGAAGGAAGGGAGGAAAATGAGGGGGGCGGCCCACTAGATTTTAGGTGAGAAAACGAGCCGAGCCACTCGGTTCATGTACCGGACGTTCGCGTGTCTAGTCCGTTAAATACACTTCGTTTTATCCCAAATGTATTTATACTTAATTAATTAATCCAATTAATTAATTTTATCAAATACAAAATTATAATAATATATTTCCAAGCAATAATTATTTATGAATTAAATTAATTACCCAGTAATTAATTTCAATTCACTAGTGCTCATGATTTATCAAATATATCTTATTAGTTATCTAATATCCAATATTAATGAAGAGATAATAAATACATATTTATCCATCAAATATCCTTGTGCGCGACTCCGTAGGTCCGTCTTAGTCGGCAATGGGAGGAACCAAGGAGTACGGGTAACACTTAGCCGCCTAGTGCTTCGCATCAGAATCAACTAAGAACGAATGATCGGATCATTCCAAAACCATTATGTCGTGAATACCGTATACGTATAAACCCTTCAATCATATGTCCCGGTCAAGTATTAGGTCACGGAAAAGTCAAACCCTATCAGAACTTGACACTATGCTTTCGTTAATGCAACCGAGATCGTCGAGCTCTCGTGTATCAAATACAACTAGCTCTAAATGCTTTGGCCAAAGACTTATAATCTCATTTGCCATTAACCGCATAGGACATTTACCTGCTCACTTACGGGAGAAAGAATTCTATCTTGGTATTCGAGAGATCGCTACTTGCCCACTAAGTTGCATTTCGAGGTTGACCCCACCCACCGGCGATTGGATCGAACTACTCTAATGACTAACTTAATGTCACAAGCACATCTCCTACTGAAACCTCAAGTCAAAGGTCCACGTATACCTATCACAACCTTTCGATCCAGTCATTGACATTCCCTGAGTGATATCCATGTGACCGAATCGAGGTGAGTCGTGTTCGAGTATACTAATCTCACTAGCATACCTATAACGTGTGCTCCCACTAACCGTTAGTGAATACCGGTACTCCACAGGTCAAAGTACACATTATACAAGTCTTGTCTAAACTTATTGCCCAGTTAAGTTTTATCGACTTGCGAACGAGTTAAGCATTCGAGCTCTAAACACTTCTAGTGCTTATCTCCTTATCTCCATAAGGAGTAGAATGTTTGCTCTCAAATGCAAGGACTATTATTCTATATATCAAATCACAATGCCAGTGATATACAATAATATAGAAATAATTATTGCCTTGTTAAATTTTCATAATTACAATACATATGCTCTCACTCTCTCATCCTCTGAGTGGTATTCGAGGGCATATCTCTAACAAAAATTTGCTCCAACCGAAGGCATCCAATGCGCTCCCGGTAATTTATTCATCCTCCCCGAATGACTACCCCGATAACTCAGAAGCATAGCACATCCGGTTTGGGTTTCAATTTCCCGAAAACTCGATGGAGGGAAGGAAAACCTTGAAACCTTATAAACTTAATAATTTGTCGTGGGAGAATTTGCGATTAACGTTACACTTTGCACATTAATCAGTTAAGCGCATTTGTGGCATTCATACAATATGAAACAACCATTCACAACCTAGTTGCTACCAACATGTGGTTCATGGACCGTTCCTAGAAACCTTAATTACAAGTCTTCGTCTTGAATCTTCGTCTTCTCGAAACGGATCTTCCTCCGGTCTTCAACATTACATATAAATTTTACATTGAAAATTGCATCCTAGATACAAAAATTTCTAGTAAAATAAATTGGCTCAAAACGGCCATTACAACACAATCGAATAAAAACGAACGATTCAAAACTAAGTCCACGAACCACATCCCCATTCAAAAGCATTCATCCAATAAATACTATATAAATAGAAAGCGTAAAGATACATTGATCCAATTAACAAAACGAACCGATCCAATCGATTCACACAATCGGTAATATGATAACGTTCAAAATAATTCGGTCGACCATAAATATTCCAATTAATCAAATTTCCCTTATAAAATGAAATACCATAAATCATTTTAATCATATTAAATCCAATTTAACATGAGGGAGAATAATTTTCAAGAATACACGAAAATATCGAGCCGGGGCGAAAATGGCCTGCCATGGCCGACTCACTGCCGGCAGCCTGCCGGACGGACACGGCCCGTGCCGAATGGCACGGTCGGGTGGTGCCGGCAGTGTCTTAGACCTTCCTGCCAGACTCGGCCGTGTCGCCTGACATGGTCGAGTCACTTCGAGCGCCGGCCGACACGCCGTGTCGCCCGACACGGCCGAAGTTCGCTGGCGCTCGCCTGGCTTGATCACGACACGAGTCACCCAGGACACGGTCGAGTCACTCTCGGCCAGAATGCACATTTTGACCAAAAAGTCGTTCGACGACGATTCGGGGCTAGATTTTCGACCGGATATCCAATATCAATATTTTTCGACTATTATATCTTCAATATAAATCATATTTCCCAGAAATATAAGATTTATATTTAGACATAAACTTACAAAAAATACAATTATTACGAACGAAAACATATACCACGATTATGACTAAAATGATTCCAAATCATTCACCATCTAATCGAGCATTCCAAATGCCAATATCGTATATACGATCACAAGACCTACGCTCCAATACCACTGTTGGGATTCAGTGCCTAAATCGAAGGCCCAGCAGAAGCGGTAAAACGAAAATTAATTCAATCTGAATCCCTACGAGGATCGATTGAGCTACGTATATACGAAATATAAAAATGAAACACAAAGGATACGAGAAAACATACCCTCATAGTCGTTGATTAAACGGTGTCCTTCTCTTTGTAACACCCCAATTCTCAAATGGGACATTACACGCCGTAGAACCCTCGTAAGGTCTACCAGGCTAACACATGACACATAATCAGTACAAGAAAAATCCCAAAGACACAATCATTAATGTAAAAATGGGGCTGCGGCCTCGGCTAAAACATTTTAATAGAAGTACGTGAAAATATAAGTCGATACCATGTCATTGCCTCCGCAGGGGACTTTAACCGAATACAATAAAACCATTCAAATTCTGATACTCAAACAATATAAATGACCCAACATAATTAAAGACTCGAGCCTCATAATCATGCCAACCCATCCTTTGCGTGCATGTCCGTACTGCTCTGAGCTCTCCGTGCACTAAATGCATAAGACGCATTTCCCCCATTTAAGGGGTTAGCATTCGAATAACTAGTGCAAGTACACAATTACACAATATTATATACAAATACGAATTTTACACAATCATCTCAATTAGAAATCATTTGCCATAAATATTCCGGAATACTACATTGGCAATCAAATCAGTTATCAATTTATCACGATATCACAAAATCACAACTGGTATCCCGTGGCCGTACCCCTTAGTATCGACCCCCAGACATCCCGTCGAACGCTCCGGGTGGGATACCACTTCCATGGCCGTACCGCTTAGTATCGACCCCCAGACATCCTGTCGAACGCTCCGGGTGAAAGTTCAATCACACACGCACCCAAGTCCACTTCCGCGGCCGTACCCCTTAGTATCGACCCCCAGACATCCCGTCGAACGCTCCGGGTGGAAGGAAGACAACTCACGCACCCGAAAGCCACAATTCATCATTCATTTCGAAAACGTAACATACATAACGAAATGTAATACATGTACTTGCCTTGGTTAACACGACGTGAAGAAAACGGTGGATGTAAAAGGTTTCGGTACGAACAATCTTCACAAATCTGATCCTAACAACAATAGAGACTCAATCAACTACAATTCCACTGAGAAATCACGAATTAATCGGCGTTCTACCCTAAGGGACAATACGTCGAACACTACGGAGGCATAAGATTCAAATTCGATCAACGAAGGGAAAAACTTGGAATTGATCCGCTAAAGTTCTAGGAAAACATAACACTACGATTACCCAACTATAATTCATCATCAATCGAAACAAAAACGAAAGGAGAAATGAATAATATCCAAGAACCCTAAAATTAGGTATAATATCCAATTACCTCAATTCAATGATGGAATGGTGGAAGGAAGATGATTGATTCGTGTTAGAATGTCCAATTCCGAGTTATAAGATGCTAGAATGCAATATCTGGATGAAATCGCCCAAAATCGGGATGAAGGAGTGGAGAGCCGAGAGGAATGGTGAAAATGGGCTTAAAACCCGTGTCTGTCCTATATATACTGGACAGAACACAGCGCAACAAACGGCCCAAATGGCGCCGTGTTCAGCGCCGTATTGCGGGTCAGCGGGCGACCCCTGTGCAACACGGCGCACAGACACGGCGCAAAATGCCGCGGGTCTTGCGCCGTTTCGCAAGGCAGCGGGCACCACTGGGCAACACGGCGCACAGATCCGGCGCAGAATGCCGCGGGTCTTGCGCCGTTTTGCACAGGTCAGGCCTGTAACACCCCAAACTAGGCGAATATTACAGTGCCGTGGACCCCCAACTGGGACCCACCAGGCTAATTAAAATGAGTGAATTACGCGGGGTAAATGTTGTACCGAACCACATTACACAATTAATTACTCCGATGAGGAGTTTCATACAACACACCCAAGATGATACTGAATACAAGTATATTTTATATGGAGATAAAATATACAACACTGAGTGGAATGAATATTCAAACGGACTGTCTGCAGCGGAATAAATGAAGGAAACATAAATGACTGAAAAGACTGGGGCCCCCTTCTAGTATCACTGGGACTCCTCGCGATCACCGTTCTTCCTCCGTGCTTTAGCCTTGCCATGACCTGAAAAACAATATCCCCCAACGGGGTCAGTTACACAGAACAACAATCCTCAAGGGTTGAAAATACACAATCATGATATATTTGAAGTTATGAATTATCCTATCGAAACATACGCAATCAAACATGTTATATGAATCAACTATCAGTACGGCTCAAAGGAATGGCGCCACACTACGTCCGGGATGGAAATGTGTCCGTGTACAAGCCACCAACGAGTATCGGTCGAATACACGTGTGGTCTTGTACCTAATCAGTCTCACGAAGCCATCAACTCGTGTGCACAGTCCAATGTGAGGCCACCAACCAACACACGACTATAATGTGCCCGACATGAAAATCCTACACATACCAACCGGCACGCCAGTATGACCCGGAATGCCACAATATGACAAAAGTGCCAAAGAAAATGAATAATGACTCACCAAGATTAAATGATGGTGAACTGAATGACAGCTTAATGAAATGATTGGAACCGTCGTTCCTTATGACTGAGGTGATTAATTGACAATGATAAGTTTTGATACGGTTAATACAATGATGAATGAGTTACGATTATGAATGAACAACATCAAAAGGAATGAATATCCCTTTAACCGAGTAAGAATTAACTTACTCAATACCGATGAAGAATGTCCGTCCACGAACAACGTCCTAAATGAAATGTCGGTCGCTCGAACAACCTTGAATAACACAATTACCAATAATCCGATCATTACGCAAATCAAAAACGATCATAATCGACTCAAACGTCGATACAACAATATTCGAACTCGAATATATCGAAACCAACTCCAAGATGAGTATTTCAAACCATCAAAACACTTTCAATGATATCAATAATCCCATAGAAATCCACAATTCGAGATTACAACAACGACAATCGGAAAACCCCAAATTAACCGAAGTCAACCCCAAGGGTTCTTGAAATAAATCCCCAAAATAGCCGTTAAATCCGTAGGAATATATTTATCCAAGGTAGATAATCCATATCTAACATATTCCAATAACAATCCAAGCTTACACGAAGAAATCGAAAGGAAAAACCCAAAAATCCGAAATTCTAGATCCAAGAGATTAATACCTTTGATTCGATGATAAGGAGATGAGCAAGTGATGATAATCCAACTCAAAGACTTGAAGATGATGATGGATGATAAAAGCTCGAAGAGAACTCTCCAAAATCGCCCAAATCGCCTAAAACCGACGAGAGAATGAGAATAGATGACAAATGACGAAATCTGGGCTAGACTGTCCAATTTATAGCCACTCCAGGTTAGCGTGCGCTACCCCTTCTGCGTAGCGTGCGCTAACGAGTAATTTGGGTAGTCCAGTACCCACTGTCCGAACACGGTAGCGCGTGCTACGTACCTTTTTGTAGCGTGCGCTATGGCCATACCACTAGCGTGCGCTAAAACCCATTGTTAGCGTGCGCTAACGAATTATCTGATGCCCAGTGCTGGAGTTCAGAAACCTTCTGTCCTCTGATCTGATCTCGATAGCGTGCGCTACAACCAACGATTAGCGTGCACTACTACATCGCTTGCGTACGCTGAAAACCACTCCTAGCGTGCGCTAGGAATAAATTCAATTCAGTCCAGTAGCCACTGGACTCAACCTGATCCGACCTTAGCGTGCGCTACACTGACTGCATAGCGTGCGCTACTCCGGATCACTAGCGTGCGCTACTTACCATTCGTAGCGTGCGCTACCTACAATCCCAACTGCAGTCCAGTGCCTTCTGGACTGCCTGCTCGACTATTCTAGCGTGCGCTAGTGTTGAGAGGTGGCGTGCGCTACCAATACTCAATTAGCGCACGCTAAAAAGAGTACGTAGCGTGCGCTACTCCTCACACACAGCACACTAAGAAATGACAATAATGGTAAACACCGCACGATTCTCCAATTAGATTGATGATGAATGACCATCGATACATTATACAATTAGTCTGAATGGTGTACACAAAGATTGAATATGAGTGACAAATGATCATTAATGAGTGAAATTATTGAGTGACAATTACTGAATGATAAATACTGAATGATAATAACTGAAGTACAACCGGGTATTACATACACCCCCCCTTAAAAGAGTTTCGTCCCCGAAACTAAGGGTCAAACCATTCGGGATAACTCTCCCGCATACTATCCTCGGTTTCCCAAGTAGCCTCTTCGACTCCGTGTCTAGACCACTGAATTTTTACCAAAGGAATCGTCTTGTTCCTCAACTGTTTGATTCGCCGCTCTAAAACTCGCATAGGACGTTCCTCATATGAATGATCATCGGCGATCTCGATTTCATCAAACTGAAGTACGTGACTCGGGTCGGCAACATACTTCCGCAACTGAGATACGTGAAACACACTATGAATTCGGCTCAACGCCGGAGGTGAAGCCAATCGGTAAGCTAACTCGCCTACTCGATCCAGAATCTCAAACGGTCCAATGAATCTCGGACTCAACTTACCCCTCTTCCCAAAATGGAAGATACCACGACTTGGGGAGACCTTGACCAAAACATGGTCACCCGCCTCGAACTCTAACGGTCGACGACGATTATCAGCATATGATTTCTGTCGACTCTGAGCGGTCAACAAACGACTCCTGATCAGAGCTACCTTCTCACGGGCGGCTATAAGCATATCGGGCTCGGTGCCGATTGATTCTGATAGGTCATCCCAACACAAGGGAGATCGACAACGACGACCGTACAAGGCTTCGTAAGGTGCCATCTTAATCGAAGCATGCCAACTATTATTATACGTGAACTCGATCAATGGTAGTTGGGCTTTCCAATCGTCTTTCCAATCGAGGACGCATGCCCTCAACATGTCCTCTAAGGTCTGAATAGTCCTCTCTGATTGTCCGTCGGACTGAGGATGAAAAGCGATCGAGATTAAGCCGAGTTCCCATAGCACGATGAATCGATTTCCAAAATGAGACACAAATCGTCCATCACGATCGGAAGCGATACTTTTAGAGTACCGTGCAATCTCACTATCTCCTTGATGAACAATGGGCGATCTCTCGGGACCCCACGTATCCTTGATTTCAAAGAAATGAGCCGATTTAGTTAAGCGGTCCACAATTACCCAGATCGTATTCATGCCACGACGACTCGTCGGCAAACTCGTGATGAAATCCATAGAAATGTCTTCCCACTTCCATTCTGGAATAGGGAGAGGTTTCAGCATACCCGCCGGTCGCTGATGTTCAATCTTAACTTGTTGACAAGTTAAGCATCTCGAAACAAATTTCGCGACTTCTCGCTTCATATTACTCCACCAGTAGTTTTGTTTCAAGTCCTTGTACATTTTGCTAGACCCCGGATGAACAGAATAAGGGGTAGCATGACCTTCTTTCAAAATCGAGTTTTTCAACTCGTCATTCGCCGGTATGCATAACCGATTCTTAAAACGCAGAAGTCCATCCTCGTGAACCACAAATCCGGGGGCTTTCCCCTGAGTCACATCCTCACGGATGCGCAATAATGAAGGGTCTGAACACTGATTCTCTCGGATTGCCTCCTCGAGTGACGATGAAATCTCTAACATACAAACCTGTCCCTGAACTCCTGAAGCCAGACCTCGATCTCGGGTCTAAGGAATTCCTGCTGAAGCTACTTCTGGACTGTTAAACGAGCAAGTATCTGCTCCTAAACGGACTTACGACTCAAGGCATCGGCGACAACATTCGCTTTGCCCGGGTGGTAAAGGATCTCAATATCATAATCTTTGATTAATTCCAACCACCGTCTCTGCCGCATATTTAACTCCTTCTGAGTAAATATATACTTTAAACTCTTATGATCGGTGAATATCTGACAGGTAACGCCATAAAGATAATGACGCCAAATCTTCAAAGCGAACACCACGACTGCTAGCTCCAGGTCGTGTGTCGGATAGTTAACCTCGTAAGGTCTCAATTGCCGCGAAGCATAAGCAATAACCTTCCCATTTTGCATGAGTACACATCCGAGACCCTGCCCGGACGCATCACTATAGACCACAAATCCTTCCGTCCCCTGCGGCAAGGAAAGAACAGGTGCTGAAGTTAACCGGCTCTTGAGTTCCTCAAAACTCTGTTGACACGCGTCAGACCACGTGTATTTCTTATCTTTCCGTAAAAGATTCGTCATGGGTTGAGCGATTTTAGAAAATCCTTTCACAAATCGCCGATAATAACCCGCTAATCCGAGGAAGCTTCGGATTTCCTTAACATTCTTCGGAGGTAGCCAATCTCGAATAGCCTCCGTCTTCTGAGGATCGACACGAAGTCTGTCTGATGAAATTACGTGTCCGAGAAACGTCACCTCGGACAGCCAGAACTCACATTTGGAAAACTTCCCAAAAAGTTGTTCTCGTCTCAACACGTCGAGAACTAGATGAAGGTGAGACTCGTGTTCCTCCCGGTCACGAGAATAAATCAAAATGTCATCAATGAAGACAACCACAAATTGATCCAAAAAGTCGATGAAAACCCGATTCATTAACTCCATGAATACCGCAGGTGCATTAGTCAACCCAAACGGCATAACCACAAACTCATAATGACCATAGCGCGTTCGAAACGCCGTCCTTGCGATATCCGACTCTTGAATCCGAAACTGATGATATCCAGATCTTAAGTCGATCTTGGAAAATACTGAAGCTCCCTGAAGTTGATCTAAGAGATCATCAATACGGGGTAAAGGATACTTATTCTTGATCGTCACCCTGTTCAATTCCCGGTAATTAATACACAGGCGGAACGAACCGTCCTTCTTCTTGACAAATAACACTGGTGCTCCCCACGGGGACGCACTCGGTCGAATATAACCCTTCTCGAACAATTCCTCAAGTTGATTCTTTAGTTCCTGCATTTCGGTCGGGGCCATCCGGTACGGTGCCTTCGATATCGGGGACGTACCAGGCTCCAACTCAATCGTGAATTCCACATCCCTCTGTGGAGGCAAACCAGGTAACTCGTCTGGAAAAACATCGGCATATTCCTTCACTACCGGAATGTCCGTCAACATTACTGATGATTTCTCGGTTTTGGTCATATAACACCAATAACCGACATATCCCTGATTGAGTAATCTTACTGCTTTCATCGAATTAATGACCTTACCAGAACATCCGGGATTACCTCCCTGAAACACATATTCGACCCCATCGTCTGAAATGATAGTGATCATATGCTTACGGACACTAATGATGGCATCATGACGATCCATCCAATCAATACCCAAGATGACGTCGTCCCTCGGCAAATTTACTACGATTAGGTCCGCTGGCCATACACGACCATGAAGTCAATCGGACAATTACGAATCTCACGATTTAGATAATTCGTCTACCATCGGGTAGACCAATGACATAAGGCTCACAACCAAGAGCACTACCCGCACGTAGTCTACTCAAACATGACTCGGAAATGAATGAATGCGATGCACCAGTATCAAAAAGGGTACACACAGGTTGAGATAGAATATCGAGTGTACCTGAGATCATCCGGGCCTCTGGATCGTCGGTCTTCTTCATCTCATAAATTCGGGGCTTGCCGGCCCCCGAACCGGACGCTCCCATCTGATAGCTCTTGGCTCCGCCTTTAGCTCCTGTCGTCTTGAGCAGCCCGACTAAGTGGCTCGATTACGCACTGAATGACACAGGCCTGAGATGACGCCGGAGTAGGTTTAGAGTCCCTTCGGCAAAAACGGGCCCTATGCCCAGCAATCCCACAGTTGTGGCACATGACAGACTGCTTCGGGCATTTGGTGCTGAAATGACCCTGTTCCTCACAGTTGAAATAGGTGATGGCCGAACTGGCCGCTGGTGACTGAGATTCCGCGGGTTTAGACGCCGTGGGAGGTCGCTCAGAAAAAGTAGAGCCCGCACGTGGTTTCTTGAAAGTGGCCTGACTCCCGTCAGACTGATTACGGTTCTT
Source organism: Orobanche coerulescens (assembly GCA_033398695.1). Taxonomy (NCBI): domain Eukaryota; kingdom Viridiplantae; phylum Streptophyta; class Magnoliopsida; order Lamiales; family Orobanchaceae; genus Orobanche; species Orobanche coerulescens. The sequence continues at coordinate 92,986,123 of CM065814.1, forward strand.
GGACTTCTTGCTAGCAGATGAAGGCTGCTGCTTAGCAATCTCCTTAGCAGTAAGCTCATAGGTAAGAGCTTTCTCAATGAACTCGGCTAGAGTTGGTACAATTATGATTAAGCAACTGTAGCCGCATACGAGGTTTCAGCCTCTTGCTGAAATACTTGATCTTGTCCTCCTCAGAGTGAATGATAGATGAGGCGAACGGAAGAAGTTCCTGAAATTTTTCGGCGATGGCGAGAACATCATCATCCACCGAAAGGTCGGGAGTGAGTAATTCCGACAACTTGGCCTCCCTGAGTGGGGCCGGATAGTACCTCTCCATCATGAGAGTCTTGAACTGAACCCAAGTACATGATCCGTCTGTGGGCTTCAACGATAACCACCATGAATGAGCGCTCTTACCAAGATAGTAAGCCGCAACTGAAACTTTATGCCCTTCAGGGCAATCCACCATAGCAAATAACTTCTCGAAATGCTCAAGCCAATGGACAATATCCGCCGGCTCAGATGAGCCCTCAAAGGTAGGTGGTCGCCGCAGAGATATCGCTAATGATATTGCTTACACCCCTCTCTTGCCTCTGAGGTGGCGGTGGAGGAGCCTGTTGATTTTGAGTAGTGGAGTTATGCATCGCCTCCATTAATTGTGCCATCTGAGTCATTTGGGCCATCATGCCCTGCATAAAGGCCAGTGGGTCAACTCGAACACCCTCTGACTGAGCTGTGTCCCGGGTTCGACTCCCTGATAGCGAATGATCACGTCCAGGTGAATGAGTGGCGGCGTCACTGCTTGATGAGTTAACATTATTCCTGGCATTTGCACGTGTATTCACACGAGTTCTCGGGATTCGGCCCGCTCCACGGCCTCGTCCTCCACGTCCTCTGCCAGCCCTTTCCATACTGAAGTGGAAAGTCATATGATGATTATATATCTCGCATGAGTATCACATTATGATTATATTATGAAATGATGAAAATGAGCATACGCGCTCAAATACAGCGATTACATGAATGATTAATTGACGTGACATGATTATCTGATGAAATTACTGAAATGATTATCTTGAATGAGTTAACAAGATTAATGATTTGATCTTCCTGATCAACAACTGAATAACGAAATGAATTGAGTGATTAATGAGTTAATCTGACCGTCCTGGTCAAAATGACAATGATGATTGAGGATTGTTAACTGATGAATTATGAATGAATGATTATTGCCAGAAATTATACCATGGCATTAGGAATCTTACGCTTCTTGATACCTTGGCTCGGCATTTGCACAGTCACACGTGACGCGAAAGTCCAATGATACTAGTCCGATGACGATGATTTCAAATGAGACATGACTTGGAGGGTAGTATTCAAAACCACGCTCCGATACCAACTCGTAACACCCCAAACTAGGCGAATATTACGGTCTGTGGACCCCACCGGGACCCACCAGCTAATTAAAATGAGTGAATTACGCGGGGTAAATGTAGTACCGAACCACATTACACAATTAATTACTCCGATGAGGAGTTTCATACAACACACCGTGATGATATCAATACAAGTATATTTTATATGGAGATAAAATATACAACAAAGTGAAATGAATATTCAAACGGATCTGCAGCGGAATAAATGAAGGAAACATAAATGATCGAAAAGTAGGACCCCCTTCTAGTATCACTGACTCTCGCCGTCACCGTGCTTCCCCGTGCTTTAGCCTTGCCATGACACGAAAAACAATATCCCCAACGGGCCGGGCATACAGAACAACAATCCTCAAGGGTTGAAAATACACAATCATGATATATTTGAAGTTATGAATTATCCTGTCGAAACATACGCAATCAAACATGCTATATGAATCAACTATCAGTACGGCTCAAAGGAATGGCGCCACACTACGTCCGGGATGGAAATGTGTCCGTGTACAAGCCACCAACGAGTATCGATCGAATACACGTGTGGTCTTGTACCTAATCAGTCTCACGAAGCCATCAACTCGTGTGCACAGTCCAATGTGAGGCCACCAACCAACACACGACTATAATGTGCCCGACATGAAAATCCTACACATACCAACCGGCACGCCAGTATGACCCGGAATGCCACAATATGACAAAAGTGACAATGAAAATGAATAATGACTCACCAAGATTAAATGATGGTGAACTGAATGATAGCTTAATGAAATGATTGGAACCGTCGTTCCTTATGACTAAGGTGATTAATTGACAATGACAAGTTTTGATACGGTTAATACAATGATGAATGAGTTACGATTATGAATGAACAACATCAAAAGGAATGAATATCCCTTTAACCGAGTAAGAATTAACTTACTCAATACCGATGAAGAATGTCCGTCCACGAACAACGTCCTAAATGAAATGTCGGTCGCTCGAACAACCTTGAATAACACAATTACCAATAATCCGATCATTACGCAAATCAAAAACGATCATAATCGACTCAAACGTCGATACAACAATATTCGAACTCGAATATATCGAAACCAACTCCAAGATGAGTATTTCAAACCGTCAAAACACTTTCAATGATATCAATAATCCCATAGAAATCCACAATTCGAGATTACAACAACGACAATCGGAAATCCCCAAATTAACCGAAGTCAACCCCAAGGGTTCTTGAAATAAATCCCCAAAATAGCCGTTAAATCCGTAGGAATATATTTATCCAAGGTAGATAATCCATATCTAACATATTCCAATAACAATCCAAGCTTACACGATGAAATCGAAAGGAAAAACCCAAAAATCCGAAATTCTAGATCCAAGAGATTAATACCTTTGATTCGATGATAAGGAGATGAGGAAGTGATGATAATCCAACTCAAAGACTTGAAGATGATGATGGATGATAAAAGCTCGAAGAGAACTCTCCAAAATCGCCTAAATCGCTTAAAACCGACGAGAGAATGAGAATAGATGCCAAATGACGAAATCGGGGCTAGACTGTCCAATTTATAGCCACTCCAGATTAGCGTGCGCTACCCCTTGTGCGTAGCGTGCGCTAACGAGTAATTTGGGTAGTCCAGTACCCACTGTCCGAACACGGTAGCGCGCGCTACGTACCTTTTTGTAGCGTGCGCTACGGCCATACCACTAGCGTGCGCTAACGAATTATCTGATGCCCAGTGCTGGAGTCCAGAAACCTTCTGTCCTCTGATCTGATCTCGATAGCGTGCGCTACAACCAACGATTAGCGTGCGCTATTACATCGCTTGCGTACGCTGAAAACCACTCCTAGCGTGCGCTAGGAATAAATTCAATTAAGTCCAGTAGCCACTGGACTCAACCTAATCCGACCTTAGCGCGCGCTACACTGACTGCATAGCGTGCGCTACTCCGGATCACTAGCGCGCGCTACTTACCATTCGTAGCGTGCGCTACCTACAATCCCAACTACAGTCCAGTGCCTTCTGGACTGCCTGCTCGACTACTCTAGCGTGCGCTAGTGTTGAGAGGTGGCGTGCGCTACCAATACTCAATTAGCGCACGCTAAAAAGAGTACGTAGCGTGCGCTACTCCTCACACACAGCACACTAAGAAATGACAATAATGGTAAACACCGCACGATTCTCCAATTAGATTGATGATGAATGACGATCGATACACGATACAATTACTCTGAATGGTGACACAAAGATTGAATATGAGTGACAAATGATCATTAATGAGTGAAATTATTGAGTGACAATTACTGAATGATAAATACTGAATGATAATAACTGAAGTACAACCGGGTATTACAAGGCCAGACAGCCTCTTGACATAAGACGATGCTGCCAAAAGGGAAAAAGACGATAAACCAAAACACGATATGCCGACCCAACGGTCCGAGAAAATTACATGCAACGAAAAACAATATCCAATAACCCAAAACGGTCCGAGATACACAATCAAAATCGAACAAGGAACGAATTCCCTAAACTTATAGGAATATACGAAACGGACCAAACGTCCGAAAATCACGATACAACGTCGGATTAACAATCCGAAACTCACAACATGCTCCATTCAACCATACGAACTCATTGAAAAAGGAAAATGATGAAATCGAACGAGTTTTACAAGAATCGAATACACATGCGATAAAATATAACTCAAGATGAAAATACGTAAAAACATCATCAAGACTCGTCCAAACTGAGAAACTCCAAGAACAAAATAGATTTAGAATTCCAAAACAGTGCTAAGCGAGTTGTCCGAAATGAACATACACCAAAAATAGAAATTATCAAAAATAGAAAACGCGGATATTACATTATCTCCCCCTAAAAATAAGTTTCGTCCCGAAACATACAACGCAAATAACTCGGGGTATCTCGACCTCATACTCTCTTCCGTCTCCCACGTGGCTTCCTCGGATCCATGCCTCGACCATTGCACTTTAACCAAATGAATGGTTTTGTGCCTGAGTTGCTTCACCCGACGCTCTAAGATCTGAATCGGCCTCTCCTCGAAGGTAATGTCGGGCCCAAACTCGATCTCTCCAAAATCAATAATATGGCTAGGGTGGTACGTACTTCCTAAGCTAGAAACATGAAATACATTATGCACGTGACTCAGGGACGGCGGCAAGCCTAACCGATAGGCAAGCTCTCCACCTCTCTCTAAAATCTCGAACGGTCCAATATATCTTGGACTAAGTTTACCCTTCCGGCCGAAGCGGTAAACTCCCCGTGTCTACGAAACCTTAAGAAAGACATGATCTCCCACCTCAAACTCCAACGGCCGGCAACGCGTATCGTCATAAGACTTCTGCCGACTCTGGGCCTTCAACAACCTATCGCGAATCAGAGCAATCCTCTCTCTCGTCTCAACTACTATATCGGGCTCGGTACCAATCAGCTCGGACGCATCGTCCCAACATAACGGCGATCTGCACCTCCTCCCATACAATGCCTCAAATGGCGCCATTTTGATCGAGGCGTGCCAACTATTGTTGTACGTGAACTCGATCAATGGCAAGTGCGACTCCCAATCATCCTTCCAATCTAAGGCATAGGCTCTCAACATATCCTCCAGCGTCTGGATCGTCCGCTCAAACTGTTCATCTGTCTGAGGGTGGTAAGATGTACTGAGTCTCAATTCGGTCCCCAAAGCTCTATGAACGGCCTGCCAAAAATGTGATATAAACCGGCCATCACGATCCAAAACAATACTCTTAGGGGTCCCATGCAACCTCACTATCTCCGCAATAAACACTCGCGCTAGTCTCTCTGGCCCCCAAGTGTCCTTAATACCCAGGAAATGAGCTGATTTGGTTAGTCGATCGAAAATAACCCAAATCATGTTCATTCCAGTCCGAGTCCTAGGCATCCCCGTAAGAAAATCCATAGAGATGTCTTCCCACTTCCATTCCGGAATGGGAAGTGGTCGTAGCAACCCTGCGGGCCGCTGATGCTCAATCTTAACCTGCAGACAGGTTAAACACTTCACCACAAACTCGCCAACGTCCGTCTTCAAATTGCTCCACCAGTAGTTACTCCTCACATCCTTGTACATTTTGCTCGAACCATGATGTATGGAGTAAGGCGTAGTATGAGCCTCACTCAAAATCTTCTGCCTCAACTCAATGTCATTCGGTACACATAATCTGCCGCGATATCTCAAAACTCCGTCATCCTAAATCACAAATCCAGGGGCTTTCCCCTTTCTCACATCCTCCCTCAACTGGACCAAAAATAGATCATCATACTGTTTCGCCTTAATATCATCAGTCAAGGACGAAGTGATCTCCAACGCACATAATGTTGCGATATTTCTTACACGCAAGTGCACGTTATCGTTTACAAGTAATAAAGTGATGAGTGAGTATCGTTCCCACGAGGACTGAACCACTAACTACTGATTTTTATGTATTCCAGTTTTATTCGAACAATCGAATTTGGGTTTTGTAATTAATTACTAAAAGAATTATTAAAAGACTAAACAGTAGAAAACGATAGCTTGAATAAAAGGAATTCAAATGATGAATAAGTCTAGGATTCTGAATCCACCTCGGTTTATCCGAATTTACTCCCGATTATCCGTAGTAAATAATTTTCCCAATTTATTGAAGGCGGAGATTGCTAATGTATTCTACTGACTCTCCCGAGGTCACTAGATTTTCTAAAGGCGAATAACGCACTCTATTCCTAGGTGAATTAATTCATCAATAGGCAAAAAGCATAAAATCTCCAAAAGGCCACGTAGTTCCTATGAGTATATTCCTATCTCACAGAATAAAACGGTCCTCACCAATAGTTCCTCACCAATTCTCCTCTCCCGATTCGAATTGAATGATTAAATCAATACAACTATTGGCCAGATAATTGCAAGCATTAAACACGATTGGGGAAAACTCAACAAAAAGGTAATTAATTAGATAATTTCAAGCAAATCCGTCAAAACGTAGGTTTCATCAAAATCCTAGATTGGGGTTTTAGCCTGACATACTAATAATTGAAAATACAGAATAAATGAATGAAAGCATTAAAATCAAACGCAAATGAAGCTCGGATTCCTCCGTTCTTCGGCTTCCGCCCTCTGCTCTTGAAGTCTTCTGCTTCTCTTCCTCTTCTGCCGTCTCTCCTCTCTGATTCCAAGCTCAAGATCCCCCGATTCAAAGATGATCAATTAGGGTCTTAAACCCTTATTTATAGCTTTTCTCAGCCTCCAAATCGCGTCCGTATCAGTAGGTCGAAAACTGGCTTCGAAACAGCCCAAATCCGCGCGGAACATACAAAAACCGCCAAGTGTGCCGCGACGCACTAAATCTGTGCCGCGGCACATTGCCTTCACCTGGATGCCTGGGCGTCCTTTAATTCTTCTGTGCCGCGGCTCACTGGTATGCGCGGCCTGAGTACTGATTACTTTGTGCCATTTGGTGTCTTCCTGTGCCGCGGCCCTGCTTCCTTGTGCCGCGGCTCATAGCCAAAATTTGCCGTTTTCATCCGTTTAGCCTCGTTTTAGCTTCCGGACTTCAATTTCCTGACAAACACACAAAATTAAGGCATTAAAGGCTCATTTAAACAATTTCACTCTCCAAAATACTATAAAATAATGATAAATAAGCGTATAAAAATACGCCTAACAAATACCCCCAAACTTAAGCCTTTGCTTGTCCTCAAGCAAAAAGAATAAATTTCAACAAAAGAATGTCGTGAATCATCGTGCGACTCGTAGTGTTCAACCTAATCAATACGATCCTGAAATTCTCTCTGAATAATACGAGTATCGTAATAGTGAGCTGCACTCAGAACACTGATTTCACAAAGTAACCAAGTTCAGTCCTAATCACTCGTTCATGAAGAAAATCCAGCTCAAAGATTAACAAACGTGAATCAAATCGGCTGTCAATATGAGAGGCTCAAATAAACGAGCTAAATTCGTCCCGTTCCACAGTCTAATGGCAAAATTCACGAGTTTCATAAAAATAATCCCCGGACAGTATTCCCTTATATATAAATGCTCAAGAAATTGATTCGAGTTGACCACTAGGTTCGGGTCTCGGAATGTTTCATCGGGATAATCCTAGGGTGGAACTTCCATTCTCATGTATTGGGAAACCGTTTGACGTAAAAGACACTCATGGGGCACATGGATGCTTCTAGTTACTAAGTTCCCTTCTATAGCGGAGAAACAACTCGAATGCATAATTCCCGCATGTCCGAATCAAGGTCGCCATTTTACGCGAGAGTAAACAACGGGTCACGTGAATACCCCCGGTTACTAGGCTCCCTATCATCGGCACATGTGAAATTTCTAAATCACTAGTCTAATCAGGGTCGTCGTTTTACGCGAGAGTAAACAACGGGTCACGTGAATACCCCTGGTTACTAGACTTCCCTTCATAGAACAAAATTATCTCGACTATTGGGAAAAACTGACCGACTCTAAACTCAATCTAAGTGCCAAAACGATTTATGTAACTGGACGACTAGCTAACCGAAAATGTAACCAAACGTATCGATGGTAGTTTTAAAACACGTATGTCTCCTCTCTTATCCGCCAAGACCTCTACAATCTCGAAAAAATTTCGGACCTAAATGGATACCAAGCAGAAACAGAAATCACTGACTACAACGCGACTAGAACTCGACCGTTTCTTCAGAGAGAAAAACAGTGTCGTAACATCAGTATTACACAAATAGAAGCACGAAAAATTCACGAATAAAAGTAAAATCAAGACAAGCAAGGCTATCGAAAAAAATCACGCAAAATAATGAAAAGTGCAACAAAATCAGTACAGCAATGAACGTAGCAACTGAAAGTAAACCCCCCAAACTTAGGACGTACATTGACATCAATGGACAAAATATGATATGCAATAAAAGTAAAAGGTCAAGTACTCCCCTACAGTCCTCTCACGAGCTGGTGCCGGCATCGTCCGGTGAGGAGGGTGGTGTGGCTGGCCGGGCGGGTGCAATAAATGGCCCGTCGGGATGCATGATATGGGCCGTCCATGCGGCAAGGTGCTCCTGATGATAGGCGTCCCTTGCTGCCAGACGCCTCGCCTCTCGTCGGTTGGCCCGGCGGGCCTGCTCTCGCATCTTAGCTCTGACGGCAGCAATAATGCTCTCTCGCTCCGTCCGCTGCTCCTCTCGCATGGCAGCCATCATACTCTCTCTCTCTCTCCTCATCTCATCTCTCTCTCTCTCCTCAAATCCTCTCTCATATCCTCTCTCATATCCTCTCTCTCTCCTCGTCTCCTCTCTCAGCTCCTCTCTCTCTCTCCTCAGATCCTCCCTCAGCCCATCAAACATCTCCTGCAATCTCGCTCTGTCGGGCGGCGGGCCGGCATCTCCATGTGTCAGCAAAAGAGGCTCGGGGGACCCCTCGTGGGCCTCATCTAGTAGAAATCCTCTCCCCCGAGCATGCGCCGGCGCTCCTCCCCACTGATCAAAATGTGAGATGATGCGGTGGTCGATCGGTGCCTAGGGCGCAAGCATCGGCTCGTCGTCCGACCATGTCAGCCCCGACTGCCGGCACAGAGCACAGATGAGAGAGTGGTGCTTCAACCCCATCTTGGCCCCTCCCTGAATGCACGGGAATATAGAACGGACCAAGTGAGGGGCCACATCGAAGCGCAGCCCAGATGTGATAGCATATAGTGTCCGGGCGCGGGAGAGAAAGACGGTGCGGATCTGAGATGTGGGGTCTATACGGGTGCAAATAAAATAAAGCCAGGCTCGCCCGAGCCGACTGAGGCGCGAGCTCTTGAAATGGAAAGTGGAAGAACCCTGTGCGCGCTGCTCCCAGTCGGAGTCGGGTTGTGCAATAGTCTCGAGCAGGGCCTCCTTCGTGAGGCCAGTCATCACTCGGTCATAAGCCGACTCATCTACCACCGGAAACCCAAACAACCTCCGAATGGCAGCAGTGGAAAAATCAACTGTAACACCTCGGACATCGACCTGAGTCCGAGAGTCTAACGATGGCAAAGTATGGCCTGCCCGAATGTGCTTCAGTAATGCGCTGGCGTAGAACTCCTGCACAATCGATATCACTGCTGGCTCGGGCGGTGCAGCGAATCGGGCCCACCCCATCTCATCTATCATAGCAAGCAGTTCCCCGTCCTGAGGGACTGGAGTAAATCCCCTCTCCGGAATAAGAGGTCGCGGCCGAATCTTCTCATTGAAGATTTTGTGGATTTCAGGGTCAGAAAACTGGTGCCCCTCAGACTCGGCGCGGCTGCGAGAGGTTTCCCCTCGAGTGGGGGATGACTGAGTCCTGGCTCTCTTGCTCAGCTTCTTCGTCCTAGCCATATTCAGTCCTGAAAAATACAACACCAGGGTTTATTTACGCAAACAATAACGACAATAATCATCACTCGGCTAAAGATATCCAGCCGTAAATCAAGAATTTAACAAGATAGCACATCCGTGAGAAAAAAAATGAAATTGGATTTAAACGTTTAAACTGGACGTAAGGGTTGGGCTTGCTGTAATTTCAGAACGAATACGTTGCACAACGATTCAAAATATTGTCTTAACAAAGAAAATTTTTCACTTAGACATTTCATCAAACACTTTATGGGCAAGAGTTCACTTGAAGAATAAACATGGCTATAGCTCGATTCAACCCCCAAGAACAGAAACACAATTCATTCATCATCAAAACAACGCACTCAATTCATTCATATTCCAAACTAACCATAAAAATTCGATTAAAACCACCATTTCATTCACTAAACCATCATAGACTTTTTGAAGGAAAATAAACATATTCACTCCTTAAATGCATAAAACAACTTCAGATTTAAATTCATAAGATAAGTAGAGATTAGAGATTGGAACATACCTTGATTGGTTTTGTGAAAAGTGCAAGAAAAGAAATCGCAAGAATAAATCGCGAAGAGGAAGAGTTCGGCCGATTCGCGCGCGCAAGAGAGAGAATGGAAGGAAACTTACCTGTGGTGGCCGGAAGAATGAGAGTTATAAGGTACCTGGCCCCTTCGAATTTCGCATGGTGTTCCGCGGCATAGCTCAAGTGTGCCGCGGCACCGAGTACAGTTCCTTTTCAGCTGTTCGCATGTTTTAACGTGTGCCGCGGCTCAGTTTCCGTGTGCCGCGGCTCAGTGCTCAAGTGTGCCGCGGCTCATTTAAGCCGTGCCGCGGCACAGGGTACAGTGGGTTTAGCTTTCCCTTTCGATTTGTGTGTGCCGCGGCTCACAATACTTGTGCCGCGGCTCAGATATCAGTTTCTCCTCTGGGACTTTTCCTGCACGGAATTTTCGAGAGGAACACGTCAAGAGCAAGAGGTAAAGGCAAATCAAAACACAAAAATGAAGAAAAATAAAAAATTTAAAATGCATGAAAAATATAGAAACGCAAAAATCTACAACTACGAACTCAGGTTGCCTCCCGAGAAGCGCTAAGTTTATAGTCTTCAGCCGGACCTATTTAAAAATCAGTTCGCTTTTCGCAAACTCCATTTGATCTCCTCCCCGTTCATCGAACCGTTAATATTATTTTTAAAATTCTGACCATCGGTTATTAACGATTCGATTTTTGGTTCGGATAGCTAATGTTGGTTGCGGAAAGGTTTTGACGAAAATAAGTTTCCGAAACACCCGGTTTTCTCACGACTAGACGTCCGTTTGCTTTCCGGCTTATTTTTTTCTTTCAAAAATGACTTTATGACCCCAGCAGACTTGTCCGAGTGCTCGAGAAATGCTACTCGTTCTACATCTTTCTTAAAAATTGGGCCATCTAACACAGAATCTGAATTTTTCGACCGACAATGTTTTCGGTGTCTTTCTTCAGCAACGGCATCCACCCTTTCAATTTGTGAGCCTTTATCAACATCTCCCGGACATGGAAAAGATTTGAATACTTGAAATGTAACTTGCTCGTCTTGGACCCTCAGAGTTAACTCCCCTTTTTCCACGTCTATAAGGGTTCGGCTAGTCGCTAAAAATGGTCGTCCCAAGATGATCGGGATATCTTCATCTTCCTCCATGTCGAGAACAATAAAATCTGCTGGAAAGATAAATTTATCCACTTTCACTAATACATCCTCAATCACTCCCCTTGGATATTTGATAGATCGATCCGCTAACTGCAAGGAGACCGTCGTCGGCTTTGCTTCTCCAATTTTCAGCTTCTTAAAAATCGACAGAGGCATGAGGTTAATACTAGCACCAAGATCGCACAATGCCTTATTAAAAGAAAGATTTCCCATGGTGCACGGTATGTTGAAACTTCCCGGATCTTTCAATTTTGGTGGGAGCTTCTTTTGAAGAATTGCGCTGCATTCCCCGGCAACGGCGCCAAAAACTTATTGCGATATTTCTTACACGCAAGTGCACGTTATCGTTTACAAGTAATAAAGTGATGAGTGAGTATCGTTCCCACGAGGACTGAACCACTAACTACCGATTTTTATATATTCCAGTTTTATTCGAACAATCGAATTTGGGTTTTGTAATTAATTACTAAAAGAATTATTAAAAGACTAAACAGTAGAAAACGATAGCTTGAATAAAAGGAATTCAAATGATGAATAAGTTTAGGATTCTGAATCCACCTCGGTTTATCCGAATTTACTCTCGATTATCCGTAGTAAATAATTTTCCCAATTTATTGAAGGCGGAGATTGCTAATGTATTCTACTGCCTCTCCCGAGGTCACTAGATTTTCTAAAGGCGAATAACGCACTCTATTCCTAGGTGAATTAATTCGTCAATAGGCAAAAAGCATAAAATCTCCAAAAGGCCACGTAGTTCCTATGAGTATATTCCTATCTCACAGAATAAAACGGTCCTCACCAATAGTTCCTCACCAATTCTCCTCTCCCGATTCGAATTAAATGATTAAATCAATACAACTATTGGCCAGATAATTGCAAGCATTAAACACAATTGGGGAAAACTCAACAAAAAGGTAATTAATTAGATAATTTCAAGCAAATCCTTCAAAACGTAGGTTTCATCAAAATCCTAGATTGGGGTTTTAGCCTGACATACTAATAATTGAAAATACAGAATAAATGAATGAAAGCATTAAAATCAAACGCAGATGAAGCTCGGATTCCTCCGTTCTTCAGCTTCCGCCCTCTGCTCTTGAAGTCTTCTGCTTCTCTTCCTCTTCTGCCGTCTCTCCTCTCTGATTCCAAGCTCAAGATCCCCCGATTTAAAGATGATCAATTAGGGTCTTAAACTTTTATTTATAGCTTTTCTCAGCCTCCAAATCGCGTCCGTATCAGTAGGTCGAAAACTGGCTTCGAAACGGCCCAAATCCGCGCGGAACATACAAAAACCGCCAAGTGTGCCGCGGCGCACTAAATCTGTGCCGCGACACATTGCCTTCAGCTGGATGCCTGGGCGTCCTTTAATTCTTTTGTGCCGCGGCTCACTGGTCGTGCCGCGGCACAGTCTGATTTACTTTGTGCCATTTGGTGTCTTCTGTCTGCCGCCTCGCTTCCTTGTGCGGCTCATAGCCAAAATTTGCCGTTTTCGCCCGTTTAGCCTCGTTTTAGCTTCCGGACTTCAATTTCCTGACAAACACACAAAATTAAGGCATTAAAGGCTCATTTAAACAATTTCACTCTCCAAAATACTATAAAATAATGATAAATAAGCGTATAAAAATACGCCTAACACATAACTGACCCTGAACTCTCTGAACTCAAACCTCGATATTCTGACAAATCAAATCCCGATGGATCCTGCTCTGTGGTGTAAGTACCTCTAACATCTGTAATGCCATCGGTTTCCGGCTCAACGCATCAGCCACTACGTTAGCCTTACCCGGATGATAAAGTATCTCGAGGTCGTAATCTTTAATTAGCTCCAACAACCTACGCTGCCTCATATTCAACTCTTTCTGACTGAAGATATACTTCAGACTCTTGTGATCCGTAAAAATATTACACGACGACCCATAGAGATAATGCCTCCATATCTTTAACGCGAAAACGACCGCAGCTAACTCCAAATCGTGCGTGGGATAATTTACCTCATAAGGTTTCAATTGGCGGGATGCATAAGCAATCACCCTGTCTCTCTGCCTCAAAACACATCCAAGCCCGAGGCCCGAAGCCTCACTATACACCACGAAATCCTCGTTCCCCTGAGGCAACGCTAAAATGGGTGTGGTAGTCAATCGTCTCTTCAACTCGTCAAAACTATCTTGTCTGTCTGCGGTCCACTCGAACTTCTGAGTTTTCTGGAGTAACTGAGTGAGTGGTCTAGCGATCTTAGAAAATCCCTCAACGAACCTTCGATAATAGCCTGCAAGTCCCAGAAAACTTCTCACTTCCTTCACATTCTTGGGCGGTTCCCATGCCATCACCGCCTCTATCTTCTGTGGATCTACCCGAACTCCCTCCGCTGAGATCACATGCCCGAGAAACATCACTTCCTTGAGCCAAAACTCACACTTAGAGAACTTCGCATACAACTGCTCAGTTCTCAAAGTGTCCAACACAATCCGGAGATGTAAAGCATGCTCCTCTCGACTCCGGGAATAGATAAGGATGTCGTCGATAAAGACAACTATGAATTTGTCCAGATACTCGATAAAAACTTTGTTCATTAACTGCATGAACACTGCTGGGGCATTGGTTAGTCCAAAAGGCATAACCACAAACTCGTAATGGCCATATCTCGTCCGAAAGGCAGCTTTCGGTATATCGCTGCCCAAATCCTCAACTGGTAGTAGCCCGATCGCAAATCAATCTTTGAAAAGACTGTCGCACCCTGAAGCTGATCAAACAAGTCGTCGATCCTGGGCAAAGGGTACTTGTTTTTGATGGTCAACTTGTTTAATTCTCGGTAGTCGATGCATAAACGAAGCAATCCATCCTTCTTCTTAACAAAAAGTACGGGCGCACCCCAAGGCGATGCGCTCGGTCGAATATACACTTTATCTAATAATTCCCCCAAATGTTTCTTCAATTCTAACATCTCCGACGGTGCCATACGGTATGGCGCTTGAGAAACGGAAGCCGCATTCGGCTCAAGATCAATAGGAAACTCAACCTCACGCTGTGGTGGTAATCCCGGCAAGTCATCTGGAAATACGTCGGGGTACTCGCTGACAACTGGAATCGACGACATGTCGACTCCGCCATCCTCCGCCTACAAAGCGTAACACCAATAGCCGACACAAACCTGATTCAGAAGTTTCATCGCCTTCAAGGCGCTACTCACACTTCCCGATCTACCCAGTTTACAACCGAAGAGAGTATGCTCGGTGCCGTCTTCAGCCACTATCGAGATGGTGCGAGTCCGATAATTCATGATAGCACCGTGACGATCCAACCAATCGTCCTCGAGGATCAAATCCTCACCCTTAAGATCTATAACAATAAGGTTCGAGGGCCAATCTCGGCTCCCGATCCTCACTGGACAATCCCTAACTTCCCCGTCCCTAACCATACGATCCCCGCTAGGCGTACCCACTATGAATGGTTCGCACTCAAACAAGCAGTCAATACCAATACGACACACACTCCGAAGCAATAAAAGAATGAGTAGCACCCGAATCGAAAAGCACCGAAACTGGATGAGAAAGGATCTGAGTGGTACCTGACGCCACTGGAACGTTTGTCTCCTCCGTGCGCCTCATCTGATATAATTGAGGGTGGACTGAGCCCGAACTAGATGCAGCTCGGCAGTCCGGCTGACCCCGGCCCCTACCACGGCCCGAACTCTGAGGGACATGAGGAACTGGAGTCTTTTGATCAATATTGTGCTCTCTCTGTACGGCGGTGGTAGTCGGAGCTCTGGCAGCCATGGTGGCTCTCTCACAATGTGCTGTCCGGTGCCCGGTCTGCCCGCAAGTAAAGCAAGTAACTGGAGGAGAAGGGCAATCCTTCATCAAATGCTCATATTGGTTGCAGTTAAAACAAACCCTGCCACCACAAGCAATGGAATGGACTGAACGATTACCGTGAGATCCCCCAGCCTGATGAAACGGTCTCTTCCCAGGTGTAGGGGCAGACTATGCTCTCGAAAATCGACCACTCTTGCCTGCTGAAAAACTGCCAACCGTTTTATGTTTCTTGGCCTCAGTACCCAACTCTGATTCCGGTGCGGCCATCTCGATCGCTAGAGCGCGATCCTGATACTCCTTCAAAGTGACAGACATGAGTGGTGCCATACTCTGCCTGATATGCGGTTTCATGCGCATAGTGAAATAACGGATCTTGTCGGCCTCGGTCCTCACCTGATCTTTCACGAATCCTAATTGCTGATTATAAGTGATGATGGCCTGGGAAATAGGCACATCCTGAGGTGTAGCGGTGAAGAACTCCACAATTCTGCGCTCCTTGACTGGCGGTGGACAATATTCTGCTTCCATAGCAGCCTTAAATTCCTCCCAAGTGGCCTGGCGGTCTCTGGGCGTCACAGCCTCCCACCATTCCACAGCTTTCTTATCCAGGAGGTACTGAGCAATATGTACCCTCCTGTCATCGGGACAAGCTACGGCATCAAAAGTCCTGCCCAACTGAAAGAGCCAATTCTCCCAACCGAGGGAGTCAGAAGAACCAGTGAAACGAGGGGGGTGCATCTTAGTTACTATCTGAAGCCATTTACTAGCTTCGTCCTCTGGAGTCGGGGGCGGATTTTGGCGTCCACCATCCGCTATCTCAGTGAGCTGGGCTACCAACTGCTGAAGTACGGCAATAGCCCCGGCGTCGGCGTTATTACCGACGGCACTAAATGAGAAGCAGAATCCGCAGAGGACTGAGAAAGTGAGCCTTCCTCGTTATTAGCACCATGACCACGGCCTCGGCCGTGCCCCCTAGCTGGTCTACCGCGACCTCTCAACATACTGAAGAAAATATGTAAAGGACAAGATCAGAAAGATTCACAATTTACTTCACAATTCCAAACAACGCAAGAAAACGAATTACAGAAATATAAGTGTTCGAGGAGACTTACAGCCACGGGTTTCACAAAAAGACGGTAGCATGATGATATTAGGCTCAACGACTGACTCTAACGACGCAACTGACAGACCCAAAATTTACCGACAGCCTAGGTACTCAAAACCTAAGGCTCTGATACCATAAATGTAACACCCCATTTCTCAAATGGGACATTACACGCCATAGAACCCTCGTGAGGTCTACCAGGCTAACACATGACACATAATCAGTACAAGAAAAATCCCAAAGACACAATCATTAATGTAAAAATGGGGCCGCGTCCTCGGCCAAAACGTTTTAATAGAAGTACGTGAAAATATAAGTCGATACCATGTCATTGCCCACGCAGGGGACTTTAACTGAATACAATAAAACCATTCAAATTCCGATACTCAAACAATATAAATGACCCAACATAATTAAAGACTCGAGCCTCATTGTAATATCCGCAATTTCGAATTTCTGTAATTTTCTTTTTTTCGACGGAAGTCCGTTTTGACGACTCGCTCATGACCGTTTTGTCATTCCGAGAATGATTAATTCTACATTTTTTGTCATCCGAGTTCGTTTCGGTATCGTTTTGTTGAGTTCCGAGCTTTTTAGCGACTTTTCCGCACTTGAGTTCGATTCTTGCGAATCTCGTCCGAAACTGTTGCTTCGAGTTTCTAGTAAGTTAACTTAATGTTATTATTCATGTTGCGAGTTTTGGTTTGCTGTTTCGATCACGTATCGTGTATTTCAAACGTTTTGGGCCATTTTCGTAATTTCCCAAAGTTTGCGGTAATTACTTCCGTTGTCGAATTTCGAGCCTTCGGGTGGTTGGAATCGTGTGTTCTCATAGCTCTTGGATTTGTCTTTGTGAGTACGTCATAACCGTACCTTCGATTTATACTCAGGTTCGGATTTCGGGGTCGTCCGGGCCGTCGGAGTTGCCACAGTAAGTCACGGCCGGGCAGAACTGGATCGCCCGGCGATTCTGGCCGTAGAGCCGAGAGTTACAGCCGTATGGCACTGGAAGCTTCCGGACGAATGCCATTATGGCCGTAAGGCGTGATCGGGTACGGCCGTGCGGCCCAGGCATCTTCCAGACGGAGGCGATTCTGGCCGTAATGTGTGCCGATTCTGGCCGTAAGTGTCCGGCAGTCTTGGCGATTTTTGACGAATGCGATTCTGGCCGTAAGGCCTGCCGAGTATGGCCGTAAGGGCCGAGTTACGTCCGTAAGGCACTGCCGGTTACGGCCGTAACCCTGCCGGCTATATATAGCCTGGGCTCGGCCAGACTTCATTTCTTACGCGTTTTTCTTCTTTTTTCGGCGGCTGGCGACGGGAGGCTCGGGAAATCAAGTTCTTGGCCGGTTCTAATCATTTCCAAGGCATTTTGGAAGATCCTTGTTGATTATATCATCATCCAATCCGTGTTCTTCGTCGAATCAAGGTATATTTCTTGATTTTCCTTCAAGTTGACTTTTTGGGGAATTTGTTCTTGATTTCGATTCTAGTCCGATTTTGATACATCGGTTGGTGTAGTATGATGTTATTAATCGTTTTCTGTGGGTTGTATATCCATATTTTAAGTTTGTTCAACTCGATTAGTGGTTCGAGTGTTCTTGGGAGTTATCGAACATTGAGTGTTCGATTAAATGTCCCAATGAGATTCCCTTCGATAGTTTGTTGGGATTTCCGTTGTTTTGGCCTTTTTTGTAATCGTAACCATGTGTTATTGTTTCTTCCGGAGGTTTATAGGTGTTCGATGATTCCGATGTTGAATTCCGTTTGGTGATTGATGATTCGTGTGGTGTTATTCTCGTAGTACTCGTGGTGCTATCGCGTTCTTGGTATTGTTCGGGGGTTCGGGGCTATTCGACCGCATCCCATCCGTCGTCTCGTTGCGATCGTGATTTCGAGGCAAGTACCTTGTCCATACAATTCTTTTTTTGTGGATATGATAATTAGTGACCGTCTCTATGTGTTTATTTGATCGTTTGTTCCGAACTTTCAAAAGATTCGGTTTAGCCTTGTTAAAGGCTTGCTTTCAAAACGCATGTGTTTTGTGAATGGTATGGTTTGAGAATGACTATGTGAACTCTATGGATATGTTTGGTGTTTATGTTGCACTTGGTATTGCGTGTGGGCGTATATTATTTCATTTCGGTGTGTTGTGGTTGGACGTGGTGTTTTGCTAAGTGTTTGATGCCTCTTGGCGAATTATTTGAATATCCTTGATGTGATATGTTATTTGTGTGAATGTGTGGATATGGTTGAAGGTCTACGGTGACACATGGCACGTGATCATGTGGCCAGGATGCAACAAGTGATTGATCCAACCGTGAGAGCCTGAGATAATCTACGGTGGCACATGGCATGCGATCATGTGGCCAGGATGCAACAAGCGATTGATCCAACCGTGAGATGTGTGTGATTTGTTTCGCTAGCCAGCTCGGGAGGGTCCTTCGAAGCCTCGAGTGGGATTTGTGGCTTCGTCTTGGTCCTAGGTGATGCGCGTGTGCGATTATGTTTTGTTGATTTTATGTCCGTCGAGGACACGTGATGTTGGGCTCTGGCCCTGTGAATTATTGTCGGTTTTCTATTTGCGAAAACAAAACCTTTGAAATTGTGACCGTTGATTTTGAAAGAGAAGGATTTGATAATCCTAAATTGTTTTCTATTAAAACTCTCGATGGCATTTCAAACTGTTTTATAAATTGTTTCCCTCGAATTGTGGTCTTTCGGTTTTGGAATGTTTTACCAAACTCTTGCCTTGGGAAGTGCTTTTCGTTATGTTCTTGGAACTTTGAGGATTCCTGATTATTATTGTTCTTGGAACTTGTATTGTATGGCTCGTATTTGCACTTTGTTCTTGCACTAGCAAAACAGTGGAGTTTTGCTAACTCCCGAGTATTCGGGGGGTGGATGTCTGTTTTTGCATTCAGGTGTGGGAGCATAACACATGGTCGGCACGAAGGATGATGAAAGATGAACGATACTAATCACACGAGGACCCGTTTGATGTCTTATTGGTTTAGTTGTATTTTATTTCCGCTGCAGTATTCTTTCCCCGTGGTACGGGAGTGTGTTATATTCGACCCCTGCATGGGCATGTATTGTAATTGAGTTGTATGTATTTATTGAAAGGCCAAATTGGTCTACTGAGTCATTTTAGCCTTAAAGGCGTTGTTGAGTTGTTCGGTTTTGTTACCAGCCTGGTAGAACCTTGAGGAAAGGTTCTACGGCGTGTAATATCCCTGAGCGGATTGGGGGTGTTACATAAATGGTATCGGAGCTTAGGTTGTGGAAACCTAGGCTGTCGGGTCAGTGGTGTCTGTTGAGTTCTTGTCTCGTCGGATTTTGTCTGACTGAGTTGTGTCGCGACGCGTCGTCTGTTTGGTCGTGATTATTATCGTGGGGCGATCATCATCTTCGTGCGACCTGTGGATGTAAGTCTCCATTCTTTGTGTTTGTGCCTCGTCTGATGCGATTTACTGGTATGATTATGTGTTAAGTGACGGAATCTTTATGTAGATTTTTAGTCTCATGATTTCGTTTATGTGACTCTCATATTTCATCTATATGAGGAGCGGTGTCGTTGCTAATGTATTTTTGAACTGTATTTTATCCGCTGCGTGAGTTCGTTCAAAATCACTTTCAGTATTTTGCAAACTGATTTTTACTTCGTAAAACCGACTCCCTAAATCGAGTTTTAGCATTTTGGCCTTGAATGTTTTATTACGGTTTGACATATGATCATGTGAGTTTTTAGGCATTCTAGCCTAATAGATTTTCGAAAACCTTGAGTATCTTAGAAAATAAATTTCGAGACGTACCTTTTAAAATGAATTATTTTCTCACGGTACTTTCAAGATGCTTTCTAGTGCCGCAATATGTTTCAAAATTATTCCAATTGAGGACCAAAATACTTTGAGATATTTTCAAATTATTTAGAAATGCTTTGCTTAGACCCGAGGGTCGAATATTTTGGAAGTTTTTCACTAAAAGAAAAGTGTCCTCATTTTTATTCAAACGCAAGATGATTTTCAAAGTCTTAATAATGGTGTTTGTACTACTTTTTGAAAGGTGATACTCAAGATCAACTAGTGTTTCCAAAATCTTTCTTTTTCAAAGGTGGTTTTCGTTCTTAAAACCTATCATTCCTGTTTGCAGTCCAGGAATGTATGTATGATATTCACATTGTCGTTAGAATGTTAGCTCCCAAGTATGATGGAATTGGTGGCGTGAACATTGATTCGTTTGCTACGCATTTGTTGTGTTTAGCCCTCTGTGAGAGGTGAGATGTTGGTATTGAATGTTGTCACTTTGTGGTGATTTATGTGTTATCGCACCTGTGCGAGCTATTGGAACTGGAGTTTGTATGATTGTGTACATACGTGGTTGTTTCGTGATGTTTTGTAATTATGCACTAGTTATCGTTCGAGTCGTTGATGTCGCCGAACGATGCCGTCGTTGCTGTTATATTCATATGTGTGTGTTGCCTTACGATGGTAATCTTTGTATGTGTTATGTGTTATGATTTTTTGTTGTGCTGAATGGTTACTTATTCAGTATGCCGAGGGGCCGAGGTTGTGGCCGTGGCGACCGGATGCGTGATCGGGATCATGCTTCCGGTGATGGTATTGGTATTGGTGTTGCTACTATTTTGCAGCAGGTAGCCACTCAGATGACTCAGTTGACTCAGGCAGTTCAGCGTGTTACAGATGTGACCCAGCACACTGGTGCAAATCAGTGGCTTCGAGAAGTGGTTCGTATGAATCCCCCTCGTTACGCTGGTGCTGCAGATGCATTAGGATGGGATGGTTGGCTTTTCCAGTTGGAAAAGATATTCGAGGTAGTTGATTGTCCAGAAGAACGTAAGGTACCGGTCGCTCAGTATCTTCTCGACAAAGATGCCGCTAGCTGGTGGGAGGCTATTAAGCCTCGAGATCGCGTTGTCACGTGGGCAGAGTTCTAGAGATTCATGAGAGATGAGTTTTTTCCGGAACCGATCAGAAATCAGAGGATTAATGAATTATTTTCGGCGAAACCGCAGGATGTACCGCTGTCTCAAGCTATTATTGATTTTAGCAAACAGCTCGGCTATGTGCAGAATCAAGTAAGGACAGAGGAGGACAAGATTTGTCATTTTAGGAGGCGGATGAAGCCGGAGATTCGTCAGTACATGGCAGGTCTCGCTTGTACTTCCTTGAGAGATTATCAGAATAGGGCGTTAGCCTATGAGCTATCCAGATTATGGACCGAGAGTTTGTCTGACTCGAAGAAAGAGAAAACCGTTGGGAACTTTTCATGAAATCAGGGGAGTGGGCCCCTTGAGGTTGGGACTTCGTTTCGTCATCCCAAAATGGTTCCTAGATCACGTGATCAGAGGAGTAGTACCCCTGCAGTGAGTAATGAGAGCAGTTCGAAGATATGTTATAACTGTAGTCGAGCGGGCCATACTGCGAAGAATTGTCGTTCACCATTAGTCAGCTGTTTCGAGTGTGGCCAGGTGGGTTACCGATCCGTACATTGCGATACGGTAGCTGAGAGATTTGGGGATCGAGGTTGCGTCTCTGCTCCGAAAGGATACGGAGATGCCTAGTGGGGTTTTGAGGATTTCGGCGTAGTCCGAATTGTTTATGATTGCCCTTGTGGATCGTTTTGTATTTATTTTCTGTTTTCTCGACTGTGCGTGTTTTCTTGTAACAAGTGCTTTGTGTTTTGTGATTGTTTGGATAATTGACTTGATTATATTATCTGTTTGATAACGCTTGTCACTTGTTGGTTTTATTATGTCTCTACCGGTGGCGTTATGTTGGTCGTCGTGGAGCGTGTTTTTCACGCAGTATGTCTCTTTGCGTTTCTTGCAGCGTTTCGCCGTTGGGCGCGAATTTTCAGTTTTTGTGTATCTCGTTGAGTTTTCCTAGCGGGTATATTGCTTCCCCCTACTTGTTTTAAGTTTCGGGACGAAACTTCTTTTAAGAAGGGTAGAATATAATATCCGCAATCTCGAATTTCGGTAATTTTCTTTTTTTGGCAGAAGTCCATTTTGGCGACTCGCTCATGACCGTTTCGTCATTCCGAGAATGATTAATTCTACACTTTTTGTCATCCGAGTTCGTTTCGGTATGGTTGTGTTGAGTTCCGAGCTTTTTAGCGACTTTTCCGCACTTGAGTTTCTAGTAAGTTCATTTAATGTTATTATTCATGTTGCGAGTTTTGTTTTGGTGTTTCGATCATGTATCGTGTATTTCAGACGTTTTGGGCCATTTTCGTAATTTCCCAAAGTTTGGGGTAATTACTTCTGTTGTCGAATTTCGAGCCTTCGGGTGGTCGGAATCGTGTGTTCTCATAGCTCTTGGATTCATATTTGCGAGTACGTCGTAACCGTACCTTCGATTTATACTCAGGTTCGGGTTTTGGGGTCGTCCGGGTCGTCGGAGTGGCCACAGCCGAGTCACGGCCGGAGCAGGGCCTGGCCTGGACGAGTTACGGCCGTAAAATCCGAGAGTTACGGCCGTATGGCGCCTGGCAGCTTCCGGACGAATGCCAGTTATGGCCGTAAGGCGTGATCGGGTACGGCCGTACGAGCGCTGGGCATCTTCCAGACGAAGGCCGGTTACGGCCGTAATGTGTGCCAGTTACGGCCATAAGTGTCCGGCAGGTGCTGGGCAGATTTTTTGACGAATGCCGGTTACGACCGTAAGATCTGCCGAGTACGGACGTAAGGTCCGAGTTACGGCCGTAAGGCACTGCCGGTTACGGCCGTAACCCTGCCGGCTATATATAGCGTGGGCTCGGCCAGACTTCATTTCTTACACGTTTTTGTTCCTTTTTCGGCGGCTGGCGATGGGAGGCTCAGGAAATCGAGTTCTTGGCCGGTTCTAATCATTTCCAAGGCATTTTGTAAGATCCTTGTTGATTATATAATCATCCAATCCGTGTTCTTCGTCGAATCAAGGTATATTTCTTGATTTTCCTTCAAGTTGACTTTTTGGGAAATTTGTTCTTGATTTCGATTCTAGTCCGATTTTGATACATCGGTTGGTGTAGTATGATGTTATTAATCGTGTTCTATGGGTTGTATATGTAATATCCGTAATTTTCGATTTTCGGTAATTTTTTTTTTCGGCGAGAGTCCGTTTTCACGACTCGCTTATGACCGTTTCATCGTTCTGAGAATAATTAATTCTACACTTTTTGACATCCGAGATCATTTCGGTGTCGTTTTGTTGAGTTCCGTGCTTGTTAGAGACTTTTCCGCACTTGAGTTCGATTCTTGCGAATCTCGTTCGAAACTGCTGTTTCGAGTTTCCTGTAAGTCCGTTTAACTTTGTTAGACGTGTTGTGAACTTCGGTTTGGTCATTCGATCACGTATCGTGATTTTCGGGTGTTTTGGGCCATTTTGTAATTTCTTAAAAGTTACGGGTATCCGTATCTGTAATTGTTGTCTCGACCCGTATCTTGGTCGCGTATGATTAATTATTGCATTATGTTTTCATTTCGGGTCGTTGATATTGTCCGCGAACTTTTCGTCGTGTTCGTTCCGTACGTTTTCGGAAATCGAGTCGTCGAGCCCTGGTGTTCGAGCACTGGACGGACGGTTGCGGGACAGGCCGGACGATTGCGGGCACCGGTCGGACGGGTGCGGCAGGAATCGGCGTAGCGTACGCTACGGCCGGAAGGCTGCGCGCGCTAACCGGCAGGTGTAGCGCACACTACCGGCAGGTGTAGCGCACGCTATCGCGTCTGGACAGTGGAGTCCTGGGGTTCTGGAATTGGTTAGGCTCGGCAGGTAGCGCACGCTACTGTCGGACCAGCTAACGCCACTTCTGGCCGGCAGTAACGCACGCCTTCGGCCGGAAGTGCGCCACGCTACTCGGCGGCAGACTAGTCCAAGAGGGCACTGGATTGCGGCACGGGCCGATAAGCGCCACGCTAGCTCGGCGACTTAGCGCGCTAGTCCGGCCCAGTATAAATGTGACAGAGCAGTCACATTTCATCTCGTTTTTCATTTCCTACCTTTCTCTTCCGCGGCTGGAGACTTAGAGATCGTGGAGCCATGTTGTTTAACAACAAATCCACAAAGTTCTTGAGTTCATAACATCAATCAATCATCTGTTATCATCCTTTGATCCAGCGAATCAAGGTAATCTTCCTTAAAACCCTAATTTCGTGAATTTGGGGGTTTTTGCATTTTTGTCCGATTCGTTCCGTGTTGTTGATTAATACACGATGGGTATGATTAATCTTGGTAGTATTCTTGTGTTTAACATCATTTAATCCATTGTTCTTCGTCGAATCGAAGTATATTTCTTGATTTCCTTTGAATTGACTTTTTGGGGGATTTGTCCTCGATCTCGTTTTTCATCCGTTTTCGATGGATCGATTATGGTTAAATGATGTTGTTAAACATATTCTATGGATTGTATATCCATATTTCAACTTGGATTTCCGTTTTCGTGTTTTGTCGGGACGAATCGTGTTCTTGGCCGTTTTGGGGGAAACCCTTGAACTTTCATCGTTTGTTCCTTGAATTCAGCGGCTTTGAGTCGTACTTTGGAATTCATTTTCGTTGTTATTGTTGTCCTTCCTAGTTTATTGTTGCGGGTTGTCATTCGGTGGAGTCGGCAAGTTCGTAGTCAGTTCGTGCCAACCAACTTCGGTCGATTCTCCACGTCGTAGTTTCGAGGCAAGTATTTTACTATACGAATTGTGTCTTGTGAATAGGGACATCGTGTTATGGTTGTGATGCATTGGTTTACTGTTCGTGAATATGTTTCGTATGAATTGATTTTCATGAATGATTGATGGTAGCGATAATACCATCACCTAGTTAACATCGTGGAATTGTGTTGGATGTACAAATCATCTAAGTTGTGTCGGGTGTGATTGTTCATTGTTGAGTTGTTGTGATGATTATGATATTTGTGTTGTTTTGATTTACATACTTAATTATGCATTTCGGTGTAATATGGAATGGCTTGACATTTTATGATTATGAATTGTGTCGTGTCGAGGTGCGTGTGTGTTCCAGGTAGGGTCTGACGAGGCCTCTGGAGTTCGGTACATGATGTGTACGAACAAGGTGTGTGATCTAGGTAGGGTCTGACGAGGCCTCTGGGGTTCGGTACATGATGTGTACGAACGATGTATGTGGTCGGGTAAGGTCCGTCGAGGCTTCCGGAGATCGGTACATGATGTGTACGAACATAGTGTGTGGTCCGGGTAAGGTCCGTCGAGGCCTCCGGAGTTCGGTACATGATGTGTACGAACAGAGTGTGTGGTCCGGGTAAGGTCCATCGAGGCCTCCGGAGTTCGGTACATGATGTGTACGAACAACGGTCGTATAGCAGTGATTGTTTAGATAACATTTTAAATACGGGTCTCGGACCCATAATGTTATCTCATCTATTGTGTTTTGAAAAGAGAATTGGGCTAAGGCCCTAATGTTTTCGAAAAGGCTTTGTAAATTAGGACTCGAGGTCCAAAAGAATTTCTGCTTTAAAAATCCCCGAGATGATGTGTTCCTTTTCAAATATCTCTTGCTTGAGTTTAAAATTAATAAAACTTCTCGGGCACATTTGATAATTGATTTCCATATTAAATTCGTAGTTGCTATTTACTTGTTGCATTTCGTATCGTTTTATACTTGCACTAGTAAAACAGTGGAGTTTTACTAACCCCAGTAATCGGGGTGGATGTCTGCTGCGTCTGTACATGCGAGTTCGGGAGCAACACAGGATTGGCACAAGGGGATGACGAGCTGCGATACTAATCAAGAGTCGAGAGTTGGTAGAGTTTGGTTGTATTAATAGAGTTGATTCAGTCTTCCGCTGTATTGTGTTTCGAACCCTGTGTGGGTAATGTTGTTAGTCAGTTCTGTTGATAGAGTTGTGTGACCTCATCGGTGTGTGTTTATGTGTAAGTGACCTTAACGGTCTGTATTATTATATTGCTTGGCCCTGGCCGGGCAAGCATTTGGTTGTTTATGGATGTTTAGCCTGGTAGATTCTTGTGGAAAGGGTCTACGGCGTGTAATATTCCCATACGGTTTTGGGGGTGTTACATTTATGGTATCGGAGCTTAGGTTGCGGAAACCTAGGCTGTCGGGTCGAGTCAAGTCGTGATTTGTCGAGTAATGTGTTGTCTTGTCGTTCGAGTCCTTAGGTGACAAGTTGAGTTGTGCATAGTCACAACGTGTCGGTTATGTTGTCGGACGAGATTAGTATCGTGGGCGACCGTCACCTCCGTGCGACCTGTGGATGTAAGTCTCCCTTCTTTGTGTTGTGCCTCGTGTGACACGAGCTATTTTTATGATTATTTGTTAAGTGATGGAATCCTCTTATGGATTTTGATTTCTTGATATGTGGTTATTTGACCCTCATATTTCGTTCATATGAGGAGTAGCGTTGCTGGATTGTGCATGTTTGACTTTATTTCTTTTATCCGCTGCGTGAGTTCTTTTGAAATAGCTTTCGGTATTTTACCGACTGAGTTTTATTTCGAAAACCGATTCCCTTAACCGAGTTTTTGGCATTATGGCTTTGATCTTTTTGGCAAAATTCTTATGACGGTATTTAGTGTTTTGTAAATGGCTTTTGTGAGTTTTTGAAATATTACCGTCATCGGCCTTTTTGGCGTTTTTGTAAATGGCTTTTATCCTGGTGGGTTCCGGCACGGGACCCACGGCGCTATAATGTTCCGTGTAATTACCTGAAATTTTTGGGCATTTTAGCCCATTGAATTATCCTTGAAAACCTTGAGTATCTTAGAAAATAAATTTCGAGACGTACTTTTAAAATGAATTATTTTCTCGTGGTACATCCAAGGTGCCACAACATGTTTCAAAAATTCTTCTACCTCGAGGACCAAAATGTTTTGAGATATTTTCGATGTTTAGAAACACTTATACTTAGACCCGAGGGTCGGATATTCTGAAAGTTTTTTTTCACTTAAGGAAAGGTGTCCTCATTTTTGTTCAAACGCAAGATGATTTTCAAAGTCTCGAAAATGATGTTTGTTCAACTTTTTGTAAAATGATACTCAAGATCAACTGGTGTTTCCAAACTGTTTTCAAAAGGTGGTTTTCGTTTTTTTTAAACCCATCATTTCCTGCTTGTGGTTGGAGAAGGTGTGTATGATGTTGGTATTGTTGTTAGGGTGTTAGCCCTCCGAATTGTGATTGAATTGGTGGTGTGAACATTGAGTCGTTCGCCACGCATATGTTTTTGTTGTCCCTTTGTGGGAGGTGTGATGACGATCTTTAATGTTGTCATTTCGTGGTGACTTGCGTGTTATCGCACCTGTGTGAGCTGTTAAAGCTTAGGTTTGTACATTTGTGTACATGTGATTGTTTCATGATGTTTGTAATTATGTGCTGGTTATTGTCGTTAAGGTTGCCGAACGATACCGTCGTTGCTGTAGTGTTTGTGTGCGTATTACTTTACGATGGTAATCGTTGTATATGATATGTGTTATGATTCTTTGTTGTGCTGAGTTGGCATCTCTGCTATGTTGTTTTGCGGTGTTATGTTCCATTGTATCTAGCATTTGTATTTTCGGTATGTCGAGCCGAGGCATTTCAACCGTGATGTGCCGGGGGAATGTACGAGCAATTTGTCCTTTTCGTCAGTAACACATTTCGAGTGTGGACTCGAGGGACACCGAATTCAGTTTTGCGAATTGGCTACCGAGACTTTCGGAGTTCGTGCTTCAGCACAGTTATCAGGATCGGCTTTGAGAGGCCCACTGGAGATTTTTCTGTCTGTTGCTTTTTGTGTGGTTAACTTGTTTCCGTTGTTGTGAGCTGCGGGGACGACATTTCTTTTATAAGAGGTCGGATATAATACCCGTATTATTTTTGGCTTCTACATTTTCTCTTTCTCAATTCTATCGACTCGCTCGTGTTCGTTGTTACTTTCTGAACTTGTTCTGTATTTCGGTTTCATCGTCCGAACGAACTGTGATCTTGTTGTGGGTCGATCTGGTTATCGTTGTGACTTTTTCGAGTTCGGTTCGATTCTTGTGAACCTTGTTCGGGAGTGACATCATCTGGTTCTATTAGTTCTCTTATTCGAAGTGGATCGGATTTGGAACTCTTGTGTTTTCAACTCTGTCGACTCGTTTATGTTCGTTGACATTTCTGGGCTTGTCCTGCCCCTTGCTTTTGTTGATCGAACGAGTGTGGTATTATTTCGGAATAACTCGTTTGTCGTTGTGACTTTTCAATCGCTATTCCTTTTCCGGTGGATCTTATGGGAATTCATGTCTTGTAGTTCTCACCAGATCGTCCTGGGAGTTGTTGTTTGAATTTTATTATCCTTCGTGTTTCGGACATGATTGTTCGATTTTTGTTGTCTCGATCGTTTGTTTGTTCAGTTTTGTTCTCGTTTCGTGATTGTTGAGCGTTCAGGCTCCTTCCTAATTCCCTTATGTTCGGGAAGTTAGTCTCGTTTTCAATCTTCCAACCCTTGGGCGGTGAAATTCCGTATTTGTTCAGCGGTTGGCTCGCGTTTTGATTGATGTACCGTTGGGTTGGTCAATCCTATTGATTTTCGTCCGTTGTGTTTTGTGATTGTCCGGATAATCGACTCGATTGTATTGCCTGTTTGATGACGCTTGTCACCTGTTGATTTTATTATGTTTCTACCGATGGCGTTGTGTTGGTCATCGTGGGGCGTGTTTTCACGCCGTATGTCTCTTTGCGTTGCTTGTGGCGTTCCGTCGTTGGCGCGAGTTTCGGTTCTTGTGTATCTCGTTGAATGTTTTCTGGCGGAATGTTTCTTCTCCCCACTTATTTTAAGTTTCGGGACGAAACTTCTTTTAAGGAGGGTAGAATGTAATATCCGCAATTTTCGATTTTCGGTAATTTTCTTTTTTCGGCGAGAGTCCGTTTTGACGACTCGCTTATGACCATTTCATCGTTCTGAGAACAATTAATTCTACACTTTTTGACATCCGAGATCGTTTCGGTGTCGTTTTGTTGAGTTCCGTGCTTTTTAGCGACTTTTCTGCACTTGAGTTCGATTCTTGCGAATCTCGTTGGCTCACTGTTTGAGTTTCCTGTAAGTCCGTTTAACTTTGTTAGACGTGGTGTGAACTTCGGTTTGGTCATTCGATCACGTATCGTGATTTCCGGGCGTTTTGGGCCATTTTGTAATTTCTTAAAAGTTACGGGTATCCGTATCTGTAATTGTTGTCTCGGCCCGTATCTTGGTCGCGTATGATTAATTATTGCATTATGTTTTCATTTCGGGTCGTTGATATTGTCCGCGAACTTTTCGTCGTGTTCGTTCCGTACGTTTTCGGAAATCGAGTCGTCGAGCCCTGGTGTTCGAGCACTGGCCGGACGGTTGCGGGACAGGCCGGACGATTGTGGGCACCGGTCGGACGGGTGCGGCAGGAACCAGCGTAGCGTACGCTACGGCTGGAAGGCTGCACGCGCTAACCGGCAGGTGTAGCGCATGCTACCGGCAGGTGTAGCGCACGCTATCGGGTCTGGACAGTGGAGTCCTGGGGTTCTGGAATTGGTTAGGCTCGGCAGGTAGCGCACGCTACTGTCGGACGCTGCGTACGCTACGGCCGGCAGGTAACGCACGCCTTCTGGCGGAAGGCTGCGCCACGCTACTGCCGGCAGACTAGTCCAGAGGGCATCGATTGCGGCACGGGCGATAGCGCCGCTAGCTCGGCACTGCGCGCGCTAGTCCGGCCCAGTATAAATGTGACAGAGCAGTCACATTTCATCTCGTTTTTCATTTCCTACCTTTCTCTTCCGCGGCTGGAGACTTAGAGATCATGGAGCCATGTTGTTTAACAACAAATCCACGAAGTTCTTGAGTTCATAACATCAATCAATCATCCGTTATCATCCTTTGATCCAGCGAATCAAGGTAATCTTCCTTAGAACCCTAATTTCGTGAATTTGGGGGTTTTTGCATTTTTGTCCGATTCGTTCCGTGTTGTTGATTAATACACGATGGGTATGATTAATCTTGGTAGTATTCTTGTGTTTAACATCATTTAATCCATTGTTCTTCGTCGAATCGAAGTATATTTCTTGATTTCCTTCGAATTGACTTTTTGGGGGATTTGTCCTCGATCTCGTTTTCCATCCGTTTTCGATGGATCGATTATGGTTAAATGATGTTGTTAAACATATTCTATGGATTGTATATCCATATTCCAACTTGGATTTCCGTTTTCGTGTTTTGTCGGGACGAATCGTGTTCTTGGCCGTTTTGGGGAAACCCTTGAACTTTCATCGTTTGTTCCTTGAATTCAGCGGCTTTGAGTCGTACTTTGGAATTCATTTTCGTTGTTATTGTTTTCCTTCCTAGTTTATTGTTGCGGGTTGTCATTCGGTGGAGTCGGCAAGTTCGTAGTCAGTTCGTGCCAACCAACTTCGGTCGATTCTCCACGTCGTGGTTTCGAGGCAAGTATTTTACTATACGAATTGTGTCTTGTGAATAGGGACGTCGTGTTATGGTTGTGATGCATTGGTTTACTTTCGTGAATATGTTTCGTATGAATTGATTTTCATGAATGATTGATGGTAGCGATAATACCATCACCTAGTTAACATCTTGGAATTGTGTTGGATGTACAAATCATCTATGTTGTGCCGGGTGTGATTGTTCATTGTTGAGTTGTTGTGATGATTATGAATTGTGTCGTGTCGAGGTGCGTGTGTGTTCCAGGTAGGGTCTGACGAGGCCTCTGGAGTTCGGTACATGATGTGTACGAACAAGGTGTGTGATCCAGGTAGGGTCTGACGAGGCCTCTGGGGTTCGGTACATGATGTGTACGAACGATGTATGTGGTCGGGTAAGGTCCGTCGAGGCCTCCGGAGTTCGGTACATGATGTGTACGAACATAGTGTGTGGTCCGGGTAAGGTCCGTCGAGGCCTCCGGAGTTCGGTACATGATGTGTACGAACAACGGTCGTATAGCAGTGATTGTTTGGATAACATTTTAAATACGGGTCTCGGACCCATAATGATATCTCATTTATTGTGTTTGAAAAGAGAATTGGGCTAAGGCCCTAATGTTTTCGAAAAGGCTTTGTAAATTGGGACTCGAGGTCCAAAAGAATTTCTGCTTTAAAAATCCCCGAGATGATGTGTTCCTTTTCAAATATCTCTTGCTTGAGTTTAAAATTAATAAAACTTCTCGGGAACATTTGATAATTGATTTCCATATTAAATTCGTAGTTGCTATTTACTTGTTGCATTTCGTATCGTTTTATACTTGCACTAGTAAAACAGTGGAGTTTTACTAACCCCCGAGTAATCGGGGGGTGGATGTCTGTTCTGCGTCCAGGTACATGCAGGTTCAGGGGAGCAATCACAGGATTGGCACAAGGGGATGACGATCTGCAATACTAATCAAGAGTCGAGAGTTGGTAGAGTTTGGTTGTATTAATAGAGTTGATTCAGTCTTCCGCTGTATTGTGCTTCGACCCCTGTGTAGGTAATGTTGTTAGTCAGTTCTGTTGATAGAGTTGTGTGACCTCATCGGTCTGTGTGTTTATGTGTAAGTGACCTTAACAGTGCAGATATTATATTGCTTGGCCCTGGCCGGGCAAGCATTTGGTTGTTTATGGATGTTTAGCCTGGTAGATTCTTGTGGAAAGGGTCTACGGCGTGTAATATTCCCATACGGTTTTGGGGGTGTTACAGTATATCCATATTTTAAGTTTGTTCAACTCGATTAGTGGTTCGAGTGTTCTTGGGAGTTATCGAACATTGAGTGTTCGATTAAATGTCCCAATGAGTTTCCCTTCGATAGTTTGTTGGGATTTCCGTTGTTTTGGCCTTGTTTCTCGTCGTAACCATGTGTTATTGTTCCTTCCGGAGGTTTATAGGTGTTCGAGGATTCCGATGTTGAATCCCGTTTGATGATTGATGATTCGTGTGGTGTTATTCTCGTAGTACTCGTGGTGCTATCGCGTTCTTGATATTGTTCGGGGGTTCGGGGATATTCGACCGCGTCCCATCCGTTGTCTCATTGCGATCGTGATTTCGAGGCAAGTACCTTGTCCATACAATTCTTGTTTTGTGGATATGATAATTAGTGACCGTCTCTATGTGTTTATTTGATCGTTTGTTTCGAACTTTCAAAAGATTCGGTTTAGCCTTGTCAAAGGCTTGCTTTCAAAACGCGTGTGTTTTGTGAATGGTATGGTTTGAGAATGACTATGTGAACTCTATGGATATGTTTGGTGTTGATGTTGCACTTAGTATTGCGTGTGGGCGTATATTATTTCATTTCGGTGCGTTATGGTTGGACGTGGTGTTTTGCTAAGTGTTTGATGCCTCTTGGCGAATTGTTTGAATATCCTTGATGTGATATGTTATTTGTGTGAATGTGTGGTTATGGTTGAAGGTCTACGGTGACACATGGCACGTGATCATGTGGTCAGGATGCAACAAGTGATTGATCCAACCGTGAGAGCCTGAGATAATCTACGGTGGCACATGGCATGCGATCATGTGGCCAGGATGCAACAAGCGATTGATCCAACCGTGAGATGTGTGTGATTTGTTTCGCTAGCCAGCTCGGGAGGGTCCATCGAGGCCTCGAGTGGGATTTGTGGCTTCGTCCCGGTCCTAGGCGATGCGCGTGTGCGATTATGTTTTGTTGATTTTATGTCCGTCGAGGACACGTGATGTTGGGCTCTGGCCCTGTGAATTATTGTCGGTTTTCTATTTGCGAAAACAAAACCTTTGGGCTGTGACCCCGTTGATTTTGAAAGAGAAGGATTTGATAATTCTAAATTGTTTTCTATTAAAACTCTCGATGGCATTTCAAACTGTTTTATAAATTGTTTCCCTCGAATTGTGATCTTTCGGTTTTGGAATGTTTTACCAAACTCTTGCCTCGGGAAGTGCTTTTCGTTATGTTCTTGGAACTTTGAGGATTCCTGATTATTATTATTCTTGGAACTTGTATTGTATGGCTCGTATTTGCACTTTGTTCTTGCACTAGCAAAACAGTGGAGTTTTGCTAACCCCCGAGTATTCGGGGGGGTGGATGTCTGTTTTTGCATTCAGGTTTGGGAGCATAACATATGGTCGGCACGAAGGATGATGAAAGATGAACGACACTAATCACACGAGGACCCGTTTGATCTCTTATTGGTTTAGTTGTATTTTATTTCCGCTGCAATATTCTTTCCCCGTGGTACGGGAGTGTGTTGTATTCGACCCCTGCGTGGGCATGTATTGTAATTCAGTTGTATGTATTTATTGAAAGACCAAATCGGTCTACTGAGTCATTTTAACCTTAAAGGCGTTGTTGAGTTGTTCGGTTTTGTTACCAGCCTGGTAGAACCTTGTGGAAAGGTTCTACGGCGTGTAATATCCCTAAGCGGATTGGGGGTGTTACACTCATAATCATGCCAACCCATCCTTTGCGTGCATGTCCCGTGCCTGCTCCTGAGCTCTCCCGGTACCTGAAATACATAAGACGCATTTCCCCCATTTAAGGGGTTAACATTCGAATAGCTAGTGCAAGTAGAAAATTACACAACATTATATACAAATACGAATTTTACACAATCATCTCAATCAGAAATCATTTGCCATAAATATTCCGGAATACTACATTGGCAATCAAATCAGTTATCAATTTATCACGATATCACAAAATCACAACTGCTATCCCATGGTCGTACCCCTTAGTATCGACCCCCAGACATCCCGTCGAACGCTCCGGGTGGGATACCACTTCCATGGCCGTACCCCTTAGTATCGACCCCCAGACATCCCGTCGAATGCTCCGAGTGGAAGTTCAATCACACACGTACCCAAGTCCACTTCCGCGGCCGTACCCCTTAGTATCGACCCCTATACATCCCGTCGAACGCTTCGGGTGGAAGGAACACAACTCACGCACCTGAAAGCCACAATTCATCATTCATTTCGAAAACGTAACATACATAACGAAATGTAATACATGTACTTGCCTTAGTTAACATGACGTGAAGAAAACGGTGGAAGGAAAAGGTTTCGGTCCGAACAATCTTCACAAATCCGATCCTAACAACAACAGAGACTTAATCAACTATAATTCCACTGAGAAATCACGAATTAATCGGCGTTTTACCTTAAGGGACAATACGTCGAACACTACGGAGGCATAAGGTTCAAATTCGATCAACGAAGGGAAAAACTTGGAATTGATCCGCTAAAGTTCTAGGAAAACATAACACTACGATTACCCAACTATAATTCATCATCAATCGAAGCAAAAACGAAAGGAAAAATGAATAATAGCCAAGAACCCTAAAATTAGGTATAATATCCAATTACCTCAATAGCCATTGAATCCTGCTAGGACCGAGTGGAAGGCGATCTCATCGCTTACGGGCTCGCCGTTGAGGATGATCTCGTCTACTCGGTCGATGTAGTCCGAGTCGGACTCCTCTTCTCCCTACTTGATTTGCATCATGCGAAGGGGACCTTCTGGTCGAGCGACCCTGGTGGCGAAGTACTCCGTGAAGATGTGCGCCAGCTGGTTAAAGGAGCCAATGGACCGAGGTAGCAATGAGGTGTACCACCGGTAGGCGAGGTCGTCCAGTATCATAGGGAACATTCAGCACCTGGTCGCGTCTGATGCCCCACACCCGGTCATGTAGATGTTGAACTTGCTCAGGTGCATTTGGGGGTCTGATCTCCCCTCGTACAAAGGTGTTTGCGGAGGAACGATCTTGTGCTGCACGGGGGCGAGCTCGATGTCGATCGCGAGCGGCTCGCTTGGCTCGGTGAGCGTCTTTTTGGCGCCTGCCCTGGATTCCAGGAGCGCCTTCATGTCGTCGAGCTGACGTTGCATCGTGGCCATCGCCGTGGCTCGGTCGCTTGCTGATCGGCTTTGGGAGCGGGAGCCGAGGCGATCGTGTACCGATCTCCGGACTCCGCTGCTGCCGACCTCGGCTATTTGGCGAGGGGGAGCCAGATGGTTGGGCTGCCTTCTAGGAGTCGGGTAGGCCGAGCTCCTTGTGACGGACTCAAACTCCGTCGTCTCGTAGCTGGGGCCGGACTGCCCCGGTCGCCAAGATGGGTCACTGCCCAGGCGATCGAAAACAGAGGTGCCCCGGCTGGCGAGCGCCTCTTCTTGCGGACGAGAGCCTCCTGGCGATCGCTCGGCCAGTAACGCCTTGAGCTTCCGCTTGGACTTCCGGTGGATGGCCGAGGGGGTGATAGCGGGAGGCGCGTCGAGAGCACTCCGTCGCTCCTGAAGGACGGCCATGGCCTCTTCGATCTGTTCCTTGGTTCAGAACTGATCGAGCGAGAGGCTTGGGCCGTCGCCCAGAGGCGGGATCGAGCGTCTCTGACCGCGGCGGCTACCTTCCACCATCGGCTGTGGCTCGGACTGGGACGGAACGAGGCGTCTGGCCGGCTGGCCAGCGGATTTCTTCGACACGGAGGCGGAAGACATGATTTCTGATAGATTTCTTTGAAGCGTAGTGAGTGTCACTTCAAGTATATGCCCCGAGAACAGTGAGTGTTCTTCGAGACGGTAGGAATAAAAATTTGAGGGTTATATGCCCCTTCTTCTAGCGCCAATTGTTGTTGCCCAAAATATTTATCCAAAGATTAAATACTGCTGGAATGAACGGACAACAAACAACAATTTGCGGGAGCACTTCCGAGAGAATATGAATAAACACAAGATTTGCCGGGTTTGTTAGGCCCGGGCTTGAATGCTCTCGCGAGATGTTATTAATATAAATATTCGTGGATACAAGTATTAATGTGAGAAATCTAAATACAATGAGTGTAAAAAGACTCTGTTAATCCAGCTCTTGAGCGAAGCTTGGTGTTCTTCCTTCTCGGCCGATCGTCTGCTGTATGAGAGAGGCGGAGAGAGAAGAGTGAACCGAAAGATAGCTGTTGCCAAGAGTAAGAGATAGCCAAGTGATGTGTGTTGATTCTGTAATGTGTACTGAAATCGCGATAATGCAGAGAGTTGGTCGAGAGCAGGGAGCCTGCTATATATAGGGGCAGTGGAGCCTTGTCTTCTGGTGGGCGATCGTCTGCCGGCCAATATTATAATGGGGCGATCACACGGGCTGTCGGCCTAAAGTCCAAGGTAGATGCTGGCAGCCAGCTGTGCGGTCCAATGAGGAGCCAGCATGCGTCCGGGGTCACTGTCACATGCAGTCCTACTGACAACTTTCGGCGGGCCTGTCGGCTGGTGGATGGATGCTAACAAGCTGTGGTCAACGATCCGTGATATGCGGATCTTGTTTCGGCTCTGCACGTGGGTTCAGTCCTGAGGCTCGACCTTTGCCGACTGGATGACTATCGGCATGATACGGTCGTCTCTAACTGGTCACCAGAGGGTCGGCATCGGCCAGTCACTGAGGGTCGGCATCGGTCGGTCACCAAGGGTCGGTCGGCAAGCGCCGAGAGATGATCGTCCGCTAGTCGGTCGCCAGGAGTCGGTCGCCAAGTACCGAGAGACGATCGTATTTGATGTTGATCGCTCAGCACCGGGACTTGTCCTGGGACCTTCGGTCGGCCGATTTATCTTGACTGCTGGGCTAAGGCTAGGCCGCACAGTCGTCGGCTGGCGGTTACGCCTCACCGCTCGGCAATGGCTAGGTCGCCCGATCTCCGAGGCGATCGCCGGTCGCAGAGTATAATTCTCGACACAACAGGACTCTCCGGTGGTCATAATTGTATTTTCTTCCAATGCTTAGATCCGTCATCTTGAATATTCCGTGTTCATATTTCTGGATTCTGTCCTTGCTTTGCATTTCGATTTTCGTAATGTCTGCAGTAGTGTACTGATCTGAGCAGTACCGAACTGCTGCATGAGTAGCGCACGCTACTCCTTGATTCCTTGCGTGCGCTATCGTTGTGTGGTTAGTGTATGCTAACTCATAGTTTGTAGCATGCGGTAACGATTTCAGCGTACTGGGCAGTGGGGGTTCTGAATTCATATCCTGTGCACTGATCATCAGGTAGCGTGCACTAAGGCTTCCGTAGCGTACGCTATCGGGTAGTATTTAGCGCGCGCTAAACATGTCTAGCGCACGCTAGCGACGTCGGGCTGCTTCTGGACTGCTTGCGATCCCCGTTAGCGCACGCTATGTTTTGATGGTTAGTGTGCGCTAACTATATGTTTTATATAAATCGGACAGCAGCCCCCTTTTTCGTCATTTTTTCCTCCTTTTCTCTTCCTTTGGGCGATTCCGGCGATTTTAGGGCGATTTGTGGAGAGTAATCTGTGGTGTCTGATTGCAGACCTATTCTTGTGTTCCAAGCTTAGTACATCATCATCTTAATCCATCTTCTCCATTCCAATTCAAGGTATTTTGACTTAGAACCCTACTTTGTCCATTTTGGGGGGTTTTCGGGTTTTGTTGGATTAATTCTGAATTGTTCATATATGTTGAAATATTCCTTACCGATGATTGTTATTGGGTGATTCCCAACCTGTTTTCCTCGAGTTTAGCCCGTGAATTGTCGATACGGGGAGATTTTGTGTAAACCCTTGCCCGTATCGATTAATCGTATCTTGACTTAGCTTGTAATCGGGGTTGTGGGAGTATTCCATTCGATTATTGTTGTTCGTTAAGACTAAGATATGTTGGTCCTTAGTTTAGGGATCGTCGTTTTCCATTCGGATCGTTCGTAGTCGTTATTCATTCCCAATTCTTCGAAGATGTCTCAAAGGCAAGTACTTTACATTTGTTTACGCGTTCTAGTATTTGAATTATGGCTTATTGTGGTTGTATGGATGGATATATGTATGTTCACCTAGGTATGGTCCGACGGGGCCTCTAGGGGTACGTTGCCGTGAGTTTCGTACCGCGAACTATGGTTAACCACCCAAGAATGTCTGACGGGGCTCTGCGGGGTACGGTGGTCGTGAGTCTCGTACCAGGGTTAACTTTGAATTGTTTTGTTGGAGAAAATGTGTTTTTGTGCATGTGCACCGTAAATATTCCGGAATATAAATGATTTCTAAAACGATTTTGGTGCATATTATCATCTGATTAGAATGGTAGTTCAAATAGATTGTACTTGCACTAGCAGTTGTCGCTAACCCCTTAAATGGGGGAAATACTTTTTGTATTTCAGGTTCAGGCCTTGGAGATAAGCGATCATACGAGCCGTATGGGGATGATGGGCAAGCATGATACTGTTCAGCGGTTGTCTGTTGGTGTTCTGTTTTTGAATTTATTTACTATGTCATGGATTTAAGTACTCGAGTACTTCTTTGTTGAATTTTATTGATATTGTGTACCCGTTTTGGGAATGGATTGATGTCAGATTGTATTATTGGATTTCAGTCTTTTATTTTAATATTCGTAGATTGAGAAATTGTCCATTTATTGATGATGTATGCCGTTGTTGTTTGTCGGGTTGGTTTATTAGCCTAGTGGATTCCAAAATGTGGGGTCCACGGCGCTGTAATATGCCCTGAACGTCTTGGGGTGTTACAGAATATGGTATCAGAGCTTAGGTTTATGGATACCTTGGTTGTCGGTTATTTGGGTCTAGTCGAGTGTCATTTTTGAATGCCATGCCATCATCTCAATATGCCGGTGCTCGTAAGTTTTCCTAACTTGACTCGTTACGTTGTCCTGTTCTGTTTCCTTTCCTGATATCTTGTTGCGTTTTGCGTTTGAATTGTACTCACCGGCTACTTCTTCAGAATTCCTGCTGGTAGAGGATGCGGACGCGGTCGCGGACGCGGTAGGGGACGTGGCGCAGCCGGTGGGGCGGCCATGTCCGATAACTCGGGAACTGATTCGGCGATGCCTTCCTTGTCGAAAAGTGTTCCACCTAGTTCCGGAGGTCAGCAGGATCAGTCTGCTAGCTCCGGTAATGCGCATGAGAATATTGGAGTGGCGAATATTTTACAGCAAGTAGCGAACCAGATGACGCTACTGACGCAGGCCGTTTTGGTCGGCCAGGCTAATGCCAACCCGATTCCGCCTACTAGATCCGGTAATGATAAGTTACTTCAGGACGTGATTCGTATGCGTCCCCCGCAGTTTGATGGTGCTTCTGACCCTTCCGGTTTGGAGAGTTGGTTATTTGAGATGGAGAAGGTATTTGAGGCTGCTAACTACTCTGAGGAGAGGAATGTACCCATCGCTCAATACTTCCTCGCCAAAGAGGCGGCAACGTGGTGGCAAGTGGTGAAACCGCGTGACCGGGCAGCCACATGCGCAGAGTTCCAGGAGCTAATGGAAGACGAGTTTTGTCTGTGGCCAGTGAAAGAGGGGAGGATCTGAGCCTTCTTTGAAGCTAAGCCCCAGGATATTCCTATTTCTCAAGCTATCAAGGACTATAACCAACAACTTCATTATGTGAGAAACCAAGTCCGAGATGAGCTTGATAAGATCCGCCACTTTGATATGCGGATGAAACCTAGGGTGCGTCAATACATGTCTGGTCTGGGGTGCAAGACTTTGAAGGAGTATCAGAATAAGGCGATGGCTTATAAGATGTCGTTTTCTATGACAGAGACGGCAGCCGAGGGAAAGAAACAGAAGACCTCTGGCCAGTTTTCGGGAGGCAAGTCTGGAGGGTATCAGAAGACTCAGTCTAGTTTGCGAGTCTTCGGGAGTCAGTCCTCGTCATTTGGACGAGGAAACGGTTCTAAGTCTGCTCCTACTGGTTCAGTGCGTGGTCCTAATTTCTTTAACTGTGGTCGCCCTGGACACATTATGAGTGAGTGTGACAGGCCTCCGATTCAGTGTCATTCCTGCGGTCGGATGGGGCATCGTGCCAAGTTTTGTATAGATGCTGCTCGGGCACCGATTACTCAGATATCAACCACAGCTGTGGGAGAACCGAGCGTGAATCAGACACCGGAAGTTTCTCAGCCACAGCAGAGTTTTGGTAGAGGTTGAGGACGTGGACAGCCTTCTAGAGGGGGAGCTTCTAGTGCGGGGTCTGTTCCGCCCTGTGTGTACGAGATGAGATGAGCTGGGGATCCCGACGCGACGGTAGCTACAGGTACCGTTCACATTCTTGATCATCCTGTTTCCGTGTTATTCGATTCTGGTGCTATGCATTCTTTCATATCTGTGGATTGTGTGCATCATCTGCATGTTGATTGCCTAGTTTCGTGTGAACCATTTGTTGTTAAACTGCCTAGTGAGGGTCATCATATGCCTCCGGCTTTCATGGCGACTACAGTCGTCTTGATCCCGAAGAAGCCTGTTCCGAGCGGTTGGTCAGATTACCGGCCTATTAGTCTGTGTAATGTGACCAATAAGATTATCACGAAAATCCTTAACGCTCGGCTTGCTCCTCTCCACCCTCTTATTATCTCTCCGAACCAGAGTGGATTTGTTCACGGGCGGGTCATTACTGATAATATATCCTTTTGGCCCAAGAACTTATTCACGACCTCAACGTCGCGGACATTCATGGTGTCCCGAACCTTATGCTGAAGCTTGATATGGCTAAGGCGTATGATATGGTTCACTGGCATTTTTTACGTGAGGTCCTGGTGAGGATGAGATTCCCAGCTAGATGGATTTTATTCATCCGCCATTGTGTCGAGAGTTGCACGTTCTCCATTTTGGTGAATGGCAGTCCGGCCAGCTATTTTGCCTCTAGCCGGGGTTTGCATCAGGGCGACCCTATTTCTCCATCGCTCTTCGTGCTTGTCGCTGATTATTTATCGCGCTGCTTGGATCAATTCATTCGAGATCATCCTTTGATGAGGTATAGGACAGCTGGATGGCCTTTCCACGTCTCGCACTTATCCTATGCCGATGACATCATTATATTCACACGGGCTGTGGATGATGGTCTTGTTGATCTTATGCATCTCCTGGATCACTACTCTATGGCTTCGGGCCAGATGGTTAGTATCCAGAAGAGCACTTTTATTCTCGCTCCCAAGCATGCGCCTCGTTGGCATCAGAGAGTTCACGATCTTACTGGTTTTCGCCAGGGCGATCTCCCCATCACCTATCTAGGTGTGCCCCTTTACAAAAGCTTTAAGAGACGAGAGCTCTTTGCTGGGGTGAAGCAACAGATGGTGGATAGGATCTCTGGTTGGTCCCATCGCCACCTTGCTTTTGGGGGACGCTTGGCTCTTATTAAGAGCACTCTCTGCATGATTCCTCTTCACCTGCTTCAGGTTTTGGATCCCCCACAGTACATTATCCAGGAACTCGAGCAGATCATTGCGAGATACTTCTGGGGTGCTTTTAGTCCAAAGAAGAAGACGCACTGGG
This sequence comes from Orobanche coerulescens, assembly GCA_033398695.1. Classification (NCBI taxonomy): domain Eukaryota; kingdom Viridiplantae; phylum Streptophyta; class Magnoliopsida; order Lamiales; family Orobanchaceae; genus Orobanche; species Orobanche coerulescens. Next base: position 93,027,704 of record CM065814.1, read on the forward strand.
TCCGTTGGCGGCAGATTTGTCGTCCGCTATCTGAGGGAGGCCTCAGGATTCGGAGCCTTTCGGATATGGCAAGAGCTTTTAGTTATAAGCTCTGGTGGCGCCTTCGCGCGGGCACGTCTCTGTGGGCGCAGTTTATGCTCCGCAGAAACTGCTTTGCTGGCCTTTATACGCCTATGCTTACTGCTCTTAAAGCTCGTGCCAGCCACCCTTGGCGCCGTATCCTCCGCGTGGGTATTGAGGCTCAGGAGTTCATTCGCTGGACTCTTGGTCGTGGCTGCGGGGAGGTCAGCTTTTGGGATGATACTTGGATTGGGGATAGGCCGATTTGTTCTTATTGTCAGGTTTCTGGTAGACCCTATCTTAGGATTAATGAGGTATGGGTTGATGGGTCTTGGACATGGGTAGGTTGGAGACTATTGTTGGAGAGGAGCTAGGATTTACCCCTTAGTTCATCCAGGAGATCTCCGCGATTCCCATCGCCGAGGAGGATTCGGATAGTATGTGCTGGACTATTACCTCTTCGGGTGAGTTCTCATTATCGTCGGCTTGGTCTCACATCAGGGTGAGGGGTCAGGCTAATCTTATTTACGGGGCCATCTGGACAGCCTTACTCACACCGACCATTTCGGTGTTTATTTGGCGACTTCTCATGCGATGGATCCCGAATGATGACATCCTACAGAGGAGGGGCGTTTCATTGGCTTCTAGATGTTTGTGCTGATCGCATACCCTTACCCAGACCTACCATACCGAGACCATTGCCCACCTTTTCTTGGAGAGTGATGTGGCTCGTGACGGGTGGGAGTATTTTGGCGCATGGACACATTTATCCCTACCCCATACTCAGAATATTTTTGAGCTCCTAAGTTTTTTCGCACACGGCACACACTATAGGCACACGACTTTCATTATTCCTTGTCTGATCCTTTGGTTCATCTGGACAGAAAGGAATAGTGCAAAGCATATGGCGGTTAATTTTGTTTCCTCTCATGTTATTGTGTAGGTGGAGCGCCATGTTACTTTATTGGCTGCTGCGGGGCTTATTTCCTCTGAGTTCTGGGTGGGTTGCTCGCCGCCTGATCGCTTCTAGCGAGCTACATCTTCCCCCGCTCAGACTCGTCGCCCCGTCCCGGTGGTTTGGTTTCGACCCGAGACCCCTTGGATCAAGCTGTACACGGATGGTTCGTTCGATAGAGACACACAAATTGCGGGTGGGGGAGGTCTGATTAGAGATCATCACGGAGAGCTCCTTCTCGCTTTTCATTCCTCTTTTCAGGCTTCTTCGAGTTTTGATGCAGAGGTCCAAGCGTTGGCGATTGGATTGATTAGCTTCCCAGAGATCGAGACATGTTTGGATTGAGCTTGATGCTGCTGCTGTGGTGACCCTGCTATCATCTGGCCATCGGGGATCTTGGCAGGTTCGTCACACTCTTATACGTATCCGACACATTCTTAGAGATATTCAGTTCAGAGTCACTCATATTTTCCGGGAGGGCAACAGGCCGGCCGACTATCTTTCTGAGCTCGGCATGTCGTCCCTCGGCATTCAGACTTATACTTACGATATGCTCCTCCGTTTCTCCTCTCCCTTATACAGATGGATCAGCTTGGTTATTCGTCATTTAGATTTAGATAGGTTTTATTTTTTATCGATTGCTTGGTTGCCTATTGGTCCGCACATTAGCCCACGGTTTTAGTGGTGCACCTTGTACTGATCTAGCGGGCCATAGGCACTTCAAAATTTTAGGTTCCGGATTATGGCCCATTTTTAGTCATAATTCGGAGTTGAGTTATTTTGGTCTACGGGTCCGCATATTAGCCCACGATTTGTGGTGCACTTTGTATTTCTTTAGCGGGCCGTAGATTTCTCCGATGTTTGGACCCGAATTATGGCCCATTTTTGGTCATAATTCGGGGCTGATACTTTGTATTTCTTGATTTTTTCTTATCTACAGGTTGGTGGGTCCCGCCTCAACCCCCCGTCCAATCTGGACATTTTTTTTTAAAAAAAAAAAAACTGCCTAGTGGGGATAGCATCGTGGGGGACCGTGAGATTCGAGATTTTCCTGTGAGTATCGCGGGGAGGGATTGGCCTTCTAATCTAATTGCGGTAGATATTAGACACCGGGATCTAATTCTTAGTGAGGATTGGCTGGACCATCATGGGGCGATCATGAATTATAGAACGAGAACCGTTTCGATGTTAGCCTCTGACGGTACTGAGCATTCTTTTATGGGGCGTAAGCGGGGTAGCCAGAGATTTTTGATCAGCGCTTTGAAAGCGGTGAGACTTCTTCGAGGAGGTTGCACGGGTTATTGGTGTTATGTTTTGAGATCGGAAGAAGGGGGAATCGAGCTCTCGTCTATTCCGGTAGTGTGTGAGTATCCTGATGTCTTTCCAGATGAGTTGCCGGGTTTGCTGCCGGATCGAGAGGTCGAGTTTACTATTGATTTGGAACCGGGTGCGGCACCGATTTCTAAGATGCCATATCGTATGGCGCCTGTTGAGATGCTGGAGTTGAAGAAACAGTTGGGAGAGTTGCTAGACATGGGGTATATTCGACCGAGCGCTTCGCCTTGGGGCGCACCGGTCCTGTTTGTGAAGAAGAAGGATGGGTTACTTCGTTTGTGTATCGACTATCGTGAGTTGAACAAAGTGACTATTAAAAACAAGTATCCGCTCCCGAGGATTGATGATTTGTTCGACCAGTTGCAAGGGGCGACCCTGTTTTCGAAAATTGATTTGAGATCGGGGTATTATCAGCTCCGAGTGAAGGATTCCGATATTCCGAAGACGGCCTTTCGGACGAGATACGGTCACTACGAGTTTGTGATTATGCCTTTTGGGCTAACCAACGCCCCATCCATGTTCATGCAGCTTATGAACAAAGTCTTTATCGAGTACCTCGATAAGTGTGTAGTCGTTTTTATCGACGATATCCTGATTTACTCGAGGAGCGAGGAGGAGCACGTCCGTCATTTGCATATCGTGTTAGATATTTTGGTTACGGGAGGTTATGTTTCTCGGTCATGTAATCTCGGCCGAGGGTGTTCGTGTGAACCCACATAAGGTAGAGGCAGTGTTGGATTGGGCGCTGCCCAAGAACGTGAAGGAGGTCCGTAGTTTTCTGGGTTTGGCCGGATATTACCGTAGATTTGTCGAGGGGTTCTCTAAGCTCGCTGGACCGCTGACTCAGTTGTTAGAGAAGTCAGAGAAGTTTGTGTGGACCGATGAGAGGCAGAATAGTTTTGAGGAGTTAAAGAAGTGGTTGACGACCGCTCCTGTTTTGGCTTTACCGAGTGGTAATGAGGGTTTCTCAGTTTTTAGTGATGCTTCGGGCCAAGGGCTCGGATGTGTACTCATGCAGCACGGGAGGACAATTGCCTATGATTCCCATCAGTTGAAACCGTATGAGTTGAATTACCCTACGCACGATCTTGAGTTGGCCGCAGTTGTATTTGCATTGAAGATCTGGCGTCATTACTTCTATGGCTCGTCGTGTCAGATTTTCACCGATCACAAGAGCCTGAAGTACATTTTTACGCATAAAGATCTTAACATGAGACAGCGGAGATGGTTGGAGTTGATTAAGGATTACGACCTCGAGATCCTTTATCATCCGGGAAAGGCAAATATGGTGGCAGATGCCTTGAGCCGGAAATCGGTATCGCTTCGGGCGATTGAGTTACTTACGGACCAGCCAGGACTCCAGCGAGAGTTGATGAGGTTGAGCGTTGAGATTGTATTACCAGAGAGTTCTGGGCAGTTGCGTACACTTGAGAGTTCCTGGCGATATTAAATCGGGACAGTTAGAGGACCCGATGTTTATTCAGCTTCGAGAGAATGTAGGGAAGGGGAAAGCCCCGGGATTCGTGATACATGAGGATGGTGTGTTGAGATTCCAAGGTCGGCTTTGTGTTCCGAACGACTTGGAATTGAGGCAGAGTATTATGCGAGAGGCTCACGCGTCACCTTACTCAGTCCATCCGGGCTCGAGTAAAATGTATAAAGATTTGAGAAGGAATTTCTGGTGGAATGACATGAAGAATGAGGTAGTTCAGTTTGTGGCTAAGTGTTTGACTTGTCAACAAGTCAAAATCGAGCATCAGCGACCAGCCGGATTGTTGAAACCACTTCCCGTCCCAGAATGGAAGTGGGAGGATATCTCGATGGACTTTGTCACGAGTTTGCCGAGGACGAAGACCGGAATGAATATGGTGTGGTTGATCGTGGACCGACTGACTAAGTCGGCACATTTTCTGGGCATCAAGGATACTTGGGATCCAGAAAAATTGGCTCGTATTTTTATCGCGCAGATAGTGAGACTTCATGGTACGCTGAAGACTATTATTTCGGATAGAGATGGCCGGTTTGTATCGCATTTTTGGTAGGCGGTACATAAGGCATTGGGGACACGGTTGCGTTTGAGTACATCTTTCCACCCTCAGACCGACGGGTAGTCCGAACGTACCATTCAGACGTTCGAGGATTTGTTGCGCGCGTGTGCGTTAGACTGGAGTAGTGACTGGGAGGAGCATCTGGCCTTGATTGAGTTTACGTATAATAATAATTGGCACGCGTCGATTAAGATGGCACCGTATGAGGCACTTTATGGCCGACGTTGCCGATCATCGATAAGTTGGGATGAGCCGTCCGATCTAGTTGGCACCGAGCCGGACCTTGTGTTGGAGACGAAGGAGAAAGTTGAATTGATTAGAAAGAGACTGTTAGCAGCTCAGAGTCGACAAAAGTCTTATGCGGATGTTAGACGTCGACCTTTGGAGTTTGAGGTGGGAGATCATGTGCTGTTGAGAGTGTCTCCGTCGAAAGGAGTTTTCCATTTTGGGAAAAAGGGGAAGCTCAGCCCGAGGTACATTAGACCTTTCGAGATATTGGAGAGAGTCGGTGAGTTAGCGTACCGTTTGGCATTACCTCCGTCGTTGAGTCATGTGCATAGTGTATTTCACGTCTCCCAGCTGAGGAAGTATGTTCCGGATCCATCCCATGTTATTAATTTCGGGGATGTGGAGATCGAGAAGGATGTTACGTTTGAGGAGAGGCCCGTCAGAATTTTAGAGCGTCGAGTCAAATAGTTAAGGCAAAAAACCATTCCTTTGGTTAAAGCGGAATATTCGAGGCACGGAGTAGAAAAAGCGACGTGGGAGTTAGAGGAGGATATGCGTTCGAGGTACCCAGAACTTTTTGATTCTTAAGTTTCGGGATGAAACTTCTTTTTAGAGGGGGAGACTGTAATATCCGTACCTTTCTATTCTTAGCAGTTTCTATTTTTGGTGTATGTCTATTTTTATCGACTTGCTTGTAACCTTTTCGACATTTTGAATCTACTTTATTCTTGGAGTTTTTCCATTTAGATGAGTTTTGGTGATGTTTTTGCGTGATTCCATTTTATGACATGTTTTGTCATTTGTGCATTCGATTCTCGTAAAACTCGTTCATTTTCGTTGTTTCTTGGTTTGCACAAGTTCGTATGGTTGAGTTGGTCGTGTTGAGACTTTCGGTTTGTTAATCCGACATCGTATCAGGATTTTTGGGAACTTGGGCCATTTTTGTAATTTCCTATAAGTTTAGGGAATTTCTTTTTCTTTGTCGCATTACGGACTCTCCGGTGTTCGGAATTGTATTTTCTTCCAATGCTTAGCTCCGTAATCTTCAATATTCCGTGTTTATGTTTCTGGATTCTAACCTTGCCTTGCATTTCGATTTTCGTACTGTCTACAGCAGTGTACTGATTTGAGCAGTACTGAACTGCTGCGTGAGTAGCGCACGCTACTCCTTGATTCCTTGCGTGCTCTATCGTTGTGTGGTTAGCGTACGCTAACTCGTAGTTTGTAGCGTGCACTAACGATTTCAGCGTACTGGGCAGTGGGGTTCTGAATTCATATCCTGTGCACTGATCACTAGGTAGCGTGCGCTAAGGCTTCCGTTGCGTACGCTATCGGGTAGTATTTAGCGCGCGCTGAACATGTCTAGCGCACGCTAGCGACGCTGGACTGCTTCTGGACTGCTTGTGATCCCCGTTAGCACGCGCTATGTTTTGATGGTTAGCGTGCGCTAACTATGTTTTATATAAATAGGATAGCAGCCCCCTTTTTCGTCATTTTTTCCTCCTTTTCTCTTCCTTTGGGCGATTTCGGAAATTTTAGGGCGATTTGTGGAGAGTAATCCGTGGAGTCTCATTGCAGACCGATTCTTGTGTTCCAAGCTTAGTACATCATCATCTTAATCCATCTTTTCCACTCCAATTCAAGGTATTTTGACTTAGAACCCTACTTTGTCAATTTTGGGGGTTTTTCGGGCTTTGTTGGATTAATTCCGAATTGTTCATATATGTTGTGATATTCCTTACCGATTCTTGTTATTGGGTGATTCCCAACCTGTTTTCGTCGAGTTTAGCCCGTGAATTGTCGATACGGGGAGATTTTGTGTAAACCCTCGCCCGTATCGATTAATCGTATATTGACTTAGCTTGTAATCAGGGTTGTGGGAATATTCCATTCGATTATTGTTGTCCGTTAGGACTGAGATATGTTGGTCCTTCGTTTAGCGATCGTCGTTTTCCATCCGGATCGTTCGTAGTCATTATTCATTTCCAATTCTTCGAAGATGTCTCAAAGGCAAGTACTTTACATTTGTTTACGCATTCTAGTATTTGAATTATGGCTTATTGTTGTTGTATGGATGGATATATGTATGTTCACCTAGGGATGGTCCGACGGGGCCTCTAGGGGTACGTTGCCGTGAGTTTCGTACTGTGAACTATGGTTAACCACCCAGGGATGTCTGACGGGGCTCTGCGGGGTACGGTGGTCGTGAGTCTCGTACCAGGGTTAACTTTGAATTGTTTTGTTGGAGAAAATGTGTTTTTGTGCGTGTGCACCGTAAATATTCTGGAATATAAATGATTTCTAAAATGATTTTGGCGCATATTATCATCTGATTAGAATGGTAGTTCAAATGGATTGTACTTGCACTAGCAGTTGTCGCTAACCCCTTAATTGGGGGAAATACTTTTTGTATTTTAGGTTCAGGTCTTGGAGATAAGCGAGCATACGAGCCGTATGGGGATATGGGCAAGCATGATACTGTTCAGTGGTTGTCTGTTGGTGTTTTGTTTTTAAATTTATTTACTATGTCATGGATTTAAGTATTCGAGTACTTCTTTGTTGAATTTTATTGATATTGTGGACCCGTTTTGGGAATGGATTGATGTCAGATTGTATTATTGGATTTCAGTCTTTTATTTTAATAGTGGTAGATTGAGAAATTATCCGTTTATTGATGATGTATGACGTTGTTGTTTGTCGGGTCGATTTATTAGCCTAGTGGATTCCAAAATATGGGGTCCACGGCGCTGTAATATGCCCTGAACGTCTTGGGGTGTTACACAGCATACTCATTTTCTTTCCACGAGCCACCACCATGGCCCCTTTTGTTATCTTCCATTCACCATCGCCAAAGTTCACATGATAACCTTCACTATCAAGAACTCCCACTGAAATCAGATTCCTCTTCAAACTAGGAATGTGTCTTACATCATGCAACAGAATCTTTCCTCCATTCGGGGTTTTTATCCACGCATGCCCGTTTCCCACAATCTTCATTAGTTCATCATTAGCAAGATAAACCTTGCCAAAATCTCCAGGAGTATAAGATTCTATCATCTCAGCTTCCCTGCACGAATGGTAAGATGCACCTGATTCCAAACACCACGATTTATCTGGATTGCTCACACTCAATATTAGGGCATCGCTGATTTCTTCCATTGCCATATTTGCTGATTTCACGATCTTCTTGGGAACTTGACACTTATTCTTGAAATGACCAAATTGATCACAATTCCAGCACTTAATCGAACTCACATCCTTCCTTGATCTACTTTTGCCTCTTGATTTCGATCTGCCTTGGTTAGAATAGTTATAATTCGATCTGCCTCTGTATTCTGTGTTTAGGACCGATCCTGAAGCCACGCCTGATTCTCTCCTGCGAATTTCTTCACTTACAATCAGATCTCTTACTTCCTCAAATTGAAATTTCTCCTTCCCCGCTGAAGCACTAACGGTGGTAACTGTACCACTCCAACTTTCAGGTAGAGACGACAACAGAATTAGGGCTCTAACATCATCTTCAAAATTGATCTGGATCGAACTCAACTGGGCTGTGATTAAGTTGAATTCATTTAGATGATCGGCCACCACGGAGCTCTCTAACATCTTTAGGTTAAAGGGACGCCGCATCAGATGAACCTTGTTCGCCGCTGATGGCTTCTCGTACATGTCTGCTAAAACCGTCAGAATTCCCTTCGTGTATTTCTCCTTCGTCGTATGAAACGCGACGTTTCGTGATAAGGACAAACAAACCACACTCATCGCCTTCCTGTCAAACACCTTCCATTCTTCATCTTTCATCTCTGACGGCTTATCACCAAGGGGCAAATACAGATCTTTACCATATAGGTAATCTTCAATCTGCATCTTCCATAACCCAAAGTCAGCTCCGTCAAACTTTTTGATTGGCGATCTTCCTTCAACCATCATATCTGCTCCCACTCGAACCCTAAGGGGCTCCGATACCAGTTGTTAGGATTTACTGGGATAATATGAAAAGAAAATTGAAAAAGTGATAAAACAGAAGATTTATCAACCCAGTTCATCAGAAATATGTATTTCACTACATCTGGGGGCGCTACCAAGCCAGGAATTTCACCAAGTATGAGAAAGAGAGAGACGTTTCGACACTTACAATTTTGGTGTGTTGACAAGTGTCAGTTTTATACACTTATCCGTGATTAGTATTGATACATTTCACCCATAATTATGAGCTAGTCTACTCGTTTTTGCTTTAAATTAATTAGTTTTTAATAATTTTATTTTTATAGGATGAGGATGTAAATTTAGCCTTAATCGGATTGATTTACTGATTAACTCAAGAAATAACATATTTATAAAATATTCTCTTTATTGAGTTTTTATGTATTCATGTTTTAGAGCTTTCCGAGACGAGTTCGGCAGTCTTTCCGGATTCAAAATCAAAGTTATATATCAAAAGTTACCATCCGAAGAAGATTTGGGGCGAAAACGCGAAGTCTAAGAAATTCTGGGCTGAAAATGAAGTCTAAAACTCCAAACGGGCGTAACGTCTGAAAGTTACGGCCGTATCTCACACAGCAACTAATGTGCAAAAATCCGAGGCAAAGTTACGGCCGTAACATCTCAACGTTACGGTCGTAAGTCCTCATAGTTACGGCCGTAACATCTGAAAGTTACGACCGTAACTCTTGACAGATTTTTTATCATTTTTAAATCTTTTATACTTTTGGTTTATTATTGAGGCGGTGGATGGCCTTGATCCGATCTAATATAATAATGCTGGAGTTTTGGAGCTATTAGATGACTTTAGGTGTATAAATAGACCCCTTAGATCCATCATTAATCATCCTTCATCTTATATTTTTCCCACTTTGTAATATTTTTTCTTTGTGTGAAGAACACACTTGTGTTCTTGAGTGATTTATGTAATAGTGGTTTAGCTTATGTTGTTGAGGGAGTTTCTTGCTTCTTTCTCCTTTATCTACTAAGGGAGTTAGGATCAATTCTTTCTCTTTTTCAACTAATAATGACCACTCAAGCTTGTAATATGTTGAATAAACCCTTCATGGGCTAAGTTATCCTTAGTTGGGATTATAAACAAGGTTTGTCATGTTATTTAAGTTTGTATAAAGATCTACTATGGATTACTTATTATTGTGTGTGATTTTCATTATTTTACCAATCTTTATTTATTTGGCCAATAAATGATGATACTTATGGTCTTCATATGTTTCGAAAGAAAATATGTTTGATTAGATCAAATGATCTTCACTCTAAGTTGTTCTAGGGGATAGAAATATACCTCTAGACCTTAGATGATTCTTTGAGTTATTTTCATAAAACCTAATGCTATGTATTGAAGCCAATCAACATATAAATATAGTGGATTGATTCAATATGTAAGGGGCGTTTTGACATTCGAAAGAGGAACCGTCTTTTTAAGGAATTCGAATCTACATAACATAATAAGTAAATACATCTTATTATCTCCTATACATCTTCTATAACTAATGATGAACTAAGTTTGTAATCCCAAATAATTTATTTTACCCTTTTATTAATCTATTATTACTGCAATCTTTTATTTCCTTAAATTTTAGAACTATTATTGCATTTTCCTTGCAATTATCAAACCAAACTCTTAAATTGTGTGTTTCACTCATCTAAATCTCTATAACAAATAGATAAATAGTGTATAATTCAATACATAACCTAACTTCCTCGTGGGATTGATAAACCGGACTCAAAAAGTCCACTTACTACTTGATACGATATCGTACACTTGCGATAGTTACACAATAGAGTTATTTTGAAGTATTACATTATTAACTATTGTTATAAATACAACTTTTTCTTTGTTGTTAATTCTCTTATCAATGCGAAGGACGTACAATCGCGATTTAGTTTCACTAGATCCCGAGATTGAAGCCACATTTAGAAGAAGGCGAAGAGAACAAAAAACAAGCATTATTTCTTCACCATCAATGGCGGACGAACCAAACCCACCACTCCTCCAAGAAAATGATAACGAAAGAATTCCTCCGGTAGGGGGAATACCCAATGCTCAAAACATTCAACATCAAAAACATCCTATTGTGCCGGAAATATATGAAGACAACATGCTCTTTGGGGAATTCATGAACCCCCCATCTTTGAGCGTGCAATCAAGTGTGATCTATCCACCATTTGGAGTGGACAATTTTTAAATTTGCCCCGATGTCATCAATCTCTTCTCCAAAAACAACTCATTCTATGGAAGAATCCACGAGAATCCATATCTCCATATTAACCGTTTTGTGGAGATTTGTCGAAATTTCAAATATCCAAATGTAAATGACGAGGCGATAAAAATGAGACTTTTCGTGCACACTTTGAAGGACAGTGCAAGAGAGTGACTAGATACTTTTCCACCACGAAGAATAACAAATTGGCCCGAATTTGTTCAAAAATTCACCACTAAATACTTTCCGCCAATAAAAGTGGCGAAACTCAAATACAAAATTTCTACATTTCGTCAAGATTCGGAGTCATTTCACGAAGCATGGGAGAGATACAAAGATATGCTACAAAAATGTCCTAACCATGGTTTCAATTTGGGAGCACAAGTCAATCACTTCTATTCTGGACTCTTACCTACATGTCGAGCCAATGTCGATTCATCATCAAATAGTTCACTTGGAAACAAAACTATGAGAGAGGCTTATAATCTTTTTGACGTTATAAGTGAACAAAGTGCAAGATGGCCAGACAGAAATATCCAAAAGAAACCAAATGGCATTTTTTAAAGTGGATTCTTATTCACTTATGTTGGCAAAAATTGAAGCTTTATCAAAGAAAGTCGAGGACATGTCTTTTTCAACTCCTCAATCTGTGAAGACGGTGCAAACTCCACAAGTTTCAGCTCTTTCATGTGAAATTTGTGGAGCAACTCACAACAGCACTATGTGTCCCTTAGTGCAACAGGAGCTGTCATTCCCACCACCAGAACAAGTGGCCTATGCTCAGAATTTCTAAAGGCAAGCATACAATCCTTAGGGGCCAGCATACAATCCAGGGTACAAAAATCATCCAAATTTTTCTTATGCAAACAAAAAAATTGTGTTGAATCCAAAGCATCAAGAAAAGAAGCTCGGGTGGGAAGAAGCAATCACGAAGCTAGCCGAATAACAACTGAAGTATCAACAAAGCAATGATGCTTCAATTAAAAATCTGGAGACACAAGTTGGCCAAATGGCCAAAATACTTTCCGAAAGATCCCACGGCATGTGACCTAGCAATACCGAGGTAAATCCAAGGGAGAGTGTCCAGGATATCACAACAAGAAGTGAAGTGCAATTGCCCGAGATTTCTGTGGAAAATCATCTAAAAAAACAAAAAAATAAACAAAGTCGAGAAACAGAAAAAGAATCTGAATCAGGACCTTCATCTCAAAAAGGTCCAGTTGCTGCCAAATCTTATGTTCCACCTATCCCTTTTCATCAACGGTTAAAGAATCACAAGCTCGATGCGCAATTCGGCAAATTTGTGGAAATTTTCAAAAAGCTACACATCAACATACCTTTTGCCGATGCTCTACCACAAATGCCAAGCTATGCCAAATTTATGAAAGATATTATTTGTAACAAACAAAGGCTTGAAGAATATGAAACTGTCGTGCTAACAGAGGAATGTAGCGCAATACTACAAAAGAAGTTGCCACCCAAGCTAAAAGATCCGGGAACTTTTACAATCTCGTGTACAATTGGTGAAGTGAATATTGATAAAGCTCTTTGTGATTTAGGGGCAAGTATCAATTTGTTGCCCCTGTCAATTTTCAACAAAATAAACTTGGGAGAAGCAAAAGTAATAACAGTTTCACTGCAATTAGCCGATCGGTCAATCAAATATCCACATGGGATAATAGAAGATGTGCTAATCAAGGTTGATAAATTTATATTTCTAGCAGATTTTGTCATCATTGGCATAGAGGAAGATCAGGATATTCCTATTATCTTGGGACGGCCATTTCTTACAAACGGACATGCTCTTATTGACATCTACGAAAGAAAGCTAATCCTTAGAGTGCAAGACGAGCATGCCACCTTCAATGTCCTAAAAACTTTGAATCACCCCTCCACAGATTATTATTGTCTAAAACTTGATGCAATTGATGCCTGAATATGAACAACGTCTTGGAATCTGACGTTAAAAGATCCAATTTGCCAATTTGTAAGAAAATTAGATGGGAAGCTTCTCCCCGACTCATAGAAAGCGTTTAAGCCGTTTCTGAACGTAAAATCAGAGGAAGATGTGAGCCACAATCACAACTACTGTACATATGCGTAAGTATGTTTTATTTTTGTCGTATGGTGAGATTTTCTGAATAAAAAATATGATACGCGATAAATGCATTCATTATTATATTGAGTAGCTGAAGCGCAATTAACGCAATCACAGATTTGTTAAATATTTTTACCTTATTTTTCTTCTATAAATAAACATTGTGCTTGTTTCTTTTATTCATCCCTCAAACTTTTACTTTTCTCTTTTTCTCTCAAATAAGTTTCTTTTCAATAATGGAATCATCATCTTCCACAAAAAGATTTAACTTAGTCTTCATTTTTGGTGGATCTAATTATGGAACAGAGGCATGCTTTACTGAAGCAGCCCACAACTTGGGTCGTACCTTAGGAGAAAAATGTATTCATGTATTTTACGGAGGAGGAAGTCTAGGATAAATGGGACGCGTTGCTGCTTCTGCCTATATGGAAGGAGTGAAAGTGTTGGCAATAATTCTAAAACCTCTGGATGAAAGTAAAATCACCGGGGCAACTATTGGAGATGAGTTTAGAGCTGTAAATATGCAAGATCACATAACTCACATGATGAATAATTCTGACGCCTTTATCACCCTTCCCGGTGGTTTTGGCACTCTTGGGGAACTTTTTCATGTGTTTACCAGAGCCCAGCTTAATGTTCATAAAAAACCAATAGGTCTGCTTAATGTCAATAGTTTCTTTGATGGTTTGCTATCTTTCATCGACTACTCTGCTGAAAAAAGTTTTATTTCCGAGCGTGCTAAACGAATCATAGTCATTACTACAACACCAGAAGAACTAATCAAAAAACTCATTGAATTTGTTCCTCAACCAGATCCAGCTCTAGCTAATATTGTCTGGATGGAAGATTTTACCGTGAAAAAATGAAAAGTGGATTCATTCCTCTCCCTTTGATAACCCATATCAGACCTATTGTTATTTTTACTTTCTGTCGTGTGTAAAAATCGTGCTAAATGATGGCAGCTTAAGGAGTTTCTTTTTGATCTCTTGATGCGCATCTATTCGCGATTTATGTATTGTTATTTTTATTGTTGTAATTTTTATATGTTTTTAATAAAAGCATTGATGGCAGCATAAGGCGACTCTTCAGACTTTCCTGAAGTGCATCTTAAAAATTGTGTTATACTTCCAGGTATATTTTATTTTCTTTTGTTGTTTGCCTCATATATTTTTCTCTTGTAGATCTAAAAAGGCGTTAGCTCAAGCATCAACTTTCATAACAGGGAGTATTCTGTTCTTCTCCCTTGCTTTTTATTTTAGTTTTTTTATTTTTGTAAACTGAGGACAGTTTCTTTTTCAAGTTTGGGGGTGATGTGTTTTGATTATTTTGGTGTGTTTAGCTTTAATTATTGTGGTGTGTTTTGATTATTTTTGTTATTTGGCTTTGATTTTTTTAGTGTATATTTTATATATATATATATATATATATATATATATTTATTTATTTTGTTTTGTGAGATTTCTAGATCTGGTCATAACACCAAGAAGTTAGCTATATACAAGCTTCTAAAATCATTTTAACCGGTTAAAAATTTGTACATTCCAAAATTTTTGAGCCTTAATCTCTCTTTCCAAGCCTTGTATTTATCATGTAAAATCGAGTCATTCGTTACCTTGAGAAAAGAATAATCAGTCGGTTGATGAAAAATAGAACTGAGATTTACTTAATTTGAGGAGTTTTTGATTTTTCATGCTTAGATAATAAACGATTTTTCTGCAAAGATTCTATTCCCCAAAAGAAGTCATTGGTGAAAGGAGGCTAGTTGAAAAAAAGGGAGAGTTGTTGAGCAGCAACAGCTGCCTAATTTTGGGGGTCCAAAAATATTTAAAAAAAATAAAGGACCGGCCCATTGTTGGTGCGTAGCTGCCGTCTCACACGAGATGGAAAATGTGTTGGTGAAAAGAGCTACACGTTAGCAAATAACGGTGTGATTGCTATCACCTAAAAAAAAGAGATGGAAATTGTGTTGGTGAAAAGAGCTACACGTTAGCAAATAACGGTGTGAAAGCTATCACCTAAAAAATAGAAAATATGTTGGTGAAAAGAGCTGCATGTTAACAAATAATGGTGTGAAAACTATCACTAAAAGGGATGTAGATTATGAGCAGATTTGAATTAATTGGTGGTTGAATTTCAATACGCTCAATTTCGTGAACAATCACAATATTTGATGGGGCCGATGAAATTCTTTTTCATATTGAGTCGAAAAATAAACGAGTGATCGAGAGCAACCATTAAAGGGAGTCGTGTATGTCACGAGTGGGAAAGAAATAATCAACCTTTTGGGGGGAAACCTTGCATTTTGGAATTACAAAAATAAAATTGTGTTTTAACTTCAAAATCATTAGTAGATTTATTTTGAATCTTGATTCATTTCTATCTACTGTATAAAGCTGGTTGTTGTGTAAATGGCATTTTGATCTCTTTTTCTCTTTATATATAAGTATTTTTCTTTATTTTTGTTTGTTTTATTAATTTATGTGCTATTTTTATTTTTTACATTGAGTGTGAATAATAAAGAGTCTTCCTCGGGACTAGCAAGAATTCAAGTTTGGGGGTGTGATAAGTGTCAGTTTTATACACTTATTCGTGATTAGTATTGATACATTTCACCCATAATTATAAGCTAGTCTACTCGTTTTTGCTTTAAAATAATTAGTTTTTAATAATTTTATTTTTATAGGATGAAGATGTAAATTTAGCATTAATTGGATTGATTTACTGATTAACTCAAGAAATAATATGTTTATAAAATATTCTTTTTATTGAGTTTTTATGTATTCATGTTGTAGAGCTTTCCGAGATGAGTACGGCAGTCTTTCCGGATTCAAAATCAGAGTTATATATCAAAAGTTATCATCCGAAGAAGATTTGGGGCGAAAACGCAAAGTCTAAGAAATTTTGGGCGGAAAATGAAGTCTGAAACTCCATATGGGCGTAACATATGAAAGTTACGGCCGTAACTCACACAACAACTAATGTGCAAAAAGTTGAAGCAAAGTTACGGCCGTAATATCTGAACGTTACGGCCGCAAGTCCTCAGAGTTACGGCCGTAACATCTGAAAGTTACGGCCGTAACTCTTGACAGATTTTTGATCATTTTCTAATCTTTTATACTTTTGGTCTATTATTGAGGGTATGGCTAGCCTTGATCCGATATAATGTAATAATGCTGGATTTTTGGAGCTATTAGATGTCTCTAGGTGTATAAATAGACCCCTTGTATCCATCATTAATCATCTTTCATCTTATATTTTTCCCACTTTGTAATATTTTTTTCTTTGTATGAAGAACACACTTGTTTTCTTGAGTGATTTATGTAATAGTGGTTTAGATTATGTTGTTGAGGTCGTTTATTGCTTCTTTCTCCTTTATCTACTAAGGGAGTTAGGATCAATTCTTTCTCTTTTTCAACTAATAATGACCACTCAAACTTGTAATATTGTGAATAAACCCCTCATGGGCTAAGTTATCCTTAGTTGGTATTATAAACAAGGTTTGTCATGTTATTTAAGTTTGTATAAAGATCTACTATGGATTACTTATTATTGTGTGTGATTATCATTGTTTTACCAATAAATAATGATATTTTGCTCTTCATATGTTTTGAAAGAAAATATGTTTGATTAGATCAAATGATCTTCACTCTAAGTTGTTCTAGGGGATAGAAATATACCTCTAGACCTTAGATGATTATTTGAGTTATTTTCATAAAACATAATGTTATGTATTGAAGCCAATAAACATAGAAATATAGTGGATTGATTCAATATGTAAGGGGCGTTTTGACATTCGAAAGAGGAACCGTCTTTTTAAGGAAAATCGAATCTACAAAACATAATAAGTAAATACATCTTATGATCTCCTATACATATTCTATAACTAATGATGAACTAAGTTTGTAATCCCAAATATTTCATTTTACCCTTTTATTAATCTATTATTAGTGCAATCTTTTATTTCCTTAAATTTTAGAACTATTATTGCATTTTCCTTGCAATTGTCAAACTAAACTCTTAAATTGTGTGTTTCACTTATCTTAATCTCTATAACAAATAGATAAATAGTGTATAATTCAATATATAACCTAACTTCCTCGTGGGATCGATAAACCGGACTCAAAAAGTCCACTTACTACTTAATACGATATCGTGCACTTGCGATAGTTACACAATAGACGTGTCATGTGTTTTACAATTGACTGTCAATGGGCCTATTTATAGACAAAACCCAGAAAACCCTAATACACATAAATACCCTATATCGGCGATCGGGCTTTGGTATTGTTGTTACCCAAAATATTATTCGGAAGGGTTTGCCGGAATGGATGAATAACAAACAAAATGCGAGAGCATGTCTGAGGGAAAGTAAATAACACAAGATTTGCCAAGGTTGTTAGTTCCGGGATTGAATGCTCTCGCGAGATATTATTAATACGAATACTTGGGAGTACAAATATTAATGTTAGAGTACAATTACAATGAGTGTAAAGACCCTAGTTATCTAGCTCATGAGTGCTGATAATTGCCGGAACAACCAGAGTTGATGCTCTGTGAGATCTTGTAACAACGATGGAGTGCTGTGTTCTTAGCAGTATGATTCAGCAGTTTCTGAACTCTCGTATGGAAACTACAGATTGTGAACCTTTGTATGAAAACAGCAGTTTCTAAACCTTTTTCCAGTTGCTGGAGGTTTCCTATTTATAGGAGTGGGGGTAGTTGGGCGATCGCCTTTCCTGTATTATAATAAGCGGGCAATCGTCTTTAACACATGGGTTGGTCTCCTTAAAGTCCGCAGCATCTGCTGGCAGCCAGATGTGCGAACCAATGAGAAGACAACACGCGTCCTATGTCGCTGTCTTTGGAGGTCCCACCTAGGACCTTTCGGCGGGTCTGTCGGTAGGTGAGGCAGTCCTTGTCGTTTGACAGTTGTTGATGGGCTAGAGTCAAAGATCCTTATTCTGCGGCGCCATTCGCGGATCTGCACGTGGGTCTTCGCTCCGAGATCCGGTCTTCGTAGATATGACGGATGATGGCCTTACACGTGGCATAGGACGGTCGTCCTTGGTCGGGCACCAGAGTCGATCGCTAGGTGCCAAAAGGCGATCGCCCTGGACGTCGATCGCTCAGTACCTGATCTCGGTCTGGACTCTTCGCTTGGCAAGTCTGCCTTGGATTATTTGATGCTGGCTTGGTCGCTTGGCCCTTATGTCGATCGTCGTCGAGGCGTATAAATCGTCGCACAACAATTGCCCCTCAGCTCGCTCCGATGTTGAAGACGTGGGGTGAGGTGGTTCTACTGGCGATCGATTGACTAGACGAGCGACTCAGCATTTTATGGAACAGACAATCGTCTCTCGAACTGATTTTGAATTTGGACAACCTATTCGATCGCTGCAATGAGCGGGAAATGACAGCGGTTTTGAAAACGTCACCAGGACATGTGTCGGGCTCCTGTTGGGGGAGTCCGACTGTTTTGTCAGGCTGTGTCCTTTGGCGTACCCTCGAAATGACGCGCACGAGGGATTCAAGGGCAGCATTAAATGCGGTCTTATCTGACGGTTGCACTTCGATCCTCGGGACTTTGTTTATTTGCTCAGAAGCCCCCGCTCTTGCCTATAAAAAGGACTGGGTTACAAGGTAAAAAAAACCTTATGCATTTCCGTCTGAGAAGAAGACATAGCCGATTTCCCTCGAAGCTTTGTGTGACGATCGTCGTTCGGCTCAGACTTTAGGTAAGAACAAAAACTTCTTCTCCCTCCTTTCTCTTTGAATATGTCCGGAGGAAGACCAGATGCGTATGAGGCGGGTAGTACCTCCGCCGCCGGGGCTTTGACCGCCCGGGATAAACTTTCTGCGGAATTACATGTGGACACCACCGGCGAGGCCATCCGCACCGGGATTGAGCCGCAGAGCTCGAAGAACTTTTTAATGAGACTGACGCGGCCAAGGCGGCGGAGGCCGAGCGGATTCGTTCACTAAAACAGGAGGAGATGATGCGACGGCGCACTGGGAGCGGAAAAGCGCATTCGGCAAAGCCTTCACATATTTTGCCGATCTCATGGAGATATTGACCGGCCCACTCCCCAAATTTAACTTTACTGAATACTCGACCGCCTATCCTTATGAACCCATAAGGCGGACGTTGTTCCGAGCTGTTCGCCGCTCTCCGTGGACCCTTGGCCAGATCGGGAGCTCGGCGACCAGGAAGGATCTGGACCGTTGGAGGGCGAAGTTCCATGTTCCTTCTGATGTTTGCCTCCACGTGCCCGCCGAGAACGAGCGAGCCGATCAACCTCCCGAGGGCATGATCGTCGTCAACGAGGCGATAATGGAGGCTGGACTGCGATTCCCGTTGCCATTTGCTATCTCCTACCTATTGACCGCCTGGAACGTGACGCCGCCTGGCTTCAGATCGCCTGTACCCTCACTTCGTTTGGTGGCCATCGGTTGTACCGTCTTCCTTCGCCATTGGAGATGAACCATCTCTTCAAATTGATGGTTCAAAAAGGTTCTGTCGGTGTCTACAACATCTAAGGTCGCTCAGGCCGGGTGATTCTTGGGGTCCCGAACAAAGTAAGGGGCGATCTGTCGAAGTGGTTCTGGGTCGGCGGCGCGTGGAAGTCGGAAACGAGCGAAAACCCAACCAACGAGTTGTATATTCCCACCGTCTTTCGGGAGAGGAGTCCGAGTAAGGATTTAGACTCTCCCTTTGTTCGGATATTTTCTGAACTGATCTGATTTTGGCCTTCTTTTTGCATGTGTCATTGTTCCGGCGGCAGGCGACCTTGCTTTTGATTTCGCGATCGTTTGGGAGAAGATACGGAGCCTCCCTAACATCCATATAGACGCATTCCGAATCAACAACGAAGCCTGTTGGCTGGCTGCTCGGCTATTTTGCTACCCTTGCCATCTAAAGGTTCTAGGTACGAACTTTCACGATCTTCTTTGACATGCCGATCGCCTTGACTGGGGAAGATTACTAACTTTTGTCGATTTATTTCTTTTGCAGAAATTCGCTTCCCTTATTTCCCAGAGCCCCCTGCTGCGATTGCCATGTCTAATCTGGGGGTCATGAACTGCCTTCGTCAAGGGAAAAAGGTGAGCCAAGATCCTGCTGCTCCTCTGCGACCGACCTTGGAGGCAAGACCTCTCCAGGAGCCTGTCGTCGAAGAACAGGAGCCTCGGGAGGAGGATCAACTTCGGCTCATCAACAAGAAACGGAGAATTGTGGAGCCCTTGGCCCCTACCACTACTGACGAGCCGCCGATCTTCGTGCCTCTGCTTTCCGCAGTTCCTCTGGTGGAGGGGTCCACGCCTTCTTCGGCTTTCCTTCACGCCATGGCGACCGCTGAGGCCGAGACTCCGCGTGGCAGGCCGTTCTTCGGCCGCGACCTAGAGAAAGTCAAAAGGTGAGCCCGGTCGCTTTGCTAGGTTATGTCACTTGTGTAGGAAACATACTAACTCTTTTGCTCTTTGTGCAGGATCCGCCACTCCGACCCGAACTGCTCGCCGATGGTGTTGGACTTCCTGACGAGCAAAGCTCCTCGCGAGCTCAGCGATATCCCTTCTTACGTTGCTTGGGCTACCGCCTCCTTGCTGAAGGCCTGTACGACCGATCTGGATGTGATCGCGCGCCGGCGATCTGCTGACGCGATGCAGGCTACTTTCGCGCTAGCCCTTCAGATGGCGACGATGGCTTCTCAGGCCGTGAGGGACTATGAAGGGCGGTCGTCCACAGCTCGTCTTCATGTGGACCTCGAAGCCCCATGGAAACAAAGCATTGAGTTTTCCGACAAGCTCGCGGCCATGGAGAAGAGCTCCGTGGAGGCGGCCAAACAGGCGAGGCAGGATCTTGACCGGGCGCGGGCAGCGACTGATCGGATGCGGGACCAGATGACGGGAGCCCGCAGGTCGCACGCGGCCGCGCAGAAGGAGGCCGACCAGCTGAAGGAGACCGTCGCCCGACTGACCAGCGAGTCGTCGTTCTCGAAGGAAGAGGTGGCCGCCAAAACTGCCGAGCTCGTGTAACACCCCAATTCTCAAATGGGACATTACACGCCGTAGAACCCTCGTGAGGTCTTCCAGGCTAACACATGACACATATTCAGTACAAGAAAAATCCCAAAGACACACTCATTAATGTAAAAATGGGGTCGCGGCCTCGGCCAAAACATTTTAATAGAAGTACGTGAAAGTATAAGTCGATATCATGTCATTGCCCACGCATGGGACTTTAACTGAATACAATAAAACCATTCAAATCAAGATACTAAACAGTATAAATGACCCAACATAATTAAAGACTCGAGCATCATAATCATGCCAACCCATCCTTTGCGTGCATGTCCCGTGCCTGCTCCTCAGCTCTCCCGGTACCTGAAATGCATAAGACGCATTTCCCCCATTTAAGGGGTTAGCATTCGAACAGCTAGTGCAAGTACACAATTACACAACATTATATACAAATACGAATTTTACACAGTCATCTCAAGCAGAAATCATTTGCCATAGATATTCCGGAATACTATATTGGCAATCAAATCAGTTTCAATCATCAGGATATCACAAAATCACAACTGGTATCCCGTGGCCGTACCTCTTAGTATCGAACCCCAGACATCCCGTCGAACGCTCCGGGTGGGATACCACTTCCGCGGCCGTACCGCTTAGTATCGACCCCCAGACATCCCGTCGGACACTCTGAGCGGAAGTTCAACCACACACGCACCCAAGTCCACTTCCGCGGTCGTACCCCTTAGTATCGACCCCCAGACATCCCATCGAACGCTCCGGGTGGAAGGAACACAACTCACGCACCCGAAAACCACAATTCATCATTCATTTCGAAAACGCAACATACATAACGAAATGTAATACATGTACTTGCCTTGGTTAACACGACGTGAAGAAAAACAGTGAACGGAATAATCTTCACAAATCCGATCCTAACACAATAATGATAAACAACCAATCTTAAAACTACGAAAATGTAGGAATACATCCTAGTTCAACCTGCCGGAACAATTCGTCGAACATTACTATGGTATCGTCGATTATAAGTGACGAACAATGGAAAAATCAGAGTTTAAAACCTCAAATCCTCAATAAAAACGAAGGATTACAAGAATACGATTGAATTCTAGCAATAATTCATGATAATTCGGATTAAAAGAGTCAAATCACAAGAAATCCCCAAAATTTCCCCAAAATCTCAAAACAAGGGTTTCAAGGATTCTTACCTCGATTCGGATAGTGGAAAATGTTAAGAACTTGAAGAATTCACGCAAGGAATGCAAGGATGTTAGTAGATTATGATATTTGGTCGGAATCGGCCCTAACCCTCGTCTAGAATCGCTCAAAGTCGAAGACAAGAAGTAAGGATGGAAAATGACGAAGTTGGGTTGCTGCTGACCTATATATATAATACATTGTTAGCGCACGCTAACCATCCAAGCATAGCGTGCGCTAACGGGGCACGCAGGCAGTCCAGAAGCAGCCCGGTGTCGCTAGCGTGCGCTAGACAGGTTTAGCGCGCGCTAAACACTACCCGATAGCGTACGCTACTTAAGCCTTAGCGCACGCTACCTGATGGTCAGAGTACAAAATATGAATTCAGAACCCCCACTGCCCAGTACGCTGAAATCGTTAGCGCACGCTACGAACTCCAAGTTAGCGTACGCTAATCACACAACGATAGCACACGCAAGGAAACCAGGAGTAGTGTGCGCTACTCAGGCAGCAGTCCAGTACTGCTCAGTACACTGCTGCAGACAACACAAAAATCGAAATGCAAAGCAAGGCCAGAATCCCAGAAACACAAAAACGGAATATTCAAGACGACAGGGTTGAGCGCTGAAGGAAAATACAACTCCGACCACCGCAGAGTCCGTAATACAACAAAGAAAGTGAAATTCCCTAAACTTATGGGAAATTACAAAAATGGCCCAAGCTCCCGAAAATCACGATACGACGTCGGATTAACAAACCGAAAGTCTCAACGCGACCAACTCAACCATACAAACTTATGCAAACCAAGAAACAACGAAAACGAATGAGTTTTATGAGAATCGAACGTACATGCGACAAGATATAATTCAAGATAAAATTACATAAAAACATCCTCGAAACTCGTCCGAACGGAAAAAATCCAAGAACAAAATAGGTTCAGAATCCCAAAACAGTAACAAGCGAGTCGTCTGAAACGAACATATCCCAAAAATAGAAATTACCGAAAATAGAAAGCACGGATATTACATTCTCTCCCCCTAAAAATAAGTTTCGTCCCGAAACATACAACGCGAATAACTCGGGGTATCTCGACCGCATACTCTCTTCCGTCTCCCATGTGGCTTCCTCGGATCCATGCCTCGACCATTGAACTTTAACCAAAGGAATAGTTCTGTGTCGAAGTTGCTTCACCCGATGCTCTAAAATTTGAATCGGCCTCTCCTCGATGGTAATGTCTGGTCCCAACTCGATCTCTCCAAAATCAATAATATGGATAGGGTCCGGCACGTACTTCCTAAGCTGGGAAACATGAAATACATTATGCACGTGACTCGGGGACGGCGGCAAGCCTAACCGATAGGCAAGCTCTCCAACTCTCTCTAAAATCTCGAACGGTCCAATATATCTCGGACTAAGTTTACCCTTCCGACCGAAGCGGTAATCTCCCCGCGTCGGCAACACCTTAAGCAAGACATGATCTCCCACCTCAAACTCCAACGGCCGGCGACGCGTAGCGGCATAAGACTTCTGCCGACTCTGGGCCGTCAACAACCTATCGCGAATCAGAGCAATCTTCTCTCTCGTCTCAACTACTATATCGGGTTCGGTACCAATCAGCTCGGACGCATCATCCCAACATAACGGCGATCTGCACCTCCTCTCATACAATGCCTCATATGGTGCCATTTTGATCGAGGCGTGCCAACTATTGTTGTACGTGAACTCGATCAACGGCAAGTGCGACTCCCAATCATCTTTCCAATCTAAGGCACAGGCTTTCAACATATCCTCCAGCGTCTGGATCGTTCTCTCTGACTGCCCGTTAGTCTGAGGGTGGTAAGACGTACTGAGTATCAACTCAGTCCCCAAAGCTCGATGAACAGCCTGCCAAAAATGTGATACAAACTGGCCATCTCGATCGGAAATAATACTCCTAGGAGTCCCATGCAATCTCACAATCTCTGCAATAAATACTCGTGCCAGCCTCTCCGTCCCCCAAGTGTCCTTAATACCCACGAAATGAGCTGATTTGGTTAGTCGATCGACAATAACCCAAATCATGTTCATTCCAGTCCGAGTCCTAGGCATCCCGGTAATGAAATCAATAGAGATGTCTTCCCACTTCCATTCTGGAATGGGGAGTGGTCGTAGCAACCCCGCGGGCCACTAATGCTCAATCTTAACCTGCTGACAGGTCAAACACTTCGCCACAAACTCGCCAATGTCCGTCTTCAAATTGCTCCACCAGTAGTTACTCCTCACATCCTTGTACATTTTGCTCGTACCAGGATGTATGGAGTAAGGCGTAGTATGAGTCTCACTCAAAATCTTCTGCCTCAACTCAATGTCATTCGGTACACATAATCTGCCGCGAAATCTCAAAACGCCATCATCCTGAACCACAAATCCAGGGGCTTTCCCCTTCCTCACATCCTCCCTCAACTGGACCAAAAACGGATCATCATACTGTTTCGCCTTGATATCATCAGTCAAGGACGAAGTGATATCTAACGCACACAACTGACCCTGAACTCTCTAAACCCAAACCTCGATATTCTGACAAATCAAATCCCGCTGGATCCTGCTCTGTGGTGTAAGTACCTCTAACATCTGTAACGCCATCGGTTTCCGGCTCAACGCATCAGCCACTACGTTGGCCTTACCCAGATGATAAAGTATCTCGAGGTCGTAATCTTTAATTAGCTCCAACCACCTACGCTGCCTCATATTCAACTCTTTCTGACTGAATATATACTTCAGACTCTTATGATCCGTAAAAATCTTACAGGACGACCCATAGAGATAATGCCTCCATATCTTTAAGGCAAAAACGACCGCAGCTAACTCCAAATCGTGCGTGGGATAATTTACCTCATAAGGTTTCAACTGGCGGGACGCATAAGCAATCACCCTATCTCTCTGCATCAAAACATATCCGAGCCCAAGGCCCGAAGCATCACTATACACCACGAAATCCTCGTTCCCCTGAGGCAATGCTAAAACGGGTGCGGTAGTCAATCGTCTCTTCAACTCATCAAAACTATCCTGTTTGTCTGCGGTCCACTCGAACTTCTGAGTTTTCTGGAGTAACTGAGTGAGCGGTCTAGCGATCTTAGAAAATCCCTCAACGAACCTACGATAATAGCCTGCAAGTCCCAGAAAACTTCTCACTTCCTTCACATTCTTGGGTGGTTCCCATGCCATCACCGCCTCTATCTTCTGTAGATCTACCCGAACTCCCTCTGCTGAGATCACATGCCCGAGGAACATCACTTCCTTGAACCAAAACTCACACTTAGAGAACTTCGCGTACAACTGCTCAGTTCTCAAAGTGTCCAGTGTAATCCGGAGATGTAAAGCATGCTCCTCTCGACTCCGAGAATAGATAAGGATGTCGTCGATAAAGACGACTACGAATTTGTCCATATACTCGATGAAAACTTTGTTCATTAACTGCATGAACACTGCTGGGGCATTGGTAAGTCCGAAAGGCATAACCACAAACTCGTAATGGTCATATCTCGTCCGAAAGGCAGCTTTCGGTATATTGTTGTCTCGAATCCTCAACTGGTAGTAGCCCGATCGTAAATTAATCTTCGAAAAGACTGTCGATCCATGAAGCTGATCAAACAAGTCGTCGATCCTGGGCAAAGGGTACTTGTTTTTGATGGTCAACTTGTTTAATTCTCGGTAGTCGATGCATAAACGAAGCGATCCATCCTTCCTCTTAACAAAAAGTACGGGCGAACCCCAACGCGATGCGCTCGGTCGAATATACCCTTTATCTAACAATTCCCCCAACTGTTTCTTCAATTATAACATCTCCGACGGTGCCATACGGTATGGCGCTCGAGAAACGGGAGCCGCATTCGGCTCAAGATCAATAGGAAACTCAACCTCTCGCTGTGGTGGTAATCCCGGCAAGTCATCTAGAAATACGTTGGGGTACTCGCTGACAACTGGAATCGACGACATGTCGACTCCACCATCCTCCGCCTGCAAAGCGTAGCACCAATAGCCGACACAACCCTGATTCAGAAATTTCATCGCTTTCAAGGCGCTAATCACACTTCCCGATCTACCCGGTTTACAACCGATGAGAGTATGCTCGGTTCCGTCCTCAGCCACTATCGAGATGGTGCGAGTCCGATAATTCATGATAACACCGTGACGATCCAACCAATCGTCCTCGAGGATCAAATCCTCACCCTTAAGATCTATAACAGTAAGGTTCGAGGGCCAATCTCGGCTCCCGATCCTCACTGGACAATCACTAACTTCCCGGTCCTCAACCATACAATCCCCGCTAGGCGTACCCACTATGAATGGTTCGCACTCAAACAAGCAGTCAAGACCAATACGACACACACAATCCGAAGCAATAAAAGAATGAGTAGCACCCGAATCGAAAAGCGCCGAAACTGGATGAGAAAGGATCTGAGTGGTACCTGACGCCACTGGAACGTTTGTCTCCTCCGTGCGCCTCATCTGATATAACCGAGGGTGGACTGAGCCCGAACTAGATGCAGCTCGGCGGTCCGGCTGACCCCGGCCCCTACCACGGCCCGAACTCTGAGGAACATGAGTAACTGGAGTCTTCTGATCAATACGGTGCTCTCTCTGAACGGAGGTGGTAGTCGAAGCTCTGGCAGCCCTGGTGGCTCTCTCACAATGTGCTGCTCGGTGTCCGGTCAACCCGCAAGTAAAGCAAGTAACTGGAGGAGAAGGGCAATCTGTAATATCCGCAATTTTCGATTTTCGGTAAATTTCTTTTTTTCGGCCGGAGTCCGTTTTGACAACTCTCTCATGACCGTTTCGTCATTTCTAGAATGATTAATTCTGCACTTTTTGTCATCCGAGTTCGTTTCGGTATCGTTTTGTTGAGTTCCGAGCTTTTTAGCGACTTTTCTGCACTTGAGTTCGATTCTTGCGAATCTCGTCCGAAACTGTTGTTTCGAGTTTCTCGTAAGTTTATTTAATGTTATTATTCATGTTGCGAGCTTTGGTTTGGTGTTTCGATCGCGTATCGTGATTTTCGGACGTTTTGGGCCATTTTCGTAATTTCCCAAAGTTTTGGGTAATTACTTCCGTTGTTGAATTCCGAGCCGTCGGGTGGTCGGAATTGTGTGTTCTCTTAGCTCTTAGATTCGTCTTTGCGAGTACGTCAGAATCAGTATCATCGATTCGTATTCGTGTTCGGGTTTCGGGGTCGTCGGGCCGTCGAGTTGGCCCCGGCCGAGTCATGGCCAACTCAGGCCCAGCCGCATCGCCGAGTCACGGCCGGTAGTGCTCGGCGGCTTCCGCCGAGTCACGGCCGGCGGTTTCGGCAGCCTTCCGCCGAGCAGCGTGTGCCGCGCACATGCCGGGCAGGGCCGCGGCACACTTCGTGGCATTTTTCTACCAAACTGATCAGCACGGTGCCGCGGCACACTCCGGCCGAGCCGCGGCACACCGCCGACCACCGGGAGCCATTTTTGGGCCTGTTCGCGGCACACTCCCGGGCCGCGGCACACTGTGCGGCACTTATTTAAGGCCCAAAGCAGTCATTTTTTCGCCATTTTTCTCCTTCTTCTACTGCTCATGGTGGGGTTGTTCCTATCATGGAGAGATATTGATGTTCAACAAATCAATGAATTTATTTAGTACATATCATCAAACATCCATACTATAACATCCTTTGATCGAGCAAATCAGGTCAGATTTTCTAGAAATCTAATTTTGGGGATTTTGGGTATTTTGTTCGATTTCGTCCGTTTAATCCGATTTAACTTAGGATTGTGATGGATTGATGATTATTTGGATGTATTGTATCATTTCCCTTGTTAAACCATGGTTGGATCGTATCGATTCGTTATTTTGGTCAAGTTCTTGACCGACGCCTTGAAGGTGTCCGGTAAAATGTCATAGAGGGGTTTTCGGGCGTTCTACGATTATTCTTCCTCGTATGATCGATGATTTATTGAATTTATGTTGTTAGGGTCTAATTCTTGTGAAGAACTCAAGTTGGGACCCTTCCGTTCATTGTCTTCTTCGGGGTCCAAGCTTCCCGGTCGAACCGTGTTCTTCGGAGCGTTTGGTAGCGGTTATTAAGGCAAGTATCTTATTATACGACTTGTATCTTGCGACTAGTAATTACGTATGATATGTATGACTATTTTACTTGCCTTCGTAAATATGTTCCATTTGAGTTGGTTGTGTTTTCCGAAATTTGAAGGCTTTGTGATAATAGTGATATATTGGTATACGTGTTAGGCGTTGTGCCATTTGTGCAGGATTGCGATGTACATATGAGATGGTTGTACACGTGTTTGTTCAATGTATTGTGTACCGAATGTGTGTTATGTTGGTTAAGAGTCGTTGTGATGATCATGATGTTTGTGTTGTTTGGTTTACATACTTGATTGTACATTTCGGTGTAATGTGGAATGGCTTGACATTTAATGATTATGAATTGTGTCGTGTCGATGTGTGTGTGTTCCAGGTAGGGTCTGACGAGGCCTCTGGAGTTCGGTACATGATGTGTACGAACAAAGTGTGTGATCCGGGTAGGGTCTGACGAGGCCTCTGGAGTTCGGTACATGATGTGTACGGACAAAGTGTGTGATCCAGGTAGGGTCTGACGAGGCCTCTGGAGTCCGGTACATGACGTGTACGGACAAGGTGTGTGATCCAGGTAGGGTCTGACGAGGCCTCTGGAGTTCCGTACATGATGTGTACGAACGATGTTGTGGCCGGGTAGGGTCCGTTGAGGCCTCCGGAGTTCGGTACATGATGTGTACGAACAGTGTGTGTGGTCCGGGTAAGGTCCGTCGAGGCCTCTGGAGTTCGGTACATGATGTGTACGAACAATGATCGTGCAGCAGTGATTGTTCGGGTAACATTTTAAATATGGATCTCGGACTCATAATGATATATTATTTAGTATGCTTTGAAACGAGAATCGGGCTAAGGCCCTAATGTTTACGAAAAGGTTTTGTAAATTGGGACTCGAGGTCCAAAAGAATTTCTGCTTTAAAAATCCCGAGATGATGTGTTCCTTTTCAAATATCTCTTACTTGAGTTCGAAATTCTAAAACTTCTCGGGAACATTTTGATAATTTATTTACGTATTAAATTCGTAGTTGCTATTTGCTTGTTACATTTCGTATAGTTTGATACTTGCACTAGTAAAACAGTGGAGTTTTACTAACCCCCGAGTATTCGGGGGGTGGATGTATGTTCTGCGTCTGTACATGCGGAGTTCAGGGAGCGATCACAGATTAGCACAAGGGGATGACGAGCTGCGATACTAATCAAGAGTTGAGAGTTGGTAGAGTTTAGTTGTATTGTTAGAGTTGATTCAGTCTTCCGCTGTATTGTATTTCGACCCCTGTGTGGGTAATGTTGTTAGTCAGTCCTGTTGATAGAGTTGTGTGACCTCATCGGTCTGTGTGTTTATGTGTAACTGACCTTAACGGTCTGTATTATTATATTGTTTGACCCTGGCCGGGCAAGCATTTGGTTGTTTATGGACGTTTAGCCTGGTAGATCCTTGCGGAAAGGGTTTACGGCGTGTAATATTCCCTGAGCGGATTGGGGGTGTTACACAATCCTTCATCAAATGCTCATATTGGTTGCAGTTAAAACATATCATGCCACCAGTAGAAACGGACTGGACTGAACGATTACCCTGCGATCCCCCAGCCTGATGAAACGGCCTCTTCCTAGGTGCAGGAGCAGATTGTGCTCTCGAAAATCGGCCACTCTTGCCGGATGAAAAACTGCCAACCGTTTTCTGTTTCTTGGCCTCGGTACCCAACTCTGATTCCGGTGCGGCCATCTCGATCGCTAGAGCGCGATCCTGATACTCCTTCAAAGTGACACACATGAGCGGTGCCATACTCTGCCTGATATGCGGTTTCATGCGCATATTGAAATAACGGATCTTGTCGGCCTCGGTCCTCACCTGATCTTTCACAAATCCTAATTGCTGATTATAAGTGATGATGGCCTAAGAAATAGGCACATCCTGAGTTGTAGCGGTGAAGAACTCCACAATTCTGCGCTCCTTAACTGGCGGTGGACAATATTCTGCTTCCATAGCAGCCTTAAATTCCTCCCAAGTGGCCTGGCGGTCTCTGGGCGTCACAGCCTCCCACCATTCCGCAGCTTCCTTATCCAGGAGGTACTGAGCAATATGTACCCTCCTGTCATCGGGACAAGCTACGGCATCAAAAGTCCTGCCCAACTGAAAGAGCCAATTCTCCCAACCGAGGGAGTAAGAAGAACTAGTGAAACGAGGGGGTGCATTTTAGTTACTATCTGAAGCCGTTTACTAGCTTCATCCACTGGAGTCGGGGGCGGATTTTGGCGTCCACCCTGGGCTATCTGAGTGAGTTGGGCTACCAACTGCTGAAGTACGGCAGTAGCCCCGGCATCGGCGTTATTACCCGACGGAACTGAATGAGAAGCCGAATCCGCAGAGGACTGAGAAAGTGAGCCTTCCTCATCATTAGCACCACGACCACGGCCTCGGCCGCATCCCCTAGCTGGTCTACCACGACCTCTCAACATACTAAAGAAAATATGAAAAGGACAAGATCAGAAAGATTCATAATTTACAAAGTTGGTATCACAATTCACAATTTCGAACAACGCAAGAGAACGAATTACAGAAGTATAAGAGTTCGAGGAGACTTACAGCCACGGGTTGCACAAAAAGACGGTAGCATGATGATATTAGGTTCAACGACTGACTCAAACAACTTAACTGACAGACCCAAAATTAACCGACAGCCTAGGCATTCAAAACCTAGGCTCCGATACCATAAATGTAACACCCCAATTCTCAAATAGGACATTACACGCCGTAGAACCC
The DNA here is from genome assembly GCA_033398695.1 of Orobanche coerulescens. Lineage (NCBI taxonomy): Eukaryota > Viridiplantae > Streptophyta > Magnoliopsida > Lamiales > Orobanchaceae > Orobanche > Orobanche coerulescens. The sequence goes on from CM065814.1 coordinate 93,058,719, forward strand.
TCGTTAGGTCTACCAGGCTAACACATGACACATATTCAGTACAAGAAAAATCCCAAAGACACACTCATTAATGTAAAAATGGCCTCGGCCAAAACATTTTAATAGAAGTACGTGAAAGTATAAGTCGATATCATGTCATTTCCCACGCAGGGGACTTTAACTGAATATAATAAAACCATTCAAATCAAGATACTCAACAGTATAAATGACCCAACATAATTAAAGACTCGAGCCTCATAATCATGCCAACCCATCCTTTGCGTGCATGTCCCGTGCCTGCTCCTCAGCTCTCCCGGTACCTGAAATGCATAAGACGCATTTCCCCCATTTAAGGGGTTAGCATTCGAATAGCTAGTGCAAGTACATAATTACACAACATTATATACAAATACGATTTTTACACGGTCATCTCAACCGTAAATCATTTGCCATAGATATTCCGGAATACTACATTGGCAATCAAATCAGTTTCAATCATCACGATATCACAAAATCACAACTGGTATCCCGTGGCCGTACCCCTTAGTATCGACCCCCAGACATCCCGTCGAATGCTCCGGGTGGGATACCACTTCCGCGTCCGTACCCCTTAGTATCGACCCCCAGACATCCCGTCGGACACTCCAGGTGGAAGTTCAACCACACACGCACCCAAGTCCACTTCCGCGGCCATTCCCCTTAGTATCGACCCCCAGACATCCCGTCGAATGCTCTGGGTGGAAGGAACACAACTCACGCACCTGAAAACCACAATTCATCATTCATTTCGAAAACGCAACATACATAACAAAATGTAATACATGTACTTGCCTTGGTTAACACGACGTGAAGAAAAACGGTGAACGAAAAGGTTTTGGCCCGAATAATCTTCACAAATCCGATCCTAACACAATTACGATAAACAACCAATCTTAAAACTACGAAAACATAGGAATACATCCTAGTTCTACCCGCTGGAACAATTCGTCGAACATTACTAGGGTATCGTTGATTATAAGTGACGAACGGAGTTTAAAACCTCAAATCCTCAATAAAAACGAAGGATTGCAAGAATACGATTGAAGTCTAGCAATAATTCATGATAATTCGGATTAAAAGAGTCAAATCACAAGAAATCCCCAAAATTTCCCCAAAATCTCAAAACAAGGGTTTCAAGGATTCTTACCTCGATTCGGATAGTGGAAAATGTTAAGAACTTGAAGAATTCACGCAAGGAATGCAAGGATGTTAGTGGATAATGATATTTGGTCGGAATCGGCCCTAACCCTCGTCTGGAATCGCT